>OY796657.1:25221248-27919670 GCA_963680705.1 Rhagium mordax | reverse complement strand
CCCTATATTTGAGATTATTTCTACACAATAGTAAACTTTATAGATTTCTATATCTACTAAATATATATTTTAAAAAGTTTCGAATTGTCCTTAGACTAACAAAGATCACTGACAAACACATATACAAATAATAATTTGGACTCAGTAAAGTAGAATGCATACATTTAACGCAGGATGCAGCTTTCTCCCGTATTACTTCAATAATTTATTGAGCTACTGCTCTACTGCAAACTTCATTGACATACTTCGAAAAAATATATTACCTTATTTATATATAGCGTCTCCCACTTTTAATGGTATCCCTTCACAACTCAGTTATTAGTTATCCGATTTCAACCAAATTTAGACCGGTATCTTTGGTATGATCTTTTTAAATTAAACAAAACTTAATTTTGTCAGTGGCGAGCAGTAGGTATGGCGATACTTGAGACAGGGCTCCGCTGCGCCCCCAAAATGGGGCCCCCGGCCTCCGTAGGGCTCCGCTGCGCACCCTCTAGAATGGGCCCCCAGAATATGTATTGCGGGTTGCATAACACCCCCATAGTAAGATACGACTTTTTAACCTTACTTTTTGCGAGCCCCCGAAAATTGCATTGTTAGTATTTTTAAATATTGAAAAAAAAAAGTTGTTGAGTGCAGCGAGATTCGAACCGCCGACCTATGGGTTGGTACGAAGACGTCTTACATGTTTAGCTACAGAGTAACTAGTTTACGAGTGTAATTGTGTATTCGAGCCTGAGCCAAACGGCTAAGTAGAAAATTACCGCACTGGAAAAAAACGTGCGCGATAGAAAAAAAAAACATGACGGCGCGTTAGGTATGAGAAAAAAAAACATGACTGCGCAGTAGATATGAGAAAAAAAAAACGCGGCGACGTAGTAATATTTATTACATGCCTAGAATGTATAATAAGCATAGGTTGCGCCATCTAGTATTAGTGCAATATGTAATACTGTTTGCGTTTCTGCTGACGTTGACGTTTCTATTGACAGTTAACCTTAAAGGGCCGTTGCACAAGACAAGTTGTAAGTAGATTAATTATTAATTAAATTATAGGCATAGAAAAAGTATAGTCTGTAATTCGTTTGGAATGGCATATTCTGCGCTCGCGGACCGTCCTCATCGCTTCGCTCGGATGACAAACTTCCGCTCGCGCAGAATATGCTTCATTCCAAACTAATTACAGAATATACTATTATTCTCTTGGAACTCATAAAGCTTTATACAGAGTATGGCAGGTTCTGAGACAAATTATTTAATCTATTGTAGTATTTGCTCTGATGCACAAGCGGCTTAATCCAACAACCGGCCGGCGGTGTTGCATCTCGCATAATATTAATAGGTATATAAAGAACAAAAACGTGCGATAACCTCGCGGCAAACGTTCTCGTATAATTAAAAATCTGATTCAAAATGAATTTTCAGCCCAATAACAGCAGATTCATCAGTAATACGTTTTGAATGACGAAATTAATTGCAATATTAACAGTTTTGCAAAGGCGAGTTTTAAATATTATGTTAAAATCTCTCAACCTGATAATACGTTTTGAATAACGATCACGTGACATTTTCAGATCACATCTCGCCGACACACATCGGCTTAGAGTTATTAAAACTCCAAGTACCAAGGCCGTCTAGTCAGTCTTTCGAGCCTTTCGGCATTCATTGAACGAGTCAGTTGTCTGCTGCTGCTGCTCCCTAAAAAAAAAAAAAAAAAAAAAAAAAAAAAAAAAAAAAAAAAAAAATGGAGAAGTTTATTATTGTAAAAGACTTTATGAAAAAGGTGCGTCGTTTTCACTTGACGGGGCGCACTCTCGAATTTAAAATTAAACCTGTTCCCGTGGACAGCGAACCTATAGCCTGGGTGCGAGACGCCGTCAACCAGGTCATCCAGAGGGGCACCGAGGGACTTGCTCCTGGTGATAAAGTGGGGTTCTCCTTCTGCTGCAAAGATTTTAAACGTGGAGAAGGCTGGGTTCGCTTCAGGGCTGTGGAAGAAATTACATACGACGATATCTGGGGCGTCATTAGCAGCGTTTACCAGTCTAACTCCGCAGGTCTCAACACTGAAACTTTTTGTCTGGGTGTGACCACTGTGAAGATGCCAGCGGGGAAAGGAAAGGGTCGCCTCTACAACACCTTCGAGGAGGAGTGCGGCATGCGGCGGGGAATAATATGTATAAACAATAAAGACAATTTATGCCTACCAAGGGCATTAGTAACGGCCGCGGCTTGTGTAAATAAGGACCCTGAACAAACCAAAGTACGTAGGGATATAGGGAAATTGCAGACTCAAAGAGCTCTTCGACTGTGCACCGAAGCGGGTGTCGTTATCCCCGAAACAGGATGTGGTATCACTGAACTGCAAAAGTTCCAGCAGCATCTAACAAACTATAAAATTGTAGTTTACAATTATGGGTCAAAGGGCCGCGACACTATCTTCAGAGGAGCTGCAGACGGCCCCGCCCTCAATCTGCTATATCACGAGGGCCACTTTAATGTTATAACCTCCCTCACAGCTGCCTTCTGCTGCGGCTATTTCTGTGAAGAGTGCCACGTGCCCTACGATACGAAAAATAAACATAGATGTGGGGGTAAATGCCCCAGCTGTCAGGGGGTGCCTGTTTGCCCCCAGAGCCCTAAAATCACATGCCAGGATTGCAAAAGGTCGTTCAGAGGCCAGAACTGTTATGACAATCACAAAAAGATAGGGTCCATGGGACGAGGTACGGTCTGTAGCCAAATCAATCGATGCGAATCCTGCTACAAGACAGTACAGAGCGGTAGGCAACATACTTGCGGAGAGGTGTACTGCAAGATATGCAATAGACATGTCCCCCAAGACCACCTCTGCTACATTCAGCCGGACATAGGAAAGCCAAAGATCAGGGATACTTTATTTGTGTTTTACGACTTGGAAACACGGCAAGAAAAGGTTCTGGAAGACGGCTCCCTCCAGCATCAGCCTAACCTCTGTGTTTTCAAGCAGTGCTGTAACGAGTGCTTAGAAAAGGACATTAAAGTGTGTAAAAAATGCGGGGTTCGGTTACAGGTTGTCAAGGGAGAAGATTCGGTGGCCTCATTTGTGCACCTGCTACTTGAATTGAGGAAGAAATTCAAACAGATTGTAGTTGTCGCCCACAACGGCCAGGCTTTCGATCATCAGTTCTGTCTGAATTACATTCTGACAAAAACAGACTTGAAGCCTGAACCTATCATGCGCGGAACGAAAATTCTTATGATGGCCGTGGGGAATGTTAAATTCCTGGATTCCCTCAACTACTTCCCCATGGCGCTTTCGAAGCTACCTAAAGCCTTCGGACTGGGAGATAATTTCAAAAAGGGTTACTTCCCCCACCTCTTCAACACAGAGGAAAACGCCAACTATGTGGGGCCCCTACCTGCTGTAGAATTCTATGATCCTGATAACATGAAGCCGGATGCTAGAGAAACCTTCCTCAGGTGGTACGAGGTGCACAGAAACGATGAATTTGACATACAGCGCGATTTAGTAGACTATTGTATATCGGACGTGGAAATTCTGACCGCGGCTTGCCTCAAATTCCGACAACAACTGTTGGAGACAGGTAGTGTTTGTCCCTTTACAGAGGCCTGCACAATAGCCTCGGCATGTAATAAGGTGTTTCGTCGTAACTTCCTCAAACCAAACACCATAGGCATCATACCAAAAGGTGGTTACAGATGGCGAGATAACCAATCAAGGATAGCCATACAGTGGTTGATATGGGAAGAACATTGCAGAGACATTAACATACAACATGCTGCTAAACAACAAGAAGCCAGAGTGCAGGGTGTTAAAGTGGACGGGTTCTGCCCTGAAACCAAGCAGGTGTTCGAGTTCCACGGTTGCTATTATCACGGATGTACTAGTTGCTTTAAACATGGGCGTGATGAACCTATGCACGACGACCCTTCTGCTACATTAAATTCCCGTCACGAGGCCACGGTAGCCAAAACAGAAAGACTTCGAGAGCTAGGCTACGAGATCACCGAAATGTGGGAATGTGGTTTTCGGAAGCAAATAATTCAAAATAAAGAAATTGGGGAAAATACCGAAGGACATCCACTGCTATCTCAATCTCCTCTCAACCCTAGGGATGCCTTCTACGGAGGGCGCACGGGAAATACTTCTGAATATTATAAGTGTCAGCCTGGAGAGAAAATTAAGTATATGGATGTTTGCAGCCTTTACCCCTGGGCCTGTAAATATGGCAAGTTCCCTGTCGGACACCCCGATGTTTTTGTGGGCGAGAAATGCCCCAAGGATATCACCAACATCGACGGGGTAATAAAGTGCAAAATTCTTCCCCCACAAAACCTTTACCACCCTGTGCTCCCAGTCAAGATTAATGAAAAACTTATGTTTGTCCTATGTCGTACTTGCGGTCAGACAATGAATCAATCTGTCTGTAATCACATAGAAGAAGAGAGAGCTCTTGTCGGTTCGTGGGTTATTGACGAAGTGCTAAAAGCTGTTGAAAAGGGATATGAAATAAAGGAAATATATGAAATTTGGAGATATACCGTAGAGCAGTACGACAAGATGACAAATGTTGCTGGTTTATTTACCGCTATGATGAATAAGTTCATCAAAGTTAAGCAGCAAGCCTCCGGCTGGCCTAAAAACTGCCCCGCAAAAGAACAAAAAGACAGATACATCGAAGAGTTTCTGGAGCGCGAGGACGTTAAATTGGAATTTGCTGAAATTATCGAAAACCCCGGCCTCCGCTCTTTGGCTAAATTAATTTTAAATTCATTTTGGGGTAAACTTGGCCAGAGAGAGAACCAACCTAAGACAGCCATAGTCCGCACCCCCGAAGAATTCTTCGGCATGCTGTCAAACCCCAGTATACATGTTAACTCGGTGCTACCGATAAATGAGGATACGCTCGTTGTTAGCTGGGGACATAAAGAGGAGGCCGCCGACCCACTATCTACTGTCAACGTCGTAATTGCGGGTTATGTTACAACCCAAGCACGCCTTAAACTTTACAGCTACCTGGAGCAGCTGGGCGACCGTGTTTTGTATTACGACACAGACTCTGTCATATATGTGTCTAAGTCCGGTGAATACGATGTCCCTACCGGAGAGTTTATCGGCGACATGACCGACGAACTCGAGTGTTACGGTCCAGGCTCCTACATTACGGAGTTTGTGTCCGGAGGGCCGAAAAATTATGCATATAAGGTGTTCTCTACTAACGACCAGAGAGAACACCTTGTATGTAAAGTCAAGGGCATCTCTTTAAATTACTCGGCATCTCAGCTGTTAAATTTTGAGAGCATAAAGGAGATGGTCCTAACAACTGTAGACCCTGTATACATTACCTCCAAAAATATCCGTAGGACGAAAGAGCATGAAGTCATCACACAGGTTGAGACTAAGATTTATCGTCCAAATTCTACAAAGAGAAAATTTTTCGACGACCATAGCTCCACCCCCTACGGATATAAAAAGTTAAAAATATAGGTGAGGCCTGTAGGTGTCTATTATTTTATCACTCTTGTAATTTCAAAACATGTACACCTCTAAATAATTTGTAAAGCTATGTTTTTACTGTATATACTCTGCATTTAATCATATATTTCAATATACACCTTATATTTAATCATATATTTTACTATGCCTTTGTATCAACCTCAGTAAAATTGAGGACCCCTGTATATACATAGTAATATTTAACATACCTTTGTATTCTATAACCTCTGTTTATACAAACTCTGTAAATTGAGGACTATATTTTAATAAATTATTCTATTTATATGTATGTGTTTTATTTGAGATCAATTACCTTTCCTCTTCATCCAAAAATTATATGTCTTCAGTTCTCCTACGTTTGTGGCAGTAGAGCTCTAAAGATTTTTATATGTCTTCAGGCCTCCTACTCTTGTGGTAGAACTGTGAAAGAAAAGGTGGCAGTCGGACTAATTATAAATCATAAGTTGCGCCGAAGTATTTTTCATATAAACCAGTAAAATATTCTCATATAACCTCAACGTTTCATGGGTCTTAAGCATAAAGAGTTTTTGAGGATGAATAACAAAGAAAAAACGATGGAAAAGCTTAAGTATAATAAATTATAATATTTTGTATAAATGGTAATAATCTGCCTAGGGCGAAATATCCCCAAAGGTGGTTACAGCTGGCGCGACAGTCAATCAAAAATTGCTGTTCAGTGATTCGTTTGGGAGGAGCATCAAAGACAAATTAATATTACACACACAGCCAAACAACAAGAGGCCAAAGTTCACGGTGTCAAAGTGGACGGTTATTGTGCCGAAACTAATCAAATTTTTGTAGATACTTTGTCATAACCAAGGCTGATGGAGGAGGAATTTCTAGAAAATCCCAAGCATTTTTGAGAATAAGGGCTATAGAAGCCAAATACTTGATGAAAGAAGCTGGAGCAGATATCCACATCGGATATGCGTGTACTATAACAGAAGAGCATTTTATGATAAAATTCAGGGGTGGTTGTAATAGATTCTTAAATTAATCTTTACAGTCATTAAGATAATATATTATGTACTCTTGTTTTTAAATTATTATTTTTTCCGTTTTGTGTAGATAATTGTATTAAGAGTACCTATATAATTTATCAAAATTATATTTTAATAAAGTAATTAAATAAAGTATTTTTAGTAATATGCCACATACCATATAGTAATAATTAAGTACCCCTTAAAGACTTACCTCAATGGTTTAATTTATAGCGACTCACGCCTTCATAAAATCAACAAACTGAAAAACTGGAAATAAGTCCATTAACCTTTAACTGAGGGAGTGGAAGAACGGCTATGCCGAACTCCTTCCAATTGTGTAATTTTTCTTTTACACAATAAACATTATTATTATTATTATTATTATTTAACTACTCGCGTTGGTGTAAAAAGTACACCAAAAGTGCGCTGCAAGCTGCCGATTTTTTCTGAATGCTTCCTCGGCGTCACCGAACCAGCTAACCCTCGCGTAATGTGTCTTCTACCTGTATCTGCAATATCGCACTGACTGTTGAAAAGGGAAGTGAGATATTTTGCAAGTTTTGTCGTGGTGTACAGAATACACCAATGTATTTAAGTACGTTTGCAAGTTCTTTTTTTAATTTTTTGCAACGAATTATTTCTTGTCAAATTTGTGAACATGTTAATGTTAAAAGTATTTAGTTTTTATGGATTAATAATCTATTTTTAGGGATAAATATTTTTATCTTTTAGAATCTATTTTTTGTTATATAGAGGATATTATTTGTTGCTTTCTCTATTTTTTTCACTTTTTTTTTGTGTCAGTAAACATGCTTGCACCTTAGTTAACCTGTGTTTTTTTTCATAGATGTATTTTTTAAAGTACATTAAAAAATGATAAAACATTTTATCATTATAAAAAATTAACGGTGTACAAAATACACCGCGCGAGCAGAAACGTGAAAATTTGGTGCGCGAGTAGTTGCGAGTAGTTAAAGGTTAATACAAATACCAGGGAATATTATGGAAATCCTACAATTCATAAGTTTTTATAATTCTTCACCTTCAAACACAATTTATTATTTTTTATTCATACGAGATATTTACAACTTATTCTAAATTAGTTTTACACTTTTATACTATTCGACATCAATGCAGCATTAGCTGTTAGTTTAGTATGAGCTAAAAGAAATATTAAAATACCTACGTGCCAACATTATTTTCATTTATCTTAGCAAGAATAATTGTCAAATCGAATTATAAATGCACACGGCATAAAAGAAGACATTTTAAAAGTTGAATTAGGTACAGATACATGACATTATATTGCACACAAATAGAGATATTGGGGAACAGAAACCCACTGATTGATTATTTTTGTAGCAAAAGTATAATATGAAACAAATTGAGTTATTACGTTATTATTGTATTAACATTGATTGTTTCTCACCATAGCTGTAAAATATTACTAAGAAAAAAAACCCCTTGTTACACGTCTCTTAACTCAATGGCACGTATAGCTAGAAAAACAAAGAAAAGGACCTAAACTTCTTATTCTTATTCTATGTCGAACTCGACATAGAATGACCTCCTTTAAGAAACAACAAAACAATATATTACTAATCTCATTAGCTAAGCTACGCAATGCAATTCACGGTTATAAAAAATAATATTCAATATCTCAAATAATAAGTAACATTAATTAAGTAGTAATACAGATTATTCAAAATTTTCTAAAAGTTAATTAACATCCTTAATTAACTACATCACTCTAATTACATAGCCGATAGTCCCTACCAATATTAATCAAGATAACATATTGTACACCCTCATTATTACCCATGTGGCCCAGAACATATTCTACGGCCTTCCTCCTCATTGTGGCCTAGAACCTACCAAGCCTTGTAGTAGGTTTTGGTAGGTTCTAGGCCACAATGAGGAGGAGGGAAGGCCGTAGATGCGGTTCTGGGCCACATCGGTACGGGTGTACAATAATGTTATCTTGATTGACTATCGACTATGTATTTAGAGTGATGTAGTTAATGAAGGATGTTAATTAACTTTTAAAAAATTATGAATAATCTGTATTATGTTACTTATTATTTGAAATATTAAATATGATATCATTATAATGAGGAGCATTAAAAAATTCGGAGTTTTTATGGAAAAATTTGTAGAATACTTTGATTAATATTGGTAATGGACTATCGGCTATGTATTTAGAGTGATGTAGTTAATTAAGGATGTTAATTAACTTTTACAAATTATGAATGTTCTGAATTACTACTTAATGAATGCTGCTTATTATTTGAAATATTAAATAATTATAAATAACACCACAGATAATGCGACTCGCTTTATCCCTGAAGACTCTGAAAGTCTTGTGTGGGAGGGGGCTACACATTTAGAGACAAGGGACACACATCCAATATCCGAGAGAGGCAAGAACTGTTATGACAATCACAAAAAGATAGGGTCCATGGGACGAGGTACTGTCTTGTAGCAGGATTCGCATCGATTGATTTGGCTACAGACCGTACCTCGTCCCATGGACCCTATCTTTTTGTGATTGTCATAACAGTTCTGGCCTCTCTCGGATATTGGATGTGTGTCCCTTGTCTCTAAATGTGTAGCCCCCTCCCACACAAGACTTTCAGAGTCTTCAGGGATAAAGCGAGTCGCATTATCTGTGGTGTTATTTATAATTATTTAATATTTCAAATAATAAGCAGCATTCATTAAGTAGTAATTCAGAACATTCATAATTTGTAAAAGTTAATTAACATCCTTAATTAACTACATCACTCTAAATACATAGCCGATAGTCCATTACCAATATTAATCAAAGTATTCTACAAATTTTTCCATAAAAACTCCGAATTTTTTAATGCTCCTCATTATAATGATATCATATTTAATATTTCAAATAATAAGTAACATAATACAGATTATTCATAATTTTTTAAAAGTTAATTAACATCCTTCATTAACTACATCACTCTAAATACATAGTCGATAGTCAATCAAGATAACATTATTGTACACCCGTACCGATGTGGCCCAGAACCGCATCTACGGCCTTCCCTCCTCCTCATTGTGGCCTAGAACCTACCAAAACCTACTACAAGGCTTGGTAGGTTCTAGGCCACAATGAGGAGGAAGGCCGTAGAATATGTTCTGGGCCACATGGGTAATAATGAGGGTGTACAATATGTTATCTTGATTAATATTGGTAGGGACTATCGGCTATGTAATTAGAGTGATGTAGTTAATTAAGGATGTTAATTAACTTTTAGAAAATTTTGAATAATCTGTATTACTACTTAATTAATGTTACTTATTATTTGAGATATTGAATATTATTTTTTATAACCGTGAATTGCATTGCGTAGCTTAGCTAATGAGATTAGTAATATATTGTTTTGTTGTTTCTTAAAGGAGGTCATTCTATGTCGAGTTCGACATAGAATAAGAATAAGAAGTTTAGGTCCTTTTCTTTGTTTTTCTAGCTATACGTGCCATTGAGTTAAGAGACGTGTAACAAGGGGTTTTTTTTCTTAGTAATATTTTACAGCTATGGTGAGAAACAATCAATGTTAATACAATAATAACGTAATAACTCAATTTGTTTCATATTATACTTTTGCTACAAAAATAATCAATCAGTGGGTTTCTGTTCCCCAATATCTCTATTTGTGTGCAATATAATGTCATGTATCTGTACCTAATTCAACTTTTAAAATGTCTTCTTTTATGCCGTGTGCATTTATAATTCGATTTGACAATTATTCTTGCTAAGATAAATGAAAATAATGTTGGCACGTAGGTATTTTAATATTTCTTTTAGCTCATACTAAACTAACAGCTAATGCTGCATTGATGTCGAATAGTATAAAAGTGTAAAACTAATTTAGAATAAGTTGTAAATATCTCGTATGAATAAAAAATAATAAATTGTGTTTGAAGGTGAAGAATTATAAAAACTTATGAATTGTAGGATTTCCATAATATTCCCTGGTATTTGTATTAACCTTTAACTACTCGCAACTACTCGCGCACCAAATTTTCACGTTTCTGCTCGCGCGGTGTATTTTGTACACCGTTAATTTTTTATAATGATAAAATGTTTTATCATTTTTTAATGTACTTTAAAAAATACATCTATGAAAAAAAACACAGGTTAACTAAGGTGCAAGCATGTTTACTGACACAAAAAAAAAGTGAAAAAAATAGAGAAAGCAACAAATAATATCCTCTATATAACAAAAAATAGATTCTAAAAGATAAAAATATTTATCCCTAAAAATAGATTATTAATCCATAAAAACTAAATACTTTTAACATTAACATGTTCACAAATTTGACAAGAAATAATTCGTTGCAAAAAATTAAAAAAAGAACTTGCAAACGTACTTAAATACATTGGTGTATTCTGTACACCACGACAAAACTTGCAAAATATCTCACTTCCCTTTTCAACAGTCAGTGCGATATTGCAGATACAGGTAGAAGACACATTACGCGAGGGTTAGCTGGTTCGGTGACGCCGAGGAAGCATTCAGAAAAAATCGGCAGCTTGCAGCGCACTTTTGGTGTACTTTTTACACCAACGCGAGTAGTTAAATAATAATAATAATAATAATAATGTTTATTGTGTAAAAGAAAAATTACACAATTGGAAGGAGTTCGGCATAGCCGTTCTTCCACTCCCTCAGTTAAAGGTTAATGGACTTATTTCCAGTTTTTCAGTTTGTTGATTTTATGAAGGCGTGAGTCGCTATAAATTAAACCATTGAGGTAAGTCTTTAAGGGGTACTTAATTATTACTATATGGTATGTGGCATATTACTAAAAATACTTTATTTAATTACTTTATTAAAATATAATTTTGATAAATTATATAGGTACTCTTAATACAATTATCTACACAAAACGGAAAAAATAATAATTTAAAAACAAGAGTACATAATATATTATCTTAATGACTGTAAAGATTAATTTAAGAATCTATTACAACCACCCCTGAATTTTATCATAAAATGCTCTTCTGTTATAGTACACGCATATCCGATGTGGATATCTGCTCCAGCTTCTTTCATCAAGTATTTGGCTTCTATAGCCCTTATTCTCAAAAATGCTTGGGATTTTCTAGAAATTCCTCCTCCATCAGCCTTGGTTATGACAAAGTATCTACAAAAATTTGATTAGTTTCGGCACAATAACCGTCCACTTTGACACCGTGAACTTTGGCCTCTTGTTGTTTGGCTGTGTGTGTAATATTAATTTGTCTTTGATGCTCCTCCCAAACGAATCACTGAACAGCAATTTTTGATTGACTGTCGCGCCAGCTGTAACCACCTTTGGGGATATTTCGCCCTAGGCAGATTATTACCATTTATACAAAATATTATAATTTATTATACTTAAGCTTTTCCATCGTTTTTTCTTTGTTATTCATCCTCAAAAACTCTTTATGCTTAAGACCCATGAAACGTTGAGGTTATATGAGAATATTTTACTGGTTTATATGAAAAATACTTCGGCGCAACTTATGATTTATAATTAGTCCGACTGCCACCTTTTCTTTCACAGTTCTACCACAAGAGTAGGAGGCCTGAAGACATATAAAAATCTTTAGAGCTCTACTGCCACAAACGTAGGAGAACTGAAGACATATAATTTTTGGATGAAGAGGAAAGGTAATTGATCTCAAATAAAACACATACATATAAATAGAATAATTTATTAAAATATAGTCCTCAATTTACAGAGTTTGTATAAACAGAGGTTATAGAATACAAAGGTATGTTAAATATTACTATGTATATACAGGGGTTCTCAATTTTACTGAGGTTGATACAAAGGCATAGTAAAATATATGATTAAATATAAGGTGTATATTGAAATATATGATTAAATGCAGAGTATATACAGTAAAAACATAGCTTTACAAATTATTTAGAGGTGTACATGTTTTGAAATTACAAGAGTGATAAAATAATAGACACCTACAGGCCTCACCTATATTTTTAACTTTTTATATCCGTAGGGGGTGGAGCTATGGTCGTCGAAAAATTTTCTCTTTGTAGAATTTGGACGATAAATCTTAGTCTCAACCTGTGTGATGACTTCATGCTCTTTCGTCCTACGGATATTTTTGGAGGTAATGTATACAGGGTCTACAGTTGTTAGGACCATCTCCTTTATGCTCTCAAAATTTAACAGCTGAGATGCCGAGTAATTTAAAGAGATGCCCTTGACTTTACATACAAGGTGTTCTCTCTGGTCGTTAGTAGAGAACACCTTATATGCATAATTTTTCGGCCCTCCGGACACAAACTCCGTAATGTAGGAGCCTGGACCGTAACACTCGAGTTCGTCGGTCATGTCGCCGATAAACTCTCCGGTAGGGACATCGTATTCACCGGACTTAGACACATATATGACAGAGTCTGTGTCGTAATACAAAACACGGTCGCCCAGCTGCTCCAGGTAGCTGTAAAGTTTAAGGCGTGCTTGGGTTGTAACATAACCCGCAATTACGACGTTGACAGTAGATAGTGGGTCGGCGGCCTCCTCTTTATGTCCCCAGCTAACAACGAGCGTATCCTCATTTATCGGTAGCACCGAGTTAACATGTATACTGGGGTTTGACAGCATGCCGAAGAATTCTTCGGGGGTGCGGACTATGGCTGTCTTAGGTTGGTTCTCTCTCTGGCCAAGTTTACCCCAAAATGAATTTAAAATTAATTTAGCCAAAGAGCGGAGGCCGGGGTTTTCGATAATTTCAGCAAATTCCAATTTAACGTCCTCGCGCTCCAGAAACTCTTCGATGTATCTGTCTTTTTGTTCTTTTGCGGGGCAGTTTTTAGGCCAGCCGGAGGCTTGCTGCTTAACTTTGATGAACTTATTCATCATAGCGGTAAATAAACCAGCAACATTTGTCATCTTGTCGTACTGCTCTACGGTATATCTCCAAATTTCATATATTTCCTTTATTTCATATCCCTTTTCAACAGCTTTTAGCACTTCGTCAATGACCCACGAACCGACAAGAGCTCTCTCTTCTTCTATGTGATTACAGACAGATTGATTCATTGTCTGACCGCAAGTACGACATAGGACAAACATAAGTTTTTCATTAATCTTGACTGGGAGCACAGGGTGGTAAAAAGGTTTTGTGGGGGAAGAATTTTGCACTTTATTACCCCGTCGATGTTGGTGATATCCTTGGGGCATTTCTCGCCCACAAAAACATCGGGGTGTCCGACAGGGAACTTGCCATATTTACAGGCCCAGGGGTAAAGGCTGCAAACATCCATATACTTAATTTTCTCTCCAGGCTGACACTTATAATATTCAGAAGTATTTCCCGTGCGCCCTCCGTAGAAGGCATCCCTAGGGTTGAGAGGAGATTGAGATAGCAGTGGATGTCCTTCGGTATTTTCCCCAATTTCTTTATTTTGAATTATTTGCTTCCGAAAACCACATTCCCACATTTCGGTGATCTCGTAGCCTAGCTCTCGAAGTCTTTCTGTTTTGGCTACCGTGGCCTCGTGACGGGAATTTAATGTAGCAGAAGGGTCGTCGTGCATAGGTTCATCACGCCCATGTTTAAAGCAACTAGTACATCCGTGATAATAGCAACCGTGGAACTCGAACACCTGCTTGGTTTCAGGGCAGAACCCGTCCACTTTAACACCCTGCACTCTGGCTTCTTGTTGTTTAGCAGCATGTTGTATGTTAATGTCTCTGCAATGTTCTTCCCTTATCAACCACTGTATGGCTATCCTTGATTGGTTATCTCGCCATCTGTAACCACCTTTTGGTATGATGCCTATGGTGTTTGGTTTGAGGAAGTTACGACGAAACACCTTATTACATGCCGAGGCTATTGTGCAGGCCTCTGTAAAGGGACAAACACTACCTGTCTCCAACAGTTGTTGTCGGAATTTGAGGCAAGCCGCGGTCAGAATTTCCACGTCCGATATACAATAGTCGACTAAATCGCGCTGTATGTCAAATTCATCGTTTCTGTGCACCTCGTACCACCTGAGGAAGGTTTCTCTAGCATCCGGCTTCATGTTATCAGGATCATAGAATTCTACAGCAGGTAGGGGCCCCACATAGTTGGCGTTTTCCTCTGTGTTGAAGAGGTGGGGGAAGTAACCCTTTTTGAAATTATCTCCCAGTCCGAAGGCTTTAGGTAGCTTCGAAAGCGCCATGGGGAAGTAGTTGAGGGAATCCAGGAATTTAACATTCCCCACGGCCATCATAAGAATTTTCGTTCCGCGCATGATAGGTTCAGGCTTCAAGTCTGTTTTTGTCAGAATGTAATTCAGACAGAACTGATGATCGAAAGCCTGGCCGTTGTGGGCGACAACTACAATCTGTTTGAATTTCTTCCTCAATTCAAGTAGCAGGTGCACAAATGAGGCCACCGAATCTTCTCCCTTGACAACCTGTAACCGAACCCCGCATTTTTTACACACTTTAATGTCCTTTTCTAAGCACTCGTTACAGCACTGCTTGAAAACACAGAGGTTAGGCTGATGCTGGAGGGAGCCGTCTTCCAGAACCTTTTCTTGCCGTGTTTCCAAGTCGTAAAACACAAATAAAGTATCCCTGATCTTTGGCTTTCCTATGTCCGGCTGAATGTAGCAGAGGTGGTCTTGGGGGACATGTCTATTGCATATCTTGCAGTACACCTCTCCGCAAGTATGTTGCCTACCGCTCTGTACTGTCTTGTAGCAGGATTCGCATCGATTGATTTGGCTACAGACCGTACCTCGTCCCATGGACCCTATCTTTTTGTGATTGTCATAACAGTTCTGGCCTCTGAACGACCTTTTGCAATCCTGGCATGTGATTTTAGGGCTCTGGGGGCAAACAGGCACCCCCTGACAGCTGGGGCATTTACCCCCACATCTATGTTTATTTTTCGTATCGTAGGGCACGTGGCACTCTTCACAGAAATAGCCGCAGCAGAAGGCAGCTGTGAGGGAGGTTATAACATTAAAGTGGCCCTCGTGATATAGCAGATTGAGGGCGGGGCCGTCTGCAGCTCCTCTGAAGATAGTGTCGCGGCCCTTTGACCCATAATTGTAAACTACAATTTTATAGTTTGTTAGATGCTGCTGGAACTTTTGCAGTTCAGTGATACCACATCCTGTTTCGGGGATAACGACACCCGCTTCGGTGCACAGTCGAAGAGCTCTTTGAGTCTGCAATTTCCCTATATCCCTACGTACTTTGGTTTGTTCAGGGTCCTTATTTACACAAGCCGCGGCCGTTACTCCCTTGGTAGGCATAAATTGTCTTTATTGTTTATACATATTATTCCCCGCCGCATGCCGCACTCCTCCTCGAAGGTGTTGTAGAGGCGACCCTTTCCTTTCCCCGCTGGCATCTTCACAGTGGTCACACCCAGACAAAAAGTTTCAGTGTTGAGACCTGCGGAGTTAGACTGGTAAACGCTGCTAATGACGCCCCAGATATCGTCGTATGTAATTTCTTCCACAGCCCTGAAGCGAACCCAGCCTTCTCCACGTTTAAAATCTTTGCAGCAGAAGGAGAACCCCACTTTATCACCAGGAGCAAGTCCCTCGGTGCCCCTCTGGATGACCTGGTTGACGGCGTCTCGCACCCAGGCTATAGGTTCGCTGTCCACGGGAACAGGTTTAATTTTAAATTCGAGAGTGCGCCCCGTCAAGTGAAAACGACGCACCTTTTTCATAAAGTCTTTTACAATAATAAACTTCTCCATTTTTTTTTTTTTTTTTTTTTTTTTTTTTTTTTTTTTTTTTTTTTTTTTTTTAGGGAGCAGCAGCAGCAGACAACTGACTCGTTCAATGAATGCCGAAAGGCTCGAAAGACTGACTAGACGGCCTTGGTACTTGGAGTTTTAGATGTGATCTGAAAATGTCACGTGATCGTTATTCAAAACGTATTATCAGGTTGAGAGATTTTAACATAATATTTAAAACTCGCCTTTGCAAAACTGTTAATATTGCAATTAATTTCGTCATTCAAAACGTATTACTGATGAATCTGCTAACGTTTGCCGCGAGGTTATCGCACGTTTTTGTTCTTTATATACCTATTAATATTATGCGAGATGCAACACCGCCGGCCGGTTGTTGGATTAAGCCGCTTGTGTATAATTTAATTAATAATTAATCTACTTACAACTTGTCTTGTGCAACGGCCCTTTAAGGTTAACTGTCAATAGAAACGTCAACGTCAGCAGAAACGCAAACAGTATTACATATTGCACTAATACTAGATGGCGCAACCTATGCTTATTATACATTCTAGGCATGTAATAAATATTACTACGTCGCCGCGTTTTTTTTTTCTCATATCTACTGCGCAGTCATGTTTTTTTTTCTCATACCTAACGCGCCGTCATGTTTTTTTTTCTATCGCGCACGTTTTTTTCCAGTGCGGTAATTTTCTCCTTAGCCGTTTGGCTCAGGCTCGAATACACAATTACACTCGTAAACTAGTTACTCTGTAGCTAAACATGTAAGACGTCTTCGTACCAACCCATAGGTCGGCGGTTCGAATCTCGCTGCACTCAACAACTTTTTTTTTTTTCAATATTTAAAAATACTAACAATGCAATTTTCGGGGGCTCGCAAAAAGTAAGGTTAAAAAGTCGTATCTTACTATGGGGGTGTTATGCAAGTCCCTACTCCTTGAGCGACTGCGACGGGATCTGTCAGCTGAACGAGATCGAGATCTGCAAGAATGCAATTTGCGGCCCTCTTTCTTTTTCAATAACTTCTCTAAGGTTTCTAACCTATCTAGGAGAGCTTTTTTTGAGATATTAGCTGACTTCTTATCCCTGCCCATTCTTAGCTAAAAGGGAGCTTAGGTAAATACTGAAAAATACTTACAATATTTTGTTCTTTATGAATTCACTCGTATCACGGAAAAACGTGGCGTCGTCCCGAGCACTAAAGGATTAATGACAGTGACAGCAGAATAGCGTACCTAAGTCGGGGCTAGAAGGGGAACACAGATCCGGATTTCTTTAAAAATAGTGGCGTTATCGAATATCCGGAGGAGTACTACGTTGTAATCATAATTAATATCGAGGACTGGAAGTCGTGCTAAAATGACGTATTGAAGCCACTTAGAAAAAAACAAATTCTCTTTTTAGTGGAGCAACATTTTGTATTAAAAACGTGATTTTATACCAAAACTGTTGTTCTTAAATTAAAGATAAGGTTCACTTCAATACTGTGACGGTACAGAAATACATTATTGTCAGCATTGATGAAAACTATTTAGATTCAAGTTTCAACTTGGACTAGGTTCAGTGTGTGTCACCTACTTGAACAATTATTTATTGAAATTTACATACATTGCATATAATTATTCAAGAATTATTAGTTTAAAGTAAAAATTTTATGAGGTTCTACATCTAATTCCACAAATATTATTTGATAATCTGTGAAATTTTGTACAACCAATTTATTAGAACAACTTGTCCTTAATAATCTTGTTTAATTTTGGATTATACGATTATACATTGCCTAATATCCATAAAGATTATAATTGAGAGCACGTTCATAGGTAACCCAATAATTTATCGTTGCGGAGTTTGCAATAGCCAGTGCTAGATCATTTATATGCAGTAAAATTAAGTGGAATGCTTGACTATATTACCCTTTACAAAATATTAACGTTCTCCAGGCTGGATTTATTTCAAGGTTATTTCTATATAAATGTATTATTTTATTGCTATAAAATTTCTATAGAAAATAAATCCTTGATATATTTTACATTGCTAACGGATTGAAAGGAAATATATGTATACAAAGAGGATTATTGTATTTCCTCTTGGCATAAAATAATATATAATAAAGCAAAAGTCAATTAGCTTTCATATCGTTGGATGCAAAAGAATGCCTAGACCGTGTTTTAGAAAGTATTTAAAGAATAAAATCAGTGGAGGTTTTTCCCGCTTCTGTAGTAGCAATAATCGTATATGTTATATAAATTTGGGTTCTTGTGCGGTACTATGTAAGCAGAGGTCATTTCTAGCAAATAGAATAGAAGATTCCTCTTGGAGGTTGGTGGGGTTAGAAAAATTCGAACCGTAAAATGCTTGAATTACTGATATTTTAACTTGATAGACTAAAAAATTAAATGAGTAGAAAGAGTTAAGTCGATGTGTTATTCGCCTTCACAAAAAGCATATATCATGGAGTTGACATGCCGGGATACAAATTCTTTCATGTGGTATAAATCGAAGATAGGCCAAATTGAGAAACTCACACGAAATTAGCGAGTCTGCCTGATCACCGTAATTTTTTTTTACCGACTGAAAACTTATTTTCACCTTTTCCGCAAACATCCTGAGACTTTCCTTCATAAATTAAACTTGTTTGTTTTGACCCAAACTAAACATTTTACATGAAATTACCCGTGTCGTGATAACTCGAAATTTTGATCGAGGGCTCTCCTACAATAAGGCTTTTGTGTAACGCAACTCTACTATATACCGTTTGAGACTTTTGACTATTTCACAGATAATGTTGAGATCAATAGTGTGAATGGCTCACTACGCAACGTCCCGCAATGAAAACATGTCTACTGTCAAATGCATAAATAGAGGTGCTCAGTCTTTCGTCTCAAAAAAATTCACAGTCCTTCGCAAAGATGCAACCGGAGGAGACATTGGAAATGATGAACTAGAACGCAAATCTTGTAAAATTTCGGATGCGATAAAAATGAAAATTTGTTGCAAAGTAGTAAATAGTTATTTCATTAACACAAGACATTTTCAAAAAGTAAAATCTTATTATCAGTAGTTTTATTTAGAAATTATAATAAAAAGTTATTTTATTAACAAAAACAACAAATTTTTTTTAACAACAAACATTTTTAATGTTAAAACTAAAATAATTTAAAATAATTTCGTGAAGATGAAAAGTGATTCCTAACAATTACAAATACCGATATCGATTAATCGCAAACTATTAAACGCAGCTAATAGTACAGGAAAAGTGTCCAAACTGAACAAGAACATAGTGAATTCGTTGAAACTTGACATATACGTTTAAAAATACATACCTATGTTTCAAGAGACTTAAGAGTCCCGTGGGATGAACTAGGTTTTCACATGCATAATAAAAATTGGCAGTTGAACCTTGAGAAATTTTCAAAAAATAAAAATATTTTCATGTATAGAGAAATATTAATTTTTGACTTTTTTATTAAACTTTTTTACCAATTTTACGTTTGTTTCCTTCATTTTCTGCTTGTTTATCTGTGAGTATATTCTGCAAAATGAAAAAGTGCATAATCATTGTACAAATGAGGATTATCGAGTTGTTTAAAATTTTATATATATTGAATGAAACACACTTTGTATCTAAAGAAGATCGGAATCGATAGCATATAAATCTTCTGCGTCGTTTAGATCCTCGATAATTTCATCCATGTATGAATTTAGACATCGTACTCCCTGACAATTTCCGTAAATTTGTGAGCATCTTCAACCTGCTTTTCTGTTGCGGTTGCAGGAGATAAGCTGCAATATTGATTCTGCTGTTGGCACAAAAAGTGTTGTCACAGGTTGTAAGGAGCCGTTAATTTTCTTCTATCCCCACTGTTGTGGATTTTTTTCATTGCCAAGCCATTTCTGAATTTTGTAGAATACTCGTAATGAATATTAAGCGCCTGCCTCTGAAGTTGGTGGTAATAATTCCAACTTTGATCTTTGTTTGTGCAGCGATTTTTTGAATTGATTAAATCTGTATGAGTTGAGTGAGACATTTGTGATTTTCCTTGCACCGTATACAAGTAGAAAAAGAGTTTCACCAGCCTGTTTTACTTGTGAGGGTGTTGAATTCTTGCCATTGAAAGTTCTTACTACATTAACCAACTGCATTTCTTTCTGAAAAAGTTTGATGACTTCATTTTTCTTTCTGAAATATTCTAGACGTGGTATCATGACCACTGAAGGCATGAGTCAGTAAAATTGTATTTTTCTACTACCGTCTATAAAAAAGAACTTTGTAACCCTAGCAACACGCGCGATAACGAAAGTAAACATTAGAGTTACCTGGTTGCTAAGGCGTTGCTATCTACGAAAGTAAAACTTATGCAGCCAGGACAGAAAAGTAGAAAAACAAATTTTAAACGAAATTAATTCGTTCTATTTGAACAAATTAATACAACTAATCAATTTTGTATTAATAAAGAGAGGTCTTTCTAGGAAGTACGCCAACATTTTTGTCGGCACGTAGTACCTACCTACTTCATTTTAAAAATGCTTCATAAGTTTACGTATGCCTTGCTTTGGATTTCTTGGGGTAAAACAAGACACAAGCAATATTCCCATTTATATCGCCACAAAACATATGTATTTGTTTATTTTAGTTTGAAACCACCAGAAATTAAAATGTGTAATATTTGGTTGCCAAGAAAACAATTTTCACAGGCAGCCTCCTAAACTATAAAATTTATTAAAAACGTCAATTAATTTCATGAAATAATTAGTTTTAAATTAGTAAATCCCATAATTTTTTCGGTATAGTAGAAAAATTATAATACACTTCACGATGCGAAAGCCCTTTTAAGTATTCGGTGTTTTTTGAAAGGTCTCGGCTTCGCCTCGACCATTCAAACGTAACCTTTCGCATCTAGTAACGTAAATAACTATTTTTATACGTTCTTGTCATTTCTGGATTTCTGACGAAGAAAGAATTTTCCATATAATTTTTCCTGTTCCTGACCTTATGAAAAATATATATTTATCTTCTGGAGTTAAAGCGATTAATAGAAGAAGGAGATCAACGTCCTCATCAACTAAGTACAAATTTAATGTTCGTCTATTATTTAATATTTCAATTGCTATTTTAACTACAGCTTGTTTTACAAACAATCCTTTGTTTCAAAGAATTTTTGTCAACATTGAAATTAATCCGATTTCCGTTTATATCATTTGACAAAAACTTTTCTTGGGGGGAGGGCTACGATCACCGGAATTTTGCCTAAATTTGGTTTTCACGTAGTTAACATACGGCGCACAAATGTCTTTATAAGTTTTATATGTCTGCTTTATAACTGGATGCAATAAAAATCCACCTTCAAATTACATAAATAATAAGTAAAGAGTTACAAAGATTTCGCAAATTTCTTGCTTATTTGATTAATTTCGGTACATTTTGCCTGTACTCTAACCGTGTGACATATCATTGGATCAGGCATTGAGCGAGGAGTTGAACATATATTTTATTTTGCTTCAAATCACCACTATCTTTGTAAATTGCGAAAAACGACTAAATTTCAAGTTACATATTATGGTTTTCGGCTATACATATTTCGACGAGACAAAAGGAAATAAGCTTGGAGATTGTTGGGCGTGACTTTTCGAATGCAGCGATAAATTCTCATGTAATACTTTTTTTTTTAGTTTTGCTTAATCTACCTCATGTTAAAGTAATGGCACTAAACCTCTAACACTCGGTAATACGTACAAATCAGATATCGGCTACCCCGATCCTAAATCCACCCCTATGATTTGTCAAATTGCAAGTCATTGACAAAATTGAAAAAATTGCAGAAACACGAAAACTTCAAAAAATACTATTTGCAAACGAATTTCCGAGAGACTGTTTTAGTAAGAAATCCAAGGTAGAGGGTCGAACTTAGAACTACATCGTGAATTGCACGGTCACGTTCTGATTTTAGGCTCAATAGCCAGTGAACGAAAAAGTGTAATTTTGACATCTATCGTTCTGAAACCGCTGAAATCTCACGCGTTACGTCATTTAATAAATTGCCTATCTCTCTCAAAACATTAAAAAGCAATATAATATTTAAAACAAGAGTAAAGTTAATGCTCTTAAAATATAGTTTTTATTCTGTTTCTGAATATCTTGTTACGCGCTGAGTTAAAAAAAAAATAATTTATATATTATATTTGATAACATTTACATTCAGTATTTCATTTAACGTTAAATGAAAGAGAGAGGAAGTGGACGCGAATAGTGCGTAACAAATTTGCCGAGCTAGTTAGTCTATTCGGCAGTGATAATAAGAAAAAAAAATACAAGTAGGTTCGTTAACAACTTACCAATACCTCCAGGGCGCCACTGACATAAAACAAGCAACCTTGCCAGTAGGTTTCCTGCTGATCCAGGAATCCAACCCCTCTTTTATCTCTCAAGCACAAAAGAAAATAGCATATATTTTATTTTTAAATTAATATTTTCATTCGGGTTAATCCACAAAGTTTTGTCTATTCAATAAGGTTGGTTTTAGATAGTGAAAAAAAATTAATAAATGAATGATTTATTACACACACAAAGAAATTAATATTAACAAAGCAATAAAAGTCCAGGGTCCTGGTAGACAATAAAAAAAATTTACTAACCACAATAAATTTGTACTTAAGTTATTTACGCAGTTTAGTACACACCCAGATAGAGATACTTAATTATCTGATATTATATAGGTTCGCTTTCCTTACCTTCCGTGATCACGCAGGGTTTACATACTCTTACATACACATATTATAATACATAGCGAACGCGTTATAACCTATATATTGTAATTACACCTTATCGGTGGGTGGCTGCAAATCAGAGGTTAATTCAACCAAGAAAAAGATATATTCCTACATAAAAAAAAAATATGGCATAAGAACACTGGTACTTTTATCAAATTAAATTAATTTCTGGCCTTTTGGACAGTATCTAACACTTATATTTCTTCCAAACGGAGCAAACCTAAATAAAAATTAAAGAAAGATTTAATTTCTTACTCCCAAAGAAAGTAAGGTGCACTACTTAATTCTTTCAAGAATCGTTATACAAAAAAAATTAAAAAAAGTCAATATCAGTGCAATATCAAAGTAAATCGATTAAATTAATCAATACAAAATTATGCCACCAAATGGAGCATCACCTATTTGTTCTTGTATAGTTAATTGTCTTAGAAATCACAAAAAAAAAAATAAAAGAATGTATTTGGCTTATCTGTTGTCCAGCGATGGAATCTGAACGTGGTGTAACATACAGGACTGTCCTATTTTCTGGAAACTTCCTTACAGTCAAAATTTCTAGCGATGGAAATTCCTGGCTCGTTGGTACTGGGATCCCCGATGTAGGATATAATATCCAACCCAGACAGATCAGCAAGCAGGAGGTTGACACCAACAGTGGGACTCAATGTCCTTCAGAGGGAACAGGAACAAACCAATACAGCAAAATAATTAAGCAGGATACGTGGAGAAAAACCCCAAAAATAAAACAACACGTAGAGGGATAACATCAACACGTAGAGAATAGAATTGCTCAGCAAAGCAGAGCAGAGCAGAGAACAAAGCAAAGCAGAGCAGAGCAGAGCAGAGCAGAGCAGAGCAGAGCAGAGCAGAGCAGAGCGTAGCAGAGCAGGCCCTGAAAAGACATGAATAATGAGTACCTACTTTCACTAGGCAGGGTGTTAAAAAAATGACCCCTTAAAAAAAATGAACTACTTACGTCAAGGTTAGAAGTCCGACCTCACTGGTAGCCCAGATCAACAGTTTAGGAACACAATCTCTGGGTTATGTAAAACAAGTTCTACAGGACAAATGAAACATACAGGTAGAATGTGCACACGAGGTTCTCAAAAAAAATTACTTACTTTAGCCTGAGTTTTAGAATCCGACAGTAGTCGTACGCAATAATGTAGGCACAGCAAGTTACCTCACAAAATCACATGTATGATAAACTTTTCCAATCACTCCCAATTACTTGGATTATAGCAAATTATAATTCTCGTGGACAAGTTATCAATTCGACCTCAAGGCACCAAAGTGAATAATTCTAAGATGTCCGAAATGCTTCTTCCGACTGCATCATTCATACCAACTAAAGGTACATACTCAGAGAAGAATGGCAACGAAATTGTTCCTATCAAGAGGATACTTGAAAATAATTATATAAAACGAATCACAGGTAAGAAAAGAAAGGAATTTGATAACGAACAGAATTAATAAGGGACATTATTATATTTTATTAGAAGAAGGGTTGCCAATGGTAAAAAAAAAACATATCACCATTACATAGCTCCACGGGTAGTAAGATAATAACGACCGCTGTCGTTTTGCACGACAGAAATCTTGGCGTTCAATAAATCAATAAATCCATACTATTTTTAGTTCGACCCTTGATGGACAGAGGGTGCGCATAGCACGTTTGCAGTATTTTATTTGTTTCAATTTCTACGAAGTCGACAAAAGCTGCCTAAATAAGCAATTTAGGTCTAAATCGCAAAAATAAACGTAACAATCTGAACTGTCCTAATGTGTGTGAGTAAGCATCAGATTTAATTATTTTAATATGTATACCTATATATTTTACTTTTTAACTGTATTTTATGTTTATGTATGTATTTGTAATTTTATAACTCGTGTACTTTTAAACATAGAGTTTTTTAGTTTAACCTAGCTATATATATAAATTTTTTTTGGACTATATTCTATACTTACCTTGTAAGTCTTATGGAAATGAACAGTATTATTATTATTATTATTTTTTTTTTTTTTTTTTTTTTTTTTTTTTTTTTTTTTTTTTTTTTTTTTTTTTTTTTTTCCGTTTCCGGAAGAAATTGCTGGACAGTCTCCCTGTGGCCTCCGACACCACACAGAGAGAGCGCCAGCGAATAATCTACAGCAACTCCCCACATCCCGCAGGGTTAGTCACTGTAGATTCCAGACTCATGTGCCCTAAGTAGACGAAGGGATCCCAGGATGACCGCTTTCTGCATTTGACCAGCCAACCATTCTGCCGATGTTTGGCAGGCAGGCATGATCTTCAATGCGGAGAGCAGCGTGGGCTTCATACCTCCGAGTACACCGATTATCAGGACGACCATTTTGACAGAGTAGCCTGGGTATAGCACTTGGAGCTCGTACCGGAGATCTCTGTATTTAGTCCGTTTCTCCTCCTCCTTCAAGGCGATGTTTGTCTCAGCAGGTGCTGAGAACTCGATGACATACATCACCTTGGTCTGATGGTCGAGGAGGACTATGTCAGGCTTATTGGCGTGAATTCGCCTGACGGTCGGGAACGAGTAGTTCCAGTAAATCCGGCATTTCTCGTTCTCGACAACGGACTCGATATCTCCGGGGACGTAAGGCAGCACTGGTGTTTGGTCTATCTGGTACGAGTGCCGTAGATGGTAGTATAGTACTCGTAAAGCCGCGTTATGTCGTTGGATGTAGACCGAAGTCGCATAAATCGGGCATGCAGATAATAAATGCATGAGCGACTCCGGCGCCTGACGGCAGGTCCTGCAGTTGATATCAGGTACCTCTACACCCATCACGCGACTGCGATAGACCAATGTGTTAATAACACCATCTTGGCAGGCCACAATGTATCCCTCGGTCTCCGCCTTCAGCCCCGCTGACCTTAAAAATGCGAAGGTCAGCTCTGTCGATAAACCCAGTGCTTCTATGTTGTTATAGAAAACACCGTGCAGGGGTTTATCGACGTGCTGCCTGAACAGATTTCTCTGTTCGGCAGCTTTGATGTGGGCTGTCAGACGATTAGGCGGAAGCTCAGTGACTGAGTCACCTCGCCGGCCTTCTCGCCTGTGGTCGAACACGAGACCGAGTTCATCTGCGGCCCTCTGTGCTGCCCTAAACAATAAAGCGCCAACTCCCACAGTTTCATGATCTCTCACTAACTGTAGGAGTGGGTCCGAGCTCCTGATGACATTACATGCCATACTCAGTGCCACTCTGCCATGCATGCACTCCAGACTCAAGAGTCCTCGGCCCCCCCGTTGACGTGGGAGGTACACACGAGGAACGGACGATCTAGGATGAATACTCCTATGAATATTCATCATCTTGCGGGTATTCCTGTCCAATTGACGCAGCTCATCTACTCCCCATTTGACTACGCCAAAGGAGTAGAGCAGAATCGGAACGGCAAGCATATTAGTGGCAGACACCTTGTTCTTCCCCGAAAGTTCTGATGACCAGATCTTTCGGAGTCGGTGTCTGTACTTGCCACGGAGAGAATCCTTTATTTGGTTCACATCCTGGATGTGGCGTTGTTCCACACCCAGGTATGTGTAGGTCTCTCCGGCATCCAAATGTCGTAGGATGCTTCCGTCTGCGAGCTGCGCATCTTCGTGGAATTCCCCGCATCGTCCTCTCTTGAGGTGGACGACTGCGCATTTGTCCAACCCAAACTCCATTCCAATTGCCCGCGTGTATTCCTCGACCACCCTGAGAGCATTTTGAAGTTCTCGCTCTCCGGAGGTATACAGTTTAAGGTCATCCATATAAAATAGATGGGTGACCTTATGCCTCCGGTTGCTGGGTGGCCCACACTGATACCCGCGGGTTTGGCGGAGTCCAACAGATAGCGGCAGCAGTGAGATGCAGAAGAGGAGCGGACTCAAAGAGTCACCCTGAAACACTCCTCTCTTAAATGTCACCAACTCTGTCGAAACTCGCTCGGCACCGGATGTTATGGTGAAGCGAGTTCTCCAAAGCGGCAACAGTTGTTCGATGCATCTCACTAGTGGTGCTGGTACCGCAAGACATCCGAGCAAGTGTAACAAAAGCTCGTGGGATGTTGTATCAAATGCCTTGCGATAATCAATCCAGGCCATTGACAGATTCCGCTTATACTGCACAGAATCCTGTGTAATACAGCGGTCTATCAGCAGGTTTTCCTTGCAACCTGCCAGGCCCTTCTTGGCACCACGCTGTTCGTTTATCTGTTGGTAGACCGGATCAACAGACCTCAACATCCTGGTATACAAGATACGAGTAAATAACTTGTAGCAGGAGTTGAGGCAGGTAATCGGTCTATAATTTTTTGGGTCAGACAGATCCCCCTTTTTGGGGATTAGCACAGTTCGCCCCTCGACAAACCAGTCCGGAATTTGCTGCCCCTCGTTCAACCATGAGTTGAAAACTCGGGCCAGATGGCGGTGGGTGGAAGGAAACTTCTTCCACCACCAGTTGTTTATACCATCTGGACCCGGGGCAGCGAAGTTCTTGGTTCCAACAAGTGCTTGTTGAACCTCTTCCGTACTGATTGCCGGGCACACTTCTTCTGGCTCTTCTAAGACTCTACGACAGAGAGCCTCGAAGTGTGCTATAGCTGGAGTGTCATTATCGAATGGACTCGCGACTTCGTAGATTCCTTTCCAGAAGGCTTCGACATTATCAACAGTTGGCGGATTTTCGACAACACGCTGTGGCTCTTGGAACAGGCGAGACGGGTTTGTTTGAAACAATTTGTTTTGTTCCAAACTCCGCATTCGCCTGACCAAAGTTTTCTTAATAGCCATTAGCGCTCGAATCCTATCTAGACAGTGCTGCTTGATGGTCTGCAGCACTGTGCGATTTAGAGTGTGGTGTTGGCGTCTCAGTCCGGCTGCCACTCGCCGGACCTTCGGTGTAAATGGTCTACCTGCGACTATATAATCCACCACACTCTGGATTCGAGAAGCGTGTTGCCTTGCTGATCGAATTTTAGCTTCGATCTTCTGTACGCGCCGCTTAGCTTTCTCGACCCTATCAACTGCGCTTGCCAGGCGCTGTTGTGGGACGAGTTGCTTGGCGGCAGCGTACACCGCGCTGTTGATCTGCCAGATGTTGGCATCTTCTGGAAGCTCCTCACTAATCAACGAATCCATTCGTGCCAGGTCTTGTGGCTTTGGGTTAACCCTGGTGTTAAGGTTAACCCTCGTCCTTAAAGCGATATCGGTATACTCAGGAGGATGTTCCTCGTCAGCTGGTATTTGCCGCGGTGGAAGTGCGGCAGGCACTTCCTCACGCTGACGAGGTGCCCTTACGTAACCTGTTCTGCGCAGGAAGGATACTTGATCTCTCAGATGTTGTTGAGAGAAGGCGCGATACTCCGGGTGCATATCGCACCACAACCGGTGTAATCGCGCCATGTATCCCCTGCGCGCAGGTTCGCTGCTCTCGTAGCAGTTAAGCAGATCATCTCTTAATCCCTCCGTCCACCTAAAGCGTCCATGTCCAATAGCAAAGTCGTCATCATTGAGACCGTCCGGTAAGGCCCCTCCCACCTGTCTCTGACCCCCATCCGACTGGGGTCGATTGTGAGGGGCCTGTCCTCTGTTACGATCGAAAACCAGAGGAAATGAGTCCCCAGGATGGTTAGCCCTGAGGACCCGAAAGTTCTGTCAAATGAACAACTTGAAATATTTATTACTCAAGCACCAGATCATATGTACATAATGAATAAGGTATACGTTTAAAATGTGAGAATTTTAAAATTATCTAGATATTTATGTAGTTTTTACTTTTTAGGATGCCTTAATATTTGGTGTGGCCGGTGCATGTCGCCGTGATGAACTGAGTCAATAATTAAATTTGTCTTCGTATATTTATTTACTGTCTAAAATGTAGATAAAAAACGTGTCCGAGAAACTTACTTTCCCGGCCTAGGCCGGGAAAGTACTTTCCCGGACTCGTTTTTGATGGTTGCTTAACAATGGACTAAAATACTAGAATACGCTATTTTGGGGTCTGAAATTGCGCCGAGAAAGTAGACATTCCTGAGCGATTTCAGAAAAAAAGATTGTTTAATCCTGCTCTTGAAACATGCAGTTTCTTACTTGGATACAATACTCGATACAATTAAATATCAAAGTGAAGGAAAGGCACTATCGAGAAACAGAAAATTGTTACGGGGTCCTGAAGTCGTCCCGAGTCCGAAACTGTAATCGGTTCCGTCCTAGGACCGATATTAAGAAATCATTAAATTTCGCTGGATCGGCTATAAGGTGTAATCTATCGGACGCACTATGGATTTTTTGGCGAATTTTGCGAAAACACGAAAATTTTAAACCTTATTTCCAAACAAAAACAGGCCGCCGGGCCGCCGTTCTGCCAATAAATCCAAGCTCGAAAGTCCAACTTGAAAGTACATCGCGAATTGTGCGATCCAGCTGCGATTTTGAGGTCAGCAGATCCTAACTAAAAAGTGACATTTGTGACGTTAACGAACAATTTTAAAGTTTTGGCAAGTCCTGCACGCGCATGAAATTTGGAGGGTTCTGCGCGCGCATTCGGCCTTTTTAATTTCGCAAAATTTACAAAACTCTTCGACATGGGGTATTAAAACGCTAATAACTTTTTAAATATTCAAAGAATCGCAACGACATATAGCCGCTGGGATTTTCTCGATAAGAATACGCCTATAAAAAATAATAACATGACTGCCGATAACACGTGATTTAGACAACCAATCAAAAATTGGTCACTCTGTTGTCGCCACTGTTTCTATAAGACATGCTTCATAATATGCAACATGAAACTGATTTTCAACCCCCTATACGAAAACAAAAACATTTCCAATGTTAAAAGATCACAAGATAGTTGAAACGTCAAGAACTTGGTAGTGCAGTGGGCTAAAGTGTATTGCGGCATGCATGATAGGACAGTGGAGACCCTATCGTGATCTGAATGTTGATGTATTTGCGTTATTTCAAATATCTTGAAAAGCTGTTTTGAAAATTTAATTTATGTGGTGTGTTTTAACTGGTAATCATTTATGATGTCTAATTTTTATTAGTATCAATTTTTTGTTTTCTTTATAAAAAAGTTGCGGTAATTTTTGCCCCCCACCCCCACAGCTCGACCCACTCTTGATAAAAATTTTGAGATGATATTTACCTCATTTTGTTAGGCTTAGAAAGTTTAGTGGATGTGCAAAATTTCTTTACTTTAACTTGAACAGTTTCGAAGATAATAAATAAAAACCGTCGTCAGGGGCCCACATTTAGGGGCCTGTAGCTCCCTTAGGAAGCATTTTGGTATAGAGGTAAGTTTGGTCCAATCGATTTATTTTGAACTCGGGGATATGTGCTTTCCTTTTGTGCACTTATTTCTGGGACACCCTGTACATATAGGTAATCCTTAAAAATATTCATTTGTGGTGTCGAAAAAAAGTGCATATTTTTTTAATTGTGATTATCTGTTTAATTAAGGTGAAATAATTCTAAATCGGGAAGACAGAAGCAAAAAAAATATAAAAATACTAGAAGATCTACGATAGTGAATAGTATTAACGAGAGTATTAATGAACGCCTTTTTCTACTCATGACAATATTCATTTTCAACACATAGACAAAATTGAATTATAAAGAGAAAAATATAGGTAATAAATAATTTTCTAAATAAAATAAATATTCTAATTAAGATAAAAAAAGTTATATTGAATAAAAAATAAAAAGCAATAATTATTTTCTAATATCAATAGGATGCTAAATCCACTAATCCTCCGAAACTAATCACTCTTACAAAAGAATATATTTTTCATTCTATTAAGAAATAATATTTATCTAGTGGAGAATTTATAGGTAACAAATATAATAGTTATTATCGTCAATGATAATGATTGCGTGATATGTTTTTATTACACTTTTTCCTATTTATATAGATATTTATTTCTATTACATTGCTTGCAAAAGATTATCCGAACTGCCTATTGATTGCTAGGTGGATTCAATAGTGTTAGTATCATTGGATTGTTCCGAGCACACCAGGTGCAACTCTATCCCGAAATGCAAATTGTTGTAACATTACTGAAATTCACAGGCCCATTCTAGAAAACCAAGAAATAGGAGAGAGACAGGTAGTTAGTAATTAACCCACTCATATATCAACATTGATGTTGGACATGACAATAAATTGTAATAATGGTCTAGTTCAGTTATCTGTTATTACGCACTTTAATGTATTAGGTTAAATTCGATCTGAGCTTCTCAACGTTGTCGATGTAGGTACCTTTTTAGCGTGCACATTGGTGAAATCACATACTATTAATAATAATAATTAGATTTAGTAACTGACATATGATTTTTGTATAATTGACAATAATTGTTTTTTAGTTACATATACATATATTAAGAGATTTGTTGTTGAGTAAACGAAACTTCTTGTATTATGCATATTTGTGACATGTGAGATACCAAAGATTGAAACTAATTAGAAGCTTAAATAATTAGTTAACTATATTTTATACTTTCAACTAAAATTAGCAAATTCTTTATTACTTTTATTTAATTAATATGTACCTATAGTATTCTAATAACTAGGATACAAAAGACTATAAATTTCGTGAATAACAACTACGGTTGCCGTGTTGGAAGAAAGTCTCAAAACATTTCTACAAATTATCAGTTTCACGAAAGCCTGATCAAAAATATTTTGTTATGTGATAGATATTTTTACTGAAATCTGTACCATTTTTGTAAATATAGTGATGAATTCACATTTACTTTATATACGTCTGTAGTATGCACGTAGGTGCCTAAGTGTGGTAGTTCAGGTGTAGTTCTAGAGATGGCGTCAGTGGTACGAAATCGAATTAGGAAATTAGAGAATTGTAAAACGATCTAGAGCAGCACGGATTATGCTATAAAGTATCTCTGCAAATATATAAAGGCCAAGAGGGTTCACCGCAGGCAATTCAACATTGGAAAATGAAAGGAACACAACAGAAAAGGAAAAGTGGTTATATCACTTCAATTACGGAAACAATAATTATTTCTTTGAGCATTTAATTACTTTCTGTACGTAACGACTGCTGTTGGATTTTGCTAATCTCACTCGTCGTCAGATATTATTAGTAGGGGGTCCAGTTTTCCTAGCGAAGGTGCAACTTCATTAGCATCCCATCAGCAACTTCATTAGCTTTCCATCAGCGTCCTATCATAAGGAAGCCTTAAGGTTACACCGGTAGGAAGAGGTCGGTGTCATTGGAAGCAGCCACATCCTGAGTAATGGCGTTCTACGAGGCCGATTCACAATTTACAAAGATTGATATTCGTCTTCAATAAATCTGTCTTTTAAACTACAGAATTCCTTGCCACGCACATCTTAAATGAAATTTAGGTATATAGGTGTTTAAAGAAGGGAAAGGTTAAGAGTAAGTAATATTTATTAAAATGTGACTGCTAGAATCAATAAGATTATTTACTTCTAGCCATTTCAAATTAATATTTATTTTGTCAATTTGTATTTACTTTATTTGGGTCAGTAATTTTACTAGTACTATTTTTAATTCGTTTTTGGGAATATTTATAACCACAGGGTTTAGTATTTATATATTATTATGATTCTTTAAATATATTAAACAAGTAAAGTTATATCAGTGATACATCGTCAGTTCAATTTGCATCAACCAGAAGTAATCGCATTTTAATGAATTGCTAGCGGCCCTTAGGAAAAATAAACTTCCTTAAAATTATTTGTTTGGGTATTTATAAAGCCAATTTGTTCTTGATTCTTTATTTACCCTCCACTTGCTCATCCAGGCTCCCATCACTGTAGCATAATTATTATTTGCTTCTTAAAAAGTCTGAGGGGTCACAGTACGCCATATTTCAGTTTTATCTGATTTTATAGAAGAGGTTATATAGGATTTATTATTAATTACTTAATTAAGACATTATAAAATCGCGCAAAACAGATAAAATGATTTTATCCTGCGGCTTTAGAATGTTAAAACAAGGATATTTTTTATACTTTGTTTATAAAAAGTTGTGACATACCTACCTTCTATATTGCTGGATTGTTTGACAGAGAATAGGGAGCAAATTATTATACTCTGAAATAATACAATATGAAACAATATGAATTTAAAACAATAGAAACAATGTAAAAAAGCAAAAAAAATTGTAATGCCTGTTAGACATCTTGTAATCTTCATCATTTTCGTCACTGTTTTCAACATCCTTAATTTCACGTATTATCAATTTTAAGAAAATTCATGACGATTTTCGTTTTAGCTGAATGTAAATGATGCTATCAAGTTTTCATAGTTAATAATGTTGTAGCAATGGCAGGAAGATATAAAATCTTTATTTATGATTAGATCTCAATCTCATACAATGCCTTACATCCTAATATTTTGAAAGAACCTGCATCTTTAATTCTATATTTAATTGTACGATATCAACTAAATTTTCCTGCTTTATCCATCTAAATACCTAACTTTCTAATTATTAACATCAATAGTTGTTTCATCTATAACTAGAAGTGCTGAGATGTTGCAAATATGTATCGGCTTCTAAAAAATTAACCAATAGCTCTTTTATCTGTTTGTTTGTCTGTGGTATTTGCAGCACAATCACTCGAGAGTAATAGTCCCATTGTACTGAAATTTAGACTGTAAATAAGCTAGAGAAAGGGCACTTAAAAGGTAAATATAAAAGTATTACTTATGCAGATTAACATTGTGTTGTTCAAACTATTGAGAGAACCGTTAAAGTTAGTTTTTGCAAATAGAAACATAGCGCACAGTATATGTTTAACCAACTTGATATTGTCAAAAGATGGTGCAGCCCTATTTAGATTTAAAAAAATATATATTTGAACCTACCCTTTACTATCCTACGGAAATCATTTAAACAATAATTATAATAATTATCTGTAAATAATTTTAAAAAAATTCCCAGCTCATAGGTGGATATAATACAATAGGAAGAAAAATACTCATACTCCATTCATTATTAATTTATAGTCTAAGGGTTTATCAGGACATTTGATAAGACATATTGTTCTACATGAAATTATTACAAATTAGTTTTACATTAATTACACATAGTCCTAATTACCATTATCCTAATATTAACTACGTACATTGAATTTCCGTTTTCAAAAAGAGGGATATTACCCCTGTGGTTATTGCCATATGATTAATCATATCGCACGCCTTATTGTGGAGGCATTACGAGCCCTGCGTTGTTTTATCGTTTAAAACTGACGTTGATATTAATTGATTTTCGCATACAAAGAAATGCTTTAAATATTGCGTAATAAAGAGACTGTAATGAATATTATTAATTTGCAAGTTCAACGAGCATCTATCTATTTAAAACTTTGCGTCATATAATAAACAAGAATCAACTAGCCAAGTGAAGCCAAACGGAAATAGAGCATATCACGTTCCATTAACTAGTGAAACTAGTAAAAATATTTAATATAGTGGTGGATCATGAATTTCTAATATTTTACAAATGGCTGTACTTTGCTGTTATTTAAATAATACAACTAATACAAGTCATATTCGAAAGGTATATTCTGAATTTAAACATTTATAAAGTTATTGGCATAATAATTTTTTCTGGTAACTTAGAGTAGGAATATTTTATGTTTGAATACACACCAAGTTGACAAATTTTTACCATTGATTTCACAATGTTATTAAATTAAATTGGCTCTTAGTTATTTATTTGCATTAACTTAAAATTTCTAAAAATTAGTAAAATTAGACATCAAAATTCCAGGCTATCAAGATAATTCCACCGGAGAGTCATGCTCGTATACCAAAGCTTTCCAATAGCAAATACTTGTCCGTACAGCTGCCCTGTAGATGTAAATAGTAGACTAATTACTTAGAAATAGAATGAAGTCAAGTATATTTTCAATGAAACGTGACAAAACTAGACCAAATATAGATCTTATCAAATGGTAAATAGGAGTTGTGATCAAATCAATAATGAGCTATTCAAAGAATCGTTGATTCAGATCATCAAGTTCACCTCCTAGGAACATTGCCATTGCCACGTTACCCATTCTCCCTATTTATCAGAAATATTATGCAGAAGTAGCTCATATCATGACAAGAGCCATGTTACTAGGTCTAGGTAGCAATAATTGCAGTTACCAGAAGCTAATACCTCACAAACATTATTTTTCTCATTTAAACGAAAGTCGTGGAATTGATTGCCTTCCTCTTCTTGGGGTCTTACAAAAGAAATAATATTCTATAGTGAGGTTCTTATAGAAAAAATTTCTTCAAGGTGGCTGCGGTCCGCACGATTGATGTAAATATTTGAGAATATTAAAATAAAGTGAAATAAAGCAAAATAAAGTATATGTGTTCAAAATTATTCATACCTGAATTACTTTAGAATAAAATAACTTTTGTTATATTCCACAGCGTACAATTTTTTTAGACTCCTAAAACCAGTTGAACTGCTGTTTATTATTTGGAACTATTATTAGGTAGTTGCGCATACGTTATTACCAAAATTAATATTTTTTTCTTGTGGTTTTATTAAACGTCACTAATATAAAATGTTGCTGATGCATCCCAATAAGAAAATCTACTAATTTGAGTATTCATAAAATATAATTAACAGAATTCACAGCAATTGATCATATTTTTAAGATCATATTAAAATTAATTAGTTTTTTTTTTCAGGTAAGTGTAGATGTCACCACTAGATCTTTTAAAAATTTGGTAAGCTCTTATTTTTAAATCCATTAATATCTTAGACCGAAAGAAGAATCACTTATCAAGTTTTAGTCAGTAATTTATAATATGAAGGCTTTATATGTTAATTTTTTGTTTGTGTTTTAATTTCTCATGGTGTATTAAATAAATACGCGGTATAAGCGAACCTTGCTGAAATAACGATTTATTTAAAATATCTTCATTTTGATCAAATCGTTAGGAATATCTGTAGTAGTCGTAGAAAATGAGCTATATAAGTTTCTTCCGTGTACAACGGATCTCTTTAGTGGTGGTAACAGAAAATAGCTCACCTAAATTTGCACAATATAAAAAGATCACTTTTCACGACTAGAAAATCGTTAAAATTTGTTTCAAGATATCACCCATTTTCTATGACTTCTTGTTATGTATCAAAGCTAAAAGTAGGTGAAAAAATCAAATTGACTTTTAAGACAAAAATGCAAAAAAAAACTTTTAGAATAGCTCTACTCTAAATAAATATTTTAAGAATGCATACATTATTGCAAACCTATACATTAATCTGTATAAGTATATTTGTTACATATTATACAAGTCACTTAAATTTTCGTTCGACGATATCATACGAACGAGTTTTATGATAATGTGTGGCGTGACAGAAAGAATTTACGTGATATTCTAAAGTAAATATTAATCCGCCACATTTACCCTTACTGAAATAGGTACATGTTGTGTGCATGGATGTGAATAGTAATTTTTCTTTCTTACATGCTAAGTTCCCCGGAATATAAAGTTTAAAATATGCATATGTTCGTTTAAGAATGAAACGAATTGGCATTAGTTTAGCATTTTGGTCGCACACACCACATGAAAATACTGAAAATATTTAAAAAAATTCGCATGAACGTAGGTAGGAAATCCTTTCACAATTGAATTAACATGTTTTGAAATTTTACAAGCTAGTCTACTTCAACTTCTTACAGCGTGAGTCTTTTGATGTAGGTATAGAAAAGCACATTGATAATTCGTAAAAGAAAATAGTTCTCTGCAATTCCAAAAATTCCGAGAAATTATAAGAAGTTGAACTGAAATGATTGCATTTTAATATCGAGTTTAGCAATGTCAATACACAAAGATATGAAGTAAATATTAATATATCATAATTCTTGAAATCTCAAATACATATCTCTTCCGCATTGAATATTTTGAGTTCTTGACTGTTCGTCTTCTTCTGAAACGAAGAGACACTGAGAGAATGTTGGTGGTAAGAGGAGGTCTTGCCATTCCACATAATGTTAGATTAGTTACCCAAGCTTATATGTCATATTATAGAGTTGTGTAATCACTGTGATCACTGTGATCAAATGATTGAATGTTTTGAGTTTTGAACTGAAACATTCTGGTCCATATTTAAAAGAATTATATTGATGATGATTGTAGAAAATAGAAACTTCATATCTGAAATCCGATAGCATAGACAAACAGTAGTCGTGGAAATGCTATTTCAGTTTTTTTTTAAATATCTAAATAACCTCACAAAACGTGAAAAAATAAATCCTGATATTTCAGATTTTTTAAGATATTTCTGCTATTCAAGATTTCTTTTTGGGATATTGTTGAGAAACTAATCACACAATTTACACTGTATAAAACTATGATTTCTGATTGTACATTTTGACCAAATCTTGTATTATGTTTGCATTTTAGAGATGAATTATTTCTTCTGTATAAAAGATTATTATTGCATAATAATATATTATAATATGTAATTGAATCGAAATTGAAATAGTAGAACAATTTTACAGCATTCTTGCCAGCTATTATAAATTACGAGGCTCTTTAAAAGCAAAACTATTTTTAGACTATTTATTACGCGTATTATATTCAACATGGTTTCTCCAACTTAGGGTTCAATCAATATGGATCCCATTCGAAGTAATTTAAAACTGGTTACTTGTTCAAATGTCTTATTATATTTTTTCATCAAAGAGCTGCTCAAATAATTGGCACTATACGGACGAAATTACATAGTATAAATTTTAGTTTATTGTGCGCAAGAAAATTAAAAATACGTTAATATTTTTGTTATGACTTTTATAATGGGCTAATAATTATCGCACTCAAATTTAATACAAAAAATGCCAATTAATTGTTGAATACCATCACAATATACTAAAAATAATAGAGTTCCCAGAACGCTGCCCTGAGGTACTTCCACTTTTATAAGTTGCCCACTGCATATTTTAGCAAAATAAGACACTTTGTTTTCGATCTATTAGGAAAGAATTTAGTAAAGAAGCATTGACTATGCAGATTATTCGCTTAAATTTTTTTAAGAAGTTGCAAATGATCTACGCAGTCAAAAGCTTTGGACAAATCAATAAATATTGCCATTATTCTATCTCCTTCACCAAGGAGCTTATACAGGGTGATTCTAAAATGTATGGCCAAATTGATACAGCGTCAACAGGAGACCAAAATAGGTTGATTCAACCCAATTTACCTATATACAAAAATGCACCCCTTTAAATTTCAAATAAAAAAAACTTTAATTATTGATTATTCCCAAATGGCTGTAGATATCTTTTTCTAATTCAGTGTACATTCATTACCAATAAACGCCAATGTTTTGAGATTAACAGCAATAAAATACATTAAAGGGATGGGGTAATTTAGGGGCAGTCTTTATTTCAAACCCTTGTTTTTCTGTGCGTTAACGTATAGTCGATTTTCCAGTATCATTTGATAGATAATTTAATTTGGAAACTTTTTTCTATCTTTTATTTTTTTGATAATATCAATAGTTTGCAAATTAAACAAGAAAAATGAAGAAGATGCATCGAACTATTTTTAACTTCAGTAGCAAATATGTAATATTATTATTTAATGTACAAGCAGGCTGGTTAACAATTAATTAAATTAATAATTGATTAATAATTAAATAATAATAATTAATAATTAAAGTTTTTTTTATTTGAAATTTAAAGGGCTGTAACTTCTTAGGGGTGCATTTTTGTATATAGGTAAATTGGGTTGAATCAAACTATTTTGGTCTCCTGTTGACGCTGTATCAATTTGGCCATACATTTTAGAATCACCCTGTATATTTCATAATGATGGGGGATAAGTGTATCCCTCTGGTGGTCAGTTGCTACTACTTGTCAAGATATACAATGTCTCTGTGACAAATAGCGACTCTACTAAAGTACCTTTTAGAGCAGGCGACCTCTAGCCCAAGTGGACTAAATTATAATAAATAAAAATGTAGGTAACACAGTACTCAGCGAACAAAAGTCCCGACCTGCATTGAATTACGCCTACAAACTTGGCTACCAATTTGAATTTGTAGGCGTAATTCAATGCAGGTCGGGACTTTTGTTCGCTGAGTACTTTGTTACCTACATTTTTATTTATTATAATTTAGTCCACTTGGGCTAGGGGTCGCCTGCTCTAAAAGGTACTTTAGTAGAGTCGCTATTTGTCACAGAGACATTGTATATCTTGACACGTAGTAGCAACTGACCACCAGAGGGATACACTTATCCCCCATCATTATTAATTTGCTGTCTGTCATAAAGACTAGTAAGATTAGCCTTTATTATTTGTCCTTTCGATTACCTATGGCACACTGACGAGAACATAATAAGTTCGAAACCGGTCTGTGTTTGGTAAAGAAAAGACAAATAATAAACTTGGCTACCAATTTGAATTTGTAGGCGTAATTCAATGCAGGTCTGGACTTTTTTTCGCTGAGTACTTTGTTACCTACATTTTTATTTATTTTATATATTTCATTCAATACCGAACATAATGCAGTTTTGCAGATATTTTTGTATCAGAAAACATGTTAACTATCTGACAAAATCGTGTTAGTTAGGTAGTTAATAATAATTATATTACTAATCATTGTTTTAAACATTTTTTAAAATCATTCTGACCAAAATTAATGGACAAAAATATTCATTGATTTGCGACCACCTTTTTTAAACAAAATAACTTTTTAATAAATTGCGAAAATAACTTTTTATAAACTGGGAAAATAACTTTTTAAAAAATTGGGAAAAACATTTTTCTTATTACACTGACTTTTTGTTCAAATATTTTGCAGAGCCAAGATAGGATGGTTTGAATGTATGGGATTTGCCTAAAGTGTTCATTATCAATCATTTTTGATTATTGAATTATTTTAAATTTGTTTTTTCGGAATATCTACAAAATCGTTAGCTTGCTATCCCTTCGGTGGCAGTTACTTCTGTATTATTTTTTAATATATGACTGGTGACGATTTTTATTGACCCAATTATAATAATCACACCACGCGGTAATAGAACCCTGAGAGCACTCAAAAACCCTACACACTCAGACACACTTAATATCTGAGTATACTGAGATTAATTTCTTGGTCCTAAAAAATCCTAATGCCAATGCCGGGTGAAAGTTAAGTATGCTTGTTATTAAAAATTAAGTTCATACCTATACCATCAGTTTCAGATATATTTGATATTTAGTTGTGGTATACTAAATAAATTTAAGGCATCAACCGCATTGGTCATAACCACTGCACTCCCACCACAGTTTTAAATTTAATTAAAATGTTGTACAACGTAGGTATGCTGATGCAATTACTGTTTGCCGGTCTATAATTTTGGTAAATATATTACTAAATTGAAACAAAATAATCGACGACAGTTATTAAGTAAAAGCTATCTATAAATTCTCACAGTATTTAACGTGGAAATTCTTGCAAATTCAGTTTGCCTAAAATAAGAAAAATAATCAGTCATTTATGTTTAGACTCGTCCTTTATACACAAATAACTGCGCCTAAACTAATCAAGTTTTTTGTGTAAATGCAATTAATTAACATGGGAATTACGGTTAAGGATAAATAAAAAGAAAGAGAGAACTGAATTATCCACAATTCCGCTTTATCTAAGAATCTCTTTTATTGAAAATTGGAGAAAATGGGAAATTCGTGTGGTTAATTGATATTTAGTGCAAACACGAAATGTTTAATTAGCTGACCGCAACTTCACCCAGCGCAGACTATTTCTGAACCTTTGAAAACATAAATAGGAACAATTATCGAAATCACTTTACCTACACTACTAGTTACGATATTATTGCGTAAAATACGAGAACGTCTTTAGTTTAACATTTATTGCTATTAAAATCTATTAATTTGCAATTTTAATATTCGAATTCACTAATCTTCCTTTATCGGGAATCTGACGCCAAAATCGCTTTATCAGGTCACATTTGTTTTTTTTAACATTAAAAGACTTAAATTCTACAGAATTTCATTATACACGATCATATCATTTGCCTGTTAACTCAAAACAAACGAATTGACAATACTCTTATGTACTTTGACCTTCTGGATACGAATCTGACATCCTAATCACTCTAGCACTCCACTGTTTTTTAAACTTAAAAAAATTTCTTAAATTCCACTACTTCTGAAGATACCATTTGCCTATTTACTTAAACCGCACGAGATATTCTTATGTATATTGAACCACTGAAGCTAAATCTGAATGCTAAATTATTAATCTATTTTTTTTGTAACCTTATAAAAAATAGCTCAAAATCAAAAGCGATTATAGCAACTTCAACGTCAGATTCGATTTGAACGACTCGAAATTCATAAGACAATCATTCTCATATTTTTTCAGTAAGCAGAACAATAGTATCTAGAAGAAAAATGAAATTTAGAGTGATTTTTAGCTAGTTTTTTAAATTAAAAAACTATGATGCAAATCCGATATCGGGTTCGATACTTAACGATATGGTGTTCTAGTCTACCGGACAAGACATTGATATTTCCCGTACATAATCGCTTTACAATTAATCTTAATAATTAATACCAAAATGATTTCTGCACTTGCCAACTGTTCCAGTTTTCTATCACTTGATACTCAATCCATACAAAACAAACCTGCAGGATGGAACATCATGGGGCTCCATCTATTTTTTTTACTTAACTGAAATTTCAATTCTCAAATTAGATCTATTTCATAAAACAAATAAAATAATTTGTCCAAATAATCATAAATACACAGTAACAGTAAAATATGTTGCTGTAAATCTGATATATTATATAGGTAAAGAAATTTGTATATATTGGAGTAGTGTTGAAATATATCGACAGGTAGATGAAGACTGACATACACAAACAGGCAGGAGTTTTCGAGATTCCTCAAAATGTAGGTACAGGGTAAGTCACGTAAAAGGTCCACCCCATTTATTTGGGTAATTTTGAATATATTTTTGGTTTTCGGGACTCTATCCTATATGAATTTTAACGTAGATTAAGATTCTGATAAAACATTTTTAATTCAACCAAACATATACAGGGATTTTAAAAATACGTGTTTTTTTTTAAATGACACACCCTATACATTTCTACACATTTCTATGCAGCTATTCGAGGGGATTTCAAAAATATATAATACCTGTATGTTTGCATCATAAATAAATAATGTGTAGAAATATATAAGGCGTACCATTTAAAATAAACACGTATTTTTAAACACCTTGTATATGTTTGGTTGAATAAAAAATGTTTGATCAGAATCGTAATGTACGTTAAAAATCATGTAGAATAGAGTCCCGAAAACCAAAAATATATTCAAAATTACCCAAATAAATGGGGTGGACCTTTTACGTGACTTACCCTGTACCTAGGTAATAAGAAATAGAACAAAAAATTCAAAAATTTTACCAATTCAACTTTGGGGATGTTTTTATTTGACGATATATTAAGTGCAAAAATGTTAATAATAATGAATTTTAAAATGTCCCACAACATACCGCTTTTTACGAACATAAATAAACAGTGAAAAAGGGGACTTTATGACATGGTTAGAGTGATATGCCTAATATCCTATGTACGTATTTATAATCAGTAAGTACTTAGTTTACAAATTTTAAGAGCATAAACTATTATCATAAATTTCGGTTTTAAACGATGAAATAACTGGTTGGCTTTACTCATAATCAGCCAAAACAAAACAACATAATTATTTGTTATTTAAGAAAGAAGTTTCTTTATTTTCATTAATTAATAATATGGACAAAAAAATGCGGCCGATAATTTATTCCAGTTCTGAGAAAAATAACCTTGAATAGCAGGATAAAGTTCCTGCATAATTATACGCCATGATTTACTCCTTATCTATAATTTCAACATTATAACTTTATTATATTAAAATATCAGTAAGCTCAATTGACTAGATTCAGATATTCAATGCGTGTCTAATAAGAAGTTTATCACGCAGGAACATCTAGTTTCCTGTATAGTTTTCAATGTTTTATTCACGCAAACACAATGTCATCAGATCAAAATCATCAGATTTATTTGTTCACAAGGTGATTTTAAATCGAAATTCTAGTTTAAAACTGTGAAATTATAGGTAAATATGATTTACACAATGAATGAACATTGAACACCACAAGTTACTACTAGCCTAGGGTCGATAGCCGTATCGGCTTTATTTTCCCGAAGAAGAGCAAAACATTCCTTTATGGAATTTAAGCAGCGTAAAGATTCTTGACGAAAAATCCTGTACGAATTTTGGTAATTCCATTTATACACAGAATTATGTTGGCTCCAATAATCAAAATTAAGGTAGGAATTAATCTGATTTCAAAAAATAAATAAAAAATAAAAAAATTTAAAGAAGAAAATATTAAATATTATGTTATCATAAGAAAAATTATAATAGGGTATTTTACACAAAGAATTAATTGTGGAATACACGAAAATACGATGGTCTGTGCATGGAGAAACCTAAACATATTGGTTTATATTGATAAAAATACAAGATTAATTTAATATTCAAGTTTTAAAAAGTGAGATTTTTAGGCCATACTAAAACGTTAGCCAATGATGGTTTCGAATGTGACGTCACAATTATAATGCACTTTAGTAAACTAAACGCACAGATCTATAAAGGTTAACTTAAACATTTCCTATCAGTTTGATAATTAGTTGAATTTGAATGGTTTGCAATTTGGTTTTATTCGGATTCTTTTAACCGAATCTATTTTATATTCAATATAATCCTCCATATTGTTTTTCAACATTAACATACAAAAAATAAATTTCTATTTGATTGATTTACAGCTTTTTTGGAACATTATTTACAAACTGTAACATATAACCTCTAATTTACGAACACTGACATTTTATGACAATAATTAATTTTCATTTTTTTTATTTCTAATAATTGACAAGATACAAGATATAAGTGTACTGTTACAGTTACATCAAAATGATCTTTACAAAATTACAGTAGGTATTTACACTTCTTTTCGATAATAATTTTGGATTCCTTCTTACAAGTTTAAACCAAATTATTGTTTCTCATTCGGCACTTTAATAAACAACTTTTCTAGTGTTTTTATACTTGTACTTTTACAATTCGGCACTATACACAGTACACACCAATGATAGAGATTATAACTCATTATTAGACAATTAAAACAGAAAACTAATTATAATACTATATAAAGCGTATCTGCATGCGTATTTATGTTGACTTTCATAGTGACGTCACACCCAAACAAATCATGGCGGTTATCGTTTTCGCGCGAAATTTAAAAATTGAAATTAAAAATGCCGTTCTAGACTATCTAGAGATTTCGTTAAAAAAAAAAAAATTCGGGTGGATCATTACTACCATACAGGGTGATTCAGAATTATGGTGCAAAAAAGTAATCACAGATAGAGGTCTTAAAATAAAGAGACACGTGTATTTTCGGTTTGGTTAATTTCGATTTTTAAGACCCGTATAAATGGGACGTTGGGAAAACATTTTTTTTGAGATATCTCGATAAGTACTTGGTCGATTTCAATGAAATTTGGAGGGTAGTCTCAAAATAACCTTTCCAATGGAACCCTTAAAATATTTTTAGACCTGCCGCAAGGGGGCGCTACATAGACTCACTGCATCGCAGTTTTTCTCTTCTATTTTTTTTCTATCTTTTATGTTTGTCTTTTTTTATTCTTGTCTATTTTTCATATCATGTGCCCATTTCGAGAAAAATGCGAAAAACTGTTTCAATGTTTCAGGAAACGTAAAACGCTCAGCCATTATAATGGTAAATAAGGGTAGGAAAATTTTCAATTAAATAACTCACAGCACAACAATCTAACTGGCAAATAAAAATAGTAAACGTCAAAATGTCATTGTTGATGTTTTAATTTGTTCAATTATTTCCATGGCAATTGTGATAATTTGTAGTTTCGCAGTATTGTAAGTCATATCATTGAAACAGTTTTTCGAATTTATCTCGAAATTGGTGCATGATATGAAAAATAGGCAAGAGGACATTTTTGGTGTAAAAATGAATTCTGCATCACAATAATAATAATAAAAATAATAATTTAACGTAGAATTAATCCCATGTGGGTTGTTCATATTGAAGAAGAAAACAACAAAGTCTTGTTCCCACAAAATTCTTTTTAATTGCAACCGGTTTCGTGATCTAAGTCTTACATCACATCATCAGGCTACAAGACTACAAACAGGAAAAGGAAACAGGAAAAAATATATATATATATTTTTTCCTGTTTGTAGTCTTGTAGCCTAATGATGTGTTGTAAGACTTAGATCACGAAACCGGTTGCAATTAAAAAGAATTTTGTGGGAACAAGACTTTGTTGTTTTCTTCTTCAAAATAATAATTGTTGTAATATTGGCAGGGCATATACTGAATTCTGAACGACTACAATATTTTGCACTGGCGTTTTTTCGACGTCTGATAATCCATCATAGGCACCTTTTCTGGCATCTGCATGTTCTGTTTCTATTTCAAATATTGCAGGCGTAATCCGAAGATATGTTTCCAAAGTCACAAATCATAGGATTTAAACATATATTTAACAAATTTAGCAAAAAACACTTTATTACGAACATGATAAACGTAAGTCTTATTTTGTTACAATACGCTTCGCAAAATGTAGCAAAAACAATAAATATCACGTGCAACGTATCCACTCAAGTATACAAACAAAAAGGCCTAAAAAAGCGCATTTCTTTTGGTGATGAAAAATGGTGGATTTTATGTAATCTTTATAAACCTTAGCATTGTATTTCATTGAGCTTATTAGCAAATAAAAACTACCTCGAAAGCTAGTATGATTTTTACAGTTTAACAAAATACCTAACAAAATGGAGCATGTCAAGTCATATTGAAATATAGCTCTATACACTTCGGTTGCTACGGGTAGATCAATGTAATTAGAGAGAATATGTTTATATGAAATTTACTTTACCACAATAATATGTAAATAGGGATGGACTACTGTATATTGATATTGAGGTAGTATAACTTGATTGTGGAAATAATTTATTAATAAATTCATTAATAAATTCTAGAATAATGGATCACAATAAATTTATAATAATTTAAACCAAACAATTTATATAAAACTAATTTGTTATACTAAAAAGTGTAATATAAACAAAGCGTTATCGATGGCTCTTCAATTCATGCAAAATATGCAATCAGTAAGCATCGTCATTAACTTTACATTTCGTCCTTTGCAAGCAGTAACACACTAATTACCACTTTAAATGTCATTTTCGTTTTCATCATCAAAGTTGGATAGAAAATTTTAATTTCAGCGATATGGACGAAATCGAGCAATGTCAAGATTTTACCTATGAAGTCATGTATAATAATGGGGAAGTAAAAATAAATTCTTTATTGTGTATCTATGAGTGTTACTATCAATTATTTATTTTACTACTAGTGTATAATTATTATTAAAAATTAACAACATATTAAGTCTACTACTATTTGTGTATGGAATGTTACAGTAAAATATCTTAACAAAACAACTAAATTACTTCCTCACCAAATGTAAGGAAGGTAATATGTATTAGTGAAATAATTTTTGAAAATTTGTATTGCATTTCTGAACGATTCTCGACGAATTATGACAATACGCAAAATTTCAAGCGAAAAAATTTCTGTCTGTGTGTATGTGTATCGCGATAGAAGCTAAAGTTTTTGAGATAGAGCTTTCAAATTTGGTACACACTTTCTAGAAGCCAAGGAAAATATTTAAAATCGGTCCACTGGAATGGGGTCTACCGGACCCCAACATTTATATTTTTAACTTTACAAAAAAAATTTATTCATTACGAAAGATTATAAATGAGATCTGATATACAAACCCATTATAATATTGTGTCCAAATGTTGAAATAAACAATATACTTCAAAAAAATTAAATACCTCAAAAATTACTTTTATTAACTCCACCATACGGTGAGGAAGTGGTTTCTTATATTTTATAGACAGATTTGATTAAAATCTAATACTGAATACCTACTGATTAAGAAGTAAGTGTTTAAATTGTGTTGAAATCACTGTACCTACGCATAATTAATTAATTAATGAATATTAAAGTACTGAGTAATAATAGAAGGTAAAAATGAAGCGAAAAAATATTTGAAATTTCAGCAAAAGGGAGAAATAAATAATTGGGCATAAATCAGGCAGAGTGTCATATCGTATATTCCAGCTAGGTCAATAAATACACAAAGGGGAAGAAATGCGTCATAGGGTGTGACCACAATAAATGAAATTCATATTTATTATTTGCTGATTATTATCAAATATATTTAAGAATAAATCAGTTTGAATAGATGGCTGATGTCATTTTCTATTGACAAACAATTACACCCTACATTCTCCAATACCTCATACCTTACACCATGTTCTATTCAGCATTATACATTTTATGAAAATATATGAGATCTTTCCATACAGGACACATGCCAATGGGTAAGAAACTTGCTCCAGAGTGGAACGAAACTGAAGTTTAATAAAATTATTTGAAAATCTTCAACATGACCTATTAACATAATTAACCTTTGCAACCTTTCAAGATAATTTAGAAACGGTGGATGTTTGTATCAGTCTTTAATGTTTGATCAGTAGTCATTTACCTTTAATTACACCTTTTTGTCTAAAAACTAAATAATAAAATAAAATAAAATCCAAAATGTTATCAAATTGCACTTAAACTTAAACGGAACATTTCATGCACGTATCAATTATATTATAGTCGCATTTATATTGCATTTATTGAACTATACTCTAATTAAGCCATAGATAAAATTATTGCTTTAGCTGGTGTTTATAAAAATTTATTTATTTCTTAATCAACTATGCTACGTTTCTAATGGGATTAGATAAACTGTAGTGGTTTTTAATTAGTAAGCAAATTTCAGTAGTCATACAATTTTAAGTAAATTTGAAATAGGTACTTTAATGATAACACATATTTAATACTTTATATTATATATTAATCAAATTATGCAGCTGTACGGTAACAAGTATTTTTTTAAAATGTTATTCAATGGGGTACATCTAAAAACACACATCTATTATGAGTGTATTACTCTATTATTATTACTCCTACATAATTTCTCTATGTAGTATTTTATAAAGCGCATAAAACACACAATCTCTGAAACATTATTATCTGCCACAGATGTTATTTCAGCTCAGTGTACTCTTTAGCCAACACATTTCTAAAAAATAAAAATATCGGACATGGTATAGCAAAAACATTTACACGATTCCGATTCGCCTCAGATCATAAGTTTGTAGAGTTCGATCGTATTTAAATGTGGACAGTAAGTACTTGTTAGATTAAAATAATATAAAAACAAATTACTAACATAAACTAAAGGAAATTCCAGAACCTGAAGAAGCTGAATCTGCGCTAAAAATAATCACAGAAGACTAATGAAGCTACAAAATAACCATCAAAGCCACATTGATTTATAAACCTGCAAAAGCATGGGCAAGAACTGTGTATTACAATCAATAATTGTAGTTGTTTCTGATAATTTTCTGGTAACAACTATAACCAACGCAACGCTTCTTACTTTTTCAGAAATGTATTCTTAATTTTTGTTATATACAATATACATTTCATTTTCTGGCGAAGGCGCAGTAGTAATCAACAACTTCTAATAGCGGTCATTTGGACGATGATGATATCCTAATTAATACATTAACATATTATATTAACTGTAGTAGCTGTCTTGGATAATACGTTTTCTAAACAAACATATTTAAGATAGCGTTGGCTATAGGCACTTCTTTGCAAATATCTTTTCTGCAGAATTTATTGCAAGTGGGTTGGCTGCAAATATAATCCTTAGACCTAAATGAATTCGCATCTTCTTTGCATAATACGTTAGTATTTCGTAGAAATTTGGTATCTACAAGATGGTTCCTAAAAGCAAAATTATCTTATTCCTATAGTAATTTTAGTTAATTTTAATCAGAAATACACACTCAATAAAACTTTGAGTTTTAATCATATCTGGATGAGGTGAAATGTGCGTCGAGTACAGGTTTAATGTTTTAATGATGGTGGAAACTATGTCACATTAAAGGTTACTACCCTCTCTAGGATCATTCTTTCTTCTGGAATTATGTAAAGAATACGGTATTCATTAACAACAATTTAGAATACTTAAAATAATGTATATGAGTTAAAATTCTTATTACTTCTAATATAATAACAAATCTCCAACAAAAATTTTTTGCACGTCTATCCCATTGTATCAAAGTAAATGGTCATCTAAATTATAATTTTGTTAAAATACCCTCTAAAGCAGGTTTCAGATGCTGTTAATTATGTGGCAACTGTAACATCATTAACGTAATATTTTTAAAAACGTTCGTCTCTATTGTCTTAGGAAAACATCTTTTCAATAACTGAAGGCAAGAGGGAAATAGTACATTGTGTACCGAGTAGGAAAAGCCTAACATTCCCGGACGACTGTGAAGTCGTCCGGGAATGTGCTTTTCCTACGAGATACACATACTATTTTTTCTGAAATCGCAATTACTATTATTATAATTAAGAAATTTTTATTAATACATAACATTGTTTCATTGCAATCTAATTGCTTATGAAATCGTTTCCTTTGCAATTACTGTTTATTTATTGATGTGAGTGCTTATTTCGTTTCAATACGTGCTACAAATTAAAATGGACAATGATGGGTTTGATGACATACAGGTGTCCGGGACACCACCAGAGAGTAACAGCTGCAAATAATGTGACTTTAAATTTTCATGGATTATTGCCACGAAAAAGACATGACCTCCCGATCTGGAAATGTCATGATTTCTAATTTATCTTCAGTTGAAGGCATCTCTACGTTATAGTCAAATTACTCCCATGTTGAGATCAACACTTACTACAAAGGAAGGCATTGATATATCAAAATATTCGAAATTACGCGTTTTCCTGAAACGTCAAGGTGACAGCTATAAAGAATCCGAAACTTCTGTCAAATGAACAACTTGAAATATTTATTACTCAAGCACCCGATCATATGTACTTAATGAATAAGGTATACGTTTAAAATGTGAGAATTTTAAAATTATCTAGATGTTTATGTACTTAGTTTTACTTTTTAGGTTGCCTTAATATTTGGTGTGGCCGATATCGCCTTGATGAACTGTGTCAATAATTAAATTTGTCTGCGTATATTTATTTACTGTCTAAGATGTAGATAAAAAACGAGTCCGGGAAACTTACTTTCCCGGCCTAGGCCGGGAAAGTACCTTCCCGGACTCGTTTTTGATGGTTGCTTAGCAATGGACTAAAATACTAGAATACGCTATTTTGGGGTCTGAAATTGCGCCGAGAAAGTAGACATTCCTGAGCGATTTCAGAAAAACATATTTAATACAATAAAATTATTATCATACCTACGAGAATTTAACTCTTTAGCTGCAGTGATCTTAGTAGAGTTTCAGTTCTTGATTTCTCAAAAATTTTTAAATCACCTTAAATATTATACTGACTTTTCTATATCCTAATTCGAATTCTAGTTTCTGTGACGGTGTGTTACAGTAAATGTTTTTAAAGCATAGTGCACAAAAACTTCCGTGTGCTTTCAGGATAAACAGATTTACATACCTATCTTTAATATAAATTAAGAGTTAAATGAAATGTATAAAATGAGGATTTTAAAAAACATAGAAGAACATAAATTTTTAATAGAATTTTACCTGCTATGTATATTTTGAACTCAAAACAATAGGTAATTGTTTAATCAAAATAGAATGTACCTATTTAGTTTGGATATAGGTAGAGGGAAGAAAATATTTACGTTAACGAAAACACAACAACTTCAAATTAACATTAGTAAAATCAACAAAGTTAATTCAGTTCCAGGAGGGTAACTTGTTACGAGCACTTATGTTAAAGTATTCTACCTACTAGAAAGTTTCTTGGGGAACTAGTGTTTTCCAAGTATCCTTATTTATTAATAAAATATTAAACGTCTACTTGAGAATGAACCTAGTTCAATAGTTACTTTAAAGACATAACTGCTAATTGATCTTATTAATGCAACATTGACTAACGAAAGTTAGTGTTAATTTTAACATAATAAAAATAGATTCTAGTGGGTACTGGTATGTCAAAAATGTGGATAATCCTACGATTATTAAAATAAGTCGTGATAAATACAAATGAGATCAATTCACTATGCGGTACTCGTAGTTATACTTGATACAAAACAAAATCCGTTGCACGTCATCACGCACAAGAGCCGTATTTTGTTATTCAGCATCTTACAGCTGCTGCAAGATATTTTTCGTCTTCACCAACGGATGACGGTCATCAGTTGGTGAAGGAAAAAAAAATGTCTTGCAGCAGCTGGAAAACGCTAAATGACGTGCAACGGATTTTGTTTTGTATTAGGTATGCATACAGATAGGTCCAGGATGCTTCGAACACGACAGGGATTGGGACGAATATAATGGCCGACAACTCCCCTCAGTTCGAAATTTGTGCATTAGGAGAAGGGCGCGGCGGCGGCAGTGCGCTGTGGCCACTCACTGAGTCACATCCTACTTTCAGCAGTCAGCAGACTGTTGTTATCTCATTAACCGACTTAACCGTGTTGGGATGTAGAACTCATGTCTGAAAGAAATTTGATTTACGTATTCTGGACCAACGTTTCGAAATTTTTCTACCTTCAACAATTCATCCTAGATAGGATTAATTATTGTAATTTAAAAAAAATCTCAAAACACATTTAAATATTTTCATTGTTTGTTTTTTCGCAACAAAAATGTGATTCTACAACATCAAATTAATTGTCGCTGCACCTCGAGTGTTGCAGGTGTAATAAAAATTATTATATAAGAATCCAAACAAGGAACAGTAGACGCGAGAGCCATCGGCTACAGCGCAGAGATCCACGATTCCCACCACTGTTTCCGCTTGCCTACAACGGGCAGTGCACAAGTAAATCGCGCAAACTAATACCCATGTTCGAACCTCCTCGGTCTTTACTGTATACATATATTACTCTATAGGCTTGGTTTATGAAATTAAAAAATATTTGCTCCAAGTATTCAAACGTAATTTTAAAATTTTTTTATTTTTCAAATATTATCGGGTTTAAAATTAATGACTCTCATGGTATGTGTCAAAACAGTATGTTTTTAGGACGGATATTCCTTAAGAGACCGTATTGGATATAACTCTGTCAAATCTCAACCGATTCCCAAAAACGATGCACCAGTGTATTCGCAATGGAAAAGGGCTTTAAAATGGTACGTTAGAAGTAAGGTAGTTCCATTTGCAATTTTAAAGTTGGTGTCGCTAGGGGTTAGGGGGATGAACACATCAAGTTGGCTTGACTGTCAAGAATGCTCCTCCTAAGTACAGATATCGGGTCTCGGCGATTTCTAATTTTTGTTTCGGTTTTCTAATTATAGGGGGGGGTCCAAGTTTTCGTTGAAGGACCCTGTATATTTGTTATAAGCGAAAGCCTTCTTTAATGTTATATGACTCACCATTTTTTAAGTGATTAGAAATGGACGAATTTAGTATTATCTGCAATTGAGCAAAATATATTTGTAGGTAGACCATGTTCTCTTACAGTATTTCTTTAATATCTTAATAATTTATTAAGATGGTTCAATAGAGTTAAGTAAAGTTAATTAATTTTTCCAGTAATATATATGTGTGTTTTCTTGCTCCTACCTTGACATCAATATAGTGTAGATAAAGCTAAGGTTGGTTTTATTCTATATTAAATAATAGAAATTAAGAAAAAAAATTTCATAAATCCTAAAAACCTGACCTACGATAATAATTATATTGTTGATAGCAAAAATTGAAAACTAATAAAATACGTTTTTGCCACAAAATGCAATCGTTTTCATAGTGTTAATGGCAGTTGCCTCAACGACTCTATTAAAACAAAAAAAAAATCATAAATATCCCGGAGAATCGTTCAACACAAAAATGAAAGGAGAGACAGTAAACATAGAGATATGTTTTACTTTACAATAATTCTTCTGACTATATGTTTATTGGACTAGAACAAGCAAATGTAAAACTCAAAAAAGTCAATTTAATAGACAAGAGAATCTTATAGAAGAAGAAAGAAATAGGACAAAGTGCCACTGACTTGAAGTTGAGAAATATATACTAAACATAGAAAGTGGATGTATGGAAAAACGGATATTTGTAACGCAAAATAAAGTGACCCAGCGAATGCGTGTCGTCGCTTTTAGGGGGAAATGCGTGGTACGTGTATCCGGACTCAATATATTCTAAATTTTTAGCACCATAGTGGAATTGGAGCTGTCTCGTTCCGCTTGATCAATTTTATGAACAGGATATACGTTCTTCTACAACATAAAAGCAAATCATAAAACACTGGTTTTATATGAAACAATAAGTCCATTGGGTAAAATAACAATACATGGGTCTCGACGATTTATAAAAATGTCTTTATTCTACTCAATATATACAGGGTGATTTAGGTGTAATCTTGATAACTTCAGGAATTGATACTCCCCAAAATAATGAGAGTTTCTCTGATAAAGTAGAGTCAAAAAACGCTTTCTTTCCAAATCTTTCCGATATATATGGCGCCAAACTTGACTATTTTAAATTTTATTTAAGAATATCATGGGAACGGAAAGGTTGGTCTTCATATTTGTTAAGCTTATTTGGTTGGCATTATTTAGTGTTAACAATTGAAATAATCCTCACACGGGATGGTTCTTTATAAAATTTTAAGTTGGGCATGCACCCTAAAACCCACCTGAAATTTATCTGTGACGCCACCGGTTAAATTTGACGTTAAAAATGAAATTGTCCATCCATTTACAATTAATTGCCTTTTATTCTTTTACTTCTTACATATTTAGCTTTATCTTTGATATATTTGACAAAATTCGCTGCAGTAATACTGATTCATTTTAATTCACAAAAAGACTAACCTCCTACTTCAACGAAAATGTTTGCATTTGGTAGCGGTAGTGGAACATCCATATTTTAACTCAACCCACACCGACCCAAATATCTTTTTGTTTTACTTTGGTAATAGGTATGTACATATAATTTTTTTGATTCGCAAAAGCAATTTTTCAAATAAAAGGCGTGAAATATTATGGTTTTTACATGTACATGTACAAAATTAATGGTTTACGTTTATTGAGATTAAGTACACTGCAGTTTATTTGAGAAGAGTGAATGTTAGTTAATTAATGGAAAACATATTGTATAAATATAACAAATAGATACATAGCAGACTCGGACGCAATGCTAGTGTTTCTAGATTAAATATGTATAAAGCTAGGTAAATATCTCAAACAATTTCTATTTGAAGCTGTTGGAATATATAACCACTGAAAGGATTCTATATATGAACTGGTATTCATTGTTATCTGTATTATACACCTCACAGTTTCGTACTACTGTTTCTATTAACTTTGTAAAGAGAAACTTATATTCTATGGCAATACAGATTATACGTAAACTTCATATATTTATTATACTGAAGGAAGTTTCACACGGTAAAGAGTAAAGTAAGAGTAAATTAAATCAACCATCTACGTCCTCCTTATTTTAAAATATGTTAAATCTATTTTTATATCTCATATTCCTAAATTTAGTAATACCAATTTTCCTCTTACTATGTAACTCAAAATTATATTCTCATATTAATACAGTATGTCTACATTTAGAGTGGATAAGAGGGAAAACTTTTTTATTTCTTATTTTACGCGGAAGTTTTGCTTTCATTAGAAATATGATATTGCCATGAAGTAAGTTAACATGTCATGTACAGAGCTTTCAGAAAATTAAAAAATCTGAATATTATGTAAGAGTAATCTACGTTCAATTTTAACGATATGGAAAACTGTCCCTAAGAAAAGTTCTGCCTAATTCGATATATTTAAAATTTTCCAGAAATATCAAGTGATATAAAAATTTAAAACTGTATAACTGAAGAGTTGGCTCGTAGTTGACGTTGACATTTATTTATCCTTGATTTGTCATTTTACTGTACAACATCGATTTCTACTTTATTATTAATAACTGTTGTAAAAAGTCGAATTAGGCAGATTTACCCACAAGTTGGATATCTGACATACATTTTAATTCTAAGCAACTTTATTTATTGACAGTTTTTCATATTAATAAAATTGAATGTGGTTTACTCTTACATAATTTTCAGATTTTTTAATTTTCTGAACACCCTGTACATGATATGTTGACTTTCTCCATGGCAATCATATTTTTAACAAAAGCAAAACTTTTTATGAAGAATAAGTTTTCCGCGTAAAATGAGAAATAAAAAAGTTTTCCCTCTTATCTACTCTAACTGTGGACATACTAGCTGTTTATAAGGTATAAGATAAAAGGAAAATATGTTAATAATAGCAATATTCTATTACGATGGAGAATAAATGTCATTATCATTAGAAGATAATAATACTCCTTTCATATTTAATTAATTTACAAATAAAAACATAAAGATCTATAAATGTACCGAAATAGATACTTCAAAATGTTTTCCCTTCTCTCAAGTTACCGAAGCAACCCTCGGAAAATCCTAGGATTTAGTGGTAGGTAAAGAGAGGCGAGGCCCTTCAGTTTATTGTGGAGTCCGAACAACATCTAGGGCTTTGATAATTCTCTATCTATCTAAGTCCGAAGCAAATCAGGAATAAATTTTTAATTTGCCTCAGAATGGATTCGAATCATCAATCTTTGCAACCGAGTAAGTACGTATCAACGCATTTACTCACGTGGCTACCGTCCCACTTTGAATACAAACAACATAATGACATCCCTGTCATTACCGACCTTTACTTGGTTTTAATTCTACAAGCGTTATGAACCCCCCGTGTCTTCAGAATACAGTATAAGTAATATCATAGAAAATACGTCTTTAGAGGACAAAACTACAACATGGAGGAGTAGTAACATCAACAAAATATGATGGTAAATATAGATCCTTATCAGCGAAGTGCTCTGTTAGAAGCACTATTATTAATCTTAAAACGAACACGTGTTCTTTGTGAGCAGTCCTTCGGTTTGTTTGGGATATGAGCCTTTAGTTAGTGTTTTCTCATGTCGGTTTCTGGAATATTCCTCCAGTGATTGCTATGTTTGTCTTTTACCCAGTCTCTAATAGCTGATATCAAGTATAGCAAAAAATTATGTTTGGAATACAGTTGAGAAGCATCCCAGAGAGTGTTTTATACCCTCCCTCGGTCTTTCTCTATGTATCCGTGCTCCAGCTCCTGTTTCCGCCCTAGAACCATCTGCATACTCTAGAATCTCTCCCGAAATAAACCGGAAATTTTTGTTAGACATTCCTTTCTTTGTCCAATAACTATGTCGAAATGCTTTGTGGATGGTTGTTGGTGTTATGCGTGGAAGAACTTTTCATGGCACTCGTGTCTCCTAGACAGGTCATCCTTTATACATGCATTAGCTTGTTAGTCGCTATTGTTTGTATTGTTTTTGTGCACAAACTAACGCAATATATGTGATGTGGTGTCTTATATCTGCCTACTTAATTTGGTGGTAATGAATAATTTATATGGGCTTAGAGGATAAAACCCATTAGCAATTTTATTAAGTACTATTTGTCATTTTCATTAAATTTTAATAAAATAACTATTGAAAAAAACGGTACGTAAATCCAGGTTATTCTCATTTCGTGACTTTGGCATTTAATAACTCTCTGAATACACATGAATGTCTTTGACAGTGAACGTCTTTTAAAAAACTTTCATATTTCTAGAAAATAATAAACATTGATGAATAAAAAACCTTATTACTTTTTTAAAAGTAGTTTCAATTTGAAATTTTATTATCTCCAATAATACATTTCAAACAAATTTACATATTCCTTACAAATTCAAAATGTCTAGAACGCTAAGATTGAAGTAAATTTCTAACTCGAGTATTACAGTCACGCGTTGCAGACTGAGTATAGCAGGTAGCTAATTATATTTTTATGACTTCCAAGAAATAGTGAAGTAGATAAATAAAAACAAATTAAAATGAGATTAAAACATTAGAAATAGGTCATACGTAAGGTGTTGATTTGCTAACTGACGCAGAAGGCGTCATAGTTAAGAGCTTCAGATTGAGACGATCAATATGGTGAGACCGATTTAGTTTATGCTAACTAACACTGGAACACCTATTGAGAGTAATCGTCTCAACAGCAACGATCTCAAATGACAAGAAGGGTCCTTTTTCATAGATATTTTCTTCTAATTTTAACTTGGATTTTCGAGAAAATCTCGCTCAGAAAGCAAATATATTAAGAGATATTTTTTATATTAATACAAAAAGAAAGCATTGTGATCGTAAAGAAATTTATCGGTTGGTCGGAAATACGAATTTTAATAGGTTTACCTACAATTATATATTTTATATTATAAGAACAAAAATATTGTGTCAATTAATTTTTCATAAAAATGATTATTAATATAATTAACATTTTTTTATATTGAATTATTAATGAACGCATCTGTGGAAATAAGATAATTGTGAAAAGTAATATGCCTCCTAAGCAGAGTTAAAACCCACTTCATCTGTCTTAATAAAGTCAAATTACTTAATAATCTTTCTTCATTAATATCAGACGGTAGGTACATAAAATCCGAAACCTTCCACGAAAGTATAACGGCCTTCAATTCCTTTCACAGAAATTGTATAATTTCCGCATCTCCGTGATTCCCATCTGTTATTGAATAAAAATAGATTTGCGCACCCTAAGAATGAAACACACTTCTTTCTTTATTAATGAATTCGAAAAGGATGCTTGATGAAAGCCCGAAATTAAGGCAATAAAACCTGATTTGATGCATCTCTGTTGAAGGAACGGATGGAGTCTTTTTTACCGTAATCAATCTGTGTCTAAGAAGTGTAAGAGGAATTGAAAACGGACATGAGATTCAGCCGAGGATCGATGGTAAGACTTGGTGTAAATGCCAAAACCCTTTTGGAACCGATTCCCATTCACAATATAAACATTAGTCCAACTAAACTTTATTCCAGCACCACGATCACTGCATTTATATCAGTTTAAACGCCTTTTAAATTTTCATAGAACATTTACTTTGACCTGTATCGTTTTCAAGAGGAAAGGTTGCACTGAAATGTAATTCACATTAGAAACTGACATACCGAAAATGTCTTTCAGTATATTACTTCTGTACGATAACTTTTATGAAATTGTAAAATGTTAGTAAATTGGTATATGCATAAAATGGTCCCGTCAAACTGTCACTACTTTGAAAACTGATAAACTGATGAAACTGATAAGTAGTTTTCGTTTAATTTGTTTATTATACAAGCATTTCGGCGATTTTAGTCATAAATTAGCTTGTTAACAAGTTTGTCATTGTTAGAAAAATATATGTCAAATGGGCTCATTTCGGAAAAATTTTTTTATTCATATTCCGAAAGTACACCTTGTAATTAGTAAATATGCAAAATATAAAATTTTTTTTTCAACTGCTTCTCCCTCAAAATAAATAATGAAAATAGAGCGATGTGACGTCACACCACTCGCAGCGGTCGGCCGCTCGCTTCTTTCCTATAGTTTCATACCGGCGGCGTTACTACACACACGGCGGAAGTGGTAAATTCGTTCATCTTTTAAGTGCTTCGTCCTTGGTACAGCGAAATCTAAATATCATATATCCGCATAACTCATAGAACCAGTGGAGTCGGGTGGTGTGACGTCATAGCCGTTTCAAATATGTTACGAATTTGAAATCAAATATTAGGGTTAATATTAACGCTAGCGATCTAATTTTTTCACTATATACTAAGAGGATGAAATACTTACGGAAACTGCTAAAATAAATTAAAAAGCAAATATCACGAAATGAGCCCATTATGGTCAAATAATTGCAAATTACAAAGTCAAAACTGAATCACCACATCAGACACAGTAGCCTAATGCAACTTGTAATTTACAACTGAATTGTCCAATAAACAACACTGGACTCAAAATTTCAAATATAATAGTGAAATCTGAATTAAAGTAATTATACTTTCATTGGGGTGTATGACATTAAAATATTCTTCTCTTTCATCTCATGAGCAATTTAAAAATGTGAAATATTCGCAATCCTTGTTATTTCAGTTGACTGTAAACAACAAACTATGAATAAAATTGTGTGTGAACTTTTCAATATTTTAATAAAAACGATTTCTAAGGTTACGCTTTAGAGCAGGTAAAATAATGAGATGAAATAGCTATCAATATTCACGTAAAACACCTTAAGTTACCATGGAGATAATTCATTACTCAGATATACTGTGTCAGTTAAGTTCACGTCAGATATGGGGGTGAACCCCTATATTTTTTTCATTTCTGATTAATGACTTTCTAGAGTTCCTACATATATTAAAAAATTTATGAGAAAGAACCATTTTGTCGTCTAAATATTTTATATTTATATCTTCATAGCGCTATATGTTTATAAAAAAGTCATTAGCATGAATTACCGAAGTCACATTAACAAAAAAATTTTTTTTAGAATTATCTAATCGTAATATGGAAGCGCTCATACAAGTTATTTCATGTACCATTTTAAATATATGGAAAAATGTTAGTCCGTGGTGAGATATGAGGTTAAAATCTGACAGACTGATGCACTTACTTTGCAACAATATAATAACCAACAATTTAAAATTTATGTGTTGGACAGGGTGGAGCGAAATCTGTCTGAAACAATTTTTTTACATTTCCTTTTTCCTATATGCGAAAAGTTACCTATATAATGAGTCTTAACAATCATGCAAAATCTGAGTGAATTCTGGCCTCATTTTGATGTGCCTACATCCAGGTGGATAATTAAGTAATTATTTTCAATATTGGGTATTTACAACAAACTACAGGGTGATTCATATGGAATGGATAATATATTACCTGCAGATTTTATAGCGGAAAATATTAATATTTTGTTTAATAACTAAGGGCAAATATTAATACTTACTGAGATACAGAGTGTTAAAGTTATAAAAATAATTCAGTAACGTTGTTATATTTCAGTTATTTTTTCACACATACACATAAATATCGATACAGTTAGGTTTTTTGACGTGAGAAAATCGAATATGCTATCATTTTTGGTGTATCGCATAAGGGCGCTACGTAAGTTATCTTGGTTTAACAGAATCCGTCATTACTTTTTTGTAAGTAGTTTAATTATAATCTCATTGCAAATTTTTGATTTAACCATTATTTTTAAACAAAAGGGAATACTTGTTTCATCTATCTCCTGTCGAGATATCTACATTTTAGAAAATCCTGCGCACCCATAATTTTAAACAAAGATCCTGATTAATTAAAGGGTAAGTGCTAAAAATGTTTATCAAAGTGTGCTATGGAAATAAGTGAAATATACTGACCTATTAGATGTAAAAAACAACTGAAATATAACAACATTACTGAATTATTTTTATAATTTTAACACCCTCTATCTCAGTAAGTATTAATATTTGACCCCCCGTTATTAAGCAAAAAATTAATATTTTCTGCTATAAAATCTGCAGGCTAAATGTTACCTATTCCTTATGAATCACCCTGTATACGACAGTTTTCAGTATATTATATGTATATTATTGGTATAAATGCGGTTCTTTATTTTTATTAAAAGAAATCATAAATTATCACATGGGTGCTGTATATCGAGTCCCACCCCTTCCCTACCACTTGTCATCAATTGATCCTTTAGTGTTTACGGCATGTTTCCCATAACTTTTATAAATTGAGTTTGTTATCAAATTTTGGCATTATATTTCTAACTATCTCTTACCTCTTGACCTCAAACTGATTATGAGATCTCGGTGATCAGTTAAACAGATCGTTAAGGTGGTTCAGTTATTTGCACTGCGTGGCAGTCAATCAGGTCGTAATAATCTTTAGTGTTAAAATTAACCTTGGGAACTTTGAACTCACGAATTAACTGTTCCCATGTTCGGGATTTAAAAATACTGTCTAAAAGTTGTCTGTGGTATCGTAAAATGTTTTTTCTTTCTTTTTATTTTTTAATAGTCCAAGATAATCTAAAATATTTCTGTAATTTTTTAAAATAACCTTTACGCCTGTAAATTTACATTAAAGAATACGTCGTAGTGCTAGTTCTTGCACATGCTTCTTGCTCTTATCTACTAACATAACTACTACAAGATTTTCCGGGTGTCCTAAATATCCATTTCGTTGTGTTACTGAGTCACCATTTTCGTACGTTGGATAAATAGCGGGATTTTTCATAATTTCAAAAGGATATTTTGGTCCGTCTGTACAGGATGAATGACTTTTAATTTTGAATCATGATACGGAATATACCTTGACATATTCATCAAACATTTGCAGACTTTTGGAAAGATTGACGGTTCCCATATATAATCTCATTATTCTATTAGGTGTTGTTAGCCATCGATAATGCCACATTGATCCGGGTTCTCGTCTTGATATACCAAATGAGACATTACTTTATTCATTTCCTTGGCGCACTTCAAGTACTTCTGATCTGTACTCAATAAGCCTAAATCAACATTAGGCAGCACAACCTCAATCTTCTTAATATCGACCACACGCATATTTTCACATGATGGGCATATTTTCACACGACCCCAACAAGTTTCCTATTTCTCCAAAAAATCCTTTTGGCCATTTTGTTTTGCCAGTAAAATGATCTATTAGATGACTCAGTGGCAACTCATTTGCTTGTAAGAGATATGAATCATTGTAATGGTCTTTTAAATTTACTTCAAGTATTCGCACGATTCCATTCTTTAACCCAACATTGACTTTTGTAAATGATACCTGTTTGTTTTAAGACTTCGGTCTATTCCAGACGCTGCGCTGGCTGTAGTAATTAATGTGCCCGATGTACCTATACGTTTTTCTCCCATTTTCACTTGAGTTTTGTCTTGGCGACCGTCAAAATATATTCTATTAAGTTCTGGACCTGCCTCTTCAGTATTTTTATTTTCAGATGTCGCCTATTTCTTTCGTTCCCTACTTACTTTGCTCTACCTTTGAAGAATCCTCCTCAGTTATTTTTCTGACATGTTTAAGAACAGTACTTCATATAATATAATAATATATTAGATCTATCTGAAATGCCTGTTCTATCACAAGCTTGTGCCAAAATTGGCACTCATTTGGGAAGTTTTAGACTATAGCTTTGGAAGTTCGTTATTTCAATCTTGGCTATCACTATAACTATTTAGTGTACTTGAATCTATTTCTGAGTTTGAAATTGATTCATTGTAGCAATTGCTATTTTTCGCTATGTTCTTTGATCTGTTATAAATTGACAAATTGTTTAAACGTTAATTGTGGCATTTTATAAATTTTTTCTCTTCCTTTTCATTTTTGAAATTTATTATAATTATTAATTAATTTACTTTTAGATGAAGGTATTTTACTTTTACAATTAATTGCAAAATTATTAATCTTTACTTCTGCAGGCTGCAATATCGAAAACCTTTTTTCCCGTTATATTTCAAGACACTCCTTGTTATACCTACTTAGATTTAACGTTCTCTGTCAAGGATCTACATTTTGCATGACCATTTTGCATGACATTCCTTTAATAAATCTGCTGATCTGACACAATATGAATACACCAGTGTTCCACAGTTCCTTCAAGTTCTCTTGATGTATTTTCTAGAGCAAAATAAATTATCAGTTGTCTAAAAATTTTATTTATTTTTCTATATAATACATAGCAACATTAACAAAAACTATAACTCAGGTAAAACTACTGACACACTATAAAAATATATATAATAAGTAACCAAAACTAGTTTTGTAATACTCCCACTATTTGGTTACTTATTTAAAAGTACACAAAAGAAAACTTCTATTCGTGACGAACTTGTCTTTGGGTAGAGCTTTCGTAAAAATATCGGCAAGTTGCTTATTAGATTCAACATAAGCAGTTTCAATGTAACCATTTTCTACTTGGTCACGTATAAAATGATATTTGATATCAATGTGCTTAGTTCTTTTATGATGATCTTGATTCTTCACTAAACGAATGGCACTTTGATTATCAATGAAAAGTTTGGTAGGTTCATGCAGGCCAACATTAAGTTCTTGAAGAAATTTTCTCAACCAAATTATTTCCTGGGCTGCTTCTGAACTTGCCACATATTCTGCCTCCGTAGTAGAACGTGACACACATTTTTGAGAATGCGAAACCCATGTAACTGGTGCACCTGCCATCGTAGTTAAGTAACCCGTTATTGATCTTCTAGTGTCAATGTCATTTGCAAAATCAGCATCGGAATACGCCACAAAATCTAAATTTTCTTTACAAAACTTTATTCCATATTTGTGAGTTCCTTTTAAATACTTAAAAATTCTTTTTACAGCTGCCCAGTGTTCTAGAGCAGAATTGCATAAGAATTTACTCACTTGACTGACAGCAAACATAATATCTGGACGGGTAACTACAGCCAAGAACATTAAGCTCAATTTATAAACTTATCCGCTGCCGCTGCCGCCGAAGTTGACGTTGGCAGTTCGCAGTTTAGAATTTGGTGCAATTTATAAACTTTGCTGTCGGCTACGGCGGAATGGTTGGCACATGCACCCTTAAATTATTTCAACTGATATTTGACATTTCCATTGTTATTGTTTGTATTGTTTTGTGTATTTTCTAAATAAAAAATGGATAGACAAATTACTTTTGGGTGCATTTGGGGTTATATTAATGTAAGCCACGCCACGACACTGGACACGTGTACTAAATTCTAGAATCTCATTGGCTATCCGCTGGGAAATCCGCTGCCGTTGCCGTTCGAGATAAAAGATGGTTATCTACCGAACTGCGGCGGCAGCGGCAGCGGCAGCGGCAGATGTATATAAATGAATACATTGATTTCCTATTCTTTATTAATCCAACGGCAACGTCAACTTCGGCGGCAGCGGCAGCGGATAAGTTTATAAATTGAGCTTTAAACTACCTACTGCTTCTCTGTAGAGTACATTAATCATTTCATCTTCTATTATTGGAGCTTGATTTGCGTGAAGTACAACATTTTGATCAGCAGGTACTGCTTTGATATTACAATTTGTCATATTAAACTTTTCTAAAACCTCGGTAACATAGCCTTGTTGACTCAAAAATATACTTCTTTCCTCTCTATTACGACTTATTTCCATTCCAACATAATATTCTGCAGGATAAATAACTATTTCGAATCGTTTTCCAAGTTCTTCCAAAAACATCTTTAAAATTTTTTCAGATTGACACATAATTAGACCGTCATCCACATACAACGTCAGAAACACTTCTTTATCTTCAAAAATTGCATAAAAAATGCATTTATCAGCATCCAACTGCTTAAAGGTGTATGTGGTAAGAAACTCCACGAACTTTTTATTCCAACATCTTGGAGATTGTTTTAAACCATATAGGCTCTTGTTGAGTTTGCATACCAGAGTTGAACCAGTAGTGTTGAAACCTTCTGGCTGCTCCATAAAAATTTCTTCATGTAAATCTCCATTAAGAAAAGCCGTCTTTACGTCAAATTGACACATTTCCAAATCATTGACAGCTGCAATTGACAACAATATTCTAATAGAGTCATACCTTACAACAGGCGAGAATGTTTCAAAATAGTCTATGCCAGGTTTTTGACTATAACCTTTTGCACAGAGTCTGGCTTTGTATCGCTCGATTTTACCATTTGATTTACATTTTACCTTGTACACCCATTTGCAACCTATTGCTTCACGATCAGGTGGTAAAACTTGCAAAGACCATGTTTTATTTTTTATCAGTGAATCAATTTCTTCTTGCATTGCTTTTTTCCATTCTTCTCTCTGTTCACTTTCCATAGCTTCTTTATAGGTCTGAGGTTCACCGAAAATTGCTGCGCATGCTTCAAATCGAAATGGTTTCTTAATTTCTTCCCGATTTCTTAGAACACGACCTTCTTCTCCTGAAACTTCTTTCTCACAGTGATTAATCTCTACTTCTAAGTTTTCTAAATTTTGCTTATCATATCTACATTCTGGATTATTCTCCATCAACTCTTCTTGCGAACTATAATTTTTCATATTTTCTACTTCAAATAGATTAGTTAGTTTTGAAGTACTGCTACTATCTTTATATACGCATTCATTGAAAGTAACATGTCTCACAACAGTAACTCTTCTGGTGTCCAACTCGTACAACTTGTAATTGGATCTGTTGCCATCATAACCTATCAATGTTCGCTTCTTGGACTTCCTTTCGAATTTATTTCTAAACTGTTTAGGAACTAGAGCAAATGCCTCAGATCCGAACCTTCTTAAATGACTGAGATTTAATTATTTTCCTGTCCATTTTTCATAAGGAGTAGTAGAGTTATCTGGTGCGCATGGTCGACGATTCAATATATATACAGCCATATTAACAGCTTCTGCCCAAAAACTATTTGAGAGAGTAGGGTAAATGTTGAGATAACGGAATCTCCGATTTTCGGAATTTTTTTGCTTTTAGCATACGTAGTTTTGTCTCCTGAACAATAAATTCTAAAAAAAAATCGCCGCTCGTCAACAGTTTTCGAGATATTTGGCCCCAAAGTCTCTGAAAGTCACCAAATTTTTCACTTTATGCTTATGAACACCTCTAATACAGACTTATTTAAACACTTTTAAATAGTTTCAACACATTTATTCCAATCAATAACTATTTTTTGAACCTTCTTATAAAAATAGTGCCGTAAGATCTAGGGTACGGTAAAAATATAAATATATTGCACCCGCCCGCCCGGGGGCGGGCGGGTGCAGTATATTTTTATATCAAAGAAGGAACATATTCGTTTTATTCGCGGAACTTGTAATGTTTGAAATCTAGAATACGCATAAATCTAATATGTTCCTTCTTTGAGATAAAACGATAAAAATATACTGCACCCGCCCGCCCGGGGGCGGGCGGGTGCAGTATCTTTTTATGTTAAAGAAGGAACATATTCGTTTTATGCCGTACCCTAGATCTTACGGCAGGCACTATCATAACCTCGAATGATCTTAGTGTTGTTTGAAATTTTAGGTTATGTTTTCATGGCTTTTATAAGAAGGTTCAAAAAATAGTTATTGATTGGAATAAATGTGTTGAAACTATTTAAAAGTGTTTAAATAAGTCTGTATTAGAGGTGTTCATAAGCATAAAATGAAAATTTTGTGAAAATAAGTGATTATGGCAGTGGAGAAATACGACTTTCAGAGACTTTGGGGCCAAATATCTCGAAAACTGTTGACGAGCGGCGATTTTTTTTTAGAATTTATTGTTCGGGAGACAAAACTACGTATGTTAAAAGCAAAAAAATTCCGAAAATCGGAGATTCCGTTATCTCAACATTTACCGAGAGTTATGTAACATACTTCTGGTACTTTCAACAATTGATCTTAGATCTCGCTCTGCTCTTCCATTCTGTTCTGGTGTAAAGGGAGCACTAGTTTCATGCATAACTCCATTTTCTTTAAAATAATCTTTGAAATGTTGATTAACAATTTTCGTATCCTTTATCACTTCGAAATACTTTTATTTTATTGCCAGTTTGTCTTTCTGACATTTTTTTAAATTCCAAAAACTTTGAGAAAACGTCACTTTTATGCTTTATGAAATATACAACACGAAATGAAGTACAGTCATCTTTGAATAGAACGAAATAGTTAGCTCCTCCTAGCGAAGTACTTGATATTCTGCCACAGACATCGGAATGAATGTATTCACCAGGATTTTCAGCACGCTTATTAAAATTAGCTTAAAACGGTTTCTTGTGTTGTTTTCCAAATTGACAACTCTCACAGAATAGACCTTCTGTATTTCGAATTTGCAGATTAGGTATCATTTCTTTATTAGACATATCTTTCAAAGTGTGAAAATTAACATGGCCCAATCGTTCATGCTATAGTTGAATAAGATTTGTTTCTGCCGAATTTCCTTGATAAGTCTGTGGGATTTCAAAACACATTTTGTAGCATTAATTTTCTAGCTTCCTTCCAGTGACAACTACACCATAATAAAATTATTTCTAACTTCTATTGATTTACTGTTAAATTCTACCTACAAATCTTTACTCGTAGCTGCTCCCACTGAAAATAGATTCTTCCCCAACCTCGGAACATATAGAGTTTCTTCTAATGTACGAGGAACTCTTTTACCATTTAAAATAGCTGTTACTCGAACTGAACCAATTCCTTCAGCTGTAATAAATGAGTTGTCACCAATTTGAACATCTGCCTTATTATTAAATAATTTTAATTCGGAAAACCATTCTTTATGTGATGTCATATGTTTTGACGCTGCACTGTCAGCAAGCCAGATATTCTCACATCCATCAAGCATCTATTATTTTTCATCTCGGCACTAAGAGCTTGACTTCTGTAATTTATATCAACGTTCTGCCTGATTTGACCAGTTTGAGACTTATTAAGTCTTAGTCTGCATTCTGATTTAAAATGCCCTTTCTTGTTACAGTAGTAGCATGTTACATTCTTCTTAGAAAACTTAGTGTTAGGAACAAAATTGCCTTTCATATTTGGAATAAAATTGCCTTTATTTAATTGAGAATAATGCTTATTTACTTTAATAGCAGTAAATTTGTATGACTGATGGTCGAGATGGTAGAGTACCTGCCTCTCACCCAAAAGTCCCGGGTTCGAATCCCGGTCGTGGCAATGGAAAATACTGTGAGAGGGATTTTTCCATTATACACGGATATTGGATGTGTGTCCCTTGTCTTTAAATGTGTAGCCCCCTCCCGCACAAGGCTCAGCCTTCTGGGATAAAGGGGGTCGTAATTACATGTGGTGTATTTATTATTTATTTATTTATTAAATGCAGTTGATAGCTCGTCTGCTTGAGTAAGCCTTAATTCCTCTTTGAGAAGTCTTGCAGTCAAATTTTCAAACGTTTGTTTGTCTTCATCGTAGGAATCCCATGCTGTTACAAATGGTCCATATTTATGTGGCAAGCTTCCCAGTGTTTTAGCTATTTTATCAATATCTCCTACTTTCTCTTCTACATCAGCTAGCCCTTGTGACATTTGTTCTATCTTGCTAATATGCTGTGCTATACTATCGATTTCTGATATTTTATAATTAAAAAATTGTTGTTTGAGCATCACTTTGTTCACGGAGGATTTTTGTTCATGAATAGTCTTGAGTCTTGACCACATACTGGCAGCAGTATCACATGTCATTAAAGTTTGAAGTTGACTAAACTCGATCGATGTAGGATATTAACAGCATACCTTTAGCATTTAAATTTTCCCATGCTTTCCTCACTTTTTCCTCGTCTGTTATTGCTGGCTGCTTTACTTTACCATTAACCAGATCAAGTAGACATTTTGCTCTAAAAATTATTTCCATCTGATATTTCCACAGCGAAAAATTCTTCCCATCGAACTTCTGAATATTAATATTCTTAAACTTGTCCATCTTATTACCTTCACAGCACCTTAATAACTTGTATTACTTGTAATCACAAGTGTGAAAGTTGATGTGACAATGACAATTAAAAATAAATTCCTTTTCTTTTATTTTTATTTACGGAATTGTAGGAAAAACTGTTTTCTTCTATTACTAGAAAAATACTGCCCCTTCTGAATATTCTGGGCCCATAACCTGATGTATTTTCTAGAGCAAAATAAATTATCAGTTGTCTAAAAATTTTATTTATTTTTCTATAATACATACATGGTATAAAGAGAATGGTATGCCCGCGCGCAGGCACGGTGACGTCACTCAGTTTAAAAAGTTATTAAATTAACCTCAAAAATATGTATTTTCTAAAATTGTCGAATATTATGTTAAGTTTATTAGAATTTCTACTTAATATCTGTACTATCAACTAAAATCTTGTTCAGTGCATTATTAATAAAGTTTTAATTGTCTTAGGGCCGATATATTCATCTCCTCAGTAAAGTATCTGTTAGCTAAGTGTTCAGTAAAGTTACATGTGCTCTGTAAGAATTTTGGGTATATTCATCTTACATTATCTGTCAGGTAGTTACTGTATACTTACCAAGAACCGACGATGTTTTCGTACTGGTAGTAGAGTTTAGAAGAAAAAGATGGAACTATACATATTCGCAAGAAAGAAAGAGATAGTATGTTTTTAAGTTATTTTTCGCCTTGCGTGTCAGTGGTGTTGGTACCATTTGTTTATAAACAGTAAACACTCGCATCGCATCCAGTGCAGTGGTCAGTTGTCAGTTCAAGTTGTCAATAGTTGTTTTATCTATGGTCAGTAGTTTCAGTTGTGATTTGAGGCGATAAAAGTGTGTTGAATTCGTCGTTAGAGATCCTATATTATATAATTTGAAAAATGTCCAACTCAGGTGTAAATAAACGAGCGCGTTCTACAAATTTTTCTATTAGCGAAACCGAATGCCTGGTAGACGAAATTTTGCAGCGGGCGCAGATCATCGAAAATAAGAGGACCGACGCCGTTATGTGGAAGGAAAAAGAAGATTCCTGGAAGGATTTAACGGAAAGTTTCAACGCACGAAATGCCAGCAGTCGGACTAAGAAAATGCTTAAAGTTAAATATGACGGGATTAAAAGAATAATTAAACAGAAGCATAATCGAGCAAAGATAGAACAATTCAAAACAGGTGGTGGGGCCCCGGGGGTCGTAGTATACACGCCATGGGAGGAAAAACTTCTCAGATTAATTTCATTGAGTGTGGAGGGCCTTCCAAGCCGAAACGATTGCGATGAAGGTAGGTGGTTTGCTTATTAAATTTATTTCACCAGTTTTTCATGTCGTTTATATTTTTTTAGTAGAACCACCACAGCCAAACCAAAGGCCACTTGTTATCCACCCGGAGGAAAATATTATATTCGAAATTAATGAAGTTGATCATAATATGGATTTTGCTGTTGAGGTTGCCGAGTCCGAAGTAACAAATGTACCAACACCATCACATAAAGAAAATATACTTCATGAAGACAACAGTAGTAATACAAAAAGAACTGCTAAAGGTATGTTTCTCTAGCACAGTAATAAGCTTATATTAAGTATAGAAGAATTGTGTTCACGTTACTTGATAAATTTGGGGAAGTAAACGTACATATTAAAATAAATGTTAACTTTCAGTTTCAAACTGGGATCAGTGGACACCTGCAGCTTTAAAAACGCCAAGGCATTAAAAATTAAAGACTGCAACCGTTGCTACATCACGTAAGCGTACTGCCACAGACAAGTACTCCGCCATGGCCAACTCCCGTGAAGATTTGATTATTCTCCAGAAGAAGGTCGCTGAACAGGAGTTAGCAAGATTATCAATGACTGTAGAACTTTCACAGAAAGACGAAGTACGAAAAGAAAAAGAACACCAACTGAAAATCAAATTTGCAACCGAGGAGCATAATGCAAGAATGGCACTTTTGAAATTGACCTCAAAGTTGAAAATGACTGAAAGAAGAACTTTTCACAATTTCAACTTTTGAAATTAGAACATATTATTTAGAAATAAAGCTCTATATATTCATCAATTGTTTAGTTTTATTTACATAATTTCTTATTCAATTTTATTTTATAATAATGTAAAGGGATGATAAGTCATAAACAGTTATATGTAAGGTCCTTAGTCGGCAATTGGATAGTATTAGAAAAAGAAAACCTCAAATTTTCATTAAGTGAGGTTTTCTTTTTCTAATACTATCCAATTGCCGACTAAGGACCTTACATATAATATTATTAGTGGATACGAAATTCCTGATATACAATAAACAGTTATATTTGTTTAATTTTATTGCCCTATCGGGATTTTATTGCTTGGTAATTTCATGTATCCATATCCAAATATAAATTTGTGAATGTTGTAAATGGTAAGTAAATTAGAAATTTGTAATTTCCAAATTATAGGGGATTAATAAAAATTTACATAGGCCAGACAGCCCTTGGTGGGATTTATCCCTTCTCAAGTATAAAAAAAAATTAATGAAAGAAAAAGACAATATTACTTATGCAAACGTCACCTATTCCAGTTCTTTTATTTATATACAGTTTTACAAGTTTCTGAAGTAATTTAAAAATTCAGCACGATAAAAATTATTATCATTATTAACAATTATTTCCTCCTGATCTTGAATGTTTCCTATGTCTTCATTGTTAAGGTGGTGTAATGCTTCATCATCCTCCAATATATTGTTCCTTGCTATATTCTGCAAGACTGCTGTAGCCACGATTATATTTTGGGCCAGTGGTAGTTCACATCTTAGTCCAGTCGAAAGACAAGGAAAGCGACGTTTCCAAATTCCAAATATTCTTTCTACCGAGCCTCTACTTCTAATCTGGGCTTCATTAAAAAGATTTTCTACATCGTTTTGTGGATTGGTGATAGGAGTCATTAAATATCGTCTCAAGGGGTAACCGCTATCCCCTAATAATATCCCATTTTCAAACTCATTTGCTTCAAGTCTTTGTTTTATATAGGAATTGTCAAAAATATTGGCATCGTGGGAGGAACCTGGCCATCGAGCTACAATGTCTTGAAATTTGTAGTTTGCATCGCAGATAGCTTGCACATTCAGAGAGAAATATCCTTTTCGATTTCTAAAAACTTCTGCATTTGCTCCTCCTAAAAATTCATTAAATTCTCAAACACCACTTTAATACAAACGTAAAACATACCTGGGCTTTGAATTTTTATATGAGTGCAGTCGATGGCACCGATTACTGTAGGAAAACGAGCAATTTCCATAAATTTTCTTTGACAAGCGATCCGTTGTGCAGGTGTTGAAGGCATATAAATAAATTGCGGTCTCAACTGGGCTAGTTGGGAAGTAACCCTTTTTATAATTTGTCCAGCAGTTGTTTTATGAATAATTCCAACATCTCCCACAGACACATAAAAACCATTAGTAGCATAGAACCTTAGGGTTAATAAAAGCTGTTGAAGTGGTGGAATTGGGTTATTTCTGAAATAATTTATGATTTTTGTAGAAATTTGTTAAGTATAACGCAATAATGTAATAATTAATGTTTAAGTACCTGTTTGACCGATTCAAAAGTCCGTCTTCTATAAGAGGTAAAATTTCTAACACAGAATTTTTTGTCAAACGAAAGCGTTGAAAAAAATCAAGGTCGTCCCAATGATTTAAATTATCCCATTGTTGAAATCGATTCTGGGAGTTGTATGAACGACGAGGATGACCAGCAATTTCTTCGTCAATTTCATCGACAACAAGGTTTATGTCATCTATAAGTTCCATGTTCACTAACAATCCAATAATTCAAAACAAAACACAAGTAACACAACACAGAACTATCTACTGTCAATTTGAGGTTATTATGTTCTCCGTAAACACTTACTAGACGGTTCAAGTGATCTGTAAATTTATCTGTTCAGTAACTTAAATTTACTGAACGGATACCACTACTGGAAGATGAATATACGTTTACGGATAAGAAAGTCATCAGTAACGCTACTGAATACTTTACCGAGAGGTGAATATATCGGGCCTTAATCTAATAAAATAAGATGCTTTTTGTTAGTTGGAATTCTAACCTAAAATTAGTAGTCTATTTTTAATATTTTTTCCATCCTAAGCGATCTATCACAATTTATTTTCCTTTTATGACAGTCAAGAAACTACACCAGGCATATTAACAGTTGGAACTGCATCAGATCTTCAATTTCTGCTTTTTCTGGGGGGAATATAACAACATCTGCTGTATTAAAGAAATTTCAAAATCTGTTGATTCTGTTGGGTTGAAATGTACAGAAGAAATACGTGCTATAAACAGACAATAGGTAATAAAAAGGATAAACCGGCGAAATAAAAAATTAACCTGCTATTTTTCATATTAATTTTATCTTTGATCCATATACTTTCGCGAGCTTTTCAACGCGGAGAAAGGGAAAATACTTGATGTCAGTACCTTTTTGTCTTCGTGTAATAAATTATTACACCCAGAGACAGCACAAGCAAGCATGGTGCTATTCGTTAACACTATTAAAAATATTAAAATAAAGATTGAATGTGCGGAATCACAACTGACTTTCGACGTTTTTTAAACTGAGTGGCGTAATGCGCAGTAGATACACAAATTGGACGGCAACCTGACATACCATTATCCTTATACTATGAATACATAGCAACATTAACAAAAACTTCAGGTAAAACTGACACACTACAAAAATATATATAATAAGTAACCAAAACTAGTTTTGTAATATCTCTATTAATTTTTGAGACACTGCACTTGACTTACACTAGCCACTTTTCACAACTTTTTAGTCCACATGAATTCACAAATAGCACCTTGTACCTTGTGGGTTACAGATTGGTTTTATATGATTTAGGACCTCGGGACACATTACGCCTTTACAAGTTTTAGGCATTTTTTGGTTATTAATAATGCTTGGAATGTACTAATTGAACTACACTGCATCTGCTACAAACTTATGCTACAAAAATTTAACTGTAGCAAGCCGCAGCATGTTGCACGTCCAGGGCACTCCCACTACTACTAAAATATTTATTCATATTTTAGTCACAGTCATATTTTAACTTTGTAGCTCATATAAACTAGTACAAATTTTTTAGGATACATATCAACAGTTTCTTAAATCTTTGAGTCTCTCTAGGCACCCGAAGATGAACTTCAATTTATGCTATATTTTGTGTGAGCTTTTGACACTATAAAAGGCAACTTTTCCCCATATAGCTTATACTTAGTAATTATGGGAAAACAATTTTTCGCTCCAACCGAGTAGGTGCTCAGTCGCGTTATTTCGCAATTGTTATTTCTCATCAACGTAACGTACCTTATGAAATTGAATTTGAAATGGTATACCTAGATCAAAAGTGAAATTAAAACAAGTGGAATGTACCATCTAAAAACCGAGTATTTCGAATGGATGACAATTCCATAATCCATTCCTTGATGTTATACTTGATGACGTAGAATAATTAATTAAAATTAAAAACTGAAATTATTACTGTAATAATTGATTTCAATCAAATATTTAATAATCATTTTCGATTTATCACATTTTCATTGTCTAAGAGTTATTTTGTTTTCTTTATATACTAACAAGAAGTAAATCCCATAGATCTAATATCTAGGTACTATCGCAGCCTAAAAAAAGTAATCGACTGATTTTCCCGTTGTAACTATGGTTCTATTCAGTGTCGCATCACTCCCAATATTTTTTTTATTAGTATCAATGTCATTGTCATAATAAGCAAAAATAAATTTGTTATTACTTAATCATGCCTTATCATGTTTTGAGTGAAGAAGAAAAAGGCTACATCATCGCCAAACTTGGGGAAGGGTGGTCTCAACAACGCATAGCAAGTGAAATTAATTGCAGCAAAAGCATACGATTCAAAAACTAAACAAAAAGTGGATAGAAACTCATGATCTGAGCAGGGCAGTGGGTTCTGGGCGGCCAAGAAAGAGTACTCTAGAAAACGACAATACCCTGGTATTAACTATGTGAATTTAAACCCATTTTCTAATTCTATTGAAGCCAAAGAGCAAACCAACTTCCCAGCGTCTGGTAGGACAGCAAGAAAACGCGCGGTTGCGAGAGCAAGGTCTATTTAACTGTGCCAGTGCTAAAAAGCCCCGACTAATTATAAAGAGGCCAGAATGGAGTTTGCAAATACTTTTATTAATGAAAACGATAGTTATTGGGAGTGAGTGGTATATAAGTTTGATGAAGAATTTGCACAAAACAGATAATAGCAGAAGGTATTCTGTCTTTTTGTTTAGTTTTTGAATTGTGCCTTTCCTGCAATTAATTTCACTTGCTATGCGTTGTTAAGACCACCCTTCTCCAAGTTTGGCGATGATGTAGCCTTTTTTTGCTTCTCTCAAAGCCATACTAATCCTTATAATTAAAAAATATTAACAACTTATTTCTTATTAGTTTTTTTTTAATAAATACGACCCCACCAATGATTTCTTGTCAAAATAATTTAAATGACATAACTGATGTAAAAACTCTCATATACAAAGGAAAATTTTTCGAAAAAACATACTACTTGATAAAAAATCGATTACTTTTTTTCGGCCGCGATAGTACATACATAAGGAACTGCTTCTTACCTGAATCAACTGCGCCTATTCTTGCATTAAAAAACATCAAAATTATTCCCCTACATAAATTTTTTTTTAAATTCAATTTTACCAATCACTTTAATATTTCCTTGACTAAAAAGTCTAGTTATAACTGTCTTAAAACTTCAAAACTAATATACTTTAATGGTCTATTAGAACTCAATTAGTTGTTATACTCAGGAATATGAGAAACAGATTACATAATTATTGTTAAGTTAAAATAGAGTAGTAGCAGTCAGCTCTTTCTAGAAACTTCAAAGTTCAACGTAATGCTTTTAGTCAATTTTGTGTGATTCGCTTAATGCATATCTTGTTTTATAAACTAGTATATTATAATCTAACTTTGTAACACAGTCTAAAGTCAGTTTCCATTAAGAACTTTCTGTTATTTATATGGTCGTAGTCATTATCAAAGTTCCACATAGTAAGTAAGTGAATTACAATTAACAGTAGGTTCCTGAAATAAAAATAAATAATTTTAGCTGAGTACCATTTTGGTTCCTTAAAAAGTTAGCAATTATTTTATTTAAATTTTTTAAATTGTTTAATTTGTTAAATTAATAAAATCTCTATTCTTAAAAACTGCGTTTTATTTATCATACTGAATTATCTTACTGTCAGTTAGTCATGTACAGGGAAAGTCATTTAAAATTGACACCTCCCTCTTATTTCCCTAAGAAAACAAAACATATTATCGATTTAAGTCTTTCAAAAAATGAAATTAAACAATTTTTTATGAAACTTAAGAATCTTAAAACGGACTTTCGAAATCTGTTCAAATATACAAGGAGTTAAAAAATATATATTTTTATCGAAAACGGTGCACTTTACCGACATAAAATAAGTACTCCTTTTTACGTAGAATTTAATCGTTTTTTTTTTATTGTTCGTCAATTAAAAAATATTTCTATTTTCTGTACCAAAATTAATTTGTTGCCAATGAAAAGAAAATTGACAATATTATTATATTTATCGGGGGTATTATCAATGAGAGCGTAAAATATTGAGGTAATTTTTTTTAACAAAAATTGTAATTTCCTGCACTCCCTACTTTTAAATAACTCCTATGCAAATAGGAAGCTATAGGCTATTGCCTATGTATTTGAATAAGGAACTAATTCGTTAAAGGTATTTTATTGTTTCATATGTTCAATTATTGTACCCGACAAAGATGCTATTAAATTTAGGCTTGGATTTTTGAGAACGGAGTAAATTTGTCCACTATATAGTTTTTTAACTACAACTCAAAAACTAAGCATTTTTAGTATATACACCGATTTTTTGTAGAGAATCAAATTTCCTATCGAAATGGCACGTTAAAAAGACAAAAAACTTTTTTTCAACAAAATAAGCCAAACAAAAGGATATTAAATTTAAAATAAATCCCAAATATTTAATTTTTTCTTTTTTTTTAAATTTCTGTGTTTATAACTTTTTTCTGAGTAGATGAAGGTGGTATTGGTTCACAAAAAAAGGAAACCGGCGTAATTCCCGTCAGAATGGTGCATGATAAAAGTATTTTTGATAAAAATACAAATACCTTTATCATTACCATTGATAAACCGGAAATAATTTTTGTGTCAAATAAAAATAATTTTTGCGTGTAAAAATTAAGAGTAACATGGTATAAAGGTAAAAATAGGTAAAATCATAAAAACGTAGGTAACTTTGAATGACTGTAGGTATCTCAGCCAATTTTTATCAAAAACACTTTTGTCATGCACCATTCTGACGGAAATTACGTTAGTTTCCTTTTTTGTGAACCAATACCACCATCTAAATCCACTTAGAAAAAAGTTATACCTACACAAAAATGAAAAAAAAATGGAATTTTTCGGTTTTATTTTAAATAGTTTTTTGACTTATCTTGTTGAAAGAAAAAGTTTTTTGACTTTTTAAAATGCCATTTCGATAGGAATTTTGATTCTCCACAAAAAATCGTATTATGTGTAAATACTAAAAATGTTTAGTTTTTTGAGTTATAGTTAAAAAACTATAAAGTGAGCAAATTTACTCCGTTCTCAAAAATCCAAACCTAAATTTAATAACACTTTGTGGATTTATCATGTTTCGGGTGCAATTGAACATATGAAACAATAAAATACTTTTAACGAAATAGTTCATTTTACCCAAGTATTTTTCGACATAGTCAATAGCCTACCTACTAGTTAATTGATTAGATATAGAAATAATTCACAATCTTACGGTAAGGCAGTATTGAATGGTGTTTGAAAGCAACTTCCACTACATTTGAAATACCATCCATTACATTCGCGTTGAAACCTATCTTCAGTCGACGTAGGGGTATAATGGGAGATACCGAATATTTCCTCTTCAATCAAGCATTGAGTCTTTAGTGAATTTGATGGATGTTTCGCCGAGTTCATATTTCTAAGGCAGATAAAAATTCCCGACAAAGGAGTGAACGCGGCGCAGGCGCGAGACACCCAAAAAAGGCCATAAAAAGCGGCCATAAAAGTGTCAAATCCGACTCAGGACCGTAATTAAAATTGTTGTGCCATGAATTACAATCTAATTAATTTAATGTATCGTTGATAAATAAACAGTTATTTGTTACAGTAATATATTTAAAAAAAATAATCTGTTTTGCTTGTGTTAAGATAGGAATAATATTTTATATATTGTTGGAGCATTGATGAATTTTATTAGTCTAAATACCGCGGAAGACTGTTAGTCCGTCTCTGCTTAATACATAATTAATGCATTATTTATGTGTGTAAAAAATTAAGTAAACAGTAGTGACCGTTAGACCGCTCTATTCTAGTGATAATAGGCGGTAAGGCTTTGAAATTGTTTATGTGCCTTAGAAATATGAACTCTACTTTAGCTTAAGCTTCGCAGTTAAGAAGTTCCAATTAATTAATTCGTTTCTCTCACAGTACGTAAAATGTGACTTGAGTGTTTTAAATTTTTGTTTTCGCGTATAAAATTTGGATGATACAAACTCCATTTTAAAATTACTGGGTTTTAAAACTTTAAAGAAAATTTAGTGCCTTAACCAATCAAATCAATTCAATTTGATCTACTAAGAATAATTTGAAATACTAGGACTTTAATATTGTCTAAAAGTTATTTGTGGCATCTTTCTATTTTTCTTTCTCTTCTTATTTGGGATTTACTGCCACACTTCTGAACATTACCCAGACAATCTAAAAAATATCGGAATTAAAAAAAAAAACATTTACGCCTGCGACTTTACGTCAAAGGAAAACAGTTAAAGGTTGGTTTTTGACATAAAATATAAATAAACTAAAATAAAAACAATGATATTTCGTTTCCGAAACGTCTGCGAAACATCATTGTTTTTAATTTAGTTTATTTATATTTTATGTCAAAAACCAACTTAACTGTTCCTTTGACGTAAAGTCACAGGCATAAAGGTTACTTTTTTCTAATCCAGATTTTTTTTGATTGTCTGGGTAATGTTTAGAAGTGTGGCAGTAAATCCCAAATATGAACAGAAAGAAAAAACCAGGACTTTGTTAACTATTTATTATCTTAAATATAAATGACCCCTAATTACATAATTTCCTAAAGTTCGGTCAATCTCTTATTACACGTAGGACCTACATTGAATAACTGCTGTATATCTATTAGTAGTAAAGATAAATTAACCAAAACTTCCGATACATCGTAATGGTTGGGCAACAAAAGTCGTTTTTCATTTAATGTAGGAACACGGTAAACAATTTAAACTTACAAGTTATATTTCTCACTAGACTAAACGCAAATCTTAAGAAAAACTCGACGATATCAATATACCTACTATAAAATGTCTTTATTTTGGTGACAAAACTAAATAAATACTTAAAAGGTAATATATACAAGGGGTATCACAAATCATACGCAAGCTGGCAAACAAGCGAATGTTAACTACGGAATGGTGGAATAATTGTTTTAATAAGGCAAACAATTTTTATTCGTACCTACGTATCTTCCATTTATCTGACATATAATCTTTAATAAAGATCTAAGAAAACAAAATAATAACTTTTGTTTTCACGACTTACTTAAGCCTTTATTGAAAATTATGTGTTAGAAAAATGGTGGGTTGCATAAATTAGAATGTTTGCCTTATTAAAAAAATTATTATTTTGTTGTAAAATCAGTTGAAACTAGTACAATACGTTATCCTGAACAAAAAATGAAAAATAAATTTTTTTGATTTGAAAATCCGTTTGTAATTTTACTTAGTATATCTGGTTCCTGGACGAGATTGAATAGAGTAAGAAATGTTGTCTAACGGGTCGAAACTCTGCGAGAATATCGGTGGCAACTCATTCAGCCTATTGTTTACGATACAACCGATTTATTACTTATGTTTAAATAAAAATAAAAAACAAATAAAATACGTTTACGATTCAAATAATATTTTATTCCAAACAAGTCCAATTCTTTGATACCTATAAAAATAGTAATTTTTTACCTGTTCCTGAATATTAAAACCTCGAATAAATACATTAACTCTCAGGGGTTGTAAGACTGCTAGACTTCTTGATAAGGAATGAAATCTTTCTCGGTGTCGGGTTCACACTGTATATTTATATAATATTTATATGTTATATATTATTGGCTCAGTCAACTTTTTATGTGAGGGTAAATTGTAGCAACTCTGAAAAGAACATAAAACTTTTATAGCAACAAGCTCTGCGTCATTATTTAGAATGACCGGAGCTTACACCAGCTGAAACTTTTTAACTTTGGATAGGCTGGTTTTCTGTTCTACTTTACACACTAATAATATATAACTCTATTTTTTGCTAAATACTCGATACTGTGACCCTGTTTGGTTTTCAGAAGTTGTATTTGCTGCTCGAGAAAGTTTGCGAACATCTTGGGTAGGAGATTAATAATTTATTTCACTGGAATAATTTCATAAAACTTTAAACATTTAGGGAGTTTTGTTATTTGCCTCAGCATTAATATAACGGAGCAAGGAAACATATTGCCATGGTAGCTTAACCAGACAGAGCCATAAATATGTATGAGAATTTATTTGTTTTTATATTAGGAATCGAAAGCACAGGACAATAACTTGGTCAATGCATAATAAACCTAAAAGTATGAGTAGCAAACTTATGCTCTATGAGACATCGGTGTATTTCTGCAGTATGTATGAAAGGCAAATTATGATTCTGAAAAAGTAATTGACAATAATGTTACTAATGTAGATGTAAAACCAATCTAAATAAATTAAACAACTCATATATTAACATCCTCAGTTGTCGGGGAAGGATGTTACAATATTAAAACAATGTGGTCATACAGTAAATCATTGTCTTTGATGTTGTCGTCTGCTGGAGCTCGAATTCGAACCAAGAAGAGATTTATTAGTCACATTCGTTATACAATGCATTTTAGCCGATGGTGACCCTATGCTTACGAAAATAAACATAGATTTAGAAACTGATGCAACAATTTATGATAATGTAGGTCAGGAGTATCAGAGATCTTTAGTAATAAAATAGACAAAGCCAAAATAGAGCAATTATTATCAATCAAAACAACACATTCAAATGTATCCGTACTTCCATATGACTGGTTGGTTAAGAGACAATAGCACTTGACTCTCTGCCAGAAGCCCCGAGTTCGATTCCCGGCCGTGCCACTGAAATTTTTTTGGGCAAAGAAATTAATCCTAGTATAGTCGGATATTGGGTGTATCTCTTGACTCTAAATGTGTAGCCCCCTCTCGTACAAGGCTATGTCAGAGTCTTTAGGGATAAAGGGGGTCGTATTACCTGGGGTGTTATTTATTTATTTACTTATAATTAAAAACGCAGGCCGAGTAGGAAATAATGCCATACAACGCTGAGTCAACCGCATTGTTATTTAAAATTAAGAAGTGAATAAAGAAGTTCAGAATTATTCTAAAAATGTTTCCAGATGAACTTGCATCATTTGATTTTTTATTTTGTAATGGTGCCTACTTATTACGGTGCTTTCTTTCTATATACTTACGTAAACTTTTTAGACGGAAAACTAGGGCGCCATGCCAGTTCTTTAATTTTTAAGTGCAAAGAACTACACTATTTGGCTCTCCTATTGGGAGAACAACCCTGAATAGCGAAACAGCTGAAGATACGGAATGTCCGGGGTCGGAAGCTGGAGGTCTATCTAATGGACTTCGACCATACTGCTCAAACGGGTTAATCAGAAATAAATGACAGAAATAATAACTCGTGAATTTTATCTCTTTAAAACAACGTATTTATTCAGCAATATTAATGGACAAATTAATTAACTCTACTACTTCCACGACTGTACAGTCGAGTGTGTATAAAACTGTTTAAAACGATTAATAACAAGTCAAGCTGGCAATCAAGAATCTCTACGCGATTTTATTACGGAATTCGGGATAAGTTTTATTAATAAATTACTGCGTACGACAAGCAAACGGACCTTTCCATGCACGGCGGGCAAACGGTTAGCTATAGATATTGCAGTCTATACGGAATGTTCAAACATACGACGAACTACTGCCACAAACGTAGAGCTATTTGTTAATGATATGCTGATTAACGTAAGTTTTCCGAGTTAACTCTATGCATATCAACTTTATGGATGGCCCAAGTGAACAGATCTAACCAGTTGATGCATATAATGACTATTTGGCTTAACGTAGGTTTTCCGGTAACCTATTATGCATTGAGGCTTTTAAGATGGCCCAAGTGAACAGATCTCATCAGCCGATGCATATTAGAAAACAAAAGACCAACGGAGGTATTACTAATTAGCTCTAGTTTGATTTGGTAGTGTAATACAACGATACTTACTGACAATAAGATCTCTGAATATCTATACTTAACTGAAGGCAGTACCTACAAATTGCAGCGGACTACGGTGTGTTCTTACCAATATGATATTCAAATAAATTTACTAATAAACTCGGAGCGGCGGTACGGACGGAAATGTTGACGGCTTCGGATTGATCTGGAACTGCTGGCGGTAGATTGGATCTGATGCGGCGGCATGTCTCGGACTGAACCTGGACTGCTGCTGACTTTCTCGGAATGACCCGGAGAGAACGCTGCTCTCCCTTTTGTTACCTTTATGACGTATCTAGGTGGCGTGATAGAGGGGCGGTCACCGACTTGAAACGAAGGATTCGGATGCACAACCCGGCGTTACTTGCAGAGGTCAAGCGGATTATGCAATTAGGAGCATCATTAACCGGAAATGAGTTACTTGCAATTTTTATACTATATTGCAAAAAGAAACGGATTAAAACGGATACGGATTAACATTTTTAGTAACGAATGATTTTTATTTCCGACTCGGCCATTATTTATAATAATTCTCGGATTTTACTTATACGGGGGATTGTCGAAAATTAATCAATTAATTACTTGACTGCCTGTTTACCAGCGGACTTTTTACCAACTCATTACTAACTTAACTAAAACAGGACTTACTTACTAAAAACAGCGGCAGGGTGTACCCAAGTGACGGTAATATTTAAAGCAAAAATGAACATTCCTTGATTGGAAAATCACTTCGTTACAATTTTAACACTGAACTCACCATTAATTTATTTGGCATAATGAGAACATGTGATATTTGATTATTTGTTACATAGTCTGACGTGAAAACGTGAAAATTCAGAATAAGAATTATTTTTAAAAATTATGTAAAAACTGTCATAATTGACTAATTGCGAAAAGTATGATAGTAGAAGAGCCTTCGTCCAGGATTTTCGACCTCATCGCGACACGAGGATTCTATTTTTTTCAACAGTTCATGTAAATATAAAAAAAATCAATTGCGACTGACGTCTATCTCGTTGCTAAAGGGGTGAAAATAATTATCAAAGATGTAAAGAAAATAGGTGATAATAGTTATTCGATTATCTGAGCTCGGCCGCGGATGGATATTAAGCAACGAAATTTTCAGGGATTCGAGAGGAAGGTTGATTCTAGCTCTCCTGAAAGTCCCTTCGAAAAAATTCTCCGGGGACGGGAGCAGGGGCCCCCAAAAATGTACACTTTTCGGCAAAATAGACCTATCTAAAAAATTCATATCTCGGCTAATATCGAAGATGGACCTAAAACAAAAGAGTTCTTAATTTTTCCTTCTTCTTGCCGGCTGTCCGGGTCCGGATTCTCTATATCCAAAGGGAAAGGCTGTGGCGCATTTCTAAAGGGTACCTACATGTTTGAAAAATTGCTAAAATCCGACAAAATCGTCTCTTTTAAAAAATTTACTTTTTAGGAGGCAAAATCGAGAAAAACGATTATGCCGTAGGATTTTTTTAAATTGCACCTAATTTTAATACGCCGCCGGTTCATCTCGAAAGAGACACGAGTTATTAAGCTTTTTAAAAGGACGTATGTTTGGAGAAATTTGAAAATTTGCGAAAACACGAAATTTTCAAACACTATATTATCCAAATGAAAATTCGCCTCCGGGCCGCCGTTCTGGTAAGAAATCCAAGGCAGAGGGTCCAATTTAGAACTGCACCGTAAATCACCCGGTTTCGCTGCGATTTTTGAGGCAGTAGGAGCGAATGAAAAAGTGGAATTTTAGCGTTTTGACGAAAATTTTGAAGTTGGGTTTGACGAAAATTTCGAACTTCCTGAAAGGATCACTGTTCTCACATCTCTTTCTAATCTCACAAATTTTGCACAATCCTTCGACACGGGGGTATTGAAACGTTAATAACTTTCTTAATATTCGAAGGATCGCTACGAAATATACCTAAACGATATGAAATTAGAGCAAGTTTGCCTGATCGCCGTAATTTTGCTTTACCAACTGAAAACTTATTTTCCCCCTCACCGCAACATCCTGGGACTTACCCCTTCATAAATAAAACTTGTTTCTTTTGACTCGAACTAAACGTTTTTCATGAAATTACCCGTGTCGTGATAACTCGAAATTTTGGTCGAGGGCTCTCCTACTATAATATTCATCAGCAATTTACAGTTAGTAGGTAATAATCTTTTCATAAGTGTGTATACATTTGTGAAAAAAATAATCCAATTATAATTTTACTGGTTGATAATTTTTTAAATATCTCCTGGACTGTTCGTAGAATTCCATTTAAAAGAGCATAATTCTGTAGTCATTTAAAGCACAGTTGTAGCAGAAAAGAACCTTTAAAGTTCAATTACCCGAAACTATAATAGCCCACGCGCAAATACTCTAAGTGCTGGCTGTAGGCCGTAAAAAGGATACTAAAAAGCCGAAGCAAGATGTGATGCCAAACGTCATTAGGTGGATCGTGGTAGTCGGGTTTGGTCTGTAGCTAGATAAGACCACAGCCTTGTTTTTGTAACACTGAGATTACTCTCCCTATATTGGGTCGTGTTGCTGACCCTTATTTCAAGCTGTAACTTTGTACTCGCCCTTAATATAACTCTGACAGAATAATCTATATTATTAGACAGGTTTATTTATAGTTAGTAATGTGTTTCCGCAAAAAGTATAGTTCTAAGACGCTGCCAAACGCTAATAAGAAAAGAAATAAGATAGGTGAATGCATACAGTATGTGCCTTCTTCTTTGCTCAGGGCCCGGTTCAGTCACAAATTTAGAGAGGAATAGGTTACTGAAGTTCGTTTAAAATGTTTCATCAATTTAACAATAAATTTTGCAATAACTACTTAAAATCGAGTTGTACTTTTTTTCTATTTAATTTCAAGTTGCTTTATATTTCCGATTATCCATCTCAGGCGTTCCCCTATCTTATTAGTTTCTCTGACTCTGTATGTGTACGTCATGTTGGGAATAGTGTTCATTGCGGTCGTCAAATTAGCTTTTTCAATAGGTTTTAAATTATCAATTCTACTTTTACTTCCTGTGCCGTCGAATGGAAATGGTCATCCTCCGCAGATTTATTAACCTTTCAACAGAAATTTTGTGATTTTCATTGTTTTGATTGTGGCAAGCTGTTGTAGATATATATATTCTCACGAACCTCAACTTTTGAAGGTTATACTTTTGTAGAGGTGTATTTTTCGAGGACAGTGTTACTAAAATTTGTCCACCATCGATTACAGTTCTTTTTATGATCACATTTGGGCAAAACCTACTGGCTTACTGATGACGTTAACTGACAAGTAAGTGTTGCGATAGCTGTGCTACGCCTAAGATTCTATTTTTCCAATTTCAAAAGAAAAATTTATAAGAGGAGGAAGTGAATAAAAAAGTTTAAGTCTTTAAGTGATCATCTCTGTAAATGCTTTTGATATAGAAATAATTGTGCCAGACCGTGCGTGCAATGGACTATTTGCCAGCGTGAGAACTTAATATAAACATGAGGAGAGCTAGCATCAATCTGGTCCTCCCAAAAGCAACCCCTGTTTATCTATATAAAGGTGTGCAGCTATAAATTTAGTTGTGTTATAATGAGCTAGGTGTAAAATTTGTGTGTTAAAGAAATTAGAGAAGAAGAAAGGGAAAGAAATTGACTGAGACGAATAAATAATGAAGATGCCCTAATTTTTTATATTCCTTTAATACACAGAAATAAAACACTATTTAATATTCTATGATTACTAGATTGAGATAATTTATTACTTCTAGTTTTATTGTTTCGTTCATTAAATAAAAAAATGAAAATAAAATAAAAAGACAATGTTGTATGACCTCAATATATTTATGCCTTTTTTCCTTAACTTACTTTCTTATATAATATATAGCAGGGGATGTTATCACGTAATACTGTGATCTATTAAAGTTTTCGGCATGTAAGCTAAAAGTTCCATAATGTAAAAATAAAAGTCACTTTTACTGTCATATCATTTTTTTGGGTTAATAACGGAACCAGCACGAAGGCACATATTCTACATCCACGCTCGTATTATGATGCGTACATAGATAAAATCTTTTTATGTTGCTGAATATTTCTTTGTGGTCACAAGCGTTTGATGAACAGGGTGGTCGTAAATTTAACACAGACTCCACAAGCGTTTGATGAACAGGGTGGTAGTAAATTCAACACAGACTCTTCAGCTTATGTTGTATAATAAAATCGACGCTTATTTAGTGTCAAAATAATTTGGAATATTAATATTTTGTAGCGTGGAAGACAGTGAAAAGTGGCTTTTTATGAGGTTCACGCATAAATTTGTAGCGGTTTTATTGAATACCTACAAAATTTATTTCTTTTTTAAACAAAATATTTGAACTAATCAAGGATAATCCTTAATCCTTAATCCTCCTTAATTGCTTGCATAGAAAATGCCTTTTCAAAAATAGTTAAATTTAAAACAATATTCATAAAAATTCTTCTTCTGTTTGTGTATTAATTGACCTTGCAAACGCTTTTGGGGAGCTTTGGTTTTATAGGCAATATCCACGAATTATTAAAAAGCTATTAATACAACACGATCCAACTGGTTAAAATCAAAAGAGCATTGAGCTAACACCGTTAACTACACAACAAGACCTATAATGCAATAGATAAAATACCCTCTATAAAATGTGGGAAATGTTATATAGGACAAACAGGAAGATATCTAAAACAAAAAAATAATAGAACATAAAATGAAAAGATGAAAAATTATCTCACTCAACTCATAAAACATGTATTTATGAGGTATAATTTTAACCTTGACGAAACTAAAATAATTGGTAGATAAAATTACTCAAAAAATTACCTAACATACGAAATGATCTCTACAAAGTAAACGATAAATGTGTTAATAAACCATCCGATATTGAAAATTCGAAAGCAGCCAATTTCAGTATCTTTAATAAAATAATAGGTGAGCATCATCGAAGATCGAATTATTTGGATTTGAGGCGGCTGGCTGTGCCTGAACGTTTCAAAAGAATTGGAAGTTCGTCTTGCATATCGTGAAGAATTACCTTTATTTCAGTTTAAGTTATACAGAAATACATAGTGACCTAAAACATTCAGGGCTAATAATTTAAAAACGAAGTTGTTTATCATGTTTTGCTCCAATCTCTACTTACCCTTGTTATAGCGAGGTAAATAAGACCTTATTCAAACAACTCAATTTCTTGTGATACAATTGATAGATCCACGATCCACCAGTGAGAATTTGAATCTGTTGTAATGTTTAAGAGTAAAACGTCCTAATGACATTAAATTCAATTTTTATGAACAACAGTTTAATTTAAAACAAAAATAATGCTTTGCATATTCTTTGATATTAAAAATACATATAAATAAATTTGTGGAAAAATAGAGAGCTTTGTTGAAATCACTAGAGACTTATTCAAATAGAATTTTGTTAACAGACAATAATTATAAAAACTTTATAAAATTAATTTTCATAAATTTTAAAAAGTAATCTAATTATGGCGTACTTGCTTTAGAAATCGGGGTTAATTATAAATATGGAACTGGTCTGCTAATTAAAAAGTTTAGCTATAATATAATCTAATTCAACTTGCTGTTATTTTATTTCTATCAAAAACTTCATGGTTTGTTCTTTTCAATCCTCATTAGTAAATTTCCATTTAATCCGCTTACATAAAAAGTTTTCTTTTGTTTACTTACTTTACTTATAATTCGAACTAAGCTTATTAAGTATATGAAACATTAACTTTATACAAGAAGAATGCTTTTAAATATTATGAAACAAAGGATCTAACTATTTATGATAAGAATCACTGCGTCAGTTTAAATAGGATTATAAGTCGTAAATCATAAAATTTTTGGCGCACTCAGGTAATTAGCTTTATATGATGTGGGTGGGAACCAAGTTAAAATACTTTTTTATTTGTTGATATTTTGTGATAAAAAACACATTAATGTGGAATATTTTTTCATGCCATATTTTATTATTTCAAAAAGAAGAGACGTGAGATACCTATTACCGTTTGTTGTGAGGTGAGATGTAATGAATAAGCAAGTGTTCAAAATTACCGTTCATTATGCGGAAACCTAAATTAAAACTAAACTAAACGAGATAAATTCAAAACTGAATTTTATTCATCTGACTAGATAAAAGAAATTTTATCAAAAGTTGTCCCATTTCCTCTGGGCAGGTAGTACCTTTGTTTTTCTTGCCCATATAACCTTGAAAGAATTTATTTTTCAAAATTAACCTAAAACTGTATTTTTGGAGCTCATTATGATGCAAAATGTTGGGAAAAAGTATTTAGAAAATAATCTTAGTTTTGGAGATAAAGGGCGTACTTTTAAAAGGACTGATTAAATATGGCTAAATGATTTTAACAACGTAAATGCAAATTGATTGAATGTAATGTATTGTTACAAAAATAAAATTGTTACAGTTTATAAGGGAGTGGAATTGTCGAAAACAGTCTTTCGGATGCAATTCAATGTCTCATTTTTTGCAGCGTGAATTAGCTCTTTTATGGCACACTGCATATTTCGTTTGGTTATTTTGGTATATTACAATATGATCAATTCGATCGTTTCGGAAAGGTAGGTCTTCTTGAAACACCTATTATATGGAACACCTTATGAGTTTCTAATAATTCGACAGCTACGGCTCCCCTGAGAGCAAGTTGAACATATTTGCCTGCATCAAATCTGTGTAAATACCAAGCATTTCGATTTGTCATAACAATGCAATGGCTAACCAATGGGAAGTACCTACCATTTTTACCAATAATAGAAATGCGATACTGGCCAATATTTTGATCGCTGCAATCAACTCCCCCAATATTTTTATTGTAACTCTTTATGGGTTTAGGTTGTTCAATGTAAATATGTCGTTTTCGTTTTGAAAAAATAGCTATTTGTATCACTAGGGAGGAAAGTGCCACTTTTCCTCCCGTGGGTAAAGTTCCGCTCCGCTTCGCGTCGGGCAGTGATCACCAAGGGAGGAAAAAGCACTTTGATCCCGTGTAATACATATGATTTTTTCTTCTACCTGTATAATTAACTTATATATGTAAATAGATCAATTATTTGATTTTATTGAAACTATTTATTGAGTAAATAAATAAAAACAAATCCTTAAATATATCTTAAATACATTATTTTTAGATGTTAGAATTATTGTTTATATTTATTTTCAATGTGCAATACACTTTCCTCCCTCATATGGGGGAAGAAAATACTTTCCTCCCTAGGGAGGAAAAGTGGCATTTTCCTCCCTCATATGAGGGAGGAAAGTGTGTACTTTCCATTATGGTAGGAGGAAAATATCTTTACTTTACTTGTTACCAATACGGAAGAAGCATTAGAAACTATGATTATATTGCTATCGTTTTACAGACAAATAATTAATTCATTTCAAGATTCAAGATAAGAGGTTCGGCAAAATTTCCAGGTTGGGGGTTGCTCGTCTCCTGGCGTCGGTGATTGGCCTCGGTAGCGGAAATAGGCCGACGTTAAATAAGTGATTAAAAAAAAAAAAAAAATTAATTCATTATCCACGAATACGAATTGGAAAGGAATTTGAGGGTGTTTTTTTATAAGAAAGTCATAGTGTGAGTATAGAGATTTTTTTAAAAACAGTGTGACGGAAAAATAATTGTGTTAATAAAGATAATTCAAATAGAGTTGTTAATAAAATTTAACTACAAAAAACAAAAACCCTGGATAACTGATAACCTAAAGTTACTAATAAAACTTCCTGACAGAGCACACCAAAAATTTAAAAGAACTCACAATAGTGTCCAATGGGAATATTACAAACACCTACGCATTTATTCCAAAAATAGGTAGCTCAAACAGAGAGGAAGTATTACCAAATAACATAGCTGATCTAAATAAAATTAATACATATTCTATAGAGTCCTCTCAGTCGAATAGTAAGCCAGATGCTGATCTGTTAAACCTTTTATTAGCTAATGTTAAACTAGGTGTAACTGACTTTAATTTTTCAACGGTAGATCAACAGGAAATAATATATAACTATTATCTGGCAAGTTCACTGTAGTGTATAACGACGCTAGTATACCGTTATCCTTATACAGTGTGTCCCAGATTGGGGCCCGATGCATTGCTATCTCGCTTATTAACGGAGATGGAACGATGGTTAAATGGGGAAAGTTTTGCATATTTTAATGGCCATTTCGAATCCGTTTTCAAATTTTATGTAGCACCCATAGTTTTTGAGTAATTTTCAAAAAACTGAAAGATTGCTTTTTTTTATTTCCTCCATAACATTTTAAGCATTATTTATGCAGGTTGGAAACTTGTACATTATTAGAACACTTTTTAAAAATACATCTAATAGTAATAGCAAAATGTTTCTACCGTCACTTGTTTTCGAGACTGACACATTAACTTTTGTTTTTCTTATGGGCGCCATATTGGATTTTTATTTCATTAAATAGCATTTTTTATGCGCTTTTCAACGATGTATCACAATCTGAAAAAATTCTATACTGAGGTAGCAACGTAATAGAAAAACAGGTTTTTTAATGGTAGGCTATGAACAAAATTGGCAATTGTTCATAATATCTGTTTTCTCCTCATTAGAAAACCTTAACGCCATATTCTTATTTAAAATTATTAATACCTACTCTTAAATAAACTAGTGAACCCAAAAAAATAACAAAAAGGAACTCACAATGAAACTCAACAACAATAAACAAAGTAACAACACAATAAGAGTTTCTTTTTGTTATTTTTTTGGGTTCACTAGTTTATTTAAGAGTAGGTATTAATAATTTTAAATAAGAATATGGCGTTAAGGTTTTCTAATGAGGAGAAAACAGATATTATGAACAATTGCCAATTTTGTTCATAGCCTACCATTAAAAAACCTGTTTTTCTATTACGTTGCTACCTCAGTATAGAATTTTTTCAGATTGTGATACATCGTTGAAAAGCGCATAAAAAATGCTATTTAATGAAATAAATATCCAATATGGCGCCCATAAGAAAAACAAAAGTTAATGTGTCAGTCTCGAAAACAAGTGACGGTAGAAACATTTTGCTATCACTATTAGATGTATTATTAAAAAGTGTTCTAATAATGTGCAAGTTTCCAACCTGCATAAATAATGCTTAAAAGTTATGGAGGAAACAAAAAAAAGCAAACTTTCAGTTTTTTGAAAATTACTCAAAAACTGTGGGTGCTACATAAAATTTGAAAACGGATTCGAAATGGCCATTAAAATCTGCAAAACTTTCCCCATTTAACCATCGTTCCATCTCCGTTAATAAGCGAGATAGCAATGCTTCGGGCCCCAATCTGGGACACACTGTATAATAACTTGTATTACCATTGTTACAACATAGGCTTTAGAAAAATGCAGTGGCTCTGATGGAAAATTACTTATCAGAAAGAATTGTTAGGTATAAACAGTAAAATCCATGTTATACCTCCATCCGCTCTTTTATATTAAATGGGTTGCATACCTAAGGTAAAATTTAATAATTAGCTTTTCTTCTCGCGGCAACTTAGGCAGCTCATGTGAACTAAGGGTATATATCTGGTTACTTAATTTTGGGATATGTAACTTAGGAATGTTCTGGCAGCTTCGATTCTATTGGTCGATGAGTCTAGGGACAGATGGGTAAAATGACCTCTTAAGTTCTAACGAGACGTTGCTTGAGATCTATTTCTGTTGTGGGACTTCTGTAAAGTTTTCCTGACTGTGTTCGATTATGTCCAACTTAGAACCCACTGCGATTTTTGAGACAGGAGGAGCGAACCAAAAAGTGGAATTTTGACGTTTACGGAAATACGAAAGTTGGGTTAAAATTTGGAAATATCGTCAAGCTGCCATTGTTCTCGTATCCCTTTCTAATCGCCCAAATGTTGCACAACCTTCGCCACGAGGGTACTAAAACGTTAATAACACCCTTAATGATCGACGCCTCGCTACGAAATATAGACTAATGGATGGTAACACGGTAATTGTTTATTAGCAACTCGTATTCACAAGGCCAATTATCGCCACATTGGAAGTACCTATTTTGGGCATTATCTTTTAACGAAGTGCTAAAGTCTAATTATGACTTACCTTTTTCTAACTCATTATAGCTAATCTTCATACTTTTAAGTAAATATTACTTCCAATGAGCAATTGACATTCGTATGTCATGTTAGTGATTTATCTGAATAATATTGTCACGAAGGCTAAATTTAATTATTTATTCCAAACTTTATTTATTGCAACGCCCAGTACATCACTTTCATTTAGTTGGAATCAGGTCATTGCATTAGAGTTGCGTTTGATAATGAACAAATTAATTGAATTCAGTACGAAGGTACGGACAGGGAAACAACCTCAAGAAAAAAGCTTAGGAAGCTATTTTTCGATGATGCAAAACTGATGTCCACAACTGAGGGGATAGTAGGAACTATTATAGTTAGTTGTGTTTTTGGGGTTGTTGAGGCAAGACGCCTCAAGGGCATATCTCCTCAGGCTACTCTGACCCCTGTTGTAAATAATATAATATTTTGTGTTAATTGAGTTTATGTGTGTTCTTGTTTCTTTATTTATTAAATATTGTTTTGTTGGAACTTTGCCGCTATGTTTTAATTTATTAAATACCAACCTTATATAAATAAAACCCTTTCGTATGCCAAGCAAGTCATTTATCTTATTAATGCGAAGCGAGTCAACTATCTAGCAAAGTAACTTAGAGTGTCTTAGTTTTTGTCTTATTAAATCAACCCCTGAGTCATGACATATGGTAGAGGTGATTAACCCTTATCGTAACAATATATTAGAAATGTCTAATGCAAACAGCAAAAAGCGTTAGAAATACCACTTTTGATAATATGAACCGCACCACCAATATTCAGAAATATAGGTACCTAACGTTGTCAGTTTCTGTAATACATATAAATAATCAAACGAACTTCCTTCCAGACATCGCTGACCTACTAACAGAACATAAATAGCGCTATATTACAAGACAAACTGGATGATAAAGAAATTCATTTGTTAGCTCATACGAAATATATATTTCCAGTAACTTTATTCGACACATAAGTCACAAGTTTAACACTTAGCACAGAACATAGAAAAGGGCGAGTCAACCAGTGCCTTATTAGGCAAAATCAACTTCTTGATTCTCTAAGTTCAAGGCAATTACAATAAAAGGAGAACACTGATCCGTGAACTACGTAAAAGACTATGTTGTTAGATTACAACCCTTTATTTAGTTAAGTTAATAAAGTGCCCCGTAAAAGCTAAATTGGAAGAAAGTTCTCTTGACGTTCTAAAAATTACCATTCTTGAAATACTGATTGTCAATCAGAAACTGAATTCGTTAGCCGCGTTCATTTTCTGAAGCTCTACTCCTTATTAATAAAAAGTATATAAATGTAAAGAAAATAACTATAATTGCACATACTCCTTTTTTCTCTTCCGTTGCCAGAAACACGAAGTAATTTAGAATGGAGGAAAGCAAATTACATTCCTTTACTTATAAAATATTTTATATAAATTAAAATATTTTATAAAGTAAAACTACACTTTATATTGCAATTTACATCTGAAACCTGTTTCCTCAAACCTATTTTTCATTACAAATAATAATATTCATATAAAAGCAAATGTTTCTTTCGTGCAATTTAATTTATCATGTAATTATATTTCATACTTTTTCTCAAGAATTCCAGTCAGTACTATATTAATTAATATATCAGTTAAATACACATTAGTATGATGTTAAACCGACCGTACGCTAGAAAACAAACGTTTTGTTTAGTTTGTAGTCAATAACTTTTTACAGCCTTATTCATAGACAAATTGTTCGCGACTAAAATGTGACTAACTAGGAGTTAGTTGACAACTAAGGAAAATGGCATTCATAGTGAAATTTATGCGTTAATTAGTTACTATCTTTAGTAGCTACTAGCTTAAAATTTAGTCAGATGATTACCCTTGTTTAAATCGAGTTTAACCTCAAAATTTTAAGTTGAAAGATCTTTATTTATAATCGCTGGAAAGTATGAAAGTGTTTTCTGTTGATGTTGACGTGGTTATTTAAGTGTTGTATTATTAGCATTAATAAGCGGTTTCAGAAGAAAAGTTCCGATTGAAAATATAAAAACGGTCTCAGGGTCCTGAAGTTGTCCCGAGTCCGAAAATGTATTCATGAAAAACGTATTCTTAATAACAATGTGGATTTTTGGTTACTTCGTCGCGTCTCGAACCCTTAAAAAATTCATTGCTCGGCCGCGGGTGGAGATTAAGGAACGAAATTTTTAAAGACCCTAGAGGAACGATTAAAAGACCTGAAAAACTCCTCCAGTTAAAGAATCTATACACGGCCTCCGGAAAAATATCGTTTTTCAGCAAAATCGACCTTTTTAAAAAATCCGTATCTCGGATAATATAAAAAAGAATTATTCATTTTTCTTCTTGCCTGCTGTCTACTGATCCTCTAAATCCAAATTGCGATTTTCTAAATTTCATCTGGTTTTTAAAAAAAAAAATCGATTTTCGATAACATCTGACATCACAGTCATGACACTGACGTTTTGGTAAACATAAAACACTACACCTAATTACAAAATGAACAAAATTCCCCCAGAATTGCAGCGTTGCCAATCTGTTTTCTCTAATCATTTCCCTTAGTTACGGTTTAGTTAAAACCGTACTAATATTTAGTTTTAAATTTCTATGAATACGGTGTGGCTAGTAGCCAACTAAAATTTCTTTGTAGCGACTAACTAGTCATTTTCTAGTAACGTATTAGCGATTTAACTATGAATAAGGCTGAGATATTGACTGAATTACCCAAATAGACGAATAATATAACTATACCTACAATGAGTAGACAAAGTAAATAGGGAACATTTGTTCAGTCAACTGTTAAAGAAAATGAACTAAACAAACAAATATCACATTATACAGTATTATACACTTGAAATGGAACACTAAAATAAATACAATTAAATAACAATATCGTTCAAAGCAATGGATCAAATAATTTTGGAAATATATTTACTGAATTCAATTAATTATAGAATATGTCTACAGTAACCAATAATAATAATAATAATAATATTTATTTACACACACGCATACACACACATACACATGTAAATTTCTTATACCTCTTAAAGCAATAATTAAATATTGTTTGGCAGTATATTAAATCATGTAAAACAAACAAAAAAAAAAAGAATTGAAAATGCCAAGAGAAAGAAAATATAACAAAACAATAATTCTTATTAGAGTGTAAATAATAAGCTCATAAAGACAAGAAATGTCTGCGGTGAGTACATCCTACAAACTCAGAAGTAAAACATTACTCTTAAAAGTAAGAAACTTGTAAAGAGGCAATAATTACATCATATTCACAGGAGCAAAATATAAATGACACATATACCGGGTGACACAAGAAGTAGTTACCCCCCATTTTTATTAGCATTTTCCGAGGCATTTTCATAGATGAAAATTTCAAAATTTTATGGTGAAGTAATATTATATTGATTCTCATATTTTGATATAAATCATGTGTTAAAACCACTTCCGGTTTAATAGGAAGTGGTATCAACTTTTTTATTTTAAATGAGAACACCCAATTTTTTTTCAGTATTTGAAATCTACATAAAATTCCCTTTCTAATGATGTATAACACATTGACATTTGCTTTCAAGATGGCGGCGAAATATTACTTTTATACTAAATTTAAGTTGGCCATATTGAATCGCCGCTAGAAAACAAAACGTGGTTGGGAGGCTGTGGAAACAAAAATAGTATATTATGTTACAAGGAATAGAAGGCGACCATTATTGTTGAGCCCAGAAGTTTGCTCAGCCGAGGCGAAGGCCGAGGCAGCAAACTGGGCGAAATACATAATGAGCCTTCTACTCCGAGTGACATATACTATTTTTTCTTCAAGCGTTAAAATCAAAAATATCAAAACTTTACTTTTGATGAAAAATTACATCAGGTCAAATGCGTTCAACCTTAGGAAAAAAAGAAATATGTAATACTAACCATTTTATTTACCAATGAAACATGTCATAGGTGAATTTGCAATTTCAAGTATTTCAGGTGGTATGCACTGAATTTCTTCAGACATTTTCGCTTTTAAATTTAAAAAACGGCTCGACGCGCGACGTCAACTTTTAAAATGACAGTTTATAACAAGTCATAAATTAGATTTTTAATTCGTTGCCATGGATACATTACTTCATTTTTGTACTAGGAAACAAATGAGAAATATTTGTACTAATACAATAATAGGCTCTTTCTACAGGACGTGTTGCATTATGTAATGTAAGTATTGTTATACGCTTGAAGAAAAAATTATTTTTCTTCGAGCTTCTGTCATTTTAAAAGTTGACGTCGCGCGTCGAGCTGTTTTTTAAATTTAAAAGCGAAAATGTCTGAAGAAATGTAGTGCGTACCACATGAAATACTTGAAATTGCAAATTCACCTATGACATGTTTCATTGATAAATAAAATGGTTAGTATTACATATATTTTTTTTTACTAAACTTGAACGCATTTGACCTGATGTAATTTTTCAAAAGTAAAGTTTTGATATTTTTTATTTTAACGCTTGAAGAAAAAATAGTATATGTCACTCGGAGTAGAAGGCTCATTATGTGTTTCGCCCAGTTTGCTGCCTCGGCCTTCGCCTCGGCTGAGCAAACTTCTGGGCTCAACAATAATGGTCGCCTTCTACTCCTTGTAACATAATATACTATTATTGTTGCTTTGGTGACAGCATTAGGTATTTGCAAACATTTAACATGCATAATGTCTACTAGGATCATTTTCTTTTTTTCGTGTGGCCAAGCAACCGTACCGCCTCTACCAATCCAGGTATTATATTTTTCATCAAGAATTTGCCGACTGGCGAGGTGAGCGGGTGCCCCGTCCTGTTGCCATACTACTTTGGCTCGCTGTTGAAGTGGAATTTCATCTAATATGTTTTCTATATCATTCTGAAGCAACTGGACATATCTATCACCATTTAACGATCCGTTATAAAAAATGGGCCCTAAAATTTGATTCCCAAGAATTCCGCACCAAACACCAGTTGAATTGCGACATAATCTCTGAATTTCTTGATATTGCCTGGGGTTTTCACGAGCCCAGTGAGTATTTTTTCTGTTAAATATACCAGCTGTCGAGAAACTCGCTTCATCTGTCCATAAAATATTTTTAAAGAAAAAAATATCCCTATTTCCGTAGTCAACTAAAGTACGACAAAATTGTAGTCGCTTTTCATAGTCAGGATGTTCTAATTTTTGCAGTGGTTTTATTTTGTAAGGACGGTAATTTATTTTTTTCAAGGTTCTAGAAATAGAACCATATGGTATAATAAAGTCCCGTTCTGCATCTCTAATAGAAAGTTCTGGATTATTTTCAAAATACCTGATTATTCTATTTTGTTTCCATAAAGAAATTCCTCTAGAATGATCTCTAGTTTTCTTTCTATTAATGTTTCCTTGGCGAAAGTTCTCGTAAATACAAATAAACGTCGGTTTTGTTGGAAGCTCACAGGCGGGAAATTCGTTGGAGGCTTCTCTTGCAGCAGGCTTCTCTTGCAGCTCTTGCATTTTTTCCATTTAAAATAAACATTTCAATCATATCACATCTTTCACTAATTGAGTATTTCATTTTGATTACAGAAAACGCAATAACAATATCAATAATATAGTAATGACAGCTACAATCGGATAGGCAGTTCTTCCAAGCCTAGAATAATTTAAAATCTGTATATTTAATATATTGTATTATTTATCATAAAATTTGAATTTTGTGAATTATTTCACCTATAAAATGGTGAAACTATGATGTTTTATATATCATTGGATTTGTAATCGATAGTAATATCTGAAATAATTAAAATATACAGGGTTAATAAAAAATTGCTATAAATTGTAAGCACTTCCGGCCAAACCGGAAGTTGGACACATGAATGAGTATCATGTGTATGTCTATAATATGTTGCCATATCATGTTATGCAATAATATACAGGGTGAAATTTTTAAGAAAATCGTATTTTTATTGTTATTATTTTAAATTGGCATTCAATTGTTTTTCTGAATACATATTCGGATTCTGCAGGACTTTCTACATATATATACATTTGAAAACAATCAAATATATTAACAGCAACCGAATTATTTAAGATGAAAAGAGAGTTATGGATCACCCTGTACACCTGGTGTAAATTATATAAATCACTAGTTAATTAATTGATAATAATATGTACGAGGCTTAGAAAGGATCCATTTTTTTAGGAACTTCTTAAACATTGTTAACGAGTTTATTTTTTTTAGATCACTTGGTACATGGTTATATTTCGAGGACTTAGAACATAGGAAGATCCTTGTACAATGGTTTTTTTTTGAAAAAGGTTCTACAATTGTCATATCATTATACCTGGTCTGATAATTATGTAGAATACCGTTTTTTTAGTATTCTTTTTTTGTTCCAAGATTAATCCTGCACAAAAACGTTGTCTAATAGGAACTATTTTTATTTTTTGTATAATTGCTACGTAAAGTAGTCTCCAAAAGATTTATTTTTGGCTCGATAACAATATCGTACATCCTTAATTTCTTTGTGTGGATGGATAATCTTGAATTTACGCATCTGTCACTTTAAATGTATACGCTAAATGTAAGATGTAAGAAAATAAAATTCTACTGTGAAAAAATATGTACCTCCTAACATCATTATATTTTATTAACCATGTAATATGTTTATAGATTTAAAAGTTGTATTTTATTGACTTTTATATACCTTATAAATGGTATAACAAGTCCTTACAGGAATTTTAGGTGTAACATAGAGAAAAGTAAAGAATTCATGGAATCTGTCACATAAAGATTGTTGTATTAATGTTCCATTAAAATTAATTTGCTAGCAAGCCTCAGTGGTTATGAAATATATAAATATGATATTCGCAAAATAGAGAGGAATTTTGTAAAATATTTAAGGAATACATTTTATGTTGTTTACCCCCTATCGGAGTTCATAATGACGTCTTTTAATATAGGAATATAATTAATAATAAGTAATTTATATACTCGTTATAAGTATTTTCCTTTAAATAACAAGACCAAATTGATTGACTTCCTGAGTTGGCTGATTGCTTCTATTTTCATATTCCAATATTCTAGACTCGTCTCGTCAACTCCTCTAAAGTGGGACAGTTTTATCACATATTTTATGATAACAAATAAACGATACGACTTAAATTTAATCAAATCACTGGAAAAATGCGAGTGTAGGGAAGCCCAATAGATGAAATACTCTTACTATCAGTTGGTAATTTTTTTTAAATTTTTTGTTGGCGTCCCAATTTAGATTATGGTGAAAGTAAATTGGGACATTCGTTAAATTGCCTGTAAAGAAATGGTAATTTATATTTTGGGAAAGTTAGTATTTACATAGATTAAATTGGGACACAATAAATATTTAAAAAAAAATTTAAAGTGAAAATTAAATTAAAAGAAACGATATAACAATGGCATTATATTTAATAAACATAAATAAAAACAGTCTTTTATAAAATATAAATAAAAAACAGTATATACAAACGTAGAATGCCAAAAAAAAAACAAATTTGTTAAAAATAAACGATACTTTATAAGTAGGTATACATAAAAAATCTAGGTGCTTTAAAACTAAGTGATATAAGTATTAATCAGGTACTGCTCAGGCGCATTACTACGTCAGTCTTTTCTCTAAATCCCAAAGTCAAACTAAATTTATGTTTGTCCTTTTGAATGATAGGCGACTTGACTTTGTGGGAAGACAAAATAGTGGGAAGGTCCTTTGAAAGCGCATGCAATTGATTTTTATTTTTGTCAGATACTGACATTCTAAAACCTGGGCTATAAAAGTTTTTTCTGTTTCTTTTTTGGTTCCTTCATAGAAAACTACACACATGATTTTTTTTTATTTTAAAAAATGTAGATTATCGATTTGATCATTTAGATAGTGTGTCCCAGGTTACCTACAAAAGTTGCTTTTTAATACTAAAAAAAGCTGAAAAGCTAGATCGCCCTTGAGTGGCACAAGGCGAGTAGCTACTGTCTATACTGGGTTCGAGTTCCAGCACCAGCAGATGGCCATGTCGGAGGGAATGGGTGTATGTGGTGTGTCCTGGATAAGTGTTAGAATAGCTCTAAGCTAAACTTCGCCAGGATGTTAATATAAATAAGACCATAAAATAATTAAATAAAAAAATTGTTTAAAATATCCCTAGACTTTTCTGATGTGTGTATTTACATATACTTACTTAAAATAAAAATACTAACATTTTTACCTCTTTATATTACATGTTCCACTACTACATTACAAGACAACATTTAGACAATCGTCAAACGCAGGAAACAAACAACTGGTGTGTGACAATGTGCGCTGATATGCTCAGCACATGAATATTTCGAGTGCTGCATCGTTTGTACTGCCTTGCGTGGGTTGTGTAGCATGCGTCTCAATGCTCAATGCCTTAGTGCTTGTTTCAGTAATATATCATATCGACGTGAATCTCTTATATAATAATTTAAAATTGAATTCTAAATAACAAGAGATGTGAAAATTATGATTTACCTAGGCATAGAAGGTTTTTTACAATATTTGTGCGCCATGTATACTTGAATTTAAAATAGAACATTCAAAACAAATAAGAAGCCAAAATAAATATTTTAATATGATATTTTCTAAAGTTAATATTTGTTATATTAAAAGGCGTCTTTTTGGGACAACCTGTATGTTACTACATCTTTTCTTGAAAAACATCTAGTACATATGTCACAGATTCCAAAATAATCAGTCATAATTTAACTTTTAAGTTCTATTATTCCACCCAAATTGTTTTGATTTTGCGTTAATAAGAAATCGAAAGAATCAATTGCGTAAAACGTAGCAGTAGACTTTACAAAAAACTTATCGGTACATTCTGTAAAAATTCCTTTCAATTAGTTTGTTTGTTGGTGTTGTAAAGTGCATGTGTACTAAAATATCGATGCAATTATAACGATTTAGATATATTGACATATTGTATAAGTTCTGGATAATAATTAATTATTATGATGTGTTTTGTGTTTTTGTGGTTTTAGTGTTGTGATATTGCTGAAATTAGTTTAGTATGAGAAAATAGGGACCAAGGACGAATTTCATTAGAGAACATTAAAGGTAGTTTAAGTAGGTAAGTGATTAAGCTAATGTCATTGTTTTATTTTGTTTTTCATTTTTCCGGTAGGTCCAGAACAAAATAGGACATAACATGGAGAAAAGATAAAACAAGATTCCAAGGTATTTTTAATATATTACATATTAGATTTTCCTGAGAGCTTGCATCTAACCAGGTTTTTGAAAATCCTATAAACATTTGATTTTTATTATTTGTCCGTATTATGGACGTACTCAGTAAAGAGCTCGTTACATAAGTAACTGTATTTATAAATTTGTAGTTAATTAATCAGATATAATAAATTAAAAGAAATATTGTGAATTACTGCAAATCATAACGTATTCTACGAGAACAATATGTAAATTACTATCTAATAAACAACTTAGTTTATTACAATATAAAAACAATAATAATGAAAATGGTTCGGTATCCAGATATACGGGGTGATTCATGAGTTATGGATAATATTTTACCTGCAGATTCTATAGCGAAAAATATTAATTTTTTGCTTAATAACTGGGGGTCAAATATTAATACAAAGGATTTTTACATATATACAAACTTAATAATCGTCAATTCTTTTTTTGGAAGTTCATATTATACAAAGTTTAAAGATTTTTTTTTTCTTTCTGTTCTTATTTGGGATTTACGGCCACACTTTCTGAACATTACCCAGATAATCTGAAAAATATCTGGATTATTTAAAAAATAACCTTTACGCCTGTGACTTTACGTCAAAGGAACAGTTAAAGGTTGGTTTTTTGACAAAATATAATTAAAATAAAATAAAAACAATGATCTTTTGCAGACGTTTCGGAAACTTAATCTGTTTCCTTTCTCAATGCTAAATAGTTTTTCTCTTGTGTAATTCGTGAAATTACACAATTTTAATGTTTATATCATAACCATAGATCTTACTTTGACGTAAAGTCACAGGCGTAAAGGTTATTTTTTAAATAATCCAGATATTTTTGAGATTATCTGGGCAACGTTCAGAAGTGTGGCCGTAAATCCCAAATAAGAACAGAAAGAAAATACAGAAAGATGCCACAAATAACTTTTAGGCAAGAAGTTTAAAGATATTATAAAAAATTATGTGTAAAAAACATGTTTTATTACTTATACTTTCAGAGTATCAAAAAACGGGACATTGGCGTTTTTTTCCAATTTAAAAAAGTTAATAACATTGAATACTTATATTAACTTTACAAAAAAAAATTAATAAACATTTCTTGTTGGAAATCCATAAAAAATACAGAAAAAATTTGTTTGGTAACATAATCTGATTTCAGCAAAAAAATTCAATCCGAATTTACTCCGAAACGACTGCGCTCATACCACCTGCTTCTAATACAGATTATTAAAGTAATTAGTAAATGAGATAACCTATAGAAAAAACATTATTACAAACGAAAAGAAAACTATTTTATTTTCTTGAGGAAGATGTTTTTAAGTCAAATAGATTAAGGATTGTGACTAATATGAATCAAGTTTAAATAAAAATAATATTTCTTAGAAAATAATAGTAGGTACAGGGTGTCAACTCTAATTTTGCACCCCCCCCCTCTATTTCCTTATTTGTGAAGATATTTTAAAATTTTAAAATGTAGCCTTATCAGACATTTACCGAATTTTTCAAATATAATATTCAAAATTACTTAGCGCCAATACATACAGGGTGGTGAAAAGAAAGTTGATTTTTTTTAATGGAATACCCTGTATATTTCTTGACAGGTTTGTAGTACTCTTTGAGCTGATTTCAAAAATGTATAACCCCCTTGAGTTTAGATAAAAATCGGACGAGATATTCAAGGATAAACATGAGAAATATTTGTTTTCACACTTTCGAGGTGGCTCGGTATTCTGACTTAATTGTTGACTTTTTGCTGTCAAAATAATGTTCCTTAGCAATAAATATCAAATACTTAAAGATCTCTCTAAGATCAAACATGTATTTTATTAACAAAGAAAAGATTTTTAAGAAAATATAAAAATAACAATTAACTTCACATAATTTAACAAAATACAAAACAAAACCACCATGATTTACTCGAAATTTATTATACACATTTTTGAAAGTATGTTTTGCAGGGACCCGAAGTCTGGGGAGTCATCTAACATATTCCCTATATGCTGCAACTTAATTTCTTTTACACAAAATATAAATTTCGACCATTGCACATCTTTCTTCTACAGAATATCCCATTTTGCCCGTTAATTATATACAAGTTAAATACAACAAAACATTATACATATATATAATATGAACAATGTAAAAATTACATTCACGATAACATTCACAGTCAATTATTTTGACAGCTAAAAATCAACAATTAAGTCAGAATGCCAAGCCACCTCGAAAGTGTGAAAACAAATGTTTCTCATGTTTATCCTTGAATATCTCGATCTAATTTGATCTAAACTCAAGGGAGTTATACATTTTTGAAATCAGCTCAAAGAGTACTACAAACCTGTCGAGAAATATACAGTGTGTTCCATTTAAAAAAAACACTTTTTTTTACCACCCTGTATGTATTGGCGCTAGATAATTTTGAATATTATATTTGAAAAATTCGGAAAATGTCTGATAAGACTACATTTTAAAATTTTAAAATATATTCACGAATAAAGAAATAGAAGGGGGGGCAAAATTAGAGTTGACACCCTGTACATACATTTTTATTGTTATTTTATACAGAATAATAACAATTTTTTATTTTTTTTTGTTTTATGGTTAATAGCAGATCAAATATAAAGGTAAAAAAAAAAAAATTGACATGAACTAAAAATATTCATTCATAAATTTAGACCGCAAAAAGTATACCTGTATATGTATAATGTCGATAAAGTTGTAGCTAGGTCAGCTACATAATTAAAAAAAAAACATAAAACACAACACAGAAATTAGACAACCCCCAAATCCAAAGCCAAAGGCTGCCCGGAAGGGGGCTACACATTTGAAAAAACGCAGACAAACATCCATACCCACCGACATTGCCATTGCCGGTGCCCGGTCTCGAACCGGGACTCGATAGGCAGTGTAGCCAGAGCCATGTCTGTCACTCACGCTTTAGCCCACTGCGCCACCGAGTCACACACTTCCCTTTATCATGCTGTATGTGTGACGAGTACTCCATATGATCATGCCATAATTTTTCCATAGTTTTTCATGGCTGCTTGTAAAAGTTCGAAACCGGTCTGTGTCTGGTGTAGTAAAAACGAATAATAAACTTGGCTACCCATTTGGATTTCCAGGTAGACTCCGGCCGCTATAAGAACAAGCCACCTACGTCATCAAAGAATATCTTCGCGGTCGTCCATCGAAGTCCCGCGCTCTAGCATAAGCATATCATCATAATATTTTTAAAATCTGTTATACGCAGCGTTGAGTTTGATAAATGGAAGTCACTATTTACTTTGTAGAAGCATGGTATCGCCAAAGCTAGCGCAGCCGTTCCAATATCCCTGGCTTGTTCTTATAGCGGCCGGACTCTATAATACAGCGCAAGCCGGGGCCCTTGCCCGTTGAATAGCTGTTTCCTATAATCCTATTTAATATTAAACCCTTTTAATAATCTGTTACTTCTGTCAGCGATAGTTTAAAACCTTAGGTATTTTGTAATACTTGAGCGATTGACTTGTAAAACTGTGGAAAATGTGCCAAAAATATATATAAAATAATATCCATGTTGAGTACATAAAGTTGTTACAAACAACGAAAAATATTCTTCTTGCCATATTCCAGATAACGATAAAAAAGCTCTTTGTTAAATATACAACGTAGATTGTAATCATATCCAGAGAATAAAATAACGAAACAGAGAAATTCAGACAAACGTAAAAGATCACGATCTAAAATAGATATTTTTAAAATGACTGAAACGAAATGATGCGAGCTCTAATAGACAATTTGGAGCGCGGACGGTGCATTATATCCAGAATAACATTCTCCTGCTATAGCTTTTATTTCACTGTAAGGTTTGCCATGCGACCTTCCATGGCTGCTATCACGTTTATACTTTAATATAAAAATACGGAAAAATTACATCAAGCATCTACAACATTATAAATGTATATGATGAAAGAAATAAAATACTTTCTACATTTGCATACTCCATTATATTCATTGTCTTCAGACCACGGACTGACAGGTATTTACGTTTGTTTACTGTCTGTTAATGAAGAGCAATAGCTCCACAACCGATGTATCTGAATTAGTTAGTTAGGCTTACGTTTGTGGCTCGTGGTGGATGCAGGCTCTCCACTCTACAGTCCATTCACTTTTTAAAAAAATAGTGGAGGCTGTGATTTCTCATAATGGTTCACTCTATATAATGATTGACAACATTAAATATTTTAAGGTTATGTATACTGACAGACATATTTCGGCAAGAAAGCGTTGCCATTTTCTTTAAATTTCTATTAGCAATAGTCTGACCCTATATGTTCTGTTTGTAACTATACAATTTTTAGATTTTTTATTGGTTCTGTAATTGTGGAATAGTCTGGCATAAAGTTTATTAAATTAAAATTATTAAAATAATATATGTTTATTGACATTATAGAGACTAATAAATATACAACGTAGTAATTAATTATAGCAATAAAATAGATAATTATTAAGAGTGGAGCATTTATATTTAATACAAAATAAGTGTGTATACATAGATACTTATATCCATATTAGAAACATATTGGAGGTAAATTAAATTAAATGCATATTTCTTTCAATTATTATAAGAAAACAAAACAATAATCAGAGAAGTACTTAAAAATTAATTTTCTTTTCTTTTATCTCTGTCATCTTTATTGCTTTTATATAGAACCATCTTTCTTCTCACCATACGAATGCTAATCACTCGAATTGGAGATTCAGGCTCTAGTGAACAGTGGGATCGGGGTTCGCCGACGCTGATGGTTTGTCTTATCCATAAATGCATAAATCAACATTCTTACAGAGAGAGTTGGTACATCCCACTATGTATAAAATATATGTGGCGCAGTCGACTTCACATCTATTCTGTCTAATTTTTGTCGCATTCGGGATATCTTGGTTATATTTGTATAAAATGCAAATATGATATGACTATAATAACGGTCGAGAGGCTAACGCAATCCTAAGGTCCCGGGTTCGATTTCCTGTCATATTGGATGTGTGATCCTTTACCTATAAACTTGTACCCTCTCCTGCACAGCGTTAGTTCAGGGATACATGCAGGGGTTATAATACATATATGTATTTTGTGGTGTTATTATAAGATACGAATTAAGTAAATTTTCGACCATATTTAAACAAGGCGCATTCTTTCAACACTGATCACGCGTTTTGATCTCAGAAACGCAAGTCTTTTGGCACTTATTTTCCCAACTGTTTGTTCGCGTAACCGAAAAATGAACGCATGTTTTCGATGATCCCTACAAACAAGAATCAAGATTGTTACTAAAGAATGCACCAAAAAATGAAAAATGATATGATTCTTTTAAATTGGATCTGACTTATAAATCCCCTTTCACCATTTAACTATCAGAGTCTGATTCTTCTTCTTCGTTTGAATCCGAGTCAGATTCTGCTAGTGAAATAATAAAAGGAGGCATATCTTCAAAAGATGTTTGTCCCATTTCCCGTACCCATTCCTCCCTCACCAGATTTTCACAATGAACACAAAAATTTTTCCATGTCTGAGCAGTACATTGACGCAAGGACTCAAGCCATAAATCTTCAGTCTGCTTCATAGAAGAAGACTGGAGATTTATGTGTTTGTTATAATAGTCCTTCGTTACGTGCCATGCCATTTCAATTGGGTTGAACTGACAATGGTATGGTGGTAAACGAAGGACTTCATGTCCTTGCTGTCTCAATAGTTCGTCAACTACGTAAGTCTTGTTACAGTCACGCCGAAAGGGTTTTATTACCTCCCAAAGTTGCTTTTTATTTAAATTTTGATAGTCTTTTTGAGTTCTGTCAGTCAACCATTTTTGCATTTCACATTTCTTAGAAGCAAATGTTGGTGGCTTATCCAATAGCATGGAATGGTAAGGAGCATTATCCATCACCACCACACATTTACATTTAAGCTGTGCCAATGCAGGAATTAGTTGGTCTTTTATCCATTTTTGAAAAAAGTCTCCGGTCATAGTTTTGTGATAGTCTCTGTCATTGTTTTTAGAATTTAAAAGGAAATCACACCCTCCCAACCACCCAAGTTCACACCCCGCATGCAAAATTGTATAACGTCTCCCCTCATTTTTAACTTTAGACGGACTAAATTTTAAATCTGTGTCGTGTACCCAGCGACGAATTGGAGACCCGTTCTGAAAAATCCAAGTTTCGTCCAGGTACACGAACATGTAATTTTCACTAGAATTTTGAAATTGAAGAAATTTACGGCAAAATATGATTTTTAAAGTTGTGATGTGTTTCTGTTCACACAGAATTTTCCTATCATTCGCAATTTTGTATTTAAGCCCTATTGATTTTAAAATTTTATATAATGTAGTTCTCCCTCCCCTATAATCTATTAAATTTCGCGCAGCTTCTAACAAATTATCCAAAGAAAAAAATTGATTTCTTTCATTATATTCACTGATAATTTCGACCAGATCCCTTTTAAAAAAATAATTCCATTTTTCAGTTTTTTTCCTAATAGACACCGCCGCCCCCTGCATGGCCCCTGTCTTATCCCGTATTATCCCGCATATAACGGATCTTCCTACCTAAAAATTAAAATAACATTCCAAACAAAATGATTTATTAAAAATAGATTCATTGTACTTACACTGAAAATGTTCACCAGCTTATTTACAATAGCATCATTGTTCAAGTCTGGCCTGTCGTGTCTATAATGCTTATAACATTTCAAAATGCTAAGTTTTTTGTCTGCCGAAACTATTTTGGGCATTATTATTTAAATAATTTCACTATAATAACTTTGACAAAATATAATTTAATATTCGTCATGTGTCATCCATGTCACAAATGTCACAATCACATTAGAAATAATTATAGAAATGAGTGCATTCGATTATTGAAATAATTACTGTAAAAATTACAAGATTTCTCAAAATGACCCAAAATTATGTGTGAAAAGAATACACCTAATAAAATTTTACAACGCTGCAATTTAAATTTGACACACAGCAATTGAAATTCGACATAGAGCTGACAAAATACCTAACCTTAAAATATTTTATGTTGTCAATCTATTATATAGAGTGAAATGTCACGAAAAATCAAAGCCACCCTGTATTTTTTTTAAATGTGAATGGACTGTATGTTTAGCATTTTCACAGGTCTCAAGCGTGTAGTAATAACCGTGTATAAATCCCTTCCACTGATGCATGTTCACACCTTTATGACCTTTACTGTACATATTTTACTTGATTGGTTAGCACACTGAAATTATTAGTATCATTCATATATTATTCTAATGAAATAATATATTTTTCATATTTATGATACTTGAAATTTCTATTGCTTTAAAAATGCCAATATGGTAGCCAATAAATTAAAATTTATAGTAAATCTTATGCGAAAACTAAGTAGAACGCCGCCCAAATGCATTTTTAAAATAAATATCATCATGTTTCATTATTTGTTGGGTATATTTTTTCTCATATTTTACCTAGTAGATTATTATTTTTTGTAATACCTACATGATTATAGTGGTTGTTATGTCTTATTATAGTGAATTAATGAATTAGAACTAAATCACTTTATTTGATTTTATAAATTTATTGCTGTCATCTTTAAATAACGTGAACTGATTTTTTAACCTCACTACAATTCCTTATGCATGTCGTGAATTATACGTAGGGAAGTTGTGTTCGTGAAAAAATCAACTTCGAGATTTTAATGGAGTTAGGTATACGTCATTAATGTAGATATTTATTACTGAATTCAAAAGAGTAAGTTTGTAGGGTGATATATTTGATAATTTGAGTAACTTTCAAAATATTTCAGTGAAATTTGGTAGATTATTAGTTTATTATTTACCCCAGAAACTTGAGCAATAACGGCCAACAAGTGAAAAAAATTTGTCAAAGTTCAGAAAACATGTTTTTGTAAATATCTGTTTGTCTGACATGAGAACTTGAACACATTTTGAAATATTTTGATAAAATTTGATCTATTTATTGATCTATAAAATTTTTTATTATGCAAAAATGGTCACTGCATATAGAGTCAGTGAGAGGGAAAAAACACAGTAAAATTTTCGTAAATTGTAAAGTTTGTTAAAATCAATAAAGACACAAGTTTCAGATTCTATGATTAAGAATTCTTTTGCACTACATTTTTTTACAAATTAATCCGTTTTAGAAATATTCATTATTCCTTGCTAATTATAAAAATAAGTAGGTATTACAAGAAAGCTCAGTGTTATATTTACACTGATATATCTGTATCTGTATTAATAATTTTGTAGTGCACATCAAAATTCATTTTATATTGTAGAAATTCCTATGTGAGAATTAATAATCTTTCTAAAGTAAATTTGCAATAATATTCCCAGTCCTAGTACATGTTTCACCACGAGGATTCATTGACTATCCCCAGAGAGGATTGAGGTGAAGTATAGCCGCAAAATAGGGAGTGATTCAACCCTCAATGACCCCTGAATCCCCTCAAGCTGTATGTTTACCTTTAGGGTAGATGAAGGTGACCGCCCATTCCCTTATCATCTTATAAATAAAGGAAAGTCTGAATTCGAAGTAAATTGTTAAGAAAATCAATTTGGTGTTTTGATGAAACTTTTAATAAAAAAAGAAGTATTTAATTGTTTATAAATGACTTTGTTTAGGCTTTATACAAGCATAATAACAACATATCCAAATTGATATACTTATATTGATGTTTCATCTCTAAACATGCTATTATTAAATTCATTGGACTTTCTTCAATACATGATGAATATTGGATTAAAAATTATAAAATTCAAAACGTCTAAAAACAAATTATAAAAAAAATATATTTTTTTTAACTCACCACAAAATTCATTCATTATGGTCACCAATTAAAAAACGAAGTCCACAAGAAGATGTACATATTCTCTCGCTCTTACAAGCTCTTCATGTGGACGATTAATCTCGCAAAACAAAGTTATATACTTGAACTTACATTTTATAATTAATAAACTGTCATGTAACCATAAGAAACAAATTTATATAATTAATGCCGCCTACATTTTCATGCTTTCTTATAAAATACTCTACCTCTCTTTATTCGAGACTTGTTGTCTATAAACAACCTTATTCAAGCCTTATATTGGCCCAATAATAACAAAATTATCTAATATATTTATTGATGTTCCATTTCTGAACATGCAAATATAAATTATGTTGAATCCAAAAAAATTGTTGAAAACACTTTAGAACGTTGTTATTGTCGAATAATGCAAAAACAACGTTATTAAGTAAATTTTTTTAATAATTTGTTTTTAGACGTTTTGAATTTTATAATTTTTAATCCAATATTCATCATGTATTGAAGAAAGTCCAATGAATTTAATAATGCATGTTTAGATATGAAACATCAATGTTTCAATGTTGTTATTATGCTTGTATAAAGCCTAAACAAAATCATTTATAAACAATGCATTTCAAGCAAAGAAAGAGAATTGTAAAATAAGTATTTAATAGTAATCAATGGCCAAAGCACAGAGATGCAAGGCCAGAAAACGGAAAAAAAAAAAATAGTAATCAACTCGTTAAAGTCAGGCGAAGAATTCCATTATTTATTAAAATGTTTATGTAGCAATATATTATTGACTAATATAAACATTTCAAGTTTATGTAATAATTTGTATAAATATACAGGATGTGTAACAAGTATGAAATGCATATAATTTTTTAAATTGCGGTTTTGTAATGTACATAAAACAAAAGTCATTATTCATTATACATTTTCATTATATATTTTATTAAGAAGTTGAACTTCAACTAATTTCGTTTTTATATCGCAATCCTACTCTTTGTGGCAAAAGAGTACATTTTCTGAATTACTTTTTTAAAAAAATTGTTAAAAGAGAAAAGCATTAAAATATTGTAAATAAAGTCACGTCAAGAAGGAAAAAGTAACAGTAACGTCAGTTCAACTTTGTTCGATAATATGACATTACGATTAAAAATTTTAGAAATGTAACAAACTCATCTGTAATATACAGGGGCCTGCGGGTTATTACAAAACGGATCAAAAGATGGTGTCACGCTTCACAAATTCATATAAAGAGAATTATTTGCAGGGTCTAGATAAAAAAAATACAATTATATAAGGCGGCGCACTTGCTAATGGAGTTGAGTAGTATTGATTTGGAGTTCAGTAAGAGAAGAACGAGACTCAAAGTAAAGTCCTAAGATAATAAAGTGATGCTTTCTGTAGTGTTTGATGTTATTGTTAATTAAGTAATTATCAATTTAATTAACTCGTAAGTTAAGAAAGCAGGGTTGTAATCTTACCGGGTGTATTATTTTACTGATCCATGATTTGGTAATTTGGAAATACTTCAATCACCTAATAAATTAAAACGTATATTATGTCTACCACCCCACAAACTTCACGGATATACTAGCGACTTAAGAAAACTTCCCGACTGTGACTATGGCCGCAATAAAAGGGGTAAAATGGATAAATTAATTGTTTTTTTATTATTTTGAGAAAGTAGGACTTTCTTAGCAGATTTTTACATTTTGAGGCATAAAACTCATCCCCTAATAAGAAAAATAATTAATCTTACCCCTAATAGGATGAAGACTAAAGTCACAAAATCAATAATTGACGAAGTTCTGAGACTAAATTACCACCGAACGAACAATATGATAATTTGCTAAAACGAGACGCGCTTCTTATTTCGGTCACATATCTCCTTTGCTAAAAATCATTTAAAAAAGCATTTGGAGGTCTTTTAATCCTCTTTAAGGTCAAGTAGGTCAAAACAGGACAAATGTTTTCAGTTTTTCTATATTCATCTTGAACGCTTCAATTTAAAAATTAAACGTTAAGAGTTAAATTCAAACACTTCTATCTCCTATGCTATTATCTTTATCAAAAAATTAAAATAGTGGCATTTTCCTTAGTTTATTGCCATCATTTTTTATCCCTTGTAACATTCAGCTACGAGACTTCGCTGCTAAGTTATTTAACCGCAAAGACAAAGAATTCGTTGCTTCAAAAATTTTCAAAATACATTAAATGTAAAATCTTTTAGATAATGCATCCTTCACGGTCAAAAAAAAATTGAGTTTATACATAATAGTAATAATGACTAACAAAAAACATAATTTGGAATTTTTTTTCAATTTCGAATTTAATGAAACAAAAAAAGGGGCACTATTTTGTAAAAAAATAAAAAATTTGCCTTTATTTTCCTTGTATCATTTTTGATTTAACAGATATCAAAATTTGTCAAAAGACAATTTTAAGCTACTGTATGTAATAAGCTTCAATTTGATTCGAGGTACATGTCAAAAGGGTTTTTTAAACCAATTCAAATGCACCTAACATCAATTATTGTATCTCGGAAACGATGAGCCTAAACAAATTTTTATTTCATGGATTGTTTTTGTTACTTCATTAGCTTCGAGTAATTTGCTTAAAACCTTTGAAAAATCAAGTGTTTTTTTTACTAAAAATCAGCTTTTTAACCCCTGTAATTCAGCGGGTATTAAAGCAAAAGAACGTTATAGGTTTTTTTTGGGATAGAATTCGACAATCTACACGTTAAAATAGTCATTTTTTTTTCAAAACCCCTGAGTTGGGGTGAAACACACCCCCAACGGAAAAGCACTCGTATTCCATTTTAATATTTGGTATTCAAAAATATTTGAATTTAAAACAGCTATAGAATTAGTTCGAAGTGTGATCATCAATTGACTACTATGAGATTATTATCATGTTCTTCCACTTAGCTGACCTAGCGAGCTAGCCCTAGGCATAAAATATTATGATTCTCTTCAAAATAATAGCGCTTATTATATAAAACTATTTTTAATTTCATTTTAAATAAATACTTACTTTCACTAAATTTTATATCATTTGGCAAATGGTTAAATATAAATATATAAATCTTGGTAACCCACTGGTCATTTTCAAACTCGTTTTCAATTAAAGGGATAGTTCAAGTAGGTATTTTATTTTTTTATCTTATATTGATATTGTTTAAAATGAAGCTGCCTCGACTTTTAAAAACGTTGACACAAATTTCGTATATTATATAAATACGAGTACACGACATAAGGTAAGACTTTTATATTCTGTAAATATACTCTTACACGTGTGAGGATTAGGTATACCGGCTATACTTCGTTTAATGCGTTTTTGCGCAATAAAGACATTTGAAGATGTAGTAGAATTGTCCCAGAAACAAATACCATAAAACCTCAACGTGAATCGAAATTAATAAGTTGTTCACTTGAAAGAAGGAACCCCGCTGACATTTTAGAATAGATATATCATGGATGAAATTTTGAATATCAGAGTTTCACATTGATACTTTCAGGTTAATCATTCATTCAGGCAAACCACTAAAAGTTTAACTGTCATGATAACTTGCAAAAGCTTTGAGACATTGAGGTAACTGCTTTTATTTACAAAGCTGCCAAGTTCTCAGTTGTGCTAATTTTAAAATAATAGGGTCTTTGTACAATTTTTTTTATATGGTAAAAATGATTCTCTATATCTAAATATCACCTCTGCAAAGTATTTTTTTAAAACGTTTACTTATAATAATTTTATAAGCAATCGAAGTTTGAAATTAAATCGGGCTCGCCAAAACGAGGCGTGGCCATCTCAATGTAATGTGACATCACGTGGCAGGTTCCGCTGACGTCATATAATCTAGACTGGACGGACTTTGGGTAGTCAGCATGGTAGAGATATAACATGGTATGTCACGGCGCACATTTTGACTACCGCTAGGACTACGTCATCAAGTAGAAATCTTGGCGCGAATTTTAAATATAAAGTAGAATAATTGGATAGATTTTGCTATTTCTAAATAACATCTAATCTTGAAATTAAGTACCTACAAATTGAAAATCAACGATTTATATATAGCTCGTGCTTATTATCGTAATGTTTACCTGCACTTTTAATTAGAATGTATTTGACATAATATAAAATAAAGTTTGAAATTATAATCATGATTTTTAATAAATAAAAGTTGTAACATTTCACATTTGTAGACTTTAATTGAAAATAATTTATTCTTTCATTGAATATAGAATGTTAGATAATGTTTACATAATTGTTCATAATATTCGATGAAAGAATATATAGTTTAAAGTAATGAAGTGATATTCAACAAAGTTGAAATCTACTTACTATTAAAAAGGACATGGAAAAACATAATAATAACTACATAATAAAGCATAACATAACTATTTTTTGAATCCTGTAAATTTTGTGATCTTGTTGTTTTTCTAGAGTTATCTTGTATTTTTCTGTTGATTTCTCGTAGACGAATTTAAGTAAGTTCTTGTCCAAACGAGACAAATTGAATAGCATAGCTGGCAAGCATCTTTTGCTATATTGTAAAAGATTTGATCATCTTCAATTTCTCGCCGTGGTTAAAGGAGTCCTCCATGACCATTGAGCATTTTTCAATTAAAACTGATACCACCAGACTAAATTAATAAATTCAAATAACCAAAACTTAACATTCTTAAATGTTGTGTAGCAGATTTGACAATTTGTTATTTGACAGTTGACAGTTCCCACTTTGCAGAAAACAGATAGCTATTTAGTGGCACCGTAGATGGCCGTTACTTGCAACACATTCAAGATATAAACGTGATTTTGGATACGAATTTTTCATGTTTTTGTTGTTTTAAAAATATCTTGACGTCGGTCTCTACTGGTACTTTAATCCTACGTATAATTTGTTTAACTACAGAATCAAAATGTTAAAAAAATAAAATAAAATATGGTTGTTGCAAGTCAGGCACAGGGTGCTCCCTACTTGAAACGCCACACATTTTCAGTGAAAATCAAGTCATATTCGCTTAAACCTAGCTTGCAACAGGTAAAATATAAAAATATGAGTGTCCTCCTTTCGATCTGTAGAAAAACAATGTTTCTATCTTCAAAAATAAACTTTATTCGTAAAAAAACATAAATATATTCATACATTGCATACTAAAAGTAAATAAAAAAGTGAAAAATACAAATAAAACAAAATAAATGAACTTTTCTTAACTTAAAAATAAAAACAATTTCTAAAATTATGATTATTACAAATAATCATTTCAAATTATATTTCTCACAGCCTTTTAGATTAAATGTAAGTATATCGACCTCTGACAACTTCTGGGGTGTCTAACTTTTGTATTATTTGCTGGGAGTCAATCACCGAGAGATTCTCTACATCAGGAAATGTAAAAAACCACCCAATTCTTTACATTTTAAATAAACTTACAATAGTACTGAGGTTGTAGATCAGTCGGCAGTACTTCCTGCACACAGCTCACGTAAAAAATATCACAGTCTTTAGAGGCTTTTTTTATTTAAACAATAATTTCACAATTTATAATCTCCCACAGAATACTGATTTAAAGGTTTGTCGTACGGTATCTCTAAACTTGTAGAAAGAAGTAAGGTACTTAGTGTGTTGCAAGTTAGGTGCAACGTTGTTCCAAGTTAGGTACAATATGTAATATTCTAGAAAAAAAATTTTTTCTTATATAAATGTTCACCGTAAAAACAATATGTATGTGATATATTATCAAGAAGGCATGTTGTTATCATTATAATGCATCAGAAAATATGAAATGGCTACTACATTGCTTCTACAAAAGAAGTTTTCAATACTTTATTTACATAACAATATTTACTTAAAATAAAAGTAGCTGGAAAAAAACCTCAACGTACCTTATTCACCATCAAAACGACGACAACAATTGCTCGTGCGATGGCTGAGTAGGAACTAACGCGCGGGACGCGGTGCAATCAAGGTTTTAGCAAAGTATAGGGTCGGCTCTGCATTGCTGCATATTGTTGCAAGTTATAGGCGCGTTCCAAGTAACGGCCATCTACGGCACTCAACAAGTTTTTCTACTTGCGCAGTACAGTACGAAAATCGAGCCGAGATAAAACTAACCATATTTTATCTCAACCATGGGTAGTCAGCAGCGCAAGCCTTGCCAGCAGCGTAGTTCAACAAGTGTTTGACAGTCGAAATTGACAGTTCAATGTTTTAAGGTTATTAATCTTTTTTGAGAGCAAAAAGTGATTAATTGTTAAATTTCAAAGGTTATGCACTGAAAACTTCATTATTAAATATTTAAATCGAAAATACCACCCTAGGTATATGTGTAGATTTCAATTCAGGTTATCCTTTAAAGTAAACAAATATTCAGCCAAGATGTAATGATGCATAATAACGAGCGGCCTTGCATGTTTTGGGTGGTGTTGATTGTTTACACTGGACGGTTTGCATGTTGTTTTATTTTCTTAATTTTCTTGAATGCAATTAATTGAGCTGTGTAATCCTCATAGACCGTCATATATTGAAAGACAATGGTTTATCGATATTGCATGGTACCCGATTGTAAAAGTACTACGATTTCCACACCAGCAAAAACATTTATTAAAGTGCCATTAGACGAGAAGCATCAAAAAACGTATATAGCGACCTGCTTCGTGACATCACCACCAATGACAAGGCGTTTTCGTGTGACGTCAATTTAAAGATCTGTGTTTGAATTTTAAATGGAAAATTAGGCTGGAATTTTTCTTTTTTTTTTCAAAAATATATGCGAAGAGGTTCTTAAATTTACTAAAAGATGGTTTATTAGCTTTTGGAAGTAAAATAAATTATATGCAAGGTCCCTATTAAAGGAGTGCAGTGTGGTATTATATCAGTTGCCTAATATTATTTATAAAAACACTTCAAAAACTTAAGAAGTGTCTAAAAAAACTACTTTGAAGGTGTGTCAGTCATTCTTTATGTCGTCAAAAGGCGCATCGACTTAAATTTTTTATTGACTCTACGACACTATCAGTCATTAAAAATTACAACCTCTTCAAAATTAAAAATTGCTTGAGTTCAGTTCGTATTCTTTTTAAGTGCGGACAGTGTTTGCAGATCTCATCTGTATTTCTAATTAAATTGCTTTATTAGGTCCCTAATTGAAACAATTTTTATTGTTTATTATCTCTAACAGATAAGTATACTAGTGTGTGGTGTTTTTGTAGTCTTCACTATCCGTAAGTACGCTTTTATCTTATCTGGGACATTGCATGTAGCTGGTGGCTACCCACCGGCTTCGGCGTCCAACGATGCCGGGTGGTATAGATCCAGGAGACGATCCTCCTCCTATTCAGCCGTATAGAAATATCCACATGGAGGACGTAATTTTTGTAGAGAGCTCTTTTTCAAATAATACCAATCAAAATTTAAATAACGAAAATACTAATAGTAATTTAAAGAATGTTGAAAAAAAAAATCAGCAAGGCCAAACGAGTTTATCAATAGATAATCTAAAAACTACAGAATTAAATACCGATATGTCTGGCAAAAAACAATCGCGATTTATTGATATTAACAACAGGTTTAAAAATACCGATAAAGGCCCATTTTTTATATTTGTGGAACATAAAAGTCTTAACTTAGGTCGACTTCACCCTATGAAACTTGGTGAAAAACTAAGCCAACTTTCGGAATATGAAAAACATATTACCGAAATCAGTGGCGTAGGTAGAAACCGAATAAAAGTTTTAGTAGATTCTGGAAATGCAGCAAACAAATTGGTAGCCGATTCCTTTTTTGAAAAAAATGATTTGATAGCTTACATCCCAAATTATCTCACAGAGAAAAAAGGAATTGTCAGATTTGTAGATACATCTCTTTCTGAAGAAACACTATTTAATATTATTAAGTCTGATATCGCTTTAAAAAAGGTCCAAAGATTACATAGAATGGTAACAGAGGGCGAGCAGGTTAAACGTGTTCCACGCCAAATGATTATTGTCACCTTTTCAGGTATAACTATACCGCAATTTATTTATATAAATAAAGTTAGATGTACAGTCGATACATACATTCAACCTGTCATGCAGTGCCATAGGTGTTTGCGATTTGGACATTCTTTTTCTCAATGCAAAGGAAAAAAAAGGTGCAAAAAATGCGGTTCTGATAATGAAGACGAATGTGTGGAATGTTGTTCATATTGTATTTTTTGCAAAAATAATAGTCATCAGTCGACATATAAAGAGTGTCCAGAATATCTAAAGCAGAAAAGAACTAAGGAAGCAATGGCGCTTCATAATATATCATTTAAAGAAGCAGAAGGGATAATTGACAACCCCGCTTATACAAGCATAGTAAAAAAAAATCGTTTTGCTCCTCTGATCAATTGCAACTTTGAATTTCCTCCTCTTAGCCAACATTCTAAACCCAAAACCCTCAGTTACGATAAACCAATATCACTTAGCCAGCCACAACCCACTAACCCCCCCCCAAAAAAAAAAAACTCAAGACACGACACCCCATTTTCCACCAATTCAAAGAGAATACAACACATTCTCTTCTGGAGGTCCAGTTTTTAATAGTACTAGTTATCAAGAAAATGATAATATTCCTCAAAATTTTAACGTAGACTTGTTGAAAAATAAACTCTGTTCAAGTGTAGGGAATTTCTTAGTAGAAATAATTGGGAAAATGATACCGTCTAACTCTGCTCTTTCTATCGACGACTTAAATCTGGAATCATCGTTAAATAATATAGTTAATAGTATATTTAATTAACATTCAATTTCACCGACCTAAAAATTTTACAGTGGAATGCCAGATCGGCATTCTCTAACCATTTAACTTTAAAACAACTAATAGTCGAAGAAGCATTTGACGTGGGTTTGATTAGTGAAACTTGGTATAAACCAGGTTATAATATTAATTTTAAAGGGTACAACATCATAAGAAAGGATAGGCATAATGGTAAAGGTGGCGTCGCTATTTTAGTATCACAGGGGATTTCTTATAAAGTTATCAAATTTAACAATAACTTCAATAACAAAATAGAAGTCTGTGGAATTAATATTATGATTAACAAAAAAAACATATCTATTGTTTCTATTTATCGTCCCCCTAACATAAAAGCTACTGTTACAGATTATGTTAATTTATTGAATCAAATACCATGTAACAGCTGCGTTATTGGTGGTGACTTTAACTCCCATCATGGTCTTTGGGGATCTTCTATAAGTAATGAAGCAGGTAATGTACTTGTCGAGACCTTGGATCACTTTCCCCATCTATCTGTTGCAAATAGTGGTCGTGCTACAAGGCTGACCTCTCCTAACATCACTAATTCTGTGGTCGATATTACAATGATATCGACTGACCTAACCAGCTCGGTTACTTGGGATGTTTGTACTGACACTTACGGATCTGATCATTACCCTATTAAAATTACTTTTCCTAATTTTTCAATTAATTCTACAATGGTATATCCTATACATAAATGGTCCACCGAAGACACTAACTGGGACTTATTCGGAACTCTGATTGACCAGTATTTTGTTTCAATTCCCTATTTTTCTTCCACAAATGATATGATCACATATTTAGTTGAAGCTATAACGAATGCAGCAAATATTACATGTAAGAAGAAAGTTCCTTTTATTCCACGAAAACCTAAATCACCACCTTGGTGGGACAACTCATGCACCAGCCTTTCACTCCAACGGAAAACTGCTCTCAAAAATTATAAGAGAAATATGACAAACGGCAATTTCATTGAATATAAACGTATCGACGCCCTATGTAAAAGAGAATTTAAAAAGAAAGCTAGAGATAGCTGGAAAAACTATTGCTCCACATTAACAAGACAATCAAACACATCTGAGATTTGGAAACGGGTGAACAAAATTCAGAGAACTCATTCTGGCAATCGATTTAACGATCCGGATTCAGTGGAGATGTTTATAGATCAACTGGCTCCCGATAATGTGTCACTGCCACCACTAACTCCAGGTTATATAGAACCACATTTTTTTAATATCGACATTAATCTGTACGAACTTGAAGCTAATATTAAAAGTACCTCCAATACTGCCCCCGGATTAGATGGAATTAGTTATATTATGATCAAACATCTTCCACCTAGCGCAAAACTATTTCTCTGTGATATTTTTAACAATATTTTAATTAAAGGACAAAAATGTGACGTCCTCAAAAATTCTCTAGTTCTACCAATACCTAAATCAACCGACGGGAACTCATTCAGGCCCATTTCCCTTATGTCATGCATTTTGAAAACTTTGGAAAGAATCATTAAAAATCGGCTTGAATGGTGGCTTGAGAAACATAAACTAATTCCAGACTCTCAATATGGCTTTCGTAGAGGTAAGGGCACAACTGAATATATTGCACAACTTGTAACAGATATACAACTAAATTTTTCGAGGAATGACTATTTGATGACTCTATATCTAGACATATCAGCTGCATATGATCATGTAAACCTGCATATATTATATGAAAAATTATTATCTTTACAAATTCCGCCGAACATAGCAACAAATATTACTAACTTATTTCTTAACCGCAATGTATTTGTCAGATTCAACGATAGTACAATAGGCCCTCGAAGGCTAGATATTGGGATACCTCAGGGATCTGTTCTTAGCCCTTTGCTTTTTAACATATATACCCTAGATTTTCATAGAATTATGGATTCGCGGATTACTGTTTTACAATATGCCGACGATTTTTGTATTTATGGAAGCAATAAGAGCTATAATCATGGTATTGTAGACTTAAATTATGCGATGCATTGTTCTAAAAATTACTTCCTTAACCTAGGTCTCGATATATCCACTGAAAAATCAGCAGTTGTTATATACACTAGACACCGAGTGTCGTCCAATATCTCCAATTTGTGCTTGGCAAGTTCCATAATCCCTGTATTACCTCAGTATAAATATTTAGGTGTTACCTTAGATACCAAGTTAAATTGGAACGGGCACATAAATGAAGGCCTAATTAAGGCAGAGAAAAGTCTTAATATTCTAAAAATAACTTGTAAACGATCTTGGGGTTCTGATCCCAAAATTGCTCTTCTCTTTTATAGATCCTATGTCAGATCTATACTCGACTACGGGAGCATTTTCTATGATTCCGCTGCAAATTCCCGACTTGTTAAAATTGATAGACTACAATATAAAGCATTAAGACTGGTATTAGGTGCATTTAAATCCACCCCTACTTGTGCTCTTTTAGCCGAATGTAGTGAACCTCCACTTCACCTTAGGAGAAGATTCTTGGCACATAAGTTTTTGCTGAAGAATCTCAATATTTCTAACAACAAACTATGTATCAAAGTAGCTACCCTCGCTTCTCTTAATCTAACTATACCATATTGGCAAAACAAAAAATCTCCTCTGTTGGCTGACGTATTTGCTAATCTTCCTAACCTCAAATCCATAAGTGAAGAAGAAACCCTACCATTTTTTAAGGAATCATATGAAATTTCATACTGCAAGCCCCAAGTTATTTTTCCCAAATATGAATGTGCCTCAAATAACAACCAAATACTCCAAGAAGTGACATCCAAGTACACCAATTCATATAAAATCTTTACCGATGGATCCAAATCACATAAAGGCGTTGGTAGTGCTTTTTTCGTTAAAAACAAAGGAATATCATCCAGCTCTAAATGAAAATTGCTCCATTTATACAGCAGAATCACTAGCTATCAATAAAGGATTAGATTGGGCCATCGAAAATTACATCTCCTACCAAACAATTCTCATTTTGTCCGATTCTCAATCTGTACTAACAGCCATTTCAAACCCATACAAACACATAATGAAGAATAAAATACTAACAAACATCTTAGGAAATGTTATAAAATTACAAACATTAAACAGAGAGGTTATTTTTATTTGGGTGAAGGGTCATTCTGGAATAATTGGGAACGAAACTGCAGACTCAGTGGCTAAAAATATCACAGGTCCTTCAGTCGACTATTTACCATATCAGGATCTTATTTCAATTGCTAAGATTAATATGAGGAAAAGTTGGGAAGAAGAGTTTCGACAGATAAGACAATCGAATAACTATCAATACTGCCGCATATATAACTGCTTAACCACCAAGCCATCCCTTCTTGAGTTCCCCTACAGTAGACAACATTTTGTTACTTATATACGTTGCTTATTTGGTCATGGTGCATTTAAATCAATGTTATACAAAATGAAATTTGCCGATAGCCCGTTTTGTGACTGTGACGGAAATATTGGAGATATGAATCATTGGCTATTTCAGTGTCATCATAATTTAAGAGCCATTAACTTCCTCATCAATAAACTCGGAGAGGTTAATACCTTCCTGCCTCTGGATAGTACTTCCTTACTATATTTAGTAACTAAAAATGAAAAATGTAAACGGATATTTTGGGAATTTATTAGGCTATGTCGAGTTAAGATTTAGGTGTCGGAAGTTCCTATGTATTTGATCCTGTGTTGAAACTACCCCCTATCCGTTGCCTAGTGTGGTGTGTCAAAAAGTAAGCCGTCATGAAAGGCACCTTGACGTGAAACAGGTGTCCCTGTTAAAAAATCCCTGAGTATAAAATTTAGTCGATATTTGTATGTTTTTCGTATTAGATTAGATTAGGTGTTGTAGGTATAGGTGATTTATATTATATTAAGGAAGCCCAGTTAGGTGTTTTTAGGTACATGGATGTATCTTATAAATATTTTCGTGGCTGAATGGAGAAATCCAAAGCCATTTAAAAAAAAAAAAAAAAAAAAAAAAAATTGCTTCATATGCAATTACAATCAATAAATTAATAATTCACTATTGGAAGCTAGACAAATGTAATAATGAATAAAATTAGGGTCGCATTAATACTTTTTTGGGACAACCTTTATACTTTAAACATATAAGAGGTAACGCAATAAATATGCCGAAATGCTAGTGAAATAATTATTAAATTCTTGGACCTTTCCGGGTATTTTCCTCATCGAGAGAATATTATACTTATTAAAAATAAAATCCTATTTTATACCACCTTCGTTGATAAATTAACAAAGACGAATTAATATATCTCAGTTTGTTTCAATTTCAACATTATTACTTTTCTCTTCCTTAGAGCGTAAAAGTTATAATACAGTAATGAGTAAAGCTGAGGAAATTTTACATTATTTAAGATATTTAACGGAGAGGAAAGTGGTGCCTCGAGCTAGAAATTAATTTAGGTCTTAAAATATTAAATTGTAGTGTGAGACTCGTTAAAATAAGATACCGTCGAAAGCGTTAGCAACTGACTCTTCTTTGACCTCGCACCAAGTTGGTCTTCTTTTGATATTAATTATGTAATTTAATATACAATTAAACTTTAATCGTCCGACTTAATCTCTGACAAGTTTCTCTGTTATTCTGTATACAAAGTTCTTGTAAATTAGAGTTAAACTTAATGTGAAATACGCATTCTAAAGCTACACAAATCAACAATACGTAAGTACAGTAGTGCATCACTTCCCGTTGTAGTATTTATTGGAATGTGGAAGTGAGATAGCACTTTCTTGCGGCAAATGCACTACCGTCACCTCAGCGCCAGCGTTGCGATGCCTGTCAAATAAAAATATTTTGTCACATAGTGTTCAGTCAGCCCGAATTATACTGCTATTCTAACCTATGTTGATAATCGTATAATTAGGTGATATAAATTATAGGCCAGTCAGTATGTCATTTGAGGTAGGAAGTCATGCGACGTCGACGATATTTTCAGAGCTTGTGGGGGGAAGTGTAATGGTGAGTGAAATCAGCTTGGGTTCGCCGCCATATTGGAAAATGAGTCGCCGGCGGTTTTATTCGAATATCTCGGCAACCGTTCAAACTAGAACACAATTAAAACAAGCCTTTTAAGGGTTGTCAAGCGTACTAGAACTTTGTCTCTTTTTTCATACGATGTATGGTTTTTTAATTATTTCGCGGCAAAGTTCTAATTTTGCTCCAAAATTGCTTTCTTTGTCTTTTAGTTCTTACAAGATATCAAAGTTGTAGCTCTAGAAAAAACCTTCAAAGGGAGATTTTTAGTTTCTGTCTCGCATAAATGCTACAGCCTGTAGCGCGCCGGAAACGTCGACTGGTGTCCACACCACCCGGGAGGGCTACCTCTCTTTAGCACATTTTTTAAGTGGTTTCAGGAGGCCTAATCCGCGGCTTGTTGTTACATCACGTTATTCCTGATGCTCTTCGTAACTTTTTGTTATCCTTCTTTGGTTGATTGTGTTCCCGTAGAATTTTTTTCATTTTCGGCGTTTTCTGTTTGCTGTCCCAAAGTTATGTTTATCGCCGTATATTGGCTGTACAAGTCAATCGCGTCTTCTTCACACCATCTAGGAAGATCTGGGGTGTTTTCGCAAATTTCACCGCTGCAATATTGATGATCGAACACTGCAACCCCGTTTCTTGGCATCCGCAAGCCTGCCCACAATTTCCTTTGCATTTGCATGCAAATAGTTTCGGAAGCGCATATGATGCAGCTTGCACTTGCAGGTATGTTCGAAAACTTGCCATCATAGAAGAAATTACATCAAATTTACTTCCAAAACTAATTGCATGCAAATGCAAAGAAAATTGTGGGTTTAGGATGCTGAAGTGGAGTTAAAGAGCTCGATCTGTCAAGATTGCAACGGTGAAAATTGCAAAAATACCTCGGATCTTCCTAGATGGTGTGTAAAATACACGATAGACAAGTACAGTCAAGATACGGCAATAAACACAACCTTGGAACAGCAAACATAAAACAGCGGAAATGAAAAAAATTCTACACGAGCAGAATCAACCGATAGAAGAAGAACAAAAAGTTACAAAAAGTATCAGGAATAACGTGACGTAACCGCAAACTGTTGATTAGGTCTCCTGAGGAAACCACGCAAAAAAAAACGCACCAGGGTGGTGTGGACACAAGTTTGCTATGACAATGTGTGCGCCGAAATAGTGACTTTTCGGTTAGCTACGGACTGTAGCATTTAGTAAGGTCAAAAAATAAAAATACCGCTTTGTAGGTTTTTCCTATAGGGCTACAAATTTGGTGTTTTGTATTCTTCTCGTAAATGTGTCCGATTACGAGAAAAAAATAGAAAAAAGCGAAAAAACATTAATTGTATGAAAAAAGTGCACATGGACAAAGCTGTAAGTAGTACTTTTGAAAGTCCATAAAAAAATGTTTAATTTTGTTCTAGTTTGAACGGTTGCCGAGTTATACGAATAAAACCGCAGGCGCCCCATTTTCCAGTATGACGGCGACCTCCACAAGCCGATCTTCAGAACAGCTCCGCAATACACTTACCAATAGTCCCGCATAAGCCCTGAAAATATAGTCGACGTCGTAGAAATTTGTACCTTAATATAGGGATTTTGGACATACTGACCGGAGTATTAGTGTGACGATAGATAATTGATACAATTAGCAATAAATGAGCGTACAGATTCGTTATCTTCTGACTATCGTTTAGTTGAAGAAGTGATGCAATATCTGGACCAATGCTACGCCTGTCAATGGAGTGGACAAAGATGCATGATGGAAAAACTAGCATGGTAATGAGGTTTATCGTCATTAGACTGCTTTTATGTTTTGTGGAAATCTATACAGGATTCCGAACGGAAAATTCAGTGACTTGTTGAACTATCCTTCTACAACAGAGAGTAAGGGTATGGAATTGGGGTATATTACTAGGTAAATATGAACATTTTTCACATTTACCTAGCAATATTCTTGGAACTAAATCATGCTCAGGCTGAACATTTAATTTGATTAAACTATAAATTTATTTGTACATAATCATGTGAAGCTTTTCAACCTAATATCAGATTTGAGATTTCATATTTGATATTCCATTGTCAATGGATCTAAACCTGTATTAAACAAAAAATTGTAAAGTTTCTAATCTTTGATCAATAAGTGCATAATTGCAGCAATTATTTTTTGATAACCAATTAAATTCCTGTGATTTTGATCACTTTATTATTATTACCTTAAAGTGTATTAAATTAAAAAGTTAAAAGTGTCTTTATTATACTAATGATTTACCGTACTTATTTTTCGAGTCACGAGAAAACTACTCTTGTCAGCTGTTTAATTCTATATATTTTTTTAAATTGTGTGTAATTTTATTCTCAAAAATACACTTTCCTGTTTTCCCAGCATTCTTCAAAAGCAGAATTAAGCGTCCAAAAATAATCCTCGAATCGAAATTATTTCCATTGTTTTTTAATCACCTACGAGCTTGTTATTTCTTGACGAGGAGCTTTCGAAATATGATCGAATTATTTTCACGTTTTTCTCTTATTATATTACTACCCACAACAATATCTCAATCAATAATAAAACCTCACCAGCTGTAATTCATCACCGATATAGTAAAATATTAAGTATCAAGAACGATAAGGGACGTTTACCTTTCGATGTTTTTATTAGCACATTATTTTTCTCTTCATTAGAAAGTGTAAGTATTTCTGAGCAGTTGTAGTTAGAGGTACATAAATTATTTTAACAACAAAAATTTATATAAAATTGGTTGTAAAGTACTTAACACTTACTCCATGGTAATACTTGGGCATATTTATCAGTCTATTAGTAGTCAAGTTTAAGAATAAAAAGTTCCATAATATAAAAAGGATTACGAATATAAAGAAACATTTCTGCATTACATCAAATTACTCATAATTTTGGTAACATCAATAATGCTTTAATTTCTGCGAAAAAACGTTCACGATTGTACATTTAAGTGTAACACTTTGTATTCCTAAAATTTGTATTGCTGGGTAATTTTATAATTTTTAAAATTGTAATACCTATTGTATTTATATTATGTTAAATACATTAAATAAAAATGTATCAAATAATCGAGTTGTCGACTTTCTCTTCTGCGGGACCAACCTGGCGATCTATACACCTGTATATTACCATCTTTATTGCTATTTGGAACAAGCACACCCACGAACCATTTCTTTTAGACATCAGTGAATAAGCTAACGGGGTTTTTAAAAATCAACTTTCCTACAGAATTATTGATCATTTTGTATACCTACACTCGTGATCTTTCCCCTATAAATGCATTGTAGAAGACCCTTCTAGGATGTCACAATAAAATGTTAAGTTTCAAAATTTGAACCGAGTAATCATTTATATATTTTATATCTAGTATATTACCATGATTTTCATTGTTCATAATATACTCCCTGAAACAATTATATTACAATGTGCATCACCTTCAAAATAAGTCATTTTGAAAATATTCTCCTCCAAAGTATTAATAGAGATGAAAATATATTTAAAAAAATGCATGAAATAATTAAAACTTTGTGCGTTCCTACATTCTGACCAGGATAAAGATACGTAGTAAACGATTTGCCAATAGTTTCAACACTAGAGCAGTTATATATTTCTTTCAATAATGTGGTTTTAATAATGACACAAGTTTAATTATGAATATAGCAGGAGCAACCGATAGCATGGACCCACGGTTATGATTGCTATGTATATCAGTGAGAAATCATCTGATGATGTCAACCTGGTTTACAATGTGCGTCTCGAGTTAAGTCTTAAGTGTTTTGGTTGAATTTAATTGATTTAAATAATATACAAGGGCCGGTCTTTTCACCTTAAGTTCACTTTATCCAGCAGTTATTTACCTAGGATACAATAATTGTTACAACAATTAAAATCAACAAATTTAACTGCCGGACAAAGTTGATGGCAAGATGAAAAGACCAGGACTAAATGATTGAAAAAATAATTCACATCCTATATTAATGATACACATAAAGGCATACACTGTAAACACTAACAGAATTTGAAACACAAAAATAACTGTTGGATAAAATGAAACACTGAAGTTAAACATATCACAGGAAATTGAACTGCCATTCCTGTGATGCAAAAACCACACCAACTGTAAAGTTTAGTTCGATACACATCGCGCTATTGAAATTTCAGCTTAAAAAGCACATTCTTTATCGCAGAGATTGTTTGTTAAAAGCTACTGAATTGTTACGGTAAACACAATTTTCGCTTATTAGCTTAAAGTAAATTTGATATCATTGGCAGGTTCAAATCTTCCAACAGTTATGAACGTTAATTTTAGTTGCTTTGCATTAATTGTACCAGAACTTACAATTTTACTTAAAAGTTAACAATATTTTTAATCATTCAATGTCTGATTTATTCAGTCAAGTTAATATTAGGTTAAATTATTCTAAACTATAATGAGTTAAAATAACACACACACATCGTACTAGGATATTCCTGCATGTCTATTTTGTTTGACTATAAAAAAATTAGAGACTATGCAGACATAACCTTCAAATATTCATTGGACGTGTATACAGGGTGTCCCGAAAATACAGGTCAATCTCTTAAAGGCTTATTCTAAAAGCAAAATTATGGCATTCGAGCCATACAAAGCTATATTCCAAAGTACACTATAATATAAAGTTATATTACATCTTCAGTGCTAACTTGGCTGACATTGATACACTGGATGATTAATTTTTTTTAATTAAAAATAGTTTGTTCTTTTGATTATTTGCTTCAATCCCACTTATTAAATTAGTATTATTAATGTTACTATTATATTCTAATATAACGATTTTAATGAACTGCCAATATTAGGTATCAGATTATATTTTTAGAAATAACATGCTTGTACTTAAACGACGTAAAAACATAAGTAATATAATATACAAAAAACGAAATGTTTATTACTCTTTTTCATGAAATAAACGTTAATTTTATTTATGTTCAAATTGCCCTTAAATAATATAAAGCGCATTAAACCTTTGCTAATATGTCGATTAAATAAATCAGCGCGTCAATAAAAGTGAAATGAAAAAATACAGTAGCACAAACTTAGTGTTTATACGGTCATAAAATGCAAATGGTGTCACGTGATACGCTTTGCGGGTTATGAATCCCATATGTGTCGTGCGCACGAAAATTTTACTAAGACGGATAAAACGTTATTGCTGTAGATGTGTAGGTTTTATAACAACACGCTCCCAGAGAGTGAAAATACGGATATTATATTACTTTAGGATTTTTAGTATAACGTGATATTTCGTTGTATTAATTCGTGCCAAATGCATTTTAAGTAATATACTCATAAGCAATTAAATTTTATTTCCGTTTTCAATTCATTTCTATTTATTGTTAGATTTTCAATTTTCCAAAATATATTACTTTATAAAATTATAAAGTGATTTTTAGAAGATTTTGATCCATAATAAAACATAACTAGTGAAACAGTATTTTTTTGCGCTTTGGATCTGCTCACATAATTACTGAATTATTATATTATGTAATCCATAATTTTTACCTGCTCTTGGTGAATCGCATGGTTCCGCTGCAATTTTCGAAGCAGCAGGAGGGAACCAAAAAGTGAAATTTAGACGTTAACCCAAAAACGAAAGTTGGATTAAAATTTGTAATTTTCCTGAAGCGGCCATTGTTCTCGTATCCCTTTCTAACCGCCCGAATTTTATACAACCCTATCATGGGTGTACTGAAACGTTAATAACTTTTCTAATACTGGACGGATTGCTACCAAATATAGCCTAAAAGATTTGCCCATCAAATACGAAGCGACGCGCCCGAATCGCCCGGAAAAAAGCCTTTGTGGTGGCAAAGTACTCGAAAATCTCGCGCGAAATTAGACCAAGTCTGCCTGACAGGTTATCCCATACTCACACCATGATGATTAGTTAATGCAAATTAAATGTCATCTCGGTTGTCAGATAAAAGTGTCAAAATTACTTTACGTTTTAAAATTACCTCAATTAAAAATTGATAATAAGTCGTAAAACAAAATAACTTTTGCAGTTGAGAAATAATTTATTCGCCGTAATGTTAACTTTCATGTTCTCTAACTGCTGAAGGTAATGATATGTTATAAAAATTATACTTTTTGAGTATGGCTGAAGTTGGACGTGTACTTGTTTATGGGGGAAGAGGCGCTCTTGGAGCTAAATGCGTTTCTCATTTCAAAGCTCATAATTTTTGGGTGGGTTCCATTGATTTGAATGAAAACACTGAGGCAGACTGCAACATAATTGTCAAAGAAGAAGAACCTCTTCAGCAACAAGAAGCCGTTATTCTGTCCTCAATTAATTCAGCTTTAAATGGATCAAAGATTGACGGAATATTCTGTGTAGCTGGAGGTTGGGCTGGAGGGAATGTCAAGAAAGATTTGGCAAAAACTGCTGAACTAATGTGGCACCAAAGCGTGTCTAGCTCCCTTATCACTGCTGCTATCGCTGAAAACTATTTGAAAGACGGCGGCGTGGTTCAGCTGACTGGCGCTAAAGCAGCTCTTGAAGGGACTCCAGGAATGATCGGATACGGATTGGCAAAAGGAGCAGTTCATCAACTGACGAAATCACTTGCACAGCAAGAAAGTGGTTTGCCTAAAGATTCACTCGTTGTAGCTGTATTGCCCATAACCCTCGATACGCCAATGAACAGGAAATGGATGCCAAAAGCCGATTTCTCGACCTGGACACCCCTTGAATTTGTTGCAGAATTGTTTCTATCATGGGCTTCTGGAAAGGACAGGCCCCAAAACGGCAGTCTCTTGCAATTGGCAACCAAAGATTTCGCTACTGAATTGATTCCGGCTTAAAATCGTCCCGATATATTCATATTTAGTCAAACCAGGCAACGTAGTAATCTTATTATTTCCATTTGTTTGCATTATTAATACAGGTATAGTTTTTTGCATGTTCTTAATTATAAATAATTATTTTTCAGTTTAGTAATTTTAATAAATTATTTGATGTTAGTTAAAAAAATTTGTATATAAAATCAGAAACATTAATAAACTTCTCTTAAAAGCTATGACAAAGGGTGGGTATAACTGCCAAAAGGAAGTGGCAATTAAATCAACTAATAACTAGGAGACAATAATAATATACCGGGTGGCCACGAGGCAATGTATGCCCTTAATTTTTTGGCCGTTTTTTAATTAAAAAATTTCGTTTTTGGTACAAGTGGGCTATTTATAGACTAACAGGAACGAAAATATCATTTCCGGTTGAACCGGAAGTGACAAAAACTTTTTTTCTTAAATATAATGACCGTGTTTATTTTGTGGTGTTTTATAAAGCATAAAATTCTAACTTGAACAGTATTTTCCAGTTTAAAAAATTTCCAAAAATAAGTGAGATACGAACGATTTTTTATTTTTTACAAAATGGCAGCGTCAGATGAATGCGATGTAAGAAAATTACTAAGTAGGCTATGGAAATTATTAGCAAGGTAGTAAGCTTGTCTGTAAAGAACAAAATAATTATTTAAATTACTGATAGATACGACTATTTTTAGGTTTTTTCAAAAATCGGAATTTAATTTTCATTTTCATTTCCGTAGGAGTCCTATGGAAAATTTTAAATGGGACCGTACTATTTTTTTTTTATTAATCGGACATAATGATTCATAAGCTTTAATTTTTCGCCAATATTCATTTCTTAACGAGATCCTTTGTAACAATAAAAGTGGGTTTAAAGAGTTCTTTAAAATTATTTCTTGTTTAATTTGTGCTTACTTTTTAAAAACACTTTTAATATTACAAAGGATTTCGTTAAGAAATGATTATTGGCGAAAAAATTAAAGCTTATGAATCATTATGTCCTACTAATAAAAAAAAAAATAGTACGGTCCCATTTAAAAATTCTCCATAGGACCTCTACGAAAATGAAAATAAAAATTAAATTCTGTTTTTTGAGAAAAACCTAAAAACAGTCGTATCTATCAGTAATTTAAATAACTATTTTATTCTTTACAGACATGCTTATTACCTTGCTAATAATTTCCATAGCCTACTTAGTAATTTTCTTTCATCGCATTCATCTGACGCGGCCATTTTGTAAAAAATAAAAAATTGTTCTTATCTCACTTATTTTTTGGAATTTCTGAAATCGGAAAAAACTGTTGAAGTTAGAATTTCATGCTTTATAAAATACCATAAAAAACGCAGTCATTCTATTTAAGAAAAAAAAGTTGATGTCAGTTCCGGTTCAAACGGAAGTGGTATTTTCGTTCCTGTTAGTTTAAAAATAGCCCACTTTTGTCTTACTCATGTATATCAAAAACGAAATTTTTAAATTAAAAAACAACAAAAAAATTGGGGGCGTACATTGACTCATGTCCATCCGGTATACATACTTTTGTTTAAGCAATATTCTTTCATGGTCAATTGTTCAAAAATTACAGCTGCTGAATATAAAGGCATTCTCGAGTTTGGGAAATATAAATAAAATAATAGATAAATAAATACACCACATGTAATTACGACCCCCTTTATCCCAGAAGGCTCTAGAAGAGCCTTGTGCGGGAGGGGGCTACACATTTAAAGACGAGGGACACACATGCAATATCCGTGTATAATGGAAAAATCCCTCTCAAAGTATTTTCCATTGCCACGACCGGGAATCGAACCCGGGACTTTTGGGTGAGAGGCAGGTACGCTACCATCTCGACCATCCAGTCCTATTATGCTTGGCTCATTGCCCTGACTTCATTAATATTCGCGACTTATTAAACAATTAATAAAATTGAGTAAAAGCAGTATTATTTGTTTAATATAATTAGGTATCTGTAACGAAATTTTTCATGTCAATACAGTGGATTGGTTGCGCATGGCGCAAAGTCGATCCACTAATCTACTCTGCGTATGTTTCATGGTTTAACTTCATTACGGGCAACAGTCTCAACTCAAACGTACTTTATTCATCACAATTATCTATTATCTTTATCCCTATTATATTTCGTAGCTCGTCCTGGTCAATGTTACTTTTACGTGTAGCATGGTGTCCAAAGTGTTTTCCTCTTGACATCATCGGAAGCATCATGTGAAGTCTCTGACACAAAATTAAGGGAGTAGGATCCTTCATGGTGGTAACAAGTCAACGAGTCATTCAATAATAGGACTACAGATGGTGCATTTTAATGACGTGCATTATTGTAATGATCGTACCCTGGATTAATTTAAAACCAACATTTCAAATAATCGTTTTTCACACTTTGAGTAACTGTAATTTTTATGTAATTCACCGTGGAATAAAAATGGTAAAAATCATAGAAAATTCTATAACCTACATTAATATTGATAGTTAATTAATAAATAAGTACGCGAGCGGAGACGAGAGAGATAGATAATTAGAAAAACATGTGAAGAAAAAAGAAAACAAAAATTTTTCGGTTGAAGGCATTCCCTCGGGTTTAATTCGATAATAGATCGTCTCTTACTGATTCATTATGTCATCAAATTGTGAAAATAGTTGTTAAGTATTTTGGAGAACAAATGATAAAAACAAATTCAAAATAAATATTCATGGAAAACAGTAACTTTAAAATAAACTTTGATGCGCTGGGTGATTTGATAATGCCTCCATTCAAAGAGGCAAACAAATATAAAGTCGCAATGAAAAATTCAAAACACTTTCCTCAGAACAAAAGTGATTCATGTTTTAAAAGTGTAACTTATTTAAACACCAAAGAACTCTGAAAAGTTTCGAAGCCACAGTTTCCTTTTCATGACTCAATATATATTGGTTTTCTTCTGGTACGATGATTTTTATGTTTTAATTTTTGACATTAAACATAGATCAAATTTAATCTTAACATTTTATTAGAATTGTAATACTTAACAAATTTTTCTGTTGATTTGAAATACAATGGTCCAAAGAAATTTTCATAAAAATTCTATTTTAGGTCTTTATAAGTATATGTTTTTATTATATGAATGAATTAAAATAATGGTAGTTTTTAAAATTGCACATATTAATGCTCAATCTCTGTTGGCAGGTTTTAATGAAATTAAGGAATTTATAACGACAAATAATTATGATATTTTTCTAATTACTGAAACTTGGTTAGGGGAACATATTGATAATGATGTTGTGAATATATACGGCTACAATCTTGTGAGAGTTGACAGATTGCAAAGGGGGGGTGGAGTTGGTATGTATTTGAAAACCAGTATACACTTTGATACTATTGAGGTAAGACAGCATGAATCTTTGGAGCAATTGTGGCTAAAAATATCTTTAAATAATATAATATATGCTATTGGAGTTTTATACCATCCACCTAATACAAATAAAAATGACTTGTTCGACACATTTGAGGATGCTATTTCCAATATTCTGCCATATTGTGATGATATTTTGTGTGCAGGTGATATAAATCTTAACCTTCTTGATATGGACAATTTATATAGTAATAAGTTTTTATCGTTGTTAGAAACTTATGGTTTTTCACAACTTATTAATGAACCTACACGTATAACTGCAAATAAAATGTCGCTATTAGATATTATGGTTTGTTCAAGTGCGGTGAACATTGCAAGTTGTCGTGTTGTGTATGGAACCAATATTATATCTGATCATGAATTAATTGAATGTTCAATAATAGTTTATAAACCTGAAAAAATTAATAAAATAAAAGTATTTAGAGATTTTAGAAACTTTGATACAAATAAATTTGCTCATGACTTGCAACTGGTACCATTTCATCAAATTTTATACATAGATGATATTAATGATAAAGTTAGTCATTTTAACAATTTAATTATTACCTTGTTCGATAAACATGCCCCAGTAAGAACAGTTCGAATAACTAAGCATAAAGCTCCGTGGATGACAGATAATATTGAACTTTTACAGAAATTTAAAAATCAGGCACTTATGAGATATAAGAAATCTAAAAATCCTAACCATTTTAATTATTATAAGCAATTAAAAAATTATTTAACTACTGTTATTAGAAATGAAAAGAAAGGCTACCTAAATCACAGAATTATGGTAAATAAACATAAATATTTATGGAAAGATTTGGATGCGCTAAACATTCACTCAAAAAAAACTAATAAGGATATTCCAACTCAATTGAATAATGTCGAAAATATTAATAATTATTTTATTAATGCGGCGCCCTCCTTTGCGAATATTAATGTACAAAACACTGTAGATTTCTATTCTAACAATGTTAAAATAAATGTAGGTACCAAATTTGTATTTAAATTGCTAAGTGAAAATGAAATATTAGACATTATAAATTCGATATCAAGTCAAGCTTCTGGATGTGATGAAATTAATATTAACATGATTAAATATTGCTGTCCTTTAATATTGCCTTATGTCACTCATATAATTAATGTATGCCTATTAAATAATACATTCCCAGATAGTTGGAAGTCATCGTATGTAATACCTCTACCAAAAATTGATATACCTAAAGATTTTAAAGATCTAAGACCGATACATATTTTACCCTCTCTATCAAAAGTATTAGAAAAAGCAATTTATTTGCAAATAAATAGTTATTTAAATGAACATAATTTGTTACCGGAGTACCAATCTGGTTTTAGGTCTAATTATAGTTGTACATCAGTATTAGCGCATATTTGTGATGACATAATCAAAGCTACTGATAAGGATGAACTCACTGTTTTAGTTTTAATGGATTACTCCAAAGCGTTCGATTGCATTAATCACAAAATATTATTATCAATTTTACATTATGTTGGATTTAATAATGACGTAATTGACTTTTTTAAATATTACCTTACTGATAGGAAACAAATAGTTAAACTAAATAATAGAAAATCATCTGAGGGTATCTTAGACAGTGGGGTTCCGCAAGGATCAATTTTGGGTCCATTGCTTTTCTCTTTATACACAATAAATTTACATGCCTGTTTAAACCACTGTAAAGTTCACTGTTATGCTGATGATACACAGTTGTATATGTCATTCAAACCCACTGATATCTTAAATGCTAATGCAGCTATCAACTTAGATATAGCAAAACTTATTAAAACCTCGGAAGAACATTGCCTAAGTATTAACCCATCAAAATCTGCCTCAATGTTGTTTGGTAAACCGTCTCTCAGAAATCAATATCATTTGGATTTGAATATAGTTATTAAAGACATACATGTGGACACCGTAAAAGAAGCAAAGAACCTTGGTTTTTATATTGATAGTGACATGCGTTTTAAAAAACATATTGATATTTGTATAAGAAAAGCATATGGAAATTTAAGAAAAATATATAATAGTAAAGATCTCCTCAATAAATCGACACTAAAACTGTTATGTAATGCTATCGTCTTATCACAATTCAATTACTGCGACACTGTATATGGACCGTGCTTGGATGCCTTAACAAGTAAACGCATACAAAAAGTTCAGAATTCATGCGTGCGTTTGATCTGCGGAATTCGAAGACGTGAACATATTTCTCACAGAATAAAAGATATCGGATGGTTAAATATGTACAATAGACGTCTCCTCAGTGCATCTGTCTTCTTTCATAAAATATTGCTAAATAAATGTCCACCTTATTTATACAACAAAATACGCTTCAGAACTGATATTCACAACATTAATATTAGAAGAAAGTCCTTAATCATACCCCCAGTTCACAAAACTACATTTTATGAAAGGTCTTTTACTTTCAGTATATATAAAACTTATAATGCTCTACCTGCTGAGATAAGAAAACTCAAAAAAATTAAAAGTTTTAAGTACAGATTACGGAAGTATATCTTAGAGTCTCAATAACAGAATTGAAGCTGTGTTTCAGTGCATAAAATGATATTTTCTTATTTGCTATTTATTTATTTATTTATTTTTTTTTGTAGAGAATGTATTTATATGTATTTATATAAATCTGTCCATGTATCATGGTTAAGTGGTAGAACAGCCTACTATACTTGTTGTAGTTATGCTGAACTTCGCCATTTGGTGAAAATTTATGTAAACTTTTGTATATTCATCAATCTTGCCAATAAAGACCTTTATTATTATTATTATTATTATTATTATTATTATTATATGTCTAGTGCTAGGAAAATTACGACGTATTTAAAATATAATTCTTCTTATTAAACTTAAATTGGGTTGGTATTCAGCTATTATATTTTTAATGTTTTGTTTTATTCAACACTCAGGTCTCTCCCAAAGAACATGTGATCATCATCAATTGGTGGTCTGTACACTGTCCCAAAGCACAATTCTTTTGCTTCGATTTAAGCCTGTATCCAGAGACCCTCAATTGCACTTTTTTCAGCATATAGTATAGGAAATGGGGTGCAAAATCGATGATGAAAGGTTCCCGTCTGACGGCCGGTAAATCGAAGAGACCATGTAAATACAAGAGTTTTTTCACTCTGGAACTTTTGGTATGGTGGGCGGATGGGAGGGGGAGGCATTCTTTTTAAATCGAATTATTACTGATATTCTTCCGGTAGGCGCGCGGGAAACGGAGATTGAAAAGAAAATTTTTTTCAATCTCTAATTTTCTCGCAGTTACATTATCAAGAAAGTTTTACCTTTTTTAATTTCTTTGAACCAACTGTTTCCTGGAACTACATGATGGCAGATAGAAAAATTTATTTAGCAATTTGATAAAAGAATATTTGTCAGACACTGGCCCAGTATACCTGTGGTAAATTGCACAACCATTTCTTATTTCTTAATTCTATACAACATTATGACTTTAACCAATATTTTGCATTTACGATACTCCAATGGTGTAATATGGGTATCCTTGCAGGCTCAAAAAATTTTATTGACTAAATAAAATAAAAAAACCTGCAATTGTTTGTATACAATAATTTTACCCATATTTTTGTAGAACTAGAAAATTGTAGAATCTGTTTCAATTTATTTTTGCATCAAATAGTGTTCCGTTTCAATGAATGCGGGTGATGTATTGATTTTAATCATATACATGTATCTTTCTCATGAATAGATAATTCATTGGCGTTATCAGCGGTTAGTTAGCACAATGTAACGTATATGAGAGCTCACATCAATAGCCTATTCTCAGCCTTATGGCTACTCTCTCGTTCAGTTGAGTTCATAATTAGACTAACTATTGCATAATATGTCCATCTATACTATTATTACATTAATGTTATTATTACGGTCATTTAGCACAATTAAGAAATTTGGTGAGACTGATTATGTAAGAATCTAAAATGTTTGTAGGCGTTTCAACTAATAAAATAAAAGAAAGAAGTAAATATTTAATTAAATCGTATCAAAAACAAATTCTATAATATAATAAAGAATACTTCTCACTAAACAAAGTTCGATTTAAACTAAACGAGAACAGTAGCTTAGAGTGGGAGGATCCGATGTCGCTGGCATGACCCTGCAAATAAGAAAAATATCCTTTGAGCATCTCAGTCCACGTTAATCTTTAATCATTTAATATGCAAGCAGTCGGTAGGAGTTGAACCTACGCTCCCAGGGGAAGGTCTGATAATATAATCAGATGCTGCGGACTTTCAGCCAACTGCATTTATTACTCAGTTACTAATAATCAATTATCAATGATCAACTATCAAAAACGATTCTGTCCCCGGCACTGTGCACAATCAAACAGTTACTAAGCTTTGGATGTGCAATGGGTATTAAGGGAGGAGAACGCGCAGAATACCCATCCAAAGTGCAACCATTAGTCGGGCATTCTACTCAATGCCTAACTAATCTTTATCAACAAGTTGTCCTCAAACAGGTGCAACCTGTCCTCTCTCTACAGAATCCCACCTGAGCGTGCAATGGCATCAAATCTCTCAAGACACCCGCTCCAGGTAAGGAAGCTAATGCTGTGGCGTGCAATGACACCAAGGGGGGAAACGCACGAGGTGTCCGCTTCAGACATTAACAAAAACAAACTGACAAACTTGACCAAAACGCAAGACAGAAGGAGTGCTTATTACTTTGATTGAATTTATAAAAATACTTGCTACTTGCTCATGCGGAAAGAGAATACTCAGTGACAAAACTCACCCCTAATAGAATTCTTAGCAACAAACAAAACACAACACAGCCTAATCACACAGAGTTTACAGTAAGAGTGAAAAAAGTCTGAACTCTTAAAATGAATAAAACTGTATAACGCAAGCGGTCCCTAACGAACCCTCGATAACCAAAACATTTCATACTAACAAATTTGGCCTTATCGTTAGAATAACAAACATTTGCGTTCAAGTGTTTAGCTGTGTTGGCGTTTGAATTTATATTCATTAGAAATTACTTTTAAAACTAGCCCAAATAATGGTTAATTTAAATAAGTCTTACAATAAAATTATTAGTTAATAATTTTAAAATTTATTTTAATTTTACATTGAGCGTTCAGATAAATAATGATTTTCTATTATACTTACTACGAGATAGTGGTATTATAGATGAAAATGACAAACAATTTTTGTGCGTGAACACGATTTTCTGGATTCTGCTCTTGCTTGATCAAAAACTTATTTTCAGTGTATTAAATTTTCAAAAATGTATAGAGGCCTCTGGTAACAACATATAACATCTTTTCTGTGCAAGATATTGAAAAATTTTGTAAGCAAAACTTGCTCAGAATTAAGAAATATGACATTGCACCAAGTTTGATCACTATATGCATATTTTTGATTTTCGTTAGATTTATTGAATTGTAATTTAGTTCACTTTTTAATAAATCGTTTAACCATCAAATATCTAGTAGGGTTTTCATGTATTTTGTATACCTGAATGTATACTATTCAGTAAATCTAACAAAAATATAAAATTTGCAAATAGTTATCCAATTTGGTGTGATGTCATATTTTTTTATTCTGAATAAGATTTTCTTACAAAATTTATGAATATCTTGCACAGAAAAGGCTGTTTACCTGAAGCGATTTTTAATTTATAGGTTGTCACCTACATATTTTTGAAAGTTTAATATACTGAAAATAAGTTTTGGATTAAGCAAGAGTATATAAAAACCAGCAAATCGGTTTATAATCAAAATTTTTGTGTCATTTACACCTACAATATTGCTTTACCGTGGACACATTGTATGTTTGTTCACTGATAAAAATGAATTTTTATAATAGAAATATCTAATTTATTCAGATTAATGTCGGTAACATTGTAGACGATAAAGCAGTTGGAATGTGAATAATACGTCATTATTATCCATAATCAAATTATCAAAAAACAACTCGATCTTTATGTTAGAAATTAATTTAAAAGTTAATAATCGATAACAATTTTATTCGAAATGTCGAATCTGGGGCATTAAAAAACAGTAATTGATCCTCAGTATAACCCAGAACCTTTATTTCAATTTGAACAAATTCAATAAAGCAATCCCTTGCCAATTTACGTCTGCATACTAAATTTATAGCTCTTACACTTCCTTCCTTCTGACATTTTTTATTAAATTTCGTGAAGGTACGAGAACTGACATAGGAATATCGAAACCAATTAAAATTCTTTTTTTATATCAATATTAAAATAATTTTTTGCTACGAAATACAACACTAATTAAAGACCAAAATTTGTTCTGCTTGATTTCAAATAAACTCAGGGTAATTGAAGTGGATCAATTGAGATATTTGAGATGCGATTCAATAAACCGTAACTTATGTGTGTGCCCGTGAAATTGCTACAAAAAACAAATTGGAAAAGAAGGAAATAATTATTTATTATGATAATTAAAAATAAATATAAATTTTTGCAAAGCTCTACCGTTATTAACATTGGTAATAATATTAATAATAATAATTTATTATTTTCTGTGTGTTTCCAATGTTAATCATATACCTATGTTAAGATGAAAAAAATTCTTGTACAGAGAGAAAAATAACAGAAATAAAATAATTGTTTAAAATAGTTAAAATATTAGTTATTTTCCAAAGCATTGTTCATCTCTGCATACATTGTAAAACGCATTCTTGATTGTGAGTCAATATCATTATAATATAACAATAAAAGAAATAACACAGAACCCTATATGGTCCACTGTGTATCCTTCTCCTTAGCGATACAGTGGGTTGAAAAAATCACACAAAAGACCTCCACAGATGTCGTGCTCCATCCAGTTTGAGATAATCGAGAATGGGACAGGACTGGCCTTAATTGTTACTAAATATTGATTATTAATTTTATACCAAGCTCAATATAATTATTCATTATATAAAAAACAAATCACAAGTATGAACCACTACACTAATATTTTTTCTTTTGCTTAAAAAATTGTAAAAATATTTAAAAAAATGTGATCTTATTTAACTTAATTTTTGTGGAAACTATTGATAAATAAACAAAATAAACAGATATGGACGTATCATGGAATTTCATTGAGTGAACCATAAATTCTATAAAGTCCTGATGAGAGTCTTTATTTGATTCTCACCACAACAATTTCGTCAAACTCTTTTGCAAAATAAATAAAATTAGAAGAGGTTTGAAATACTAAACTCTGACAATGTGGACCAAGTTGGATTCTCTATTTGCGTTTAAAACGTAACATTTTTATCTAAACCGTAAATTTATACATGAAACATGCAAAATCAGAGCTTCCAAACGCTTGTATTTCAGTAATATATCTTCCAAGTAAACATGATATCTCGATGTTGTCTTATGTTGTACATTGAGTTTATTAAAACTTAAACATTTATTTCTGACCAATATATCTATTATACACTGTAAATTTATGATCTAGTTTATCAAAATTATGGTCTAATAAATTAATTAATATGCAACGCTCTAGGTGCTCATAGTTTAGTTAATTTTAACATTATTGCGCATAGGGAAAGGTTTATTAATACTTCCCTGGTTAGAGGTAATTACTTAATTACTTCGTAATAGATACATTGCAGGTGCTTTTTGCTCGCTAAAAAAATTATTTATAGAGAACATGTTTTAGGCATACAAAATGGCTAACCCCCATTTGCGTCTCAATACGGAGAGGTTTAACAAAAAGAACATGTTGGTTATTCCATAATTAGCAAACGCAGGTTTAATAATATCTTTAGAAATGCCTTGATCTTTTAAACTCGAGAACAGATTTATTTGGTGTTTTAGTAGAATTTTTTAAGACATAAGTTTTCCAGTCATCAGGAAATAAATCGCAACTTTTAAATATTTCAAAAGATAAAATAACTGAAGTAAGTTTTAAAAAACATGATACTTGAACGAACAAGTTGATTCATTCTAGTTAGGTTTAGGAACCATGTGGCTCTTTTCAGATATAAAAATACTGATAACTACCAGCATACATTTTAAAATAACCATAGTGTAGAACTTGATGATGATTGAAAGTTATAAGAAATGTAACAAATGAAACACAAGTAAATGTATTTAACCACTTTGTAATATTCGACAATAATATCTAGAATTCTAAAGTGATTCCAATAATTTGTATGTCAAATAGATTTTATATTTGTATGTTCAGGAGTGGAGCATCAATATAAATATATCAAATTGGATATTTTTGTCATTATTATGCTTGTATAAAAGCTAAATAAGTCATTCATAATCTTTAGATATTTGTCATGAAATATAATAGATACTCACTGTAAGCACATACAATATTGTTATATTCTGTAAAAATATACTTCCCCAGAAATTGTTATATTCTTTGCAAACAAATATGTGGCATTTGGCATCTAATTTCTGATTTCGTAAATGTCAGCTAAAGAGTAAAAAAAGTTACATATACACTATAATGCTAAAAATAATAGTATGAGATGTTAAATTTAAATAAGATAGCCAATTAGGAAAATCCATGTTTCTGAAGGATATCAATGAAAATAGAAACGTTTATTTTTACCAGAAAAATGGTCCTGGAAAAACAACAATCTTGAAGTGAGACTAACAACTGAAATAGGTTTTTTGAACCAGAAAGATAGTGCACCTATATAACTGTCAATAATTTGATTTGAAAAAATATTGCATTTATGTTATTTATAAGAATTACTTAAACAGTTTATATTATTTGCGAGGAACTGCTAAGACTATTCTATAGAATGTACAGCAACAATAATTATCCTATAAAAAATGTAATAAATCCACTGTGAAGCATAACTTCCAGCTTTTATAACTAGTTAATTTAAAAATTAATATTTATTTTGCAGGATATGAATACCTACACAAAATACGAAAATTAAATAAATCCGGAAATATAACAAACCTTTAATAAACGTAATTAAACAGTATATTTGTCTATATTTTGTATTTAGTAACAAATAACTCGCAATGAATTTCATATAAAATCAATTTTTAACAAACACTTTATTGTGCTATTAAGGCTGAGGTATTTAATGAAGCGCTACATTCTTCGTTTTATTATAGGAAAAATACAAACACCAGCCTCGTACAATTTTAGGGACAAAATGCCACTGTAAAAAGAAACTAGCAACCTAAGCATCAATTTTCCTTGACGTCCAGAACTGGAGGGTCATATAAAACGGCGCAAAAAGTGCCGATAAAACGTAACCGTAATAATTTTAAATGTGTTTGATGTGTATTTTTCCTGTTTGTTTTTCCTATTTTTCCCTCATTAAAGTAATCAAGAACCAACTTGATTTTAGAATTTATTATGTAATATATTGTTACGATTGGAAGCCTTATGCATTATATATTTTTATTTTCGAATATTTATGCATTATGGGGTCCGAAATTAACCATGACCGCATACACATTTTTCTAAACTTAAACAAATTTTCGAGAAATAAACTAGTAACTTGATATTTTTATTGGTCATGCCAGCTCTAGTTGTTTATAAACATTGGAAACAATAAATGATCACCCCCTATCAGCATTTCTTTTTATCTAATAACTTGATTTTGTATATTGACAATAGAAATTTCATTTCTACTGTGTTAAAACTTACACTAGGTAACTGCATTAAATCTTTATTGGTTCCCAGACACTCGTTGTCTGGTCTCACTGTGTTACTATTTGATACCACTCCAGTCACATTATAGAATTCGCCTGCCGAAATCCATGTGAACCGAAATTTTGCATACACCTTTATATAGGCCTTAGAAGCAACGTCTCAAATGTCCCCATCGATATCGTGGTTGCGTCTTCAGTTATTCAAGGTCAAAGGTCACAGAAAACAGTTTCTCGCAAATCTAGCGTCCTATTGATCGTATGACTATTTTGATTATTACAAAGACAAGAAAATTTTCTACAAAAAAGATTATATACATCTTTCACGTACAACCCGCCATTTTTCGCTATACTTTTGAGAAATTATGAGCAGCAGTGCATCCGTTTCCACACCACCTCAGAGGTAGGGTGCAAGGTACGTTTTTTACATGACTTCCCAGTAGGCCTAACCCATGTTTTTCCCTGTGTTAAGTATGTTGTACAGGTCGTCCTCGTTCTCCTCCGCACTCTCCCCACCACTTGTTCCTATTCGTTATCTTTTATCTCTTCGTTCACTTCTTCCTCATCATTTTCCTCCGCTTCTCTAATATTTTCTGTGATGAGATCAACAAGATTAATATTTTTCTTCACCTTGAATATTTTATATTGAGTCTTCAACAGCACTATCAATATTTGCATTAAGACATTGCTGCCTGTGACAATGGCCACAAAGTAGTGAACAGGAGAGCCTAAATTTTCGGTACCCGCAATTCGTGCTCATCCTTTAGTGCAATTGCAAAAGATGGTGTTTAGAAGTTCATCTGGCGCAAGTGACAATAATGTCTTAATAGGCCCCAAAATGTTATTATTGACAGTCCACCCCCACTGTTAGAAATTTAACTTATTGCCAAGCTAATTCTGAACATGATAAAACGCTGGACTCAGATGTTGGTGAGCAGCTGGTGCAGTAGGTGGAAGTAACGATAATTTCACAGCGGTATTAAGTCTTATTGACTTCGCGAATGTCACGTGCCGATAGATGTAAATGGATACGTCTGACTTAGGAGCTCCATACAATGCCAGATGCCAGATGCGTACTCCATTCTGCAAAATGGTCACTACTGGACAATTTTTCTGTTAATATTTTTTTTTTACTTCTGTGAATTTATTATTATTATAATGAGCAGTTGTGTGGCGTGTGGCCGTTCAATACAAAACTTATAAAAGGAATTGCTTTTCATCAGTAAGTACAGGGTCATCACGTGAAAATGTTAGATTCTACTGTAACTTTCTTGCCTTTTTATTTATCGGAAAATTAAAAATTGCTTTACTGACTAATTTCTGGCCAGGAATTCAAATTTTTATAGAAAAAAAACAATCGAGCATTGCATTACAGAGATATAGCTGTCAACATTGTTTTTTCTTATGTAGCACCCTGTATATTATTACATCTCTTGATTCTTCGTTTTTTCCTAATTTCATCGATATAAACATGTAAGCTATTATCATTAATTTTTTACGAGATGGTAGCGTACCGGCCTCTCACCCAAAAGTCCCGGGTTCGATTCCCGGCAGTGGCAATGGAAAATACTGTGAGAGGGATTTATCCATTATACACGGATATTGGATGTGTGTCCCTTGTCTTTAAATGTGTAGCTCCCTCCCGCACAAGGCTCTTCTAGAGCCTTCTGGGATAAAGGGGGTCGTAATTACATGTGGTGTATTTATTTACTTATTTATAAATAATTTAAATTACAACTATAATTATTAATATACATATTATAAATATTTTTTTCAAACTGCCTTCCTTGCTTCTCTACACATAACCTAAGTATATATTTTTTCCAAATTATTTATTTCTCATAAAAAAAAAGATAATAGCTTACATGTTTATATCGATAAAATCAGGAAATAACGAAGAATCAAAAGATATAATAATAAGATGTTACATAAGAAAATACAAAGTTGATAGCTATATCTCTGTAATGCGATGCTCGATTGTTTTTTTCTATAAAAATTTGAATTCCTGGCAAAAAATTAGTCGCTATAGCAGTTTTTACTTTTCCGATAAATTCAAAAGCAACAAAGTTACAGTAGAATCTAACATTTTCACGTGATGACCCTGTACATTTGAAATATTTCATACGTAGGGAAATATACCATATTCTTATTAAAACCATCAAAGATACTTAAATTACTTTTTCTTTCGTAATAAATAATAAACAGGAAACTAACTCCGCCATTTTGAGACACCATCCCGGTCTCATCAAGGCCATCTAATGCTCCTTCCTTTCCTCTTTATATTCAAAGCCTATCCCCGAAAATACGCTATGTCATCTCCGGTTAAACTAAAAGTGAGCAAAAAAACGGATACTTCGGAAAAAACTTACCAAAATTAGAAGAAGATTGGCGAAAATCGCATTTCATTATCTCAACTAGTTCAAAAGTTATAGAGGTTAAAAAAATAGTAGGTAAACGGTATAATCCCAGGCAACACAGTTTGGTTTAAAATACGTTTATATACATATAAAATGGTATAAAAGTTGGTCTAGTATAATAAATATACGTTGTTCGTAAACAAAAAATAAAACAAACGTATAAAATACGTTTAATAAACGTGACAGAAATCAGGCATGGTTGAATTATGGTATAATATTAGTTTCTTAGTTTATAATATTATATTCGTTTTTTAAATTATGTGTGTATAGACGTTTTTCGTAAACATATTATAAACTAAAGTATAAAATACGTTTAATAAACGTGACAGAAATCAGGCTTGGTTGAATTATGGTATAATATTAGTTTCTTAGTTTATAATATTATAATCGTTTTTTAAATTATGTGTGTATAGACGTTTTTCGTAAACATATTATAAACTAAAGTATAAAATACGTTTAATAAACGTGATAGAAATCAAACTTGGTTGAAATATGGTGTGATATAAGTTTCTTAATTTATAATATTGTATTCGTTTTTTAAATTACTTTTGTATATACGTTTTTCGTAAACCTATTGTACACTAAAGTATAAAATACGTTTAATAAACATAACATAAATCAGCAATTGGTTGTATTATGGTGTAATATAAGTGTCTTAGTTTGTAATATTGTATTCGTTTTTTAATTATCTTTGTAAAGACGTTCGATGTAAACATATTATAAACTAAAGTATAAAATACGTTTAATAAACATGACAGAAATCGACTTGGTTGAATTATGGTGTAATACCTACCTATATCTTAGTTTGTAATATACGTATGTACATACATAAAGTATAAAATACGTTTGATATAGGCTGTCCCACCTCTTCATTCCCGCGTACACACGTGACATACAGACGCAGTGTAGACCGCACGAACCCTGTGTTCTACTCCTAGTTTAGTGTTTAGTTTCTCTCATGACTGTCTTGTGTGTTGCTACTGTGTAGTGTTGTTGGAAATAGTTACTTATTTAAATAAAGGATAATTATTTGTTTTAAATATTTTTTATTGCCTACTTCTTACAATAATTCTGAACATTTATGTTTAGTATTTTGCTGCATTAATTTTATTGTTATGTAAGGAGCAAGTATTTACTTATTCGATACTAAATCCGGTATACTATAAGTTTACTTATTTCTGTGTTTTAAACCTATTTATTTCCATATTAACTACTAAGTAAAGAAAAATTAACAGGATTTCGATATGTATAGAATTAACTTTAATTTAAAATATTTACCTAATCTTAATAAATACGTCTATCCTAAACTTATTTTGAATTCATCTTATTCAATTGTATGTGGCCTACGAGGTAAATGTATTTTTGATATACGTATTTAATATTTTAATATAAATACGTATAATATATGTCTATATTCTACGTATTTAATATGCTTTCGCTATACGTATTTTAATTCTAATATAAATACATATAACATACGTCTATAATCTACGTAATATATTTGTTTCCGTCACATGTATTTTAATTTTAATATAAATACGTACAATATATGTTTACAATATACATAATAAATATGTTTTCGCTATACATATATCCTACATTTATCATACACGTTTTTTAAATGTTAAATAGTAAACGTTTTTTAGACTGACATTTTTCCATATTATATATGTTAATACTAAACCGTATCCATACTTTATGATCTACATAAAAAAAACGTTTTTTCAAGTGAAATGTGTTGCCTGGGATACTATGCAATTAAACTACGCTTGTCAATCATTAATTAGGGAATATTGGCTGTAGAAAAATTCTGAAAATAAATTTCAACAGAATTACATATTCATTAATTTTTCAAAAGTCGAAAGATCATATTGTTAAAAAATGTGCGATTATCGCTTTGACAGGATTTAGTGATAATAATCTGAAAACTTTAGAATTATTCAAATACGAGAAAAACTATAGAAGATTTCGACCTCTTCAAGAAGTAGGAAGGTTATTATCTTAGAGACGAACCACTCACTGTTCGATCTACGGACTAGTCAGATTGAGACCCCGGAATCGTACCACTTTTTACGTGTTCAAGACCCTTCCGTTTCTCATGAAAATGGCTCCAAAACGGGATCCGAAGCATCAAGACTTAAATGATCTAAGATGCTGTTCAACCAGAGAACCCAGTAATATTTATATTGACAACAGCGGAAACCTATATAAATTTTTGAATCATTGAGTATTGACTTACCAGTTTTTTTCACAATTTTTTAAATAATTTTTGCAATAAAGCACAGAGGTGATCTTTATACAACACAAAAGCAATTATAATTACAAATACATGATATACGTACGTGTTATGAGGTAAACAAAGGAATAATGAAATTTTAACTAATTATACCCTGCTACTTTAATAGTCATGAGTACACGCAAGAGGAAACTGCATGCTAACAATTAGTGGATTTGTACTGTTCTTTACAGAAATAAGGTTTATTAAGAAATCAGATAATGAATGAATTCATTCAAATATGAAATTAATTTTGTAACAAGGCGTATTAGGGAAAATTGTTAACACATGAAAACTCTTTTATTTCGTTACAAAGTAAATTGCAAGAGATTAAGGAAATATGAAATTTGCATAATTTCTAAATGGAAATTAAAAAATCATTATTAATTTGGTAAAAAATTTTGACCATTGTCTTCATTAAAAGAACTGGCGAAAGTAATATACAAGGTGAATTTAGAATACGCCTGATTATATTCGTCTTTATATTAAGATACATTTAAATATTATCCATTTAAAGTAAAAAGTCATACCTATAGGTAGGTACATTAATAAAAGTGACTGCAAAATACGCAACTTTCCATAATAAACCTTATATGGTAGCAATCGTACTTATATCTGGCTATAATTATTGTGCTGATTTAGCATTAGGTTATAAATTTTTAAAACGGCTTTATACTTTTCGACTAGCGAATTCATGTATTCCATATAACAGGGTGATCCAGTTTCCAATGCGGAAACTTCAGGGCAAGATTGAATTTTGAAAATAATATGAGTTTTCTATATAAACAATAAACATTGCCTCTAAAATGCATCGTTTTTGAGATGAATTTTTTATTTTTTTAAATGATCTCTCAAGCGAACGATAATATTAATAAAATGTTTGGTGATGTAAAATGTCTCGTGAGGCACTAATATTTCTCTATTACAAAAGTTTCCCAACATCGCCAGTGGCGCCAAACTAGGAGGGGGTGATCCTTTCTCCCACCAGAATTTCTGCGGCACTGATCATAGTCACATATATTTTTTTCGATACTATGATATTAATTTTTTCATAGGATGCACCTTTTTTAAGTAAATTGTTAAAAACCATCGGCATGTGCTTGGAAATTAGTTTGAGAATCATTCTTAAAAATTCATTAGCCGTGCATAAAATACATCAAAATTGTAGTTGTAATAAAGACTAATAGATCTTCATCCAATTTCTACCATATGACTTATAAATTGTTGCTTCAATACGGAGATTTTTTTTCCGAAAACAAGAAGTTATTAAACAGAAACTTTTAAGTGTTAAAAGAGTGGAATCAATTATTACTAATAAAAAATTCTGACATAATTTTGATATTTTATGTACGCCTATTGAAATTTAAAAAAATAAATCTTCAACTAATTTCCAAGCACATGTCGATGGTTTCTAGAAATTTACTTGAAAACAGTGCATCCCACGAAAAAATTACAAGAAAGACATTTTGTGCAAAAAATATCATAGAATCAAAAATTTTTTTATTATATAAGTGGCTAAAACCAGTGGCGTAGAAGTGCTGAGAGGAAAAAGGGTTACTACCCTAGAGTTTGATGCCACTAGTCAAGTGATGTTCGAAGGCTCTCGTAATAGGGAAATATTAGTGCTCCATGGTATATTTTACAAATATTTTTTTAATATTGCCGTTCGTTTGAGAGATATATCAAAAGTTGTTTGGAAAACGAAAATTTCATCACCTTATATCACAAAAACAGTAAGTTTTAGAGACAATAATAGAGACAATGTTTATGTTGCAAACTCATTTCGATGCTCTATCATTCCCTGAACTTTGCGCCATGGAAACTGGACCACCCTGTATAAGTATAGTTTCAGGAGAAATATACGTATATATACCGGGTGGTCCAAAAAAAACTGGAATTTTTTATTTTTCTAATAGTTTCGCCAATTTTTAACCGATTTTAATTATTCAAAAACTAAATTATAACTAAAAGATCACGTTATAAGGTAATATAAATATATTTTAATGCCGTTTTGACTAAAATAAATATTGGTTTTAGACGAGTGGCATAGAATATCAACAAAATTGTGATAAAACGGTTTTATGTTACGGACTATATCTTCGGAACCAACTGGTCGATTTTAGTGTTTGATGTCTTAAAATATTCACAAACGTTTATTCTATTATACTTCCTCAATCATTTCATTGTTTATTTAGCAAAAAAAGTTCCAGCCGATCTTAAAGATGGCCCAAGTTTGATGACTAACGCCATCTACAATTTTAAAAATAATTAAAATATATTTATATTACCTCATAACGTGATCTTTTAGTTATAATTTAGTTTTTGAATAATTAAAATCGGTTAAAAATTGGCGAAACTATTAGAGAAATAAAAAATTCCGGTTTTTTTGGACCACCCGGTATATATAAGTATTTTTTTTTTTTTTAATCACTTATTTAACGTCGGCCTATTTCCGCTACCAAGGCCAATCACCGACGCCAGGAGATGAGCAACCCCCAATCTGGAAATTTTGCCGAACCTCTTATCTTACTAAGAGTAGGGATTTTTTACTTGCCTAACATTTAATAGACAAGGGACCGACCTCCGAGGGATGGTATATCCTCAATACACCTCTCGCCTACAGTTGTATTGCTTCTGCGATATAGCTGATATAAGTAGGGAAGCGAGACCACGTCATTCCGTGGAGCCCATCCAAGTACTAAACGCAGTAATGTTGCTTTACTTTCATATCGCTATGAAGTGAGTGAAGTCAGTCCTCCGCTCGCTGCCCCCACGAGAAATATAAATACATAGTTTTGTAAAATTTCTATTTTATTCAGGTACTACGATGACAAAATAATATAGTTCGTTTGAAAATTTTGACAAGCCTATAAATTCAAATTTAATCTTACCTTAAATCAAGTGAACAATATACGGAATTCTGTGAGCGATTACCAACGAAATGTTTTAAGTATTACAATTACCTTCTCCAGAATTTTGATAAAAATCCTGCGCTTTAGTCGTTGCCTCAATTTAGGAATTTCCTTAGTTTCCTTGATAAGTGGCCTTATATTTTCAGTGATAATGATGATAATTTTTATATATTCTTTCTATTCCTGAAGAGGGGTTGGAACCTTTGGTGTAGAACTTGCACTTGGAGTAGTTTTCCACACACACCAAAACACTTTTCCACACACTCGACGCACGTTTCGCCAACCAAGTTGGCATCATCGGGAGGTGATTAAAACTAGTTTTAATTAAAATGTGTGCAAAAGTGTTTTGATGTGTGTGAAAAACTACTCCAAGTGCAATATTCTTTCTACTTGTTGGTTTGAGGCAACAAATTAAAATAACAAACTGCTTTTTAAAAACCCAACGTTTCCAAATTTATTTATTTCAACATCAGGATACTGAAATACAAATGTAACTTTAAGAAATGAGAAAAGAAAATATGTATTACAAGTATAACAACAAATTATACATTTTATAAATACTTATCATATTTTTTCGATACAATTGTTTTTCTCGCTGATTTCTAAACTTTTTTTTGCGAGAGTGATTTTGGTTTCCCAACACCAAGACCAGGCTGTTCAAATTGTTTTCACATATTTTACGCGTTTTTTCTGAAACTTATCTGCGTTACACTCCATGCCATTTTTTATGTTTCGGATTTCATTGATTACAATTTTTAACTTTCAAACTCTTTCTTTAAACAAATATTTAACTAACTTTCTTATTCCTACATTTTATATAATGTCAGATGTTTTGGTTGTTTACATTCAACTTTTGACATACATTGTTGGTATATTCATAGAATCACATAGCAGCCTAATTTTTCAGGACTTTTTTTCTTGACCACTTGGAGTATAGTCATAAACACTCTATCCTCTTTTACTACTGCTTTCGGTATTATCGCTTTCACATGCTTCGAAAGATTCATCAATCTCTATGAGACTAAAAAAACTTGCATCCATATTTTTGATAATTCATTATCGATTTTGAATGAAAATGTCTATCCTGTTAAATGCAAATTTGAAGGAAAGGACGGACCTCAAATTTGTACCATGTTAAGAGAAAAAATGTTCATTACTAAAATGAATCATATTGGAAAAGCACCATAACATCGTGTTCGAAATATCTTAGAAAATTTTCTGGGAAATTACAAGAGTCAAACTTACAAGAAAATAGTCTTTGATAAATTTGACACAGCATTTCCTGAATTCTGATCTTGATTATTTTCCAGAAAATCTTAAAAACAAGGTGATAAGCGTGGAGATCGGGGTTGAGTATCGTTATCTCTCATAGTTTGCAGTTACTTGTTTTTGAGCTACTTTTGAGAAATACTGTGACGGTAGAGGGTAATTCAGTCATCAGATTTAGTTTCAGCGGCTCAAAATACCTACGAGTTTCAATGTCTTGTTCGATTTGGGCAAGTAGGCAAATGATTTCTCCATAAATAGTGGAATTTTGCAAAATTTAAAGTTATTGTTTGAAATTAGAGTAAACAAGTATTGTGCTAAATTATAAGAGTAGCCCTAGGCTAAACTTCAAATGTATGTTTTATTCTTACCTGCCCAAAAGAGGACTTATTATTATTATTAATGTCAAAATTATTATTAGTACGTCAGATTCCGATTCAGTGGATTAATAGTACATTAAACAACAAGTTTAGAAAAGCAAAGTTTTACTAAATGAATATAGTGTTTGAGTACGAGCGAGCGCAGCGAGCGAGTAACTCAAAACTATATGAGTTTAGTAAAACTGTTTTTCTTACGAGATTTGTTTATACTATTTTTTCGCATTTTGTGTTAGTAGGTAATTATAAGCAAATAGTGAAATACATAAAAACATTACAAAGTTTGAGGTTTAAAAAATATCATAGTAGGTACTTGTGTAGTAACACGGCTTTGTTTATTTACGTAACAACAATGAAGTTTCATTTTTGTGAGTCGAATTGATTTTAAGTTATATATTAATTATAAAAATGAGTCTTGCTACTGAAAACAATTTAGAAAATTGTTCTGGAGATATTTTGCCGCTCGATAATATTTAAATAAATAATATTCTGTCAAACAGTTTTTTATTAACATGACATTTCTACATAGTAAAGTGACATTTCTATATGGCAAAGTGCCACTTTATTAAACGATTTTGAATTTAGTAAAATAGCATATTATTAGTCAAAATGCGAAAAAATATATAAAAGCATCGTCAATTTGATAGTTTTCAGTTAACACAGCAATGCCTTCTCTATATTTACTGTAATCTTGAGTTACTTATTACTCTACTTTTTGGACATCAGGAAAACATTTTGACATGATAGAGAAATTTTGTTTCAGAGACTCAAGATACATATTATGAGTATTATGATTTAATTAACTTTCAATTAACAGGCATGATATTACATCGTGTCTAACGGAATATTGTAGAATTTGAGCTATTTCTTAAGGTAAAAAAGAACTGTCATATGATAGAACAATTTTAATATCAGATTTGGTTTCAGTGACTTCAAATCTATAAAAATAATGTGCTCTTTCGTGCCTTTTCAGTAAACATGACATTAATACTTAAAAAAAGTAGAACTCTGAAGCAATATTGTTTATTTTTTGAGGTTAAAAACTGTGACCCGATGATCAAATCTGACATCACATCCGAATTCATCGCATCAAAATACATAGGGGTATGGTAGTCTAGTCTATATTATATGTTATTTACATTCATAAAAATAAATAAATAAACAATGCATCTAAAATAAAAATGATTTAGTGCTTTCCGTAAAAATAATAAGCTTGTTCTTAATGGAATAGAACAGAGTTTGTAGTTCATTCATAAACTTGAAAATGGTATAACTTAACGCTGACTGAATATCTAATAGGTAGAGGATTATAACGCGGATTAACTTTATCGGTCGTTATAATGAAGTTGCAAATTGTTTTCGGTGCTAATTTTTCCTAAATATGCATTACGGAGCTTCATTATCTAACGTTAATCCTAAAATTTACAGAAGTGCTAAGCTATAATTAATAGTGATTATAACATTTACGAAGAACATTATTATGCATAGATGCAGGCGTTAATATTTGAAATATGTATACTTTTATCTATGTAATTAAGTCTTAAAAAGGATGTTTGGATTTTACAAGTATAATTCCAGGTAGATGGTGGATTCCGAGAAGGCTCCTGGAACCTCTGATGATGTTTTGGTATGCTGAATAGCAGCATATGTCATCTTCAGTTCCCATCGATATTTTTTGCTACGAATTTTTCAATTGATACAATTACTGTAACCAAGTAAAATAAAAGACATGATAGATAGTGTAACAAAGTATGCTCGCCATAACGTCCTCAATCCCACTACGCTAATGTTTCATTATTTGATTCCGATAGTTTGAAATTCAGGATTATAATAATTATTAAATTAAATTCTCTGCAAAAGTTATTATTACCTTATAAAATGAAAGTTTATTCTATATTATTTAAGAAAAATGATAAACAGAAAATTACCAATACGAATAATTGGAGTACAGAAGATTTTCATTGGTTTTCAAATTTTCCGCATGATTATCGACCATATTATGTTATTATATTATATTCAAAATGCCTTGTTGCATGAGATCTCCTTAGAAATATTGTTCGCCAACAGCAACGAATCTTGGGTTTCTGTTGTAACTTCAAACACTTTTTGCAATCCAATTTGTCCATAACTTCAACAAGAACATGCACTATACATGCAAATTCTTCCATGTTGTTTGGTCATCAAATGTTGCAGCTCAAATATACACGATACCATTGACTTCTCCCCAATATTTTAAATTTGAGTTTTGAATTATTATCCTTTATTTTTGCTGTTTAATCCTGCAGAAATTATAATTCTCGGTCTGTTTTCAGTCTATTATCGTGTTAATGTTTTTATAATCATTTTTAAATTATTTTGTATTAATTAACAGATCAGATGTTGATAATTACCATATTCAATTATATATTCAGTTACTTTTAGTTGGTTAACAGATGCTCCCGTAGTAATAATTTATGCAAACTGATGCAAGTTAAATGCATTTTTCTAAGATTAAACATTTTGTCGTCAAGTATGGCGTCGAGTGAAGAAGCGGTTATAAATGAACTCAATAAATTAACTAAGAAAGACATAATTAATATCCTAGTGTTTAAAAAAGTTCCTGAAAATGTGAACAGCAACTCTGTGATTAGTGATTTCTTTGAAAATTACATCAATTACTCTACTGTTAGCAATGTAAACATTAACCCATTATCAATCAGTGATGCGCGTATGTATGATAACTGTTCTAAAATCCAGTGTGTCAAAAATGAAATCCAGTGCCAGTTTTGGGACAGGGAAAATAAATTGCTCAATCAAACAATTCAAACAATCAGTCATCTAGAAAAAAGGTTAGTCAGTCAAGATGACCTAATTAGTTACTTAAAAAATGATAATAACAAACATCTGATTACAAATAAGAAAATAAATACAGCTCCATCTGTCACTTCGGTCCCAAACAAGGCTAGTGATCAGTCTACTATGACATCTTTAGGTGTAAACCTTAATAATTCATCTCTGCAAAAACCTTGTTCTAGTTCTTCAGCAGTTCTCTACTCCGAAAAAGTACAAGGCAATGCTACAAAAACAAAAACGGTCAATGATAATCAGCTAAGTGAAAACAATAATAACTCTATTCCACCAAAACAACCAGTAGCGAATATTAGTTTACATTCAAACCGGACTAGGACTTACTCGAATCGTAGGAAACCTATTATTGGAACCAATAAAAATGCTACACAAGTCAGTGCAGTACCTAAATTGGGTTACCTGCATGTCTATAGGCTTAATCCTAGTACCACTATAGATAATCTATCGGAATGTCTCCTTGAAACGGCACCGCATATTAAATTTGAATTCAAAGAATTACATAAGAGCGAAGTCACTTGTTCTTATAGGGTATCATTCCCTATTACACATGTTAAGGATGTCTATAATCCCGAAATCTGGCCCGAAGGAGCTGTGGTAAATCGTTTTACCTTCCCAAAGGTTCGAAATTTCCCTGCACCAGCCTCGGAATCAACAAATCCATAACGTCTATGAAGAAATCTATGTCTCCAGACGCATCTACTTTATTAACCTCATGCAGTATTGAAAATATCAACAGCTTAAAAATTTGTCATTTGAATGTAAGAAGTCTACGGAATAAATTAGAAGAATTTGAAGTCCTACTAAAAAGTCTAGATTTTCCAGATATCGTTTGTATATCCGAAATTAATTATAATGAAAGGGAAATAGCTACTGTAATTCTAGAAATGTATAAGTTAACTGATTTTTTCTGTAGAAAGAATCATAGGTTAGGAGGTGTTGCAATATTTATCAATAATAATCTAAATTTTAGGATCAAGACTTGTAGTGTTAAGAAAACGGAAATGTTATTTGAATATGCTCTAATTGACATACTCTCGGATAATAGTTGTCTGACAGTTGGTTGTTTTTATAGGTCTCCCTCTAACATATTAGCGGATACGGAATTTTTTTTATATCAAATATGGATGCTTTGTTAAGTTCTGTTTACAAAAATATTCATCCCACTTTCCTTTGTGGTGATTTTAATATCAACTTCGACGACTGTGGGGATGATAATAATGCAAAAAAGTTTTGTAATATTCTTAGATGTTTTGGCCTAAATAAATGTATTACTAATTACATTCGTATTCAGGGAGAATCGAAAACGATCATTGACAATATTTTTTCTAATATCGATATTAATTTACTAAATCCAAAAATCATTTACTCGGATATATCAGACCATTTTATGCAATTAGTTACTTTCTGTTGCCACTGAAATTCAAATGTAGAAGAGTGTGCTTTTCAACTAAAACGAAATTTTAATAACGTTGACAATCTAAATTATTTTAAATTTTTGTTATCACAAGAAAAATGGAATTTTATGGCTGAAGGTCAGAGCTGTGAAACTAGTTTTACAAATTTTTACAATACCTTTTTGGAAATTATGGATAGGGCTTTTCCAGTAGTATCATGTAAAGTAAAAACAAAATGTAAAAGTAATAAACCATGGATTACTAATGGTATTATAAATGAAGGAATGTTTTTAAGGGATCTATATAAAACTTAAATTAACGAATGATAACGAAGTTTTTTTAAGGTATAATATATTAAAAAAAAATCATCGTGTTAAAATTGAACAGGCTAAAAAAATTACTATGAGAACAAATTTCTAAATTCAAATAACAAGTCTAAAGCGGCATGGCAAATTATTAACAATAAAAATGTCAACAAGGAATTACCTAAAAACTTCGTCGACTCGGATGGAAATTATATTAATAACTTGCAAATTGCTGCAGATGAGTTCAATAATTTTTTTATTGATTCCATAAAAAAACTAACTGAAACTATGACACCTGCTTTGCATGATAACAAACAAAACATAAATAATAACACAATTTTTTTGTTCCCGTTCAGCTCTAATGAAATGCTGAATATAATAAAATCCGTTTCCACTAAAAATTCATCGGGTGAAGACGAAATACCGTGTTCACTCCTAATAAAAGTAGCAGATTTCATTGTAGATCCATTAACTTATCTTGTTAATTTATCTTTCATGGAGGGAGTTTTTCCTGACATCTTAAAAAAATCTCTAATATTACCTATTCACAAAAGAAATGATAGATGTTTAATCTCAAACTATAGAGGTATTGCACTTCTATCTGTTTTTTCTAAAACATTTGAAAAATCCTATTATGTTAGACTAAACGATTTTATAATTAAACAAAATCTTTTATCATCTTATCAATTCGGTTTTCGACAAGGCTTATCAACAAAAGATGCTGTTCTTTCGCTTTATAAAAAAATTTTAGACAATCTTGAAAAAAAATCAAGAACTGCATGTCTATTCTTCGATTTAACACGTGCTTTTGACACGGTTAATCACAACTTATTATTAGTTAAACTTGAAAATCTTGGAATTCGGGGTCCAGCATTTACCTGGATTGAATCCTATTTAAGAGACAGATACCAGTCCGTAATTTTAAGAGATGGTGGTAAAGTTGTTAAATCTAACTATCTCAAGGTTTCCACGGGCGTTCCTCAAGGGAGCATTCTGGGACCTCTAATATTTATTTTGTTTATAGATGATATCGCGCTTCACATAGAAGATGTGTTCATATCACTTTTTGCCGATGATTCCACCATTGCGGTTGATTCCACCATTGCGGTTGATTCCCATGATTTAAACGAGCTCAGCCGTAAAGCTAGTATTACGATCAATTCTATGCAAAATTACTGTAGCAGTACCGGTCTGGCACTTAACAACACTAAAACTGACTTATTACTTTTCTCTATTAGGAAACTAGATTATAGTCTGTTAGTTAAAACTGATAATCGTACAATAAAACAAAATAATTGTGTTAAATTTCTTGGAGTTCACATGGATTCTCTCTTAAACTGGGGAACTCATGTTGATTTTGTGAAGAATAAATTATCTACTCACTGTTTTGTCATATGGCAACTGCGCTCTTTTGTAAACATTCACATTCTAAAAATTTATTATTTTGCGTATGTCCAATCCTGTTTAAATTATTGCATTATCTGTTGGGGTAACTGTTCTCGATTTAGTGAAGTATTCACGCTCCAAAAAAAAATCATACGTACAATGTCCTTCAAATCACCTCGTCATTCCTGCAGACTCCTTTTCCGAGAATTGGGTCTATTAACTGCTCCGTCTCTCTATATTCTAAACTGCGTTTCATACATAAAAGAACATCTCGATGAGTTCATTGGCAGAAGTGACAGTTGTCACAATTTGCGTGAAAATAATAATTTTAATATCCCAGTTCATACCTTATCCATCGTTGCAAAAGGTCCCAATTTAGTCTCAATAAAATTATACAATAAATTACCATTACTTATAAAAAAAAATAATGTTATTCATCTGTTCAAAAGAGAAGTAAAATCACTTCTACTTAAATATTCATTCTATTCAGTTGATGAGTACTTAGGCGCTGACCTTTCTACTATTGATACAATTTAATATTATGATAAGAGTGAAAATATCTAAAAACTAAATATTTTTTTTTCTATTTTCCATTTTTCATGTGATATGCTATAAGTTGTTAGTTTTTGCTTTGTTTGTTTCTTATTGTATCTACTTAATTTTTGTATTTTATATTTATTTTGTATTTGTATTTTTTTACAATTAATATTAAATTTTGTGTAATTTTACTAAGTTAACTGACTATATTCCAATGCTTGTAAAGTCTATGGAAATAAACATATTATTATTATTATTATTATCATGTAGAAATATGGAATAAATTTCATAATCTATTTTGAGTTTTGAGTACATGGAGTACTTTGATTACTTTTATTATCCCTAAGTCAAGTTATACGAACCACCATTTAACTCTGATGTTTTTTGTAGATATTTTTCTCTCCATATTGTACTTGTAAATTTTGTTTAAATCAATATTTTATGTATAATTCTCGTTCGATCTATTTGATATCAATTTAATATTTTTCAAAACACCACACCTGCTCATTTTTATATAAAATCCTTGTTCATTTTTTATTCGTTCTTTGTTAACGCGAAAAATTACGTATCAGTTGCGAGACCGCATGCTTCAAAAGGAGAGAGAACTTGACAATATACAAATAAAGAAAGAGGTAATCGCAAGTGCTACTGATTTTCTCTAAACTGTAATTCGTACGTTAGTGAGTCTTAAACTAATGTATCCTATAATATTTAAAATGTGTATTGTGTATTGTGTACGTTTTTATGAAGATTACCAGATTGCAATCGGAAAGAAATTTTTCGACCTGTTGCTACTTTCGTGAAAACAAATTAAAAAGATAAAAGCATCAATGCCAATCAGTGCCGCATAATATTTATAAAATCTCATCTTCAGTTAGTAAAAAAAAAAATATTTGCCAAATTAGATGAAAGCTTGATTGTGAATATTCCATTGAAGAAAATTTTAGTTAGAAATTATTCTTGTGCTAAGAGTATGAGTATAATGGGATTAATTTCTAATGCCAAGATAAGGTAGTGTAGGTTTTAAGATCCAATCAATGAGCTTTTCATTCTACGTAAAATTAGTCCAACTTTGATTGAAGCTACGAAGTACTCGTAGATAGATTTGTCTGGAGCTTTATGAGTCTCTAATTTACATCACTTCGAATGTGGCTTGGAAACTCCAATTAATTGTTAGTGTGGGTTTACAATCTGCGCTGTGTTATTGTTGTTGATGTCAAATAGCAAAAAACCGGTACACGATTGGTATTTGTAACTGGTAGCATTAAATTTAATTATATATCTTATTATTATTAGTTTAATCTCATACAGTATTGAGTTGTATCATTATAATCCACTAAATACAGATAATAATATGTTTACCAAACAAGTAAAGGCAATGGAATATACTATCGTATATCAACTATAGAGGAGATAAATTGATGAAATATAAAAAACAAGAGCGAGTTCGTCCCTCAACATGACTTTTTTATGACATAATAAGTAATACATAAATCAGTAGAATTTATACCTAATACGCGAACAAAAATTAATATGTTGTGAAAGTAAACATTAAATTGAAAGATTTTTCAATCTTCATCGATTAAAGTGATTTTTATCTTATTTATTTAACATAGACCTAATTTTGCTACTAGAGCCAATCACCGACGCGCCAGGAAGCGAGCTGCCCTCAACCTGAAAATTTCGTCGAACCTCGTCTTTGTCGAAGAGTAGAATTTTTATTTGTTCATCATTTAATGGACAACTTTACATCCCTTTCAAAGGATGGATAGAATATCAACTGTTGGCATGGAAACGTATATTTCATTTGAATATAGAGACAATTTTTGGTAGTTATTGTATTGCTCCCTTATACAATATTACAAGAGACATGGAAAAAGCAGATTTCCGCCAAGGGAAATTTATGGCATGCACAATTTGGAAATATTAATTCTTGAGAATAATATTCCTATTATACCCACCCAAATTAATGGTCATTTTAATGTCAGTACGACTTTATTAAGCAAATGTATTAAGGGTAAGTGGTGTAAGGTGTAAGGGTATTATAGGTTTCGAAATCTGATCAGTAAATATTTTGTTAGTATAGTGGGACTGCTACAATTTTTTAAATGTAAAAAAAATAATTATTAAAAAAGCTAATAAGATTTATTTATATTTCGACCCCCTTTATCCCGGAAGACTCTAGAAACGTTTTGTGGGACATACGCCCAATATCCGTCTATAGTGGAAAAATCCCTCACAGTATTTTCCACCGCCATGACCGGGATTCGAACCCGGAACTTTTGGGTGAGAGGCAGGTATGCTACCTCTCGACCAATAGTCATATAATATAATGAAATAGAAAACACATTGTTTACATAAAAAGATGGTTCTTGTTAGTGTATTTTTGTTAAGAAAAATGAATTAATAAATATCTATTAATTTATTAATTAGTACTTACCCAATGAATTAATTAGGTAAATATCACAAAACGAAAATAAAACTTAATATTTATACATAAAGATACAACGACGGTTATTTTTCATATATTCCTAGGTCAACTGAACAAAATATAGGTACACAGTATTGTATGATCAGTAAAGTAAATAGATGAATAAATAAACATTAATTAATTAAATAGTACTTACCTAAATAATTAATTAAGTATTAATTGGGCAAATAAAAAGAATATTGTCTAAATGCAGAGACAGTTAGTTAATTTACAAATTACTGTACTTACTTTGCTGTATTGTTTATAAACAACTTTATTTCAGTTTTACACAAGCATAATAATAACAAAAAATGTCCAGTTTGATATACCGGGTGGCCACGAGTCAATGTACGCCCCCAATTTTTTAATTTAAAAATTTCATTTTTGGTATACGTGAATAAGACAAAAGTGGGCTATTTTTAGACTAACAGGAACGAAAATATCACTTCCGGTTGAACCGGAAGTGACATCAACTTCTTTTTCTTTATAAGACATGATATTTTGACTGCAGCAGTTTTTTCCAATTTCAAGAATTCCAAAAAATAAGTGAGATACAAACGAATTTTTATTTTTTACAAAATGGCCGCGTCAGATGAATGCGATGTAAGAAAATTACTAAGTAAGCTATGGAAATTATTAGCAAGGTGGTAAGCTTGTCTGTAAAGAATAAAATAGTTATTTAAATTACTGATAGATACGACTATTTTTAGGTTTTTCTCAAAAAATGGAATTTTATTTTTATTTTCATTTCCGTTGAAATTTAAATAATTAAAAAAATAAACAAATTCGTCTCATAATATTTTCTAGCTACAAAATACCACAAAACCAAAACACTCAATGGTAAAATAGATATTAAACAAGCATATCTCAATCAGACGTGCCCCAGGTATACTCAACATCTAGAAAAGAAATGCTATAGAACTGAAATAAAACAATGAGTATATTGAATTAGAAAATTGATTCAAATGCTTAGAAAGTTATAAATAAGAAAATAACTAAGGTGAGTAAAACCTGTCCTGAAAATAAATAATTAAGCAATGCCGGCAGCGCGATTGTTTCTAGTTTGGAAAGTCCATTCTCCACTAACACGTATAGTGAGTTCCATGTCTACACATCCCTCGGGAAATTTGCCTCGTTGAGATTTCGTTTCTCAGTTTAAAATGTTTATAAGTGCCGAAAAATGTTTTTCCTTTCTGCGCTGTCTGGTCTTTCACTCGCTTTCATATAAACATATTTTATAATGGTATTTTACTTTTTGCGTCCTGTTCTTATTCTTCTAGACTTTAAAAAGGTTTCATCTTTATGATATCATAACCCACTGCATAGAGAATTTCAAGTGAGGAGATGGTCCTTTTGTCAGCCAGTTGTGGATGCTAGCTTTCCCACAGTATTTTTTGTAACTGAAATAAAATAATTTGAATGTGAATTATATTTATGACGAAACATTTAATTTATTAGCTATTGACAAACGGCTTTAAATATGGAATCTATATTATATTATTTATGCCTCTTGATGTTGCTATGTGATAGAGTGAAGTATAAAGTATCCTAATATCATATTCTTTTACCACATTTGCTATTAGTTTGCAGTAAATTTTTTCAGTAAAAACAATCTACACAGTTCACAGAGCAATATGTTTACACAATCGTTTTTTAAGGAAGAAAACGTAACCCTAATGCTGACTAGGGCATCCCGATAACACGCACATTTGTGACTTTGCCCGTCGAAACAGAAATTCCAAACGTATTCTTTTTTTTTTGGCTATATTGCTACATTCAGAATAAGGTGACTTAAAACATTTTAAGCACATAATCATCCCCATTATATTGTGAAAGAATAACTACTTGGCATTCTTCCTTAAGTTTTTCCTTAGGAAGAGCCTTTCCTTTCTTTTCATTTCTGCCTTGACTTCTTCCCAGAATTCGACTTCAAACTTTAGAATCCGTTTTGCAACATATCTTTCAAGGTATCTTTATAAAGAGTATGGGCGATGAAACCTACCGATAAACGCATAAACTTTCTTATCCTTCCTGGTACCGGCTGGGGTACGGCTGGGGTACAAACGTACCCCAGTGGCAGATTTTTCCCTGCCATTTTAAGCACTTAATCATCCCCATTATATTGTGAAAGAATAACTACTTGGCATTCTTCCTTAAGTTTTTCCTTAGGAAGAGCCTTTCCTTTCTTTTCATTTCTGCCTTGACTTCTTCCCAGAATTCGACTTCAAACTTTAGAATCCGTTTGCAACATATCTTTCAAGGTATCTTTATAAAGAGTATGGGCGATGAAACCTACCGATAAACGCATAAACTTTCTTATCCTTCCTGGTACCGGCTGGGGTACGGCTGGGGTACAAACGTACCCCAGTGGCAGATTTTTCCCTGCCATTTTAAGCACTTAATCATCCCCATTATATTGTGAAAGAATAACTACTTGGCATTCTTCCTTAAGTTTTTCCTTAGGAAGAGCCTTTCCTTTCTTTTCATTTCTGCCTTGACTTCTTCCCAGAATTCGACTTCAAACTTTAGAATCCGTTTTGCAACATATTTTTCAAGGTATCTTTATAAAGAGTATGGGCGATGAAACCTACCGATAAACGCATAAACTTTCTTATCCTTCCTGGTACCGGCTGGGGTACGGCTGGGATACAAACGTACCCCAGTGGCAGATTTTTCCCTGCCATTTTAAGCACTTAATCATCCCCATTATATTGTGAAAGAATAACTACTTGGCATTCTTCCTTAAGTTTTTCCTTAGGAAGAGCCTTTCCTTTCTTTTCATTTCTGCCTTGACTTCTTCCCAGAATTCGACTTCAAACTTTAGAATCCGTTTTGCAACATATCTTTCAAGGTATCTTTATATAGAGTATGGGCGATGAAACCTACCGATAAACGCATAAACTTTCTTATCCTTCCTGGTACCGGCTGGAGTATGGCTGGGGTACAAACGTACCCCAGTGGCAGATTTTTCCCTGCCATTTTGTATAATATAATTGTAAGGTTTTTCTTTATATTTATTTTTATTGTCGCAAAATATGTCTAAAATATAATATTAGTTTAATATTCGAAAAATATCTATAAATAAATAAAAAAATCACGAATTAGTAGTGTGACGTACGTGTGTACCCTACGCGGTACCTTGTGATGGTTAAAATTTAATAGTTAGCGATTGCGTAGTACATGCTCTTGTACCGGCTGGAGTATGGCTGGGGTACAAACGTACCCCAGTGGCAGATTTTTCCCTGCCATTTTGTATAATATAATTGTAAGGTTTTTCTTTATATTTATTTTTATTGTCGCAAAATATGTCTAAAATATAATATTAGTTTAATATTCGAAAAATATCTATAAATAAATAAAAAAATCACGAATTAGTAGTGTGACGTACGTGTGTACCCTACGCGGTACCTTGTGATGGTTAAAATTTAATAGTTAGCGATTGCGTAGTACATGCTCTTGTACATAATCTTGGTCACCAATAGTGAAAGGAAATATTATTCAGAGATATCATATGCGAAAAATACTTCACTATAACAAAATGATTATACAACATATGATTAGTGTTGTTCCAGAGCTGGACGAAAACGTAATTGAAGAAATATATCAGCAGGATGATGTAGGAAACGCGGAGGGTGAAAACATGGACAAAGGAAAAGGCAGATGTTATCTATGTACCAGAAACAGGGATAGAAAGACCAGACAGTCCTGCTGAAAATGTAGTAAATTTGTATGCAGGGCACACTCTGAAAAAAATGACGATTTGCTTAGAGTTCAGCAGAAATAGAAATCACAACTGATTTATAATTATTTTTGTAGTTACAAGTACTATGTTACTTTTTTTAGGATAATGTTTTCTTTTGAATAATAAACCATTAAAAACAAGTTTCAAGTTAAAATGACCTTTTTTATATAAATCTGTTTGAATAAAATTTGACTGGGTACAAATGTACCCCACCTGGTTCAAGTTAGAATCTTACTCTTCTTCAGATCTTATTTCTGCCTTGACTTCTTCCCAGAATTTTGGTGTCCAAATTTTAGAATCCGTTTTGTAACCTGTCTTTCAAGGTATCTTTATATAGGGTATGGGCGATGAAACCTGCTGATAAACACATACTTTCTTGTTATCAATGCGTTTATAAAATTCTACGGATTCTAAGAGTGATTATACTGCATCTTGGTTATTCTAAAGAGGTAATTTTAACATTCGGCATTATATTGGATCAATATGAGCAAACTCGTCATTTGGAATATTATGTCTTGGGAATTATGTGTTTCAGTAGTTCTGTCATGAATTGACTTGTCGATGATACACAACAAAGTTATATTATATCGCTTAGAAATTTCGTTCTTTCGACTCAAGCGCATCTAAAATTTGTTTTTGCTAGCAATGGTTCATCTATGGTTGTTTGGATCGATACAAAATACAAATACAAAAAAAAAAAATGATTAATTGAAATTCATTCCTTTGGATCTCAGAGGCTAGTAGACCATGAAATATTTTGTCAATTATTTCTACTTACTTTAGAGCAATACATTGGCTTTGTATGTTGTCGAGGGAAGATAGTCTTTCAATGTTCTCTTTGAAACGGTGGGCCATTTTGAGTATGAATCATCGATTTGCTATTCTACCTTCTTATTATTTGGGGTAATTCTACGGTATTTAAAACAATGTTTAAAATACAAAAAAGAGTAATTAGAGTACTGGCTTCAGTACATTTTCATGTATGACACTCCCTGGTGTATTTATATATCAATGTGTAGTTTATATTACAGAAATAATAAATCACTTCCAACTAATTCTACCTACCATATAACACGAGAAACAAATATACTTTAACTGTTCCCTGTCAGCGACTATGCGAAACTCAACAACATTAACGATTCCGTCCAACGTAAATTTATACATTATACGTATAAAATCTATTGCAGCATAATTTGAATATCTATACCATACTTTTTTTGCCTTTTGGGTATTGGGTCTAACTTTAAACTTGTAACTCATTATTTGTATTGCCATTATTATCGGTAGAGAGACCCATCTGCAAGTGCAATTCAAATCAGTTTCAACTCATGGCCATAGAAGCAAAGTCGCTTCTGAACATTGACTCTTTGCTCCAATAATCTGGAAGTGTTAGTATTCCCATGTACAGAAGCAATCCGAAAATAATGTTTTATCACGGAACTTAATAGAGCAATCTAGAATAGTGTGTGGCGCATATAAATTCGGTAATAATTTCAAATACATTACTATCAATCAACGAAGAAAAGAAGCTATAGGTTCTTCACCATTCAGAAGTTTGGAAAAGTATCGGCAGACCTGGTTCTTTAGGGAATGGAGTGAGTACAGGTTGATTGCCTTTATGTGTTTTCCACTCAGGATCACCAATATTCCGGTGTAACTACTATTCTATTTTTCTCATAATCAGATTGCAAATAATATGTTACATCATCGTTATTTTCACTTTCCGAAATTTTTTAGTTTCACCTTAATCATCATTTTCTTCATTCTCACTTCTTGAGTTCTCCAATTCTGTTTTACCTATTTTTCTGTTATTTTTTAAATTTCCATTTCTGCTACTAGAATTTTCCACGAATTTATCTCATCTGTTAGAGACCGTTTGTTATCTTTTTCACGATAATGATATATGATGTTGAAAATGTACACTTTACAACTGGCACAAACAAAACACACGGGTACGTGCACGGATTAGCTGTTCGTGGGCCTGCCGAATGACTAAGTCGGCGACCGAGTTCGCTTATAAGCAAAACGCTGAGTTTGACACTGCGGCGGCTCGGTCTATGACTGAGACATATTTTCGTGAAATTTTGCCGTTACTAAACATCTAAAACTTTGCACACCATTGCCTGAAACACGAATTTCTTTGACCAATTTAGAAAAACTATCTTGGTGCGAGCATGGAAAATCGGTTTGAACGCTACGACATTCAACTTGTTAACATGATGTTGCTGCACGATTATCACAAAATGAAATTTATTTTCAACCTCATAAATCAGTTACTGCACTGGAGCAAATTTGGGTACTTGCGGATTTGTTTATTGATTCTATTGTTGACTTCTAAGATTGTTTTTACAAATAAAATTATAACTTGTCCAATTCAAAGTAATCCTTACATATCAAATTGTATTTTATTTCTAATAAAAAGTAGTAACCAATCACGCTCGGCTTTATTTAATATTTAAAAAGTTCAAAAGTTTTGATTACCGTGAATTCTCATAAATCACGATTTTATGGCCAACAAAGCGCACAGCTTGTTGTCTGTTCTCCAAGTGGAAATAAAATATTTTTTAGAAGTGTTTAAAATTTTAGTAATAATTTATTGTCTGCCAACTTGTGTAAAAACAATAAACGTGTACAAATGAAAACCATTCGAGTAAAACTCGATGCATGTGTCGCCTTTCACATAATGGGGAACAAAAACATACAGTACTAAACAAACAAAAGCTTTAAAGTTATGTATTTCTTTGTATTTAACATGGAATGATAATAGTTAGTAACTTAGGTAAATGATATAATCGAATGCTTGTCGTAGTATTTAGTTTATTTAAGTTTAACGAACTATCATTTCGCATCTGTCGATTTTTTTCATGACTACACATTATAATATTTGCTGAAATATCTATAGACAATATGTAATATGTAACATGTTGTAAAGTTTGGGCCCATAGTAAAAAATAAATCCCTGTGCATAATATTTTACGGTAAAGTGGGACTTCTACTGCTCAGTTTCTGTTCCACCTGGTTCCATAATTACGATCCACAGTGATTGATTAGGTTTTGAACATCCACAACGGTGACTTTTTGTATACAACTTTTTATTTGAAATACATCCAGCGCTTTACATAAATTTTCAGTAAAATCTTGTTTTTTATTTCTTTAAATTAATTTTATTTTTGTTATTTGGTTACTTCTCCAGTATTTAGTACAATATTATAGAGCCCATTCTAAGTTACTATGTCGTATTTAGTAATAGAGTGAGCTTAAGTTTTATATGTCATTTTATAAGTTAATTCATTTTGCTGAGTAGATTGTACAACTTATTACTTAACCCTTTGAGATTCAACATGAGTATTCGATATAGAGTCGCAATTCTCAACAAAGAAGTGCCTAATTTTTTATTAACATAAACAAAACTTGTACCTAGCTTAAGATTTATATAGCTTATTTTTAATAGTTTAATAGTCAAGGTGGCCGAATAAAGACAAACGCGCATATTTCAGCATCATTTTTAATATAGTTTCGAGCATTTCAGTATTATTTGGATCGGTAGATTGCTAGAAGTGGCCCAAATAACGTCCCATTAGCTATTATCAATGATTGTACTGTTAAAAAATTAATTATTAGCGTTAGTAATATTTGGCAGTATTTTGTTTTGTTTATAAGATTTTTTGTAGAAGTTACAGGTAATTATTTTGAATTCTTGACGTCTTATCTGATCTTCTTCGATTCGGATCATGATATAATGGTCGAAACATCAAGGATTCAAATTAATCGAAATGGAAGGGATTTTTTTAGAAATAATCAACTCTGCGGAAATCTTAAAATAAAAGTATTGAGTTTCACTGAGAAATTTTATTTTCATTTTAAAATAATATTATATCATAAATGAACTTGAATGAAATTCCCTGAAATTAACATAATAATAATATTGACAACATAATATATGTTTTTGGAGAATTGTCATTAAAAGTTTGAGGAAGTGTAATTGTCGATTAAGTTGGAGCCCATACTTTGTTGTATTACTTTTAAATGATGATGGAACAAATATTCAATTTTTAAAAGATAAGTTGCATTTTCTAATACTAGATGCACAGAATGCAGTTCCTGAAGAGCTTCATGCGCAAAAAATAATGTATGGCTGCTTGTCAGATTGAAATGTCCCATAATTATAAAATAATTTTATCATAGCTCCAAAAAGTACGTTGACTTTTATATTAAAGGAATATGAATTTGAGTTACTTACGAAAGCAAGGAAAATATCGGTAAGAATATTCTTTGCAACTGCTCATTATTTAACCAGCCAGTCCGTTTGATATAATTGAATTTTTTTTTGGTTCAACAAAGAATTTAAACGCCTTTCTAAAAAATTGCCGCTTGAAAAATATTCGTATTTTAAAAACATCGATTACTTTGCCACGGAAAAATGCGTAGGTATTTAAAAGTAAAAGTCAAGCTATCTGAGAATTTATTTCGAAAATAATCTCTTCATTATTTGTTTTTCCATACTTTAACAGCAGATTATATAATTTAATTAACCTTATATTCCGGAGCTTAGAATTTAATTCTTTGTGAAAGTTGCAAACACCGGATTTAAGCTACCATATTCTCAATTCTCATCTGTTATCTGATCGATGGAAACGCCCACACGCCTACTACACAGGAAGTGTTCTCAATGATTTAGCCCGTACACTTTATCAGTACGATTTTCACTTATATAATTGAAGATGGGGTATAATAATAATAATAATAATAATTTATTTCCATAAAGACTTTTACAAGTATTCGGATAATGTCAGAAATGTTATAAAACAAATTAAATAAAAGTTTTAGATGTATCTTATATAGACACACGAGTACATTACATGAAATAAAATAAAATAGTAACAATATATAAACTTACACAAACAATACATATATGTAATCAACAAATAAACAAATATAGCTAAGTGACCCTACAATACAAACTCCTATCTGTAATTAAAATATTCGCCTAAAGTGTAAAAGGACTGGTCAATTAGAAAGTTTTTTACTATGACTTTAAATTGATTGAAGCTGGTTATTGTCTGAAATTTACTCGGAAGGTGGTTATAAATTTTTATAGGTAATAGGAGTTGACGAAATATGGTAACTCTTGTGTTATATTAAGTAAATAACAGAAATATAATACATCTAAAACATTTAATATTTATATATGCCATGTGTAGAAATTTATTAATATAATTGTAAAATTTGGTCCTGTACAATTTTGTTTGCCTAAATTTGTGAGTGTCCATTCAGTTGTTTATGTAACTTATAGTGTAGTAAGAAAAGACATTGACATTAGGAATATTCAGTTAAGTTAAATTGATCCTTCTACATTAAATATGTTTTATTTAAATAAAACTGGTAGTTTATAAGAAGTTTCCCGCAAATAATTACGAAATACTCTACTTCATAATTAATCCTGCATAAGAACGCCATGCGAAATTGTGGGAAGTAAGGGTCGGTAACTCGACTTCTTTAGGGTATAGAATCCCTGATGGAAGAATGGTGGAATATATAGAAAACAGATTAAGAGAAGAGTAAAATAGAGTAAGTAAACGTCAACATAGGAAATAAGGTTTATTCTATTCTAACGAATTTCTGTAGACATTTACCCCAATTTTTGCCGATGCAGCAAGGTACATACTTTTTTTCATAATTTATTTAATATTACAGCGCATGGCGCATGATATGATGGCAAATTTTTCTATTTTTCTAAAGACTGGCTTCCAAAATCAACCTGCTTCGTACTGTGTCAATCTTTAAATGCTAACATCGCATATATAGAGTTTCCCCAAATTAGTTGTCATCATTTTACCCGCGTATTCCTCGATCAAAAATAAGACAAAAAGTTCCTACAAACAAGGCCCCGGAAATGCTTCCGAAGGGAGCCACAACCCTTTAAAAGTGCATCCTTGACAGTGGTTTTTATTCAATATTTCCGAAACTGGTGAAAATAAAAACATGAAATTTTGGTCAATTACTAATCGTTTTATGGCCAATAAGGTTATATGATAATGATTCAATAATTTCATTCAGGGGTGGGTCAAACAGCATCGCTTTCGAGTTATTTGACTGGAAAACATTAATCACAAAAAAATCACAACGGAACGAGTAAGATGCAGGTACTTACCTAGTAATTAATAATAAAATTATGCTATTATTACTTTTATTATTATTATTATCATTAATCGTTTCGGAAATATTCAATAAAAACCATCGTCAAGGATGCACCTTTAAAGGGTTGTAGCTCCCTTAGGAAGCATTCCCGGGGCAATGTTTGTAGGAACTTTTGTCTTATTTTTGATCGAGGAATACGCGGGTAAAATGATGATCACTAATTTTGATACACCCTGTATATAGAACTTTGAATTTCACAAGTCAGCTTATTCATTATTTCTTATTCACTGGATATCGTCTCAATTTAAACCAGGGCCTGTAGTGGTGAAATGATGCTGTCCATCACACTACCCTGCCAATAAATCTTGGCTTCTATTGTTAAGGCTCTACGCACTATTCTGTTGAGCTGATGTAATTGAGTTTATAGGAAAAAATATCCACAGGCAATTACTCTTCTCAATTATTCTAATATCCTGAGCGTTTATGTCTTAATTTCCGAAATACTAAGTTAGGTAGTCAAACATGTTTGTGCAGTTTTTATAGTTCTAAAATGTTTCAGTTGTACAAATGGCCAAGCTGTCATAATATAAATGCACTATAAATCGAGAAATGGAGTTTTAATATGTATTTAAAAATAAATTTGGTGTAGATAAAATACAAGTTCATTTTAGAAATTTCATCATTGAAAATTATTTAATTTAGACTGACTCACGCTATCTTGCTAACGAAACTACATTAACCATATTAATTACACATTAACATAATTAGATTGGATGAACCTTCATTAAAGCATTATTTAAATTAAATTTGAAGTGAAACTGAGGAGTATCGCATTGTATGTCGTTGCCTAATAATGAATAACTTACTGAAATTTTATTACTGATTAAATTCTAATAAATTTTTTAAACTTAATACATAATGAGCCAATTTGCAATTAAAATTTAGGCATCAACATTTATATGATGAATGCCTCTGTAGAATAATTTAAATCATAATAACGTTATTTAAATTTATCACAATATAAATAATGAAAACGAAAACAAATGATTTTAATTTTTATACCTATTAATTTTCGTTTCCTGAAAATACAGATGTTTTTTCAATTTTTTCTTAAAAACTAAAAACACCAACTAGGGGTGTCAAAATCATCACCAAACTTACAAAATTTCGAAGGCTGTAAACGTTATTCTTAAAATTGGTGGTAGACAATTTTATAACGTAGACTACATATACATATTACATAATATTTAAAATATTTTTTCGACAACTTATGTATTAAGAGAAATAATAGTAGTTTCTTGCATAAATTTCCAAATGCTTAATTTCCTAACCAGGTAATATTAGACCTATACTGATGAAACATGAGGTCACCAAACCAGTTTAGGTAATCTCATCCTAAATTAGTCATTTAGTGGACAAGTGGATTCCTTTATTGTATTCTCATTTCAATCAAAGGGCCAGGATAAATGTGTAGATATCTACCTGCCATGTAGTGATGAAGGTTTATATTTTATACAAGTTTCTGACACTTCTGAAAATCACCAGTATACACGTGACTACAGGAGTGTTATGGCCTTTTTGGGCTAGAACAATTATTCTTATTACTGTTTAGCTCATTTTGTTAAAGGAAGGAACCACAATAACTTTATCACTCCTTTAATGTTTATCCATTGTTTTTAGTGTAGCAATCTCAAAAACCTTGGACTATTTCAGGGAATTACTCGATTTAAATGTTCTTAGCCAAATATATTAATCTCACATAAATTTTGAAGGAATATCGCTTTCAGTTTAATAATAATTTCTTCGAACAACATGAAGAGACTGCAATGCAGAACTTCCCGAAAAACAGGATAGTTAATAGTTTCAGTTCAATTCTTTCCAATTTCGGTAAAATCTTTCTCTGTTTTTCAACATGAAATCGCGATGTTATAATTCGTGTGCAATTTGGGAGAACTCTATTTATACAAATATCGCTATTCACATTTTTGGAAGATATTATTAGAATGATAATAATCTGGTAACTATATTATTAGTACTACTTGTGTATCAGTGTTTGGTAAACAGTTATGCTAAAGCAAGAGAGGATAATTTACAATAATGTCAAGGACCTATATCATGTAGTTAACCGTATTATCAGCAATATCCTGCCGCATTCCATGAGGACACATACATAAGCAGTTCTAATTGATGAAAATTAGGTAATGCCAATCTGACCACAAAAATGACTCAGAAATGTTAACTAGTATTCTGTAGACACTCGCTAATAAATCGTTAACTTTGTAGTTCAATTCAAATAGAAAGATAAACACATAATGTGGGGTATGTAAAAAGTGTAGAATATTTCGTGCCTTTTCTGTAGAGGCTTTTGTAAAAAAATGCAAATGCAAGTACATAATTTAATATTCATTTTGCTTTCGTTTTTTTTTTAGAAATTTGTAACCGAAAGCTGTGTGGTTATAGATAACAATGTCAAATTACAGAACCAGAATGTTCTAGATAACATTTTATTACATGTTGAATAGAATATATCATAAACTATATTTTTCATTACTTAGATAAGGTTATACACTATACACGTCATTTAACATTATCGGTTAAAATAACTAATGGAGTCTATCTTAAAGCCTTGAAGAAGTGGTAGAATATTTTATAAGATGTTAAAAACAGTAACGGATATTTAGAAAAATATATGTCCTACCTGTATAAGTGAAGCAATATCGGTCAACATTGTAGTATGTTAGCCGTGCCAGCTGAAAAAAAAACAAATCCACAACAATAAGTGTTAATTACAGAGTGACCCTAAACTACGTTCGAAAAGGTGTAGGGAGGTGATTGCATGTGCGAAAATATGAAGAAAAGTTATTATGGACATGGGCTCGCAAATGGCTCCTAAGGGAGCTATGCCCCCCTGAAGTTGGCACCCCAAATGATTTTTTTTTAATATCTCAGGAACTAGCTACCTACATCAAATTTGGCATGCTATCTAATGTAAGTAAGGGATATGGGCGTACTAAACTGGAGGGGGCTCCTATATTTTTCCCACTAATTTTTTTGTTTGCGATTTTCTTGCATTCTTGATATCGGAAATACATTTCCTGAACAATTTTAAGTAATAAGATCCCCTTGTTAGGGAGCCCTAAGACGCACCATTTTCGGGAAAAACGGGATTACCTATGTAACTTATGTGAAGGTACATTTTTAACTAGGCTTCTCCTTAGACAAGAATTGATTGTATTTAACGCTTTGAAAACATTTTATTAAAAAGAATGTTATGAAAAGAGAGAATATCATTTATTTAATTATTCAAAATAACAAATAATTAAAACAAAAATAAATAATTATTAAATGAGGAGTTAAAAATGTCCACGATTCATTACAGAATTCGGAAATTCGGAATTCATTTCCGACATTGAAAATGCAGAAATTGACAAACAAAAAAATTGGTGGGAAAAATATAGAATCCCCTTTCAGTTTAGTAGATAATGCAGATTCATAAGCCTTACTAACGTAGGTAGCATGCCAAAGTTGATGTTGGTGGGGCAAAAACTTTCTGAGATATTTAAAACAAAACTCATTTGGGGCGCCAACTTCAAGGGGCCATAGCTCCCTTAGGAGCCATTTGCAGACCCATGTCCATACGAACTTTTCTTCCTATTTTCGCGCATGCAATCACCTCCCGAATTTTCCGAACGTAGTTTAGGGACCACGTATGTATAAGACAATATTGTGAAAATTTTGGCCATAACCAATATATTTAGTTTTTGAAAATGACGAACTTTCAAATTGATACACTCTTTTCGAATGCAGTATATGAAAATGTAAAACAAAGGATAGTCTCCCTTACCATGTTAGTTGTATTTAATACAGGCTTGTTGTGTAATTGAACATATTACTCTCTATGACACCAATAGTGTTATTACGCAGGTTAATTATAAACACTCTAATTATTATCGTGGTCTGGATAGGGAGGATTATAATTTTATTTATTCAGTGGGTATATTCCCTGGAGATTTTGAGGCACGTATCTCATGAGACAAATATTATTTTATTAACAATAATTGGGTAATGCAATAATTACTCTAAAGTACTGGTAATAACTCAGCCCCGGAGTATTTACTATAGATATTATGATTTCAGCGGCACGTATCTCAGTATTAGAACGTGATCAGATCGGCATGCCTATTTAATTTATTGCATTATAATGTGAGGAATTCATGAAAATTAAAAACTTTAAAAGGTATGTTTTGTACAACCTAATTAATGTGAAAATACCAATGATTATTAAACTGAAGTTAAATACACATCATCTAAATTGTGATTATAAATCGTTCCTCCAACAAAACTTTCTTTCTTTTATATTATGTCGTGTAGGTATATAAATATGTTTTTTTTTTAACATTGGAAATGTTTTTGTTTTCGCATAGGGGGTTGAAAATCAGTTTCATGTTCATAGAAACAGTGGCGACAACAGAGTGACCAATTTTTGATTGGTTGTCTAAATTACGTGGTACCGGCAGTCATGTTATTATTTTTCTATAGGCGTCGAGAAAATCCCAATGGCTATATCTCGTTGGGATTCTTTGAATATTTAAAAAGTTATTAGCGTTTCAATACCCCATGTCGAAGAGTTTTGTAAATTTTGCGAAATTAAAAAGGCCGGATGCGCGCGCAGAACCTCCAAATTTCATACGGGCGCAGGTCATGTCAAAACTTTAAAATTTTTCGTTAACGTCACAAATGTCACTTTTTAGTTCGGATCTGCTGCCATCAAAATCGCAGCTGGACCACACAATTCACGATGTACTTTCAAGTTGGACTTTCGAGCTTGGATTTATTGCCAGAACGGCGGCCCGGCGGCCTGTTATCGTTTGGAAATAAGGTTTAAAATTTTCGTGTTTTCGCAAAATTCGCCAAAAAATCCATAGTACGTCCGATAGATTACACCTTATAGTCGATCCAGCGAAATTTAATGATTTCTTAATATCGGTCCTAGGACGGAACGATTACAGTTTTGGACTCGGGGCGACTTCAGAACCAGATAGTACCTTTCCTTCACTTTGACATTTAATTGTATCGAGTATTGTATCCAAGTAAGAAACTGCATGTTTCAAGAGCAGGATTAAACAAATGTTTTTAGTTTCCTAGTAGGGGGTCGAAAATCAGTTTCATGGCAGAATGAGATTTCAGTGGTTTCAGAACGATATACGTCAAAATTACACATTTTCGTTCACTCCTATTGAGCCTAAAATTAGAGCATGACCGTGCAATTCACGATGTAGTTCTAAGTTCTACCTTGGATTTCTTACCAAAACAGTCTCTCGGAAATTCGTTTGGAAATAGTATTTGAAGTTTTCGTGTTTTTGCAATTTTTTCAATTTGCAATTTGACAAATCATAGGGGTGGATTTAGGATCGGGGTTGCTCTGGCAGGTTGCCGATACCTGATTTGTACGTATTACGGAGTATTAGAGGTTTGAGTGCCATTACTTTAACATGAGGTAGATTTAGCAAAAGTAAACAAAAAATAATTACATGGGAATTTATTGCTGCGCTAGAAAAGTCACGCCCAACAATCTCCAAGACAACTTAACATCGAGAAGCACGTCGAACAGCTTATTTCCTTTTGTCTCGTCGAAATATGTATAGCCGAAAACCATATGTAACTTAAAATTTTGTCGTTTTTCGCAATTTACAAAGATAGCGGTGATTTGAAGCAAAATAAAATATAATATGTTCAACTCCTCTCTCAATGCCTGATCCAATGATATGTCACACGGTTACAGTACAGGCAAAATGTACCGAAATTAATCAAATAAGCAAGAAAATTGCGAAATCTTTGTAACTCTATACTTATTATTTATGTAATTTGAAGTTGGATTTTTATTGCATTCACATTTGTACGACGTATGTTAACTACGTGAAAACCAAATTTATGCAAAATTCAGTAATCGTAGCCCTCCATCGAGAAAAGTTTTTGTCAAATGATATAGGTACCTACCTAAACGAAATCCGATTAATTTCAATGTTGCCAAAAATTCTTTAAAACAAAGGATTTTTTGTAAAACAAGCTGTAGATGATGTGGATTCACCTATTGTTAAAATAGCAATTGAAACATTAAATAATAGACGAACATTTGTACTTAGTTGATGAGGACGTTAATCTCCTTGTTCTATTAATCGCTTTAACTCAAGAAGAAAAAGATATATTTTTCATAAGGCCAGGAACAGGAAAAATTATATGGAAAATTCTTTCTTCGTCAGAAATCCAGAAATGACAAGAACGTATAAAAATAGTTATTTACATTACTAGATGCGAAAGGTTACTTTAAGGTGTGAGGTGATTTTTGAATGGTCGAGGCGAAGCCCAGACCTTTAAAAAAACATCGAATACTTATAAGGGCTTTCGCATCGTGAAATGTATTATATTTTTTCTACTATACCGAAAAAATTATGGGATTTACTAATGTAAAACTAATTATTTCATGAAATTAATTGACGTTTTTAATAAATTTTATAGTTTAGGAGGCTGCCTGTGAAAATTGTTTCCATGGCAACGAAATATTACACATTTTAATTTCTGGTGGCTTCAAACTAAAATAAACAAATACATATGTTTTGTGGCGATATAAATGGGAATATTGCTTGTACCTTGTTTTACCCCAAGAAATCCAAAGCAAGGTATATGCAAACTTATGAAGCGTTTTTAAAATGGAGTAGGTAGGTACCAAGGATTTTATACCTTTGGGTAGGTACTACGTGCCGACAAAAATGTAGGCGTACTTCCTAGAAAGACCTTTCTGTATTAATACAAAATTGTTTAGTTGGATTAATTTGTTCAAATAGAACAAATTAATTTCGTTTAAAATTTGTTTTTCTACTTTTCTGTCCTGGCCGCATAAGTTTTACTTTCGTAGATAGCAACGCCTTAGCAACCAGGTAACTCTAATGTTTACTTTCGTTATCGCGCGTGTTGCTAGGGTTACAAAGTTCATTTATATAGACGGTAGTAGAAAAATACAATTTTACTGACTGATGCCTTCAGTGGTTATGATACCACGTCTAGAATATTTTCAAAAGAAACATTAAAAGTCATCAAACTTCTTCAGAAAGAAATGCAGTTGGTTAATGTAGTAAGAACTTTCAATGGCAAGAATTCAACCCCTCACAAGTAAAACAGGCTGGTAAAACTCTTTTCCTACTTGTATACGGTGCAAGAAAAATCACAAATGTCTCACTCAACTCATACAGATTTAATCAATTCAAAAAAATCGCTGCACGAACAAAAATCAAAGTTGGAATTATTACCACCAACTTCAGAGGCAGTCGCTTAATATTCATTACGAGTATTCTACAAAATTCAGAAACGGCTTGTAAACGAAAAAAATCCACAACAGTGGGGATAAAAGAAAATTAACGGCTCCTTACACCGGGTTAAGTGTAAGAGTAGCCGGGTAAAACTGGCTAAACTTCGCCCATTGTATTAGTATTCTGTATACTTTTATAATAAAGTCGTTTATTATTATTATTATTATTACTTTTTGTGCCAACAGCAGAATCAATATTGCAGCTTATCTCCTGCAACCGCAACAGAAAAGCAGGTTGAAAATGCTCACAAATTTACGGAAATTGTTAGGGAGTACGATGTCTAAATTCATACATGGATAAAATTATCGAGGATCTAAACGACGCAGAAGATTTAGATGCTATCGATTCCGATCTTCTTTAGATACAAAGTGTGTTTCATTCAATATATATAAAATTTTAAACAACTCGATAATCCTCACTTGTACAATGATTATGTACTTTTTCATTTTGCAGAATATTCTTACAGATAAACAGGCAGAAAATTAAGGAAAGAAACGTAAAATTGGTAAAAAAATTTAATAAAAAAGTCAAAAATTAATATTTCTCTGTAAATGAAAATATTCTTATTTTTTGAAAATGTCTCATGGTTCAATTGCCAATTTTTATTATGCATGTGAAAACCTAGTTTATCCCACGATTTTTCAAGTAGGCAGCTACGACACACCCCTTACGGTTCGGGACTCTTAAGTTTCTTGAAACATAGGTATGTATTTTTAAACTTATATGTCAAGTTTCAACGAATTCACTATGTTCTTGTTCAGTTTAGACACTTTTCCTGTACTATTAGCTGCGTTTAATAGTTTGCGATTAATCGATATCGGTATTTGTAATTGTTAGGAATCACTTTTCATCTTCCCGAAATTAAATTAAATTATTTTAGTTTTAACATTAAAAATGTTTGTTAGTGAAAAAAATTTGTATAATACCTACCATTTTAGTTTTCATTATGAGAATGTTTTTGTTAATAAAATAACTTTTTATTTTAATTTCTAAATAAAACTACTGATAATAAGATTTTACTTTTTGAAAATGATTTGTGTTAATGAAATAACTATTTACTACTTTGCAACAAATTTTCATTTTTATCACATCCGAAATATCACAATATTTGCGTTCTACTTCGTCATTTCCAATGTCTCCTCCGGTTGCATCTTTGCGAAGGACTGTGAATTTTTTCAATATTCGTTTCCCTCTTATCCGCTCACCATACCAAAAATTTCCAGAGAGAAAAAACTTTGGTATTTACCGGCCTTCGATTTACCGGCCGTCAGACAGTAATCTTTCATCGTCGAATTTGCACGTCATTTCCTATAATATAGCGTTTATCTACCTATTAGGTATTTTAAATTGATTTGAAACGTGTTTTTAAAACTTAACTTTGTTTTCTTTGACCATTAGTAGTTAGAAATGTTTTCAAATTTTTTCCATTTTTCGCAAGAGTAGTAGGTATGGCGATACTTGAGACAGGGCTCCGCTGCGCCCCCAAAATGGGGCCCCCGGCCTCCGTAGGGCTCCGCTGCGCACCCTCTAGAATGGGCCCCCAGAATATGTATTGCGGGTTGCATAACACCCCCATAGTAAGATACGACTTTTTAACCTTACTTTTTGCGAGCCCCCGAAAATTGCATTGTTAGTATTTTTAAATATTGAAAAAAAAAAGTTGTTGAGTGCAGCGAGATTCGAACCGCCGACCTATGGGTTGGTACGAAGACGTCTTACATGTTTAGCTACAGAGTAACTAGTTTACGAGTGTAATTGTGTATTCGAGCCTGAGCCAAACGGCTAAGTAGAAAATTACCGCACTGGAAAAAAACGTGCGCGATAGAAAAAAAAAACATGACGGCGCGTTAGGTATGAGAAAAAAAAACATGACTGCGCAGTAGATATGAGAAAAAAAAAACGCGGCGACGTAGTAATATTTATTACATGCCTAGAATGTATAATAAGCATAGGTTGCGCCATCTAGTATTAGTGCAATATGTAATACTGTTTGCGTTTCTGCTGACGTTGACGTTTCTATTGACAGTTAACCTTAAAGGGCCGTTGCACAAGACAAGTTGTAAGTAGATTAATTATTAATTAAATTATAGGCATAGAAAAAGTATAGTCTGTAATTCGTTTGGAATGGCATATTCTGCGCTCGCGGACCGTCCTCATCGCTTCGCTCGGATGACAAACTTCCGCTCGCGCAGAATATGCTTCATTCCAAACTAATTACAGAATATACTATTATTCTCTTGGAACTCATAAAGCTTTATACAGAGTATGGCAGGTTCTGAGACAAATTATTTAATCTATTGTAGTATTTGCTCTGATGCACAAGCGGCTTAATCCAACAACCGGCCGGCGGTGTTGCATCTCGCATAATATTAATAGGTATATAAAGAACAAAAACGTGCGATAACCTCGCGGCAAACGTTCTCGTATAATTAAAAATCTGATTCAAAATGAATTTTCAGCCCAATAACAGCAGATTCATCAGTAATACGTTTTGAATGACGAAATTAATTGCAATATTAACAGTTTTGCAAAGGCGAGTTTTAAATATTATGTTAAAATCTCTCAACCTGATAATACGTTTTGAATAACGATCACGTGACATTTTCAGATCACATCTCGCCGACACACATCGGCTTAGAGTTATTAAAACTCCAAGTACCAAGGCCGTCTAGTCAGTCTTTCGAGCCTTTCGGCATTCATTGAACGAGTCAGTTGTCTGCTGCTGCTGCTCCCTAAAAAAAAAAAAAAAAAAAAAAAAAAAAAAAAAAAAAAAAAAAAAAAAAAAAAAAAAAAAAAAAAAAAAAAATGGAGAAGTTTATTATTGTAAAAGACTTTATGAAAAAGGTGCGTCGTTTTCACTTGACGGGGCGCACTCTCGAATTTAAAATTAAACCTGTTCCCGTGGACAGCGAACCTATAGCCTGGGTGCGAGACGCCGTCAACCAGGTCATCCAGAGGGGCACCGAGGGACTTGCTCCTGGTGATAAAGTGGGGTTCTCCTTCTGCTGCAAAGATTTTAAACGTGGAGAAGGCTGGGTTCGCTTCAGGGCTGTGGAAGAAATTACATACGACGATATCTGGGGCGTCATTAGCAGCGTTTACCAGTCTAACTCCGCAGGTCTCAACACTGAAACTTTTTGTCTGGGTGTGACCACTGTGAAGATGCCAGCGGGGAAAGGAAAGGGTCGCCTCTACAACACCTTCGAGGAGGAGTGCGGCATGCGGCGGGGAATAATATGTATAAACAATAAAGACAATTTATGCCTACCAAGGGCATTAGTAACGGCCGCGGCTTGTGTAAATAAGGACCCTGAACAAACCAAAGTACGTAGGGATATAGGGAAATTGCAGACTCAAAGAGCTCTTCGACTGTGCACCGAAGCGGGTGTCGTTATCCCCGAAACAGGATGTGGTATCACTGAACTGCAAAAGTTCCAGCAGCATCTAACAAACTATAAAATTGTAGTTTACAATTATGGGTCAAAGGGCCGCGACACTATCTTCAGAGGAGCTGCAGACGGCCCCGCCCTCAATCTGCTATATCACGAGGGCCACTTTAATGTTATAACCTCCCTCACAGCTGCCTTCTGCTGCGGCTATTTCTGTGAAGAGTGCCACGTGCCCTACGATACGAAAAATAAACATAGATGTGGGGGTAAATGCCCCAGCTGTCAGGGGGTGCCTGTTTGCCCCCAGAGCCCTAAAATCACATGCCAGGATTGCAAAAGGTCGTTCAGAGGCCAGAACTGTTATGACAATCACAAAAAGATAGGGTCCATGGGACGAGGTACGGTCTGTAGCCAAATCAATCGATGCGAATCCTGCTACAAGACAGTACAGAGCGGTAGGCAACATACTTGCGGAGAGGTGTACTGCAAGATATGCAATAGACATGTCCCCCAAGACCACCTCTGCTACATTCAGCCGGACATAGGAAAGCCAAAGATCAGGGATACTTTATTTGTGTTTTACGACTTGGAAACACGGCAAGAAAAGGTTCTGGAAGACGGCTCCCTCCAGCATCAGCCTAACCTCTGTGTTTTCAAGCAGTGCTGTAACGAGTGCTTAGAAAAGGACATTAAAGTGTGTAAAAAATGCGGGGTTCGGTTACAGGTTGTCAAGGGAGAAGATTCGGTGGCCTCATTTGTGCACCTGCTACTTGAATTGAGGAAGAAATTCAAACAGATTGTAGTTGTCGCCCACAACGGCCAGGCTTTCGATCATCAGTTCTGTCTGAATTACATTCTGACAAAAACAGACTTGAAGCCTGAACCTATCATGCGCGGAACGAAAATTCTTATGATGGCCGTGGGGAATGTTAAATTCCTGGATTCCCTCAACTACTTCCCCATGGCGCTTTCGAAGCTACCTAAAGCCTTCGGACTGGGAGATAATTTCAAAAAGGGTTACTTCCCCCACCTCTTCAACACAGAGGAAAACGCCAACTATGTGGGGCCCCTACCTGCTGTAGAATTCTATGATCCTGATAACATGAAGCCGGATGCTAGAGAAACCTTCCTCAGGTGGTACGAGGTGCACAGAAACGATGAATTTGACATACAGCGCGATTTAGTAGACTATTGTATATCGGACGTGGAAATTCTGACCGCGGCTTGCCTCAAATTCCGACAACAACTGTTGGAGACAGGTAGTGTTTGTCCCTTTACAGAGGCCTGCACAATAGCCTCGGCATGTAATAAGGTGTTTCGTCGTAACTTCCTCAAACCAAACACCATAGGCATCATACCAAAAGGTGGTTACAGATGGCGAGATAACCAATCAAGGATAGCCATACAGTGGTTGATATGGGAAGAACATTGCAGAGACATTAACATACAACATGCTGCTAAACAACAAGAAGCCAGAGTGCAGGGTGTTAAAGTGGACGGGTTCTGCCCTGAAACCAAGCAGGTGTTCGAGTTCCACGGTTGCTATTATCACGGATGTACTAGTTGCTTTAAACATGGGCGTGATGAACCTATGCACGACGACCCTTCTGCTACATTAAATTCCCGTCACGAGGCCACGGTAGCCAAAACAGAAAGACTTCGAGAGCTAGGCTACGAGATCACCGAAATGTGGGAATGTGGTTTTCGGAAGCAAATAATTCAAAATAAAGAAATTGGGGAAAATACCGAAGGACATCCACTGCTATCTCAATCTCCTCTCAACCCTAGGGATGCCTTCTACGGAGGGCGCACGGGAAATACTTCTGAATATTATAAGTGTCAGCCTGGAGAGAAAATTAAGTATATGGATGTTTGCAGCCTTTACCCCTGGGCCTGTAAATATGGCAAGTTCCCTGTCGGACACCCCGATGTTTTTGTGGGCGAGAAATGCCCCAAGGATATCACCAACATCGACGGGGTAATAAAGTGCAAAATTCTTCCCCCACAAAACCTTTACCACCCTGTGCTCCCAGTCAAGATTAATGAAAAACTTATGTTTGTCCTATGTCGTACTTGCGGTCAGACAATGAATCAATCTGTCTGTAATCACATAGAAGAAGAGAGAGCTCTTGTCGGTTCGTGGGTTATTGACGAAGTGCTAAAAGCTGTTGAAAAGGGATATGAAATAAAGGAAATATATGAAATTTGGAGATATACCGTAGAGCAGTACGACAAGATGACAAATGTTGCTGGTTTATTTACCGCTATGATGAATAAGTTCATCAAAGTTAAGCAGCAAGCCTCCGGCTGGCCTAAAAACTGCCCCGCAAAAGAACAAAAAGACAGATACATCGAAGAGTTTCTGGAGCGCGAGGACGTTAAATTGGAATTTGCTGAAATTATCGAAAACCCCGGCCTCCGCTCTTTGGCTAAATTAATTTTAAATTCATTTTGGGGTAAACTTGGCCAGAGAGAGAACCAACCTAAGACAGCCATAGTCCGCACCCCCGAAGAATTCTTCGGCATGCTGTCAAACCCCAGTATACATGTTAACTCGGTGCTACCGATAAATGAGGATACGCTCGTTGTTAGTTGGGGACATAAAGAGGAGGCCGCCGACTCACTATCTACTGTCAACGTCGTAATTGCGGGTTATGTTACAACCCAAGCACGCCTTAAACTTTACAGCTACCTGGAGCAGCTGGGCGACCGTGTTTTGTATTACGACACAGACTCTGTCATATATGTGTCTAAGTCCGGTGAATACGATGTCCCTACCGGAGAGTTTATCGGCGACATGACCGACGAACTCGAGTGTTACGGTCCAGGCTCCTACATTACGGAGTTTGTGTCCGGAGGGCCGAAAAATTATGCATATAAGGTGTTCTCTACTAACGACCAGACAGAACACCTTGTATGTAAAGTCAAGGGCATCTCTTTAAATTACTCGGCATCTCAGCTGTTAAATTTTGAGAGCATAAAGGAGATGGTCCTAACACCTGTAGACCCTGTATACATTACCTCCAAAAATATCCGTAGGACGAAAGAGCATGAAGTCATCACACAGGTTGAGACTAAGATTTATCGTCCAATTTCTACAAAGAGAAAATTTTTCGATGACCATAGCTCCACCCCCTACGGATATAAAAAGTTAAAAATATAGGTGAGGCCTGTAGGTGTCTATTATTTTATCACTCTTGTAATTTCAAAACATGTACACCTCTAAATAATTTGTAAAGCTATGTTTTTACTGTATATACTCTGCATTTAATCATATATTTCAATATACACCTTATATTTAATCATATATTTTACTATGCCTTTGTGTCAACCTCAGTAAAATTGAGGACCCCTGTATATACATAGTAATATTTAACATACCTTTGTATTCTATAACCTCTGTTTATACAAACTCTGTAAATTGAGGACTATATTTTAATAAATTATTCTATTTATATGTATGTGTTTTATTTGAGATCAATTACCTTTCCTCATCATCCAAAAATTATGTCTTCAGTTCTCCTACGTTTGTGGCAGTAGAGCTGTAAAGATTTTTATATGTCTTCAGGCCTCCTACTCTTGTGGTAGAACTGTGAAAGAAAAGGTGGCAGTCGGACTAATTATAAATCATAAGTTGCGCCGAAGTATTTTTCATATAAACCAGTAAAATATTCTCATATAACCTCAACGTTTCATGGGTCTTAAGCATAAAGAGTTTTTGAGGATGAATAACAAAGAAAAAACGATGGAAAAGCATAAGTATAATAAAATATAATATTTTGTATAAATGGTATAATCGGCCTAGGGCGAAATATCCCCAAAGGTGGTTACAGCTGGCGCGACAGTCAATAAAAAATTGCTGTTCAGTGGTTCGTTTGGGAGGAGCATCAAAGACAAATTAATATTACACACACAGCCAAACAACAAGAGGCCAAAGTTCACGGTGTCAAAGTGGACGGTTATTGTGCCGAAACTAATCAAATTTTTGTAGATAGTTTGTCATAACCAAGGCTGATGGAGGTGGAATTTCTAGAAAATCCCAAGCATTTTTGAGAATAAGGGCTATAGAAGCCAAATACTTGATGAAAGAAGCTGGAGCAGATATCCACATCGGATATGCGTGTACTATAACAGAAGAGCATTTTATGATAAAATTCAGGGGTGGTTGTAATAGATTCTTAAATTAATCTTTACAGTCATTAAGATAATATATTATGTACTCTTGTTTTTGAATTATTATTTTTTCCGTTTTGTGTAGATAATTGTATTAAGAGTACCTATATAATTTATCAAAATTATATTTTAATAAAGTAATTAAATAAAGTATTTTTAGTAATATGCTCCCACATACCATATAGTAATAATTAAGTAGGTACCCCTTAAAGACTTACCTCAATGGTTTAATTTATAGCGACTCACGCCTTCATAAAATCAACAAACTGAAAAACTGGAAATAAGTCCATTAACCTTTAACTGGGGGAGTGGAAGAACGGCTATGCCGAACTCCTTCCAATTGTGTAATTTTTCTTTTACACAATAAACATTATTATTATTATTATTATTATTTAACTACTCGCGTTGGTGTAAAAAGTACACCAAAAGTGCGCTGCAAGCTGCCGATTTTTTCTGAATGCTTCCTCGGCGTCACCGAACCAGCTAACCCTCGCGTAATGTGTCTTCTACCTGTATCTGCAATATCGCACTGACTGTTGAAAAGGGAAGTGAGATATTTTGCAAGTTTTGTCGTGGTGTACAGAATACACCAATGTATTTAAGTACGTTTGCAAGTTCTTTTTTTAATTTTTTGCAACGAATTATTTCTTGTCAAATTTGTGAACATGTAAATGTTAAAAGTATTTAGTTTTTATGGATTAATAACCTATTTTTAGGGATAAATATTTTTATCATTTAGAATCTATTTTTTGTTATATAGAGGATATTATTTGTTGCTTTCTCTATTTTTTTCACTTTTTTTGTGTCAGTAAACATGCTTGCACCTTAGTTAATCTGTTTTTTTTTTCATAGATGTATTTTTTAAAGTACATTAAAAAATGATAAAACATTTTATCATTATAAAAAATTAACGGTGTACAAAATACACCGCGCGAGCAGTAACGTGAAAATTTGATGCGCGAGTAGTTAAAGGTTAATACAAATACCAGGGAATATTATGGAAATCCTACAATTCATAAGTTTTTATAATTCTTCACCTTCAAACACAATTTATTATTTTTTATTCATACGAGATATTTACAACTTATTCTAAATTAGTTTTACACTTTTATACTATTCGAAATCAATGCAGCATTAGCTGTTAGTTTAGTATGAGCTAAAAGAAATATTAAAATACCTACGTGCCAACATTATTTTCATTTATCTTAGCAAGAATAATTGTCAAATCGAATTATAAATGCACACGGCATAAAAGAAGACATTTTAAAAGTTGAATTAGGTACAGATACATGACATTATATTGCGCACAAATAGAGATATTGGGGAACAGAAACCCACTGATTGATTATTTTTGTAGCAAAAGTATAATATGAAACAAATTGAGTTATTACGTTATTATTGTATTAACATTGATTGTTTCTCACCATAGCTGTAAAATATTACTAAGAAAAAAAACCCCTTGTTACACGTCTCTTAACTCAATGGCACGTATAGCTAGAAAAACAAAGAAAAGGACCTAAACTTCTTATTCTTATTCTATGTCGAACTCGACATAGAATGACCTCCTTTAAGAAACAACAAAACAATATATTACTAATCTCATTAGCTAAGCTACGCAATGCAATTCACGGTTATAAAAAATAATATTCAATATCTCAAATAATAAGTAACATTAATTAAGTAGTAATACAGATTATTCAAAATTTTCTAAAAGTTAATTAACATCCTTAATTAACTACATCACTCTAATTACATAGCCGATAGTCCCTACCAATATTAATCAAGATAACATATTGTACACCCTCATTATTACCCATGTGGCCCAGAACATATTCTACGGCCTTCCTCCTCATTGTGGCCTAGAACCTACCAAGCCTTGTAGTAGGTTTTGGTAGGTTCTAGGCCACAATGAGGAGGAGGGAAGGCCGTAGATGCGGTTCTGGGCCACATCGGTACGGGTGTACAATAATGTTATCTTGATTGACTATCGACTATGTATTTAGAGTGATGTAGTTAATGAAGGATGTTAATTAACTTTTAAAAAATTATGAATAATCTGTATTATGTTACTTATTATTTGAAATATTAAATATGATATCATTATAATGAGGAGCATTAAAAAATTCGGAGTTTTTATGGAAAAATTTGTAGAATACTTTGATTAATATTGGTAATGGACTATCGGCTATGTATTTAGAGTGATGTAGTTAATTAAGGATGTTAATTAACTTTTACAAATTATGAATGTTCTGAATTACTACTTAATGAATGCTGCTTATTATTTGAAATATTAAATAATTATAAATAACACCACAGATAATGCGACTCGCTTTATCCCTGAAGACTCTGAAAGTCTTGTGTGGGAGGGGGCTACACATTTAGAGACAAGGGACACACATCCAATATCCGAGAGAGGCCAGAACTGTTATGACAATCACAAAAAGATAGGGTCCATGGGACGAGGTACGGTCTGTAGCCAAATCAATCGATGCGAATCCTGCTACAAGACAGTACCTCGTCCCATGGACCCTATCTTTTTGTGATTGTCATAACAGTTCTTGCCTCTCTCGGATATTGGATGTGTGTCCCTTGTCTCTAAATGTGTAGCCCCCTCCCACACAAGACTTTCAGAGTCTTCAGGGATAAAGCGAGTCGCATTATCTGTGGTGTTATTTATAATTATTTAATATTTCAAATAATAAGCAGCATTCATTAAGTAGTAATTCAGAACATTCATAATTTGTAAAAGTTAATTAACATCCTTAATTAACTACATCACTCTAAATACATAGCCGATAGTCCATTACCAATATTAATCAAAGTATTCTACAAATTTTTCCATAAAAACTCCGAATTTTTTAATGCTCCTCATTATAATGATATCATATTTAATATTTCAAATAATAAGTAACATAATACAGATTATTCATAATTTTTTAAAAGTTAATTAACATCCTTCATTAACTACATCACTCTAAATACATAGTCGATAGTCAATCAAGATAACATTATTGTACACCCGTACCGATGTGGCCCAGAACCGCATCTACGGCCTTCCCTCCTCCTCATTGTGGCCTAGAACCTACCAAAACCTACTACAAGGCTTGGTAGGTTCTAGGCCACAATGAGGAGGAAGGCCGTAGAATATGTTCTGGGCCACATGGGTAATAATGAGGGTGTACAATATGTTATCTTGATTAATATTGGTAGGGACTATCGGCTATGTAATTAGAGTGATGTAGTTAATTAAGGATGTTAATTAACTTTTAGAAAATTTTGAATAATCTGTATTACTACTTAATTAATGTTACTTATTATTTGAGATATTGAATATTATTTTTTATAACCGTGAATTGCATTGCGTAGCTTAGCTAATGAGATTAGTAATATATTGTTTTGTTGTTTCTTAAAGGAGGTCATTCTATGTCGAGTTCGACATAGAATAAGAATAAGAAGTTTAGGTCCTTTTCTTTGTTTTTCTAGCTATACGTGCCATTGAGTTAAGAGACGTGTAACAAGGGGTTTTTTTTCTTAGTAATATTTTACAGCTATGGTGAGAAACAATCAATGTTAATACAATAATAACGTAATAACTCAATTTGTTTCATATTATACTTTTGCTACAAAAATAATCAATCAGTGGGTTTCTGTTCCCCAATATCTCTATTTGTGCGCAATATAATGTCATGTATCTGTACCTAATTCAACTTTTAAAATGTCTTCTTTTATGCCGTGTGCATTTATAATTCGATTTGACAATTATTCTTGCTAAGATAAATGAAAATAATGTTGGCACGTAGGTATTTTAATATTTCTTTTAGCTCATACTAAACTAACAGCTAATGCTGCATTGATTTCGAATAGTATAAAAGTGTAAAACTAATTTAGAATAAGTTGTAAATATCTCGTATGAATAAAAAATAATAAATTGTGTTTGAAGGTGAAGAATTATAAAAACTTATGAATTGTAGGATTTCCATAATATTCCCTGGTATTTGTATTAACCTTTAACTACTCGCGCATCAAATTTTCACGTTACTGCTCGCGCGGTGTATTTTGTACACCGTTAATTTTTTATAATGATAAAATGTTTTATCATTTTTTAATGTACTTTAAAAAATACATCTATGAAAAAAAAAACAGATTAACTAAGGTGCAAGCATGTTTACTGACACAAAAAAAGTGAAAAAAATAGAGAAAGCAACAAATAATATCCTCTATATAACAAAAAATAGATTCTAAATGATAAAAATATTTATCCCTAAAAATAGGTTATTAATCCATAAAAACTAAATACTTTTAACATTTACATGTTCACAAATTTGACAAGAAATAATTCGTTGCAAAAAATTAAAAAAAGAACTTGCAAACGTACTTAAATACATTGGTGTATTCTGTACACCACGACAAAACTTGCAAAATATCTCACTTCCCTTTTCAACAGTCAGTGCGATATTGCAGATACAGGTAGAAGACACATTACGCGAGGGTTAGCTGGTTCGGTGACGCCGAGGAAGCATTCAGAAAAAATCGGCAGCTTGCAGCGCACTTTTGGTGTACTTTTTACACCAACGCGAGTAGTTAAATAATAATAATAATAATAATAATGTTTATTGTGTAAAAGAAAAATTACACAATTGGAAGGAGTTCGGCATAGCCGTTCTTCCACTCCCCCAGTTAAAGGTTAATGGACTTATTTCCAGTTTTTCAGTTTGTTGATTTTATGAAGGCGTGAGTCGCTATAAATTAAACCATTGAGGTAAGTCTTTAAGGGGTACCTACTTAATTATTACTATATGGTATGTGGGAGCATATTACTAAAAATACTTTATTTAATTACTTTATTAAAATATAATTTTGATAAATTATATAGGTACTCTTAATACAATTATCTACACAAAACGGAAAAAATAATAATTCAAAAACAAGAGTACATAATATATTATCTTAATGACTGTAAAGATTAATTTAAGAATCTATTACAACCACCCCTGAATTTTATCATAAAATGCTCTTCTGTTATAGTACACGCATATCCGATGTGGATATCTGCTCCAGCTTCTTTCATCAAGTATTTGGCTTCTATAGCCCTTATTCTCAAAAATGCTTGGGATTTTCTAGAAATTCCACCTCCATCAGCCTTGGTTATGACAAACTATCTACAAAAATTTGATTAGTTTCGGCACAATAACCGTCCACTTTGACACCGTGAACTTTGGCCTCTTGTTGTTTGGCTGTGTGTGTAATATTAATTTGTCTTTGATGCTCCTCCCAAACGAACCACTGAACAGCAATTTTTTATTGACTGTCGCGCCAGCTGTAACCACCTTTGGGGATATTTCGCCCTAGGCCGATTATACCATTTATACAAAATATTATATTTTATTATACTTATGCTTTTCCATCGTTTTTTCTTTGTTATTCATCCTCAAAAACTCTTTATGCTTAAGACCCATGAAACGTTGAGGTTATATGAGAATATTTTACTGGTTTATATGAAAAATACTTCGGCGCAACTTATGATTTATAATTAGTCCGACTGCCACCTTTTCTTTCACAGTTCTACCACAAGAGTAGGAGGCCTGAAGACATATAAAAATCTTTACAGCTCTACTGCCACAAACGTAGGAGAACTGAAGACATAATTTTTGGATGATGAGGAAAGGTAATTGATCTCAAATAAAACACATACATATAAATAGAATAATTTATTAAAATATAGTCCTCAATTTACAGAGTTTGTATAAACAGAGGTTATAGAATACAAAGGTATGTTAAATATTACTATGTATATACAGGGGTCCTCAATTTTACTGAGGTTGACACAAAGGCATAGTAAAATATATGATTAAATATAAGGTGTATATTGAAATATATGATTAAATGCAGAGTATATACAGTAAAAACATAGCTTTACAAATTATTTAGAGGTGTACATGTTTTGAAATTACAAGAGTGATAAAATAATAGACACCTACAGGCCTCACCTATATTTTTAACTTTTTATATCCGTAGGGGGTGGAGCTATGGTCATCGAAAAATTTTCTCTTTGTAGAAATTGGACGATAAATCTTAGTCTCAACCTGTGTGATGACTTCATGCTCTTTCGTCCTACGGATATTTTTGGAGGTAATGTATACAGGGTCTACAGGTGTTAGGACCATCTCCTTTATGCTCTCAAAATTTAACAGCTGAGATGCCGAGTAATTTAAAGAGATGCCCTTGACTTTACATACAAGGTGTTCTGTCTGGTCGTTAGTAGAGAACACCTTATATGCATAATTTTTCGGCCCTCCGGACACAAACTCCGTAATGTAGGAGCCTGGACCGTAACACTCGAGTTCGTCGGTCATGTCGCCGATAAACTCTCCGGTAGGGACATCGTATTCACCGGACTTAGACACATATATGACAGAGTCTGTGTCGTAATACAAAACACGGTCGCCCAGCTGCTCCAGGTAGCTGTAAAGTTTAAGGCGTGCTTGGGTTGTAACATAACCCGCAATTACGACGTTGACAGTAGATAGTGAGTCGGCGGCCTCCTCTTTATGTCCCCAACTAACAACGAGCGTATCCTCATTTATCGGTAGCACCGAGTTAACATGTATACTGGGGTTTGACAGCATGCCGAAGAATTCTTCGGGGGTGCGGACTATGGCTGTCTTAGGTTGGTTCTCTCTCTGGCCAAGTTTACCCCAAAATGAATTTAAAATTAATTTAGCCAAAGAGCGGAGGCCGGGGTTTTCGATAATTTCAGCAAATTCCAATTTAACGTCCTCGCGCTCCAGAAACTCTTCGATGTATCTGTCTTTTTGTTCTTTTGCGGGGCAGTTTTTAGGCCAGCCGGAGGCTTGCTGCTTAACTTTGATGAACTTATTCATCATAGCGGTAAATAAACCAGCAACATTTGTCATCTTGTCGTACTGCTCTACGGTATATCTCCAAATTTCATATATTTCCTTTATTTCATATCCCTTTTCAACAGCTTTTAGCACTTCGTCAATAACCCACGAACCGACAAGAGCTCTCTCTTCTTCTATGTGATTACAGACAGATTGATTCATTGTCTGACCGCAAGTACGACATAGGACAAACATAAGTTTTTCATTAATCTTGACTGGGAGCACAGGGTGGTAAAGGTTTTGTGGGGGAAGAATTTTGCACTTTATTACCCCGTCGATGTTGGTGATATCCTTGGGGCATTTCTCGCCCACAAAAACATCGGGGTGTCCGACAGGGAACTTGCCATATTTACAGGCCCAGGGGTAAAGGCTGCAAACATCCATATACTTAATTTTCTCTCCAGGCTGACACTTATAATATTCAGAAGTATTTCCCGTGCGCCCTCCGTAGAAGGCATCCCTAGGGTTGAGAGGAGATTGAGATAGCAGTGGATGTCCTTCGGTATTTTCCCCAATTTCTTTATTTTGAATTATTTGCTTCCGAAAACCACATTCCCACATTTCGGTGATCTCGTAGCCTAGCTCTCGAAGTCTTTCTGTTTTGGCTACCGTGGCCTCGTGACGGGAATTTAATGTAGCAGAAGGGTCGTCGTGCATAGGTTCATCACGCCCATGTTTAAAGCAACTAGTACATCCGTGATAATAGCAACCGTGGAACTCGAACACCTGCTTGGTTTCAGGGCAGAACCCGTCCACTTTAACACCCTGCACTCTGGCTTCTTGTTGTTTAGCAGCATGTTGTATGTTAATGTCTCTGCAATGTTCTTCCCATATCAACCACTGTATGGCTATCCTTGATTGGTTATCTCGCCATCTGTAACCACCTTTTGGTATGATGCCTATGGTGTTTGGTTTGAGGAAGTTACGACGAAACACCTTATTACATGCCGAGGCTATTGTGCAGGCCTCTGTAAAGGGACAAACACTACCTGTCTCCAACAGTTGTTGTCGGAATTTGAGGCAAGCCGCGGTCAGAATTTCCACGTCCGATATACAATAGTCTACTAAATCGCGCTGTATGTCAAATTCATCGTTTCTGTGCACCTCGTACCACCTGAGGAAGGTTTCTCTAGCATCCGGCTTCATGTTATCAGGATCATAGAATTCTACAGCAGGTAGGGGCCCCACATAGTTGGCGTTTTCCTCTGTGTTGAAGAGGTGGGGGAAGTAACCCTTTTTGAAATTATCTCCCAGTCCGAAGGCTTTAGGTAGCTTCGAAAGCGCCATGGGGAAGTAGTTGAGGGAATCCAGGAATTTAACATTCCCCACGGCCATCATAAGAATTTTCGTTCCGCGCATGATAGGTTCAGGCTTCAAGTCTGTTTTTGTCAGAATGTAATTCAGACAGAACTGATGATCGAAAGCCTGGCCGTTGTGGGCGACAACTACAATCTGTTTGAATTTCTTCCTCAATTCAAGTAGCAGGTGCACAAATGAGGCCACCGAATCTTCTCCCTTGACAACCTGTAACCGAACCCCGCATTTTTTACACACTTTAATGTCCTTTTCTAAGCACTCGTTACAGCACTGCTTGAAAACACAGAGGTTAGGCTGATGCTGGAGGGAGCCGTCTTCCAGAACCTTTTCTTGCCGTGTTTCCAAGTCGTAAAACACAAATAAAGTATCCCTGATCTTTGGCTTTCCTATGTCCGGCTGAATGTAGCAGAGGTGGTCTTGGGGGACATGTCTATTGCATATCTTGCAGTACACCTCTCCGCAAGTATGTTGCCTACCGCTCTGTACTGTCTTGTAGCAGGATTCGCATCGATTGATTTGGCTACAGACCGTACCTCGTCCCATGGACCCTATCTTTTTGTGATTGTCATAACAGTTCTGGCCTCTGAACGACCTTTTGCAATCCTGGCATGTGATTTTAGGGCTCTGGGGGCAAACAGGCACCCCCTGACAGCTGGGGCATTTACCCCCACATCTATGTTTATTTTTCGTATCGTAGGGCACGTGGCACTCTTCACAGAAATAGCCGCAGCAGAAGGCAGCTGTGAGGGAGGTTATAACATTAAAGTGGCCCTCGTGATATAGCAGATTGAGGGCGGGGCCGTCTGCAGCTCCTCTGAAGATAGTGTCGCGGCCCTTTGACCCATAATTGTAAACTACAATTTTATAGTTTGTTAGATGCTGCTGGAACTTTTGCAGTTCAGTGATACCACATCCTGTTTCGGGGATAACGACACCCGCTTCGGTGCACAGTCGAAGAGCTCTTTGAGTCTGCAATTTCCCTATATCCCTACGTACTTTGGTTTGTTCAGGGTCCTTATTTACACAAGCCGCGGCCGTTACTAATGCCCTTGGTAGGCATAAATTGTCTTTATTGTTTATACATATTATTCCCCGCCGCATGCCGCACTCCTCCTCGAAGGTGTTGTAGAGGCGACCCTTTCCTTTCCCCGCTGGCATCTTCACAGTGGTCACACCCAGACAAAAAGTTTCAGTGTTGAGACCTGCGGAGTTAGACTGGTAAACGCTGCTAATGACGCCCCAGATATCGTCGTATGTAATTTCTTCCACAGCCCTGAAGCGAACCCAGCCTTCTCCACGTTTAAAATCTTTGCAGCAGAAGGAGAACCCCACTTTATCACCAGGAGCAAGTCCCTCGGTGCCCCTCTGGATGACCTGGTTGACGGCGTCTCGCACCCAGGCTATAGGTTCGCTGTCCACGGGAACAGGTTTAATTTTAAATTCGAGAGTGCGCCCCGTCAAGTGAAAACGACGCACCTTTTTCATAAAGTCTTTTACAATAATAAACTTCTCCATTTTTTTTTTTTTTTTTTTTTTTTTTTTTTTTTTTTTTTTTTTTTTTTTTTTTTTTTTTTTTATGAATGCCGAAAGGCTCGAAAGACTGACTAGACGGCCTTGGTACTTGGAGTTTTAATAACTCTAAGCCGATGTGTGTCGGCGAGATGTGATCTGAAAATGTCACGTGATCGTTATTCAAAACGTATTATCAGGTTGAGAGATTTTAACATAATATTTAAAACTCGCCTTTGCAAAACTGTTAATATTGCAATTAATTTCGTCATTCAAAACGTATTACTGATGAATCTGCTGTTATTGGGCTGAAAATTCATTTTGAATCAGATTTTTAATTATACGAGAACGTTTGCCGCGAGGTTATCGCACGTTTTTGTTCTTTATATACCTATTAATATTATGCGAGATGCAACACCGCCGGCCGGTTGTTGGATTAAGCCGCTTGTGCATCAGAGCAAATACTACAATAGATTAAATAATTTGTCTCAGAACCTGCCATACTCTGTATAAAGCTTTATGAGTTCCAAGAGAATAATAGTATATTCTGTAATTAGTTTGGAATGAAGCATATTCTGCGCGAGCGGAAGTTTGTCATCCGAGCGAAGCGATGAGGACGGTCCGCGAGCGCAGAATATGCCATTCCAAACGAATTACAGACTATACTTTTTCTATGCCTATAATTTAATTAATAATTAATCTACTTACAACTTGTCTTGTGCAACGGCCCTTTAAGGTTAACTGTCAATAGAAACGTCAACGTCAGCAGAAACGCAAACAGTATTACATATTGCACTAATACTAGATGGCGCAACCTATGCTTATTATACATTCTAGGCATGTAATAAATATTACTACGTCGCCGCGTTTTTTTTTTCTCATATCTACTGCGCAGTCATGTTTTTTTTTCTCATACCTAACGCGCCGTCATGTTTTTTTTTTCTATCGCGCACGTTTTTTTCCAGTGCGGTAATTTTCTACTTAGCCGTTTGGCTCAGGCTCGAATACACAATTACACTCGTAAACTAGTTACTCTGTAGCTAAACATGTAAGACGTCTTCGTACCAACCCATAGGTCGGCGGTTCGAATCTCGCTGCACTCAACAACTTTTTTTTTTCAATATTTAAAAATACTAACAATGCAATTTTCGGGGGCTCGCAAAAAGTAAGGTTAAAAAGTCGTATCTTACTATGGGGGTGTTATGCAACCCGCAATACATATTCTGGGGGCCCATTCTAGAGGGTGCGCAGCGGAGCCCTACGGAGGCCGGGGGCCCCATTTTGGGGGCGCAGCGGAGCCCTGTCTCAAGTATCGCCATACCTACTAAGAGTTATTACTAATGATATTTGTATCAAATATTATTTCTATTTCATTTTGTACCATTGCATTTTCTTTAGCTGTCTTACATCTTATCGGTTTATTATTCTGTGTGAATTATGATTGTTATACAATTATCGCATTTGATTTCCTTTTTCTGTTATATAATATTCGAATTAGTTGCTTATTCTGTAATTAAAGTCTCATAATATCTTGGATTTAGGTTTAATTTCTCTGACGCCTTCTGTAGTCCGTAAGTCCGTAGCGCTGGGCCGGAACAGAACTTTGATGGAAAACTGGTCATTCTTTTTTTAACCCTTTTAAATGTTTCAGAATATATTTCGTTAACGACATATTTTTTTATATATTATCATTTTCGTTACTACAGTTGATCTACTTACAGAAAAATATATTATACTATCGCTGAAAAAAAACAATTTATGAACTACAAAATAAGAAATTGTTTTATAATTTCGAGAATTGGTTGTAAATTAGTAGGTATTAAATTAAATTATTCTTTACACTCTGGAATAACATAAATATATTAAATAAATAAAAAATATTAAATACATTGATGATTCACTAAATTTCCTAAGAAACTATGAAAGAGAGGAATTGGTTATTCCCAAATTTTTAACATGGTGAAGCAGGAGAACAATAACGGTTTTTCGATAAGAGAACGAAACGAATTGGGTCGTATTTTTCAAACAGAAACGATATGCCATGAGTAGAGTCTGGACGTCTTTAGTTTTAATAATATACCTTTTGAATACAATATCTTCATTCATTTGGGAAAATTTGCATTTCAGGATAATTATCTGATAATGTTGATTCTAATGATGATATTTAAAAAAATTTCATGTTATAATAAGGGATCGGTAGAATAGACTTCACAATTTAAAATTGCTCTAAAATCAATATACATTTTTTAAATGTAAGACGTTTCTATCCATTACATAAGCATGCTTTGGAGTTTCTTTGCTTAATGGATAGACACGTATTACGTTTAAAAAATGCATTTTGATTTTAGAACAATTTTAATATATAAAGTCTATTCTGTCGATCCCTATACATGTGAGTCACCAAAACAATTTATTGATTTTGTTAAGTTAAATTATTATTGTAATTATTACTTTAAAAAAACTTAAAATTTTTTAAATTATAAGCTTAATCTAAATCATAGAACAGGTTTAAAGAACTCTGTTACAAATAAATGTATTTCTGCTTAAAAATTAAAATATCATACGACAGTTCGAAAGTCAGTTGCATTTAAATTTAACTCAAAACTTGTTTCCATTTATTTCAATGTAACTTCATGAAACAAGATCTATGCACCATTTTAAACGAAATTCTCAAGAACAACTCACGAGAGAGAAAAGATTGGAGTTTTTTTTCCAAGTAAGAAAGTAAGCAGTAAGCAAAAGGGAAAATAATTTAAAGTGATGAGGAAGCAGAATTTTAATGTAGTTTGAGATTTATAAAAACGAAAACGTACTTACTTTATTTTTTTTTTTTAAGTACAGTAACAAGCGGCACATCTAGACTTCTGCAGCATTTCAATAACTCGCTAAATTCAAGCATGGTATTTAAAATAAGTGAGACAATGTAAACTTAAACTTAAATCCATAGTAAAAACTTGTATTCTTGGGATAATCCAATATTCCATTTCAAACCTTTATTCAACAAAGTTATTCACTAGTCTTTAAGAACTTCTACTTAGGTTTTGAACCCTGGAAGAGTTTATTGAGCTTCCCATGTAAGTAAACAAATTTTAGTTGGGTACGTATTGTCACACTAACAGGATGAGTTGATTAGCTTAGCTCTATTCCTAACACCAGTGTTACGGGATACATAAACAACATAATCTATATTTAAAGTTTTCTATATATACGTATTTCCCTAATCACATCCAAACTAGAAACAGAATCAATAAAAACCAGATACAATCTTCTTCCAGAGGGATTCGTTTAGAGCATTTTAAATAATCATAGTTTACTTAACTGGAATAACCTAGGTACTGAGCTAATGGAGTACTGCATTGCCTATCCACTTCTTCTAATTAAAAACAAATGAAAATCCTATTTAAGTTAATACTGAACATAGACAATTGAAAAAACGAAGGAGCCTACTCACACGGCAATTTTCAGGGTCCAATCTGCAGGTGAGAATATGTACAGAAATCGGGTGTACCCTCTACACCCAATTTATCAGTAATGTTGGTGTTCTCTGCGTAAATACATCATGGCTCATTCAAGGCGCCAAAAAATTGGTAGGTCATTAGTACTAGCGCTAACAGCAGATATAAAGAAATAGAGAAGGAAGTAACTGGACAAAACAATGGGTACTAAACTAAACCGTTCCGTCCAAACTTCCTTTTCTTGTCCCATAATTAATTATTTAGCTATTATTTTAAAGAAAAATTCGGTAATAACCTATTCACAGACGATCCGAAATGAATAAATTGTGTACAACTGTTCTACATACCATACGATTTGCAGGGAATTGGAGAGGGGAGCAGAGCGATTGGATCGACTGAACACCAAACTAGCAGATATCGAGAAATCGTAAAAAAATCTACAGGGACCCTGCAGATCGTGCACTGCAGATTGCCGTGTGAGTGGTATGCTTAAATCATAACTTGCTTTTAATTTCAAAACCATATTACTAAGTATTTACAGTTAATAGGTAATCGTGATACAACACTAAATAATAACTTCTTGAGGTTCAACTAATTATAAATTTTTAGAAGAGAAAATAACGTCAATATAAAATATATGATGCATCTTTGGAAATTGCAATTGCCCGTAATCATTCATCTCACATTGAACATTAAACTAAATATTTAATAATTATCACATTAGAGCTTTGAAAATGTTAAAAAAATATATTATTATAGTTTTAGAACTTACATACTTTTAATGAGGCAGGAAAAAATATCTAGTTTAAACTAATTAAACAAAGTTGAACAGGAAGTTGATGGCTATAAAAATCCTTTGGAATTAAACACAGGAAGTTATACCGTTGGTCGTGAAACCAAACATCAGACTTTGTGTGAAACTACATAAAAGGAATTTGCTAGTTTTAATTTAATCATATTATTCTCTCCTTCACTTGTAAAGTTTAAAACGTCACATAGAATTCAATATTATGTCAAGTGTGAGCTACAGCGAGAGGTAGTAGATTGAAAATAGAATTTCTGTAGAAATACAGACATCGATCAAAGGCCTTGACTATAGTAATGGTAAGAGAACTTTTAGTATGTACAAAAGGCAGAGCTTTAATTGAATATTGTAAAATGGTTTGATGTATTTACGGGCCATTTAATTTCTACAACATTAAGGAGCCATGTACAGGGTGATCCACCATAAATTGACCACCTCTAATTTGGCCATTTATGAACAAATTTGAAAATGTCAAAAACCGAATTATAGTATTTTTTTCAAAGAGTTTAAGGTATCCTTTAAAAAATATATATCTCTGAAATTAGAAACGATACGAATATAAACAATTTTATTAAATGGGACTGTTCGTTTTTTTGTGATTTGAAAAACATGCTCTTTTATATAATATTTAACATTTTTAGTTTTGAAGATAAATATTGTCCAAATAAATTATTTTAATTTATTACATAAAATCGTCCGCATAACAATAATTGAACAAAAGTAGGCTTTGAATTAAAGGTTTTGCGCAAGCAACAATTAAATATTAAATGAATTGTTGAAAATGGTGGTTTGATATGTATGCATTGTTTCAATAAATATCAAAGCCTACTTTTGTTCAATTATTTTTGTGCGGGCGATTTTATGTAATAAAATAAAATAATTATTATTTGGACGATATCTCCAAAACTAAAAAAGACAAATATAAAAGTGTATAGTTTTGAAATCACAAAAGTCTGATTTTTAAACAACATATAGTGTTATTTCTCTTCCTTTTCTTTTTTGGGATTTATTACCACATTCCTTGATAATCCTATCCAAAAAAATTCGATTTATCTAAAAAATATTCAAATTAACCAGTTTAAAACTGGGCCTTTGACGTAATGTCAAGGATCAGTTAGAGGGTGTTTTTTGACAACTAATAGGAATTAAATTATTACAAAAATACTGCGCTGACGTTTCGGAAACTATATCCGTTTCCTTTTTCAATGTTTAGACTTTAGATTTTTATGTAACGTGTAGAATAACACGGCATAAAATAAAAATTGTTTATATCATTTCCATATAGTGTTTCATTGAAAAAAAAATTCATAGTCCTTCGCAAAGATGCAACCGGAGGAGACATTGGAAATGACAAAGTACAACGCAAATCTTGTGATATTTCGGATGTGATAAAAATGAAAATTTATTGCAAAGTAGTAGAGTTATTTCATTAACACAAAACATTTTCAAAAAGTAAAATCGTATTATCAGTAGTTTTATTTAGAATTTAAAATAAAAAGTGATTTTAATAACAAAAAAACTAAACAAGAACATAGTGAATTCGTTGAAACTTGACATATACGTTTAAAAATACATATATTTCAAGAAACTTAAGAGTCCCCGTAAGGGGTGTGTCGGAGCTGCGTACTTGAAAAATCGTGGTATGAACTAGGTTTTCACATGCATAATAAAAATTGGCAATTGAACCATGAGAAATTTTCAAAAAATAAGAATGACTTATTATATTTTCATTTATAGAGGAATATTAATTTTTGACTTTTTTATTAAATTTTTTTATCAATTTTACGCCCTACAAAAATTAAGGACTTGAAAGACCGCATTCGAGAAGAAATTACAGGGATAGATGGAGATTTTCTTCGCTGGGTGATGAACAATTTTGCATTCAGAATTGAAAGTTCAAGTTGATGGAGGGCATTTAGAAGACATGATTTTTAAGAGTTGAACAAATCTTGAGTACGTAATAAATCCCATACAATTAGCTGTACATTAGTGTAATAAAAGATTTTTTTACTCGACTTAAAACGATTTTATTCGAATAATAAAATGGTTAGTTTAATATGGGGAACCCTGTACCTTGCTTTGGATTTCTTGGGGTAAAACAAGGCACAAGCAATATTCCCATTTATATCGCCACAAAACATATGTATTTGTTTATTTTAGTTTGAAACCACCAGAAATTAAAATGTGTAATATTCTCGATGACACAGATGACAAATAGTAATTATTTCGTTGCCATGGAAATAATTTTCACAGGCAGCCTCCTAAACTATAATATTTATAAAAAACCGTTAATTAATTTCATGAAATAATTAGTTTTAAATTATTAATAATTTGTTTCGGTATAGTAGAAAAAATATTACACATTTCACGATGCCCTTTTAAGTGTTCGGTGTTTTTTAAAAAATCACCTCACACCTTAAAGTAACGTTTCGCATCTAGTAATGTAAATAACTATTTTTATACGTTCTTGTCATTTCTGGATTTCTGACGAAGAAAGAATTTTCCATACAATTTTTCCTGTTCCTGGCCTTATGAAAAATATATCATTTTCTTCTGGAGTCAAAGCGATTAATAGAACAAGGAGATGAACGTCCTCATCGATTAGGTACAAATGTTCGTCTATTATTTAATATTTCAGTTGCTGTTTTAACAATAGGTGAATCCACATCATCTACAGCTTGTTTTACAAACAATCCTTTGTTTTAAAGAATTTTTGTCAACATTGAAATTAATCGGATTTCGTTTATATCATTTGACAAAAAGTTTTCTTGGGGGAGGGCTACGATTACTGAATTTTGCCTAAATTTGGTATTCACGTAGTTAACATACGTCGTACAAATGTCTTTATAAGTTTTATTTGTCTGCCTTATAACTGGATGCAATAAAAATGCACCTTCAAATTTCATAAATAATAAGTATAGAGTTACAAAGATTTCGCAATTTTCTTGCTTATTTGATGAATTTCGGTACATTTTGCCTGTACTGTAACCGTGTGACATATCATTGGATCAGGCATTGAGAGAGTCGAGTTGAACAATTGAACATATATTTTATTTTGCTTCATTTCAAATACCCCTATCTTTGTAAATTGCGAAAAACGACAAAATTTTAAGTTACATATGATTTTCGGCTATACATATTTCGACGAGACCAAAGGAAATAAGCTGTTCGACGTGCTTCTCGATGTTAAGTTGTGTTGGAGATTGTTGGGCGTGACTTTTCTAACGCAGCGATAAATTCCCATGTAATACTTTTTTGTTTACTTTTGCTTAATCTGCCTCATGTTAAAGTAATGGCACTCAAACCTCTAACACTCCGTGATACATACAATTCAGATATCGACAACCTGGCAGAACAACCCCGATCCTAAATCCACCTGTCAAATTGCAAGGCATACACAAAATTAAAGAAATTGCAAACACACGAAAACTTCAAATACTATTTTCAAAAGAATTTCGGAGAGACTGTTTTGGTAAGAAATCCAAGGTAGAGGATCGAACTTAGAACTACATCGTGCATTGCACGCTCTGATTTTAGGCTCGCCGGGCCGCTGTTCTGGCAATTAATCCAAGCTCGAAAGTCCAACTTGAAAGTAGGTACATCGTGAATTGTGCGGTCCAGCTGCGATTTTGAGGTCAGCAGATCCGAACTAAAAAGTGACATTTGTGACGTTAACGAAAAATTTTAAAGTTTTGTCAAGTCCTGCACGCGCATGAAATTTGGAGGGGTTCTGCGCGCGCATTCGGCCTTTTTAATTTCGCAAAATTTACAAAACTCTTCGACATGGGGTATTGAAACGCTAATAACTTTTTAAATATTCAAAGGATCGCAACGAGATATAGCCGTTGGGATTTTCCCGACAAGAAGACGCCTATAGAAAAATAATAACATGACTGCCGGTACCACGTGATTTAGACAACCAATCAAAAATTGGTTACTTTCTTGTCGCCACTGTTTCTATAAGTCATGCTTCATAATATGCAACATGAAACTGATTTTCAACCCCATATATGAAAACAAAAACATTTCCAATGTTAAAATAGTTTGCATTCGTAGCGCTTCTAAATTCGGAGATATAATATTTTTTTAAGTTTATGTTAAAACATTTAGAATAAAACCTATAATTTAGTTTTTGAAACTTTCAAATTCGTTTATAAATGGCCAAGTTACAGGAGGGTGAATTCATGGTGGATCACGAAGTATGTGAAAATAGTTACGCTACCTTATATTGTAACCTGCAATAAATTGCTAATAACTTTATTTTTGATGATGTTCTACTTTTTGATAACTACATACAGCAAACGCAAATTATGGTGAGGTCTCGTTGCGCACGTAAGGTAAGCCTCCGATTGATGCTATTGGTGAAACAAATAGCGCTAATATTACAGCGGCGGGTAGGACAATCGAAACACTCGAATTTAGGTACCTAAGTACGCACACCTCGCAGTTGCGCCACTGAGCGCTTAGCATGACCAGGTGTAATTCCCCTTCCAATTTCAATATTTGGTCATGTCGTAAATTGGTTGTTCGCGCAGCCTCACCATAATTTGCGATTGCTGTAAATTGGAATGGAATCGACGTATACTACAGGGTGTGACAGGAAACATGGGAAATTTTAAATATGAGGTAAATTGAAGAATATATTTCTTCTATGACTAATAGTTGAAAGACCAGCATATTAGATTCTCACCAAGTACACGCAAATTAGGAAAAATAGAAGAAAAAATTTATAACCAAATAACATTTTTGTTTAAGGGACTAACATTATAATCTAAAGAATTCCCACTTACTTCACCCCATTTTCATCCTCAATAGTGACACGGCGTTGTTTTTTTGCCAATATCTCTTAAATGCGTTATTCTACGACAAATTTATGCATATAAAAATACTCCCTATAACATGTTATATGCTTTCTACTACTCAGTTTTTAGCCATTTGTATGCGTGTTATAAACTACCCTTTTACTTTGCCCGTTAATAACTCGAAAATTAATAGAAATTCGTTTACAACAGTCTCATTTGGCATTTTTTGTAGAACATTTTATAAGGAACATTTTCCTATATTTAAAAATTTGTCGTTTAAGAGATATTGGTAAAAAACCAACGCTGTCACTGGGGGCGAAAATGGGATGAAGCACACCTTAGGGGGTGGGAACTCTTTAAATCTTGAATGCTACACCCCAATAAACAATCGACTCTGAAAATATTATTTGGTTATACATTTTTTCTTCTTTGCCATTTTTGACTAATTTCCGTGTATACGATAGTTTAAGGACACAGTGGGTTGGGTTGTACTATATGTGGTGTCTTTATTATTAATTATATTTATATGTTTTAAATTTGGTAACACCAGAAATGCATTTGATAATTTTCAAAATATCAATATCAATTCTGCGCTTGATTTAAATTTAAAGTACGATCTGTGTTCATAAATCGAGCTTTTCAAAAAGAACATACTTGGTCAATTATGTTGAAAGGTACAGTTAATTAATTCAATCTGTTCTATTTCAATTTGTGGAAAGTGTGTATTGTGTTATACCAATTTATTTCGTTAGTGAGGATGGTAAGCGTATTACATTCCCTGGAATAAATGTGTATGAATTAAACTGATTATTTTGTAGAAGATTAATAATTGTTCTGCGATTTTGTGTTACACAGCCATTATTGATGCAAATAATTTGTTTAGTTTCATAGTTATCTAATGTTTTAAACCATCAATTATGTGTTTTAAATTTTGATGCACGAAAAACAATCGTTGACATGAGGATTGAAGAACATGTTTGACAAGCGATGGGGAATACGCTGTATTTTTAAAATTGGATTTTATGTATGCGAAAGGATAACGCTGTTTCTAGTTGAATGGGTCATTATTTTTAATAAATCATTTCATATTTATCTACTATAAATTTCGTTTCCAAATAAAAATATGTAGTATAAATAATGTTTTGTGGGCATATATTTTTATTTCGATAAATTTGATAATTTATTTTGTGCTATTGAACAATTTTTCATTCTATTTCATTATTCCCACATTTACTAAACATTGGTGCGCAACCACTACTCTAATTGATCTATATATAATAATATAATAAATAACACCACAGATAATATATTTTCAAATATCAGAATATCAGATTTCTCACGTTAAAACAGATATTTTTTTAAAATAAATTAAAAGAAAGATGTAAAAAACAGGGGTAGACCGGGGGGCTTACAAGAGAAAATTGAAAGGGATTTTTTTGAATTGCCAAAGATAATTGGTAAAACTTGTAAAACAGATTTATGTAACTCCTTCTTGTCCACTATACTAAATAATTGAAGTTATAAAATTATTGTTCCCTTAGAATAAAGAAACTCCTGATTTTTTTATTAGTAATATCGCGATAATTTGTTAAAACTTTTGTGGGAATTCGCGTTGTGTCATCCGAAAGCTCGAGCTGCACGACAATTTAAAAACATCAGATATAGATGCGGGATGACACCCCATTTTTTGAATATTCGTATTCCATTCCACATATGTATTGGGAAGAAGTGCAGAAGCAAATAGACGAAATGTTCTTATGGAATATTAATTAAGAGAAACCTACTGAATATGTATCACCCCTCGTGACCGTAATGAAAAAAGAGTCATTGTCATTGATAGTTTGTTTGGAAATTGAAGAATGCGTAAGGATCATGTTGTTCCATCAAAATTTGATGATTTAGTAATCAAATTTGGTAGATAATAGATCTTTAGCTCAATAGACTGTATAGCATTATATTGACAAGGACGAATAAAGAAGAACAATCTAAATATACGCGATTTTCCTACAATAATACAACATTTTGAGTTTTATAAAGGGTTTGCGAAAAGTTGTTGATCTTGAGATTCTCATTTTCAGTAGATTATGTGGATATTTAATTATTAAATTAAGCACGTATTCTTTTGGTCGTGGAAAAGTTGAATTATTTTTTTATTCTATTTTAGCAAACAGGAATTCCCTCCACCAAGGAACATCATCTACTCGGTTCTTCACGCCTCGTTAATTATGATAAGCGCTTCCATAGTAAGTTTTTGGACTTAACCCCACCAGTTTTTCTATTATTGAGAAAAATGTATGAAGGCCTCTCTGATTTTAAAAATTGGTGGTGCAGTTTTAATGAAAGCTCATCCTTGGATCCATTATGAAATAAGAGATGCACATGGTATTATCTCGAGTCAACATAATATATCAATCCAAAGAAATATCGTTAGCTATTTAATTTTCATTATATGAATTCACTGTATTAGTTGTAATAATTCAAATTACGTAGCACACTAATGTAACTATTTTTGCTTAGTTGAGATTGTGGAAAAGAAAATGTAAAAAATAGAGATTGACAGGAGGTTGTCAAGTAAAAGTAATGGTGAGAAGAGTTTTTTGAATTGTAAAAGATATTGGTAAAACTTGTTAAACCTATGTAAGTCTTGCCCACAAAAATAAAATAATTGAAATTATAAAATTACTGTTCCTTGACAAAAGAAGCTTGTTGTAAGATATAAAATGCTTAGAACACATCATAATGATAGATCGACAGTGAGCCGTATTTTTTTTTTTTGTATAAAGCGATATACGTCAAATCGACATAAAATCACGTCTAGAATTTGCAATTTTCGTTTGTTAGGAGAATTTTTAGACACCTTGTATAAGGAAGTAAAAATGTACAATATCATTGATTCATACAATTAAGATGATTGATAACTTAAAGTAGTAATAGCAGCTGGTAAATCATTAGTTATTCTTACCAATATTTATATAGGTTATTTCTTGAGGATTACATTGCCCCAGCCAAACAAATTTGGCAAAAGTATATATCTAAAAAGATATATTCGATATTTAGCTATCACTGCGAATTCTTACACTTTTACCAACAACAGACAATTGTTTCGACCTGTTAGGTCTCATCAGTGTTGTACAGGTTTGGTACGGGTATATCAGAGATATCCCAAGTGAAGACATTCCAGCGTAGTAAAGTGTAAGAAATTCACAGTGATAGCTAAATATCGAATATATCTTTTTAGATATATACTTTTGCCAAATTTGTTTGGCTGGGGCAATGTAATCCTCAAGAAATAACCTATATGGTTAGGCAACGACTTGTAGCTGTGCGTAACGGGTTGCATATACCTAAGCTTCTTTCTGCGATGCAGTTGGAGAGTTTGCATGTAACAGTGCTCTCACCGTAAAAATGCTGGAATATATGTCTTCCTTACTCATCTGTTAGATGGCGCAAGTTATAAGTGTCCGACTCTCATCGGATACATTCGATATTTACTACGCTGGAATGTCTTCACTTGGGATATCTCTGATATACCCGTACCAAACCTGTACAACACTGATGAGACCTAACAGGTCGAAACAATAAAATTGTCTGTTGTTGGTAAAAGTGTAAGAAATTCACAGTGATAGCTAAATATCGAATATATCTTTTTAGATACTTACCAATATTGTAAAAGAATATATTCTTCTCAAAATTGATCAATGACTCAATGTGTATGTCACTTTAAAGTTATTATGCCAGCACTGTTCACTTTGACATTTAACTGTTTCTTTATAAATGACTTTATTTAGGCTATATACAAGCATAATAACAAGAAACATATTCAATTTGATATACTCACATTGATGTTTCATCTCTAAACATACAATTATTAAGTTTATTGCATGATAAAAATTGGATTAAAAATTACAAAATTCAAAACGTCTAAAAATAAATTATTGAAAAAATTTTTTTTTTAACTCACCACAAAATTCATTCATTATGGTCACCAACCAAAAACGATGTCCCCAAGAAGATGTACAGGGTAAGTTACGTAAAAGGTCCACCCCATTTATTTGGGTAATTTTGAATATATTTTTGGTTTTCGGGACTCTATCCTATATGAATTTTAACGTAGATTACGATTCTGATAAAAGATTTTTAATTCAACCAAACATATACAGGGATTTTAAAAATACGTGTTTTTTTTAAATGACACACCCTATATATTTCTACACATTTCTATGCAGCTATTCGAGGGGATTTCAAAAATATATAATACCTGTATGTTTGTATCATAAATAAATAATGTGTAGAAATATATAGGGCGTGCCATTTAAGATAAACACGTATTTTTAAACACCTTGTATATGTTTGGTTGAATAAAAAATTTTTGATCAGAATCGTAATCTACGTTAAAAATCATGTAGAATAGAGTACCGAAAACCAAAAATATATTCAAAATTACCCAAATAAATGGGGTGGACCTTTTAAGTGACTTACCCTGTACATGTTCTTTCGCCGTTATTTTTGAATTTTGTAATTTTTAATCCAATTTTTATCATTCATTAAAGAAGATCTTTCGTAAAGGAAATCCAACATAAACATAGTGTATGTTCTGCAGCCATTTCTTCCATGGGAATGCAGATTGGTTGTATTCTCTTGTTGTACCCAACAGTTTGGGCAATTATACACGGGATATGATTATGGTTTTATTCATATGATTACAAGAATTATTTTTTGTACATGCCAGTTTTCTATCTTGACATATATTGTTTTTAATTATTATTTTTTCCTAGATACCATAGCTATCTAATATATTAGTAAATGTTCACACTGCACTAACATACCGCCGCCCTTGAAGTATGTGCACTTCAAAAAGAGAGTTGATATTAAAACTGGCATGTGATATTCATATATCTTACACAGGTTATTACAAAGTTTAAATGTTATAAAGACAAGAAATTAAAATAACAATAACAACAATAAACTTTAACCTACTAACAATACATTTTTTAACAAGAAACATAAACAATCCTTTCATGACAATAAAGGATAATACAAGAATAAAGTCTGTCATCAAAATATTGTTTATAATGTGATCGGTATAACGCATATTTTAGTTAATGAGCGCTTCACAACACTAGTATGCGTTTTTACACTAACCACTCGCACTAAACCATCAGCTCCTGGATGTGTTGCTACTATGCGACCTAGGGGCCAGTGGAGAGTTGGAGTGTTGTCTTCTTTAAGCAGTACCAGGGCACCGATTAGGAGAGGTACTTCCTTGCAGGTTTTCCATTTTGTGCGTTGCTGTAGCTGGTGCAAATAATCAATGGACCAGCGTCGCCAAATATGCTGGGTCATTTTGCAAATATGCTGGTATCGTGACAGGTGACTAATGGGAATTTCTTGCACATTAGTTTCAGGTACAGCTGTAAGGGGCTCCCCGATTATAAAATGCCCAGGCGTTAAAGCTGTCATGTCATTGGAATTGTTGGAAAGGGGCACCAAAGGTCGTGAATTTAAAACCGCCTCCACTTGCGCCAAGAGGGTATAAAATTCCTCATAGGTAAAAGAAAAATTATTTGTGACACGTTTGAGGTGATGCTTAACAGACTTAACAGCAGCCTCCCATAAACCACCCATATGAGGTGAGCGAGCTGGTATGAAATGCCATTCAATACTTAATTGAGATAAATAGTTTATTAATTTCCTGTAGTTCATTATTAGCGCCGCTGAAATTAGTAGCGTTGTCCGAACATATTTTTTTACAAAGGCCGCGTCTTGACACAAATCGCTTGAGGGCGTTCATGAATGAGTCTGTAGTAAGATTACCGGCTAATTCTAAATGCACCGCCTTACTGGCTAAACAAACAAAAATGCAAATGTAACACTTTACTAGCTTTCTATTTCGTGTTTTGCCATCCTTTATATAGAAATGGCCAGCATAATCGACACCGCATGTAGAAAATATTCGAGAGGGAACCACTCGGGGATAGGGTAGGTCACCCATTTGCTGTGCAATGCTTACAGGTTGGGCCCTAAAACATGGAACACATTTGTGTAGAACAGATTTTACTGCCTGGTTACCATTTAAAGGCCAATAATTTTGTCTCACAAATGATAGCGTGGCCTGTGGCCCAGCATGTAAGTTGCGAACATGTTCGAAACCTATGATTAAGTTTGTGAAGGGATGCTTCTGAGGAAGTAGCATAGGATGTTTGCAATTAAATGTTAATTTAGAATGCTTAAGTCTACCTCCAACTCGTATGATATTATCATCATCCAAGAATGGATTAAGTGATGAAAGTTTACTATTTGGCTTTACGCATTTTGAGGTTTTAAGTGAATAAATATCCTCTGGAAATGATTGAGCCTGTACAAGCTTGACTAATGTCTTGGTACTATGAGATAGTTCCTGAATAGTTAAAGACCCGCTTTGCCGGGAATCAATACGCAGCTTTGAATTATTTAAGAACCTTAAGCAGAAGGCTAAAATTCGCTGTAATTTTGTAAAACTAGAGTATTGATTGAATAAATCTAATGTTGCAATGTTTGAGGTATATGACAATGTGGAATATTTTCTTTCTGGCGCATCAGAATTATTGCGAGCAAAATAAGAAATGTGAGATTTTTCCGGCCTGTGTTGCGATTCTAGTAGAAGAAATGATGGACCGTTCCACCATAAAGTAGAACTTGAAAGATCCTCTGGGTTTATGCCACGCGATATTATATCAGCAGGATTATTTGCAGAGCTTATATGATTCCATTTATCGACTGGGGTTAACTGTTGTATTTCTGAGACTCTGTTGCATATGAAAGTTTTCCATATGTGAGGTTCAGCGGACAACCAGGAGAGAACGATTGTTGAGTCTGTCCAAAGGTATATGTCATCAATTTGTACACTTAAAATAGTTCTGATTTTATGAATTAACTGAGAAAGTAGTAGTGCACCACACAACTCAAGACGAGGCAGTGAAATAGTCTTGAGAGGTGCAACACGCGATTTAGCGCATAATAGTCTAACCCATGTATTGTTTTTGTTTTGCGATTTAATATATATAGCTGCGCCGTATGCCTGTTCACTAGCATCACAGAACCCGTGCAATTGTATTGTTAAGGCATTTGGTATAATAACATGCCTGGCTATATGAATTGAACTGATTTTATGTAACTGAGAATAGAAATTAGACCATGTTGTATATAAATCGCTGGGAATGGTTTCATCCCCGTCAACGCGGAGCTGCCAAAGCTTTTGCAAAATTATTTTAGATTGGATTATTATCGGACCCAGAAGTCCCAGGGGATCAAAAATTTGAGATATATATGAAAGAATTGAGCGTTTTGAAATAGTTTTTATCGAATTAGAAAGTGGTTTAGAATCATATTCAATGTTGTCTGATGTGGGGTTCCAAGCAATGACAAGTGTTTTCATATGCTCGCTATCCGCAATGATATATCTAGACATACTTTCAGATGCGGTGGATAAATCCTTCACAACTCGCGGGTCATTTGATGCAAATTTCCTCAATTCAAAACCTGCGCTAGCTAATATGTTTGTAATATTTTTCCGAACCGCGAGCATACTGTCAACATCTTGAGATCCTGTTAATAAATCGTCCACGTAAAAGTCATTCATAATAATATTGGCTTCATGTGGAAATATACTGCGATACTCTATTGCTAACTGATTTATACATCTTGTGGCTAAAAAGGATGCTGATGCTGTTCCATAAGAAACAGTGTTAAGCTGAAAATGTCCTAATTCTGCTTCAGGATTATCTCGCCAGACAATTCGCTGAAGGTCGCGTTGTGATTGATCTACATTTATTTGTCTATACATCTTGGCAATGTCACCGGTTAATACAATATTATGCTGACGAAATCGAATAATTATTGAAAACACATCACTTTGTATTGTAGGACCTACCTTCAAAGTATCGTTCAAAGAAATGCCTGTAGACGTCTTTGCCGAGGCGTCAAAAACTACTCTAAGTTTAGTGGTTAAACTAGTATGATTCTCAACGCCATGATGGGGTATATAATATTTAAGTTTCTGCGTGTCCTCGCTCAAGTTAACGCGAGTCATATGACCAAGAACTTTATACTCTGTCATAAATTTACAATAATCATCTTTGAATTTAGGTTTATTTTTGAATTTACGTTCAAGCGCATAAAACCGCTGAGATTATAGCGTACTGGTAACGTAACTATAAATCTACCTCTGTTGTCTCGCTGAAAATTGTCCACGAAATGATTTTCGCATTCTATTTCTTCCTTGGAATAGGTCTTACCATTGTGATATTCTTCTAGTTGCCAGAACCTCTCTAACTGATTATGTAGGTCCAATTTTGTGGTAACAAAACAAGACTGAGATCTTTGAGATGGAGAGTCAAATATGAAACCAGAAACAACCCATCCCAATTTAGTTTTTTGTAATGTTGGTTGACCTTTGTTTAATTTAATTTGACCAATGCAAAGCAGATCATAAAATACACCTGCCCCTATCAATAAGTCTACGTGAGATGGCTCATTAAACTTTGGGTCTGCCAACTTTATATTGGAGCCTATTTCAAAATTATCTGTATTCTTCTCTGTGGTATAATATCCGTAATTTTGTCAATAACAAGACATGACAATTTTGTATTGTAGTCATTGTGTATGGACTTTATTTTTATGTTTGTCTGTTTATTTACCATGGTGACCGTTTGGCTTATACCCGAAATCGGTAAATCTATTTTGGTTGTACGCAAGCCTAAACGTCGGATTAAATTTGATGTGACGAAATTAGATTGGGAGCCGTTATCAAGGAGCGCCCGGCATGGAACCAAGTGATTGTGTGTATCATATATATATACCAGCGCTGTAGATAGCAGCACGAATGAATCACGATGTTGCAAACTATTATGTGAATTTATTGAATTTATACTGCAATGATTGGTATTTATACCTGCTAACTGAAAGTTCTGGTCACTTTGCGCCTGATTAGATTCAGTGCAACTAAGATAATTATTATTTGAATTAATCTGATTCTGATGAGTATTGCATTGATTATTGAATTGATCATTGCTCGGAGCTCGATCTAGCTGCACTGGAGCTTGAGCATCTAGGTGCAGCAGTGTATTATGCCTTTTATGACAAATACGGCATCCACTAGACGTACATTCTGAATTTGAATGTCCAACCCATAAACAATTAGTGCAAAGTCTTAAGCGCTTTGCTTCTAAAAACCTTGCATTACTTGGCATATCCAGGAATTTTTTGCATGAATGTATGAAATGTGTACCCTGACATACGATACAGGTACCTTTATTTGTTGTAATATGTGCATGAGATTTGAATTCGGTAGGTTTCTTATTGAATGTATAGCTACCATTGGCTTTAATACTTAATGCCTCTAATAAGTGGCACCGTTCTGTTAAAAAGGTAGTGAAATCTTTTATATTTGGCGTTTCATTGTTTTTTATATAGATTTCCCATTCTTTTCGCGACGAGATATCAAGTTTTGCAGCCAATAAATAAATTAACAGAAGATCCCAATGTTTGACACTTTCGTTTAATCGATCTAATGCGCGATAGTATTTTAAAAATGCGTCCAAAAATGAACGAAGAGCAATGTGTGAATCTCTGCTTATGTTAGGCAACTCGACAATACCTTTGATGTGCGCTGAAACAATTCTACCTATGTTTTGAAATCTTTCAGTTAATAATTGCCATGCGATATCATAATTCTCTTCCGAGACGGCTAATGAAGTAATAACTTGCGCTGCTTCATTTTTTAAACACGCTTGTAAATAGTAATACTTTTGTATTTTGGTTAATGTAGGATTATCATTAATTAATGCCTTAAATGTATCATGAAACTCTGTCCACTTTTCATATGAACCAGAAAATTCTGGCAAATTAATTTGTGGTAATTTAATGTTGAAGGTGTTACTATTTGATGAATCCTTAACCTGCGTGGGCATGCCAGACTTCGGTGGCTGTGGCTGGCTGTTACTGTCCACTTGCGATTGCAAGAATTTTTGTGCGCGACTTACCGAATCAAAATATTTTGCTTCAAACTCTTCCCGCTCCCGTGAATGTGTTTCACTGTCGGGCACTTCGTCTACATATTCAATGTCAGCTTGAATATTATTGAATTCATTGAACGTGATTTTTATTGCGTCAAGACGCGCCTGTAATTGCATTGCTGTGCCTTCATTGCATATGTTTAGAAAATTAATAAACCGAGTTAATTGACCCTTTAAATATCCACGGCGTTTATGTAATTTTATTAAGTCAGAACCTTCTGCCATGGTGATGGAAAGTAACTTTTCCCAGTACTTATGTGAAATATTATTTTAATGCGATGATTATATTTTATATCTATAAAAGATAAAAAGTTATTTATCTCAACTTGCTAGTTATAAATGAGACATTTGTAGTTTATAGATGAGAACTGACAAATATTATGACAATTGAAAATATAATTAATATTGACTTAACATCTGTCAAAATTCATAAATTATTTTATTTGTATGAATGCAAATTACCTAATATGTTGTTGTTAAGCACCACTTCAAATGTTATTAAAATGGCTTTTTATTGATCGCCAAACTTACGCGATAATAATAACCTCAATCTTCTATGAGAAAAGATCGAGTTGTTTTATGATTAAATGTGATTTTACTAAACTAACAAGTGGCTGCGGTTAGCAACGTCTATAAATTACAGAACTGACCTAATTATTGCAACTGACCAGTATCCTGTGTGTAGGTACTTTAATTATTTTCTCTTGCCGCCGCCCTTGCTGTCCTGTTTCAATTATGTGGCTGAATTATTGGTACTGACCAATGACCATCCATGTGCTCGAAGGACCATATTTTATGTATGTTCTGCAGCCATTTCTTCCATGGGAATGCAGATTGGTTGTATTCTCTTGTTGTACTCAACAGTTTGGGCAATTATACACGGGATATGATTATGGTTTTATTCATATGATTACAAGAATTATTTTTTGTACATGCCAGTTTTCTATCTTGACATATTGTTTTTATTTATTATTTTTTCCTAGATACCATAGCTATCTTTTGCTGTAATATATTAGTAAATGTTCACACTGCACTAACACATAGCACAAAAGTAGTTTACATACTAAAGGCACAGGGAAGCTAGTAATGATTACCATTTTAATTGGTTATTAGAAATGTACTGATTAATGAAATGTAACTAAATTACTAGTAATTTTGTGATTACTAATGGGCAACTAAATAAATTCATATTTGTGTATGTTCTCATGAGCATATACTGTTATTAATCAATTATAATTTTATTTGCATTGGTAGTTTATCTACAACTATGTATTAAATAATGAATAACGTAAAAAATTCTACTCCAATAATTACAATTTTACATACAAATATAAAGTTTCCTTAATCTATTTGCATATCCACAATTTTTGTTATATTATTATATCAGTGGTTCACAATGTCTTAGAGGCGTATCTGGGCATACTCCCTACCTACTTGCATAGTATTGACGTTTGTTATTGATACATACAAGCGCTCTATTTCAATTTAGGCAAGAATATTATAATAATATGAGAGTAATCAATAACGTATATAAAATTGAGAATGGAGCAAATTTTACTACAGCTTCGTCGTGAGTCTTCCTCCTGGTCGAAGAAATTATAAGAGCAAGGCAATAAATGCACGTTAATTAGAACTATTAAGCACAGTCTGTTCAAAAGAATTACATAAATAGTTATTTAGCATTTTTTAAATATCAATTTCAAATTCAAATTATGATAAATATACTTGAGTTTTTAAGTATAAACTAGTTTAGCACCTCTCATTAATGGTAAACTTCAGGCATTCTTTTTAAACTGATTTTGAATTTTGAATTTTCAGGAGTTAATAGTTTATTTAAGATATGCTGGTTAAAACTTATTTAATCTGTATATTTCGTAGGGCTGAGGCCAATGATTATGATTAGATACTGCTTATGATAATGTCAATATTTCAAAATAATTTAAATTATTTAAAACCATTCATTGTTGCCAATAGGAAAAAGGTAAAAGATAATATGAAATGTGGTCCTGCATTGAATTTATGTTCACAATAATATGTCTTGCTCATAGAACGAGATAAACAATCATCCTGTGGTGAGAAGAAATCTTAATGGGAAACATTCATCGTATAATCTCTTTGTTATAGCTGCATCTTCGTGACATTCTCCAAACACATACATTACAATTCGTGAACAAGTTCGTTATCACTATAAATGTGTGCTATTATTACTAACTCATCAATCACAGCTCGTATGACAATTTGAATTACCACAACAGATGAATAACTTTGCATAACGTACAATTCCCAACTGAATAAATATACGATTAAAACAAGACGTTTTAATATCTGTGGAATACGCTCTATGAGTTTCTGGATTTAATTGAACCCACCTATATCTCAAATTAATTTGTTTATAGGCAAATGCCAAAAAGTTATTAAAAATCATGTCTTTTTTTAAATAATTCTGTTGTCAGCCTGAAAACTAAATCCATGTGTACTAATTCTTTTATAGAAATGCCATTTTACGATATACTAATCAACTTTATTAATTTCATAAAAGAGTGAACGGTACTGTCAGCCGTAGGCAAATTTGCTAGTAACTTTAGTAACTTTAGTAGAAATGATTCAATTATAGCAACCAAATAGATCCACCAGTTATTTCTGTTTTCTCTCTCTTATAAAATATTTTTAGAAATAACTTTTTTTATTCAAATTCATTAAAGCATAATCAATTTAAATCACCAACTTCGCTATTTTTAATAACAAAAATAATATAAAAAAATCATATCTACAGATATTGGTAGTGGATTTTTCTTGCACGGTTACTCTTGAATCGTTTTTCATGATGAAGGGATTATTATTCGATTGGAAGAGAAGTAAATTGAGTTAAATCTAGATATATTGACTCCAAGAACCTACGATAGCTGTCCTTAAGGGCGTTTTATTCTGATTCGCCAACATCTTAAGACTGTTGAAACAATCCAATTAAGTGAAATAACGATTTTTATAGATGAATTTACTTCCTCATACTTTCTATTTATTATGTTCTTATCAATGAAACTGAGTTGTATAATATTATCTGTATTTTTTACTGAACGGTGGATTACGAAGGACAGGTCTTTAACACTACTGAGTTATCGTGTGTATATGAATATTTGTGAGGAGATGTATTTACTCTGGCAAATTTTTCGGTTGAATTTAATTTTCGATTTGGTGTAGAATCTTATACGAATTGTTAACATAATATTACGTGTTAGTAAACACCTCAAACGTGAATTTAATAATTGCAACAAGATTATCGCAAACCACTGCTCCATTTCTTCTATTCAGTTCACTCTCCAATATTCGACTGACTGACTGTAGTGGAATATCTTGGCCTTTATGTACCTTGAGGTATACCTTCAAGAATAATCTAGGTAATCCTTTAAAACATTCCACAATAATTCTCATAAGCGGGTGTAAATACATCACAACAATATAGACCTATTATTGAAAGTGGAAAGTTGCAGTAGTAACAACAACAGATCTATTTTCCTTAGTCGCATTCCCTACCAAGGCATTTGTTTGGGCTCATCTTTGGCGTCTCCAGCGGAACCTCTCCATGTGTCGTTTTACCAACTTACAATTTTCTGAATACACACATACTATCGCACATGCGTTGTCATAGTGTATGTGAGAGCAACAGTCCTATCAAGAAGGTATGTATACTTTATAGCAGCAGTAGTGGAGACTATTAAGTAAACTAAAACTTAGACCTTAACAGGAAACCATGCTTCATTGAGACTGATTTAGTTAAATTAGTAACATGAGTATGTCAGGAGGGTTTAACAGAATCCGGTTCTGCATATCGAACGACCTTCAGTTATCACTTGACCTGACTTGGTTTTATTCATTTTTATTATATTTACGTTTTTGTATTGCATCCAGAAATTATGTCGGAATATACTGATTTGGACTGAATATATTCTAATATGAAAAGAGCTGTAATGTAATGATCACATATCACCCTGTCCATGGAATGCGCATGAAGCAAATTTAAATATATTTAAACTAAAATTTAAAGCAAAGGAGTTTAGGATTAAAACAATTGAAAAAATTATGCAATCCATAAGTAAGTAAATAAAAAAGTTACAGCTTTTTGAATTTGGTCTATATTTCGGGTGGCTCAGTTCAAATTCGGGTCAGTATACTATACATATTAAAATAAAATATTTTTCACATGAGACTTAAATGATTGGGTGGGTGAATTTCCCACTGGCGCGGTCGTTCAATGTAAAGGGTTAAATGGAACCCCCCTTAACTTCGTTATTTTTTGAGATAAAAAAAAATTTAAACAAAAGTTTTAGGGCATTCTATGAATTTTCTTGCTACCATATTCAACAGTATACAGGGTGCCTCATAAAAGTCGGACAAATTAAATTAGGTTTTTTTAAATAGAACTCTAAAACTTTAGTTTCAAAATATTTTTTTATCTCAAAAAGTAACGAAGTTAAGAGGGGGTTACATTTAACCAATAACCCTGTACACTACAAGATCATCACGTGAAAATGCTAGATTCTACTGTAACTTTGTTGCTTTTGAAATTTATCGGAAAAGTAAAAACTGCTTTAACGACTAATTTTTTTGCCAGCAATTCAAATTTTTATAGAAAAAAACAATCGATTATCGCATCACAGATATACTGTACATATTTGTAAATAATAAGAAATAAATCAAGAGTATCTAATTATAGATTGATTTAAATTAAAGCAAAATCCAATTGCATCATTCCATAAATATTATATAGTAGGTACTTTCTGGAAAAAGGTCGTATATAAAAATCGCTCTCACCCTACCTCCGATTCTTCGTAATTTTAATATTTCCAATTGAATAAATGAAATATAACTCTCTAACGGCAGTCATCTGTGAAAATGATAAGAGAAGAATAAAAGACCTAAAAATAACAAACGTTCATCTGCTCGTCTATTTTTCGCATTTATATAGGTATCAGTGGATAAGGATATGCATGAAAGATGTCTCGCTTAGCAGTTCTCAGTTATATAATTTAGTCGGTTTGAAATATATATTTATATAATATTATAAAAATATATTATTATTCTATTATTTAATCATTAAAACAATTTTAGTAGAAATTTCAAAAGAACGGTAACATTAAAGTATTTATTTTTGTAATAACATAAAATTTTGGATGCATTTAAAAAAAATACAGTAAAATAATAATATAATAATACCTAATAGTATTTATTAATTTTTTATATAAAAAATTATGATTTCTTTGATATTTTAAATTGTTTTTGTGTTCTAGATAGATTAAACTTTAATTAAAAAAATGGAGGATGTTCGGTGAAGGAAGTATCGAGGAATAATGGTTTGCTCAAGTTTTTTACTGGGCGACCATTATTTTCATATTCTAGAGAGCCTAAACTTTCATCCAAAAATAAATAAAAGGATGTTCGATGACGGAAGTGACGCGCCGACCAATCACCCTTTCAAATCGGTCGTCGAGGTAGTTTGCACAAGATAGAGTTGGGGCCACCGATATATTTTAAACTAATAGGTATATTTCTATATTCCCTATAAATTTCGTTCGGATATTTCATGACAGGAAAAAGCAACGCAATTTTCCGATAATTATTCTAATTACCATTAAATTATGCACAGGGTTTGAATAGGGCGACAGCCGCCGGATTGTTGTTCTCTACTGTGAACTTTCCAATTTGCTACTTATTTTGAGGGTGTTCGATCGGGAGTGCAAAAATGCCATGGGCGCTCGGACTACTGGGGCCCTTGAATGAAATTAAATAATTTTGCCTGCCTATCGACCAAGCAGTCGTAGCGTTAACATGGGGTAATCGATTGATTGATTTTCGTTTATTTAATATTTGAGACACTTATTATTTTCTTTTATAATTTCTGTCATATAAAAAAATCAAGAAATTCACTGTACCTATAATAATATTTGGCAAAGATTGTATGTTAGCATACCAATAAGTACTAGATATTAGTAGGTATTTAAATATTGTTCTCTCGTTATTTTCGTGGCTGAATGGAAAACCCAAAGCCATAAAAAAAAAATATTGTTCAGATTTCACATTTATAAATTTATTCTAATTTTAATTTAAATTTCCAACAGACCACTATTATGATTATAATAAGTAATAAGCTGTGTTTTCCTTCACTATGTAAATAAATACTTAAAATTGTATCATATTATATTTAATAAAGTTATATTTCTGTTAATTAAATAACTCATTGTTACAGGAAATCCATCCCTATGAAAGGATTTTGAGGAGTCAGTTAGACGTTAACGGTAAGTACTAAACAATTTTATGTTCTGTTGAAAACAATGAAGAAATCCTGTCCCTCATCTATTTCTTCGATCCAACAAATTAGTAGTAAACTATGCAGCTAATTTCAATGTTATGTGTATGTTTTATTTAGTTTTTATCCATTAAATATTCTCATACTGCCAGTTAAACTAAGTCACAGAGAATACTACCTATTGTTTATACCTATTTCAAATATGCAATATTTCATCCTCGTACTAAAGAGGGATGTAACCTTTGATGTGGATTGATTTAAAGCTCTTAAATCTGCAAAAAGATTAAAATTGTCGCGTTGTCAAGTTATTCTTGTTTGGTTTCCTATATTCTGGGGAGGCCTTGCATTTATTAGGCGAGTCATGTTACCGGTTATTACTATAGCTAGACATGCTAATAAGATCATATGTAGTCGGAGCTGTCTAATAAACGTGTGTTAGAAACTCAACCATAAGTTTTAAGTAATTCTAATTAGGAGTTAACAGAAGTTAATTTAATTAGATTGATATACAATTCAACTCACTAATCACCCACTTTTGTGTTAAGTGAATTATGTTACCCTACGTAATCGGACTTATACACTAGCATTCGTAGATTGATGCGGTAAAATTTTAACTAAATCAATGTTTATAAACATAATATATATTTTGAGCTAAAAAATGTATAAAATATAGGTGGTCACCACTGCTTTGCTCTTTTGTCACTTGTTACTGATGTATTGTAATTTGTACTTATATTATTATCTTGTTTCTCTTTTCCTATTTCTATATGTATATATTATACACATATTTATTTGTTTTTTTTTTAGATCTTTTTTAAATCTTACTATATTATGAGTAGTCATTGGGACACTTGGGCCAGACAGTGACGTCACAAGCATGGCGCCAGTGACGTCATCATCGTTAAGTATGGAATCTACTTTACCGGCCGAAACTCCGGTAGGGCTTACCTCGCCAATGGGTCCCCCGTAGGGCTTACCTCACCAATAGGTCCCCCGTAGGGCTCCTCTCACTAATGGGGCTCCTCTAACCAATGGCCCCAGACAGTGATGTCACAATCTAGTCGGACCGTGACGTCATCCTCTGGTCAAAGCCGAAGAGCTCGGCTCCGCTCACGTCTCAGTTACCAAAAGGGCCCCCGTGTTACCCCATCTTTATAGGCCTCCATCCTAACCCTACATAATGGGGCCCCTTAGGACACCGCTCACGTCTCCGAGTCAACAGAGCCCCCTTGTAACCCCCATTTTTTTTTTTATAGGCCTCTATAAGGCAGTGTTTTGCACCTTGTGGGTTATCAGGTACGTACATAACCACACTTGTTATTCAGGTGTTCTTACCAATCGTACTAACGTTAGAGGTGCTCTTTTTATTACTTAAACTCTGTCGGTATAGCCATCTACTTTGCATTATATCGAGTAATACCCACAATCTGACCCAACTTGTTGAGTTGTCAAGTAACTACTCCCTGTATTTTGTATTACTAATATAAAAGCCAGTATGAGAAGAATACAAATTTACTGAGATTTAACAAAATTAATGTAAATGGGTTACAGCGATTTAACACTAAAATAGTTTGTCTACCTGCCAATATAATCTCTGTTACCTAGCAAGAAAAGGCAGTATTTACACTCGGTTATTTCTTGGAGTTAAAAAATGCCATACTTTAATGAAACACATGCCGCATATTTTTCATAAACTTTATTGAACAATAATTTTTACTACTCTTGTACAAAGCATACAAAGCTGGTTTTCTTACATAAGTAATAGGATAACATTTTATTCTACGTGGATGTCTTAAAAATTATGAAAATATAGCAGAAAATACTTACATTATATAAAATATAGTACATGAGCGAATATAAAATGAAACTCCTGTAATTTGAAACTTAGAACTAATCAATACAAAAACAAAAAAATGCCACATATATATTTTTTACTAACCTCTAACTATATATAAACAGAGCTAACAATATTAACTGGCCTATAAGTTACCTAAATATTTGGTTCTATTGTCGCTTATCAATCAATCAATTTTTAAATTTCTTAAACCCATAAGGAACAGAGCTATGATCATTAAAGAATTTTCTCTTGGTGGAATTAGTTTTGTATATTTTTCTTTCTATACTTGTTACGACTTCATGCTCTTTTGTTCTTCGAATATTTTTGGATGTAATGTAGATAGGAGCGGATTTGTTAAGAACCATATTCCTTATGCTATCAAAATTTATCAGCTGACTAGCTGCGTAATTCAGTGATATTCCTTTCACCTTGCACATGACCTCCTCGGTTTGTTTCTTTGTGGAGAAAACTTTGTAAGCGTAATTCTTAGGACCTCCGGAGACAAACTCTGTTATGTAGCTATCATATCCATATTTTTCTAACTCGTCAGTCATATCTCCAAGTAAACTGCCTGTGGGTACATCAGGTTCACCTTTCCTCGAAATGTAGATTACAGAGTCAGCATCATAGTACAGTACTCGTTCGTCTAATTTTTCAAGATAGCTATATAACTTGAGACGAACTTGGGCCGTAACATAAGATGCTATGGCTACATTTACTGTAGTTAGACTATCGTAATTTTCCTCTCTATGCTCATAATTAATAATGATGGTATCTTCGTTTATTGGAATCACACCGTTAACATATATATCTGGATTTGACATTACATTAAAAAACTCTCCCGGATCGTTGACAATTTTTGTTTTTTTGATTGATTCTCTCGTTGTCCAAACTTTCCCCAAAACGAATTTAGGATAAGCTTGGCCTGAGATCGTAATCCTGAATTTTCAATAACATCAGCAAAACCTAATTTGATATTTTCTTGATTGAGGAACTGTTCTATGTAACGCTCTCGTTCTTCAACAGTGGTACAATCCATCGGCCACCCCGATGCTTGCTGCTTAATTTTTATGAATTTATTCATCATATCAGTGAATAGTCCCTCTTTATTTGTTGTTTTATCAAACTGTTGAATGCCATAGCTCCATATTTCATAAACCTCTTTCAATTCATAACCCTTCTCAAGAGCCTTCAATTACTTCGTCAACGACCCAGGTACCAACTAGTGTTCTCTCTTCTTCTTCGTGGCAGCAATCATTCTGATTCATTTGCTCGCCACAGGCACGGCATAAAACGAACAGAAGTTTGTTGTTCATTTTTGTAGGAAGTACAGGATGGTAGAGGTTTGTTGGCGGTAAAATTTTACACTTGATCAAACCATCTGTATATGTTAAATTTATTGCTGAACATTCTTCTCCTACGTAAACTTTAGGATGTCCAACTGGAAACTTGCCATATTTGCAGACCCAAGGGTATAAAGAACAGATATCCACGTATTTAATTTTCTCCCCCACCCTGATCTTGTAATGCTCAATAGTGTTTCCAGTACGACCACCATAGAATGCGTCTCTAGGATTAAGTGGCACAAATGAAAGCAGGGGGCGGTTTTCAATAAGAACTCGCATTTCTTTAATTAACTGTCTTTTAAATTCACACTCCCCTTTTTTTCAACAACTTCATAGCCAAGTTCTCGTAGGCGTTCTGTCTTAACAATTGTACATTCGTATCGCAAGTTTAATGTTTCAGATGGATCGTAGTTCGAAAATCTGATTCGTCCACTTTAATACCATGAAGTCTGGTCTCCTGTCCTTTAGCTGCATGATTAATATTTATATTTCTTTCTTTCTCCTCACAAACAAGCCACTGGACAGCTATCCTTGACTGGTTATCTCGCCACCTATATCCGGTTTTTGGTATTATTCCGATACTGTTTGGTTTAAGAAAATTACAGCGATATACTTTGTTACAGGCAGATGCAATCGTGCAAGATTCTGTGAATGGACAGACATTGGTAGTCTCGAGTAGTTGCTGTCGGAATTTCAGACAGGCCTGTGTTAATATTTCAACATCTGATATGCAATAAGTCACTATATCGCGTTGCATGTGGAATTCATCGTTTCTATGTGCTTTGTACCATTCTAAAAAACTTTGTACGGTCATCTTCTTTCAACGTGTCGGGGTCGTAATATTTCAGAGCAGGTAAAGCCCCTATGTCGAGCCCTATGTAGTTTTCATTTTCAGCTGTATTAAATAGGTGTGGGAAATACCCTTTTTAAAATTATCTCCGAGTCCAAATGCATCAGGAAGAGAAGCCAACTTCATTGGAAAATAGTTCATACTATCCAAAAATTTTACGTTCTTTATCTCCATTAAAATTATTTTAGAACCACGCATTATCAGGTCTGGTTTTAAGTCAGTCTTCGTCAAGATATAATTTAAAATAAACTGATGGTCGAAAGCGCAACCGTTATGAGCTATTACTACGACTTGTTTAAATTTCCTCCTTAGAGTTAATACATGGTGTATGAAAGAAGATACAGGGTCTGCACATTTTACAATCTGTAACCTAGGCCCACATTTCGGGCAGATACTTTCTTCGGACGCCATACATTCATCGCAGCATTGTTTAAAAACACAAAGGTTAGGTGAATGTGTTAGGGAACCATCATCTCGTAGTAATCACGTTGTAATGGTTTTTATGGTGAAATAGATTAATTTTATTTGGAGCATCAGGGCTCTCATATAGTACTTCTCTACCCTTTGCACCGTACTTGTACTTGTTTATTCATTTCCATGAGCAATGGTGATTATGAGGGGTGTCGGTAGTTTTCAATTTCTCACACAAAAAAAATTTAAAACTAAAATTTAAAAATACCTAATTAAATGGCGACTGCATTTCAAAGTAGTGTGTTGTTGTAATATATTTCAAATGAGTAGTACAGTTTAATATTTTTAACGAATTTCTAATAAGTATTGATTATTATCAGACAACAAAAACATTCGTGTAAAAAAAATTATTTTTAATTTAAACTAGGACTTTTGTTTTCTCACAATGGCCAGTCAACAATTTAGAAGCTCGTGCGTATATACCTGGCTCTTTTTTGTGGTGACAGCCCCTTTTGTACAGTCGGTCTTACAGACACCAATAGTCGGTACTGACCCCATGCAGAGGTGCATTGACGAGCAGAACTGTCGACTTTTTACACCATCTCAATCAGAGACGATAACCAGTGCATGAAACATATTCTTTATCTGTCAAATCATCAGCTCAAATAGTTCGTGTTTTTAGGAAAATTTAAATTATTTTAAACTGCTGAAATTTTAACCCCGATAGACCACCTACTGTGGTATGTAGCATCGAATCGGAACTATGCCATCAGAGCGCCAAAGGAAGAAGTATTTAACAAGGATAACAAAAAAATTTTTGACATCATCTCAGCGAGATGAAAACCAATTATTACGCAATGTATCGCGATTTTACATAAGCTTGCGCCCCAGCTAAAATTAAACAATTATTTTTAAACCTTTTGCGAACAAAAGATTTTGTTTAAATACCTACCTCGCGATACATACCAAATTTTAATAAGAAAATGACCTGAAGGACTCGTTTTCGGAAGTGGGAAATATCTAAAAATGACAAACATTATTATTATTAAACTGATTTAAGGTACACATATAAAAAAAAAAGTAAAAAAAAATCATAAACAGTCACGAATTATTGCAAAAAGTATAAAAACTACAATAAAGAATTTAGATAAAACGATGCGCTGAATTCACAGTTACTGTATTATTATAATAAAGTTTTAGTGAAAGGAAAGACCAAACTGCTCTGCCATATAAACTCAAGAGAAAGGTTAGAGTTATCAACGGAGGTGTCAAATACCTCCATAGATATAAATAGATTAATATTACTAAAAGTTACATCAATTTACATCCTCTGTAGTGCTAATCCATTGCGTACGAGTAGTATTGCATTCATTTAAACAAAGTGGAAAACAATTTTGGGGGCAATTAAATAGCCCTGCTTACCATTCTTGTTTCATAGAATTAAAAAAAAAAATGATTGTAAAGTACCAAGACAGTACTTTAATTTTAAGATACCTACCTATTACAACGTGAAATGTTTTAAGTCAAACAGTAGTGGATTGGATGTACATACATTCATCGAATTTATAATAAAATTGAATAACTGAAAGTCTACTACTTTAGTCTTAATAGATACATAATTTCAATGCAATAGGGTTATAAGTTCTGGGCTAAGTTAACGAATCAGTAGTTATATCCTATTGAATGATAAAAAATTTAAGATATAATAGACAAAAACATAAATTAAAAATCAAAAATATGATCAATATAACCTCGCTGGTCAATTCAATACTAAACAACTTTTTAATAAAATATGTAAGAAATAGTCTATTATTGTCGTTTTTATCTGTTTCCTGGGCATTTGAAATGCAGTTTTAGCCATACCAATTAGGTTTAACATACTCAGTAAATAACCACAAATCCATAACGTTCATATTATTATTAGCTGTTTATATTGTCCATAATATATAGAAATCTTACACATGGGTAGATACATTTTTTCCTTTATAAAACGAAATTAAAAAAAAGGGTAGAAATACAGAAATTTTATATTATATATTTGCGTTATTGAAATAAATTTGTATTGTATAGCAAAACTAGGGTTTGTTTTTTCAATAACTTACAACCCTATTATAATCAATGTGATCAACGATAAATAAAAAAAAATAACTCACCTGATATTGCAGTGTCATATACAATGCACTATTTAACTATTTTAGGACTCAATAACCGGGAACTTGTTTGTCCAGAACACCCTTAACACAATAACCACCCTACAGTAGCAGTACTCATACTAGTTGTTTAGCCTAACACGACTAAATAACGTGTGGTCTTAAGCCGCAAGTAAAAAACCTTCTTATAAACTGAATATAGTACGTCATCAGTTCTTACCCTCTCTCTAACCCCGAGATCCATAAATTAATCTTTACTGACATTAAGATAATATGTGCCCTTATTTTTGAATTGTTATTTTTCCGTTTTGTGTAGATAATTGTATTAAGAGTGCTTATATAATTTATCAAAATCATATTTTAATAAAGTAATTAAATAAAGTATATGTATTTAGTAATATGCCACGTACCATATAGTAGGTAATTAAGTACCCTTAAAGACTTACTTCAATGGTTTAATTTATAACGACTCACGTTGCCATAAAAATAACAAACTGAAAAACTGGAAATAGTCTATAATAATACAAATACCAGGGAATATTATGGAAATCCTACAATTCATAAGTTTTTATAATTCTTCACCTTCAAACACAATTTATTATTTTATATTCATACGAGATATTTACAACTTATTCTTAATTTAAATTAGTTTTACACTTTATACTATTCGACATCGATGCAGCGATTAGCTGATAGTTTAGTATGAGCTAAAAGAAATATTAAATACCTATACGTGCCAACATTATTTTCATTTATCTTAGCAAGAATAATTGTCAAAATCGAATTATAAATGCACACGGCATAAAAGAAAACATTATAAAAGTTGAATTAGGTACAGATACATGACATTCTATTGCAATAGAGATATTGAGGAACAGAAACTATTTTTTGTAACGAATTTAACTAGGTATAAAAATTTATTAAATTAACAATGTTTCATTAATGAGCTTAGAAATTGTTCATTTTCAGTAGTATAATAATTATCTATCGGCTAAATTTTAATGGATTAGCAGCTCACCAACCTGTCATAACAAGTCGGTGATCTCAAGAAATTAATACTGGTGGCTAGGTCTCCCCTTCAGCTCGCGGGGGTGAAATGAATACCAAAACTCAGACGTAATGTATAGGATATAATCTCTTGCATTTACCTTGATTTGCCGGCGATGGGTCAGGTAGAGCTTTTTAGTGGCTGGCGCGCGTGCCCCCATAATACGTAGAATGTCTTTTATTAATTTAGTAAAATAAAATATCAAAATCTGTGTCACCAATAAACACTAGCAATTTACTTTTTTTTGCCAGTCCTTGCAGTCAAGTACGTGTGTATCTATCAATGTATCCATATGACTACCGTGATCGGTTCAAATAATAGCGGTTTTTTTTTATGAGAAATAATAATAATCTTGACACACCGAGAGTAGAATACTGCAATATCGTTTAAAATTACAGAGTAAAATAGTAGAGTGATACTATTACCTGCTATACATATTTGAAACAATTATATGCATTAGATTAGACATCCCCACTCTGTCAGCTTTTAAGAAAACCAAACAGTTATTACAATTATTTGTAACACATCAATATTTTTCATAAGCGAACGACTGTGAAATACCCGGGCTAAGGATACATAGATTAAATTAAGATTTATCGATTCGTCTGTCCTGCACTAAAAATTATTCAAAAATGCATTTAAAACGTCTTTTTTAGCTCTCGAAATACAAAAATTATCTTTTTAATTTCAATAAATACCCTCGGAAGTAAATTATAGTACATAATTCTATTTAGTTCTAGAGAGCAATAAGTAGCAATAATTAGCCCACAGATGCAACTACCTCTACGATAAGGTTCCCCGTTCTTCACTTAACACGTACCTAACTATATATCCTCATTCTAGGATCAGGATTTACCCTGCAGAACATATACATTTATCCATTTATCCTTAATTATCCTTAATTAAGCAAATTTAACATGATTTTGTGATAATACCTGTTAATTACCGCATTTTCTTCTCAAGACGAATCCTCTAATGACCACACTCAAACCATCTAGTAGAACGATCGAGAAATCAATAAAAACTATAAAATATCATATATGTTAGGTTAGGTTGGGGGTAGACGCTCGCGGCTACCCCCAACCTAACCTAACATATATACTAGATGGTTTGAGTGTGGTCATTAGAGGATTCGTCTTGAGAAGAAAATGCGGTAATTAACAGGTATTATCACAAAATCATGTTAAATTTGCTATAAAATATCATATATGTTAGGTTAGTACCTAACCTAACATATATGATATTTTATAGTTTTTATTGATTTCTCGATCGTTCTACTAGATGGTTTGAGTGTGGTCATTAGAGGATTCGTCTTGAGAAGAAAATGCGGTAATTAACAGGTATTATCACAAAATCATGTTAAATTTGCTTAATTAAGGATAATTAAGGATAAATGGATAAATGTATATGTTCTGCAGGGTAAATCCTGATCCTAGAATGAGGATATATAGTTAGGTACGTGTTAAGTGAAGAACGGGGAACCTTATCGTAGAGGTAGTTGCATCTGTGGGCTAATTATTGCTACTTATTGCTCTCTAGAACTAAATAGAATTATGTACTATAATTTACTTCCGAGGGTATTTATTGAAATTAAAAAGATAATTTTTGTATTTCGAGAGCTAAAAAAGACGTTTTAAATGCATTTTTGAATAATTTTTAGTGCAGGACAGACGAATCGATAAATCTTAATTTAATCTATGTATCCTTAGCCCGGGTATTTCACAGTCGTTCGCTTATGAAAAATATTGATGTGTTACAAATAATTGTAATAACTGTTTGGTTTTCTTAAAAGCTGACAGAGTGGGGATGTCTAATCTAATGCATATAATTGTTTCAAATATGTATAGCAGGTAATAGTATCACTCTACTATTTTACTCTGTAATTTTAAACGATATTGCAGTATTCTACTCTCGGTGTGTCAAGATTATTATTATTTCTCATAAAAAAAAACCGCTATTATTTGAACCGATCACGGTAGTCATATGGATACATTGATAGATACACACGTACTTGACTGCAAGGACTGGCAAAAAAAAGTAAATTGCTAGTGTTTATTGGTGACACAGATTTTGATATTTTATTTTACTAAATTAATAAAAGACATTCTACGTATTATGGGGGCACGCGCGCCAGCCACTAAAAAGCTCTACCTGACCCATCGCCGGCAAATCAAGGTAAATGCAAGAGATTATATCCTATACATTACGTCTGAGTTTTGGTATTCATTTCACCCCCGCGAGCTGAAGGGGAGACCTAGCCACCAGTATTAATTTCTTGAGATCACCGACTTGTTATGACAGGTTGGTGAGCTGCTAATCCATTAAAATTTAGCCGATAGATAATTATTATACTACTGAAAATGAACAATTTCTAAGCTCATTAATGAAACATTGTTAATTTAATTAATTTTTATACCTAGTTAAATTCGTTACAAAAAATAGTTTCTGTTCCTCAATATCTCTATTGCAATAGAATGTCATGTATCTGTACCTAATTCAACTTTTATAATGTTTTCTTTTATGCCGTGTGCATTTATAATTCGATTTTGACAATTATTCTTGCTAAGATAAATGAAAATAATGTTGGCACGTATAGGTATTTAATATTTCTTTTAGCTCATACTAAACTATCAGCTAATCGCTGCATCGATGTCGAATAGTATAAAGTGTAAAACTAATTTAAATTAAAAATAAGTTGTAAATATCTCGTATGAATATAAAATAATAAATTGTGTTTGAAGGTGAAGAATTATAAAAACTTATGAATTGTAGGATTTCCATAATATTCCCTGGTATTTGTATTATTATAGACTATTTCCAGTTTTTCAGTTTGTTATTTTTATGGCAACGTGAGTCGTTATAAATTAAACCATTGAAGTAAGTCTTTAAGGGTACTTAATTACCTACTATATGGTACGTGGCATATTACTAAATACATATACTTTATTTAATTACTTTATTAAAATATGATTTTGATAAATTATATAAGCACTCTTAATACAATTATCTACACAAAACGGAAAAATAACAATTCAAAAATAAGGGCACATATTATCTTAATGTCAGTAAAGATTAATTTATGGATCTCGGGGTTAGAGAGAGGGTAAGAACTGATGACGTACTATATTCAGTTTATAAGAAGGTTTTTTACTTGCGGCTTAAGACCACACGTTATTTAGTCGTGTTAGGCTAAACAACTAGTATGAGTACTGCTACTGTAGGGTGGTTATTGTGTTAGGGGTGTTCTGGACAAACAAGTTCCCGGTTATTGAGTCCTAAAATAGTTAAATAGTGCATTGTATATGACACTGCAATATCAGGTGAGTTATTTTTTTTTATTTATCGTTGATCACATTGATTATAATAGGGTTGTAAGTTATTGAAAAAACAAACCCTAGTTTTGCTATACAATACAAATTTATTTCAATAACGCAAATATATAATATAAAATTTCTGTATTTCTACCCTTTTTTTTAATTTCGTTTTATAAAGGAAAAAATGTATCTACCCATGTGTAAGATTTCTATATATTATGGACAATATAAACAGCTAATAATAATATGAACGTTATGGATTTGTGGTTATTTACTGAGTATGTTAAACCTAATTGGTATGGCTAAAACTGCATTTCAAATGCCCAGGAAACAGATAAAAACGACAATAATAGACTATTTCTTACATATTTTATTAAAAAGTTGTTTAGTATTGAATTGACCAGCGAGGTTATATTGATCATATTTTTGATTTTTAATTTATGTTTTTGTCTATTATATCTTAAATTTTTTATCATTCAATAGGATATAACTACTGATTCGTTAACTTAGCCCAGAACTTATAACCCTATTGCATTGAAATTATGTATCTATTAAGACTAAAGTAGTAGACTTTCAGTTATTCAATTTTATTATAAATTCGATGAATGTATGTACATCCAATCCACTACTGTTTGACTTAAAACATTTCACGTTGTAATAGGTAGGTATCTTAAAATTAAAGTACTGTCTTGGTACTTTACAATCATTTTTTTTTTTAATTCTATGAAACAAGAATGGTAAGCAGGGCTATTTAATTGCCCCCAAAATTGTTTTCCACTTTGTTTAAATGAATGCAATACTACTCGTACGCAATGGATTAGCACTACAGAGGATGTAAATTGATGTAACTTTTAGTAATATTAATCTATTTATATCTATGGAGGTATTTGACACCTCCGTTGATAACTCTAACCTTTCTCTTTAGTTTATATGGCAGAGCAGTTTGGTCTTTCCTTTCACTAAAACTTTATTATAATAATACAGTAACTGTGAATTCAGCGCATCGTTTTATCTAAATTCTTTATTGTAGTTTTTATACTTTTTGCAATAATTCGTGACTGTTTATGATTTTTTTTTACTTTTTTTTTTTTATATGTGTACCTTAAATCAGTTTAATAATAATAATGTTTGTCATTTTTAGATATTTCCCACTTCCGAAAACGAGTCCTTCAGGTCATTTTCTTATTAAAATTTGGTATGTATCGCGAGGTAGGTATTTAAACAAAATCTTTTGTTCGCAAAAGGTTTAAAAATAATTGTTTAATTTTAGCTGGGGCGCAAGCTTATGTAAAATCGCGATACATTGCGTAATAATTGGTTTTCATCTCGCTGAGATGATGTCAAAAATTTTTTTGTTATCCTTGTTAAATACTTCTTCCTTTGGCGCTCTGATGGCATAGTTCCGATTCGATGCTACATACCACAGTAGGTGGTCTATCGGGGTTAAAATTTCAGCAGTTTAAAATAATTTAAATTTTCCTAAAAACACGAACTATTTGAGCTGATGATTTGACAGATAAAGAATATGTTTCATGCACTGGTTATCGTCTCTGATTGAGATGGTGTAAAAAGTCGACAGTTCTGCTCGTCAATGCACCTCTGCATGGGGTCAGTACCGACTATTGGTGTCTGTAAGACCGACTGTACAAAAGGGGCTGTCACCACAAAAAAGAGCCAGGTATATACGCACGAGCTTCTAAATTGTTGACTGGCCATTGTGAGAAAACAAAAGTCCTAGTTTAAATTAAAAATAATTTTTTTTACACGAATGTTTTTGTTGTCTGATAATAATCAATACTTATTAGAAATTCGTTAAAAATATTAAACTGTACTACTCATTTGAAATATATTACAACAACACACTACTTTGAAATGCAGTCGCCATTTAATTAGGTATTTTTAAATTTTAGTTTTAAATTTTTTTTGTGTGAGAAATTGAAAACTACCGACACCCCTCATAATCACCATTGCTCATGGAAATGAATAAACAAGTACAAGTACGGTGCAAAGGGTAGAGAAGTACTATATGAGAGCCCTGATGCTCCAAATAAAATTAATCTATTTCACCATAAAAACCATTACAACGTGATTACTACGAGATGATGGTTCCCTAACACATTCACCTAACCTTTGTGTTTTTAAACAATGCTGCGATGAATGTATGGCGTCCGAAGAAAGTATCTGCCCGAAATGTGGGCCTAGGTTACAGATTGTAAAATGTGCAGACCCTGTATCTTCTTTCATACACCATGTATTAACTCTAAGGAGGAAATTTAAACAAGTCGTAGTAATAGCTCATAACGGTTGCGCTTTCGACCATCAGTTTATTTTAAATTATATCTTGACGAAGACTGACTTAAAACCAGACCTGATAATGCGTGGTTCTAAAATAATTTTAATGGAGATAAAGAACGTAAAATTTTTGGATAGTATGAACTATTTTCCAATGAAGTTGGCTTCTCTTCCTGATGCATTTGGACTCGGAGATAATTTTAAAAAGGGTATTTCCCACACCTATTTAATACAGCTGAAAATGAAAACTACATAGGGCTCGACATAGGGGCTTTACCTGCTCTGAAATATTACGACCCCGACACGTTGAAAGAAGATGACCGTACAAAGTTTTTTAGAATGGTACAAAGCACATAGAAACGATGAATTCCACATGCAACGCGATATAGTGACTTATTGCATATCAGATGTTGAAATATTAACACAGGCCTGTCTGAAATTCCGACAGCAACTACTCGAGACTACCAATGTCTGTCCATTCACAGAATCTTGCACGATTGCATCTGCCTGTAACAAAGTATATCGCTGTAATTTTCTTAAACCAAACAGTATCGGAATAATACCAAAAACCGGATATAGGTGGCGAGATAACCAGTCAAGGATAGCTGTCCAGTGGCTTGTTTGTGAGGAGAAAGAAAGAAATATAAATATTAATCATGCAGCTAAAGGACAGGAGACCAGACTTCATGGCATTAAAGTGGACGGATATTGTATGGATACGAATCAGATTTTCGAACTACGATCCATCTGAAACATTAAACTTGCGATACGAATGTACAATTGTTAAGACAGAACGCCTACGAGAACTTGGCTATGAAGTTGTTGAAAAAAAGGGGAGTGTGAATTTAAAAGACAGTTAATTAAAGAAATGCGAGTTCTTATTGAAAACCGCCCCCTGCTTTCATTTGTGCCACTTAATCCTAGAGACGCATTCTATGGTGGTCGTACTGGAAACACTATTGAGCATTACAAGATCAGGGTGGGGGAGAAAATTAAATACGTGGATATCTGTTCTTTATACCCTTGGGTCTGCAAATATGGCAAGTTTCCAGTTGGACATCCTAAAGTTTACGTAGGAGAAGAATGTTCAGCAATAAATTTAACATATACAGATGGTTTGATCAAGTGTAAAATTTTACCGCCAACAAACCTCTACCATCCTGTACTTCCTACAAAAATGAACAACAAACTTCTGTTCGTTTTATGCCGTGCCTGTGGCGAGCAAATGAATCAGAATGATTGCTGCCACGAAGAAGAAGAGAGAACACTAGTTGGTACCTGGGTCGTTGACGAAGTAATTGAAGGCTCTTGAGAAGGGTTATGAATTGAAAGAGGTTTATGAAATTTGGAGCTATGGCATTCAACAGTTTGATAAAACAACAAATAAAGAGGGACTATTCACTGATATGATGAATAAATTCATAAAAATTAAGCAGCAAGTATCGGGGTGGCCGATGGATTGTACCACTGTTGAAGAACGAGAGCGTTACATAGAACAGTTCCTCAATCAAGAAAATATCAAATTAGGTTTTGCTGATGTTATTGAAAATTCAGGATTACGATCTCAGGCCAAGCTTATCCTAAATTCGTTTTGGGGAAAGTTTGGACAACGAGAGAATCAATCAAAAAAACAAAAATTGTCAACGATCCGGGAGAGTTTTTTAATGTAATGTCAAATCCAGATATATATGTTAACGGTGTGATTCCAATAAACGAAGATACCATCATTATTAATTATGAGCATAGAGAGGAAAATTACGATAGTCTAACTACAGTAAATGTAGCCATAGCATCTTATGTTACGGCCCAAGCTCGTCTCAAGTTATATAGCTATCTTGAAAAATTAGACGAACGAGTACTGTACTATGATGCTGACTCTGTAATCTACATTTCGAGGAAAGGTGAACCTGATGTACCCACAGGCAGTTTACTTGGAGATATGACTGACGAGTTAGAAAAATATGGATATGATAGCTACATAACAGAGTTTGTCTCCGGAGGTCCTAAGAATTACGCTTACAAAGTTTCCTCCACAAAGAAACAAACCGAGGAGGTCATGTGCAAGGTGAAAGGAATATCACTGAATTACGCAGCTAGTCAGCTGATAAATTTTGATAGCATAAGGAATATGGTTCTTAACAAATCCGCTCCTATCTACATTACATCCAAAAATATTCGAAGAACAAAAGAGCATGAAGTCGTAACAAGTATAGAAAGAAAAATATACAAAACTAATTCCACCAAGAGAAAATTCTTTAATGATCATAGCTCTGTTCCTTATGGGTTTAAGAAATTTAAAAATTGATTGATTGATAAGCGACAATAGAACCAAATATTTAGGTAACTTATAGGCCAGTTAATATTGTTAGCTCTGTTTATATATAGTTAGAGGTTAGTAAAAAATATATATGTGGCATTTTTTTGTTTTTGTATTGATTAGTTCTAAGTTTCAAATTACAGGAGTTTCATTTTATATTCGCTCATGTACTATATTTTATATAATGTAAGTATTTTCTGCTATATTTTCATAATTTTTAAGACATCCACGTAGAATAAAATGTTATCCTATTACTTATGTAAGAAAACCAGCTTTGTATGCTTTGTACAAGAGTAGTAAAAATTATTGTTCAATAAAGTTTATGAAAAATATGCGGCATGTGTTTCATTAAAGTATGGCATTTTTTAACTCCAAGAAATAACCGAGTGTAAATACTGCCTTTTCTTGCTAGGTAACAGAGATTATATTGGCAGGTAGACAAACTATTTTAGTGTTAAATCGCTGTAACCCATTTACATTAATTTTGTTAAATCTCAGTAAATTTGTATTTTTCTCATACTGGCTTTTATTTTAGTAATACAAAATACAGGGAGTAGTTACTTGACAACTCAACAAGTTGGGTCAGATTGTGGGTATTACTCGATATAATGCAAAGTAGATGGCTATACCGACAGAGTTTAAGTAATAAAAAGAGCACCTCTAACGTTAGTACGATTGGTAAGAACACCTGAATAACAAGTGTGGTTATGTACGTACCTGATAACCCACAAGGTGCAAAACACTGCCTTATAGAGGCCTATAAAAAAAAAATGGGGGTTACTCTGTTGACTCGGAGACGTGAGCGGCGTCCTAAGGGGCCCCATTATGTAGGGTTAGGATGGAGGCCTATAAATATGGGGTAACACGGGGGCCCTTTTGGTAACTGAGACGTGAGCGGAGCCGAGCTCTTCGGCTTTGACCAGAGGATGACGTCACGGTCCGACTAGATTGTGACATCACTGTCTGGGGCCATTGGTTAGAGGAGCTCCATTAGTGAGAGGAGCCCTACGGGGGACCTATTGGTGAGGTAAGCCCTACGGGGGACCCATTGGCGAGGTAAGCCCTACCGGAGTTTCGGCCGGTAAAGTAGATTCCATACTTAACGATGATGACGTCACTGGCGCCATGCTTGTGACGTCACTGTCTGGCCCAAGTGTCCCAATGACTACTATTATGTATAAATATTGTATTTGTTAACCTGTCTTATTATAGCCTGTAATTCTGCTCTTTGAGATTAATAAAGTACTTACTTACTTACTTAACTGATTAAAAGTATTTGATATATTTTTGTTGGAATAGCATTCAATAATTATTCTGTAAATTATTCTCGAATTTTTTTTATTTTTTTTTTGTTTTTAAAAAATACTATTAACACAGCTGACAGAAACATTTACTGTGTATTGAATTCCGAAGATATATGAAAGTAATATGTAAAAATTTATTATATATAAATAAAATAAATATATATATATAAGTACAATGTGTCCCCGGATGGAGAAAATCTATATTATTGACTTTACGACGAAATGTCATTATTTATAAAAAATTCTGCCTCTCGGAAAAACTAATTTACCATATAAAAATCTTAGGTCAGATGTACTGGATGTTATGAAATAAGAAAACATGAAAATGCCTTAAGAGAGAAGTGCCATTATTTATTTTTTAGACACAATGTTTATTAAACAAAGTTGTGTATAATCCAAAATAAAGCCTAAATATAAATTTTGAAGCCTAAATTTAAAATTTTATGTTCCTATTGTGTTTAACGTTGAACTTATGAAAATTCAAATTAAAAAAACAGAGTTTGCTGTCGATACTATTGAATTAACAAACATAATTATTGTTTCAATGTCATTGTGTAGATTAGTGTAAAACATTTTACATCTTCATATTTTTGCCTTATAAACATTTTGTTTGAAGAAATAAATAATGGAACTTCTCGCTTGAAACATTTTCATGTTTTCTTAATTTATTAACACCCATTAGTTACATCTGATCTAAGATTTTCATATGGTAAACTAATTTTTTCGATAGGCATAATTTTTTATGAAGACTGACTTTTCATCGTAAAATCAATAATAAAGAAATATTTTGTCAGCTTACCTACTCCATCCGGGGACACACTGTACATATAGAACAAATAATGCAGAAATATATATATACGTGATTTGCTTGCAAAATAATTATATTAAAATTTATATTCTGCAGCAAACGTTATATACAATTTTACTTCCTATCTTGACACCATCATGTACCTTCATAAAATGGGAAACATTTTTCCTTTCCTCGGTCCACTTTACGACTGGTTTCCTTAGCGTATAATAAAATTTATCTTTAAAATAAATTGTACACATAAATTCCAATTAATTGAAGATACGCTAAACCTGATTTTAATAAAAATAAAATTTTATTTGGTATAAAAATACAAGAGCCTCGTGAAATTCGCATAAAGAGTAAGCTGTAAAATAAATAAAAATATAACTTGAACTCATAAAAAGTTCTGAGTTCAACGCTGTAAATAAAATAATTCTATATAAATGACTAGAACTAAAATATTATAGTTTAGTTTTTATAAATTTTATTACTAAAATAATTTCACTAGCAAACTAAAACTTACTCAACGGTTTCTAGTTTTAAAACTTTCAGTAATTATGGCGGAAGGTAATTTTAGCTAAATAGTCCACTTTTATGCAGGTATAGTCATGGGTAAGAATAATGTGTAAACAAAGTGTTCTCGAAATTGAGACTTTCCGTTTAACAATGAAGGACATTTCCATTAAAGTATTTACCTCAGAATAACTCTTAATGGAGGTTTCATAATAAGAGAGATATTCACATTTAAAATTGCTTGCCAAGAGTAAAATAAGTTTACCATAATTATTTTTCTATTAATAGTCTTCTATTTTTATTGTGTCTTAATTAAATTTCCGTAAAAATATTATTACCTACCTGATAGAAGCAACGTTTTACCATCGTGCATCAATAAAATTTGACAGCGCGTGCTATTGTTATTTCAATAAATGTACACTGCTAAGCATCGTAAAAATACAGGAATAGTTTTTAGAGAAAGTCAAAAAATGGAATTAAAAAATTAAAAGAATTTTCAATTGGGAGACCAAAAATTGAGAATAAAGATGTATTTGTTTTTTTCTTTTTGATGAGAGCTGACCTTAAATCTAAAAAAATTACAGATGAAGGGTACAATCGAAATTATTAACGGAATAAATGAACTAAAATAAGTAATTTTTGACGATTCTTTGTAAACAGATGGTAAATAAAAAACGAAAATATTTAATTCTTAATAAGATGATGGCCAGAAATGGGAAATCCTGGTTTAGATGGTGTGAGAAAAAAATTAGTTATCAACTTTATTTACGTTACGTTAAAAAAACTAATTAAATTAAATGTTCTGACTTAATCAGATTGATGATCTTTTTATAATCTGAAGTTCTACTTAAATCTACATGTTCAATACAATTCATATCTGATGACAGTTCGAAGGAAATAAAAATTAAGGGGCTATTAAAAGAATCAAGATTTTTATTTAATTTCTCAACACATATCGTTTGGTTATACTTATGGGTACAATAACTAGAAAATATAAATAACAGACAATTTTGTCATAAGAAGAAATTAGTATGATTCGACAAGTTTGATATTGTGAGATATATCCATCCAGTTAAAAAGAAAATTTTTTTAAATTATGAGTTGTGCAACTATTTGTCCAATAAGGACCTAATAATAGTTTTGCTAATCATTTCCACGCAACCCATGGTTGGAAAGTTTTAAAATAGTAAGTACATATTAAAAGTTTTCTTTTTGGGAGTTTTAAAAGCTAATAATATTTCAATATATTTATGAAACTATAATAAATAAAATATTACTAATACACTCATGGACAACATTATGGAATATATTAAAAGAGACCTTAAGTACAATCTTTAATATTTTCTGAACTACTACCTTGCTTTCAATCTTCAATCTTCGTTTATTTTTGGATTGTAGCTTGATTCTTCTAGAATCCTAGCATGAGACTGGTTTCTCTCTGGGGAATTTTTGTTGACTTACAAATTGTTATATTGACGGTGTCATTTTACCAAGAAATTTAAAACGATATGTGTAGTATCTTAGTGCCTTTGCTGAAACCCAATAGTAATCACAATTTAGTATCATTTTTGCCAACATTTTGTTTCTTAAATCATCTTTTTATCACGTTGGTTGAGCGAAGATATGCAACATTTTAGTGATAACCCGTTTTCATAAATAATTTTATTAAAAATGTTAAACGCATAAAAAGAAGTAAACAATTTTTTATTTTATTAAGCCTTAAATTTCCGTTTAACAATGAAGGACATTTCCATTAAAGTATTTACCTCAGAATAACTCTTAATGGAGGTTTCATAATAAGAGAGATATTCACATTTAAAATTGCTTGCCAAGAGTAAAATAAGTTTACCATAATTATTTTTCTATTAATAGTCTTCTATTTTTATTGTGTCTTAATTAAATTTCCGTAAAAATATTATTACCTACCTGATAGAAGCAACGTTTTACCATCGTGCATCAATAAAATTTGACAGCGCGTGCTATTGTTATTTCAATAAATGTACACTGCTAAGCATCGTAAAAATACAGGAATAGTTTTTAGAGAAAGTCAAAAAATGGAATTAAAAAATTAAAAGAATTTTCAATTGGGAGACCAAAAATTGAGAATAAAGATGTATTTGTTTTTTTCTTTTTGATGAGAGCTGACCTTAAATCTAAAAAAATTACAGATGAAGGGTACAATCGAAATTATTAACGGAATAAATGAACTAAAATAAGTAATTTTTGACGATTCTTTGTAAACAGATGGTAAATAAAAAACGAAAATATTTAATTCTTAATAAGATGATGGCCAGAAATGGGAAATCCTGGTTTAGATGGTGTGAGAAAAAAATTAGTTATCAACTTTATTTACGTTACGTTAAAAAAACTAATTAAATTAAATGTTCTGACTTAATCAGATTGATGATCTTTTTATAATCTGAAGTTCTACTTAAATCTACATGTTCAATACAATTCATATCTGATGACAGTTCGAAGGAAATAAAAATTAAGGGGCTATTAAAAGAATCAAGATTTTTATTTAATTTCTCAACACATATCGTTTGGTTATACTTATGGGTACAATAACTAGAAAATATAAATAACAGACAATTTTGTCATAAGAAGAAATTAGTATGATTCGACAAGTTTGATATTGTGAGATATATCCATCCAGTTAAAAAGAAAATTTTTTTAAATTATGAGTTGTGCAACTATTTGTCCAATAAGGACCTAATAATAGTTTTGCTAATCATTTCCACGCAACCCATGGTTGGAAAGTTTTAAAATAGTAAGTACATATTAAAAGTTTTCTTTTTGGGAGTTTTAAAAGCTAATAATATTTCAATATATTTATGAAACTATAATAAATAAAATATTACTAATACACTCATGGACAACATTATGGAATATATTAAAAGAGACCTTAAGTACAATCTTTAATATTTTCTGAACTACTACCTTGCTTTCAATCTTCAATCTTCGTTTATTTTTGGATTGTAGCTTGATTCTTCTAGAATCCTAGCATGAGACTGGTTTCTCTCTGGGGAATTTTTGTTGACTTACAAATTGTTATATTGACGGTGTCATTTTACCAAGAAATTTAAAACGATATGTGTAGTATCTTAGTGCCTTTGCTGAAACCCAATAGTAATCACAATTTAGTATCATTTTTGCCAACATTTTGTTTCTTAAATCATCTTTTTATCACGTTGGTTGAGCGAAGATATGCAACATTTTAGTGATAACCCGTTTTCATAAATAATTTTATTAAAAATGTTAAACGCATAAAAAGAAGTAAACAATTTTTTATTTTATTAAGCCTTAAAATCTTATCTAATACCGATTATTTTCCATCCCAGCAGTTATCACATATTGACAATGTCGTGGCATGCTAATAATTAGTTAATCTTCTTACAACTTCTTGATCAATGTGAGTCCAAATCTCTTCAAGTCTTACGGCAAGAGTTCGAACCCTTCTACCATTAAATCCCATAAATGTCCAATGGGATTAAGATCGAGACTTCTTGCTGTCCAATTCATTGTTTTAATATCCATTTCTTGAAGATAATTTTGATTTTTTTTAATAAACAATGACATGTAGGAGCAAAAAGTTTGCTCACAGATGTGATAAAAAGATGATTTAAAAAACAAAATGTTGGCAAAGAATGAGACTAGATTGTGATTACTATTGGGTTTCAGCAAATGCACTAAGACACTCCTCAATACGTTTTAAATTTCTTGGTTAAATGACACCGTCAATATAGTTTATTATAATAAAAGTATTTTTTTTTGTATTTCGTTTATTTCAACATTTGGACACAATATTATAATAGGTTTGTATATCAGGTTTTATAATCTTTCTTAATAATGAATAAATTTTTTTATAAAGTTAGAAATAGAAATGTTGTAGAAAATTTTTTTGTCTGAAATTTTGTAAGTATATCGTCGTAATTAATTCGTTGAAAAATTTTTTCACGCATATATACCTTCCTCACTTTTGGTAAGGAAGTAACAAGCACTAACAACACACTCCTGTTTTTGGTTAAAACATAAGAGACCAATAAGGTCAGGTCTGCTGTTCACATAAACGCGAAAACTGCATTTGCCCCTGAATCCCACTAACATTTCATTCACTGTTAGGTACTTAATAAGGACTGTAGTTCATTTTGCAATCAATAAAGCCATGGAAACCTCTAAAAACAGCTTTACAAAGAAACACACAGTAGCTTTTTCATTTTTTAAAAAGCATTGTTGAACCTCTATAGACCATTATAAAACCAAAACTGTTCCTTGCGAAGGTTACATGAATATAGTAAAAACATATATGTGCAAAATTTGTTCCGGTAATGGTATTATCCCAAAATTTTGTTGGTGAAATTTTTAATTGATATTTCAAGTATTCAAAAAATTCGAAGTATTGTATAGTCGATTATTCTAGAAGTCAATGTTTCCTAATTTTAAAAGTTAAGTGTTCAAATAAACCAGACTTACATACAGCCACATTGTCTATCGAGGACTAAGTTCGATCCTCAGCTCCTAATGCATATTTGGGAGTTGCCTCATTAAAAATTATTTAAGTTCATTTGTAGGTAAATAAATAAGTAAAACAATAATTTAAGCAACAGTATGAAGCAAAAATAGTATTCATATTAGTCTTGGTTTTAGGGAATTTTTGATATAAGTATTAAGTAGAGCATGTAATACGTTTAAATTTAATAGTACTTTCTGTGTTTCAACTAATGTTACCTAAATACGTACATCAATTAAATATTTTACGTGTAGTAGAATTAAAAAGATGGAGTATATTAAAAGCACTGAATTCTGGTCTACAAAAGGAGATTTAATAAACGTATTATGAGATAAAAGTTGAAAAGTTGAAAGTCATTCTATTTACAAAATTAAAAATGCCGTATAAATCACCATATTGCGTGCAAATCTGCAATGAAGGGAAATAACGAATATTACTTTGTTATTTGGCTTTTCAATGGGCATAATAGCTTATTAATTAAATTCTTTTAATTAGTTTATAATTTGCGGACATGCAGTGTCCAGTAATTAATGACAGCTACAAGTAGCAGTTAGAAGATTGATGGTTTTCTTGTGCACAAGAGAAATACAATATTTTATTTCTGTGTGTTGAGGTTATTGTTATTGAAAATGCTGGAGACTACCAACTATATCTGTAGAGTCCTAATAAATAATCCTCGGAGAAATTATTGGTTAAACTTCGATAACGTGCTGAAAACAGGCAAAAACGTAGCTACTATAAATTAAAATTTTTCATGATAAATGATCAACAAGATCTGTGCTGGGCTCTCTATTCTGTCAGACCTATGCCAGTGACTTAAAAAAGGAGTAATAATACTTTCTAATGGAATTAATTCGTTGTTATGTGGGAAAACACACACGACAATTTAATTTCGTTTATACAGTAATCATTCAGTAGAACTATTTCATATAATTGAACTGAAATATAGTGATTACGTGAGGTTATTTACGAAAACCTTTAAGCATATCCTAATTCACACATAAATTCTAACTGTTTATGAATGAAAACATAAACGTACCGAGGAGGTAAATTTCCACGAGCACACTTAAATTGGTTATGCACTTTTTGAGATTAAAATTCTTCCATCCATAAATGTACCTTTAGAAAATAAATATCAACGACCACATTAACCATTATTTTATTTGTGTGTACCAACAAATCACACGAATACAGCAAACGGTGGCAAGTTATTATTAAATGTAATATTATTCATAGACAAGGTGGGTCAAGAATGCGTCCGATTTTGTTATTTCTAATCCCATGATAGGTAGTTAGAAATTTTATTTAGAAATATAAGTAACCTTCAGGAAAGCGGGTCTATAACCGAAAATTATTCTCGAATATACCGTACGGTCGAAGGATCCTAGGAAGTCAAGTGTTTTTTCTTTAATGGAATGCCATGTACATCAGTATATTTCTTGAAGTGTCCTTTTAGTCTCATTTCATTTCTGTAGTATTGACTTTCATTTAACCATTTGGATGTAATGATTTTTGTCAAAATAATGGTATCTACATGTGAATGGGTAAATAATAAAGCAAATCTTTTTTTCAGAATTAAACCAAAAATTTAGCCGCGCCCCACCAACCTCAGAAGTGTTATTTTTTTTGGCCATTTTCAAAAATGCCATAGTGGAGAATAGTAACTTGACAATATTTAGCCGCGCCCTCAACCCTCAAATTAATGAATAAGTAGTAATATGCAACTCCTCGCTTGAAAAAAGAATGAGTTCCTTATCCCCAGAACTCACTACGAGGAGGTGGCTGCATAGCGAGTTCCACCTCATCTCCCTCCCCTTTTGCTTATATATGGAGTTTACATGTGCTACGTGAAATAATACCTTTTTATCAATAACAGGCAAATTTTTTCATGCATCCAATTTGGCTTTCATGTAATCGTCATGTGCCGATTCACTACAAACCTTGTAATACGTATCCGTTATCACTTACACACATCGTTCAACTGCCTGCGTATGATATGGAAATTGAAATTGTATCTCTAAGTTAATGACAATTTCTTTATTTTTAATCGCCGCTATTAAAACCCTCGCCTTCAGTTTACATTGTCCTCTGTGTTCTTGCAGTAGCCCCAGTCAATCAATTTTGTATAGAATTTGGCATCAAAACTAATTTTAGGTGTCTTAAACACTCGACGTTCTTCAAATTTTCCTTGTCATAGCTTTCGAATTTTTCTCATTCCAAATTCTCTTACATAACTCTTAGCATCTCTCTCGTAAATCATGGCAAGCAATATGTTTTCTAAATGGGAGAAATAGGTAGGTACTCATTAGTGCAAACGACTTTATCCATCCATTATTTTTCTCATATTATGCGAAAATTATCTAGATAATCGTATGGACTTCCATAAATGATAGGAACTGTAAGTAGCATAAAAGATGTATTTCTATATGTCGAACCATACAGGAGTATAAACTTTTACAATGAACTGGGTCAGTTTAGAAAAATTTTGGGTTGAATCGTTAGTTGTGATATATAAACGTAGCAATGTTAGCAGTAGTCAATCATCTAGTTAGCTTGGCTTAGTTTTCCAAGTCTCTTCTTCGATATCTTTTCAGAACAGAAACCACATCTGAGAGTACAACAGACATGATATAAGTACTCTTGGTCAGTACTTAAATTCTCATCAACTTCAGGTAGTTGATATAGAATGAAATTTCACAACCGGCTTATATTCATATTCAATTAAAAAGAAGCCAATTGGTTCCCAGAATGAATATGGCCCCTTAGTGTGAAATAGTTATTATCTACTTTTTTCCCACTATGATAGATGCAAATTATTAATAAAAAAAAATGGCCCCTTTAGGGTTCGTGGGGCTTTAGCTAAATATTTTATTTACTTAAGAAAAAAGTCAGTCAATTTGTTTATTCACCTTACAACTTTTTCGCTCGAAAAAAATATTATAATTTTTGGCCTACCCTAGACGTGCATATTGAAGAAATCACTACTGTAATAATTATAAATTTAAAAATAATACATATTTATACCAGTTACGAAACAGCTGTGCGACGTTTCTGAATCGTTTTTACTTCCTAAAAGTATAAGGGGTGGCAAAATTATTTTAAACTTTATGACTCTGAATATGAATTTTCTCATTTTCTTCTCAAATTATGCGTTTCTCGACGATACGATGTATACTTGAAAAACGAAATTTTTTATTTGTACATCCCTATAGCCTTTGCAACCATTTTCGTTTTATTGAGCAATTCTACAACAAACATTAAAAAATGAGAGGTTTACAAATAATATAAGACAAAAATTATAGTATGTCCAATATTATTTAATTATAATTATATCACTTTTATACTCATAAACTGACCCCAGCAAAAATCTCTCCAGTTTGTCGTGTGGTTTAATTTACAATTTTATTTTCATTTCAATATTTCATAAGGTAGAGCATATCTCTTATTTAATTTTTGGCAAACTAATTACATTTACCTTTAATTTTTTACCACCCTAAAAAAGAGCAGGACGTGTTCACTCGCACAGCGAACGGTATGAACCACGCATTCCAAATTCGACGGTCCCGCAGGTCATGCGTTGCGAATTAGCAGGACGCTCTCAAAGGACCAAAGTACACAGCCCACTAAACATGAAAACATTACACACTTAACATGGTAATATAACAAAATTAGATTGTACCATTATTTTCTGAATATAATTACGGTTATGCTAATGTAGTTGTTGAGGTTTCTGACTTCTTGAATTGTAATTAGAAAGGTAAGGGAATATTTTAAAATGTTATTTCCGAGGTTATTTCACATAATCTTTATTTTTACCGACTTTATTAATGTTTCATATTATTAAGATACATTATGTGTAATACTGGACGTTCTTCTCAACCAATAATTATTGGTGATTACATGTTAGAGATGTAAGTAATGAATTTAATAAGTAAATAATTGAAATTAACAATATGAAGAATAGAAGTAAGAACATCGAAAAGGCTTGAAATAGTGAAATGAAAGATCGTTTGGATATACCTTAAAATGTCTCCAAGGCGACTGGGTACCTATTCACTTTAACTTTAAATTCCTGTTGAGGAGAGTAACAATCAGGGAAAATGCGACTAGGCAAAGAATTCTGTAGTTCTGTTCGAAAGAATGTCTGATAATATAACGTCCGACAGATGCGGAGCTTAAAAGCAGAGGTAATGTTCTCTCTATTAGTATGAGTATAAATCTTCCATCAGTATGATAAGCAGTCTCCATGAAAAAAACGACAGAAAGAGGATTTTCTAAAGAAGTAAATGAATTTGGAACAGTTGTGTCATTAACATTCAGATCAGTTTTGGACTAAAATGAAAGAGCTTCAGACCCAATTTGTCTCATATGATCAAAAAATTTGTGTGTGTTACCCCAAACGCAACAGAAGATGCTAGTCAAAGGTCACTCACAAACAGAAGCATAAAAAACAGTAATTTTAAACAAATACAACGACCGCCTTGTATCAAAGTCTGGACCCAACTAAACCCTTTGCAGTGAAGATTGCCCGATGTACAAAATGTACATGCACTAAGTATGGCGCTGGATCGAATTTATTGCTTCATGGAATTAAAAAGAAAAGTGTTTACAGCTGTCTTCGAATGAGGACACTGGGCGCTAATGGGCTAAAGAATCCGGTCGATATAATTAAATATTAACCATTTATGTGCTAAACTCTTCCTGTATGTTAATATTTAATGAAATAAAGTGATGTAAGTCGTCGTGAAATGTAATGTAATGTAATGAAATATTGTTATGTTGAAAATACTTAATACAAGCGCTCAAACTAGTCAAAAACATGTTTTGGTAAACAATTAATTTCAATAATTATTATTATTCGGGCTAATTATTGAAATATTTTTCCTCGTCCAATTTGTTTTAGCATCGTTTTCTTTTAACAAATTTAAGTTTTTGGTGAAGCCAAGAGATATTCAAATGAATATTTTTATACCATTTTTGGAATTTATTATTTACATCTTGATTTTTTCACATAGCAAAAAAAGGTTGTGTGCGATATAATAATTTTTCATTTACCAAAAACAAAATGATAACACCTGAAATTCGTGTACTTAAGTAAGTCAATCGTGAAAAATTATTCAAACGTGTTAGTAGGTAGTGATTTATTTTCCAGAAATTTTTCTCGTTTGAAACTGAAGGAATAGAGATACTAATGTTGATTGGGGCATTATGATAGAAAAAGCTCACATGGTAACAACCGCCAGCTATTTAGCCGATCTAGTTCCAATCGGAAACCAATCATCAAATCAGTAGTTATGAAAAGATTAAAGAGATGTAGAGAAACTGGTAGAGTGATTAACTTTCCCAATCTGGTGATCCGAAATCAGCAGTGGATGATGAAAACGCATTCGACATACACTGTCTAACTAGAAACGTCTGTGTAGGCGAAATTTAATCCGCATGAAGTATACTTGTCCAGCAAGTGATTAAAGGTGATTATGACAGTGGTTTGCATTTTTGTGAAATATAACGAATACGGTATACAGTAGATAAAAATACTTTATATAACATTATCTTCTGAGATGAGACTACTTCTTGTTTAAATGGTCTACAGCCTTTCCTCATACACAACATAATAATGATTATTATAATGAACAGATAGCAGCAACTGAAACTGACAAAATATTGACATAAACATAGCCACCTGGACGTTCGTCCTTTGTTGCCCTTGCTCATAACCATTTGAAGTGTATCATTATTAAATATTCTTAATCTGGAGACACTAATTATTTTAAACATCCAGTATGATATATCAAATGAAAGAGAAGAGTAATATCATCTACAGAACTATACCAAAGTCAACTGCGAATCGACCATTATTTTCTGGTGCCAAAAGGTGTGAAATTATAGCTTTCTAAAATAATGATTTGTTGTTATTTTTTTTATTAGTACATAATTAGTACATTGTATACCTAAAAGCCTAACATTCCCGGATGACCGTGATGATTGCTTGTCGGGGCGCAAGCCGAGACAAATAACACGGAGTTCGGGAATGTGCACTACGAAGTTCACATACTATTTTTTCTGAAATCGCAATCAATATTATTATAAACCAAGAAATTTAGATAGAAAACCGTACGGGAGACTTACTTTCCCGGCCTAGAATAAAAAATTAACTTCCCTGTACGGTTTTCTGACAGTTGCTTAGTAACGGGCATGGTTGCTTAACAACGGACTAAAATACTAGAATAAGGTATTTTTGGGTCTAAATTGCGCCGAAATAGTAGACGATTTCAGAAATACACATTTTCGATACACATAGACAGACACTAGATAGTTTACTGATTGGTCAAATATTCTTTCACATTTTTTTTTTTCTACAACTGTCTTAAATATTTGCTTCTTCATTAATAAAATTCATTTCACCAAAATTTAACCAACTGTCTTTGCACCCTATAGACTTATACGTTAGTATTAGTCTATGTTGTACCCATTGAAAACATCGCAATTTCAGTTGCTTTCAGTGATGAATTATAATTCATTGTTTGGCGATGACAAAATTATGGGGAACTTGAAAGATTATAATCATTTTAATAACGATGAAATATAAATATATGGACAACGATTTCAATTTATAAAGAGCTTACAAAGCGCTTATCAGAGAACTTCATTGTCACAGTGCAAACTTAAAATTATTATATTTAAAGCGGAAAGAAGAGTTAGACTAAAAGTTTTAGTCCGCAGCAGCAAAATTAAGGATCTGGAAATAGAAAAGTTTTAAAATTTTATTTAATTGTTTTCTGCGAGGAGTTCTCCACGCTGACCGAGGATCACAGTCGCGATTCTGCACCTTATAATATAAATTTGAATATTTTATGGAACACTTATCTGTAATTCAGCTTTTACTATTTTTCATGAATATGCTGCAGTTTGTATTAAATAAAATATTCATAGTCTGCCACAGTTCAGTTCGTAGATAATTTAGGAAATTAAGATAGATACTTACTACTTTAGTAAAGTTCTGTACATTTTTTATCACAGAATTTTGCATTTTAATCGTCTCATATATTAGATGACACGTCGAAATTTTGATTTATAAAATATATTTGGGCAAGTTGAAAGTTTTAATCAGTTTTCTTTGGGTTTAATTTATGTAGTATTTTCACCTTATGCGAGATCCGCAAAATGTTTTTGTAATATTTCCAATTTAACCTAGTTTTACACTGAATATTATATATGATATAGACATGATGTGATCAATATGGCGTAAAAGTAAATTTTCCATAAGAGTGTGTGTTTTCATATAACTGATGGTTATAAGCTATAGCCAGGAAACATTTGTGAAAACACATGAAATAACAGTTTTTCCTTGTAATATAATGTGACGCAACTTGCCGCTTTTTCTTCATATCAGGCTATTTCCTAAAGAATAATATGTACAATTCCTATATATTTTTAAACACGAGGGTGCGTTTCTTGTAATATTGTATAAAATTGTGCGTATTTAATTTTAAAAAGCATGTCGCATTGAAAATTTCGATTTGGAAAAAGCTGCAAAGCTGCTTCATGAACGTTTTTCCATATCAATATGTGACACAAAATTAATATTCCTAATGGTTGAACGTGTGTGGGGAATCTAATTGTTAAATTAATGACTTCGTATGTCAGAAAATTAAAGTTAGATATAATCTTCGCTTATATCTTTGTATGGTTGATTTCATTAAGTTGATTACAAAATTTCATAAAATACATTTTTTGTTGTATAATCCTGCCTACCATTTATTATTTAATTTATTTCAGTTAATATAGAATAAAATTTCATTACCTAATTAAAATAATAAACTTGTCTGTTTCTGGTCAACACTAGTAATTTTTTTTGCATCTACAGTGTTTCTTGAATTTGCCTCTTTATTTCATCAAGTAACTGTTAAACGTGATCTTGAAACATTTGACTGCGTTATAGTAGATTTTGTTACATCTTAATGCTAAATTTAAAGCAATAGGTATTTTGATTATAATGATTATGATAATGTTACTAATTAATAATACATTATGATAATGATACTAATTAATATTATTTTGAGATTTCATTTGCACCTGCTTTAATGTCAAATTATCCAACGTTTTATTCAATAGGTTTAAGCAATTAACTGTACGTTGATTTCATACTCTCTAAAATTTCGTGATTCTCTTTGTATATAAGGCGCCTCAGTTAAATACCGAATTCTTCATTTTATGTCAAGTTGATTTTATTGAATGAATGAAAACAACTAATGCAATAGTTGGAACATTAGGACCAGCTGGAAATTGTTCTACAGCCTTTCCTATATATGCTAGATAAGCGATATTGGTGAAACACACCATACATGCTCTTCTAATCTCAATCTCTTAATTTCGTTACCATTGTAAACGACCTCGGAGGTACTCGAAACGAATATAGGTGCACAACTTTGTGGTTAGGAAGCCAAGATGAGAAATTCATCGTAATGTTTAATAAAGATGTCAATAAAATACAACTTCGTTGTGATTTCAAAATACTGTTTCTGTAATATGGGGTTCTGCATCTACTTCATTATAAATCAAAATTCACATGAGCAGTTATTTCTTTAGACAGCGGTACACTATTGAAAACCCAGTGTATTACATTTACTTTTACAAACAGTGCTCAACAGAAGTTGATGATTCTGATTCTTTGCCAAAATCACGATATCAGTGTTTTATGTGCTCTCAAAAAAATTTATTGAATACTAAATATGACTGAAAATTTCTTGATCTTTGTAAAATTTGTTACCAATCAACTTCAAAAACTTAAAAAATCCAGATATCGTTTTTAACATGAAGAAACGGAGCAATTACCTTCGTCGTCTTATCCTTGATTTCTATTCCTAGTCATTTTATTAGTCATTCATGTTCACCTTATTATTTTGCTATCAAGGTGTATATTTTCCCATGTTGTTGTACCCACAATATGTGTACTAGAATTATCATTGTCGCTGAGCTAATGATTTTTTATGAAAATCAAATCCAAAATTCAATTACCACTACTACTACTAGAACTACCATAGAAAAATGTTTCATTACCCTATTTTAATTTTTGATAGAGTGCTTGTTTAATTTATGTAGTAGTAGAGCCCTCGACCAAAATTTCGAGTTATCACGACACGGGTAATTTCATGAAAAATGTTTAGTTCGGGTCAAAAGAAACAAGTTTTATTTATGAAGGAAAGTATGACTGATTGTCGAGATGGTAGTGTAACTGCCTCTCACCTAAAAGTCCCGGGTTCGATTTCCGATCGTGGTAATGGAAAATACTGTGAGAGGGATTTTTACATTATACACGGTTATTGGATGTGTGTCCCTTGTCTTTAAATGTGTAGCCTCCTCCAGTACAAGGCTCTTCTAGAGCCTTCCGGGATACATGTTGTGTTATTTATTTATTTAGTCCCAGGATGTTGCGGAAAGGGTGAAAATAAGTTTTCAGTTGGTAAATAAAAAATTACAGTGATCAGGCCGACTCGTTTTAATTTCGTGTGATTTTTTATGTGCTTTGCCGCCTCAAAGGCTTTTTTCCCAGCAAGTGTCGGCGCGTGGCGTCGTATTTTATAGGAGTCCTCGTGTTGGTAAAATCTTTTAGGCTATATTTGTAGCGACCGTCTTTATATATTTTTTTGAAAACTTGATGTAATTTAGTTAATCTTGAGGTGTAATCGTTTTATCGATTTGGCCTCCTAAGATAGTTATGATTTTTTGAAAGGAGGCGATTTTGTTGGATTTTAGCGATTTTTCAAACACGTACCCTTTAGAAACGCGCAACAGCCTTTCCATTTGGATCTAGGGGATCCGGACCTGGACGTTGGGCAAGAAGAGGAAAAATGAAGAACTCGTTTTTATTTTTAGGTCCATATTAGCCAAGATATGAATTTTTTAAAAAGATCGACTTTTGCGGGGGCCCTTGCTCCCCTTCCCGGAGGATTCCTTCGACCGAAGTTTCAGAAGAACTAGAACTAACCTTCTTCTCAGATCCCTAAAAATTTCGTTGCTTAATATTCATCCGCCGCCGAGCTCGGATAATCGAATAACTACTATGACCCATTCTTTTTACATCTTCGATAATTTTTTTCACCCCTTTAGCAACAAGATCGATGTCAGTTGCAATAGATTATTTTTCCATATTGAAATGAACTGTTGAAAAAAAAATAGATTCCTCGTGTAGCGATGATCGAGGTCGTAAATCCTGGTCGTGGGCTCTCCTAATAACTGTTTCAACTACTTAATTTCTTAGGTACCTATTTACATATTTTCAATTTCTGGAATAAGAGCCTTGAATAATAATTTTATGTATATGAGTATATCTTACTAAAAGAACCTCCATGCTGTGTTCGTAGGCTGTATTTTTAACTATAATAATCGATAAAATGCATTCCTATCAAATATCTATATAAATATTGACTACTAGAACTGCTGTTTCACGAACAATTTAGACTTGCAAATTATACGCTTTTAATCTTACCCATTACTCGCAGCAGGCAGAAAATTTTAATAAACTGTTTAGGTTAACTGCATTGTTTAATTTTCGAAACAAATTCAGTGGGAATATTCTGGTAGTTAAAATGAAGTGGAATTAGTCTCAGGCATTTAACAGAGCACTGGAATATTGATAAGGCACGGAAAATAACAGCGTTTAGCTATTAATATTCGAGAGAAGCGCGAAACGATTAATTCCAGTCAATATCTCGAGCCAGAGGGCACATTTCCAGTATACTCAAAGTTTAAAATTCTTCGCTTCGAACTTATGTGTATATGAGTCTGAAATACTCTGAAAATTATACGTTCATAAGACAGATCTTAATTGTAACAAATTCTCCATTCCTGCTTCATGCAACTTATCATCTTATGTGATGATATAAGGTCGAAAAATACTTACGGCAATAGGACATAAATAATAGAAATATTGATAATAAATGTCCCTAAATTTCGCGGGAATGCAGGACTAGTATGTGCATAAGCGATGGTTAATAAACTTATACCGCACTACTCTTCATCACTTCAAGTGGATCAAAATCAATATGTAATATCTTTTGATTTATTTAGTTATGTTTGTTAGTTAGTGTTTTTTTTTTGCAATTTCTTAAAATATCAACTATAATTTGTTTGTTAAAGAGTTTTTGGGTTCTTTTTCGACTTGAATTCTTAATACTTCACCCACTTGCAATGGTATTATTCTGAAGCGGAGTGAGTTCTGTTGGCCTATACTATTCTATGACGGCGTTTGATAGGATGCATGGCTTCATTCCAGTAACGTTGCATGATGCACCATGTACTGTTGATTTCCACGTTTATGGTAGTCATAGGCTCGGTTTTGCCATTGTCGTTTTCCAAAATACATTTCGCACAAAAATTATGGAATAAGTAAAAAAATAGATCAACTTTACGTGTTCATATTTCCGTTAAGTTTCAGTACATTTTTATATGCGGATTATTAATTTCTTCTGCAAGTTCGTACCGCATATTCGGTTAAGCCGCAAGTGTTGTTATACAGGAAAACTCAAGCCTCCTAATTGCTACATATGAAATTAAAGTTTTAGTGATTTTACATGGGCTAATACTTTTTGGGTTTCCCTGTATAACAATACTTGCGGCTTAACCGAACATGCGGTAAATTTACAAAATTGCTTAAATATTGATGAAAATATGAGATATTCCATAATTTTTGTGCGAAGTGTATATATTTCACATAAACAATTGTATGACCTGGACCAATTTCTTGATGCACTTAACTTCTCTGTAAAAATTTTGCTATAATAATATGTAACTAATGTGTAATTTTGGGTCAGAGATAAAATTATTTGGTAAAATCTACTACATACCTATTACCTAATTTTATTGAAATGTACCCTAAAATAAAAAAATCACATTCTCACAACGGGAGAAATTCAATTTATCAAAAGAATTATACTATTAATTAGCTTTTCTCCAGTTTTTGGTTCAATTCACATCGTAGTGTAAAAATATTCAAAAGAACTCTCCCATAAAGTCAACCTCGTATACACTGTCTAATATCCATTACTGGACTTAATGAATAATATTTTCAAATGTTAAGATATTGTGAAGAAACAAAGTAATAAGCTATTAACCTACACTAAATACTTTACAATATCAAACATTACAGGCTCCAGTTACATTTCACTGAGAAAGAAAGAGAAAGAGTGAGAAGTAGTTTTCACTGACTGTCACATCAATTATTTATTACGCCAGGAACATTATTAATAATTCCGCCTTAAAAAGTATTCTTCGGGCAATATATTTAAAAAATTTACTGTTGTTTTTTATAGGTAATTTCATTTCAAGCTTTCTGCTGGTATATTAGTTGCAGTTAAGGGTTTGTTCAGATTTATATTTCTTGAGTTACATCTGCAGTATATCTAATTTATCTAAAAGTTCAACGTTTACGACAGATAAAACAAAAAGGCGCAAAGCTCCGTGAGCCATTGCTGGCTATAAGCTGGCTATCCGAATTCCCTTCCTTTGCGAACAATACAGTCAACAACCGCTTGGAAACCAGCCATTGTTAAGGGAAAGTAAATAAGTTTCCAAATATTTAAGTTTGCTTGGAAAAATTTTATCGCTCTTGGAGATACACAATATTTGTTTCCACTTGTTTTTCTTCATTTTCATATTCTGACAAATTTTACCTCGGGTTTTGTGTTAATGTAATAGTAAATGATCTGAAGTAATATTTTATGAACTGTAAAATACGTTTTCTCTCCAGTAGTAAGCAGTAAGAATATCTTAGAAACTGACAAATATTAAATTGCCTAATTATTCTTATAGGAATGTCCATTTTTCTTTCTCCACAATTATAATAATTATAAAATAAAAATGAACGTTTAATATAATTAGTAATTATTGCTAATTATATTATACACGTATGACATGAGGAAGAAGAAACATAAACATAAGTGTTCATCAAATAAAACATAATAAATATATTGCGTCAAAGGAGACAATATTATTGCCAAGAAGTAAACCACGAGGAACTGAAGTTGAGTTGACATAGGAGAAGAAGTTTTAAGGAAGTTCAAATAAATACGAAGATGTTCAAGAAGATCGGAAGAAGTTCAAGAAGATAGGAGGAAGCTCGAGGAACCAATTTAGCCACGAACATTTCCTGCTGCGTATAATTGGGCTGTCAGTGAAACGGGGCTTGTAAAATCTACATTAGGAATGGGACTATCCTGTAAGCAAGGATTTCTTTACTTTGGAGAGTAAATGGACTCTGCTCTAAGATTCCATCAATTGTTATGAGCAGTTGTTAGTGAGTAGCTAGTTTTTAAAGGTGTGGTAACTAATATCAATAACTCAGGAGGGATATGTGTATTGAGCATTGGTCAAGGATGATGAGCAGATGTCAGAGAGTGGCATTAGGCAGCGCAGTAAGTAAAGTTAGTTGACAGTAAGTAGTAGGCAAGGAATGGTAGGTACCATAACGACGCAATAAGGAACTGACTATGAGATCGTATCTACTGGTGATGGGCATGCGCAGTCATAATAGTTCTGTAGTTGCACATTTACTGGAATCCTTTATAAATTTTCCTTATTTATAGATTAATTAGGTATTTATGTCACAAGAGTTTCTTCAGTCACCATTTACACTTTACTAAAATGTCATGAATATTATTATTATTATTCACCATATACGTGAAACTAAAATAGAAAATAACCAGTAGAAACGATCAAAAAGTCTGTTTTATCTTACTGAGATAAATTGAAAAGTTATAGATTGCACGAACGACGAAAAAATTTCAGGAGAAAGTTTGAAAAAGACCTAGGTAGGAAGTTGTGGTAAGTTAGAGAAAGTTTTTTGGGAAAGTCTGTAGGAAGTTTAACAAAGTTTCGAGAAAATTAGGGAAGTTTTGTGTATAAAACTGTGTTCACCATGGTTTATTCCTCGATTTATTCGCAGTAATATAAAGATAGCGAAATTATTACTTTTACTATTACATAGTTATAAATTCTAAATATAGATATTATATAGGTAAATTATTAACCCCAGGATTGAAAAGATCCGAAGTAAATCATCCTCCACAAAAATTACCTTCACCAAGTTATTCTTGTGAATATATTTTGTAATTCGTGCGGGGGACAAAATAAAAACTACAATTTCATCAAATATTTGTATTACATTGTTCAGTAAGCTAAAGTTTGTTAAAATCACTTTCCCAATTAGAATGTGACAAAAATATGGCAATTATAAACCAAGAACATGCTGTTGAGCTTTCAAATGATTGAATGAAAGAAATTGAAATATCCAAAATAAAACAACACTTTTTCATATCGAAGATCTCGAAAAATCTCAGGAAATAATAAGAGCTTGGGAGACGTTTTTGAAAACAGTTACCTTAGAAAAATAAATGTACATTCCCACCACTCTCTATTAGCGAAGCAAAAACAAATACTGTTCACCCATAACCAATATTGCATAGATCTTTCTTTAATCGACAATGGACGAAAAGTTCATTTCTTCAGTTCAGGATAGAGCAGAGCCTGAGCCTATCTTGCACCAAAATGAGTTTTTATTTTCTGATAAAAAATATGCAGGTATGGCCGTTATTATAAGTATTTTATGTTCTTCTTAGATTCCTGAAGAGGTGTTGGAACCTTTGGTGTAGAACTTACACTTGGAGTAGTTTTCCACACACACCAAAACACTTTTGCACACACTCGACGCGCGTTTCGCCAACCAAGTTGGCATCATCGGGAGATGATTAAAACTGGAAAACTACTCCAAGTGTAGGTTCTTCTTAGATCTTCATGTTGTATTATTTAGGCCTCATTCTGATATCACATCCAAACTTAGCAATTTGCACGATCTGAATAGGTTTAGTTTTTCCTTAGAAGTTTTTACGTATTGATCAACTATTTTAGTTTGTAATATTTCTATTAACTGGCTTTGTTTGCTCATAATAATAATTCTTCATTGGTATTTTTGGTACGGGTGGTATTCTTTATAATTATTGCAATTTTGGTTTTGGGAAATCACCATTATGTTTCTGGATGAATAGGTATATTTTTCTAAGAACTGGGTTAATAAGAAAAAATTCCTACGTGATGCATATTATTATGACCACACTCACACTGTATATGTATACCAAAAAATGTGAAAATGCAGATATAAAAGTAACGAATCTGAGTATTGATTATAAGAGATGAAATATTTTACAGTCGGAGAAATCCTATTTATTGTGAAGCAATTATTTCCACCAATTTCTTTTAAAGGGTTTTTCGCATTTTTCACCCTTCAAAAAAATTATATAATTGTGGTTTAAATTATAAAAGTATCCTTAAATTATACGCTCTTCCTATTTGAAACAGGACGTCTAGTTTCGGTGTTTAATTAAATGGAAATAAAAATAACGAGTCTTATCTCAGAGAAGAAGAAAAACTCGCGACTTTCAATTACTTTTCTTAGGACTAAGCTGACTAAATCGACAATCAGGGATATAATTGTCAGGTCATCTGGATCTCTTTAGAGGGCTTTCTTTGTAAACTTTTCTTGTTAGGTTAATAGATTAATTAATTTCAAAAGTTTAAAAATTTCCGTGACTCCTATGAAAAGAAGTAGAAAAATAATTACTGTTGACATAAAATAGAAAAGAATTAAACTCATACCCATCCGTTAGTAAGTATAGAATATTCATTATACATAAAATTAATAAAAATTAGGGAAGTGGTACCCGTGTGAGTCCATAACACTAAGATTAAGGGTGAAACAATAGGTCCTTTTCTCACAACTCTTTATTTTAAAATACCACGAAACCGGTAGACTTTTTTAAAATAAAAAGTTTGTGAGAGAAGGACCTATTGTTTCACCCTTAATCTTAATAAAATGAATAGTTTGTGAATTATTTATATGTGTATTAGTCATTTTACGTCATAGAAACGATTTATACACCCAGTTCAGGATAGACAGTGTGATTAAGTATACTCAGCGCAACATGCTCTACCCCACTGCGCTATCGAGTTGGTTCATTAAAATTAGGTTACGTCAACTTGCACCTTGCACATATTATTAAAAATAACTTTTTCTGCGAAAATATAAACGATCTACTTAGTTGAATATTTGAATGCCTTTCAAATTTACTGTGGGCAAAAGAAATCATTTGCAAAAATTAATTTAATGTTTTTCACAAAGAAAGCAATTTAATTAGGTATATTTACAGAAGTTTCAATTAAAACTTATGATAAATGAATCCCTATAGGAATACATAACTTACAGTAGACATAAAGTTTTAAGTTTAAAATGTTGTTCAGAGCTGTTTACATACAATTAAGGAATAAAATTGTTGTCATATAAAGGAGAAGTTGATTAAGATAACTACGTTTCAACAATGGAGCCTGATTATGCGACTCATTTTGTAAACAAAGGAGAACCTTATTTAAAATATATGATATTTAAAACTAATTCGCTTCCTTTGTATGTATAAAATCAATTAGTCTGCAACAAGCTAACTAAAGTGGTCTAAAATGTACATCTATTAATTTAATAAAATCAACGTGTGGTATAACAATAATGTAACCAAGAAACCATGAATTCACTGTGGTTAATACTAATAAAATTGGAATTGGCTCTTTCTATTTCTTCTGGCAAATTACAGGAATTTACTTTAAAAAACTATAAGCAAATACCAACCTGTTTTTAGATTATTATCGCATGGATTAATGTGTAGTACTAGTTGTCATAAAAAAATATTGATAGGAGTAGGAAATTTATAAATAAAAACCGAGGATCTAGTTAGAATAGAATGGAATAGAATTTTATTTAGCCTAATGGCAGAAACACTTCAAGGCAAGTATAGATCAACAAGGAAAACATTATTATTTGACCACTCGTTAAGAAGATACAGAGTGTTTTATGCATTTGATCTGACAATTCAAAGAGCTTATTCTTCTGCAATGGTTGGAGATAATCGAGTGAAATTTGCCTGGAACTTGTCAGAATGGCCAACTTGATTTTGAAAAATCCAGGTACGGACTTGGTAAAAATCTGCTCTCCTCATTTTTGACAGAAAAGTATATTTTTCTATCCCTCTCCATTCCTGGAAAACTATTAGCGGATTCGGAAATTTCATAAAAAATGCTATCAGAATAGATAATCAATTTTGACGGCACACCTACACTGTCTCGGCAAAAAAAATCCCAAAACAATTTAGTGCATCACGACTAACACTTTGACCGGGCCTTATTTATGGAACAGTTTGATATAGTCTATTCAAATGCTACAGATCTACATCTCTTCTGAGACATAGCAAAAACCTTCCTATCTAGTCTATAGGAAAAAGCAAAAACAATATTATAAGAAAGATACACACAGTTTTATTTTGAAAATAATAACCTATGATATTTGAGAATACATTGACATTACAATTTTGTCTATTTGGTTTTCTAATTATTCCACGACTTCTTCGCGTTTCAAAGATGCCTAATCAGTTTACTAATGCTGAATTTGCTGATATCATGTATGTGTATAGGTTTTGCATTGGCAGTGCAAGGGCTGCCGTTAGGGAATCTCAGCGAAGAATTCCTGGTCGACGAGTACCGTCTCGTCACACTTTCACCAGATTTTTCCAGTTCTCTCGGCAACATGGAAAATTGCCTGGACCTTATGGAAATGTAGAACGAGTAGTTACACCGGTCGAAGAAAACTTTGTGGAGATTGCAGAGCAAAATCCTTCTACAAGTACTAGAATAATAAATAATAGCACACGCGCTAAGTGTTCCTCAAACCCAAGAATGGAGGGCATTAAAAGTGGAACGACTGTATCCACATCCAAAAGGTCCAACGTCTCGAACCAGGTGATGAAGTTGCACGTCTTATGTTCTGCTATTATGTTAGCTATTATCATTTTGTATACATTTAAAATTTCACAAGTAGGACCCCGACTTTTTCTTGTTAAGTATGCTTTTTGCTATGGCTTTTGCTATGTCTCAGAAGGGATGTAGATCTGAAGCATTTGAATAGACTCTATCAAACTGTTCCATAAATAATGCCAAGTAAAAGCGTTAATTGTGATGCACTAAACTGTTTTGAGATTTTTTTGTCGAAACAGTTTAGGTGTGCCGTCAAAATTGATTCTGATAGCATTTTTTCTGAACTTTCCGAATCCGCTAATCGTTTTCCAGAAATACGATAGAAAAATGTACTTTTCTGTCAAAAACGAGAAGGGCAAATTTTTTACGAGTCCGGGCATGGATTTTCAAAACCAAGTAGGCCTTTCTGACAAGTCCCGAGTGAGGAATGTTACTGGCAAATTTCATTCGATTACCTCCAACCATTGCAGAAGAATAGCTATTTGAATTCTCAGACCAAATGCATAAATTACCCTGTATCTTCTTAACTGATGATCGAGATGGTAGCGTACCTGCCTCTCACCCAAAAGTCCCGGTTTCGATTCCCGGTCGTGGCAATGAAAAATACTGTGAAACGGATTTTTTCATTATACACGGATATTGGATATGTGTCCCTTGTCTTTAAATGTGTAGCCCCTTCCCGCACAAGGCTCTTCTGCCTTCTGGGATAAAGGGGGTCGTAATTATATGTGGTGTATATTTAACGAGTAATCAAAAAATGTTTTCCTTATTGATCTATACTTCCCTTGAACTGATCTATCTGCCATTAGGCTATGGCTCATTGCTCGCGAATCACCCTGTATATGAAAATATTAAAAATAAAACTAAATTACTATACCGTGTTGAACAATGTATTACGTCTTCTGAATAATTTGATTAGTTCGTCCATTTTCTCAGCTAAATATCGTTTTAGTTTTTGGGACAACCTCCTCATACTTCCCCTATTCTCCTAATATTTACTCTATTTTTTTAATTTCTTATTTCAAAAATTATGTACTTAATATAAAGGGTGTTTTTTTAAGCATAATAGAACTTTCAATCGCGATGGCTGTGAAGTCAGATGTCTGTTTGCGCGCTATAATTGATATATGTATTTAGTATACTAGTAAGAACTTACGCTTGACCGACGCTACTAAATTGTTCAAATTTTCTTTGAAAGTTGGACATCGATTCGCGGAACGTATAGATGACTTCGTGAATTTTAACGGCTCACATAATCTTCCATCTGAACAAGCCATTCGTCGCACTGTGGAAAGATTTCGTACCACATACTCCCAAATGATGCAAAAACATCAATACGTTGAAGGAATGTGGGTACTGAAGATAATGCAGTCGCTGTAAACGAAACTGTGCAAGAGAATTCAAAATTGTCGATTCGTCATCGGTCGCAGCAGTTGCGTCTCTATCCGTTCACTACGTGGAAAATTTTGCGCAAAAATCTTGGCCTACACCCATATAAGATCCAGCTGGTGCAGGAAGGAAAGCCACAAGACTCTAATTGGGCTTTAGAGCAGTTGCAAGCTGATCCGTTGTTTTATCGAAAAATTGGGGCTCATTTTTGGCTTAGCGAGTTTGTTAATAAGCGCAATTGCCGAGGTCCTGCGATTTGACGCCTCCTGAGTCCTGATTCTATGGGGCTACGTGAAGTCATGGTTTTCGCTAGCAAACCAGGAACAATGGACGCCTTGGAAACCAACATTGCTCGTGTTATTCATGACATGCTGCCTCCATTGATCGAAAAAATCACCCGAAATTGGACTAACAGAATGCGCTTCGTTAATAACAGCCTCGGTGGCCGCCATATGCCTCAAATCAATTTTAAATATTAATGCCATATATCGATCTTTCGAATAAAAACAGATTTGGAAATCTGATTTAAATTGTGTTATCCAGTTTACAGTTGTACTTTTTCTGCAAGTTTAAATTTCTTATTTGAAAAAATATTAATATTACTTATTATCTTATTCTTAGTTCATAACTCTTATACAGATAAGTCCAGGATGCTTCGAACACGACAGGGAATGTGTCGAATATACGAGCGGCCGACAACTCGCCTTAGTTCGAAATTATTTGTACATTAGGAGGACAGTGCGTTGTGGCCGTGGCCACTCACTGCTCGCTCAGCAGTCAGCACTGTTGTTAGTATCTCATTACACAATGAAAAAATAAGAGATAAGAAAATGGAATAAGAAATGGAATAATTATTTATCTTATATTAAGTTTTAAATACACAATACTCTGGGCGATAATATTAGTTCTTATTCGATTTAAAATTCAACTGTTCGGATATCATTATTTGTTAATTCGATTCCATATTTTTAATTTCTTATTTCTTATCTCTTATTTTTTTCATTGTGTTTAGCCTTTGTTGGGATGTAGAACTCATGTCTGAAAGAAATTTGATTTACGTTTCGAAATTTTTCTAACTTCAATAATTCATCCTAGATGGGATTAATTATTGTAATTTTAAAAAAATCTCAAAACACATTTAAATATTTCCATTGTTTGTTTTTTCGCAACAAAAATGTGATTCTACAACATAAAATTAAAATTAATTATTAATTTTAATTAATTGTCGCTGCACCTCGACTGTTTCAGGTTTAATAAAAATTATTATAAAATAATTCAAACATGGAATAGTAGATTTATAACCATTTCCATACATGTAATCATGTTTTTGAAATAAAGTATTCTATTCTATTCTATTCTAGACGTGATGAGAGCCATCGGCTACAGCGCGGAGATCCACGATTCCCACCACTGTGTCTGCTTGCCTACAACGGGCACAAGTAAATCGCGCAACCTAATACCCATGTTCGAATCTCCTCGGTCTTTACTGTATACTCTTCACAGATTTACTCACTGAACTAGTCACTGTTACTATTATGTAAATAAAACAAATTCTACAAATAATCTAAAACGTATTTGGGATCTAATAAATGAAGCAACAAAAATAACACGAACAATTACAACACAAATATAAATATTATATGTGATCATGGCAATTTGATAGTACAGGACAGCGAGCAGAAAGCTAACATTTTTGTAAATATCGGTTCAATTATGGCTGAATCATCCAATATAATAACTGAAAATAATTATAGAGTTCCTAATAGTATATTTTTAAAACTGAACTAGTCACTGTTACTAATACGTTAATAAATGGACGTATTTTAAAATTTTAGTGATGTAATATACTTCCATTATTAAGAAAAATAATGTTTAATATTTTTATATTACTTCTATCATTACTGAAAGGACACGCGACATAATGGATATTTTAACAAATCATTATCTGTCTACTTTAATACAAAGTGAGTCAGCTTGTGCAACTTTTACCTATTTATTTATCAAAATAGGCTATTTGGAAAACTATCCACAATATAAACTCACGCCTATTTACATTTTACTACACCATTCTAAGCAAAATGCCAACTGCAATATTTTGCTATCAAGTTATTCATGAATAAAAAACAAATTGTTTATACTTCACTCGTGTTGTGTAAAACTCATCGTCAATATTCAAGCTAAACGATCTCACATCATTAATGAATTAGAGGAAAGGCAATAAAAGTTTCTGATTCAAGCAGATAACTATGGTAGATTAATTAATATGTATCAGATAATAAACCTGTGGCAGTGAAATGAGCAAGAATCGCAGTGAATTTAGTTACTTTTATTTGGTGTGTATCCCTGACACCTATACATATTTATGAGGTGTTAACGCGATGAGGGATCGTGCTGTAATGGATGAAATTTTATAGGGGTACAGAAAAAAGAGATTTAGAACCCTGATGCAATACATATAATTGTTGACTGGTTTTTCCAAAAATATTTATACGATATTGCCGCCAACTTATTACCATTAAAACTATTGGTTAAGGATTTGTTCGAAAATAATATTAATTTTTGAAACATATTTCGATTACAAAAGTGTAAATTTTTAAGTATATTTTAGGTGAGAAATTAGATAAATAGATTAAGCAGTCTTTATTTCACCACTTTATATACATTGTTGACATTTGCAGCAAATTAAAGAAACAGCTAATAAGCAAAATATTTTGATACAGAGAGATTCATAAAAGAGCCGACACAGAGCAAGTGCCTGGAAGAGAACTGCAATATGAGATTTAAGGCAACTTACCTGTCACCAAGCTGCAACCCTGAGGAGATACAAGCCCCCAAAATGGGACTTATGTCGAAACAAAATTAATATCTTTACATTTTAACGTAGAAAAAATAAATTTGGTACATGATTTTTAGAATCATTATGGGTCTTATTAACGAAGGGGTTAATGAATTTACTAATTCATAATAATGTCTAATTTCTGTGGTGTGTTTATGTGTATGTTTTATGTTTAATTATAAAGAATTATAAAGAACTTATTTTCCGTTGGCTGATTTAAAAAAAAATCATGTTATTAGATAACGTTTTTACTTTAATTCATTTTTAATAAGCTTTAAGGTAGTAGTAGTAAACTGTTTTAGAGGAAATTTTGGCCATATTTAACAATTTTTTTAAATACTTTCCCAATATTGCATGCATAATTATTAAAATATCGTTACAGTTAATTGTGTTTTTCCTATGATTAAACAATTTCTATTGAAATGCATTTATCAATCAATCGATCAATACCCAATAATTTTGTCATTTCCATTTATAGTAATTTTCGTTACAAGTCCGGTAGGTGAATTGTTACAGTCGAGTACGAGTAGATATTATGGACGAGACGACGAAGGAGCCGAGTCTTGACACTATTTTTTAATTTAAGGTTAATTTTTATATGTCAAATAACTGTCAAAAGGTATAATAACAGATTGTGATTGGTTCGTAATGAATTTCCGGTGGGTTCCGATACATTACAGTATCTAGTACTGTATTACCTCACTTCCCGGCCACATATGAGTACTGTAATGTTGTCCTTTCCGGACAAGATGAAATAAAATAACAAACATTATACTTCACGTTTTTTTTTTTACATCGAAACGTATTTGATAATAATAATTTTTGTATTTTATAATTTTTAACGCTCCTTCCATACAAATTTGACAGATAAATTCGTATGCTACTATTGAGTTTTTGATCATTTTCCAATGAGAACTATTTACACTTTGCTTTAGTTAATCCCGTTTTTCTTGAAAATAATGAAGTTTATTGAAAATTAAGTAAGCTAAGTCACCAAGACCTAAATATTACAACACGAATCTAGTGAGGCCAACAGTATCGACGGCGTTCTGCAACAGAATATTTTAATATCACAATTCTTAGTTGGGCAAGAAACGTAACGACGGAGTACTGTTAGAGTCCGACCGCTATAAGAACAAGCCAGGGGCGTTGGCAACGGCTGCGCTAGTTTTGGCGACACCATGCTTCTACAAAGTAAGCAGTGGCGTGTACATTTATCAATTTAATTACATTGTGTATAATTTTGCGCTCTTGGCTTCAACAATATTACGGCGTTGCCTCTTTTTATAATTCTTTCACTCAACAGGTTGATTAGAATGTTTTTTTCTTTGATTGTTTGCTCTTATACTTTTCATCTTTTATCGTATTAACAATAGCTTGCTATCTATATATTTTTTGAAGGTTAAGTTGAGTAGCAACATTCGCCTTGTATATTTTGAAAAATTATTTATATTTTTTTACTTATTCTTAATAAAGTCAATTTATTATTTTTATTATTATTATTATTATTGTTTCTTTACATTATTATCAGTATTTATAATTTGAGACACATTCAGTGAGAGAAGTTTTTGTTTTTAGTTACAAAATTGTAGAAAATGTTATTATCCTTTTAAAAATACTTCTACGTTTAATCTAAAAAATATAACTAAGATATCACCAAAGAAATTCTGCAAATAATAATTATTACGTGTAGGTACTTATTCTATAATTCTAATAAGTTAAATGGCTCTGTGGAAACCGCATATAGAAAATTAATTACTTGGCTAAGTAAACAACTTCAATAATGAATGACATACATTACGATTCGACCCTTAGCATGATATTTTCACATCGATCAAGGTATAGCCAAATATATTAGTCTAGCCACATACATCAAAATGACACACAAACCTTTTTAAATAATCAATTATTCAATGGCTCTACGCGTGCATGTTTGATATAAAACCATTAAATAACGGGCCCTTAGCAAAGGTTATATAATGGTCTCACACCTTTACACCCGGACTAGTTTTTTCACTCGTCATGTTGATCAATAACTCTCTGTAGTAATCATTAACAACCCGCACAAATAATTAAAAGAAAATTGTGATACACGCCATTCGTTATCGTTGATGTTAATCGTCAATAAAACAAACTGCTCAACGACTGAAATGTATAATTGTAAAATGTGATTAAAATCATACCTTTAGGGTTATCTAGTTTTCTATAATTCTTTATCTTATAGGACTTTATTACTAGAAATCGATTGACTGTGTTTATTTGTATATTGCAATTTCAAGAATATGCTACAGTTATTGGACGTGCTATATTCAAACGTTTATTTAAGCATCTAGTTGTGATCTAAAATATTAGAATTTAGGATATTTTTTTAACCTTTTTAAGTTCCTTAACACGTTGACTGTCCCCATAAGAACTTCTTTACTTGCTCATGCGCTCACACGTTTTTTTTTTTAATATTTAATATTTAATATGAATCAAATGTATCTCATGAACGTCACAGAGATAGCGCAGAAACGCAGAAAAAGGAAAACATTTCAATACTGCTTAATGACGTAAACAAATAGCATTAGCTATAGCATATAAAGAGCACAGGCCAGGCACAATTAATTTTAACGACACTAGTTGGTTGATAAATATAATTTTCCACAACAAAATTCAGAGATCGATTCCCAAAAAGGAAACTTCATCTTTCCGAGTTTAATTTTTAATATATCAGACAGGTTTTACAACAAATTAAATACGCCCCATAGAGAAGTTGTTAAGTTAATCAACCAACTTTTAGGTGAATCTTCGATTGATTGCCTATTTCTGTTTCCACGACGACTTTGATACAGTATAAGGTGGCATTATCAATTTTCTGAAAATGTAGCTGTGCCTTATGCTCTATCTCAATAATTGGCTGAACACCAAATGTCAGATAATGTGGATTGATCGTGGGGGTCCAGTGGTATGACCTTTACAATAATCTTTAACATTTAACAAGTTATTTATTAGGAGTTTTATTGAGGAAAAATTTTGTGCCACACCTGTGACCTCTAAGGATATGCTTATTAGTCAGATTAAGAACGCGTATATTGAGATGAAAATTTTTTGACAGTTCTAACAACCAATTAAATTTTGTTATTTCTTGTCATGTGACACAAATCACCCAGTCATTTCAACATTACACTGATAACACCATCCAGGGAAATTTTCAATCACTGTGACATCAAAATTATTTAACTTTGACAACTTCATAATAACTGTCAAATAAATTTCAAAATGTCACGTTTTGGCAATGCCAATTTTCAATCTATAGACTTTTATTGTGTTGCAACTTTTTGATTTTATTTTTTTTTTTAATTTTCTGACTGAATATCCCTCTGAAATTGACAAATCCTTCACAATTTTATGACAATCTCAAGCACGTTGCTTGGTAATAATATTACCGTGCTTTCGATTGTCATAAAATTATGTCATACATTATCTATGTCCTAGGGATATTATAGCTGATAATTTCATTTGAGACGTCGCATTGAACATCGTTATGAGTATCGAACAAAGTGGTTCTCAGTTGAAACATCTATATTTATCGAAATTGTTTTCTTAAAGTGAAGTAGTAGCAGTAGCAGCAGTACCTCTACAGTTGTTAGAGCTACTGCCAATGTACAGATGTTTACTAACGAATTTGTCATAAATGAAATTTGATTCTTGACTCTATTCGAACTGTAACCTTCTTTCGTTGTGTCGGAGGTTCCAAGAAGGTCACTTTGACGCCTGAGGGGCGGCGGTGCTTTTTAGGACGGTGTCTCGGGCGCCAGTTTCTGTTTAGAGTGCAGAAACACCACTTTACTCTATAAGCAGGATAATAGAGGCTTCAGGTAACTGCAGTGAAGACACGGTTACGCCAGGGGTCTAATTAACCTATAAAGAAAACTCAGAATTTCGGATTAAAAACAGAACAAGCTTTATTTAAGATTTATTACAATTAATTTAATATAATTCCGGTAAAATAAAGCACAAATATTTACAAGCAAAATTTAAAGCAGGCAGGCTAGGCAAAACTAAAAGCGGCAAACTACGGTTTAAAAAAAGCAAATAATACGGTGGAAGTGAGAAAGCAAATCTACGGTAAAGGGGTTAAACGGAAAGCGTGCGACTGGTAAAAAGCTCTGTCTACAAAAGTTACTAGCAAAAGCTCGGATGGCAATCTATATTTGTCTTACTCTCTCTAGCAGCGGAGCTCCCTTCTGGTCGGTGAGGCGGTTCGGACTTCTTCTCGGACTGGAGGTCTGGACTCGATCGGGCGCATCGCCAACTGATTTTTCAACGGCCGTATTGTTAGTTTTATAGCCGGTTAATGACGCGTATCCCTACCTATCTTGCGCTCTGAACGCAAAACTGACTTCAAGCATCTTACACCTATGTTGGCGCGGTGCGGCTGGCACTGAAGTTTCGCTGCAGTCCCTGCGTTTTCTTACATAAGGAGTGATTGGATCAACATCGAGTTTATTGCATTCGTCGCGGCATAATTTAAAAATGTATAAACGGAAAAGACGCGGTTCAGAAGGCTTAATTTGAAGTAAATTAATATTTGTTAAATTTTCCTGCCTGTTTTATACATTTCTAATTATATTTTAATTAAAACTACCAATATTTCCCTGCTTAAATTCACTTCGTTACAGAACAATCTGTAATCATCACTTATCAACCAATGGTATGTCTTCATGGAGTTATAGATTATGCACATATTCTGGGATGATCGCTTGCAAATCTTGCATAAAAAGTTTTATACCAAAAATATAAGGCACTTAATGCTCCATCATTAACTATTTTACACGAAACTCGCGCCGGAAATGAGATATTTGCAAAGAAGTAGTTTTTTGCTCCAATTTTTTTATATGGCGGCTGGCGCGACCGACAACACCTCTGTCAGGGTCGAAAACTCAGAATATTAATTAGTACGTTAAAGTTAAGAACTCAAGTATCCTTGACCTTTTGTAAGGTAAGCCTATTTTATTGGACTATTATTTCAATGCTTTTAATGATTAATTTTCTTTCTATCTTATCTCGATTAGAATACAAACTAGCTGTATGAAATAATCTAACATTAAATCACAATATTACATATAAATAGTCATAATATATATCGTACGAAAAGATTTTATTTCCATTTTGCAAAGCAAGGAACATTTTTAAAATTGAGTAAATAGAGTCATAAAATATAGAAAATTGCTTTCAACCTAGAACATATTACTTCTTTAAATGCAATTTCACATGAAGAACTACCAAAATGGTGTGCACCTTCATCATATGCTAAAACATATTTCAAAGGATAATAAAAATACTACCAAGTTCCAACTCAGCAATTTTATTCTAGGGCATCCATTAACTATAGAATTATTTTAGGATGCCTAATAGGTTTGACATTTATGTGAGAACACCCAGCCCGTATCTATAAATCAACCAATAATTTATTTCAGGATTTATGTACATCGTCAGCAAAAAATATTTTTATCTAACTTCATAAAGCGAATATGCTAATTTATTCCCTTGTGATTTTATCATTATTTTGAAATACAGGGATGTTGTGGGATATTTTTTATTTGAATAATTACTAATTAGCATATATGTGAGTATTTTACTCTATATCTCTCTCCCTCTCTAGTTTGTTTATTAATATTAATAAATTGTAATTTATATCTAATCTAGATAAACTGAGTTGCAATTTAGTTATTGTTATTTAAACACTGAACTGTTATAAAATTTAACCAGTATAGTGGCCATTGTGTAGGTTTATGGATGTTGATGCTCGAAGAAAAGTCGTCCAGTCAAGAGTTAAAAGGCATTTTTCAGTGTCTTGCCTATAATATTTTAACAATGGGATTATCGTTAAAAATACTTCTATACTTATTTGTACTCTATTGAGTTATACGTAAAATGATCGTCCCTCCGTAATAAATAGAAACTGAGATAAATACAATTTAAAATCACTCAGTGATATTATTCCAAAGATAAGAAAAAATAATAAAAATAAATTCCCCTACATACGTAATTTTTTCTTCACAGATTAGAAGTTTAAGTTTCCATTATTTTTCCTGTTTATCCACTTATGTACCAGTTAATTTAATTTGGATATCTTCAATTGCCTATTTATTGTATAAAGTTAAGTGTAAGCGTAGACATCTATTGGTCTAAACTTCGCTCTGTAGTGTACTTTTCATTTCTTCAATAAAGAAATTTTTCAGATAAGCCGATACTTGACAGTTCCTCCTGTGGCACCTGAACCTCACGGGAGAAGCGTCAGCGAATGATCTACTTCCCACACCTTGCAGGGTTAGTAACTGTATATTCCGATATCGTGTACTCTACGGAGGGACCCCAGAATGACTAATTTCTGCATTTAATTGGCCAACTCCGCCTGTCGGTCAGGAATGATTAATTCCAATATTCCATAAATTTTCATCATATTAGGGATATCTCTAATTATTTGATGCAGCTTATCCAACTTTCAAAATAATAGCAGAGTCAGGACAGCAAGCATATTAACAGCAGACACCTTCTTCCCCGAGAATTCAGAAGACAAAATCTTTCAGACCCGGTAACTGTACTGTTCGCGGAGAAAATATTTTATTGAATTTACATCCTGGACGTACCTAATATTTTTCCACACCTGAGTATGCATAGGTCCCTCCAGTATCCAGATCTTATAGAATGCTTCTATCTGTGAACTACCCATTTTCAAAGAATTCCCTGTATCGATCTCTGTTAAAGTGCATTTTTGCATTTGACCCGAACTCTTTTCTAGGAGAGGGCTCAAAGAATCACCCTGGAAGACTCCTCTCCTAAATATCACCAGCTTTGTCGAAATCCGCTCAATACCGAATGTTATGATGAAACGGGTTTTCCAAAAAAGTAACAGCTGTTCGATGCATTACACTGGCGATGATGGTATTGCAAGGAATTAGAGTAATAGCTCATGTGATGTATCAAATGTCTTACTGTAATAAATCCAGGCCATTGGTGGATTCTGCAAAGAATCCTGTGTTATACAAAGGTGTATCAGCAATGCTATTTCCGTTAGGCTTTTCCTAAATTTTTTGGAAAATGTATGAGACCGACTTAGGTCGGTTTCCCAGTTTACTTGAATAGCTTGAGCCACTGTTGTACTGAATATTTTTAATGCGTCAACCATTGATAAGTTTTGTGTTTCTAACAATGTCTGCACTTTCATCAAGACATAAAATACGATGGCTATAAACATTATTAATTATTTGTATCATTATAGACCGGAGATCAATATTGTCATCCTATCTATACTGTTGATTCCTCTATTATATTTCTTATATTTTTTTAAACGAAATTTCTTAATTTAGAAAAGGCGGAAATGAAAGCTTCATCGTAATCCATAACAAAAATCTGACTACTTTAAGAAAGATAAGTGAGTCCATTAAGGTTTACGCGACATAATTAGCTAGTGATACAATTTTATACAAATGATCTAATGAAGTTACTAATATGCACCATATAAAAGGTCATTGACGTCTTTATGGGCATTGGGCATCTATGATATCTTTATAGACCGAAGTTAAATACTATTCTCCTACTGTTGCCATATTTGATACTTTGAGACTTTTTTCTTTGAACTAGGTTATTTGGTTTTGAAAATGGTATACTCGAGGCAACGAGAGCTTCGCATAAATCCGTATAAACTGTTTTTCAGAAATACTGCCAATAGATATGGAGGGTGTTAATAAATTGTGATCAAAAACGCTTTGCCGTTTCTTCGTATCTTTTTGTTGCTACACATTGTATGTATGTACATGATATTTAAAATTTATTTTGTAAATTTACACCAAATATAATATTTAGTTATAAATAAACCTCGTTTGATAACTCTCACTTTAAGTCTTAAGCATATTAAACCCGTTACAAAAAGTATAATGGATCTTCATCTGTTTAATTCAAAGGGTATATCTTTTTTGTTCGTTCTGTGTTGGAAATTTTTACATTAATAATGTCTAGATTATTTATGGCACTGTTTACTTTTTCTTTCTCCTCGGAACTTTTTTTAAGTAAGTCCCACTATTATAATTAATTATTTAATATTGATAATGCCTCCAGGTTAGCCTTTTTAGTACTTTTTACTTTTCCTTCTACATAGAGTAAATAAATAAATACCTAGTTAAAAACAGTAATCTGTATATCAATATATTGAATTGACATTGAATACTTATCTAAATTAGAAATGTGATTAAAATATAGCTTTAATTTATCCATTTTTCATACTTTTATTTTCGATGACAAATAGGAGGATTTGTTTCTTCTGGGTATTGGTAGGTATACAACTATTTATTATTTCATTGACATTTACTTCCCCCTCCAAATATTTGCTGGGGATATTTCTTATTAGTTAAGGTTTTAGACAAAATATATTAAAAAGGTTTCTCATACTGGAAAATTAACAGTGAATACGGTCAAATACTTCTACGAATCTTTGAACTAACGTAGACGATTAATAAACTAATCTACACATTTTTCCCCCGAGTTTACTAAGAAACCTAGTTATATAAACAATTAAATAAGTGGAACAATTTATATATTTTTTCCTATCTAACTCATACAGTATTAAAATAAGGACTAAAAAAATTGAGAGAAAATATTAGTCGTAAATCAAAATATGTTTGTGAGAAAAATATAAATGGCATCCAAACAGCGTGTTTATAAATTTCTGTTGGGAAAATTTGGAGTTATTTGCACTATTGCAAGTCTATTATTAAAAACACCAAATTCAGTTACAATAATAATACTAATAAACTGACTTTTTTCGTAAGAATATTAAGTACAAGATAAAAATAATTTTCTTACAAAATGTGAAGTTTAACCATCACTTATTCTACTTTTGTGTTCTTCCTGAAAGTAAAAAGTATATCTTAACCATAGTTATACGATACTTCTTCAAAGTTTTATAATTTATAATTAGATTTCATAAATGAAATATTTCCCAGACTGTGACAAGTAATGTTTTGCATTTGAAGAGATAGGTTGTATCTAAAGAGATAATAATTTCTAATGAACAAATTACTTTGTTTACATTACTGTTAAATGGCAGAATTTGTGCAACTATTATCATTTTATTAGTTAGTATGTAGTTTAATTTTGTAGCATTTAGATAGTAAAAGTGGATACAGAAATGTCTGTTTTTATATTGAGTAAAACGTACCAAAATCGGTAAATATAAATAAAATTACCCTTGAAAAATATTTTACATGAATCATGCATAACTCTGTCATTTGCATGTAAATTTATACTACCAGAGCATTAGCGTGTAACTGTTTTAATATTCCACAATTGTATTTCACGATAAATTAATACCGTATTTAGAGGTCGAATAATTTCACAAAGATTGTATAAATTAATTTTCTGTTATATTCAGTTGAATGTATCGTGCGAGTTTAATTTATTTAACTAAATGTGTTCTACAAGCAGTAACCAGTTATTTCCCATCATAATTAATTAATAGTGCTTTAACGCCCTCTCAATTGTAAATGTAATAATCATTGCAATGTATTTAAAAAAATCAATGTTGAAACGCGCTGTAAGGAGTAATTGACTTACTCATTTGATGATATATCCAGTGGTTCCCAAAGTGGGCGATAACGCCCCCTAGTGGGCGCTGGAACGATTTAGGGGGGCGAAAACAACCTCAGGAGATATTGGGGGGCGCTAATTAATATTATGGGGGCGGTGAAAGAAAAATATATATAAAAATAACTTTTTTCTGAAATCGTTCAAGAATGTTTACTTTCTTGGCCTAGTTTCAGACCCCAAAATACCCTATTCTACTATTTTAGTCTGATGTTTTTTATCTTAATTAATTAATTTATAATAATATTGATTGCGATTTCAGACTCTGTGTTGCTTGTCTCGGCTTGCGCCACGTCAAGTAACCTTCACGGTCGTCCGGGAATGTTAGGCTTTTCCTAGTAAGTACACAATGTACTATTTTTAAAATAAGACAAAGTTAAACATATTTTTATTTATAATGTAAATAAAAATATATTTTTATATTTATTGAACCTTTTTCTGCAATTCGTTGACAAGTCTTAACAAGCAAATGCTGGGAGACACGCATGACCGTAATGCTTGTAATAACTTGTTTAAGGCTTGTTTAAGATATTAATAAATTATTAGCAGCACATCAGGCCCATCCTTCTCATTAAGTATTATTAATATTACACTTTTGTTTATTTTACATTACAACATTTATTGATGTAAGAATCTGCAGTTGATTTTCAAAAAGTAATAATAAATAATCAAACTGAAACGTGTTTCAGTCCCCTCTCCAGAACTGTAAAAATAAATAAATAAATATAATTGCGAAATTAGCTAGTATTTGTGTGAATATTTGAAAAAATTTAGGCAAGGCCCCTATATTTTTCGAATGCAGCACTTTCCACACCCTCCCCCTTAGTAAATTCTGAAGGTAGTTTCCACACAGCACTTTCCACACCCTCCCCCTTATTAAATTCTGAAGGTAGTTTTCAGGGGGGCGCTGACCATTTTACGATTTGCAAAGGTGGGCGATACGCCAATAAAGTATGGGAACCACAATATATACAAACTGGACGAATTAAATATTAAAAAAAAAAAGTCTTATTCAAGCATTCATTATTCAAGCAGCCAACCATGTATATTAAAAATATTTTGATATGATATCTTGTAGACGTTTTAAGAAATGAATAATATATTTGAATTATATTTATTTTATAATAGAATTAAAATATGAGAATAGTAAATAAATAATAGAATTCAATTGAATGTTTTTTTGACAGTTAATAAAAATTTATAGTATTATAGTATTAAAATTAAAATATATACAAGAGTTTTTGTATGATGTTCAATGAAGAGAACATGAAGTTTATGTAGAATATAGTTTTGTTGTAAATAAGCGTTTAATATAAAAGATACAGACCAATTTTTGAAGTTTCACACATGATGTGAAGGATATGTTAAAAGAATATAGTAAAAGGTTTTGAAAGTAAATACAATGTATCAAAAATTGTTTAGTGTTGATTAAGGAAACGATATAGAGTTAATTAATTGTAATATAAACAATGTTAAAAATGTTATATATAAAATATTGAGTTGACATACAAAATCTTGAATATGGAATGTAAGCAGAAAAAAGGCATATCAAAGGGAAGCTTAGAAAACAAGGATTTAGAAAATAACATTAGAAAGGAGGTTTAAGTTACCAGAGAGTAATATTTGTCAAACAAAATTTACCAAAATCAAAAAAGATGTGGACGATTTTATGTCAAGAAAGTCAGAAAATAATAATGGATTCCGCAGAGACTTAAGTCATATTCTTTTCAGCTGCCCCGGTGCCCAGGGCGCAATGCTTCACCAAGGTTACCTCCCCTACCTTCCCATGCTTAACCAGCTCTGCAGTTGGGTATGTTTGGGTCAACTTCTAGGTACTGGGTTAGCTTGGCAATTTGATAATAAAGGTTATAAATTTCATTAAAAACAAAACAAAATCAAAAATATTAATATTGAAATTAATGGCATCGGGCACTCGAGTAGATGAATAGAATAACTTTGAATTTGGCACTTTTTGTGACGTCAAAATGACGTATTTTACCACCTCCAACTGCCCTAAACAACTGCACTAGGTAAAGCTGGGCAGGCCCAAAAGAATTTGGCTTTAATATACGTTAGCATTATTAAGTCTATGGGATTCCGTTTTGAAACAGTCGCATTCCAACCGTTGAAGGGTACACATCGTTCCGGCGGCTAAGGTGTAATATAACCTGAAAGAAAATAATAAGTATAATAAAAGAAATAAAAGTTATAAATTATAATATAATACAAGATACTTAATAAAGAAATCAAATAAGAATATTAGAATAAAATCAAGATAAAGAAGTTTGACATATCTGTTTGATGTTTGAAGTTTGACGGAACAGAATATCAATAAGGAAGTAGATTTAACGAGAAAATTAAGAACTTTTCCATTAAATATTTGAAGATTAAGAACTTTTCTATTGAAAATTAACCTGGTTAACCAAGGTAATATATTGCAATATAATTAACAAAAGGGTACCCGGACAAAGAGTCCATAATTTTTTATTATTTAGTAATTTTAAAATTATAAATCAATATTTGTAACTTATCTTCTAATTTGTTCCAATATAAAATTTATAGAAATTTGAAATCGATTGAATTTTATTATTTAAGTTTTGAAATAATAATTTTAAATTGCTATATTTGAACCTGCTCCTGAGAGAGAGAGATTTATAAGGTAAATATAATAAAATATAAATTTGATATTATAAATATAATATCTGGCGCCCAAAAAAAATAAAAGATTAATAAAAAAAAATTTATATCATAACATTATTTCAAAGATATACCAAAATCATAACAATTTATTATTAAAAAAAAAATCAGTTCTTATGCGGGATCAGAAATTTTATAGTTTCCAGTTTCATAAAAGTGGACAAAGTGAGCGTGCAACCTGTAAATTCCAAAATAAATAACTACCCCATTACGAAGACTCTATGGTTTGACTGACTTTTCGTAATAAATCATTTTTTATAGAATCTTCTAAGAGTTAAAACATGCAAAATTAATTAAAACAATGAGAATAACTCTTCAGAGATGATACAATTCAGTAGGCGTGCAGTTTATTGCAAATTTTATCCACGTATTGTTAACAAAATACAGGAAGTGCAGACGACCAATCCGAAATGGACGAATTTTCATATAATATAGTTGATTTGGTAGACGATATAAGTGACAACAAAACTGGCATGAGTATGAATTGAAACAAAGAATCGGAGTCAGAAATTAAAGACGAGATAGATGACGTAAGACGTACCATGTTCACCACGTTTTAATAAATAATAGAAGAATTAACAAGATTTAATAAAACAAAAAATATAAGATAGCCTCAAGGAAGAAACATGAGCAGCTATGTACACGTATTTAGGAGTTATTATTCCTCATTAACGTAGCATAGTTTAGATAAGATAAAATGGAGACAAAAATTAATAAAGGCCGGAAAGTACAATACATACACAGTATTTGATTGACCCCTTCGTGGACCATAAACCTAAATGATAGTAGTACATAGAATGCCTATGTGCATTGCCCTATTTCCATCTGTCAAGATCATCAACAGTTAACACAGATTTATTTTATAAAGTTTTTAATAGTAATAATAATAATAATAATAATAATAATAATCTTTATTCACCATTTACGATACATTAGAGTATATATGGCAGGTCATTTATATAAATAGTATAAAATAAAAGACAAAGAAATAAATAAATAAGTAAATAAATAGTACAAAATAATTAGGTATGTTACGAACACTAAATAACAAATTGACAAACAAACAGATATATTGCATACATGTCAAAACGTTTCAAACTTAGATAGTCTTAAGGTGACACAAAATAGGGCCTAGTGATTCATAATAACATAAAAATTACAAAAACGTAGTAACGCATCACTGCATTATGTTATCAAACAAACCTCACCAAAAAAAAAAGATTAACCAAGTTTCATAAAAAAAAACCTACGCATTTTAGAAATAATAAGGAAAAAAAAAATCAACTAAGTATAGTAACTAAATAATAAGGATAAAAATTCATTGAAGGATAGGTAAAATTTAAACTTGGGAATCTTTTGATTTTTCTTCAATATTCAAATTTATACCTTCAAAATATTATTTAAGTGCTAGTACTGGTAAGGCTTCTTAATTAGTACCGGTAGTTATGGTGCTGCTATGAAGTCATATAATATAAGTGATAAAACTGTTAAAACAATTAGTTACTCTGATTTCTTATATATTCGGAAAGTGCTTAATAATTTTAACGTTATTGCAATAAGCGCCGGTAAATGTAATGCTTTGTTCACAGATCTTATTTCCCTTATTTGCCACTCGTAAAGTGTTTAATTTAGTAAATTTTATTTTCCTAAATGTGAGAGTAATTTTTCTAATATATTATTTTTATCTTTCAAGACAGCTATCTGTATATTTAAATATAGCTAAATATTGTAGACTTCTCCATTAATAAAGTATTAAAATATTATTAGTAAATAACAGGGTGGCCCATTTTCGAACCTCGTCATTTGGGATATCGGATGCCGGAAGAGATACAAGGTCGGTTAAGTTATGGCAAAGTTGCGCAATTTGATGCTTATCAAACTGCCGTCTAGCAGTTTGGAAAATTCCGAATACTTTCGGAAATATCCGGAAAAAATACAAATTTCATAAAACTTTTATAATCTTTTTCTGACGTTATTTAAAAACAAATTTCAAAACGAATAACACTTCATCGTTGCCACTTTTTATCTTCCGTGTAGAAACAAGACGACGCTGTCAATTTTGAAACCTGACGGTTTGTCTTCCAGAAACCATCATCAATTTATTTCTTTTAAATACGCACCTGGAATTTTTATTTTATTTTTTGTTAGCTTTGGACTCCCTCAAAGCAATATCACAAACTTTGATTTTCAAACGTTTCGATGACAAACGCTGACATTTTCTGTATTTTAAAATATATTTAATACGCTACTGTTTTCAAAAAAAATTATTTTTTCAACATTGTAAATTTATTAGTTAGGTAAAAAATACATATCTAAATTTATGATGCTGATGAAAAGCTATTGGTAAGGTTCAAAAGTCACTTACCCACCTACTAACTTTTGAATGGTTTCGAATATTTCTTGGAATGTTAGGGGTTATACTACCAGATAGATTTACGATTGTTTCATTCTAAATAAAACAATCGATATTCCAATATGGCGTCTGGCCGCCATATTGGATCCTTCTCTATTGTCGGATACAGATGTTATCTTAAATTAAAGGTCTATTCGTACATAGTAACTTGCTCAAATTTCTAGGTAATCCGATGACGTATAACAAGAGATAACTAATAAAAGTAAGTTTCCCCTGACTAGATTTCTGTAATTGTACATTTGTACTTTTTATGAAATTAATAAAGATTACTTACTAAGAGATAACTAATAAAATAATGAAAAATTGGCTTAATTCAAATATGATTTCACTCGTCTTATTGACAGATTTTTCATTATGTTCAATTCAAATGCTTACTGGGATTAATAAACAGGCATTGCATTGCCATTGCAATGCAATGCCTGTTTATTAATCCCAGTTTATTAATCCCAAACATAATGTTGCATCATCGGATTACTTCGAAATTTGGGCAAATTACTATGGACGAATAGAACTTTAATTTAATGTGTCATATACCTTAGTCGGACAATAGAGAAGAATCCAATAAGGCGACCAGACGCCATATTGGAATATCAGTTTTTTTTATTTAGAGTCAAACAATCGCAAATTTATCTGGGAGTATAACATATAACCCGTTAGGGTTCAAAAAATATTTGAAACTATTCAAAAGTTAGTAGGGGGAGGGGTAACATTGATGTATGTGTGTATAAATAACAATTATTGCACTATTGGGCACTAAATTAATATTTTATATTTCAGGTAAGGCATCGTAGTGAAACTAGGTCGACTCTAAGCAAAAAGGTAAACATTTTTAGCAGATATAGCATTTATGGCTTATGGTAATCTCTATGAAAAATTTAATAAACATATACGTTTGTACTTATAAGTACGAAAGCTTTCACATTTCGCATAAAATAAGTGAGATACTTGAATATGTTTTTATTGTATTAAGAGCTGTACCTTTAATTTTAGAGTTCATAGCACGGTACCGAAGTAGGAAATACATTGTCATCTAGTACAGCGGATTAGCTAACCTATTGTGCACTTTTTGATAAAAGCACCAAATTTGGCACAGAGGTAGATCCATGTAATATGAACAATTTTGGATGTGGAGCCATCTGCCAACTGCCCCCTGGCGGCCGTGGCGACCATTTTCCAAGATGGATGCCAGTGGACACCCGAAAAACAACAGCAGTTAGATAAAATTTGCCGCTGAAGGTTTTAGTGAATGTTTATTGAATGTTTTGAATGAGAGATAGTTTGTAAGTTATATACCTACAAGGTGGGTCAATAGTGCGTGCGTTCGTTAGAGATAGAGGCATGGTTCAAAATTTTAATTAAATTGTGAGAAAAAGTACATTTTTTTAAATTATTACCAATTATACAGGGCGATCCGTTAAAGTGGTAGATGAAAGAATATATATTTTTTAAATGGAATGACCCAATTTTTTTTATTATATTTGAATACCACTATGATGGCCTATTCAGCGGTAAAATATTTTTAAAATTTGTTTGATGGTTAATGAATTAAAAAATATTTTTATTGAAAACTGCCGTTTGCAGGGATCATTTTGAAAATTGATTTTGGACTTATTTTTGGAGAGTAATTTTTTTTCTTTGACATGGTAGTAGTGTATGCCTTACTTTAACTATTAGCTGATGTAGAAAATATTTTTTTCATACAAGGTGTTCATAAGCGCACTACTAAATAAATATTCAAACTACCAAAACTCAACTTTTTCAAATGGAAAACCCTATATATTTTTGTAAAAATTGTGTAATTTTTATTTCTCTGCAACTTTGATATGATATGTCCCATACCTAACATGAATAATTTTCTAGATGTTGTTTATGTGTAAATAGGTATGTATTATTCAGAAAAGTCAATGTACCTTTGAAATTATTTCATAGAAACAAAGACATTTAATTTCAGTTACTTTCAATTTTGTTGTTTCCAGAACTTACGCTAAAAAGTATTCTCACAGAACCCATCCACAAGAAGCATCTTCCAAAAGTTTAAAAACAGATTTGAAGAAACAGGTGGCATTTCTTATAAGAAAGTCAATCGTAGAAAATGGACTACAAATGAAGATAACGACAGTTTTCCATAAAAATATTTTTTATTTCATTAACCATCCAAAAAATTTTAAAAATATTTTACCGCCGAATAGGCCTTCATAGTGGTATTCAAACATAATAAAAAAATTGGGTCATTCTATTTAAAAAATATATATTCCTTTATCTACCATTTTAACGGATCGCCCTGTATAATTGATAATAATTTTAAAAAATGTACTTTTTCTCACAAATTAATTAAAATTTTGAACCATGCCTCTATATCTAACGAGACAGGAGATACAGAAGAAATACGCATTATTGACCCACCCTGTATATAACTTACAAACTATCTTTCATTCAAAACATTGAATAAACATTCACTAAAACCTTCAGCAGCAAATTTCACCTAACTTCTGCTGTCTTTCGGGTGTCCACTGGCAGCCATTTTGGAAAATGGCCGCCACGGCCACCAGGGGGCAGTTGGCAGATGGCTCCACATCCAAAATTGTTCGTATTACATCGGTCTACCTCTGTGCCAAATTTGGTGCTTTTATCAAAAAGTGCACAATATGTTGAAATATCCTAGCTAAACACGCACTAATCTACTTGTTTGGTTGTGAAGATCGGTTGGATCGATTCCATTCTGAAGCACATAAAAAATTTGTTTGCCATTGGCTTCGAACTTAGATGGAAGAGACGGCTACCAGTCCTCTAGATGTGATTTCATAGTGAAAGCTTCGTTTCTCTTTATATAATAAAAAATTTCAGGATTTTTCAGCTGCTAGATAAAACTTAACATGTAAAACGTGAGACAAGCAGCAATAGTTATTTACATTACTAGATGCGAAAGTTTACTTTTAGGTGCGAGGTGATTTTTGAAAGGTCGAGGCGAAGCCGAGAGCTTTCAAAAAGCACCGAGCACCTGAAAGGGCTTTCGCATCGTGTAATGTATTATATTTTTTCTACTACCGAAAGATATTATGGTATTTCATAATTTAAAACTATTTATTTCATGAAATTATAATCTGACGTTTTTAATAAATTTTATAGTTTAGGAGGCTGTCTATGAAAATTGTTTCCATGGCAACGTAGCAATCGCTAGCTGTCATCGAGGTTTATGTCAAACATTTTAATTTGTGGTAGTGTCAAACTGAAATAAACAAATATGTTTGTGGCGATGAAAATGGGATATAAGAAGCTGCCAATATAGATTGTGTTTTTAAAATGGTGTGCCGGCAAAAATGATGCGGAAATCGGGGAAAATGTAATGTTGGCGTACTTCCTTGAAAGATCGGAAGTTTTTTTTTACTTTTCTGTCCTGGCTGCGAAAGTTTAACTTTCGTAGCTAGCAACCAGGTAACTCGAACGTTTATTTTCGTTATCACGCGTGTTGCTAGGGGTACAAAGTTCACTTATATAGACGGTAGTAGAAAAAAGTATTTGATGTTCGATCGAGATTCAGGTTTCAAACAAAAGTATTATAATATACACAAATAAAACTTGTAAACAAGCAAAAATAAAATTAAAACAAATATTCCTACTACGTTAGTGATATGCGAGGTGGATAAGAAAACTTTTTTTAAGATATACAAGGAATTCACAAAGTATGGAATATAATATATTTGGTAAAACATAGTTAACAAGAACTCTTGGTACGTTTAAAACATAATTTACCTAATTTTTGTATGTTCCAAATTATTGGGGCTATCTTTAAAAGCCTTAACCTTAACTAGGAATCTGCCATAAGAAGTCAAATTTGGATATCTCGGTGACCTATTAAACAGTTCTCATAGGACAATTAATCGGTTAGGAAAACTTCACTGAAATATAACTGATGGATAACAGTAGCACCACTTTGCTAACATAATAAGTTTTTTCAGAGCCAAATCTAGTTCCTTCTGGATACTCTGCAGTTACCATGGTCCAATTAGTGTGTTCTCAAAAAATTAAATTCGACCATCAACATTTCTTGCACATACATTGATTTCCCAAAAATACTGCTGCATACAATACTTGCATTTACTAAGAATTTTAACCACCCAGTTTTATAGCACCTTAAGACGATCACCTTTTTAGGAACATATTTTACATAATCCCTCACATTTCGACTTTGTTTAGTGATTAACGTATAAAGGGTTACGGTTTGTATTGTCATTATTAAATAATCGGCAATCTTTTTGTGTTTCGTGACCAAATGTGCATATTTTATAATAAATATCGAGCTGCATTTGGATTTTGGATATATAATAATATACTTATTATTTTTAAGTCGGAGATTTTAATTTATTATTTGGCATTATTGTAGTCCATCGCAAAAAATAACTAATAAAATGCACAAAACGTAGATTTTTAGTTAATTTATAAGTTATGGCTCAGTAGCTATGTACCTACAACTTTTCGCGCAAAAGGTCGGGTATTATATTTTTTTTCCACTTGCATATTGAGGTCAGTAATGAAAAACCAAGTTTTCCAATTCGCCAAGTTGCTAAAAATGTCCCATTTTCCTGGCGCTGCAGCATGCTTGTTTTTGGCTTTAGAGCAAAGTTGCAATGATGAAATTTGTTTCAAGTGTTGTCCTCTTTGAGATTGGTAATACCTACCAAAGCTCTAGAACCAGCCAATGTGAAGATATACGGTATGGCCCCGGATCGACGCATGAATACTTAAAAAAGTCTGAACATTTTTTAGTTGAATTTTCATCTTCTTAGGGTTCAGCCCTGCTGGAATAGAAACTAATTTGTGCGATAATTATAATTCCTAAAAATCAAGTATAGGTACCTTGAAAATTTACAAAAAAGTTATTTTTCACGCTAGTGAAGTGCTACTTCTGTGAGAGACACGACAAAATGTTATTAAGAAAAGTTATTGAGAAAGTAAAACTTAGTAATAACACAAAATTTCAAAGCCCTTCGCTTACTTTGATATTTTGTCTTATTTCTTAATAAAGTCTAATAGGCGGGTGAAAGTAAACCGATTTTGTTGAAATCTTGCACACTTACATAATTGATCATTCTGAACAATTTTTTAAAATCTTCAACATGGAAGGTACTTACTTTGTTAAAAAAGAAATAAGGCAAAATATAGTAGGCGGAGGGCTCTGAAATTTTAATTATTATTTAGCTTTTTGACTTATTCATGCGTCGATCCGGGGACACACTTAGGTATATACCTATATAATAAAATTCAAAAAATTCATGGTTTTTGGGCCACAGGAAATTCGGCCAAGGTCTTTCGAATTGGAAAACTTAGTTTTTCACTACTGGCCTCAACATACACAAGTAAAAAAATCTCATACCCGACATTTTATATTGTAAGGGCATTTATTTGAACCACGAGCTACTGGGCTCGGTAGTGAATTGGTTATAAATTTAATTTTTCTGAACTTTTTTAAAAAATTTAGGACAATAACGGCGAGGTTTTCCTTCCCAATATTTCCAATATGTAACTACTTTCCTGGTTCTATTTTGAGCCACGTTTTCCTGCTGTTTTTAATACCTATGTATTTTTTATAATAATTTCCGCTTGATTTTTCTTCTTTTATTTGGATATCATGATTTCTCTTGATCTTTATCACTATTATACCATTAACTGTTCACTGGTTTTTCTTCTAGACATTTTTTTTTTCTGGATATTTGCTTATATATTATTTTGTGGTACTTACTGTAAGCATCCATCTGGTCAGGCGAATCTGTAGCTGATTTTGTGGTATTGTATTCTACAATCATCTTGGACTTCGTCTTGGTTTATTATGGTTATTATCTTATTTCAACTACATCATTTGTATGTTGATGGAATATAAATACATTTATCTTATACCTCCATATACTATAGTTATACCCTTTTGCTTTCCTTGGCACATATCTCTCCGTTCTTCAGCTTTAATATCGTTATATGCTATAAGACAATAATGTTTCTTATCGCCAACAAGGCTTCAATGTAATAAATTTCTGAAAACAGCCCCCAGAACATACAGCTAGATAAAAGTCAATGGAACACCGATTAACAACATAAGATTTGTTGAGGATACAGTAATCTTGGCAGAGTGTATCGAAAATATTTGAGACTTGTTAAGAGTAGTGAAGAGCGTGGGTTAACACTAAAAATGTCAAAAAAATTAAACTAAACTAAATTAAAACAACGAAAATATCATTGTCAATGACAACACAAAACAGGTGATCAAATACACATCCCTGGGTACAATCATCAATTTCCACATCCAAATAAAAATAGAGAATGGACGAGCAAATTTTACGAAAATGAATAGAGTGCTCCAGTGAGACGTTACATATTTAGTACTCTTCTGTGTAAGATGGACGCATGGACCCTAAACACAGCTACATTTAAGAAAATGGAGGTATTTAAATTATAGGTGTATAGAAGAATCCTAAGAATATCGTGGACAGATCGAGTAATCAATACTAAAGTTTTAAGGATAGTGTTTAAAGAAAAAGAACTAATTGAAACCATTAAGAAAATTAGAATATCCGGGTCACGTAGCGAGAGGGGCAAAACACGACATGTTACATGATTATACAGGATAAAATACAAGGAAAGAGGAGCGTGGGAAGAAGAAGAATATCGTGGCTGTGAAACCTAAGAGAGTGGTTCGAATAGCCGTGAAGATTGCTAACCTTCGACGCGGAGGTGGCACTGAAGAAAAAGAAGAAGAAGAAGATGCTTTAGGTAGTGCGTTTTGATTTGAATGAAGGGCTCCAACTAAATATCATTGAAATATAAAAGTTTCTCAACTACATATAAATTCTGTTGCCATAAATATACATAGACTATATCATAGTAGCTGGGATATATTTTGAAAATTTTATGCCAAAGGTTAAATTTTATGTAGACGATCTCCAGAAAAAATGTCAAATTATCTGGGAAATGAGGTATTTCTAAAATTTGTTCAGATCTAGTTCACCGTCGTTTTTGCTTGTGGAAATTGAACATCAAATATAGAAAATATTGCACCAATAATAATAATATTAATAATATTGTTTATTTCATCAATTTATTTATTGTAAAGGTCATCCATGAATGTAAACGACAACCAGGATCTACATCATATCATTGCATAGCATTTAAAATATGTTTGATCAATAATAACTTTCAGGTCATCGACGATAACATCGATTGGTAGACAATTTGTCAGCATAGCAGCTGTATTAGGTTCAACACTAGCATTTCCTTATTATTATTATTATTATTATTACAATTAAGATCGGTTTTTAAATCCCGTTTATCAGTAATAGTAGTGCTTTCATTGCCATCGACACCGGATGAAGAATTTTAACATTGGCCACAAATCTGAGATTACTAGAAGTAAACTACTGTGATAATAGTGCAAAATAATTTTGGTCATCTACACCCTTAGAAACATTTAATGCAAGTTGTTAAAATATTTAGATAAAATGCAAATATAATAGAATTAAATATTAGTTCAGTTCCTTCGGTAACAATATTATTTTCTAGGAGATTTTGAAAATAATATAGCAACGGCATTTCAGTTTGTTCATTCATTGTATATGAAAAATATAAGTACCTAGCTATAAAATATTTTTCTGAATATTGTGATTATTAACATACGTATCCCGAGTAAATAATTTAGATGGAAAGGGCGGTGGTTTCTGCAATCGCTTTCGACTCCTGTCTTCCGACTGTCGGATATCCTGGGAGTTGATTGTATTCCTCCCTTGCCCCAGGAGCGTGTTAATTTCCATGGCCATTATGCAAATATTCCTGCAGATACCTACTTATAACGAGTTAATTGGCATCGCCCGATCAAAACAAAAAGAACTCTATGAATATTTCCCGTGGTAATTGTCCAATCTAACGCCTAGATGTTTGCCGGGATGGCGTATGTCCAATATACTGTAGACTCGTTACGGTGCCCTTTCTGTATTCAACGTTGAACTGTAATTTTCAATGGGTTGTTATATTGTCTTGTTTAATGACTGCCATTGTGAGAATGCGCTAATCACCCTGTAAAATTTAATGCGTCACATACCTTATTTAGATACAAATTCAATGAAAACTAATTAATACAGCCATTGTTATTTGATGAGAGCTATTAATAACGGAACAAAACCTGCAAAATTATAATAAAGGCAAATACGACACTGTTGTCGTTGCAATTAGTATTATTTGGGGCTGGGATTTTGTTTATTATTTACTTGACAGTTATAAATATATTTAAAACTATTAGTTGTGTTGCTTATTTTAAAAACTTCTATTCGTTGTTGTGTACTGTGCGAAATTATATATTACTCCGATAAATTAACAAGCCAGTTCTTTTTTAATTCATAAAGGTAATAATTATAGTTTATGTTTGTTATTGGTAAGAGAAATGCATTGTTATGGGCTAATGTCTATAGATAATTGATACCAAAAAAGTGATTTTTTAATAAAATAAATATTTTTTAAATATGAGTATCGTAATCATAAAAGTTTGCGATAGTAATAATTAATACTAATTATAGTGCATCCCCTACGGTGAAAAACTCTGCCCTAATATGTGCAGAGAGTTTGACTTCAGAACCTAGTTTGGGGTCATATGGGGATCAGGAAAACATGAGGTGGACATCCCGGTTCGTGGGAGGAAGTCCGCCATATTGGATTTTATATTAAATTGACGGGTCGCTGTATCTCCGTAACGCCTGGTATGATTTTTTTTTAGTTCGATTGCAAATTTTGTTTAGAATAAAATAGGTTACATTCATTTTTTACGTAACTCTAAGTAATACCCCCAAAAAATACAAAAAAGGGAATTAAAATTATTCTTTCCCGTTCATTGTCATTTCCACCCATTTTCTTGTACCTTAACAAAAAAAAAAACTTAAAACAATATTTGTAGGCTATTGTTTTAGCTACAAATCTGCGTTTAAAAAATTAAATTTTCTTGAAGAATAAGAAAGATACGGCCATTTTAGTCCCGAGCCGACACTCCAGGAGGCTACAATTTGATTGTAGTTGCTAACCCTGACCGTCCCTGCGCCAGACAACCTGTGGTGTTTATAAAATATAATGAAATCAACTCTTTATTTCAACTTTTTGGCAAAATTTGTTGAATACACGCTTACAAAATTTAGAGCGTTGATTTCATTTTTTTACAAATAAATTTTTTTTACGCACGACGTTTTGCATGAGCAAGTTATTAAAAAATTATCAGGAGTAGCGCGCAAAATGTTTGTAGGCTTTAAAAATTCCTCCTCATTATCTAATTTATACCCAAAATTAACGCCAATTAATGGAGCAAAATGTATACCCTTGAAACAATTTTAGATATAAATGAGTATAATAATATGCCCTTTTAATATGTTCCAAACAAGAAAATGATGGTGGCAAGTTTGCAGGGATAAAATTTTTCGTATTAAAATAAATCCAGTACAGATTTACATGAAGATCCAGATTTTATAGTTTGCACTAAAAACTCTGCGCGATTTATACAAGATTCTAAGCTGTCCACACCAAAATTTTTTAGAAATATTATAGGATATATTTTTAGTATTTGCTTTTTAGAACCAATTTTACTAGTGTAATCATATCCAGTTAGAATGTGAGCAGCTGGAAGAACATCGCACAGTTCCTGGCCATGATATTCAAAAATTTTATGAATAGGTCTTAGATTGTCCCTTACCCAAGTCCGAAACCATATTTTCTTTTTTAGTGGAAAAGAGGAAAAATAATACAAAAGGAGAATAAAAACGTCAGTGTCGGAGGGTAAAGTTACCGCACGATTTTCATTAGAATTCACAATATGTGGAATAATTTTTTTTTCTTTTCCCATTTTCTGGCCTTGCATCGCTGTGCTTTGGCCAATGGAATAATTTTATGAACAGTTCCTTCCAGTGTTATTAGGTTCAAATTTTCCTCCAAATTATTCCTAACCCTTTCCGATTCACTCTTACTTATATACAGTGTGTCCACGGATGGACGCATGAATAGGTGTAAATGACAAAAAATTTCGAATTGGACATTACTCTTCTGGATTTAGCCCCTGCTTCGTCTAAAACTAAGAAGTGCGAAATATGAGTGAAATCGCTCGTATACGGGGTATTCTAGCGACATATTTTAAAAAATGCACTAGAATAAACTACCTTTACTTTTGAAGATACAACAATATTGTATTAAGAAAAGTTGTTCAGAATAAAGATTTATGTTGGGTTGCAAAATTTGCATTCTATCGCACATGTCATTTTTGGTAATATCTTGCACAGTTTTGATTCCAGACCCACATAGTGCTATATGTGCGTATTCGAAAAATTAAGGGATAATCGAATATTTAAAAATTGTATAGGATTCCCTATTTATTAAATAAGGAAATTGGTATCACTTCCGGTATGAACCGGAAGTGAAAAATGAACGTAAGCTTTAAATTTCGAGTCACCACCTCGGATTTACTAACATTGCCTAGTTTCAAAATTTTTTGTTAATTAATAAAGGAGATAGAGGAGGGGGCATTTTAAGTGGGACACATTGTATATAGAATTCTTTTACTACTAAATTGATATATTACCATATTTGATTTAATTAGATTTTGATATTAGTCATTTCCCACTTATTTTGAAATATTTCGAAATTTTAAGTTGTCTGGGAGTTTAGTTGTCAAAATGACAAAATGAATCTAATGAAATATAATTAAATATCATTTATTGTTTACCTAGGTGCTTTTTTATTTTAATTTTTTACCTAGGGTGAGAAATGCTACTTCTCATTAGAGGAATGGAGTAAATAATGGTGATTTCCCAGGATAGTAGTAAAAAAAACATTGATATCTACCATCTTCAAGAAAGGCGATAATAGCCGACACAGTGTCTGGTCTTAAAGACTTTGTGCCATTATCGACGACAAACAATAATAATGAGTTTAGAGTGAAATCTCTAAGCAAACAAAATTTCATAGGTGTTCTGATTAGTCAACATAGAGATGCAAAGTAGAGGCCTGACAAGAATAAAAAACAACGCAATATGTTAGGGTTTTACTTTAAATTGTATATCTCTTTCAAAAAGAAATCTATTGAGGTGAATCAAAAAACAAAATGCTTAGAATGAAGGTAGCTTTATGGCAAATTATATTTTAAAATTCCTGTGCTGCCTCATTACTCCACACGGTGATATAAACTTAGTTCAAAAAAACATAATTTTGCTTCCCCCTCTATAATATGATCTATGTCAATATTTGTATTTAATCTATAAAGAGGTAATAAATACGAATAATTTACCTACACTTTGCCTAAAGAAGCATCCAAACCTGTCCAAGGAAGAAAAATAATCAAACTTCAAACTAAACCAAAATTTGAAAGTGCCCGTTTTTCGTGCCGATCAGTGTATATTGCCCTTTAATAATTTGTTCGTTGAATCGGTAAAAACCTTTTCGTTTTTTGTAAAATTTTCATTAAGTCAGAAGCATATACCTGACCGATTATGTTTATTTACCGAGATTAACTAAATATGTCACCATCGATTACATAAATTAGCCCATTATTTGGTAATTTTTAAGAAAAAGGGGTGCAAACTTTATTTTACCAATTTTATGAATAATGTGTATCCACAGAAATCTCTTAGTGATTTATTTCAGGTTGAATTCCAAGGAAAATGGACTAGAAGTAGATTGATCCCTGAAGAAACATTATGATTTAATATGACTGATGGTCGAGATGGTAGAGTACCTGCCTCTCACCCAAAAGTCCCGGGTTCGAATCCCGGTCGTGGCAATGGAAAATACTGTGAGAGGGATTTTTCCATTATACACGGATATTGGATGTGTGTCCCTGGTCTTTAAATGTGTAGCCCCCTCCCGCACAAGGCTCAGCCTTCTGGGATAAAGGGGGTCGTAATTACATGTGGTGTATTTATTTATATTTATTTATTTTATTTAATACTTAGTTAATATATTTCTGACATCGTTAAAAGCGAGGTTCAAGAATATTTAAAAGTTTTAGGAAAGTCATTAATAATAGTAGCAGGTCTAGAGTTTTCAACGTTTATTGCTTATAGGATATAGTTTAATTTTTATTATACACTGATCTACACTAAATATTACATAAAAATAATCGAAACGATATTATAAATCCATGTTATTTGTAACTCAAACCAACCACTACTTTATTTATACTTAATATTGGATGACGATGCCCATTCTATATTAGGGGAGCCTTGGTAATCCTGTGATGTATATCCTGCAGGTTGCGTCAGGATATTACAGAACATTATCCCTGCATACTCAGGCCAGTAAGTGCACCAACTTGTATCTCATTTTAGGTTAAAATGGCTTTAGCAAATCTTGGACTTAGAGGTCCGCCATTTCACTTTACCGGCTTAATTACCAGTCTCGGTTAAGTTTATAATTACCGTATCGCTCTGGCAAAGCACAATTACTGCATATGGTTAACATCTTAGAAACTGTACTTTGTTGAATTTTTGACAAAACTAATCTACAGTAATATAACACACAATATTTATATTTGTTACCATTGCACATCCCATCACGTTTTGTTTTTCATTTGAAAATTGACTTTATCCAATCACAATGTATGCATGAACACGTTGCTACTTAGATTGCATCTCACACACAACTTGCGATGATGTTGCCATATTCAACGCGCAGACGTCATCGAAGTGCGAATTAAACTATTTTTTACTTTTGAAATTTTCAACTTCTATTTATAACTCCTTAATTATCATATTTCGGAATGAGTACCTAGTAGATATGTCAAAAATAAAGTGCAAGAAATAAAGAAATTTAACGTTTTCTAATCATTACCTGTTTGTAAGGTCACTGATTTTATTTATATTTTATTTCATAGGTTGTAACAGTTACTTTATCAATTATTGATAACTTATTTTTTTAACCGTTTCAACATACGATCTTTCTTTTGTGTAACATTATTATAATTATTATTATTATTAACGAAAATTGCTACGATATCAAGTATAAGATATCTTTTTCTCATATGTTATACACGATTTCAAAAATAAATTAGAGTAATATTAGTGTTAGATAATAATTATATACCTACTTGTGTGAAAGAAAATTTTATTGAACATGTAGACAAATTTTAAAACTCGCCCAGTTTGGTGACAAAAAGTAGGTACCCTAACTTCGAACTAATTCTATAGCTGCTTATAATTTTTTTTTGTGAATTATTAAACTTTAGCGTTTCAACTTCAAATATTAAAAAGTAATACATGTGCTTTACCACCCCTGAAGTTCGAAATTTAATAAAGATTCAAATATTAAAGTTAGTTATAAAAAAATATTCATGTGTATTTGTTTGAGATCGCTGATTACGAATTTCAAGTCAGAATTTTAGAATTTGCGATTGCACCCCTAATATATCCGATGAAATGGAAAAGCATAATTTGGTCTGTTTTAAGCAAGTAGAACTTTTTCTTTGTAAATCCTTATATTTTAGGACATAAAACTTGTAGCCTAATAAGAAAAATTGTTGGTATTACCCCTAAGAGGATAGATCTACCCCTAAAATCAAAAAATCAATAATTAACGAAGTACTGAGAACAAATTATTGAAACTTATATTATTTATATTTTACTGATCCCGACTTCACAAGTCAGAAATCAAACAATTAAATTTTTTGTTGTACCCTCAATATGGCCTATATAAAAGGGGTAAAATGGACGAATTAATTTTTTTTTATTTTGAGAAATTAGGACTTTCTTAGCAGATTGTTACATTTTGAGACAAAAAACTCATCCCCTAATATGAAAAATAATTGATCTTACCTCTAAGAGGATGAAAATTACCCCTAAAGTTAAAAAATCAATAATTAACGAAGTTCTAAGACTAAATTACCGCCAAACGAGCAATATCGTAATTTGCTAACACGAGGCGCGCTTCTTATTTCGGTCATATCTCCTTTGTAATTAACGCTAAAAATTATCCGACAAAGCATTTTGACGGTCTTTTATTCCTCTTTAAGTTCAGGTAGGTCAAAACAGTACAAAGGTTGTCAGTTTTTCTATATTCATCTTAAATGCATCAATTAAAAAAAAAAAAATAACGTTAAGCGTTAACTTCAAACACTTCTGTCTCCTAAGCTTTTTGTGTCTGGTCACATTCAGCTAAGATTCTTCCCTGCTAAGTTATTTAACCTCAAAGCCAATAAAATTCATTATTTCAAAAATTTTGAAAATACATTAAGCGTAAAATCTTTTAGATAATGCGTCCATCACGGTCAAAAAAATTTGAGCGTATACATAATGTTAATGACTAACAAAAAACATAATTTGGAATTTTTTTTCCAATTTCGAATTTACTGAAACCAAAAATAACTTTTATTGTAAAAAATAAAAATTTTGCCTTTATTTGCCAAAAGATAATTTTAAGCTACTGTAATAAGCTTCAATTTGATTGAAGGTACAATATGTCAAAAGGTTTTTTAAACCAGAGTTATGACTGTTCGAAGAACTTGACCTTTTCAGGGTTACGTTCAAATGCACCTAACATCAACTGTATCTCAGAAACAATGAGTCTAAATAAACTTTTATTTAATCGATTATTTTTGTTATTTCATTAGCTAACTTTTTTGTTGTGTCAAACTTTTTCGAAAATGTGATCCTCGTCAAGTAATTTGCTTAAAACCTTTGGAAAATCAATGTTTTTTGCTTAAAAATCAACGTTTTCAACCCCTGTAACTCAGCGGGTATTAAAGCAAAAAGAACGTTATAGGGTGGTTTTTTGGGACAGAATTCGCCGATCTACACGTTCCAATACTCATACTATTAATTTTTCGAAACCCCTGAGTTAGGGTGAAGCATCATCCTTATTCCTGTTTAATAATACTTGATGAAGATGACGTATATGTTATTTGAATTTCAATAAAACCAGCTTCTTGATTTTGGCTTTATTAGCTTGTATAGACACAATACAATAATGAGAACAGAACACAGACTTCGCCCTACTACGGATCATTACATACTGAACTGATTGTCCTTGTGCGGGCCAACATGGCTCCAAGAACCTTACCACTATACAGGGGCGTAACAAATAATTCATTTACAACAAAAAATAATAATAATAATGAACGACACTTCAGGTTAACATACTCTACTTAACAACCCGGCCGCCTTGGAAGCAAATGCCTTCCAATGATAGTTAACATAACTACATAAAAATTTGTTGACACAAATACATAGTGACATATAAATAATTTTAAAGATACATTACATTCATCATTCTTGTGATGAGTCATCTAACAATTCACAAAGTTGGGTCACTGCACGTTTCACACAACCTGTTGATGTTTTCACAGTTACTACTCGGATGATGCCATCTGTACCAGGATGAACGTCAATGATTCGTCCCATTCGCCATGACAAGGGTGGAGTTTGATCACGGAGTAAAACTAAATTTCCTTTTTGTATGGAACGTCCAGTTGGTTGTTTCCATTTTATTCTGGATTGCAAAGTATTTAAATAGTCATTAGCCCAATTTTTCCAAAATTGTTGCTGAAGATGCTGGATCTTCTCGAATCGTCTCAATCGGTTGATATTTATGTCCAAAGTATTAGGTTCAGGCAGAGCCAATAATGAGTCACCTATAAGGAAGTGTCCGGGACTTAGGAAGTTGTAGTCGGTAGGAGTTGAGGTCAAAGGAATTAAAGGGCGAGAGTTTAAAATCGCTTCAATTTGAGCAAATAATGTCATAATTTCTTCAAATGTAAAAATTTGATCACGTGTTATTCTATAAAGATGTCTTTTAACTGATTTAACTAATGACTCCCACAAGCCACCGAAGTGGGGGGATCTTGCAGGTATAAATTTCCAATTTACAGAGCGAGTGGTTAGAAATTTTGAGATTGTATCATTATGTTCGTCATTGGAAGCTAATTCATACCACTTTTTTAATTCTGCATTGGCTCCGACATAATTTGTTCCATTGTCAGAATAGATAGTATGACATAGTCCCCGTCGAGATATAAAACGTCTTAAACACGCGATGAAAGCTTCAGTAGACAAGTCACTGACAATTTCTAAATGAGCCGCTTTGGTTGCAAAACAAACAAACACACATAGATAAGCCTTATTAGTTTTACGTCCACGGCCCTTTGATTCTTTTATTGTAAATGGACCTGCGAAATCTGTACCACAAATCGAGAACGGTCTCGATGGCGTAATTCGTGATGTGGGCAAGTCTCCCATCAAAGGTTGATAATAATTTCGATTTATACGTCGGCATGTCACACAGTCCTTTAACACTCGTTTTACTGAGGTTAAACCTGAAATAGGCCAAAAGCCGTTGTGCCGAATATTACTCAGTACTGTTTGAGGACCAGAGTGGAAAGTCTTAAGGTGAGCATCGCGTATAATTAGCGTTGTTAAATCATGTTTATTTGGAAGTAGACAAGGAAATTTTTGTAAATACGTCAATTCAGATTTTTTTAATCTACCTCCTACTCTTAAAATTTGATTTTCGTCTAAAAAAGGATTCAGTGAAAGTAATTTACTTTTCTTTGATAAGGCATGTTGATTTATTAAATTTTGAATATCCTCTTTAAATTCTATTGCTTGGATCGACTTTATGATGTAAGTCATAGCCATTTTAATTTCATCCATATTAACTGGACCAACTGTCCTTGATTCTCGACCTGAACAATTTTTTATAAATCTCAAACAATATACGATAACATTTTGTAATTTATTAAGGTTCGAGTATTTACTCACAAGAGTAGATATAAAATCAGCTTGTATTGTCGCGACTAATGAATGTTGTGATTTTTTCTCTTTAACTTCCGGTGTGTTGACTTGGTTTAGATTTATCTGAGAGTTTGGCCATAAGGAAGTGTCCTCGGTTAACCAACTTGGGCCATGCCACCATACTGAACAGGTTGATAGTTTTTTTTGGGGTTGTACCTCGGGAGATTACATCTGCCGGATTATCATAGGTTCGTATATGGTGCCATTGCGCAGGATCAGTAGAATCAATTATGTCTGCTACTCTATTCGCAACAAAGGGTTTAAGCTGCGATGGCGGTTTTAACAACCAAGCTAACACGATCGTTGAATCGCACCAGAAATAATATTCATTTATGTTTATATGAATATGAGTACGCACTTGATTTACCAACTTGACCAACAGATGAGCTGCGCATAATTCTAGTTTGGGTAAAGTTATGGATTTTAAGGGAGCTACTCTGCTCTTTGCACATAACAAATGAACTACATGCTGACCTTGAGAATTGGTTGATCTTAAATAGATACAAGTTCCATAACTGATTTCACTTGCATCAGAAAATGCATGCAGCTGAATAAATACTGGTTGAGAACATATAACATGTCGCGGAATACTGATTTCATTTAAATAATTAAGCTCTTGACGAAAATTGACCCACGATGTATATATGTCATGTGGAACTGATTCGTCCCAGTTTAAATTTAATTGCCATAAACGCTGGAGTAGAATTTTTGTAGTTACGATTATAGGCCCAACTACACCTAGAGGATCAAAGATTTTGCTAATAGTTGACAAGATTGTACGCTTTGTAATGTTGTTATGATTATGACAATTTACAGGAAATTGAAATGTGTCTAGCTTTGAATTCCATATTAAACCCAAAGTTTTAATAGTATCGTTTTCATCACTAAAATGCCTTATTGTGGTGGTATATTCTAAATCATTTAATATGTCTGGGCAATTTGAGGCCCATTTTCTCAGTGTAAATCCTGATGACTGTAATAAATGATTGATTTGGGTAATTAAAAGTTTAGCATTATCAATACTGTCACTACCACTTATTAAATCATCAATATAAAAGTCATTTTTGATGATATTTGATGCATCCGGATAGTTTTCTTTATTATTTTGTGCTATTTGTACTAGACATCTTGTGGCTAAATATGGCGCTGAGGCCGTGCCATACGTCACTGTGTTTAATTGGTAACATTCAAGTTGCTCCAATTTATTGCATCGCCATAAAATATTTTGTTTAATTCTGTGATTTTCGTGTATATTAACTTGACGATACATCTTTTCACAATCACTTGTGAACGCATACTTATGAATTCGAAATCGCATTATAATTGAGAATAGGTCGGATTGTATGGTGGGACCAACCATCAAAGTATTATTTAAAGAAATACCCGATGAAGTTTTGCATGATCCGTCGAACACAACGCGTATTTTTGATGTAAAACTGTCCGATTTAAATACTGCATGGTGTGGAAGAAAGTATGCATCTTGCAGTTCTTTAGCAGTATAATGTACTCGAGTCATGTGCCCTAATTTTTGATACTCTTGCATAAAATCGACATAAGCTGTTTTTAATTCCGAATTCGACTCAAACTGATTTTCCAATAAAAAGAATCGTCGTTTAGCAATTGTATATGATTCTCCTAAATCATTTACGTTATTTTTGAAAGGTAAATAAACGATAAATCGGCCGTTTTGGTCTTGTTTAGTTGTTTTTGAGAAAAATTCTTCACACTGAATTTCCTCACTAGTTAATAATGTAGATGGGTGAATTTCTTCTAATTTCCAAAAAGAGATTAATTGTTGTTGTATACTCAAGTTGTCATTGTCATTATCATTGGTGGTTAATAAACATGAAAAACATGATGAGTTGTGATATTTTATATGACTTTTTGGTACAAGCACTGAGCCTGAAATAACCCACCCAAAATGAGTTTTCTGTGCTACAGGTAAGTTTTTTCCAAGAGATATTTGACCAATGCAAATTACTTTCCAGAAAATTTCTGCGCCTAATAATATTTGAATTTCACTTGATTCATTAAATTTTGGGTCGGCTAGTTGCAAGGAAGTCGGTATATTTAGGTCGTCTATATTTAGAGAAGATTGGGGTAGATGTTGTGTAATTTCAGGCAACACTAAACATGAAACTGTACAGTTAAACGCATTGTATAATGATTCAATTTTAATTTTACTTTCACATAAAACAGGTGCTCTAGAATTATTGATACCAAAGACAGGAAGATTAATTGATTTACCCTTGCAACCTAATTTTTCATATACATTTTTTGTAATAAAATTAGATTGAGATGCTGAATCTAACAGAATACGACATTTTAATTTAATTTCCTTAGTACCCGAAGCATAAACCAGTGCTGTAGGTAATAGTACTTGAGTTTTGGTAGAATACGAACTGAGTCCTACTGGTGTATTTACGATATTTACGGCTGTATTCATATTTGGTTTTGGATCTGTGTTAGTTGACTTATTGTCAGCTATGACATTATCTGATTGACTATTTGGTGCAGATTTATTCGTTACGGTTGATGACAAATGTAAGAGTGTATTATGCTTTAAATTACACTTCCTGCAATTTGTGCCTGTGCAATCTTTTGTTTGATGGTTATGTCTAAAACAATTTTTACAAAGTTTTCTATTAGAAATTTCATTGATTCTGTCACGTACTGATAATTCTAAAAATGACTTACATTGATGAATAGGATGTCCCTCTTTACAAAATTTACATGTATAATTCTGAACCGAGACATAGGATCTTACATTTGATTTTTCATTACGACTACTAAAAACTTGACGTTTATTAGTTGCATATAAGGATTCTAAAAGCTGACATTTTTTTGTTAAAAATGTTGTCAAGTCATCAATCGTGGCTAAGACATTTAATTCAGATTTTGTTTTTTCCCAATCCCGCTTGGTGGTATGATCGAGTTTCGTTGAAATTAAATATACAACTAAGGTATCCCAATGTTCCGTTGGTTTTTGAAGCATTTTTAATGCTCTTAGATGTTTACGTGTATTATTTAACAATTGTTGCAAAGACGTGTACGATTCTTTTGGTATAACATCCATGTCGAAAAGTGCTTTTATGTGATTATTTATAATTCGCGGTTTATTTTCGTAGTTTTCTTTAAGTAGACCCCAAGCAACAGAGTAATTTTCAGCTGATGTTTCTAATGCCTGAATTATTAACGCCGCATCACCCTTGATGGAGGATTTCAAATAATGATATTTTTGCACGTCAGTTAAATTTTCGTTATCATGAATTAGAGATTTAAATGTGTCATAAAAACCTAACCATTCATCGAATTCACCTGAGAAACTTGGTAAGGATAAAGTAGGTAACTTCATGTGATGGAAATTTGTTTGCTTTGGAACCAAAGATGAATTACTATTTCTTACCTCGCTTCTTACACTGCTCCCCCCTACACTTTGAATATCTAAGTCGTTTTGGACTATATTTGCGGATCTAAGAATTCTTAATGCAATTGCTTTTAAATTGAAATAATTATTTTCAAATAATTCCCGTTGCTTGTTATTTTCTTCCGTATTATCACTTTCTAATAATTCAATTTGATCCTGAACATAACTAAAATCATCTAAACTAGATTCTATTTTGGACAAACGTAATTGTAAATCTGTTAATGCTGTTTCATCTGTTTGATCTACGTTATTGATAAAATTTTGAAATCTCGTCAAAAGACTCTTTAAAGTGCTTCGTTTTTTAATTAAATTTTGTAATTCTTCCGCCATTGTATTTAATAATTTACTCAATAAGTAATAAATTGAATAAGTATCCAAATTAATAAGTCCCAACCTAAGACGTATGTATATGAAAATAGATTGAATAATAATCGAGATAATAATAATCTGCTCAAATATAGCTGGGTTAAGTTAGATATATTTTTTTTTAAAATAAGATAGGATATAGGATGAAACTCACTTGTTTGTTTATCTCTGGGCTGGATGGTTGACCATTCAATTTCAGATAAGAATTGCTGTATTGATGATTATAATAGTTGACTGGTCGGCTGGAATAGTACCTGCTCTGGGTCGGTGTCGCATGAGCGAGATGGATGGATGTAGTACGCCGTAGTGGGTTGAAATGAGTGAGATGGTGCTATGAGGCACGTGTTTACGTTTACACAAGCTTCCAGTAGTTGATGTTAAATTTCTTAAATTCTTCTGGTATTAATTAATAATACGGCTCTTTGAAGGACCACAATGAAGATGACGTATATGTTATTTGAATTTCAATAAAACCAGCTTCTTGATTTTGGCTTTATTAGCTTGTATAGACACAATACAATAATGAGAACAGAACACAGACTTCGCCCTACTACGGATCATTACATACTGAACTGATTGTCCTTGTGCGGGCCAACATGGCTCCAAGAACCTTACCACTATACAGGGGCGTAACAAATAATTCATTTACAACAAAAAATAATAATAATAATGAACGACACTTCAGGTTAACATACTCTACTTAACACTTGATATTTGATTCATTTTGAAACACTACTATCCAAAAATATTTGACTTTAAAACAGTTAGGTAATAAATTAGTTGGAAGTGAAATCACCAAGTGACTGTACTATACTCGGTGCCATAGGACTGATTCTGAAATTACTGAAATACATTGACGACTTAATTTTTACATAAAAAAATCGCAAATACGATTTCTCGAATTTGCGATCTAAAAAAATTGCTATGTAGGCCTTGATTTTTGCGACAGAAATCTATATAATTTTTTGGATTAATCCGTCTGGTGAGGCTTATTGCAATATTAAATTATTTGCTTTCTACATTCGTAGTACTGACCATTTTATCAGTTAAATGTAGATAATTTGCAAAGAAGCTCTGAAAAGAGTATTTATGTCTTTTTAAGACATTAGAGGATTAAGACGTAAATAGTAAAATTTATATTTACTATTTTATCTTATTAAAAATTTACCTCTATGAATTTCTGACTTCTTTGGATTTCATTTCTAGAAATCTATCAATTTGCCACAAAATGCCGTTTTCCATGATCTAAAAAAAGTCGTTCAAAATAGGACCAAAAATAGCCACTTCGGTCACACTGCATATGTAATTAACCTGAAATTATAATTAATAAGAGGAAATTCCAAAACCATGTTCAATTCACCATTTCAATAAGTACAACACCAAAACAACAACGTCTTTGAAAAAAAAAACACAATTCCATAAGTGATAAAACTTATTGGTTTGAAGGTGGATTAAAAACATCCTCAGATGATTTCATATTTAGAGAGTCAATTTAATTATATCCCCGAATAGTTTATTTTATTATAAAACATTTTATTAATTTTAAGCAATATTTTCGACACCAATTTATTTAGTTAATTGTTTACCGAACCGAGAATATATTTTTACGATTTATCTCATGAAAGTAATATTATTATGTTAAATGTAACGAAATAAAGAACTGAGTTTATGTGAAAAATAATCTTCATAACGCGTGGGTGTGAAACACGATGGCATGAAAATATTGGTATAATATGTCATGCGAAGGTTAACATAAAACAAGAGCTAAACCATTTTTTATGTAGATCCTATCTTTTATTTCTACTAATTATAAATATTTTTAGAAACGAAAACAATGCGTCTACTAAGACACCGTCATTTTAACATGCGTGTTTAATTATCTCTATTTGCATACAAATAGTTAAAATGTAAAACTACTAAAACAACTTCTGTTAAATTCATATCATACATTTTGTGTTATGTAGTACAAGCTGTCACAAATAAATCTTTGGATTATAAAAAAGTATGATAAAAATAATTATGTAACTGTTTAACTTATTAACAAGGTTAAAATTTTCACAATGGTAGTGACATTTAACTTGACACACGTTTCGTCAACTAAGTTGCCATCATACGAGGATAATTAAAAGTAAATTCTATCAAATAACATAGTCTATTTATATCTGCATAAACTCATATAAACTCCTTACCAATAAATGATGCCATTCAGAATATGTTTACGTTTTGTGATTTTCAAGCTATCAGTTCAATTTAATTACTTTAATTAAGATACCTCTTTAAACTGAAAAATGAAATTCGCATGCTTAGCGGAGGTTTGAGGTAAGACAACGTAAGTTACTTTAAATTTGTTGAGTTACTAGGGCAGTCAAAAGCTTTCTTATTTCTTCATTCAAGTTCCGTATCTAAAATTGTATAAAATGTCATTTGGTTTTCTGCCTCTCATCGTTTGATAAATGATAAAATAAAAAGATTTAAGTTGAAGTTAGTTATAATTTTAATATTGTCAATAATATTTGAAATAGCTAACTGTATCACCTTAACGGAAATAGATTTCACTTAACGTTCACACAAAAACGTATAAAAAGTGTACGAAATTTCTACGTTATTTATTGTTATATAATTTTTCACAGAACTTTCATTCTGGAGATTTAGCATTACCTTCTTTAAGATAATTGCAGCTTTATACTGAACTTTCATTTTCATCATACAGTTTTATCGCCAATCAACAATTACAATTACACAAAATAAAATTCTAATGGAATCGAAGATGAGAAAAGAAACTATTATGCAATTTGGGAAGTTCGCGGTTTTACAGGTCGAAAAACAGGATAAGATTTCCCCTGAAATATTTTTTCCCTGATGTTACCAGTAGCCTGTGAAATTTGGAAGTCTGTATATATTTAGGTCTTCTAGTATTATATTCAGCTGCTTACAGAAATTGTGAAACGATGCACATTTTTCTTTGCTGTAGAATATACAGTGTGTCCGTTAAATTTTACCTGCCTGTTTTATACATTTATAATTATATTTTAATTAAAACTAACAATATTTCGGTGCTAAAATTCACTTCGTTACACAATATATCATCTTTTAATATGTTTCACGAATACCACTTCTTGCTTTCATACAACTAGACACTAAGCTCTTTCATATAACTTATTTTGCTACAAATTAAGCAATTCATTTTCATGTTAAATTTGTCATTAACATGAACCCTCTTAATGATACAAGAGGGAATCTATATTTTCTTAAATTTAAGAATTTTATCGATATTATTTTAACAATAATTTCTTTAGAAATTAAATGAAATTTAAAATTTTGTAGGTTTTTTATTTTATTTATTTTATTTCGATGCAACACTATGATTAAAGAAAAATTGAGACAAACAATATTTTTTCATTTTTGCTACCAACAAAATCATAGTGAACCCTAAGGTGTTGGTTTCTCTACATTTGTGGATTCAGTTATTATTTTGCAGTAAAATAATCATTGTAACTCTGAAAATTTTACCGTACTAATTGAAAATATCTGTTTTGTAGGGAATTTCCTAAGCTATAAATTTGGTAATCGGTATTTTTTCTGTAAAAGTGACAGTTAACGAGAAACTCACGCAAAAATGTTTTTGATGACCTGCTAAAAATTTTCAGCAGCACTCAGATCTATGGCGACTTTTGACATTTTGTTTAGAACCATAATATCAAGGTTGGTACCAAAATCCAGCTTTCCGGATTTTTTCCGAGGTGGAATGTCTAATTTCTCTGGAATATTATTTAGTTGGATTTATTAATAAGCAATTCCCTAAAAACATGTATTACAAAGGTTTAAAAAATTAAAAAAAAATTTGTATTTTAAGGATCTATTAGAAACAAAATACTTTCCAAAAGTTGATACACACACAAGCTCACCCATACACACACACAGATGGTAATAATACAGGGTGTCCGGAAATTACGATGCCATTCTTTAACTGGTGATTTAATAATAAAAATAATAATAATAACACCACATGCAATTACGACGCCCTTTACCTCAGAAGGCTCTAGAAGAGCCTTGCGGGAGGCGGCTACACATTTAAAGATAAGGGACACAAGTCCAATATCAGGTGTAATTGAAAAATCCCTCTCACAGTATTTTTCACTGCTACGACCGGGAATCGAACCCAGAACTTTTGGGCGAGAGGCAGGTATGCTACCATGTCGACCATCAGTCATATTAAATAAATAAAAATATTTGGTACAAATAAATTTAAAAAATGCTTCCTAAGGGCGCTAGAGCCCTTAGAAGATGACTGCCAAGAAGTAAATTTTATTTAGTTTCATCAGAACCACTTTAAGAATCATAACACCAATGTCAGAAAATTGTATAGTAAAAAAATTTCAAAAAACTAATTCTTCGTCCTGCCCTTTTGTACGATATCAAAATAGGTAGTCTGATTGCTTAAGATAGCCCTTATTGGTGGTAACTTACATACCAAATTGCGTACCTGGACTCAAAGTGGTTCTGAAGAAATGAGATAAAATCAGCTTCTAGGGCGCCATGCCTCATCTTAAGGGCTCTAGCGCTTTTCAGAATAATTTTTGCGAACCTGCATATGATTTCTTTTTTTAATTTTGTACCCAATCGCCTATTAAAGTATGGTACTGGAATTTCCAAATACCCTGTAGATATTACAGTAATTTGTACCTAAAACCATAAAATTTGTATAGAGCTTTATATCCCCAATGGGCTCATTTAGTGATATTTGCTTTTTAATTTATTTTAGCATTTTCCGTAAGTATTTCATCCTCTAAGTATATAGTGAAAAAATTAGATCGCTGGCGTTAATATTAACCCTAATATTTAATTTCAAATTCGTAACATATTTGAAACGGCTATGACGTCACACCACCCGACTCCACTGGTTCTATGAGTTATACGGATATATGATATTTAGATTTCCCTGTACCAAGGACGAAGCACTCGAAATTATCACTTCGGCCGTGTGTGTAGTAACTGCCGCCGGTATGAAGCTATAGGAAACAAGCTAGCGGCCGACCGCTGCGTGTGGTGTGACGTCACAGCGCTCTATTTTCATTATTTATTTTGAGGGAGAAGCAGTTGATAAAAAAATTTAATATTTTGCACATTTACTAATTACAAGGTGTACTTTCGAAATATGAATTAAAAAAATTTTCCTAAATGAGCCCATTCATTATCTTAAAAATTGCAAATTCTACCATTTCTACCATAAAAATTTAAATAAAATAACCATTAACTAGTTAAAATCACTGCGTAATTTCTGAAATTGAATTCTATACGAAAGACCAAACTATTTATCCTTGTGCAAATTTATGCTTAATTCTGCAGTTTACTCTTGTATAAAACTTATTAAGCGTTTCTATAGATCTTGTGATATCAATAGAATTTAACCGCTTAATTAGTGACTGGCAATTACTGTAGAGGTTCCATTGGCATGTACGCTGGCAAAGGACAGGTATAAAGGAGTGGCTAGCTTTACAAAGTTCCCTTCAGTTGTTTTAGTTCCGGTCACGAAGCGGAACCTTCTGTAGCAGACAGGACTGAAAAAGGATTTGCGTTTTTACTCTCTGGTTAATCCACATGTTTTGTACTGTTCTGGGCTACTAATATTGTCACGATGTATTGAGAGCTATACATTTGGAACTTAACAGCCAGACTTTTAATTAAACTTCCAATATTTATAGAAACGACGCTTAATACTTGGCGATTATTGGCTTTTAATGTCACGTCTTTATGTATTAAATTCTAGTAAGAAGCAATTAATAAAACCAATCAATGCACGCTCTATATAGGTATATTAAACATGTTTTATTTAACGTTAGTAGACATGGCTGGCAAAATTGGTTTTGCACTTTGCTCATTGGAGATTTTTACTTCGTTTTAGGCAGAACAGTAGCTAGGACTGTATTATTCATGGTTATATTCATGGCTATGTAATATTTATTCTACAATTTTTAGTAGAGGAATTTTTTTTAACCATCATTGGTTATTTATGTTCACAACATCAATATGTTGCCTTAGCAATGTGATGTAGACAATTTTTTTAAAACTGCATCAAATCATTGAATTCTAGTCTTGCTAAAAATAGTCAAGCTGTATCTACGGATTAGTCGAAATTAGTCAAGAAGAACCAATGCTGCAATAATATTGCTGGATAATATTACTATCCTTCAAGACCTTCATGACCTCAAGTTATGCGCCAGAAATATTGGTTTTCTCTCTAAATCAAGTCTGAAGTAAAGGAAAATATTTAAGTGCGTCAAATTATCCTCGATTTGATAGTGTTTCAACTGTCATCACATAGAACTGAAAATCGGTAAAGTTGCACACTATAATAATTGGGAAACACCATGTATAATCAAGAAAACTAACTATCACTGTCTATTTCTAGAAAGTATCTGAACTTCTTTAGGATATTTGCAACAAGATCTGTTTAGGGAGTCAGGTTCAGAAGACCATTAGTGTGTAGCATATTACTCGGTGGAGGCTGGAGAATCAGCAGTTAATTCAGATCAGGTCAGAAGATGTAGGTAATCCTCAGTCCCGGTAATTGTTCCGAAGGATAACGTAACGTTGCACTCGTGAGGGAGAGGAAAGCGGCCAAACGGAAATAAATCCAATTATCAATCAGCAACAGCACACTGGGTGCCATAACCCATCGCCAAGCCGCACTGCTCGAGGCTAAATCCGCCCTTGTGGCCGGTCCTGTAATTATACGGGCACATTATACACTCTCCAGTGCTTGTTAATTTACTATTTTTCCTGCGGAACTAAATACGAAAATGAATTGAAAACGTAATAGGTGAGCTCTCGTTTTTCTTTGGTATTTCTACTAAAAATGGTAATTGTTTTTAAATGAGTAGGTACAAGAACTAAATTAGTTCGCTAGAAAAGTAGAATAATAAATGAACTCTGAACTTTTGTAGAGTTCTGGCTAAAATTGCATTAAATCCGCTAAGTGCAGCAGTGTTCTTCAATAGCTCTGGATCTGACAGGCTTCACTTTATTCAATTAATCGATGTGTTGCATTTAAATTGAATATTAAGTAGCAATATTTTCGTTTGTAAGAGTTAAGAGTAATTCATCGTACATGAGTGGTGTACTGACAGAGTCTTAATTGATTAAATTTATAATTAACATGAACACAATTATGTCTTGTCAATATTGAGATTCTGACTTATTTCAGAGGAGTGTCTGAGGCTATCACCTATAAATTTTCTAAAGTAATTTTGATATCTCTGGAAAATAAATAACGATTAATACATGTCCCAATTGGCTAAATATTAGGATTATATGTATACTTCCTTAACATGTTGAATGGGAAACGAAAACAGGAACGAATTTGTTTTCGATTTTTTATTTAAATCTTCTATGTTACAGCTATAGCTGTATTGGAAATGTCGAAATTATTCCGATTGACTTTGTATTTGATATATTGATATAGATAAATTATTTTTTGGTATAAAAAGACATATATACGAAGTTCAACCTACGTGATTTTATTTTATTCCAATAATCCCTATACATCCTCCATTTATAAGTATACTCTCAGCTGAAAAGAAATGTGCTAGCTATTCATATTTTTTTATTTAGAAGTTATTATACTTTAATTCTAAAATCTTGCTTTTTGAAATATATATTTTTATGTACGTATATATTTTGAAGTCAAATTTTACTAAACGTTATACACAGGTAATTTTCTATATAAACGTATAAAATACATTTTTGGCTCTACATAAAATGTAAATACATGTACTCCTTTAAAGATAAACTATTCCGTTTAAAAAATGTCGATTATATTATAGCCTTCGCAAATATTTGAAAATAATTTCCTTACCTGAAAAACCATATTATAAATTACGTTAATTTATACTGTCTTGTGTATAGATACTCTGATTACTTTATACGGGGTTTCGTTAGTTTATACTGACCATAATTATTACACTAGGGCAAGAAGTGATCTGTTTTGACTTTTAGATTCCATCTAACTGAGAGTTACAAATTATTTTATAACCGTTCGCATGTACTTTTTCAAGACAATATGGCGTGGAAATTATTATTCAAATCAGCTCATCTTTTAGGTATCTAAAAAATAAAACGATATTTGATCGCCTACATCCCTCAAGTGGTTGCAATTCTTGGACATACATTTGAAATGAACATTTAATACTAATAATAATAGTTTTGATTGTGATTGGTTTTGTGCACTCTAAACATGTTAAGTCAGAGATTTATAATACTTTTCATATACAGATAACAAAAGTGCGGACCTTGATATCTACCTGAATATTGCAGCTTTGTTTAGTTTGGTTAAGTTGCGTGCGCATACAATGCTTTTAACTTAGATCGCCACTCTAAATTTGATTCTTGTAATCAAACGTATCTTTATGTTTCTGCAAACCAAACTTTTCTGCAGTTTTTTTTGGCAAAAACTTCCTGCAATTCATTGAAATATTTATTGCTGATAACCTATGCGTGCTTTGCTATTACAGTTGGAGTTGCAATGACAGAAATTTCTTTAAATAAAAGTTCTCTTCTAGATATCATTGTATGTTGTAGAAATTTCTGATAGGGGTGTGAATAATTTTAATAATCCGCAAACTGATCATGAGCTAATAATATATTACAATATAAAAAAATGCAAGAAAAAAAATTCCTCATTATATAAAAACTTATAGAGATTTCAGAAATTTTGTTTATATATATGTAATGTAATTTGTTTATTACTGATCTTCAAATTCTTATATTCAATAAAAAATTTTATATCAACTCTATAGAACAAAAACCTACTCAGTTTAATAAATAGCTTATTTTATGTAACGATTTTGCACCATTGAAAGCAGTTAGGTGTACAAAGCGTAAAGCCGCATAGCTAACTGAAGATATTAAAATGATGAATTTGAGGGACATTTATAAATAATCTAAGGATCCTGCACATTTTAATTATTCTAAAAATTTAACAAACAAAGCAATGAGAAATGAAAAAAGGGCCTACTTTTAATTTTACAAAAAAAACTTATGGAAGGATTTGGATCATATTATGAACATTTATTTCAGTAAGAAAAAAATTAGAAATTTACCACCTAATTTATTAAATATTAATGAGATTAATACATTTTTTATAAATTCCTTTAGGAAACTAGCATCTGGTAATGTGCATGACACGAAAAATAGTACATTGTGTACCTAGTAGGAAAAGCCTAACATTCCTGCCTGGACGACTGTGAAGATTGCTTGTCGAGGCGCAGCCGAGACAAGCAACACGGAGTCCGGGAATGTGCTTTTCCTACGAGATACACATACTATTTTTTCTGAAATCGCAATTACTATTATTATAATTAAGAAATTTTTATTACATAACATTTTTTCATTGCAATCTAATTGCTTATGAAATCATTTCCTTTGCAATCACTGTTTATTTATTGATGTGAGTGCTAGGCTTATTTCGCTTCAATACGTGCTACAAATTAAAATGGACAATGATGAGTTTCATGATGACATACAGGTGTCTGGGACACCACCGAGAGTAACAGCTGCAAATAATGTGACTTTAAATTATCATGGAATTGTCACGAAAAAGACATGACCTCCCGATCTGAAAATGTCATGATTTCTAATTTATCTTTAGTTGAAGGCATCAATACGTTATAGTCAAATTACTCACATGCTGAGATCAACACTTAGTGCAAAGGAAGACATTGATATATCATAATATTCGAAATTATGCATTTTCCTGAAACGTCAAGGTGACAGCTATAAACCAAAGAAGCCGAATGTTCTGTCAAATGAACAACTTGAAATATTTATTACTCAAGCACCAGATCATATTATGTGCATAATGAATAAGGTATACGTTTAAAATGTGAGAATTTTAAAATTATCTAGATATTTATGTAGTTTTTACTTTTTAGGTTGCCTTAATATTTGGTGTGGCCGGTGCATATCGCCGTGATGAACTGTGTCAATAATTAAATTTGTCTGCGTATATTTATTTACTGTCTAAAATGTAGATAAAAAAGAGTCCCGGAAACTTACTTTCCCGGCCTACGCCGGGAAAGTACTTTTTGTGCAGCCGTCCGCGAAGTGAGTATTTCGCATTCGCAAAACAGTCCGCGAAATTCAATTTCGCGGCCGTTACCCTTAGTAACGGCCGCCAAACCAAAAGTCACTTATATAAGTGACGTTTAAGTCACTTCAAAATTTGGCATTTCTAAAATATGACAACGAAAAGTTTTATTTTTTATTAAACAGAATTATTTAAAATAAATATTACCAATAATTGTACAGTTTTTATTATTACTGATATTTACTCCTGAAGTTAAGCAACTAATTCATTTTACTATCAAAATGTTTTGTATACGTACAAAATATACCATTTCCATAGAAACGCTGTAACATTAAGGCCACCTCTAAATATAGCATCGGTGGTGTAATTTTCACCATAATTCTAACTTTATTTTATGGCTGCACAAAAAATAGTGTTTATACCATGGCCGCGAAATTTTTTAGCGCCCTCAAGATTATCTTGCCTCGGCCGCAAGCGGCCTCGGCGATAATTCTTCTCTCGGTACGCTAAAAAGAATTTCGCAGCCTTGGTATAAAAATAACTATTCCTGGACTCGTTTTTTGATGGTTGCTTAGCAATGGACTAAATACTAGAATACGCTATTTTGGGATCTGAAATTGCGCCGAGAAAGTAGACATTCCTGAGCGATTTCAGAAAAAAATTATTCTGATCACTTAAAAAATAATAATAATGTCCAATCTTCGTTCTTATTAATATAACGAGGAAATTTTAGAAATAATTAAATCTCTAAATATTAATGCTGTAGGTTATGATGAAATTAGTTTAAGTACATAATATGCTTAAATATTGCTATTATACATTTCACCTTTTATCACTCATATTATAAACAGTTGTTGATCTGAACATTTTTTGCCTGAATAGAAATCCAATAAAATCCGTCCATTTCTTGTGCGAAAATAACCAATCATAGTAAAATTTAACCGAAAATTTTTTGACAGTTCTAATAATCAATTAAATTTCGTTATTTCTTGTCATGTGACACAAATCACCCAATCATTTCAACATTACACTCACTATTTCACTCAACTTCAAATTATCACATAATCTGACCAATCACAAACCAAAGACAGCTTGTATTATAGCGAAAACACCAGCTGTCTTTCAATTCTAATTGGTCTGTCAGCGTAGTGTTTTCAACGACGTAACCATGGATACGGATGGCAAAGCAAAGTTTGACAGTTTGATAAAAATTAATTATAGATACAGACGTCAAACTGAGTCGCTTCGGTGCTACTTCAAGTGAAGTTATCAACCAAAATATTTGCTCGTGAAATAGTCTAATAAAATACCACTCGTGATTGAATTTATCTTATAAGTCTGTCTCTTATTTCTAAACTCAACTGAGTTGATTGAAAACACCACGAGGACTCGTGGTGTTTCCAAGCAACTCAGTTTCGTTAGAGACTAATCGCGAAAATTCAATTTCTTTTGGTATACTTCAAATCACGAGAGATGACCGGTATGTCACAAATTAATTTCTAATCTTCAACGTACGCTTCAAGCGTTCTTTGTTTACAAAATAGTAAAACGAGAGAGACAGGGAAAGGGAGTTCATTATATGTGACTGTTAATATCTCCGACTGACGTTGTTGATAACTAACGCAGTACTGATTTGATTCTTGCGAATTATAATGATGACGTAACGGTCTTCTTTCGTGATTTGAACTACATAGTAGGCTTGTTCTGGTTCAAAATTTTCGCCGCCCTAAAACCGTTCCTGTCATGCGCAATGTAAAAAATTACCAATTTTAATACACAGCGCATGGCTGTTTCTTCATTGCGCATGACGGGGACTGATCCAGAACTGTTCTAATGAGAACCAGAACAAGCCTAATATATTACTACTGATAACACCATTCAGGGAAATTTTCAATCACTATGACAACAAAACTACTTAACCTTGACAACTTCATATAACTGCCAAATAAATTTCAAAATGTCACGGTTTAGCAATGTCAATTCTCAATCTATAAACTTTTAATAAATAAATAATTGTTGTGTTGTGTTGAGACATTTTGATTTTATTTTTTCCAAAAATTTTCTGACCGAATATCTCTCTGACATGACAAATGCCTCATAATTTTATGACAACCTCAAGCAAGTTGCTTGGTAATATTACCAAGCGACGTGCTTTCGATTGTCATAAAATTATCTCGTACATTATCAATGTCTTAGGGATATTATTAAACCAATAAGATGCCTATATTTTGACTCGTTACCATGGCAACCAGAAAAATTTCCGGAAATTTTTTCGAGGCGAGGTGATAACTAAGTGGAAATTTCTTGTTACTTATGTAAAAAAATATATATTTCTATCACATTTAATGACCTAAAATTGCCCAAGGACGATAGATTGAACTACTACCCATCTGAGTTTTAGCATTTGGTGTAACTAAAGTTGGTAATTATTTTTATATATAACGAAATATGGTGGATATAGCTACATAAGAATTTCTTCGAAATTGCGTCGTGTTACTTGTAAAAATAGCTATTTATAAAACTAGTTGCAAAATGAGCGTGTTTTTTTGGATTAGATGTGTGTTTCATACAATATTTTTTGCAATTTAGTTGTTACGAAAAAAATTTAATTTTCGTTACGTTTCCTTTTTATTTAGATAGTATCAAAGCCATTTCTGTTTGTTTCTATGGAGATAACAATGAATACGTTTGAAAACTGTACGTTTAACATTTATAATAAATAAGATACGTGTTTTCTCAATAAAAATGTTGTACGTTTAATATTTATTTCTTTCATTTTCTTTGTTTGGGATTTATTACCACATTCCTTGAGATTCCTATCCAAAAAATTCGATTTATCTAAAAAATATTCAAATTAACCAGTTTAAAACTGGGAAATAACCTCTACGCCTTTGACGTAATGTTATTTCCCAGTTTTAAACTGGTTAATTTGAATATTTTTTAGATAAATCGAATTTTTTGGATAGGAATCTCAAGGAATGTGGTAATAAATCCCAAACAAAGAAAAGGAAAGAAATAATTTATGAAATGCCACAAATAACATTTAAACAGTATTTAATATTTATGTTGTATTCTTAGTAAAAATAAATGGATCTGTCGCAATATCTGTTTATGTGACTAAACTCATTTTAGCACAAGTGTTAAAATGAAATCTCATTTTAGTATTTGTTCTAAAATGAACCACTTTTGGCAATGACAATCAGTGTCAAAAAGATGATTTTTCGTAAGTAAATTGCAAAAACATATTTCTACCACCTTTAATGACCTAAAATTGCCAAAGAACGATAGATTGATCTACTACCCATCTGAGTTTTAGCATTTGGTGTAACTAAAGTTGGTAATTTTTTATATTTAACGAAATATGATGGATATACCTTTATTTTGAATTTCATTACAATTACTTCATGTTGAAGTATCGTTCTTGGTAAATCTCTAATGGTATCGAATAATAAGCAAAATAATACTGCAACAAATTTAATTATTACTATAGGTATTATTAATATTAAAAACACAACTATTATAAATGTTTGTGGGCTGGCGTGACAGAACCGTTTGAACAAAAATGACAATTAACATATGTCAACAACAACAATACCTTGGCCGACTTCGCAACCAGTAAAATTAATTTAAAATGTCAGGTTTGATTTATAACTAAGTTGTGAAATTTTCTTACCGTATACCACACGAGCGTAAATTATTCCTGGAAATTTTTTTTCGGTTACGAATATTTAAAGGAATTTATCCCGAGTGCGCAGCGGGATAATTTTCAAAATATTCGTGACCTGAAAAAAGTTTCCGGAAACAATTTAAGTTCTTGTAATATTATAAGTGAAAACATCCCATGTGGAAATTATCACTTATGTCATAATGTTGCTATGCAACGAAAAGTTCTTGACAGTTTTATAATTTATTTAAATTGTCAATTTAACGGTTTAATTATTATATTAGAATATTATAATTTTTTCTCATAATGACCCTCAAGCTTGCTGCTTTAAGTAACTGCCCTCCGTCTACTGCGCCGGCGCGTGACGTCGGGCAGTTACTAAGCAACAAGTTATCGGCTCATTATTATAAAGAATTATCGCGAAATTATCATTTCCCTTAGTTCATTATAGCTGATAATTTCTTTCCAAAAATTTGAAAAATTTCTGTAGTTTCGCCTTTGTCCAAAGTTGCTCAACACCAGAAGATTATAAGGGTGTAAGGCCGATTAGTGTATCATTACCTCCGTTGTCAAAAATTTTAGAGAGAATAGTTTCAAATCAAATCAATGAATACGATATATTACCCTTAACGCAATCCGGCTTTTGAAAAAAATTTAGCTGCACAACAGCTATATGTCATATTATTGACGATATGTAACAAGCAATAGAAAATGATGAGCTTATAGTATTAAGACTTATTGACTATTCGAAAGCATTTGACTGTATCAATCATGACATTTTATTAGCCATATTACATTACATTGGCTTTTCTAATACAGCAATAACATTTGTTATTAGGAAAAAAATTATTAAACTAAATAACAACATACCGACAGAAGGTGATTTATTGGATCGTGGTATACAAGGATCAATTTTCGGGCCCTTACTATTTTAAATTTATACGAGCCAGTTTCATACAAAATTAGCTTCCTGTCAAATTCATCAGTACACACATGATACACAATTGTACAAATCTTTTCAAATATGGGACATAAAAATACAGCTATTCAATTAATCAATGATTGTATATTCTTTTTGTGGTCTGTTTATATGGTTTTTTAATTCGTCAACTTTAAAACATTTTGTTGTCAATGTCAATTTTACAAAACTTAACTCTCATTTCTTATGTTCTATCTGTTATTACTCTTTCGTTTATAAGTGGTTGTCAATAATGATGGGTATGTATCATCAACGAGTTTAGTTAATTTTAATTTTCACATTATAATAAATACTCGTATAATGATAATTGGAAATGCTATCATTGAGAGTTTTACCTAAATAAATTTGCGCCTTTACTCAATCAGAAAAGTATGTTACTTAAGCAAACTGAACTCTTAATTTAATATAAAAAATTTCGTAATAACAAACGTTTCACCATTATAATTTATTTTATATAATAATCCGCCCATTCTTTAGATACATCTGGTGTACTAATTTTTGAAATAATTCTTGTAGGAAAATACAGTTTTATTTTTCGTCCCCTATTATTTTAGAAATTCTCATACGAAAATTTAACAATTTTATTCAATTACCATGTTACATCGTAATGTACACTTTCAGTATCTAAGTTTACGTGTTCTAAAATGCATCATAAATTTGACATTGTTAAAAGCACTTACTGTTTATAATATGTTGTAAGTGTTTGCAATGCTTCTCAGTCTTGTTAAAATGCCAAAAATCGTTACTAGCGATAGGTGGCACAACATCAAGCCAAAACTTCAAGTGTTAAGGCGTACTCGAGGTTAAGCGATCACTTAACGTCAGTGCATCCAGTGTCTTCAATCATTCTGCTATAATTTCTTAACATTTTTCACTTCAGTGCTGTTCACTAGCAAGTTACGATCCTAATATAAAAGATCATATATCACATAAACTATAGAAAAATTATATTATATTGACGATACGCTGTGAGTAATTACTTCTTAGTTTACGTCAATGCAAAGTATGTTATTACCGAGCAAACGTTTGTTAGTTGGTAGAAAACAAACGATTGTACAGATGCCTACGTTTTACGAAAAAATATTTTTTTTCGTAAAACGTAGTTTTATTTAATAGAACTAAAGTCAAATGTAGACTTTGATTAAACTAGATTATAATTGCCAAAATAAAGCATGTTTCAGTTGTCTGCATAAAACAGCGATATAATAAATTTGTCCTCAGTTTTTAAAATAGCACATAGTGTATACAATAACCACTAAAAAGGCCTGTTATAATTCTGGCGTGCTGAGGTCAAAGTAACTCCTTATTTCTATTATACGAGTAGTTTATAAACTTTTTTCCTTGTCTTCACCCTAAAGTTGGATACAATTTTTATATTTTTCTTCTATATCCTGACACTCATAAGTTTACACTTTAAGCACTAAGTACTGCCATGCTGTTACTACACAGATTCTTCGCTCCCTTTTTTAATTCATTGTAGCATTAAGATCAATAGCGTGAATTTCTGTTTTGAGGATGGTGGGAAATAATATGACATAAGGCTTTAACAATCCACATTTTGGACCACCGCCTACCCATTCATCCATCTTAGATTCATGTGTCTTCCAACGACCTTCCTTCCCATTGTGGTCATCTGTAGTCGACTGTCAGAGATTACCACTGCCAAGGTGACACTAGCTTAACTGGTACGTAATCTGTGAATTTGTTTATCAAATTCAACTTAAGTTCGTTTAGAATAGTTAAGTGACCAACCGGGCCTCCGTATTATTCAAATTTCTTACTAGAATGCAATCTGTAATAACTGAAAGCTGTGTTCTTCATTTCATACATACATCGTTAAGAGTGTAACATTTCTATAACTTTCTTAGTTTTTGTCAGATTGACTAAATTTTACTCAACAATAGAACAGATCGACGTCTACTTAGAACTAGAAGAATTCACAGTTTTATCAAAGTGTCTGCAGCATGTCTAGAGAATCTCTGGTGCTCTTGATGATCTTTAACATATTTATATGCCAAATCTAAATCCAAAGTTTTGATCCAGAATTAATTATACTTAAATGTTTGTAGATCAGTGACTGGAATTATTAATGAAAACATTGCGTTGTGCATGATTACTGTATTTTTCTTGCTTGGGTTGACTTTTAAAGCTTTTGCCAAATATCAGTTTTAATTGAACAATTTACGTTGGGTTTGCCATGTAACTACACATAACTACATAGTCATCAAATTCGTAGTTAAATAGTTTAAGTTAGTTCAAACACTTTCTCCAACCACCTAGATCAGTGGTTCTCAAACTTTTTCCTGTGGCGCCCCCTTTTTGATATCATCAAATGTTCACGCCTCCCTGATAATTAATACAAAAACTTTACTGCAAAAACATTTACTCATTTATTTATTTAATAAAAAAATCAAAACACAATGTGAAGGGTGGTGCTGAATTTTGTTAACGAGAAGGAATAACTTTTTCAAATTTATATAATGTCTCTACATTTTTGTTAAAAAATTGTATTTTTATCCAGGAATCAGATTTTTTCTGTGCTCTCACGCCCCCCTTAACGTTACTTCACGCCCCCCCGAAGGGGGCGCGTCCCCCAGTTTGGGAATCGCTGACCTAGATAAACCTCCTCTACCAGATCCAAATATAAGTGATGCAGAAATTCTGCAGTTCCTTTATATACCTTGTCAACTGTCACCACCTACACGACCAATTACACCAGCAGAAGTCTGCAGGGAAATAACTTTAACTAACCCCCATAAAGCACCCGGATATGACTTAGTCACTGGAAAACTGCTTAATAATAGTAATGACACCACATATAATTACGACCCCCTTTATCCCAGAAGGCTCTAGAACCTTTAAAGACAAGGGACACATATCCAATATCCGTGTATAATGGAAAAGTCCCTCTCACAGTATTTTCCATTGCCACGACCGGAAATCGAACCCGGGACTTTTGACTGAGAGGCAGTACGCTACCATCTCGACCATCAATCTACAATGCTATGCTAGGACTCTGTTATTTTCCCATGCAATGGAAATACGCACACGTAATTACGATAGCCAATCCAGGAAAACCACCTAACGAATGCACATCTTACAGACCAATAAGTCTCTTGCCGCTAATGTCCAAAATATTCTAAAGACACCTCCAAAGCAGAATAGCAGAGTTGATAGATTTAAACGACGTAATTCCTGACTACCAATTTGGATTCCGGCAAAAACGCTCAACCATTCAACGAAGCCATAGAATAGTTATAAAAATAAAGGAAACCTTAGAAGAAAAGAAAATGTGCACCTCTGTATTTCTAGACATACAGCAAGCTTTCAACAAAGTCTGGCACCCGGGAATATTATAAATATAAGCTAAAATTGGTGATGCCTGACCAAATTTACCTTCTACTAAAATCATACCTATCCGACCGTTACTTACAAGTAAAATATAAAAATACACTATCGAACTACCATCCCATATGTGCAGGAGTGCCACAGGGAAGTGTGCTTGGGTCCTTTCTATATCTCATTTATACCTCAGATATCCCTCAAACCGACAACACCATAATGGCCACTTTTGCGGATGACACAGCCATCCTGTCATAACGCCCATACCCAAACAGGGCAACGGAAAACCTATACAAAACCATATTAACCTACTACAAGACTGGCTAAAACAATGGAAAATTATTAATGTTAATAATGACAAGTCAGTCCAAATCACATTCACAACAAAACGCAGCACATGTCCACCGATAACCATTAACAATACTCCAATTCCAGTCAAGACATAAGTCAAATATCTCGGTCCCCATCTCTACCAAAAGCTAACATGGAAAACTCACATAAAAGCAAAAAAAGCGCAGCTAACCCTTAAAGTCAGAAACATGAACTGGCTAATAGGCAGAAAATCTCAACTATCAATGGAAAACAAACTAATAATATACAGTAAGGACATAAAGTCTGCTAACTTTTTAAGGAATTTTAGTACATTGAAATAAATTTAAGGTCATTAATTTTTCCCAGGCGGTAAAGCAACTTTTTGAATGAAAAACATTTGATCATTTTTCCAAAATGGCGACCGGCCGCCATATTGCTTTTTTCAAGAACGTCCTAGAAGGCCGAGTTCTCCGTCAAATTACAGGTATTTTCATGCTTAGTCCTTGTCTAGAACTTGGTTACATTTTATTTACGAATAACAGAATGGCAATAATTTAAATATGTGGATATATTTAAAATCGATGAAAAATATTACATTTGAATAACTGTAATAATTAAACAAAACAGTTTGCAACATTGACGTACTAATAATAAATAATACTAACGTCATCATCACTATTTTAAAAATTGTTCGAAGTGACCTCCATCTTGATCAAAACACATTCGATTTCTTCTTTCAAATTCCTCACGAACTTTTAGTAAAATTCACCCATTAGATATGACCTCTGTAATATTTTGTTCCAAATCCTCGATATTTTGGGGCTGATTGTGGTATACTTTTGACATCACATACCCCCATAAAAAATAATCTAAGGGATTCAAATCCGGTGACCGGGCCGGCCACTCTATGGGGCCCCCATGACTAATCCAAGGTCCGGGAAAAGTGGCATTTAGGTAGTCCCTTACAGGAAACATGATGTTCTCTTGAAATTCATCAGGATGGGCTTCAATAATTTCATCTATAAGTGGGACTATTTCTGTACGCAGAATATTCAAATATAATGACAGGACCATTAAATTAAAATATTACAGAGGTCATATCTTACATAAATGGGTGAATTTTACTAAAAGTTCGTGAGGAATTTGAAAGAAGAAATCGAATGTGTTTTGATCAAGATCGAGGTCACTTCGAACAATTTTTAAAATAGTGATGATGACGTTAGTATTATTTATTATTAGTACGTAAATGTTGCAAACTGTTTCGTTTAATTATTACAGTTATTCAAATGTAATATTTTTCATCGATTTTAAATATATCCACATATTTAAATTATTGCCATGCTGTTCTTCGTCAATAAAATGTAACCAAACTCTAGGCAAATACTATGCATGAAAATACCTTTAAGTCCATTGCTGGAGTCATTAATAAGCGATTGCTGGACCAACATCTTTAGTTTAGTTAAGGGACTAAAAATTCCATCTACATCATCATCTGTGAATGCTAGAGATGTTCATATAGTCAGTGAAAATTCAGATCTCTCCACTGCAGATGGTATTCAAATATTAAAAAAAACATAATTGTATATTAATATTTACTTAAAATAGTTCAGTTTGTTGTTAATTTAATATTTCGATGTAATTTGACAGATAAATAACAATTTTAGCTTACTGAAGCAACCCTTAAACACGACGTGTTTTAATCTTGGGTTTTTGCACTCTTTTTAGTTGCTTAAACAAGGATTATAGTGCAGGTATAATAAAAAAGGATTTTTACTGTGTCAGCAATGATAATTGGGTCAATGTTTAACGAGGAAACATTTACACTGCATATAATGAGACTAGTTTTATATAATAAGGAAAATACAGATATGAATATAACAAGATATCGTAGAAAGAGAACTAATCTAGTTTTAAGAGATTACGTAAATTCATTACCACGTAAGCCATGAGCTCAAAATATGGCAATTCAAAACGTGAAGCAATATCGAATTGGCCAGTGTAAAGTCAAGGTCGTCAATTTTTTCAAAAAATTCAGTGTATCAAACTAGGATAACATAAAAATCAAGGAAATGTCAAGACTTTCGAAATACGCAAACGATTGATAAAACATTATTGAAATCAATATAATATTATGAGCATAATAAAATCAATAACAAATAAGAATTATTATTAAAATTATTAAAGAAATAAGCAAATTAAGAGGGGTTTACCTTCTATTCAAATAAAATATTTTGAATGTAATCTAAATGATGGTTAAGGAGTACTACTGATCACAGCATCGTGTCTATGAAATAAACAACATAGTAACTACAAGAATTATTAAAAAGTGATACTTAAATTTTAATTTATTATAATACTCTTATTTGCTATATCCTTCCCGGATCCACAACCCAGTGACCTCAGAATTTCAAAAGTTCTATTTAAATATTGGGGACGAACTAACAAAAAATGTAATTAGTAAAAGAGAAGCCATGGACTATGTAAGAGCATTAAAATTAAACAACGGAAATTCATGTTTCTTTACCCCAATAACTGAAGAAGGTATACATCGAATTTTAAACCATTTAAAGAATAAAAGTAGTTCAAGATTAGATAATATTACCATTTCAATAATAGAAGAACAAGTAGACTGTCTTGTAAAACCTATAACTTACCTTATTAATAATTTATCTTATGCATTAATCAAACCATTGTTTAAAAAAGACGAAAAAACTGGAATATTTAATTATAGGCCAATCTCTCTTTTGTCAGTAATATTCAAAATTTTGGAAGCGATTGTTAGAGAAAAACAAAATATTTTCAGATGCAGTGTGTCCACATTGTCCACAGTTAGAATGGATAACAGGGTAAACTTTTGTATTTCTCATTTTACGCGGAAAACTTATTCTTCATAAAAAGCTTTGCTCTTATCGACAATATGATTGCAATGGAGTAAGTTAGTATCATGTACAGGGTGTTCAGGAAATCAAAAATTCTGAAAATCGTTTAAGAGTAAACTACGTTCAATTTTAAAAACTGTCACTAAGAAAAGTTGTTCAAAATGTATGTCAGAATAACAATTTGTGTCAGAATAACAATTTGTGTCTGCCTAATACGATTTTTTTTTTAATTTTCCAGGCGTATCAAGTGGTATAAAAATTAAAAACTGTATAACTGAGGAGTTGGCTTGTGGTTGATGGTGATATTTATTGACATTTATTTATCTGATTTGTCATTTTACTGTACAACATCAGTTTCTACTTCATTATTAATAACTATTGTAAACAATCGAATTGGGCAGATTTGTCCACAAATTGGAATTCTGAAATAAATTTTAATGCAGATAATAATAATAATAATAATAATAATAATAATAATAATAATAATAATAATAATAATAATCTTTATTGGTCTTGCGCACTAATTACATAGATAAGACAAGTCAAAGAGAAATAAAAGAGAATTTACAATACTTTGCATGTATAACAACCATTTTTCAATTACGTCTACATAATTTAACATACAACAATTACAAGTTTTACAAACATACATAGAGAACAAAAAAGTAGAAGAGTAATAGCGGATCCGGGTATCCCCCCCACCACTTTTGCTCCCCCCACCACTTTTTCTGGGGTGGGGGGCAAATAGGATAATTATAGTGGGGGGGAGGTAATTTGTAATTGCGTAATTAGTAATTTGTAATTGCGTAATTAGTAATTTGTAATTGTGTAATTAGACTATTTGCGCATTAATTACACTAATGTAATTAGTCTGGAGGGGGGATAATTAAAATCCAATTGTCGCGAGAAATGAAAGTAATTGGATTATTGCGCTGAGAAATGAAAGTAATTGAATTATTGCGCTGTAATTGCGTAATTAGTAATTTGTAATTGTGTAATTGGATTATTTCGCTGTAATTAGACTAGTATAATTGCAATATATCTAATAAATGTAATTAGTCTGGAGGGGGGATAATTAAAATCCAATTGTCGCGAGAAATGAAAGTAATTGAATTATTGCGCTGTAATTGCGTAATTAGTAATTTGTAGATGTGTAATTAGACTATTTGCGCGTTAATTACACTATTTTATATAGTCTGGAGGGGGATAATTAAAACCCAATTGCCGCGAGAAATGAAAGTAATTGGATTATTGCAATTAAACTAGTGTAATTGCAATATATCTAATTGAATTGATACAATTGTATATTAATTAGTGCATCAATTGCTAAATTATGTGCTCTTAATTGTCAAAAATATATGTCTGTCAATATCGCTAACAAGGGATCTGGTATATTATCAGAAATGCATTTATTTTCTATGGGGTAAAAGAACAAGCGACATCGCATTTATTTTATAATGATCAAAGATTAAATCAGCTTTTTAGTTTTTACTGTCGCATATCTCAAAACAAAATAGTTGGTTAAATTTATAGCTCCCATTTGCTCGACAGACAATAGGTCTGCATAAAGGACACAGGTAGGTACGTAGGCCAGGTGGCTCGCGCGAACGGTACCGACCTGAAATCGAGGTAATGCCATTAAGGCGGTCGACTTAAAACCGTCAATAATACAATTTGGTATTTAATTTCTAGTCGAAATGCATAAATTCTCGAAACAAATAGTTAAAGGTATGTCAGAACATTACAGAACAATATACAATGAAGGTAATTATTGTATCGTAATTAGACTGGATTGCTATTAGGTAATAAACCACAGGATTTAACATGGTTGGTGGTCAATCCTGTAAATATTTTATCTGTGCCTAATTCATTGTCACTGACAACGTTATTTACTGCCGCATAATTTCACGAAACAGGTGCCTATCCTTTCGAGGTAATGCCATTAGGGTGGTCGACTTAAAACCGTCAATAACACAATTTGGTATTTAATTTCTAGTCGAAATGCATTCATTTTTCTAAGGACAAATATATTGCACAAAAGATTAGCCATCTCCTATCTAAACAAAAGATACGTCGATTTTTACAAAACAAAGCCACACAATTACCTGAAATTTTAAACTTAAAAATAACAGGTGAGAGTGTAATTCGAATAGGATGGAAGGTTTAGAACTGCCTACTATAAAGAAGTCATTAAATGTCTTTATTGGTAATAATTAAATAGACAAAAGGCAACCCGCCTTTGTTGCACTGACGAGAAATTTTTCAGTCCTTTTAAAGCAATAATGTCACAGCTTAATGGACCCATTTGAAAGTTAAAATATAGCTATTAGATTCATGCTTTGTTTTGCTGTCAAGGGTCGATAAACATAAATGTTTTAAATAGTAAAACTATTCAAAAGCCATTTAAATACAAATACGCTTGGCAAAAATAACAAAAGGACACGGTCAAGATCTTTCAGCTTAAATAAACAATAATAAAATTTTCATTGATTTACAAATTTTAACATACAGGGTGCCCCGAATTGTACAGATCAAACACATGTTCTAAAAAATATATATGGGGTGTTCCATTAAAAGACACACTTTCTATACTTTCCAATGTTGCTCTATAAAGAACTACTGATAATAATTGCAGGTAATTGATGTGTAAAAGATGATGGACAATAGGTCGGCAATACACAAAAAAAAACCATTCAACTCAAACATGAAGTCTGATAGAAGACATTAAATCTGCCATTGAAAGATTGTCTTGTAAACTAGATGACATAAGGAGGGATTCAAATAAAATACACATTAAAAGATTACATTAATTTTATTTCCTATTTTTTATTACACAACTAAAAATACCATAGTATAATTAAACAGTTTTATTTTAAATACACAATTACATTTTTGAGAAAATAAACATAGACGCTTAGTAGATCAAACTTTATGGTGTGATAAACTACCAAAATAATATGAAAAAAGTTCATATGTAAATGTGGGCCGGGAACACATAGTTCCGAGATACAGGGTGTTAAAGAAACATGCAAAATTTTTTTTGTTGTTTGAAACACTGAAATGATGGCACACTATATTGCGCTCTAATTAGACTAGGTGCAATTTCTCGAAATTCTATGGTTTATTACCTTATAGAAAAGCAGTATATCTTAAGATATATTTACAGATCAGTATACATCCAACTTGACGGCGTTTTAACAAAAGCAAGCGGAAACGATGACTACTTTGATAATGCATTAAAATGCAATATTTTAACGGAAATTACAGCGATGCTTTAATAAAGCTCTGGATAATTATATGCCTCTTTTAATCTGTTTTACAGAATAATGGGGGTGGCTCTCTTCAACCGTCTGTAAAACTATTTAATGAAACCTAGTTAAAAATTCAGTTCCATAAAGAAGCTACGATAATTTATGATATAGTTAATCACGATCCATTTTATTATTCAACTCAAACATGAAGTCTGATAGAAGACATTAAATCTGCCATTGAAAGATTGTCTTGTAAACTAGATGACATAAGGAGGGATTCAAATAAAATACACATTAAAAGATTACATTCAATTTATTTCCTATTTTTATTACATAGCTAAAAATACCTTATTATAATTAGATTTCTGTAATTGCAATGTATACGCTTGTATACCGTAAATGCACCCGTCATGCAAAAACTTTAAAAGAAACTTTATTTATATCTAATCTTTGGTATAATAAATAGGCGAAATAAATCCACAAAAATCACCTGTTAGTACAAAGCCCATAAAATATTTTTTCTTTTGTAAAAGGGACATTAAGGAAGACACTATAGTCAGTAAATATTGATTGTTATCAAATGGAATCCCTGTCTTTCGATCGACCTTTCCCACGAGATTGATTAGATAAGAAAGATACGTTAAGATACATTTATATCGGTATTTGTTTAACGATCAGATCATTTTTTTTTTTTGCAAAACTTTATTTTCCCATAGCTTAATTAAAAAAAAAAAAATGCCTCGTCATTATAATAGGTCTACAAATCAGACGGTTTATTGGTAATAATTACAGATGAACTAACTAAAGATGATGGACAATAGGTCGGCAATACACAAAAAAAAAACCATTCAACTCAAACATGAAGTCTGATAGAAGACATTAAATCTGCCATTGAAAGATTGTCTTGTAAACTAGATGACATATGGAGGGATTCAAATAAAATACACATTAAAAGATTACATTAATTTTATTTCCTATTTTTTATTACACAACTAAAAACAGCCATAGTATAATTAAAACAGTTTTATTTTAAATACACAATTACATTTTTGAGAAAATAAACATAGACGCTTAGTAGATCAAACTTTATGGTGTGATAAACTACCAAAATAATATGAAAAAAGTTCATATGTAAATATGGGCCGGGGACACATAGTTCCGAGATACAGGGTGTTAAAGAAACATGCAAATTTTTTTTTGTTGTTTGAAACACTGAAGTGATGGCACACTATATTGGCGTATCAAAGGTAGATATTGATATAGTTTTAAAACTAAAAAAAAAAAAATGGTTATCTTCATATGCAGTTAATGGTCATATTCTTTTATTACAAAATATTGAAATTATACGATTGCTGTGGCTCTCTACGACCCTGAGATTTGAGATGAACATTAAACACAAATAATACAAGGTTTCGTAAATAACCCCTACTTTATTTTATCGATTTTCGAGGTATTGGACCGTCATTAGCATCAAAACTGCCTTCATGATCTTTAAGGTAATGTTCTGTGCAGTATTGATATTTTATTATATCGACATCGTTCTGAAGATGTGTAGGTAGCTTATCCCATACTAATGCAATTTCATGTGAAGCCAACCCAATCATCACTTCTTTGGGCATATCTACAAGTTGTTGTTTGCTCATCTTCAATAGACTACGCAAACGGGAGAATGCAATTAGTGAGTGGCCCATTCGCTTGATACCTTCTCGATCCATTGCTGGGGTTATAGTTTTCAGCTCCATGGCGTTTTATATTTCTTTCGTAGAGAGAAACTTTAAACACAAATGTCCACACCACACTGTGTTAAAATTCTGTACACGTTTGTAGTTATATAATATTTGGTTGACCCTCCTTGAATCGTTATTGAAATATGTAACTAATTCTATAGGTGGGGGTAAATCACCAAAACTATCAAAGTAATTTACTAAACTACCTCGTTTTCTCCTTCAGATGTCTCACTTGAAGTCTTGTTTTACTACCTAGCAGTTTGCTCGTCAATTTTACTGCTCAAGTGCGTAATTAGAATTGTTCAACGTAGAAAGTATCTGTTTATGCTAAATTAAAAAAAAAAATACGTAAAAACATCATGTGTGACTCATCAGTACCAACATCGCTAAAAGAAACTGTCGATATGCTGCTTACTTCATTAAAATGTGGCTTAGGTGGTGAACTACATAAAGACAAATATAGTCTGGGCATAAATTATTGTGAACTTTATATCAGTGATTATATTACGCTGAATAACTTTTGTGATTCAATGGTAAAATGTGGTCTTCATGAACAATTAAAGCAATATGTTTCCAAGTTTATAACTGATGAGGTACTCTATAATAAATATATCGGCGACGATGAGGTTGACTTAATAGAAAAAGAAAGCTCTCCACATCTTATTGCAGAAGCAATTGATTCGCTCCGTTTTATTTTGAGTCAAAGCCTGCAACTATATACTAATCCACTTGATGAAAATCGCCGTACCTATCTGAATAAAATGGGAATAAAATATTGTGATCTCTATATCTGGCACTATATTACGCTAGATAAATTTTGTACTTCGATGAACCAATTGGAGCTGAATGATCTATTAAAAGAACATCTATCTGGACTTGTAAGTGATGAACTTCTCGATCTACTTCCCGATTACGAAGGAGCACTTTAATATAAATATTTAACAAAAATGTATTTTATATATGAATAAATATCTTGTAACAATATCTGTTTTTATTTTAAGTAAAAACTTTTGATGAAACTGTACATTTTACAGCTAATAATAGATATTTAAATCATAAAAACATGTAATAAAGAACTTTGTTTTTAACTAGGTATTTAAAATACATAACAGCAAGTATTATACTCATGTCTAAAGAAATTGTAGTATATATAATAAACTTAAAAATATTTTTATTTTGTTTACATTTTAACATTAAGGAAATAAATTAGACAAATATTAATTGAGTACATTCGTTTTATTATTTATTTATTATACATAAAAAAATATTTCATATGACATAACCATGTAATGATACAATAATATATTTTCTAGACAGTGGCAATTTTAAACAAGAGAAGCTCTATCAACCCACGAGTTGCGTTCTTTACAACCCACGAGTTGCATTCTTTAGAGAGTCCACAAAGAATCCATTTGAATCTTTATTAAATTTTAATTATCCTCAATTATTCTTAATTACCCTTAATTACCCTTAATTATCCTTAATTATCCTTAATTATTATCCTTAATTATCCTTAATTATCCTTAATTATCCTTAATTATCCTTAATTATCCTTAATTATCCTTAATTATCCTTAATTATCCTTAATTATCCTTAATTATCCTTAATTATCCTTAATTATCCTTAATTATCCTTAATTATCCTTAATTATTATCCTTAATTATCCTTAATTATCCTTAATTATCCTTAATTATTATCCTTAATTATCCTTAATTATCCTTAATTATCCTTAATTATCCTTAATTATCCTTAATTATCCTTAATTACCCTTAATTATCATTAATTATCCTTAATTATATTTTAATTATCCTTAATTATTCATAATGATACAATAATATATTTTTTAGACAGTGACATATATTTTAATTATCCTTAATTATTCATAATGATACAATAATATATTTTCTAGACAGTGACAATAGGGACCTTGCATATAATTTCTTTTACTTCCAAAAATGTAATAAAGCACATCTTTTAGTAAATTTAAGAGTCTCTTCGCATATATTTTTGAAAAGAGAATTTCCAGTCTAATTTTCCATTTAAAATTCAAACACAGATCTTTAAATTGACGTCACACGAAAACGCCTTGCCATTGGTGGTGATGTCATGAAGCAGGTCGCCATATACGTTTTTGATGCTTCTCGTCTAATGGCACTTTAATAAATGTTTTTTTTTTTTTTTTTTTTTTTGCTGGTGTGGAAATCGTAGTACTTTTACAATCGGGTACCATGCAATATCGATAAACCATTGTCTTTCAATATGACGCTCTATGAGGATTACACAGCTCAATTGCATTCAAGAAAATTAAGAAAATAAAACAACGTGCAAACCGTCCAGTGTAAACAATCAACACCTCCTAAAACACGCGAGGACTCAGCGCTCATTATTATGCATCATTACATCTTGGCTGAATATGACTCAGCGCTCATTATTATGCATCATTACATCTTGGCTGAATATTTGTTTACTTTAAAGGATAACCTGAATTGAAATTTACATGTTTTTCGATTTAAATATTTAATTTGAGTTTTCAGTGCATAACGTTTGAAATTTAACAATTAATCACTTTTTGCTTTAAAAAAAAAAAAAGATTAATAAAAGTATTAATAACCTCCAGACATTGAACTGTCAATTTCGACTGTCAAACACTTGTTGAACTACGCTGCTGGCAAGGCTTGCGCTGCTGACTACCCAAAGTCCATCCTCATGCGTCAACTGTAGTGGAGGCATTCATTAACAGTATGGTATTTTTGTTTTGTTTTGATACAACACTAAAATATGACAATAAAATATTTTATTCAATAATGCCCATGTGTCGTAAAGTGTTTATATATATTTGAAAATCTACGCCTAGGCGCATGTTAATTCTTATCGCCTCAACTATATCTCGTGGGTTAGTTTCAAAGTCCCAGTCTAATACTTCAACATTTTTCATCTTCTCCAAAGGTTTTGTAACATGTTCTTCGATTGATGGTGTCTTTCGAGGTGCTACAGACGGTGCAGCAAATTTTTTCTCTCCATTTGTTTGTGTTTTATTTCTTGTAATAGATAAATATTTTTCTCTAGGTGAGGATACATTAGACACTTTATTATTGTAATTTTCCCTTTGATCTTCCTCGTCAGTCGTTTTAAGTGGCAAATTAATGTTTTTGCAGGTCGCCTTCATACTATTGGATGAAATATGCAACTCATCGACGCGATGTACTCTTTGCGCATGAGTAATTAAATTATCTTTTCTATTAAATGTTTTATCACACAAATCACACTGGAAAGAGATGTTTCTATGAACAATTGCATGTCTACTTCGACTACTGGCCCAATGGAATGTTTTGTTGCAAACATGACATTTATAATACATGTTTATCCTCCACTATATGGCATCAAATAACTAAAAAGTAATAGGTCTTCCGTATATTATCCTCATATTATTCTTATTGTCCTTAAATTTATCCTTATTTCTTATCCATCCTTTTTATCCTTAATTTTTATCCTGACATTAACCTTATTTTATTCTTAAATGCGGATTTTCTTTATGAGATATGAATTTGGGCACAAAGAACTTTAACAAATTCTACAGTGCGCGTCACCCGACTAGGAACACGGGACGGGAAATGAACGGGCAGCCGCACTCGATAAAGTGTCCTCGTTACGGGTGAGAATCGGATTGAACGCACAACGGTACAAAGGACGAGACTCGATCGAGGTGCGTTTCCCATTCATTTTGAAGCCCCATGTTCCTAGTCGGCTGGCGCGCACTGTATAGTTGGTGGTGACGCCCCTTTCTATGACGTCAGGGTCCTATTATAAAATAAGTGGCAACCACAAAACGAACATCATTAAAACTTCATACATAGCACAATAACGTTAAAAGGGGGAATATAATGGTTTTACCAAAGGAATGGAAATTAAAACCACTAATTGCTGCACATCCATACAGCTATAATAAGTCAAAAATGTGTCATAATTGCTTTTGTGCTTGGCGTAAAGATAGGATTAACCCATATACCGGCCTATGTAGAAGATGTTTAAAAGAGAATCCCATACAAAATAAAGTGAAGAATAAAGAATTTCAAGGTAGCCGTCCAAGTGGAATGCAATGCCGAAGTTGTCTACAAGTGCTCAAATGGGTGAATTTTGGCATATGTCGAGATGTGTGTGAAGCCTGCAAAATAAATAGATCGCAATTAAGGCAGCGGTGTACATATTGCAATAAATATGAAGACGATTGTTGGAATAATATGTGCATGAAATGTATGACAGGAGCAAGTATACTTTGTGATCGAGTTGGTTTATTTTATAGCAGCTGGAATCACCACAATAAAAATTGTTGGTGCCATAATTATAGGTAAAACATATTGAATATTTTATGTGTTTATATAGGTACTATATCTATTGTAAATATATTTTTTGAAAATGTAACAACATATTTATAGTAAATTTTCATAAAATAAATAATTATACAAAAAATTACTCTTTTTTTAATTTAATATCTATGGAAAATATGCTAATAATCAATTAGCTTTTACCAAGGATATGCAAGATTAAGAGCAGCTGATATATCAACCAAAGTCGCAGTATTTTTTGTATAGGATGCAATATATTTAAATGGCTTTTGATAGCTTTCCAAGAAGCTGTTTACTATTTAAGGTCTTTGTGTTAATTTATGGTCGTTATATCTCCCCGCCTTTCCACTACATGATCAAGTTGGTAGTACCCCGATTCTTCAAAGTATTTAGTTGTTATGGAATACAGAAGCGGCAGCTCGTTTTACCATATAAATCACTGCAATAGGCTGACTTGCTAGCTGTAGATGATTCACGATGTAAAATGATTTTGTGTTGCGACTACATATTTTTATAGTAGTCGAAAGGTGTAACGAAGTAAATTTTAGCACCGACGTATTGTTAGTTTGTAAATAAAATATAATTTTAAATGTATAAAACAGGCAGGTAAAATGTAACAAATATTAATTTACTCCAAATTAAGCATTTTGAACCGCGTCTTTTCCGTTTATGCATTTTTAAATTATGCCGCAACGAATGCAATAAACCAGAGATAGCTCCGATCACGCGTTATGCAGAAAACGCATCTACTGCAGTACCAGCTGCACCGCGCCAACATAAGTGAGCAATGCTTGAAGTCAGTTTCGCGTTCAGTGCGCAAGTTGGGTAGGGGTACACGTCAGAAGCCGGCTACAAAACTAACACACCCGTCGTTTAACGTTCAGTTGAGCTGACGCTCCATCCCGACCAGACCACCAGCCCAGAACGAAGTCCGAACCGCCACACCGACTAGAAGGAAGCTCCGCTGCTAGAAAGAGTAAGACATTAGGGTAACCTATTATATTTGACCGGTAATTTTATTTCAATTATTTTCCTATGTATGTTCGAATTGTTTTGTATGATCCGCGCTTAACGTTTTAGTGGCTTAATTCTAAGTCAATACAACGTCACGAGTAACGTTCCGGTTTAGAGCAAAATTGTGCTTCCGAGTATAGCGTCTTGCTAACCTGCCAATTTGACGTGTGTAATCGCTTACTGGCAACGTTACCAAGTCGTCGTCGTTATTTTCTGGCCTAGCACTAAATCGCGTAAATCAGTTATCCCCGCGTAGAAAACTCGGCGTCTTGACGACCTCCTGATTTGACGTGTGTAATCGCTTAACAGGACTGTCGCCAGGGCGTTGTCGATACTTGATTCCGCTCCGCGTTAATAAAGTCTAATAACCGCGAAACTCGGCGTCTTGACGGCCTCCTGATTTGACGTGTGTAATCGCTTAACAGGACTGTCGCCAGGGCGTTGTCGATATTTGATTCCGCCTGCTCCGTATTAAGAAAAGCTGTAACCGCGCAGAAAACTCGACGTTTTGACGGCCTCCTGATTTGACGTGTGTAATCGCTTAACAGGACTGTCGTCAGGGCGTTGTCGATTTTATTGTTATTAACTTCACTAGTTCGCGTTTTTCCCCCTGGGCAGCCAGAAAAATTAGTCCGCGTGTTCCGTTATTTCCATGTTTTTTTTTATATATATATAAAATTGTACCCGTCATAAATTAACTGTTGAAAAATAATTCGAACATACGTTTTGCCTGTAAATTAGATTGTCTTGTCTGGTCAAATAATAGATTGCCAACCGAGCTTTGCTAGTAGCTTTTTGTAGATAGAGCTTTTTACCTGCCGCACGCTTTCCGTTTAACCGTTTTTAACCGTACATTTGCTTACTCGCTTTATTTGCTTGCCGTTTTTCCGCTTAATAACCGTAGTTTGCCGCTTTTAGTTTTGCCTAGCCTGCCTGCTTTAAGTTTTGCTGTAAATACTTGTGCTTATATTTGTGCTTTATTTACCGTAATTATATTAAATTAATTGTATTGTATTGAATCTTGAATAAAGCTTGTTCTGTTTTTAATCCGAAATTCTGAGTTTTCTTTATAGGTTAATTAGACCCCTGGCTTAACCGTGTCTTCACTGCAGTTACCTGAAGCCTCTATTATCCTGCTAATAGAGTAAAGTGGTCTTTCTACACTCTAAACAGAAAGTGGCGCCCGAGACACCGTCCTAAAAAGCACCGCCGCCCCTCAGGCGTCAAAGTAACCTCTTTCGAACTTCCGCCATTAACGAAAGAAGGTTACAAAATGGCGCCCGAACAGGGACTCTGAAGACTAACCGAATCCAAGAAGATTGAAAATTTTAGCATTCTGCAGGCACCGAAGGCAACCGAATTTGGACCAAGTGACACCAGGAGGCAAGTGAGGTGTCATTTTCGACATAACCGACCACGAGGAACCGTTTCCGACCATCGCCTACCCGCCCCGATCATCCCCGAAGCCGTTATAACCATTTTTAACAGCGCAAGGAAGAATTTTCGAACAGAGAGGAGTTCCAAGCGAGCTGCCAAGCAGGCAAGTTGTCCGTTCCGTCCGAAATACCGACCAGTACCCGAAGATACCCGAGGCTATCCGAAGTTGCCCGTACAACATATAGTCAAGTGGGGTATCATTCTCCAGTAAACCAGATCCAAGGAATCGATTGCAAGTACTCCGGACACTCTCCGATCAGTCGTTTCGCGAATAGGTTCACCGTTCCGCCGTCTGAAGCCAGAACCGAGCGAAACCGATTGGAAGAAGTTACCTGCACCCAGACCGAGTTTCGTCGTCTCACCGGACCTCACCCGGAATACTTGGCCGCTCCGGTGACAAAACTCACTAGGCTTGTGACCCCTCGTTTTATAGTAAATCGAGGGTGGAGATTCGATATCCGTTGGAATTTTTGCCGTCCGACTCTCCGTTCCGAATATAGGTCTACCAATCCTATATCAAGCATCAGAATCCGACTCCACGGGTTCAGAACCACTACGAGGGCCGTCTTCCACCATATATTGAGGACCCGTACCGCTCCGCCCGAAGCTGACCCAAAAACCAGTGGAAATTCCGACCTACCGTGTGACCACTCCTCTTCGAGTAAATCGAAGGTGAAGAATCGAAATCCGTTGGAATTTTTGCCGTCCGACCAGCCATTCCGAATATAGGTCCACAAAACCTATATTTACTACCAGAACCAGAGACTACGGATTGAGGACCTCGACCAGTACCGCCTGACACGACATTTTGGGAATCCGTACCGCTCCGTCCCACGCCTGCGCAGAACCTAGAAGAATCACCGACCCGACGTGTGACCCCTTCTTTTCGAGTAACTCGAGGGCGCAGAATCCAACGCAGCACCTACCGAGCCGCTCGGAAGACTCACTGGGGAGATAGCAGCGAACAGTTGGCGTTAGGACCGCTACCAGAACAGTTGGTGTTAGGACCGCTACCAGGACAGTTGGTGTTCAGACCGCAACTAGAGAGGACCATTACCGCTACGATTCAAGATGACCAACTTACAAGACCAGGAGAACCAATCCAGTGGCTCTAAGGAAGAAGCACTAGGCCCTGATTTGGGAGATATCCGATTAAGCTGGATCTATAAGCTTAAGAAGGATGAGCTTGACGAGGAGTTAGGGAAATTTGGTCTCGCTACAACCGGTACCGTAGACGAAAAGAAGCGACGCCTGGTAAAATTCATAAAGGAAGGATGTGCTTCACCTCGACCGACAACCGTTCAACCCAGCTTTCCACCGCCGTTACCACCGCTAGTAATACCGCCGCCAGCGCAAAACAATCCGTCTGGGATACCGCCAATAGATCCATTCCAGGTACACAAATGGAACATTCACTTCAATGGAACCGACGACCCTGCCGCTTTCCTGGAACGCTTAGAAGAAGTGTGTACCTATACCGCCATCCGCCCCGCACAATTGCTACCTGTACTACCTGAATTACTGCAAGGATCCGCTCTGCTGTGGTACAGAAATAATAAGGCAAGATGGAACACATGGGACCACTTTCTCAAGGATTTCCGCATTTCATATTTTCCGGTACACTACCTGGAAGATCTCGAAGCCGAAATCAGTCGCCGCCTCCAGCAACCCGATGAGCCTGTGATGACATATGTCACCGACCTCCAGACTCTTATCCGTAGACATGGTGAAATCAACGAAGCACAAGAACTACGTTGGATATACCGGAATTTGCTGCCTGATTTCCGCCAATACATCCGAAGAACAGACTTCGTAGACATGTCTACCTTGACCGCAAAAATCAAGGAATACGAGATCTTGAGGCAAGAAGTGAATCAGATGTATCGCAATCCATCCGTGGCTCACCGTTCCACCCCTGAAAACCAGGAGTCACCGACCGCCACGCGTCAGCAACATCAGCCAAGAAACCGCTCATCCGGAAGTTCCGCTCCGTCACCGCAGCGTTCCATACGGACACCTACCACCCCTGTACCCAACAGGTCAGAGGTACCGCAGGATGGTCACCAGTCCCAGAACAACCGCCGCACCGACAGACCGTCAACCTCCGCTGCATCCGACAACTTTGACCGCAACAACACCTGTTGGCGTTGTGGTCAAACTGGACATTTCCGCAGCCAGTGCAAAGCCCCGCCGAAGTTATTCTGCTCCAGATGTGGCCAGCAAGGGGTCATGACAAGAGACTGCCGCTGCCCACAACAGGGAAACTAGGAAGGAACCGCACAAGACCGAGGCCCGTACGGTTCCGCAATCCTGCCGCCTCCGACCGAATAACCGCCGTCGTACCAGATAACCGCCCCCATGTGAACGTACAAATGTATGGACGTACGTTCAACGCACTGATAGACACCGGAGCAGTCCGTTCCTACATAGGTGACCAGGTGAATGAGTTGTGTACTCAGTTGAAAATTCCCTGTGTCCCTGTCACTGCACCGAGAGTCCAGCTAGCAGATGGTAGGCAAGCTTCCGTGAACCGATCCTACCAGCTGAGCTTTGAAATAGGGAAAAAACCGTTTTCCGAATGTCTGTTCCACCTCCGAAATTTGTCATCTGATATAGTCCTGGGGATGGACATCTTAAGTAAAAGAAATTTTACGATACATCCGGCTACCAACACCGTGACACTTAATGACTGGGATATTAAGTACAACTGCGATCCAGCCGAAGGTCTCTTATCCCCAGAAGAGGAGGATCGAATCCGACAACTATTTCAAACCGAGGTAACAACTGCTAGCTCACCTGAAGATGCCGAACCTGCCATGACACCGACCACCGTCTGTTCTCCGCCGTCAACCGTCCGAACCGTCCGTACCGTCCGCACCGTCCGCTCCGCTCCACCAAGACAATCCGCTTCACCGCCCGTCCGCCGATCTCAACGTCCGTCGTCCATCAAGCATCAAGCCAGGAACCCCAGACGCCGGAAGACCAGGAAGATGAAGAGAAACAGGAAACCCAGAACTGAAAATCAGTTAAATGGGTTGTCTCTAGCATTGTCTTCAGGAGAAGAGGAGCGACTCAAGGAATTTCTAGCACAGGAATTACCTAGCTTCCAGGATATTCATGGCACTACTGACCTAGTACACCACCATATCCGTCTCACCACACCTGATCCGATCAAGCAACGCTACCGACCGCAAAACCCCCGAATGCAGGAAATTATCAACAAGGAAGTGAATGAAATGCTGCACAATGGTATTATCGAACCGTCTGGTAGTCCCTGGAGCTCACCTGTAGTTATAGTCCGCAAAAAGGATGGCAAACCTCGATTTTGCATCGACTTCCGAAAAGTCAACGACGTCACCGAAAAGGATGCCTATCCGCTACCTTTCATCAACGCCATACTGGACAAACTACGCAAAGCCCGTTATATATCCAGCATCGATTTGAAACAGGGATACTGGCAGATACCGTTGGACAATGACAGTAAACCAATCACCGCTTTTACTGTGCCAGGCAGAGGACTGTTTCAATTTAGAGTCATGCCATTTGGACTTCACTCCGCACCTGCAACATTTCAGCGCCTCTTGGACCGAATTATTGGCCCTGAAATGGATCCGTATGCGTTTGCTTACTTAGACGACATCATTGTCCTAGGAGAAACTTTCGAAGAACATCTGAAAAACCTCCGAGAAGTGTTCCGTCGACTAAGAGCCGCAAACCTGCAACTAAACCCCGAAAAATGCCAGTTCTGCAGGAAGTCACTCAAGTATTTGGGACACGTGGTTACCGCCGATGGAATCAACACGGATCCCGAAAAGGTGGAATCGATCCGAAATTTTCCAACACCACGCACCGCAAGAGACATCCGCAGATTTTTAGGGATGGCTTCCTGGTACCGCCGCTTTGTACCGGCATTTTCGCAGATTGTTGCACCGCTGACCAGACTGTTGAAAAAGAACCACCGCTTTAAATGGACCAGTGAGCAAGAAGACGCATTTAACCGTTTGAAGACGTGCTTAACCGAAGCACCTATCCTGACCTGCCCCGATTTCGAGAAACCTTTCACGTTGCAAACCGACGCCTCAGATCAAGGTTTAGGAATAGCCCTAACCCAGGAGATCCAAGGACACGAGCACGTGATAGCGTACGCAAGCCGAACCCTCACTCCAGCTGAGAAGAATTACTCCGTGACCGAGAGGGAATGTTTGGCTATTTATTGGGGAATCGATAAAATGAGACCGTATCTCGAGGGATACCATTTTACCGTCATCACCGACCATCAATCTCTCCGTTGGCTGCACTCTATCAAAAGCCCAACTGGCCGCCTGGCTAGGTGGAGTGTATTTTTGCAGCAATACGACTTTGAGATTAAGTACCGCCGAGGAGCCTTAAACCGAATAGCCGATGCGCTATCCCGTCAACCAGTACCAGGAGCTTCTTCCGAACCAGACACCGAAGAACTGTGTGCCGTCACCGAACCGCCCAATTGTTCTTGGTATCAGCGGAAGAAGGCAGAAGTGGAGCAGAACCCAGAAGCGTTTCCAGATTATTGCATTCGCAATGATAAGTTATTTCGACACTTCTGGGACAACAGCGACTTGACCGAAGTCGAGCTGTCCGATCCGTGGAAACTGTGTGTTCCCACTCCACTCCGTCCGGCCGTCCTATCCGAAAACCATGATGCACCTACCGCAGGGCATATGGGAATTGCAAAGACAATTGCACGGATATCTCGGAGATATTATTGGCCAGGCATGTTTAGAGACGTCGCAAAATATGTCCGTAACTGCCTACACTGCCAGCGTTACAAACCGTCTCAGCAGCAGACACCGGGGAAAATGCAACCCTCCGCCAATCATTATCCCTGGGAGACAGTAAGTACCGACCTGGTAGGGCCACTGCCCCGATCCAGTAAAGGGAATAGCTATTTGATAGTTTTTCAAGACCGCTTTACCAAATGGATCCAGTGCAGACCGCTCCGTAGTGCCACCGCCCGCAACGTCAGTCAAGCTCTGTACGAGGAAGTCATAACCCGCTTTGGCTGTCCTCGCACTGTGATAAGCGACAATGGTACCCAGTATGATAGCCGTCTATTCCGTTCACTGCTAGAAGACTTAGGCATCCAGCACCGTTTTACACCGCCGTACACACCGCAAGCCAACCCAGTAGAGAGAGCCAACCGCACAATCAAGACGATGATAGCCCAGTATTGCGAACAGGATCATCGGAAATGGGACATGTATCTTCCAGACTTCCAGTTTGCACTGAATAGTTCCAAGCATGACAGCACCGGATTCTCTCCGGCGTTCCTGAATTTCGGCCGAGAAATGGAACTACCGAAGGCTATATACCGACAAGATCCAGATGGAGAAGAAAATCCCGTACCTGAACCAGATAATACCGATCAGCACCGAGACCGATTCCAGAAATTAAAGGAGACGTTTGACTTGGTAAAAATCAACCTAGCCCGCGCTTTCACGACGCAAAGTCACTACTATAACCTCCGCCGCCGCGAGTGGCAATGTCATGTCGGTGATCGCGTCATGAAGCGCGAAAATCCATTATCTTCCGCCGCCAAGGGCTTCGCCGCCAAGTTAGCTCCCAAGTATTCCGGACCGTACACCGTCACGAAAGTCGTCTCCCCTGTGGTTTACAATCTGCGATCGGCCACCGGCAAAAAGCTCCATCACATACACATCAAGGACCTGAAACCCGAATAAGACCCGAAAACCGAAACCGAACCGTCAAGCAGAAGAAAGTTCCCGTAGAAGTCCAGCAATGATTCACCGATCCGACCGTACCGCCGCCAAAACCGAACATACCGACCGTCAAGGCCAGCTTCATGCTAGGCCACCGTCCGCTAAAATTTACTTATTACTAATTCTTTTTTTGTATTTCTAGCTACCCCCGTCCCCCATCGGACAGCCAGACCGCCGCCACATCCACCGCCCCTAGGAGACACGTGGTTGGCCACGTCACCAAGTTTCACCAAGGGAACACCATGGTTCACCGACCAGGCAACCGTTTAGTTTTTCGTTAATTTATTTTGGGTAAATATGAGTTTATTTTCTGTTTAGTTAGTCCGGTAAATCCGGGAGTCACCGATAGTTTTTTATTTTTTTATTTTTGTAAAAGGTGAACATGCCCTGCAAATAAAGTTTCACGTAACCATGATAGGGTATGCGCCTTAAGTAGCCGTAGGGAATCGTTAGATTATTCTTTTTTTTTTGTTATTATTTTGACTCCCCGGATAGAGAGAAAAAAAAAATTGTAAAATTGGAAATTTTCCATTTTTTTTTTTTACCGAAGTAAGAGGGGGGTGTAACGAAGTAAATTTTAGCACCGACGTATTGTTAGTTTGTAAATAAAATATAATTTTAAATGTATAAAACAGGCAGGTAAAATGTAACAAATATTAATTTACTCCAAATTAAGCATTTTGAACCGCGTCTTTTCCGTTTATGCATTTTTAAATTATGCCGCAACGAATGCAATAAACCAGAGATAGCTCCGATCACGCGTTATGCAGAAAACGCATCTACTGCAGTACCAGCTGCACCGCGCCAACATAAGTGAGCAATGCTTGAAGTCAGTTTCGCGTTCAGTGCGCAAGTTGGGTAGGGGTACACGTCAGAAGCCGGCTACAAAACTAACACACCCGTCGTTTAACGTTCAGTTGAGCTGACGCTCCATCCCGACCAGACCACCAGCCCAGAACGAAGTCCGAACCGCCACACCGACTAGAAGGAAGCTCCGCTGCTAGAAAGAGTAAGACATTAGGGTAACCTATTATATTTGACCGGTAATTTTATTTCAATTATTTTCCTATGTATGTTCGAATTGTTTTGTATGATCCGCGCTTAACGTTTTAGTGGCTTAATTCTAAGTCAATACAACGTCACGAGTAACGTTCCGGTTTAGAGCAAAATTGTGCTTCCGAGTATAGCGTCTTGCTAACCTGCCAATTTGACGTGTGTAATCGCTTACTGGCAACGTTACCAAGTCGTCGTCGTTATTTTCTGGCCTAGCACTAAATCGCGTAAATCAGTTATCCCCGCGTAGAAAACTCGGCGTCTTGACGACCTCCTGATTTGACGTGTGTAATCGCTTAACAGGACTGTCGCCAGGGCGTTGTCGATACTTGATTCCGCTCCGCGTTAATAAAGTCTAATAACCGCGAAACTCGGCGTCTTGACGGCCTCCTGATTTGACGTGTGTAATCGCTTAACAGGACTGTCGCCAGGGCGTTGTCGATATTTGATTCCGCCTGCTCCGTATTAAGAAAAGCTGTAACCGCGCAGAAAACTCGACGTTTTGACGGCCTCCTGATTTGACGTGTGTAATTGCTTAACAGGACTGTCGTCAGGGCGTTGTCGATTTTATTGTTATTAACTTCACTAGTTCGCGTTTTTCCCCCTGGGCAGCCAGAAAAATTAGTCCGCGTGTTCCGTTATTTCCATGTTTTTTTTTATATATATATAAAATTGTACCCGTCATAAATTAACTGTTGAAAAATAATTCGAACATACGTTTTGCCTGTAAATTAGATTGTCTTGTCTGGTCAAATAATAGATTGCCAACCGAGCTTTGCTAGTAGCTTTTTGTAGATAGAGCTTTTTACCTGCCGCACGCTTTCCGTTTAACCGTTTTTAACCGTACATTTGCTTACTCGCTTTATTTGCTTGCCGTTTTTCCGCTTAATAACCGTAGTTTGCCGCTTTTAGTTTTGCCTAGCCTGCCTGCTTTAAGTTTTGCTGTAAATACTTGTGCTTATATTTGTGCTTTATTTACCGTAATTATATTAAATTAATTGTATTGTATTGAATCTTGAATAAAGCTTGTTCTGTTTTTAATCCGAAATTCTGAGTTTTCTTTATAGGTTAATTAGACCCCTGGCTTAACCGTGTCTTCACTGCAGTTACCTGAAGCCTCTATTATCCTGCTAATAGAGTAAAGTGGTCTTTCTACACTCTAAACAGAAAGTGGCGCCCGAGACACCGTCCTAAAAAGCACCGCCGCCCCTCAGGCGTCAAAGTAACCTCTTTCGAACTTCCGCCATTAACGAAAGAAGGTTACAAAGAGTATGAATCATTTTTAGGATTATCGAAGCACACAAAAGCGTCCGTTGAAATATATGGTCTATGTATGTAGAGTATATTTTGGGGATATCGCATGTAGCAAGTGGCTTTCTTGGTGTCAAGTAAAAACATTTTATCAACAATAATCACGGTGTACTTGCAAATGTTTATTTTCTCAAAAAATGTAATTGTGTATTGAAAATAAAACTGTTTTAATTATACTATGGCTGTTTTTTAGTTGTGTAATAAAAAATAGGAAATAAAATTAATGTAATCTTTTAATGTGTATTTCATTTATTTAACCTTATAATATAATATAAAATATACCATCATAACTACATATACATACAATATTAAATTTAATGTAATAAATTTGACAATAAAAATAAAAGAACATAATTTATGTATCTACATTAGCTTCTTTGTCAGATTGGTTGATATTTTTCAATGATATTCTTAGGTATGCACTCCACTATGCCACATAGAAAGTGTTTTAGACCCACTGTGCCCACATGTTCACAAAACTCTGCAAATTTTAATACGTCGAACTACTTCAGCATCGAAGCAGACATTTATGTGATAATTTAAAGAATGTTATGAATCCCTCCTTATGTCATCTAGTTTACAAGACAATCTTTCAATGGCAGATTTAATGTCTTCTATCAGACTTCATGTTTGAGTTGAATATTGCATCCACATCTTTACCTAGAAATTAAAAATAAAAATGTAAAAAAAATATATATTAAACAGTACTAATTGGACTTACGTTGCAGCTGTCGGCGTACACGAAATAAGAAATATATTGTACTATCTGAATCTTTGTAAGCTAACAAGTGATTCTATTTTTAAAAGACTCCATTGTTCCATTTCTACTTAATACTTAACTAACTTAAATACTATTATGATTATTTTTGTTTAAGAATTAAACACCGAAACGTATTAGTGGACTAGATTTTGCTCCAGGATAAGCCGGAGAACTTTGTCCTAAATATGTTAATGTAGTTTTACCATTTGACGAATTTATTTTATCGATAGTGTTCGGACATATAATTCCCACAAGCCGTTTCGGTAAAAATGATTTAAAAGTCGTTATTGAGCTTTCCTCAAACAAAGTTACTATGATTGATTTTCCAAATCTTGTATTAACCAAAGACATTTTTTTAATGAGATAAGGTTTATTTAAAGTTAACGCTGAAATGGATCTTTGCTCTAAAACCTGCAGATTTTGATTTATTAGCTCATTAAGTGCTAATAAGTCAACTTCGGATATTGCCATATTTAAATGAATACAATGAAAGAATTACGAGTAAATTTGCACACTTGAAATCACTGCAATAGGCTGACTTGCTAGCTGTAGATGATTCACGATATAAAATGATTTTGTGTTGCTACTACATCTTTTTATAGTAGTCGAGCTACCCCCACTACTTGGAATACACATACACTGATTACAACTACAATTGCATTATACCACTTAACGGATGAAACCTTATCTGTTCTTGTAACAGTTTTTATGGTAAATAAATTTTTTTCTATTTTTTTTTTCTAATCCCCCCTTACGATTGTTTTCCAAAATATTGTATTAACCAAAGACATTTTTAATAATGTAAGGTTTATTTAAAATTAACAATGAAATGGACCTTTGTTCTAAAACCTGTATAGTATATTTTGATTTATTAGCTCTTTAAGTGCTAATAAGACAACTTCGGGTAACCCCCCCTTCCCTTTTTGTTTAGGACCAAATAACATAAAAACAGATTTACTTGCATTTAATTTATGATTTTGGCAGCTGTTATATCAACCAAATCGCAGGGCAGCTGTTTGAATTTATTGCTTGTGTTTTGTACGGCGCTTTAGTATTTCTATTGCACTAGCGCCCCCCCAATAAATTAAGACAGGTAGCTTGCCTTTTGGCTTTGTTGAGCGGGAAGGTCGACCATGAGATTATCTTCAAGTGGAATGTGCACTACCCTAGATTTTATACTTTTCAATTAAGTGTTTATTTTTTTTAAATAATGTCGGGGTTATTTGTGAAACCTCGTTAATCTTTTGAGCAGTATATTTGTCCATAGAAAATGAATGCATTTCGATTAGAAATTAAATACCAAATTGTATTATTGCGTTGAATTTTGCGTCGATACCTACATTATATGTGTGTAGTGCTCTCGCTTTACTACTATCTCCTATTCACTCACAAAGTGCTTTGGTTGAAAAGTGAATTTACTGTATTATAGATTGCTTGAGATACATAAAAACTACAACTTTTTTTTTTTTTTGTCAGGAATTCGGATGTTCATAACTAGCCACTAGACAAGCGGACTTTCTTAGACCCTATAGATTTAGACTAACAAAATCGACAAGGAACTCATTAAATCTTAATTTGTATAATGTACTTCCAAATTTATTGAAATCATTAAATTTTAATTGTTTTAAATTTAGATTAAAAAAAAATATTGTTTCATTATTGCTTTTACTCTACATGTGAATTCGTGGATATTTTAAATGACCCGGCAAATTTCGATAATATAGAGGCAATCAGCCCTATTCTGTAATGTATTGAAATCAAGTCAACATTGACATTTGTGATATTTGACAGAAATTTCAATAAACATGGCCGTTTGCTATTCTGTAAAAGTTAAGATATTAGAATCAAATCAAGTTATTGGAATTAAAACAAGTGACCTTGAATACAGTCAATATTTTCAATTTTTGGTATTCTCTATGATGCTTTTCGATTGAAATGATAAGTCAATGTTGAAATTTGTCAATTGAAATCTGGCAAGTGGAGAGAGTTTTTGTTTAGACTTGCCAGAAGAATTAAATTGCGAATTTATTTGGTGAAGTGTGTTTGAGTTGCGAAAATAATGGAGTTAGTAGTTATCTAGATGTGTTTAAAGAACAAATAGCAAGATCCGCTTCTTTATTAACAGAATAAAAAATAGGAAATAAAATTAATGTAATCTTTTAATGTGTATTTTATTTGAATCCCTCCTTATGTCATCTAGTTTACAAGACAATCTTTCAATGGCAGATTTAATGTCTTCTATCAGACTTCATGTTTGAGTTGAATGGTTTTTTTTTTTTGTGTATTGCCGACCTATTGTCCATCATCTTTAGTTAGTTCATCTGTAATTATTACCAATAAACCGTCTGATTTGTAGATCTATTATAATGACGAGGCATTTTTTTTTTTTAATTAAGCTATGGGAAAATAAAGTTTTGCAAAAAAAAAAGATTTAGACTAACAAAATCGACAAGGAACTCATTAAATCTTAATTTGTATAATGTACTTCCAAATTTATTGAAATGATTAAATTTTAATTGTTTTAAATTTAGATTAAAAAAAAATATTGTTTCATTATTGCTTTTACTCTACATGTGAATTCGTGGATATTTTAAATGACCCGGCAAATTTCGATAATATGAGGCAATCAGCCCTATTCTGTAATGTATTGAAATCAAGTCAACATTGACATTTGTGATATTTGACAGAAATTTCAATAAACATGGCCGTTTGCTATTCTGTAAAAGTTAAGATATTAGAATCAAATCAAGTTATTGGAATTAAAACAAGTGACCTTGAATACAGTCAATATTTTCAATTTTTGGTATTCTCTATGATGCTTTTCGATTGAAATGATAAGTCAATGTTGAAATTTGTCAATTGAAATCTGGCAAGTGGAGAGAGTTTTTGTTTAGACTTGCCAGAAGAATTAAATTGCGAATTTATTTGGTGAAGTGTGTTTGAGTTGCGAAAATAATGGAGTTAGTAGTTATCTAGATGTGTTTAAAGAACAAATAGCAAGATCCGCTTCTTTATTAACAGAATAAAAAATAGGAAATAAAATTAATGTAATCTTTTAATGTGTATTTTATTTGAATCCCTCCTTATGTCATCTAGTTTACAAGACAATCTTTCAATGGCAGATTTAATGTCTTCTATCAGACTTCATGTTTGAGTTGAATGGTTTTTTTTTTTTGTGTATTGCCGACCTATTGTCCATCATCTTTAGTTAGTTCATCTGTAATTATTACCAATAAACCGTCTGATTTGTAGATCTATTATAATGACGAGGCATTTTTTTTTAATTAAGCTATGGGAAAATAAAGTTTTGCAAAAAAAAAAATGATCTGATCGTTAAACAAATACCGATATAAATGTATCTTAACGTATCTTTCTTATCTAATCAATCTCGTGGGAAAGGTCGATCGAAAGACAGGGATTCCATTTGATAACAATCAATATTTACTGACTATAGTGTCTTCCTTAATGTCCCTTTTACAAAAGAAAAAATATTTTATGGGCTTTGTACTAACAGGTGATTTTTGTGGATTTATTTCGCCTATTTATTATACCAAAGATTAGATATAAATAAAGTTTCTTTTAAAGTTTTTGCATGACGGGTGCATTTACGGTATACAAGCGTATACATTGCAATTACAGAAATCTAATTATAATAAGGTATTTTTAGCTATGTAATAAAAATAGGAAATAAATTGAATGTAATCTTTTAATGTGTATTTTATTTGAATCCCTCCTTATGTCATCTAGTTTACAAGACAATCTTTCAATGGCAGATTTAATGTCTTCTATCAGACTTCATGTTTGAGTTGAATAATAAAATCGATCGTGATTAACTATATCATAAATTATCGTAGCTTCTTTATGGAACTGAATTTTTAACTAGGTTTCATTAAATAGTTTTACAGACGGTTGAAGAGAGCCACCCCCATTATTCTGTAAAACAGATTAAAAGAGGCATATAATTATCCAGAGCTTTATTAAAGCATCGCTGTAATTTCCGTTAAAATATTGCATTTTAATGCATTATCAAAGTAGTCATCGTTTCCGCTTGCTTTTGTTAAAACGCCGTCAAGTTGGATGTATACTGATCTGTAAATATATCTTAAGATATACTGCTTTTCTATAAGGTAATAAACCATAGAATTTCGAGAAATTGCACCTAGTCTAATTAGAGCGCAATATAGTGTGCCATCATTTCAGTGTTTCAAATAACAAAAAAAATTTTGCATGTTTCTTTAACACCCTGTATCTCGGAACTATGTGTTCCCGGCCCACATTTACATATGAACTTTTTTCATATTATTTTGGTAGTTTATCACACCATAAAGTTTGATCTACTAAGCGTCTATGTTTATTTTCTCAAAAATGTAATTGTGTATTTAAAATAAAACTGTTTAATTATACTATGGTATTTTTAGTTGTGTAATAAAAAATAGGAAATAAAATTAATGTAATCTTTTAATGTGTATTTTATTTGAATCCCTCCTTATGTCATCTAGTTTACAAGACAATCTTTCAATGGCAGATTTAATGTCTTCTATCAGACTTCATGTTTGAGTTGAATGGTTTTTTTTTGTGTATTGCCGACCTATTGTCCATCATCTTTTACACATCAATTACCTGCAATTATTATCAGTAGTTCTTTATAGAGCAACATTGGAAAGTATAGAAAGTGTGTCTTTTAATGGAACACCCCATATATATTTTTTAGAACATGTGTTTGATCTGTACAATTCGGGGCACCCTGTATGTTAAAATTTGTAAATCAATGAAAATTTTATTATTGTTTATTTAAGCTGAAAGATCTTGACCGTGTCCTTTTGTTATTTTTGCCAAGCGTATTTGTATTTAAATGGCTTTTGAATAGTTTTACTATTTAAAACATTTATGTTTATCGACCCTTGACAGCAAAACAAAGCATGAATCTAATAGCTATATTTTAACTTTCAAATGGGTCCATTAAGCTGTGACATTATTGCTTTAAAAGGACTGAAAAATTTCTCGTCAGTGCAACAAAGGCGGGTTGCCTTTTGTCTATTTAATTATTACCAATAAAGACATTTAATGACTTCTTTATAGTAGGCAGTTCTAAACCTTCCATCCTATTCGAATTACACTCTCACCTGTTATTTTTAAGTTTAAAATTTCAGGTAATTGTGTGGCTTTGTTTTGTAAAAATCGACGTATCTTTTGTTTAGATAGGAGATGGCTAATCTTTTGTGCAATATATTTGTCCTTAGAAAAATGAATGCATTTCGACTAGAAATTAAATACCAAATTGTGTTATTGACGGTTTTAAGTCGACCACCCTAATGGCATTACCTCGAAAGGATAGGCACCTGTTTCGTGAAATTATGCGGCAGTAAATAACGTTGTCAGTGACAATGAATTAGGCACAGATAAAATATTTACAGGATTGACCACCAACCATGTTAAATCCTGTGGTTTATTACCTAATAGCAATCCAGTCTAATTACGATACAATAATTACCTTCATTGTATATTGTTCTGTAATGTTCTGACATACCTTTAACTATTTGTTTCGAGAATTTATGCATTTCGACTAGAAATTAAATACCAAATTGTATTATTGACGGTTTTAAGTCGACCGCCTTAATGGCATTACCTCGATTTCAGGTCGGTACCGTTCGCGCGAGCCACCTGGCCTACGTACCTACCTGTGTCCTTTATGCAGACCTATTGTCTGTCGAGCAAATGGGAGCTATAAATTTAACCAACTATTTTGTTTTGAGATATGCGACAGTAAAAACTAAAAAGCTGATTTAATCTTTGATCATTATAAAATAAATGCGATGTCGCTTGTTCTTTTACCCCATAGAAAATAAATGCATTTCTGCTAATATACCAGATCCCTTGTTAGCGATATTGACAGACATATATTTTTGACAATTAAGAGCACATAATTTAGCAATTGATGCACTAATTAATATACAATTGTATCAATTCAATTAGATATATTGCAATTATACTAGTTTAATTGCAAAAATCCAATTACTTTCATTTCTCGCGGCAATTGGGTTTTAATTATCCCCCTCCAGACTATATAAAATAGTGTAATTAACGCGCAAATAGTCTAATTACACATCTACAAATTACTAATTACGCAATTACAGCGCAATAATTCAATTACTTTCATTTCTCAGCGCAATAATCCAATTACTTTCATTTCTCGCGACAATTGGATTTTAATTATCCCCCCTCCAGACTAATTACATTTATTAGATATATTGCAATTATACTAGTCTAATTACAGCGAAATAATCCAATTACACAATTACAAATTACTAATTATGCAATTACAGCGCAATAATCCAATTACTTTCATTTCTCGCGACAATTGGATTTTAATTATCCCCCCTCCAGACTAATTACATTAGTGTAATTAATGCGCAAATAGTCTAATTACACAATTACAAATTACTAATTACGCAATTACAAATTACTAATTACGCAATTACAAATTACCTCCCCCCCACTATAATTATCCTATTTGCCCCCCACCCCAGAAAAAGTGGTGGGGGGAGCAAAAGTGGTGGGGGGATCCGCTATTACTCTTCTACTCAAAAAATATATATAAACTATAGAGACCCTTATTTAAAATAATACATGAAGCTATTTTTTATTTTACATATTATCATCTAGATATTCTTTAACAGTATAATAGCACTTACTTAATAACATATTTCTAACTGCTAGTTTAAAAGCGGTGTGACTATGTTTAATGCGGATATCGTTTGGTAACTTATTGAATAATTTAATACCGATATAGTTTGGACTTTTTTCGAACAGAGATGTTTTATGTTTGGATATTTTGAGTAAAGTGCCATTTCGTGTAGAGTGATCGTGTTTGTCATTATTTCTTTCGAACTGGTGTAGGTTCTTTTTAACGTACATAATAGTTTTTAGTATAAATATACCAGGGACAGTTAACAATGAAAATTCTTTAAAATACGGTTTGCATGAATCTCTAGGTTTTAAATTGAATATGAGTCTAATAATTCTTTTTTGAGATATAAAGATTCTATCGGCATTGATGCCTAAACCCCATAAGGTGACATTATAACTTATATGGCTGTAGCCTAGGGCATAGTAAATACTTATAAGTAATTTAGTGTCAAGACATCTTTTGAGATTAAGTATAGCGAAATAGCAAGAATTCAATTTTTTTGATATGTGGCGAATATTACTTTCCCAAGTTAAATTTTTATCTAGATAAGTCCCGAGGTATTTAGTTTCATCTGATGTTGTAATATTTACTTGCCCAATATTGAAAGAGAGTGATGTTGATATTGGTTTCCTATTATAGTAGTTAATAAGTATAGTTTTTTCTGGGTTTAACAATAATCGATTTTTATTTATCCATTGTTCGAATTCCTGTAGAATAATTTTGGAATTATTTTGTAAGGATAAAGTCTGGGAAGTTGATTAGGTATAAAAAAAAACAAGTAAAGAATATGAAATTATATCATTTAATGAGAGTTTCCTTTCACTACATTAAATCTTATGTGTTTGAAAATAAAAACAAAATAAATTGAAAACCCTTTTAATGGTATAAAGTTGCAACTAAACATAGTGTTTATTTAGAAATAGTCTAAAGTACTTTAGCTGGCAAAAATCGAATACAAAAGTCGTAAGATAAATAGCAATTTAATAAATAATAAATAAATAAAGCAAGTAATAAAACCTTGAGTTGCAATTAAGCTTTGTAATCAATGGTAGTTCAAAGTATTGTTAGATTTTATATTGTTAAATAATACCAATAGGCATATTAATATGATAACTTTAGCTATATGTATAACGTAGAAACTTTTCTTGTCAGTATACGTATTGGCACATTGGCAGTCAGGGGCAGTTTAACCGCTGGGCACACTGGGCCCAGGGCGGTAAACTTTCAAGAGCGACAAAATTTGTTTGCTTCAATATATTTTAATTTTTTTAAGAGCAGAGGCGGCAAAGGCGGCATTTAAAAATAGTGCCACTGATTACAATATTTGCTTAGTTCAAACTACGTCAAATAAATAAAATCAGCTTAGAAGCCAAATCAAACGAATGTATGAAATAAAAATAAAACATAGCCGATACAAATATCTGTCATTCCAACATAGTAAGGGATATAAACATTGATTAATGTTAAACGTGACATTTCAGGAAAAAATCATGTAAAATTATTACCGTACCAGGAAAAAAAAGATTTATTAGGAAATATTTTCAATTATCTTTTATCGCGCTCCGTAGGGACACTTTTTCGATGTAATCACACAAAATGAAAATTAAACCCGTTTAACGGCGCGCTTAATTTGAGCTTATGTCATACATGTTTCCCTGATGCCCTTTATGTTAGCGTGATAAGATAGTGGAATCGTCCACATATTAGGCCTTATAATGTGTACATAGCCTCGCAGATCAATACTGGCAAGTTAATGAACACAATAACCAGACTGGACACAATTAAGTGTCAATGTTGTTTTAATTATTTTATGGAGTTATTGACGAATTTTCTTTAAAAAGAAATATAGTAATAGCCAGGATAATTAACATAGTTTAATTCCTGTAATGCCAGTAACTTGAAAGTGATTGAACGAATTAAAACAAAATTACTTAAAAAATATCAACAAAGTGTCAAATAATTTTCTGTGGAATGAACATCTCATACAATTTATAATCATCTTCAACAATTCGTTTAGAAAGAATTGCATTCTTTATTCTAATCAGTTTTCTTATCGTCCTCGTCGTTAAAATCGTTATTAAAAATTACATGACACGTAATATCGATGGCCACTAAGTTAAAGATACTAACAGTGTGATTTATTACCTCCTTAACCTCGTTATGTTGTTTGCTTCATAAAAGTACTTACTCCTCGTAGTCGCAACATGAGCTAATTGACTTATGTTTCGATTAACTTGATTTTCTTAACTTCTTTTTTATCTCGATGCTTAACATTTCTCAACTGAAAGAAACGCTTCTCCGCGACATCAAAATTGAAAACAAATTTGTCTAGTTCCATGTGCAAAAAGCAGTCAGCTTGGGATCATTTCATCTACTTGTAACACACGATTGTAGTTTCATACTTGCAGCCTGTGGTATGTAACGCGTAGCTGTAGATAACTCGCTGGCATTTGCCTTAGTCGGTTAACTCTCAAACCTGTGAAAGAAATTACCAAAATAGTTAGGGAGTAAATACAGTAAATACAGAAACCGTTACAACTTTGATTTAAAAAAAATGTAATGTAAAATTATTAGGTGTGCGTGATGTGATCTTGTTTTTAATTAAGATTAGAACTGTGAAGTACATTCATATGGAATTATAATAAATATGTAAACATCTGAATAATATGTGGAAATTGTGATTTTTTTTACCAAAGTCGATTATGGGGATCCAGCAAGCATATCGAATATATAGTAGGAGTTCCTCTCTAAATCAATTATAGAACATCGTTAGATGACTTGAGCAAAGCGTAACTATCGTCCACACTGCACCTTCAGGAAGGTTAATCAAGAGGAAATATTGACCTTGTGCGAGAAGATGTTGTGGTAAACCTAAACGTAGGCATACGAAAATTAGTAACGCAATTAAGCATTTTTTGCAGGCAATTTTGTTCCTCTATCCATATTATAAGGTACAGGTACGCAAGGACTTGACCTTTCAGATCACGAATGGCGTCTGGAATATAGTGATATAACTCTTGAAAATCGAAATGCATATTTTCAATAAAAAAATGATGAGGGACGAGACCCACTTCTCTCTGAGTAGAGTAAATAAACTTATTTTTTTTAAGTCGCGCAAGAATGTCTACTTTCTCGGCGCAAGTTCAGACCCCAAAAAACACTATTCCAGTATTTTAGTCCATTGCTAAACAATCATCAGAAAACAGTCCGGGAATTACGGGAAGTTACTTTCCCGAACCAATTTCTTATCTGAATTCATTAAGTATCGATTGCGAATTCAGAAAAAAATAGTATGTGTACCTCGTAGTAAAAGCACATTCCGGACTCCGTGTTGCCAGTCTCGGCTTGCGCCTCGACAAGCAACCTTTACGGTCGTCTGGGAATATTAGGCTTTTCCTACTAGGCAAACAATATACTATTATTAATTATTGCTACTTGAGCGGTGAAAATCCACATTTTATTTATGAATATTCTCTATATGTGCTTAAAGTAACTGTATGGTGGTGGTGGTACAGGAAATAAATAAAAAAAATTTGACCAGGACTATTATAAATGAAGTGTTTCTCGGACGACTTATTTAGAGATACAGCAAAATCGTCACATTTAACTGCGCTGGACAACTTTGTATGAGGTTATTTGAAAGATTATATGTACGTGGTTGACCAGTTACTCTGGAAGCTCTCAAGGTTAAGATAAGAATAAAAATTGCTAATATAAAGACGGATGTGTTGCCGAGAACCATGAAAAATGTGTGAAATAGGGTTCGCCATTTTATCGCCTCTGAAGATGGTCATTTGGTTGATATCATCTTCAACATGTGATCCAAATACATTCGAAGACCTCAATAAATATTTCCAACGGATTTACTCCAGGTTATTAATTATTATAACTGTTAACATTTGCATCACCTGTTATAAAGAATAATAATTCACTTCGAAGCTTTTTCATTTTCACATTCACATCTCAAGTTTGTAAACTTGGGTTGGTTCGAAAATTCTCCCTAAAATCCTTATGTTTCACTGCAGTTTTCAAAAACATTAATTTCCATCACCTCATATTAATTTATTTTAGAACCACATTTTTAGTTTCCGTTTTGTCTTTCTAAATTTTGAGAGCTACTACCTTTTTTTAAATAAAATTTTCTTCCTATAATCTTGTTATGATTGACTACTTTTTTACAGAATGTGAATAAATAATAAATCGTTTAGGATAATAAGATAGGATAGGATAAAAAAATTCCAAAACCGGAGTTGTCCATTTCAACATCATTGAAAAATAAACTAACAGACATTTATACAAAATGACGTTCATCTTCATTGCCTCTAGTTAGTGTTTAATTTCACATAACTCAGATCAGCGAATTATTCCAATTATTAAACATAGTTATCCATTTTATATGTGCAGCAAAGTATTAAAATTTTATGAACCATATTAAAGTCCCCATGGCCACATACTGTATTTAATAATAATATGTACTATCATGCATTATTTTGGTTTCCAAGGCGACTCAATCCTTCAAAGAAATAAACTCCTGTTTTATTTCCTGTTTAAAGCATTAAAATATTGCTTTGTTTCCGTACGTGCAAAAAAATAAATCAAGTTGACGTTTTATAAGTAGCAGTAACGAGATTAAAGATAAAAAACTTCTTTTTAAAATTCTTCTTTGTTAATGAGATGAAAAACAATTTAGGTGCATTATTTTCAGTATTTTTCACTTTTATTGTAAAGGAAAGCTGCCACCTGTTGATATCTTGTAGACAATTCAATTTATTGTGTGGGGATTACATGAAATATAATACTTTTGACAATGAAAATACACTATTTTTAAGATTTTCAATATCAATATAGGCATTCTGCTTAAAAAATAATAACATCAATGATATAGATTATTGGAAATATCTATTACGACAAAATCGTCACACAAGCAAACTAACTCGTATAATCAATTTGGTTCTATACACACGATACTTGCAAATATTTCCTCCGTTACCAAATATATAAAACAAGAAACTAACATTATTAACCGTAATTTTCCTGATTATAAACACTCTGTATATACGGAATATCTCCTGTCATGAATAGGAAATGTGGAACATGTCTATGTTGTGCTTAATTAGAGGATATAAGCTCGTTTATTATCCCGTACAAAGCGGACCCAGCTAATGTACGACTTTGACTTTGCAACTAGTCAAAGCAGTGCCAAAAACAACACGAATGTACTAGTAGTGACTTGCATGTGGCATAAAATAAAGGAATATATTTTTAACTAGCAGTTAGAGTTTATATTGTATGATGATTTTATTTTTTCAACTTTATTTATGATATTATAGTACCTTTTGTTTCTATCGAAATTAAGTGACTGATTAAGATTTTCGAAAAAAGTGTCCTTCGAAATAAGTGTTTATTCCCATAAATTAACATAATAGTACGCAGATATATATATATGTAAACCAGTGTGGTTTATTTGATAGAACAAATTAGTTCGTAATGTACATTTATATCAAAAGCATTTTTAACTATATAAAGACTACTGCCGCTGTATTTCGATATAAAATTATAGAGTTCAATTAATTCTTCTAGTTGTATCAAGTCGAGCCGTGGGTTACATTTAGAATAATTTAGTTCATTAAGCATCTACTATAAAGCCATGAAGTTAATATGTTTTGAAAGAAGGTAATTTTCCCAAACTTACTTTCATTCTGCGACGTTTCCCATAATCTTATATCATATGTTGGGATAATATTGATCATTATCTATGCAAATAAGTTAGGCAACTCAGAAGCTATAGAGATCAACTGTTGTATTTTTCAAGTTATCACAAGAGTACTATAATAAAAAAAATACTATAAAGACTTCTATAATTTTATATAAAACTTAAGATGATATGAATTGCAACAGGAAACGGTTTTTTTAGAAATCTGTATTAAGAAGTTTCATGGAATCTAGTAAAGGCAAGTGCAGGTATAAAAATTCTTATCAAGAATTGTTAACTGTGAAACCGGACACTGAGTCAAATTTTCAAAAAGGTGGTAGATAGTTTAAAGGTATTACATATTTGGATTCCCCTTTTAAAAACAAATCGAGCGATGGGTTTATATCATGATATGATTGAGTTTGTACCAGGAATATGTCAACGTCTTCCTATAACGTAACTGAACAGCATTTTGACAACAAGTGTGTGCCAACAAATTTAAAAAAACCCTAATTTACGCTTCTGTTATAAGATCTAGTGAGAAATCAGTCATTTTCTATTGGGTGAATTGGGATACGTCATTTCTCAGTTTTTTTCATATGAAACACTGCTATGGTACCAAAAAGAAGCCGTTTAAAAGAGTTATTCACTGAGTTAAAGGTAACATTGGTGTGTCTGTTAGGGATGCCAAAATATTTGATGACAAAATGACAATTCGATGTTAACAAATGAAGATTAATTGTCAAATATTTTATTCAATTTTCTATAATAATATTACGTGTTGACTTAGTAAATACCTCAAGAGTGGATTCAATAATTGCAACAAGACTGTCTTTTTGTCATTAACCCACTGATTTAGTAACTTACAAACTCCTTATAATAATGAGTCACTTAAGCTATAACACTAATTACTACTTACCACTATTATTTACTAATATAGTTACTGTTCCTTTTCTGTTCTCTTTAGTTCACTTTTCGACATTCTACTGCCTCGGCCCTTATACCGCGTGGGCCAAAAAATGCACTTTTTACGTTTGCCCATAACTTTTTTGTTTATTAACCGATTTGAATGAGCTAAGTGTCATTTCTTACAGAAAAAAATAATCTATCGACGAAAATTTGAAAATGGCCGATGTAAGTTGGCGGCTGGGTTTGAAAATAGCCCTTTTTGGGCCAATTTTTTTTAAGAGAAAATGTCGAAATGACACATCCAATAGGAAAAATCAATAAAATGGACGTTTTTCAATATTTTAAGAACTCGATGAAAAAAAATCGGTCCATTGGGAGAGGACATATAATGTAATCATACAATACATCTTTTTGTCATTCTTAAGCTGTATTACTTACAATGCACTTATTTCATTGGCCAATAACTTTTAATAAATAAAAATGTAGGTAACAAATACTCAACGGGCAAAAGCCCCGACTTACAGAAATTCGGTCAGGGCTTTTGCCCGTTGAGTATTTGTTACCTACACTTTTATTTATTATAATTTAGTCCACTTGGGCTAGAACAGAAAAGAATGGACTATCGACGATGAATTTCAAAATGGCCGATATGTTTAAATTTAAGATGGACGCCGCGTTTGAAAATAGTTTTTTTGGGTTAATTATTTTTTAAGAAGATTCGACATGACACATCCAATACAAAAAAACAATAAAATTAACCGTTCTCTACATTTAAGACCTCGAAGAAAAAATTCGGACCATCGGAAGCGGAACTATACGCAATCATACAAAACTTCTTTCTGTTATTCTCGTAATCTAGTAGGCACTTAATTGCACTTTTTTCATTGGCCAATCTGGCCAATATCTTTTTTGTTGTGGTACATAATTAAATTTTTCCCATAAGTTTTTACGATGTGCTTCCGCCCACACAACCGGGAGTAAGTAGATACACAGTTCAATATTTGATTAACAATAATAATAACATAACATAATTCGTATGAGAGAGTAGCCACTTTGCGGCTCCAAGTTCAGAAGTGGAGAGCGACGAGAGCAGCAATGACAACGTCAAGATGTGGACATATCCAAGGGGGAAAAATCCTAAAGCCCTAAAAAATAATTTTTTATTTATTATTTCCTTACAAACACTTCCAGATAATTAGAAAAAAAATAAATTTCTACCAAGGAAATGCCTATTTTCAAACACGGCCATTATCTTAGATTCCATGTCGATACCTCATTCTTTTCCGTGGTTGAAATATATTCTATCTGTAACCAACGACACTAAGCTCATTAGGGCCAGTTGTATAAAAGTATTACATATGAACTTGGTTCAAAATCCAAGGATACCATTCTTGCAACAATCGGTATCCTTGGATTTTGAACCAAATCAGCTGAACTTTCGCTGAACCACTTTTATACAACCGACCCTAAAATTGGTAAATAAACAAATAAACTTAAGAATGTCAAAAAGACCTTCTGTATGATTACGTATAGCTCCGCTCCCGTTGAACCGATTTATCTTATCGAGTTCTTAAAATGTAGAAAAGGACACATTTTATTATTGGATGTCTCTTAGAACTAATTTTATAGAGGCGCTAGAAGAGCTTGTACCACATGTTAGTTCAGTTCGATGGATTTTCAATTCAAAATAATTTTGGTACTAAATTGTATACAAGCGATGCGCGCACCGATTCAGTCCAAGAAAAATTATCGCATACGAGAATTTATCTGTATTTGGTATGATACGTGCACGTGTATGCAATATCAGTTCAGTTTTTTTATAAAAGGCATGCGCTTGACGGATAGAAAAGTGTCATAATTTTGAGGTTACATTTTTCAGTAAAGTATGGATCATAAAAATAAGAGGAATGATCGGAAAAAACTGTTATTATACGTTGCGGTCACAAGTGTTATCGTTGTGCTTGTTGATAGAAAAAATCAGACATTATTAAAACGGAAAAAACAATGGGCCCGAATGTGGATTCAAAGAAGATGTGAAGGAAAAGGAATATTGAGTATGTTAAATAATGAATTGTTGACTGAGGATCCTCCATCATATCGCAACTTCATGCGTTTGACAAACTTATCTTTTGAAAAATTGCTACGAAAATTAGAAGTTCATATAAAGAAAGAAAATACGTTTATGTGTGAAAGCATATCGTCAAAAAATAGGTGTGTATATTGTTATAGCTACAATAAAAAATAGGTACTTTTTTTTCATTATACCCTTCTGATATTATGATTTATCATTACTCTATTCTTCATTGATATGACACCAATATCGGCCTAGGCCGATAAAATTTATCATTACTCTATTCTCCATTGACACCAATATATATAAATGAATTGAAGAAAAATGCAAGGCTTACAAATCATCACTAAATACTAAAGTATTTATGGTAGGTATAATGAAAAATACTGATCGACACACGGCCGATACACAAATAACAGACGCGATTGATAGTAAAGTCTCGGTTTCGCTTCGATTTTACAAACTTCAATATTGTCTGATATTTGCTACATATCGGCCTTATGACGTTAATAACTATTTTTTAGGTTACAAACTACGGTTCGTTTTCTAGCTACCGGAGAAACGTACAGGTCATTGATGTATAGCACTCGAATCCATGAAAGCACGATATCTAAATTTGTACCAGAAGTTTGCCAAGTGATAGGTATATGATGTTTTGAAAGATGAATATCTAAAGGTTGTGAATTTCTTGATGCCGCCGTTCCAGTATTGAATTTTATTGTGTTTCAGACTCCATGCACGGAAAAAGAATGGTATGATATTGCGAAGGGGTTTGAGGAAACGTGGCAGTTTCCTCACTGCATAGGCGCTCTTGATGGCCGTCATATAAGATTCAGGCCTCCCATTTCGGCTGGTTCCTATTATTATAATTACAAAGGCGACCATTCTATTGTACTTCTGGCACTTGTAGATTCTGCTTACAAATTCACTTATTATAATGTCGGAATTAATGGGCGCGTTAGTGATGGCGGAGTCTTTCAAGAAAGTAGTTTGTCCAAAGCATTGGAAGATAATTGTGTAAAATTACCGCCATGGGAGAAATTGCCTGAAAGAGTAACAAAAGTACCATACGTAATTGCTGCCGATGATGCTTTTCCACTAACAAATCACATAATGAAGCCATTTCCAAATCGTGGTCTTTCGTATGAAGAAATAGTTTTCAATTACAGACTATCTAGAGCTCGTAGAATGGTAGAGAGTGCATTTGGTATTTTGGCAAACCGTTTTAGAGTGCTGTTAAACCCAATACATCTAAGTCCCGAAAAAGTTGAGATCATCATAACTCTAGCCTGTTTGGTCTTACATAATTACCTTGCTACAGAAAACTAGAAATCTTACACGGAAATAAATGAAGACGATGTAGTATCATTTCATTTATCTTCAAGACGGGACAAGCAAGGATATAATAGAAGTAGAGCTACTGCTCTGAGAATTAGAGACGGGTTCAAAAATTATTTCAACAGTAATGTCGGCGAAGTGGCTTGGCAACGTCAGGCAGTAGAAAGACACAACATGTAATTGAAAAAAATATAAAATTATTATTTAATGAAATTATATAAAACATACAAATAAATGAAACTATTTTTTATTATTTCTAATAGTTCATCTTGCCTTCCAGATTATCTTGGTGAGCTCTTCTTGAACATCAAGAGCGAGGTCCTCATCCTCCCTTTCAATTATTTCCAATTGCGTGGACAAAAATTCGCAAAAAATAGAGGTAGAACTCCTATTTCTCGGTGGGTCGGCATCCTTTGCAGAAATTTCAAATTCCAGTGCTTTTTGAATTCCAGATAAAACATTTGTGGCACTCGTTAATACTGAATCTTCTTAAATTTTTTTTTTTTGTTTTTTCATTACCGGCGAGAATACCGGCGCCTGTATAATCGGTGCGATATCGTCATTAAAGCTTGTCGAAGCTTCCAACAGATCAGTGGCTGAAATTTTAGAAACTCTCTGACTTGGTCTAATAATCTTCACGTTTTGAATTTGAATTTTTGATCTTTTGGGTGGAGATTCATTATCAGACTGCTGCAAATTTAATAATAAAATGATCAAAAATAAAAATAATATATTATATTCTCACCGATAAGACATCAATTTGTGATTGTGATGTATATACTTCTGTGTCTTGGTGACTTTCCGAGCTTTCTGCAGGATATTCTTCACAAAGTGATTCGTGATGGGACTGGCTGCTCATTACAGTCGATGACAAACTGTCTGTTGCATTTCTTCGAACCGTGTGCTCCAAAAGATATGACATGAGCTCGTAGTACCATAGTTCGGTTTCATCACCTACAAAAACAAGTTATCTACTATTGTAGACATGTTACTGTCATTTGTATGAAGCGGGAGCTCAGTTTACTGTTATATTGTATTAACAAAGTTAATTTTAATAATTACTTACCTCACTACTTCCCAATCCACTTTTAATGGAATTCGTATATTTTCGATGTTCAGCCATGAAATTTGTTCTTAAATTATTAAATTTTGATTTGATTTCTTGTATTGAGGTAGCACAACAGACTCCCATAATAATCATGTCGGCTCTAATATGCTCTAACGCCGTATTCCTTGCATGTTTGTTATGATATAGAGCGTTTTTCACGTGGTACAAGCACGGATTTTGTCTATAGAGCTCAATTAAAGCTCTTATTTGATCTCGAGACCACGTCATAGTGTGTGTGACATTACCCCCACACAAGAACTCAGATATATACTCGACAGTCACAAAACCCACGAGTTGGATGTTGACACTGTCGTATGTCATCTGTGCGAAAACAAAACTACGACGCATACTTTTGCGTCATATAAGTACAATTTTGGGAACTCTCAAACAATAATTTAAAACAAGCTTTAAATTCTCGTATGCAATAATTTTTTTTGGACTGAATCGGCGCGCGCATCGCTTGTATGCAATTTAGTACCAAAATCAGTAAAGTGTCAAACGGCTCTAACATTTATATTTGTGGGGGATATTGACAGAATAAGAGAGGCCTGTGAGGAGATTGCCCCTCAAGAATTGTGAAACCTTAGAGTGAATTTGTGTTAATCAGAATGGGCTTCTGACTCATTCTTGTTGCATATCTTAAAATATTAACACAAATATACAGGGTTGATCAAAATTTAATTGAAGTTAGATATAAGTAAATCATAAATTTCTTAAGAAAAATTGTCATTCTTGCTGATAACGATTACACATTACGGAACTTTTGGTACCGTTTAACCCCTACTAAATAGAGCTTTCTGAATATTCGGGTGGCCCATATCATAATATTTAAAAAAAAAGAGTTATTTTGAAAAATGTGATATTAATAAGTTTAGAGCACCCTGTATAATGTATTATTGGACATGTGGACGTTTTCGTATTTTTTATATGAATTACATTGGAACAAAAATAATTTTAACATATTCGCAGCCATCTAGATGACAACTGAAATTCGAATTATTTTTCGTGCAACCCTGTATAAATTGTTCAAAATAGTATAAATGTATCCAAAATGTGGTCTTTATCTCAAAAATGTAAAAACATACAGGGTGGTCCATTTAAAAAAGAATATTGGGGCCATTTCCGATGAAACCGGAAGTGACAAATATGGCGGATAGCTCTCAAAAAGTTGGAAGTCTCACCTAATTTCACCATACAAAATTTTATCCCGATATCTTTAAAAACGAGGAAGTTACAGGGGTGGCCCACTATTCGTTTACACCCGGTATATTGTATATTATGTCTATTTTAAATTATTAAATTACCTTCTAGTAAAATTACATTGTGTTTTTCGAGTTCGAACTGTGTCATCAACATGGCTGTTCGGTATATCGTGAGATGAATATTAGATCAAATATAGCCCCGTCATTTAAATGGCCTAGATTTATTCATACGCGTGGTGAAGCTGCTGTCTGTCAGAATGAACTTTTTCATGGATGAAATCTTGGGAGATATTTCGAGCAAATGTAGATAATTTACATACATTCCCTAAATAGCCCGGAATGTTGTGGATCTAAATACGCTAATATTTTAAAGTTCCTGCTCTTATGCAAGATAAATCACCTACATGGGAATAAAAAAGATTATTACCTCGATTTGAGTTTTTTAATAAAAAGAATTCCCTTTATGTCTTTCATATTTCACCTTTTATTTGTAGAATATAATAAATAATTGTGTTTCGCTAGAGATATATTATAATCAGAAAAAATCTTCATATCTTGAATGTTATTTACGTTAATAAATGGCAAACTACGCCATATTTGTGAGTTTATTTAGAGTATACTGAACTATTTTAAAAATAATAAAAATTGTTTTTACTTGAATTATGCTTGCAGTGTAACATCTTTGTTTCAATGAATAAAGTTTACAGCAACCAATAATTTTATTTCTTAATTTCGATAAGAGAAATCTGATTACTTTTGAACACAGTTAGCAAGAGATATTCTTGGCAGCTTTCCACCGTATCAACTTTAAACTCTCTACCCTTCCTGAGTATCCACAAATAATATTTGTTTTCGTGTTGATTATTGTACATAAATATAAGATACGGACTTGGGAAGGTCATAACTTAAATGGTTAAATATGTTAAATAGTACAGGCTAACTTTATGTTTATTATTTCCTAAATAATTGGGAAAGCGTTCTTCCTTTAACAGTTCTATTTCACCCTTGAACTCAGGGTTTCATCCTGTGTACTTAGATCATTAGTCTTGCTGTCCTTAATGACGAGATATTAAGATTAATAAACGGAAGGTCTCGTGGAAATTCCAACATTCCGGACAAGTGCCATCATTTGGTGTTTTGTGCCCATTTTTTGTACCCCAGGGAGCCTTACTAAAATATCACATAATGAACACTAGGATAATATGATACGTATTGGATATTAAGAAAGATAAATGGAATTCTGAGGCAACTCTAATAATTTTCATGGAATTAAAGATACAGCTTGGTATTTTATAAAAACAATTTCAATTTAATAAACGTGTTTCTATGATTGTATGTGGGGCAAGAATAATTTTTAATATGGATATACCGGGTGACCACGAGATGAGGTTACACTCTATAACTTCTTTGTTATTAAACCGATTAATTTGAAATTTACAGGTGAGGCATAACATCTAAATGCGCAATTTTTGACACTTGGTGGCTTTATTTCTTACTTCCGATTTAGCCGGAAGTGATATTAACTTTCTTATTTTAAATACAACTCTGTTTTTGTAATGTATCTTATTCGTTATAAAATTTACAATACAATGATATGTCACACAATGACATTTCATTTCAAAATGGCCGAAAAATTAAATTTTTTCAAAAATATTAAAATGTCAATTAAAAGATATTGAAAAATAATTTTTTTCCAAAGTTGGCCGTGAAATCAAAAGAGTAATGAATTTGACATGTTTAATTTTTAATTTGTAGAAAAATTTCGTTTTGGCAGAAAGATATTAGGAAAATAAGATAAATATTTTTCTGCAATTTTTAAATACTCAAAACTATTTTTTTTAAATACACCTACCTGACTTTTTTTTAAATTTTGCAATTGCTTGTTTCTTTTCTTTGATTTAATGCCATTAACGAACCGAATTATTCACAAAATATAAAAATTAACTAAAAATTTCTCCTAATATTTATTTTATTTTTCTAATATCTTGCCGCCAAAACGAAATATTGATGCAAATTAAAAATTAAACATGTCAAATTCATTACTCTTTTGATTTCACGGCCGACTTTGGAAAAAAATTAATTTTCAATATCTTTTAATTGACATTTTAATATTTTTGAAAAAATTTAATTTTTCGGCCATTTTGAAATGAAATGTCATTGTGTGACATATCATTGTATAGTAAATTTTATAACGAATAAGATACATTACAAAAACAGGTAGAGTTGTTATTAAAATAAGAAAGTTGACATCACTTCCGGCTAAATCGGAAGTAAAAAATAAGGCTACCAAGTATCAGAAGTTGCGCATTTAGATGTTATGCCTCACCTATAAATTTAAAATTAATCGGTTTAATAACATATAAGTTACAGAGTGTAACCTCATCTCGTGGTCACCCGGTATCTTCAACTGCCTTTCGATTACCGAAGAAACAGAATTTATGTGAATGTTTCGTATATTGAATATACACTCTGCAGACGAAGACTGAATCGTTTCTTTAAATTCTCAAGCATTTTGTGCAACAGCGCTGGATTCTTCAGAAATTGCGTTTTATGAATCATTTTGAAAGATAAAATCGTTTCCTAGAATTCACGTAAGCATTACGGTGTCAAAACATCCATTCACCATTTTCATTTTCGGTTTCATTTCTTAAGCATAATTTCAGAAAAAAATGTAGTTTGTTCGAAAAAAAGTACTTTGACCTCGAATAATAAAAAAGCAGTAACCACTTCAACTGAATCTTTTATTTTACCTGACAAACAAGCAAATAACAGTATAATAACGTAATCAGTGACATGCGTTTGAAAACACAATTGATTTATTAATTCAGACAGCGTCTTATTTAACAGATAGGAAATATATTAAAGTGCATAGTTACCTTCTTTGTTTATATGCAGAAGACTTTTTTGCAATCGTTTTATAATCTCATTTACTCACAATAAAAATTTTTTTTACAAAAATAATTTTGTCGCGGCGCCTCCGCCATATATGTCGTAAGTCCTTGATAAGAAGTCGCAACTTGGGATCATGCATGCTGAAGTTATATGTATATTAGATAGATATTAATTATACAATGTAAATGAAAATAAAATTGAGCATGATTTATTGATTAATAAAAAGAAGTGATTGGACTTGATAATTTAATAAATATAGTAAAAGGGAGTATTATCATTAAAAATCATGGAAGCAGCAGAAATGTATCAGTTGTAATTTCTTTTTGCCTATATTGGGCATACTTATTTTATTTTAGGCATTTACAGTCAGGGAATTAACGGACTAGAAATAATAAATATATGTCAACAGATTCAAGTGGCTGATTGTAGGTAATGCACGTATTATATAATGGGAAGTTCTTTTTTATGACTTCAAATCAGCAGATTCCGCATTTTCAAAGTTCATTGTCTAATTCGGTTATTTAATTATTGTATCGATTTCTTAATACTAAATGCTGTCTTTTTCAACTTATTAACATTATTACAGACCAGATCTACAAATGGCATTCCCGTGTATGTAAAGGGCGACTAATTTATTTCGAAAATACTTTAAGAGGTAAAAATACCCACTAACGACATCCACCGATCTGGCACCGTTACGATGGCATGTATATTATTTGGCAGTTCATTAATTAAAGTCAAAACAATTGACCTGCGAGCGAATACACATGTTATTATCATATTTTTGTCGTTGCAGACGTTCATAAACATATTTCAGTGAATTTGTCGTAACCATTAGAATTTACTACACTACTGAGTGGCTAAGAGACATTGCCGTTTGAAGAATCTAATTTACGAAATTTTGGCTAGTCGTAGGTAATAAACCAGTTAGTTTATACTTACTTGTGATTGACACAGGCAGATGCGCGATATGAACTTAAAATATGATGAATCGACCCGCTTACCTACAGTGTGTCCACGTTTAGAACTTACCACCACCGTAAAATTTTAATTTATGGACCATTCTGAACCAAATTTTGCCTGAAAGATAGAACACAATAGGGTCTACTTATGACCAAAAAACTTTGAACTTTTATCTATTTAGAAAAATATTGAAATTTAATAATATTAAAAATTGTAGGTAAATCAATAAATATAATTTTTATGGGGTTTTCAATTTGAAAAGCGTGCTGTGACAATTTAATGAAAGAAAATTGGCACAGTACGCTTTTCAAAACACAAAAACCCATTAAAATTATATTTTTGGATCTACAATTTTAAATATTTTCAAATTTGAATATTTTCTTCCAAACTTTGGATTTAAGCTTTTCGGATAATTCTGAATAACTGTCATTAGTAAAATTTTTCGATAAAAACTACCTAATTTGATTTCTTGATTTTTTCCATTTATTGTGGTATCGCAGGTGGCTTTGTATTTGAAGGGGGCGAATGGTCTTTTGGGCATATGTGGGCCCAATGTATTCTATCTTTCAGGCAAAATTTGGTTCAGATCGGTCTATAAATAAATATTTTATGGGAGTGGTAAGTCCTTACACTGTATACTATATACCATGTTGCACTCCTGAGAAAATATAAGCACACTTCTCCTTATGAATTAATATATATTCCATATGGGGATGATGATTCGCATAATTAGTAAATGTAATAAATTTTCATAGTGTCTTTAGACAATTTTCCGACTTTATTTTCACCTCTTCCCAGGGACTGCCCTCGACATACAACTGTATCAACAGCATTTATGACAGCCCTTCAGTTATTTAGAGAAATAAGTTTGATGTACAAGATGAAAAGTATTGGGCCCAGCACCGTTCCCTGAGGAGTTCCTCTCTGAATATTCAGGGGGTCGCTAAGCTCATCACCCACCTGTACAATCTGTTCACTGTTCTCCAAATAACTCTATCAAATTTAAATGCATTACCCCTAAACCCATTTTATTGTAATGTAGACATTAATTGTTGATGGTTTATTGTGTCAAATGCTTTAGCAAGGTCGAGGAAAATACATATGTAATGGAGAAAGTTGTTGTTAAGATTATCGTAAATTTTCCTTCAGTCAATCTCATGCTAAAAAAAAAGAAAATCTCATTTTTCATAAAAACCATAAGGTTCAATAAATATAAATTAACAGAGTAAAAACTTGCATAATGAAATTCCGTATAAAAGAAAATCAATTATTTTAAGATCAGTCAGTGGACAAAAAAGTTCTATATAATTTTGGGGGAAAATCATCCCTATCAGCCCATTGCAGTGCTCCCATTTACATTAACTTACCCTTAACCAAGACTCGTAGCGAGCCTAAATCGTGTACAAAACTTGGTTTTTCCAAGTTAAAGCGTTGTAAAGAATAGATATAAATTTATCGAAATTTGAAGGTGTCTCTCAGAGATGCAACTTGATATACATATAGATAAATTGAGTTAAATCAACATATTTTCAATTCCCCTACGTGCACCTTCTTTGCGTTGGTTTATTTACGAATCGCCTTGCACTTTTTGGTCATTGGATTGACGGACTCATTCACTGGAACTCTTGGTATAGAAATAAAAAGCGGGTCCAAAAAATTAAGCTGAATTTATTTTAAATATAGATGTGTACTTAAAATCACCTAAGGAATCCAAAAAGATAAAAATATACAGGACGTTTTATTTAAAATATCAAAATTAAGTTCGTTTTCGGAAAACTCGAAATAATGAGGCACTATTAAATAATGAGAAATTTGCAATTTTTTTGATATATTAGGACTTCTGTCCGGTTTTAGTATTAGAACTTGAAAACACTGGAATCTGTTGTTAGTAATGAATTCGTTGTTACCTAGTGTACTACTTTCTGTGCTAAATATAATAATATAACCAAATAAATAAATTAAATACATTTCAGCATTCTCTATTATTATAATGATACATATATTAGTACTTTGCACGTCTGAAATGATGGAGAACGTTAATTTAAGGAATTCTTAAAATTAAGAGTTTCGCCGGGGTTGTCAGGGAAAACTGATTATTTCCTGCTGTCATTTTTCTAGCGGGTTTGACTTCATACCATCAGTATTTGTATGGTCATAAATAATTGTAAGTTTAGTAGATAAAGATAAGACTTAATTCTCCATAAGATACGTTGCATTTGTTTTACAATGGTAAACTTCATTTTCTGCTGCTAATATGATAGGTTACTGTCTTTTTTTTTGGTTTCTACTTTACATATCTCTAATATTCATAAGTGAATATAAACATTAAACATATCATTATTTGGATATTTTTATAAACAGTGTCCTCGAAACTGGGATTTTCTTTTTAATGCTAAATAATATTTTGTCGCACTAAACTGAGAATCACCCTAATTAAAGTTTCATAATAAAGATGCTCACATTCCAACCATACATATTTCAAACTTTAGATTTCATTCAGCCCAAGCACCCTGATTATGTATGTACCTTGGCCAACAAGAATTGTAGCCTCAAAATACTTTTGTTAAGCTGCTGCATTTTCATAACATCGGGTAGTAGAACGGCCAATTCATACCCTGCTATTTTGTAGCAATTTTAGAAAGGCAGAAGCAATATAATTAAAAATTTACACTAATAATCATTTTTGTAACCTAGGTGCCCTAGGCACTGTATTTAAGAGAATCATCACCACTTTTTTTAAATATTACTTAGGGTTATTATAATTGATTATCCTCAATTATGTATTTAGCAGTCTCACGATAATATTAAATAATGTAGGTACTACTATGTAATAAGGTACGTTGTGAGACGTCAAATCTCACCTATATTTTAACGCTTTCATTACTTATACCAAGATAGTTGAATAACGCCAGGATATTTTAATAAACGAAATTAAATCCTTTCTCGGCATTTCCCTGTCCTTTCACGTTATTAAATATTCATTATATAATAGTCAAATTCCATTCAAGTAACTTAGTTTCTATTAATAAAATTTTCTTTGAAGCTTTGTAAAGTTCCGAATGGTTTAAAGTTCTAAATTAAGTAACAAAAAAAGGGTCAAAGGGTGTCGCCAATCAAGATTCTTTTGACGACCTACAAAGATTCAGATGCCTACCGGAAACGCAATCAGAGAAATAAAAGAAGTTGTTAGCATTTACCCCCTTGAAGAATTCGGATAACATTCAGATTCTATGAGGCGTGTCATAAAATATTTATCCAGATTTACCGACAATCTCTGTCTTAAGTTCAATATTAATTGCTATTCGTGAAGTAAAGCTTTGTCGGCAATTAAATTTAATGACAGCTCCACAGGATCAAATTTACTTTAGAGGTAACGGATAATTTTTCCACAGCTTTGTCACTACAAACGTGGCGTAATAAAAGTCTCTAGGGATTGTAATTATCCTCAACTTGAAAATTAACTACACAATAATACTATAAAGTTCGAAAATAGAAGGACATTGTTTTAATTTTAGTAGAAATGTTTCAAAGCCACAGCTCTGATTTATGAAATAATTCTTGCTGTTCTATTTTATTATATTTTAATAAGTTTACAGAAAATATTATCCCAATTAAAGGCAGTGTTTAGAAGCTGTAAATCACACAGTGATTCCTCACCTAATATGTTAAAAGTAGCACAAAGGAAATGTAATACGTGACAATAAAAGAAAAAAAAAGTTTAGACATATTAATATTATTTCGGTTAGTAAATTAATCAAATTGATTTTAGTTTTTTAAATTTTCTAAATAAATCGCCGAAAATATCACAATATTGCTGAAAAAAAATTATAATTTACTGCTATCGACAGGACAGTTCATAATTTAAAGAATAGGGTGTTCTATTAGAAATTTACCAACTTGGTGTTTTTTTTTTAACTTTCCAATATCTATTCGTGATATTGCGCAACACTTTCTAGCAATTTAGGACAAACCCTACAACTTTTGTATATAAAGTTTTTTTCTATCTTTTATAATAAGCGAGGTAGACGCTCTCTAAATATAATATGGAATAACCCTGTACATTGCCGCCTCAAAGGCTTTTTTCCGGGCGAGTGTTGGCGCGTGGTGCCGTATTTTCTAGGCTTCGTGCCGGGAAAATCTTTTAGGCTAGATTCCCTATAGATCCTTCGAGTATCAAGAAAGTTATTAATGTTTCGATACCCCCGTATCGGAGAATTGTGTAAAATTTGTAAAATCAAAATTTTCGTTAAAACATTAAAATTTAAATTTTTTATTCTCTCCTACTGCCTCGAAAATTGCAGTGAGACCGTGCGATTTACGATGTAGTTCTAAGTAGGACCCTTAACCTTGAATTTATTACCAGTACGGCGGCAGCCCGGCGGCGGCGATTTTTCGTTTGGAAATGGCGTTTAAAGATTTCGTGTTTTCCCAATTTTTTAAAATTTTCAAATTTCTCCAATCATACGTCCAGGTTGAGCTTAATAACTCGTGTCTTCTTCGATATGGACCGATGGTGTATTTTTTTGAAAATTATGCAGATATAATTTAGAAAATCTACGTTTTTCTCGATTTTTGCCTCCGAAGAAAGTTATGAATTTTTGGAAAGAGGCGATTTTGTCGGATTTTAGCGATTTTTCAAACATGTACCCTTTAGAAATGCACCGCAGCCTTTCCCTTTGGATCCAGATGATCCAGACCCGGACGGCGGGCAAGAAGAAGCAATAATGAATTTTTTTTTTTTTTAGGTCCATCGGCGATATTAGCCGAGATATGAATTTTTTAAAAAGGTCGATTTTGCCGAGAAACTCTATTTTCCGGGGGCACTTGCTCCCATCCACGGATAATTTTTTCGACTGAACTTTCAGAAGAGCTAGAACCAACCTTCCTCTCAGATCCCTGAAAATATCGTTAATATCCATCTGCGGCCGAGCTCGGATAATCGAATAACTATTATGACCCATTTTTTTTACGTCTTCGATAAATTTTTCACCTTTGTAGCAACGAGATAGACGTCAGTCGCAATAGATTTTTTTTTTCATATGGAATGTTAAAAAAAATAGAATCCTCGTGTCCCGATGAGATCGAAAATCCAGGTCAAGGGATTTCTCACTATAATGATTATATTATTTTTTGCATGACCGAATATCTCTGTTTCATGTAAAAATGCAGTCCAGTGAAAATTAACCTAATCGTCAACAACGAAAAGCCCAAACACGAACACTCAGTAAATTATAAAATGAGCTTCAGAGTCATAGTTCTTTTTTTGACATAAACCTACAATATAATTTTTTTTCATAAATTAAGTGTAAGAATCCTCCTAATTAACAACTATGTTATAAAGATCTTGAGAGTGATATAACAATAAGTAGTTATTTTTATTTCATAAGGAAATAAACTATATTGTGCAATTCAGTAAATAATTTCATTTTAAATTTTTAATACTTAGTAAAATTGCGTTAATAACAACTCTTTGTTGAATCTATGCTATGAACGGTATGCATATTCTATAAATACAAGAGAAATTATATTGATTAGAGATTCATATAATAAAATCTAATAATAGTCAGCTAGGGGCTGGTTATTTTAAGTGGGCCACTCAAAATATCTCCATTGTTACGACATATAAATAAATTTTACTCAACAACCGCACTTTTTAAATATTTGCAACTTTTGTACTTGAAGAGGTAAACAAAAAATTTTTTCAGCAAAATCGTATTCAAGAACAAGGAATGTTTGAAAGTGCTCTAATATTTATTAAACCTAAGTAAATATATTGTTTCTATTTTTAAAAACATTAATTATAATGCCCCATTTAGATATGTCCAGTCCATTGTCCAAGTATCGAAATTTGGTAAAATCAGGTGTGATTGCGACAAAAGGAAAATCAAATTTTCTTTCCTGTTGTATCGAACTGTGAAAAACATTACATTATTTTTGTACGCAAATGTTAAGAAAATTTATGAATTATTAATTGAAATACTTTATTTAAGTACACAGTGAGTTTACAACTTTTACGTATTTATTATTAGTCAAAATATGCTCGCTTTCAGTTACAAATAAATTTATCTCCAAAGTTTCCCAGGGAACTTTTCAACATTCAATTATTTCCAGGGATTAATTAACATAGCTAATTAAAATCATTTATTTTTGTCGCTACGAATTATCTTAATTTCATTTCGTTTTTGACTAAGAGTGATTTATAAAATTTATCTTTCAGCAGTACATATTTAAGTAGCTTTAAATTGATTTACTGAAAGAAGGAATGCTAAATTTTTAACGACCAAAATATTTGACGAAATTATACGTAGTCACAAAGAAAGATACATTTTTTAAAGCGTCAAGGTACATTTACATCCAATTCCATTTCAACTTGAAATTGGAATTAGTATGCTTACGTAATTAATCATGTGCATCATATGATTAACATAACCTTAAATTCTTAGTTTTTGCAAATTTGTTTTCAATTTTCATTTTAATTTTTGCAGTTTTAGCTTTGATCCATTTTAACATTTAAAAACTCTTGCAGATAGTAGATTTGTAAATTCTCAATATTATAGATTGTTAAAGATAGACTGCCAATTAAAGGTTGAAATTCCAACTAACAAAAGACACCTTATTTTATCAAATTAAGGCAAGTAAAACTTTAAATAATGCACTGAACAAGATTTTGAATGATAGTACAGGAGCTAAACAGAAATTACCTGAAAGAACTTAATAATTTTTTTAACAAAATATTAATTTCGATGGAGATCACGAGTCCAATATTTACCTCGTCTGAATATTCCTTTACTACGTACACAATATGAAGTCTTGCATTATGATGCATTAATAAAACGTTATTTTGATTTCGAGTTTTCTGTGGATTTGGTTATTTTCCGTGTTGAATATTTTAAATGCTTGATGTTTCAATCATTTTGTCGTTGTTTCTTCGTTGTATACCTAAGATCCTCTATTTATGAGTCGGCAGAAGTCTTAGTTTGTGTGACCAGTCGTGGTCAGCATTGAGTTTCACGTCATTTACCATCTGCTTTTGAATGAATCTCCTGATAAGAAAACAAGATCTGTTCTGTTTATGAAGGAAATTCAACACAAATATTATAACATTACAGGCTTATTTGTTTGTTTAATGATTCGTATACATCTGTCTGTACTACTCGTATAAATGATTGTTTAGTTATGTATGCAATATCTAGATTCAATCGTCAATTACAAAATATTCTGTTCAGGTGTTCTCTGACAAATCGTTACGATGATAAGCATTTTTTTATCGAGGGCTCTAAGGGCAGGGAAGTAAATTTATTTACTCTGACCTTAAAGGCCTGAGGAAAATAGTACTCAAGGAAGACATGGTAAGGTAACTAGATTCATGTTGTTCGAGGTAAAAAAGAATGATTTGCTATATTTTATCTTGTAGCACGACTATCATGGTGGTATTAATGATACAACTTCTGCAAAAAAGTCATGAAAATATGATGTTCCAAAGTGGTTATCGAGCTTGTAAAAACCGCATCACTGACTATTCTTCTAACTTCTTTAGTTGTTATAAACCGTTGTTATCTTTAAGCACGTAATGTAACGATACGATTGTGAATTGTTATTGTTCGAGATTTTCTTTACTCGCCATATATTGTGGTTATTTGGGTAAAATACTGAATAACACGGACCATTGTTGTAACGAGAGATATATACACTTCGCACATAAATTATGGAATAGGTAAAAAAATGAGTCAAGTTTATACATTCATATTTTTGTTAATATTGAAGCAATTTCAATAATTTTTTTACTGCGGATAGGTCATTTCTTCTGTAGTTTAATACCGTATGTTCGATTTAACTACGAGTTTTGTTATACAGGGAAACGCGAAAAGTATGAGGGCATGTAAATTCCCTAAAATTTCAAAATGATCTGTGGCAATTAGGAGCCTATGAAAATTTATTTTTATAAGTGTTTCGGTTACGGCCTCTCCTATTGTACTCACTGCGCCAAGCAATTTGCCATACGGTTCTTGGTAAATAAAAAATTAGTAATTCTTTGAAAATTTTTTTGTTGCGTGTTAAGACTAATTGTGTTAGAAGCCTTCAAAAATGTCGATCAAATGTTCATTCCAGATTTAATTTTATGTATGTCCGATCGATGCCAAACTGTAGTGAATGCCAGGGGAGGTAATAACCGTTATTAGTTTGCATTATTGCTTAGATTTTTGTTATTGCTATCGTTCTTTTTCCTGTTAAATAAATTTATTAAGTTATTTTTATTCCAACCCATATTATTAACCTCGATATTGGTTTCATTACTCTTTAATGAGAGGATAATGAAACAAAATCCACTAAAATCATTGTTTTTTAACAGTTATTGGCAACAGAACAATTTTCAAAGAATTGCCAATTTTTTATTTACCAAGAACCGTATGGCAAATTGCTTGGCGCAGTGAGTACAATAGAATAGGCCATAACTGAAACACTTATAAAAATAAATTTTTATAGGCTCCTAATTGCCACAGATCAAATTGATATTTTAGGGAATTTACATGCCCTCATACTTTTCGCGTTTCCCTGTATAACAAAACTCGTAGTTAAGTCGAACATACGGTATTAAACTGCAGAAGAAATGACCTATCCGCAGTAAAAAAATTATTGAAATTGCTTCAATATTAACAAAAATATGAATGTATAAACTTGACTAATTTTTTTACCTATTCCATAATTTATGTGCGAAGTGTATTTTCAAAAAGGATCATTAAGAATATGTTGTTTCAAACAAACATGAACAAAACATGATTTTTGTGTCGATCGGATTTTTTATTTCAATGTTCAGAAGTAAAACGTGAATATATCAAATTGGATATACCTATGTAAAGTTACAAACAATGCGTATCAAGAAAGGAAAATTGAATAATTTGTAAATACATAAACATTATAAATTATTATTTTATTTTTAAATGATTAATACTGTATCTCTATATTATCTGGAAATAAATATATAAAAACCATATTAGCTCAAACTCAAAATGAGTTTGTTATTTTTTAGTCTAATTTGTGTTCGTTTCCAAAACATAGAAACTTTCCTACCAACCAATGCAAGTAAAATAGTCTGCAGTCTGCAGTCTGTTTATTTATATCCCTAGATACTAAAAGCAATTATACGAAGTTGTAGTATTTTTATTTACTTAGCCCCTAGAGATTAGTGAACAGGTAGAATTAAAATCAAACTAGCAGCTGGCTGCTTTTATTAAATAAAATAAACTTTCTTTGTTTCAGTGGTGTTAAACGGTATATAGGTAAACTTGATGAAAGTTAATAATTAGTAAGTAAATAATAAATTAGTGTTGTATCCATTTATACTAATTAAAACACAAATAATTTTCATAAGAAATAATTAGTAAATTTTTGTTTCCGTTTTATTTTTTTGTTATAAAACGCAGAAATTCGCAGTCGTCGGAATCTATATCTAATGTATAGTGAGTAAAACTCCTCGATGTTAAAGTATATCAAGCTAGCTAGATATGAATATACGAATGTCGATGACCGATGCCCAGTAAGTGATTCTGTTGGAATTTGATTCTTAAACAATTTTGAAGCACGCTATAAAGTAATTTAAAAGGAAAAGGTTCATGTAAATATTTAATGAGAGTAATGTAAGAAACTCTCAGCCAGGCATCAATTAACTAACCTAATTAGAGATGCGCCTTTACTTCGACTAATTTATAATCACTTACAAGAATTTAATTATAGGATAAAATCTATTTACGTAGAACGAGTCAAAGCTTTATTTAATAAAATTAATCAGCTCCTGGACTTATTTCTTTTTAAATTAATGATCCATTCAAAAATTCTACGAAATTTGTTGCACATTAACTGATAAGAAAAATATTATTTGTCACTGCGTTAGTAGTTTCTGTTGGCAATATAACACGGTTTTAAAATTTCCCAACGTCTTGATAATTTGACTCAACGAGGGTTCTCTAAATCCGTAAATATTAGACATAATACACCACGATTTGTAAGTGTTCAAGGTTATTGCGATTTTAAGGGTAGATATCACGTAAACTATTTGTGATTATAAAAAAATTTAAAAATATCTCTTAATAAGATCGTAAGATGTTTGTTTGCTTTAATTATATACGAGGGCTGAAAAGAGGGTGATTTTGTTTAAGTGTGTCCTGTATATTAGAAAAAATCACCCTATACATATAATTAAAACACAATCCAAGCAGGGCTGAACCACAGAAATTGAAAATTCAACTAATAAATTTTCAGATTTTTTCACCTATTCATGCGTCGATCCGGGGACACACCGTACCTACTAGGCATATGTATGTTATTTGATATTTAAAAACTACTATGACATAATGTATTTATGTAAACACCTAGGTATTATTCAGTTTTTATTTTTCCACATTAGAAATTGTTTATTTTTTGTGATTTTTCCGTTGATTTCTCGCATTGTTCCGTAATTTTATCTCATATTAATTCATCTGCTATAGAAATTTTCTGACGATGTTTTACTAATAAAAGAACAGTTTTATAAGAAAAAGTTTTGAAACACGTTACATAATTCAGGAAAAAACATCTCATAAATTTAAACTTTCGAAGGAAGTGTTCAATTTTGAATAAATTATTAAGATTGATACAATACCTGCTATGAGCTTTTCTTGTTAACAAGCTTGATACATTTAAATTTGTCTTGGAGGCAATAGTAGATACTCAAGTGCTTCTTAATAAACACATATTGTGAAGTATATTATTATTAATAATAATAAATTTCAGGTGTATATAATAATAATAATAATAATAATAATCGGTGTACTCGGAGGTATGAAGCCCACACTGCTCTCCGCATTGAAGACCATGCCTGCCTGCCAAAAATCGGCAGAGTGGTTGGCTGGTCAAATGCAGAAAGCGGTCATCCTGGGTTCCCTCCGTCTACTTAGGGCACACGAGTCTGGAATCTACAGTCACTAACCCCGCGGGATGTGGGGAGTGGCTGTAGATTATTCGCTGGCGCTTTCTCCGTGTGGTGTCGGAGGCCATGGAGAGACTGTCCAGCATCGGGCAACCGAAAAAAAAAAAAAAAAAAAATAAAAAAAATAAAAATAAAAAAAAAAATAAAAAAAAATAATAATAATAATGTCATCAGGAGCTCGGACCCACTCCTACAGTTAGTGAGAGATCATGAAACTGTGGGAGTTGGCGCTTTATTGTTTAGGGCAGCACAGAGGGCCGCAGATGAACTCGGTCTCGTGTTCGACTACAGGCGAGAGGGCCGGCGAGGTGACTCAGTCACTGTGCTTCCGCCAAATCGTCTGACAGCCCACATTAAAGCTGCCGAACAGAGAAATCTGTTCAGGCAGCACGTCGATAAACCCCTGCACGGTGTTTTCTATAACAACATAGAAGCACTGGGTTTATCGACAGAGCTGACCTTCGCATTTTTAAGGTCAGCGGGGCTGAAGTCGGAGACCGAGGGATACATTGTGGCCTGCCAAGATGGTGTTATTAACACGTTGGTCTATCGCAGTCGCGTGATGGGTGTAGAGGTACCTGATATCAACTGCAGGACCTGCCGTCAGGCGCCGGAGTCGCTCATGCATTTATTATCTGCATGCCCGATTTATGCGACTTCGGTCTACATCCACCGACATAACGCGGCTTTACGAGTGCTATACTACCATCTACGGCACTCGTACCAGATAGACCAAACACCAGTGCTGCCTTACGTCCCCGGAGATATCGAGTCCGTTGTCGAGAACGAGAAATGCCGGATTTACTGGAACTACTCGTTCCCGACCGTCAGGCGAATTCACGCCAATAAGCCTGACATAGTCCTCCTCGACCATCAGACCAAGGTGATGTATGTCATCGAGTTCTCAGCACCTGCTGAGACAAACATCGCCTTGAAGGAGGAGGAGAAACCGACTAAATACAGAGATCTCCGGTACGAGCTCCAAGTGCAATACCCAGGCTACTCTGTCAAAATGGTCGTCCTGATAATCGGTGTACTCGGAGGTATGAAGCCCACGCTGCTCTCCGCATTGAAGACCATGCCTGCCTGCCAAACATCGGCAGAATGGTTGGCTGGTCAAATGCAGAAAGCGGTCATCCTGGGATCCCTTCGTCTACTTAGGGCACACGAGTCTGGAATCTACAGTGACTAACCCAGCGGGATGTGGGGAGTTGCTGTAGATTATTTGCTGGCGCTCGCTCTGTGTGGTGTCGGAGGCCACAGGGAGACTGTCCAGCACTTTCTTTCGGAAACGAAAAAAAAAAAAATAATAATAATAATAATAATAATAGGGGCAACCCTCTCTGACAAATGTCGGACGTGGGATTTCAGGGCTAACCACCCTGTAATCCCAAAACCCTCTGGTTCAAGACCAAAACAGAGGACAGGCCCCTCACAATCGACCCCATTCGGATGGGGGTCAGAGACAGGTGGGAGGGGCCTTACCGGACGGTCTCATTAATGACGAACTCGCTATGGAACATGGACGCTTTAGGTGGACGGAGGGATTAAGGGATGACCTGTTTAACTGCTATGAGAGCAGCGAACCTGGGCGCAGGGGATACATGGCGCGATTACACCGGTTGTGGTGCGATATGCACCCGGAGTATCGCGCCTTCTCTCAGCAACATCTGAGAGACCAAGTATCCTTTTTGCGCCGAACAGGTTACGTAAGGGCACCTCGTCGGCGTGAGGAAGTACCAGCCGCACTTCCACCGCGGCAAATTCCAGCTGACGAGGAACTTCCGCTTGAGTACACCGACGTCGCTTTAAGAACGAGGGTTAACCTTAACACCATGGTTAACCCAAGGCCACAAGACCTGGCACGAATGGATTCGTTGATCAGTGAGGAGCTTCCAGAAGATGCCAACATCTGGCAGATCAACAGCGCGGTGTACGCTGCCGCAAAGCAACTCGTCCCACAACAGCGCCTGGCAAGCGCAGTTGATAGGGTCGAGAAAGCTAAGCGGCGCGTACAGAAGATCGAAGTTAAAATTCGATCAGCAAGGCAACACGCTTCTCGAATCCAGAGTGTGGTGGATTATATAGTCGCAGGTAGACCATTTACACCGAAGGTCCGGCGAGTGGCAGCCGGACTGAGACGCCAACACCACACTCTAAATCGCACAGTGCTGCAGACCATCAAGCAGCACTATCTAGAAAGGATTCGAGCGCTTATGGCTATTAAGAAAACTTTGGTCAGGCGAATGCGGAGTTTGGAACAAAACAAATTGTTTCAAACAAACCCGTCTCGCCTGTTCCAAGGGCCACAGCGTGTTGTCGAAAATCCGCCAACAGTTGATAATGTCGAAGCCTTCTGGAAAGGAATCTACGAAGTCGCGAGTCCATTCGATAATGACACTCCAGCTATAGCACACTTCGAGGCTCTCTGTCGTAGAGTCTTAGAAGAGCCAGACGAAGTGTGCCCGGCAATCAGTACGGAAGAGGTTCAACAAGCACTTGTTGGAACCAAGAACTTCGCTGCCCCGGGTCCAGATGGTATAAACAACTGGTGGTGGAAGAAGTTTCCTTCCACCCACCGCCATCTGGCCCGAGTTTTCAACACATGGTTGAACGAGGGGCAGCAAATTCCGGACTGGTTTGTCGAGGGGCGAACTGTGCTAATCCCCAAAAAGGGGATCTGTCTGACCCAAAAAATTATAGGCCGATTACCTGCCTCAACTCCTGCTACAAGTTATTTACTCGTATCTTGTATACCAGGATGTTGAGGTCTGTTGATCCGGTCTACCAACAGATAAACGAACAGCGTGGTGCCAAGAAGGGCCTGGCAGGTTGCAAGGAAAACCTGCTGATAGACCGCTGTATTACACAGGATTCTGTGCAGTACAAGCGGAATCTGTCAATGGCCTGGATTGATTATCGCAAGGCATTTGATACAACATCCCACGAGCTTTTGTTACACTTGCTCGGATGTCTTGCGGTGCCAGCACCACTAGTGAGATGCATCGAACAACTGTTGCCGCTTTGGAGAACTCGCTTCACCATAACATCTGGTGCCGAGCGAGTTTCGACAGAGTTGGTGACATTTAAGAGAGGAGTGTTTCAGGGTGACTCTTTGAGTCCGCTCCTCTTCTGCATCTCACTGCTGCCGTTATCTGTTGGACTCCGCCAAACCCGCGGGTATCACTGTGGGCCACCCAGCAACCGGAGGCATAAGGTCACCCATTTATTTTTTATGGATGACCTTAAACTCTATACCTCCGGAGAGCGAGAACTTCAAAATGCTCTCAGGGTGGTCGAGGAATACACGCGGGCAATTGGAATGGAGTTTGGGTTGGACAAATGCGCAGTCGTCCACCTCAAGAGAGGACGATGCGGGGAATTCCACGAAGATGCGCAGCTCGCAGACGGAAGCATCCTACGACATTTGGATGCCGGAGAGACCTAAACATACCTGGGTGTGGAACAACGCCACATCCAGGATGTGAACCAAATAAAGGATTCTCTCCGTAGCAAGTACAGACACCGACTCCGAAAGATCTGGTCATCAGAACTTTCGAGGAAGAACAAGGTGTCTGCCACTAATATGCTTGCCGTTCCGATTCTGCTCTACTCCTTTGGCGTAGTCAAATGGGGAGTAGATGAGCTGCGTCAATTGGACAGGAATACCCGCAAGATGATGAATATTCATAGGAGTATTCATCCTAGATCGTCCGTTCCTCGTGTGTACCTCCCACGTCAACGGGGGGCCGAGGACTCTTGAGTCTGGAGTGCATGCATGGCAGAGTGGCACTGAGTATGGCATGTAATGTCATCAGGAGCTCGGACCCACTCCTACAGTTAGTGAGAGATCATGAAGCTGTGGGAGTTGGCGCTTTATTGTTTAGGGCAGCACGGAGGGCCGCAGATGAACTCGGTCTCGTGTTCGACTACAGGCGAGAAGGCCGGCGAGGTGACTCAGTCACTGAGCTTCCGCCTAATCGTCTGACAGCCCACATCAAAGCTGCCGAACAGAGAAATCTGTTCAGGCAGCACGTCGATAAACCCCTGCACGGTGTTTTCTATAACAACATAGAAGCACTGGGTTTATCGACAGAGCTGACCTTCGCATTTTTAAGGTCAGCGGGGCTGAAGTCGGAGACCGAGGGATACATTGTGGCCTGCCAAGATGGTGTTATTAACACATTGGTCTATCGCAGTCGCGTGATGGGTGTAGAGGTGCCTGATATCAACTGCAGGACCTGCCGTCAGGCGCCGGAGTCGCTCATGCATTTATTATCTGCATGCCCGATTTATGCGACTTCGGTCTACATCCAACGACATAACGCGGCTTTACGAGTGCTATACTACCATCTACGGCACTCGTACCAGATAGACCAAACACCAGTGCTGCCTTACGTCCCCGGAGTTATCGAGTCCGTTGTCGAGAACGAGAAATGCCGGATTTACTGGAACTACTCGTTCCCGACCGTCAGGCGAATTCACGCCAATAAGCCTGACATAGTCCTCCTCGACCATCAGACCAAGGTGATGTATGTCATCGAGTTCTCAGCACCTGCTGAGACAAACATCGCCTTGAAGGAGGAGGAGAAACGGACTAAATACAGAGATCTCCGGTACGAGCTCCAAGTGCTATACCCAGGCTACTCTGTCAAAATGGTCGTCCTGATAATCGGTGCACTCGGAGGTATAAAGCCCACGCTGCTCTCCGCATTGAAGACCATGCCTGCCTGCCAAACATCGGCAGAATGGATGGCTGGTCAAATGCAGAAAGCGGTCATCCTGGGATCCCTTCGTCTACTTAGGGCACACGAGTCTGGAATCTACAGTAACTAACCCTGCGGGATGTGGGGAGTTGCTGTAGATTATTCGCTGGCGCTCTCTCTGTGTGGTGTCGGAGGCCACAGGGAGACTGTCCAGCAATTTCTTCCGGAAACGGAAAAAAAAAAAAAAAAAAAAAAAAAAAAAAAAAAAAAAAAAAAAATAATAATAATAATAATAATAATAATAATAATAATAATAATAAGGGGGTGCAAAATTCGGACCGGAGTAGAGTGGTAATGGCGGAGCTGGGTCTCCCCCCACCCTTTTTTTTGTGGTGGGGGGTAACTAGGGTAATTAGAGTAATGTCGGTAATTAGACTGATGTAATTGCAATAGAGGTAATTAGAGTATTGCAGGTAATTAGCCTGATGTAGTTGCAATAGAGGTAAGTAGAGTAATGTGCAGTAATTAGACTGATGTAATTGCAAAAGAGGTAATTGGAGTGGTGCAATGCAATTGTAGTTGTAATTAGTGTATGTACTGATATGTGTATGAGTATTTCAAGTAGAGGTGGTGGGGCAGCTTCACTCCGTGTATATAAATGAGGATGAGGAGCACACAGCCATTTGTGGTGCTAGTCTCCCAGAGTAAAGACATAAAATGTATATTTGTACTTCTTGTGGTGTAAGTTTTACACGTGGTGACAATTTGCGAAGACATCAGAGGCAATCTTGTAAGAAGATACATGATAGTGGTCCGCAAGCAAAATATCCTAAACTGGAATGTAATCCTTCAACATCTACAAATATGGAAACTTGTAATTGCTGTAATGTGACTCTAAGCACAACCCAAATGAATTCCCATAGAAGGACATTGCAACATAGGACAAATTCATGTGTTCCGTTTATAGAAGGTGTAGAAATTGTGCAGAGCGCTTTCAAATACAGGATTGTAACCTATCGAGTATATAGCGAAAATAATCACCAAGACTATGTAATGTTCTTCAATGAAATTAGACCAAAAATATTAAATCTCTTCGAGGAAGTGTTACGTATTCATAATACAGTAAAAGTAAATATGGAAACGTTTGCTACGTACGTATTACAGACACAGGAACTATCTGAAATGAAATCATTTAACACTTCCAACAAAATCTTGGATCAAGCTATGGATTTGAACGATACTTTGGACACCTTTGTGGATGCTATGATTACACAAACTACGGAGTTCCTGGAACGTGATTCAGGTATTTAAACATACATTAAGGTGGAAAGAAAATGACTAATTATAATTTAATTTTAGGATGGGCCCTCGAACGAATTGCTTTTGTTGAAATCAATGTGAATAAATATAGTCCTCTGGGTGGTTCATCATATGTCAAGTTGCCAAAATCCATAGAAAACAAGAAGGCAGTGGTAAATGTAAAAAACCAGGATCAGTATTGTTTTGCTTGGGCTGTAACTTCAGCGTTGTATTCTGCAAATGGCTGCACATCTGAGACCTCATCATATCCACATTTTTCAAGAGTTTTAAATTTATCAGGTATGAATTTTCCAGTAAAATTGCGGGATATTTCAAAATTTGAGGAGATGAATAATATTTCAATTAACGTGTACGGGTTAGAAGAAAAATTTGAGAATAATAGAATAAAGTATGAAGTTGTTGGGCCTTTACGTTATTCTGAAAAGAAACTATTTATGCATGTAAATTTGTTACTACTTTCCGGTGAATGTGGTGTAAATCATCACTGTAAGAAAGATTGCGCTAATAATCACTATTGTTGGATAAAAAACTTGTCTAAGCTAGTTTCCGCTCAAATTTCAGCTCATGATCATAAAAAGTACTTTTGTGATGGTTGCTTACTATATTTTAATAATGAGCGTCAGTTATTCCAGCATCAGAGAAATGACTGTAATCATGTTTATACAACAACACCATCGACACAATTTCGGATTGATAAATATGGTAAACAAGTACCTGAAAATATATTAAAATTTGAAAACTTTGAAAGACAAATGCAAGTACCATTTGTAGTGTATGCAGACTTTGAATCAATTCTGAAACCTATTCATACTTGTGAACCGAACCCCGAACGTTCTTATACAAATAAAACTTTTATACACGAACCTTACTCCTTCGCATATTTCATAAAATGTTCTTTTGACAATTCTTTATCAAAATTTGAACTCTATCGAGGATCTGATGTAGCCAAAGTTTTTGTATCGCGTATTGAAGCCGATGTAAGGGAAATCTATAACAGATATATGAAAGATATAGTCCCAATGGCTAAACTCACAGCACAAGAAAGACAAGACTTCCTGAATGCGACCGTATGCGGTATATGTGAGAAACCATTTAAAGTAGAGGATGTAAAAGTTAGAGATCATTGTCATATAACTGGTAAAGTAAGATTTGGTGCCGCACACTCTGTATGTAACTTAAATTACAAATTACCAAATTTTGTACCTATCATATTTCACAATATGAGTGGCTACGACAGTCACCTATTTATAAAACAGCTCTGTGCACATAAGGACAGAGTTGATGTTATAGCACAAAATAAAGAAAAATATATATCTTTCACGAAACACCTTTATATGCATGATTACGTCAATAAGAAAGGGGAGAAAAAACGGAAATTTATACAACTACGATTCATCGATAGTTTTAAGTTCTTATCAACATCGTTGCAAAATTTAGGGGGCAACTTAACTGATAACCAATTGTTTGTTACGGGAAGTTTCTATACAGATAAGGAAAAATTTAATTTAATGAGGCAAAAGGGTGTATTTCCATATAGTTTTATGGATAGTTTAGAGAAACTAAATAATGTAGAGTTACCCTCGAAAGATGAATGTTACGATAACCTAAATGAAGAACATATAACAGATAAAGATTATCAGAGGGCTAACGATGTGTGGAACTTGTTTGATTGTCAGAATTTGGGCGACTACTCAGATCTTTATTTAAAATCAGACGTACTCCTTTTGTGTGATGTATTTGAAAATTTTCGTAAAATTTGTTTGGAAAAATATAAACTTGATCCTGCTCAGTATTACACTTGTCCGGGTCTCTCGTGGGACGCTATGTTAAAACTAACCAAAGTGGAGTTGGAATTATTAACGGACATTGATATGATCCATTTTTTTAAAAAGGGAATACGTGGTGGAGTAAGCCAGTGTACGGAAAGGAAACATATTGCGAATAACAAATTTCTCCCTAACTACGACCCCAAAGAACCTTCTTCATTCATCACATATCTAGATGCCACGAACCTATATGGGCATAGTATGTCGCAACAATTGCCGACAGGTGGATTCGTGTGGCTGTCCGAAGAAGAAATAATGAATTTAGATATTACGAGCATTTCAGATGAAAGCACCCATGGGTATGTTCTCGAAGTAGACATACATTATCCACAAGATTTACACGACTTACACTCAGACCTACCCTTTTTAGTAGAAAATATTATTCCACCAAAATCAAAATCGAAATTGACAAAACTGATACCAAATTTAAACGATAAGAGGAGATATATTGTGCATTATATAAATTTGAAACAAGCGCTAGATAACGGGTTAATGGTTATAAAAACACATAGAATACTTAAATTCAAACAATCACCTTGGCTTAAAAAATATATTGACCTAAACACTGATATGAGAAATAAGGCTAAGAATAAATTTGAAAAAGATCAGTATAAATTATTAAATAACGCAGTATTCGGTAAGACAATGGAAAATGTTGATAATAGAATGGATATAAAATTAGTTACCCACTGGGAGAGCGTTAGGCGGAGTATGGGTGCAAATGCATTAATAACACGCCCTAACTTTAAATCATGCTCAATATTTACTGATGATTTTGTAGCCATCCATATGGGTAAACTAAAGGTAGTCTACAACAAACCAATTTACGTTGGTTTTTGTATCTTGGAGTTGTCTAAGACAGTATTATACAACTTTTTCTACGACGTTATCAAAAAACATTTCGGCGATAATGCTTCTTTGCTGTATACAGATACGGATTCGTTGATTATAAAAACATTTACAGATAACTTCTATAATTTCATAATACAGAATCCAGACAAATTCGATACATCTAACTACGAAGAAATAAATAAATTTAATATTCATAAGGGCTTGTCGGTGTTAGGTAAAATGAAAGACGAGTTCCCCTCTGATCCCATTATTAGTTTTTATGGTACGGGTGCGAAAGCTTATTATATACAATCGGTGGATAATGAACTCAAAAAAGCTAAAGGTGTGAAGAAATCTGTTATTAGAAAGCAGCTGTCAATAGATGACTATAAGAAAATCGTTGAGCGGGGAGGTTTAATATTTAGAAAAATGAATACGTTTCGGAGTTGCTTGCATGACATTTACACAGAAATAAAGAACAAAGTGGCCTTGTCCCAACACGATGACAAACGTTTTGTTATTCCTAATACTACTAAAACATTACCGTGGGGGCACCGTGACATATCATTTTTTCAGAGCGAACAAGAACAAAATATAGAACGACTGATAGTTGCCATAAATAATATGGAGAAAAAAAATGAAAACTTGGACGCTTTACTTGCAGCAATAGCTGATTTAAGCCAATAATTAATTTAAAATTTTTATTTCATCTTCTAACGTAAAGGTCGAAAATTCGAATACATGAACTAAACTGGAAAATTCAAACTACAAAATTTCACCAATATTTAATTGTAACATTAATATACAAAATTATTGTGATAATTTTAAGTACTTTCAAATAATAGAATAAAAATATCTAAATAAAAATCACAGTGTTGTTATTAGTAAACCTTTCTCCCAAAATAAGTTAAATATCGATTAGGTTAAATCGTAAATTATAAATAATGTAGGTAGTGACTTGAAGAGGTGTGTGTAATGATACAGTTTTACAATGTAAGAGTAGGTGACGTTGCTAAAACTAAAATGTCGTTTTATGCTGCAGTCAGGAATGTGATGTCATTTCAAATAGAAAGTTGTTGCGTCAGTTATTCGATGTGCGCATGACATTTAGAAAAGTTTGACGTCACTTTGTAGCGGGATTCTGTTGAGACAAAGAAAATCAACAGTGGGGTGAAAGCTTGGCTTGCATAAATCACGTGATGTCGTCCAACCAATGAGAGACGAGAGTGGTCACCCACTCCCTACCGTTGGAGGGGGAAGTTAGCTTGGCTTGGGTTTGAGGACGCTTACAAGATTCTTTCCGTCTTCGCCTGTGCTAGTGTGTGCAAGTGTGCTCTCGTGAATTTCATTGCTCAGTTTTTGTGAATTTGTGAACAAAATGGTAAGAACCGTTAAAAACGTATCATCTGCTGGTGGGCGTAAAAGGCGCTCGTCGACACCGCCACCAACTTTACCGCCCTTGACTTTAATGACGTATTTGGCTACGTTTAAACCATCACCTGACGCATCTACAGCGTCAGGTTCCGCCATTAATGGCGGTGCTGTGAAGTCAGCAATACAAAATCCATCCTCTGGCAGAGTTAATGTTTTAAACAACATTATTGTTAAAGATGGTATTGCTGCTGACGTTGGGGGCGCTTCGTGTTCTAACGAAGGCGGTAGTCAGCTAGCGTATCATGGGCACCATCAGCAGATGCACGGCAATATACATCCTGGCGCAGATTTACCTGTTTTGCACCTTGAAGATGGTGACCTCGGCAATACCGTCAATGTCACCGTATCCAGGGGTAATGCAGGTAAAGCCGTTCATACCCCGAAATTACATGGTTTGGCTTTAAACAAAAAATTTAAAGTCACACCATCTACTTCAGGGTGTCAGGATGTACGCGCATCTCATCCGCGCAAATCATCTATGTCTCTGGTGGCACATGACTCCGATGACGACTTTTTGCCTAGTGTTAGCACTGGTAATGTAAACAACAATAAAAACACAAAGTCGTCGTCGGCGCCATCAAAAGGTAAAGGTAGACGTACAGAAACACAATCCATAGACTGTGACGCGACTTTATGGGACGAAATAATGGATTTCACGCAGACAGTTGTACCTGCCCCTCTAAGTCCGCTACCTGCTTCACCAAAAAAAATTAAGGTTTCGGCAGGTAAAGGGCAGGTAAAACCGTCTGCGTCGTTTGTGGCTGTACCTCTACCTGGCAATAGCGCATTACAACAGCCAAGCTGTTCTAATGCGGTGTTGCCACCACCACGCAATGACGCATTAGAACAACCGGGTTGCTCTAATGCGGTGTTGCCACCGCCGCCAGAGGTAGCTCCGATTGTGAATGAGAATCCGCCCCCAGCACAAGCGGACTCTGATTCTGAATCGGAGGTGTTCTCGCAAGTTGACACCAAAACATCTGTTAAACAATTTTTTAAAATATACGGTCAACTTAAGAGAACACATGATTTAAATTTGAGGCTTTGTCGGGATCATCCGAAAATCTTGCGTCGTGCTGCTGATATGCGGGAAAGAGCCGCAAAATTAGAGGCCGACGTAAAGAGACAAAGGGAGGCTCTCGACAAAACTGCAAAGCAGATGAGGTTTATTTCGGACCAAATGGGTGGCTGAGCACTTGCGCACACGCGGCGGAAAGTTATTTTAAGTTAGATTTTAAGTTAGTTAAGAATATTGTTAGTTAGATAAGATTATTGTTAATTAGGTTTAAAATATAGTATTAATAAAAAAACATTAAAAAAATAAATGCCAAAAAAAAATTTAAAATGTTGTCAAAAAAATAAATGACAAAAATAATTAAAAAAATAAATGCCCCAAAAAAAAATAAAAATTTGTCAAAAAAGATAAATGACAAAAATAATTAAAAGATCATACAAATAAAGGCAAATTAATTAAGTTAGATTTTTAAGTTATTTAAGAATATTGTTAGTCAGATAAGATTGTTAATTAGGTTTAAAATATATTATTAATAAAAAAATATTAAAAAAAATTAAAAAGTTTGTCAAAAAATAAATGACAGAAATAATTTAAAAAAATGATACAAATAAAAGACAAAAAATGATAAAAAATAAATTACTGTGTATTATTATGTAAGAATATATTGTTAGTTAGATAAGATTATTGTTAATTAGGTTTAAAATATATTAATAATAAAAAAATTTACAAAAATATTGAAAAATGATAAAAAAATTATTAGTATATTCGTAAATTATTATATAAGAATATGTATTGTTAGATTAGGAAAAATTATAAAATTATTTACCATAATTATGTAAGCATATATTGTTAGGTTAGGTTAGGTTAGACTAGGTTAGGTTAGGTTAGACTAGGTTAGACTAGGTTAGGTTAGGTTAGGTAACGTTGGGTTACATATTGTAGTATAATGCAAAGCGCTGGGGGGCGAAGCCCCACAGCGGGGGCCGCCGGGGGGCTTCGCGATTGCATCAACTAAATCTATGTATTAAAATCATGCAATATTCTTAAGAGTTTATTAAGTAAATAAATGTATTAAAATGACTTTACAATTAATTTATTAACTAAAACTATTTATTAAATTATTTACAATGTTTAATTTATATGGATGCCTAATCTGTTCCCTCGCGGACATTATCGCACTCTATCAAGAGCTGATAATCTGACCAGTGGCTCTGGTCAGGTGATGGCTGGCCGTCTGGATCGTAGAACACCGTTTCCATAGACCATGCTGATGGTGATGTTGCCCTATCAGTGCTGCTGTCCGGGGGGTTATCTTGGTCTCCCTGGTCCTCGCCTAGATTCTCACCTATCCAATAAGATGAAGGTGATATTGGTCTGTCGTCAATGCTATCTGGGGTAGCTTGGTCTTCCTGGTCCTCTTCGTCTTCCTGGTCCTCTTCGTCTATCGAATACGATGGAGGTGACCGTTCCCACCAATCACTGCTGTCTGGGCCGTATTCACTAGGCATTGACCAGGTCGATGACGTTGATCTTGAGTCGGTGCTGGAGGAGATGCAATTTACTTGAGAAGTGTCCATGATGTTAATAATTTTAAATCTGACAAACAAGAGCATTGCTGTGTGTTATATAAAGCAAACTAATCTCCACCCCCAACAGTGGCGCCTCCTACAAACATTACTTTACAGGCATCTCTATTGATGAGGGAGAGGGGGTAAACATTTAATGTATAGTGTTTTACTGAATGAATGAATAAGTCAGGTTGGCCGAGTGGTTAAGGCGTCAAACTTCACTAATTAAAATTCATAATAACACGTATCCTATGATTGGATATGAATACCCCCTCTATTATTTTAGAGTGACTCCCTCCCCACACTACTATATATATGGGAGTAATATTAAACCAAACTTAGTTGCATTTACTATTTCTATCTATATACCACGTATCGAAATGGCAAATCCATCTATTATATCTATTCTAAGACGGTTGGCGCAAGAAGATTCCAATAATTGGATGCTGTTCAATCCTGAGGCCGCGGAGATAGGGATACCTGCTGAGGCTGTGGAGATTGGAGCACCTGCTGATGTTGATGCCAATGGTGCCAACATCGATATCCAGGAAGTCATCGAAGGCGGCGAAAATGGTATAGTGGACGATGGAGTCGACGAAATGGTGGACGATGGTATAGAAGTCGATGTTGCGGACCTCATCGAGGAAGACCAGCACGAGATGGCTTTCCAGATAAAAGATATGATGGCTGGTACAATGGACAAGGTGTGTGCTACAGCGGCCTTCGTTGTGGTATGCAGCATTGACCAGGGAAAATATTTTATGTGCACTAGGTGCTACGTATCGTATTCTCGCATGGTCGTAGAGGGGGCTGTTCACCAACACGCAAGTCTGCACAACACGGTTGAGTGGTGGGACGTACCTACCATAAAGTGCAAAGCTTGTGGCGATGACACAGTGACAGTCGGTGCCATCGAAGGTTGTTTTGTGTGCAATAATACTGGAAAAAGAACAGTACCCATATAATAGTATTAGATTTTCTAGTTTGTACTTTTTATATTATTTTTTATGTTTGTTTAATGTTTAATTATAATTTTTAATTATATTTTATTAATTTTATGTTTTATGTTATATGTATATTTGTATCATTCTTATAATATAGATTGTAGGAAAATAAAAAGGAATTAAAACATTTATGTGTATGTTTATTATCTTTCAAGTGTTAGCATCTACATTAACTATTAGGGCTAAACATTTCAATATAAAATATAGCAAAATAATTATTACAGCTAAGATAAAGAATAAATATGTATGGGCTATTTCAATACAATACTAGTTTGTTTCATGAGAAAATAAATGTTACCTCAGCTAATAGTTATGGGTGTAATACACTAAATCTAAAATTTATTAAATCGACTGATGATATTAAACTATAGCAGTTTCATCAATCCATGAACTCTGTTCTAAGGGCAATCCCAGCCATTTAACGAACAGTTTGTTTCCTTTCTTTCTTAAAACTTTCTCTACTAAATATACATCAGGATGTTTACTTTTCTGCAACTCCATTTCATAAAAACCACCCTTTATTAGTCGACCCGTCATATCTTCAAGCAGGTAAGTTGTGGGGTTCGTTACATTTATTTTTACGACTTTAAAAAGTTCTGTTGAAAAATTTGCCGTATACCCTTTTTCAAATATACCTTTGAATTTACTAATTCTCACTATGTCCCCAATATGAAATTTAGGTTTTACAAAAATTTTAATACGATTGTATGCAGTTAAACGTGTAGTAGATGTGACATCCGCAGGCTTCATACCAGTTGTACTATGCACCTTATTATTGTACATTTTTGTTATGTTGGATAGAATGTCGAACCATTTGTATTTTCCTCTAACTGAGAACTCCTTATATAACCAGTTTTTTAGGGTTCTTATTACTCGTTCTACTATTGCTGCTTTTTTCGTGCTATACGTGGAATAATGATTGATATTATGTTCCTTCATTAATGTGGCAAAGATTTTATTGTAAAATTCTGTACCATTGTCACTCTGCAAGTTGAGAGGGTTGTAACCAGAATCTTGAAAGATGCTTTTCATAGCCCAGCTAACTTGGCTACCAGTTTTATTTTTAACGGGTCTACACCACACATATTTGGAATAACAATCAATCACCACGAGAATGTAGCGGTAACCTTTATTGTCAGATGCAAATGGTTGCATTTCTGCCAAATCTATTTGCCATAAATCGCCATATCCTTTAATTATAGTCCTTCTTCTACGAAAATTTCGTCTAGCACATCTATGTAACTCGTTAACAACTTGTAATTTTTCGCTGCTAACCTCCATTATAAAATTGTCTTCAGTTATATATCAACTTCAGGCATTAGTTCTGGTGGAAATGCTAGGGCTCCGGATTGCACCTTCTTTGGTTGGAGTTCGGTGGCAATATGCTCTAATTTAGAGATTCTAGTGATTAAAGTATTGTGATTGTTTATGGCCGAACGTTTAACTTCAGAAATTACTTTGTCAACATATTTCCTCATTTCTATTTTCATTTTCTGCATCATCTCATTATTTTGTTTATTGAAAATATTGCGATTTTCTTCTCCACTTTTTATAAGTCCCACATCAACATATTTTTTCATTTCCCCAGTAATTATATCGGCTGTATTAAAAATAGCTTTGGCAGCATTTTCATCATTTGTTTGTAGACGCTTGTTAACGTAATTACATGTTGCACCATCTTGATCATCGACAGGTTCCCCTAGATTTTTTAAACGCTTGTTTTGAATATCATAGTGATTATCTCTGGTTAGTTTAAAACCAACACCAGGTAATCCACGCAGGGCTTTTAACTTATTCACACTAGCTCTTTTACTGCGACCAAATTTGTCAATAGTGTTGTTTACAGTAGACATTTCTGACTGCATCTGATACAGTTTATAAATTACAGACTATATAATACTTATTGAGTATAATGATGTTTTATTTCCTCTTTAATACACAATTTTTTCTTCCCTAAGTTCTGATATTATTTCTATTATTTCATTGTCGTGGTTGTTATTTCCCGCCATTTTTGAACTCCATAAAAGGCGTAGACGATCCACAAGTTCGTTGGGTTTATTCCAGTAAATAAATTCTTTATCATTATTTCTATACAATTTGTGGGTAGGTACACGTCTTAATCCATAACCACTTGTTGATGATCGTGTCTCAATTGTAGAGGATGTTAATGGTTTGATAATTTTGTGAAATTTTGTACGTTTAGTGGTGTTATAGCCACTCGCTACATTGAATTTTTTGTAAGGCGCTTTTGTTTTTCTTAGTATTTCTCCATATATCTTCCACCTTCTCTATTATCATCTAAAATTGGTGGGCGTTTTAGAAATATTAGATCGTACAATTTCGGACTACCTAGATACACGCCAAGTTTCTTATTTCCATACCACAGTGTAATATTTCCATGGGAAAAACGTATTTCCGCATTGCCCATAAGCAGTTTGTCTGTCTTGGGATCTACACGCACTCCATATAAAGTATCATACCTGGAATCACCAGATTCTAAATTTTGTATATGTCTTTTTACTACGTCATATCCTTTTTCTAGTTTTCTAGCTAGAGAAGTTTCAGATACGGGGGTTGTTCTTATAGACGATGGTGGAGTTTCCATGATGGAGGTAAACGGTGGATCATCATCATCGCCTAAATACTTATCAGATACTCCTTCAGAAGCACTCTCCCATGGCACTGCCCTCTGAGTAGACACCCTTGATGATGATGATGGTGGTTGTTGGGCGTGTGGTTTGTTCTCCGCTGCTGAAGATATAGCATTTAAAGGTTCAGTTATTGGTTGATAGATCTTTTCAAGTGTTACATGCATCTCCATATCTTTGTTCTTAATAGAGTTAAACTTCTTACGTACCGCATCTGTAGCCTCAATCAACTGTCGCTTGAGGGCTATTTCACTACTGGGATGTGCAAGATTATTATATTTTTTATTATCTTTGGTAACCTTCATCTTAGCGCATACGTAAACGAAGTAACCCTAACGAAGTATGTGGTTCAAGTGAAGTTTTCATTAAAATGCATTATGGATATATGAAGCTATCAAACCCTTTTCTATATCGGCCACCTTGTACTTCTCTATCCTTATCAATCACTAGAAACCCATATTTGTCATTCCAGCACTCTGCACACATATTTTGAAATACTGTAAACGTTACATCGGGTGACACATGATCGGAAAATATGTGGTGAAGGTTCACGTCGTCCTGTTTAAAGACAATAATTAAATTACTATTGTCTCTTATTAGCTGCTTCGGTATTCGAGAATATGTCTGACCAAGATAAAAACAATCCACATTTCTATGGCGGCCCATACTAAAATATGCTCTTATAACATCTTGCTTCTCACATATCACATCATCAAATATAAATAAAGACTCCGGCTTTGCCTCGGATGGTTCCACTATTTGCGTTCCGTTACTAAATGTATAAAATCCTAACCCCTTAATCGGCGCTAGTACCTTACGTAGATACTCATACTTGGGTTGATTTATAGACTTTGAGTATAGGTAAATATTTAAAAAGCGTAAACCTAAGCGATGGGTGATCAAAGATATTAAGACGTTTGTTTTCCCACAATTCGACGGTCCTATTATGAGGGCACGTACAGTTGAAGGTAGTAGTGGTCCATGACGATTATGTGCACTTAACCCACGCCCAACTTTTTCATCCAAATTATCTATGGAAAGAGTTTGTTTCTGCTTCACAATGTGCATTGTATAGCGGCTAATTGGTATATAAATAGATGTGTGACTTGCAACTCTTATTTAAATGGTTTCCACCATACGATACACACGTGAAAAACGTACGAAGCGCGGTAGAGGATTAGTTAATTCCCTGATTAATAAGCTCCCCGTCGAGTTGCATTTGCCAGGTTATCAATTTTGTGGTCCAGGCACAGATTTAAATAAACGGCTGGCACGAGGTGATCCTGGCATAAATCAGCTCGATAAAGCGTGCAAGCAACACGATATTGCATACGACAAAAACAGCAGTAACCTAGCAGCCCGCCATAAAGCAGACTATCAGCTTGAACAGGCTGCGTGGAAACGGGTGAAATCCAAAGACGCAGGACGTGGAGAAAAGGCCGCTGCTTGGTTAGTTACAACTATAATGAAAGGAAAACAACGTCTTGGTATGGGATGTAATTTAACAATATCTCGTAATCCAATTAGGAAACGAATCATCAAGAAAACAAAGAAGGGTAAGAAGAATGTTAAAAAGACAGCGTTTGGATCTGGGATAGTACGAAAAGTGCGTGACACACTGCGAAGTGCTGGAGGCAAAAAAGTAAAAGACCAAAAGAAGGCGGTTGAAATTGCTCTAAAAGCTGCACGTCGATATATAAAACAGGCCGGTGGAAAACGCAATATTCGAACACCTCGAATTATACCAATACCAAAAGTTGGCGGTATTTTACCTCTAATACCCATTTTTGCTGGATTATCTGCATTGGGTAGTTTGGCGGGTACGGCTGCTGGTATTGCTAAAGCTGTAAATGATGTGAAAAAGGGTAGAGAAGAATTAGCTGAAGCAAATCGGCACAACAGAAGTATGGAAGCAATAGCTATGAAAAGTGGTAAGGGGATGTATATGAAGCCATACCGAAAGGGGATGGGTCTTTATCTAAAACAGAATTCAAAAAACTAATAGACTCCCTACCTCGGAGATCTCTTACCGACATTGATCTTAAATATTATGCTAATAAAATGAAGGTAGCATACTTTCGAGGTGTATTTATGCGTGACTCACTACCAAGACATGGGCCACATTACAATGAATCCGCAATAATCAATTTGGATAGTATATATGGTCCTGGGACACATTGGGTGGCATATAAAAAACGAGGTAGTTTAGTAAATTATTTTGATAGTTTTGGCGACTTACCCCCACCTATAGAATTAGTTACATATTTCAATAACGATTCAAGGAGGGCCAACCAAATATTCTATAACTACAAACGTGTACAGAATTTTAACACAGTGTTGTGTGGACATTTGTGTTTAAAGTTTCTCTCTACGAAACAAATATAAAACGCCATGGAACTGAAATCTATGACCCCAGCAATAGATCGAGAAGGTATCAAGCGAATGGGTCACTCACTAATTGCATTCTCCCGTTTGCGTAGTCTGTTGAAGATGAGCAAACAACAACTAGCAGATATGCCCAAAGAGGTGATGATTGGGTTGGCTTCACATGAAATTGCATTAGTATGGGATAAGCTACCTACACATCTTCAGAACGATGTCGATATATTAAAATATCAATATTGTACAGAACATTACCTTAATGATTATGAAAGCAATGTTGACGTAAATGATGGTCCAACACCTAGAAAAATGTTTTGCTGCTATTGTAAGGTAAACGATGTAAATGTGGCATCCAATAACAATGTAAATATATTACCATCAACTTCTAAGAAGAGGAAATTATACCATTATTGCTGTAATGCACAATAAATTGGGTAACACAATTTAATTATATCAGTAATGTCGTACACGTTCACACTAACGAGCCGCTTAAGTGAGCTAAGTGTCAACTTTGATCCACCCATTGAACTGGATAGGAGCAGTCGTCATGGGTTAGGTTTAATTGGATTCTACTCTTACAACTCCATATACAATGTGGATGAAACAAATAACATCTTCCAATATAGGGTTAGTGCTAAAGATACATTCACTACTGTTCACATACCTCTGGGGGCTTATGAAATTGATGAAATCTATGCTGCAATGTTGAAAGCTATGAATATTGATGGAAAGGATTACACGCAAATATTCACTTTAAGGGCAAACAACAATACCTTAAAGTGCGAGATTTTGTCAAAGTATGAAGTAGATTTTAGACAACCAAATTCAATAGGAAGTCTGTTGGGATTTGGACAAATATATTTACAACCAAATAAAAATTACGAATCAACACAGCCTGCTGATATTATGAAAGTAAGGATGATACGCGTAGATTGCAATATTATTTCTGGAGCTTATCTGAATGCAGAAGAGTCACACACTCTCTTTGAATTTGACATAGACGTTGAGCCTGGCTACAAACTTACTAGAGAACCCAAAAATATCATATATTTACCTGTTAGACCTAAAGGGTGTCAGTTAATAGACAACATCACACTACGCATACTGGACGACAACGGTGATTTGATCGATTTTCGAGGTGAGAAAATTATTGTAAGGCTAGAATTGAAGAAAGTCGGATATCACCAACCAAATGGGTTTTCGATATAAACAGCGACAGCAAGTACATCACCATCAGTATGATACTGTAGCGAACAACAGTATAGATAAAAAGAAAGGGAGATGTGGAAAGCAATTCATTCAAAGTCTATACCTTAAACAGTTAAGACATAGATTGTCAGTTGAGGATCAAGCCTTTTTAAAATCTATTGGATTAAAACTGCGAAAAAATTGGTCATAATAATGGTGGCTACTGCAACTAGTGACAAACTTGAGGTGTTTGATGAACCTGTGTTAGATCATTCCCTAGTTAGCCTACATGAGCATACATATAAACCATATGGATCCCCATATTACAGAAACTCTGATGAAATACGTATTCCCATCAATTTTCAAGATGTTATACTCGACATTTCAGAAAGTTATATATACATAGAGGGAAAATTTACTCCTAGCGACACCACAAAGCGTTGTTATTTATCCAATAATGCACTAACATTTCTCTTTGAAGAGATACGACTGGAAATGGGTGGTGAACAAGTAGCAGTAGTTAGAAGACCTGGTATTACTACCACAATGAAAACTATGGTGTCGTATGGGCAAACGCATGCACGCTCATTAATAACAACAGGTTGGGGTCTCACTCAAACGAGACAAGATATTTTAGATACCGCCAGTCACGTGTTCAGTGGCAAACTACCCCTTAAGTTCCTTATGGGTTTTGCAGAAGATTATACCAAAGGCATACTGAATGTGAAGCAAGAATTAATTATGATAATTGCACGCTCATTTAAAGACTCCTATATCGGTGAGGTTGATGCAGAGTTGGAAATCAGCAAAATTGAGTGGAAGATAAGGCACATTGTACCTGAAGATCGACAAAAGTTAAAATTATTGAATCGAATTAATAAAAGTGGTAATAATACCAAAGTTAAGATGGTCTACCGTGCGTGGGATTTTTATGAGCTTCCCTGTCTACGCGATACTACCTATGACATATGGGCTCTTAAACTCTCCACCCGTCTTGAAAGCCCACTTTTCATCCTTCTTGGCTTTCAAGGCACTGATCAGGCCAATGATAGAACAAAGGATGTTACACAGTTCAAACACGCAGACATAAATAATATTCGACTATTTCTAAACTCTGAAGTATATCCATATGAACGTTGGAATTTAGATTTCGATAAGAAGCTCGATTCTGCAGCATATTATGCTTATGAGAACTTCCAACGTAGTTACTATGATAAAGATATGAGCGAACCCATGATGGATCTTGGGGAATTCAGGAAGAATCCTTTGTTTGTCATTGATTGTTCACACCAACCTGTTGCAGTGAAATCATCTACTGTCGACATAAAAATAGAATTTGAAACACGAAAAGCGAAATTTCCGGAACAAACTCGAGTGTATGCACTTATACTTCATGATACATATTTAAGTTATAACGCATTAGATGGCTCGGTTCAGAATGGCTTTCTCGATGTCAAGTAAAAAAAGAAAATATTTATTATTGTGGAATTAAGTAGTGCAACCTATTTCTATCAAGATATCTGGATAATTTTATCAACAATAATCATGATGTACTTGCAACTGTTTATTTTCTCAGAATGTAATTGTAGAATTAAATATAAAATTAAAATAAAAACTGTTCTAATTATACTATGATTGTATTTTTTGTTGTGTATAAGAAATATGAAATAAAATGAATGTAATCTTTTAATGTGTATTTTATTTATTCAGTTTTATAATATAATATAAAATACAGAATATTGTTTACTACAGATACATACAATATTTGGTGTAATAAATATGACAATAGAAGATGAATATTATTTATGTATCTACATTGTTATCTTCTACATCAGACTGGTCGAGTTGATATTTTTCAATAATATTCTTAGGTAGGTACTCCATTATCTCGTATAGAAAATGTTTTAGTTCCACTCTGTCCATATGCTCACAAAACTCATCCAAATTTAAGAAGCCACGGGAATATCTATCACATAGATTTACACCAATGCTATACGCTTTAGAAGCTTCTTTAACCCGTCGAACTTCTTCAGCGTCGAAGCAGATATTCATATCATAATTTAATGAAACCAATGCATCCCTTATTAAGTCATCTAGTTTACAAGACAATCTCTCAATGGCAGATTTAATGTCTTCTGCAGGGGTCCATGTTTGGGTTGAATATTGCATCCACATCTTTGCTGCGTACCTACAAATAAAAAATGAAATGTAAAAAAATATATAAAAAACAGCACTAAATGGACTTACGTTTGAGCTATTGGTGTACACGAAGTAAAAATATGTTGTACAAATGTCAATTTAGATATATCAGAATCTTTATAGGCTAACAAGTGATACTATTCTATAATACTCCTAGCATTCTTCCACAATATTCCATTTCTACTTAATACTTAAACTTAGCTAACTTAAATACTTTACGATTATTTTTGTTTGAGAATTAAACACCGAAACTTATTAATGGACTAGATTTTGCTCCAGGATAAGCTGGAGAACTTTGTCCTAAATATGTCAATGTAACTTTACCATTTGACGAATTTATTTTATCGATAGTGTTCTCACATATAATTTCCACAAACCGTTTCGGTAAAAATGATTTAAAAGTCGTAATTGAACTTTCCTCAAACAAAGTTACTATGATTGATTTTCCAAATCTTGTATTAACCAAAGATATTTTTTTTATGATATAAGGTTTATTTAAAATTAACGCTGAAATGGATCTTTGCTCTAAAACCTGCATATCTTGATTTATTAGCTCATTAAGTGCTAATAAGTCAACTTCGGAAATTGCCATATTTAAAATGAATATAATGAAAGAATTATAAAGAGTAATATAAGATATTGCTCACTTGAAATAACTGAAGTCACTGACTGCACTAGGCTGATTTGTTAGCTGTAGATGGTTCACGATAGAACACGATAGAAATGATTTTGTGTTGCGACTACATCTTCTTTATAGCAGTCTAGCTGAGCTACCCCACCACCACTACTTGGAGTACTCATACACATATTGGTATATACACTAATTACAACTACAATTGCATTGCACCACTCCAATTACCTCTATTGCAATTACATCAGTCTAATTACTGCACATTACTCTACTTACCTCTATTGCAAATACATCAGGCTAATTACCTGCAATACTCTAATTACCTCTATTGCAATTACATCAGTCTAATTACCGACATTACTCTAATTACCCTAGTTACCCCCACCACAAAAAAAAGGGTGGGGGGAGACCCAGCTCCGCCATTACCACTCTACTGACCGGCAACCTCCTCGCGGTGCACCCCAGACAGGGAGGGGTAACCCTCTCTGACAAATGTCGGCCGTGGGTCCTCAGGGCTAACCATCCTGGGGACTCATCTCCTCTGGTTCTCGACCAAAACGGAGGACAGGCCCCTCACAATCGACCCCATTCGGATGGGGGTCAAAGACAGATGGGAGGGGCCATACCGGACGGTCTTAACGATGACGACTTTGCAAACGTACATGGACGCTTTAGGTGGACGGAGGGATTAAGGGATGACCTGCTGACCTGCTACGAGAGCAGCGAACCTGGGCGCAGGGGATACATGGCGCGATTACACCGGTTGTGGTGCGATATGCACCCGGAGTATCGCGCCTTCTCTCAACAACATCTGAGAGATCAAGTATCCTTCCTGCGCAGAACAGGTTACGTAAGGGCACCTCGTCAGCGTGAGGAAGTGCCTGCCGCACTTCCACTGCGGCAAATACCAGCTGACGAGGAACATCCTCCTGAGTACACCGATATCGCTTTAAGGACGAGGGTTAACCTTAACACCAGGGTTAACCCAAAGCCACAAGACCTGGCACGAATGGATTCGTTGATTAGTGAGAAGCTTCCAGAAGATGCCAACATCTGGCAGATCAACAGCGCGGTGTATGCTGCCGCCAAGCAACTCGTCCCACAACAGCGCCTGGCAAGCGCAGTTGATAGGGTCGGGAAAGCTAAGCGGCGCGTACAGAAGATCGAAGCTAAAATTCGATCAGCAAGGCAACACGCTTCTCGAATCCAGAGTGTGGTGGATTATATAGTCGCAGGTAGACCATTTACACCGAAGGTCCGGCGAGTGGCAGCCGGACTGAGACGCCAACACCACACTCTAAATCGCACAGTGCTGCAGACCATCAAGCAGCACTGTCTAGATAGGATTCGAGCGCTTATGGCTATTAAGAAAACTTTGGTCAGGCGAATGCGGAGTTTGGAACAAAACAAATTGTTTCAAACAAACCCGTCTCGCCTGTTCCAAGAGCCACAGCGTGTTGTCGAAAATCCGCCAACTGTTGATAATGTCGAAGCCTTCTGGAAAGGAATCTACGAAGTCGCGAGTCCATTCGATAATGACACTCCAGCTATAGCACACTTCGAGGCTCTCTGTCGTAGAGTCTTAGAAGAGCCAGACGAAGTGTGCCCGGCAATCAGTACGGAAGAGGTTCAACAAGCACTTGTTGGAACCAAGAACTTCGCTGCCCCGGGTCCAGATGGTATAAACAACTGGTGGTGGAAGAAGTTTCCTTCCACCCACCGCCATCTGGCCCGAGTTTTCAACTCATGGTTGAACGAGGGGCAGCAAATTCCGGACTGGTTTGTCGAGGGGCGAACTGTGCTAATCCCCAAAAAGGGGGATCTGTCTGACCCAAAAAATTATAGGCCGATTACCTGCCTCAACTCCTGCTACAAGTTATTTACTCGTATCTTGTATACCAGGATGTTGAGGTCTGTTGATCCGGTCTACCAACAGATAAACGAACAGCGTGGTGCCAAGAAGGGCCTGGCAGGTTGCAAGGAAAACCTGCTGATAGACCGCTGTATTACACAGGATTCTGTGCAGTACAAGCGGAATCTGTCAATGGCCTGGATTGATTATCGCAAGGCATTTGATACAACATCCCACGAGCTTTTGTTACACTTGCTCGGATGTCTTGCGGTACCAGCACCACTAGTGAGATGCATTGAACAACTGTTGCCGCTTTGGAGAACTCGCTTCACCATAACATCCGGTGCCGAGCGAGTTTCGACAGAGTTGGTGACATTTAAGAGAGGAGTGTTTCAGGGTGACTCTTTGAGTCCGCTCCTCTTCTGCATCTCACTGCTGCCGCTATCTGTTGGACTCCGCCAAACCCGCGGGTATCAGTGTGGGCCACCCAGCAACCGGAGGCATAAGGTCACCCATCTATTTTATATGGATGACCTTAAACTCTATACCTCCGGAGAGCGAGAACTTCAAAATGCTCTCAGGGTGGTCGAGGAATACACGCGGGCAATTGGAATGGAGTTTGGGTTGGACAAATGCGCAGTCGTCCACCTCAAGAGAGGACGATGCGGGGATTTCCACGAAGATGCGCAGCTCGCAGACGGAAGCATCCTACGACATTTGGATGCCGGAGAGACCTACACATACCTGGGTGTGGAACAACGTCACATCCAGGATGTGAACCAAATAAAGGATTCTTTCCGTGGCAAGTACAGACACCGACTCCGAAAGATTTGGTCTTCTGAACTTTCGGGGAAGAACAAGGTGTCTGCCACTAATATGCTTGCCGTTCCGATTCTGCTCTACTCCTTTGGAGTAGTTAAATGGCGAGTAGATGAGCTGCGCCAATTGGACAGGGATACCCGCAAAATGATGAATATCCATAGGAGTATTCATCCTAGATCGTCCGTTCCTCGTGTGTACCTCCCACGTCAACGGGGGGGCCGAGGACTCTTGAGTCTGGAGTGTATGCATGGCAGAGTAGCACTAAGTATGGCATGTAATATCCTAAGGAGCTCGGATCCGCTCCTACGGTTAGTGAGAGATCATGAAACCGTGGAAGTTGGCGCTTTATTGTTTAAGGCAGCACAGAGGGCCGCAGATGAACTCGGTCTCGTGTTCGACTACAGGCGAGGAGGCAGGCGAGGTGCTGATGCAGAATCAGTTACTGAGCTTCCGCCGAATCGTCTGACAGCCCAAATTAAGGCTGCCGAACAGAGGAATCTGTTCAGGCAGCACGTCGATAAGCCCCTGCACGGTGTTTTCTTTAACAACATAGAAGCACTGGGTTTATCGACAGAGCTGACCTTCGCATTCTTAAGGTCAGCGGGGTTGAAGTCGGAGACCGAGGGATTCATTGTGGCCTGCCAAGATGGTGTTATTAATACATTGGTCTATCGGAGTCGCGTGATGGGTGTAGAGGTTCCTGATATCAACTGCAGGACCTGCCGTCAGGCGCCGGAGTCGCTCATGCATCTATTATCTGCATGTCCGATTTATGCGACTTCAGCCTACATCCAACGACATAACGCGGCTTTACGAGTGCTATACTACCATCTTCGGCACTCGTACAAGATAGACCAAACACCAGTGCTGCCTTATATCCCCGGAGATATCGAGTCCGTTGTCGAGAACGAGAAATGCCGGATTTACTGGAACTACTCGTTCCCGACCGTCAGGCGAATTCAAGCCAATAAGCCTGACATAGTCCTCCTCGACCATCAGACCAAGGTGATGTATGTCATCGAGTTCTCAGCACCTGCTGAGACAAACATCGCCTTGAAGGAGGAGGAGAAACGGACTAAATACAGAGATCTCCGGTACGAGCTCCAAGTGCTATACCCAGGCTACTCTGTCAAGATGGTCGTCCTGATAATCGGTGTACTCGGAGGTATGAAGCCCACGCTGCTCTCCGCATTAAAGACCATGCCTGCCTGCCAAACATCGGCAGAATGGTTGGCTGGTCAAATGCAGAAAGCGGTCATCCTGGGATCCCTCCGTCTACTTAGGGCACACGAGTCTGGAATCTACAGTGACTAACCCTGCGGGATGTGGGGAGTTGCTGTAGATTATTCGCTGGCGCTCTCTCTGTGTGGTGTCGGAGGCCACAGGGAGATTGTCCAGCATTAGGTTCGGGAAACCGAAAAAAAAAAAAAAAAAAAAAAAAAAAAAAATAATAACAATAATAATAATAATAATAAGGGGGTGCGAAATGCGGACCGGCAACCTCCTCGCGGTGCACCCTGGACAGGGAGGGGCAACCCTCCTTGACAAATGTCGGACGTGGGTCCTCAGGGCTAACCATCCTGGGGACTCTTTTCCTCTGGTTTTCGACCGAGACAGAGGACAGGCCCCTCACAATCGACCCCAATCTGTCAATGGCCTGGATTGATTATCGCAAGGCATTTGATACAACATCCCACGAGCTTTTGTTACACTTGCTCGGATGTCTTGCGGTACCAGCACCACTAGTGAGATGCATCGAACAACTGTTGCCGCTTTGGAAAACTCGCTTCACCATAACATCCGGTGCCGAGCGAGTTTCGACAGAGTTGGTGACATTTAAGAGAGGAGTGTTTCAGGGTGACTCTTTGAGTCCGCTCCTCTTCTGCATCTCACTGCTGCCGCTATCTGTTGGACTCCGCCAAACCCGCGGGTATCAGTGTGGGCCACCCAGCAACCGGAGGCATAAGGTCACCCATCTATTTTATATGGATGACCTTAAACTCTATACCTCCGGAGAGCGAGAACTTCAAAATGCTCTCAGGGTGGTCGAGGAATACACGCGGGCAATTGGAATGGAGTTTGGGTTGGACAAATGCGCAGTCGTCCACCTCAAGAGAGGACGATGCGGGGAATTCCACGAAGATGCGCAGCTCGCAGACGGAAGCATCCTACGACATTTGGATGCCGGAGAGACCTACACATACCTGGGTGTGGAACAACGCCACATCCAGGATGTGAACCAAATAAAGGATTCTCTCCGTGGCAAGTACAGACACCGACTCCGAAAGATCTGGTCATCAGAACTTTCGGGGAAGAACAAGGTGTCTGCCACTAATATGCTTGCCGTTCCGATTCTGCTCTACTCCTTTGGTGTAGTCAAATGGGGAGTAGATGAGCTGCGTCAATTGGACAGGAATACCCGCAAGATGATGAATATTCATAGGAGTATTCATCCTAGATCGTCCGTTCCTCGTGTGTACCTCCCACGTCAACGGGGGGGCCGAGGACTCTTGAGTCTGGAGTGCATGCATGGCAGAGTGGCACTGAGTATGGCATGTAATGTCATCAGGAGCTCGGACCCACTCCTACAGTTAGTGAGAGATCATGAAGCTGTGGGAGTTGGCGCTTTATTGTTTAGGGCAGCACAGAGGGCCGCAGATGAACTCGGTCTCGTGTTCGACTACAGGCGAGAAGGCCGGCGAGGTGACTCAGTCACTGAGCTTCCGCCTAATCGTCTGACAGCCTACATCAAAGCTGCCGAACAGAGAAATCTGTTCAGGCAGCACGTCGATAAACCCCTGCACGGTGTTTTCTATAACAACATAGAAGCACTGGGTTTATCGACAGAGCTGACCTTCGCATTTTTAAGGTCAGCGGGGCTGAAGTCGGAAACCGAGGGATACATTGTGGCCTGCCAAGATGGTGTTATTAACACATTGGTCTATCGCAGTCGCGTGATGGGTGTAGAGGTACCTGATATCAACTGCAGGACCTGCCGTCAGGCGCCGGAGTCGCTCATGCATTTATTATCTGCATGCCCGATTTATGCGACTTCGGTCTACATCCAACGACATAACGCGGCTTTACGAGTGCTATACTACCATCTACGGCACTCGTATCAGATAGACCAAACACCAGTGCTGCCTTACGTCCCCGGAGATATCGAGTCCGTTGTCGAGAACGAGAAATGCCGGATTTACTGGAACTACTCGTTCCCGACCGTCAGGCGAATTCACGCCAATAAGCCTGACATAGTCCTCCTCGACCATCAGACCAAGGTGATGTATGTCATCGAGTTCTCAGCACCTGCTGAGACAAACATCGCCTTGAAGGAGGAGGAGAAACGGACTAAATACAGAGATCTCCGGTACGAGCTCCAAGTGCTATACCCAGGCTACTCTGTCAAAATGGTCGTCCTGATAATCGGTGTACTCGGAGGTATGAAGCCCACGCTGCTCTCCGCATTGAAGACCATGCCTGCCTGCCAAACATCGGCAGAATGGTTGGCTGGTCAAATGCAGAAAGCGGTCATCCTGGGATCCCTTCGTCTACTTAGGGCACATGAGTCTGGATTCTACAGTGACTAACCCTGCGGGATGTGGGGAGTTGCTGTAGATTATTCGCTGGCGCTCTCTCTGTGTGGTGTCGGAGGCCACAGGGAGACTGTCCAGCAATTTCTTCCGGAAACGGGAAAAAAAAAAAAAAAAAAAAAAAAAAAAAAAAAAAAAAAATAATAATAATAATAATAATAATAAAGCGCAGTTGATAGGGTCGAGAAAGATAAGCGGCGCGTACAGAAGATCGAAGCGAAAATTCGATCAGCAAGGCAACACGCTTCTCGAATCCAGAGTGTGGTGGATTATATAGTCGCAGGTAGATCATTTACACCGAAGGTCCGGCGAGTGGCAGCCGGACTGAGACGCCAACACCACACTCTAAATCGCACAGTGTTGCAGACCATCAAGCAGCACTGTCTAGATAGGATTCGAGCGCTTATGGCTATTAAGAAAACTTTGGTCAGGCGAATGCGGAGTTTGGAACAAAACAAATTGTTTCAAACAAACCCGTCTCGCCTGTTCCAAGAGCCACAGCGTGTTGTCGAAAATCCGCCAACTGTTGATAATGTCGAAGCCTTCTGGAAAGGAATCTACGAAGTCGCGAGTCCATTCGATAATGACACTCCAGCTATAGCACATTTCGAGGCTCTCTGTGGTAGGGTCTTAGAAGAGCCAGACGAAGTGTGCCCAGCAATCAGTACGGAAGAGGTTCAACAAGCACTTGTTGGAACCAAGAACTTCGCTGCCCCGGGTCCGGATGGTATAAACAACTGGTGGTGGAAGAAGTTTCCTTCCACTCACCGCCATCTGGCCCGAGTTTTCAACTCATGGTTGAACGAGGGGCAGCAAATTCCGGAATGGTTTGTCGAGGGGCGAACTGTGCTAATCCCCAAAAAGGGGGATTTGTCTGACCCAAAAAATTATAGGCCGATTACCTGCCTCAACTCCTGCTACAAGTTATTTACTCGTATCTTGTATACCAGGATGTTGAGGTCTGTTGATCCGGTCTACCAACAGATAAACGAACAGCGTGGTGCCAAGAAGGGCCTGGCAGGTTGCAAGGAAAACCTGCTGATAGACCGCTGTATTACACAGGATTCTGTGCAGTACAAGCGGAATCTGTCAATGGCCTGGATTGATTATCGCAAAGCATTTGATACAACATCCCACGAGCTTTTGTTACACTTGCTCGGATGTCTTGCAGTACCAGCACCACTAGTGAGATGCATCGAACAACTGTTGCCGCTTTGGAGAACTCGCTTCACCATAACATCCGGTGCCGAGCGAGTTTCGACAGAGTTGGTGACATTTAAGAGAGGAGTGTTTCAGGGTGACTCTTTGAGTCCGCTCCTCTTCTGCATCTCACTGCTGCCGCTATCTGTTGGACTCCGCCAAACCCGCGGGTATCATTGTGGGCCACCCAGCAACCGGAGGCATAAGGTCACCCATCTATTTTATATGGATGACCTTAAACTCTATACCTCCGGAGAGCGAGAACTTCAAAACGCTCTCAGGGTGGTCGAGGAATACACGCGGGCAATTGGAATGGAGTTTGGGTTGGACAAATGCGCAGTCGTCCACCTCAAGAGAGGACGATGCGGGGAATTCCATGAAGATGCGCAGCTCGCAGACGGAAGCATCCTACGACATTTGGATGCCGGAGAGACCTACACATACCTGGGTGTGGAACAACGCCACATCCAGGATGTGAACCAAATAAAGGATTCTCTCCGTGGCAAGTACAGACACCGACTCCGAAAGATCTGGTCATCAGAACTTTCGGGGAAGAACAAGGTGTCTGCACTAATATGCTTGCCGTTCCGATTCTGCTCTACTCCTTTGGCGTAGTCAAATGGGGAGTAGATGAGCTGCGTCAATTGGACAGGAATACCCGCAAGATGATGAATATTCATAGGAGTATTCATCCTAGATCGTCCGTTCCTCGTGTGTACCTCCCACGTCAACGGGGGGGGCCGAGGACTCTTGAGTCTGGAGTGCATGCATGGCAGAGTGGCACTGAGTATGGCATGTAATGTCATCATTAGCTCGGACCCACTCCTACAGTTAGTGAGAGATCATGAAGCTGTGGGAGTTGGCGCTTTATTGTTTAGGGCAGCACAGAGGGCCGCAGATGAACTCGGTCTCGTGTTCGACTACAGGCGAGAAGGCCGGCGAGGTGACTCAGTCACTGAGCTTCCGCCTAATCGTCTGACAGCCTACATCAAAGCTGCCGAACAGAGAAATCTGTTTAGGCAGCACGTCGATAAACCCCTGCACGGTGTTTTCTATAACAACATAGAAGCACTGGGTTTATCGACAAAGCTGACCTTCGCATTTTTAAGGTCAGCGGGGCTGACCGAGGGATACATTGTGGCCTGCCAAGATGGTGTTATTAACACATTGGTCTATCGCAGTCGCGTGATGGGTGTAGAGGTACCTGATATCAACTGCAGGACCTGCCGTAAGGCGCCGGAGTCGCTCATGCATTTATTATCTGCATGCCCGATTTATGCGACTTCGGTCTACATCCAACGACATAACGCGGCTTTACGAGTGCTATACTACCATCTACGGCACTCGTACCAGATAGACCAAACACCAGTGCTGCCTTACGTCCCCGGAGATATCGAGTCCGTTGTCGAGAACGAGAAATGCCGGATTTACTGGAACTACTCGTTCCCGACCGTCAGGCGAATTCACGCCAATAAGCCTGACATAGTCCTTCTCGACCATCAGACCAAGGTGATGTATGTAATCGAGTTCTCAGCACCTGCTGAGACAAACATCGCCTTGAAGGAGGAGCAGAAACGGACTAAATACAGAGATCTCCGGTACGAGCTCCAAGTGCTATACCCAGGCTACTCTGTCAAAATGGTCGTCCTGATAATCGGTGTACTCGGAGGTATGAAGCCCACGCTGCTCTCCGCATTGAAGACCATGCCTGCCTGCCAAACATCGGCAGAATGGTTGGCTGGTCAAATGCAGAAAGCGGTCATCCTGGGATCCCTTCGTCTACTTAGGGCACACGAATCTGGAATCTACAGTGACTAACCCTGCGGGATGTGGGGAGTTGCTGTAGATTATTCGCTGGCGCTCTCTCTGTGTGGTGTCGGAGGCCACAGGGAGACTGTCCAGCATTTGCTTCGGGAAACCGGAAAAAAAAAAAAAAAAAAAAAAAAAAAAAAAAAAAAAAAAAAAAAAATAATAATAATAATAATAATAATAATAACTGGACTGGTTTGTCGAGGGGCGAACTGTGCTAATCCCCAAAAAGGGGGATCTGTCTGACCCAAAAAATTATAGACCGATTACCTGCCTCAACTCCTGCTACAAGTTATTTACTCGTATCTTGTATACCAGGATGTTGAGGTCTGTTGATCCGGTCTACCAACAGATAAAGGAACAGCGTGGTGCCAAGAAGGGCCTGGCAGGTTGCAAAGAAAACCTGCTGATAGACCGCTGTATTACACAGGATTCTGTGCAGTACAAGCGGAATCTATCAATGGCCTGGATTGATTATCGCAAGGCATTTGATACAACATCCCACGAGCTTTTGTTACACTTGCTCGGATGTCTTGCGGTACCAGCACCACTAGTGAGATGCATCGAACAACTGTTGCCGCTTTGGAGAACTCGCTTCACCATAACATCCGGTGCCGAGCGAGTTTCGACAGAGTTGGTGACATTTAAGAGAGGAGTGTTTCAGGGTGACTCTTTGAGTCCGCTCCTCTTCTGCATCTCACTGCTGCCGCTGTCTGTTGGACTCCGCCAAACCCGCGGGTATCAGTGTGGGCCACCCAGCAACCGGAGGCATAAGGTCACCCATCTATTTTATATGGATGACCTTAAACTCTATACCTCCGGAGAGCGAGAACTTCAAAATGCTCTCAGGGTGGTCGAGGAATACACGCGGGCAATTGGAATGGAGTTTGGGTTGGACAAATGCGCAGTCGTCCACCTCAAGAGAGGACGATGCGGGGAATTCCATAAAGATGCACAGCTCGCAGACGGAAGCATCCTACGACATCTGGATGCCGGAGAGACCTACACATACCTGGGTGTGGAACAACGACACATCCAGGATGTGAACCAAATAAAGAAATCTCTCCGTGGCAAGTACAGACACCGACTCCGAAAGATTTGGTCTTCTGAACTTTCGGGGAAGAACAAGGTGTCTGCCACTAATATGCTTGCCGTTCCGATTCTGCTCTACTCCTTTGGAGTAGTTAAATGGCGAGTAGATGAGCTGCGCCAATTGGACAGGGATACCCGCAAGATGATGAATATCCATAGGAGTATTCATCCTAGATCGTCCGTTCCTCGTGTGTACCTCCCACGTCAACGGGGAGGCCGAGGACTCTTGAGTCTGGAGTGTATGCATGGCAGAGTAGCACTAAGTATGGCATGTAACATCCTAAGGAGCTCGGATCCGCTCCTACGGTTAGTGAGAGATCATGAAACCGTGGGAGTTGGCGCTTTATTGTTTAAGGCAGCACAGAGGGCCGCAGATGAACTCGGTCTCGTGTTCGACTACAGGCAAGGAGGCAGGCGAGGTGCTGATGCAGAATCAGTTACTGAGCTTCCGCCGAATCGTCTGACAGCCCAAATCAAAGCTGCCGAACAGAGGAATCTGTTCAGGCAGCACGTCGATAAACCCCTGCACGGTGTTTTCTATAACAACATAGAAGCACTGGGTTTATCGACAGAGCTGACCTTCGCATTCTTAAGGTCAGCGGGGCTGATGTCGGAGACCGAGGGATTCATTGTGGCCTGCCAAGATGGTGTTATTAACACATTGGTCTATCGGAGTCGCGTGATGGGTGTAGAGGTTCCTGATATCAACTGCAGGACCTGCCGTCAGGCGCCGGAGTCGCTCATGTATCTATTATCTGCATGTCCGATTTATGCGACTTCGGCCTACATCCAACGACATAACGCGGCTTTACGAGTACTATACTACCATCTACGGCACTCGTACAAGATAGACCAAACACCAGTGCTGCCTTATATCCCCGGAGATATCGAGTCCGTTGTCGAGAACGAGAAATGCCGGATTTACTGGAACTACTCGTTCCCGACCGTCAGGCGAATTCAAGCCAATAAGCCTGACATAGTCCTCCTCGACCATCAGACCAAGGTGATGTATGTCATCGAGTTCTCAGCACCTGCTGAGACAAACATCGCCTTGAAGGAGGAGGAGAAACGGACTAAATACAGAGATCTCCGGTACGAGCTCCAAGTGCTATACCCAGGCTACTCTGTCAAGATGGTCGTCCTGATAATCGGTGTACTCGGAGGTATGAAGCCCACGCTGCTCTCTGCATTGAAGACCATGCCTGCCTGCCAAACATCGGCAGAATGGTTGGCTGGTCAAATGCAGAAAGCGGTCATCCTGGGATCCCTTCGTCTACTTAGGGCACACGAGTCTGGAATCTACAGTGACTAACCCTGCGGGATGTGGGGAGTTGCTGTAGATTATTCGCTGGCGCTCTGTCTGTGTGGTGTCGGAGGCCACAGGGAGGCTGTCCAGCACTTCCTTCCGGAAACGAAAAAATACTGGAACACTATAAAGTGTGGGCCACCCAGCAACCGGAGGCATAAGGTCACCCATCTATTTGATGACCTTAAACTCTATACCTCCGGAGAGCGAGAACTTCAAAATGCTCTCAGGGTGGTCGAGGAATACACGCGGGCAATTGGAATGGAGTTTGGGTTGGACAAATGCGCAGTCGTGCACCTCAAGAGAGGACGATGCGGGGAATTCCACGAAGATGCGCAGCTCGCAGACGGAAGCATCCTACGACATTTGGATGCCGGAGAGACCTACACATACCTGGGTGTGGAACAACGCCACATCCAGGATGTGAACCAAATAAAGGATTCTCTCCGTGGCAAGTACAGACACCGACTCCGAAAGATCTGGTCATCAGAAATTTCGGGGAAGAACAAGGTGTCTGCCACTAATATGCTTGCCGTTCCGATTCTGCTCTACTCCTTTGGCGTAGTCAAATGGGGAGTAGATGAGCTGCGTCAATTGGACAGGAATACCCGCAAGATGATGAATATTCATAGGAGTATTCATCCTAGATCGTCCGTTCCTCGTGTGTACCTCCCACGTCAACGGGGGGGGCGAGGACTCTTGAGTCTGGAGTGCATGCATGGCAGAGTGGCACTGAGTATGGCATGTAATGTCATCAGGAGCTCGGACCCACTCCTACAGTTAGTGAGAGATCATGAAGCTGTGGGAGTTGGCGCTTTATTGTTTAGGGCAGCACAGAGGGCCGCAGATGAACTCGGTCTCGTGTTCGACTACAGGCGAGAAGACCGGCGAGGTGACTCAGTCACTGAGCTTCCGCCTAATCGTCTGACAGCCCACATCAAAGCTGCCGAACAGAGAAATCTGTTCAGGCAGCACGTCGACAAACCCCTGCACGGTGTTTTCTATAACAACATAGAAGCACTGGGTTTATCGACAGAGCTGACCTTCGCATTTTTAAGGTCAGCGGGGCTGAAGTCGGAGACCGAGGGATACATTGTGGCCTGCCAAGATGGGATGGTGTTATTAATACATTGGTCTATCGCAGTCGCGTGATGGGTGTAGAGGTGCCTGATATCAACTGCAGGACCTGCCGTCAGGCGCCGGAGTCGCTCATGCATTTATTATCTGCATGCCCGATATATGCGACTTCGGTCTACATCCAACGACATAACGCGGCTTTACGAGTGCTATACTACCATCTACGGCACTCGTACCAGATAGACCAAACACCAGTGCTGCCTTACGTCCCCGGAGATATCGAGTCCGTTGTCGAGAACGAGAAATGCCGGATTTACTGGAACTACTCGTTCCCGACCGTCAGGCGAATTCACGCCAATAAGCCTGACATAGTCCTCCTCGACCATCAGACCAAGGTGATGTATGTCATCGAGTTCTCAGCACCTGCTGAGACAAACATCGCCTTGAAGGAGAAGGAGAAACGGACTAAATACAGAGATCTCCGGTACGAGCTCCAAGTGCTATACCCAGGCTACTCTGTCAAGATGGTCGTCCTGATAATCGGTGTACTCGGAGGTATGAAGCCCACGCTGCTCTCCGCATTAAAGACCATGCCTGCCTGCCAAACATCGGCAGAATGGTTGGCTGGTCAAATGCAGAAAGCGGTCATCCTGGGATCCCTCCGTCTACTTAGGGCACACGAGTCTGGAATCTACAGTGACTAACCCTGCGGGATGTGGGGAGTTGCTGTAGATTATTCGCTGGCGCTCTCTCTGTGTGGTGTCGGAGGCCACAGGGAGACTGTCCAGCAGTAGGTTCGGGAAACCGAAAAAAAAAAAATAAAAAAAATAAAAATAATAATAATAATAATAATAATAATAATGCCTTTATTGCCCAACAGGTTACACCCAATAACAGGACAATTTATTAGTATTACACAAAAAAAAATTCATAATAATAATATACATAATAAACAATAAATACAAATAGAAAATACCAACAATAAATAAATGCAAATATGCAACTATAATACAAGCAATGAGCTATGATTGGCTAAAGATTAATCGCAGCCGTATGTAAAATTAAATTTTTTGTACAATTATTTAAATCACACATGTGACATATTTGATTGAAATTACTACACATTGTATATAAGGGCGACTTCAAAATAATATTACTTCTAGCATAAGGACAAGGACAGTAAACAGGTAATTATGTCTAGAATGATAATTTGGTACCTACATTAAAACATAACTGCGACAATAGTTCTGGACAGCAGATATTACCATGCAATAAATTATACAAAAAAGAAACAGAATTGCACTTTCTTGTTAATTCTAAGCTATTCATTTCAAACCTGGTCAAAAGAGTATTTTGTTCAATACCTATTTCAGGATAAATTGCATCAACTTTGAAAGACAAAAACTTCAGAAATCTTCTCTGCACATTTTCTAAGGCAAGTTTATGATTCGCGTAATAGGGATACCAAATAAGAGATGCATACTCAAGTTTAGACCTTACGTAACAAAAGTAAAGAATTTTTAGTACTCTAATGTCGGTAAACGATTTGCAGTTTCTGATTATGAAGCCAAGCATCTTCGTAGCTTCTTTCGCTTTTAAATTAATATAACCAATAAATGACAGTTGAGAGTCAAATATGATTCCAAGATCTTTGGTGGAATTACATCTAGCTAATAGCATTCCATCAATAGAGTATACGTTTACAATACTAGTCCGCTTTTTACTAAACGTTACAACCTTACATTTGGATGCATTAAGGTGTAATCTATTGTTTACGCACCAATTTTGAACCGCATCAATATCATCTTGCAGCAATACGCAATCAACAGAACAAGTTATCTTCCTATATATCTTAAGATCATCCGCAAATAACAATTTATGGCTTTTGCTAATAATTGTTTAATATCATCAATAAAAAGTAAAAAAAGAGGGGGTCCCATGTTAGAGCCCTGGGGAACCCCAGATGTAGCTATAAATGATTCAGAGTTGTAACCATTATAAGAAACAATTTGTTCACGTTTAGAAAGATATGACTGCATAAATGACAGTAATGAGTTACTAAATCCCCAGTTACCCAATTTTCTTAATAAGATGACGTGACCAATACGGTCGAAAGCCTTCGAGAAATCTGTATAGATCACATCTACCTGCCCAGACTCATCAATAACATTAGATAGAAACTGCGTAAAAATAGCCAAATTGGTTACTGTTGAACGATGACTAACAAAACCATGTTGAGATAGTGATATTTGACTACTGACAGGCAAGTATGTATGCGATCATAGAGAATAATCTCAAAGACTTTTGCAAAGTTGGACAAAATTGCAATCGCTCTGTAATTACTAACAATAGATTTGTCGCCTGTTTTAAAAATTGGGCCTGTTTTAAAAATTGGGCAATTTTTTGCTCTCTTCCAGATGTCAGGAAACGTATGGGTTTTTAAAGCTAAATTAAATATTATCAACAAAGGTATGCTTAGAACATTGCTGCAGTCCTTGACTAAGTAAGATGGTATTAGATCGGGGCCAGAGGTCATTTTGTTTTTTAGTTTAGCAGTTGCTTTTTGAATTTCAGTGTCAGTCACACTATCAAAATGAATAGAACTACTATTTAGAGCAGTCACAGTTACATCAGATAAGTCAGGAAAATCTCTCATAAATATATACTTTGAAAAAAAAAGACCAAAGGCATTTACAATATTCTGAGGGCAATCAAAGTCATTTCCTTCATATTCCATTTTACCTGGAATTCTAGATGTGGACCTTTTCGAGTGAATGTACGACCAAAAATTACGTGAATCGGAAGAGATTGAGTACTGAATATTATCAAGATATGTTTTGTAAGCCAATTCAGACTGCGTTTTTATAAGTGACCTTAAGCGCTTAAATTCCTGAAAATGATAGTTAGATTGATTTTTTTTATATTTATCCCAATATCTGGATTTAATACGTATATTTTTTATTATTTCTGCCGAATATCATTTTGGATAAGTACGTTTAAAAGTATTATATTGGCGCACATGATTATCAAAGACTTCATATAATTTAGAATAAAAGCGATCAGTAGCAATATTTACATCATGCAATACACTCAAAAAGGACCAGTCGACCTCTAGTAAGGCATTGTATAACGCCGGGAAGTTAGCTTTCTTAAAACTATACGCCTTTTGCCTTGTTTTTGCAGTAAAGTTCACAGAACTAGAATGCAAGAAGGCAGGCTTAATAAAAAGTGCAGGGTGGTAAGTATCTTCAAGTACATGGGGAGTATTGTCATGAAATATTTTACATTCTACATTTGAGAAAACTAAGTATAACATTCGGCCAGATGAATTAAGAATATTATTGAGTTGTTGAAAGTTAAAAAACGTTGAAAAACCATGTAACACAGAGGATCTATTATCAATAATGTTATCTTCAAGAAAGTGAGGTACATTAAAGTCACCCATAATAATGACGTTATTATCATACATATATTCCAACTCTTCAAATGCATCAAAGAATTTTTTAAAGGTATCAGCATTAGTAGTTGGTGGTATACAGGGTGATTCACGTTGACCGCCCATTAGAAGTATCTCGAGAAAGAAAAAAGATATCGATTTGAAATTTTGGTTATGGTCCTAAGTGGGTAGGATCTATTTAATGAAAATATTTTCAAAATGGTGGCATTTTCGGTTATACCGGAAGTTGACCCTAACTTTGTTATTTTAAATAAGATGCCCCCATTTTCAATTTTTTTTTAGATTCCTCGGAAAATTTAAAGGTCACTTCATTAAAGGTTCCCTATGTCTAAAATTAATATTTTCTGAGATATTAATTTTTTCCCCAAAATATTGACGGAATAGTTGTATAATGTAGAAATCAATATCTCAGTAACAATTAATGATAAGACGTTGAATTTATTATTATTTATTTATTATTATTGAGGTAAGACAAGGTATTGGAGCTATCCATCATGTAATAAAATTGTCAAAATCTCAACTGCAAAGTTTCTAAAATTAACGATATCTATCGACCTCATAGAAACAGCAAAAAGTCATTTTTTTTTATGGAACCATATCTAATTAAATACACCAATCGATAGCGAGAAAAAATGCGCATCTAAGCATGTATCATGTTCCTATACCCAAAATGTATGATTCTTTAGATATTTGTGATTTTCTAATTTGATCGATGAAAATTGAAGAGTGCCGTATGAAAATTAGAGAGTATGCTTTGACTTTGACTGTGGACGAAACAAAATACAACAAATTCAACAAATAGGCTTGTTCTGGTTCAAAATTTTCGCAGTCCTAAAACCGTTCCCGTCTTGCGCAATGTAAAAAATTACCAATTTTAATACACAGCGCATGGTTTTTTCTTCATTGCGCATGACGGGGACTGATCCAGAACTGTTCTAATGAGAACCAGAACAAGCCTAATGTGACAGCTAATATGTAACTCGTGTTATTGTTTTGGGTTTATTGATGGTAATTCAGGATACATTTCATTAAATGTTCTGCATGTTCTGCTAATTATTCTGTCACATTGTCCATGAATGTAAAATAAATGAAAAATATCTGAGTTTGAGTAATTATTTGCCATTTTCTCCACAATAAGACACAATACAGAATATTTATAATGAAAAGCAATAACATGAGTTACGTATTAGCTGTCACATTTGTTTAATTTGTTGTATTTTGTTTCGTCCACAGTCAAAGTCAAAGCATATTCTTCAATTTTCATCGATCAAATAGAAATTCGCAAATATCTAAAGAATCATACATTTTGGGTATAGGAACATGCTACATGTTTAGATGCGCATTTTTTCTCGCTATAGATTGGTGTATTTAATTAGATATGATTCCATTTAAAAAAAATGACTTATTGCTGTTTCTATGAGGTCGATAGATTTCGTTAATTTTAGAAACTTTGCAGTTGAGATTTTGACAGTTTTATTACATGATGGATAGCTCCAATACCTTGTCTTACCTTAATAAAAAATTCAACGTCATTAATTGTTACTGAGATATTGATTTTTACATTATACAACTATTCCGTCAATATTTTGGGAAAAAAATTAATATCTCAGAAAATATTCATTTTAGACATAGGGAACCTTTAATGAAGTGACCTTTAAATTTTTCGAGGAATCTAAAAAAAAATTGAAAATGGGGGCATCTCATTTGAAATAACAAAGTTAGGGTCAACTTCCGGTATAACCGAAAATGCCACCATCTTGAAAATATTTTCATTAAATAGATCCTACCCACTTAGGACCATAACCAAAATTTCAAATCAATATCTTTTTTCTTTCTCGAGATACTTCTAATAGGCGGTCAACGTGAATCACCCTGTATACACAACAATAACGTAAACAATCCATGAATAAATTATAACACTTACATCCTACTACATCAATAGAGGGAAAGTTATTATCAAAAAGTATTAAATTGAGTCTTTCAGCTCTTATTTTATATACGCTCTTGTACACATAACAACTTTTCATTAAATGCTTCCAAATGTAACGATATGCCCATTCACAAGGAAGAATAATCCTATCGAAATAGACCTCCTGTATACATACATAAAAGATCTTTGAGTAACTTTTTATCCTAAACTCACTTTATAGAAACAGTTACCATTTCATATGCATTTAAATGTTTAGGTTTTGTCATTAGGAACTCAATAGGTTTTTATGTTTACCATTTGATTATTATACTAAACAGTGTGGGGCAATAGTACGTCGGACTCCGATAACTCGAGTTCTATGATGGCTAGATATTACAAAAAAAATACAAGTAAACTAGATAAAAAAGTCCTCGTAAATATTTTCAAATATACAGTGCAAGCCTAGACAATATTACAGGATCAACTGCCTTTATTAAAATGGAATGCTATGTATATCAGTACATTTTTTGAAACCTCTTTCTAGATTCCTTTCACTACTATTATTATTGACTTTGGGTGATCTACTTTAGAAATAATATTTTCTTGTTCCATATTAAATAAACTCATTTTAAGACTGTCCATTAATGGAAACGATATTTTCCTGGCAGCATGAATTATTGATTTGGCATTCTTTTTTAAATGAATGTAAAATGGTTTTCTAGGCAACCCACTCCATTCAATAAGTCGCCATACTTTTCTAATAACAAATTATAGTTTTCATTCATAGTGTCTATTTTTTTTATTATACTTAGCTTAGCGCAAGTATCTAACCCTAAAATTGCAGGCGACTCAATATTTACTACAACAAAATTTAACAAATAATCATAATTGTTGTAATTACAACTTAATTGATATTCTCCAATAACCGGTATGACTTCGTTGGAATAACTGTTTAATTTTATATTTGTTTTTTTTTAGAGATTCTACGACTACTTTTAAATTCTTAAGTTTAAAACTCATAACATTTAACATTGCGCCCGCGTCTAATTTAAATTTGATTAACTGTTCCTTATTTACCATCATATCAACATTCCACTCCCTATTTCTTTTACAATCAATATTAAACCATACCAATAAAAATGTTTTCACTAAAAGAATCATTACAAAATCTATCGTTATTTTTTAAATTAACAACATGTACATTCTTATTTTTACACATTTTTTTAAAATGATTGTACATACCAGAAGCACCACACTATTTACCAATAGCTGGACATTTTCCTTTCATATTATTATGTTGATAACTACATCTAAAGCAAGAATTTCCAAAGCGTTGATCTGTTTGTTGTTGATTGGAGCTAAAAAAGTTTTGATTTGGCACTTGTCTAGCTGCTGGTTCTCTAAACTGCTACTGCTGTTTTTGTGAAGTTGGTACACCTTGCCAAATATTTCTTCCGATTGGGCCAGGTCCGTTTAGGGACGATGTTGACCGACTTTAAATACTACACACCTCCACTCCCTCCGTCATTTCTTTTTCTTGTTTTTTTTAATCCTCAGTAGATTGACATATGCGTATAGCCTTATCCAAATAAATTTCATCAGTTTCTAATAACCTTTGCTTTAACTCTACCGAAAGTAGCCCACTGAGTAGAACAGAACACGTTAAACTATCTTCTAAATTACCTAACTCACAATTTCTGCTTTGTTTTTTAAGTCTGTAACATATTGCTGTATTCTTTCACAGGTTAAATTTTTCTTTGGTTGAAAGAAATTCCTTAAATTTATTTATAAGAGGGGTAATTTTATCTTTTTCACTGGTACTAAATTTAAACGTATTGAACATATGTATCCCTTCATCACCAATATATTGTAGTAATTATACACACTGTAATTAATATTCATCCTTATCCAACTCCGTTGCTTTTAGATAATTGATAGATTTTTGGATCCAAAACTTCCAGTTTTCTGAAACATTATTTCCCAACCACCAATTTTTTTCCTGAAATAATGCTATTTCCAGATGCATATTGAAAAAATCACTACACTCACAATAATTATGACATTATAACTAAGAAATACGTGATACCTACTAGTTACGAAACATCTACTTAATGTTTTTGAATCATTTTCACTTCCTAAAAACATGCAGGTCAAAAATGATTTTTCAATTCAGAACTTTTTGAATTGAATTTTCTCAATTTTTTCAAATAGCATACCATTAGAAAAAGGCACTTCATCCTGTAATATTGTCTTGGCTCGCTCTGTATATTTGAAAATAATTTCCGGGTATAGACTTTTTATCTAGTTTTTAATACTCAACCTTTTTTTTTCTTGCTTTGAATTTACAAAATTCCAAGAGATAATCAGATGTGTTAATAAACGATTCTCTACATAATATTAAATATTCATTATAAGCACGTTAAGTTTTTTAATTTAATATAGCTCTTATTCAATTAAATTTATTTGTGTTAAAATGATCTAGTTTTTCCTACTCTAATATATTCTTTCTGTTTAAGAACTAGCTTAGTTTCTATGGCGGAAAAGTTTTATTATTCCTATTATATAAATTATAATATTTACATACACAAATGTTTTTATTGAGAAATTAGATGAAAGAAAAATTATTTTAATAATAAAATAAACTTGATCCAAGGAAAAAACATGGTAAATAAAAAGTGAATTCCACAAAATTGTTGCTCAAAAGGAGAAAGGATGTTTAGCCAAATGGGCAAAGGAAGGGTAGCAATAGCAACAGCATAGGTGACGGTTCGCTGGCTGTTATTTATTTTAACTTCAGTCTTTCGGACTGCTGAGTGCAAGATCTAAAACCCGCACCAAGTTATATATAAAGTGTCTGAGCCTCGAAAACAGCGTATCTCAAATTTAAAGTTATTGTTTCGGGTTTACTTATACTCATCGAATAACTCAGTATTTCTAATACTTTAAAAAACGTAAAACTCTATTTTTGCATTTAAATAATCCCATCATTTTCTGCAATCACCAATTAACAGGATCGGGCAACGTTAGAGTGATTGTGATTTGCAATAAATCTCGTTTAAAATTGTACAAACAAGGAAACCTGATGTCAATATGCCGTCGCTTACGCAGTGATCACACCCACGGCTTGTAAATGCTTTTCATCTTGATCCAGTTCCATAAAAAATGTATTTTACTTTTTCCGATTTTGCGACAAAAAGTTCTTTATTAAGCAGTAGGTATAATTTGTTTGATATTTTATGTTTAATAAAATCACTAATTAGTTTTATAGTATATTTTTTTATATAACTAATTTCTGTCCTTATCAACATTACTGAGTTGATAACTAAAGGCAACTAATGTATTATAATTCTTTTAAATTTTCTGTTCTTTAGTTATACGAGTATAGAGATTATACTTGGCAACTATCTTTACTTATAACCAACACAAAGAGTCTAAGACAGACTAAGCAAGATAGAAGTGGTGAGGAATAAGTGTATCCTTTTGTTCTTTGTCTTTTCAATTTACCTAAGGCATACCGACGAGAACATATAAGTTCAAAACCGGTCTATATCTGGTGATGAAATGACAAATAATATTTGCTACCAATTAGGATTTGCAGATGTAATCTAATGCAGGTCGGGGGTATTTGCCCGCTGAGCAGTTGTTTCCTGTAATCCTATTCAGCATGTCTATCACTGGTTTCATCACTCCTGTAGATGCAAGTGTACGTGTTGCTACTTTCTTCCCAACAATAATTTGCAAGCTATTAATTTAATTTAATTAATTTGTTAAAAGCGATTTTATGTTTTAACATTACTATTTGTATTTATTTATTAATCATTAATTTTATGCATTTTGACGTTTCATATAATATGTATGTTATAGTTACACAAGATCAACAAAGCTTATCATTATTATTATTATTATAATTAAAATTTTGCATTCATAGAAAACGAATCTCCAAACAAAGCCCAAATGAAATCATCTTCTTCGACATAAACGGAATAACTAGATAGGGGCCAAGACACGAAAACAACAATTTTACCTTATTTGATATTCACGACAGTTGACAATTTTCAATTTAGAATTTGATTGGTACTGTCACTCACTTGCAGTGTCACTCATTTCATTTCATTCTTAATTTTTTTTACATTTATTTTAAATGCAGACGGATTTGAATTCTTAAATTGGAAGTTTTGTCACTTGGTAAACTTTCAGGCATATTGAGGAAAATCTTAACTTGTTTTATCAAGAAGCCTTTTAGTGTAGCATTAATTTATTGCCATAAAATTCGTAGAACTGTAAATATCGAATTTAAATTAGAATTACCTATTTCAAATAAAAACTAGATATTTACAATTTTACGAATTTTATAGAAAGAACTTAATGCAATACTAAAAGGTTTCTTCGTAAGTTTCTTTAAAATGATATTGATCGCATTCAAAATTTGCTGTAATAGTCAATTATTACTATTACTATTACGTAATCACGTGTAATAAAACGATATTAAGATAAAATATTCGCCCAATAGACTTTGAGCATTGAAATCATGAAAAATAAATGTCCCAAATTATATTTTTGAGAAACAAGTATGCCATATAATTTTGAGTAGATATCTAAAACACTGAAGGTAATTATTTTCATAAAAATTTTAATAACATTCATGGCACCTGTACCTCATGAGAAGCAATGAGTTGTCATAAGAGCCAATCTGTATGAGTCGAACTTTAATATCACTTCTAGAACAAATTCCGCTTGATGTAAAGATGGAAGAGGGTATCGACGTTACCCGCTCTCACGGGTAAGATTCCAGGATCGCCCAAGAATACAAGGATATCTATTTCTCCTCAGCCCGGGGCGTAGTAGAAACTCAGCCTACGTCGATTTTATCTCATTTTGATGTTGGAATCACTCGAGGAGTTTTTGCTGTAATCTATAATATATTTGATACCCTTGAGATATTGAAAAAGTCCCGGCATTGTGATACGGAACTGAAATACAGTCGCGAATGTCAGAGCATATTTGAGTTTACTCCATTGTCTGGTTAGTGGCATATTAAGTGAAAAAATATGCTCATTTACTATAGGTACCTAACATAAGCAAACATTACCTAAAAGCAATTATGTACATGGGTGTCTAACTGCGGAGTTGTTTTGGGCCTAAACAATTAATTTCATGAAAAAATTATTAGCTACAAGCGTTTCCATTTTACCCTTCATTTGTTTTAAATAACTTCGGAGGTTTGTGCTTGGAACTATACAAAAAGTTAATTAAATACTCATACTGTGAAATCATTGAGGGTGCTTAATCAAGCAAAATGTATTTTGATTATATACCTTTACCATATGGATTTTTTAAAGAGCACAGCACATATTTTAATGTTTTATGTACTTTTTCTCACATATTGATGATTCTTTATAAAAAGTTTTAATAAATTGTAAGCTATGTTTACTTTTGAAATTTGAGTACAATTTTTAATATGAACAATTTAATAAATAGGATTATAGGAAACAACTACTGGACGGGCAAAGGCCCCGACTCCCATTGAATTATACCTATAAATCCAAAATTGGTAGCCAAATTTGTTATTTGTCTTTTCTCCACCAGACACAGACCGGTTTCGAACTCTTTATGTTCTCATCAGTGTGCCACAGGTAGCTGAAAAGACAAATAACAAAGGCAAACCAAACTGGTCTATGGCAGACCCAGCACATAGTAACTGTGAGAGATAAGTACATCCCTCTGGTGGTCAGTTGCTACTACCAGTCAAGACATCGAAGATGTCTAGTGACCGATAGCGGCTTGCCAAGCAAGCACCAAGAGCGGCGACCTCTAGCCCTGATGGACTAAAACATGCTTAATAAATAGGATTATAGGAAACAACTACTGGACGGGCAAAGGCCCCGACTCCCATTGAATTATACCTATAAATCCAAAATTGGTAGCCAAATTTGTTATTTGTCTTTTCTCCACCAGACACAGACCGGTTTCGAACTCTTTATGTTCTCATCAGTGTGCCACAGGTAGCTGAAAAGACAAATAACAAAGGCAAACCAAACTGGTCTATGGCAGACCCAGCACATAGTAACTGTGAGAGATAAGTACATCCCTCTGGTGGTCAGTTGCTACTACCAGTCAAGACATCGAAGATGTCTAGTGACCGATAGCGGCTTGCCAAGCAAGCACCAAGAGCGGCGACTGGTAGTAGCAACTGACCACCAGAGGGATGTACTTATCTCTCACAGTTACTATGTGCTGGGTCTGCCATAGACCAGTTTGGTTTGCCTTTGTTATTTGTCTTTTCAGCTACCTGTGGCACACTGATGAGAACATAAAGAGTTCGAAACCGGTCTGTGTCTGGTGGAGAAAAGACAAATAACAAATTTGGCTACCAATTTTGGATTTATAGGTATAATTCAATGGGAGTCGGGGCCTTTGCCCGTCCAGTAGTTGTTTCCTATAATCCTATTTATTAAGCATGTTTTAGTCCATCAGGGCTAGAGGTCGCCGCTCTTGGTGCTTGCTTGGCAAGCCGCTATCGGTCACTAGACATCTTCGATGTCTTGACTGGTAGTAGCAACTGACCACCAGAGGGATGTACTTATCTCTCACAGTTACTATGTGCTGGGTCTGCCATAGACCAGTTTGGTTTGCCTTTGTTATTTGTCTTTTCAGCTACCTGTGGCACACTGATGAGAACATAAAGAGTTCGAAACCGGTCTGTGTCTGGTGGAGAAAAGACAAATAACAAATTTGGCTACCAATTTTGGATTTATAGGTATAATTCAATGGGAGTCGGGGCCTTTGCCCGTCCAGTAGTTGTTTCCTATAATCCTATTTATTAAGCATGTTTTAGTCCATCAGGGCTAGAGGTCGCCGCTCTTGGTGCTTGCTTGGCAAGCCGCTATCGGTCACTAGACATCTTCGATGTCTTGACTGGTAGTAGCAACTGACCACCAGAGGGATGTACTTATCTCTCACAGTTACTATGTGCTGGGTCTGCCATAGACCAGTTTGGTTTGCCTTTGTTATTTGTCTTTTCAGCTACCTGTGGCACACTGATGAGAACATAAAGAGTTCGAAACCGGTCTGTGTCTGGTGGAGAAAAGACAAATAACAAATTTGGCTACCAATTTTGGATTTATAGGTATAATTCAATGGGAGTCGGGGCCTTTGCCCGTCCAGTAGTTGTTTCCTATAATCCTATTTATTAAGCATGTTTTAGTCCATCAGGGCTAGAGGTCGCCGCTCTTGGTGCTTGCTTGGCAAGCCGCTATCGGTCACTAGACATCTTCGATGTCTTGACTGGTAGTAGCAACTGACCACCAGAGGGATGTACTTATCTCTCACAGTTACTATGAACAATTTATTGTTCAAAATAAAATGTATTATGTCCAATTTGAAATTTTAAGAAAAATGATATACTTCAGTTTTTTGTTGTCCAATGTGTAAATATAATGATTGTACGACACTTTTGTCACTCCATTTTTTCCACTGGCCATTTTTTCCACTGGCCATTTTTTCCACTGGCCATTTTTTCCCATAGTTTTTCTTCCACTGGACATTTTGTCCCATAGTTTTTTTTTCATAGGTAATTTTTTCCCATAGTTTTTATTTTCATATATCATTTTTTCCCATAGTTTATTTTTCCATAAGTAATTTTTTCTCATAGTTTATTTGACGATTGTACGACACTTTTGTCACTCTATTTTTTCTACTGACCATTTTTTCCCATAGTTTTTTTCCATAGGTAATTTTTTCCCATAGTTTATTTTTCCACTATGTTTTTATTTATTGACAATTTATTGACATTTGTTTTCTGTCAACCGTATAATTCAACGAACTAAAATGGTCGAAGCAAAAGTCCATATTGTCCGCTCATACCAAAAAAAGAAAGAAGAAGGCAGGAGGAGTATCTTCACAACATGCATGCAACAGCATCTCGTTTTAATTCACGATTTTGGAAACATAGAATATTTTTGATAGTATGTAAGATCTGAAATATCTTCATATATTTACGAATAATTTTTTTTTATTGAAAATTTTTGTTGGAAATTTTTGTGGAAAAAAAGGTCAGTGGGAAAAAGAATCAATGAGAAAAGTGGCATATGGAAAAAAGGTCAGCGGGAAAAAAAATCAATGAGAAAAGTATCCTATGGAAAAAAAGGTCAATGGGAAAAGTGGCCTATGGCAAAAATGGAGTGAAAAAATTGACTGGGAAAAAGTGGAGTGGCAAAAATGTCTCACTACCGAATATAATATTACTAAAATGTAAATAGACCTACTAACTGTGAGCTATTGAAATATAGCGACTACGAGATTGGCTTTGTTTAACCGTTGCTAGGTAACGACTACGAATTGCTTGATTAAAAATATTCAAGAAACAGTTATTTATAAGAATCAAATCGATTTTAAGTTTGTAACTGACCCTATTAAATCGTTTGTTCATAAAATTTTCTATGTATCACGGGCGTAATATGCGTTTTCATCATACCTACCTCGTAAATTTACCTACTCTTATTGCGTTGTTTTGTCGATCTTAAATGGCGCTTTATATACCAAACAATTGTTGCCATTGGCAACAGGTAGTTATTTTTCATAACATACCTAGGGAAATAAAGTAGATTTGGGAGAATTTTTTCTGTAACCTAACAAGTATTAAATGAAATTTTTATGATGAATATAAATAATAGTAATGCTCGTAAGTTAACTTAAACATTATTTTCAAAATGTTTAGAGCCATTAGGTCTAATAATACGATTTAATTTACCTTGGCAGTAGTTGTCATTTGAATAGAAGGGGCAAAATTTATTTGCATTGACGGTTGCCATGGATATTCCAGGCATTTCTACGTTTACATATATGAAATTTTACTCAAACAATTATAGTTTTTTTCTAGTTTAAAGATTGATAGATATGATGAACATTGAAATATGTACCGAGGGTCGTACAGTGCGGTTTTTTGGTCTCGAATACTTGCAAACCTCGGCCCTACAGTCCTCGGATTGCAAACAGTGTTTTCAACCAAGAGAAAGTGCACTGACGATCCTTGGTGCATAAATAACTATTAACAATTTAGATTTATTTATTTTATTTATTCAGTCGTATTTATTATACCATTTAGACCAAGGTAGAAGTAAAAAAAAAATAAAAATAATATTTTTTTAAAAACTTGCTTTTTAAAAAAAAGTCGTAAAAAGTCGTACTAAACAGTGAAAAATAATTTCTTTTTTGGCAAAGAATTTCATGTACCTCTGCAAGAAAAGGAGGACGTACCTACGCATTTTGTATGATTGTACATAATTGTATGAAATTGTTGGGAATTGGGGGTGCGCACGCCTTGTTTTTCTTGTAGCGCTACATACAATTTTTTACCAAAAAATAAATTATTTTTTACTTTTTAGTAAGTACATTTTTAAGATAAGCAAGTTTAAAAAAATATTTTTTTTTTATTTTTACCTTTTCTGATTTCGGACAATGCTTTTTTTTTCGAATAATCCAATGCTGGACAATTTCTTCCGTGGCCTTCGAATCTCACAGGAGGGACTCCAGTGAATTACCTGCAGTTGCTCCCCACATCTCGCAGGGTTAATGACTGTAGACTCTGGAGTTGCGTATGCTAAAAAATGAGTATTATTATTATTATGGTTATTTATACGCCTACATTCCTCATATTTTTCTATTTCAAATATTTATTTATGTAAAATAGTTTTATAGATACCTTCATATAATTTAAAAATAAATTAAAAAATTAATATATTCCACTCATAATTTATAATATGAAAATTTATAGTAATTATACAATACAGTATACTACTACGTTGACTCCCAACGTATTACTACGTTAATAGTATAATTCTTTCAAATTATCAATATTATTTATTTCTACTTCTCACGAAGTAAAAAATGTATGGAACTCATATTCTTATGAATAAAGATGTTGTAACAATTGCTGGTGGATAACCATTTGTTAATGTACGTGCAGTAAAATTTCACTTAAATTATATTAATGTCATGGCTATTATTTCCCACAATCAGAACTCACACGAAACTATTTGATAAGACATTGCCATTAACCGCAGTTGAGATTCGAACTCAGGAGACATATGCAGTGGCTATCCGCGTTCTTTTGCAATTTCTTTCTAGCTTCATGCGCTAATGACTCGAATTTATAAGCGGAACTAATTACGTATTAGTGACTAATATTATTTTTTTCTTGTAGTTTACGAATTATAAATTAAAACTTACATATATTTTAATAAGTTATACGAGATAAAATTCAATGTCTAGAACTAGTTTTGTGGGCAAAAATTTTTCAAGAAATTTATCGTATTTTGAAAATATAATAATTGGAAGTTACAATATAAATGCATAGGTATAAGCAACATCAATTTAATTTCCAACATAAGAGTTACATGCAATTTTATCATATCATCGTCTTCAAAATATGAAATACCTAAGTTCAAAGTAAGGATTAATTAATTTTCTAATTCTTTTCTAATTTTTTTATTGAAAAGTTTAATTATTGTTTGTTTTCTAACAAATTGGAACTATTCAACTGCAATACATCAACTTATAGATATTGATATAATCCTATTTAGGAGTATTTTTTTGCTAATTTGTGCATTTAAAAGTCAATTCATATTTTTGTGGGGCGGAATAGAAAAACCGATCTAAATATAGTGGCCACCAAATTTACTATTTGTACGATATAGAAAAAAAAGAACATCATCTATATGGCTTGGTAGAAAGTCAGCAGTGAAACCATGGCAAATTGTTTTAGGCATGACATTTAGTAAATAAATAATAAAATGGTTAGGGAAACGTCAACAGGACTTCGAAGTCGATTATGTTACTTGGGATACAAATGCAATGGATGTAGAAGTTATGAAGAAGTTTAGTGCATTAAATTTTAAAGACTGTGTCGATGTGGATAATAACAAGCGGTAACTGATGCTGATGATCAGAATCGATGACTTCAAATATAGTTTCAAGTCACAACAAAAACGAATCTGACGTGAAAATTATCATTTACGTTTCTTTTGTTCCTGAAACGATAAAAAAATGTCAGAAACTGATTTTACCAAGTAGCATAAGTTTAATATTTCCATTTGTAAAATTTTATTTAAATTTTCAAAAAATATCTCCTATTTTTATTTGTGTAAAAATTAATTCCTAACTCTTGCTATATTCCTAAAGCATTGATTAAGGAATGAACAAGATACGCGACTTCAATGGTTAAGTGCGAGGCCAATTTTGGCGGCGAGATCTCGGTAAGTTGCGGGCATTCCTGTGATTTACGTAGTATGCTTTTGACAAACCTGTGTCGTGTCTGGTTTTATATCATTAATAATCTAGTGGTAATAAAAATTTAATGTCCAGATTAATATTAGTTTAAAATTATTAACGTAGTATGGTCTCTCTGCCAGCTATTTCTCAACGTTTGTTTGACTTTTAACCGTCACATAATTTTAAACTAAAATCAATCTGAACAATCAATTTTTGTTTTTGTTTTAAGCATTTTGAGCAGTTGTTAAAATAAATAAGAACATCTTGGTTTGATCCGGCTCTTATATTTTGTTTCGACGCGAAAAGGAAAAAATTAGTCCACTTACCTAATCATTTTAGAGCATGCATTTGAATATTAAAATGAATTTATCTCGAAAACGGTGCCTCCGATCGAAGTTACACAAGAGGGCATTTCCTTTGTGAAAAACTCTGGCAATTCATAGTTTGAAGTCAAAACTCAAAAAAATTTACAAATAAAGAAGTTGCGGTAATTTTTACCCCCCACCCCTACAGCTTGACCCACCCTTGGTAAAAATTTTGAGATGATATTTACCTCATTTTGTTAGGCTTAGAGAGTTTAGTGGATGTACAAAATTTCTTTACTTTATCTCGAACAGTTTCGGAGATAATAAATAAAAACCATCTTCAGGGGCCCACATTTAGGGGCCTGTAGCTATCTTAGGAAGCATTTTGTAATAGAGGTAAGTTTGATTCAATCGATTTATTTTGACCTCGCGAATATGTGGTTTCTTTTTGTGCACTTATTTCTGGGACACCCTGTATTGTTTCACGCAACTAAAAATAAACAGTCATAATTGCAATCTGGGGAATATACAGCTTAATTAAACAAATAGCCACTAGTGTGCGAGTAGTTTTTAGACATATTTTTGGGGTAAGAAATAACCTATTGCCATTATGGTTTACTTACTATTGAAATATTCTCGAAGCAAATTTATTCTTAAATCTATTAAAATTCCCAAATATACGCAAATAAAAATAGATAGGTATATAAATTGTGTAGCAATTTTAAAATTTTATTCTACTAATGTTGACAATAATAAAATAACTTTCAAGATAGGAAGTATATCTGCAATTTATAACTTTTAGTAATATTTCTAGTTTAATATGTAATGAACTAGATTCGTCTATAATTATGAGAAAAAAAAGAGAAGTGCCCAATAGGCCTGCAAGGTGTATTTGGTGTTCACTCGGTGCTATGATTTACAGGGTATGTGTTCTCAAATCTACTAAATGCAAGAATGTAGTGAGCCAGAGATATTACCCGGATAAGAGTGTGTCTCGCCAAAAATACTGTCACAGACTTTAAGGCTTTTATAACCAATTTATTTAAACTTCATTACTTACTGTAACTAAACTTTAACCTATCATGAACCCTTCTTTTTGGGTAGATTACTACAAATATGGATATATAACTATAAATAAAAATGGGAACTTCTGAAAATTTTCGAAGAAGGTTGAAATTTTTAAATAATTATTATGTAATATTACTCTTATCAGTATTTCCTTATTTATTTAATTCTACATAGCTTAAATCCAACGAAGAAAAGTAAAGCGATGAAGGTGTACGCTTGTCTTTATATGAAACTGCAACTAGCCGGGCTCCTACCTCAATCTTTCACCCCAGAGACAGAAATTGTACATGCCTTGCAGCGCCACATCTCAATTCATTGATACTAGGTCGATTTTATAAGTCCTGCACTTATATTTCTCACCCATAGAGCAACATTTGACTAGCTTTGATTTTATTCTTTTGTCGTAGGGATATTGTATACCTATGGCTATCCCGCTAAATTAATGATGATAGGGTACAGGATTTCTATCATTTTTTCTGTTAATTATTAGGTTTTTGATTGTTCTTTTGTTAAATTTAGTTTTTATTTTTATTGATTACCTAGGTACTTGAATAAAATATATAATTAGAAAACTTAACTTTCCCAGTATCCTAGAGTACTCAAAAAATTGGTTTCATAATCTGGTGTGTACTTATCCGCCTTTAAAATATTGAATTTTTAACACCCCATTCACAGGTCTAGTTGAAGTAATGATGAATAATAACTATTACTTAATTTAATTTAAATTTAGAACACGTAACTTTGTGTATTTATTATTTATTGTTTTACGAAAATTACCTTTATAATAATTATTAATTCTAAAATATACATATTTCAGCTGAGTACGTCAATCAAAATATTAGGTTTAAATTTATGTCATTTAGATTATTCGGCTATTGCAGGCATGCATCGCTGCATACTACATTAGTACATTAGACGTACTAACTCTTTGATCACTTGTTTCAAAGTATCTAAGGAAATAACACTTTACACAGATGATGTAATATGACATCCTTATAGAAGAATATAAATTGGATTTTAAAAGCAACGCTCTCTAAGCTCTTCTTTGATACAAAATTAAATAGAAATGATAAAATACATTTAGCAAAGAGGATTACATGTGTTGGGAAACCAGCTCAAATTAAATTTATAAAATGCAAAACAGTTAATGTAACCGAAAAAAAATCAAAGTTAATTTACAATGAACTGGATATAAAAAAATAAACCCAGGATAATATAATATGGTAATTACACATGTCTTTACTGAGGTCTAGTATTCCCTGAGGAAATTGGCTCGTGTAAACCCTACAGAATACGTGGATGATATAATACAAAACAAAGTTACTTCAAATAGTGTATCCGAAATAGGGCTGGAAGTATAAAATTACTTTGTAATTCAAAAGGTAGGTAAATTATAGAGATGTTATTGTATATTTTATATAATCCTGTGGTAAATTACAAAAACTTTTTTTATTGAAAAACGTTTATGAAAATAAATTTTAAAAGGTTGTTTGAAAAATATTTGGATTTAAAAAAATAACCTTTACGCAACGGCCGGTTAACGTTATGAGAACAGCTAAAGGTTATTTTTTTTTGACAGAATATACATAATATATGAATAAAACAAAAATAAAAACAATGATAATAGTAAAAGAGAAAAATTAAAGAATCGATAATGATTTTCCTAAATGAAGATAAATGCGTATCAAACGAATCGGTAGATTGCTCTACAATGTGGTTACTGATGCTAAAAGAAGAATTTAGCAACGTGAATATCTAATCTAATCAACATTTCTGTGAACGTAGTAAGTATCTATGATTATGAAATAACCATTCAAATTGTGTAATTTTCACACAAATTATACATATAAAAAAGAATCTTAACATTGTTAACGTTAACGTTAACGTTATAGAATGGAATTTAAAAGAATCATATATACTACGATTTAGTTTGAATTCAACTGTATGAAAATTTTTATTTAATACGAATGCTATTCGAACAAAAATATTCTAATTCTTTCTTTCTAGAGGCCACAACATTCCTGCTTTTGAGGCAGTCATGTACATATTAGCGATTAATATATTTAGTATCACAAGTCGTAAAATAAAATCATTGATTGCAAGAAGTTCACAGTTTGATATTTACCTATTTGTAATTATAGGGAACGATGCTTTTCGGAGAGTACACAAGTGCAACCGTGCATCGATTTCTACCTATTTTACCTTCATCAGTCGGGTGAAGACAACGCACGCCTACACCGATGATTTAAATTCTCAAGTCACTTTAGATGTAGGTTAGGCTAGTAATAGCAATAAAGCTTTCAACACATTCATCTACTAGTAGATTACTGCTATCCTAATTGAACTATAACCCTAACTTGGTAGTACGTATTAATTACACGGTGTTTCTTAAATACTCATAAATATTCAAATTTGTAAACTTTTATAGAAATGTAAAGCTGACCTGACAAAAATTTTATTATCCACTCTCGGCGCTAAGACTGCACGAAGTTTATTAACTGAATTTCGATATCACCAAGTTCATATTAAATCACTTCATTCGAAGCAAAGCATATAACTAAACAAATAAATTTAAGATTTGTTTACTTAACTCGCAGATAACATAGGAAACTTTGCAAGCTTTACTTTGACCAGCACACGTTAAGTCAACTTCTGACAATAAAAGAAAATGTAAACCAATTTTATAGTATTTTTCTAATAAAAATGACAAACATCCTAATAAAAACTAAAATGCTGAATAGCACCAGAAACTACTTCAGTCATTATTTTAATTGGCAAATTTTGTAAATTATTAGTTTTTCTCTGTTCCTTCTATTTTACTATGCCTTATTTTAACAATTGATCTTTCGGTGATTTTTCTAGATTCCTACAAGATGTGCTTAGTATTTTGTTCATACACACTTGGGTATATTTGTAAAATAAAACTGATTTTAAAGACGCATTAGTTACATACAGCACGATTTTAATATTCGATAATATTGAAAATATAGGAATACTTGGAAAACGTGTATTAACAAGATTTTCATAGATTCCATCAAGGTCATAACATCTATGTTTCGTAAATTATATACGAAGGTTAGAAAAAAATCATATTTTTTATGAATGAAACATGATATCTCAAAATTGGATTGTTATCTATAAAAATATACTTATTATTGCAATTTTTTTCACTATTATCTTGAACGAGAAAACTTGAATTGGCATACATATTTAAAAATCTTAAGGGTCCGTCATGCATGCATACGAGCTATAAAGACGCGCGGTCAAAATAATTGAGAAACAAAATTGCACACGCAAATTATAAAGTTTGTGGAAGAATCGAAGTGTCTATTGGGCGTTACTCAACAATAGGTTTTACTTATAATTGCAAGGTGGTACCAGTTATCAACAATAAAATTCTCGTTGGCAAGGGTACAGAAGTATTGGGTTTAAAAAACCGCTTGAATAAATTTTTATTTTTTCTTTCACAATTTTATGTAGTAAGAATCATAGAATTGCGCTACAAAAAGATTTTTTTATTTAAATCCATACTAAGCCGTTATATTATTGACTATTTTTCGTTAATTAAAGTAATTTCTGAAACATTTTCTGGATAATCTTCTACTTTTTAAATAACAAAATTAAGAAAACGACTTTACAGCAGAATGTGAAATTATGTTTTCTTCAATTGTATGTAACATTTTTTATCATAAGATATATGTATTTAATTTTAACATGAAAACTTCTGATACGGTGTTAATAACACTTATTTCGTAGCGAAGCTGACCCTTAAGGGTAAGGGTAAGTAAGATCTATTGTTAGGTAACGCCCACTGGACATTTCAATTCTCCACAAATTTCATAATTTGTTTGTGCAATTTATTACTTGAGTTTGTGCATTGTTTTTCAATTATCCCGATTGCGCGTCTATATATGCGTGACGAACCCTTAAAACCCTTAAAAGGTTATTTAAAATATTATATGCATTTGGACGGGATACCATCCTGTATGTAGAGTGCATGTATTCCGTCATATGATTAAGCTAAAAATTAACTTGAAAAGATAAACTGAAATCTTGAAAGTATCGAAATGCACGAAAAATTGAAAACTTCAAATAGAAATATTTAAAAGTAAGAAATATAATAGTCTCCTTTAGATGAATAATACAAGAAATAAATTTGCGTTTATATTTCGTCAAAGGCAATATTTTATTTTCCATTCCACTATTTACCTTTATGAGTTACTTTTTTGACGTTTTTATCAAAGAATATGAATATCACTTGAAATAACTCATTTCGTGGCAAAATGCACTGCATAAGTCCTCTTCTTATTTCTCATTTTATTCATGAAAATGTAATGGTTTTAGAAAACTCTTGCCATTAATAATAACAAAAAATAATAATAAGATAAAATAGTAAAAGTAAATTTTACTATTTACGTCAAAGTTTGTTAGTCCTGTATCCTCTAATGTCTTAAAAAGACATAAAAACTGTTTTCAGAGCTTATTTGCAAAAATCTACATTTAACTGATGAAAATCCAGTACCTACTACGAATGTAGAAAGCAAATAATTTAATATTTAAATGTATATTGTAATATTTAAATATTAAACAGGCACGCAAAACCCTATGTATTTTGAGACTCTGAACACGAATCTGATATTCGTTTTGTCCCAGTACAACAGGTTTTCCTTTAATTCCAAAAAAGTTTGTTGAAGAGCAATATTGGCTACTCAGCTTATTTAAGTTAGACTCCAAAAGTGATTTTACTTTAAAATTTCAACCAGACAACACCCGGGAATCCGATGAGAGCAGTAGGGAATTTTGATGGAGAGTTAATGAGATTGTAATCTCGGATCCATGCATTTGAGTATTATACATTCACAACCCCATGATCCCATAATCATTGCACTCCATAAACCCTTAACTCCAACGGAATAAATGGAGATCCTAAGTAGGGGAATCCGTGTCTTTGTGACATTAGAATTTTGAAATCAAGCACCCAATGGCGTCATAGCTCTTCGACGGCACACCCTCTAAACTTATAAACCCATAACCCTGAGGATTCAATGAAAAAAATAAGGGGCTCTCGATTGAGGAATCAGATTGGGGCCCTTGAAACCATGTTGCCTTGTTACCAAGTAGGCCTATAGCACTCCAGCAACAAACCCATCTACTACCCAGATACCCCGTAAGCCCATAACCGCATAACTCTGGGGATGTAATAGAAGAATGTGAAAAATCTGAATTTCTTTCAGAACAATTCAGTAAGATATTCAACAGTTCTTGGGAAAATATGCGTATGGGTGTTGTAATACTTCCGTTAATAGCAAAAAATAGTGTTTGGTTATGAAGAATTAATTTTGGGGATAATAACCAATAACACGAATTCCCTTACTTCATTTTTTCTCCATTTCTTCCGTTATGGTGGTAAGAAGTTAAAGGATTTTGCGGTCTATTTTTGTAGGCCTGTGTTATTATTTCATAAGTATTATTAAGAGTTATTTAATTATTTCAAGTTTATTTAACATAAACATTTAATTAATGTGGATATCGTAATTAACTGTACAATTTGAAAGTTCGCTGAGAACTAACGCACAGAATTTCCATCCAAATCCGAATATGATTTCTTGAAACACACAAGTAGAAGAAAACTTTTCCATGAAGCCTGTTTTTCATTCAAATGATAAAAAATAGCAGATAATTTAAAAGGAATACCAATCAATTTTATCATTTCTGTTACAACTACAATATGTTGTTTTAATAAAGTTATATTTTTAATATATTATACGTGTACGTTTTTCATGATCAAAACATCAAATTATAAGCTAGTCCAGATTTTAATGTGGAATCAACAAAACATTAGATGTGCGACTCGAGTTGATCGGTACCTCAATCTTTATATATTTATTACTCATACTAATAGAATTTTATTACTGTTCCTTGTTTCCTGCACAGTTCATGTGACTATGTTGAACAAATTACAAGATTCACATCAGTTTTTCTTTCGCATTTAAACAAACCAACAACCACAACTCTTAAATTGGACTAAATCCAAAACTATCCAAAAGGAGGTTACAAAATAAAAACTGACATTCAACTGTTCCCTTTAGCAATGCTGTCTGCCGAAGCCGAAATTTGACCCGATCGGACATCATAGGCAGCGACTAATCACATTTTGTCAAAAAGATTTTATTAAATGTGCTACCGTATTTGATAATTATATATATATCTATGTAGTTAATTTTTCATAATATGATATTATTAAGTGCATTTATGTATAACAAATATTTGCTCAAATGGACGCATTGTTGATAATTTGTCTCCTATTTAATATAAAATGAAACATTATCTCATTATGTGGTTTACAAGTATGTCCCACACATGCATATAAAGTGTTAAAAAATGGAAACAGGACGTCTTAAATTTCAATTGCTTTTTAAGTGTCAACCAATTTGTATATCCTTTAAAAATCGTAAAAGCTCATTGGTCCTCAAATTTAGACTTTTCCGGAAAAATTTAGACGGTAATTCATGACCCTGTGCAAATTTTACCGAAATTCATCATCAATGCCATTTAGGCAAAAAAAAATTGTGCTTTAGTATGACTATAAAAGCTGTTTCATTTTCTCGACATTACCATAAAATTTTTATGGACTTAGTTCAAATTTATTTTAGTAAGCTCTGACCAAGTTAAACATTTGATATGAAATTAATCGGGAATGCCTTGAAAAAAAAACAAATTTATTAAACTAAAATAAATTTGGACCAAGGTAAAGTATCTTTTGTAAGTTATTTATGAACCAATGGTGAAGTATTTGGCATTGAAATGTAGGTAAAGAAAATCTCTATTAAAATAGCATAATGAGGTATAATGGTTCCATCGAGGGTTCCATTTAAAAAAAAAAATCTTAAATTGAAAAAACCATTTGAGATGTTTAAATGGCTATAAAGCAAAGTTAGCTCACTTAATATCACGATTTTATTTTTCCAATACTTAAAGGCTCAGAAAGAAAAGTTTTTCATCAGTCATGGCTCCCCAGATGCCAACTTAAATTATCCTAAAAAAATGTTTGAGGTTATGTTTCTTCCTCGAAATTGATACCATCGTATGCAGAATAAGTCTGAATCCAAAAGTGTAAAAATATACAGGGAGTTAAATTAAAAAAACAGATGTTACGGTCATTTCCGGTGAAACAGGAAGTGCTAGAATTATTTTATTAACATGCCTTAATTCAAATTTACTTGTTATTGCAACTACCAAAATTTCATAATGATATCTGAAAAAACAAAAAAGTTATAGGGGGTGAGCCTAATTTCATTTACACCCGGTATAAGAACAAACATAAAATTTATATCTACAACACAAAACCACAAAAAATTTGATCCTCTAATAACCTGTATAACATCTTGATTCTGTGTATGCCAATTATTATTAAATCATTATCAAGCCACTGGGGAATGCTTCCAATTATTTATAATAGCATTCAATAATTGGTTTCTTTAAAACTCACCTTTATATTTATGCTACTCTAGATATATTTAATTATATTCATTCCTGTAGATAAAACTGGCCAATTTATCAAGTTTTATCAAGTTGCAGGAGAATATTTCCAATTATTTATCTAACCCCGTTATGAATTTAACATTTTATATAACGAGTGGCTAAAAAGGTGTGTGCAGTTTATACTACGAGCCGAAGGCGAGTGCTTCCAACCCAGTTTTTCCATTGAACATGTTTCATCCAATGTCACACCTTCAGTCCCAAATATAACTGTCGCTTCAACCTCTTTTTTCGAAATCTTTCATTCCTATTCTCTCGCAACAAATTTGTTCCATTCAACCTTATAAATAGTATGACTGATGGTCGAGTTGGTAGAGTACCTGCCTCTCACCCAAAAGTCCCGGGTTCGAATCCCGGTCGTGGCAATGGAAAATACTGTGAGGGATTTTTCCATTATACACGGATATTGGATGTGTGTCCCTTGTCTTTAAATGTGTAGCCCCCTCCCGCACAAGGCTCAGCTTTCTGGGATAAAGGGGGTCGTAATTACATGTGGTGTATTTATTATTATTATTAAAATTAAATCTGCTTTCATTCCTAAAAACCCTAAACATCACACCACTCGTCCCTGCTACATCCTTTCTCTTCAGCAGCAAGCTTCTTGTGTTTTTCTTGGATAATCAGTTCCTAGGAGTAGAATCTTTCAAGGAGTCAGTCAAATGTTTACCCCTTATAGTACGACTCCATATTTGCTGTGATCAGGAAAAAGTTTTCTAGCAGTTTTTCTCTGTTTAATACCATGACGAAAAATAGTGTCAGGTCAATGGTTTCCGTTTTCTTAAGTTATCCCTATCTGTTCAACTTATCTGTACCGTAGTGATAAGGATAAATTCAAAAAATGCGTCTACATTTGCATCCATTATGTAGTCCTTACCCATTTATATTCTTATTTCAACCTAAGAAATGAAGTGAGTCACTATATGTACATATATATATGTTTTCCACTGAGGGTTTCTAAATCGTGAGAAGAAAGCCACAATAAAATAATTCATTCAATTCAGAGTTGTAAGAGAATAATGGGTTGAACAATGAACATCATCCAGACTGAAGGAAGTCACACAGATCTGTCAGATGGAGGAATTTTGGAAAGATAATAATGAGTGTCTTCCTCTAATTTTTGAAAAACAATAGGAAGAAATTAGTTTCATATAACGCGACGTCAAGTAAATGAGTTTGTACAATCTGTAAATAAAGTACTAATTTATTTACACTTCCAAAATCCAACAATTGCAAGGTGTCTTGAGCTCATACCAAGGTGCAAGAAATCACATAACAATTCTTCGAAATGTACTTTATCGGACTCTATTAATTGAACTGATTGACTTCACCATCAAAATACGTTTTAAGCGATAGGATGGTTTGTAATTTAGTTTTTCTTGAATTCTATATCTTCAATATATAAAGAGTTAATATTTGACCTCATGTATTACATGATGACTAGAGGCATGAAAGGAATTTGTTTAAAATTGAATACATTGTTTTATAATTAAAAGCGTTGTATAAATTCAAGTACCATAAATATCATATTTTCTTTACTGTATAATGTATACCTGAGTCCATATTTTTAAAATAAGTTTAGAAATGATGTTAGAAATATTAAATTTGAATTTCTAACTTATTATTCAAATATAAGTGTATGTGTACTATAACGCATATTAAAAATTTTTAATATTCGGCAGATCGCTCCTCGCATCGAGTCGAGGGTAAGCTACTTCAATATAACTGCTGATATCAGCCGCCTTATTCTCTACAATAAATATTACCAGTGGTGTCGGCAGCGTGTGCTTATAGGTATTAGATTTTCAATTTAACTAGTGTATTTGTTTAACTTCAAGAAAAATGTGACAGAACTAGTGACGAACGCAACTGATTTGTTGTATTTTTATATATTTTTTATAATTATGCTATTGTACTTCTTAATTTAAATATATATTTTTTTCTGTGACGGGAAAAAAATTTGACATTTTATCTCTATTGACAGGTACTAAAATGTCACTTTTCATGAAATTACTTTTTTCCTCGGGAAAAAAGTGAGCACTTTTTTCCCGGATATACCTACATATGTACACATAAGCAAAGATAGGAACTTAATTTTAGAATATTTTATTATACAAAAAGTTACATTTCCTTTATATTAAAAGAACAATTATTAAATGTGCATTGCATGAATGACATGTTCCTTGAACTATTCGGTACAATAGTCGAATTTTCTTGTGTTGAAATTATATTTCTTTCCGCCACGGACACAACTGCCGTTGATGTACTTCGTCGCAAATCGGGTGTTATTTCAGCATTGCCACATGTTCCAAACACTTTATTCTCTATTTCTGTCTTGTATGCTACCGATTCATCAACATACCCTTCAGCGACCGCTGATGACTTCCAACCGCCATGTTTCTTTAGTGACATCAAGTCTCCCCCAGATTCAACTAAAAGTGTAGCAGACGATCTTCGAAATGAATGACCTGTATATGAGGTAGCATTTCTCCAGCAAATTAAATAAAATTGTCTACATTGCACTTTAATATTTCTATGCATAAATATGGACTGTAAACCAAACATTTTCACATTCTTGTGTTGGTCATATTTAGAATAATTATAAAAATTTCCTTCCCTCTTCCTTCTGTCGATCATATTTCATCTCTATGAGCATTAACTCAAAAACATACTTACAGTTAATTCGCATTGAGATTGAAACTGCAGGATGTAGGTCAGAATCAGCTATTGGAAGGACCACATTGGTTTTTAAAAATTAAAAGATAAATAAAAACGTTAAGGACTAACTGATGGAAATTCACTTTCTTCCTTACATTCTTACAAGAATTCTTTTGAAAATCTACAAATTAAAACATTTCAAAAGTCTCGCATAGAATATGTAACAATAATAATTATTATAAAACAAATGCGATAAATTGACTCTTTCAAAGAGTATAACGTTCATAGCTAGTTGTTAATATACTATTAGTGAATTCTAACAATTTCCCAATGTAGATATTTACGCAAAATATCATTTAGTTTACAAACATTGGATTATAAGCAGATATACTAATGCAACCAAATAAGATGTGGTGGATTTACCTATTCTAGGAAGGCGGAATTATCCTAGATTGAATTACACCCATTAGAACGACGAAGCGTCTGTGAAAACGCGACCTTAGTGAGACATCGTTTGATCAGTTGTCCCATTCTCACAATGCTACTGCACACCTAGAAAGAACTATTTAGATAAGCCGCAATAAAATAATTGGGGGCTATTATTGAACTGAAAGTACAAACAAGTACGTACTGAGGTAGAATCAACAACGCTTAGATGCCAGTACTAAAAAACAAAAAAGTCAAGAGTGTCTGAAGCTTTTAATATACCTCATTGACAGCTGTAATAATGTTTTATTTAATTTATTTATTATTTTTCGATTGACTTATTTAACGTCAGATTATTTCACGCCGGCCGGTCGGGTCCGCAGTTTTCCACTACCAGAAAGTGGTGACATGAGTAAGTTCGCCAATCCACGGGGTAAGAGAAGATGCCGCTATCACACTTGCTACCGCATGAGGCCAATTTTTAATAAAATTGAGATTAAAATTATTATCGTTTAAGCAAGTTTTCTTTGAAAGTTTTTTACTTCTGATCAAGTATCGAAAGAATTTTTATTTATGGCAAACTTAGATCATAAATCAGGTAGAAGAGGAGAGTAAAATATTAATAACGTGCCTTGCTGTTTACAAATACCGTTTGCCAGAAAGATGCAAATTAATAGAAAGGGTATACGTTTTCTGTTGCACCTTAATTTACATTATTATTTCTTTATACACAAGAAAAATGAAAGAGCTACAAAAATTTCTGATAGATTTATAACATCTGAAAGGAGAATCAGAATATATTCCAAATCAATATTTCACTTTTATTTCTAGAATGTAATTGATATAAAATAAACATTACATTTACAAAATTAATTGAAACCTACTCTGCTTTTCATTTATCTTATCTGTCAGACCTAAGAGTTCGCGTTTTAATTGTGTTGGCCTTTTACACAAAACTTAATTAAACGGCCGTGTGTAAACATTTTACTGGATACTATTTAACCACAAAACAATTATTAAATTCAAAAGTGGACGACATAGCAGTAAAAAGTTCTGGCGAGAGGATTTTTACACTTTTTGTGAGAAAATTCAACCATTTAATTTCTGATTCTGGTATGTGTTTTTAAATGAGATATTTAAGATGATATACTTTTCAAAACGGAGCTATACAATGAAAAAAATATATTTTAGGCAACCATTCTGAATAATTTATCTTTGTTCATTAATATTCAATGGTTTTAGGGTGAAACAACAGCAGGATATTTAAAAACCAATAATATTGGAAAAAACAAACGAGAAAAAATAAGAAAAAATAGAAACCAAGTATTCTTTATTATTATCGTAAATCATAGTGAAGGAGACTAAAATGTGGTACTGAAAAATGTTCACATTCACTCTCTAATAGTGTAGTATCTAAGTTGTATTTTCTATGTTACTGTATTGTAACAAATTGCAAGATTTGATCCCTTGAAATGTTGTTGACAATTTTTTCGTTGGATAATTACCAATTTTTCTTAATAAGAGAACAATAAACAATTAGTTACCCAATATGGAATATTTTGAATATTTACACTTTTGCCGATAAATTTATTCCATAGTAGCATTTTGTGAAGCTTTTTGGGCAAATAATGCGTTATCGCTTTATTTTTACTTATATGCCATAATATTTGGAATTTCTTTCTACAATAATATTAATTGCATTCCATTTTTATGACCCCTTCATACAAATAAAGAAATAAAATAATTTCAGTTTTTTTATTGAAATGTAGAAGTTATGTGTTTTGAAATTTACTAATTTTTTTTTTTAATTTATAATTCAATTAAGCATGTAATGCTTTTTTTCACAGAGATTAAACATTTGAACATGTTAAAAAGTAACATTTCATGTTAATTTGTCACCTTTATTATGCATACAAAAAATATTAAACAAGCAAGTCAAGATTTTTTAAATGCGTTTTGCAGCCGTTCTGATAAAAATTTATAATCGACACTAAAATTGATCGCAAATTGTATTAAAATTCATCATTTTCGTTTGTTTTTTCGAATATCACAAAGACCAAAAAATATCGAAAATATATTTGATATCGTCACAAAAGTTAGGAAACTTTTTCTACTTAACCATATAGCTTTCAATCATAACCGGGATTCAATGGTGAAGGTCGAATCTGTGACACAGGTACTGACAAATTATATTTCTCCATGATTACAATTTTCAAAGCAAAAAATATAAGTGGGAATATGTAAATATTAGAAAATATTGCTAAAGTAAGTAGACTTCAGATGTGAGAAAATGCGTACTTGAAAAAATCTTCTACATATATTCAATTTATTACCATGCCGACGTTTCGTTTATTATCAAGCCCTGAGGAAGTTTATGTGAAATAAACGAAACGTCGGCAAGGTAGCATTGCTTATATTTATGATCCTCTCTCCGACAAACTGAATATCTGTAGTAAGTAGACTTCTTGCAAAGTAAAATGAAAACCAGGATAACTTATAGAAATGCGTGATAATTTACATTTCTACTTATTTCTATGGATACTCTTTAATTTGATATTTTTCGCTTTGCTATACACTGCTCTAGATTTAACGTTAAACTGAAGAATTGGAATGATAAAATGTGTTAATTAAAATTTTCATTAAAACAGCTTACCAGCTTTTTGTTAAATAGAACAAACAAAAACATTAATTCTAAGGCTCATCCCAAAAGCAAAATATAATTATAAAATTAATCAGATGTGTTTGATGCATAACGCCGATATAAATGATCGCATTTACATTTTTTTATTCAACTAGAGTGAGTAAAAAACTTAATATCGTGACAAACCTTGTTTATTGATTTTATGCAATAAGAATTTGTTTAAAAAAGTGTATTAATGTTACGTGGGTTTTTCTTTGTTCTTTAAAATTGGACAATACATGAGGATAAAGGTTTAATCTAGTTAAACCAATTGGAAATTAAATTAGTGACGACAGGCAATAATCCATTTATTTATAATGATATCAAAGTTTTGAACATAAAGAACATCACATGCAGTTAGGAGGTCTTAAAATTTCCTGTATTTCCATATTCTTTATAACAACAAAATGAGTACTATCTTGAGTATTTACAAGTAACAGAAGCTGGTGTAAGTCGATCTTAACGAGTCTAAGAGGTGCGCCTTCTCGCCAAGAAGCAAAACAAGAAAAGCTCGAAGAAAAGCTTGTCAAGAATTTTTCTGCGAGTAAAATCATGCTCTGTTATTTTTCGTTTTATTTAGTTCAGTCACGAAGTGATTTTTTCCAATCAATGTCCGTTTTTGCTTTAAATATTACCGTCACTTGGGTACACCCTGCCGCCGGTTTTAGTAAGTAAGTCCTGTTTTAATTAAGTTAATATTGAGTTGTAAAAAAGTCCGCTGGTAAACAAGCAGTCAAGTAATTAATTGATTAATTTTCGACAATCCCCCGTATAAATAAAATCCGAGAATTATTATAAATAATGACCGAGTCAAGCCGTCACCATTTCCGTTCGTACCGCCGCACCGAGTTTAATAGTAAATTTTCTTGAATATAATATTGGTAAGCATACACCGTAGTTCGCTGCAATCCGTAGGTACTGCCTTCAGTTAAGTATAGATATTCAGAGATATTATTGTCCGTGAGTATCGCTATATTATACTACTAAATCAAACTAGAGCTAATTCGTAATACCTTCGTTGGTAGGTTGTTTTCTAATATATGCATCGGCTGGTTAGATCTGTTCACTTGGGCCATCTCTAAAGCCTCAATGCATAAAAGGTTACCGGAAAACCTACGTTAATCCAAATAGTCATTATATGCATCAACTGGTTAGATCTGTTCACTTGGGCCATCTATAAAGTTGCCATGCATAGAAGTGACCGGAAAACTTACGTTAATTAGCATAATCATTAACAAATAGCTCTACGTTTGTCGCAGTAGTTTGCCGCATGTTTAAACATTCCGTATAGACGACAATATCTATAGCTAACCGATTGCTCGCCGTTCATAATACATTCTGTTGGAAATTCCCATTTGCTTGCCATACGCAATAATTTATTATTCAAATTTATCCAAAATTCCGAAATAAAATCGTAGACACGCGTAAAGATTCTTGGTTGCCAGCTTGCTTGTTTCTTATGGTTTTAACATTTGTACATACTCGACTATACAGTCGCTGAGGTATTAGAGTTAATTAATTTGTTCGTTAATGTTGCTGAATAAATACGTTGATTTAAAGAGGTAAAATTCACGAGTTATTATTTCTGTCATTTATTTCTGATTAACCCGTTTGAGTGGTGGTCGAAGTCCATTAGACAGACCCCCAGCTCCCGAGCCCCGGAGATTCCGTGTCTTCAACTGTTTCGCTATACTGGGTTGTTCTCCCAATAGGAGAGCCAAAAAGTGTTGTTATTTGCACTTAAAAATTAAAGAACTGGCGCCCGAGTTTTCCATCTAAAAAGTTTACGTAAGTATATAGAAAATAACACTATTGCAAGTAAGCGCCATTACAAGATACATTCTCCGTTCTTCGTTTGTGTAGTTTGCAAATTCTCCGCGGTATGTTGTAAACCCATAGGTAATATAGCAGCTAGTTATATGAAAATATTTTGTTCATACTTTGGTATTTGATCTAAGTTGAGATAATGAAAAGTTTCATTATTTTGAAAAAGAAAATAACTGAATAATGAAAGGTATACTACGTATTAAAAAACCAAAGAAACAAATGACCCCGATAGGAGAGAGTTACAAAGTGTGTAACGATAATTTGGTAAATTACGGTTACAACTGGTTTCTACCGGAGACAATTAAATGTAGCTATGTTATGCGCGCGTCGACGGCACTGAAACGTTCTCGATCCTACCGCATTCCTCCTCCACCAGCTTTTTCCTATCTTCCGTACTGGTAAGTCGTAATTTTATGAATATCTAATTATTTTTCTCGGATGTAGAATTTTTCTGTACCTTATCGTTATAAAGTATTATTTGCAATACGTAGCCTAGTAAATATTTAGCATGTTGGTTATTTATTACAGTCAAATGTGGTAAATATCGATTTAAATCGAATTTATCAATTGGGTGTGTTTGACGCCGGCATTTTAGCCAAATTTAGTGCTCTCCACGCGTGATTGATTTCATGCAAATATCTACACGTGGTGTCGTCTTGCAAGTTAACTTATGTTATTACCGTTCCTTATTATCTTTTGCAATTAAAATTTGCAATTATCGTTATTATCTTTATCGAGTTATTCATAAAATATATGCACTTACACAGATCTCTTTCGTTTGCGGAAGGTGGTAAAAAACTCCTCGAAATTAATAGTTTTCGCTTAACGGAAAATATTGGTTTTTATCTTATCTCACAATTTGATTATTGTAATTTTTCGTAATTTAATTTAATATTTAAATTATTCCCTGCTATATCTTAATACGATTTGAATTAATTAAAATTCATAGTTATTATCTAATTATCGTAAATTAATTGAATAATTAAAGCATTCCTTACCATTTCTTACTCCAATTGGGAGAATTAAATAAAACTTATTGTTTCTTATCGTTCTACAGTAAATAGTAGAAATTAACTTTAATTAGTAATCTAATTAAATCAGTTATAAAAATCAGAATACCTAACTTTTTACTTTCTTACTTATTGAATTATTTTGTGATTCACACATTTTCTATTTGTGAAAAGATTGCGTTTTAGCAATATTAAAACTTAATTTTCTGAGTGTCTTATTGTGATTTGTCTATTTAATTACTGTTATTAAATTTAAATAATATAACAAATTTCTTTCTAACATAATTTCTTATTCAGAGGAATTATTTTTATTGCTTTAATCTTGTCTAGTTATATCTAGAGTAATTTCTAAAATTTCATAGTTTCGAAATTATAATAATTAGTTTATTATAATTTATATCTTAAGTTATTTTTAAAATAAAATAATAAATTCATATCTTTGTAATTATAATAATTGATTTATTATAATTCATATCTTTGCTAAATTGTTTAGTCAACTTTTCTAGAAGAAACTTGCCTTCAGTAAGTTTTTTTCTAATTTTATCAGCCGTAAGCTAACTTGCATATTTCCAACTTTACTTTGTACATTTTTGACACTGGTATATTTATGTTTTATTGAACGAGACCAAGAAGAGGATTCGACAGATTCAACTTTACCAGACCACATCAGACTGAAATCCAGATTATCCTATTATCTTATCCAGGATTGGTTACATCTTTCCCAGGTGCAGGTGAAGTCTAGCTAGACCCAGAAGATCAGTATACACCAGCATAGGCCATCTTGGCAAGGGAATAGATCATCGTGGAAATCCTTGGAAATTAAGGTCTGTAAGTCTGTGGTAGAACATATTTCCATCATCAGGTCTTCGGTTCCAGCGTAACAAATAATTGCCAGTAATTGTTCTTGTAAATGTAAGCCTTGCAGTTGATAAAATATTTTTCCTTTCATTCATTTTTTATTGTGATAGCCCTTCAGGCACTTATTTCCATTGTTTTGCCCTTCAGGTAAATATATATTTTTCATCATTGTTAAGAGTAATTTGTATTGTTAATATTTATTCTATTTGTTAATATACTATTTATTTGAGCTGAATCGTTTTATTTCTCTTGTTGTGAAAATCTGATATCATACAAATTGTTACTAATTTTTTAGTAGCTGGCGCCCAAAAATTATCTTAATTTATCTTAATTTTACTTGATAAATAATTCCTTAACTTTTAATCTCTTATAACTTGCAGTTTTAAATCTTACTAAGCTAGAAACTTAAAGTACACTCTTCAAGTTCTTTTGTTAACAAATCAGGGTTTTAACCAAATTTAATAATAAGTTTGTTAATTTATTAAACACCATATTCTGACTCACGACCCACCGGAAAAATCTGAGCAGCCGACAGGTAAAATAAACTTTGAAACCCAGAAGCCCATAAGGCAAATTAGATTTATTCAGTCTGGGGTTACAAGTGTTAAAACTGGCACATGAAAGTATAGTCGAAATCCAAGAAACTGAATTGTAATTCTGATAATCAATATAAAACTTCGTGGTCTATTATCAAACCAAATATAAACTAAAACTTTAAAAAATTTCAATATTTAATTTTTTAACTTGTACTAAGTAATTATAAAAAATCAATGTTTTCACCAGGCAAAACAATATGAAAAATGCAGAGAGTTCGAAAACAAAACAGAAAATTAGTTTTAATTAAAGATTGTCTCTTTGGCTGATATGAAATTATGCCAATAAAACAAAAAAAAAATGTGGATAGAAAAATGCCTATTATATTTATCTCCTTTAGAATTAAGTTCATTAGATATATTTTGTTTCTAATTCTAAGTGCCTAAACCAAAGTAACAATCAAGCCTGCTTTTATTTTTACCTATCCTATCGCATGCGAACGAATGTTCTGTATGTTACCAATGAAGTTCTACTAATGTGTTCATTGGATTAGATTATGTGTGTATTCACAGATAGCGTTAAAGTACAACATATCGATTACGGTTGCATTTATACCACAAGATCAACGAGGTATAATAATAAACACTAACATAATACCATATAAACGTAATAATGTGTAATAATAAAGAATGTAGCGGAATTTAAATAAAATTTCGTTCTACAAGGAATTTCCCATAGTATTTTATTTTGGTCAAATTGGTAATAAATTTAATTATCCAACAAAGTTTAACTTTACTAATAAAAGACTCATTTTTGTAATTAAATGTTTTCACTGTTAACTCTTCAAAAATAAAATTTCGTTCGCTGCTGGCATTTAATTTAGCAAATGTTTGATTCTGGCACTAATGCATCAACAAAACACGTTCTTCATTAACAAGAATACTATTGCATTAGGTGTAAAATAATTTTGACACATTTGACTATCTGACGTAGTTCTTATCACAAACCAACTGAATGATTAAGTGGATAACGAACTAGGTATATCATTCGAAGATGATTGATAAAATTTTATCATAATTTTACACAATTGTATCCTCGTTTAATTAGGCATTATTTCACACCATTATTCACAAATATGTAGAACAATTTAATATAATATAAAAGAAGTACAGGCAACGTGCAAGCTTTTCTAAGCTACAGAAATTGAAAAATGTGGTAAAATCAATTTTAAGAATGTTAAGAATAGTATAAGGTATAAAATAACCGTTTGAAACAATTTAAATCTAAAATAAGCATGTATAAATTGTATAAGGGTATTGACTGTAGTTTCATATTTCTGAATATAATATTAAGGTTGATAAATGTAGCTTATGTGGGCGTCAGGTTCTGCTTAATCATAAGCCTGTTAATTATTCTGAGAATGTCACCAGCAACCCACTAATTAGTTTTATTACTGCATAATTTATACGCGTGTTTGATAAGACCATAATAATTTTTTGCACTAGCATTCTCATTAACGCCCCCTTAGTTGAAATACTTCATTTTAATTATATTTGAAAAAAAAATTCTACATTTAGGAGCAGTTAGCGGGTATTTATGGAATTATTTGTCATTTACTACAATTTACGTAAATTGAGTCTCAAACATGTAGAAGGAACATAGAATTTTTAACTAAATCGGTTGCGCAGTTATCTTAGGAATACTGTCGTGAACCATGTTTGATATCTACTCCAATGTCACTCTTTGCATTTATTTTGTTCAAATGTGTAACCCCCATTTCCTACCAGCTTTGGATTTGAAGTTTATCAAATTTATTCGTTTTGTGTTTTACCACGTGTTAACGTATTGTAAATTTCAAGTATGTTACTATTATTGATGCATGCATTTTGCTTGAGAGCACCATAATTATTGTCAAAGAGATATTTATTTATGCTGAAATGCAAACATAAATTTTGAAGGGAAATTACTTTAAATATAAAAGCAATATAATTAGTGATCCCGGTAAATAGGTTAATCCGAATATATTTTATGCAAATACACACATTTTCATTTTGATTCGTATTTCATGTAATTTGCAGGTAATAATTCAATTAGATTAATACCTTTTAATTCAATTAAAATGGTATATTACTAATTTTAAATCCACTTAATGAAAAACAGATTTTTATGCAGTTAAACCACATAAAATCTAAAATGAAGAGTAATTGCAATTTAAATAAAGGGCATTAAGCCAACATAATTGGTGGAAACATTTAAAAGCATTAATTGTCGGAACCGAGGACAAATACATAATGGAAAAAACTACGTTGAAAATTACATTGACCGGCATTATCTGCTTCCACCAACTGCAGATAAATTACTCTAGTTCATAATGTACTTTAATTACTATCACATAGTCTACAAGTTAAACCCTAAATAATATATCAAAATTTTAGTTTGCATGGAAATTTTTTGTGCATAAATCTGATTTTTATAAAATTTTGTACATTTTAAATCAAACCTAAATAAACAAATTAGGTATGTATTATAAAACAGGATAAGGAACATACGCCGTTTAATTATATTTAATTTAATACACATACTCTTACAATCAGGAGGCACTGTTTGCAAAAGTTATAAACAATTATTTATGAGTACTTTTTTGTACCATTTTGGCTTATTAAAGGTAAATATATTTTGCCTAAAACCTAAAATTCGGAACTGTAATAAATAATTCATTTTGACGTATTTGAATGATTTATTATGGAAAATAATTTAAATATATATTTTTAGATATGCCACCAAATTTGCTAAAAGAAAATTTAAATTGATTTTTTGGGTAATTTTCGACATATTTTATATTAGGTTATGTGCTTACCATCTGTAGTAATACACAATAATACACATACCTGTAACATTTTATACTATTTACAATACAAGAGATAAGAATAATGCTGCAGACCCCAAAAAAGAAACATGATGCAGCTTTCTTTTTTGGGGTCTGCGGCATTATTCTTATCTCTTGTATTATTTAACCCTATTAAACGTCACTCTTTTACTATTTACAATTCTAAAGTCCATGTTTTCTGACTCTGTTGCATTAATTTTGTATTATCAGTTTCAATTCCTCTTCATTAAGCGGTGGAGTTGCGTAAACTAAATTCTCTAAGTAACCCCACAGGAAGCAGTTTGCGAGCTAAAGCTAAATTTGCAAACTATGTTGGCCAATCTATCAAGAAAAAAAACCTATTCATCGATAACCAATATCTCTAGTTAATGTTATGGATAAGGAGTCGTTTTATGGAAACAAAACGAAACAAAATGAAAATTTTAAAACTTTTCACTAGTAATCACCCTAGTGCTTGAATTAGCACCGGAAATTTTTCGTGTGCACAATATTTACTGTAATGTTTTACATCAGGTTAATATGGGTGGAATCCTGTTTTTTTAATATTTTCAAACTTTCAACAGATTATTTATTTATTATATGTGATAGTAAGAATTTCCAGAAATCTTCCCGTTGCTAATTTTAACGATAGAAAATTAAAGCCTCTGATTGGCTGTAAAATATAGGTGTGGAATTTTCAAGAAAATTTTCGCGAAGTTTCTAAGATTTTCATGTAATTGTTAGATTTCAATAAATTTCTTTAAATTTTACCCGTTTCTCTGTACAAAACAAAACATTTAATTGAAAAAATAATTCTGCTTTCATAGACTTATAATTTACTTGTACAATGTACATAATCCTAAAATTTTTTCAATTTAAAAAAGTACTGTTTAATCTATACCTTAAAAATGTTAAGTGGTGGCTATATAAACTACTTTGCGTAATATTTATAAATTTATTGTTTTGGTTCATGATAATTTTTAATTAAAAATAAAATTGTTTCGAATTTTAATATTTTTATTGCTGCGCCTGCTAGTTCTTAGTTGTACTTGTTTATTTAACGCCCTTGATGTATTTTCATTGTTGTACATCATTAATAGTACATTACGCATTCTTCAATAAAAATATACGATATTCTCTAGATTGTCACAGAAATTAAAAGAAACATAAGTTTTGCTTAAATAAAATTTTCTTTTCTTTAACACGTATATCTTGAAAATCCTGGATTATTTCATGGTAGGTACTCATAAATTCTATTACATATTTGTCATCAACCAAATTCAACCGTTTAATTCGCTGGAGATTTGCAGTAATTGCACTGTTAGTTCCTGAACTGGTATTGCTTTTTCACTCCAGAATAAATATTTTTTGTTTTCTATTCCAGTTGCGGGTATAATGTCTGTATAATTAAAAATTTTTCCAATATACATATATCAATTCGAAATCCATTTCTTCAATTTCCTTTAAAACATACGCATTTTTACCAACATTTCTCAACTCGCTTTCTTCTCACTGCTTCTTTCGGAAATCTAAGGACTATTAGAATTTGAATATTTATTAATTGCGGGTAATACTGGAATGTCAAGATTCCTGATCAGAGTCTGAATAATTATGTACTTGTTTTAACTGACATTGTCTCTAAATCAACTAATTAATTTTCTTTAACTGCAATAGCGTAATCCAATGTATCATTGAATTTTAGTGATTTGCAATAATTGCGCCTGACGTAATAATGTTATTGTTCTTTCGCTTGTTAGGTGAGTAGAGGGGTAATGGCGGATCCGAGACACCCCCCACCACTTGCCCCCCCCACCACTTTTTCTGGGGTGGGGGGCAATTAGGATAATTAGACTGGGGTGGGGGGCAAATAGAGTGGGGGGTAATTTGTAATTGCGTAATTAGTAATTTGTAATTGCGTAATTAGTAATTTGTAATTGTGTAATTGGATTATTTCGCTGTAATTAGACTAGTATAATTGCAATATATCTAATAAATGTAATTAGTCTGGAGGGGGGGGGGGATAATTAAAATCCAATTGTCGCGAGAAATGAAAGTAATTGGATTATTGCGCTGAGAAATGAAAGTAATTGAATTATTGCGCTGTAATTGCGTAATTAGTAATTTGTAGATGTGTAATTAGACTATTTGCGCGTTAATTACACTATTTTATATAGTCTGGAGGGGGATAATTAAAACCCAATTGCCGCGAGAAATGAAAGTAATTGGATTATTTGCACATTAATTACACTAATTGAATTGGAGCAATTGTTGTATATTAATTAGTGCATCAATTGCTAAATTATGCGCTCTTAATTGTCAAAAATATATGTCTGTCAATATCGCTAACAAGGGATCTGGTATATTAGCAGAAATGCATTTATTTTCTATGGGGTAAAAGAACAAGCGACATCGCATTTATTTTATAATGATCAAAGATTAAATCAGCTTTTTAGTTTTTACTGTCGCATATCTCAAAACAAAATAGTTGGTTAAATTTATAGCTCCCATTTGCTCGACAGACAATAGGTCTGCATAAAGGACACAGGTAGGTACGTAGGCCAGGTGGCTCGCGCGAACGGTACCGACCTGAAATCGAGGTAATGCCATTAAGGTGGTCGACTTTCCCGTTAAACAATATAGCATAGGCACTAGTGCAGGCAGTACATAAGGGTATTACATTGTTATAAGACACTTCTTCTATAATGACTTTGTCATAGGGAATTAACTATCTCGTAATTATTAATATTGTTACATTTTATTGTTTGGTGTCTTTAAATCGGTTGGGGGTTTACTGTTGCTTTTGTATACATTTAATGACTACCTACATAGGGGTCCGTCCTTAAAATTTTAAGTTAGCAAGGTTATAGACAAAAGAAATTTGACGGATTCTACTCGATCAATATCAAAAAAAATTAAACAGTCCGCCTTTGTTGATGCATTTTCCCATGAGATCGAAGATAGACAAGAAATAGTTTATCTTACTAATAGGACAATAATCTATTTACACGATAAAGATCAATAATTAATAATAATTTTATTAATTTATATCCCTTTAGACAGTAAACGTCTTCGAAAATTCTCAATACTACTAAACACAGAAATACTCAGATACAGAATACAGAAGGATAACACTTAAAAATAAAAAATTCTTTTAGTAATTTTAAATAATTCTTCACTCCTGACAAAATGTTATTTATTTCGATACGCAACGAGATAAATATTCTATTGGCATGGTATCTCAAACCAGCTAAACCTCTTAAAACACGTTTCTGAACGATAAAAATAAGAGGAATTTCCCCAGAAGTAGACACCGTGTCTTAGACGAGATTCAAATTGTGCAGGGAAAATAATGCATTTTTTTTTTTCAACCTCCGGGTCCTCAAAGTCGAAATGCATTCATTTTTCTAAGGACAAATATATTGCACAAAAGATTAGCCATCTCCTATCTAAACAAAAGATACGTCGATTTTTACAAAACAAAGCCACACAATTACCTGAAATTTTAAACTTAAAAATAACAGGTGAGAGTGTAATTCGAATAGGATGGAAGGTTTAGAACTGCCTACTATAAAGAAGTCATTAAATGTCTTTATTGGTAATAATTAAATAGACAAAAGGCAACCCGCGTTTGTTGCACTGATGAGAAATTTTTCAGTCCTTTTAAAGCAATAATGTCACAGCTTAATGGACCCATTTGAAAGTTAAAATATAGTTATTAGATTCATGCTTTGTTTTGCTGTCAAGGGTCGATAAACATAAATGTTTTAAATAGTAAAACTATTCAAAAGCCATTTAAATACAAATACGCTTGGCAAAAATAACAAAAGGACACGGTCAAGATCTTTCAGCTTAAATAAACAATAATAAAATTTTCATTGATTTACAAATTTTAACATACAGGGTGCCCCGAATTGTACAGATCAAACACATGTTCTAAAAAATATATATGGGGTGTTCCATTAAAAGACACACTTTCTATACTTTCCAATGTTGCTCTATAAAGAACTACTGATAATAATTGCAGGTAATTGATGTGTAAAAGATGATGGACAATAGGTCGGCAATACACAAAAAAAACCATTCAACTCAAACATGAAGTCTGATAGAAGACATTAAATCTGCCATTGAAAGATTGTCTTGTAAACTAGATGACATAAGGAGGGATTCAAATAAAATACACATTAAAAGATTACAATAATTTTATTTCCTATTTTTATTACACAACTAAAAATACCATAGTATAATTAAACAGTTTTATTTTAAATACACAATTACATTTTTGAGAAAATAAACATAGACACTTAGTAGATCAAACTTTATGGTGTGATAAACTACCAAAATAATATGAAAAAAGTTCATATGTAAATGTGGGCCGGCAACACATAGTTCCGAGATACAGGGTGTTAAAGAAACATGCAAAATTTTTTTTGTTGTTTGAAACACTGAAATGATGGCACACTATATTGCGCTTTAATTAGACTAGGTGCAATTTCTCGAAATTCTATGGTTTATTACCTTATAGAAAAGCAGTATATCTTAAGATATATTTACAGATCGGTATACGTCCAACTTGACGGCGTTTTAACAAAAGCAAGCGGAAACGATGACTACTTTGATAATGCATTAAAATGCAATATTTTAACGGAAATTACAGCGATGCTTTAATAAAGCTCTGGATAATTATATGCCTCTTTTAATCTGTTTTACAGAATAATGGGGGTGGCTCTCTTCAACCGTCTGTAAAACTATTTAATGAAACCTAGTTAAAAATTCAGTTCCATAAAGAAGCTACGATAATTTATGATATAGTTAATCACGATCCATTTTATTATTCAACTCAAACATGAAGTCTGATAGAAGACATTAAATCTGCCATTGAAAGATTGTCTTGTAAACTAGATGACATAAGGAGGGATTCAAATAAAATACACATTAAAAGATTACAATAATTTTATTTCCTATTTTTATTACACAACTAAAAATACCATAGTATAATTAAAACAGTTTTATTTTAAATACACAATTACATTTTGGGAAAATAAACATTTGCATATACATCGTGATTATTGTTGATAAAATGTTTTTACTAGACATCAAGAAAACCATTCTGAACCGAGCCATCTAATGCATTATAACTTAAATATGTATCATGAAGTATAAGTGAAATGTGTAATTAGACTATTTGCGCGTTAATTACACTATTTTATATAGTCTGGAGGGGGTTAATTAAAAAACCCAATTGTTGCGTTGCGCTGAGAAATGAAAGTATTTGTAATTTGTAAATAAATAGTTATACAAAAGCCATTCTAAATAGTTATACAATGGCATAATATAATGGGGGATATTTGAATATTAAAATGTGGTGGTGGGGGTCATATTCTGTAGATATATAGAGAGTGAGAGGAGTTGTCACAACCATTATTACTAGCAACAGACTCCTAGTGAACACGCAAAATGTATAAGTGTACGTCTTGCAGTAAAAGTTTTACACGAAGCTACAGTATGCGTCGTCATCAGAAAGAGTCGTGTGTGAGTTTACGTGATAATGGACCTCCAGCAAAACAATTTAAATTTGATTCAACCCCTTCAACATCCGCAAGTATGCAAACATGTGATTGTTGTAATGTGACGCTGACGACAGCTCAGATGCATTCCCATAAGAGGTCGTTGCAACATAAGGCAAATGCAAGTGTTCCTTCAATGGATGGTGTAAGCATTATCCAAAGCGCTTTCAAATACAGAATTATTTCATATCGAGTGCATAGTGAACATAATCATCTGGACTACGTAATGTTCTTTAATGAAATCAAACATAAAATTTTAAATCTGCTAGAAGAAGCGATACAAATACATATGACAATAAAAGTAAATCTGGAAGTGTTCGCCAAATACATGATACAAAGTAAAGAGTTAACGGATATGAAATCATTTAATACAACCAACAAAATTTTGGATCAAGCTATGAATTTAAGTGATGTTTTGGATAGTTTTGTAGAAGAGATGATTACCCAAACTACAGAGTTTCAAGAGCGAGATTCAGGTGTGTAATTATTTTTATTAACGTATTAGAATTGCATTTAACATTTGCATATTTTTTAGGATGGGCCCTGGAACGAATCGAATTTGTTGAAATTAATGTGAACAAGTATAGTCCACTGCGTGGTTCATCATATATAAAATTACCAAAATTCATTGAAAATAAGAATGCAGTGGTAAACGTACACAATCAAGATCAATGTTGTTTTGCCTGGGCGGTGACTTCAGCACTGCATCCTGCAAATGGTCATACATCGGACTTATCATCATATCCACATTATTCACAAGTGTTAAATGTAACAGGTATGGATTTTCCAGTAAAATTGCGAGATATTTCAAAATTTGAGGAAATGAATAATATATCGGTAAATGTATACGGGTTAGAGGAGAAATTTAAAAATAATAGAATGGAATATGAAGTTGTAGGTCCTTTACGTTACTCGGGGAAAAAGCTGCGTATCCACTTAAATTTATTGCTAATTTCTGAGGTGTGTAATATTAATCACCATTGTACGAACGATTGTGCTAAAACTCACTATTGCTGGATAAAAGATTTATCTAGATTAGTTTCGCGTCAAATTTCTGCTCACAATCATAAAAAACATTTTTGCGACGGTTGTTTGTTATATTTTTATACCGAACGTCAGTTATTGCAACACCAGACACACGATTGTAATCACATTTATACAACAATACCTACTACCCAATTTCGAATAGATAAATATGGTAAACAAGTGCCCGAGAATATGTTAAAATTTGAACATTTTGAAAGGCAAATGCAAGTTCCATTTGTAGTGTATGCCGATTTCGAATCAATTTTAAGTCCTATCGATACCTGCCAACCCAATCCAGAACGGTCTTTCGGGAATAAAACTTTTAGACATCAACCACATTCTTTCGCGTATTTAATAAAATGTTCGTTTGACAATTCCCTAAACAAGTTTGAGTTATACCGGGGGTCTGACGCTGCCAAAGTCTTCGTATCATGTATCGAGGCTGACTCGAGAGATATCTATAATAGATATATGAAAGATATAGTCCCAATGGCTAAGCTCACAGCGCAACAAAGACGAGACTTTGAAAACGCAACCGTATGCGGTATATGCGAGAAGGCATTCGAAGACGGTGACGTGAAAGTTAAGGATCACTGCCACTTAACCGGAAAAATTAGATTTATCGCTGCACATTCTGTTTGCAATTTAAATTATAAATTACCAAATTTCATACCGATTATATTCCATAATATGAGTTCATACGACGGACATTTATTCATTAAAGAGCTATGTGCACATAACGATAGAGTGGAGGTACTAGCGCAAAATAAAGAGAAATACATATCTTTTTCAAAACACCTTTATATGCATGATTACATTAATAAGAATGGGGAGAAGAAACAAAAATTTTTACAACTGCGATTCATTGATAGTTTTAAGTTCTTGTCAACATCGCTACAAAATTTGGGTGAAAGTTTAAATGATGACCAGTTGACTATAACCAGAAGTTTTTATATAGATAACAAAGAATTTCGTTTAATGAGACAAAAGGGTGTATTTCCATATAGCTTTGTGGATAGTTTAAATAAGTTGAATAAACCAGATCTACCATCCAAAGCCGAATTCTATGACAACCTGAACGATCAGCATATATCCGAAGATGATTATCAACGGGCTAAAGATGTGTGGAAGTTGTTCGCTTGTCAGAATTTAGGCGATTATTCAGATCTGTATTTGAAAACAGACGTATTGCTTTTATGTGATGTATTCGAAAATTTTCGGAAAATCAGTTTAGAGAAATACAAGTTGGATCCTGCTCAATATTTTACAGCCCCCGGATTGTCGTGGGACGCTATGTTAAAACTGACAGGAGTAGAGTTAGAATTATTAATTGATATAGATATGATTAACTTTTTTAAGAAAGGAATTCGTGGTGGAATAAGTCAGTGCTCTGAAAGAAAACATATCGCAAATAATAAATTTCTTACCGATTACGATTCCAACGAACCCTCGTCGTTTATAACTTATTTGGACGCCACAAACCTATACGGCCACAGTATGTCTCAATCGCTACCGACAGGTGGTTTCACCTGGTTGTCCCAACAAGAAATTATAAACTTAGACATTACGAATATTCCAGATGAAAATCCGCGCGGGTACGTTTTCGAAGTAGACATTCATTATCCCAACGAATTACATGATCTACATTCGGACCTCCCTTTCCTAGTAGAAAACATGGTTCCTCCTAATGCAAAATCAGCAAAGTTGATTCCAAATTTGTTTGACAAGAAAAGGTACATTGTACACTATAAAAACTTGAGACAGGCCATGGATCACGGTTTGATGGTTTTAAAGACTCATAGAGTGCTCACATTTAATCAATCTCCTTGGTTAAGAAAATATATCGATTTAAATACGGAGATGAGAAACACGGCAACAAGTAAATTCGAAAAAGATCAATTTAAATTAATGAATAATGCGGTTTTCGGTAAAACTATGGAAAACGTGGATAATAGAAAGGATATAAAGTTGGTAACGCATTGGGAAAGTATTAGAAGGTCCGTTGGTGCAAATGCTCTTATAGCCCGGCCGAATTTTAAAACTTGTTCGATCTTTACAGAAGATTTCGTCGCGATTCATATGAACAAACTAAAAGTAGTATACAACAAGCCAATTTATGTAGGGTTTTGTGTTTTGGAATTATCCAAGACGGTACTATATAATTTTTTCTATGACGTGATAAAAAGAAAATTTGGCGAAAATGCTTCCCTGTTATACACCGATACGGATTCTCTGATTATTAGAGTTTTTACTGATAACATTTACGATTTTATAAAAGAGAACCCCGATAAATTCGATACATCCAACTATAAAGAAGGAAATAAATTTGATGTTCCTAAAGGTCTGTCGGTTTTAGGGAATTTTAAAGATGAGTTCCCCGCCGACCCGATTATTAGTTTTTATGGGACGGGGGCTAAAGCTTACTGCATAAAATCTATGAATAATGAACTGAAAAAAGCTAAGGGGGTAAAGAAATCAGTTATTAATAAAAATTTATCAATAGATGATTATAAGAAAATAGTTGAGCAGGGTGGGGTAATATTAAGAGAAATGAATACTTTTAGAAGTTATTCGCATGATATTTACACAGAAATGAAAAATAAGGTGGCACTATCTCATTATGATGACAAAAGATTCGTCATTCCTAATACCTTTAAAACTTTACCATGGGGGCATTGCGACATACCGATATTTCAAAATGAGTTGGCCGTAATAACTGATACAAATAATGTTATTGAAAAGGAAAAATATGATCCTTTAGATGCTTTACTTGCAGCAATAGATGAGTTAAGCCAGTCACAATAACATTAGCATATCAAATAAAATTTGCATTAGAGTACATCGCGTCGATGAGTTGCAAATTTCATCCAATAGTATGAAGGCGACCTGCAAAAACATTAATTTGCCACTTAAAACGACTGACGAGGAAGATCAAAGGGAAAATTATAATAATAAAGTGTCTAATGTATCCTCACCTAGAGAAAAATATTTATCTATTACAAGAAATAAAACACAAACAAATGGAGAGTTGAAAAAATTTGCTGCACCGTCTGTAGCACCTCGAAAGACACCATCAATCGAAGAACATGTTACAAAACCTTTGGAGAAGATGAAAAATGAAGAAGTATTAGACTGGGACTTTGAAACTAACCCACGAGATATAGTTGAGGCGATAAGAATTAACATGCGCCTAGGCGTAGATTTTCAAATATATATAAACACTTTACGACACATGGGCATTATTGAATAAAATATTTTATTGTCATATTTTAGTGTTGTATCAAAACAAAACAAAAATACCATACTGTTAATGAATGCCTCCACTACAGTTGACGCATGAGGATGGACTTTGGGTAGTCAGCCGCGCAAGCCTTACCAGCAGCGTAGTTCAACAAGTGTTTGACAGTCGAAATTGACAGTTCAATGTCTGGAGGTTATTAATACTGAAAACTCAAATTAAATATTTAAATCGAAAAACATGTAAATTTCAATTCAGGTTATCCTTTAAAGTAAACAAATATTCAGCCAAGATGTAATGATGCATAATAATGAGCGCTGAGTCATATTCAGCCAAGATGTAATGATGCATAATAATGAGCGCTGAGTCCTCGCGTGTTTTAGGAGGTGTTGATTGTTTACACTGGACGGTTTGCACGTTGTTTTATTTTCTTAATTTTCTTGAATGCAATTGAGCTGTGTAATCCTCATAGAGCGTCATATTGAAAGACAATGGTTTATCGATATTGCATGGTACCCGATTGTAAAAGTACTACGATTTCCACACCAGCAAAAAAAAAAAAAAACATTTATTAAAGTGCCATTAGACGAGAAGCATCAAAAACGTATATGGCGAGCTGCTTCATGACATCACCACCAATGGCAAGGCGTTTTCGTGTGACGTCAATTTAAAGATCTGTGTTTGAATTTTAAATGGAAAATTAGACTGGAAATTCTCTTTTCAAAAATATATGCGAAGAGACTCTTAAATTTACTAAAAGATGTGCTTTATTACATTTTTGGAAGTAAAAGAAATTATATGCAAGGTCCCTATTGTCACTGTCTAGAAAATATATTATTGTATCATTATGAATAATTAAGGATAATTAAAATATATGTCACTGTCTAAAAAATATATTATTGTATCATTATGAATAATTAAGGATAATTAAAATATAATTAAGGATAATTAAGGATAATTAAGGATAATTAAGGATAATTAAGGATAATTAAGGATAATTAAGGATAATTAAGGATAATTAAGGATAATTAAGGATAATTAAGGATAATTAAGGATAATTAAGGATAATTAAGGATAATTAAGGATAATTAAGGATAATAATTAAGGATAATTAAGGATAATTAAGGATAATAATTAAGGATAATTAAGGATAATTAAGGATAATTAAGGATAATTAAGGATAATTAAGGATAATTAAGGATAATTAAGGATAATTAAGGATAATTAAGGATAATTAAGGATAATTAAGGATAATTAAGGATAATTAAGGATAATTAAGGATAATTAAGGATAATTAAGGATAATAATTAAGGATAATTAAGGATAATTAAGGATAATAATTAAGGATAATTAAGGATAATTAAGGATAATTAAGGATAATTAAGGATAATTAAGGATAATTAAGGATAATTAAGGATAATTAAGGATAATTAAGGATAATTAAGGATAATTAAGGATAATTAAGGATAATAATTAAGGATAATTAAGGATAATTAAGGGTAATTAAGGGTAATTAAGGATAATTGAGGATAATTAAAATTTAATAAAGATTCAAATGGATTCTTTGTGGACTCTCTAAAGAATGCAACTCGTGGGTTGTAAAGAACGCAACTCGTGGGTGATAGAGCTTCTCTTGTTTAAAATTGTCACTGTCTAGAAAATATATTATTGTATCATTATAAGGTTATGTCAAATGAAATATTTTTATGTATAATAAATAAATAATAAAACGAATGTACTCAATTAATATTTGTTTAATTTATTTCCTTAATGTTAAATTGTAAACAAAATAAAAATATTTTTAAGTTTATTACATATACTACAAATACTTAACTTAAAAAACACCAATTATTTTTTCATAAATATATATTTTATTACACAATAAATCTACTGAAATATAATACAATATCTCACATTTAGTATGAATTTTCCAGTTTTATAACTTTAACCCGATAAATAATGCAAATTTTATTTGATATGCTAATGTTATTGTGACTGGCTTAACTCATCTATTGCTGCAAGTAAAGCATCTAAAGGATCATATTTTTCCTTTTCAATAACATTATTTGTATCAGTTATTACGGCCAACTCATTTTGAAATATCGGTATGTCGCAATGCCCCCATGGTAAAGTTTTAAAGGTATTAGGAATGACGAATCTTTTGTCATCATAATGAGATAGTGCCACCTTATTTTTCATTTCTGTGTAAATATCATGCGAATAACTTCTAAAAGTATTCATTTCTCTTAATATTACCCCACCCTGCTCAACTATTTTCTTATAATCATCTATTGATAAATTTTTATTAATAACTGATTTCTTTACCCCCTTAGCTTTTTTCAGTTCATTATTCATAGATTTTATGCAGTAAGCTTTAGCCCCCGTCCCATAAAAACTAATAATCGGGTCGGCGGGGAACTCATCTTTAAAATTCCCTAAAACCGACAGACCTTTAGGAACATCAAATTTATTTCCTTCTTTATAGTTGGATGTATCGAATTTATCGGGGTTCTCTTTTATAAAATCGTAAATGTTATCAGTAAAAACTTTAATAATCAGAGAATCCGTATCGGTGTATAACAGGGAAGCATTTTCGCCAAATTTTCTTTTTATCACGTCATAGAAAAAATTATATAGTACCGTCTTGGATAATTCCAAAACACAAAACCCTACATAAATTGGCTTGTTGTATACTACTTTTAGTTTGTTCATATGAATCGCGACGAAATCTTCTGTAAAGATCGAACAAGTTTTAAAATTCGGCCGGGCTATAAGAGCATTTGCACCAACGGACCTTCTAATACTTTCCCAATGCGTTACCAACTTTATATCCTTTCTATTATCCACGTTTTCCATAGTTTTACCGAAAACCGCATTATTCATTAATTTAAATTGATCTTTTTCGAATTTACTTGTTGCCGTGTTTCTCATCTCCGTATTTAAATCGATATATTTTCTTAACCAAGGAGATTGATTAAATGTGAGCACTCTATGAGTCTTTAAAACCATCAAACCGTGATCCATGGCCTGTCTCAAGTTTTTATAGTGTACAATGTACCTTTTCTTGTCAAACAAATTTGGAATCAACTTTGCTGATTTTGCATTAGGAGGAACCATGTTTTCTACTAGGAAAGGGAGGTCCGAATGTAGATCATGTAATTCGTTGGGATAATGAATGTCTACTTCGAAAACGTACCCGCGCGGATTTTCATCTGGAATATTCGTAATGTCTAAGTTTATAATTTCTTGTTGGGACAACCAGGTGAAACCACCTGTCGGTAGCGATTGAGACATACTGTGGCCGTATAGGTTTGTGGCGTCCAAATAAGTTATAAACGACGAGGGTTCGTTGGAATCGTAATCGGTAAGAAATTTATTATTTGCGATATGTTTTCTTTCAGAGCACTGACTTATTCCACCACGAATTCCTTTCTTAAAAAAGTTAATCATATCTATATCAATTAATAATTCTAACTCTACTCCTGTCAGTTTTAACATAGCGTCCCACGACAATCCGGGGGCTGTAAAATATTGAGCAGGATCCAACTTGTATTTCTCTAAACTGATTTTCCGAAAATTTTCGAATACATCACATAAAAGCAATACGTCTGTTTTCAAATACAGATCTGAATAATCGCCTAAATTCTGACAAGCGAACAACTTCCACACATCTTTAGCCCGTTGATAATCATCTTCGGATATATGCTGATCGTTCAGGTTGTCATAGAATTCGGCTTTGGATGGTAGATCTGGTTTATTCAACTTATTTAAACTATCCACAAAGCTATATGGAAATACACCCTTTTGTCTCATTAAACGAAATTCTTTGTTATCCATATAAAAACTTCTGGTTATAGTCAACTGGTCATCATTTAAACTTTCACCCAAATTTTGTAGCGATGTTGACAAGAACTTAAAACTATCAATGAATCGCAGTTGTAAAAATTTTTGTTTCTTCTCCCCATTCTTATTAATGTAATCATGCATATAAAGGTGTTTTGAAAAAGATATGTATTTCTCTTTATTTTGCGCTAGTACCTCCACTCTATCGTTATGTGCACATAGCTCTTTAATGAATAAATGTCCGTCGTATGAACTCATATTATGGAATATAATCGGTATGAAATTTGGTAATTTATAATTTAAATTGCAAACAGAATGTGCAGCGATAAATCTAATTTTTCCGGTTAAGTGGCAGTGATCCTTAACTTTCACGTCACCGTCTTCGAATGCCTTCTCGCATATACCGCATACGGTTGCGTTTTCAAAGTCTCGTCTTTGTTGCGCTGTGAGCTTAGCCATTGGGACTATATCTTTCATATATCTATTATAGATATCTCTCGAGTCAGCCTCGATACATGATACGAAGACTTTGGCAGCGTCAGACCCCCGGTATAACTCAAACTTGTTTAGGGAATTGTCAAACGAACATTTTATTAAATACGCGAAAGAATGTGGTTGATGTCTAAAAGTTTTATTCCCGAAAGACCGTTCTGGATTGGGTTGGCAGGTATCGATAGGACTTAAAATTGATTCGAAATCGGCATACACTACAAATGGAACTTGCATTTGCCTTTCAAAATGTTCAAATTTTAACATATTCTCGGGCACTTGTTTACCATATTTATCTATTCAAAATTGGGTAGTAGGTATTGTTGTATAAATGTGATTACAATCGTGTGTCTGGTGTTGCAATAACTGACGTTCGGTATAAAAATATAACAAACAACCGTCGCAAAAATGTTTTTTATGATTGTGAGCAGAAATTTGACGCGAAACTAATCTAGATAAATCTTTTATCCAGCAATAGTGAGTTTTAGCACAATCGTTCGTACAATGGTGATTAATATTACACACCTCAGAAATTAGCAATAAATTTAAGTGGATACGCAGCTTTTTCCCCGAGTAACGTAAAGGACCTACAACTTCATATTCCATTCTATTATTTTTAAATTTCTCCTCTAACCCGTATACATTTACCGATATATTATTCATTTCCTCAAATTTTGAAATATCTCGCAATTTTACTGGAAAATCCATACCTGTTACATTTAACACTTGTGAATAATGTGGATATGATGATAAGTCCGATGTATGACCATTTGCAGGATGCAGTGCTGAAGTCACCGCCCAGGCAAAACAACATTGATCTTGATTGTGTACGTTTACCACTGCATTCTTATTTTCAATGAATTTTGGTAATTTTATATATGATGAACCACGCAGTGGACTATACTTGTTCACATTAATTTCAACAAATTCGATTCGTTCCAGGGCCCATCCTAAAAAATATGCAAATGTTAAATGCAATTCTAATACGTTAATAAAAATAATTACACACCTGAGTCTCGCTCTTGAAACTCTGTAGTTTGGGTAATCATCTCTTCTACAAAACTATCCAAAACATCACTTAAATTCATAGCTTGATCCAAAATTTTGTTGGTTGTATTAAATGATTTCATATCCGTTAACTCTTTACTTTGTATCATGTATTTGGCGAACACTTCCAGATTTACTTTTATTGTCATATGTATTTGTATCGCTTCTTCTAGCAGATTTAAAATTTTATGTTTGATTTCATTAAAGAACATTACGTAGTCCAGATGATTATGTTCACTATGCACTCGATATGAAATAATTCTGTATTTGAAAGCGCTTTGGATAATGCTTACACCATCCATTGAAGGAACACTTGCATTTGCCTTATGTTGCAACGACCTCTTATGGGAATGCATCTGAGCTGTCGTCAGCGTCACATTACAACAATCACATGTTTGCATACTTGCGGATGTTGAAGGGGTTGAATCAAATTTAAATTGTTTTGCTGGAGGTCCATTATCACGTAAACTCACACACGACTCTTTCTGATGACGACACATACTGTAGCTTCGTGTAAAACTTTTACTGCAAGACGTACACTTATACATTTTGCGTGTTCACTAGGAGTCTGTTGCTAGTAATAATGGTTGTGACAACTCCTCTCACTCTCTATATATCTACAGAATATGACCCCCACCACCACATTTTAATATTCAAATATCCCCCATTATATTATGCCATTGTATAACTATTTAGAATGGCTTTTGTATAACTATTTATTTACAAATTACAAATACTTTCATTTCTCAGCGCAACGCAACAATTGGGTTTTTTAATTAACCCCCTCCAGACTATATAAAATAGTGTAATTAACGCGCAAATAGTCTAATTACACATTTCACTTATACTTCATGATACATATTTAAGTTATAATGCATTAGATGGCTCGGTTCAGAATGGTTTTCTTGATGTCTAGTAAAAACATTTTATCAACAATAATCACGATGTATATGCAAATGTTTATTTTCCCAAAATGTAATTGTGTATTTAAAATAAAACTGTTTTAATTATACTATGGTATTTTTAGTTGTGTAATAAAAATAGGAAATAAAATTATTGTAATCTTTTAATGTGTATTTTATTTGAATCCCTCCTTATGTCATCTAGTTTACAAGACAATCTTTCAATGGCAGATTTAATGTCTTCTATCAGACTTCATGTTTGAGTTGAATAATAAAATGGATCGTGATTAACTATATCATAAATTATCGTAGCTTCTTTATGGAACTGAATTTTTAACTAGGTTTCATTAAATAGTTTTACAGACGGTTGAAGAGAGCCACCCCCATTATTCTGTAAAACAGATTAAAAGAGGCATATAATTATCCAGAGCTTTATTAAAGCATCGCTGTAATTTCCGTTAAAATATTGCATTTTAATGCATTATCAAAGTAGTCATCGTTTCCGCTTGCTTTTGTTAAAACGCCGTCAAGTTGGACGTATACCGATCTGTAAATATATCTTAAGATATACTGCTTTTCTAAAAGGTAATAAACCATAGAATTTCGAGAAATTGCACCTAGTCTAATTAGAGCGCAATATAGTGTGCCATCATTTCAGTGTTTCAAACAACAAAAAAAATTTTGCATGTTTCTTTAACACCCTGTATCTCGGAACTATGTGTTGCCGGCCCACATTTACATATGAACTTTTTTCATATTATTTTGGTAGTTTATCACACCATAAAGTTTGATCTACTAAGTGTCTATGTTTATTTTCTCAAAAATGTAATTGTGTATTTAAAATAAAACTGTTTAATTATACTATGGTATTTTTAGTTGTGTAATAAAAATAGGAAATAAAATTATTGTAATCTTTTAATGTGTATTTTATTTGAATCCCTCCTTATGTCATCTAGTTTACAAGACAATCTTTCAATGGCAGATTTAATGTCTTCTACCAGACTTCATGTTTGAGTTGAATGGTTTTTTTTGTGTATTGCCGACCTATTGTCCATCATCTTTTACACATCAATTACCTGCAATTATTATCAGTAGTTCTTTATAGAGCAACATTGGAAAGTATAGAAAGTGTGTCTTTTAATGGAACACCCCATATATATTTTTTAGAACATGTGTTTGATCTGTACAATTCGGGGCACCCTGTATGTTAAAATTTGTAAATCAATGAAAATTTTATTATTGTTTATTTAAGCTGAAAGATCTTGACCGTGTCCTTTTGTTATTTTTGCCAAGCGTATTTGTATTTAAATGGCTTTTGAATAGTTTTACTATTTAAAACATTTATGTTTATCGACCCTTGACAGCAAAACAAAGCATGAATCTAATAGCTATATTTTAACTTTCAAATGGGTCCATTAAGCTGTGACATTATTGCTTTAAAAGGACTGAAAAATTTCTCATCAGTGCAACAAACGCGGGTTGCCTTTTGTCTATTTAATTATTACCAATAAAGACATTTAATGACTTCTTTATAGTAGGCAGTTCTAAACCTTCCATCCTATTCGAATTACACTCTCACCTGTTATTTTTAAGTTTAAAATTTCAGGTAATTGTGTGGCTTTGTTTTGTAAAAATCGACGTATCTTTTGTTTAGATAGGAGATGGCTAATCTTTTGTGCAATATATTTGTCCTTAGAAAAATGAATGCATTTCGACTTTGAGGACCCGGAGGTTGAAAAAAAAAAATGCATTATTTTCCCTGCACAATTTGAATCTCGTCTAAGACACGGTGTCTACTTCTGGGGAAATTCCTCTTATTTTTATCGTTCAGAAACGTGTTTTAAGAGGTTTAGCTGGTTTGAGATACCATGCCAATAGAATATTTATCTCGTTGCGTATCGAAATAAATAACATTTTGTCAGGAGTGAAGAATTATTTAAAATTACTAAAAGAATTTTTTATTTTTAAGTGTTATCCTTCTGTATTCTGTATCTGAGTATTTCTGTGTTTAGTAGTATTGAGAATTTTCGAAGACGTTTACTGTCTAAAGGGATATAAATTAATAAAATTATTATTAATTATTGATCTTTATCGTGTAAATAGATTATTGTCCTATTAGTAAGATAAACTATTTCTTGTCTATCTTCGATCTCATGGGAAAATGCATCAACAAAGGCGGACTGTTTAATTTTTTTTGATATTGATCGAGTAGAATCCGTCAAATTTCTTTTGTCTATAACCTTGCTAACTTAAAATTTTAAGGACGGACCCCTATGTAGGTAGTCATTAAATGTATACAAAAGCAACAGTAAACCCCCAACCGATTTAAAGACACCAAACAATAAAATGTAACAATATTAATAATTACGAGATAGTTAATTCCCTATGACAAAGTCATTATAGAAGAAGTGTCTTATAACAATGTAATACCCTTATGTACTGCCTGCACTAGTGCCTATGCTATATTGTTTAACGGGAAAGTCGACCACCTTAATGGCATTACCTCGATTTCAGGTCGGTACCGTTCGCGCGAGCCACCTGGCCTACGTACCTACCTGTGTCCTTTATGCAGACCTATTGTCTGTCGAGCAAATGGGAGCTATAAATTTAACCAACTATTTTGTTTTGAGATATGCGACAGTAAAAACTAAAAAGCTGATTTAATCTTTGATCATTATAAAATAAATGCGATGTCGCTTGTTCTTTTACCCCATAGAAAATAAATGCATTTCTGCTAATATACCAGATCCCTTGTTAGCGATATTGACAGACATATATTTTTGACAATTAAGAGCGCATAATTTAGCAATTGATGCACTAATTAATATACAACAATTGCTCCAATTCAATTAGTGTAATTAATGTGCAAATAATCCAATTACTTTCATTTCTCGCGGCAATTGGGTTTTAATTATCCCCCTCCAGACTATATAAAATAGTGTAATTAACGCGCAAATAGTCTAATTACACATCTACAAATTACTAATTACGCAATTACAGCGCAATAATTCAATTACTTTCATTTCTCAGCGCAATAATCCAATTACTTTCATTTCTCGCGACAATTGGATTTTAATTATCCCCCCCCCCCCCTCCAGACTAATTACATTTATTAGATATATTGCAATTATACTAGTCTAATTACAGCGAAATAATCCAATTACACAATTACAAATTACTAATTACGCAATTACAAATTACTAATTACGCAATTACAAATTACCCCCCACTCTATTTGCCCCCCACCCCAGTCTAATTATCCTAATTGCCCCCCACCCCAGAAAAAGTGGTGGGGGGGGGGCAAGTGGTGGGGGGTGTCTCGGATCCGCCATTACCCCTCTACTTAGGTGATTCCATTTTTTTGTATGAATCAATGCCTGTGAATTTCTACGTCGTAGATATTATTTGTACAATAATTATTTAGCTCAATATTCTCGCAATATCCATCCCAAAAAATAATATTGCCTAACAGAAGTAGAATCAAAAACTATGTTGTGAATCTGTATTTTGAATTTAAATACCTCAGTGTAAAAGCTAAACTCTCATCAATCAAGTGCGTTCCATTAAAACTTCAAATAAAATATTTAATACAAACATCTTTCCTTTGTATACTGCTATCCCATTTTGTTCAACTACATGCAATAAAATCCTTTTCATAAAAAAGTGAAACGAAATAATATAATTGATATTGATATTGATTGAAATTAGAGATAAGTATACTTTAATGAATGTCCATTTTGTTACAGGAAAAGAATACAAAATTCTAGTCAATATTTCATATTATAATAATAAAAGGATTATATTATATTAATTATGAAAATATGACAATAATCCCCTCTAGCATTATATTTCTATAATGATGGAGGTCGATAATAATATAACTAAAATCTAACATCTAGTAGGTAGGATAAATCTATACTGTGGTAATTAGGTAATTTAAAATTACATTAGTAATTCCATAGCTTAGGTATAAGCTAACAGAAATAAAATGAAAATGGAGGATTGTAGTATAACTTTATTTACCTACTCCTTGACATGGCAGTAAACTTTCGTTTCAATAAAGTCGTTTCCTCTTTCTTTTCAGAGGCTGATGGGCTTTTGTGACATTATATCACCTAGTATACCAATTATGTCGATCCTTTTGACTTGATAACCTGGATACACTTGAAGATATCTTGTACCATAAATTCAGTATTTAGTTCGTTTTTCCTTGGGATGTTTGTTTCAGCAGGTGCAGACTTTTTATTTATTAGTATGTTGTTCAGTAATTTACCTCAATTCGTTGATAAAATATTTCACCATCGCGGTTTTTAATTATTCAGAATTATACAATTTGGATATTTAAACAGTTGAATACCAAGCAAATGCAAATGTAAATTGGAAAAAGTAAGGCGGCGTATATTAGAAAATGCATTTACCTTAACCTACTTTTTCGGCATAAAATCCTTAGTTTTCCTATTTGTGTAGACACAATTATATATGCATTTTATGGATATATACAATTTAAATGGAATTTTTCCCTATTTAGGTACATAAATAATTCGTTAACTAAAGAAAAATATAGTCCTATTTAATATTTAAACTCCTTCAAGAGATATCAACATACTTACGTACTCGAGTAGATAATTTTAATCCTGTCTTAATAAATGAAAATTTTCATGTGCCCAGTATCTGAAATTATTGTTTGACGGCGGTACATTATTTTGTAAAATCCAGTTGTAATATTCGATTCCTCTTGCGTACATAATCATTATCGTATGTGTTGATGTATTTGATATTTAAATGAACGATAGTTGTTTATTTTTTAATTCGACTTGCACTTTGGTGCGCTTTGGTCCTGTTCAAAAGCAATTTGTATTAATAATAATAATAAATACACCACATGTAATTACGACTCCCTTTATCCCAGAAGGCTCTAGAAGAGCCTTGTGCGGGAGGGGGCTACACATTTAAAGACCAGGGACACACATCCAATATTCGTGTATAATGGAAAAATCCCTCTCACAGTATTTTCCATTGCCACGACCGGGATTCGAACCCGGGACTTTTGGGTGAGAGGCAGGTACGCTACCATCTCGACCATCAGTCATACAATTACAGATACAATTTTGTCAATTTCCACTGGAACCAAAACATTGGTGTGAGCTTCTTCATTAATGATAAAGTTTTCTTGGGGATCATTATTAAGCTCTCTCCTATATTGATTTTCAAAGCGATGAAAATAATGTATAGTTGGGAGTATAAATGTTGAGACGTAACTACATTTTTCTGGCATTTTCCGCAAATTGACATGTCCACTTTTTCGTCCCGTGAGTAAGTTTGCGGCTTATTCAATCAAATTCGAGAATACTTCATGATCAACAAAGAGGAACAACAAACAACACAGAAATTCTGGACGTGTCAAAAATTGGAAATTTTCTTTTGTGTACCACAGCCACCTTACTTAATATTTGTTAATAAATGGGAATGCAATAACAATAATAAATAACACCACAGATAATACGACCCCCTTTATCCCTGAAGACTCTGAAAGTCTTGTGCGGGAGGGGGCTACACATTTAGAGACAAGGGACACACATCTAATATACGAGTATACTAGGATTAATTTCTTTGTCCGAAAAAATCCCAGTGCCACGGCCGGAAATCGAACCCGGGACTCCTGGCTGAGAGTCTAGTATCCTAGCCTCTCAACCAACCAGCCATATGAATTTTTTATTTTTCTTAACGGGTAATATTGGTTATAATAGTCCCGCGGACAAAGTGGGCATATAAGTGGATCCCTTATTAACTGTACTTTCCAATGGTACTGTGTGTAGAACCACTTTGGTAGGTACTATTTGAAAAAATAAAGTTTTAGTTTTTTTTTGGCATTGGACGTGATCCATCAACCAGTCGCAATTTTTTATATTTAAAAAATCCAAACTAACCTAACAAAATCTTAACCAAACAACTAAAAAACGATAGGGAGAATACAAGGGCACACGCCCAGGGGAGCTTTAGTTCTAAAATCACTCATATTCCATAAAAATTGCAGAAATACCGTGATTCGTCAAAATAACAAATCGCAGAAAAAATGAAGTACCTACATTTCGATGCTTTTATTATCAAGACTGTGTTACAAATTTTTTAAAGTTACAATAATCCTATATGATTGATTATGTGGATGACTACAAAGACCAATGAATTCACGAAACGATCCACTATTGCTGCACGAAGCTCCTTAGACTTAGACGTACCTAATAATTATAGAAAAATATAGTTCACTATAATATCCTACTGGAGAATGAGCACATTGAAATGCTTATTTCCAGCTGAAATTTTCCAAGTTGCAAAAATGTTTTCTTCACATGAGAACTAATATTTAAGGTTTTAACACCTATTTATTTCAATGCAAAAAATCGGTTGGTGTGGTGTATATAGAAGAAACGATGGCATTATATTTTTTAAATATATTTTTGCCGAAGAGTAGAAAGATTCCTGGAAAACTGCTACTATAATTTAATATCAAATATTTCCTCTTCTGTGTTACTTTATATTTAAATCCCTCGTCGCTCTAGTTTCAAGCATGTTCCTATAACGTCAGCTACATATTATATAAGGGTATCAATATCATTTCGGTTTAAATGTCCAATTTAATAATATCAAAGAACGAAAAATAAATGCTTACCTCTTAGAAAACCATATTTGTGGAGTATTTGTGAGATTTTTTTTAATGTTACAAAGGATATAAAATTCAAGCACGCCATTATAAAGTTTAAAGTGACTTACACAGGCACCGGTAGGTCTTCAACACATTATTCAGATAAGAACGTAGATATTTTCTGTTTTAGTTTGACTCAAATTTAATGTAAACAGCGTGTCAACAGAAAAAATTATACTCCCATTTTAATGTGTATCTATACTTTATATGCTTATTAAATAAATAGTACTATTATTATTATTATTATTATTTAAATTTGCTGTATATTCACCTGTTATTCAAATTATTATTATTATTATTATTATTATAGTTATTCCAGCAATTATTGAGTTTTTCAGGAGACTCTGACCACTAAATGATTGTAGTGTGTGTATGCTGAGGAGTCTGAAATTATAGATATTTAACTGATAGATAATAGTTCGCTAGTTAAAAGTTAAATAAACTTTAATGATATTTCAATGGGCCACGTTTGACTGCTCGAAGCATTATGTATTCTCAGTAGCTAAAATTTGATAGTTCGTTAAATATGCACTTTTATATAATTATAAAATACTAATTAGAGTGATTTTCAATCCAACATATTTAACATCACATTTAAGACCACACTGCATTATTACATGTTGTGTTTCCGATTGGTTAATAGGACAGATAAATAAATGTGTAAAAAGGCAATTATAGTGGTCTCTCAAGCAATTCTTATGAGAATGTGCAGCATTATTATATATCAAATTTTATGCAAATTTATGCTACAAAACCTTCTATATCAATGAGGGTAATACTTATATGTTATTAGTTTAATTTTTTTTCAAGACAATGAAATATTAACAAAATACTATAATATAATATATAAACCGAAATTTTCACACATTACCGATAAAAATATTTTATTATTATTTCGTATCAAGGATTACAAATAGTCTAGACAAACGATAAAATATCTTATTCTAAAATTGTTGAAGACAACTACTTGTAATTGGCATGCAAATATTAACTGGCAAAAAATAACAATATGGTTCATATCAGTGAAAATTAGGAAAAAATTAAGAAATGCCTTGCTGTATCTAGACGATTAAAGAATTATTGTTCCAATTAAATAATGATACGCTGTGCTTTACTTTTTATAACTCATTTTTATAAACAGTGTTTTCATGAAGGTGTGAATTTCAATGCGATTCAAACGAAATCCATCGTAGTTGCCTATAAATTATTTCCCAACATAATGTTCCAATTTATTTAATACATTAAGAGCTTCACACCTTTGTACATAAAAACGTGAATGTGTTTTTCATATCGTTACTGGAACATCTATCATTTATTTAGTTTCCCTTTCCTACGTGTAATCTCTCGTACTTAATATTAATTCATATCGTAAATGGGATTGGGTTTTTTTACGGCTACATGTTAATCAATCATATCAATTTGAACACGGAAACAGACACTCCGTAATTTATTTCCCATATTTTTAACTCCCCCTGTGTACACATTTTTACAGTTAATATCGATTTAGATCTTAAATAACATTAAATATTTTATAGTTGTACATTAATCAATCATGGCTTAGGGGTGCAGGCATTTTATTTTCTCAATGTTCCTGGATCATAACCGATCTGCAACAAGAATATTACCATACCATAATATTTAAAAATGATGAAAGCGACATCGAGTACTTGCTAAAATGTTTTCAAGAATGGAGATAAAATAACACTAGCAGAATTGACACAACAATACAAAATGTACTCAGCAACGTAGGAAACGCAATGAGAATGCCGCTCCGGTAGAAATTTTGAAGTATCCACTAATAAATGTGCTGGTTTAGTCCAGCATCGGCCCTTTCGTGGCAATTCTTTCTTCACAATTAATTTTGCTATCACGTTTTGATTTGATATACTCTAGACCAGCGTTACTTAAAGTGTTCCGTGGAATCCTGGGGTTCCAATACATCTGGCTCTTTTACTAAAGGTAATTATGGTAATAATGAGATAGATACAAATGAAATCGCCCCAAAAAAAAATTAGGCCAGCTGATGCTTCTACAAATAATGAACCCAGAGCAGTTACTAAAAAAATTAGGAAGTATGATGAAAGTTGTATCTTTGGGATTCATGAACCATAATGATAATCCTCAGTGAATTATATGCAACAGAGTTCTCCCTAATAGCTCTATGGCTCCAGCTATGCGTCGTCATTTGTAATCTATTCATGGCGAGCTTAAGGAAGAAAATGTTGAATTCTTTATTCGAAAGCGGACCTTTAAAATTAAAAACGTTTATAGCTCAAACCACATAAACGGTGAATGAAAAAGCAACTGAGGCCTCTTAAGTAAGATATCAGATAGCTTAACGAGGTGAATCCTGCTAAATTGTGAAAAATCTTATTAAACCTTCTGCTATGGAGATGGTAAAATGAATATTGGGTGAAAAATCAGCAAAAGAAATAGCTAGGATTCCACTGTCGAATGTCATGGTATCTCAGCGCATCAGAGATTTGGCAGCTTATATAAAGAATGACGTTACTTTTCGTGTCCGATCATGCGAATTTTCATTACAAATGGATGAATCTACTGGACTGGACTCGCAATATTAATTGCCATCGTTAGGTATCAGCACGAAAACGTATTATTGGAGGATCTTTTCTTATGCAAACCCCTACCAATACCAATATGTGAGGATATGGGAAGTGTACATTACTGTACGATTGTAGATACACCTCTTCTTTTACATGCTGATGTCAGATGGTTATCTCGAGGAAAGACACTAACTCGTACTTTTCAGCTAAGGAATGAGGTGCATGCTTTTCGTTTAGATTACAATTTTGAATTGAAAGGTCGATTATTTGATAGAAGTTGGCTGCTTAAAATTACCTATTAAGCGACATTTTTACAAAGATTAATGAACTTAATTTTTTAACCCTTCAGGGCAAACAAGAAAATATATTTACTGCTCATGAAAATATTCCTGCTTTTAAGAAAAAGATAGAATTTTGGACAATTTGTATGCGTTCCAACGAGTTTGATTGCTTCCCAACAATAAAGGGCTTTTAAGAACAGGAAGAGATTGAAATAGGAGAGACATTTATTGAAGAAATTATTCAGCACCTGAAAGGTTTGGGTGAAGTTTTTAATCAGTACTTTCCAAATGAACAGCAGATTAAATATCAAAAGGAATTGTGGATTAAACACCCATTTATTGTAAATGCATAAGAATTCGAAACTTTTATTGAAATAACATCTAATTCATCATTGCAAGAAAATTTTAATTAATACCGTTAATAATAATAGATTTAATAAATAAATTTAATGTTTCCTTTATGGGATTTCTTTTGATACGTCAATGTTGTATTGTGTGAAAGATTTTATAAAATGTCAAATATAACTTTAAAACAATTTTTACAAAGACTAATTTTACAAAAATTAGTACCACTTGATTAAATATTGAAAATTTTTTGCTCCCAATGGTACATTTTAAGAAACTTGTATGTATCTGAGATTAGATCTATATCTAAATCAGCATTACCTAATTTACATACATGGAAGTTGCGATACAACTTTCCGCGTAATAACGACAAAGACTTATTTATTGCTTTATATGCTGTATTCCACAAACACTAAAACGGAAAATATTAATGAAGTGAGAATATTCAGATGTCGGCAACATGAAAATTAGTTAACACCTTGCTCCTGTATTCGGTAATATTCTCTACTTGCTAGGTATCAAGTAACCTTTAGAAAAGTTGTCTGTAGAATTTTTCAGTGGTTCCAGAACAAAAAAATCATGTATGCATGTTAGGCAAAGATGGAAAACTTTGCGTTAAATAAATGACTGACGCGCCAAAACCTGAAGCAGTGTTGGAACTTTTAATAATTGTAAGATTAAGGGTGAAACAATAGGTCCTTTTCTCACAAACTCTTTATTTAAAAAAGATACCGGTTTCGTGGTATTTAATACTAAAGTATTACCACGAAACCGGTAGCTTTTTTAAATAAAGAGTTTGTGAGAAAAGGACCTATTGTTTCACCCTTAATCTTAGTATTATGGACTCACACGGGTACCACTTCCCTAATTTAATAATTGTGATTTCTCGAGGTTATGTCTACTATGATCATGCACTTGAATGGAAAATTACTTGAAATGTACCAATGCATGTAAGATGACAAGTGTGATAACGTGAATGAACCTGAAGAATGTGTAAAAAAAATTTCAGCTTTAATGGCTGTTGTGGAAGTATTGATTTTAGGTTTTGAATTAAACTATCGTTAAAATACTAGATACTGCGTATTTGACTTTTGTTTATATTAGCTACCACTTTGAGATGGCAGTCATGATTATCAATCATCTTTATTACACAATATAAAAAAATAAAAAATTAGTACCATGCACCAAATTACACCTAAATCTTGGCTAGTTTATAGACTATTACGGTATTTTTGTATTTTTAATGAATATTAGTGAATTTAAATACTAAAGAAACACACGTTACTTGGGACATTGGTTATAAACTGACTTTAATACCTTCGACAAAGTTTAGTTGTCTGATAATATTATTTTGGTTCTATCATACAGAAATTTTATATAACATTTTACGCATTTTATCTAGATCGTAACTCCATATACCTACGTGAAAGCTCGCGTGAAAGTTACAAAGTTTCCAATATGACTTATACTATAGTAAAATATGCATTTCATGTTTTGTTTCTTCAAGTTGAAACATTTAATTACTTAAAGTTATTACGGGAATTGAACAGCAAAACAACTCTCAAAGGATGAAAAGTTCTTTTTTCTCGAAATCTTTTTAATTTTCTCTTGCATATTGATTAAAGATCAAAAGATTTTTGCAGTGAAGTAATTTGAGTCATACAATTTTAAAATTTGCATAGTTGTTCTTAGATTACATTCTTTATAATTTACATGTCTGCTCTCTTTGTGAGCAAACTGTTCTGAAGGTATTGCTTAATTAACTTTTAAATAAAAATACTGAATAAAATAATATGGCGGAGTTACATTAAACTTCATTTATTTTGTAAAACAGGAACATTAACTTATCTATACTATCTATCCTCTGTAGTTTTTTAAAATAATTACCTTTTAACGTCAGTAGATTATATTTAGTTTCTTAATGTTTATTACTTTGGGAAATTATTAGTTTCGTAACATGTAGGATACGACACAATAGCATGAAATATTATCTATTTCAACATTAATTTTTAAAAGTTATTTGGTTATTCTTTTTTTTACATATTCTGGTGAGCTATGAAAATTTGCTTTGTGTTGCAGTTGCTGTGACAGTAAAATTTGTTTTTCAATTAGCACCCTCAAATTTCAGGATTATCAGAATATGTAAGAAAATTTGCCAAACAATTTAAATTTTAGACATGTTTCTATTAAACAAACAATTAAAAAGATACAGGCATTATTCTATACTTATGTCGGGCCCTGTATTAGTCAAATAGCCTATCTGAAGTATTTATATAATAATGATAATATATATAATAAAAATAGGAAAAAGTAGTCATTCAAATTTGACAAAGTAATTAAATAAGTAAATAAGTGTTTAACATATATTTTAGAAATGTTGAAATATTTGAGGTACCAAGAATTTATTAAATAAAAGTTTTTGCATAACTTAAGTATTTCACTTTTTTTTAATTAATTATTTTAGATAAGCGTATTAATTCATTGGGATTTGCCTAAATCATAAATGGAGCTATTCACGTTATCCAACATGTGACGTAACTTTTAGATTCCATTTCTGACTACTGTTTACCTTATTTTTATCTAAAATAAATTGTAAATAAACAGTATAGAAATAGGTTACTTACCGTAAATTTAAGCATGTTGGTCACGAAACGTGAACTTAAATAGCATTTTATGGAATTATATTTACTAAATAATTCAGTTGATGGGAACATTGAATTACAAACAGATGTATGTAAACATACTTTCGGAAACATTCACCAGTAACAAATAAAGAAAATGATGACTGAACTGGATGATTACTACAAGATTAAACTGATTTACTAAAAACGAAATAAAGTACTGAAAAAATACAAGTAAAATATAGTTACAGTAAACTTGGAAAATTATAAGCAATTACGTAATTTCGCTAATTCGTCCACTAATCATGATAAATCAGGATTTTCGCAATCTCGGGGAAATAAAAAGCTGAATATAATGCTAGTGGATTGGATATATTTCTTTATTTACGGATAAGTTGTCTCTTCCAATAATTATATATTACATTGTGTACATTGCTAACTGCTGACTGAACATACGCAATTTTAATTAAAACTGGAAAATATTCATTGAACTTAATTCTAGGAATCACGCCAAATTCTAAAAAATAAATAGAAATAAGAAAATTGCCAATATAATGGAAAATATCTTTGATGAAAAAACCCAATAATGTTTTATTATATTTTTTAGGCAATATTATTAGCACTCTTGATAAAAAATCTGTAGTATTCTAGTATCTCTCGATTATTTAAAAATTTTGGATATAATAAATCATGAGTTATTTGGCCCAAAACTGATCTATTTTGGGTTTTACCAACAGCATGTTGATTTGTTCAACTGCTCTAAAAAATAGATTACAAATTTTTAGGGTCGGAGATAGAAAATCTCAAAATCTATTTTGGTTGTAATCACAACTTTGGGGATATATTTTGGATCTATTGGCTTTTTTAAATTTAAATTTATGCTGTGGACAATGTGGACATATTTTATAAAGTAAACTTTATCTTCAAATTTATACTGAAAACACCGTGTTGCTGTTTACTTTTATAACAGAAAATACAGATGAAGCAATTGTGCATTGAAATAACGTCCTAAATGTCAGGTCATAATAATTATTGAAAACTAAGTGCAAAAAAATAGTTGCGATTTTATTCTAAAAATGAAACTTTATTAACTGCTCGTTGTTACAAATTTGTACACAAAATGATACCCTAATCGACATTGCTGTGATAAAAATGATTTTGAAAATTAAATTCGAAAATAGCTCGAGGAAGCCCGACTTTAATATTGGGGAAGAAACCGAAATTAATAGTCTAGCTCGAATAGAAACTGTTTCTTTTACGTAAATTGGTTTTGAATTGAAAATAAATCGTGCATCGAGTGCAGTGTTAGAATTCTGGTGTTTGTAGAACTAGGCCAATACTACCGTCACATCAATGTTCAACAATCTTCAGGATGGAAATAAATCATTAAATTTTAAGCAGAATTTTTTCGTAAGTATAATTATAAATTATTTAATTACACTTACAATTGTATGAAAATGATTATGCATGGAGGATTATGAATATTGATTGCAACTGGATTTTACAAAATAATGCACAACCAAATAATACATTTTTAAGGACATTTTTATTTTAGGATGTGTAAAAACTCGAAAAAATTAAAATTATAAATAAAATTTTTCAAGTTATTTAGTGAGGGTAATTTTCAAGTTGAAAGCTTTTGGAGGAATTACTTTTGAATTAGGAGTGGAAATATATTTTCAGCAAGATGGCGCAGGCTTTAGATTTTTTTATTTATTGTTTTTGATTTATATAATTGAAGAGTTGATGAGGAAAATTCAGTTTGGATTTACAGACTTCATAAATTTATCCATAATAGGTATATCTTAAGCGGAACGTTTTGAAAATAGTTTTTTGTAGGATAAATTAAAATATATATTATTATTTATTTATGATACTATGAGCGGAGGTAAACATTTATTTAACTGCATAAAATTAGACGGTTCCAAATTTTTTAACTATGACAATTTTGCAATTTTTCGCTATTTACAATATATAAAATGATATATTTAAAAGTTAACGTAGAAAAAATCTCAAGGTGAAGGATGGGGTACATGGCTTCATTTTATTTTATAAATAAACATTTTGTCAGAAAATAGATTGAAACGCATAATTGAGAAACCGATGTTTTTTTCATATAGTTCGTGAATATGTGTAAACAATATACTTATAACACTGGAAAAATTACATTGAATGTCTAATCTTTTTTTATCTGATTTTTCGGCATAAAATGAACTGGCTTTAAATAGCGGAAATACTGTTGGGACAGTGAATACCGTTTACCTTTACAATCCCTGCTGTTTGTGGCAATGTAGGCATTTCGTGTCATTAGTATAAGAAGAAAAATGAAAATGATAAAGATTCTTTTCAAGACATATCTACTGCGGTAATTTAAGGGAAAACATAAATTGTGGATGATAATGAAGGAATTATTATTAATAATGTTTAATTTTATATTATTTTAACTATAATTATTTTTCGAAGATGCAAAAAATATATTATTATATTATTTAACTATTCAACAAAAAATTCTGCAAAATACATTATTTTCAAATACAAAAATACTCTATTATTATGACGAGTTTCATGTTCAGTCCTACAAATTGTTTTTTATTTCATAACATCATATACACAACACTAGTTGAATCAAGCACAAAAACAATTAGGTTAACTAATTATACGAGGTTTTATTATTTCCTTGGAAAATGTATTATTATGAATTATGTAGCATGCATTATGACTATTTATTTATTCATTAAAATGCTGTGAATACTTCATAATAGCTAAAAACCAGTTACATCTATTTATTTTTCTATAATATCTGTTGTTTTACTTCAGTTGTTCTCGTCGGCCTAATACCTAAAATAATATTTTTATAAATGAATAGGACAAAATAAATAAAAAGCCTTTTGAAAAATAAAAAGGAAAGATATCTGAAAATCGTGTCTAAAATAAAAATGAACCAGCTTATAAAACCGTGCCAGTGCGTGAGTACCCTATAACGATTGCGATCATTATTATTTTATGACAGTAAATATCCTCTTTATACGCACATAAATGTGCATCTCAAATTTCAAATTTTATCGTTCGAATTTCTGTTTTATAACTTTTATGACTTTTAAATATATTCACCCTAGTGTTCAACTTACAGATTTATTCCACCGTTGGCAATCTGTTTGGTAGCTTAAATGTTTCAGGTGTACAATTCTCTTCTCAATAAAAGGGAATTATAAGACAAATTTCCTTTGTCAAATAGCAGTGTTTGATCCATAATGCCTTAATCGGCTATTATATGTGGTTCAATAATAAACTTTATAACTGGTTATAAGTCATTTATTCAAACATGTATAGTTTTTAAATTCATTCTTCTATAGTACACGACAGAAAAATCTTTTTGGATAATAATTATTATTAATTCTCAATATATTATACCTGTACGTTTTGTCTAAATATGTTTTCAAATTAAATAATTATTGACTCTTTTGCTGCACAAAATTGGTTTAATTATTATTTCTTTTTGCTCTGTCTCGAGTTAAAAATTTTATCCACTAATTTTATGTAATCAACTGTTCTAACTTCTTAACTTCGAACAGATTCTATTGTTCTTTCTATTTAATCAATTTGCACTTTACGAAAGGCAGGTCTGTTACATCTTACATCAGTAGCTGGGGTACGGTAAAATTGAAGGATATATCTATATATTTACTCTGACCTTAAAGGAGAACAGGGCATGATTGGAAAACGAATTTTATAACAGAATCGCACAATTTCTTGAGGTACCGAACGTTACACGATCCTTGTAGCTGTTCTAAATCTTTTCTGGCTGATGCAGGGGCAAACATTATGATAATCAAGCGCTACGGAAGCTGAAGATTGTGGACACAGTGAATTCAGTAGAACAAAATACTTGTTGGCTAAAAAAAATATAGCGAATAATCAGCGAAATACAAATAACATTTTTAATTTTAATTAACCAATTTGAAGCCAAATATCAAAGAGGTGAAGTATTTTGATTAAAATAATTATTTTACTTTAATGCCGATTATTGCTATAGATAATAAGCTTTTCTGAACTCATCTTTGTGGAAACGTGACTTCACAAGAGGCCTTTACGGAATAAATATTTTGCGTGTGAAAAGCACTTTCCCCACTTAAATTTTTTTTACAAATTGAGAGGATTATAAGAGAAATATTGTCACAGTGGTGCTTAATGAGTTTCAAAATGCTGATATACTATATTGTGTACCTACCTTTTTCATATGGTTCGGCAAAATATTTACGTATGTCGGCATATTATTCTTAGGAATAATTTTGGACGATCATCTAAAATAACACAAACTTTCTGAACATACAACCAGATCTACTCTGCTCTATATTCCAGAATATTTTAATATGTTACGTGACTTATTTACTGTGAAACCTTAATGGTCGGATTTAACTCCCTAATTGAATCAGTTCCATAAATTACCGGGTGGCCACAAAAGTATTGCCTACTGAATTACTCATCAAGTCATTCAGTCTAACTGGAAGTGACACCAACTTTCTTAATTTAAACAGAATAACTTATCTATATATTTTCAAACTTTCTTAATCGTCACGAATTATCTCAGAGGTACCTATGTCATATTGGCAAATAACTTTCGTCTCTAGAGTACAAAAATGTCACTTTCATAATAATATAGAGTAGGCAGTGAAAAAATTGCTATTTTCATATATGAATAGAAAAAGTAATTAACTCTCGCTTATTATCGTCTGTTTGTATGTGCCCTATTTTTGTTTACAACACAGTCTACACTTCACATCCCTTTGAAGAGGTGATTGCAACCCCAACGGACATCGAGGAAGGAATAAGGTAGGTCGTAGACTAAACATAACTGCAACCATACTGATTCAACACTTCATGTCTAACAACGGTTTTGCTGTCATTTTATTATTGTTATTATTCCCCGTAAAAACATCTGCAAACAAATAATATTTGCCGTGGTACAAAGACAGCTGTTAATACATTTATTCACGTCAATTGTTTCTTTGTGTTCGCTCATTATTAGTTCTTAACGTTGTATAAACTTTTTTGGCTTAAATTAAGGTAAAAAATCACACGTCAATATGGGGACTACTATTTACCAAACACCTTGTATACTTACTAGACAGAATAAAATCAACAGTCAAATATATCTGCTAAAAATATAATTTCGACTAAGTTTATACAAATTTTCGGTGTTAAAAGACGTAATCTAACACTTCTTCGAGAACAAAAGCAGAGATAATAATAATCCGGTTAGTAATAAAATCAGGAATTTCACCATAATTGGTTTGTCAAAGGGAAACATAAATTGTTCACTAATTAACTGCCAATAATATCTCATCCTACAAGCCAATATAAAATAATTAGCTAGTTAACTTTATTTGATATAGGGATTTGGATGTTGAATATTTATTGGCTTACCGATGCTTTGCACTATACTATCATGTATAATTACTTACACAATATTTAGTACTTTTACTGAAAACCTGCAATATAAAAATATATTATTTCATTTATTTCTGAAGAGCTGAAACTTGCGAAGGAGTAATTTCGTAACACTTTAAATACTTACAATTCTTTATTTTTAAATTTAAATATGTAAACATATTATTGACACATTTATTATACGACAAATTATTACATAAAGTGTTCTAGGGTATTGGAATAACTAGATGGTATTTATTTATTTAAAGTTTAAAGTGGTATAATAAGTATATTCTTCTTGAAGCCCAATTCATTAATGAAATTTCAGGTAATTATTATTTTTATAATTTCTATTTGAATATACAATGTTTCTATTTTGATAAATAGATTTGCAAATGAATGATTCAGACATTATTAAATTTTAATCTAATCGTTATCTATTGCAGAAGTTTTATAAATAAGAAATCCTCTGGATCATTCTTGAAATATGTGATGATCTATTTTGTGTATCTTGACACCTTCAGAAAATTATCAGAAAAACTAAGATGTTTTTTCTATAAATTAAGTTAAAATCAGATTTTGTAATATACTGTAACTGAGACAATATCATGCCTGAATGCCCCCAATATGACTAAAAATACGAATGCTTGTTATTATTGTTGTTTTAAAAACACGAAGTTAACACAAAACTGAGAGTGAGAAAAATGCACTTTCGTGCAAAGGCTTAAGTATTATTGGTATTGGGTGAATATGATGAAAATGTAGCAAGGCATAGGAGAATATACACAAAACTCCTTCTGTAATATTTCGCATAGAACGATATTTCACACAGCTACCAGAGATTTTAAAATGAGGAAAGCAACCTGGATATAATTAATGAAGACTCTAATTTCAGCCATATACGAGTTGCTCCCATTAACGGACTTCAAAGAATATCAAACTATCTTACAGCAACAACTGCTCTCTTTTCACCCCATACATGTACAAGCATACATAATATACTACATTAATTAAATAACGATTTTAGAGAAAAAACTAATGATAATTTTCCCACGGGTAAATTTTAAGACGATATATTTAGTTAGTTTTCAAACATTTAGGTGATAGATAGATTTAATTAATTCTAAAATTTTTATTGATTAATAAATATTTACATAATACATTAGAATTACTGTTCTGTCTTATAATAATGTAAAATAATTATATCTCTCAGGGCCAGAGAAATGTATATCACAACGACATTCGAAGTAAACTGTATATTTTCCTTTTAATTTAAATCATATCAAAATAAGATCACATTTTATTGCCAGAGATTTAAATGAAAAATCATATTATGTACACAGAAAATAATTATTACCTTCTGTAATGTATAAAAATTTCTTTAAAAGTACCTGCCTTGTCTTCATTATGTATTATTTACCTATAATTTATTACCGCATCTGTGAGAAATTATTTAATTGCCTTTTTACGTAAATTTCCATTTACGTTTATCGCCCAAAAATAATTTTAATAAGATAAAGAAAGTAATACGCGAAACAACCTTCGTCTTCGTACAATGTAGTTTACGAAAATTAATAGGGCTCAAATAAAAATTCATCAATCTTTTGTCTTCAGAATCCTTTATCTTCAGGATATAGTAGCTCTCAGGAACTTAATTTATCATTGGAAATGGCCAGATTTTTCTTCTGTTGCCAAATAATATCGAACAAATAAATAGAATTAATAAAGTCAATTATTAATTACTATACTTTGACACATCAATCATCAGCAATTTTTAATACGACGTATATGTAACCACTGAATGTTCCAGTTAGATATTTTAATGCAACAATTTTCAAATAAGAATAAAATTATTTTCTATGAGTAGGTACAAGGTGTACAATGTACATGTTAAATTTATGAGCTGATTTCTCTACCATTTTATAAAAGTTCGTAAATGTATGTACCTCTGGAAATTCTTTATACTCGCTCATCAATTTTACTCTGTTATCCCCAATAGTAACGTATGGATACGTAAGTCAATAATATTTATGAAGAAGACTGTTTATAATTACGTGGTTAAATAATAAAACGCATTAGTAACTAAGAAAAACTATTCTGAAGGTCAAGAATATTTTATAGAAATAAATAGATCACATTAATTTAACATTACATTACATTTTTTTCATCGATTAAGGAAACACCAGAATATCGACAGTGAAGGGAAGATCTTCAGCTGACAAATTTTACCGAATCTCTTTTGTCAAATGTTACGAAATATTTACTTGTCTAACTTCCATTATTTTCAACTGGCTTACATTCTTTTGGAATAATGGTATATCCACTACTTAATTCGCGCCTAAAATTGCATAGCTCCTGCATTTAAGCTGATATTCAAGGTACTAGAATATAAATCGAAGCACTCATACCCAAAACATAAGTAATTTAATGTGAATGTAAAGAAAAGAATTTTGTTACATGAGAGGTTGGACGTTTTACTGAGAGCATGAACGCCCGTTTATTTGTATATTTCGCCTCGAGCCATTAAGGGCACCGCACCCCTATGGTGCCCTAAGGTACCATGTCGGTTTTAATATAGTAGTGATATCACTGGCGATACGCCACAGTAGAAGTTGGAAATCTGCTTATTCTTGTGCATCACTTGAATACAGTATTTCAAGTGAACTAACAATTAATGGTTTCTTAGAAATATCAAATCTACTTGGAAAAGAGACAGTATCACAAAGGCTTCTATATAATTGTGTAAATGTTCGGACCTTCGAAATTCTACGACTAGGATATTTCCCATGATAAATACGTCTTGTCTTTGCCGCGTTTCCATTAGCCTGACCATAAACAAGCATGCCGTTTCAGCGTTAGTAAAACCCACCGTAATTATTCTAACTTCTAACAGTATAAAATATTACAACAACGAAATACGACGATGTCATTACAACTAATTTGCTAAACACAGATTTATAAACACAACATTTAAAAAGTATATTACAGGAAGAATCCGTGACGTACCATCTGACTCAAAATAATTATTGCTTCATACCTTACCACTAAAATTATTTAAAAAAACTATTATTCTTTACCAAATTTTAAGAACTTTATACTTTGAAGGCGAGACATTTCCAAATTATGGTTATATGAATTATTTTCTTAAAATGGTATAAAGTATCATCTTGTAGAGTTAGTGTCGTTACTTAGGAAACAATTTGTTCAGTTCCAGAATCATAAGCGTGAGACATTTTATGAAACAATACTGAAAATTAAGAAAATATTTACAAACTATCAGAGATGGTAGCGTACCTGCCTCTCACCCAAAAGTTCCGGGTTCGATTCCCGGTCGTGGTAATGGAAAATACTGTGAGAGGGATTTTTCCATTAATAATAATAATAATAATAATAAATTATTTATTTCGTCAATTAAAAAGTACACAAACGAATACAATAATTGAGAAAACGTCAATAAATACAATATACAGTCACATAAAAAAAAAGTAGAAACATTATACACGGATATTGGATGTGTGTCCCTTGTCTTTAAATGTGTAGCCCCCTCCCGCACAAGGCTCTTCTAGAGCCTTCTGGGATAAAGGGGGTCGTCATTACATGTGGTGTATTTATTTATTTATATTTATTTACCAAAACGAAACAATGACATAGTTTGCTTGATACTTACAACTGGTATCTATACTAGAAATATACTTTTTTTTTGGAATAAAACTTCTAATTAATTAGGATAGTTTGTGCCAATATAAATAACATCCATAAGCATTTCGCCTGTGCGTATTTCCATTGGCATTTTTATAAATAACATAATTTATTATTCAGGATCTACAAAATTTTCAAAATCTTTCAGGTAGCTCTTCAAGAGATATCTGATATGATCTTTATCCCTGTAGATAATTAATTTAATTGCATGCTTTTATCAGAACTAATCGCACCATGAGTTACGACTAAAGACAGGATATTTCTTCTAAATGGTCAGAGATATAGCCGGTGTGTATTTTTGATGAATGCTGTTTACGTTAGGTAATGTTACGGCTAATTGCTTGTGGATGGTCACGCACCTAGCATTTGACAGCGTTAAATATAGAAACATGAGAATAATAGTCAGTACATAAACTACAAATAATCAATACTGTGACTGTGTTGTATACCCTGAAAACACCCCTAGATGACTGAGAAAGGTGTTGACTCAGGTCAACTACAATATTCACGGATGACATGTTGCATAGGATATATAATATGCTAATTTTGCTGTGACTAATGATATCCTTGTTACAACTTATAATATATGTCGTAGCAGTAATTTAAAACAAATAACACATCATCAAAATGAGTACTACATTTAAGACTAGTGCACCACTCCCTTAGTTATCTAAATTCCAAAAGCAATTAATCTCAACACCTGACATATGAACATACAAGAATATAAAAAGCTGTGGGTTTGGAGAAATTTCTTATTCAAAGTTCTTGAAAAATATAAAAATATTATTACCTTTGTCTAATCGACATAGTTTCTTCAAAAAGGAATCAGCTGAAATTAATATAAAACTTTTCAAAAGAGTTTTCTATAGAGCTTGATATCCTGGACTCTACACCAAACGGTTTTCGGATGAAATACTTTTAATGCTTGATGTTTCAAACGTATTATATCAAGGGAAATAAAATGAAGAAGACCGTGATAAGTGATCAAAATAGAAAGCATTGGAAGTAATCAATGAGAAAGGTAACCCAGAAACTCTTCAACAAATCATCAACCTCATGAAATTCTTGGAACCGATATTTGGTTGAAAATATTGAAGAACATAAAACGGTCTACTTGCGATATATTATCCAAATAGCGAGTACCCCAGAAGAAAAGTCATCAAGATTATAGCATAAACAATGTACTCCGATTGATTTTTAAAGAGGAAAACTTTACTATATCTTACTCTTTGATTTCATAACAAGTATTGAAAGTAATGTTATACGTTTTTCCCTGTATTTTATTGCAACTTGTAGAATAATTATTATTTTAATTTATATCTACCATTAATTTGCAAGGCAAATTAGCAATCGATTCTATTTTGCTGGACCTATGCAGTGACAAAACAGGCGAAATATCAAGCAGAGGTCCATGGAAATGGCAAGTGGATGATGTGATACGCGTATGTAACATTCTAACATATTTATGGCCATTGAGCTTCAACGATAAATGAAATTATTATATGCCCCTGCAACATATCACGGTATTTTTCCAGCCGTCCGTTGATTCGTGAAACTGGAATGTTATAAAGATTTATTGTGGTGCCAAATAATACCTTTATTTATCGTTGAAACTCAGCTTTGCGTAAAAAATGCCTTGCTGCATCTCAATTCCCCAGTTATTGAATAATAGAATAATGGAGGTAAAATTTAACTTTTTAAACGTCTCAAGATTTTGCTTTCAAATAGGTTATTTATGATGGTATACCACGGAGTCATATAACAAAATCTCATTACTTTACTTATAGTGTTTGAGTATGGAATGAATGTAGTAGTTGAAGTTAATTAATATTGAGGTAGATCATCACATTTTGTCGAGGAACGAGGAACTTTTTTGTGAAACATTGGAAATGGATAGTATTGTCTAAAAGTTATTTGTGGCATCTTTCAGTTTTTTCTTTCTGTTCTTATTTGGGATTTACTGCCACACTTCTGAACATTACCCAGACAATCTAAAAAATATCTGGATTTTATTTTTAAATAACCTTTACGCCTGTGACTTTACGTCAAAGGAACAGTTAAAGGTTGGTTTTTAACATAAAATATAAATAAACTAAAATAAAAACAATGATGTTTCGCAGACGTTTCGGAAACTTAATCTGTTTCCTTTTTCTACTAAATGGCAACCGACTTTTAGTGATATTTCAAATTAATATTAATTCTAGCTTCTCACATTTTGATGATTTTGTTATATCTTCTTCAAAATTGAAGTGAGCTCTCTTGGCCTGAATTCGTTTGCTTCAAGGTCAACAAAATACGTGGCTCCCATAAGACATTCGACCATATGTTTAATCCTCGGTTTAATCGGTTTAAAGAATCTTAAAGTAGGAAAATGTCACTTTTGATGTAATTAATTAACGAAGCAATGTTCAATATCGTATCACCTGACCCAAAATTAGCAGCATTTAACAGGTTCCATTTATTTGGTTCACTTAATTGTAATAATCTGTATAATATACTAATTGGTAAAATTATCCAAAAAATGCCGTTAGGGCCATTTCTGACAATTTCACTATAAAGTATCAGTAACTGTCTTTTAAATTCGTTTGAGTTTTTTCAAATCTGACATTTTATTGAGATATAGCAAATTAAATTTAAGTACTTTTCGACACGACACGAAAAATGGAAAAAAGTTTTTAAATTGCGATTTACCGAAAATATTCACAGATTTTCATGATAATTTATAATATTATTGAAGATTCGTAGTGTCACATGCTCTTAGATAGCAAATCCTTAAATCCCAAAATTTTAAAATTCCAAGTCCATACATCAAAGGCAAGAGGGGCCCAGCCGACGAAAGCCAGTCAAGTGCCGTGCCATTTCTTTATTTTTAATGCATTTTAATTTTGATTTACAAACTGGTTTACGGTTCTAATAAAAAGTGAGAATTTGAGCATCGACGAGTTTGAAAACGTTATTTTTGGATACTATTATCTCATTCAGCTGGTTCTCTGTCAAGAATATATTAGTTAGTTTTGATAAGAACGGTCCTGCTATTACTTTTCAGGTACTAGTATTGTTAATAACAAGTAACGTCCAACATTGTGTAATGAGCTCTGCTTCATCCCAGGGTCATTATCTCTCTCTCTCTCTCTCTCTCTCTTTTAGGTTCTTTTCAAATAATAAGTTAGTTTTTATCCGGTTCTTCAACAATTTATTTCACCCAATTGATTTGCAATTATCATTATTTATACATCCAACTAACACTCTAATTCTTGCTTCTTCAAAAAACCATTCTTATTATTCCCGTTGCCATCACCACCCCGCAATGGTCACCTTACTTACTTTTATACTAAACTATTATTCTATAAGGGCGGCGTTTTACAATGATCGTCCAGTTACAATATAAATCGTCAGATAGTATAATGATACATACGTGGACACTCAGCCGTGACGTAATCCTTTACCACATTTTTTAAAGAAGTAGTTCGTTAACTTAAGTGCTACGGATGACTATTAAGAGAAATAAATTTTTCACCAGATTCAGAATTACCTTTTGATGTAACTAATATTAAATACCGTTGATCTGCAAAAATATTTCTACAAGTTTTAATCGACTTATTAATGTTGAAAACTTTTCTGTCATTTAGCATAGTTATCGTCTTAACCGAATTTTGTTTCAATTTCTGGGAATTATATTTTTATTGTTTATTTTATCATTTGAGTGACTAATACTTTAAATAAACCTGTACATTATTTTCAGAGTTGTACCTAGATTTCAAACAGTTAGTTTCAGGTACCTACTAGACTTTCGAGTCAGAATAATAGATTAATTAGACCCCTGCACATTCCACGTCTTCACTGCAGCTGGCCTAGCCTTTTACATCCTGCTAATAGAGTAATGTGGTGATCCTACACTTTAAACAAGAACTTGCACCGGAGATTCATTCACACCGCTATATTTCAAAGCGCCAAAGAGACACTTGTAGTTCTATATAAAATCCGAATTAGGTCACAAATACTAATATTATTGCACACCCAAAGGTCAGAAACAATAATTGACTGTTCTTTAAAATCATATTGTAAGTAACGTCACTGAAGACTTAAAATTCCGCTGGCAGTTATTAATGCAATAATTACAGAGCTCATCGAGAATGATGTGCATTGAATTTTCTATTGTGGCGGTTCGATTTTTGGAATTCCTTATTTTTAAATGGTATTAGTAAAAAAACTGTAAAACCTATATTAATCAAAAAACTGTTTATTGATTTCGATTAAATAATTATCAATCTAATGTTTCCATATTGCGAAAATTGTTTACTCAGAAACTATCCCATAAAACGTTTTTTTTTTCAGGGACATCCGAAGGGGATAGCTTCACATTTGAAATTTTAAAGTTTAGGTGCTCCAATAAAGTTAATTATTTGCTTTTATTTAGCTCATAATGGACATAATGTAGTTTTTTATGGACTGACTGCTGTATGCAGATTTAAAACAATTCTCATGATCGTCAAAGTCATTATTTATTTCTATGAAATGTCCATAAATATTCTGCATTACAATTTATTCAGATAACTAAAATTATTCTGTTCAATACCGCAATCTACCTAAATACTTGCGGACAATTTAGTTTGATCGATTTTATATTTGTGAAAAGTGGAACTGGAATATACCAGCCGCAAACCAATTTTTATTTACTTTGTATTTAGCATGAAAATATTTGTTTTCCCTAGAAAGTACAATTCAATTTCCGTGAATGTCCCAACAGAGAGTCGCCTTCATACTATCGATTTTAACTTCCACTCACTGGGGCAAGGGTTCATGTCTTTGGTTCGTTAAAAATTAAAAAGGCTTCACTTTTGATTTAGTTCTCTACAGTAACCCACGCGGATTTTCTTTCATAAATATGTTTATTATGTATAGAGAAAACCTGGAAATCCTCAAAAGGTTGTCAGCAACTTTCGCTACACTTTAAAAGTTTTTTTCTAGATGAAACTTTTTGGACATCGATAAATGTTAAAATAATATGTATTTATGTCGTCTATATTAACATCGTTCTAACGTCCCGTATTTTTGAAATACCTACCTTACTTTTTTATCTAAATACTTGATGCCCTAAAAAAATATATACAATTAAAGAATGGGCCAAACTGTAACAGTAGGTTATTTGTGGCGCGCTAATTTTAAAAAGACAATTTAAGTTGCTTTACAAAATTTGTAATTTATAAATTTGTTCTTTTCTAAAAATATGTATTAAGTATCTATCAGTGTTTCGCCTTTACGAAAAAGTAACAGTACACTAATAATAACCAAATAACAGCATTTCAGTAACAAGTAAAGTATCATTTGTCAGATAGGATCAAAGTTAATGATGGTTAATGATGGCAATTTTTGGAGCTTTTAGTTTGTAATCAATGTTTTGCCATATTTCATTAAGAATAATGTCATATTTGCCATTTATACGACCATCAATATCTACCATTTCGGAACAACAATCGGGATAGACAAAGTTGTTTCTGAGAAAATAACTATTTGGTAAATACTAATGGAATCAAAATATAATTTGCTAACTTTGTCAGTAAGACCCTAAAGAAAGCACAGCAATATTATCAATAAAAAAATTGGCAACTCAGCCAAAAGGAAATGACAAATCAATTAATTCTGACACTTCAATATTTTGTCAATGGTAGACAACCCTGAGACAACCTATATAAGAAAAACATATCATAGCCTACTTTAATGTAAATAAAATGTGAATGGCATATATATTATTATATTTACTAGGATTCGAGATTGATGTACAAAGCCATTTGGGACTTGCAGTCCTAATACACAATGATTATAATATGTCGATAAGAAAACAATTTAAAATGAAAATATTTTATGAGAAAATATAATACACCGACTAAAGTCGATTATAAACGGTTCAGTAATCGTACACGGATCGTGACTTTGCCCAATAGCATTGAATAAAACATTCATGATGTATATACAATAAAAACCACATCGACAGGATCGATATTGCGTAAATGATTCATTAGCGGTGTTACAATGCTGCGTTAAGTACTGCTGCTTTCCATTTAAATTGGAATTCCGGCAGATTTCATTAAATTTACATGTACGTTTTTATGCCCATTTCGTAAAATGAAATATTGTAATAATAACAATGGCAAGTAGACCTTCTTTGTTTTGTTCCTTATAATAATATGGTTAGTTTTTCATGCAGTAACTGTAATATTATATTAATATAAAATTTGTGACCGAATTTCAAAGTCCTAACATGCGAAGCGAAAAAAAACTTGTAATTCGGTGTATATTTTTGAAGTTGTTCAAAGTTTACATGGACTTTATTACCCAGTTTCGTTTGGGTTAAAATATGCAAGAGAAACGGAGATTTTATTCGTAATAGATATTTATTGCTATTAGAACATTATTTATAGAACAGCGTTGTACAAGGTGAATAAGTTTTAATCTGCCAAACTTTGAGGTTTGATTTAATTCGGTATTTTAAACATAAAGTGGAATACAACTATAAAAATTCACAGTCCTTCGCAAAGATGCAACCGGAGGAAACATTGGAAATGATGAAGTAGAACGCAAATCTTGTGAAATTTCGGATGTGATAAAAATGAAAATTTGTTGTATAGTATTAACACAAAACATTTTCAATAAGTAAAATCGTATTATCAGTATTTTTATTTAGAAATTAAAATAGAAAAGTATTTTATTAACAAAAACATTTTAACAATTAAAACTAAAATGGTATTATACAAATTTTTTTAACTAACAAACGTTTCTAATGTTAAAACTAAAATAATTTACAATAATTTCGTGAAGATGAAAAGTGATTTTTAACAATTACAAATACCGATATCGATTAATCGCAAAATGGCTTCACATGTTTATTAATTCTGTGGTATAGCATGCAATTTACCTAAGCAAAGTGCATTATGTCTCAGCAAGATAGAGCAGACAAGCAGATAGAAAAAGTTTTGAGGCATATTTTGTTGTTTTGTTTGGACTCTTCTTCATTTACCATTTATAATAACTTTTAAGAAAATTCTTCTCGTTCTATCATTTAATATGATGGCAAACATTAACCATATGAATCCTAGAAATCAGGATAGGGAAATATATAAATCCAAGTTATTTCGAAAAAAATCATGAAAATAAAAAATTATTTATCTACTCGCCAGATCCAAGGAAGAGAACGATGATGGTATAGAATTTTCTATTAAACTAAAGAAAAATGATGAACAGGATATTTGCGAAACAAGTGTATCAATTATCTTCATGCAAATGCATCGTCATTTGGAAATTAAGTACAGTGGCCTTTAATTATTAAGAAGTAATAATAATAATAATAATAATAATAATAATAGATTTTTATTGCCCAACAGAATAATCCAATTACAGGACAATATAAATTAAATATAAATTATATTATAAATATAAATTATAATTTGTTCTAATTAATATACAAATGTAAAAGTATAAGGTATAATATAAATTAATAATAAATTATTAATTAAAATGAAATAAAAGGTTTTTGAAAATACCATTGTTAATATAAACAAAATAAAAAAGAAACAGCAACGCAATAATAATGGAAATACAATGCATACTAAGAATATTTACTAATACATCGTTTTAACTATTTTGATATAATTATTTAAAGAGATATTAAATATATCACATTGTTCACTAAAAGTGTTATATAATTCCATCATGGAATAAACAGGGGACTTTATGAGAATGTTTGTATGACTAGCAGGATAGTAAAACAGAACATTTTGACGTGTCTCCAGTTTTGGAATTTTGAAATTAAGTTTTGACAGTAATATAGGGCAGTCTATTAAATTATTAAGTAGTTTATACAGAAATGTTAAGATAATGATTATTCTTCTGCTCCCTAAGGATTGCATGTCAAACCTTGCTAGTAATAAATTATTTGAATATCCCCTTTCTGGATAAATGCTATCAGTTTTGAAGACTAAATATTTCATAAATTTTCGTTGTATTCTCTCTAGTGATTGTGATTGAACATTATAAATTGGGTTCCATATTAGTGCACCATACTCAATTTTTGATCGAACCAGCGAAAAATACAATGTCTTAAGAACATTAACATTAGAAAATTGTTTACAATTTCTTATTATGAAACCTAGTAGTTTTAGTGCCGATCTTGTTACTACATTAATATGCTCACTAAAGTCAAGTTTAGTATTAAATAATATACCCAAATCCTTGATTGTTTGACCTCTTGACAGTTCCGTAAGATTGAAAGTATACAGAAATTCCACTGGAGCTACTCTCCGCGTATATGTTACTATTTTACATTTTGAAACGTTCATTTCTAATTTGTTATTCTGACACCATAATTCAATTTTCTGTATTTGTTGTTGCAAAGCTAGACAGTCATCAATGTTATTAATATTGCAAAAAATTTTAAGGTCATCAGCGAATAAAAGTTTTTCACAATCTAAATTATTACATAAGTCGTTTATGAATACGATAAATAAAAGTGGCCCCAGGTTGGACCCTTGGGGTACCCCTGATGTCGCAAGGTAGTTTTTTGACTTAAAACCGTTGTACTGGACATATTGGTATCGATTTTTCAGGTAAGATATCATGAAATTTAAAAGTAAGTTACTAAATCCAATGCAATTTAATTTTTCAATTAATAATTTATGATCTATGCGATCAAAGGCTTTTGAGAAATCAGTGTACACTACATCTACCTGACCTCTATTATCCAATGATTCAGAGATGTATTGAGTTAAGCTAAATTTGACACTGTGGAACGTTTCTCCATGAAACCATGCTGATAGATGGAAATTGAATTTTTTATGTCCGAATAAATGTAAGTGTACACTGATGCCTCAAAAACCTTTGCAAAATTAGATAGGATAGATATACCTCTATAGTTTATTATCTTTCCTACCTTCCCACTCTTGTAAATAGGGCATACTTTTGCTAACTTCCAACACTCGGGAAAAGTAGAGGTACGTAGTGCAATATTAAATAAAGTTAAAAGTGGAGTAATAAAAACATTTGAACAATCTTTGACTAGAAAGCTGGGTACGTGATCATGTCCAGATGTCATTTTATTTTTTTATTTTTTAATAGCTCTCATTACATCTAGCTTCGACAATTGATCAATGTGAATACATGGTAAGTTACTTATAATATCAGAAGATGGAGATGTATCAGGTGATGGTAAGTAAACACTGCTAAAGAATTGACTAAAACTGTTTACAATGTCTTGTGGGTTTTCAAATTTTACTTCATTGTGATACATTGTACCAGGTATTCTAGTGGTGCCTTTTTTATTGTTTACATAGGACCAAAATTGCCTAGGGTCTGTAGTTAAATTATCCTCTACATTTTGAATGTAATTTTTGTATGCCTCAGAGATTTGCATTTTAATTATCGACCTAACACGTTTGTAATCCTCTAATGTGTTTGTGTCTTTATGTTTTTTGTATTGCTTACGGTATTTGTCTCTTAACTTAATGTTTTTTATTATTTCAGTTGTATACCAGGATGGAAATTTTTTTTTAGTATTTTTATATATCGGAACGTGCATATCAAGAATTGAGTATAGTTTTTCATAAAATTTTTCACATGCACTGTTAACCTCTTGAAAGTTGTCTAAAAACGTCCAATCGGTTATAGATAATGATTCGTACAAATCTGGATAATTTGCTTTTTTAAAGTTGTATGTTTTATTATTATTTAAATTAACTGGAAATTTAACTGAATTCATTATTTTAGGTATAAGAGAGATACTTAGAGCTGGATGGTGAACATCCTCATTCACAAAAGGTGCATTGTCGTGATTCACATTACAGCTTGACAAATCAGATAGTACTAAGTCTAAAAGTCGCCCATTTATATTTTCAACATTATTAAATTGTGTCATATTAACAAATTCTAAAAATGAATACATAAGTTGTCGTTTTAAATCAAAGATATTATTATTAAAATTTGTAACATTGAAATCACCTAATATTAATACATTGTTATTAGCACTGATATTTTGTTCAAATATATTGAGAAATAATTCAAAATTTTCAACAGAAATATTTGGAGGTATATATATTACGTAAACGAATAAAATAAAAAAATTGGAAATTAGACATTTACAGCCAACTATGTCTACTAATGGTAAGTGGTCCAGAATATGAGAAAAATCAATAGATTCAACAAAAAACTCACTTCTAATGGCTAACAGTGCACCGCCTCCTTTTGAAAGGCCTGTACCAGCAAAATTACGGTCACAACGTATGACAGTGTATGTGTTTGGAAAGTATTCTGTGTTGGATATATCATCTGAAAGCCAGGTTTCTACCAGTCCTATCAAATCATATTCACTAATATTTGCTGCTGAAAAAAACTCATCAACCTTAGTTCGTAGGCCTCTTACATTTTGAAAATAACAAAAAAAATCTTCATTTTCTTGGTATACGTTGGGCATTTTTAGTTTAAAGTCGAGACTATTTTTGGAATTCCTTTTATGTATTTAATTCGAATGTTTTCTTCTCCATCATTTTTCCTTCTTTCAAGATCGGCTTTTACTTTCTTAAACAACTCCACTTGTTTTGGTGTACGATCTAGGGAGATATTGATATGCTTATATTCTTCAGTGCTTTTAAGAGTTTTCGCTTTTTTTATTATATTGTGCACACTATCTTCTTCCCTTAATGTTATTCTTAATGGACGTGGAAACCGTTTTGAGGGATCAAATTTACCCAGACGTGTTAATTTCAATATATCAGAATCAGTAGATATTGCATTAAATATGTTTGTTACATTCTGTTGTTCATGAACTAAGCGATCTTCTCTATTTTGTATTGATTCTTCTTTGACACCATAAATAATGACATTACGCTTACGTTTTTCTCTTTCTTGAACTTCATTAATAATTTCCTCAAATTGGAAATCACCAAATTTGTTATAATATGGTCATCAGATGAGTTGTCTTACCTCTTACTAGACCCATTTTTAGAACGACCTAAACATTACGATAAACTAATTTTTTTTATAATATCTTCAAATATATTTGTCGTCGAAAATAAATATCAATTGGAAATTTAAAATTGTAAAACTATAGAAACTATAGAAAACTATAGAATAGGACTGATGAAGACAGAAAAGATAGTTGGCAAAATTGTCACTCTTTAAACAGTAGCAGAGTTATAAGTAGTTCATAGTGTGATTGTGATGAGAAATACATTATTGAATATGTATTAGAATAGATAGAATTAAAGATCGATTTTATTAAAAATGAGATGGTTGAGCTATTTATATTCTTTAAGTTTTATCTTTGTAATAATAATCCTTGGGACCATGGTGATAAGTATGAATAATTATTCGTCTCAAAATAAAATACAAGTTAAACTACCGAAAAATACAAAGTTATAAAAACAGCAAGATGATGCACACAAAATAAAATATACTCACAATATTCTCCAATAAGGCGATCTACATGGTTAAGGAAACATTTTGATAATGCTATGTATATGAAACTACAATGCAAAATGACAACAAACTGTATTTTGCGTTCAAAAGTAATAGTGTAAATCTAAGGATCCTTGAGTTAGTCTTAGCACTATGAATCTAGATCTAAGAAGTAGTAGTAAGTAGTAGTAGTAGTAGTAAGTAGTCTGATATATAAGTGATTTACATAAACATTCCGTTGAATCTGGCAATAATTTGCTCATACATTATGATACTTATTTTACTTGCTTAATATCAATCCTCTTGCGACGTAACTGAATGTCAAATCATCGAGACCTGTTAGTATTTCTACCATTTGTAAGATAATTAAAAAAGCAATTTATGAGCAAATAAAAAATTGTTTCGACACAAACATTAAACGTGAAATGAAATGGCTTGTTTAAAGAGTTTATTGGAAAATACTATATTTTTGTAGTTTTGTGTATTTTGAACAATATTATATTATTTTGTATTGTATTTCATTCCTCTCCCATATATATTCCATTTTACTTAAACAACTATTAATATTACTATGCTTCTTTTTAGAAATAACTACAACTCATTTAATCAAAACTATAATTTGCGTCGGATATGACATTAAAACTGTTTTATCTAAATTTAAAACCAATGCAAGTAATTTCTACTAGAACGTGTATCAGTTGTAAATCAATTTGTGATTAAAATGGTAACTGAATCACATTAATTGAGACATAGCAATATAGTGAAATAACGTTTTACGTGTACAATAATGAAGACGATATAGCCTGAAGACATCCAACATTCTTGGTCGTAAGGTACAAATCAAGGCACAAGTAACTAAAGTTTTGGCAGGTGCACTGAAGTGTAACAGGAATGACATGATTTCTCCCCAAACCAGAGCTTTCGTCTGTGGCCTGATTGTTTACCTTACTCGTGTTTCGTCTGCAAAGTGATGAACTGAGAGCAAGTAATTGGCTCAGGAGAGTGTGTTGCGTCGTTAATATACAAATTTATGATTAGAATATGTAGCTATTATTCTTGCAGGTTCTTATTTCTGTGAGTTACTTTATACTTAAAACACATGTAAATGGCTCATTCGTAAGTTAATTTTTCTTCCTTATGAGGATTATTAAAATTTTGAACATTAGAACCAAATAATTATTGGTATATTCAAAACGGTTTATTTTACAGATTACTTACTCTAAAGGTTATTTTTTCCTAGTTTGCAAAATTAAGAATATAATAGAAAAGAATAACATATAATACATTTAATTTGCAATAGATCACATAGGTAGTACGTGATATAGGAAGTCAAAATGCAGATAAATAAAGTGAAGAGCAAAACAGTATTACAAAAAGAAAACAAATAATTAATAATAATTTATTGACGAATATGTAGACTCTGGTATAAATTAATATCTATCTACACCAGAAATTTCTCCCCAGAGAAAAATGCATTTGAAAGAAGAAATAATTTAAATTTTGTGAATTTTTTTTTTAGATATACTTACTCTAACAATGTTATTTAAGTAAGTTGAAGTGAACTTTTAATATAGTGAATAGGACCCATATAATCTGAATTAAATTTACATATTTCAAGTCTATGTTTGTTACTGCAAATCAGAACCGTGACGAATTTGATAGCTGTTAACGAATTACAGTTAGTTAAATTATTTTTTACCAATTTCAAATATATACGGATGGGGTTTGCACAAGATGAAATGGCTAAAACATTCAACTTTTCGAGGAGAAGTTATTCTCCATAAAAGTATTTGCTTATTTCACAAAGATTTTAATATTCAATCGAAGTTTTGGATTACCTACGGCTAAATGTAATATTTGATGCAACTCTTTTATTTAGAATTTTGTTCAAAAAAGATAAGGCCAATTTACTCTTAAGCCATTTTCCGGTTTTAGTCATTTTTGAGCACCCTGTACAAAAAACAAAGTTCCTCTACGTGAATCGTATTTTTTAGGAAAGCAAAAACTTTTATGGAGAATGAGTTTTCCTCTAAAAGTTGAATATTTTAGCCATTTCACCTCTTGTAGACCCCATCTGCGGACATACTGTATATTATAAACTTGACATAAAAAACATTTTTTGGAATTTAAATATTTATTTTTTTACAAAATTCTCTATATTTTATTCCAAATATACAACGTATGGATCTTTTCTGTAACACAAAGACTATTTGCTCATGTGAAATTACGCTACATAGTAATCCTATATCAAATATGTTGGATGTTGGAGAAATAAAAAGTTTTAACAGCACTTACAACATCACTTACAACACTAACAGACAATACAAATAAATTTATTTGATTTTAATTCGTTGTATTGTCTGTCACGTTGAAATTTAATAAGACAAAAATTTTTAAAAATATTTTTATTATTTAATTAAATAGGTATATATAGTACATTGCTTTTATTCACTGACTATGTTGGAAAACAATTGAATAATTTTGACTACCCTTGGTTTTAATTTATAAAAATTCCTGTTACGTCTGAGGATGTGAAGCAAAATTATATTGTTGACGAAACCGGTAACGTCAAATAAAGGAATTTTATGAGTAATATTCTATTTTTTCCACATTATGAACAATTACTCATATGGGATTAACCTACCTAACTTAATTATTATTGTAGTGATGTATTTTCTATATCACAAAGTATACACGAGTGTTTTTGAAAGTAATATATGTACTTTATATAATCAAAGTCTCTATTCGAAGGTATAAATAAAAGAGATATATCTCTTTCAAAGTTATAACTTAAACGAAACGTATCTTATTTAAACAGTATTTCGACCTTCTGGTAAAGTTTTATTATTGTTTTGCACTAGTTAATATCATTCAAATAGGTGTCATTTCATTAATTGGAAAGTTTAAAGCTCAAAGGGTTAATCAATTTATTGTATAATGCGATATAAACTTAACTAATTTACTTCTATTACAATTACGAAGTTCAAACAAATCAATATTATGAGAGTATATAGCCATAATATTTACCTTACTGACTAATCACAATATAAAGTCGTTTATATGGAAATTAACGTTGACGGTATATGAATATATAAGTAGATAAGAAGATTATATTACTACATACAAAATAAGTGAAATTTCTTTAAAATTCAGAATAATATTTAAGGATTTAAAAGGGAATTTGGAAACAAATTAACAAATTAAAGCTTAATTCTGTAAAATGACATGTGCCTTCACCAAAGTTAAAAGAGATTACAGAGTTATTAATTAATTAAGTGATTGACGTCATTTCTTATCGTAATAGTTTGACGTGGCATAATCAAACGTTAAAATAAATGCATGAAACCAATCCAGTAAGTTACCTTAACACCATGTATATAACATCGGGAAATCAATAAAAAGTCAAAGTTTTTAACACCGATTCGGAGAGAGTAAAAAAGCGAACTGTTTATTAATAATAATAATAATGAAAATAGTTTACCTTTCTTATAACTGCATCCACTAACATGTTAAATAAAATGTATTTAACGCACGCATTTTTTACTACCTGCAATTTTATAAATGAAACTGGACGGCACCTTAATAAATCATTTTCTACGTTGAACCTCCGCCGCTAATCAATCCCCAGTGGTAATGATGTCTCGATACCAGGTATGGGTTTCGTCTTTTCTCTACGTTGTTGAAAGCGTACTTGATTCATGTCGGCTAATATTTTTCCACATTACCTCTTTACTTCCGGTTGAATCTCGATTTCCTTGTAAGGCAACCAGTATCTACTGTGCTTCCGTTCCCTAGCGCAAAGATTGATGAGCCATCTCAACTATATATTATTATATAAACCAAAATTTTTAACAAAGATTTACTGATTAGTAAATATATAACATTGAAATTTGTTTATGACACTTAATTCCATTAATTTAATTAAATAATATTTATGTTCTATTTCCAATATATATTTTATTAAATTTAGTTGCAGTTAATGAAGACCTTTGTATACTCAAATAATTTAGTTTTAGCTCTAGACGAACCACTTCTTCATATAATTATATTCAGATTCACTGTTTTTGATGACCACGGATCCATTCTCCATAAAATGGTTTACGACATGCCATAGAAAAACAGAAGGAATTCAAGTAGACACGGTTTTCAGTTTGAAGTTTATATAGAAATGTGCTGTGCTTTGCGTTTTGCAAACAATTTTTCATTTCCTAACCTGTCAAGAAAAAATTTTGCCGTTTCGAAAGTTCAGTAAATTGAAAATGCCAAAAATATGCCTATTATATTTATCTCCTTTAGAATTAAGTTCATTAGATATATTTTGTTTCTAATTCTAAGTGCCTAAACCAAAGTAACAATCAAGCCTGCTTTTATTTTTACCTATCCTATCGCATGCGAACGAATGTTCTGTATGTTACCAATGAAGTTCTACTAATGTGTTCATTGGATTAGATTATGTGTGTATTCACAGATAGCGTTAAAGTACAACATATCGATTACGGTTGCATTCATACCACAAGATCAACGAGGTATAATAATAAACACTAACATAATACCATATAAACGTAATAATAAAAAAAATATTTTTGGGATGATTAACGAATTAAATTGATAAAATAAAAAATTAAAAATATCATATATATATATATTTTTTTAAATAAATAAACTTCTAATCAATACAGTGAAAACCGAAGTTAGGATTAGATTCTTTGTTTAAATGTTCTTTTCAGAAATTAAATTTTTGGCAACTTTTCAATATCTAAATAGAAAAAGGACTTTAATTACTTTTTCTCAAAACTGACCAAAGAAGAAATTAGTTACGCACTGAAAGGAAGTAACGTGTCTTAAACAAAGTGCAGGGATGCCTACAGTTGGTTATCACTTGTCTCTCGAATTGAACTAAAAATTTGATAAAAATTGGTTTATTAATTTTAGATAGTGCTAAGAATTCTATTTTTTTATTAAAACTTGGGCATTATATTTTTTTCTCTGTAACGAATTAATAATAATAATAATACTAATAGATGGCCTTTATTTTACTTGGCGGGGTTTAGCAAAGCTATTCTTCCACTTCCACTTCCAAATATGTTATATTTTCTAGTACATGTTGATCTATCTCTGTTTTACAAACGACTTTGTACACAATGACGTAGGGTGTACCAAACTACCAGAAGAAATATGATGAAAACTAATAGAAGTAATTAAATAATAATTATAATATGTAGATGACGTTAAGCTACAAAATAATTTTTCCATGACAGGTTCTCTGGAATCTACTAATTATTAAACAAATTTTTACTTAAATTTTACATGACAGGTTCTATGAAATTTTTTTCACAGTAGATTAATATAAATATATTTTATTAAAAAAAATTACCACTATTAAATTAAATTCGAATGATTGAATGTGTGTTTTATAAATTTAAATTGGCGGTTATTATCTCATAAAATATTAATTTGCTGATATTGACTGTATACAATGGCCGTAGTGCAGTACAGAAATAATTAATATGTTTATATATTTGATAAATTTATTACCAAATATGAAAGAGACTAATTTGTATAACTGTATTGCGTGGGAGAAATTTTGTTTAATAGAGAATTACTTGTTTTCAATGTTCCTCATCCGTTTGATTAAAATATAGATATTTTTTAACATTTTTTTTTTTATAACGTATGGCAATATTCTTCGTTTTATCGTATATCCTTTTAGTCAAGAATCTAAAGCTCCGAATTCGATCATGGGGTATGCACTCGCGGGTATATGATTTTAAAAATATGGATATTATCCAGAATTTTATGCCGAATCCGATTCCAGAGGGCGCGATGTCGGCCAAGATTGCGAAATTGCAAAAAAAGTAATATGTAGTTCCAAAAAAAAATTGGAACTTAAATATTGCATTATCTGTCGTTTACATTGCATTTACGAGCTTATTTATAAAGATTTTTTAATAATTTTTATATCAATCCAAAGCCTAATGTTTGTAGTTTCATACAAGTTGAATAGAGAGACATTATTTTCATTATAAACAACACTATAAATTGTTTAAACAATATGTGCTCGGAAAATGTAGTGTAATTTTCGGCATTGAGGTACTTTTGTTATTATTGCAGATAGATATGTAGTTATGTGAGACGAAATACGTAGAATAGACCAACGAACATTTTTTATAAAAATAATTTTTTAATTCGCTGAATAATTTAGTAGATATGATTTTTTTTAAATGAAGCGCATTGTCTGGTCTACCGCGCGCGCGTTCTTGTTTCTGTAGGCAGGCCATTTACACATGATTTCGAGGCACTCGAGATGATTAAAGAGTTTCGCACGCGAGTTGCAAACAATATTTTTTCTACGACGACTTTAATTTGATTAAACTAAAACCGTAAAACGATATCTTGTATTATAATATTTAATGCAAATTAATTTAAAAAAAATATAATAGCAGATATGTCTCAGAACTATGGAAACTAGTATGTTTGACTACAAACATTTTTCACTGACGTCTCGAAAGTCATAGACTGTTTTTAAAGTAATTTAAAAATTTCTACTTTCAGTTAATTCATAAATTTATAATCGGTATGTGATGTGCAAAATATTTTGCGCACGGCCCATGGCAACGCAAAAAAAAATGTCAATGAAAAAATATCTCATTTTAGACACTGACGTTATTGCGCAAACATAACCTTTTTTTGACAGTTGTAGAAAAAAGTATTTACTCGTATTATTACGATTTTACAATTTTTTTTTGTAAGGTATAAGCAACATTTTTGTAACGTCTTGTATGAAAGTTCGTACAGATCATAAATAATGCTCACAATCAGAACAAATTATCGGTATTTAATTTAAAAAAAAAACAATGATATTAAAATAATTTTTGTCTTGATAAAATGATGGTTGTATGTACTGTAAATTCTTTGTACATGATATAACTAAAATTGGAGTATTATAGGTAAGTAGCTATACATATGATTTATGTGATAATGCCATAATTAATAGTCATTAAACTTATTTCTGGGAATCACGCCAAATTCTAAAAAAATATATAGAAATAAGAAAATGGTCAAAATATGTCAAGATAAAAGTGTAGTATCAAAGGCAAACCTCAACAGTTTGCCCCAGAAAACAACTGTAATTGGAACTGGGTGACCACGGATCATGGTAAACCCCCGCCATTTCCACAATTCTTGAGCTATCCAAATGAAATTTTGCAGCAGTAATTAAATGTACGTCCAAAAAAACTCATTCTCCTGTCAAAGTTACGTCTTTTAATTTTATTGTTTCTTTCATGAAAGAAAGAAAGCCATGGCTAGTCTGATAAATAGTATAAAATGACGTGTTGTGGTGATTTTTTCCCGTTTTTATTACTTGCACATTGCAATTATTTTAAAAGCAGTCTATGACTTTCGAGACTTTCCATTATTATCTTATGTATTATTTTACTTTAAAAAACCCACAATATTCAACACTCACAATATCGAAAACGTCAGTGAAAATTGTTTGTTGTCAAACATATTAGTTTCCATAGTTCTGAGACATATCTGCTATTAAATTTTTTTTAAATTAATTTGCATTAAATAATATAATACAAGATATCGTTTTACGGTTTTAGTTTAATCAAATTAAAGTCGTTGTAGAAAAAATATTGTTTGCAACTCGTGTGCGAAATTCTTTAATCATCTCGAGTGCCTCGAAATCATGTGTAAATGGCCTGCCTACAGAAACAAGACCGCGCGCGCGGTAGACCAGACAATGCGCTTCATTTTAAAAAAATCATATCTCCTAAATTATTCAGCAAATTAAAAAATTATTTTAATAAAAAATGTTCGTTGGTCTATTCTACGTATTTCGTCTCACATAACTACATATCTATCTGCAATAATAACAAAAGTACCTCAATGCCGAAAATTACACTACATTTTCCGAGCACATATTGTTTAAACAATTTATAGTGTTGTTTATAATGAAAATAATGTCTCTCTATTCAACTTGTATGAAACTACAAACATTAGGCTTTCGATTGATATAAAAATTATTAAAAAATCTTTATAAATAAGCTCGTAAATGTAATGTAAACGACAGATAATGCAATATTTAAGTTCCAATTTTTTTTTGGAAATATTACTTTTTTTGCAATTTCGCAATCTTGGCCGACATCGCGCCCTCTGGAATCGGATTCGGCATAAAATTCTGGATAATATCCATATTTTTAAAATCATATACCTCGCGAGTGCAGGGTTCGGCATTTTAGAAGCGTCTTTTTGGATGCTAGATTCCTTACTATTTGGAATGTTTGAATTTGAAATTTATACCAAATTAATACATAACAAAGCATTAAAAACATTTATGTCAATTTTGTATTAAAAATATAAACAACTTTGGTTAAGAGTATATATTACTTACTTACTATTCATTGATTAGAAAATAGAAGCTCATTGACATAATAAATACAATAAAATATCTTCATTTAACAAAAACATTATTACTTTATGTAACTTAATAGGTAAACTGAAAAATTCGTAATTGAGTCAATTTTTAATATTTTATAGTAAGAGTTAAAATTCTATATTAGTATTGCATATACAAATTCTTATAAGAAGGCAACACCTCCAAATCTCTGGAAGAATAAAGTATCCATAGAAAAAAATGGCATAGATGTGGCTTCTTCAATCCTTTATCCTCTAGCAACACACTCTTTAAAATTCAAAATCGACGTAGGGATTAATAGATACCTCCTCATTACTGATCCTTCAAGTACTGTTCAAAATTCCTGAAGAGGGGTTGGAACCTTTGGTGTAGAACTTACACTTGGAGTAGTTTTCCACACACACCAAAACACTTTTGCACACACTCGACGCGCGTTTCGCCAACCAAGTTGACATCATCGGGAGATGATTAAAACTAAGCTTAACCTAACAATGGGACCTATTTATACCTAAAAATGCGTTACGCTTCGACGAACAATTACCGCGATAGTAACAAAAAAGGCGGGTAAAATATTTAGCTTCGTTGAAGCGTTAACGCTTGACTAACATGAAAAGCGGGCTATTTGGAATGGGCCCTCTGTCACTATTCATACTATGTTTACATTTGTTAATTTCCAAGCTTTCGAATGCATCTAGTTGTCTAGAGTTTGTTACATTTCTAATCAACCTTAAATTATTAATATCTATTTTATGATTGTTATCAAAAGCATGTTGGGCAACGCTAGACTTCTCTATTCTTCCGTATTTTAGATGAGCCATATGCTCCTTAAATCTCGTGTGAATAGAGCGTCTTGTTTGTCCAACATACTTTTGGTTGCAGTCCTTACAGCTAATTTCGTAAATCCCCGACCTTTCGTTCATTCCAATTTTATCCTTAGGGTTGCCTAAAAGTTGTTGTAGTTTATTTCCTGATCGATGGACTACCGTCATATCAATGTTGTTGAAAATTCTACTAAGACCTCGGGTAAACCGAGGTTCATATGGAATTGATACAAATTTTGAATTTTCCTTATCAATACGAAAGGTCGAAGAATTTCGAAGTGCCTCCCTAAATTTACGCTTCCTAATTAATTTATCAATCAAATTAGTAGAAAAACCATTACTCAAAGCTATATCCTCAATTAACTCTTTTTCTTTTTCAAACCTCTCTTTAGTTAGCGGAAAACTTAATAATCGACTAACCAAAAAATTAAAACTTGCCATCTTGTGTTGGTCACAATGATGAGAATCATTAGGAATATATCTAAGAGTGCTGGTATCTTTCCTATATACATCGAATTCTAAATTATTTTCATTATTTCTAATTACTAGTACATCTAAAAATGGTAGTTGTTGATTGTTTTCAATTTCATATGTAAATTTGACAGAAGTGAAACGACTATTTAATTTGGAAACAAAATAGTCGTTTCACTTCTGTCAAATTTACATATGAAATTGAAAACAATCAACAACTACCATTTTTAGATGTACTAGTAATTAGAAATAATGAAAATAATTTAGAATTCGATGTATATAGGAAAGATACCAGCACTCTTAGATATATTCCTAATGATTCTCATCATTGTGACCAACACAAGATGGCAAGTTTTAATTTTTTGGTTAGTCGATTATTAAGTTTTCCGCTAACTAAAGAGAGGTTTGAAAAAGAAAAAGAGTTAATTAAGGATATAGCTTTGAGTAATGGTTTTTCTACTAATTTGATTGATAAATTAATTAGGAAGCGTAAATTTAGGGAGGCACTTCGAAATTCTTCGACCTTTCGTATTGATAAGGAAAATTCAAAATTTGTATCAATTCCATATGAACCTCGGTTTACCCGAGGTCTTAGTAGAATTTTCAACAACATTGATATGACGGTAGTTCATCGATCAGGAAATAAACTACAACAACTTTTAGGCAACCCTAAGGATAAAATTGGAATGAACGAAAGGTCGGGGATTTACGAAATTAGCTGTAAGGACTGCAACCAAAAGTATGTTGGACAAACAAGACGCTCTATTCACACGAGATTTAAGGAGCATATGGCTCATCTAAAATACGGAAGAATAGAGAAGTCTAGCGTTGCCCAACATGCTTTTGATAACAATCATAAAATAGATATTAATAATTTAAGGTTGATTAGAAATGTAACAAACTCTAGACAACTAGATGCATTCGAAAGCTTGGAAATTAACAAATGTAAACATAGTATGAATAGTGACAGAGGGCCCATTCCAAATAGCCCGCTTTTCATGTTAGTCAAGCGTTAACGCTTCAACGAAGCTAAATATTTTACCCGCCTTTTTTGTTACTATCGCGGTAATTGTTCGTCGAAGCGTAACGCATTTTTAGGTATAAATAGGTCCCATTGTTAGGTTAAGCTTAGTTTTAATCATCTCCCGATGATGCCAACTTGGTTGGCGAAACGCGCGTCGAGTGTGTGCAAAAGTGTTTTGGTGTGTGTGGAAAACTACTCCAAGTGTACTGTTCAAAATATATAAATTTGAATGTTGTGGATCAATTCATTAGGTGGAACAACTAATTGATACACTTTATTTACCGGTATATCTATGTAGGTACGTACTATACTTGGGCTTCTGCAAATATAAAACGGTTGCCCAAAAAGTAATTTCTTGAAAATTGTTAATTCCTGTTTAAATTAGCTTCATGAAACCTCAATTAATATTTAATATAATATATAAAAGATGTTACAAAAATTTTAAAAGTTTACTAGAGAAAACCGTCCAGTGATAATATTTTGTAGGTTTGTTTAGAATAGATTTATTTCCTATAATAAAACGAATTTTTTGTGGTAGTAAATGGATAAACTGCAGAGGTTATTCTTTAAGATTAAGTTATTTTAGGGTCCACAGAGTAGATCTCCATATGCTACGCCTCACGTAGTAAGAGATCGCTTTAGATTTCAGTTTGCGAATATTCTTACCAACTCAATATATATGTTATTTTTCTTTTCCCTTCTAAAGTGACCTTTTGCATATGTATTATGTGCTTAGACTATTTTTCCTGACTATAAACTTTATAAAGCACTTTTTATTAAAACCGGCACCCGTAGGTAATGTTGCGTTAATAATAATAACTAATTTGTGTTGTTCTCTGGAGTGTGCTGAATGAGTTTAATATTTTTGTTTATATGTTGGGCTTCAACTTAGCTAACATATTAATTAGGAAAATATACACCCATAACTGTATTAAAACATACACAATATTGAAGAATGAAGCGAAACGACTATATTTTAACTAATATTGAGATGATATCAGGAATTGTACGTAGGTGTAAGAAACTTAGGGAACTGCTTAAAATTTGGAGACGAAGTGATATTATTGTATAACGACATTTAAAAAATTCAATTTTCACACAGCGTGGTTATTGATTTGCTCGATTTCTTTTTGAGTCCAGTGGATAAGCAAAAGTGACCGAATGAATCGATTAATAATTTGCGTAAGGAATTAAATTGAAAACGGCACATAAAACATATATTCAAATATTCATTCTTTATTCTGTAGAACAGTTCCCGGGTGTTCCTCTGCGTTAATTATTTTGGAACTCAATGGTGCGATTCGCCACATAATATCATCAGATTGGAGACACTTCTTGTTACTAGTTAGTGTGTAATAAATATTAACCTTCTAACTACGCATTGTTACTTTAGAAGTTGACGATCGATGACTATTTTATTTGCTTTTGCTTTTGTTAAATCATGCAGCCAGATTTTCCTGCATGGCTTAAATGTATTTTAATAATTTCAATAATATTAAAGCATTATGATATTGTAGTAGTGTAATAAATATGTAATATAAAAATAATACATTTTGATACAAATAATGAATAAAAATTTCATGTATCAAAAAATATTCGAGTCAAATATTATATTTCAATAAAGGTCAAGAGTCATCTAACTAAAAGCAGAAAAACAGGATATTCTAAAAAATATTAATTAGTCATCACATTAAATTTAACATCCAGTAAAAAATATATGAAATTTCAGCGATCTAATAATTTCCCTTTTTGCTTGTAAGTTTTCAAATAGGTAGTGTAAAAATGGGGTGAGAATGATAAGTGGACCATACTGTGCCATATGAAATAACGGAAATTGAAGGCTTGTATATTCACCTAAGTACGTCACTCGTATTTTGATGTAATTAACTGTCATAAAAAAATTCAAGCACCACCTGAATTTTGATCATTTCTCACTGTTATCTTTGATAAGAATTAATTGAATTGGACGTGGTTTGAATACTTCGATGAAAAATTCATTGAAAATATGTACAGCGGTCATTCATTGAAACGCAGTTTGCGTTCTAAAATGTATTGAGCCAATTTTATATATTGCATATTATATAAATTTAGAATTTAATTTTTATTACGTTAAGTACCTACTAATACTACCATTCTTATTCGATTCAAGATATAAAATTTACAATGATTTTTAAAGAAAATTCAAACCGAGAACATACAGCGCGAAATAATATTCACAGTTTTGGATGGCCAGTGAGGTTTGCACAGCAGTTTATTAATATCTGTGATATTTCCACTATTTAATGTCATTACGAGGAGCATGATTTTACAAGTAAAGTTAAATCCTATTTGCACTGTGTAAACACTGTTTGCTCCCATAGGTGAAGCTTTATCACTCTTAGTGAAAATAATTTTGGACACTGCCGGGAAGACTCCTAGCAGGAAAAGTGTTAATAACTTAGATTGCTATATAATCTTCTATTTCTCCATTCCTTTCTGTCACGAAATCGTTCCAACAAGTAACTAATAAAAAGCATCAATAAGAGGATCAACAAAAATACGCAAAAGATCGTCATAAAATTGTTTTTAATGCCGTATTTGACACTACAAAAAGTCAAAGGAAAAGAATTTTAGAATTGCTCTGTCACATGAACCCATGCAATTATTTTTACTGATTTATACTATAAATATATGATTCACATAAAAAAAATTAATCAATATTTACTTGTGGTGTCCAACGATTATTATAACAACATTGTTTTATATTAGCTTTTTAAAGTAAATATAGGTTATCTCGTAGGTTATATTTTAAATTTTGTTCATATTTATTACCATATCTCTCATTTGTGATCATACGTTTTCATACGTTTCATACGTTTTCAACTACGCGCTATATTTTTGTTTTTTTGAAACTAGTGTTATAGTATCATATCAGAGGTCATAACTTTTTCCACAATATTTCTTTGGTTAAGTTGTTGGTTAACTGTTATATTTGGACACTTTTTCAACAGTGTTCTTCCTCTAGCAATCACAAACTTTCTGCCCAATATGTCCTGTTTAAATATGATTGCCTTATCTTGCCAACATAACGTTCACACATGAATATAAAAAAGATGCAGGTGAATCTCCAAAATCAAGTAAAAATATTGACGTTTGTTTCCTTTCTAATGCCTATTATGTGCGTCAGGATTTGCCATTACCATGAATGTAATTATGTTATTGAATTTTAATTTACCAATTAAGTAAGGCATGAAAATTAAACTTATAATACCATAATAAGTATAAAAGAATCATTGATATTATATGATAGTGGTGGTGGTATTACTGGTATTTAAGGCTATAGCTTTGAAATTTCCCGATTTTGATATTTTGCATATTGGTAACATATGTGATAAGAATTTCTACTGCTAATTATTTAGAACCATTTTCTTTTTTTTTTTTTTTTTTCCTTATGGGTTGCGGTCTTTTGGCCCGCTGTACTGAAGCTAAAGCTTATTGTACCCCCATGGTCTCCCTATTCCATAAGACCCGTTCCTCCCACGAAGGCAAGTATACGGTCGATGGGAGCATTGGCTATCTCTTCCGGTGTCACTGATGGTTCACCGAAGTGTGCAATCCTTCTCGCCGCTAAGGCCGGGCATTCACATATGATGTGGTGAGGTGTTTCCTCCTCTTCACCACACATCCTACCATTTTCTTTCCTTGCATAGGTAAAGTTCACATGGACATCCTTCCAGTTAGGAGCAGTATACCTTGCATGTAAAGCATATACAGTGTGAACCTAAAGAAACGCACAGAATCTTTGGTATGTGTCATTTTTCAGAAAAATCCTCGAACAGGTCAATTTTAGTTTTGTAAATGCTACATTTTGTCACTATACCAAAATTTATGACGTCATTGGTTTTTGAGTTATGACGTCATCATAAATCTTTTTTAATGGAAACAGACATTTTTGTTTACTGTTTTTGGTGGTATATTCTTTTAGCTTTCTGGTGATATAAAAAAAATTGAGTTTTACCTGAGCCCTTCTTTTGGAAAAATTACATTTTATGTAAAAATAGCTTACCTCGCAAATTCACGAGTAATGTTCCACTTTCTTATGGACTGATAAATCTTGTTGCCTACATTTTTGTTTTAACTAGCATGAAAACATTTATGCCAAATGGTTGGAGGGTGGCAATTTGAGCAATGGAGATGATTTTTTTCTCACAATCAATAAAAATATTTTTTTCCAAAAGAATGGCTTAGGTAATATCAATTTTTTTATATTACCAGAAAGCTAAAGGAATATACCACCAAAAACAGTAAACAAAAATATGTGTTTCCATTAAAAAAAATTATGATGACGTCATAACTCAAAAACCAATGACGTCATAAATATTGGTATAGTGACAAAATGTAGCACTTACAAAACTAAAATCGACCTGTTCGAGGATTTTTTTGAAAAATATCACATACCAAAGATATGAATTTTGTGCGTCTCTTTAGGTTCACACTGTATTTCATGCTCAATAGTTGAACTGTTCCAGGTCTTCAGACGACAAACTGAAATGTATGTATATTTTAGTCACACGAAAACCACATGTAGCAAAGTATTAAAATAACCCTTTTGTCCGAACTATACGCAATGTTTATAATTAAAATTAGAATTTAAATATATAGTTGAATCAGTTTTAACCATCATAATATTGGAAGCTAATACAACCCATCAATATATGTATTGAGACGTTATAATTTCTTTTCAATTTGAAAATGTGACACCCTATAAGAAATATCCTGTTAATTAATTTCGTTATTATACTGATATAACAAATTATTCAGAAATTTCAAGAAAGAGAGGCAGGAGGTGAAATTTGATATTTACTTTGTAAAAATTTAATTTCTTCAGCAACGCAAAATATTAAAACTTGGAATAGAAAAAATATATCAAATGCCACAATTAACATAAAAAATAATAAATAAACATGGAAACGAAACACAGAAATTGATTGTGTTGTTTTTTATTTATTAATTTATTTATCTCTTTAATTTTGTATTCTGCTAATATCTAATTACTTAATACGAATAAACATTTAAACAATGTTTGTGTAAATAAATTACAAAAAAGCAGCTACTTAGTATCCATAGCTCGATATCTCATGTCGTAATACTTATAACTATTGATTAATAAATATTTAGTAAATGTTAATACTGTGTTCTATTTGAAAGTTACGAAATAAAAACCGCAAACAAGAAATTAAAAATCTGATCTCGTTAAGGAAACAATTTTTTTTTTTAATCACTTATTTAACGTCGGCCTATTTCCGCTACCGAGGCCAATCACCGACGCCAGGAGACGAGCAACCCCCAACCGAACCTCTTATCTTAGTAAGAGTAGGGATTTTTTACTTGCCTAACATTTAATAGACAAGGGACCGACTGCTTTACATCCCCTCCGAAGGATGGTATATCCTCAATACACCTCTCGCCTACAGTTGTATTGCTTCTGCGATATAGCTGATATACAAGCCGCTAGAAGTAGGGAAACGAGACCTCATCTTTCCGTGGAGCCCATCCAAGTACTAAACGCGGTAATGTTGCTTTACTTTTCATATCGCTATAAAGTGAGTGAAGTCAGTCCTCCGCTCGCTGCCCGGGAAACAATTTAAAACACTTGATTATATTAGATTCATTTTGACGACCTCGATCGATTTCACCTTATGTATTATGCAAATGTCATTTAAGCAAAAAATTGGGTTAATTTAATAATCTATTTTACATAGAAACTTTACAAACGTAACTTTGTAAAAGTGAAAATACGAGGAATCTGAAAAGTCGATTCTCATTTTAGCTGTAGTAAAAAATAACATTTAATATAAAACTGGTAATGCGATTGGCATTAATTAGAACTCTGCAGCCTTTGTTTAATGATTTTGACATGCCATTATAACCCCTTGTACCAGCGCATGGCTTGTGTTGAATATTTCGTAAAAGTTGAAATCATTATTCACTCAGCGCGATACTTTGACATCAATTTGATGCTCAAAATGTTCTTCCTTCCCTACTAAAGAGGACTTGTTAGTTCGTTCAATTTGCGACAGTTGGTTTGGAAGACTCCAAAAACAGTTCAATAATTGGAGACTGATGTAATCATGAACTAAAAAACTAAAGAGCTGGATAAAAAACTAATATAGGTAATAATAGTAATAATAAATATTATTGAGCTCTATACAGATGAAAAATAAAAAGCACAAAATGTTTATTGACGTTGTTCCATAACGTCCTATACCGGGTGTAAATGAAATTAGGCTCACCCCTATAACTTTTTTATTTTTGCAGATATCATTTTGAAATTTTGGTAGTTGCAATAACAAGTAAATTTGAATTAGTGCATGTTAATAAAATAATTCTAGCACTTCCGTTTTTACCGGAAATGACTGTAATATCTGTTTTTTAAATGGAACACCCTGTATATTTTTACATTTTTGGATTCAGGGATTTATTCTGCATACGATGGTATCGACTTCGAGGAAGAAACATAACTTCAAATATTTTTTTAGGATAATTTAAGTTGGCATCTAGGGAGCCATGACTGCTGAAAAACTTTTCATTCTGAGCCGTTGAGTATTGGAAAAATAAAATCGTGATATTAGTGAGCTAACTTTGCTTTTATAGCCATTTAAAAAAATTTTTAAATTGAACCCATATACCTCATTATGCTATTTTAATAGAGATTTTCTTTACCTACATTTCGATAACAAACACTTCACCATTGGTTCATAAATATACAAAAGATACTTTACCTTGGTCCAAATTTATTTTAGTGTAATAAATTTGTTTTTTTTTCAAGGCATTCCCGATTAATTTCATATCAATGTTTAACTTGGTCATAGCTGACTAAAATAAATTTGAACTAAGGTCATAAATTATCTTTTGTAAGTTATTTATGCACTAATGGTGAAGTGTTTGGTATCGAAATGTTGGTAAAGAAAATCTCTATTAAAATAGCATGATGAGGTATAATATGATGCCACTTAAAAAAAAAACTTATATCGAAAAAAACATTTCCGAGATGTTTAAATGGCTATAAAAGCAAAGTTAGCTCACTTAATATCCTGATTTTATTTTTCCACTACTCAATGACTCAGAAAGAAAAGTTTTTCAGCAGTCATGGCTCCCTAGATGCCAACTTCAATTATCCTAAAAAAATGTTTGAGGTTATGTTTCTTCCTCGAAGTTGATACCATCGTATGCAGAATGAATCCCTGAATCCAAAAATGTAAAAATATACAGGGTGTTCCATTTAAAAAATAGATATTACGGTCATTTCCGATGAAACCGGAAGTGCTAGAATCATTTTATTAACATGCATTAATTCAAATTTACTTGTTATTGCAACTGCCAAAATTTCAAAATGATATCTAAAAAAACAAAAAAGTTATAGGGGTGAGCCTAATTTCATTTACACCCGGTATAATATAGCTAAAAAAATATAATATAATAATTATTTAACTTCAAAATATAAAATACAAAGGTGGATAAACAAAACATACTAATAAAATAGGTTTGAAAATTATTATTCCATATTCATATTTAAAAAAAGAAACAGTAGCAAAACTAATGTAGCCAGAAATTATCATTGCTCAATATTTTATTTTGAAAATTCTCATAGTTCCAGAATAAAAAATTCACAGTCCTTCGCAAAGATGCAACCGGAGGAGACATTGGAAATGACGAAGTACAACGCAAATCTTGTGATATTTCGGATGTGATAAAAATGAAAATTTGTTGCAAAGTAGTAAATAGTTATTTCATTAACACAAAACATTTTCAAAAAGTAAAATCTTATTATCAGTAGTTTTATTTAGAAATTAAAATAAAAAGTTATTTTATTAACAGAAACATTCTCATAATGAAAACTAAAATGGTATTATACAAATTTTTTTCACTAACAAACATTTTTAATGTTAAAACTGAAATAATTTAATATAATTTCGGGAAGATGAAAAGTGATTCCTAACAATTACAAATACCGATATCGATTAATCGCAAACTATTAAACGCAGCTAATAGTACAGGAAAAGTGTCCAAACTGAACAAGAACATAGTGAATTCGTTGAAACTTGACATATACGTTTAAAAATATACACCTATGTTTCAAGAAACTTAAGAGTCCCGAACCGTAAGGGGTGTGTCGGAGTTGCCTACTTGAAAAATCGTGGGAAGAACTAGGGTTTTCACATGCATAATAAAAATTGGCAATTGAACCATGAGAAATTTTCAAAAAATAAGAATATTTTCATTTATAGAAAAATATTAATTTTTGACTTTTTTATTTAATTTTTTTACCAATTTTACGTTTGTTTCCTTCACTTTCTGCTTGTTTATCTGTGAGTATATTCTGCAAAATGAAAAAGTACATAATCATTGTACAAGTGAGGATTATCGAGTTGTTTAACATTTTATATATTATTATATTGAATGAAACACACTTTGTATCTAAAGAAGATCGGAATCGATAGCATATAAATAAATAATTTTATCCTTGTATGAATTTAGACATCGTACTCCCTGACAATTTCCGTAAATTTGTAAGCATCTTCAACCTGCTTTTCTGTTGCGGTTGCAGGAGATAAGCTGCAATATTAATTCTGCTGTTGGCACAAAAGTGGAATACTCGTAATGAATATTAAGCGACTGCTTTTGAAGTTGGTGGTAATAATTCCAACTTTGATTTTTGTTTGTGCAGCGATTTTTTGAATCAATAAAATCTGTATGAGTTGGGTGAGACATTTGTGATTTTCCTTGCACCGTATACGAGTAGGAAAAGAGTTTCACCAGCCTATTTTACTTGTGAGGGGGTTGAATTCTTGCCATTGAAAGTTCTTACTACATTAACTAACTGCATTTCTTTCTGAAGAAGTTTGATGACTTTTAATTTCTCTTTCTGAAATATTATAGACGTGGTATCATAACCACTGAAGGCATGAGTCAGTAAAATTGTATTTTTCTACTACCGTCTATATAAATGAACTTTGTAACCCTAGCAACACGCGCGATAAAGAAAGTAAACATTCGAGTTACCTGGTTGCTAAGGCGTTGCTATATACGAAAGGAAAACTTATGAACTAAACAATTTTGTATTAATAAAGAAAGGTCTTTCTAGGAAGTACGCCAACATTTTTGTCGGCACGTAGTACCTACCTACTCCATTTTAAAAATATTCAAAGAATCGCAACGAGATATAGCCGTTGGGATTTTCTCGACAAGAAGACGCCTATAAAAAAATAATAACATAACTGCCGGTACCACGTGATTTAGACAACCAATCAAAAATTGGTCACTCTGTTGTCGCCACTGTTTCTATAAGTCATGCTTCATAATATGCAACATGAAACTGATTTTCAACCCCCTATACGAAAACAAAAACATTTCCAATGTTAAAAATGTAGGGTCATTTAAAAAATTCGCCAAAAGATTACCAAAAGGAAATCTATTTAGCTGTAATATGTCGAATAGCTTATTCACATTTCTTAAATTTAAATTATACACATACTGTTCCAATTTGTGTGTATAGTTCGGTCACTTATCGTTGAATATATTCATGAGGAAAACTGCAAATAAATAACCTCGTAAATAACTATATCTAACAGATTATCTGGTAAAGAAGTAATGATAAAATTGCGTAAAAAATTTTATTTAATTAACAATATTTAACTGTCTGTAATTTTGCTCGGTCATTATTAAAGGTAAAAACATTGTGATTTACAGACTTTTTATGATAATATTTAACAGTTCCTTTGTCGCTGAGTACCTACATTGCGACACTTTGAAAAATATGAATTTAATAATTACAAATTACATCTTCTGACCAAAGTGTAAGTAACAACAGTACATGAGGAGTCTGCTGTGGTGAAAGGGATCCCTCGAGGAGTCACTTGAACTTAGATGTGAATCCATCGGGTCATAAAGGTGATGGATAGAGGTTTGCTGGGATGGTTACTATCCAACTTCCAGCGATAATCAGACTCGCTCCACGTATTACATAATACTATAATTTCAAAGACGATCAACTTTACAGAAAATAATAGTATTAAGTTAATAAATTAAGTAAAGTTAAATGAGTCTAGTATGACCATTAGAAAAAAAATGTATAAGAAGATATAGCAAGCAAAAAATAGAAACTCCTAAGTTTTTATATTACTACACACTATAGATAGTTAACTAAAATAAAAGAGAAAAATTGGAGCTAGAAAATACAATCCAAGAAAATAAATGCTCATCCTATTTATATAAATTGAATGTGAACGAGAACTTCCAAAATTAGGTATAGTTAAAATTGAAGATACTAACAATATGTTGTGAGTAACAATTATTAATATGTCTCGTTCATGCATTGCTCCGAATTTAAAAATTCTATATGCAGATGATAGTAATTTTAGTATTACTGCAGAGACAACTGATTTAACTATTAAAAAAGCAAATCCTAGTGCTGATGAATTTTATAGATTCTGTGTAAGCCATGGCTTTTTAGTTAATATACAGAAAACTGTTTATATGTCATTTGTACCAAAAAACGTTAACTGCGATCATAGTGACCTAATAAAAATTAATCATCAATCTATTGAGCAAGTAAATCACATAAAATTCTTAGGGATTGTTTTAGATCACAAAATGATCTGGGAAAAACATATTAATTTATTAACTTCCAAACTAGGCTCAGCTTGCTTTCTGCTAAGACAACTACTCAACATAGTTACAATGGACATATTGAGATTGGTATATTATGGGGCTCTTCGGCGCATCTTGATAAGGTGTAATGCAAAAGAAAATTATTCGCTGTATGGTCGGAGCGCAACCTCAGGCACACTATAGGGAAATTTTCAAAGACATCAATGTCCTTCCTGTTCCATCGTTGTATATTTATTTGTTGATCTTAAATATAAAGAAACATGAGCACCTATTACTAAGAAACAGCTCAGTGCATACTCACGATACTAGTAATAAAAATAACTTGCACTCACCATTATGTAGGCTTGCTGTTGGACAAAATTCTCATATACAACAATGTATAAGATGGTATTTTGTAGGCCTATGTGGCAGAATTGGTACTTGTACCTAACACACGGCCTTTTATTTACCCTAATTTTTAGAATTATGTGAATTAAATGTAAATGATGCCTCTTTTGTTGTTTGGGTAAATAATAAACATATTATTATTATTATTATTATTAAATATTCAGAAAAATATAATGAAACCGAAATTAGTGACGTCGTAATTTTAGTAAGTAATTTTAATTATAATATTTTTTTGGAAGATTTGCAAAAACTTTCTTGGTTTGATATTGTTCGAGAAAATAACATAGACAACAAAGTTAATTTATTTAATAACTTAATTTTGTCAGTTTTTGATAAACATGCTCCAAATAGTCACTAAACCCAAGGCGCCCTGATTGAAACAGGCATTAAAAAACTCTATAAGAGATAGAGACTTATCATTGCAAACATTTAATCGAACGAAGTCTGATAACGATTGGATAAGGTATAAACAATTTCGTAATAGAGCACTTTCAATGCTTAGGAGGGAGAAAACGATATATTTAAATACTTTAAACTCAGAAAAAGATTCTAAAAAAACCTGGGCAGCTTTGAATGATTTAAATATTCGATCTAATTCTTCTGTAAATATTCCATTAGAGTTGTCAGATCCAGATATGATAAACGATTACTTTGGTGCAATATTACAAAATATTTCTAATGATTGTAATGATAAAAATAAATTTCTATAACAGTAACAAATCCAATAACAGTAATAATTTTAATTTTAAACTGACAACGGTTGAGGAGGTTCACAATATATTAAACAGTATTAAGTCAAATGCTATTGGAATAGATGGAATTTCGGTAACAATGTTAAAATTATGTAGTTCATTTGTTGATACGTACATTCTCCATATCATAAACTGTTGCTTGGAGCAAAATTATTTCCCAGGCAATGGAAAATTGCAACGGCAATCAGTATTCTTCCGGCCATATCGAAAATTTTAGAAAAAATAATGTATATTCAAATTTATCAATACGTAATAGTTAACAAAATTATACCGGACACTCAATGTGGATTTAGAAAAGGTTTCAATACCGCTACAGCGCTTGCAAATGTATCTAGTGATATTATGGAAGCATGGATAGGGGCAATGACAGTGTATTACTTGATTTCTCGAAGGCGTTTGATACAATCTGCCATCAGCTGCTTTTTGCCAAATTTGAATATTATATGGATTCTGTGTTTCTAGTGTGGATTTATTGTATTCATATCTTAATGAACGGTCACAAAAAATTCAGTGCAATAACAAAATATCTTCTAGCATCAACATTTTATCCGGAGTGCCGCAAGGCTCTATATTAGGTCCATTATTGTTTTTAATTTATACGGCAGATATCTTAACATCGGTAAAGTATTGCAAAATTCAAGCGTATGCTGATGATATTCAATGTTATTTACATTTTTCTCTTAATGATAATCTCCACGCAAGTGGCATTGTTAACAGAGATTTGCATATGATAAGTGAATTATCTAAAGAACATAATCTTAAACTAAACTTATTTAAATCGTTTGTAATGTATTTCGGTAATAAAAACCATATTGAAAGTCTAAAAAATTATATGAACATTAGTATAAACGGTGTCAAATTACAGATAGTAAATTCTGCAAAAAATGTAGGTGTTACTTTAGAATCGGATCTTAGATTTAAGCAGTATGTGAGGATCTTGTTACAGCGAGCATTTCTATCTTTAAAGTTAATATATTCCAGTCGGCATATTTTAAACTTATTGTAGCATATAATGATCAGATATTATCAGTCGATAGATGAGTTTACTACAATGGTTTCAGTGATGAGGATAGGGTCAATCAATGTACTGGAACTACTGGTTATTCTAGTAGGCTCATTTAACAACTGCTTAAAATTATATGACTCGAAACATGATATAACTGGATTATCGATATTAAAAAAAATTATATTGAAATCTCCAACGCAAATAACCTCATCAACAGTCGGACACAGATAAGAGAGAAAATTATCTACATCGGTTAAAAAATTATTTAAATTATTATTTAGTGGTCGATAAAAAGTCCCAATTGCCAAAGTTTTTGATTTAATTTTCAATTTAATAAACAAATATTCTAAGTTATCACTCACCGGTAGGTCGAATGTAATTATCTCAAAAGAATATGATATTTTAACATCGGCGGACTCCTCCACCCCTTCCTAACCTATCGTTACGTACAATATTATATCCTGGCTGCGTTACACCATCCAATGCCACATCATCTGACAGCCATTTCTCTGAAAGCATCATATTCATAACACAAAAATTGTTCTCTTGCATTAACATTGAAAACTCATTAAACCCTGTGAACACGGACCTTATATTTAAATGACCAACTTTCATATCTAATATCAAATCGATACAAAATACTTTAAAAACGCTCTTTCATCATGGTGGAGAAACTTGACATAAAATGCACTATTTAGTCGCCCGTAACTGTTTATGGACCATTTTCCATTTACCAAGATTTTCTTCGAATTATCAAGTCTACATGAACTACCTGTGTTACTCTATACTATAGTAAAAAATGACATGTTATAACGTGATCCCAATATCATATCCACCACACCACGCCTTCTATTTGTTACCTTAGCAATTTGATACACAAAAATGTACACTTATTCATCAAATATTAAAAATAAAACTGCTCCCTTTTTAAATCCGGTTATTACATATTCTTTTTTGTTACAGGTATGGAATCAATATTTTCTACTTAATGATATACAATATGAACTTATTCTTTTCGGTAAGAGGTAAGAACATAATTCTATAATACATTATGTATTTTAACAATAAATATTATTATATTAAGATAATACAAATTTTTATTCGATATGGTTAATTGAAAGAAACAGTGACTAAATATTTATTTATGATTGCAAAAATTTGTGTACTTCGTATCTCACAATATATCATATTTAAAATAAGAGGTATGTATGAAGTGTTCACGTGAGAATTATTTGTTTTAAATAATTTTTTTACGCCTTAGATGGTTCAATGCTTAATGAGGTTTTGCTTATGGTGATAAAGTATATCAGAGGCGTTTAGAGTCCCTGTATATTTTTATATATCTGAAATCTTCAATTTCCTTTACAACCATATACATATAACAACAAATAGTGAATAATGATTAACTACTTCGTAGATATACACGCAATAATATAACGATATGTTCTTTCAAATATAAATATGATGATGTTTATATCAAAGGAAATATTCTCAAAAAAGTTTTCTATACAAATTTTATTTTCATGCATCTGAAAAAAAATATAGAAATAGGTTCGTTGTATAACATAAAATAAATTATTGATGTAAATGCAGACAAGAAAACATTTTATTTCATTTTAATGAACATCCCTCAACCTCTACTAGAGATGCTGTACGAAGTCTTATTATGTCAAGTGGACATAGTCATAAGGTACTTAAGAGAAATAAACTGAAACATTATCAATTCATGGTGCTTGACAAAGTTAAATATTAACAATTATTGCAACTGTATGTGAGCAAGACGTAATAGTAAGATAATTTATTTATAAAAATAGTTTTTACAAACGAAATATCTTTTCAATTATTTTAATTTTGAAATAGAGAAAATCAGCATTATTTGGCTTCAGATAATTCTTGTCGAGTAAAGAAAATTTAATGTCAGAGTATCAATCTACAGGGGTTAGATATGGGATATTAAACAAAATAATTTATAGACCAAATTTCTATGAAGGTGGTATGAAAACAAGGGACTATTTCACTGCCGTTTGAAAATAAAATTGGTACCTTCAGCAAAAATATTCCTCTAAATTCTGATCACCAGATCATATAACAGTAAAACGGGGCATCGTGCCATTATACCACTAGGAATGTCCCACATTTTTTACTATATTATGGCTCACATAGTAATATAATAGTTGCCAGATAGACTTAGACGACTTGGTAATAAGTTCAATATAAGAACCACTTTTAAAACTTGCAATACCATCAGATCATTCTTAACAAAAACCAAACCTTTTAACAGTGTTCAAAAATCCAAAAATTGTATTTATAGCATTCCATGCGAGTGTGGAAAGCTATTATATAGGTGAGACGTCTAGACCATTAGAAGTTAGAATATCTGAACACAAAAATAATGTTAAAAATTACCAAGTTGATAAATCTACACTGGCACAACATGCTTGGAGTAATGGCCACAGATTTGGTTGGACACAGGCAAAAATAATTCAAACGGAGACACATTGTAATAAACGAAAACTTAAAGAGAGTGCCTGTATTCAACTAAACAGTAACGACTGCGTGTCTACTAGTTCAATATTGCTGGACGAAGTTTATTTGGTTACCGATTCTCCAAAAAGAAGTACGTGACGGAAATATCAAAATAAATTAGAATTCCTCCTCTAGTGATCTATGCATTAATTACTAATCAGTGTCAAGTGTCAAAGTGATCTTTTTTTGAACAAAGAATTTGTAATCACAGTTGAAAAAGAACCTAGACTTTGGTTCGAAACGTTCTGATAAGATAAGTTATTGTTCTATAATTGTTTTTTACATATCATATAATGCAATGTTATTCACTAACGTACCTACCATGTAAAATGACCTAATTAGAAATACCATGTAAAAATCAAAATTAAAATGAAAATTAAATTCTTAAAACATAAATAAATAAAAATATTACCACCCTGTACAAGAATACTTACAGTAAAGTCAAAAAGGATATTATAAAATAACTCTAGAACATCCTCGAACAGGAGAAAGTTAGCCACCACAAAATAAACTCATCATGGACTCAACGCAGCAAAAACCTCCAACGCTGGAACGTTGTAGATCCTAAAAAAGTAAACTATCAGTAAAATTTACAAAGTATTATCACATAAAACAAACAAAGGATAGAAAACTACAAGATAAACATGAAATATGCTAGTTTAGACGAAAAAAATGTACAATATGTCAACAAAAGCACAAAAAACTTGTAAAAATATGACTTGTCACATGTGTAATTAAAGTTCAAGGAAATATTAGTAAGATAACTGTGTAAATAGATAATAAGTAACTAAAATAGACTTGATATAGTGAAAATTCAGTTCCTAAAATAAAGTGCATAAGTGAAAGAAAAATAAATTAAAAAAGTGTGACGGTAGAACGGTAGATCAAAATTCATCCCAACGTAATACTATGAAATGGACATCCAAACGTAGCAAATAAATTAAAGAACGAGAAAACAAGCAAGAAACCTGAAAAAGAATCAAGATAAAAGGGAAATTTCAAAAATAAACTGAAAAATACAATACAGAAAATGACAGTTGGCTATGAGTTGACATAAATATTGCAAATTTACAAGAAAATTTAACTTACCTGGCAACGAACAAAAGCAGGAGAGTTGTTGATTCGATAATTTGAGGCATCCTCACGCCAGTTTTAGCTCCTGAAAAATATTAGAAAAATTACCAGAAAATCGCTGAAATATTGAGAACAATAATATTCAGAAGTGTGCAGAGGTTAAGTTACACAGAATATCACAGAGACCAAGCCACAGGAGAGGCATGAAGTAAGAAAAATACGTAAAAACCCAGGTACTTACCATAAGCTATCTTAAATTGGAAGCTGGAAATTTTCACAGCCGACTACCAGTAATTTAAGTGCATAAATATAAAACAGCACTGAGGTCAACGACCAAATTTCATGTACTGTCAAATTTAAAAAGACATTGCGAATCCCACGGGGAATTTCGGTATTAAACCAAACGTTAACGAACTTTTTTAAATTTAAGAATAGATTTAGTAAGGATTATATACTGTTTATGTTAAAAGTTTTGACTATCAAGTTTAAATATTAATTTAAGAATTTGTTTGAGAGACAGTAAGTCAAATATTGTAAACTGTGTAGTATGATAATAAATTCAATATTGTGCCGACATCTGTTATATCTGATGAGAACTAAAGTAGCATAATTCAAAGAATCTGACTATAAAATCCTTTAAAGGCCGCAACCCTAAGTACAGCCTAAAAGATATGTGAGTAGACAACTAATAAGACATAAATTTCTTAAAATCATATATTTACAATTTGACAAAGTTTTAATAATAAAATTATAATTCAAATATAAAATAAATCACTAGAAAAGCCAAGGGAGGTAAGTTTTTCCTGGTCGAACTTCATCTAGAGTACTAAAAAAGAGAAACAGGGTTTAAAAACAAGAACCCAAGTAAGCATTCTTGTAAAATATAAAAAACACATGGTATTTGTAATTAAAATCAATTAATTAGTATTATAAAGTGCTATAAGGTGTCTGAAAGATTTGCAGTATAAGTAGATTAACGTGTGGTAAGTAAAATAAAAGAATTTTCCAAAAATAATTAAATAATAAAATATTCTGAATAAAAAACTATTTACATTTCATAAAAAGCATAAATAAATAGGCGATCCCACCTGAGAATATGAGCAAACATGCAAATTAAAAAACGTGCAATAATAAAATTGAAACAAAGCATTCTAAAATAAAATAAAATAATTTTTTTTAAAAACCCACAACCGAAATATTCAAAGTAGAAAATCAAATAAAATCCTTATGATATAGGCCCATCAACCGTGACTGGCAAAATAAAATATCATAACAAAATTGGCGCCCAACGTGGGGCACAGGAAGGCAAAAAAGAATCAAATAAATAAAATAAAAATATAATTAATTTCCCCTATCATAACAAAATTGGCGCTCCAACGTACGTGGCACGTTTTCAGAATTTAACAATTCAATTTAGTAGTTAATGGACTTAAGATCAGGTAAGAAAGTTGGAAAAATGGTTAACACAGAAGAAGAAATACAAAACACATCCACACAACAAGCGGGAGACACCACAGACACGACACCACAAACAGATACAAACATGCTCACAAGGTTAATGGCAATGATGACAGACATGAACCAAAATGTACAAGGGATCAACAAAAAGATAGAAGAAAACGCCCAAGACATGAATAACAGATTGGAACAAAACGCTCAAGACATGAATAACAGATTGGAACAAAACGCTCAAGACATGAATAACAGATTGGAACAAAACGCTCAAGGCATGAATAACAGATTAGAAGAAAACGCCCAAGACATGAATAATAGATTGGAACAAAACGCTCAAGAAATGAACCAGAATGTACAAGGCATAAATCAAAATGTACAAGAAATCAAAGAGAAGGTGGAAAATTTGGAAGGAAAACTCGACAGAATTCACAGAGAAGTAAGAGAAGAAGTGGATCAACAAATCAAAGAAGCAAGAAAAGAAATACGAGGAGAAATACAACAAGGAGTGGAATCTTTAGTAGAAGAAGGTTTCTCAGTAATAACCAAACAACTGGACGAACAAACGAAGAGTTTCGAAGAATGTTTAAAGGAACAGGACGATAGAATCACACAAAACTCGCAGAAGATTAAAAATTTCACACCAATAACATACACACACGCACAGACACACAGTGCTACAGAAATATCCTTCGGAGACTCAAAATTGCATCCGAAAATTTACATGACACGTTTCAAACAGTACATCAATAATCTACCAGGCATAACAAACATAAAAACAATCATACAAGACTCGTTAAAAGGGGAAGCTGAAATATGGTACCAAATGATTGAAGACAGGTATGAAACGATCGAAGAATTTGAGACGTTATTTTTAAAACAATACTGGGGAGAATATACTCAACAGAAAATACGATTTAACCTTTTCAATGGACGTTACTACGAAAATACCAGCCTATCGAGGGAGAAATACATCCTAAGAAAAATATACAACATCAGATACCTAGAACCAAAATTTACAGAGCCAGAAATGGTAACTTATCTAGCTAGACACTTCAGAGACGACATAAGGAACGTTATTGTCACACAGAGGATAAACACATTAGATGGATTAATAGAATACCTACGAGAAATAGACGATTATACTTCCAAACAAAGGGACAATCGACAAAATTATTCCAAAAATGACAATAGATACAAGAAGTACGAAGGACAAAACAGGAATGAAAACGAAAATGAAAATAGAGGTTTCAAAAATGGACAAAAATACGAAAAGAAGCAAAATTGGGAGGACAAACGTGAGAGAACAGACGATTCTAAGAAGTACTACGAGGGACAGAACCGAAATTACAACAATAATGGAAATAAATATGGACACAACTATGAAAGGAAACGAAATTGGGATGATAAACAGGGTCAAACATACGCACAGGTCACAAACATAAACAAAAAACAAGAAAACACGAATCAATCAGACACAAATCAGGACATGAACAAAATTCAAACAACAGCCCAAATACACACCCACTCACAAAACCAGGATTTTTAGATAGGACGGTTTTAAACACTTCTTACCAGCATATGAGGGAGTTTATAGACATTGGCAATGAAAATGGACAAACGATAGAAATTAAAATCAGTAATTTACCAATCATAGAAATAAAATTTCAAAATATCACTTTAAATGCATTAATCGATACGGGGGCAGAATTAAGCCTTATTAATGAAAATATTGTAAATGAATATTTAAGTAATTTCAAAAATAATATAATGAGAATTTCAAAGGTTTCATTGATAGATGCTGGGGGAAAAAAATTTGCAAATTGTAACAAAGTGCTAAATGCTACATTTACGGTTCAAAATGAAAAAATTCAAGCAGAATTTGTGATCATGGGAAATATGAATTTTGATGTTATTATCGGAGAAGACATTTTGACAAAAATTAGAGCGAAAATAGATATGGGGGAAAGAAACGTGAATATAAAAGGTAAAACGGTACCTATAATAAAAAGAAATAATAATGAAATTAAAAATATGAATGACAAACGAGTCAAAGAAATAAATAAGGGGGAAAATATGTACAAAATAAACAACTACAATTCGCTAAATAAATTAGAGTTAAATTGTCCAACTAAATATAACGACATAGTTCATGATCTCATAATAAAATATAATTCATTGACAAATTATGTACCGCGAATAGCAAAAGGCTACACTCATTCATTAAATGTTGATCAAAAAAAACCTTTTAAATGTAAAACCTATCCAATTCCATATCATTATCGAAACCAAGTAAATTTAGAACTCCAAAATATGATAAAAGCAAATGTTATAGAACCGGCAAGGACGGACTATATAAACCCACTTGTAGTAGTAAGAAAAAAGGATTCCACGATTAGATTGTGCCTAGACGCTAGGAAATTAAACGAGATAACGAAATCACAATTCGATTCACCACAGGGCATTGACACAATGTTAGCATATATCGGAAAAAAGACAATATTCACGAAATTAGATTTGAAAAATTCATTTTGGTTAATTCCACTAGTAGTAGAATCGAGAAAATACACTGGTTTCATGGTTGACGGACACGTATACCAATTTAAAGTGGTACCTTTTGGGTTGCAATCGGCATCATCTGCCTTAGTAAGAGCCATGCAACAGATCTTGGATAAGTACGAAAAATTTTGCTTTCATTACGTGGACGACATACTCGTATTTTCGGAAAACGATGAACAACACTTGAATCACTTAAATACCATAATGAACGCGTTAGATGTCGCAGGTTTAAAATTAAACTTAGAAAAATGCCAATTCTATCAAAACAATGTCAAATATTTAGGATACCAAGTAGCAAAAGAGGGTATAAGCATCGATAAAGAAAGACTAGACGAAATTAAAAATTATCCCAAACCAAAAAATTTAAAAATGCTAAGAGGATTTCTGGGTATGTTAAACTACTACAAGAAATTCATTCCAAACATCTCAGAAATGGAGGTACCATTGATAGAACTCCTTAGAAAAGAGACGAAATGGACATGGGACGAACGCAGACAGACAGCTTTTGACAGACTAAAGACCAGTTTTCATAAAAACTTATTATTATACAGCCCTGATTTTGCAATACCATTCATACTCCGAACAGACGCATCAGACCACTCAATAGCCGCGGAACTAAGCCAAATACAATCAGGAACAGAAATTCCGATATGTTTTATCTCACGAATTTTAAAACCGTACGAGGTAAGATATGCTGTTTGTGAAAAAGAAATGGCCGCGATAGTTTTTGCTATAACCAAATTAAAATTTTACCTAACTTCATCACGATTCATTCTAGAAACAGACCATCAAGCTTTAGCATCTCTAATGAACAATCGCTTTGCAAACAACCGAATTTACCGTTGGTCGCTACTGATTCAGGAATTTTCATTCGACATAAAACATAGGCCAGGTAAAGACAACGTAACAGCAGACGCACTGACAAGAAATACATTACCAAACATACAAAATCCACACCAATTTACCATAGCACTAAACAGACTAACCATGACAGACGGACTTTTTACAGAGACAAACATACTACGAAGCCAAGAAAAATTAACACACCTTAGACGCATACTACAGACGAAAGACATGTACAGAGGACATATTTTAAAGAACAACATCATAATAAAATTAATAAACGACGACGAACTATACGTAATCGACACCGACCTGACCGAACGAATAATACAAAACCTACACATTACATACGGACACATAGGAGTACGAAAAACCTGGTTAGTGTTCAGAGAAAACTTTTACGCAGAAAAAGATTTACAAATAATAAAAACCATCATAAATAGTTGCCACATTTGTTGTCTAGGAAAAACCAAAAATCATAAAAATAAAAATAATGTAAGCAGTATAGTCACCAATGAACCTCTTAAAATAGTAGCAATAGACTACGTGAGTAACTTAATAAAAACCCACAAGGGATATAAACACGTTTTAGTAGTAATAGATTGTTTTTCAAAGTACACAAAAATTTACCCAACTAGGAGATGTAACACGAAAACGACAATAGCCATATTAGAAAATTACTGCAGAGAAATAGGGAAACCACAAAAATTTTTGACAGACAACGCAACTTACTTCAACAATGACAGATTCACTCAACACTGGACACAACGAGACATAGACGTAATTTTCACAAGCATACGACACCCACAAGCAAATCCAGCAGAAAGATACATCCAAGAAGTATTAAGATTTCTGAGAATCGCGACACAAGACAGACATACGGACTGGATAAGACACATACCTACCGTAGAACACTTTTTAAACCACACACCCAGTACAGTTACACAAATTGCACCCATAACCGTAATTTTTGGAGTTAAACCACAAAGACCTTGGTCGAATGACTCAGAGTTGAACTTAGAGGCTATACAAAACAAAGCCAGGAAACGTATACAAGATAACGCTGAAAGGTATTGTAAAAGGGAGAATGCCAAAATTAAGCGAGGGTTAAAATTTGACGTAGGCGACTACGTGATCGTAAAACGTTTAAAAGTAACTAATAATCGTAGAGGGATTATACAGCAGATAACCTGAAACAAAGTGAGAATTTAGACATTAGCGAATAATATTCCATGAAAGTTTTAGATGAATAAAAATTTTGAAAAAAATTAAAAATTTATTATTAATCAGCGAGGGAATGCAATGTTATTCACTAACGTACCATGTAAATTGACCTAATTAGAAATACCATGTAAAAATCAAAATTAAAATGAAAATTAAATTCTTAAAACATAAATAAATAAAAATATTACCACCCTGTACAAGAATACTTACAGTAAAGTCAAAAAGGATATTATAAAATAACTCTAGAACATCCTCGAACAGGAGAAAGTTAGCCACCACAAAATAAACTCATCATGGACTCAACGCAGCAAAAACCTCCAACGCTGGAACGTTGTAGATCCTAAAAAAGTAAACTATCAGTAAAATTTACAAAGTATTATCACATAAAACAAACAAAGGATAGAAAACTACAAGATAAACATGAAATATGCTAGTTTAGACGAAAAAAATGTACAATATGTCAACAAAAGCACAAAAAACTTGTAAAAATATGACTTGTCACATGTGTAATTAAAGTTCAAGGAAATATTAGTAAGATAACTGTGTAAATAGATAATAAGTAACTAAAATAGACTTGATATAGTGAAAATTCAGTTCCTAAAATAAAGTGCATAAGTGAAAGAAAAATAAATTAAAAAAGTGTGACGGTAGAACGGTAGATCAAAATTCATCCCAACGTAATACTATGAAATGGACATCCAAACGTAGCAAATAAATTAAAGAACGAGAAAACAAGCAAGAAACCTGAAAAAGAATCAAGATAAAAGGGAAATTTCAAAAATAAACTGAAAAATACAATACAGAAAATGACAGTTGGCTATGAGTTGACATAAATATTGCAAATTTACAAGAAAATTTAACTTACCTGGCAACGAACAAAAGCAGGAGAGTTGTTGATTCGATAATTTGAGGCATCCTCACGCCAGTTTTAGCTCCTGAAAAATATTAGAAAAATTACCAGAAAATCGCTGAAATATTGAGAACAATAATATTCAGAAGTGTGCAGAGGTTAAGTTACACAGAATATCACAGAGACCAAGCCACAGGAGAGGCATGAAGTAAGAAAAATACGTAAAAACCCAGGTACTTACCATAAGCTATCTTAAATTGGAAGCTGGAAATTTTCACAGCCGACTACCAGTAATTTAAGTGCATAAATATAAAACAGCACTGAGGTCAACGACCAAATTTCATGTACTGTCAAATTTAAAAAGACATTGCGAATCCCACGGGGAATTTCGGTATTAAACCAAACGTTAACGAACTTTTTTAAATTTAAGAATAGATTTAGTAAGGATTATATACTGTTTATGTTAAAAGTTTTGACTATCAAGTTTAAATATTAATTTAAGAATTTGTTTGAGAGACAGTAAGTCAAATATTGTAAACTGTGTAGTATGATAATAAATTCAATATTGTGCCGACATCTGTTATATCTGATGAGAACTAAAGTAGCATAATTCAAAGAATCTGACTATAAAATCCTTTAAAGGCCGCAACCCTAAGTACAGCCTAAAAGATATGTGAGTAGACAACTAATAAGACATAAATTTCTTAAAATCATATATTTACAATTTGACAAAGTTTTAATAATAAAATTATAATTCAAATATAAAATAAATCACTAGAAAAGCCAAGGGAGGTAAGTTTTTCCTGGTCGAACTTCATCTAGAGTACTAAAAAAGAGAAACAGGGTTTAAAAACAAGAACCCAAGTAAGCATTCTTGTAAAATATAAAAAACACATGGTATTTGTAATTAAAATCAATTAATTAGTATTATAAAGTGCTATAAGGTGTCTGAAAGATTTGCAGTATAAGTAGATTAACGTGTGGTAAGTAAAATAAAAGAATTTTCCAAAAATAATTAAATAATAAAATATTCTGAATAAAAAACTATTTACATTTCATAAAAAGCATAAATAAATAGGCGATCCCACCTGAGAATATGAGCAAACATGCAAATTAAAAAACGTGCAATAATAAAATTGAAACAAAGCATTCTAAAATAAAATAAAATAATTTTTTTTAAAAACCCACAACCGAAATATTCAAAGTAGAAAATCAAATAAAATCCTTATGATATAGGCCCATCAACCGTGACTGGCAAAATAAAATATCATAACAATATATATATATATACGTGCACGGCTATCTTAATCGCCTCCATACATCACACAGGCACCCAAGCCTCCACGTTAAGGAAGCACGTTTTTTGTGTGTATTTTGTGCAAATGGTAAATAATAACACACCTCTACACAAGCACCAACAGAGGGGTAAGGAATAAGCATTCTGAATATATACAAATTTTTGCCATATTTGTAAATGTAACACACCTCCAAATACTGAGTAGCGGAAACGCCTCTTTTGTATAAATTTTTGTACACTGGAGTTCGGTTACGCCTCCAGCAGTGTTGCCACATATATTGAGCGGGAGTGGGGGGTGAGTTCGTATTAAGATGATGCGCTAGAATATTATTCGTTTGTGTAGCGGACCAGGTGGTATGGGTGCAGGCGTTTCGAAGTAAATTCGGACTTAATTTTTTTGCTGGAATCGGTTTTGAAAGTTACCAAATGGTAAAATGGTCTGATATTGTTTAAAACAATTTTTGTTATAACAAATAGAAAAATTACGATTTTTTACTTAAACTAATTTTTTTTATATATTTTGACCTATTTCCAACAAGAACTGTTCATATTGTTTAAGTGCTAATTGTGGCATTTCATAAATTTTTTCTCTTCCTTTTCTTTTGGGGATTTATTACCATATCTCTTGAAATTCCTATCGAAAAATCTTGATGTATCTAAATAATACTCAAATTAACCAGTTTAAAACTGGGAAGTAACCTCTACTCCTTTGACGTGATGTCAGAGGGACAGTTAGAGCGTGTTTTTTGACAACTAATATGAATTAAAAGAATACAAAAACACTGCGCTGGCGTTTCTTAAACTACATCTGTTTCCTTTTTCAAAGTTTAGGCTTTAGATTTTAATGTAATGTGTAGAATAATAATAATAACAATTTTCTTTTACACCGTGTTATTTGGTAGTGGTGAGAGATATAAACATCCCTCTGGTGGTCAGTTGCTACTACCTGTCAAGACATCGATGATGTCTCTGTGACAGATAGCGATTTGCAAAGCAAATACCAAAAGCAGGCGACCTCTAGCCCTGGTGGACTAAACTACATGCTAAATAATAAGTAGATATCCAAGTAACAACTACTCAACGGGCAAAAGCCCCGATTTGCATTGAATTACACTTGGAAATCCAAAATTGATAGCCAATATTATTCGAATAATATTGGCTATCAATTTTGGATTTCCAAGTGTAATTCAATACAAGTCGGGGTTTTTGCCCGTTGAGTAGTTGTTACTTGGATTTCTACTTATAATTTCTCTGCACTTTTTCTAAACTCTGAATATGGACATTGTAGAAGGGACTCCAAATACTGGAGGCATACTCTAAACGCGATCTTACAAAAGAATAAAAAAGCAATTTTAATATTCTAATACCTTAAAATAAAATATAATAAAATAAATAAAATAAAATATTGTTGAAGTCGTTGGAGTTTCTTATAATGTACCCTAGAGCTCTAAAACAGTCTGAAGTAAGATTACTGATGTGATTAACAAATGAAAGTTTCTGATCAAATGTCACTCCCAAATCTCGGTAGGTAACAGGTCGATTTAAATTTGTGTCGTTTATAGAATAATTAAAGGTAACTAGATTTGCTTTGTTGCTATATGTCATGACATTACACTTTGCTACATTTAAGGAAAACTTATTTGCAAATCACCAATTACTGATGCTTACTAAGTCATTTTGCAGCTCCATACAACCCTCAATGCTTTTGATGTTACAGTACAGTTTCATATCATCGGCATACAGTAAGCAATTTACCTTTAGACTACAAGTGATATCATCAATGAATATGTTAAAGAGGAGTGGCCCTAGGTTGGATCCTTGGGGAACACCAGATGTTACTGAAATCTCGACAGACTGATGACCAGAACATTCAACATATTGCTTACGATTCGTAAAATAGGATTTAAAAAATTCTTGGAGACTCGAAGAGAAACCATGAGCTTTAAGTTTAGTAATAAGTATGTTATGATCAAGTCTGTCGAATGCCTTAGAAAAGTTAGTATAAACAACATCAGTTTGTAGTCCTGGATCAATAGATTCTGCTATGAATTGAGTCACACAAAAAAGATTTGTAATAGTGGATCTACATCTACACGTAACATAAAAATCTAAAGCCTACACTTTGAAAAAGGAAACAGATAGATTCCAAAACGTCAGCGCAGTGATTTTGTATTATTTTAATTCCTATTAGTCGTCAAAAAACACCCTCTAATTGTTCCTCTGACATCACGTCAAAGGTGTAGAGGTTATTTCCCAGTTTTAAACTGGTTAATTTGAATATTTGTTAGATAAAACAAGTTTTTTCGATAGTAACTTCAAGAGATATAATAAATCCTAAAAAAAGGAAGAGATATTTTCAGTTATTAATTTTTAAAAATTAATAACATTGAAAATATCAAGTTTACGAAAAAAAGTTATTGTTGGAAATCGGTCGAAGAATATAAAAATGCTTAATTAGTTTGAGTAAAAAAATGTTATTTTTCCCTTTTTTTAAACTGTTTTAAACAATATCAGACCAGGTTACCTTTTGGTAACATAGATTTTCATAATCGACACTGTCTCCTGAACCGATTCCAGCAAAAAAAATCAGTCCGAATTTACTTCAAAACGACTGCGCCCATACCACCTGGTCTAAAATATAGTAGGGCCAAAAAGAGTAGTCAGTAAATCCAGGGGGAACTAGTTGTGGTTTTCATTTCTGGTAGGCGGATAAAACTTGATATATTTCTCAATTATATGGGATTATATGGTAAAAAGAGCTGCCGCTTCTGTATTCCATAAAAGCTAAATACTTTGAAGAATTTCCGGTGAATTTTTTGATCTACTGACTACTCTTTTTGGCCCTACTTTTAACAGTTTAAATTATGCTCAGCATATGAACACCTTTAAATTTAATAAAGCAAATTATCTGGGCTCTACAAAATCCTCGTGCAGTTTGTCAAATTAAAAGCTCAGGGCCGTTCATCGGTAAATGTATGGTGTGAAATTTTAGATAATTGAGTAATAGGGCCAATATTTTTTTAGACACTTTAAAAGGAGACATAATATTTTGCAATATGTCATTCCCAGTTCTTGTGCGCTTTATAATAAAATTTATCGCATTTTTGTCACTCTGTAACATTTTTGTATTGGGTAATAATATTTTACTTGCTTCCGTGTAGTTTAGTAAAATAATAGCTTTTATTAATTTAAATAGAATAGAAAACTAGGTACTCTAGATTATTGGATTTTTTTTGTTAAAAATGACAAGAGTAGAAGAGGAGTCCAAATCCAGCCAATAACCAAATTTTCGATTTCCAGTTGATATAAGCTGAACAGGAAGTTGCCATATTCGGGTAGGGAATAAAAAACTAAGAAAGGAATGTAGAAGTTATTTTATTTTGAGTCTCACCGGTTAGAATATACAGCATCTGAAAGTACCCTGTATACTCGGAAACAGTTAATTTTGATGTATGGTGATATGACAAAGAATGCTTATAATTTTTAGTAGAATTCGAACATGCAAATATATAGCGGGTGTTCCATTTAAAAAATACAACTTTGTTCGCGCACGCTCTTTAAAACACCTTGTATGACAACTGTATAGTTAGCAATAAACTGCAGGTAAAGCCTTAAAATTTCGTAAAGAAATATATAGTTATTTAATAAAAATAATAAAATTAGAGGAGTAGTCACAATTAAGCCAATGACCCTTTACAAACTAATGACTTCTTCAAAGAATTTACCGAGTTATTTTTTAGGTTTTACCTGTTAGTTTACCTTTAATAGTTTTGAAAACATTGAAAAATCTTGGAATGCTATTCTATGAAACAATAATATTTTTCTAAATTAGCATACCTATCTGAAGATTTATTGTTTTTTTATCATTTTTATTTAATTTGTTTTTGTCAATCAAGTAATAAGGTTTTTCTTTAATCACTCTTATAATTTGTTTTCTCCTCATACAGACCATTTTTGACATTTCTCGAAAACTACTTTAAACAAGTTGGTAAAAGGGTAAAATCTATAGAGTTAATTATTTTTTAAACAGAGTTTATATCATATGGTGTCCTATGTAAAAAAATATTACTGTTATAGCTTTGTGAAATATGACGAAGACAAATTGTCAATATTATAGAAAAGTAACACTTTTTATAATATACTAGTTGACCTATATTTTGCTTTTTTAAAAGGCAAACAAAAAAAATATAAATTAAACTCGTTACTTTTGGGACACAAAACATACCGTGCCTTCATTTCAAAACACTACACAAGAAAATATTCGGTAAAGCTCGTGAGTCCGACCGAAATAGTTGGGATAGCTGCCATGTATCATCGTCCATAAGCAAACGCATTCATACGCGTTTGCATTCGTGAACGTGAATTTACCATGCACACGATACTCCCCTCTACTTCGAATGAACACGATCACTTTATCTCCATGTAGCTACGAAAATTGAAGGCACGGTATACCTGGTGACCACGAAATGACGCTTGCTATATCTTCTTGGTTTGACAAGATATGAATTTTGAAAATTTGGGCACGTCAAATAACGGTAAAATGTGCATTATCTCGACCAATTTTACATTTCCCGTCACTTACGGTTTCACCGGAAATTAAACTAACTTTGATTTTTTAATTGGAACACCCTATATATTTTTACATTTTTTGATTCAGGTCAGTTTGGATACAGTTATGGCATATTGAGATAAAAATATTAATGGCTGATATTTTTATGAGCAAACTTAATATTTCTTCTAGGCGGCCGTGACCCCAAAAATATGTTTTATTTTGCTTCAATAATTAATCAAAAAATACAATTATGGTATTATGTCATATGAAATTTGTGTTATAAGATCTCGAACATTTCGGAAATCATTTTTTCAAAATAACTATTTTTTTTAAATGAGTCCATGTTGGCTCTATAGTCTATACGTTATTTCAATAAAGCATTTAATGTTGTTCATATTTATAATACATAGAAATACATAAGAATATTATAACATTCAACAAGATATAAATGAAAAAAAAACTCATAATATTTAACAGTGGATCTCTATGAAGCAGATGCCTTTGACCCCCTGAATAAAAAAATGTGAAAATATACGGGGCGTTCCATTTAATAATCCAGTGTTAGCATCATTTCCTGTGAAACCGGAAGCAACCGAAAATGTAAAATTGGTCGAATTAATGCATATTCAGTCGTTATTTGACGTGTCCAAATTTGAAATTCATATCTTGTAAAACCCAGAGAATATACCAGGTGAACACGAGATGTCACTTGCCTCTATCTATATCTTCTTGGTTTTACAAGATATGAATTTCAAATTTGGGCACGTCAAATAACGGCTAAATATGCATTAATTCGGCCGATTTAACATTTTTTGTCGCTTCAGGCATTGAGTAAATAATATAAAGAGGCGCAACCGTCAAGGGGGAGATATAATATTTACGGGCAGACTCAAACAGAACCGGAAACTATCCAAACTCGTTCAGTTACGGATCTGTATCACTTGATTAGTGGTACAGAGTTACTGAAGTGGGTGGAGTAGATTAACGAAGGGAGAGCACAATAAGCCCAGGAGGCTGCAGTGCCCTCGGTGTTTAAACAGACGAGCCCTAGGTGGAGAAAAAAAAAAAAAAAACCGTCAAGGGGCCTAGATTTTAGTGTTGTATTTTTTTGTCAATAACTATAGAATTATCTACAATATTTAGGGCTATGCAACCGAATAACAAATACCTTCTCATAGCACTAAAAATTGAAAACAATCCTGAAGCTATTGGCATAAAATACAATACTAAAATCTCGGCCACTTGACGGTTGTGCCTCTTTATATTATTTATTTACTCAATGCTTCAGGTTTCGCCGAAAATGATGCTAACTTTGGAATTTTAAATCGAACACCCTGTATATATTTTTACGTTTTTTGATTCAGGAGATCAAAGGCATCTACTTGATAGAGATCCATTGTTAAATATTATAACTTGATTTCATTTCTAGTTGAATGTTATTCTTATGTATTTTAATGTATAATAATATGAAGATATTGTGAATTATTTGGTACCACGTAATCGGTAATTAAATGCTTTATTGAAATAACGTAGTGAGCCACAATGGTGCCATTTAAAAAAAATTAGTTAATTTGGAAAAATGATTTCCGAAATGTTTAAAATCTTATAACACAAACGCCATGTGGCATAATGTCAAAAATATATTTTTTGATTAATTACCCAAGCAAAGCAAAACATTTTTTGGGATTACGGCCGCCTAGATAAAAAATTAATTTTGCTCATAAAAATGTCAGCCATTAATATTTTTATACCAATATGCTATAACTGTATCCAAAATGACATTCTGAATCTATAAATGTAAAAATATGTTCCAAATAAGGTATCACAAGTCCTTACTTTAAATCCATTAAAAAATTTAGGGTTTGCAACTGCCACTCGAACGGGGTTGAATTAAAAGATGAAATTTGTACGTTGCAGGATGTCATTTCAGAATCCAAAATCGACGTAGGTACCTAGGGATTTTAAAAAAATATTCACAATAATTTAGATAATGAATTTATTTCATTTGGCTGTTCCACACTGTATGTATTAACACAAGAACATTATTTAACTATTTGATATGACATGTTGCTAATAAAATCTTAAGCTTGTTTTTTATGCAATATTGTATATCCACTTACTTTTGAATAATGTCAAACCTGCAAATAAAGTCATAATTGGTTATAAAAATTTAAAAAGAATAATACTACTTACCCATATCTGTATTAATAGATTGTCGAGTTCATCATCTTCAGGTTAAAGCTGATCTTTGAACACCTTTGTATAAAATGTGTATGTGTATCTATTTAATCTACTCAGTACAGTTTACAAATATTTTTGATACTGTTCATTTACAGAGGATTTTATTATTGCTAATTTACATATTTTATACTGGTTTAATAACTGCAATTTTAGTTACTTTTTTATGAAAAACATATTGAAATACTACGTACACTACCAACATTAATTTTTCAACCAAAGGAATAAATAAATAATTTTACACACACCAAAATCATTCACACAAATTTTTGTTCTGAATAAATAAAAACGTTAAATTATGTTTATTCTTATTTTGTTTTAAATAAGCTACTTCCAAATTATTTTTGAACTAATTGTATTTTCTGAGCCTGAGTAATAATTGTAATACTCGTCTATTTTAATTAATCATTAATCAATATGTCAATCTAGTACTAACACTAGTTACTAGTTGAACAACTATATTACTTCATAAACAAAGCTAGTACGCATACATGTTAATAAAATATTATTGAAGTCAAATCGCACGCGAGCGCTTTTCCACAGAAGGTAAAATAACACCAATGAATAATATTTACACACATATAAAACTAACGTACTAACTTACCTCCGTACACTGTTGCCATATTTCTGAGGTGTATTGGTGTAGAGAACATGTGGAGGCAAATTCTGCTTAACCACCATTTGTAGCGTATATGCGTATTAACTGGTGGCGCCTACTAGTGGAATTACAGTGAACTACATTGTATAACTGTATATGTACACCATACCAATTGGCCTCCGACAGAAAATTTGGGAAACGCCTACTAATGACGTAATAATGACAATGAACATGTTTTACACATAGGTTCGTATTGGTCACCGATTTTTCGAAGTCGCCTCCGATTTTGGAGGCGTATTCGTTAAATACGTTTATCATTTTGGAGGTGTATAAGACACTTTGCATATATATATATATATATATATATATATATATATATATATATATATATATATATATATATATATATATATATATATATATATATATATATATATATATATATATCTATACGCGGTATGTTGTCACCTCCACTACATGGAAGAGGCGACCTCGCCTCCGGGTCTCCCCGTTCAACTAGAGAAAAAAAAATTTCATATATGGGGTGAGGAGACGGTCACGAATCTGTATTTCAAAAGAGGGGAAGAGAAATTTGACTTTTAAGGAGGTCTTATATGGAAACCACATAAAGTACTATGTGACCTCCGAAATCTATATATAAGCGCTCACGTTAATAACGTTGTCGGCTCCGACAGTGTTGTCACATTATCGGAGGTCACAAAGACACCTCTGTATCCGTGCTTTATAAGGACGTGTTTTTAATATGAATATAAATTCAGTTTCAGAATGTTTTACTCATGAAATATTACTTATCGAAATATTAAATAAAATGGGATAAATGAGGAACATGACTTTTGTAAGGTAGGGAAGGACAAGGAAATTGTGGTCAGTTAAGGAGAACTGTAAAAAACTAAGTCAACAAAATATATTTGTTTATAAGTACGTTTGTTTAGTTATAAAATTTATTAAAAACATGACAAAGAAATATAATTTTCTTAATTTAAAAGTAAGTTGTTTTGACTCGCATTACCCAAGAAGAGATAATCAGAACGGTACAAAACTAGTCAAAAAAATATATTTTTTTAACCTTAGTTATTACATTTTCGAAAGCAAATACGTTTCTTAAGCTATAAAACTAACTTATTAGCAATTTAATAAAAAATAAAATGTAATATATTACATTTTAATATATCACTTTAATAAATTACTTTAATATATTACTTTAATATATTACTAATAAAATATAATATATTACATTTTATTTTTTATTAAATTGCTAATAAGTTTTACAGCTTAAGAAACGTATTTGCTTTCGAAAATGTAATAACTAAGGTTAAAAAATATATTTTTTTGACTAGTTTTATACCGTTCTGATTAATTCTGGTTAATTTTCTTAAAAAGAAGTTGTTTTGACTCCCATTGCCCAAGATACGTGGTACCTAATCATGATTGGGGGTGATAAGAACCAGAGGAATTAAGATATAAAACATAAGGAAAATAACAAACTACTCCTTTAGGGACTTAAAATACACAATAAAACATTTCAACTATTGTGGTTTATACATGGTGTCCAGGAATGGAATTCCCTTTTTAAAGGCTAATAATAAATTTGCTTGAAGTTTTAAAATAAATTTATTACTACAAAAATACACACAATATAGGCGGATTTTATGTTTTAAAAATTATATTGTCGAAGCGCCTTCCATTTCGGTCAAAACACTCCTGCAATACCTTCTCCATGTGATTAAAAACTGCTAAACACATCTCAGGTGGAATTCTATTAATTTCTTCTCATATTTTTTGTTTTAATTCTAGCAAAGTCATAGGCCTATTAACATAAACTTTACATTTAATTAGTAATTACTAATAAAATTGTCCTATTATTATTTTTTGCAGTAGCTCCCTGGAAGCGATCATTTCAGCATAATTCTATTATTAATTAGATACTAAGTACCTAGAGAACTGTGCATCCTACTCGTTCCGTTGTGATTTTTTTGTGATTATTGTTTTCCAGAAACTCAAATAACTCGAAAACGGTGCGCCATATCAAAGTACAACTAGAATACCTTTATTGCAGAAAAAACTCTGGTATTCCATAATTTGCTACCAAAATTTGGAAAAACTTACATGCGAAAAAGTTGTGGGGCATTTTACTCCACCCCCTCCCTGTTTGACCCACCCCTGAATGAAATTTTTTATTCATTTTTACACTACCTTATTGGTCATAAAATGATTAGTAATTGACCAAAATTTCATGTTTTTAATTTCACCGGTTTCGGAAATATTATCTAAAAACCATCATCAAGGAAGCACTTTTAAAGGGTTGTAGCTCCCTTAGGAAGCCTTTCTGTGGCTATATTTGTAGGAACTTCTTGCCTTATTTTTGAACAAGCTGGTAAAATGATGACCACTAATTTCGGGACACCCTGTATATGCATAATAATTTAACTCCTGTTAACTTTTACCTATTAAGAAGACCTTCCATAAGTACAAAGTCGTGCCCAAATTTCATTCCGCCAGCTTAGTCACTTTCGAAAAAAAAAAAAAATCAAATCACTTTTTGGTGCCCCCTTTTGAGGAGATCTAGCGGCTCAAGGAGGCCGTTCTCGACTTTACTGTACATAAGAGATTATATTTATTTCTTGATGAGGAAATACCCTTAAGAGGTTTTCACGTTATTTCGGGACACCCTGCAGTTTTAATTTTGTAGATCATTAAAAATAGGCAGCTAATTATAGATTGGATTTCCAACCAACAAAAACAATCTTATTTTATTAGATTAAGGCAATTAAAACTTCATTAATAATGCACTGAACAAGATTTTAGTTAATAGTACAGGAGCAGAAATTTTGATAAAAGCAGCATATTTGAAAATCGTAAAAATTACATATTTTTGAGGTTAGTATTGTGACGTCACGTGCACGAACGAATTTATTTGGACTTTAACCAATAACGAGACCGTCCGTTTTTAACGTCATTAATGGAAAACTGGCGAGACTTTTGAAATTGATACAACTTATTAATATTTAAAGCAACTGTAAGAATGCTATATTATTGGAATTTATTGCATTATTATATTTAATATGTATTCAACTTTGACGTAAATCTATTAAAAACCTTTAATTCAATTAAGGTGTAAGAGTTTATTGTCAAAAGATTAAACTAAACAGACATTTATATTTATAATTAAAATAAGTCGTCAATTTAATTCAATTTTCCATTAAACAACATCTTGCCAGGTTTCAAGTTTTTATACATTTCTAATAACAAATAGGGAAATAACTCAAAATCAAATACATTATGGTTAACACTTGTAGAGACCTAATTTACTTAGAATTGACAAACGATTATAAAAATTATTATAAATCTTTAAAAAAACCCAGACGCGTCCACTTTTTTAAAAAAGGGGATCAGATGGCCCCGATTTGTATGCCACTGGATCTTGTGTTAATGTTAAGGAGCACAAGAATGAATGTGGTTTTGTCCAAAACTATCATATACCAAATTTGACTGAAATATCTTTTCCCGTTTCAAAGATAAAAAATAAAAACACTTGGTATCTCACAAACTAAGCAATTTTGAGGATATGTTTATATAACAAAATTTTATTATTATTATTCGTTTGCGTTTATCCCATTAAAACTGATTCACCCTGTATATGTATTGTATATTTGATCCAACCTTTTTAGTCCATACGGCGGCAGGACGAAAAAACCCACAAAAAAATACAAATTGATAATACATTTTTTTTTCTTAATGATCTTGTTTCAGAGACATAAAAAACATATCAAAAGTGTGATTACCCCCGATGTCGGCAACTACCCTTAATTGTGCGATTTATGTATTAAAATCTGGTTTTTTAACGATAAGGTGCTTCCTATTCACCCTACGAGAGAAATAGTGGTATACAAAATTGAAGACATTAAAATTCTCTATAAACTTTACATATTTTTGCTCAGACCAAAGGTTTTCGCTCGCTGTGACCGTCACGAATTTTTCAATTTTGTGCGGTTAGTATTAAAAACCGTTGGTCTGAGCAAAAATATGCGTAGGGCATCTTTTATAGAGAATTTTAATATCTTCAATTTTGTATACTACCATTTCTCACGTAGGATGAATAGGATACCAGTTATTGCTAGAAAACCGGATTATTGTACCTAAATTGCAAAATTAAGGGTAGTCTCCGACCTCGGAGGTAATTACAGTTTTGACATATTTTTTATGTCTGTGAAACAAGATGCTATTATCAATTTGTGGCGAAAAAATACTTGCAGCTTGGCCTAATTGCCCAATAGACATCAAATATCAATGTCTGCAAAATAAAAAGAATCAATTTTGCCACGAAAATTTTATATTTTTCTACTTTATTTTATTAATTAAATAGGAATTTTTGAAACATGTTACGTTGCACAGATGATCAGTTCAACATCAAAAACATGCGGTTTTCTCCGCGATCCAATTAATTATGTGAAAATATAGGAGGCGTCAAATCAGTTTGGTCAGAAACAAAAGCATTACTATTTTAGTTTGATATTTCTCTTACTAGCCCTAGTTTTGGTGGCTACATTTTTAAGTCAAAATGGTTCTTGTTCAATCGAATAAAAAAATGGCATTATTGATTGTTATGTGGCATGTGGAACACCTTTTCATAAAATATGTTTTTTTTGTAAAAACATGATTTACCTAGTATAAAATAACAAAATAAAATGCAGAATGGTATTTCTAACCAATATAATTTTCAAGGCAACCCTGTTTTTCTACATATTTTGCAAAAATTTATATTAGAAGAAGTTGAGCAAAAAGTTGAGCAAACATACAATACATGTACCGGGTGACCACGAAATGACGCTCGTCCCTATATCTTCTTGTTTTGACAAGATATGAATTTCAAATTAGGGCACGTCAAATAACGGTTAAATATGCATTATGTCGACTGATTTTTCATTTTCTGTCACTTCCGGTTTTACCGGAAATGTGACTAACTTTGGTTTTTTAAATGGAACACCCTATTTATTTTTACATTTTTATATTCAGGAGGTCATATTGGATACAGTTATGGCATATTGAGATAAAAATATTACTGGCAGACATTTTTATGAGCAAACTTAATTTTTCATCCAGGCGGCCGTGATCTCAAAAATATGTTTTATTTTGCTTCAATAATTAATCAAAAAATGCAATTATGGTATTATATCATATGAAATTTGTGTTATAAGATCTGAAATATTTTGAAAATAATTTTTTCAGGATAACTATTTTTTTTTAATGGCACCATGATGGATTTGTTCATATTATAATACATAAAAATACATAAGAATAATATAACATTCAAAAAGATATAAATGAAAAAAAAAACTCATATTTGTGGATCTCTAGCATCTGACCTGCTGAATAAAAAATGTGAAAATATACAGGGCGTTCCATTTAAAAATCCAATGTTAGCATAATTTCCGGTGAAACAGGAAGCAACGGAAAATGATAAATTGGTCAAATTAATAAATATTATTCAGCCGTTATTTGACGTGTCCAAATTTGAAATTCATATCTTTTAAAACCAAGAATATGACCACAAGATGTCACTTGCCTCTATCTCTTCTTGGTTTTACAAGATATAAATTTCTAATGTGGGCACCTCAAATAACGGCTAAATATGCATTAATTCAACAGATTTAACATTTTTTGTCGCTTCTGGTTTCACCGGAAATAATGCTAACTTTGGAATTTTAAATGGAACACCCTGCATATATTTTTACATCTTTAGATTCAGGAGATCAAAGGCATCTACTTGATAAAGATCCACTGTTAAATATTGACTTTTTTTCATTTCTAGTTGAATGTTATTCTTATGTATATTAATGTATTACAATATAAAGATATAGTGAAGTCCTTGGTACCAAGTAATCGGTAATAAAATGCTTTATTGAAATAACGTAGTGTACCACCATGGTGCCATTAAAAAAGGATAGTTAATTTGGAGAAATGATTTCCGAAATGTTTAAGATTTTTTAACACAAATGCCATATGGCATAACGTCATAATTGTATTTTTTATTAATTACTGAAGCATAACAATAGTAATTTTCGTCACAAGTCCGGAAGGTGACTTAATTGTTACAGTCGAGTAGATATTATGGACGAGGCGACGGCAGGAGCCGAGTCTAGAATATCTAAACGAGGCTGGAATAACACCTTACGGACGTGTGTCGAATGATATTTTATTTCATCCCGTCATTTCTTGTATATTAGCATTTTTGTATAATTTGACACTTGGTTATTTTCTTATGTCATTTGACATTTGACACTATTTTTTAATTTACGGTTGATTTTTATATGTCAAACAACTGTCAAAAGGTATAATAACAGTTTGTGATTGGTTCGTAATAAGTTTCCGGTGGTTTCCGGTACTTTGCCGGCTCTGATACCGTAATGTCTTATTTTCCGGCCTCATATGAATACTGTACTGTTGTACTTTCCGGACGGGATGAAATAAAATATTTTTTTGGGATTACGGCCGCCTAGTAAAAAATTTAATTTGCTCATAAAAATGTCAGTATTAATATTTTTATCTCAATATGCCATAACTACATATATCCAAAATGACCTCCTGAATCCAAAAATGTAAAAATCTATAGGGTGTTCCATTTAAAAAATCAAAGTTAGTGTAATTTCCGGTGAAACTCAAAGCGACTGAAAGTAAAAAAGCGGTCAAAATAATGCATATTTAACTGTTATTTGACGTGCCCAACTTTGAAATTCATATCTTGTAAAACCAAGAAGATATAGAGACGAGCGTCATTTCGTGGTCACCTGGTATATCGTCGGAATCGGGATAATGCGTAGATTTCAAAAATATAAAAACATACAGGGTATTCCATTTAGAAAAACAAGTTAGGTTTGTATCTCCAGAACGCCCTGTATAATTGTAATTTCGATAAGTACGGTGAGATCGCGGGAAAATTTCACACAACTTTTGTATTTACCATTATTTTCTTAGAAGAATAAAAATGTCATAAGGGGTTAATCTTTCGATAATATCCCTGTACTGGCCTGTACAGTCTGACTCGTTCTCACCCACTTTTTAGTCTTACATTACATTTTACAAAGAATCTCCAGATGTGCATGAAATTATACGTCTTAAGCTAAAAGTAAGTTATATTGTTTTATTTCTCCAAAAATATATAATATATTATACTTAATATCTATTCCAATCATATCTTGAAATATAGCTTCTTGAATTATGAAAAATTTCAAAGCTGATATATTGTATCATTCCGGTTTTCTGCAAAAATTTTCAGTATGCCACGTAAATAAAACAATAACTATAATTTAGGATGTTCAAATGACATAATTGATGACATATTTAAATTATCACTATCCAATCTCATAGGGCGAGTTGCTTTATTCACCGGTGGATCCATCAGATGTGTTTTATCTCGTTCTATGTCCGAGGTTAGAACGAGATAAAACACATCTGGTGGATCAACCCGTGAATAAAGCAACTCGCCCATAATATGCTGAAATGTCCTGCGACGTTGCCTTTTTAAGGAGGCGGGAACGCTACGCTTGTGACAAAAAATTCAGCTTTATATATCAGGAGGTGACAACGTGCTCTCATTGAATACTGAATGCGACATCAGCGCCAGCGTTATATATAGGAACTAAAATATTTATTTGTGAGTATGGAAGGTACTTTGTCGCCTCCGAACAAATTTTCGTTTTTGAACTCTAGATGTCACCTTCTTTCCAAAACCGATGAAAAATAGGAGAAACGTTGTCGCCTCCGAAATCGGAGGCCATAACGTTATATATGAGGTGACAACGTATCTTTGGTATCTACTTTGGAGGCCACAACATACCCTTTATCAATATATATATATATATATATATATATATATATATATATATATATATATATATATATATATATATATATATATATATATATATATATATATATATATATATATATATATATATATATATATATATATATATATATATATATATTATATAATATACATTTTGTTATTATATTTTCTAGTGTAAAATACTAGAAAACCACTGATACGAATTTTAGATAACAATATTGTATTTATATTCATTTGGAACTATATACAGTGGTTTTCTGGGGCAAACTGTTGAGGTTTGCCTTTGATACTACTTACTTTTATCTTAACATATTATTATTTTGGACATTTTCTTATTTCTATTTATTTTTTAGAATTGGCGTGATTCCCAGAAACAAGTTCAATGAATATTAATTATCCGCCACAAATAAGCTACAAACAATATTTAAATAACAATGATTTAAATTTTCAAAAAATTAGAGACAATAAATTACATTAAACATTTTCTTAACAAACTAAGGTGGACTTATTAAGAATTTGTTGTACCTTGGTTAGCTTTTAGTTTTTTTTATATTATGGTACAGGGTGAGTCAAATTCGATGCTCACCATTGGGATCCCGGAAACAGTAGGAGATAGAGAATTTGTTAAATGGGAGTGAAGTTGAACGATTTCATATCCAATAATATGCCGTGATGAGATTAAGAATATCTTATTTGGCTTTTAAGATATCAGCTCTACAACATAGAGTTACAATATTTTGCGAACGTTTCGTCAGATCGGAGCCTACCCTGAACTTTGTTTCTTCCATTACAGACCAGATATTATTATTCCTCAATTCATTAGTATTTTTCATCCTGATTCCAACGATATATGACACTCGTTGATTTGAAAAATATTTTCTTCTTCTAAAACCTAAATTAAGTTTTTAGGTGATTAAATCCATTAATTACCGACCTGTTTTTTTACTTAATTTATGTTTTAGAACTGAAAATATTGTTCAAATCAACGAGTATCATATATCGTTGGAATCAGGATAAAAATTACCAATAAATTGAGGAAAGACAGTATCAAGTCCGTATTCGGAAAATCAAAATTTTGTTTTTTTTAAATATCTCAAAAATCAAACAAGATATTCTTGATTTACATCCTCTCCGAAGGATGGTATATCCTCAATAATACACCTCTCGCCTACAGTTGTATTGCTTCTGCGATATAGCTGATATACAAGCCGCTAGAAGTAGGGAAACGAGACCGCGTCTTTCCGTGGATAGTCACCCATCCAAGTACTAAACGCGGTAGCTGTTGCTTAACTTCATATCGCTATGAAGTGAGTCAAGTCAGTCCTCCGCTCGCCGCCCTTAAAATCTCACTTGATAGACTGGAATTCGATTTTCCGCACGTTGAAATGAAAAAAAATGTCACTAAAATAGAGCAGATTAAGATCGCCTTCTTTTAAATAATTAGTTGATTCGACCTTTACTTGATTAAAATCCATATTCCAGTTTATCACAAAATAACTGAACTTGTAGGTATGTTTGATTTTCACAAAATATTTTATTTTTTATTTTTAAACATAACAATAAAATTGTTTCGCCACACAGTAGCTTTATCAGATGTTGAGTACAAGGCTATAATATATTTAAGTATTGTACTGAACATCTGTAACATCTGAAGAAGCCACTGTGTGGCGAAACAATTGTTATGTTTAAATATAAGAAATAAAGTCCAATGAATTAAATAATAGCATGTTTAGATATGAAACATCAATATAAGTGTATCAATTTGGATATGTTTGTTATTATTATGCTTGTATAAAGCCTAAATAAAGTCATTTATAAAAAATAAAATATTTTTTTAAAATTAAACAAACTTACAACTTTAGTTATTTTGTGATAAATTCGTCTTCTTTTGTCGAACTGTCTTTGAATGTTCTCTTGAATAATGATATAAGTATATATTATGTTGATTTACAATATTATGAATTGCGATTCTTGGAGATTTCATTATCCATATTTTTAATTTTTTTCTAAATGCTGCGTGTTTATCTAGACTACTTTTGAGATCATGGCTAATTACTGCTTTTTTTTTGGGTGAGCTTAAATTATTAAAGTTTAATTAACATTAGTTTATTAAGCTAGAAATTGTTGTAAATTCAAGTGATTATTACATTCCAGCGCACCTGATTTAACTTCTTCTCATTAATCCAGTTGACATTATAAGGAGATGTTGGGCTTTTTCTCCCGATGAAACTAACTTCTCGTGAAATATTCGATATACTTATTTATGTCACACGAAAATACGTCAATATCAGCGGAAAATCAGAAGTTATAACCCGTTCTAGGTATATTGTTTAATTTTTACAATAACCCTAAGAAAATATTATTTTAATAAAATCTATATACTCCTTTATTAGAAACTGATAATAATAATAATAATAATAAATTTCCTTCATTTTTATAATCAAACATAATAAAAATATAATAATACTTGTCCCAACCTTTGTATACAACAATCGATAAAATGAACTGGTAACATAATTAGAACCTAAAAAAAACACGTTTCTAATTATAAAACTTATGATTATACTGAACCTTAGATATAAAATTGTTTACTTTAGACAGTGGTACATATATTTGAAATGCCTTAAATTACAGCACTTACTCTTTGATTTGGTGATGCTGCTTGCATCAGTAGTTAACATTTTAATTTCAATTAATAAATATATTTATATAATGACTAACCTACTATATTCAAAGCAAAAACAATAAACAATAAATTGACTTATTAGTTAACTGATTAATTGACTATTAACTAATTAGCGGAAAGTAGAGCATCTGATTTCAATATTTGGTATTTGAAAACACAGCAACTACATACTTTAATTATCGAACATATCTAGGTTATTTGCTTATGGACATTTAAACCAAAGATGTTTTATTTTTAATCCTCGGTAAGTTCTGCTGAGATTCTGGGTCCTAAAAACGACGTTATTCAAATAGCTTGAAGAATGAAATAGAGTAGCTTGGAGCTAAACTTCGCCGTGCTCACCTAACAATAATTAATATGTAATTAATAGTACTTCATAAAGTCGATTTCTTATTATTATTATTACAAATAAATCCAATAATTTGAAATCAATTAAACCTACTAAATCAGGTAGCCTCTTGCCATTAAATCATTCTTCCCAAAACAACTCTCTTTTAGCTTCTGGAATATTGTAAAGAGGAGGAGATGGAAAATATTTCCGAAAAAAATGATTTTCGTGACCTTTAGTAATTTGACAGTACAGCTTTTTCAGGTTTATACATACATATTGTATAAGACATTCTGTTTCAAGAGTATGAAAGTTAATCAGTTAGCGAACTGATATGAAGGTCCCTCGTTCTATTTGATATTACTTGAACTGATTCGTCAAATAACTTCATTTTATATGCATTGATGCGTTAATCTAAATCCACTAAAAAAATAGAGGAATAATAAATATGTTTCTCAAAATTTTAGTTCCTTAGTTTGGGCTGGGATTTTGAACGAGATTGTAGCTTTGTATCTTTTAAGAGTCCACTGGTAGGAAAAATACGTCTAACTTTCTTGACAAATGAAATTTAGTATTTTGAAACATTTGACACGAAATCAATTATTGTAGTTATTATGCTGTTATTATTTTAGGCAGAATGGCATTCAACTTCGCATTAACCATTTTACGAATCAACAAATAGGAATTAATGAACCGGTCAGGTAGCATGTGCGTGCGGTCATCAACGTGTAAAACTCTTTTTAATTGCCTATCGATCTGTCGACATAGATTTTCGGTTATTGCCACTAATTTTTCAAAAATTCCCAAGGAAGTTTGAACATTTTTGAAAAGTTAGTGGCTAAAATAAAAAATCTAGCTCGACAGATCGATAGGCAATCAAAAAATGAAAATTTAAAAAAAAATGTGATTGCTTAAGAAAGGGATATTTACACAAAAAAGACGTTTTTTTGATGAAAGATCAAACTTCTTTGGAAAAGTTTGAAAAATTAAGGGCCAAAAATTGTATATTTGTATACCTTTTACTTTCTTTCACATTATGATATTCCAGGAGTCGGAAAAATTCTGCAGTAACGAAACCAACCATCCGCCCCCCAAGATGTTAATTACACTTTTAAAAGATAAAATTTAGAAGAAAGTAAATCGAATACAAAGGAACATCCCATCTATGTGATAGGACCATCATTTTCATGAGCAATACGTTGTATAAAACTCGATAAACATTCAACGAAGCTGATCTGTAGAATGGTTTCCAAGTTCTCTTTTATGTTGATTATTTGGAATACTTGGAACTGTTGACTATCTTGTTGTCTTCTTCTGAAACAAAGTGAGCTCTGGAAATCTGGGCTATTATATTTGTGTGTTAGAAGGATTGCGTTCCAGTTATATCGCGTGAACATGGATCAGGGTTTTTAAATGATTGGTTGTTGTAATGTTGTATGTATGTTGTAATGTAATGACTGATGGTCGAGATGGTAGCGTACCTGCCTCTCACACAAAAGTCCCGGGTTCGATTCCCGGTCATGGCAATGGCAAATACTGTGAGAGGGATTTTTCCATTATACATGGATATTGGTTGTGTGTCCCTTGTCTTTAAATGTGTAGCCCTCTCCCGCACAAAAGCTCTTCTAGAGTCTTCTGGGATAAAGGGGGTCGTCATTACATGTGGTGTATTTATTTATTTATATTTAAATCAGGCCTCGCGGTAAGAAATTACTTCAATTTTCACTTTTGCAATCTTCTCTTCTACCACTCTTGTAAATTTTTTTTCTTTTCTTGCACTGGCTGTATTTTGTTTTCTGATATTCTTGGATTCAAGTATATTTTTCCGCCTGATATATTTATTTGCTGCACATACCAGTATATTAACTTTGGTCTCCATCTTTACTGGATTGTGGTAAGGCTACTCGTTTATAAATATCTGTCGGCTTTCAGTATACATGTTACAACGTTCTGATGTTTTTTTTGAATAAGGAAATATAACAAAAATATTAATCTTCCTGGATGCGAAATTAATATTACTCAAAATTACAAAATTGTTAAACTCCACATAGTGTTTCATTTAAAAATCCATATTTCGGCTCATTTATGATGAACTGGAAAGTAAAAGTGTTCTATAGATCGAATAAATGCAAATGCATCGATTAAAATTTCAATAAATATATTGCAAGACACTACAATTGCAGGGGCGTACGTACAGATGTGAAGACATTTTTAACTAGTTTTTTCCACAGAATCTAAATTTTCAATCAAAAAAACAATAACGCATCGCATTTCAGAAATACGACATATTACTTTCTCTTTTAAATTGAACACTCTGTATATTTTGAAATATTTCGATTCTGCTTCTCTTTCTGAATTAAAAAATGTCAACATATCTTATGTTATCTCAAATGGTTTTTGAGATAATATAAGATCATCGAAATATTTTAATATCAAAATAAAGTGACATTATATAATAAACATAGTTGGATTTATTTATCTATATTTCTATCCTACTGACTTGTCAAAGCCTTTAACTGTCAATAAACCGAACATCTGCTGTTTGTCTGTGTGATGTATTCTGAGCAAGGGAGGTACGATATTTTGTCAATTTACACAAATGCTAATTTGGGTAAGATAATATTTTTTTTTTTTCTACCTGTTATAAAAAGCAACATTTTTAAAACACATTTTTAGAGAATATGCTAGATTAACCCAGATCGTAGGCTTCCTCCACCTGTACAACATTCCGAAGAATAAATAAAAAAATATTGGAAACTGGCTCATTAAAAAATAAAAAAAGGGTTCTCCGTAGTCGTCGTCAAAGAGACAATGCCGTATTAAGATATTTTGAAGAACATCCCGAACATTCAATAAATGATACTGTTCGAGATTTACATTTGGCCTAATTCAAAAAATATTAAAGAGAAATAAAAGAAAACCTTATAAGTACATACACCCTCGTTCAAGAATTGACTCCGCAACAAATTAATAATAGGTTTGAATTTAGTCAGTATATAGTAGGAAAGATAGATGAAGATCCAATTTTTTTAAGTAACATTTTGTGGACAGATGTAGCAACATTTACAACTGGTGGTAAATTTAATAGTCAAAATGTCAGGTACTGGTTAGCTCAAAATCCTCGCAGATTTAAAGAAATTCAGAGGCAGGGAAGACAATCAATTCATGTATGGTGTGGGTTGTTTAAGGATAGGATATTGAACCAATAATTTTTGACGGGAACTTAAACGGCGATAGGTATTATTACAATATGTTACATAATGATATTCACAATTTGATTCAAGAGGGTATTGAGGAGGAAGATTTCATTTGGCAGCAGGACGGGGCTCCTCCTCACAATGTAAGGATCGTAACAAATTACCTGAACACCGTTTACCACGAATGGTTTGGTAAATATGGAACGACTCGTTGGCCCCCCAAACAGCCCTGATCTAAAGCCATTAGATACGTTCCTATGGGGATATTTGAAAACGAATATATACCGAAATAGTCCACGCATACTGGAAGAAATAAGAAATCGTGTAGTTGTGTGGATAAATCACCTAAACAATCACAATTATGTGATCAGGAACTCTCTAAACAATTTAAAACGGCGGTATAGACTTTGTTATGAAAATAGAGGTAGACATATTGAGCCATTACTAAATTGAATATATGCATTAATGTATCTAAAATTATTTATTATATTTAACCTTGTAATATTTAACATTATTAATTATTTGTTTATATTTGTTTATTTTTTTAATGTTTGTTAATATTTTCTTTATTAAATAAATGTATGAAACCAACAATCTATGTTTCTCAGAGATCATTTTCTCATTATGGTTAAATTTTTCTTTGTTTTCAAAATTTATTTAACAAAATCGGTCACGTTATTTTAATATCGTCAAATTTATATATCAGTTTTTAATATCATCAAAATATCATCAAATCTAAATATCTCAAAAACCATTTGAGATAACAAAGATATGTTGACATTTTTGAATTCAGAAAGAGAAGCAGAATCGAAATATTTCAAAACATACAGAGTGTTCTATTTAAAAGAGAAAGTGTTATTTCGTTTTTCTGAAAAGCGATGCGTTATTGTTTTTTTGATCGAAAATTCAGATTCTGTGGAAAAAAATTGTTAAAAATGTCTTTACATCTATGTCATAACATGAAAAATGGCTGAGTTATCTCAAAAAAGGACATTTTCGCGTGATGATCCTGTACGGGGTGTTTTTTTTTTTTTTTTTTTTTTCATTTTTTTATTTTTTTTATATAAAACTATACCCCCCTTATTTCGGTCAATTACCACCGATTTAAATTTTTCAAAAACCGGTCTAACACAGAATTTTACGTAGATTTTGAATATGCTATTACTTTTTTTCCTACTTCAACCGTATACGAGGGGCAGAAAAAAGTATGTTTTTTTTTAAATGGAACACCCTATATATTTTTACATATTTGAATTCTCTTGAATATGACATTTATATATTTGTTACAAAAAATGGCGTAAATAACCGAATTTAAACTTAGGGCATTTTCTTCAAAACTATATCCCCCTTATTTCGGTCAATTATTTACGGATCAAAATTTTCAAAACTTACACATAGAATTTTTCGCAGATTTCATATATGCTATTACTTTTTTTCTCCCTTCAACGGTATTATTGTTTATTATTATTATTATTATTATTATTTATTTTTTATGTATTTTTTTACATATATTATATAAGTATTATATATATTGATAATCAGAAAGGTAGGGCGGATCTAAATATGTAAAAAATACAGGGCATTCCATAAAAAAAACATACTTTTTTCCAACCTTCGTATACCGTTGGAGGGAGAAAAAAAGTAATAGCATACATGAAATCTAAGAAAAATTCTATGTGTAGGTTTTGAAAATTTTGAATCGTTAATAATTGACCGAAATAAGGAGGGGTATAGTTTTGAAGGAAACGCCCTAAGTTTCAATTCAATTATTTACGCCATTTTTATAGCAAATATATAAGTGTCATATATATTTGTAATCAGAAGGACGAGGCGAATCCAAATATGTAAAAATATATAGGGTGTTCCATTTAAAAAAATCATACTTTTTTCTGCACCTCGTATACGGTTGAAGTAGGAAAAAAAGCAATAGTATATTCAAAATCTACGGAAAATTCTGTGTTGGACCGTTTTTTTTTAAATTAAAATCGGTGGTAATTGACCGAAATATAGGAAACACCCTGTACATAGTTTTTTTTTTTTTTTTTTTTAGTCACTTATTTAACGTCGGCCTATTTCCGCTACGGAGGCCAATCACCTCTTATCTTACTAAGAGTAGGGATTTTTTACTTGCCTAACATTTCATAGACAAGGGACCGACTGCTTTACATCCCCTCCGAAGGATGGTATATCCTCAATACACCTCTCGCCTACAGTTGTATTGTTTCTGCGATATAGCTGATATACAATCCGCTAGAAGTAGGGAAGCGAGACCGCGTCTTTCCGTGGAGCCCATCCAAGTACTAAACGCGGTAAATGTTGCCTTACTCCTCATATCGCTATGAAGTGAGTGAAGTCAGTCCTCCGCTCGCTGCCCTCTGTACATAGTTAACTTGTCTAAATATGACAAGATTTCACACATCGTATAATTTTTGTTAAATCTGTAAAAAAATAATGATGCAGTACATTTATCAGAGGCAAGCAAAATTAGCCGGTGTGTATACAAAGAAATATTTTACATAAAATAAAAAACTTAGGACTAGCCCATAAATAAGGAGAGAATACAAAGTAGCGAGAAAGGCAAAGGCAAGAGTGAAAAGCCTGGCACGGCGCACCCGAATGTGGCAATTTCCACACACATTTTACCGACGCAGCTGGATGTGGTGGAGGCGGCGGTACTGGCGGCAGTGGTTCAGGTAACGGGGAAGTGAGTGGTCGCGTTTGGTGTCACGTCGCCGCCGCTTTCAAAGCGGACACTTTAGAGACGTGCAAAACGCGAAACCCATTGGCTTTGACACGGAGCTCGGTATATACATAATGCATCAAGCAATCTGGCTACCGGAGCGTATACAGATATGCATATGGCTCTACGATATCCCCTCGTCAAATAGAAAATGCATCAGAAAAGTATGTGAATTGCGCACTGGAAACTTTTCTTTAAGCTGAAGATTAAAGGTAATACCGGAAGTGTTTGGGTTAGTGAAAAAGTGTGATTCTGTGCAATCAAAATGGTGTTCAGAGGATATGTCAAGTAAACTTTAGTGCGAAGGAATAAGTGCGTCAAATATTTTTGGTTTGATATTTAAAACAGTGAGTTTTAACATTACGACTCTTACTATTAACAGAGGTCAGGAACATAATAAATACAAAAAGTAACGTGACCTTACAGGTGATGAATGTATCAACAAACTATTTTGTGAATGATTTGACTTGGCCAATATGACGATAAATCTATATCTACATTTATTTTAATAGTATACTCGACATAACTTTTTGTGAGGCGTACTGGGATTATGAAGGTATAGTTTTCATTCCTGCATTATTTTTAACTACAAAGTTGTTTTCAGTTTCAAATTTATGCAATTTTAGTTCATAAATTGTGGGTGTAATGAGACTATAGGGTGTTTTACGGATATACCAAGATAACAAAGAATCAAATAAATATCTACATTATTACAAAAAATATATTCTTCACTTTAAGAAAGGGAACATGGATATATTGCATCAACTGTTTCACATTTGGATTTTGAATATATTTTGCCAGATTTTGAGATAAATTACATATGAATTATATGATTAATGATTCGTAATTCAGATATCGATTCAATATTTTTAGGGCGATCTTTTCTGTACATAGTTTTAAATAATTCGTCCTCTAAAGTCCTTTCCCATTGTTGTTGGTATGAGCTGATTAATATTGAATTAATTTTGTTGCGATTATTTTGCTTTTGAAGTTTGGGGATGGCTTTTTAATAATTTATACTATTTCAAATATTCATATAGTCAGAGTGTTTAGTTAATGAAACGGGCGACTTCGGGATTGGGAGGCACAGACCAGACAGTATATGGTGTTTAGTTCCTGACCATTCATAGCTCTGTAACTAGAAATTTGTGTTCTTGTGAAACTTTATGTAGTTTTTTTTTATTCATAGGACGATGTTTTTCTGTTGCATTAAATGTTACAACAATAGTCTGTTTGAATGCTTAATGTAATAATAATTTGAACAAAGAAGACGTTTAATAACAAACAATGTTTGATCGTTTGGTTGGATTATGTGCTTTAAGCGAATGATTTACAGCAGCAAGGAAAATTCAAATGTAATTTTACAACGCAATATATAAAGTACAGGTGACGCATGTTAATATTTTAAGAATACATCTGCCAGAACAGGATTTACTTTTACTATTTTATTTTTATTAAATATTTACCTCTACGGATTTCTAACTTCTTTGGATTTCATTTATATTTATATTTCTATTTAAACCTTATGTTTATTGTTAATAACAGAACTTAACAGACGACAAGAATTCTTGTTTAGTTTCGAATAATCATGGAGATAATACAATTGATACATAATAAATGGTGAAATGTTGAGAGCTGTAGAAAGCAAGATGGGAATACCCAAAACAGTTTCTGGGACAATAGGTACTAGTAAAGTGCTAAATAGGTAACGTTATCGTGAGAATTGGAGAGTGTGAAAGACATTTGGGTTTACCATGTGCCACAACTGCTGATCAAGATAAATTTTCGATTCTACAAACCAGACGGAACAGGACTTACTCTGCATCTGAGTTGGTTGCAGAGCTGCAATTAGCACATAACATAATACTGAATTCTCAAACTTTACAAAGGCGTTTGTGTGAAGCCAATCTTCATTCCAGAAGCCCATTTGGAGTTCCACCTTTATCTTGTGGGAATCGCACAGTAGCGTTAACGTGGTTAAGAAACATGTAAATTGGACCATGCAACAATAATTTAAAATGATGGTATTGGGAGGAGTAAGTAAGCATATGTGGCAGAGCTGATCTCATTCCCGTAGCAAGGATTTTAAAAGAGCAGTTGTTTATTGTTCTTTAACGTATTGTGCTTCCTATGCAGCAACTTCATGTTCCTAGAACAATATTTCAGTTTTTGGAAAATTCAACAGTTATTAGAATTCCATGGACAAACTTTAGATCCGAATCCCATAGAACATAATATATGTGGTATATGACATAGAAGGAATTCAGGTCATAATGACTTTTTTAACTACTGCCACAGGAACCTATTGAATATTTACGGAAGGAGAGTGCTGCTATCGTCTAAATGGAAATAAGTAATTTAATCTTCATCATCACAAAACGGTACAGGACTGTTGTAAATTCTAGACAAGGACGTACAAACTACTATTGTTGTTGTCATTTTCCTGTTTACAAAAACTTTTATATACTGGGAATGTAAAGTTATTATTCAATTGCATAACTTTTCAAATTTAAATAAAAATATTTAGAAATAAATGTTTTATTTCGATATAATTGAAAAGTGTTCATAATAAAATTTTTGGTCTCAACTTAATTCACGCTTAATTATATAGGAATAATTAATACTTCGTGGAATTCTTTAAATCTATTTTGGTGGAGAGCTGTGAGATTAAAATTGTTTAGTGCCCAATTTAAACAAGTCATAATATGCATAAACTGTTGGTGAGTTTTATTAAAATACCGATGTAGAAATTAGTATAATACCGTTCGTTATTTACTTTCGAATATGAATCCAAAATTTTTAAAATAAAATTATGTTTCGTGTCCTAGTTATTTGATGTTCTATTGTCTTAAAATTAGATAGGTAGGTCCTGTTTTAAAATAGTAACAAATTTCTTGATGCAATTAAACAACTATTTCTTAAGGATATGTTTAAATCTGGCACTGATTAACGTGAAATTTTTCATTATAATAAAAATCTAAAATTGTACAAGATCTAGTATGTATCATCCAACAGTTTAGTTTGCTGATTTGTCACAAACTGAGACGTAATATAAGATGACATCTAATTAAGCGCTTTTTATAAAGTGAAAGAAAAGCACTGCGATATTCATACAATTATAAATATTTAATATCGTTACTGTCTAGGGTAGGAGGATACCTGTCTAAGGTACCTACCTGGTCACATATCCAAAGATGCAACACGTGTCGACAAACAGTATGCTGCTAAATTAGTCAAGCATAAGTTTCACACGTTTGCTTAAGCTTCATCGTTTTTGTAATATCTTCACACTTTGAAATATATATGTTAGCTTTTATGTGTACTACCTATGTCTCTACGCAATGAAATTTAAAAAAAAAACTGATAGCATAAATCACGGGTTCAAAAGCCCATGTTGTTTATTAGTTGTTTGACTATACAATATATCACAAAATAGGATATTACACAAATACACACGGTTTCTAAACCATAGGTAACTGCGATTAAGTGTTAAGTCATCGAATTCTTAACAATTTTCAAATTATTACGCACATATTATTTATAATGTTTATTTTAAGTACGATAACTTAGGAATGGAATGTTGGAAATGGCTTATTTTCTGAAAAAAAGAAATTATATGTAAAATAACGTTAAAGGAATATTCTCATAATAATAATAATAATAATAATAATAATAATAATAGACTTTATTCATTTATGAACATACATACATAGAGATTTTAAATACAATAAATTGGTGAAAAGGCGAAGTTCAGCAATAGATATAATCTAAAGCTGGTCTTACACTTAACCTATAAAAAAATAAACTTGAATGACTTTCCATAATTTGACCTACGAATACGGAAGTTTATGCAAATATAAAAATAGTGCAGAGCATGCTGACCCATCAACCAAGTTGGAATCGTTTGATGATGTAACATTATTTTTACTTGAGAAATCCGATGCGAAACACTGCACTTACTTCTTTCCTTTTCTTTTTTGGGATTTATTACCACATTCCTCGAGATTCCTATCCAAAAAATTCGATTTATCTAAAAAATATTCAATTAACCAGTTTAAAACTGGGAAATAACCTCTACGCCTTTGACGTAATGTCAGAGGATCAGTTAGAGGGTGTTTTTGACAACTAATAGGAATTAAATTAATACAAAAATACTGCGCTGACGTTTCGGAAACTATATCCGTTTCCTCTGACCCTTCAACCAAGTTGGAATCGTTTGATGATGTAACATTATTTTTACTTGAGAAATCCGATGCGAAACACTGCACTTACTTCTTTCCTTTTCTTTTTTGGGATTTATTACCACATTCCTCGAGATTCCTATCCAAAAAATTCGATTTATCTAAAAAATATTCAAATTAACCAGTTTAAAACTGGGAAATAACCTCTACGCCTTTGACGTAATGTCAGAGGATCAGTTAGAGGGTGTTTTTGACAACTAATAGGAATTAAATTAATACAAAAATACTGCGCTGACGTTTCGGAAACTATATCCGTTTCCTTTTTCAAAGTTTAAGCTTTAGATTTTTATGTAACGTGTAGAATAACACGGAATAAATTAAAATTGTTTATATCATTTCCATAGATACTTACCATAGAAATGTTGAAAAATATACTAAATAATATTAATTTTATTGAGTTCTTCTCTCAACATTGGTAACCAAGTTGAACAAAATTCTGCACTTACTATCAAAAATTCCTTAAAAATTTAAATATATTTTTAAAAACTGCTAAGAATAGTAATTAATTTAATTAGTTTAAATATTCTTGGAGTAGATGAAGCTACGGAGTAAAAATTACGCATGTTGAATTACATATTGTGTTATCTGTTAAAAACGCGTGCCGGGCGATAATAAGGACACATTAACCTGACAATTTGAATGATAAACAAGTTGAAATTTATTTAATAGATGATAATGCGAGCAGGTTCACTTATCCCCTGTACAATATCATCTCAAAACTTTTGATTCTTTAGTTCAAAAGCAAGGGCACTTGACTTTTAGCCTCAAATTCTTAAACCTGACCGTATATAATTTGGACTAAATATTTTTGGATAACTTACTCTTTGTGTACCTATTGGGGAATTATGAAGAAATAATCTTCTCTTCTAATTCCGTCACATGCATGTTGTGATTTACTATTATTTCGGGTATCTATAAAAAATTATATCCAATTGTATTTATTATTCAAATACGTGCAGCAAAAATTTTGTGTTCATTTATATTCAGTACAAAGTCAATTTAATTCAGATAAATAATTTGATATCCAATACTGTGATGTTAGTTTGGCTTTAGTGAATTCTCTGTATAATTTACAGAGAATTCACTAAAGCCAAACTAACATTTCAGTACATCTTACACTTAGAGTCTCTGGAGAGCTCTAATAATATGTACTTTGTTTCATGCAAACTTTCTCATCTCGCAAAGTCCCTTCATTTCCGTCACTTGGCTACCATAACGCATTATTAAGAATGTTCATTTATAAAAACCTAGTAATATTAGTTTTTACCTGCATACAGTTTAAAATATTTTCCGTGTTGTTTAATATTCCTTGTTTAAGACTATTAAAATGCATAAGTGGTTACCGAAGTTAATTCATTATTTATTTATTTTAAAGTAACTTTTAGCTACAAAGAAACAATTCCTACAAAGCAAGTCCTTTATCAAATTTTGTCGAATATACACATGAAGCTTGTTGCTAAATGTCAGGCTGATGTTGTATATACGGACTCTCAAAAGGCCTTTGATATGATAGGGCCTTAATATTGCATACACGAAAAATACAATATATCTCTGACAGTTTTTGTAAATGCTTGTATCATCTCTACAGCATCGACTACAAACTGTGTTTTACGATTATTATAATTCATCTTCATTTGCTAAAATAACGGGGATAACATAAGGTTCAAATTTAAACGCTTTATTATTTTACATATATGTAAATATAAGTATAATATCAGGCTTTGTTCAAGTAAAAAACTTTCAATAGGTACGAAAATGCGTTTTTCATTTATAATCGGCACTTACTGTTACTGGCGCATTATTTATGTTAATATGAAGAAATAAAGAAATCACTAAATAGAAGTTGGTATACTACGGTGAATAATCACAAGCAATTTGGACAAAAAATGTTTTATTAATGACTAAAGTATTAATTTAAATTCCAACGCTTCGGTAATCGCTTACTACCATCTTCGGGGCTGTAAGAACCAATATGACATTAACAAACAAATTACTTTAAATGTACAATTTTAAAAAATTTAAAAAAAAATGTTATCAATATATAAGAAGTTGGTATCTATAAGTAAACAGTGTTGGATATCTTCTTTGAGTCTAGTGGTTGAATGGGCAAGTAAATTAATTAATTGGTGTTCGTGGGAGAAGCATTCTTTACACGAGTCTTCGCCTGCAAGTAGGATTTGTTTTGTGACTTTATTGATCTTCATTGTGAAGCATCGCTTGATTGGGGATTTCATATTTTTCAAACAAAAATAGAAGTCGAGTAGATTCATTGGAATTCTAATAATGAACAGCGTCTAATTCCAGTGCATAATATCGGAGGACTTCCAGTTTAAAATGAAATAATACTCTCAGTTTTACGACTAGGTAAGTCTAATGAATGCAACCAACACAGAAATTCAATCAAGTAAAAAATTAGTTCATCTGAAACCACAAATGATTCCAATGATTCATTCCCACCATTTCTCCCAACACTAAATTATTTGAATTTGAATAATTTTTTGGTGTCAAAACATATGTCAACCCTATTGATCATTTTCAATGTTTTATAATTTATTTATATGTTATTTGATATCGATGTTATTGCCTTTCTAATAAAATGGAATGTCGAGGTACCAAATGGTAAATTTCTTCAAGGATACATCATCCTTATCCGCAATTCATAACGTCCTGAAATCTCTGCCAAATAAAAAGGTCACAATACCCATCATGTGGCTGTATAATTGCTTGCGTTCTATCTACGTAACAACTTGTATATTCCATTTGTGATGTGTACCAAGGGGAGTACCGGTACGTATAACTAAACGTACGATCTAAACATCGTATGAATTGTTATGCTGTCTCGCAGAATAAGGATAACTCTCAACTTTGCCCTCCGTTTAACCAGTAGATAAATTTGTCGATAACTTATAGCTAAAATGGCTCTGAAGCGTGGCAATATATGAACATTGCAGCAAATAAATTTCGAGCAATGGTGGTAATGTGGACACCGTAGCTCCTGCCAGATATTCATTTCAAAGCTAGTCGTCCTCCATTATGTTTAATATGTCCAACCACAAAGTTGCACAAAACATAAGTAACGACCAACCGATGCGAGCACATAGCCGAGTTATGACATTTTCATTTTAATTTTAAACGACTAGACTTTGGCCCACTGTTACATTATGTGCTGGTTTTATTAAATCTCTGCTTAAAATTATCTAATAAGGAACTTGTTCTGTTAAATTTGAATTGTACATCGAAACAGTAAAAATACTCAAACCAATGAATTGGTATTTTTGACGTTACTTTAATGATAAATTTGCCCCTAAGAGGCTCTTTATAACATGGTTAATAATTTTGTATTACAGGAGCGTACTAAAAGTTTATGTGTAAATAAAATACGACTAAGTATGTTAAAATTGTGAATTTGGAACACATCATTTTTAAACATTATCTAATAATATTTACAATTTATATTCTTTAATTAATTTATTTATGAAAACTAAATCATAATAAATAATAAATCATACGCGCGATCAAAATCAGCATAGTAAGTTCTACCATAACATTTCTAGAAGTGTGTGAAGGATGCTGCAATATTCTATATAGGCGTTAACAATGACTCTGCTATTCAGAACTGTGGAAAAGTCGTTGATCAAGGTAAATTCTTTCAGCAGCACCAAAATGTTGGTTTTGAAACTACGTTTATAATGGAGGATGCACAAAAAAGAAATTATTGTGAACATTTTTGTGACATTCAGGAACACCAGAAATGCTTAACCCATTTTAAAACTTAAAATCTTTTTGCACAAAACTGTTAGAAATTATCGAGGAAATTATTTCAAATGGATTCTAGATATTATTTTAGATTTTAGTGTTTTTTTGCACCAGACGGTTTTTATATTGCACTGTTGTACCTTAGAATTTGTTTTCATCAAATAGAATAAGTATATTTAATTTTTAAACAAATTATTATTGGTTATACAGAAAGTAAAGTACCTACCTACATTATACTAGTGTCTAATAGAGATTTATTGAGGAATGCAATGTCACGACAGATTTAGAAAGCAAGAAATTACATTTAAAAATAGCTACAAAAATATATTTTCAAGGTTCATAAAAAAGTTAAATTTTGCTTCTAAATGGTAGGAAAGGTTGAAAATGGCGAATGCGCCAGTAACATTTATTGTTTACTTTTAAACTTAACAAATTAGTGCTCACCCGCTCACCCTGTTATCTTCTAAGTTATTTGGAACAAAAAATAGAAATTTGAAGAATTATATATATGCTATTCACATTTTATTTACATGAGGGGAGACCTTGGAAAATCTGAATTCTGTTGGTATGAATGGTTGTTTTAACTACTGAGGTTATATCGAAAAGTCAAAAACATAACCACAAATTCAAATTGGTTCTACATAGTTGCCACAGTATTCATATTCTTTTTAGCTGCCCCGGTGTCCAGGGCACCAATTTTTGCATTATTTTGACTGCCTTAGTGACGTAATGCTTCACCAGGGTTACCTCCCCTACCTTCCCAAGCTTAACCAGCTCTGTAGTTGGGTATGCTTGGGTCAACTTCTATGCTTGGCAATTTAATGATATAACAATAAGTTAACATATGAAATTATAGTACAGGTTACGTTATTGGTTATAAATTTCATTAAAAACAAAACAAAACCAAAAATATTAATCTTGAAATTAATGGCATCGGGCAGATGAATAGAATACTTTGAATTTGGCACTTTTTGTGACGTCAAAATGACGTATTTTACCACCTCCAACTGCCCTAAACAACTGCACTTAGGTAAAGATGGGCAGCCGAAAAGAATTTGACTAGTGAGACCCTAAAGAAAGCACACCAATGTCATCAATAAAAAATTTGGCAATTCAGCCAGAAATAAATGACAGTGACAATCAATTAAATCTGACACTTCAATATTTTGTCAATAGTAGACAACCCTGACACAACCTAAGAAAAACATATCATAGCCTCCCCTCATGTAAATAAAATGTGAATAGCATATACAGGGTGTTAAGAAAAAGTAGGTCATGCCTTTAACCACAGATTCTTTGGGTGAAAATAATGTAACTTTTATAATGTGATTTTTTATTTTGGAGCGTAGTTTTTTTTATACAGGGTGTTAAAGTTTACATTTTGAAAATTATTTTTATTAACAATTCTGTTACTGTTCAAGATTTTTACCCGAATTTTTGCACAGATTTTCATCTTATACAGATACACTTTTTGTGTAATTTTGGTCAAAAAAGTCAAAGCGCAAACGGGAAAAAGGGAGGTTGTGTTACCCATTAACCCCCCCAACTTTTTCATGCGTATGCCTATGGTCCCTAGATATTTATTTTTAGATTAAACACTTATTTCCCCAATTTTTTTTACTCCTACAAAATTTTGATTTAGGACTTGATTAGCGAGATATTTTAATAACAAAAAAAGTCTCTAGCATTTTTTGCCTAAAAGTAGTCGATTTAAAGAAAACCCAGAATTACTATACGAACAACAATAGTAAAAACAATAAATTCCGAAACTGATATATTGAAAATGATTCTGAATTTACTGGAATATCTCGTTAATCAAGTCCTAAATCAAAATTTTGTGGGAGTAAAGAAAATTGGGGAAATAAGTGTTTAATCTAAAAATAAATATCTAGAGACCATAGGCGTACGCATAAAAAAGTTGGGGGGGATAATGGGTAACACAACCCCCCTTTTTCCCGTTTGCGCTTTGACTTTTTTGACCAAAATAACACAAAAAGTGTATCTGTGTAAGATGAAAGTCTGTGCAAAAATTCGGGTAAAAATCTTAAACAGTAACAGAATTATTAATAAAAATAATTTTCAAAATGTAAACTTTAACACCCCGTATAAAAAAAACTACGCTCCAAAATAAAAAATCACATTATAAAAGTCACATTATTTTCGCCCAAAGAATCTGTGGTTAAAGGCATGACCTACTTTTTCTTAACACCGTGTATAATATAATTACCTATAATTTGTTTTTCATTTTCTCGTTTTTATAAATTTAATACAGGTAGGTATCTGATATGCAATTATAAAAGAATTAACAACCATTCTGGAAATACATGAGTCCTAAAACTAATTTGTGGTAAATCGCTCTATAACTGAAACCAATTTTTAAATTTCAAGATTCAATAAATATATTAATTAATTTAATTCATTTAAACAGTGTATTTCAAGGACATTATTTCTTTCTGTTCCCGATGCATTAATGCTATTATTAACAAGCAAAACACTTAGAAATAGATTTACTCCATTTTATCCTAGGCAGAAATATTATACACAAGTTATAGTTGCATGGTATTTCCGAAGTAAATGTTGCAACTCGTTTTGCAATTGAGATGTTTTGGTGATGTCTAAACGCAATGGAATTGAAATACATTACTGACAGGACATGTCACATCAATTTCTTCCACTTGAAAATTATTTGTTATAAAAGTCGACTTAGTGGTTAAAATTAACAGGAAGAAAATAGTTGAATATAATAATTGATCATAAGGAGCTTACAGAATTAGTAGATAAACGAAAAAGAACCAAATAGTTAAGATGTTACATATTCCTACAAAGGACTGATGATTTATTTTCGAACAATGCGTAGTACCTACGACTACCTAAATGTATATTATGTCGTTTTGGAAAAAACTCAAGTCGCCTTATTTATTAATTAAATACATTTAAGTAGGTACTATCGCGGCCGAAAAAAAGTAATCGACTGATTTTCCCGTTGTAACTATGGTTCTATTCAGTGTCGCATCAAATCCAATATTTTTTTATTAGTGTCAACGTCATTTGTCATATTAGGCAAAAATAAATTTTTTATTACTTAATATCTTAATCATGCCTTATCATATTTTGAGTGAAGAAGAAAAAGGTTACATCATCGCCAAACTTGGAGAAGGGTGGTCTCAACAACGCATAGCAAGTGAAATTAATTGCAGTAAAAGCACGATTCAAAAACTAACCAAAAAGTGGATAGAAACTCATGATCTGAGCAGGGCAATGGGTTCTGGGCGGCCAAGAAAGAGTACTCTAGGAAACAACAATACCCTGGTTAACTATGTTAAAACCATTTACTAATTCAATTGAAGCCAAAGAGCAAACCAACTTCCCAGCGTCTGTGTTAGAAACTTACATCGTTAATTTGTTTTGTTAACACATTTGTGTGGCAACCATGATCTGTCAATTCTGTAAGAATAGTTTTATTTTTTTCTGTTGTTGGTAACAATAATTGTTGTAAAAATAGGAAGTCAGTCTGTCTAATATATATGTTAATCTAATGCATGTGTTTTATGATTGCCGTTTGTAATACGAATGATAAAAGTATTTTAGAGAAGCTCAGCTGTTTCGTATTTGCTATTTCGAACCATCGTAACCAGGATAGTGGTAGCTATACTTTGGACGTAACATTTTAGTGGCGACCGTGACAGGACAGTTTGCTGTTTGCAGAACTCTTATAGCAAAATGGAGCAGAGAAGAAAGCATCGTAAAGTGATTCGTGTTGCCTTTACAAAAGCGGCAAATGAATTAAACAATTTAATGATGGAGTCGAATCGGACTGAGGAAATTTTAAGACAAATTCAAGTAGTTTGGGAACTTTTGATTAACAAGCATGACCTTTTGAAGACTGTTGACGGAGAACTTTATGAAGCTCTTCTAGTGGCCGATGCTACGGAAGAAGAACTACTTGCTGAGATTGAATTGTGTGACAGTTACGAGAAAAGATTCACAGATTTAAGACTTCGCTATCATAATTTGTTTGTCGATTCTAAATCAGTAATAGAGGACAAGAGGTCAGTGTGTTCAGAATCTAATAGTTCAGCGAGTGCAGTTGTTAATCGCAAATTTAAACTGCCCACCATAGAATTTAAAAAATTTGATGGTAACATTCGTGAATGGTTGCCCTTTTGGGCACAGTTTAAAAAGGTACATGAAGATCCGACTATAGATGTAGATGACAAGATTGCTTATTTAATTCAGGCAACTGTGTCTGGTAGCAGAGCCAGACAGTTGGTAGAGAGCTTTCCAGCTATGGGTGAAAATTATGAAAAAATTCTGGAAGGTATGAAATCGCGATTCGGACGAGAGGATCTTCAGATAGAAGTGTACATTCGAGAGTTGCTGAAGCTTATTTTAAATAATGCATTGTCTAAATATAAAATGGATGTATCTACACTTTATGATAAAATTGAAACGCAGTTGCGTGCATTAGAAACTTTAGGGATTACGTCAGACAAGTGTTCGTCAATGTTGTTCCCTTTAATCGAGTCGTGCCTCCCAGAGGATTTGCTACGAGTTTGGCAACGGGTGGGACGACGTGTTGAGACTGCTGGACAGGATAATGATCTAGACTCGTCACAATCTCTGGAAGTAAGTTTGAAAAATCTGATGCGTTTCTTGAAAAATGAAGTAGAAAATGAACAGAGAATTTCTCTCGCTGCAGAAGGTTTTGGATTAAAGTCGGATTCTACTTTGACACAACACAGAAAATCTAGACAAATAGTGGCAGATTCCATACCAAGTGCAGCTGGTTTAATTAATCATGACATCGACAAATGTTTGTTTTGTGATGGGTCGCATAGCAGCGAAGCCTGTTTTAAAGCACAGAACTTTACACTTGATCGTAAAAAGGACATTTTGTCCAAGAAGAAGGCTTGCTTCCGCTGTCTGAAGATAGGGCACCAATCGAAGAGGTGTAAGGGACGTCTGAAGTGCATTGTATGTAACAAATCACACGTGATCTTAATGTGCCCAGATTTACCTGCACATAAGGAGACTACCGAACGGTCTAAGCCAGTGGGGTCCACTGATGATACCAATGTGACTACTGAACAGACACTCGCTAACAATACTAGTGGATATGTGTTTCTTGAAACATTGCGTGTGAAAATAGACGGTCGACGAGGATCACGTGATTTACGAGCTTTGATAGACAGTGGATCGCAACGATCGTATATTTTAACGTCTACAGCGCGACAATTAGGACTCACTTCGAAACGAAGGGAAAGGCTTATTCATTGTTTGTTTGGAGGAGGAGAACGTGATCAACGACATGACTGTTTCGATGTACAGGTCTGTTACTCCAAGTTTTCATGCACTTTAGAAGTTTTGGATCAGCCCACGATATGCAAAAACATCTCTCCTGTATTTTATGGTCCGTGGCTAGAAGAACTCAGAACTCTAGGAATTCGGCTGGAGGACACCCGTGGAGAGGGTCTTATAGAGCTTTTAATTGGTGCTGACGTTTGTGGGAAACTGTACACAGGTAAAAGACACGTTTTAAATTCTGGTCTAGTAGCAGTTGAGACTCATTTGGGGTGGACTCTTTCTGGTAGGGTACCTACGCAAACACTCAGCCACCCAACTAGTGCAGCTATGGCTATCTCTTCGCTTCTGGCTAATGATAAATGTATCAGTGATCTATGGAAATTAGAAGTTCTTGGGATAACTGAGCCCTCTGAGAAAAAATCTCGTGATGAAATGGCGCTGGCCGCCAAAGATCTTTTTTTGCAAACTGTTAAAGTAAATGAAGAGGGTCGGTACGAGGAGAGGCTCCCATGGTTGGTGGGACACCCTCCATTGTCTAGCAATTATAGCTTGGCTAAGAAAAGGTTAGAAACTGCTGTAAGGAAATTGAAATCTGAGAACCTTTTTGTAGCATATGACCAAATTTTTAAGCAATGGCAGGATGAGGCTATTATAGAAGAAGTCTATGAGGATAACAATGAGCATAGAGGCCACTACTTACCTCACCGCCCAGTAATAAAAAACAGCAGTGTAACTACAAAAATCAGGCCTGTATTTGACGCTAGTGCTCAAGAGAAAGACAAACCGTCATTAAATCGTTGTTTGGAAAAGGGCATGAATTTGATCGAACTAATACCGTCGATTTTAATGAGGTTCAGACAACACCGAATTGGGGTTACCTCTGACATATGCAAAGCATTTTTACAAATCAGCATTAATGAAAGTGAACGTGATTTTCTGAGATTCTTGTGGCTCGATGCAGATGGCCAAGAAAAGGTGTATCGTCATCGAAGGGTTGTTTTTGGTCTAACTAGCAGTCCATTCTTACTAGGGGCGACAATAGAGTACCACCTCTCTCAAGCATTGGAAAACTGTGATTTACCAGGGTCACCGTACTCCCGTGACGTCATTCAGAATCTGTCCAAGAGTTTTTACGTGGATAATTGCGTCACCAGTGTGAAAGACAAGGAGTCCCTGGAGAGGTTTATTCGGGAATCTCGTCTGCTTATGAAAGAGGCCAAATTTGATCTGAGAGGGTGGGAGCATACGCATTCTACTCGAGAGGATACTGCTGTGCCCATACTTGGTTTGAAATGGAATCCTGCAAAGGACATCTTGGGTATGAGTAAAGGGTCGTTCGAAGATATATCTGTTATTGAGAGTAAAACAATAACGAAAAGGCTGATTCTCTCCACAGCACAACGTCTATTTGACCCCATTGGTTTTACGTGTCCAGCTACTTTGCCCCCAAAACTCTTGCTGCAAAAGACATGGGAACAGTCGTTAGCATGGGATACACCCGTAGATTCTCATTATGAGCATTCTTTCCGATCTTGGGTTAAGGAATTACCCTATTTGTTTGACATTGAGATTCCTAGATGGATTGGCATGGAATCTGAAGATGATTTAGGAAAATGGAGTCTCCATACCTTTTGCGATGCTAGCAAAAACTCTTATGCTGCAGTAGTATTTTTAAGAATTGAACAGCAGAACCAAGTGTCAGTTCATTTGTTAGCAGCCAAGACAAGAGTGGCCCCACTGAAGAAGCTGACAATACCTCGTTTAGAGTTAATGGCTGCCACCATTGGAGCCCGATTATGTAAATTTGTCCGAGACAATCTTGATATGGAAATAGAAAGTGTGTGTTGGAGTGATTCCTCAACTGTCATCACCTGGATTCGGCGAAAGGATGATTGGTCTCCATTTGTGGGAAATCGAATCTCTGAAATACATTCTTTAACCTCAAGTGAATCATGGAGACATGTACCTGGCAATTTGAACCCGGCTGACCTTCCATCACGTGGATGCTCTGCTAAACATCTACTCGAGTCAAAATGGTGGGAGGGACCCAGTTGGTTACGTGAACCTCCGTGTCGATGGGCTCAGGAGATTATTGAATGCGATGAAGAAGAGATCAGTAAAGAAAAGAAGAAGAAACATGTCACATGTTTATTTAATTCTGACACAGACGAGTGGCATATGACTTATTTTTCTAGTTACCCTAAAACCGTGAGCATGGTGGGATGGATTTTTCGGTTTATACACAACGCCAAAAAACCCATTGAAAGTCACCGAGGACCACTTAGTTCAGAAGAAATTAATCTAGCCGAAATGTTTATATTCAAGCTGATTCAACGAGAGGTTTTCCATAATGAAAACGACAAACGACTGAGTACATTAAGTGCATTCCAAGATGACCATGGAGTAATACGGCTGAAATCGCGTGTGTCTAATCGAGAAGACTGTGACAATTTTCGTTTCCCTATAGTGTTACCAGGAAACCATACTGTAGTCAAGTCTTTGATCTTTGAATACCACCAGAAATCGTGTCATGTCGGTACGCAAGGACTTTTAAGTATTCTACGCGAAAAATACTGGATACTAGGGGGACGTCGTGCCATAAGATCAGTAACTGTAAAATGTGTCGTTTGCAAAAGACATAGTGCTAAATCGCCGGTAGTGACATCCCCTCCTTTGCCGCTGGATCGTGTACGTGATGCTGTGGCTTTTGAAGTCACCGGAGTAGACTTTGCAGGTCCTCTATATCTAAAAACCGGTGAAAAGGTGTGGGTGTGCCTATTCACATGTGCCGTGTATCGCGCTGTTCACCTGGAGTTGACCATTTCATTATCAACTGCAAGCTTTTTGCAAGCATTTCGACGATTTGTAGCTAGGCGCGGCAGACCTAAAATTATTTACAGCGACAATGGCACAAACTTTGTAGGGGCAGCAAATGCTTTCAGCAAGTTAAATTGGACAAAAATTGTAGAAGAGACATCTGTGCAGCGTATAATGTGGCGTTTTAATCCTCCAACCGCTTCATGGTGGGGTGGATTCTGGGAGAGACTTATTGGTGTATTGAAGTCATTATTACGAAAAGTGCTTGGACGTGCTTCTCTCTTCTATGAGGATCTCTTAACACTTTTATGTGATTGTGAGGCAATTATCAACACAAGACCCCTCACTTATATATCGAGCGACCCAAGCGATCTAGTTGCATTAACTCCTGTAATGTTCTTACGAGACCAAGTGGACAGTGGGTTACCAGACTGTGATGCAGTGGATCAGGAGTCTCTCTGTAGGAAGATCAAATATAAACAGAAACTCCGCCAGGATTTGAGACAGAGATTCCGCCTTGAGTATTTAGGTCAACTGAAATTAATGTGCAACACGAAGCAGAATCAACACGTCTCTTTGGGTGAAGTAGTACTCATAGGAAACGATAATCAGAAACGTTTAGACTGGCCTTTGGGGCGGATTTCAGAGATTATCCCTGGCAAGGATGGAATAGTACGTTTAGTTAAAGTAGACACTGCAAATGGGCAGCTATTAAGACCTATCCAGAGGATTTATCCGTTAGAGTGCATCAGTCCTGAATGTATGGAAAATGCGCCAGGTGTTGAAGGTAGACCAGACAAAAATGCAACATTTTCGCCACCCAATAAAGAAACTAAGAGGAGTCTCAAGATCCTTCCCCAAAAGGAACGTGACTGTGAAGGTGATAGTGCGGTAGTGCCTAATGTCAATTCTGACATAAGCAGAGTACCCGATTCTAAGGTGAAAATGACTCGTAGTGGGCGCGTAATAAGATTACCTCCGAGATTATTGTAACGCTATATTATTTACTTTTGTATAATTTGAGATTAATCACTATTTTATGAGGCATTGTTGGTAGCCCAAAAATCCCTCAGGTGGGAGGATGTTAGAAACTTACATCGTTAATTTGTTTTGTTAACACATTTGTGTGGCAACCATGATCTGTCAATTCTGTAAGAATAGTTTTATTTTTTTCTGTTGTTGGTAACAATAGTTGTTGTAAAAATAGGAAGTCAGTCTGTCTAATATATATGTTAATCTAATGCATGTGTTTTATGATTGCCGTTTGTAATACGAATGATAAAAGTATTTTAGAGAAGCTCAGCTGTTTCGTATTTGCTATTTCGAACCATCGTAACCAGGATAGTGGTAGCTATACTTTGGACGTAACAGTCTGTTAGGACAGCAAGAAAACGGTTGCGAGAGCAAGGTCTATTTAACTGTGCCAGTGCTAAAAAGCCCCGGCTAACAGATGTTAATAAAGAGGCAAGAATGCAGTTTGCAAATACTTTTATTAATGACAACGATCGTTACTGGGAGCGAGTGGTCATTTCCGACGAAAAGATATTTCAGTCCTGCTACAATGGTCAACTGCGAGTTTACCGTCAGGGGTCATAAGTTTGATGAAAAATATTTGCACAAAACAGATAATAGAATAGCGAAAGGTATTCTGTCTTTTTCTTTAGTTTTTAATTGCGCTTTTGCTGCAATTAATTTTACTTGCTATGCGTTGTTAAGACCACCCTTCTCCAAGTTTGGCGATGATGTAGCCTTTTTCTGCTTCTCTCAAAACCATACTAATTAATTGTTCGCTTATAATTAAAAAATATTAACAACTTATTTCTTATTAGTTTTTTTTTAATAAATACGACCCCACCAATGATTTCTTGTCAAAATAATTTAATTGACATAACTGATGTAAAAACTCCCATTTACAAATCAAAATTTTTCGAAAAAACATACTACTTGATAAAAAATCGATTACTTTTTTTCGGCCGCGATAGTACATGCATTTTTATGTTTAGAACGAAGTTTAGCTCTATTGGTTACTCTACCAGAATTAGATGACACCAAATTTAAGGAAGTGTCTTATAATAAAATTAGAAATGTACTAAATGGATAAATTAAAGAACTGATCACAAAGAACAAATATGCGTACCATATAAAGGTTAAAAAATATATGAAAATTTAATTGATTAATGTAATCAGCTACTCTTCTTCTTCCCAGAAATATTTGATTAATCTAAAGTGATGATGATATTTTCAGCTAATGATGTGAAGCAAACTTGTTCTCGAAACCGATCACGTTTAATAAAGGAATTTTATGAGAATTATTCTTTTGTCTTACCAGTATGAACAATAATTACTCATATGGGATTAACCTACCTAACTTAATAAATAAATATCAATACTTATGATAAATTTATTTATTAAAGAAATAGTACAAATTCAACAATAAATGCCATCTTCCATTTGTTCAGCTTAAACTAAAATAACAAGGAAAATATACAAGGATTCATCACAGTGACATGCATAATATTATATAGAAATGCTCGCAATGTCCCCCACAGCACTCCTTTGGACAATTGACTCAGTAGAGTGTAACAGAATAGAAAAGCGTGGAGAGGAGATGCTTGTACTAATAATATTTTTTTTTTTCAATACAGGTCGAAAATGTTTTATTTCATTTGATAATTTATTTCACAAATTAGATGCCCAAAATTAACTGTTTTTTGTGGAAATATAAGAAAGTCAGATATATTTCTCGTATTATGACTGTGGTTATAAACAAATAGTTTAGATATCAATTAAAGTGGTTCACTTCTGTTGATTATTTTTTATATAAAACAATAATTTTGTATATTTAAAATTTTATGCTCTTTTAAATATGGTGACATAATATGGTCAGTGTAGGAAATATTATGTATTTTGTACAAGAATATTGAACTGTTTGTATACTACGTTTCATTAAAAATGACAACATGTTTGCGTATACCACATTTCCATAGTCAATTATTGATAATATTAACATATCACAAAATATTTATTTACTTCTTTGAGGCAAGGCATTTTTTAAGTGGTACAATTTTTTTAAGCACAAATATGCTAATTTTCCTCTGTTTTTAATGTAGTTTTCAAATTTTAATGATCAATATTATCGTAATTTGCCCGTGGAATGCTAGGGAAGTTCGAAAATGGCGAATGCGCCGGTAACATTTATTATTTAGTTTTAAACGTAGTGCTAGATATTTTCCTAATTGATTTTGTGTAATAGTAACATAAGTGAAAAAATCGGAATTGTAGAGGACGATTTCTGTTCCACTGCATAAATGCCATTATTAACAATCAGAACATTTAGAAATAGATTTGCTTCAATTTTATCCTAAGCCGAAATCTTATACCTAAGTACACAAGTTTTTTTTTTTTTTTTTTAATCACTTATTTAACGTCGGCCTATTTCCGCTACGGAGGCCAATCACCGACGCCAGGAGACGAGCAACCCCCAACCTGGAAATTTTGCCGAACCTCTTATCTTACTAAGAGTAGGGATTTTTTACTTGCCTAACATTTAATAGACAAGGGACCGACTGCTTTACATCCCCTCCGAAGGATGGTATATCCTCAATACACCTCTCACCTACAGTTGTATTGCTTCTGCGATATAGCTGATATACAAGCCGCTAGAAGTAGGGAAGCGAGACCGCGTCTTTCCATGGATAGTCCCCATCCATGTACTACACGCGGTAAATGTTGCTTTACTCCTAATATCGCTATGAAGTGAGTGAAGTCAGTCCTCCGCTCGCTGCCCAAGTACACAAGTTATATTTGAGTATTTCCGAAGTAAATGTTGCAACTTGCTTTGCAACTGAAATGTTTTGTTGACGTCTATCTATCACGTTTACCCTCTGATAAACGCAATCGGATAAACTGCTGACAGGACACGTCACATCAATTTTCTCCACATGAAAATTATTTGTCAGAAAAATTGACCGATTGGTTAAAATTGACAGGAGGTAAATAGTAAAAGCAACATCTAAATTAATAAAATAATTAATCATAATAAGTTTACAGTATTAGTAAACGTAATATAACCAAATCGTCAAAACATTACATTAGATTTTACATATTTAAGATTTAATGCTCTTTTAAATATGGTCAGTGTCTTATAAATGTATATCTTATACAGACAGGAATTTTGAACCGTTTCTAAGGTAATTTTTTTTTTTATGAAAATATACTAATTTTACTTTGCTTTTAATGTGATTTTTTTAATGATCTATAAAGAGTGGCACCCAGATTATTCAGTAACAATGGAATTATTTCATTATTTAGGTATTCTAAAATTTATTTTAAGATTAATTGATTAAAATTTTTAAATTAACATAAACATAAACACACCACAGAAATTAGACAACTCCCAAATCCAAAGCCAAAGGCTGTCCGGAAAGGGGCGACAATTCATTGCTATAGTTCCTACTATAGAAGTAATTGTGATTTAGACGCGTTTAAATTTAAGTTATGTTTACCTATATGCGCGGCGTAATTATACATATTATGTAAATCTAGATTCATTTTCATTTGTACAGAGGTATGGTCTAATAAGGGGTAAAATTAACAGTTTTGCAAGTTATCAGCGTATTGATGGAGTGTAGCATTTTTAGTAACTTCACAATGTCCTAAACGTAAGTAGAGTGGTATTAAAATGTACCCTTTAGGAATGTCTATAAAGTTTTAAATTGCGATTGATCTATTATGATGTCTAACTATGGATTGATTACGTTCCTTAAGTTACACAAACTTCCATGAGTTATATGAGAATCTAAAATAATGTAGTTTCGATAAAAGTACCCAATGATTAAATCTACCAAAGGTTTTTGAAGTACAACAACCCAAACAAGTGCCTTTTCCATTATTTAATTCTATACAAGATGCCACAATAATGTTTTTACAAATAAAAAGTGCAGGAATATGTATAACAGATCAAATAAAATACGATTAAAAATATTTACTTTCTCATTCGTATCATCATATTCATAAATACAACTCCAGATAAATTATAATGAATATTACAGAAATTTACTTTATTATGACGCCTTTCCCTATTTACGCAGACATATTCTTCTGCCCATAGCAGGAAGTCATATCGATTTCGTGCGAACGTAATGTCTCTTTATATAAATTATATCCATCTGCATAACCCACATAAAATATATTTCGGCCTAAAATTTGCAAATATCTAACTATTTCCAAAGCGACCAAATTTCCTGCACTTTAGTTGATGCTGACTACGAATACCCATTCAACCTGAGCTAGACAAATAAGTAATATCAGCATTTCGCCACTTCCCACAACGTATTTGACCAAAGGTCAAATAGGAGTAATAACAGAAATAATAAACTGAAAGCGTTACTTGCTATTAATAAAATGTGCTGCGTCTGTGGACTACAATGTTTTCTTTTGATGCAATAGTAAATATTTAATTTAATTAACCTTTTTATTCTAAAAGCAGGGAGGTTCAAGTCATATAATTAATTGTTTGCAGTTAATCAATATAATTTTGTATACAACATTAGAAGTATTATGAACAAAATAAATGTCAATAAAAGTAGCTACATATGATATATGTTGGTTACATGCCGATGTGCACCAGGTAATTTTTTTGCTAATTTTCGTTTTAAATAAGCCATTTAAACTAAAAATTATTGAGTAAATGATGTTAAAATAATTAATTAAACATCACAATTTAAAAGCTACAAATCGGAATCTAAGAACCCATTGAAATTTGAAAAAGCATTGTGAACTAAGTCTACTAACTTTGTATCACTATTTTGAAAATTCAGAAACTGAAATAATAATATATAGGTAATCCAGTTTCTGAATTTAATGGTGCAATGCATTAAAAATTTTTATTGCGTGATACCATATCCCGTCACGTGTTTTTCACAGACGTAAAAAGTCGAAATTTATTTTATTATTGTTTTGGGTGCAATGCGAATGGGCTTGATTGCGTGTTATATAAATATACAGCACGATAAATAGCCTCATTATCTTTAACATAGAGGAGGAGGTATTGCAATATGTAAGCACTAAATAAAGTTTGAACTTTTTATTTTTTGAACGTAACTCTGTAACCTGCAATTATTACTCATTTTGCTCTTCTCGGATGGCAAACACAGATATAGACCTCCGTAGGTAACGTTGGGAGTACGAGTCCTTCGTTTCAAGTCAGTACGCCCCTTTAACTCGCCGTCTGGATACGCCATAAAAGTAATAAAACGCCGGAGGAACGTTCAGTCCGCATCAGTCCAAGATCAGTCCAAGATCAATCCGAAGCAGGCCGCATCAACCCGAAACTGTCACACCTGACACCTCGCCACTGTTTTCACTTTCGTCCGTAACCGCCGCTCCGACTTATAATAATAATTTTCTTGAAAATAATATTGGTAAGAATACACCGTGGTCCACAACTATCCGTCCGTACCGCCTTCAGTTAAGTATAGATATTCAGAGATCTTATTGTTCGTGCGTACCGCTACTAAATCAAACTAGAGCTAATTAGTAATTCCTCCGTTTGTCTTTTGTTTTATAAAATATGAATCGGCTGGTTAGATTTGCTCGGTCGGGTAATCTTTAAGGCCTCAGTGCATAAAGTTCTACCGGAGAACTTAATTTACGAAAAATAGTCTTGTTAAATAGCTCTACGTTTGTGGAAGTAGTTCGCCGTATTGAAAAACCCTCTGTATAGACAAGAATATCTATAGCTAACCGACTGCCCGCCGTTCATACTATATCCTGTTGGAAATTCCGTTTGCTTGCCGTCCGAAATCACTTCAACCGCGAAACAGACACCGGCTATCCAAACTCACTGCCTTTCGAAATAAAATCATTTTCACGCGTATATACTCTTGATTGCCAGCCAGCATATTGATTATCGTTATCAAATTTGTACACACTTGACTGCAAAGTCGCTGAAATATCCTGTTTCTTGATTTATTCATTACTGTTTTAATACATAAATACGTTGATATACATAGGTAAAATTCACGAGTTATTATTTCAGTTATTTATTTAAAATTGAGAAATTGTCCAAGTCCAGTTGACAAGACAATCATCTTAAGATTCCTGGACAAATAACCTTATCTTCATCTGTTAGCTACCCCTAAACGTTCTCACCCCGGAGAACCAAACAATTGTTGTTCTTTGCACTTAATAATTAAGGAACTGGCGCCCGAGTTTCCGTCTAAAAAGTGTTACAAAGCCAGAGAGTTCTGTTTGTAAGTAGCCAGTTACAAACAGTACAGGTTACGTAAGTAGACGCCATCACATAATTATTAATATGTTCAAAATACGTTTACCTGCATTTTTACTATTTAAAGAAATGTTTATATTATTTTGATTTTGGAGATTATAATATGAATAGAAAATACTGTTCACGCCTATTTTGGGAAATACATTATTACTGATACTTACATTAATTTATTAAGAATATGTAAATTGTGTGTTTTATGGAAATTAATATCATTCAGTTTAGGTCATGTGTCATGTATTAGTAATTTTTCATTTTTACATTTATGTCCATAATTTTCCGTAGTTTCCGTAGAATATAATTCACTGTTAGAACCTCCACATTTATTGTGAATATAATACATAAAATAATTGGAATCTTATACAAGGTCCTCCTCTTAAAGAAGAAGTATGTTATGATAGTGAAAAAGTTCGATATTTTATTGGATTTTTATATTTTATACTAAACCCAATAAAAATATTTTAAAACAATTATCGTTGTTCTATCTCTTTGCTTTTGAGATATTTCACTAAAATTTATAGATTAATAAATATGGGTAATTTGTAATTTATATGCGTAAATATAAATCAATCATTACCATTCAAAAGCAGCATAGTCAAATACAAATAGGATGTGATGTTATTGTACCGGCAGGATGTTGGCTCGTAAAAGGTATTGTTAGAGACAATATTAATTATTTACTACAAGTATTGTAATATTTCACTGAAATTTCTACGAAATAGTTTTTGCTAAACATTAATCAAGTGAAAGATTTTAGACTAAACTGACTTAATTACCTTAAATGATTAAATGTTATTCAATATTAATAAAGGGCAAGGCAACTTCCCTCGAATAATCGATTTATCAGAAATACAGTTTACATTTCGGAGTTAAGATCATTTATTAATTTAATTACACCGTCGAGGGAGTCATGCGAAAAACAAATTCGTTACTTCGAAAATGTAGTTAACTAAATTACCCGCTGTCAAACAGCAAACATACTCTCCTTTGTTTAAATTTATTTGCGCTATAAACGTTAGAAAACGGAATTGTTAAATAATTGTTCACATAAATCATGTTATCTCAATACTTGAATGGATAAAAAATTTATAATATAATAATGAAGAAAAATAGTTATCACTGAACATAAAAAAAAATGTATGATTGGTTTGCAATTTTTTTTATTTAGTAGTTATCTTATAGGGTATAATTTCTCATTTAAGAATCTTGTAATAATTTTATAACTTAAAACTTAAATAATTTGTTTTAATTTTGGGTACAATTAATTATTGCTTCTTTATAAATTATTCTGGTGAATAAGTTCTACATGATAATTCCGTTCAAATAAAAAATCTCTAAATATGCTAAAAATAAAATTCCAGAGTATCAATTTCATGTTTGGAAATTAATTATTAATGCTCTAATTTTATTTAAAGTAATCGGCGTGACATAAATGGTTCATCGCATTTAAATATTTTTGGATATTTTTCATAATATTGTTCTCTATATGGTTTATTTGTCTAAAATGATATTTATAATAAACAAACAAAAATGATTATTAAAATACAGAAAGTATGAATAGATGATTATTTATCTACAATAGATTAAATAACTGTCTCGTTTTGATAATATTCAAATACATTTTAAATTTTCTATCATGGCCGTCATGCCCTTCTAATGAGACCAGAAGACACAAAACAAATTGATAAGGAAGTGCAAGATTGATTTTAATTAAATGAAATTAGCAATTCAACAAATATTTTGCAATACGTACAATGACAGAACTTTATGAGAAAATTTGATTTGATATTTGGTATGTCGAGTGTGAATGTGAGTCTGAAAGAAATAATAATCACGAATTAACGTAAACCGGTGTGATAGTTCTTAATATCCAAAAGTCTATTGTACTTATATATATTTTTAACATATTTTTTTCCTTTCGTACCCTTCATCTTTCTGATCACATGATAAGGCAAAGCAGTTTTCATGTTTCGTGATTTTTCAATATTCTGCAAATTCGTACTATAAAGAGAAAAGTTGGGCAGATTTATTGCACTAATCCTGGTATATTTTCCTTCATTTTCATTGTGGAATGTTCGTCAGCTTTGTGAATGTATATTCCACGGATTTTAATGATCTAATTAATAGGGAGCAGAAATTTAACTCTTTTGTTCTCCAAACTAATTGGAGATGGTTAATTTTTTTTGCAGATTTTCGTTAATTAAACTAATTATAGAAAGAAAAATGTCCAAACGTTCGGCAAATTTCTAAGTCAAAATATTTGTTTTTAGTAAATTATTGATCAGTGATTTTAAGCTAACAAACTATGGAATTAATTAACTACAAGGATTTTTACAAATGAATGCTTATATTTCAATAAAAATTAGTAACATCATAATTTATCGATTGATTTATAATTTAGTTTCAATTATTTTCCAATAGTGTAAGTGCGTGCATTTTTTATGCGAAATTAAGTAATAGCAATCGTATTTAACAATTTGAATTGCTATGTAACCTGACGAAGATTTGCTCAATTGTATATCATTCTTCGGAAATACTGTAAAACTGGCAGTCCCTTGCCCATCAGCAGTTAGGTTGGTAAAACATTCCCACTCCTCGTCAAAAGAGATCAGGCAGAATAAAAAAATACTAATATCACCAGTTCCTTTAACATTAGATAATGCTGATATTATTTTCCGAGATTAATGTGTAGGTATCTTTTTTGCAGCAAAATTCAAAATAGTTTTTTCACGTTTAACGACATGTTAAATACTTAATTACTCATAGTTTTTAGATTGACTTACCAACAAACTTAGTATTTAAACTTAATTTATAATTTCTATAATAGAGTACTTAATAATCTTTATAAATCAGTTAATTAACATCAAAGTAAATTCGTAGCTTAACTCTTTGATAAATGCAATGGATTGCAATTAGTTAGTTCAAGTTCATAATTAGAATTTTGTTTTGTCTTGTCTTTGTCATAATTCTTGTAATTAATATATTATAATACTTCTTTAAGAATAAGGTTTACAACTAAGTATAAATTCAATTCTCAAAGAAATTTAATATAAAAAAGTAGGTAACCCAAAATTTAATATTTTAATTTCTATTAGCTTAGTAGTATCGAACCAATTCTGAGCACAAACCTCATTTATAATCCAGTCAATACCAAAAGAGCATAAATAATTTAGTGTAATTATTGAGTTTAATAAAAATTTGGACTATGCGGAAAATAACTTAATTCTGTCCCAATTTCTTCAATGCAGAAATTACAATACACTTTCTCTTTTACTGCAATAAGTAATAAAGGAATGTATTTATTGATACACTATTTTTAAATAATTACCGTACCAGAAATATGTTTTGGTAATACTTACAGTTGATTACAACTTCAAAAGATGTTTTCTTATAAATAATAATTTTAAACAAAATTCAGTTTATTTGTAAGTAATAATATACGAAAAACACAATAAAATCTTTACTCGTTTAAAAGACACAAACCTAATTGGATAATATTCTCTATTTATGTGACCGATAATCTACACTCTCGAAATATCTGGCAAAATAACAAGCCAATCGTGGTTGAATCTGGATGTAGTAATACTGTATGTACATACTATTAGGGTTTGCGGTGGGACCAGTGACAAATAGGAAGACAAAATTAATTCCGTTGTTTCATCTATAACTCATCGTGTAAAATTTTGGCCAACAGCTGTTACAATGTTTTTAATCCTATTCATCTGAACATATTTATTTTTTACTTCAAGAATAATTATTTGGCTGTTTATTCAAATTATCAAATGAATTAAAATAAGTACCGGTGTAACTGTGATTACGATGACATTAGGTATTTAGTTTTAGCACATCATAATTTTAATTTAATTTACAGGTAAATAATAGTAATAAAGTAGAAATAATCTACGTTTCGCAGCTCTGCATAAAACGTGTTTTAAAATTCATATTTAAGCATAAATTGAATACAATAAAATGTAAGCAAAATTTTATTGAAGTTTAAAACTAAGACGGTACCATCTGCTATCTTGTGCCGTCTTCTTACTTTCCTTCATCAACACTGCAAAAATGTGTTCAACTTTGCAAAATAGGATCTATTATTTATTAATTGTAAAACTATGCAGATAATGCCAATTAAATTGTGTTGGCTGTGATTCCAAGTTAGACATACACGTCTGGCCACTCAGTTGTCTCGGATACATTTTAGTAAGTTGCACCAACTCCCCTAACAATTTCGACTCCGCCCCATAATCACGTTAGTCCGAGCAGTCCGAGACGGAGCGTCGACCGTCGACCGGTTCCTTTCAGGGGAGATGTGTGCAACTTACTGAACTGTATCTAAAACAATTGAGTGGCCAGACGTGTATATTTTTTTATTGAATGGCACGTAACGAAGGACACGCCTATTACAATACAGAGACGCCATGGGCGCAGGAAGTCCAAAGATACCTATTCACTCTGATGTTAAGGACTTAAAAGAAGAATCAAACTCAGGGAAAACGGGGTGGGGTAAGAAATCTATTATTTTTTGTTTCACATAAGAGAGAAGAATAATTAAGAGTTAATCAATAGCTCTCTAGTAGCACAAGTATAGATGACTTAGCGATGAAACCTCTGTAGAATAGTGTTCATGAATATATCCAAAAAATAAATTGAAATTAATAACAGTGCGACGATGTTCCAAAGTGCTGTGTGAGTAATAATCCATCCCAGAACATATTTATGCCATATATAGAAGCAGTATCTGTTACTGAGTCAACTATATAAGAAATCAACTTTCTTTGTAACAAACTTGTATGTTCAAGTATGCATAGCTGTCGAAGGGCTTGTGTTGACAAACTTGATACAACATGTTCGATCTATTTTCGTTAGATTTTTTGGAAAACATATAGGAGTGTGTTTTAGAAAATTGCAGACTACAATATTATTTTGCACCCTATCCCACAATTTTGACCAAATCATAATTAATTAAGTTGGTTTGTCGGTATATTAGAGTATAGGAATCAGTTGCACTCTATTGCCTGTAAAGGAAAGAAGCGTAATGTACTGCCATCAGTAAAACTGTGGACAGGGTTAGACGTTGCAGGAAGCAAGTTATTAAATTAAAGAAGGAACAAAATTTGTGACAAACCTCTTTGTGGGAACTTTCCAGTTGGTACAGAAATTGTCCGAGAAAAATTCATCAATTACCTACAGTATAAACTGACGGTTTAGATGAAATGATAATTTATTTAGTAGCTCCTGATACTTTGTCCAATACTTTGGATATATCTAAAGCTATATCTTAGGACTCCCCAAATCTCTTGATTGCATCGTTCCATACATAGGTAAGTAATGGTGAGTAAATTGCCTGTTGAACGCATCTGACGACAACCATCGCTGAAAATATTTCAGCAACTGCTTTATAATACTCTAGTTTTGGCTTCCATTCGAAGATTAGGTTTATTTATTTTACGCTGCTGAGTTGTTATAACTAATTTTAGCCTCATCATCGGTTTCACATTTTATGTTAATAATAATAATAAATATCTTTATTGCCCAACGGTAGAACCATTTACAATAAAAATTGACATATAAGCAACTTATGAAAAATATAAAATACACTGTGTAGAAAGATTATAAATAAATAAATTGTAGACAATGAGTACCTATAGTAGATATTATTAACAGAAATGACAGACAAAATTTAATTTAGTTATTTGGATCATTGAAAACATTTAGAGCTTGTTTGATCAACTCTTTTAAAGTACAAGTATTAATATGAATATCACATAAATGACAAATATTGTTAAAATTGTCACACATTACATAAACTGGAGATTTTAAAATATAATAATTATCTTAAAAAGCCACTTTTTGCCTAGATTGCAGTCTAGGTACGTAAAAGTCAATGTTGTTCGTGCAATAGCTTATATAGAAAAGCCAATGACGCACATTTCCTCCTTACATCTAAATGACAATATCAAACTCCACTGTTAATTCGTTATAATCTATATTTCTTGGAGGATATTCTCCATCAATTTTAAATGCTAAATACCTTTGATATTTTTTCTGAACTCACTCTACCGCCTCTTTATGATAATTACAAAAAGGATACCAATTTAAAGATCCATATTCTAATTTAGAACGTATTGTCATGTATTTTAAACCGAAACCCGATTAGTAAATAAATAAAATTAAAAAATAAATTCAGATCAAACCAGGGTAAAATGAAATAATCCTCCTAATAAAACAATAACGAGAAACTTACGTATGGAATACTCATTAGATAAATACAAGTTAAAAAAATGGATATAATGTCGAAGAGCCATCTGATAAATCAGCTGTAGCACAAGCTGTAGAACACCTGTTGAGGCGAGAGAGGTCAAAGAGCCTTATGTAAACAAAGGGTCAGCTACGCTAAAACAAACCAAAAGTAAACAAATTAAAGGCGTAAATAAAATAAATACATTGTGCTATGTTTCTTTAAAATAATCAATAACAGAAGAGCTGTCAGTTACATGCTTTAAACAAAGCGTAACAGTTAAACAGAGATGGACTTTATTTATGTAAATATTTATTAAAATTGTAATTAAATAGCATAAGATTAACCTGTAAAACCTCCAGTCTAGTCAAATGACCAGACACAATGTAAATTAGATCCTAAGAAGTGAGTGTAGTGATCTTTGATAATGTTGAGTGATCCCTCGTCCAAGTCAACGGCAGATCAAAAATTCATCTCACGTAATATTAAAACAAATGGGTATCCACAGATTCGTCTTCAAATAAGGATGCTAAAATACCATAATTTCATAGCAAAATTATATAGTAAAGGTAAAAAAGGCAAAAATACCAACCATCATGACAGTTGAGAATCTAGAAATCTAAGGTTTGGCAATTTGTCTGCATGCTCCTTAGAAACGAAAAAAGAAGAGAGTTGTTATTGGGTAGTGGAAGAAGCAAACCCACGTCCAGATCGCTCCTGTAATAAATGGAGACAAATATTATTTAAATTGAAAATTTATTTCCCAGGACTTTAAAATAAATAAGTCAAGGTCAAAAGTGGAAAAGTAACTGAAAAGCAGCTTAAACTTACCAGGAATAAGGGTAAAATTTATCCTAATTAACGAGCATCCATCTGATTGGTCGAAAACCAAAAGTGCATCCAGGGCCTATTTCGATTATGCAAGTCCAGTAAACGCACTAAGTTCTAGAACAGTTAGCCATCATATCTGGACCACACACCACAAGTGTCAAAAACTTAAAACAGGTCTACCAATTCAAGGGTAAATAACACGACACGGTAACTAGAGAGTGCAGAGCGTACTCTGAACCTAAATTTAAAAATTTAAGTTTATTAATTTTGTTATTATCCAAAAGGACACTGTCATATATTAAATTTGTTGTAGATTAAATTGCTGAAGTTAGAGCAGGGACATTGTTTAAGAAACGTTTTTGATTTGGATTGTCTCGTATGTGCAATAAACCTAATATATTGAGTTCCATCTATGTTTAATTGAAATAACTAAAGCTTAAAAATTCATCTCAGCTGGATATCTAAATTACAGCAGACTCAGAGACATCTAGCTGTCAAATGACAAAGTAATATTCATTCTGATAAAGATCTCTAACTTTTCTAAATCCTTACAAGTCAAATAAGAAATAAACCAGCCCGAAATTTAAATAACCTTTATTCAAAACTGAACAACAGCAGATTTATAGGTAAGACATTTCTTCGAAGGTAGAAGAGAACCCTCCAAATGCTCTGAAAGGTAAAAGAGTAATTATAGCAAACCTATATATAGTAAGTTTCACGTTAAATTATCTTAAAATCATACGCACTGTCGCTTAGTGTTAAAACATTGAAAAATTCTGCCCAGTGGCGGACTGATCGTATGCCATAAAGTCGATCATTCAAAACTATGTACAAGAACTAAAAATATTCCTTTTAAAAAATATTTACAACTAATTTAAAAAAAAAATAAATTTAAATTTCAAATCTAAATAACTTAACTACTAGTACATGCATAAAAATATATAAGTAAAATTAATATCTAGAACGTGCAAATATAAAATATAAAAGATTAAAATTGAAAACTTACCTTATAATAAATTAAATTAGAATTCAAACATAAAAATTTAAACAATATCCCTAAAATCCCCATAACGTAACATATAAATTGGCACCACCAACGTGGGGCCCAAAAGAAAGAAAAACTACCCAAAAGAAAATAAAAAAAAATTCAACAATTAAAATCTAATAAAACCAAAAATTTACCAAAAATTATAATAAATTCCCAAAAATCCCCATTACATAACAGTATATATGAATAATATAAGATTATCAATGCATTGACGTCTGTAAAACTTCGACAATTCCTGACAATAAAACCAATGAACTTCATTGCCTCTGATATTGTTTGTATTACATGATCGTAAATTGTGAATCAAATGGTATACCTAGATTCTTGAAAGAAGTGCATCTAATATAGTGATATTGATGTGACAAGCATATTCATATGATCTGACTGTTTTCGTGTAAAACTTATAACTTACATTTGCCAGGATTTAAATGTAACTTATTTTCAGTGCACTAAACTTCTGTGCGATCTAGACCAGCCTGCAACTTCTGACAATCAGCCAGGGTATGCATATCAGGAAATATCTTCAAATCATCTGCAAAGAACAGTTGGTGACACTGGATCATATATTTTAAATCATTAATGAATAAGACAAATAAGAGTGGACCCAAATTGGACCCTTGTGGGACTCGTGAAGTGGCAACATATTTAGAAGAATTAAATCCGTTGAAATAAACTGATGCTCAACTCTATCGCATGCCTTTGAAGAATCTGCATATACCACATCTATCTGGCCACGATTATCCACTGTATTCGAAACTTATTGAGAAAGAATTGCCAAATTTGTTACAGCAGATCTGTGGCTCATGCAGTCATGTTAAAATGGAGAAATTAAATTGTGAACTAAAGGATAGATGCAGTTATACAGCACTATCTCAAATAGCTACGAAGAGTTGGACAAAATTGTTATTGACCTGTAATTAATGACATAAGATTTATCACTGCTTTTCAAATTAAAATCACTTTATTTGCTTCCTTCCACCGATCCCATAACGAAGTTGACTTTAAGGCTAGATTGAACAATATATTTAGCGGATAAGTGATGGTATACTGTCCTGACCTGACCTGCCCTTTTTAATTTTTTGATGGCTACTAAAATTTAATTCTCCAATATAGGAATCAGTAATGATATTATCTAAGTAATCAAATTTTGGTGTTTATTCAATGCATCTAACTCTTCAGGTTTGGCGAGCAGAAAGACTTAAAAAATGTACCAAACACATTTATTTACTGAGGATTAATGTATTTTTATATGATACAATTCCAGAAATTCTAGAAGCTGTTGATATTTGAACTTAATAAGTTGGTTATTTTTATTTGATTTTTTTTTTTATTTTGACGACAATCCAAGTTCAAATGTCAAATATCTCGAGCCGTCCGTGTTTTATCGTAAGTAGTCCACAGAACACTACGGTAAAACTAAATTAAACTTGTAACGCCTACATCCTTAAACTTTGTTAGTTGTGAGAAAATAACTGAAATAAGCTGATCGATATAAGGAAAATCAATTCAAGCAAATAATATAACACTGAGCTGGCATTACCTTTTAACATTGCTTTAGAGTCCAGGACTAGAAGGTACGGTCGCGTAGTTGCTACATAACTTTAATTCTTCTTAGTCTTTCAGGCTAACTATTTGTTTGTACGAAGAAATGAAAAGTTAAATATTTTTTGTTGCAAATTATGTGTTTTATCGGCTTTCTCAATACGTCCACGAGTTTTGGAAGCACTCTGTATACGGTAGGGTTTGTAAAAAACACTTCAGTTAGCACTAGTTCGACTGTCCTTGTTCTTATTGCATATTAAAGAAATGTCAAAATTCCAGGTGGCAAAGAGTAGGTTTTTTTTTTTTTTTTATTTAATGGCATTAGGTCATTGACCATGCAGCCAGTTACAAAGAGTAGTTAAAACAACAAACAATTTATGATCATTTTGATACATTCAAGTAATTCGTTGGCCAAATAGACTTTCCCAGGAATCAAATAAGTTCTAAAATATTGTGTTAAAACTTTGATCCAATTATTTCTTGGATTTTGGCGATATATTAGCACAATAGATTAGTAAATTGGATTAAGCGCACATAATATATATTTCAAAGCCCGTGATATATTATGTTATATTGTTACTATTTAGAATGAGACTTATGGCGAGTTTTTACTGTGACCTTAATCTTAGTATTAGTCTTATTTCAGTAATGGAAATTATAGGTATTACAATAATAATTAGTTCGTATTTAAGATTAGGTTAATTAAAAGAAGAACCATGTGGCCAAACTTCGCCCCTCGATATATAAAATTTTATTTTATACATATATCAATAAAGGCGATTTATTATTTTTGTTATTCAAATCTAACTATTGCATATGTATTTTCTACTTATTACTAATTTAATTTATTTGTTTACCTTATATGTCACAAATCTCGGTTTTAATATAAGATTAAGATTATTCGAATTTTCATAGAAATAAACCAGTTAAGTGTTCACAATTTTAGTGAAAGAGTGAGAAAAGACAAAATTAATTTTAAACCAATTTTATGCTTTACTTTGAATGCAAACTTTTATTACTTTTGAAGTGGAAACAAAGATTAATGAAATTTGAGAATAATTCATTATGACTGTCTGATAAATGTAATGAACGTAACTATATTAATTTACAAGAATGAAATATTACATAAATACATAAATAAATAAAACATATTAAAGCCCAATTCAAAGAAACGATATGACTACCATTGTTATCTACAACTCATTATACTACTTTGTTTCTGAGTGATTCTACCGTATTATTTATAATCTCTTGGGAACTTTGATACAAATACCAATAATAATTGGTAATTCCTTCTTAGAAATAGTTAATATCTTTTATTGCTTTTCTCTCAATGTTCTCAAAAATGTATTTAACGTTAATAATATTTAATAGTAAATATGTTTGGAAAACTTTCACACTTTTAGTCAAATACATTTTTTATTAAACCTTTGTCTTCTGCATTTGGTACCAAATATTTTGGGTTAATAATAACGTTTTAATTTAATAAATAAATTTCATAACAACAAGGATGTGTCAGATATGTGCTTCAGTTTTATTATTCAACTATCAGAGGAGTTTGAAGATAAGTTAATATCTTTTGTAAGAACCATTTATTGGTGACATGAATTTTAAAACATACCGGGTGGTCATGAGTGTACGCCCCCAATTTTTTGGTTGTTTTTGAATTTAAAAATTTCGTTTTTGGTATACGTGAATAAGACAAAAGTGGGCTATTTTTAGACTAACAGGAACGAAAATATCACTTCCGGTTGAACTGGAAGTGACATAAACTTTTTTTTCTTAAATGAAATGACCATGTTTTTGTGGTATTTTATAAAACATGAAATTCTAACTGCAACAGTTTTTTCCACGAACAATTTTTTATTTTTTATATAATGGCCGCGTCAGATGAATGCGATGTAAGTAAATTACTAAGTAGGCTATGGTAATTATTAGCAAGGTAGTAAGCTTGTCTGTAAAGAATAAAATAGGTAGTTATTTAAATTACTGATAGATACGACTATTTTTAGGTTTTTCTCAAAAAATGGAATTTAATTTTCATTTTCATTTCCGCAGGGGTCCTATGGAAAATTTTTAAATGACACCGTACTATTTTTTTTTATTATTCGGACATAATGATTCATAAGCTTAAATTTTTTCTCTAATAATCATTTCTTAACGAGATCCTTTGTAACAATAAAAGTGTAAATTATTTCTTGTTTAATTTGTGCTTACCTTTTAAATACACTTTTATTATTACAAAGAATATCGTTAAGAAATGATTATTGGCGAAAAAATTAAAGCTTATGAATCATTACGTCCGAATAATAAAAAAATAGTAGGGTCCCATTTAAAAATTTTCCATAGGACCCTTACGAAAATGGAAAAGAAAATTAAATTCCGTTTTTTGAAAAAAATCTAAAAATAGTCGTATCTATCAGTAATTTAAATAACTATTTTATTCTTTACAGACAAGCTTACTATACCTTGCTAATAATTTCCACAGCCTACTTAGTAATTTTCTTACATCGCATTCATCTGACGCGGCCATTTTGTACAAAATAAAAAATCGTTCGTATCTCACTTATTTTTTGGAATTTTTGAAATTGGAAAATACTGCTGCAGTTAGAATTTCATGTTTTATAAAACACCACAAAAAACCATTTAAGAAAGAAAAGTGGATGTCACTTTCGGTTCAACCGGAAGTGATATTTTTGTTCCTGTTAGTCTAAAAATAGCAAACTTTTGTCTTATTCACGTATACCAAAAAGGAAATTTTTAAATTCAAAAACAACCAAAAAATTGGGGGCGTACATTGACTCGTGGCCACCCGGCATATGAAAGATTGAATAAATCAAGTCAGGCACAACTCATCAAATTTTGTGTCAGTGACGAAAAAATATGTCGCATTGGAGTATCCAGAATAACTGGCTTTAGGTTAAATTAAACATTTGACTGTAATCTGCAAGATCGTAGATTTGATAAATTAAAGACTTGTGTCTAATTCTCCAGCAAGTCCTTTGCTGACTTTGTATTACTTACTTATATATTAGAGCCAATTTTAATGCTACCAATATTATAGTAAAGGTGACGATTGTACGACACTTTTGCCACTTCATTTTTTCCACTGGCCATTTTTTCCCATAGTTTTTTTTTCCACTGGACATTTTTTCCCATAGTTTTTTTTTTCCACTGGACATTTTTTCCCATAATCTTTTTTTCATAGGTCATTTTCTTCCATAGTTTTTTTTTCATATGTCATTTTTTCCCATAGTTTATTTTTCCACTATATTTTTATTTATTGACAATTCATTGACATTTGTTTTCTATCAAACGTATAATTCAACGAAGTAAAATGATCGAAACAGAAGTCCATATTGTCCGCTCATACGAAGAAAAAAAAAGAAGGCAGGATTGCAGAGTATCTTCACAACGTGGGCAACAGCATCTCGTTTTAATTCACGATTTTGGAGACATAGAATGTTTTTGATAGTATGTACCAAGATCTGAAATATCTTAATATATTTACGAATAAATTTTTTTTTATTGAAAATTTTTGTGGGAAATTTTAGTGGAAACAAAGGTCAGTGGGAAAAAGAATCAATGGGAAAAGTGGAGTATGGAAAAAAAGGCCAGTGGGAAAGAGAAGCAATGAGAAAAGTATCCTATGGAAAAAAAGGTCAGTGGGAAAAAGAATCAGTGGGAAAAGTGGCCTATGGAAAAAATGGAGTGGAAAAAACGAATGGGAAAAAGTGGAGTGGTAAAAATGTCTCACTACCCTAAAAAACAACATCTGGTATTTTTATTTCATTATGTTTTACAGATTGAGTAGCCGATCGTAACTGCTAAGGTCTCATCTTTCATTAAAGCCTAATGTAACAAAAATAAACGAAGAAAATATATCTGCAGCTTTAATTTTGTTGACTGTACTTAGAAATTAGGTACGTAGGGTATTTACAATAAATATAGTGATATTAATTATTTGAAGCCTACTTATTCTGAAATATTTTTTCTAACATAACAAATTCCTAATATTCTAGCAAATAGCCTTAGGAAAGTTCAGGTCATTATGCTATTTGCTACAATATAAAACTAAACCCACATAATATTGGCAAGAATTTTACCTTCCATAAATCATGAATATGACTTGTTTCCTTTATATTTACTTTAGAATGAGCTTTCAAATTCTCATATATTATTTGGTTTTCGTGAGGCTACTACAGACATGCTACATTTAGCATGTTTATGCTACATTCTGCCTTTTTTTTGTTAGACAGAAATATTTGTACGTAATATATAAGATTTCAAATTGCCCTAAAGCGTGCAACTTCTTATTTATGTTCAATACAAAATACGAATTTTGCTTTTCGTTTTATTGAGGATTTTCTACCACAAACACCGTTAAAGCTTAGTTACCCTAAAAATAATAGGATTACTCAGAGATAATCTCTACGTGCTTGACTTTCCGCCAAGGGAACAATCAGAGGAAGTTTTTTGACAAATATCGTACTCCAGATAATGATATTTTTGTCAATATCATTACCTACGTTCCGAACCATCTGTTTTCTTCTTAATTAAGTTGACTAACATTGCTTTAAGATTGTATTTCTATTTCGTACTTGTATAACAGAAACTACTTCCAGTATACTATTAATTAATAATAATAATAATTTTATCAAATAATAGTAATTTTGCGAAGTGCTTTTTTGGAATGGGTACAATGATGTATTGAATAACTATTTTACTTTAATTATTAACATTGTCAATAATGATAATTAATTAGACTCTCTATTTAAAATCATAATATAATATGTATTTTTTCTATTCTATTCTATTTTAGTTTTGACAATATATTTCAGTTGTACCTTGAATAATTTTAATTGTTATTTTATTTTTACTTATATTCCTGGTGCCTTATTTCATTAAATACAAGGAATGTGAATATTTTCAAAAAAACTAAATCAACTTAAGAGTAACAGTAACCATAATTTTATCGAATTGCACATCATAAATACAGAAACCAGGTGCAGAGTAAATTTATGAACCACAGACTTCATGTGCTAGCCTATTAATTCGTTCAAATTATTCATTTTGCCTTCAGAATCCTTTCATTAAAATATGTTACCCGACCTCAAATAAACTGACCAATGAATGTGAATTCACTCGTGTTTATTTTAATAATCTCAAAATCCAACTATATGTTTCATGTAGCAATTACTAACAACGGATTTTGTCATGTAATCTAAAGAGATAATGCATCATAGAGTTATGAACGAACGACCGAGTTATTATTTTTTATTTGAACAACACATCGAATGAATTATGTTACGAGAAGTTTGGAGAGCATACCTGTTTACTTTGACCTTGAAGGAAGAAAGACGTGCTTGGGCAAGGAATTCAATAACATTGTTGTTCGTGGTATAAAAAATTACTGATTGTTAATTTTTTATAGCAGACTTAGAACGAAGTAGCATGCGTGTGTCAAGAGAGATCATCAAGATAGTCAAACCAAGCATAGATATAGATATCGATGGACTTCTATTTACAACTTGGTCTGACATGGTGATGTTTAGTCCATTTTTATAAGATTTTTGCAGTTATTGAATTACGTATAGAGTAATTGAAGTCTGCAAGATTATCTGAAACCTAGTCCACAATTTAGGCCAAATCAAAATAACTCATGTTGATTTATTTCAATTTGAAATATTCAGCTGCCTTTTCTGACCTTGAAAGGAAGAATTTGTGCTTTCTTATATTTCAAGAAACTCTTATTTAAACAATTAGCTACCAAATTATTAAAAAAAAAAACGCTGCCAATTATGGGATCAAACTTCCTCACCATGTGGTGGAATTTATAATAAAAGTAATTTTTGACGTATTTTGTTTTTTTGACGTATTTTGTTTTTGTTTTTTGGCGTATTTTGTTTATTTCAACATTTGGACACAATATTATAATGGGTTTGTATATCAAATCTTATTTATAATTTTTCATCGCCAATAAATTGTTTTGTAAAGTTAAAAATAGAATTTTCAATGGACCGATTTTGCTCATCAACGAACTCACGAACCAAAATTAAGTGGGAGATAATTTAATTACGTTTGCTGATTTGGTAGTACTAAAATATTTTATTTGTTTTGAGTTCGGCTGAAAATGACCTCAAATCCTATTTTAATATTACATCAAAATTTATAAAATATGCATTGCATAGGGAATTCATATTTTCCCTATGCGATGTATATTTTAGAAATTTCGACGAGAAGACAAGATAAAGAACTATTTATTGTATCCTCAATGTTTACAGCCCTGGTGGTTAAATCGCTTGAGGGTGTCAAATACTAAACAGCTCTGCGTCCGCACGCATACTATACGCATGATGAACATTATTCCTTTGAGAGCCAAAGGGTTCCACAGGCGTATCCTTAACCGTATCAATTGCTTAAAATGACTTCATTTATTTCAAAATATTATATCGAAAATCGCCTATAAATAATTTAACATTGACAAGTTTCCGCGTAAGATACTTAAGTCAATTATAATAATGTTGCCACCATCTTCACCGTTTCTTGTCTCTCCATTATGTTCCAAATTAGACTGATAATTTATTTTCATGCATCACCTCTTTTAAAATTAATAAAACTAATGAAAGTGGTTTGGCGTTCTTGTTGTGCGGGTACACAAGTGAGTTATTTATTTATTTATACAAATATTATTTATACATATACTACGTGAGCATAACTGTCAAAATAAAAGAAAATTATTAACTGCCAAATTATCTAATTATAGAATTTACAAGGTACATAACTAACTACCAAGTGAAATTTTTTTTAATCACCTTTTGTAGGACATGCTATCTAAAAAAGATAATATGTTGAAAGGTAGCGTACATGCACATGTACATGCCCAAATATTTGCAATTAAGCGTTCAATGTTCATCCTCAAAGCGTCTAATGTTGATAGTGTAAAACGAGTGACTTAACACAGCTCCATAAGAAAGAGTCTAAAGGTGTTAAGTCGCATGACCGAGGTGACCAATTGACTGGTCCATTTTTTGAAATAATCGCCTCACCGAATTTTTCTCTGAATAAAGCCATCGTTGTATTGGCAGTATGGCAAGTGGCACCATCTACCTGCCAAGTCGATAGCATCCAATTCGGGCACAAAAAATTAGTTAACATCGAGCGATAACGATTTCCATTCACCGTCAACTGAATTTCCAGCACTGTCGAAAAATAAAAGTGGCCCCATGACGCCTTCAGCATGAAATGCGTACCAAACAGTCAACTTTGGAGGATGTAATGGATTTTGATGAATTTCTTTTGGATGATTTTCAGACCAGAATCAGCAGTTGTGCTTATTAACGAAACCATTCATTCAGGAATGAGCCTCAATGTCAAATTGTTGCAATCAATACCTAATCATTGAATCTCCGACGCAAAAGATGATCATTTGGCTTAAGTTCTTGTGTCAAAGCAAATTTGAAAGGATGTAAGAACAAGATTTTTTCGCAAAATTCGCGACAAAGTCGATTTCGAGATACCCAATCGTTGAGCACGACGAGTCGATATATTTACATCTGCCTTAACGTTCTCTAGTACAGGACTAATATTTTCTTCGCTCCGTGCATTTCTTCATCTGGCGTAGGCACAATACGGAGATGTTGACTCGAATTTCTACACCAATCGTTCAATAGTTCTTCGAGTTGGCCGATTAGTATAGTGACTGAAAATAGTTATTAGCACACGAAAAGTTACCACGACTGAACTACGCGTTTCACAATAAATCTGCAATCGTTGTGGAAGGGAGTACTGCTCCATAATTAAATGGTAGAGTTTGACGAACACAAATGTCAGTGGAATCAAAACAAAACACTACACACATATCAACAACCTCGATTTCAAAGTGCGTTGACTGATCGATGCGGGGAACAACACGCGTTTTGGAAAAGTCCAAAATAATTTTGTTTCGAGCTCTGGCTGGAATGCAAGTCACATTTATGAGATAAATTAGTTTGTACAGTTATTGGTATGAATTACAATATTAATATTTCCGATAATGGTATCAAACACAATAAAAACCAGGCAAGAGACATTCGCAATTACATATTATGGTTTTTTTTTTATTCAAACTAGATATTACCACACCAAATCTGACCCAAATTAGCTTTATTTATATTTATTAAATCCGGATATGGATCCTGATCAATCCAGTCATTATTTTCAGACATACTCGGACATATTTTCTTGTCCAACCAAGTAACCTTGAATCCTACTAGCCTTCCGGTGGAGTTCTATTAGGTATCCAACTGAGCGACCTGAGGTAAAGAACTTGGTCCATACAATGCGATACGCGATTGGATACTATTACCGAATTAAGCGACATAGAATCTTATTGGTATGTGTGTATTATATTAAATTTCAATATGTAACGGACGATGCTTGCAAAGCTTATTTTACGAATATATAGCACATAATTCGTTTCTAATGAGTGTTTAACTGCTGTTTATTACATTTATTCTCTCTAACATTTTAGATCGGACGCATCGTGATTCTAGACAGTTTGCCCGTTTTCCGGTACGCTTGATCAGATTTTATTACCCAGTACTACTCAAGTGGAATCTTATTACTCAACCAAGCGACTCTGAACTCCAACAGTTAACAACAGTCTACAAGTAAGAGCAGAATATTACTAAAGGGAATTGCTAGGTTGTCTAATATTTTTTATTGAAAATTTACGGGTTATAGTAAATATTCTTATGAACAAAATGGCTGCTGCTCATTTCTTCACTTCTGTGTGGTAGGTAACCGAAGATTGAACTCCGATGAGAGTCACATCGAACTTTCTGTGTTCACGATTTTCCAAAGAACATAATATAACCCTCTTTGGGTGAATTACCAATCGGAGAGCAGACTTTAATTTCGAGCCTGTGTATGCTCTACCCCCATGTACAAAGGCCATGTCTTTGTACGTGACTGACCAGTGACCATAATATTTAAAACAAGTCATCACGCTCTGCATTGTACAAACTTATTTTCATAAACGTATAAGCAATAATCATGAGAAACCTTAGCTTTCTATTCACTCTAGAAATCAGTAGGAGCTTTCACGTTTACGTGTATAGATAAATATTAAAACCGGGTAGTAAACTGAGTAGGTAATCACAATAGATAACGACTAGTATAGATTAATTTCAGTGGGTTTATATTTATGTAATCTGGATCAAATTCGTTCTGTTAAACTCAATCAAAGTGAACAAGGAAGATTATATTCAACAAAAGAACCATATAATATGCAATATCCGGCATGTTGTGGTTCCTAGTTAATTTAGTGCCTAACTTGGGAAACGAAATCACTTCATTGTTGGTGCATTTCCAATTTACATTGCTGTAAAACACTTCTGTATTCAAACAATATTCATGCATATCGCGCCCTAAAATATATCAATGGCACGATAATTAATGTAATACCCACGCTTTCCTGCTCTCAGTGCATGACGTGAATTGAAGCTGGCTATCGCCGGAGTCTGTGAATGCCACGGTGGTTTCGCTCTAACATAAGCTTCCAGTTGGAAAGCTTAAATATATTTCCCCTCTTGTTTTACTGTTCTCTACTATCACATACTCCAGTTGAATAGTAAATGCGGAGACATTTTCAATTTACGTATGCCTGAACGAGGGTATAACTTATTTTACAATCTCTTATTGCGCTTGCACGATTTTTATTGTTTTCAAAATATATTATACTATTAGTTTGAACGAAACAGAGTGAAATTGAATCCAGAAGTGAAGTATTATATTTTTAGTTACTAAGAAATTTATATAAGTGTCAAAAGTGAAATATGACGCAGCATCGTTCATATCTCGTTCGTGATATAACACTATTTAAATATCCAGGGAATATTATGTAATACTTATTTCATTGTTTTATTAGATACTGCCGAATAAATAAAATTTCCGCTTACCGTGTATGAAATAAGATACATAATAATCCTTTTGTTCGTACAGTAAAAGACGATGCGTCAGGATCATTTATTTAATTATAGTAGTCTTTCATTTTTTCAAAGTTGCCAATAATGTAGTAAAATATATTAATATACATACTAAATCTATCTACAGACTGTTGCCGAAAGAGAGACTTTTCTTATAACATTCATCATATTAGACTGTTGAGAATTACCCTAATGAAAATTTCACAAAAGGGGAGATATTCATATTTGGTATACATATATCAAATTTTGGGACAGCTACTATTTACCAGAAGAATATTTCTTTTGAGATTTCGCCCCGTCCGTCCGGAGCCCAAGGATGTCTTTATATTGTTTTAACGAAGAAGTGTCATAAACTTAATTACTGAACTTTTTTTTTATTTGATGAAAATTTACAATCTGTTCTTGGAAAACAATATGCAAATTAGATAATTGAAAAACTAATTCGAAGGAGAAATTGTCCACTGGCAACTGGTATTGTTATAATTTGGTGATTTTTGTTGTTTGTTTAAATCCGCAGAAATAGCTGCCACTCAAGGAGCATATCTCATCTTCTACGGTGCGTATATCTAAGCTATGGATGGTTTTATTGCTTACATACCATGAGGCGTTAAGGATGTTACAAACTATTCTTGATTTTTGTGTTTGACGATTTGGTGCAGCTTCACAACTGAATGCTGTAGGTCCATATTGGTTTCATCACGCATTTATATATTTGAATTTCTTAACGAGGAACAATCGTATCTGTCTGATCTTTTTATGAATTTGTATCTTCTTAGATGTTATATGGAACTTCCATGTACGTATTGCATCCAATGTTAGACCTAGATATTTAACCTAATTTTTTCGAAGAGTATTAAGCCACTTACAGATCAAATTCAGTGCGAACCAACGCCAACGATGGGCATGTGGTGTTGGCCTGTGGAGTTGAAAAGGATTGGAATGCTTTTATCTACACAAAAATTTGGATTTGAATTCGACAGCGTTGGGGAAAGGTCGGTGCTAGTTCAAAATGTCGAACGATGATGATAATTTATTGCTGATGAGCGCAGGATTTGTAATAATGCATTGTTTAGTTTCTCACTTTTTATCTACTGGAAATTCTTATTCAAGCTTAGCATTTAAATTTGAGTACGCTTCCCTGGGGATGTCAGATTTGATTGGACGGTTGGTGGATGATTCAAGGTTAGATTTAGTTTGGAAATGTAAACAATAGTTGGTCGGGATGGAGTGTTTTAATTTGCAGAGCAACCCTTGGTGCCAAACACGATCGAACGCTTGCTCCACGTCCAAGAATGCTACTGAATATACTTTCTTTTCGTCAAGGCTCCTTATAATTTCATTCACAATTCAATGACATTGCTGAATGGTAGATTGCTCATGTCTGAAGCTAAATTGATAAAGAGGTAATATGTCGTTTAAGCTAATATCACTTTCAAGTATTTTCAAGAATAGTTTTTCAACATATTAAAGAGCAATGGTACGAGGCTTGTGGGATGACAGGTAGTTGAGGTGGTTTTCCGGGTTTAGGGATAAATATTATTTGACAAATTTCCAGATAATGGGAAAATTGGTTAGTCTCAAAATACTGTCGCATTAATGAGAACTATTGCTTTCTTAGGAAGCAGTTTGAAAATTTGAATAAATACAAGTGGGCTGGGATAGAGTGTTTTAATTTGTAGACCAACATTTGGCGCCAGACACGATCGAACGCATGCTCCACGTCAAAGAATGCTATTGAACATACTTAATTTTCGTCAAGGCTCCTTATAATTTTATTAACAATTCTATGACTTTGCTGAATGGAAGAATGCTCATGTCAGAAGCCAAATTGATATTGAGGTAATATGTTGTATAAGCTGATTTCACCTTCAAGTCTTTTCAAGAATAGTTTTTCAGCATTTTGAAGAGCAATGGTGCAATGGTACGAGGCTTATGGGATGACAGGAACTAGCTAGTTGAGGTAGTTTTCCGGGATTAGGGATTAGTATTTATTTGACAAATTTCCAGGTAATGGGAAAATTGGTTAGTCTCAAATTACTGTCGCGGTAATAAGAACTATTGCTTTCTTAGGAAGCTGCTTGAGAATTTGAGTAAATAATAGTTGGCCGGGATAAAGTATTTTGATTTGTAGAGCAGCCTTTGGTGCCAGGCACTGATCACATGCTCCACGTCGAAAAATGCTACAGAACATACTTTATTTTCGTCAAGGCTTATTATAATTTCATTTACAATTCTATGACATTGCTTAATGATAGAATTCTCATGTCTGAAGCCAAATTAATGTTGAGGTAATATGTCGTTTAAGCTGATTTCAGTATTTTCAAGAATAATTTTTCAAACATTTTGAAGAGCAATGGTAGGAGGCGTATGGGACGATAGGAACTAGTTAGTTGAGGTGGTTTTCCGGATTTAGCAATAAGTATTACTTGACGAATTTCCAGGTCATGGGAAAATTGGTTAGTCTCAAAATACCGTTGCAGTAATGAGAACTATTGCCTTCTTAGGAAGCTGTTTGAGAATTTGGCAGGTAATAAGGTCAAATCCGGGGGCTTTCTGGTGGTTACACATGTCTCTCTTTTTATTTCTGTTGGAGAAAATAATATAATAACTATAATAAAAGTCAATAAATCGTGCCATTTTATATTATATGCAACAGTAAATGTATTATAGTTCCAGCTAGGATTGCTATTTGGAAGAGAAAATTTACCACATATTATTTTGACCAATATGTTACATATTTTATCTTAGAGAATTCAAATATCGAGGAGATATTAATCAATATACTTTGGTTTAATTAATGAGTTTAATATTAAAGAAATATTAAGTTTGTACAGTGAAAATTCTAATTCTGTGTGCTTAACTGGGGAGCAAAACAGAAATACCCAAACTTCAGTTGTATAAAGGTAAAATTTATTAGGGATGTTAAAATGTAACGTAATGTTTCGATATGGGTAGTAAAATAAATCTGATTTCATGGATAATTTCAATTTCGTGCTGAATTAAATTCTAATAAATCAAAGAAAGCAGATAAACACATTTTAGTATCCAATATTTCTCCTAAGGCTAACGTATTAGTCACACATTTATGTACGTGGAAAATCAATTAATTTTTTTCTAAAATGATTGGAATAAGTCATAATTGTATATTAGATGCAATTTTATAAACAAAATATATTGAGAAAGATATTCTATTTTTCTTTCTTTTCTAATTTGGGATTTATTACCACACTTCTGAGCATTTCCCAGACAACCCAAAAAATATCTGGATTTTTTTTTAAAATAACCTTTTTCATGTAATACAAATAAAATTTATAGTTACTCAAGAATTATTCATAAAACGCGTGTCACATTACTATGTTATTTTTGGTAAAACTCACAAATACTTAATTTAACTATTATGTGTTTTTTATTTTTTGAAATGGTTATCAGGCTCGTCGAAAAACTTGTCATCAAACATATACATTCAAAATTAGTTTAAAAGTCTGATTATGGCGTGACTATTACCTCTTTATCAATGATGAACGAAACTAATAAGTATTGAAATTGCCCCCACTACTTGTCAATTTGCCAATAACAGAATGAATTACTATCATGAGAGTAATGATGTCTGTATCTATGGTATCTATAATTAATTGTATTAGTAATTTTTGTCTGTACAAACTCGAGGCGTTTATCATATTTTTATCATACATAGGGTTCCAAACTGTACAGCTGTAGTCTAAAAAAGGCCTAAACAGGGGTATACATAGTAATAACTGAAGAATTGTGACGAAAATCTTTGGTTGTTCTGAGTACAAATCCTAGACTTCTGAGTGACTTCCGAACTATATTATCAATATGTGACTCGAAACTAAGCGTTGTATTTAAAGTCACCGCAGATCCCTTATTTCTTCTAGAACTGAAATTTTCACACCATCTAGATACAGTTCTGCGACTAGAGGAGAGTATCACCGAGAAAACATTATCTGATGGCATTTTTTTATGTTTAAGAATAATTTTTTCGTGTTACAATACAATGAAAATCAATCTAGGTCTTGCTGCAGACTAATGTAATCTGTTTATTCTTCTATAAATTTTTAAATTATCTGCGTACATAGATATTTTAGAGGACAAGAAACATTCTTCAATATAATTTGAAAAAATACTAAATAAAAGATGGCCCAAGTGGGAACCTTGCGGAATCCCTGAGGATACCGTTACCGTATTTGATTTAACATTATTAAATGCTACATACTGACCTCTACCAGACAAATAAGAAGATATCAATCCCAGAAGATTACCACATACACCAAAATTTTTTAGCTTATCGGAAAGGCTTAAATGATGAACCTTATCGAAAGCCTTCAAGAAATCAGTGTACACGGCACATACTGAGAGTCCATGCGTTCCACAGAATTAAAAGTATCTTGCACAAAAGGCACTAGATTAGTTAAGACTGATCTCTTTTTAAAAAATCCATGTTGAAAAACAGTTATATGATTTGTTACAAGAAAGAAGAATTACTCCGAAATTATCGTCTCAAAAACTTTATCAAATAGACAAAGTATTGAAATCGGCCTATAATTTGCAACATTACCAGATTTGTGTACAGGCACAATCTGAACAATGTTCCATTTATCGGGAAATTTACCAACCGCTAGTGATTTATTAAATATAATGTTTGACAGCTCAACCAAACTGTCACAGCACGACTTAAGAAAAATAGCAGGGATACCATCAGGTCTGGGACCTTTGTTTGCATCTGGATTCTTTAATACATAATTTACCTGTTGTGGAGCACCTGAAGGTATGTTAATGTTGGACACCAGTGTATCCCGAGTAATAAGAGAAGGAGTATTCGCAGGTTCGAAAACACTACTGAAATAATCAGAGAAAAGATTACAAATCACTCGCAGTTAAATCATTGTAATGCATTTACAGAGAAATAGATTTATTGCACTTTTTGTTGGCTAAAAATGACTAAAAATATTTTACATCGTTTTTAATATTACTTTCAGTTTTATTAACATATTCTTTGTAGTCATTTTTAATCCTGATTTTTATCACAAACTGCGTATGATATTCGTCCCTATTAAATATGTTTTCCATGTTTTGCGATATTTGTTCTTTTCTCTAATTACACCAATAGTATTCCTCGAAAACCAAAAAGGATGAGATTTTTTATCAATATTTTTTAATGGCACAAACTGGTCAAAAATTTGATTTAGTATTGTATAAAAAATATCAAGGCATTGATCAGGATCACTATCATTTAACACATCTGACCAGGAGATACTATTTAATTTATCATTAATCGCATCATAATTAATATTAGAAAACAGAAATTTATTGTAGGAGCAAGTAGGCAAGTAATTTTCGTTACAAGTCCGGTAGGTCAACTGTTACAGTCGAGTAGATATTAGGGACGAGGCGAAGAAGGAGACGAGTCCAGAATATCTAAACGCGACTGGAACAACACCTAACGGACGTGTATCGAATAATATTTTATTTCATCCCGTCAATTATTTTATATTTGTATAATTTGAAACTTGTTTATTTTCTTAACACTCTTTTTTAATATAAGGTCAATTTTTATGTCAAATAATTGTCAAAAAGTATAATAACACTTTGTGATTGGTTCTTAATGAATTTTCGGTGGCTTCCGGTACATTACAGTATCTAGTATCGTAATACCTCATTGCCCGGCCGCATATGAGTACTGTAATGTTGTATTTTTCTGACGGAATGAAATAAAAGTTCTTTAACACATCAAATAAAATCTCAAGTGATTTGTGATGAGTATTCTCAAGAACCATCGGGCTGTCACAATGTTGAACCGTCATATTTATATTTGGTGATAACACCAGATCTAATAATTTATCATTATTGTTAAAAATATTATTAAACTACCTAAGATCTAATACAGAAAAATTATTAATACAATATTCACTCGCAGGATCCGCAACATTCGCAACCCTCGCCATGAGAAAGATCGAAATTGGCTTAGGATTTGGGGGTTGTTTAAATTTGTGGTATGTTTATGTTTATTTTTATGTTTATTTGAACGCAACAGAGTAAAAAAATTAGTATCGTAATAATGAGGTTCTCTGCTTTGATAAATGGGGCTTTTATTATGATACATATTCCATAGTTTTCTACGTACGAAATAGATATTTATGATAATAGTATTTTTCATTGTTCATTCCTGTACCATTTTCGGCAAGATAACTTCTTTATAAAGTAAATAAATCTTTTTACCCAAACAACTGAATGGGATCTACCACATGGCACCATGATTTATTCTGCTTTTTCATAAGGGTAGGATATCACGTAGTTCTATGCTTGTAAGATGAAAGCCCCATTATATTTGGTAACGGAGACAATCATTCCGCAATTAACAATGTCAGTTTCAATAAACTTCATAAAATTGCTTCATTCAACTAGTGAAAACTCTTACTGAAACGTGGTTCACATATTATTATATTTTACTGGTAGTGCGCACGGTAACCGAATGAGTAAATGTTTTGACACCTACTGACTTGGTTGCGAAGATCTACGGTTCGAATCTATATTGAAGAAAATTAAAAAATCTATATTGAAAAACATTTGATTTGTGATTTGGTTCGAACTTAGAAAAAAGTGTGTACACTATTTTTCCGATAAATTAGTGTAACTCGACAAGAATTAAATTAAAATTTCCCGTCCTAAACGCTCAAGTGTAGTACCTTGGCCATACTGGTACAGTTAAATACACGGTGCCTTTATTACCCGCTGCTAGCGTGCTAGCCCACCAGACGCCAGTTGAACAGCATCATGTAAATAAAAAATATCAATATAATAATTTATACTATTTTTTACGGATATTTTTACATAAATATAGCAATGTACCTTCCACGCCAATCATGCGAATGTTTGTTTTTTGCCTATCAATAATCGCTATCGAAATCATGAGTGCACGCCAAGGCTAACAGAATTGTATTCGTCTTTATAAAAATGTTTTTCTTATCAGTAAATTAATAAGGTTTAATTATAGTGTTCTGATTTGCCGTATTTTTGTGCGTGAAAATAAATGCTTGTAAATGTGTTGTTTAATTATTTTGCGTAAAAATATTAATTTCGTGCTTTTCTATATTATATTTTTATCACTTTTGTGATTGATTTGTATGTTACAAATATAAATAAAGAGATAATTTAATAAACTATACGCCACTAGTTATACGACCTTTGGGAGATATGTCGAAAGAAAATGGTTACACATTTAAAAACAACAGACGCATACCCAACATCCGAGTATGATGAAATTAATTCCTTAAAATGATAGTAGAAAATTCTATCTTCAAAGACATATTATTTTTACAATCACAAAACATGCTCGAGTTTACTTATATAATTTCTTTATTACCATCAATAACAATACTGCTTTATTGTCATCCTAATAATACATTTACTGTGTATCCGTATATGGCCATATTAGGTCAATAATCAAAAGAGTTACGTCATGAATCCTACTATATTTTTGAGTATCTTTAATATTTACATCAAATAATACTACAAAATCCGTAAAATAAATCATCTTATTTTTGAAGAATTTAACAAACTAGGAAATAAATTTACTTTTCTTACTTTCCTTACTGTTTTCTCCAGTGTATTTATCAATTGTATTGTATTTAAATTCAATTCTATTGAATTACTAAATCATAGTAAAACTTAAATATATTAAAATCGAGCCATATTTTCCCTTTACCTTTGTTATTGTTGAAGAACAATGAAAATTATTGAACTCTTGATCCCTTAAGCCAGATTCTGTTGTACACGATGATTGTACAGTTCAGCTATTAAGTACCTATAAATCTTTCATGTACAATGTATTATTCGTTGAAACCTTAATTCTCTTACTGATGTTAAAATTATGAACCTATTGTTTGATAAGCTTAGCTGGCATTCCATTATTTATTGAGTGTTAATTATGCACTTCATAAACTCTGTTACAAAAATAATATACCTGTCTAGTTTTAAACAAATACAGAAAATATTCATTTAGTACTTATTATAGAAAGTATAAAGAAACATTTGATAAAAAACTATTAATTAGAAATATTTTTACTAGATTCGATTGATGATAAGTACAATTCGTTAAAAACATTCTTCTTTGTTTCGATAGCTACCTATATTTTATTCACGTCTTTTAGCTGCCACGTGATCCGCCGTTGACCCACGTCATTGCATGATTACCACGCCATTCTCGACGGATTTAAAAAAATAAAAAACGCGAAAAAAAAATTTAAATTCACTTTAAGCCAACAGTGCTAAGACAGTTACATTACCGTAGCGCCATTGGAAGTTATGTTCCATTAGAAATACATAGAAACGTGGGTCAACAGCGATCCACGTGGCCTGGAAATCATCTATTGTATTAGGTCATCGGCGGACCACGCGGCCTCCCAGTAATCAATATGATTATATATGGGTGGCAGCTAACGTGTTAATATTTTGGAAATCATTTCCAAATAGCGAAAACTTTGTTCTTCTTACTTTCATATCATAGAAACTGTTGTATTATTGTTAATATTAAACAATCACAAATAATATTTATCAATGATTTATTACATTAACTTACATCTGTCTTAACTCTGACCATTGAGTAAAAATAATAAAGAGGCGCAACTGTCAAGGTTTCGAGATTTTAGTGTTGTATTTTTTCACCAATAGCTTCATGATCGTCTTCAATTTTAAGGGCTATACAGCCACATTACAAATACCTTCCCATAGCACTAAAAATTGATGACAATCGTGAAGTTATTGGCAAAGAAATACAATACTAAAATCTCGAAACCTTGACAGTTGCAACTCTTTATTATTTTTTACTCAATGCTCTGACTTATGCCTACTAATGATCATTATTAAATAAGTATAAAGCATATGTGTATTGGGTCACATATACAACATCTCCCCTTTCAGGTGACTAATAGGTAAATTTTATTATTTGACTGTCGAATGTATATTTTATTCTTTTTCCATTTTCTATTATTATGACTGATGGTCGAGATGGTAGCGTACCTGCCTCTCACCCAAAAGTCCCGGGTTCAATTCCCGGCCGTGGCAATGAAAAATACTCTGAGAGGGATTTTTCCATTAATAATAATAATAATAATAATAATAATAATAATAATAATAAATGGTCTTTATTTCCCAATTAACATTACATATTTAGAGTACAAAAGTTAGTATACAATTTAAATAAATTGTAAAAATGCCGAAGATCAGATAGCTGTCCACAGACAACCCCTGTTTTTAATCTTAAGCGCATACTAACAGAAATAGTACACAAGAGACATTATTAATAAGATAAGCTACGTTACTATAATAAAACAATAATAATAATAACAATAATAATAAGAATATTCAATTTGATTTAGGTGCAATAGATAAATAAAATTACCTTGACTCAGAAGACTCGTTTTGAAGATTTAAGACATGTTTTTTAAATTTATTTTTGAAAATAGATACTGGCAAACTTATTATTGTAGGTAGTACAGAATTATAAATTTTGGTGATTTGGCATGAGTACGAACGTTTAAACAACTCAGTACGATGAAGAGGAGGAGTAAGTGTACCCTGAAAACGAATATTTATATTATGTACATCTGTTCGGTACGATTATATTATTATACACGGATATTGGACGCGTGTCCCTTGTCTTTAAATGTGTAGCCCCCTCCCGCACAAGGCTCTTCTAGAACCTTATGGGATAAAGGGGGTCGTAATTACATGGTTATTTATTTATGAGTGACTGTACTTTAGGAAGTAGTTGCCAATTGCTGAAGATAATCATGTACTTTTCTCCATTGTTGAACAAAGAGCTATTTAAAACAGGGAGCAACAGAAGCTTTTATTATTGTGGGGATTAATTATTATCATGTTTTTTTCTGCAAATTTCTCTCTTTGCATGATACGCATTGTTTAAAAATTACTTTATTTAGGTTTTATACAAGCATAATAATAACAAAAATATCCAATTTGATATATTTATATTGCTGTTCCATTTGTAAATATATCTTCTATACAAATATAAAATCTATTGGACTTCTTAACTATATGATAAAAAATTGGATTAAAATTATAATCTTCAGGAAAAATAGTGGGTAGGAGTACAAACAATAATCAAAACAATTATTTTAATTGACCGGTTTTAAGAATATATTCCTCTTCATCAGAATTTATAACAAAATACTATATAAAAAATAATACCGAAAACACATTCAATAATTTATCCATGTATGTATATAAAAAAGTAAAACTCTTAGATCATCAACTTATAATGTCTAATATTACCAAAATATGTATAAATGCCAATTAAAATTTTAAGCAAACTACACATAACATACCACACCACCACAGAAATTAGATAACCCCCAAATCCAAAGCCAAGGCTGGAGGGGGTGACACATTCGAAATAAGCAGACAAACATCCATACCCACCGACATTGCCAGTGCCGGTGCCGGGGTTCGAATAAAGTTACGATAGGCAGCAGCAGGAGAAGGCCTTTAGCTAGCCCTGGGAGTTGTTACAACCCTTGCGGAGGATTGAAAATGGATTTTCGTTTCTTTTTCCTGTAATCTCTATACCTCCGTTTTTAGAAATGATGAACGAAAAAAAAATTATTTCATCAATGTCTGACCCTTCCTTCCCCTCAAACGGGCAAAAACCACACTCCTAACCTTTCACTACACCTTTTCCAATTGTAATTCAGAAAATTTCATTTGTAATTCAGATTTTTCACATGTAATTCAGAAAATTTCATTCGTAATTCAGATTTTTCAAATGTAGTTCAGAAAATCTCATTTGTAATTCAGAAAAACTCAATTGTAATTCAGATTACTCAAACTGCCTTGGGACACTACCACGCAGCAACACTGGCGTTGGAAGATATGCCAGTCGGTCAATAATATAGCTTCTTTAAGAATGTTTTGCATTGTTTTTACTTTCATTATATGTATGTAAAAATACTATGTACATACAGATGTATGTCATATAATTTAATTATTACATAAATAATTTAAACCTATTATCAAAAATTCTGGTCTTTGAATTACAACTGTTATCTGATTTACAATTGGGATTTTCTCAATAACAAATGAAATTTTCTGAATTACATATGGGAAAATCTGAATTACAGATGGGATTTTCTGAATTACATATGAAAAATCTGAATTACAAATGCAATTTTCTGAATTACATGTGAAAAATCTGAATTACAATCGAGATTTTCTGAAATACATTTGTGTTTTTCTGAATTACATTTGGAAAAGGTGTAGTAAGCATGCTCGGTTGCGGGGTTGGAGGGGATTAATTGGGAACATAATTGGAATTGGATAACAGGTAAAGGGCAATGGCAGGGGAAGGGCTGTCGTTACCCCTGGGGGCTGTTACAACCCTTCAGTAGGCGCTGTTGTCAAATCGCCAAAATAACATAGGATATGGGAAATGTCATGGCAATAAAGTTATATGATTGGTGTGTGTTATATATCATAAAACTAATTACTGTTTATCGAATGTGTAAGAAAACAACTCGAAAGTTCCCCTAAAGGTAGTTTTTGTGGGTAGGAAGGGTCAGACGCTGATGAAATTAATTATTTCTTGTTCGGCATCCCCAAAAACATGGGAGTAAGTATAGATTAAAAAGTAAAAAAAAAAAGAAAACTCAATTTGTAACTCTGATAAAGGATTGTAACAACCCCTAGGGGTAATGCGACGCCTTCCCCTGCCATTACCCTTCACTTATCATCCAATCCCAATTACGTTCCCAGGTAATCCCTTCCAACCCCGCGCTGTCGAGGATGCTTACTAGCGAAAGCTTAGGAGGGTGGTTTCTGCCCGTTTGAGGGGAGTAGGAAGAGTCAGGCGTTGACGAATCTGATGAAAATGTTTTCTTCTTCAGCATCCTCAAAAACAGGGGTATAGAGATTACAGAAAAGAGAAAAACGAATTAATTTTACAACGCGGAGGGCATTGGTTGTAACAACCCCCAGGGGTAGCTAAGGGCCTTCTCCTGCTGTTCCTACCCAAATGATTTTCCTAGTTAATTTCCTCCAATCACGGTTTCATTAGCCTTAAAGCGGGAAGAAGCAAAAATATGGGAAAATTTGGCCGTTTGTGGGGGTTGCGGTGGCTAAAAGCTTCATCCACTATAGATTTTGTTGCTGCAGAATTGTGTCAGCTTTCTTAGCCAAAATCCCGACTGCTACTAATGTTACATAATTCAATAGTTAATCTTCATTATTATTTTTTTGATAATATCAATAATGAGGGTAAATTATACGGTTATTGGGTCAGTAAGAAAATAAAAATTTAAAAAACTACAACTCAAGTAAAAAATTATATAGAAATATGTTAAAGAGGTCATTTAATTGAACTTGATATAGATGCTACATTAAAGCATTGCGTAAATAAATAATATAAAGAGGCGCAACCGTCAAGGGGCAAAGATTTGGGTATTGTATTTTTTGCCAATAGCTTCAGGATTATCAGATTTTAGTGCTACGGGAAGGTATTTGTAACTCGGTTGCATAGCCCTAAATATTGTATATAATTCTGTAGTTATTGGCAAAAAAATACAACACTAAAATCTCGGTCCCTTGACTGTTGCGCCTCTTTATATTATTTATTTACTCAATGGTTAAAGGTATTAATGAGACTGCATAAATTATAACAAAAAAATTTGTAAACACTCATCGTTTGTATCTGCTTCTGTATGCTTACCAATTATGGCCCAGGTAAGATCGTCATCTTCGATATCAGGAGCATGTTTTTGGTGAGATGTTGGAATGAGTTTATTGTGAAAAACTTATCACAACGAATATTAGGTTTTGGACGATTACAAATAAAATACGTAGATTTTGTTTTAGATTTCTTGGTAATTTTTGTTCTTACTGTTGCTGCTTTCTTTTCTATGCGTTCTTTTTTCTACATTTTTTTCTTCCTCTACGTTTAGTTTCGTTGTTTTCTTCCTTAATACATTTTTTATAACTTCTAACTGTTGATAGTTACTGTTTCTGAGCCTATTCACACGGATCCACTATTTGAGCTACGCTACGCTGATGAGGAGCAATAACTCCGAAACACGTGTCCCGTAGCTGTATCATGTTTCTCTCTTGAGGTATATGTCAAAAATACTTCTCTATAACAGGTAATGTTATGTGTTGTTTAACTAAGTAGGGATACAAGATGTTGGCAATATATTCATAAAATGTTTGGGCTGCCATCCACCCATTCTCACATCGACCAATTCCCCAGCCGTCTGAAACGCTTATTGCAACTTTTTCAAAAGAGTTTCACTGTAAGATTCAATTGATTTTAATATTACAATTAATGTTATTCTTCTAAATACTATCTTTTAAACGCCACAAAACTTTTTCTATAATTAATACGTATACAAAGTTAGCTACATAATCCTTATTTGTCTTTTCCTTTGTATTACGTCCCTTTCCTGTGATCCTTCATTGTGGTGTTGTAATAAAAGCCCTTTATGCCCTTTGGCTAAACGGGTATGTCCTTATTAATAAGTATTTGTGTCTTCCATGTTATTTCTGTTATGACTTGAATCAAATTAGGCAATTAATTAGGTAGCGGTATTGTCCAGGGTGATCCATAACTCTCTTTTCATCGTAAATAATTCGGTTGCTGTTAATATATTTGATTGTTTTCAAATGTATATATATGTAGAAAGTCCCGCAGAATCCGAATATGTATTCAGAAAAACAATTGAATGCCAATTTAAAATAATAATAATAAAAATACGATTTTCTTAAAAAATTTCACCCTGTATATTATTGCATAAAATGATATGGTAACATATTACAGACATACACATGATACTCATTGATGTGTCCAACTTCCGGTTTGGCCGGAAGTGCTTACAATTTATAGCAATTTTTTATTAACCCTGTATATTTTAATTATTTCAGATAATACTATCAATTACGAATCCAATGATATATAAAACATCATAGTTTCACCAAGTTTTCGAAAAAATGCCATAGGAACTTGCGGCATTAATTTTAATTAATAAATTTTTCGAGTAGAATCAACTTTTTCCTCATCATTTCCGTACACCCTGTATATACTGATGTGCCTATTTTAATTTTTTACGTCACTTGTATAGTAAATTACCAAACTTCGCATAAATCTTCATTGAATCCTTAAAATACAAACTAAGCGAGTGAATGTATGGTGTGGTTTAATTAGTGACTAATGCTGTTGGAATTCTTGATTAACGATTCCTACAGCTGCCTCCTAATGAAAATGTTTATTTAAACCAGTTTAAGAGCTGGGTTGACCAAAGAGGTTCGGTAAAAGAACTAATAATAAGGTCTTTAGACCTAACTGGGTTAGATTACTTTGTGTAGCGTATGTTGAAGGAGAAGATGTGTCAGAATAATAGGAAAAATAGGGTAATTAAAGAAACCAGAAACACATTCACATCCAGAATTTCTATGGGAGACTTGATGACTGTTAGCTAGTATTGGGCAACAACGCACAAATAGGACTGAAAAGGATATTTGTTATAATTATAACAAGAATACTAAAAATCTCGCCTTTTTAATTTTCAAATTAAATAATAATTAATTAGTGGTTCTAGTTTGTCTTAAGGGGAGCTATAAAAGAGACATGCCTTTATTCTTTTAATAGGTATCTTCATTGATGACGTCATTTTAATAATAATAATGATAATTTCAGAGACTCTTTATTTTAAAAATTCTAATATAATTCGTTACTTCTTCAAAACTATACTTACCTATATTGTTTGTAGTATTTATTTTTTAGAATTTGGCGTGATTCCCAAAACTAAGTTTAATGAATATACTTACCTATGTAAATTTACAAAAAAAAAAAAAAAAAATACAGAGATTGAAAAACTCTGTCACGACATTTTTAATATACACTGACGACCAAAATTAACGCACCACCCAAAATTTATCATGATTTTGAATTTGATTTTTTTCTTAACAGTTTGTCCGATTTTAATGTTTTTTTCAGTTTTGTAGGTTAACTCTTCTGGAATGTGTAACCGTTCCAATTTTAAGTAATAATTATTTTTTATTTGAATATAGGGCGTAACAATTAATAAAGCTATGTTTTTTCAAACAATCAAAACACACTGTGGGAATCGCCAGCAGCAAAATTAAACTCCAGTTCAGACCCAATTGTAGCCTCATTAGTAGGTCCGCATAGGGATTTTCGTGGGAATTAAATGATTAAAGCTGGCAAGATATTTTTTATGTTTAATTATTTCATACTAAATATAAAAATGTTTCTTGCCACCCTGAGATACGCGTTGTTAACCCCTACCATCCCCTTAAGGGTGGAATATTTCAAATGGCTATATCTTGTAAACGAATGAAGATATGAATTTCGTTCTTACGCCAAAATGTTTGTCTCTTAGCGTAGAATAAAATAGTTTATTATAATTTTTTCGAAATTTTGATAATTTCAAGAATTAGACACGTTTTTTTTATATTGTTCTAAATTTTTACAGACATAATGCGTAAACTGCAGCTTTTAGAAAAAAAAGTTCTAAATGATAGTTATAGTCCACACTTTTAGCTTTCGAATGGTATATATACTTCCCATTTTAAAACAATCCTAGGTCGAGAAATCATCGAAAATGTTAGCTGGTGTATAGGTTGAGTATGTATATTTACAAAATTGCATCGGTTTGTTGTCGAAATAAATTTATTTTACATTGAACCGAACTTTACATTTTATACATAAATAAAATTCCTTTTTGTATTTTGACAAATCACGCACTTGGAATAATTAAAATGCAATGAAAGTTCCATCATGTAATGTCCCGGAAATAAAAAAAACTGAATTAAGGTCACTATTGTTACACAATAAACAAAGCTTTTCGGATACGGCGACGGTGTCTCATGAAACGTTAAATCGTTAAACGAGTCGAAAAAATAATATTCAAAGCGAGAAACTCGGTTGCCTTGCTGAAGTCCGTGGATTCCAAATTTTTTGTTTATTAATGGCGATAAACAATTTCCGAAAAAATGTTATTTTTCACAAATAAACAAGTCGAGCGGCAATTCCTAGGTAGAAGACGAGTCGGAAAAATAATAATCAAAGCGAGAAACTCGGTTGCCTTGCTCAGTCCGTGGAATCCAAATTTTTTGTTTATTAATGGCGATAAACAATTTCCGAAAAAATGTTATTTTTCACAAATAAACAAGTCGAGCGGCAATTCCTAGGTAGAAGACGAGTCGGAAAAATAATAATCAAAGCGAGAAACTCGGTTGCCTTGCTCAGTCCGTGGAATCCAAATTTTTTGTTTATTAATGCGATAAACAATTTCTGAAAAAATTTTATTCTTCACGAATAAATTGAACAAGTCGAGCGGCAAATTCCTAGGTAGAAAAATCCAGAGGCTTTAGCAAGGCAACCGAGTATTCCCCGCTTTGAATATTATTTTTTCGACTCGTTTTCTACCTAGTAATTTGCCGCTCGACTTGTTCGATTTATTTATGAAGAATAATATGTTTCGGAAATTGTTTATCGCCATTAATAAACAATAAATTTGGAATCCACGGGCCTCAGCAAGGCAACCGAGTTTCTCGTTTTGAATATTATTTTTTCGACTCGTTTTCTACCTATAGGAATTTGCCGCTCTACTTGTTCGATTTATTCGTGAAGAGTAAAATTTTTTCGGAAATTGTTTATCGCCATTAATATTTTTTCTCAAGTTACTTGCCGCACATATGCATTGCTGGATACATATTTTAGTTGATCTAACCAGAATTTAGTTGGATCAACTGATGCGCATGGTTGAATAGTCTTGAACATCTCGCATTGACAGAGTTGAGAAAATTATTTGAGAGTCGGGTGAACTGAAAATCAATTATTTAAACAAAATTTCAGACGGACCAACTCTAATTCTGAAGATTCATCGACGAGATGCGTTAGCTTATTTTTTTCAATGTATAAGTTTATCTCAAACCTTCTTCTTTGCTTCTCGGGAATTTACAATCGAGAAAATAAGTTTCCCGATTATAAATCGAGTCCTACGATATTTTGCCTATAGCCATTGTTCTACGGCAAATGAACGGCAAATTTTAAGCTACCTAATTTTTTTTTTAATAATTTTTTATATAGATGACCTGCTAACTTCATATAAAGTTAGCAGGTCATCTCAAACTTTTAAAAAAATAATAGCGACAAAATTTTCTCTTTCACGGCTAATTAACGGCTAAAAAACGGCAAATGTTTATGCTATACTCAGTCCGATTTGCAACAGTTGACCTGCTAACTTTATATACATAGTGGATGTGTATAAATTATGACAATAAGACAATGGGCACGCGCCAAAGTTTCCTATTAATCGGCTACCTGTGACGCCCGCGCCCTCCCCCAAAAGCGACCACTGCAATCCTTATGCATTTCGCGTGGTCTGCTTTCAACCAATTTAGTGAGATTTTAAGGTACACAAGTGTCGTAATGGTAAAATTGATTATACCGTGAGATAGGTAAAACTTTAGTGACCAAATTTTATTTAAACAATTTTTGTGATCGAGTGAGTTTTATTAGACAAAATCGATTATAAAATACAATGGTATCGACAAATAAAGTTATTTTTTGGAATAACTTTGTTAGGAATAAAAATTGCACAAAAGTGCTAATGACCTTTTCTGTTCCTTAGTAAAAGATTGACAGTCCATTGAAAAAACTAACTTGCCATCTATGAGGGTTCAAGAGATATAGCCTATTAAAGATTTTCTATTGACATCTGCATATACTAACATATAAAATGGATGCCATTCTTTAATCATTTAATTCCCACGAACCCCCTATTTGTGGCCCTATGCGGTCCTACTACATCTTTTAACATTTTCTTTTTTGGTACACTTTTTTATCTTTGCTATTAAAGGAGATATACCGAGTGGGGAGAAAAATACAAAATTTGTGTTCCTTGGATTCTTTTTTTTTTTTTGTTAGATACTTAACCGATTGGAAAAAACTTGGCGTCATTAGATAGACAGTTTAGTAGGCTACAAAAGCTATAAGTCAAAATGGTAGACACGAAATAATCAAAAATAGACGTCTTTAAAAATTGGTGTTTTTCTATCCTTGTTCTTTATCTTTAAAGATCTCATTGAGCTAAATCTAAATAAATTGGTTACAAAATATAACCAATTATAAAAATGTGTGATGCTTTTAAGGCCAGCCAAGGTAAAAAATTAGGTGAATAGACAGACAACTTTCAGCTGGTCGTAATGTCATAATTATTGAACCTATTTAGGTTTTCCACTGCCACCTTCAATAATTTTAAACGTATGCTTTTAAATAACGTTTATTAGAATTTTTAATTGGTCATATCTTCGTAATTAATGGGTTTAGCTCCATCAGATTTTAATAAAGAACGAGGATAGAAAAACATAAATTTTTAACGGTGTGTGCCCTTTTGATTTTTTCATGTCTACCATTTTGAAATATAGCCTACTAAATTATCTATCTAATAACGCCAGGTTTATTCGGATCGGTTAAGTAAAAAAAATGGCATCCAAGAAACAAACATTTTTGATTTTTTTCCACTTTTTTGGATGCAGTTAATATATTATTTCACATTAAGCAAAAATATTAATGATTGACATTTTTATTTTTCACGTAGGCGGCCGTGACCCGAAAAAAAATGTTTTGTTTTTCTTTATTGATTAAGCAAAAAAATACAAACAATTATGATATTATGTCATATAATATTTGTTTATAAGATCTTAAACATTTCGGAAATCTTCCAGAATAACTAATTTTTTAAATAGCACCATGGTGGCTCACTACGTTATTTCAATAAAATATTTTATTACCGATAAACTGGTACCAAACACTTCGCTATTTGTTCATATTACAATACATAAAAATACATAAGAATAACATTCAACAAGATATAAATGAAAACAAAACTCATAATATTTAACAGTGGATCTCTATTGAGTAGGTGCCTTTGAACTCCTGATTCAAAAATGTAAAAATATACAGGGTGTTCCATTAAAAAATCATTAGCATTATTTCAAAATGACTTAGGTTTAACATAACTGCAGACTTTTTTTATTCAGATTGGTTATTTTTCAGTTTTGAAGATGAATCATTTTCAAGTTTAAGAAAATTATGCAGAAATTTTTTACAGACGGACTAAATTTTTTTTGAGGAATTCGTTGTGAAGGTGTTACTTTTTCTAGTCTTATCTAAATCGGCGAAACTATCCTATTCACAGTGACAAAACTCTATTTCCAGAAATAGCAAATAAAAAATAAAAATCGACCTGTCTGAGCGATTTAGTATAGAAAGGTCGGCCATTTTATAGATTGTCTCCTCTATATTAAACAAATAAATAAATATTTTTCAATCTTTGAATATCAAAATGTCCATATCGTTTACTATTAGAATTAATTTGCAACAGTGAATTAATGAGTATTTATTATTGCATTTTTAAAAGCTGACTTTTGCAATTGTTCTATAACGGTATCCACTTTTAAACAAATATTTATTTTGAGTAGGAAACTTTACCTTTAAAATATATGAATTACTGCGTCATTCTCGTTCAGCTAACTATTGAATTTGTTCAATCAGTCGCATTAATTAACAACTGAAAATTATGTTTGCGGTTAATTTAGTACGATTGGAGAAAATTATTCTACCAATAGTATGATCCAATTTAATTTTCTAATAACAATAAATCGTTGGTGATATTTAACAGCTATTGTTACATATCGAACTTGCCATGCAAATTTGTGTTAAAGGTAACTATGCACCAATATGTAGTAGATTTGCAAACGAACTACAGTAATGAAATTGCATATCTTTTACAACTGTATATTGTTTAATATCTGGCTAGTTGCTGGTTCCTTATACTATTACACATCTTACTCATAGCTCCATGTTCCCAGAAGTCGTAAAAGGAGTTGTATAAATAGTATTTTTTATCAACTCTAATGAAAATATCTAAAGGAGGTTACCTTGAGGTTACCCTGCAGATCCATTGGTTGCAATTACATTTTCTTCAAATCTCTTAAACGTAACCTCTCATGATTTTAAAGTTGTGAGGAGCATCATCTCACTGAAAACACATTTATATCTCGCCCTAAATTTAAAGATTATTTTTCCATAAAACCTTAACCACACTTTGCAAGAAACCTAAGTATCTGGCGTCATTAAAGCATCGTTCAAATATGGAATATTTTTCTATAAATATTATTAAACAACGAAAAAAAAATCAAGGTAAAAAATTCAGCAATACATATTTATTTAAAATTAACGATTGAAACTGAAAATAAACGTAATTTTGAGTTTGTAGTTAAGTAAAAAGATGTTATGTTGATAATACAAACTGTACAGTTAATGTCAACATCTTATTTTCTACATACGATGGTAGTTCATAAATACTAGTTGCAGTAAATTCTGTTTTCAAGATTCCATTTTCAACGTTTGTTTACTACTAGACACCAAAATGTCCCAAGTGTCGTTATAAATCACTTGCTGCTGGCCATTGCCCCACCAAGGTCCTGCCACACTTAAATATTCGGCAAGGTCGACCAACAATCAATTTAACTTTACTTTACGAGGTTCAGTTCACAATTTTTCCGTGAAAAGAGTGGCGTTGTAAAACCTTCGACCCGAAAACATTCAATTTCTAAATTGACCCCGTATAATCAGCGTGACGGATGTAACCACTTAGTACGTTTGCGGTTGGGTGGTGCTAGCGCTGTGGATATTCTCTGGAAATAACACAAATGTGTTGAACTTCATGGCTGGGGGATGCTCTGAAAATAAACTTCATGCTCTCATTTTTCCACAACTCCACATATACTCAGAAAGGATCGTCGAATATTGGACATCTGGCTTTTAAAGGATTATTCAGCTACGAGTTCGGCTTTCAATAAAAAAACCGGAAGATTTTACTTACCAACTTTCCAAATTGATAAAAAATGATTATGATGGCATTGTCAGGACATTTTTTGTGATTTATGATATGAGGAATAAGGAAACAATAGAATTTTTGTGTTAGTTTAATACACATTAATTTTTTGAGATAGTCCATTACATAGAAATAATCGCAAAAAATTTCTTTAGAAATTACTTTGAAATAGGAACAAAATATAAAAATTAATAAATGCGGTACAAATTGGCAAATACTGTGTTTAACGTGCGAGAAATGAATATCAAAAAGAAAACTTTAAGTGACAAAATCTCAATGTAAAATATTATGTTAATATTAAATTTGCGCCTAAAAGTATATTAGGTCCATTTAATTGCGACTGCTCGCAAGAAAGAAAACTGTTCAAGTAGAATACAAAAATATGTACTAAAGGATATGAACTGGAAAAAACGATGTACGTAGATGTAGCATAGAAAAATTACATAAAAGAAGGAGCATAAGTGGAATGGTGTTCTTTGTTAAGATCGCTCCACGTATAATCTATTCTCATTTACAGCCGGCATAAACTTTACTATGGAAGCGAGTTCTATACCCATTTAACTCATTTCTTGGTGCTTGTAGTGTTTCATTCGTTATAGACAATTTATATGAAATTATATTTCATCTCAAATGGTCATGCAGTCTGGAATAACTTGGACATTCTGATTGCAGAATCACCAAACGAATAATTAGTAGAAAATTTGATTACCACATTAGTTGTTCTACCACCTTGTTGCAGTTGCAGTAGCACGAAATGATCCATTGCCAATTTTCCGCTGTGCTCTACCAGGATAGTCTGCAAAATAGATCTTACCAGACTTTTCATCATTGTTTTTATTTTATTTTAATTATATTTTATGTCAAAAAACCAACCTTTAACTGTTCCTTTGACGTAAAGTCACAGGCGTAAAGGTTATTTTTTAAATAATCCAGATATTTTTCAGATTATCTGGGTAATGTTCAGAAGTGTGACCGTAAATCCCAAATAAGAACAGAAAGAAAATATTTGACAAATATCTTATCTTTGAATCTGCTTTCTGATACGTATGTTCCAAGTTATGTCTAAAACTTGGCAAAAATTAACATCGCATTAAATAAGTTATTGCATTTCTTTTCATTTAATTCCGTTCCGTAATACACATAATATTTAAGGAAAAATAAAATAGTAAAAGTAAGTTTTACTATTTACGTCAATATGCGAGTCTATATCATCTGAATAACGTCTTAAAAAGGCATAAAACTCTTTACAGAGCTTATTTGCAAATTCTGCATTTAACTGATGAAAATCAAGTACTTACTACGAATGTAGAATTTTATTTTTACTAAATATTTACCTCTATGGATTTCTGACTTCTATGGATTTCTGACTTCTTTGGATTTCATTTCTACACATATTTTATTTTATTTTTACGATATTAACGCGATTATTCAGTCCTAATAGGCCTAATATAAAATCAAAATCGACCTGTCCGAGCGATTTTTCCAAAACCTAGGCGTTTTCAAAATATTGAATTTGTTCCTTAGTTTTCGACCTCACTGTATTTACTTTCCTATCTTACATGGTTATATAGTCACTATTTTTTTTATTTAAAACTTAGTTGAGTCGAAGTGCCAGAAGGCACAAAAAATTAAAATACGTACTTTCAATTTAAAACGAATTGCCTTAGAAAGCAGTTTCTATTTCGAATTGTATCATTTGCTGTTAGAGAACATTAGCTTCACTAATCAGTACAAAGGGCCATAATTGAATGTCAGTAATTATTAAGTCTCATTTCTATTATCCTCTGCAACTGCTGATCAATATACCTTTGTTACTAGTCTTTGGCCGGTATTTTATGTAATACTAAAATAAAGCAGTTTCCAGTAATTTAAAACTTTCCTATATACACATAATTTTATATCAGCATATACATGGTGTTTTTAAAAGTAAGAGTGGGTAAGACTTATAATATATAATGTATTAATAAAGTTATAAGTTCATAATTGAAAATATTTTAAATATGAAATCTCGTTCAGGATACATGAACAATAGATCTTCCAATGCTATTTCAACTTGTCTGTACACTTGACAAATGAACTATCTTGTTTAATTGGTAAGAGAACATTCACGGGAGAAAGGATCGCACTCTCCAATTTTTTGTTACCTTTTAAGAATACCTTGCATAAAATCTGAATTCTATTAAATGCATCAAAACATTTTTTTTTTCTAGAAATCGTACCACAAAAAGAAAAAATATATCAATATAAATCATTGCTACTTTATTTTATAAATTTGGTTTTTGTGATGTATCTGTGTATCTGTATAATTATTATGGTAATAGCTTCAGAAAACTAATCATTGAGAAATATAACCGCAGAAATGAGTAGGTAATTACACTTTATTGATTTCATCGTCATCAAAGGGACATCTCGAGAAGTCTATTGTGGGTCATGACGTGACGTTGAATACAATATTAGTTATGAGGCTAGGTAACGCTTCTCAAATATTCTTCTGCTATTCTTAAGGCTACGAATCGGGGTATCCAACGTAAAATTATAATTATTCGTTTAACATTTTTCTATTGCTTGTTAAGAACGAAATTTATTGGCTCTTTTTAACGAATTATACCCGCAGTGGCTAGAAATACAGACAAAATCGATGTATTTTATTATTCACCAAGTCCGAAAGTTACGCTTTCTTAAATGTTGACAAAAACACACATCAGTTTTGTTTGTAGTTTCTCTCTTGACAATACCATTTATATTCAAGTATTGTTTTCGTTTATATATCTATTAACAACGAAACCGCTTCTTCAAAAAAATGCATCTGTCCTTGACGCAAAACTCGTATAAATGTATATTGTCCGATTATTTTTAGCATTGAGAGTTCATGAGGAATGACTAATCTTAAACTATCAACTGACTGGTATCCAACAATTATAATATAAAACAGTAACGTTAGAACCAAATTCGTTGTGCTATCAACGTTATAAATCTAACCTTTTACTTTGTAAGTTATCACAAATATAAAAATAAATAATATTATTAAAAGTATTAATAAAGTAAAAGTGGATTGCTCGTGACTATATGGTGTTCGCTTCCTGTTTTACGTTAGAAATAAATTAATATAACCGGCAGGCAATATTTTTTAATTAGTACCATCATATTACGGAAGAGTAAATATTAGTTTTGTTTTTAATAATAAAGTTAGTATTTTTTACAAAAAATTATTTATTTTTGTTTCAGGCCGCCGCCATGTTGGCCGAGTATTGGCGTCTCCTATTCCTGCTATGCATCAGTCCAATATTGTTAACGACGTCGATGGATATTAGTAAGTAGATTTTTAAAATACTCAATTAACATGAAAGATAAAACTGACTCTACTTTTAGATTATTTAGTCATTTTTAATTTAGTTGTGTTATACAAATAATTTATTTACAATACTAATAGTACTTTATCACAAATAAATCGTAACAGAGTAAATGCAGATTAACTTATTTAATAAAAAGCATTTTTGTAGAACGGATAAAAGTAGAAATTTAACATTTGGAGTTGAAATTATTGGAGTAAAGATTTTGAAAACATTTTGAACATAAAACGATTTTGTTTGTATTAATTGAATAATATAAGCACCAAATGATTTATAATTGCTAGAAACGTTGCTCTCTATGCTACCAGACGTACTAAACTGGTGTGCAATTGTGGATATTGAAAAAATATGATCAATATTTAAAACTCAAAATTTTTGGAATTAAATGATTAATCTTGATCGTTAGCAAAATTCAGTTTCATCCACCGTGAATAGCTTTTTAAACTGTGGGTGTTTCTTTTATCTACAGACCCTTACACTTATATTAAAATTCATCCTTCTCTAAAATCCCTAAAAAATTTTTGGGGTTTTTGTAAAATGTTCCTGATTTGTAAGTCATTCTAAAAAAACCATAATTTTTTTGCTTTGTTATTTTGAAAATATCATTTGTTACAGAAAAAATTTAGAGTATTTTACATTTTAGGTTATATCTTTTTAATACGATTGCCAATTACTATTGTTTCTTCGATATTCAACGCTCACAGCGCTTTTTGAATGAAATATGATTATTGAGGTTGTTCATTTGAAAGTTCTCTTATAAGGGTGTAATTAACAAACTAATTGAGAGGAAACTGTTGTCGATTTTACTTACATAGAAAAGCTAAAGTATAGCAAAATGGATTGCCATTTAAGTTAAACATTGTGATGAGTTCATTTATTACAAATTGGAAATTTCGTCTCAGTTCCAAAACTATATGAACTGAAATGAAAAGTTCAATTTTTGATCCCATTCTGTTTACTATCTAACAACTGACAGAAAAATATAAAGGCAGCTTCAGTCCCTAAAGCATACGGCATGTAAACGCACTGAGTTTTATTAGGAAACGGATTATAGCGCTTCAGCGGACCCCAAGGAAATGAGAATTTAATGTTTCCAGCCCCTCTGTCTTTGGAGGGTTGCGTTTCTGTGCGAGCGTCGTTTTCGGAAAAATGCAATATTAGTAAAATCTTATTTTTCGACATGAAATGGCGTAAGTAAAGTATGTTGTAGTAATTCACACATACTAAATATGAATGGAGGTTATGTTTTGTAAAATATCATCTAAATCATATACTAAATTCAAGACAAAGGCAAAATTATCATTAACATTCTGTTTAAATGGCCAGTATCGCTCACAACCCTTTCTAACCATTAATCCATTATTTATTTTGACAGCGTAGGTCCTAATAAATAGAAGTTTTAGTTACGTAGTAACAAAATGTGGCCTCGCCTGTAAACAATAATCTCGTATTTTTACACACACCATTGAGGTAACGTAAGTCTGGCGAAGTGTAGCGTCTCGAGTCTTATGGACGGTGTTTGCTTTTAGGGGGTAATGAAAACGATACGTGTTTTTTGTCCAGTTGGCAGGGAACTATAGGATCACGCATTGTCACGCATTATTCTAAGCGCTTTGTATAAAATGTCTTGTTTTATACATTCAATAGAAAAGTCAGAATTTTATTAATATTTGTAGTTTTAGGTGTATTATCTCAAAGTGGTGCACCAAAAGCTCGTTTTTATTATTTTCTCCAAAATGTCTAACGGAGACATAAAACTTAATATACATATTTTATTGATGAAAAATATATTATCTACATATTTACTTTATATCCTATTGACGGAGTGAAACAATTACCTTTATTGTTTTTGGGCAGAGGTATTAAAATTTATTACAATTATCAAATCAAATGAAAAATCCTTTGAGAGGAACCATTACCTATTCTAAAACTCTTTTGCTTCTCAGTAACTTTTGTGTTTCCAACCGTATTAGATTGAAAAAATAAGGCGCAGAAAGTTCTCACTACTATTTGAATATTATTATAATAAAAAATTGACGTGAGATTGTCAGTGTGTTGGATTAAATTAAAAATTCACAGTCCTTCGCAAAGATGCAACCGGAGGAGACATTGGAAATGACGAAGTAGAACGCAAATCTTGTGATAATTCAGATGTGATAAAAATATGAAAATTTGTTGCAAAGTAGTAAATATAGTTATTTCATTAACACAAAACATTTTCAAAAAGTAAAATCTTATTATCAGTAATTTTATTTAGAAATTAAAATAAAAAGTTATTTTATTAACAAAAACATTCTCATAATGAAAACTAAAATGGTATTAACAAATTTTTTTCACCAACATTTTTAATGTGAATAAAACTGAAATAATTTAATATAATTTCGGGAAGATGAAAAGTGATTCCTAACAATTACAAATACCAATATCGATTAATCGCAAACTATTAAACGCAGCTAATAGTACAGGAAAAGTGTCCAAACTGAACTAGAACATAGTGAATTCGTTGAAACTTGACATATACGTTATATACCTATGTTTCAAGAAACTTAAGAGTCCCGAACCGGAAGGGGTGTGTCGGAGCTGCCTATTTGAAAATTCGTGGGAGGAACTAGGTTTTTCACATGTATATTAAAAATTGGCAATTGAACCATGAGAAATTTTCAAAAAATAAGAATATTTTCATTTATAGAGAAATATTAATTTTTGACTTTTTTATTAAATTTTTTTACCAATTTTACGTTTGTTCCCTCCACTTTCTGCTTGTTTATCTGTGAGTATATTCTGCAAAATGAAAAAGTACATAATCATTCTACAAGTGAGGATTATCGAGTTGTTTAAAATTTTATATATATCGAATGAACCACACTTTGTATCTAAAGAAGATCTAAATCGATAGCATCTAAATCTTCTGCGTCGTTTAGATCCTCGATAATTTTATCCATGTATGAATTTAGACATCGAACTCCCTGACAATTTCCGTAAATTTGTGAGCATCTTCAACCTGCTTTTCTGTTGCGGTTGCAGGAAATAAGCTGCAATATTGATTCTGCTGTTGGCACAAAAAGTGTTGTCACAGTTTGTAAGGAGCCGTTAATTTTCTTCTATCCCCACTGTTGTGGATTTTTTTCATTGCCAAGCCATTTCTGAATTTTGTAGAATACTCGTAATGAATATTAAGCGACTGACTCTGAAGTTGGTGGTAATAATTCCAACTTTGATTTTTGTTTGTGCAGCGATTTTTTGAATTGATTATAGTTGAGTGAGACATTTGTGATTTTCCTTGCACCGTATACAAGCAGGAAAAGAGTTTCACCAGTCTGCTTTACTTGTGAGGGGGTTGAATTCTTGCCATTGAAAGTTCTTACTACATTAACTAACTGCATTTCTTTCTGAAGAAGTTTGATGACTTTTAATTTTTCTTTCTGAAATATTCTAGACGTGGTATTATAACCACTGAAGGCATGAGTCAGTAAAATTGTATTTTTCTACTACCGTCTATATAAATGAACTTTGTAAGCCTAGCAACACGCGCGATAACGAAAGTAAACATTCGAGTTACCTGGTTGCTAAGGCGTTGCTATCTACGAAAGTAAAACTTATGCGGCCAGGACAGAAAAGTAGAAAAACAAATTTTAAACGAAATTAATTTGTTCTATTTGAACAAATTAATACAACTAAACAATTTTGTATTAATAAAGAAAGGCCTTTCTAGGAAGTACGCCAACATTTTTGTCGGCACGTAGTACCTACCTACTCCATTCTAAAAACGCTTCATACGTTTGCATATACCTTGCTTTGGATTTCTTGGGGTAAAACAAGGCACAAGCAATATTCCCATTTATATCGCCACAAAACATATGTATTTGTTTATTTTAGTTTGAAACCACCAGAAATTAAAATGTGTAATATTTCGTTGCCATGGAAACAAATTTCACAGGCAGCCTCCTAAACTATAAAATTTATTAAAAACGTCAATTAATTTCATAAAATAATTAGTTTTAAATTAGTAAATCCCATAATTTTTTTCGGTATAGTAGAGAAAATATAATACATTTCACGATGCGAAAACCCTTTTAGGTATTCGGTGTTTTTTGAAAGGTCTCGGCTTCGCCTCGACCATTCAAAAATCACCTCGCACCTTAAAGTAACCTTTCGCATCTAGTAATGTAAATAACTATTTTTATACGTTCTTGTCATTTCTGGATTTCTGACGAAGAAAGAATTTTCCATATAATTTTTCCTGTTCCTGGGCTTATGAAAAATATATCTTTTTCTTCTGGAGTTAAAGTGATTAATAGAACAAGGAGATTAACGTCCTCATCAACTAAGTACAAATATCAATTGCTATTTTAACAATATCGGTGAATCCACATCATTTACAGCTTGTTTTACAAACAATCCTTTGTTTTAAAGAATTTTTGGCAACATTGAAATTAATCGGATTTCGTTTATATCATTTAACAAAAACTTTTCTTGAGGGAGTGCTACGATTACTGAATTTTGCCTAAATTTGGTTTTCACGTGGTAAACATACGTCGTACAAATGTGGATGCAATAAAAATCCACCTTCAAATTACATAAATAATAAGTATAGAGCTACAAAGATTTCGCAATTTTCTTGCTTATTTGATTAATTTCGGTACATTTTGCCTGTACTGTAACCGTGTGACATATCATTGGATCAGGCATTGAGAGAGGAGTTGAACATATATTTTATTTTCCTTCAAATCACCGCTATCTTTGTAAATTGCGAAAAACGACAAAATTTTAAGTTACATATGGTTTTCGGCTATACATATTTCGACGGGACAAAAGGAAATAAGCTGTTCGACGTGCCTCTCGATGTTAAGTTGTCTTGGAGATTGTTGGGCGTGACTTTTCTAACGCAGCGATAAATTCCTATGTAATAATAATTTTTTGTTTACTTTTACTTAATCTACCTCATTTTAAAGTAATGGCACTCAAACCTCTAACATTCCGTAATACGTACAAATCAGGTATCGGCAACCTGCCAGAGCAACCCCGATCCTAAATTCACCTCTATGATTTGTCAAATTGCAAGTCATTGACAAAATTGAAAAAATTGCAAAAACACGAAAACTTCAAATACTATTTCCAAACGAATTTCCGAGAGACTGTTTTGGTAAGAAATCCAAGGTAGAAGGTCGAACTTAGAACTACATCGTGAATTTCACGGTCACGCTCTGATTTTAGGCTCAATAGAAGTGAACGAAAAAGTGTAATTTTGACGCCTATCGTTCTGAAACCACTGAAATCTCTCGCGTTACGTCATTCTGCCATGAAACTGATTTTCGACCCCCTACTAGGAAACTAAAAACATTTGTTTAATCCTGCTCTTGAAACATGCAGTTTCTTACTTGGATACAATACTCGATACAATTAAGTGTCAAAGAGAAGGAAAGGCACTATCGAGAAACAGAAAATTGTTTTGGGGTCCTGAAGTCGTCCCGAGTTCGAAACTGTACTCGGTTCCGTCCTAGAACCGATATTAAGAAATCATTAAATTTCGCTGGATCGACTATAAGGTGTAATCTATCGGACGCACTATAGATTTTTTGGCGAATTTTGCGAAAACGCGAAAATTTTAAACGTTATTCCCAAACTAAAACAGGCCACCGGGCCGCCGTTCTGCCAATAAATCCAAGCTCGAAAGTCCAACTTGAAAGTACATCGTGAATTGTGCGGTCCAGCTGTGATTTTGAGGTCAGCAGATCCTAATTAAAAAGTGACATTTGTGACGTTAACGAAAAATTTTAAAGTTTTGGCAAGACCTGCATGCGCATGAAATTTGGAGCGTTCTGCGCGCGCTTTCGGCCTTTTTAATTTCGCAAAATTTACAAAACTCTTCGACATGGGATATTGAAACGCTAATAACTTTTTATATATTCAAAGAATCGCAACGAGATATAGCCGTTGGGATTTTCTCTACAAGAAGACGCCTATAAAAAAATAATAACCTAACTGCCGGTACCACGTGATTTAGACAACCAATCAAAAATTGGTCACTCTGTTGTCGCCACTGTTTCTATAAGTCATGCTTCATATTATGCAACATGAAACTGATTTTCAACCCCCTATACGAAAACAAAAACATTTCCAATGTTAAAAAGGAAAAAATCGATGGCACAAAAATCAAAATATTTTCCCGATATATTTTTTATAAACTATAAAGTTTTCTACAAATTACTTTACTGTCTTTGCCTTAATTAAATTATTGTCAAAAAAAAACATAATTTAGATTTTAGAAGAATTACACGTAATCGACCTTGCTGGATTTAAAATAGTGTCTGCTTGTATACTGGATAATTTAAGAATCCTTTGCGATATTTTTATAAGATTTCTAGTTCATAACCTATAGTTGAGCAACAGTGGTCAATAAAGTCGATTTTCGAAACTTAATTAAAACACAGTTTGTTATTTTAATTATTAATTTAAAGCAAAATTAACGTATTTATGTATTATTATGTCGATTACTTTCTTCGCATGCTCACTAAAAAGCGGCAGTTTGTAATTTAATAATAAAAGTAAAATAATTATCAGCTAGAAATAAATTTAATATTCTTCAAAGAACTCGAATTTATCTGTGTGGTTCCTGTTTATCAGATATCTCTTTTACAGCTCTAGAAACATCTATTATAAAATAAACAGTAAATTGAGGGCAAAATAACAATTTCATTATTTTATGAAAAATAATACTTATATAGCTTCACAAAATAATGGAATAAATAAAACAAATTTGGTAAGACAATACGTAGGTACCTACTTGTTGAAATTGTTAGCATGGTATAGAGATTAATTACATTCTCGTTATTGGTTTACGAAGTCCTACCTTATTATTATAATTGATTTAACATATTAATTACATGTGGTCAGAAGATTCTTTTCTATTTCATAATGTAGGAGTGTTGTGAACGACGTTACCGTAAGTGCGATGATTACATGTGGTGTATTTATTATTATTATTATTATTATTATGCAACAGGCCTTCCAAACCCCGCAAAATTTCTGGTTAAACGATGTTAGCGACGTCCAAAAGGTCCAGTAAAGCAATTGTCGTCGGCGGCATCTCCCAAGCGAATTCTTCAGCAAAGGACATTTGAATAGATAACACGGCTATTTGTTGCAAAATATTTTTGAAAAATACATGATCTCTTAATGGTTTCACGAAACTAGTACATCAAATTTGAAGTTTTGACAGATGAAGTAAGAATGACCATAGAAGCCTCCGAAACCGTATTTTGCACCAACTTCACTTAAAATTGTCTTCATTGCACCGATATCTAGGGACACTGTTAAATAACTAGATAGGGGGTCGTTTTGATAGCCAGATACCGTTCTCATGCGGTACTGATTAATAGAACTTAATTTTAGCTGAAAGACAAGGATTAAAATAAAAGGAAATAATTCTATGCTGAGCAATGTTCGTTCACTACACGTTAACACCACAGATAATACGACCCCCTTTATCCCTGAAGACTCTGAAAGTCTTGTGCGTTAAGTGATAACAATAAGTTGTGAAAGAAGATATTAACCACGAAGAGGCATCTTCTGCTAACTGATCAAATTATTCACAATGATAGATCTGCGAAGCACAACGATAACTTTACACCAACCTCGACAGTAGTACTTAGCTGCATCCTAATAGGATTGCATAGATGTTCGAAAGAGATTTACTTTCTCGGAAAATTACAATTCATAAATTTATTAATGGGTTTAACGATAAATTACTGAATTTAGACTTGAAACCTCTTCATGCAACGATTTGTTGTGTATCCTCTTTGTATATATGCCCACTTATACGAATAGAACCTTGAACCCTGTTGAACCACATCCTATAAGCGTGTCAGATCTTCTCAATTGCAATCGTGGAACATGAAATAAAAATATAGGTCGAATTTCGTCATCTTTCATGAAAATTGTATCAAAAAATTAAATTTCCCAAGTGTATGCAGCAGGATCGTGAATGCATTACATATCAGAAAGCAGTCGTGTGCAACTGGATTTTTGGATCTGTTGTCCATAAACGTTCTGATGGCATGGCATGACATCCACTCCTTCCGTATTTCACAATATAAATGATTGTTTTGGCCTCGGTTTTGGCATTCTTGTGATTGCATTATATGCATTGAAAAATAATTGTATTATTCCACTTCGTTAAGGTAATATGTGTGAGAAATTAAAATAGCCCGATAACCTAACTGCTCAAAAGAGTCCCTTGCCTTCTCTTTGAATTGAACTTTACATCCAGAAAAATATTGTGAAAAAATGTAATAAAATAATTTATGTTACGAACGAAATTTTATATTTCGTTTGCATCGTGCAAACCGTTAAGCTGAATGTAAGTCCTTATGACTGAAAATATTTTAAAAATTAAAACTTTTATAAATGGTTTAGGTAAAAAATAAGGTTCTACAACATTATCACAATCCTTAATTCCCGTTTTCTTCAAAAATATCTTTGCCGGTACTACCGGCATATTGAAAAACAGAGAGAACACTTTTTTAATTATGCCTTTACTGTCAGATCTACTATTAAGGTGTCATAGTCAATATTAGGAAACAAAGGAAACCATGACTTTTGTTTAAACAATTTTTGTTAATATTTATTGATTTACAGTAGCTAGAAAGGTGAACATTTGTGTTTCACTGTATTTTTTCGCATTCATCTGCTCCCTTCTTTCCTATGTATTAATTAGTTATTACCAATATTGTAGATTATAAAATTTCCTAGTTTTCTTTAAACAATTTTTATATACGGTCATTTGCTTAAAAATGAGGTCAAAGTGTCAAATATTGTTTTAACGGCAATTTTTCCGAAATAACGCATTATCGGTAAGGATACTTTTAGAGAAAACTTGCACTAATGATTATAGGAACCCTTTCTACAATATACAGGGTGGCTATTTTAAGTGGACCATTTGACCATATCTCCGTTATTATGATAAGTAGGTAGAATATAATTTTGTATGTACAAACATCAGCATTTTAATTGGCCATCTTTTAACTAAAATATAATTCATGCCCTTAGCCTATTTGAAAAGTTATCGACAAAAAAGTAGAAATAACCATATTTTTAAGTGCTTGTAACTTTCTTATTTGAAGAGGTACTCGAAATTTTGTTTAAGGACACTTGTGTTAAAGAATAACAGGAGTTTGAAAATAACGATCGATTCTCAGTTGGCTTTGGTACAGTTGGGTGGATATTTTTCTTCTCTTTAATTTGATGTACCATAGTAGTAGGTGTGTAAAATAATTAGGTTCTCCAGATTAAGAATATTATAAATGATACGCATATCATAGTATGGTTATGATCATACGCGAACGGTAATGTGGCTATGTTTATGTCAATATTCTGCCAATTTCAGTTGCTATCTATTAATTTATAATAATTATTATTCCGGTCAGTTCAGTTTAGATTTTCATGTAAATAAATTTCGCAAACGATGAAATGATATAACTGATATATGTATTGTTTACACGAGATATAATTTACGTTCAATATTGACTTAAGAACAGTATGGAATCAAATCAAATTTCTAAATAGAGTTACATCTAACAGATCTTATTTTAAAAATATCTGCATCAAAATAACAAATACATAATTAGATACGAATATGAAAAAACTTATTTATAATTAAAAGGAAATAATAACGTGTAAAATACATGAAAAATTTGTTAAAAAAATTATCGTAGATGTTCAAAAATATTTCAATTCTGTCATATGCATTCATCATACTTCTTTACTGGCACTTTCTAACATAACATGTTTTTTAAATCTTGAACATTTTCCACTACTTACAGATACTTTATGTGTGATATAACCCCAAACAAGAAAATCTAGAGGTATTTATTCGGGTAATCGTCCTGACCAGCAAATTGTACCATTAGTTCCCGTTCATCCATAAAGAAATATTTCGTTCAAATGATTACACATGTTTTTGAATTATGTGCAGGGTCTCTGTCCTGTTGAAAACATTTAAAATTTAGTCTTGCTTGTAGAATTAAATCATTCATGAAATCTGCAAACTAGTTACTTAGAAAATATAGGCCCTAGTATCTCTGCTTCCAAAATACTCAACCATATTAATATCTACCAAAGCGCTCCTGAAAACCGCTAGGTTTATGCCACCTCGTCTTTTAGTCAGTCCAACGTATATGAACGTTGTTTGTAAATCGAGATTCATCAGACCAATGTTTCTTATCCATCTAGCGGTCAGTTGTTGCTACTAACTGTCGAGACATACAATGTTACTGTGACAGATAGCGACTTTATTAAAGTACCAAAGAGCAGTCGACCTCTAGCCCTCGTGGACTAAACTATTAATAATAGATAGGATTATAGGAAACAACTATTCAACGGACTAAAGTCCCGACTTGCGTTGTATTATACCTACAAATCCAAATGGGTAGCCAAATTTATTATTCGTCTTTTCTACACCAGACACAGACCGGTTTCGAACTTTTTGTGTTCTCGTCAGTGTGCCATAGGTAATTGAAAAAAAATTTTCAATTACCTATGGCGTAGAAAAGACGAATAATAAATTTGGCTACCCATTTGGATTTGTAGGTATAATACAACGCAAGTCGGAACTTTAGTCCGTTGAATAGTTGTTTCCTATAATCACATCTATTATTAATAGTTTAGTCCACCAGGGCTAGGTCGACTGCTCTTTATTACTTTAATAAAGTCGCTATCTGTCACAGTAACATTGTGCGTCTCGACAGTTACTAGCAACAACTGACCACTAGATGGATAATTTTGTCCACCATTGGGATAATTTTATCCTTCGCTGTTATTACACTGAACTTTTATACATCTATAGGGTTTAAAATTATTGGTTTCACAATTTATCTAGCTGAATTTTTGCTGATAAAACAGTTTCTCTCAATATTTCTCGACAATTTTTCTTCCATGGTTTTATCCTGGATAAAAAAATAAAAAAGGTAATAATTAATTACATTTATTTCCAACTGATTTTATTAATAATACATCAGTAAATGTGTTACAAGGGTCCGCAATTGGGTTAGTTGATTATGTAATAAACTTAATACAACCTAACCTAACATTATTAAATTAAATTTAATAAAGCCCGTATCCTTGAGGTCATCCTGTTGTTTGAATATAATATAATATTGTGGCTAACATTTAATAAGTCATATAAATAATTTCGCCGAATGTTTTGAGCAATATCATTAAATGAAAAACTACATTTTATAATTTGCAAAGATGAAATTGTGTTGAAGAAATGCTCTAGATACATAATAAGCATACGAATATTTGGTCATGAAATGAATTTCATAAAAATGTCACTTCGTGATTGATACGCACTCAAGAAACATTCTATATGCTTAATAGTTTCCGAATTTGTTAATAATTTCTATATTAGAGCATAACCATATTTTTTTTTTGAAAAATAAATATTTTCCAAAATTGTTTAAAAAAACGAAAAAAAAAGTAATTAGTACAGCAATTAAATATAATAGCTAAATGGAGGCAGACCGTTTAACTTCCTGCTAAATGATCAAAAGTAAATGTTGACGTACGTAAGCTATACTTATTGTTAGTCTTAGGTACAGGAAGGCATTCAGCGTATTTGTAAATGAAAGAAGCTAAAAAAGTACCCAATTAAATAAACAATAATTACTGCCGTAATTGCAAATTACACGCTTAAAGGAAAATGGCGTGACACAGTAATTACGTATTTAGGATTACCCATTAAGGGTGCGTGCTAACTGCGAATTTCATGTCTATCTGACTTTAAGTTGGGGATTTGAATCGTTACAAGATTTCTGGGTGGTAAGGATATTTTCCCGTTAAATGAAACTGGCTACATTGAATTTAGTTACGGTCCTAAAAATTATCAATGGATATTAAAAATGTCGTTTATATTTTACTTCTGACAAAATTGTCCTTGGCTATAAAATAATAATAGCTGATCAAAACATACACATTTGGTTCCTTTATGTTTATTTGTTGTTTTCCATTTAATTTTGGCTCGTGGCCATATTATTTTCACAACATCCAAATAGCAAGTGTGACGGGTTACCAGAGAGCTATGAATCGCCTAAGAAATATACAGCGTGTCCCACTTTTAATGGCCCCCCCCTTCGCAACTCAGTTATTAGTAATCCAATTTTAACCAAATTTGGATCGGTGTCAACGACCTTTGGTGTGATCTTTTTGAATTAAACAAAATTTATTTTTGTCAGTGGCGTGCATTTTTATTAAGAAAAAAGGGGTCGCTTCTTCGAGAACTCATATTAGGCATTTTTTTACAGAAAAACTAATACAATATTATTAATCAGCATGCTTTAGAACCCCCATGCCGAAAATTTCACAACATTTTGATTAAGGGTTTCCTAATAACGGGCCCAGTGAAAATACATTTTTTCAGTCGTAAATAACTGATAACTTGAAAATGGTTTGTATTTCGAAAAAAAGTAATTCTTCATTTTCAATTTAAATTGATTTACACTATCTCCCCATGCCTTCAAAACTTTCAAATGCTGCAAGCAAAAATTTTTCATTGGACGATAAAAAAATATTTTAACCGGTTCTGTATTTTTTGGGCATTAAGTGATAAAAAATGATCTTATGTGATAATAAATCAATTTTATACCAAAAGAACAAAGGTTGGTCTGATATTAAATTAAACTATTTTTCGAAAAATAAACCGTTGTCAAGTTAATTATTTACGACTGCGGCATTTCAAACTTTTGAGCACATGATGTGATAGAGTAAATCAGCTTAAATTGAAAATCACGAATGACTTTTTTTCGAAATACAAACCATTTTCAAGTTATCAGTTATTTACGACTGAAAAAATGTATTTTCACTGGTCCCGTTATTCGGAAACCCTTAATCAAAATGTAGTAAAACTTTGAACATGGGGGTTCCAAAGCATGCTGATTAATAATATTGCATTAGTTTTTCTGTAAAAAAATGCCTAATATGACTTCTCGAAAAAGTGACCCCCTTTTTCTTAATAAAAATGCACGCCACTGACAAAAATAAGTTTTGTTTAATTCAAAAAGATCATACCAAAGGCCATTGATAGTAACCCAAATTTGGTTGAAATCGGATAACTAATAACTGAGTTGTGCTGTATATATTTTGAAACTAAACCATTATTAAAGTTAAAGCTTAAAACTCAACATAAAATTATAACACTGATGCAGCTTCTATAAATACCAATACACTAACGACTCGACCTGAGTTTCACCAACCAAGTTGACATCATCTAAGTCCAGTGTTAGTATTAAAAAAATTTCTAGCGTAAAATGTACCTTAGGGCACCCCAAATTAAACCACGTAAACGGTTTTGTGATAACTTTGTTCATTCTCTAGATATAGTCCCGAGACATCAACTTTGGGACACCCTGTATAACAAGAGGTCTTTGACGTTGCTGATTTTGAATATTTTGTGAAAATTCAAAAATTTTGTTTTTTGGAAAATATAATAATAATAATAATAATAATGTGTCTTTATTTTTCATTATTAAAACAAATGTTACATTTATAACTATTAATGGCGTGGCGATATTCGTATAATACGCTCTTCCATATAACCACCCATAGAAAAAACAAAAATAAATACAAATATCAAATAAATAATAAATATTGCAAACAAAATAAATAAATAAAATATGCTAGAAAAACTTAAAAAAATTCAAATTTCTAACAAAATAGCTTGAATTTCTTGTTCGGGGAATTTTTTGGGTCGCTGACGAATTTGTTATGGAAATTGGAAAATTCAGTATGGCGAATATTTCAGGTTATTTTTAGAACTATTTCAGTTGACGGATTTGGATCATTGCACCAAAATACACAAGAACATAGTAGCAATAAGAATTTTAAGCTATTTCGTTAAGAATTTGATATTTCGAAAGTTTTTTCATCCAAGCGGATTTTCTGAACAAAATTTTCTAGTTTTCACAAAAAATTCAGAATGAGCAAGCTCAAAATTCCTTAGTTGTACATATTTATTACACGATTCTTTAAACTGTAATAAAAAAATGGAAACTCCTCCATATTGGATTTTCCTCTACGAATTCTCCAGTTTTCACAACTAATATGTAATCAGCGAACCCGAAACCCTCAGCCTCTTTTTAACTCTTTAGATAAATAATTGAGCATTTAGAAACGTCTGCGATGATACAATTTTCCAGGCATTCCATAACTATTTAAAAAAATGGAAAATTCCGCACAGAGGGATCGATAGAGAATATATTATTATGACGAGTAAAAACCTGAATTTATCTTCATACTTCAATACGTCATTGAAACGCTCTTAATATTTATCCGACTAAAACTACAATAAAATATGCTACTACTCCACGAAACATTGTAAAATAAATACTTTTACAATAATTTATTTAATTTGCCAGATTATGAGTGTGTAGAATATGTATCAATTTAACAAATTTGTTTACGTAGATACTAATAAATGCTATTGCATGACTGACGACATAATGTAAAGTAATTACTTTAACAATTTTAATAATTCATCATGTTTGTTGAACTAATATTTCCTTTCACACTTTATTTTCGTTCGCTTTAGAGTCAATAAAAGCGATTAGTATTATCTATCAACACCATCTTTAATACTGTTTATATGTACGACGGAATGACCAACGATTTACTTAATAAAATAATGTCTAAGTTTCTAATATACTAAGTGCATTTCAATTTTATTATGGTAGCAAATGTATTTATCTGATCGGAAACGTGACATTTTCTGAATTGACCATTCAGATGACAGTTTCGTCCTAGATATAAATAAAATATATTATTATGAAATTACTGAAAGCATTGTGAACTCAACGGTATTAGTATAGTAATAATTATTAGTATTAGGATAGGAATAACTTGATTAGCAAAGTAGTCAACTTTTAGAATCTGTAAATAAATTGAAACGGTTGGATTTTTTAAAAAATATGCCGCTCTGAATTTCAACCAAAATATTTAATATTTTTTCCCATTTGTTAACCACTTTACGTAAATATAATGTTTTCTCGAAAATTCTTAAAATGAGATATGTATTATATAATTTTCCTAAGTTTGGTATAATATCTAGATAATATTTTAGTTTTAATTCAAAGAACGATTACATCCTTACCTTTTAGTGCAATTTTTAATCATCCAGATTTTACCGTTTCCCCCAAATGATATAATATGAAGGGCCCTATATAGTTATCGCAGAAAATGTGCTGAACAGTTAACTTAGCATAAAGCCGATATATACATTTGGGTGTGATTTTACGTTTATCGTGAACATGAAATTATTAACGATATTGAAGGCCATCAATAGGAACAGCTTCAGAACAGGATAGGTTCATAATTCAAGTTGTACTGTAATGGTGCTTATTTATTACGGTGCTTTCTTTCTATATACTTTCGTAATCTTTTTATACGGAAATCTCGGGCGCCAGTCCTTTAAAGATTTTTAAGTGCAAAGAACTACACTTTTTTGGCTCTCCTATTGGGAGAACAACCCTGAATAGCGAAACAGCTGAGATACGGAATAGCCAGAGGTCGGAGCTGGAGGTCTATCTAATGGACTTCGACCATACTGCTCAAACGGGTTAATCAGAAATAAATGACAGAAATAATAACTCGTGAATTTTACCTCTTTAAACTAACGTATTTATTCAGCAATATTTGGAAACAGATTAATTTACTCTAAAACCTCCACGACTGTACAGTCGAGTGTGTATAAAACTATTTCAAAATGATTAAAGACAAGTCAAGCTGGCAATCAAGAGTCTTTACACGATTTTACGGCGGAATGTTCGGAGATGTTGGATTAATAACTTATTGTGTACGACAAGCAAACGGACCTTTCCACTAGGAAATATTATAAACGGCCGGCAATCGATTAGCGATAAATATTTACGTCTTTTACTGGTATTTGAAAATACGGCGAACTACTGCCACAAACGTAGAGCTATTTTTGAACGGCTATTTTATTTACAGCAAGGTTTCTGGTCACCCTGGTACATTGACACATCACAGATCACCCGAGCGAGAAAATCTAATCAGTGACAGCACATTTAGGAATGACTTTTCTAATTACAGTGGGTTTTCCGGAAACCCTTGTACTATCGCGGCCGAAAAAAAGTAATCGACTGATTTTCCCGTTGTAATTATGGTTCTATTCAGTGTCGCATCAATCCCAATATTTTTTTTATTAGTGTCAACGTCATTGCCATATTAAGCAAAAATAAATTTTGTATTATAATAATCAAGTCTTATCATGTTTTGAATGAAGAAGAAAAAGGCTACATCGAGGGCTACATCATCGCGAAACTTGGAGAAGGGTGGTCTCAACAACGAATAGCAAGTGAAATTAATTGCAGCAAAAGTACGATTCAAAACTAAACAAAAAGTGGAAATAAACTCATGATCTGAGCAGGGCAGTGGGTTCTGGGCGGCCAAGAAAGAGTTCTCTAGAAAACGACAATACCCTTGTTAACTATGTGAATTTAATTTCTCTTCTTTTTCTTTTTTGGGATTTACTACCACATTCCTTTTTAATTTAATTTAAACCCATTATCTAATTCTATTGAAGCCAAAGAGCAAACCAACTTCCCAGCGTCTGTTAGGACAGCAAGAAAACGGTTGCGAGAGCAAGGTCTATTTAACTGTGCCAGTGATAAAAAGCACCGACTAACAGATGATAATAAACAGGCAAGAATGCAGTTTGCAAATACTTTTATTGATGAATAAGATCGTTACTGGGAGAGAGTGGCCTTTTCCGATGAAAAGATATTTCAGTCCTGCTACAATGGTCAACTGCGAGTTTACTGTCCCAGGGATCATAAGTTTGATGAAGAATATTTGTACTAAACAGATAATAGCGGAAGGTCTGTCTTTTTGTTTAGTTTTTGAATTGAGCATTTGCTGCAATTAATTTGACTTGCCATGCGTTGTTAAGACCACCCTTCTCCAAGTGTGGTGATGATGTAGCTTTTTTCTGCTTCTCTCAAAACCATACTAATTAATTGTTTTCTTATAATTAAAAAATATTAACAACTTATTTCTTATTAGTTTTTTTTTAATAAATACGACCCCACCAATGATTTCTTGTCAAAATAATTTAATTGACATAACTGATGTAAACACTCCCATTTACAAAGGAAAATTTTTCTAAAAAACATACTACTTGATAAAAAATCGATTACTATTTTTCGGCCGCGATAGTACATGGAAACCTCTCAGATCACCCGAGCGAGAAAATCTGATCAGTTGATGCACAATTTATGAAATAATAAAAAGAATCAACCAATGGAGGTATTAGTAATTAGCTCTAGTTTACTTTGGTAGCAAAATACGGCGATACTCACGGAAAATAAGATCTCTCAATATCTATACTTAACTGAAGGCAGTACCTGCAGAATGTAGCAGGTTACGTTGAATTCTTACCAATATTATATTCAAAGAAATTTACTATTAAAAACTCGGAGCGGCGGTACGGAAATATTGACGGCTTCGGATTGATCTTCAATTGCTGGCGGTAGATCGGATCTGATGCGGCGGAATGTCTCGGACTGAACCTGGACTGCTGCCGACTTTCTCGGAATGAGAGAGGAATGAGCGTTTCTCTTCCTTTTGTAACCTTTATGACTTATCTAGGTCGCGTGATAGAGGGGCGGTCACCGACTTGAAATGAAGGATTCGGATGCACAACCCGGCGTAACTTGCAGAGGTCCAGCGGATTATGCACTTAGGCGCATCAATTCAGAACGTCTATAACCGGAAATGAGCTACTTGCAATGTCTATACTATATTGCAAAAAGAAACGGATTAAAACGGGCAAGCATTAACATTTTTAGTAACGAATGATTTTTATTTCCGACTCGGCCATTATTTATAATAATTCTCGGATTTTGCTTATACGGGGGATTGTCGAAAATTAATCAATTAATTACTTGATTGCTTGTTTACCAGCGGACTTTTTAACAACTCATTAATAACTTAATTAAAACAGGACTTAGTTACTAAAACAGCGGCAGGGTGTACCCAAGTGACGGTAATATTTAAAGCAAAACTGAACATTCCTTGATTGGAAAAATCACTTCGTTACAGTACTCATCATGGTTTGGATTAAACCGAGGAAGGGGAAGCTTATGAAGACAACAAAGGCAATAGAGATTCTTGATTGATTATGGAGACTGGAATTTGATTTAGCCGAGGGATTTTTTTTTAGGGGATGATTTTTAACAACAGTTTGTTAAGTGGATGGTATCCTTCGAGCTATGTAGTCAGCTTAGCTACTACTGTTAGTGTGAATTTTACTCTTATGCACAACAATGCAAGTTTTCATATGGCTATTAAAGTAAGAAAGTGACTCAAACAATCAAATATCAATTTTACCATTGCATTGCTCCAACTTAACCCTATTCTGAAAATTATCAACAGCTTTTTGAAGTGTTTGTACAACCAACGTACAAGAAGAGTTGAATAATTTAAAGTATTCGCTAATTACTAAACGCCAGAAAAGGTCACAATCGTTATTTTAAAAATATATATGCATAGTCTTTTGAATGTTATAAAAACTTTTAGTTAAAGTAACAGAAATATGGAAAACAAATTTAAAGTTTTTGTGTTATCTGTTTAGATAATGCAACAATGCAATCTTTTTTATGAAAAATTTTAATTTAAATATAAGTAACATCTCTAGACCATTGCGATGTGTGTACTTTCGGAATGAATGAACGTGTGGCCTTGAGCCGAAACCCACCTTAACAAAATCATTTATTATTATTAGTCACAAAAAAAACATTCCACACTTAGCACGTAAAAGCTTTTTTGCATATTTCACACCTTATATTTCCCTATATTGTTGGGAGTAATGACGGAGAAGACTTTTTCCATATTTTAATGTGATGAATATATTATTATATTTCTGGCTTGCAGCAGTTTAAAACGATCTATCTATACTGGCCTTTTAATTGCATGTATTTTTTAATACAAGCTTTTTCACCACCTATACTTAATTTGATGAATGGTGAATTAATAATGGATAATATTATCCATGGAACATATCGGCAGCAAACAACAAAGAAATTAAGAGAGATAAATTATTGGGGGAAACAATTAATTAGCTTCATTAGTGGATGTGTAATTTCCTCTCAGAATTCGCTCTGATCTGGCTATCGAAATTTGAGGGAGGCAATTTCCGTAATGGTTCATTAACACTGACTTTTATAAATTCAATTCAATTGAAAATGTTGTCAGCAAAATTACTGTTTACTCAGTAGTACATGAAATCAAACTTTTTATAAAAAAAATTCCCAAGCCAGAAAATGTGAGAGTACTGAGTATTGTAAAACAATCAAATATTAAATAAAATATTAACTTTCAAAATAATTTTGGGCAATCATATGCGTTTAGTTTTTTTAACAGTTTTTTTTATTGTAACTGCGAAAGGAAACTCCGAAACCATCATATGAGTTTCCTTGCATTTTTTTTACTTAAATAGGTAATAATTAAAAACATTGCCATAGTCAAAAAAATACCCCATTCTTTACGTGAATGTCAGTTGAACAAGAAGTGTTCCTGCTTTTGATTACAATTTCTAATAAACTAATTGAGTAAAAATCATAGGTCACATTATTACAACCGGCAGATCCAACTTCAACGCTGTATATCTTTCTAAGACATCGATTGATTCTCAACCTTTTTAGTATCGCGACCCACAGAAAAGGCCAATTACCTTACATCCTATTGGTAATTATAAATTAGATTATTAGAGCCTAATAATGTGTTTTATATCAGTTTAAAATATTTTGCATTACTAACTAACCTGACTAGCTTGCACTTGCAGAACCGGCAAAAAACAAGCTCGAACATGTATTTAGTTAGTTTGTCCTACTCTAGCTATAAACGCATTGCGACAGAAATAACAGAATCATTATCAATTACGTACCATTATCGGAAACAGGTTGAATGGTTTGCTGCTTCATACTCTGTTAAAGTGTCTTGTTTATTATGCACAATTTGCAAGTTTTATATAATTGGAGAGATGGACAAAAATGTGACAAAACGAATTTCCCCTTCTCCATACGGTGAAACAGCGAAGAAAAAGATTTACACTTATACAACAATAAATAGTTAAAATATGGATTTACTTCACTGAATGATAACCCGCAATGTGTTTTTAATTTGTATCTCAGGAAAGTATGAAGCTTTCAAAAATACTTTGGCATCTGAAAACAAAACACTTATCTTTAAAAAGCATACCATTAGAATTTGTTTATCGTAAATCACTTATCTTAAAAAGTCAACAAATTTGTATTGGCAAAGTGACACGGAACGAGACCGCAACATTTTTAATGTCCTATTTAGTAGCAAGAGTATCCAGGAAGTCGAAGCCCCACCCGATGGCGAAAAATCTCATTCTGCTCGCTGCTATTGATATGGTCGATAATATGATAGACTCGGAAGAAGCAAACAAATTAAAAACTAATCTAATTTCAAATGAAATGAGAGTTTTTTGCTATTGCTATTAGACGAATCAACAATTTGTCTGATACGAATGCGATGGACCAATTAAAAAAACCATGCTATTTTGCAAATCAATACCAAAGCATGCGTGCAACTGGCCAAGATTGAGACAACAAAAGACGAAAATGGAGAGGAAAAATGTATTGCGGTGTGTAGATACTGATGGTGCAAAAATAATACCGTCAAAAATAGTGGCTTGATAGTAGAATTAAAAAACATTATGTTACAGATCGAATGGGCACATTTCTTTCTTCACAAACATGCGCTAAGCGCTTGCTACAAAAAAGGAGCCAGATAATTTAAGAAATTTTCGTCTGAAGCTGCAAAAATGGTAAATTATGATAAAAGTCGACCGTGGCAGAGTAGATTGTTTTCCACTCTAAACGAACAAATGGGCACCAAATATGAGCTGCTTCTCCATACTAAAGTTAGATGGTTGTCATGAGAAAAATTTTTAACAAGGCTTTTTGAATTGCAAAATGAATTGAAAATATTTTTTAAGAATCTGAACATTTCTTTTTCAGATTCTTTTCAAGATATTACTATTGGCTTACTTATGAGATACATTTTCACATTTGAATGATGTGAATATAAGTATGCAAGGCTGTGACAAAAACATTTACTATTGACAAAGTGGATGCTTTTATTAAAAAAAACTTATCGTATCTAGATTATTCGCCCCAAAAAACGAAATTTTGACTCGTTCCATTTAACTTACAGTGACAAAAATTCACAGTCCTTCGCAAAGATGCAACCGGAGGAGACATTGGAAATTACGAAGTAGAACGCAAATTTTGTGATATTTCGGATGTGATAAAAATGAAAATTTGTTGCAAAGTAGTAAATAGTTATTTCATTAACACAAAACATTTTCAAAAATTAAAATCTTATTATCAGTAGATAGTTTTCTTTAGAAATTAAAATAAAAAGTTATTTTATTAACAAAAACATTCTCATAATGAAAACTAAAATGGTATTATATAAATTTTTTTCACTAACAAACATTTTTAATGTTAAAACTAAAATAATTTAAAATAATTTCGTGAAGATGAAAAGTGATGAAAAGCTAATAGTACAGGAAAAATGTCCAAACTGAACAAGAACATAGTGAATTCGTTGAAACTTGACATATACGTTTAGAGAGTCCCGAAACGTAATGGGTGTGTCGGAGCTGCCTACTTGAAAAATCGTGGTTTTTCACATGCATAATAAAAATTGGCAATTGAACCATGAGAAATTTTCAAAAAATAAGAATATTTTCATTTATAGAGAAATATTAATTTTTGACTTTTTTATTAAATTTTTTTACCAATTTTTCGTTTGTTTCCTTCATTTTTTGCTTGTTTATCTGTGAGTATATTCTGCAAAATGAAAAAGTACATAATCATTGTACAAGTGAGGATTATCGAGTTGTTTAAAATTTTATATATATATATTGAATGAAACACACTTTGTATCTAAAGAAGATCGGAATCGATAGCATATAAATAAATAATTTTATCCATGTATAAATTTAGACATCGTACTCCCTGACAATTTCCGTAAATTTGTAAGCATCTTCAACCTGCTTTTCTGTTGCGGTTGCAGGAGATAAGCTGCAATATAATTCTGCTGTTGGCACAAAAAGTGTTGTCACAGGTTGTAAGGAGCCGTTAATTTTCTTCTATCTCCACTGTTGTGGATTTTTTTCATTGCCAAGCCATTTCTGAATTTTGTAGAATACTCGTAATGAATATTAAGCGACTGCCTCTGAAGTTGGTGGCAATATTTCCAACTTTGATTTTTGTTCGTGCAGCGATTTTTTGAATTGATTAAATCTGTATGAGTTGAGTGGGACATTTGTGATTTTCCTTGCACCGTATACAAGTAGGAAAATAATTTCACCAGCCTGTTTTACTTGTGAGGGGGTTAAATTCTTGCCATTGAAAGTTCTTACTATATTAACCAACTGCATTTCTTTCTGAAGAAGTTTGATGACTTTTAATTTTTCTTTAAGAAATATTCTAGACGTGGTATCATAACCACTGAAGGCATGAGTCAGTAAAATTGTATTTTTCTACTACCGTCTATATTAATGAACTTTGTAACCCTAGCAACATGCGCGATAAAGAAAGTAAACATTCGAGTTACCTGGTTGATAAGGCGTTGCTATCTACGAAAGTAAAACTTATGCGGCCAGGACAGAAAAGTAGAAAAACAAATTTAAACGAAATTAATTCATTCTATTTGAACAAATTAATACAACTAAACAATTTTGTATTAATAAAGAAAGGTCTTTCTAGGAAGTACGCCAACATTTTTGTCGGCACGTAGTACCCAACGTAGTACCTACCTACCTACCTCCATTTTAAAAACTCTTCATAAGTTTGCATATACCTTGCTTTGAATTTCTTGGGTTCTTGGGGTAAAACAAGGCACAAGCAATATTCCCATTTATATCGCCACAAAACATATGTATTTGTTTATTTTAGTTTGAAAACCACCAGAAATTAAAATGTGCAATATTTCGTTGCCATGGAAACTATTTTCACAGACAGCCTCCTAAACTATAAAATTTATTAAAAACGTCAATTAATTTCATGAAATAATTAGTTTTAAATTCGTAAATCCCATAATTTTTTTCGGTATAGTAGAAAAAATATATTACATTTCACGATGCAAAAGCCCTTTTAAGTATTCGGTGATTTTTGAAAGGTCTCGGCTTCGCCTCGACCATTCAAAAATCACCTCACACCTTAAAGTAACCTTTCGCATCTAGTAATGTAAATAACTATTTTTATACGTTCTTGTCATTTCTGGATTTCTGACGAAGAAAAAATTTTCCATTCGACCATTCAAAAATCACCTCACACCTTAAAGTAACCTTTCGCATCTAGTAATGTAAATAACTATTTTTATACGTTCTTGTCATTTCTGGATTTCTGACGAAGAAAAAATTTTCCATATAATTTTTCCTGTTCCTGGCCTTACGAAAAATCTTTTTCTTCTGGAGTTAAAGTGATTAATAGAACAAGGAGATCAACGTCCTCATCAACTAAGTACAAATGTTCGTCTATTATTTAATATTTCAATTGCTATTTTAACAATAGGCGAATCTACATCATCTACAGCTTGTTTTACAAACAATCCTTTGTTTTAAAGTATTTGTGGCAACATTGAAATTAATCGGATTTCGTTTATATCATTTGACAAAAACTTTTCTTGAGGGATTACTGAATTTTGCCTAAATTTGGTTTTCACGTAGTTAACATACGTCGTACAAATGTGGATGCAATAAAAATCCACCTTCAAATTACATAAATAATAAGTATAGAGTTACAAAGATTTCGCAATTTTCTTGCTTATTCGTTTAATTTCGGTACATTTTGCATGTACTGTAACCGTGTGACATACCATTGGATCAGGCATTGAGAGAGGAGTTGTACATATATTTTATTTTGCTTCAAATCACGCTATCTTTGTAAATTGCGAAAAACGACAAAATTTTAAGTTACATATTTACACTTGGAGTAGTTTTCCACACACACCAAAACACTTTTGCACACACTCGACGCGCGTTTCGCCAACCAAGTTGGCATCATCGGGAGATGATTAAAACTGAGTTTTAATCATCTCCCGATGATGCCAACTTGGTTGGCGAAACGCGCGTCGAGTGTGTGCAAAAGTGTTTTGGTGTGTGTGGAAAACTACTCCAAGTGTAAGTTCTACACCAAAGGTTCCAACCCCTCTTCAGGAAGTTACATATGGTTTTCGGCTATACATATTTCGACGGGACAAAAGGAAATAAGCTGTTTGACGTGCTTCTCGATGTTAAGTTGTCTTAGAGATTGTTGGGCGTGATTTTTCTAATGAAGCGATAAATTTTTTTGTTTACTTTTGCTTAATCTACCTCATGTTAAAGTAATGGCACTCAATCCTAGTCTAACACTCGGTAACACGTACAAATCAGATATCGGTAACCTGCCAGAGCAGCCCCGATCCTAAATCCACCCCTATGATTTGCCAAATTACAAGTCATTGACAAAATTGAAAAAATTACAAAAACAGGATAACTTCAAATACTATTTCCAAACGAATTTCCGAGAGACTGTTTAGGTAATAAATCCAAGGTAGAGGGTCGAACTTAGAACTACATCATGAATTACACGGTCACGCTCGGATTTTAGGCTCAATAGGAGTGAACGAAAAAGTGTAATTTTGACGTCTATTGTTCTGAAACCGCTGAAATCTCACGCGTTACGTCATTTTGCAATGAAACTGATTTTCGACCTCCTACTAGGAAACTAAAAACATTTTTTTAATCCTGCTCTTGAGACATGCAGTTTCTGACTTGGATACAATACTCGATACAATTAAATGTCAAAGTGAAGGAAAGGCACTATCGAGAAACAGAAAATTGTTTCGGGGTCCTGAAGTCGTCCCGGGTCCGAAACTGTAATCGGTTCCGTCCTAGGACCGATATTAAGAAATCATTAAATTTCGCTGGATCGACTATAAGGTGTAATCTATCAGACGCACTATGGATTTTTTGGCGAATTTTGCAAAAACACGAAAATTTTAAACCTTATTTCCCAACGAAAACGGGCCGCCGGGCCGCCGTTCTGGCAATAAATCCAAGCTCGAAAGTCCATCTTGAAAGTACATCGTGAATTGTGCGGTTCAACTGCGATTTTGAGGTCAGCAGATCCTAACTAAAAAGTGACATTTGTGACGTTAACGAAAAATTTTAAAGTTTTGACAAGTCCTGCACGGGTATGAAATTTGGAGGGATCTGCGCGCGCTTTCGGCCTTTTTAATTTCGCAAAACTTACAAAACTCTTCGACATGGGGTATTGAAACGCTAATAACTTTTTAAATATTCAAAGAATCGCAACGAGATATAGCCGTTGGGATTTTCTCGACAAGAAGACTCCTATAAAAAAATAATAACATGACTGCCGGTACCACACGATTTAGACAACCAATCAACAATTGGTCACTCTGTTGTCGCCAGTAGATAAGTAATACCGGACCAGGGTCACCCCCCACCACTTTTGCGCCCCCCACCACTTTTTTTGGGGTGAGGGGCAATTAGAGTGGGGGTAATTTGTAATTGCATAATTAGTAATTTGTAATTGCGTAATTAGTAATTTGTAATTGCGTAATTAGTAATTTGTAATTGCGTAATTGGATTATTTCGCTGTAATTAGACTAGTATAATTGCAATATATCTAATAAATGTAATTAGTCTGGAGGGGGGATAATTAAAATCCAATTGTCGCGAGAAATGAAAGTAATTGGATTATTGCGCTGAGAAATGAAAGTAATTGAATTATTGCGCTGTAATTGCGTAATTAGTAATTTGTAGATGTGTAATTAGACTATTTGCGCGTTAATTACACTATTTTATATAGTCTGGAGGGGGATAATTAAAACCCAATTGCCGCGAGAAATGAAAGTAATTGAATTATTGCGCTGTAATTGCGTAATTAGTAATTTGTAGATGTGTAATTAGACTATTTGCGCGTTAATTACACTATTTTATATAGTCTGGAGGGGGATAATTAAAACCCAATTGCCGCGAGAAATGAAAGTAATTGGATTATTGCGCTGAGAAATGAAAGTAATTGAATTATTGCGCTGTAATTGCGTAATTAGTAATTTGTAAATGTGTAATTAGACTATTTGCGCGTTAATTACACTATTTTATATAGTCTGGAGGGGGTTAATTAAAAAACCCAATTGTTGCGAGAAATGAATGTAATTGGATTATTGCAATTAAACTAGTATAATTGCAATATATCTAATTGAATTGATACAATTATATATTAATTAGTACATCAATTGGAGAAATGAAAGTTTATTACGCTGTAATTAGACTAGTATAATTGCAATATATCTAACATAATTTCACGAAACAGGTGCCTATCTGAAAATCAAACCACTCGTATTTCACATACCCTACTGTCACTGTGCCTTTACAAATTATTAAAATTCCAAATTGTAGGTAGTCTTCGACCAGCATTCCATTTACATCGCATTTATTTCCTAATGATCAAAGATTAAATCAGCTTTTTAGTTTTTACTGTCGCATATCTTGAAACAAAATAGTTGGTTAAATTTATAGCTCCCATTTGCGACAGACAAATATGTCTGCATAGAGGACCCAGCGCTACGTAGGCCAGATGGCTCACGCGAACGGTACCTGCCTGAAATCGAGGTAATGCGTAATTATTAATATTGTTACATTTTATTGTTTGGTGTCTTTAAATCGGTTGGGGGTTTACTGTTGCCTTTGTATACATTTAATGACTACCTTAAACATACAAAAATTAATTTTTCATTGATTTACAGCATATTAATTTACAATCTTTAACATATAGGGTGTACCGATTTGTACGAACCAAACTTTATGTCAACTGAACCTATTATTAATTTTATATTCAATATAATCCTCAGTATTGCCTTTCAACTTAAACATACAATATTAATTTTTCATTGATTTACAGCTTATTAATTTACAAACTTGAACATATAGGGTGTATCGATTTGTACGAATCAAACTTTATGGTGTGATAAACTACCAAAATAATATGAAAAAAGTTCATATGTAAATGTGGGCCGGGAACACATAGTTCCGAGATACAGGGTGTTAAAGAAACATGTAAAATTTTGTTGTTGTTTGAAACACTGAAATGATGGCACACTATATTGCGCTCTAATTAGACTAGGTGCAATTTCTCGAAATTCTATGGTTTATTACCTTATAGAAAAGCAGTATATCTTAAGATATATTTACAGATTAGTATACATCCAACTTGACGGCGTTTTAACAAAAGCAAGCGGAAACGATGACTACTTTGATAATGCATTAAAATGCAATATTTTAACGGAAATTACAGCGATGCTTTAATAAAGCTCTGGATAATTATATGCCTCTTTTAATCTGTTTTACAGAATAATGGGGATGGCTCTCTTCAACCGTCTGTAAAACTATTTAATGAAACCTAGTTAAAAATTCAGTTCCATAAAGAAGCTACGATAATTTATGATATAGTTAATCACGATCCATTTTATTATTCAACTCAAACATGAAGTCTGATAGAAGACATTAAATCTGCCATTGAAAGATTGTCTTGTAAACTAGATGACATAAGGAGGGATTCAAATAAAATACACATTAAAAGATTACATTCAATTTATTTCCTATTTTTATTACATAGCTAAAAATACCTTATTATAATTAGATTTCTGTAATTGCAATGTATACGCTTGTATACTAAAATATAAGGGCAGGTAGTTACACCTTTCAACAAAGCATCAATATTTGTTAACTGTATAATAAATAGGCGAAATAAATCCACAAAAATCACCTGTTAGTACAAAGCCCATAAAATATTTTTCTTTTGTAAAAGGGAGGGGGTATATTCTGTAGATATATAGAGAGTGATAGGAGTTGTCACAACCATTATTAGTAGCAATAGACTCCTAGTGAACACGCGAAATGTATAAGTGTACGTCTTGCAGTAAAAGTTTTACACGAAGCTACAGTATGCGTCGTCATCAGAAAGAGTCGTGTGTGAGTTTACGTGATAATGGACCTCCAGCAAAACAATTTAAATTTGATTCAACCCCTTCAACATCCGCAAGTATGCAAACATGTGATTGTTGTAATGTGACGCTGACGACAGCTCAGATGCATTCCCATAAGAGGTCGTTGCAACATAAGGCAAATGCATGTGTTCCTTCAATGGATGGTGTAAGCATTATCCAAAGCGCTTTCAAATACAGAATTATTTCATATCGAGTGCATAGTGAACATAATCATCTGGACTACGTAATGTTCTTTAATGAAATCAAACATAAAATTTTAAATCTGCTAGAAGAAGCGATACAAATACATATGGCAATAAAAGTAAATCTGGAAGTGTTCGCCAAATACATGATACAAAGTAAAGAGTTAACGGATATGAAATCATTTAATACAACCAACAAAATTTTGGATCAAGCTATGAATTTAAGTGATGTTTTGGATAGTTTTGTAGAAGAGATGATTACCCAAACTACAGAGTTTCAAGAGCGAGATTCAGGTGTGTAATTATTTTTATTAACGTATTAGAATTGCATTTAACATTTGCATATTTTTTAGGATGGGCCCTGGAACGAATCGAATTTGTTGAAATTAATGTGAACAAGTATAGTCCACTGCGTGGTTCATCATATATAAAATTACCAAAATTCATTGAAAATAAGAATGCAGTGGTAAACGTACACAATCAAGATCAATGTTGTTTTGCCTGGGCGGTGACTTCAGCACTGCATCCTGCAAATGGTCGTACATCGGACTTATCATCATATCCACATTATTCACAAGTGTTAAATGTAACAGGTATGGATTTTCCAGTAAAATTGCGAGATATTTCAAAATTTGAGGAAATGAATAATATATCGATAAACGTATACGGGTTAGAGGAGAAATTTAAAAATAATAGAATGGAATATGAAGTTGTAGGTCCTTTACGTTACTCGGGGAAAAAGCTGCGTATCCACTTAAATTTATTGCTAATTTCTGAGGTGTGTAATATTAATCACCATTGTACGAACGACTGCGCTAAAACTCACTATTGCTGGATAAAAGATTTGTCTAAGTTAGTTTCGCGACAAATTTCTGCAAGCGATCATAAAAAATATTTTTGCGACGGTTGTTTGTTATATTTTAATACCGAACGTCACTTATTGCAACACCAGTCACACGATTGCAATCACATTTATACAACAATACCTACTACCCAATTTCGAATAGATAAATATGGTAAACAAGTACCCGAGAATATGTTAAAATTTGAACATTTTGAAAGGCGAATGCAAGTTCCATTTGTAGTGTATGCCGATTTCGAATCAATTTTAAGTCCTATAGATACCTGCCAACCCAATCCAGAACGGTCTTTCGGGAATAAAACTTTTAGACATCAGCCACATTCTTTCGCGTATTTAATAAAATGTTCGTTTGACAATTCCCTAAACAAGTTTGAGTTATACCGGGGTTCTGACGCCGCCAAAGTCTTCGTATCACGTATCGAAGCTGACTCGAGAGATATCTATAATAGATATATGAAAGATATAGTCCCAATGGCTAAGCTCACAACACAACAAAGACGAGACTTTGAAAACGCAACCGTATGCGGTATATGCGAGAAGGCATTCGAAGACGGTGACGTGAAAGTTAAGGATCACTGCCACTTAACCGGAAAAATAAGATTTATCGCTGCACATTCTGTTTGCAATTTAAATTATAAATTACCAAATTTCATACCGATTATATTCCATAATATGAGTTCATACGACGGACATTTATTCATTAAAGAGCTATGTGCACATAACGATAGAGTGGAGGTACTAGCGCAAAATAAAGAGAAATACATATCTTTTTCAAAACACCTTTATATGTACGATTACATTAATAAGAATGGGGAGAAGAAGAAAAAATTTCTACAATTGCGATTCATTGATAGTTTTAAGTTCTTGTCAACATCGCTACAAAATTTGGGTGACAGTTTAAATGATGACCAGTTAACTATAACCAGAAGTTTTTATACGGATAACAAAGAATTTCGTTTAATGAGACAAAAGGGTGTATTTCCATATAGCTTTGTGGATAGTTTAAATAAGTTGAATAAACCAGATCTACCATCCAAAGCCGAATTTTATGATAACCTAAATGATCAGCATATATCCGAAGATGATTATCAACGGGCTAAAGATGTGTGGAAGTTGTTCGCTTGTCAGAATTTAGGCGATTATTCAGATCTGTATTTGAAAACAGACGTATTGCTTTTATGTGATGTATTCGAAAATTTTCGGAAAATCAGTTTAGAGAAATACAAGTTGGATCCTGCTCAATATTTTACAGCTCCCGGATTGTCGTGGGACGCTATGTTAAAACTGACAGGAGTAGAGCTAGAATTATTAATTGATATAGATATGATTAACTTTTTTAAGAAAGGAATTCGTGGTGGAATAAGTCAGTGCTCTGAAAGAAAACATATCGCAAATAATAAATTTCTTACCGATTACGATTCCAACGAACCCTCGTCGTTTATAACTTATTTGGACGCCACAAACCTATACGGCCACAGTATGTCTCAATCGCTACCGACAGGTTGTTTCACCTGGTTGTCCCAACAAGAAATTATAAACTTAGACATTACGAATATTCCAGATGAAAATCCGCGCGGGTACGTTTTCGAAGTAGACATTCATTATCCCAATGAATTACATGATCTACATTCGGACCTCCCTTTCCTAGTAGAAAACATGATTCCTCCTAATGCAAAATCGGCAAAGTTGATTCCAAATTTGTTTGACAAGAAAAGGTACATTGTACACTATAAAAATTTGAGGCAGGCCATGGATCACGGTTTGATGGTTTTAAAGACTCATAGAGTGCTCGCATTTAATCAATCTCCCTGGTTAAGAAAATACATCGATTTAAATACGGAGATGAGAAACACGGCAACAAGTAAATTCGAAAAAGATCAATTTAAATTAATGAATAATGCAGTTTTCGGTAAAACTATGGAGAATGTGGATAATAGAAAGGATATAAAGTTGGTTACGCATTGGGAAAGTATTAGAAGGTCCTTTGGTGCAAATGCTCTTATAGCCCGGCCGAATTTTAAAACTTGTTCGATCTTTACAGAAGATTTCGTCGCGATTCATATGAACAAACTAAAAGTAGTATACAACAAGCCAATTTATGTAGGGTTTTGTGTTTTGGAATTATCCAAGACGGTGTTATACAATTTTTTCTATGACGTGATAAAAAGAAAATTTGGCGAAAATGCTTCCCTGTTATACACCGATACGGATTCTCTGATTATTAAAGTTTTTACTGATAACATTTACGATTTTATAAAAGAGAACCCCGATAAATTCGATACATCCAACTATAAAGAAGGAAATAAATTTGATGTTCCTAAAGGTCTGTCGGTTTTAGGGAATTTTAAAGATGAGTTCCCCGCCGACCCGATTATTAGTTTTTATGGGACGGGGGCTAAAGCTTACTGTATAAAATCTATGAATAGTGAATTAAAAAAAGCCAAGGGGGTAAAGAAATCAGTTATTAATAAAAATTTGTCAATAGATGATTATAAGAAAATAGTGGAGCGGGGTGGGTTAATATTAAGAGAAATGAATACATTTAGAAGTTATTCGCATGACATTTACACAGAAATGAAAAATAAGGTGGCACTATCTCATTATGATGATAAAAGATTCATCATTCCTAATACATTTAAAACTTTACCATGGGGGCATTGTGACATACCAATATTTCAAAATGAGTTGGCCGTAATAACTGATACAAATAATGTTGTTGAAAAGGAAAAATATGATCCTTTAGATGCTTTACTTGCAGCAATAGATGAGTTAAGCCAGTCACAATAACATTAGCATATCAAATAAAATTTACATTATTTATCGGGTTAAAGTTATAAAACTGGAAAATTCATACTAAATGTGAGATATTGTATTATATTTCAATAGATTTATTGTGTAATAAAATATATATTTATGAAAAAAAATAATGTTTTTTAAGTTAAGTATTTGTAGTATATGTAATAAACTTAAAAATATTTTTATTTTGTTTACAATTTAACATTAAGGAAATAAATTAAACAAATATTAATTGAGTACATTCGTTTTATTATTTATTTATTATACATAAAAATATTTCATTTGACATAACCTTATAATGATACAATAATATATTTTCTAGACAGTGACAATTTTAAACAAGAGAAGCTCTATGAATCCACGAGTTGTGTTCTTTAGAGAGTCCAAGCCATTTTACAAACACTTTATTTCCTTGCTTTTTTAAAACATTCTCTACTAGATATACATCGGGGTATTTTGCCTTTAGTAGCTCCATCTCATAAAAACACCCCTTGATTGGATGTCCAAGCATGTCTGCAAGCAGGTAAGTTGTGGGATTTGTTATGTTTATCTTGACAATTTTAAAAAGTTCTGTTGAGAAATTCGGTGTAAACCCTTTATCAAATACACCTTTATACTTGCTAATACGAACTACGTCACCGAGGTGGAATTTCGGTTTGAGAGCAATTTTTATGTTATTATATACATTTAAATGTGTAGTTGGTGTGACATCAACAGGTTTCATACCAATTGTACGATGGACTTTGTTATTATAACTTTTTGTAACATTGGGTAGGATGTCGAGCCATTTATATTTACCCATAGCTGAGAATTCTTTATACAACCAACTCTTTAATGTGCGGATTACTCGTTCAACAATTGCTGCTTTTTTTGTGCTATATGTAGAATAATGATTAATTTCATGCTGCTTCATTAGTGCGGAAAACTTTCTGTTGTAGAATTCTGTACCATTATCAGTCTGTAAATTTCTTGGCGAATAATTTGCTTCTTGAATAATAGTCTGCATAGTCTTAGTAACTTCCACAGCTGTTTTATTTTTAACAGATCTGGTCCATACGTACTTGGAATAGCAGTCAATCACTACAAGAATATAACGATACCCTCTATTTTTATCAGCGTATGGTTGCATTTCGGCTAGGTCTGCTTGCCACAAATCACCAAACCCCTTAATTATGGTTCGCCTTCTACGAAAATTTCGTCGAGCATTTCTATGTAACTCGTTAACAACTTGTAATTTTTCGCTGCTAACCTCCATTATAAAATTGTCTTCAGCTATATATCAACTTCAGGCATTAGTTCTGGTGGAAATGCTAGGCCTCCGGATTGTACCTTCTTTGGTTGGAGTTCGGTGGCAATATGCTCTAATTTGGAGATTCTAGTGATTAAAGTATTGTGATTGTTTATGGCCGAATGTTTAACTTCAGAAATTGCTTTATCAACATATTTCCTCATTTCTATTTTCATTTTCTGCATCCTATCATTATTTTGTTTATTGAAAATAGTGCGATTTTCTTCTCCACTTTTTAAAAGTCCCACATCAACATATTTTTTCATTTCCTCAATAATTACATCGGTTGTATCAAAAATAGCTTTGGCAGCATTTTCATCATTTGTTTGTAGACGCTTGTTAACGTAATTACATGTTGCACCATCTTGATCATCGACAGGTTCCCCTAGATTATTTTCAATATCATAGTGATTATCTCTGGTAAGTTTAAAACCCACGCCAGGTAATCCACGATAGGCTATTAACTTACTTGCACTAATTCTTTTGCTGCGTCCAAATTTGTCAATTGTGTTGTTTACAGTAGACATTTCTGATTGCGTCTGATCCATTTTATATATTTCAGGCTATATAATACTTATTGAGTATGATGATACTAGGTATTATATCTTTAATACACTATTTTTTCCTCCCTAAGTTCTGATATTATTTCTATTATTTCATTGTCGTGGTTGTTATTTCCAGCCATTTTCGAACCCCATAAGAGGCGTAAACGAGCCACAAGTTCACTAGGTTTATTCCAGTAGATATATTCTTTATCTTTATTTCTGTACAATTTGTGGGTAGGTACACGTTTTAATCCATAACCACTTGTTGACGATCGTGTCACAATTGTAGAAGATGTTAATGGTTTGAAAATTTTGTGAAATTTTTCACGTTTAGTGGTGTTATAACCACTCGCTACATTGAATTTTTTATACGGCGCTTTTGTTTTCCTTAGTATTTCTCCATATATCTTACTCCATTCATCGTCGATAACACTCTCTGTATTATCATCTAGAATTGGCGGACGTTTTAGAAATATTAGATCGTACAATTTCGGATTACCTAGATACACGCCAAGTTTCTTATTGCCATACCACAGTGTAATATTTCCATGGGAAAAACGTATTTCAGCATTGCCCATCAGCAGTTTGCCTGTCTTGGGATCTACACGCACTCCATATAAACTATCATACTTGGAATTACTCGATTTTACATTCTGTATATGTCTTTTTACAACCTCACGTCCTTTTTCTAGTTTTCTAGCTAGAGAAGTTTCAGATACGGGGGTTGTTCTTATAGACGATGGTGGTGTTTCCATAATGGGGGTATAAGGTGGAACATCATCACCGCCTACATACTTATCAGATCCTTCTTCAGAAGCACTCTCCCATGGCACTGCCCTCTGAGTAGACACCCTTGATGATGATGATGGTTGTTGGGTATGTGGTTTGTTCTCCGCTGCTGAAGATATAGCATTTAAAGGTTCAGTTATTGGTTGATAGATCTTTTCAAGTGTTACATGCATCTCAATATCTTTGTTCTTAATAGAGTTAAACTTCTTACGTACCGCATCTGTCGCCTCAATCAACTGTCGCTTGAGGGCTATTTCACTATTGGGATGCACAAGATTGTTATATTTTTTATTATCTTTGGTAACCTTCATCTTAGCGCATACGTAAACGAAGTAACCATACGAAGTCTGTGGCTCAAGTGAAGTTTTTATTAAAATTCATTATGGATATATGAAGCTATCAAACCCTTTTCTATATCGCCCACCTTGTACTTCTCTATCCTTATCAATCACTAGAAACCCATATTTGTCATTCCAGCACTCTGCACACATATTTTGAAATACTGTAAACGTTACATCAGGTGACACATGATCGGAAAATATGTGGTGAAGGTTCATGTCATCCTGTTTAAAGACAATAATTAAATTACTATTGTCTCTTATTAGCTGCTTCGGTATTCGAGAATATGTTTGACCAAGATAAAAACAATCCACATTTCTATGGCGGCCCATACTAAAATATGCTCTTATAACATCTTGCTTCTCACATATCACATCGTCAAATATAAATAAAGACTCCGGTTTTGCCTCGGATGGTTCCACTATTTGCGCTCCATTACTAAATGTATAAAATCCTAACCCCTCAATCGGCGCTAGCACCTTACGCAGATACTCATACTTGGGTTGATTTATAGACTTTGAGTATAGGTAAATGTTTAAAAAGCGTAAACCTAAGCGATGGGTGATCAGAGATATTAAGACATTTGTTTTCCCACAATTCGAGGGTCCTATTATGAGGGCACGTACAGTTGAAGGTAGTAGTGGTCCATGACGATTATGAGCGCTTAACCCACGCCCAACTTTTTCATCCAAATTATCTATGGAAAGCGTTTGTTTCTGTTTCACAATGTGCATTGTATCGCAGCTAATTGGTATATAAATAGACATGTGACTTGCAACTCTTATTTAAATGGTTTCCACCATACGATACACACGTGAAAAACATATGAAGCGCGGTAGAGGATTAATTAATTCCCTGATTAATAAGCTTCCCGTCGAGTTGCATTTGCCAGGTTATCAATTTTGTGGTCCAGGCACAGATTTAAATAAACGGCTGACACGGGGTGATCCTGGCATAAATCAGCTCGATAAAGCGTGCAAGCAACACGATATTGCATACGACAAAAACAGCAGTAACCTAGCAGCCCGCCATAAAGCAGACTATCAGCTTGAACAGGCTGCGTGGAAACGGGTGAAATCCAAAGACGCAGGACGTGGAGAAAAGGCCGCTGCTTGGTTAGTTACAACTATAATGAAAGGAAAACAACGTCTTGGTATGGGATGTAATTCAACAATATCTCGTAACCCAATAAGGAAGCGAATCATCAAGAAAACAAAGAAGGGTAAGAAGAATGTTAAAAAGACAGCATTTGGATCTGGGATAGTACGAAAAGTGCGTGACACACTGCGAAGTGCTGGAGGCAAAAGAGTAAAAGACCAAACGAAGGTGACTGAAATTGCTCTAAAAGCTGCACGTCGATATATAAAACAGGCCGGTGGGAAACGCAATATTCGAACACCTCGAGTTATACCAATACCAAAAGTTGGCGGTATTTTACCTCTAATACCCATTTTTGCTGGATTATCTGCATTGGGTAGTTTGGTGGGTACGGCTGCTGGTATTGCTAAAGCTGTAAATGACGTAAAAAAGGGTAGAGAAGAATTAGCTGAAGCAAATCGACACAACAGAAGTATGGAAGCAATAGCTATGAAAAGTGGTAAGGGGATGTATATGAAGCCATATCGAAAGGGAATGGGCCTTTATCTAAAACAGAATTCAAAAAACTAATAGACTCCCTACCTCGGAGACCTCTTACCGACATTGATCTTAAATATTATGCTAAGAAAATGAAGGTAGCATACTTTCGGGGTGTATTTATGCGCGACTCACTACCAAGACGTGGCCCACATTACAATGAATCTGCAATAATCAATTTGGATAGTATATATGGTCCTGGGACACATTGGGTGGCATATAAAAAACGAGGTAGTTTAGTAAATTACTTTGATAGTTTTGGTGATTTACCCCCACCTATAGAATTAGTTACATATTTCAATAACGATTCAAGGAGGGCCAACCAAATATTCTATAACTACAAACGTGTACAGAATTTTAACACAGTGTGGTGTGGACATTTGTGTTTAAAGTTTCTCTCTACGAAAGAAATATAAAACGCCATGGAGCTGAAAACTATAACCCCAACAATGGATCGAGAAGGTATCAAGCGAATGGGCCACTCACTAATTGCATTCTCCCGTTTGCGTAGTCTATTGAAGATGAGCAAACAACAACTTGCTGATATGCCCAAAGAAGTGATGATTGGGTTGGCTTCACATGAAATTGCATTAGTATGGGATAAGCTACCTACACATCTTCAGAACGATGTCGATATAATAAAATATCAATACTGTACAGAACATTACCTTAACGATCATGAAGGCAGTTTTGATGCTAATGACGGTCCAATACCTCGAAAAATGTTTTGTTGCTATTGTAAGGTAAACGATGTAAATGTGGCATCCAATAACAATGTAAATATATTACCATCAAGTTCAAAGAAGAGGAAATTATACCATTATTGCTGCAATCCGCAATAAATTGGGTAACGCAATTTAATTACATCAGTCATGTCGTACACGTTCACACTAACGAGCCGCTTAAGTGTGCTAAGTGTCAACTTTAATCCACCCATTGAACTGGATAGGAGCAGTCGTCATGGGTTAGGCTTAATTGGATTCTACTCTTACAACTCCATATTCAATGTGGATGAAACAAATAACATCTTCCAATATAGGGTTAGTGCTAAAGATACATTCACTACTGTTCACATACCTCTGGGGGCTTATGAAATTGATGAAATCTATGCAGCAATGTTGAAAGCTATGAATATTGATGGAAAGGATTACACGCAAATATTCACTTTACGAGCAAACAACAACACCCTAAAGTGCGAGATTTTGTCAAAGTATGAAATAGATTTTAGACAACCAAATTCCATAGGAAGTCTGTTGGGATTTGGACCAATATATTTACAACCAAATAAAAATTATGAATCAACACAGCCTGTTGATATTATGAAAGTAAGGATGATACGTGTAGATTGCAATATTATTTCTGGAGCTTATCTGAATGCGGAAGAGTCACACACTCTCTTTGAATTTGATATAGATGTTGAGCCTGGCTACAAACTTACTAGAGAACCTACAAATATCATATATTTACCTGTTAGACCTAAATGGTGTCAGTTAATAGATAACATCACGCTACGTGTGCTGGACGACAACGGTGATTTGATCAATTTTCGAGGTGAGAAAATTATTGTAAGGCTAGAATTGAAGAAAGTTTGATATCACCAACCAAATGGGCTTTCGATATAAACAGCGACAGCAAATACATCACCATCAATATGATACTGTAGCGAACAATAGTGTGGATAAAAAGAAAGGGAGATGTGGAAAGCAATTCATTCAAAGTCTATACCTTAAACAGTTAGGACATAGATTGTCAGCTGAGGATCAAGCCTTTTTAAAACATATTGGATTAAAACTGCGAAAATATTTGCCATAATAATGGTGGCGGCTGCAACTAGTGAAAAACTTGAGGTGTTTGATGAACCTGTGTTGGATCATTCCCTAGTTAGCCTACATGAGCATACATATAAGCCATATGGTTCCCCATATTACAGAAACTCTGATGAAATACGTATCCCCATCAATTTTCAAGATGTTATACTCGACATTTCAGAAAGTTATATATACATAGAAGGAAAATTTACCCCTAGTGATGCCACAAAGCGTTGCTATTTATCCAATAATGCACTAGCATTTCTCTTTGAAGAGACACGTCTGGAAATGGGTGGTGAACAAGTAGCAGTAGTTAGAAGACCTGGTATTACTACAACAATGAAAACTATGGTGTCGTATGGGCAAACGCATGCACGCTCATTAATAACAACAGGTTGGGGTCTCAGTCAAAATAGACAAGATATTTTAGATACCACCAGTCACGTGTTCAGTGGCAAACTACCCCTTAAGCTCCTTATGGGTTTTGCAGAAGATTATACCAAAGGCATTCTGAATGTGAAGCAAGAATTAATTATGATAATTGCACGCTCATTTAAAGACTCCTATATCGGTGAAGTTGATGCGGAGTTGGAAATAAGCAAAATTGAGTGGAAAATAAGACATATTGTACCTGAAGATCGACAAAAGTTAAAATTATTGAATCGAATTAATAAAAGTGGTAATAATGCCAAGGTTAATATGGTCTACCGTGCATGGGATTTTTATGAGCTTCCCTGTCTACGTGATACTACCTATGACATATGGGCTCTTAAACTCTCCACCCGTCTTGAAAGTCCACTTTTCATCCTTCTTGGTTTTCAAGACACTGATCAGGCCAATGATAGAACAAAGGATGTTACACAGTTCAAACACGCAGACATAAATAATATTCGACTATTTCTAAACTCTGAAGTTTATCCATACGAACGTTGGAATTTAGATTTCGATAAGAAGCTCGATTCTGCAGCATATTATGCTTATGAGAACTTCCAACGTAGTTACTATGATAAAGATATGAGCGAACCCATGATGGATCTTGGGGAATACAGGAAGAATCCTTTGTTTGTCATTGATTGTTCACACCAACCTGTTGCAGTGAAATCATCTACAGTCGACATAAAAATAGAATTTAAAACACGAAAAACGAAATTTCCCGAACAAACTCGAGTGTATGCACTTATACTTCATGATACATATTTAAGTTATAATGCATTAGATGGCTCGGTTCAGAATGGTTTTCTTGATGTCTAGTAAAAACATTTTATCAACAATAATCACGATGTATATGCAAATATTTATTTTCCCAAAATGTAATTGTGTATTTAAAATAAAACTGTTTAATTATACTATGGTATTTTTAGTTGTGTAATAAAAATAGGAAATAAAATTATTGTAATCTTTTAATGTGTATTTTATTTGAATCCCTCCTTATGTCATCTAGTTTACAAGACAATCTTTCAATGGCAGATTTAATGTCTTCTATATAGAACCCAGTTTTTTTTAATTAAGCTATGGGGAAAATAAAGTTTTGCAAAAAAAATGATCTGATCGTTAAACAAATACCGATATAAATGTATCTTAACGTATCTTTCTTATCTAATCAATCTCGTGGGAAAGGTCGATCGAAAGACAGGGGTTCCATTTGATAACAATCAATATTTACCGACTATAATGTCTTCCTTAATGTCCCTTTTACAAAAGAAAAAATATTTTATGGGCTTTGTACTAACAGGTGATTTTTGTGGATTTATTTCGCCTATTTATTATACAGTTAACAAACATTGATGCTTTGTTGAATGGTGTAACTACCTACCCTTATATTTTAGTATACAAGCGTATACATTGCAATTACAGAAATCTAATTATAATAAGGTATAATATTTTATGGGCTTTGTACTAACAGGTGATTTTTGTGGATTTATTTCGCCTATTTATTATACAGTTAACAAACATTGATGCTTTGTTGAATGGTGTAACTACCTACCCTTATATTTTAGTATACAAGCGTATACATTGCAATTACAGAAATCTAATTATAATAAGGTATTTTTAGCTATGTAATAAAAATAGGAAATAAATTGAATGTAATCTTTTAATGTGTATTTTATTTGAATCCCTCCTTATGTCATCTAGTTTACAAGACAATCTTTCAATGGCAGATTTAATGTCTTCTATCAGACTTCATGTTTGAGTTGAATAATAAAATGGATCGTGATTAACTATATCATAAATTATCGTAGCTTCTTTATGGAACTGAATTTTTAACTAGGTTTCATTAAATAGTTTTACAGACGGTTGAAGAGAGCCATCCCCATTATTCTGTAAAACAGATTAAAAGAGGCATATAATTATCCAGAGCTTTATTAAAGCATCGCTGTAATTTCCGTTAAAATATTGCTTTTTAATGCATTATCAAAGTAGTCATCGTTTCCGCTTGCTTTTGTTAAAACGCCATCAAGTTGGACGTATACCAATCTGTAAATATATCTTAAGATATACTGCTTTTCTATAAGGTAATAAACCATAGAATTTCGAGAAATTGCACCTAGTCTAATTAGAGCGCAATATAGTGTGCCATCATTTCAGTGTTTCAAACAACAACAAAATTTTACATGTTTCTTTAACACCCTGTATCTCGGAACTATGTGTTCCCGGCCCACATTTACATATGAACTTTTTTCATATTATTTTGGTAGTTTATCACACCATAAAGTTTGATTCGTACAAATCGATACACCCTATATGTTCAAGTTTGTAAATTAATAAGCTGTAAATCAATGAAAAATTAATATTGTATGTTTAAGTTGAAAGGCAATACTGAGGATTATATTGAATATAAAATTAATAATAGGTTCAGTTGACATAAAGTTTGGTTCGTACAAATCGGTACACCCTATATGTTAAAGATTGTAAATTAATATGCTGTAAATCAATGAAAAATTAATTTTTGTATGTTTAAGGTAGTCATTAAATGTATACAAAGGCAACAGTAAACCCCCAACCGATTTAAAGACACCAAACAATAAAATGTAACAATATTAATAATTACGAGATAGTTAATTCCCTATGACAAAGTCATTATAGTGGGTCCTCTATGCAGACATATTGTCTGTCGCAAATGGGAGCTATAAATTTAACCAACTATTTTGTTTCAAGATATGCGACAGTAAAAACTAAAAAGCTGATTTAATCTTTGATCATTAGGAAATAAATGCGATGTCAATGGAATGCTGGTCGAAGACTACCTACAATTTGGAATTTTAATAATTTGTAAAGGCACAGTGACAGTAGGGTATGTGAAATACGAGTGGTTTGATTTTCAGATAGGCACCTGTTTCGTGAAATTATGTTAGATATATTGCAATTATACTAGTCTAATTACAGCGTAATAAACTTTCATTTCTCCAATTGATGTACTAATTAATATATAATTGTATCAATTCAATTAGATATATTGCAATTATACTAGTTTAATTGCAATAATCCAATTACATTCATTTCTCGCAACAATTGGGTTTTTTAATTAACCCCCTCCAGACTATATAAAATAGTGTAATTAACGCGCAAATAGTCTAATTACACATTTACAAATTACTAATTACGCAATTACAGCGCAATAATTCAATTACTTTCATTTCTCAGCGCAATAATCCAATTACTTTCATTTCTCGCGGCAATTGGGTTTTAATTATCCCCCTCCAGACTATATAAAATAGTGTAATTAACGCGCAAATAGTCTAATTACACATCTACAAATTACTAATTACGCAATTACAGCGCAATAATTCAATTACTTTCATTTCTCGCGGCAATTGGGTTTTAATTATCCCCCTCCAGACTATATAAAATAGTGTAATTAACGCGCAAATAGTCTAATTACACATCTACAAATTACTAATTACGCAATTACAGCGCAATAATTCAATTACTTTCATTTCTCAGCGCAATAATCCAATTACTTTCATTTCTCGCGACAATTGGATTTTAATTATCCCCCCTCCAGACTAATTACATTTATTAGATATATTGCAATTATACTAGTCTAATTACAGCGAAATAATCCAATTACGCAATTACAAATTACTAATTACGCAATTACAAATTACTAATTACGCAATTACAAATTACTAATTATGCAATTACAAATTACCCCCACTCTAATTGCCCCCCACCCCAAAAAAAGTGGTGGGGGGCGCAAAAGTGGTGGGGGGTGACCCTGGTCCGGTATTACTTATCTACTGTCGCCACTGTTTCTATAAGTCATGCTTCATTTTATGCAACATGAAACTCATTTTCAACAGGGGATACGAAAACAAAAACATTCCCAATGTTAAAATGTGAACTCATTCATCCTATTCTTAATCGCGTTACATCATAAAAACGCATCTGCGTAAATTGAAAATTCAGTTACTGGAATATTTCTCAGGTGACAACGATGTTTTCTCGAAAAGATGAGTTCTCAATTTGTTTGGTGAAAACGTTGTTGCAGCTTCCATATTACCAGTTAAGACTCATAACCAACCCATTGAATTTATCAGCTGACGAAACAATAGAGATCTGCGCTACGAAACAATAGAGATCTCAGGAACGGAGGCTTTGAAAACATTGTTCCTATTCTAAGCTTTTTACCTATATGAAAATATTTATCTATGGAAGCATCAAAAACTAAATGCATAAATCATCTGTTATCACTTAAAAATAAGTTAGTTCTAATGTTCCAATGTTGATCCTCGAATAGGAAAATTTTTAATTGAAAAACCAACACAACTGTCGCATTAATTTATTGATTAATGCATGTTTAGGTACTTTATACTCTCATCCAGCTAAAGACATCAATGTCAGCTATAAAACATTTGATTATAATTCATCAATTAATCCATAAAAAGTTGTCTCGTAAATATGTTTAACTTTTTCTGACCAACTGCGACCCCCTGTACATGGGATCGCAACCCCAGGGTGAAAAACGATGCTCTAAAACGATCTATTTATGTTGTATATTTTATTGTCATTTCGAGTGTGTACTTTGATGACTGATATCTTCAAAAATATTAATTACACATACTTTTGCTATATTACATTTTGCCATTGAGTAAAAATAATAGAGGCGCAACTGTCAAGGTTTCGAGATTTTAGTGTTGTATTTTTTCACCAATAGCTTCATGATTGTCTTCAATTTTAATGGCTATACAGCCACATTACAAATACCTTCGCGTAGCACTAAAAATTGAGGACAATCACGAAGTTATTGGCAAAGAAATACATTACTAAAATCTCGAAACCTTGACAGTTGCAACTCTTTATTATTTTCTACTCAATGGTTTTGTTCAATAAAATACTTTCAGTATCGAACAAGTACAATGTACATTGTAAATATATATACTTTAATTATCTAAAGCAAAAAGATTTGAATTATAGTACAAAAATGAATCAATCTTGTATTCTCTAACTGTGTGGTTTCAACTTTGGCGATCTATACCTCCGAAACTCCACGTCAGAGACTATTGAACTAAGGTTCAATTTTCTTTTTTTATTGGCTACTTTCAACTAGCAGTAAATAATGAATCACTATTCCTGCAATAACGTATCTCTGAACTAATTGTGTGTGTTACCTAAAACATAATCAAGACAAATATCTTCTATCTAATTGAACGGAAATAAATAATTATTCCTTAATGTCAACCTACAGTGTTAATACTCCATCATAGACTGTCATTGATAGCTAATGGACCTGTGTAAATGTCTGATAAATTACCTGCGTCGTTAAGAGTATACACTAGCAACGGAAGAAATTTAAAATGTGTGTTTTTTAAAGCATAGTTTCTGACTTCTAAACTGCTTTAATATCCTGGATTCTTATACTATGATGTATAAGTTATAATTATACACTTTAATTGTTACCACTCTTATTTGGTATACTTAAAAAAGTGCCATATATTATTATTTTGTTCGAATATACATTGTCCTTATTATTTTTTTACAAAATGAAAAGCTGCTGTTTCAAAATTACCAATCCATTTTAGATTTTATCCATAACAAATTAAAAACAATGCAAACAGCTGCTTTGTTAATAAATACATGTTGTTATTAATGTTACCTTTTAAGAGCCTGTCTACAGTTTTCTTTACGTGCAAGCATAATAAGAAATGAGGAGGACGTAATATTCTCCACTTTTACGCTTTAATAACGGTAAGTAGTGGTCGTTTTGTCTTCACAATAGGAACGTGTCAGTTTTTCATCCCCTCTTGACTAATATACATAAAAATATTCATTTTAAAGGAACAGCTGCATTTCCTTTTACTAATATGCTATAAGATTTAACAAATAGCTTTTTATGAAAACTATAATTTATAAATGTAAAACAGTTAAACTTAAAATGTTAGTACATTTATGAAGTGTATTTTTTATGACTTTTCTCCAATCGTATAGTTTGGCATATCTAGATCGAATTAAATTATAAATCAACTAGGTCAGGATGTGAACAATTTTCATATGATGAAAATAATCTTGTGTTTTCGTTAGAACATAAAACAATTGTACAGGGTTTCGTTTATATTTTGACACCCACCTACAGCTCCAATCATTAAAGATAGAGAAAAACTTTAAATACAAAAATTGTAGGACTTTCCTTTAAGTATTATCTTTTGAGAATTTAAAAATTTAAAAAATAACGTTAAACATTTGAAAAATGAATACAACTTACATTTTTTTAAATGAAATTATCGATTTATAAATTTTTTGTTTTTCCTGATTTCAAAAATATGTAAAATGTTGGTGTTTGGATCAGCTGTTTTTGACATATTATTTAAGTACAAACAATTTTAAATTAAAAAGGTCTAGATTGACATGGCAAAACAAACACATCGAGGAAGATTGTTGATTTTGACGTTTTCTATAAAAAATTATTCTGTATAAAAGTAAGACATTTTTAGCAGAATTAATCTAACAAAAATATTTGTCATTCAAAGAAATGGATATCATTTTGAGCATTTATTAAAAATTAATAATTTTTTATTGTTTTAAATAATTATATTTTAAAATAAATCTTTAATTTGTTTAGTCTGTCAATAGAAATGCACAAGATACCCCTGATTAGAAATAATCTAATTATCTCGAAAAGAAAGCCACCTAGCGAATTTTACCAGAAGTATTGTTTTATAGGAAATACAAAATTTTTTTTATAAAAATATAATTTCTGATCATTGGCGTAGAAGTTTAGGGGGTTCAAATACGGGCAGAACCCCATCACTACGCCACTGCTTTTGTGTAAAAAAACTTTTTGGAAGGCAAAAAATTGGTCATTTACTTATGACCAAAGTGTACAAAGTTTGAACAAAAAATCTGTATTTATTTAGATAATGAATAAATAGTAATAATTTTTAAAAAATTTAACACCCTGTATCTTGAAAAAGAAGTATTTTAGAGAAAAATGTTATAGGCAAGACTTCTATTATTTTTGTCTTTTTTAGAATTTTAAAGAGTGAGGTATGTAAACAAAAAGTGAAGAAATTTTGGAAAATTTTTCGAATTATTTCACACATTTACAAAATATTTAATAAGGAAATGTGGAAAAATATTTAGTAAAATTTATATTCTAGTATAGAATAATTTATAAAAACAATATTAAACTGATAACTTTCAAAATGTTTGTATATTCCCCATGCAATTTAACTTAAACCAGTTGCCAGTTGCTATACATAAAAGGATCATATTTGCATATAATATAAATACGGCACAATCTGCGTCCTTATTTGCAATAAAAACTATAATTTTAAGGTTAATTTTCCGTCAAATGACTCTCTGTAGTGCTGTTATCTAAAATAAACGATTTTATAAAGACCGTTAAGAAGATTGGGTAGCAGTAGAAACCAAATTCTAACCGTGTCAAAACGAGCTTTACATTATGTACGTAAATTTTAGATAAAACAACTTAAATATCATCTAATACCCTAAAACAACTTTATATCAGAGCGTGCTTAACATCAGTTTGTTTTTTTTACATAGAATTTCCGCCAAACTAATTTATTTCGGTTCAAATTTTTTATAACGTTTGCTTTACTACTTTATTTTCAGTCTACTATGTAGGTTATGTAAAAAATATATAGTACTCAAAGATACGACATCATTTTTAAATGGAATAGGTATCAACTAATTATGAATATTTCAATTTGTGAATTAAATAAAATAATTTTTTTTAAATCGGCATTAAAGTACCTCAAAATCGTCATTAAAGTGATAGAAATAGTCATTAAAGTAATTCATTATTGTGCGATTTTTGTAGTTGGCCGAGGCTGGCCGAGGTGACAGATAAACGTAAACATTAATTTTTTATTGCTTGTAATAATAATTGTGTTATAACAAAAGGTAAATAAATACAGTTTTTTACATCAGAATTGTATTATATTATAATTGCTAAAAATAATGGTTTTCTTATAAAAAATTATTCCGACTTGACATTTAAAAATAATTATGACATTTCCTAATGTCACTTGAAATTTTAAATAATTATGACATTTCTTAATGTCACTGAAAATTATTTGAAAAATAGAGTTAATTAATCTTAATTTCATAGTTTTTGGATTTAAAAAAAAATGTAATATGCACCTCGGCATTAAAGTTCCTTTTTATCACTCGTGTGGTTTATTTGCCTCGGCCCTACGGGCCTCGTCAACTAAACTCCACATTCATGATAAAAAGATTAACTTTAATGCCTTGATACATAAATAACTATTATTTTTTTCATTCAGTTCATTATTTGATTCAACATCACTTCTATCACTTCTGCTGACTTTCATTCCCCTGATTTAGAAGTTGAAGATACACCAGTTGCAAAAATCTTTCTCGTTCGAATGTTCTTTCTGTGTTGGTTTTACGTTTCCTTAGTTTTTGCTAAATCAATTGAACCAATAGTCAATTTTCCCTCTTTTTTTTTTTAAGAATGCTCATTCTCAGACAGGTACACAAATAACCACATTACTTACTTAATGTTAAAATTTCCTTTTTCACAAACAATTTCGTATTTCGTAAAGTCCACATGAGTAAGCAATACATTGAGTTTTAAACAATATTGCCTTGTTTTAGGCATTTCTCAGTTATTCACAGCGAAATACACTAAACTCTAAATAAAAAGATTATGCATCCGTATTAATTCACAAATTTAAAAGAGGCAAGGGCACCGTTAAATGAAGTTCAATCAAGCGCCGTTTTTACGCAAATTTATAGCCCATTAGTGAGCCGCATACAGGCATTTTAAGAGTCAAAAATGATGTATTTCACTTCACCCTAGGGTACATTTATAGGGAGCTTCAAAAGAATAAATTCCTTGAGCTAAGGAAGAAAACTGCCATTAGCGAACTTACCAGATATAAACCCATCAAAGTGAATCACTTTTAACTACAGACAGTTCATCGCTATATAATCACAGACAAACAATACTCTGCGAAGTACTTCGGTTTTAGGCAAGAAAATGCCGAAGTGTCATTATGGCACTCGAGGTGGCGGCAGTGCTTTACTCGAGCGCCAGTTTCTGTTTATAGTGCAGAAAGAAACACCACTACTCAGGCAGCTACAGTCAAGAAACGGATATTTCAGTGGGTCGTTGGGAAAATTAGACTTCGTTACGGAATAAAAGGCACAGTAGTTTTATTCATGTAGAATTAGCAAGACCAAATCAAATACAACGGTTATTCTTAAAAGCTATAATCTAATTATCTATCTAAAGCTAGCAGGGCTTAAAAGCTATTCAAAATACAAAACTACGGTTACTAGAGTTAAGGTAGGGCTTAATAGCTATTAACAATATATACAGCTACTTCCAAGCACAATTTAAAGCACAATCTACGAGACGGCGCCGGCGGTGTGAGTATCTAGCAAGGCAGGCGGTTAACTAACGGTTACAGACCAACACCAAAGCGATGTGCGGACGGATACCAGGAGTAGCAGAAGCAAACACAAAAAGCATACAAATATTGAAACAGGCTATGTGCAGTGTACAGACTTGGCTTATTGCGCAGTATGAGTTAAAACAAAGAAAATATTATAGATTAGTGTTATTGTCAGGCGGATCTCCTCTAAGCTCGGGATTCCTGGTACTGGAAACAAGGTATGATTAGTACGATGACAGGTTACGCTATGCGCGTCTACAATGTCTAGGGAGGAACTGCGTCACGTCCCTATCCAGCCCAGACGGATAGCTAGTCTGTCTTAGCTGAAAGAAAATAATGATTCCAGGAACGGAGGTTGAAACAGCGATGGGCTGAAAGAAAAAAAAAAAATTACTGACAGGTTCCGTTATGCGTACCAACACTGTCCGGGAGGAACAGCTTCACGTCCCTATCCAGCCCAGATGGATAGCTAGCCTATCCACTGAAAAAAAATACTGATTACAGGAACGGAGGTTGAACAGCGGTGGACTGAAAGAAAAAGAAAAATAATTATCACAGGTTCCACTATGCGCATCTACACTGTCTAGGGAGGAACTGCTTCACGTCCCTATCCAGCCCAGATGGATAGCTAGCCTAAATGTGGAAAGAAAACAATACGATTACTGGAATAGATGATGGCCTGGTACAAAGTAAAGAGAAACAGGAATTAATACTTTACAATAGCCAAGTTGCAACTTACACCTCCCACCTAGTTACATTACTTACTTATGCTTGGTTAGGCACGTCTGGCCAGGAACAGCAGCGGACGGGTACTGAAGGTAGCTGTGTCGGATTCGGAATATCAATGCTCTGTAAAATAGCGGAGTAGTAGGGATGAACGCAAGTAAGCAGCGCAGAGAATAAATGAGTCACGGCTGGACTTTGTTGAAATTTCAGCACCTCATCAAAATAATTAACTGGTTACAGGTGATAATAGTAGAAGAGTAATAGCGGATCCGGGTATCCCCCCACCACTTTTGCTCCCCCCACCACTTTTTTTTTTGGGGTGGGGGGCAATTAGAGTGGGGGGTAATTTGTAATTGCGTAATTAGTAATTTGTAATTGCGTAATTAGTAATTTGTAATTGCGTAATTAGTAATTTGTAATTGCGTAATTGGATTATTTCGCTGTAATTAGACTAGTATAATTGCAATATATCTAATAAATGTAATTAGTCTGGAGGGGGGATAATTAAAATCCAATTGTCGCGAGAAATGAAAGTAATTGGATTATTGCGCTGAGAAATGAAAGTAATTGAATTATTGCGCTGTAATTGCGTAATTAGTAATTTGTAAATGTGTAATTAGACTATTTGCGCGTTAATTACACTATTTTATATAGTCTGGAGGGGGTTAATTAAAAAACCCAATTGTTGCGAGAAATGAATGTAATTGGATTATTGCAATTAAACTAGTATAATTGCAATATATCTAATTGAATTGGTACAATTATATATTAATTAGTACATCAATTGGAGAAATGAAAGTTTATTACGCTGTAATTAGACTAGTATAATTGCAATATATCTAACATAATTTATGTAGTGAGATGGGGTCATGCGTACAATTGCCGGTCTTCGATCTTCGGAGCAAAGCAGCGGTGGTCGGAGCCGGGGAATGGATGGGTGACCGTATCTCATTACATTACCGAGGATAGTGCAGCGGGCTAGATCGCCCTTGAGTGGCACAAGGCGACTAGTTACTGCCTATCTCTCCTGGGTTCGAGTCCCAGCTCCGGCAGATGGCAATGTCGGAGGGAATGGGTGTATGTGGTGTGTCCTGGTTAAGTGTCAGAATAGCTCTAAGCTAAACTTCGCCAGGACGTTAATATAAATAAGACGATTAAAAAAAAAAAAAAAAAAAAAAAAAAAAAAAAAAATTTCACGAAACAGGTGCCTATCTGAAAATCAAACCACTCATATTTCACATACCCTACTGTCACTGTGCCTTTACAAATTATTAAAATTCCAAATTGTAGGTAGTCTTCGACCAGCATTCCATTGACATCGCATTTATTTCCTAATGATCAAAGATTTTTGATTTATTCATTCATTCTAATCAATACAGGGATTCTGCAGCGTTAGAAGTTCTGGGTTTTTTAATTTTATCAAGATTTTTAAGAACAATGTCATGGAGAGCGCAGTACCTGTTTCGAATTTCAGACATTACCAGCCAAAGGCTTAAGTATTCCTTTTCGTCCAATTCTTGTACGGCTCGTCTGTAGTCATCTATGTGGGGATACTTCGCCACTTTCGAAATCAATTTTCCTCTTGATATAAAATATCGAGATATTTGGTCAAAGAAAGCTGCGGCCTCTGATTCCACAGATTGAACTTCGGCTAGCGTGTCTTCTTGATTAAATCAGCTTTTTAGTTTTTACTGTCACATATCTTGAAACAAAATAGTTGGTTAAATTTATAGCTCCCATTTGCGACAGACAATATGTCTGCATAGAGGACCCAGCGCTACGTAGGCCAGGTGGCTCACGCGAACGGTACCTGCCTGAAATCGAGGTAATGCCATTAAAGTCGGTCGACTTTCCCGTTAAACAATATAGCATAGGCACTAGTGCAGGCAGTACATAAGGGTATTACATTGTTATAAGACACTTCTTCTATAATGACTTTGTCATAGGGAATTAACTATCTCGTAATTATTAATATTGTTACATTTTATTGTTTGGTGTCTTTAAATCGGTTGGGGGTTTACTGTTGCTTTTGTATACATTTAATGACTACCTACATAGGGGTCCGTCCTTAAAATTTTAAGTTAGCAAGGTTATAGACAAAAGAAATTTGACGGATTCTACTCGATCAATATCAAAAAAAATTAAACAGTCCGCCTTTGTTGATGCATTTTCCCATGAGATCGAAGATAGACAAGAAATAGTTTATCTTACTAATAGGACAATAATCTATTTACACGATAAAGATCAATAATTAATAATAATTTTATTAATTTATATCCCTTTAGACAGTAAACGTCTTCGAAAATTCTCAATACTACTAAACACAGAAATACTCAGATACAGAATACAGAAGGATAACACTTAAAAATAAAAAATTCTTTTAGTAATTTTAAATAATTCTTCACTCCTGACAAAATGTTATTTATTTCGATACGCAACGAGATAAATATTCTATTGGCATGGTATCTCAAACCAGCTAAACCTCTTAAAACACGTTTCTGAACGATAAAAATAAGAGGAATTTCCCCAGAAGTAGACACCGTGTCTTAGACGAGATTCAAATTGTGCAGGGAAAATAATGCATTTTTTTTTCAACCTCCGGGTCCTCAAAGTCGAAATGCATTCATTTTTCTAAGGACAAATATATTGCACAAAAGATTAGCCATCTCCTATCTAAACAAAAGATATGTCGATTTTTACAAAACAAAGCCACACAATTACCTGAAATTTTAAACTTAAAAATAACAGGTGAGAGTGTAATTCGAATAGGATGGAAGGTTTAGAACTGCCTACTATAAAGAAGTCATTAAATGTCTTTATTGGTAATAATTAAATAGACAAAAGGCAACCCGCCTTTGTTGCACTGATGAGAAATTTTTTCAGTCCTTTTAAGGCAATAATGTCACAGCTTAATGGACCCATTTGAAAGTTAAAATATAGCTATTAGATTCATGCTTTGTTTTGCTGTCAAGGGTCGATAAACATAAATGTTTTAAATAGTAAAACTATTCAAAAGCCATTTAAATACAAATACGCTTGGCAAAAATAACAAAAGGACACGGTCAAGATCTTTCAGCTTAAATAAACAATAATAAAATTTTCATTGATTTACAAATTTTAACATACAGGGTGCCCCGAATTGTACAGATCAAACATATGTTCTAAAAAATATATATGGGGTGCTCCATTAAAAGACACACTTTCTATACTCTCCAATGTTGCTCTATAAAGAACTACTGATAATAATTGCAGGTAATTGATGTGTAAAAGATGATGGACAATAGGTCGGCAATACACAAAAAACCATTCAACTCAAACATGAAGTCTGATAGAAGACATTAAATCTGCCATTGAAAGATTGTCTTGTAAACTAGATGACATAAGGAGGGATTCAAATAAAATACACATTAAAAGATTACATTAATTTTATTTCCTATTTTTTATTACACAACTAAAAACAGCCATAGTATAATTAAAACAGTTTTATTTTAAATACACAATTACATTTTTGAGAAAATAAACATAGACGCTTAGTAGATCAAACTTTATGGTGTGATAAACTACCAAAATAATATGAAAAAAGTTCATATGTAAATGTGGGCCGGGAACACATAGTTCCGAGATACAGGGTGTTAAAGAAACATGCAAATTTTTTTTTTGTTGTTTGAAACACTGAAATGATGGCACACTATATTGCGCTCTAATTAGACTAGGTGCAATTTCTCGAAATTCTATGGTTTATTACCTTATAGAAAAGCAGTATATCTTAAGATATATTTACAGATTAGTATACATCCAACTTGACGGCGTTTTAACAAAAGCAAGCGGAAACGATGACTACTTTGATAATGCATTAAAATGCAATATTTTAACGGAAATTACAGCGATGCTTTAATAAAGCTCTGGATAATTATATGCCTCTTTTAATCTGTTTTACAGAATAATGGGGGTGGCTCTCTTCAACCGTCTGTAAAACTATTTAATGAAACCTAGTTAAAAATTCAGTTCCATAAAGAAGCTACGATAATTTATGATATAGTTAATCACGATCCATTTTATTATTCAACTCAAACATGAAGTCTGATAGAAGACATTAAATCTGCCATTGAAAGATTGTCTTGTAAACTAGATGACATAAGGAGGGATTCAAATAAAATACACATTAAAAGATTACATTCAATTTATTTCCTATTTTTATTACACAACTAAAAATACCATAGTATAATTAAAACAGTTTTATTTTAAATACACAATTACATTTTGGGGAAATAAACATTTGCATATACATCGTGGTTATTGTTGATAAAATGTTTTTACTAGACATCAAGAAAACCATTCTGAACCGAGCCATCTAATGCATTATAACTTAAATATGTATCATGAAGTATAAGTGCATACACTCGAGTTTGTTCGGGAAATTTCGTTTTTCGTGTTTCAAATTCTATTTTTATGTCGACTGTAGATGATTTCACTGCAACAGGTTGGTGTGAACAATCAATGACAAACAAAGGATTCTTCCTGTATCCCCCAAGATCCATCATGGGTTCGCTCATATCTTTATCATAGTAACTACGTTGGAAGTTCTCATAAGCATAATATGCTGCAGAATCGAGCTTCTTATCGAAATCTAAATTCCAACGTTCGTATGGGTAAACTTCAGAGTTTAGAAATAGTCGAATATTATTTATGTCTGCGTGTTTGAACTGTGTAACATCCTTTGTTCTATCATTGGCCTGATCAGTGTCTTGAAAACCAAGAAGGATGAAAAGTGGACTTTCAAGACGGGTGGAGAGTTTAAGAGCCCATATGTCGTAGGCAGTATCACGTAGACAGGGAAGCTCATAAAAATCCCATGCACGGTAGACCATATTAACCTTGGCATTATTACCACTTTTATTAATTCGATTCAATAATTTTAACTTTTGTCGATCTTCAGGTACAATATGTCTTATTTTCCACTCAATTTTGCTTATTTCCAGCTCCGCATCAACTTCACCGATATAGGAGTCTTTAAATGAGCGTGCAATTATCATAATTAATTCTTGTTTCACATTCAGAATGCCTTTGGTATAATCTTCTGCAAAACCCATAAGGAGCTTAAGGGGTAGTTTGCCACTGAACACGTGACTGGTGGTATCTAAAATATCTTGTCTATTTTGACTGAGACCCCAACCTGTTGTTATTAATGAGCGTGCATGCGTTTGCCCATACGACACCATAGTTTTCATTGTTGTAGTAATACCAGGTCTTCTAACTACTGCTACTTGTTCACCACCCATTTCCAGACGTATCACTTCAAAGAGAAATGCTAGTGCATTATTGGATAAATAGCAACGCTTTGTGGCATCACTAGGGGTAAATTTTCCTTCTATGTATATATAACTTTCTGAAATGTCGAGTATAACATCTTGAAAATTGATGGGGATACGTATTTCATCAGAGTTTCTGTAATATGGGGAACCATATGGCTTATATGTATGCTCATGTAGGCTAACTAGGGAATGATCCAACACAGGTTCATCAAACACCTCAAGTTTTTCACTAGTTGCAGCCGCCACCATTATTATGGCAAATATTTTCGCAGTTTTAATCCAATATGTTTTAAAAAGGCTTGATCCTCAGCTGACAATCTATGTCCTAACTGTTTAAGGTATAGACTTTGAATGAATTGCTTTCCACATCTCCCTTTCTTTTTATCCACACTATTGTTCGCTACAGTATCATATTGATGGTGATGTACTTGCTGTCGCTGTTTATATCGAAAGCCCATTTGGTTGGTGATATCAAACTTTCTTCAATTCTAGCCTTACAATAATTTTCTCACCTCGAAAATTGATCAAATCACCGTTGTCGTCCAGCACACGTAGCGTGATGTTATCTATTAACTGACACCATTTAGGTCTAACAGGTAAATATATGATATTTTTGGGTTCTCTAGTAAGTTTGTAGCCAGGCTCAACATCTATATCAAATTCAAAGAGAGTGTGTGACTCTTCCGCATTCAGATAAGCTCCAGAAATAATATTGCAATCTACACGTATCATCCTTACTTTCATAATATCAACAGGCTGTGTTGATTCATAATTTTTATTTGGTTGTAAATATATTGGTCCAAATCCCAACAGACTTCCTATGGAATTTGGTTGTCTAAAATCTATTTCATACTTTGACAAAATCTCGCACTTTAGGGTGTTGTTGTTTGCTCGTAAAGTGAATATTTGCGTGTAATCCTTTCCATCAATATTCATAGCTTTCAACATTGCTGCATAGATTTCATCAATTTCATAAGCCCCCAGAGGTATGTGAACAGTAGTGAATGTATCTTTAGCACTAACCCTATATTGGAAGATGTTATTTGTTTCATCCACATTGAATATGGAGTTGTAAGAGTAGAATCCAATTAAGCCTAACCCATGACGACTGCTCCTATCCAGTTCAATGGGTGGATTAAAGTTGACACTTAGCACACTTAAGCGGCTCGTTAGTGTGAACGTGTACGACATGACTGATGTAATTAAATTGCGTTACCCAATTTATTGTGGATTACAGCAATAATGGTATAATTTCCTCTTCTTTGAACTTGATGGTAATATATTTACATTGTTATTGGATGCCACATTTACATCGTTTACCTTACAATAGCAACAAAACATTTTTCGAGGTATTGGACCGTCATTAGCATCAAAACTGCCTTCATGATCGTTAAGGTAATGTTCTGTACAGTATTGATATTTTATTATATCGACATCGTTCTGAAGATGTGTAGGTAGCTTATCCCATACTAATGCAATTTCATGTGAAGCCAACCCAATCATCACTTCTTTGGGCATATCAGCAAGTTGTTGTTTGCTCATCTTCAATAGACTACGCAAACGGGAGAATGCAATTAGTGAGTGGCCCATTCGCTTGATACCTTCTCGGTCCATTGTTGGGGTTATAGTTTTCAGCTCCATGGCGTTTTATATTTCTTTCGTAGAGAGAAACTTTAAACACAAATGTCCACACCACACTGTGTTAAAATTCTGTACACGTTTGTAGTTATAGAATATTTGGTTGGCCCTCCTTGAATCGTTATTGAAATATGTAACTAATTCTATAGGTGGGGGTAAATCACCAAAACTATCAAAGTAATTTACTAAACTACCTCGTTTTTTATATGCCACCCAATGTGTCCCAGGACCATATATACTATCCAAATTGATTATTGCAGATTCATTGTAATGTGGGCCACGTCTTGGTAGTGAGTCGCGCATAAATACACCCCGAAAGTATGCTACCTTCATTTTCTTAGCATAATATTTAAGATCAATGTCGGTAAGAGGTCTCCGAGGTAGGGAGTCTATTAGTTTTTTGAATTCTGTTTTAGATAAAGGCCCATTCCCTTTCGATATGGCTTCATATACATCCCCTTACCACTTTTCATAGCTATTGCTTCCATACTTCTGTTGTGTCGATTTGCTTCAGCTAATTCTTCTCTACCCTTTTTTACGTCATTTACAGCTTTAGCAATACCAGCAGCCGTACCCACCAAACTACCCAATGCAGATAATCCAGCAAAAATGGGTATTAGAGGTAAAATACCGCCAACTTTTGGTATTGGTATAACTCTAGGTGTTCGAATATTGCGTTTCCCACCGGCCTGTTTTATATATCGACGTGCAGCTTTTAGAGCAATTTCAGTCGCCTTCGTTTGGTCTTTTACTCTTTTGCCTCCAGCACTTCGCAGTGTGTCACGCACTTTTCGTACTATCCCAGATCCAAATGCTGTCTTTTTAACATTCTTCTTACCCTTCTTTGTTTTCTTGATGATTCGTTTCCTTATTGGGTTACGAGATATTGTTGAATTACATCCCATACCAAGACGTTGTTTTCCTTTCATTATAGTTGTAACTAACCAAGCAGCGGCCTTTTCTCCACGTCCTGCGTCTTTGGATTTCACTCGTTTCCACGCAGCCTGTTCAAGCTGATAGTCTGCTTTATGGCGGGCTGCTAGATTACTGCTATTTTTGTCGTATGCAATATCGTGTTCCTTGCACGCTTTATCGAGCTGATTTATGCCAGGATCACCCCGTGTCAGCCGTTTATTTAAATCTGTGCCTGGACCACAAAATTGATAACCTGGCAAATGCAACTCGACGGGAAGCTTATTAATCAGGGAATTAATTAATCCTCTACCGCGCTTCATACGTTTTTCACGTGTGTATCGTATGGTGGAAACCATTTAAATAAGAGTTGCAAGTCACATGTCTATTTATATACCAATTAGCTGCGATACAATGCACATTGTGAAACAGAAACAAACGCTTTCCATAGATAATTTGGATGAAAAAGTTGGGCGTGGGTTAAGCGCTCATAATCGTCATGGACCACTACTACCTTCAACTGTACGTGCCCTCATAATAGGACCCTCGAATTGTGGGAAAACAAATGTCTTAATATCTTTGATCACCCATCGCTTAGGTTTACGCTTTTTAAACATTTACCTATACTCAAAGTCTATAAATCAACCCAAGTATGAGTATCTGCGTAAGGTGCTAGCGCCGATTGAGGGGTTAGGATTTTATACATTTAGTAATGGAGCGCAAATAGTGGAACCATCCGAGGCAAAACCGGAGTCTTTATTTATATTTGACGATGTGATATGTGAGAAGCAAGATGTTATAAGAGCATATTTTAGTATGGGCCGCCATAGAAATGTGGATTGTTTTTATCTTGGTCAAACATATTCTCGAATACCGAAGCAGCTAATAAGAGACAATAGTAATTTAATTATTGTCTTTAAACAGGATGACATGAACCTTCACCACATATTTTCCGATCATGTGTCACCTGATGTAATGTTTACAGTATTTCAAAATATGTGTGCAGAGTGCTGGAATGACAAATATGGGTTTCTAGTGATTGATAAGGATAGAGAAGTACAAGGTGGGCGATATAGAAAAGGGTTTGATAGCTTCATATATCCATAATGAATTTTAATAAAAACTTCACTTGAGCCACAGACTTCGTATGGTTACTTCGTTTACGTATGCGCTAAGATGGAGGTTACCAAAGATAATAAAAAATATAACAATCTTGTGCATCCCAATAGTGAAATAGCCCTCAAGCGACAGTTGATTGAGGCGACAGATGCGGTACGTAAGAAGTTTAACTCTATTAAGAACAAAGATATTGAGATGCATGTAACACTTGAAAAGATCTATCAACCAATAACTGAACCTTTAAATGCTATATCTTCAGCAGCGGAGAACAAACCACATACCCAACAACCATCATCATCATCAAGGGTGTCTACTCAGAGGGCAGTGCCATGGGAGAGTGCTTCTGAGGAAGGATCTGATAAGTATGTAGGCGGTGATGATGTTCCACCTTATACCCCCATTATGGAAACACCACCATCGTCTATAAGAACAACCCCCATATCTGAAACTTCTCTAGCTAGAAAACTAGAAAAAGGACGTGAGGTTGTAAAAAGACATATACAGAATGTAAAATCGAGTAATTCCAAGTATGATAGTTTATATGGAGTGCGTGTAGATCCCAAGACAGGTAAACTGCTGATGGGTAATGCTGAAATACGTTTTTACCATGGAAATATTACACTGTGGTATGGCAATAAGAAACTTGGCGTGTATCTAGGTAATCCGAAATTGTACGATCTAATATTTCTAAAACGTCCGCCAATTCTAGATGATAATACAGAGAGTGTTATCGATGATGAATGGAGTAAGATATATGGAGAAATACTAAGGAAAACAAAAGCGCCGTATAAAAAATTCAATGTAGCGAGTGGCTATAACACCACTAAACGTGAAAAATTTCACAAAATTATCAAACCATTAACATCTTCTACAATTGTGACACGATCGTCAACAAGTGGTTATGGATTAAAACGTGTACCTACCCACAAATTGTACAGAAATAAAGATAAAGAATATATCTACTGGAATAAACCTAGTGAACTTGTGGCTCGTTTACGCCTCTTATGGGGTTCGAAAATGGCTGGAAATAACAACCACGACAATGAAATAATAGAAATAATATCAGAACTTAGGGAGGAAAAAATAGTGTATTAAAGATATAATACCTAGTATCATCATACTCAATAAGTATTATATAGCCTGAAATATATAAAATGGATCAGACACAATCAGAAATGTCTACTGTAAACAACACAATTGACAAATTTGGACGCAGCAAAAGAATTAGTGCAAGTAAGTTAATAGCCTATCGTGGATTACCTGGCGTGGGTTTTAAACTTACCAGAGATAATCACTATGATATTGAAAATAAGCGTTTAAAAAATCTAGGGGAACCTGTCGATGATCAAGATGGTGCAACATGTAATTACGTTAACAAGCGTCTACAAACAAATGATGAAAATGCTGCCAAAGCTATTTTTGATACAACCGATGTAATTATTGAGGAAATGAAAAAATATGTTGATGTGGGACTTTTAAAAAGTGGAGAAGAAAATCGCACTATTTTCAATAAACAAAATAATGATAGGATGCAGAAAATGAAAATAGAAATGAGGAAATATGTTGATAAAGCAATTTCTGAAGTTAAACGTTCGGCCATAAACAATCACAATACTTTAATCACTAGAATCTCCAAATTAGAGCATATTGCCACCGAACTCCAACCAAAGAAGGTGCAATCCGGAGGCCTAGCATTTCCACCAGAACTAATGCCTGAAGTTGATATATAGCTGAAGACAATTTTATAATGGAGGTTAGCAGCGAAAAATTACAAGTTGTTAACGAGTTACATAGAAATGCTCGACGAAATTTTCGTAGAAGGCGAACCATAATTAAGGGGTTTGGTGATTTGTGGCAAGCAGACCTAGCCGAAATGCAACCATACGCTGATAAAAATAGAGGGTATCGTTATATTCTTGTAGTGATTGACTGCTATTCCAAGTACGTATGGACCAGATCTGTTAAAAATAAAACAGCTGTGGAAGTTACTAAGACTATGCAGACTATTATTCAAGAAGCAAATTATTCGCCAAGAAATTTACAGACTGATAATGGTACAGAATTCTACAACAGAAAGTTTTCCGCACTAATGAAGCAGCATGAAATTAATCATTATTCTACATATAGCACAAAAAAGCAGCAATTGTTGAACGAGTAATCCGCACATTAAAGAGTTGGTTGTATAAAGAATTCTCAGCTATGGGTAAATATAAATGGCTCGACATCCTACCCAATGTTACAAAAAGTTATAATAACAAAGTCCATCGTACAATTGGTATGAAACCTGTTGATGTCACACCAACTACATATTTAAATGTATACAATAACATAAAAATTGCTCTCAAACCGAAATTCCACCTCGGTGATGTAGTTCGTATTAGCAAGTATAAAGGTGTATTTGATAAAGTGTTTACACCGAATTTCTCAACAGAACTTTTTAAAATTGTCAAGATAAACATAACAAATCCCACAACTTACCTGCTTGCAGACATGCTTGGACATCCAATCAAGGGGTGTTTTTATGAGATGGAGCTACTAAAGGCAAAATACCCCGATGTGTATCTAGTAGAGAATGTTTTAAAAAAGCAAGGAAATAAAGTGTTTGTAAAATGGCTTGGACTCTCTAAAGAACACAACTCGTGGATTGATGGAGCTTCTCTTGTTTAAAATTGTCACTGTCTAGAAAATATATTATTGTATCATTATAAGGTTATGTCAAATGAAATATTTTTATGTATAATAAATAAATAATAAAACGAATGTACTCAATTAATATTTGTTTAATTTATTTCCTTAATGTTAAATTGTAAACAAAATAAAAATATTTTTAAGTTTATTACATATACTACAAATACTTAACTTAAAAAACATTATTTTTTTCATAAATATATATTTTATTACACAATAAATCTATTGAAATATAATACAATATCTCACATTTAGTATGAATTTTCCAGTTTTATAACTTTAACCCGATAAATAATGCAAATTTTATTTGATATGCTAATGTTATTGTGACTGGCTTAACTCATCTATTGCTGCAAGTAAAGCATCTAAAGGATCATATTTCTCCTTTTCAACAACATTATTTGTATTAGTTATTACGGCCAACTCATTTTGAAATATCGGTATGTCACAATGCCCCCATGGTAAAGTTTTAAACGTATTAGGAATGACGAATCTTTTGTCATCATAATGAGATAGTGCCACCTTATTTTTCATTTCTGTGTAAATATCATGCGAATAACTTCTAAATGTATTCATTTCTCTTAATATTACCCCACCCTGCTCAACTATTTTCTTATAATCACCTATTGATAAATTTTTCATAATAACTGATTTCTTTACCCCCTTAGCTTTTTTCAATTCACTATTCATAGATTTTATACAGTAAGCTTTAGCCCCCGTCCCATAAAAACTAATAATCGGGTCGGCGGGGAACTCATCTTTAAAATTCCCTAAAACCGACAGACCTTTAGGAACATTAAATTTATTTCCTTCTTTATAGTTGGATGTATCGAATTTATCGGGGTTCTCTTTTATAAAATCGTAAATGTTATCAGTAAAAACTTTAATAATCAGAGAATCCGTATCGGTGTATAACAGGGAAGCATTTTCACCAAATTTTCTTTTTATCACGTCATAGAAAAAATTATACAGTACCGTCTTGGATAATTCCAAAACACAAAACCCTACATAAATTGGCTTGTTGTATACTACTTTCAGTTTATTCATATGAATCGCAACGAAATCTTCTGTAAAGATTGAACAAGTTTTAAAATTCGGTCGGGCTATAAGAGCATTTGCACCAAAGGACCTTCTAATACTTTCCCAATGCGTAACCAACTTTATATCCTTTCTATTATCCACGTTTTCCATAGTTTTACCGAAAACTGCATTATTCATTAATTTAAATTGATCTTTTTCGAATTTACTTGTTGCCGTGTTTCTCATCTCCGTATTTAAATCGATGTATTTTCTTAACCAGGGAGATTGATTAAATGTGAGCACTCTATGAGTCTTTAAAACCATCAAACCGTGATCCATGGCCTGCCTTAAATTTTTATAGTGTACAATGTACCTTTTCTTGTCAAACAAATTTGGAATCAACTTTGCCGATTTTGCATTAGGAGGAATCATGTTTTCTACTAGGAAAGGGAGGTCCGAATGTAGATCGTGTAATTCGTTGGGATAATGAATGTCTACTTCGAAAATGTACCCGCGCGGATTTTCATCTGGAATATTCGTAATGTCTAAGTTTATAATTTCTTGTTGGGACAACCAGGTGAAACCACCTGTCGGTAGCGATTGAGACATACTGTGGCCGTATAGGTTTGTGGCGTCCAAATAAGTTATAAACGACGAGGGTTCGTTGGAATCGTAATCGGTAAGAAATTTGTTATTTGCGATATGTTTTCTTTCAGAGCACTGACTTATTCCACCACGAATTCCTTTCTTAAAAAAGTTAATCATATCTATATCAATTAATAATTCTAACTCTACTCCTGTCAGTTTTAACATAGCGTCCCACGACAATCCGGGAGCTGTAAAATATTGAGCAGGATCCAACTTGTATTTCTCTAAACTGATTTTCCGAAAATTTTCGAATACATCACATAAAAGCAATACGTCTGTTTTCAAATACAGATCTGAATAATCGCCTAAATTCTGACAAGCGAACAACTTCCACACATCTTTAGCCCGTTGATAATCATCTTCGGATATATGCTGATCGTTTAGGTTGTCATAGAATTCGGCTTTGGATGGTAGATCTGGTTTATTCAACTTATTTAAACTATCAACAAAGCTATATGGAAATACACCCTTTTGTCTCATTAAACGAAATTCTTTGTTATCCATATAAAAACTTCTGGTTATAGTTAACTGGTCATCATTTAAACTTTCACCTAAATTTTGTAGCGATGTTGACAGGAACTTAAAACTATCAATGAATCGCAATTGTAGAAATTTTTTCTTCTTCTCCCCATTCTTATTAATGTAATCATGCATATAAAGGTCTTTTGAAAAAGATATGTACTTCTCTTTATTTTGCGCTAGTACCCCCACTCTATCTTTATGAGCGCATAGCTCTTTAATGAATAAATGTCCGTCGTATGAACTCATATTATGAAATATAATTGGTATGAAACATGGTAATTTATAATTTAAATTGCAAACAGAGTGTGCAGCGATAAATCTTATTTTTCCGGTTAAGTGGCAGTGATCCTTAACCTTCACATCACCTTCTTCGAATGCCTTCTCGCATATACCGCATACGGTTGCGTTTTCAAAGTCTCGTCTTTGTTGCGCTGTGAGCTTAGCCATTGGGACTATATCTTTCATATATCTATTATAGATATCTCTCGAGTCAGCTTCGATACGTGATACGAAGACTTTGGCGGCGTCAGAACCCCGGTATAACTCAAACTTGTTTAGGGAATTGTCAAACGAGCATTTTATTAAATATGCGAAAGAATGTGGTTGATGTCTAAAAGTTTTATTCCCGAAAGACCGTTCTGGATTGGGTTGGCAGGTATCGATAGGACTTAAAATTGATTCGAAATCGGCATACACTACAAATGGAACTTGCATTCGCCTTTCAAAATGTTCAAATTTTAACATATTCTCGGGCACTTGTTTACCATATTTATCTATTCGAAATTGGGTAGTAGGTATTGTTGTATAAATGTGATTGCAATCGTGCGACTGGTGTTGCAATAAGTGACGTTCGGTATTAAAATATAACAAACAACCGTCGCAAAAATGTTTTTTATGATTGTAAGCAGAAATTTGACGCGAAACTAATCTAGATAAATCTTTTATCCAGCAATAGTGAGTTTTAGCGCAGTCGTTCTTACAATGGTGATTAATATTACACACCTCAGAAATTAGCAATAAATTTAAATGGATATGCAGTTTTTTCCCCGAGTAACGTAAAGGACCTACAACTTCATATTCCATTCTATTATTTTTAAATTTCTCCTCTAACCCGTATACATTTATCGATATATTATTCATTTCCTCAAATTTTGAAATATCTCGCAATTTTACTGGAAAATCCATACCTGTTACATTTAACACTTGTGAATAATGTGGATATGATGATAAGTCCGATGTATTACCATTTGTAGGATACAGTGCTGAAGTCACCGCCCAGGCAAAACAACATTGATCTTGATTGTGCACGTTTACCACTGCATTCTTATTTTCAATGAATTTTGGTAATTTTATATATGATGAACCACGAAGTGGACTATACTTGTTCACATTAATTTCAACAAATTCGATTCGTTCCAGGGCCCATCCTAAAAATATGCAAATGTTAAATGCAATTCTAATACGTTAATAAAAATAATTACACACCTGAATCTCGCTCTTGAAACTCTGTAGTTTGGGTAATCATCTCTTCTACAAAACCATCCAAAACATCACTTAAATTCATAGCTTGATCCAAAATTTTGTTGGTTGTATTAAATGATTTCATATCTGTTAATTCTTTACTTTGTATCATGTATTTGGCGAACACTTCCAGATTTACTTTTATTGCCGTATGTATTTGTAGCGCTTCTTCTAGCAGATTTAAAATTTTATGTTTGATTTCATTAAAGAACATTACGTAGTCCAGATGATTATGTTCACTATGCACTCGATATGAAATAATTCTGTATTTGAAAGCGCTTTGGATAATGCTTACACCATCCATTGAAGGAACACATGCATTTGCCTTATGTTGCAACGACCTCTTATGGGGATGCATCTGAGCTGTCGTCAGCGTCACATTACAACAATCACATGTTTGCATACTTGCGGATGTTGATGGGGTTGAATCAAATTTAAATTGTTTTGCTGGAGGTCCATTATCACGTAAACTCACACACGATTCTTTCTGATGACGACGCAAATTACCACATCGCGTAAAACTTTTACTGCAAGACGTACACTTATACATTTTGCGTTTTCACTAGGAGTCTGTTGCTACTAATAATGGTTGTGACAACTCCTATCACTCTCTATATATCTACAGAATATGACCCCCCACCACCACATTTTAAAATTCAAATATCCCCCATTATATTATTCTATTGCATAACTATTTAGAATGGCTTTTGTGTAATATATTTAAAATGATTCGATGTCGCCTGTTTGTTAACCCATAATGTGGTACTATTGACAATACATCGACTTCTTTTGTTTAATTTCTTAACTTAAAATTTGAAGGTAGGACTCCTATGTGGGTATTCATTAAATGCATACAATGGCAACAGTAAATAATGTCTTAGAAGTGGAGTCTTTTGCATGCATGCAAATACATATTCCTTACGTTAGCTAAGTAATTTAAACAGTTTTTGTTCAATTTTACCCAACTAATATATGGTGTTTAACTGAATCAATTAATAAGTCAGGTTGGCCGAGTGGTTAAGGCGTCCAATGTGTAAAAAAACATCAGATTCCCTAACGGGAGCGTGGGTTCGAATCCCACACCTGACATTTTTTTTTTTTTCTTATCCCGTAACTGATTTAACCTGGAGATTTCTATGGATCAATATGAATGTTATAAAAAATACGTTTCAGGTAGTTTGCCTTTTGACTTTGATGTTTTTTGCCGACATACCTTTTGTTTAGCTAACAGATTGATAATCTTTTATCCCTAGAAAATAAATGCATTTCGATGTCACTTGTTGAAATTTATTGTAATATTTCGACACCTACTTTATTTCTAACAATGGATTTGTAGGTACTCAAGCTGTTGTGTGACACTATTTAAATGGCTTTTGAATGCTTTCCAAGAAGCCGTACGGCTTTTACGTAATATATTTAAATGATTCATGTCGCCTGTTTTGTGAACCCATAATGTGGTACATCGATTTCTTTTGTCAAATTTCTTTTGTCTATAACCTTGCTAACTTAAAATTTTAAGGACGGACCCCTATGTAGGTAGTCATTAAATGTATACAAAAGCAACAGTAAACCCCCAACCGATTTAAAGACACCAAACAATAAAATGTAACAATATTAATAATTACGAGATAGTTAATTCCCTATGACAAAGTCATTATAGAAGAAGTGTCTTATAACAATGTAATACCCTTATGTACTGCCTGCACTAGTGCCTATGCTATATTGTTTAACGGGAAAGTCGACCGACTTTAATGGCATTACCTCGATTTCAGGCAGGTACCGTTCGCGTGAGCCACCTGGCCTACGTAGCGCTGGGTCCTCTATGCAGACATATTGTCTGTCGCAAATGGGAGCTATAAATTTAACCAACTATTTTGTTTCAAGATATGTGACAGTAAAAACTAAAAAGCTGATTTAATCTTTGATCATTAGGAAATAAATGCGATGTCAATGGAATGCTGGTCGAAGACTACCTACAATTTGGAATTTTAATAATTTGTAAAGGCACAGTGACAGTAGGGTATGTGAAATATGAGTGGTTTGATTTTCAGATAGGCACCTGTTTCGTGAAATTATGTTAGATATATTGCAATTATACTAGTCTAATTACAGCGTAATAAACTTTCATTTCTCCAATTGATGTACCAATTAATATATAATTGTACCAATTCAATTAGATATATTGCAATTATACTAGTTTAATTGCAATAATCCAATTACGTTCATTTCTCGCAACAATTGGGTTTTTTAATTAACCCCCTCCAGACTATATAAAATAGTGTAATTAACGCGCAAATAGTCTAATTACACATTTACAAATTACTAATTACGCAATTACAGCGCAATAATTCAATTACTTTCATTTCTCAGCGCAATAATCCAATTACTTTCATTTCTCGCGACAATTGGATTTTAATTATCCCCCCTCCAGACTAATTACATTTATTAGATATATTGCAATTATACTAGTCTAATTACAGCGAAATAATCCAATTACGCAATTACAAATTACTAATTACGCAATTACAAATTACTAATTACGCAATTACAAATTACTAATTACGCAATTACAAATTACCCCCCACTCTAATTGCCCCCCACCCCAAAAAAAAAAGTGGTGGGGGGAGCAAAAGTGGTGGGGGGATACCCGGATCCGCTATTACTCTTCTACTGATAATAATATAAAAATACAGAAAACAATAACTTAATAATAACAGGATTTAATAACTGGAATATTATTTATTTATGAATGCTTCCTTGTATTACAGGTTATCATGTTTTTAAGAAAGATAACTATTGGTTCTTAATTATAATATTAGCAAACGGAAAACATTGATAAAAACAGATTAATTATCGATTACGCGATAGAAACACAACCGGTAAGCTACATGACTTTCGATACCAATCAATGATAATTAAGATAATTATGCCTTGTGTACAGAACACATTTTAAGACTGAGTTGCAAGAAATAAGTCAACTATAAAATTGATAACAGATAAACAGAGCGAGAAGTGAAGAAATTAAATTCGGTCTTGCAAATCAGTGAAAATAAAAGGAACCACTGAGTAGAGACAACATCTTGGGAAATAATATTTAAAATAGAGATACTGAAGACTGGTTAATAAAAGTCAACAATTCCAAAATGGGGCTGATAACGATAATTGGTGACTACACCTTTATATTAAGGAGTGATGAAATGCATGAACTTACAGACAATGGAATATTTCCCTATTTCGTTACAAGTCTGCATATGGAGGCGGTTTAAGGGTAACAACAAACACATTGTATTGATACATAATTAATAGAAGAAAATAAATAGAGCTAACTAAAATAATTTCATAAAGTAAAGTAATTTTGTCTTGTCATTACTTTGTGTTGGTGTTTCAATGTAATATTGTCCTCCGCATTAACTGTACTTTAAAAGTGAGGTTGGTCAGCTCAGATGTAGGTCATCACTCTAAAACTCCCACGTGGAAGTAATATTCCAACTGACACTTAGGGAGGAATATCCTTTCTAGTCTTACAATACGAACTAATCCTGGATATCTCATATTTGTGGATAGAATTAATTAGGGCGTGGGCTACGCATGCTTTATTGTCGCCGACTGAATTACATTACTAGATATGATAAGGGTCTTACTAACACAGAAAATATACTAAAAGGCACTGTTGTTAACCAAGAAAATCCATTTTATCTGCTTGACGCAGTCAAGACGATAAATTTTCGAATGTAAATGCCTCGGAAGTTTATATTAATAAAACATTTTGAACTCAAACCTAAACTTCCTAATTCCTAATAATATATTTTCAGAAATAATGGTTTGGAAGTTAAACGTAGCAATGAAATAAATTTAAAACATACAAGGTTGATGACTACTGTTTTAAATTTGCTATAAAAACACATTTTGTTTAAAAATAATGTATATCCAAAAAAATGTATTTGTAAAAGAATATATTCTTAGGCGTTGTTGCATAGTGCAATGTTTCATTTCCTTATTTCTACCCTACTATGTTTTAGAGATATTTGAACAGCAAGCTGCCAGCCATCTAATATTGATAACTTTTCAGATTACTTCGTCAGGTGTTACGGGTTTAAACATCACTTTACTCTGAATTGCTACTAAGGTATTACGTAAAAACGGCATATTATAATAAATTTCTGTTCGTGTGTATCATTATCACAAAATAATCCTTTATTTCTCTCAGAGATAAACGTGAAGATATAACGAAGGTAGTTTGATATCAATTTTATTCTACCATTATTAAACGTGTCATAGTGTTATCAAAATAGTTTAGTTGAAAATGTTGGCCGGAAGGCTTTAAATATTTTGTAAGGGACTACGAGAATCGAAGTCAAAAGGAATATACAATTAGACAAGAAACAAAAAAAAACTTGGATGCGGTAAACGCTTCTTAATCCAAATCCTAATCCGAACGTTTGTTCATGAGGATTATCAAGGCAAAAGAAATTAGTCAAGCCGAATTGCTCGTATTATACAGAGCACAAATTTCGTTCTTTGTGTAGCTTAACAAAATGCTTATATTATTGATTTCTTTTTTCTATAATAGAAGGAGACAGAGCACTGGATTAAACAATGTATATATACAGGGTGTCCTAAATCGAACTATTTTGAAAAAATTGCTTCGTTTAGCAGTTAGAGGTCTTCAAATCTCGAAAAAAGTTTTTTTCGTATTAAGTTGAAATTCACAACTTGACAAGTAAATTAAGGTTTCAAAAGACAGTTGATAACAATCAAATTAAACAGTAACTAAAAATTAAAGCCTACTATCTTCTTTTTTTTGCGAAGGTGATAAGGCATGCAGACATTTGCGAAGTATTTTTTCCTGGCTAAACCTCTTTAATCGAAACGTATCAAGAGACACACAAGTTTCCAAATCAATTCAATTCCTCAAAAAGAAACAAAAAATAGGTAGTCGATAATTGCATGGGCAGTAAAAAAAATATGGACTGATAATATTTACATATCACATGATTTTTAGGACACTTGTATATATGTAAGTAGAAATTCATACCCCAAAAATGTTGTAATCGATTAAAGCGTTTTCGAGTTATTTAAAAATATATATATTTTTTTTAAATAACTTTTATCGAAATTTGAGGCCCTGTATTGGCTAAAAGAATCAATTATGGATATACGTAAGTTGGGCTAAATCGAACTATTTTGAGCCGAGGAAAAATTCCATAAATTTAGATAAAAATTACAAATACAAAAAAGATCAGAATTACTGTCATATGACATACAATGGGGACAAAAATGTAGCGAAAAACATGTTTCGAAAAATATTACTCCTCCAAGCATAAGGGAAGGTGTAAAGAATTAAATCTTGAATGTAATAAATCTAAACAAAACTAAGCAATATACAGGGTGTTTCAGTTTTTTCGTTCATAACTTCTGTAAACGATAGAACATATCAAAATAATAGGAGTCTTTCCTATAACATTTTTCTCTAAAACGTTTCGTTTTCAAGATACAGGGCGTTAAACATTTAAAAAATTATTACTATTTATTCATTATCTCCTAAACAAATAAAGATTTTTTATTCAAATTTTGTACACTTTAGTCATAATAAAAGACCAATTTTTTGACGTTCCAAAAGTTTTTCTTACAAAAGCAGTGGCGTAGTTATGGGGTTCTGTCCGTATTTAAACCCCCTGAACTTCTACGCCAATGGTCAGGAATTACATTTTTATACAAATTGTAAAACTTTGATGTATTTGCCATAAAAAGGTACTCTTGATTTCTTTTGTCGCTAGGAGGCTTTCTGTTCGAGATATTTAGATTCTTACTAATCAGGGGTATATTAAGGAATTACATCTTAGTTGAAAATGATAGAATTAAGTAAGCGTTAAATCATTGGCAGTTATTCACAACATAAACATAAAAAAATCAATCAAATCATCAAAGTTTTACAATTTGTATAAAAATATAATTCCTGATCATTGGCGTAGAAGTTCAGGGGGTTTAAATACGGACAGAACCCCATAACTACGCCACTGCTTTTGTAAGAAAAACTTTTGGAAAGCCAAAAAATTGGTTTTTTATTATGACTAAAGTGTACAAAATTTGAATAAAAAATTTTTATTTGTTTAGGAGATAATGAATAAATAGTAATAATTTTTTAAAACACCCTGTCTCTTGAAAACGAAACGATATAGAGAAAAATGTTATAGGAAAGACTCCTATTATTTTGATATGTTCTATCGTTTACAGAAGTTATGAACGAAAAAACTGAAACACCCTGTATAGAATTTATACATTTACACATATACAAGTTTACAAATAAGAACCGAATCAAATGAGGACAGTCAAAGGATATAATAAAGTTTTCTTTAATATTTTTTTTTTTTTTAATTACTTATTTAACTCCTGAAGAGGGGTTGGAACCTTTGGTGTAGAACTTACACTTGGAGTAGTTTTCCACACACACCAAAACGCTTTTGCACACACTCGACGCGCGTTTCGCCAACCAAGTTGGCATCATCGGGAGATGATTAAAACTGATTTAACGTCGGCCTATTTCCGCTACCAGGGCCTATCACCGACGCCAGGAGACGAGCAACCCCCAACCTGGAAATTTTGCCGAACCTCTTATCTTACTAAGAGTAGGGATTTTTTACTTGCCTAACATTTAATAGACAAGGGACCGATTGCTTTACATCCTCTCCGAAGGATGGTATATCCTCAATACACCTCTCGCCTACAGTTGTATTGCTTCTGCGATATAGCTGATATACAAGCCGCTAGGAGTAGGGAAACGAGACCGCGTCTTTCCGTGGATAGTCACCATCCAGGTACTAAACGCGGTAGCTGTTGCTTAACTTTCATATCGCTATGAAGTGAGTCAAGTCAGTCCTCCGCTTGCTGCCCCTTTTCTTTAATATCTGCTTTGATTTATTAAGTCCACAACTGAAACCATTGAATTGTGTGTGTGCTCAGTAAGCTGGCATTAACTTCAATTTTGAATAACGTTCCAAAATACTGGTTTAAAGAAATACTGTTTTTATTTCGGGGATATATGCGATTATAAAACGACTCCTTAAAAACTCAAAATTATTATATTACAATGTCGATAGGTCATTTGAAAAGGAGCTATTGCTCTGCAATAGCTCCTTTTCAAATATCTAATATAGATTATACTGAAGTCTTAGTGCTTGACATATTATATACCTATGCACAATCTGGAAAAACTAATGTCAAATAAGGTAAGGACCTGCAGTAATATTATTCGTCACTTTTTTTTATCTGCTCTTCTGATAGTGAAGTAATACGTATGTAGTGCAAATTAAACATCAAAGTCGATATTCATGTAAAACTTACCATTGGGGTGTAGAAATAAGCCATTGAAAATTGACTGAAAGATTTTGACCCTTAGATTGAGGAATATTTTACTTCCACATTGTTGCAATAAATCTTCCAAAGTATTCTGGTTTTCTTTTTTTATTAATGACCAGAAACTTTTAAGATAGTTTTTTTTATAGAATTATCGTCGCTTTGGACTTTCGACTTTTTATAATTCATAATATCAAGTGATTCCATTCTCCAATCTGCTTAACACTATTTAAATGTTCTGCGAAGTGCAATTTGCAGGATTATTTACTAGGACGTTTGAGTTCGAATCGTCGATTTTAAGTTTAAATTTTTCTAAAATGAATATTTATGCTTATAATCTTTATAGAGTATTAAATAGAGTTTAGTATAAGAACTTTACAGTTGAAAAGTTCTAACAAAAATGACCAAGTCAGCTTGGAAAATCGCGTTATATAATGCTCGAAAATTTGATCTCTTTAAAGTTCTGGAATTTTTAAGAGGATTTGGTAGAAAACTTATTAAAGTATTGGACGCATGTACAAGCGATTATGAGCTATACGGAGCAACGTTTCATTTTCAAAAGAATTTTACAAATCGTTACATATCTAAAAACAATTTTCTTTTCGATAATTTTATTCCTCAATCTACAGGTTAAGCTCTTTTATTCAATTTTAAATGGCTTATTTCTACAACCTAATGGTGAGTTTGTAGGAGACAGGTAATCGAACAAAGCTAGCTGTCAGAATTGTAGAAAACGAATGCAGCAATAAAGTTGCTATACAACTTGTCTACAATTATTAGTTTAAAAACGTTCCCTTAGAAATTATGTTCATTACTAAACAAGAGGTAATTTTAACAAAAGAAAACCGCTACCTAAGGAGTCATTGCTTCCACATTCAAGCCTCTCATCTAAGTCTTTTTAAAGAAGATAATCTTGATACTACACTTGAACCCCGGCACCTACATTATATCTGAACTAACAACGTCCTGCATTACGGTTGAAAGTATCTGATTCTCGAATAATAAATCTCAATAGAGAAAAAAGTAACCAATACCAGCTAGGCTTCTTTGTTATTACAATACAAAAGCGTCATAAAACTTTACTTACAAACACAAATAAACAGCAATAGAACATCGAACAATTCTGATAGTTTTGAATAACAAAAATACAACTTCCAACTAGGTTATCGAACAATAACTAATCTCACACAGTTTGCTGGTATATTATAGGAATTGTTCTGTCTAAATAGATTTTAAAACATAGAAACATTTCCAAGTGTGGCAATATAATCGAGAATATAATTTACATTTCAAAGTTTATTATATGGTTAATAGCATCTCACAAATAAAAATAGGAAATTTTCTCCTGCATATAAATAGGTACCTAACATAATCATCTTTATTTCCGTACTTTTTGAACTACGTATTAGTAAATATGTTTAAGGGGATAATAGCACCCAACATATTTTAGAAAATTCATATTTTCGTTACTATTCATCGGAATTGTTTCAAATTTTTATGAATGATATAGAATTATGTAATCTAGGGTTGTGTGTATGCATATTTGAATCGGCAGAAAAAATTAAAAAAAAAAATCGAAAAAATGTGAATTTTTCCAAACCCATGCACATGCATCTAGAAAATGTAATTCTAAATATGGTGCTAAAATTCAAATCATTTACCTGCGACGTTTGTGTATAATGAATTTTCAAAACTCATGGCATTTTGTACCTGAAACACAATTGAATAAAGGAATTATAATTCCTTTATAACTCAGTGTTAATTGTGCTTACCAGGTTTATTGATTTTAGCCACATCTGTTGACCCTGATGACCTTATTTTTTTACATTCAAATGCACTGCAGGAGTAGGTGTAAAGGTTAGAATAAAGTCGATAAAGTCGGTACCTAGCGAGCGACAAAAGATAACGTATTTTTTTAAATTTTTCTTTCTTTATGTTTACCTAAATAAATGTCAATATAACTTTTGTGTAAGTTGTAATAATAATAATAATAAATTTATTGCAACAAAGTAAATACAAATACAATTGCTACAAAAAGTATACAGTACTTACTGCAAAGCATATTTACATGAATACCTAAAAATTAGTAATACTTTTACAAAAGTTGAGCATTAACAAAATATATATAAAAAACAGAAACATAAGTATGACATATCACACACATGTTGTACATCAAATTAAATAAACGCAATAAATAATACGAAACCGGTAACAACAATAAAAGGAATTTTCTGAGAATTTTTCTCTGCTTGTATTTTCTTTGCTTGTATTTTACCGGTAATCTGTCTATACTGCATTAACTGATAAAACTAAATAATTGTGCTATTCCGGCTACTCAGACCTAACCTTATGCGATCGAATAATAAAAATTTTGCCTAAACAATTGTTAACAATTTTCTTCATTTGAGTAATTAAATAAGATAATTTATTCTGCGCAGATAGTTTAATACATAAGATACGCACAAGAGTTATTTATTGTGACATTAGTTTTTGCTCTATTAATAATAAATAAAAAAATATCACTGAGTTATTGTTTGTAATTAAACAAACCAGTTGTATGACTAGTGTCTTTGTCTTGTATTAGAATAATGTAATCAATATTTAAGACATATTTTTCTCTCTGCAAATAAATTATTGTTTTCTTCCGAACTAATTTTAGCATAAATTTTAGTCCTGTTTCCGCAATTTAAGATTTAAATTAAACTGTACAGTATTCCGTTGAAGCACTTGCAAGAATAGTACTTACTCAGAAGGCTGCAAATCTACGGTGGCGTATGCGGAGTTTTCTGAATTCTTTCTAGAGATCTATGCATTTGAATAAGAAATTAAATTCTATAAAATTACATCACTGAGTAATCTATACTATACGTCTTCGAATTTATTACTGTGATTTATATGCAGTTCCTTGGTGAAATGTTCGTTTTAATTTAACTACTAGGTTTGTGGAATTTGCATTTCTTATCATTTAAAACGTACAAGTTCCTATTCGAGACAAATGCTATTAAACCAGATTATAGAATAAAGACGGAATTTTAAAATTATTGATTAATATTGCTCAAATCAGATTATAGTTTTGTTACTCTGCAGAAATTGGCAAGGGTGGAAGTAGAAGTGGCCTTTGTGTTCAATAACTATGCATTAGAATATGTAATTTTCGGTAAATAGTTATTTTGTTACATTCCAATGTTGGTATTTTTGTATTCCCATTGGGATGCAATATCCTTTACTTAAATACATATTTTGTAAATTTCATTGAAAATGCTATCACCTACATATTTATTTTTTTATACTTACATTTTTTAAATTATTTAACTGATCACTGAGAATATTTACAAAGGTCTCAAATACATAGGTCTCAATTTATTCTGCACTTTGGATTATTAGCAACTGACTTGCCAGGGAATAACATCAAAGTAAGGTAAAATATTTAATATTAATTAATTTAAGTCTAAAATATCAGGTGTTACATTGAAGTAAAATTTCTCTTTATTATTGCCAATACTAAACTTTCTCCTTTCTGCCGTTATTGTGTTCCATTCAATTTCACGCCAGATCTACAGCTTTGTTCAGAAAGACGTTGGATTTTATGGATGTTCTGCAATGAATCTCCGCTTAATTTTTATGCAATAAAAAATATATATCCCAATATATTTTACTCCGTAGGGTTCAATTCGCACATATGTAGCCTTTCTTATTTAATTTATAGTATATTTTTATGGTTAGAAAATCCAATGACGCCTTGTAAACTTAATTGAAATGGGATAAAGCAGGGTAAATTGTGTATAATATATGAAAGTGCTCACTTCACACATAATAATTTTTGAAAAATTTAATAGAAAAAAAATTCCTAATAATGCAAACTGTTTATGTTGATTTTTCGAAATAAACATTGTTTGTTTATCTTTCATTTTATTATTAACCTGATAAGAATACAGAATGAAACTCGCAAGTTGGAAAATGGTTTTACTGGTCCTTATTATTGGAAGAAAAATATTTATACAGTTTTTTCGTAGATTCCAAATCAATTAAAATATGGAACTTCCAAAATACGAATTAAACGATAAAAAAATAGCACTGAACACCTATAGTTACATGTGATACTAAATTGTCACTTTTAAAAGATATTATTCATTTGAAAATCATGACTACTAACTGGATCAGTTAGAAATAAAAAGTATAATAATTTCGGTTTCTAGTGAAAAAGTAAAAATATTTTCGAAAAGAAAATTCATGTGCCAATTCAAATTACATTTATATATTTTTACAGAGTGTTTCGCTTGAAAAAATAAAGAAGAAACTTTTGAAGACGTTTTACATCGCAAATTGTGTAAAAATATTTTGTATAATTTTATTGATACATAGGGTGTCTTCTAAAAAACGGCCAATTGATAATTTAATAGCAATTTGTCTTCCCTTGAGAAGAATTAAGTTGTTAGGGGGTTATTGGTGGGAAAATATTGAAATATTGACTTGTGACACATCATCGGAAAGGAAATTTTACGCTTAGTAGAGATTTCGAAAAAAATGTATAGGGTGCTATTTAAAAAAATGCCAATGAAGTCACTGCCGGTAAAACCGGAAGTAGTATCTCTATATTTTATATGCTGAAAAGAGCGTCTCGTGGGCCAATATATATTCCCCAATTAAAAAAAATAATAATTAAATTTTCATTGAGTTATGGCTTTGGCCGTTTTTTAGAAGACAGCCTGTATATAAATATTATTTATAATTATTATTGATAGGCGTGTCGTTTAAGTACAACCCTTAATCACATAACTGAAATTTTATTAATAAAAGTAACACGTGAAGAGAATTAATTTGTTCCGGCCAATATTTTCGCATATTTTAGAATAACTGGGAAAAGCCGGGGTATCATGCAATAAATTGAAAAATATCCTATTTAAAAAACTGACCTAATTTGCTGCAATGAATCACCCCGTATGTTTCAACATACTTTGTGCACCTTTTAAAACTTTTAAAAATGTGAAAAATCCAAATCCGATTAATAAGGTTGATAATGGAGTATAACATTATAGACAATAACAATTAACTTAATCTTAAATGGTGTATCTAAGCCAAATTATAAAAACTCTGGTAGACCTTAATTACTCCACCCATATATTAAGCTTTGAGCCAGGAAAGGTGAGTTAATGCTGATACTAACAACAGATTAACCAAAATGTAGCTGATGTGAAATTAACACAAACCACGTCAATATAGACAATGTAGGTAACTAAACAGGGTTACTTTCCTGAGGCAATTAGACAACAATAGATCTGTTATCCCAATAACATCGATGAAATTCAGGTTATCGTCTCATCTGTACCTAGAGACCATCTAGTACGAAGGATAACATCCGGCACAAAGTCAGTTAAACTACAAAGCAAATGACCATCACACACATGAGAGAATTGATGGTGAAATTGTGCAATAAACATGTTTACACTTCATCTGGCACGTAATGAATAATACAGGCAACGACGAAAACCGGAATTTACAGGATATGAAGAGAATCTACTTTAGTGTTTTTTTTTTTTTAATTTACGTTAGAAAAATTGCAATAATATATCCTTGTGACTATTTAATAGAGCAATAATTACAGATTGTGAATATAATTCATTATTTTTATAAACGAAATACTAAACCAGGCATAAGAATAATAATACCGTGTTACCATAATTTAATTTTATTTCAATGTATTTTCATGGATAATTTGACTTAAAATAAATTTATGAAAATGGTTAAGTATATTGTACACCTTCAATTTGGCTAAAAAATCGTCATTCCTTAAAAGTTTTTGATGGAAAGGGCCCGTTTTGAGGAATAATCTATCTAATATGAGTTTTTAAAATTTTACTACTAAATGCTGACGTAGTGGGCCTTACTCTTTGTAGGAATGTGGCGCTCGCTCTTTGCTCCAAAATTACAGTTCATCAAACTCTACTAATTAACAAAGATTCTGTTAAAATCGCACAATAAATAAAGATTTTATAGAATGACTCGAGAACCAATGGGTCAAACTGTATATGTATATTTAGGAAAATAATTTAAATACGAAGTGTACTCCGTACTCAAAATCAATTAAAGATAGTTATTAATCATTTTTCGTATTCCTAGGACAAATGAAATACTGGTATTTTTCTACTATAGTTACTTCTTTAAATATTTTTACTTCTTCTTTCAGATATACTGGTATACCTAGTATTATGCAAAATTTTACATTCAAATTGGCAAGCTAATCATCAAAGGGCATGAAAGTGCCACTACACATGAAAGAAGCAAGAAATGCTCCTTATATTTTGCATTTAACCTTACCTTTCTACCACAAACAAACGGCAAATGCGACAAATTAAGGAACAATACTTTTATTTTGCACGTTATATTAGTTCTATTCTAAAGAAAATCAAGAAAAAGTAACTTAATTTATTCATGCAGGAAGGGTATATCTTATGTAATAATCTCGCGCAGCACAATTAAGGATACAATGAAAGAGAACTGGTCTTTGTATTTCTTTTCCAAAATTATCATACCTATAACAAATTTAACTTACGATCGTCATATAAAATACACTTCGCACATAAATTATGGAATAGGTAAAAAAATGAGTCAAGTTTATACGTTCATATTTTTGTTAATATTGAAGCAATTTCAATAATTTTTTTATTGTGGATAGGTCATTTCTTCTGCAGTTTAATACCGTATGTTCGATTTAACTACGAGTTTTGTTATACAGGAAAACGCGAAAAGTATGAGGGCATGTAAATTCCATAAAATTTCAATTTGATCTGTGGCAATTAGGAGCCTATGAAAATTTATTTTTATAAGTGTTTCAGTTACGGCCTATCCTATTGTACTCACTGCGCCAAGCAATTTGCCATACGGTTCTTGGCAAATAAAAAATTGGTAATTCTTTGAAAATTGTTCTGTTGCCAATAACTGGTAAAAAACAATAATTTTAGTGGATTTTGTTTCATTTTCCTCTCATTAAAGAGTTATGAAACCAATATCGAGGTTATTAATACAAGTTGGAATAAAAATAACTTAATAAATTTATTTAACAGGAAAAATAACGATAACAATAACAAAAAACTAAGCAATAATGCAAACTAATAACGGGTATTACCTTCCCTGGCATTTACTACAGTTTGGCATCGATTGAACATACTTAAAATTAAATCTCGAATGAACATTAGATCGACTTTTTGCCAGGCCTCCAACAAAATTAGTCTTAACAGGCAACAGAAAAATTTTCAAAGAATTGCCAATTTTTTATTTACCAAGAACCGTATGGCAAATTGCTTGGCGCAGTGAGTACAATAGAAGAGGCCGTAACCGAAACACTTATAAAAATAAATTTTCATAGGCTCCTAATTGCCACAGATCAAATTGAAATTTTATGGAATTTACATGCCCTCATACTTTTCGCGTTTCCCTGTATAACAAAACTCGTAGTTAAATCGAACATACGGTATTAAACTGCAGAAGAAATGACCTATCCGCAATAAAAAAATTATTGAAATTGCCTCAATATTAACAAAAATATGAACGTATAAACTTGACTCATTTTTTTACCTATTCCATAATTTATGTGCGAAGTGTATTAATAAAATAGCAGTTACTATGACTGTCTTAGACGCCAAACTCTGGAAATAAACTTATAGCACTATTTCCTCTTATAATTATTTCATTCTCATTTATTTTCCTCTTAAAATACTACATATTATCAGTTTCAATAGATTCACAGGTAGCTATTGTTATCTATGTTTTCGAGACGGATTGACTTGTGGCCTAGGAATTTGGACATTTTACTTACCATGCCAGAAAACTGAATATATTTGCACAGGTCTTGTTTGTATACCAATATTAAACGCGTGTTTTAGTACTAATTGTATTAGTCCATTTCATCTTTATAAAACTTTTAAATTTAATAAAGTAGAGAAAAGTGTTGTGAGATGGTTCAGAGCATGGAAGCTATTAATTAAAGTCTAATATTATAGGTAGGTACTGTTTTCGATTGATAAAAAAAACTACTTCTATAATTGCTGACTATTTTTATATTTCTAAATCAAATAAATAACTTTGAAAACCTTAACAAATGTCTAAAAATTATTTAATTAAAGTGATAGAAACGGAGATACTTAATGTAGGACTTAAATTATTTGAAAAAAGATGAAGAATTTAATACTGAAATAAATTATTTTGAAAATATCGAATGAAAATTTTTCTGTTTTCAGATTTTGAATATTCTATAAAAAACAAATAAATTAATGTCGCAAACAAAAATAAAACGTATTAACTACATGCGATTAAATTTGTCTACCAAAATGATTGCGATTTGTACCTACGTGTCCTCTGTTCGAATAGTAGACGAGTTGAACGATGCCATAGATCATATTTATTCATTTTATGGCGATGCTCATGATATACATGTGAGTAACCACTGATTCTGACAAAGGATTAAGATAAAAGCTGTTTTTGACTGCATTTTAAATAATTCCAATTTGACTAAAATGACCACTTAACTAATTATATTGATTTTATATTAATTATGCTTTCCTTCATTCTGTGAATACGTAGTCACATAACTTGGGGGAAACAATATTCGAATGAGGAAGTGGAAACATTTATGGTTATAGAAAAAATTGTATTTCACTTTAAAAAAATTAAATTTTTTATATATCTCAGCTGCTTATTGTAATGGATGCCTGCTTTTTAGTCCAGATACTTACGTAATCTTTTATATGGAAATCTCGGGCGCCAGTACTTTAACTTTTGAGTGCAAAGAACAGCACTTTTTGGCTTTCCTATTTGGGAAAGCAAGCCGGGGTAGCTAACAGTTGAAGATACGGAAAATGCCAGCGGGTCGTAAGCTGGGGGTCTGTCTAAAGGACTTCGACCCCTACTCAAACGGGTTAATCAGAAATTGGTGACAGAAATAATAACTCGTGAATTTTACCTCTTTAAAATAACGGATTTATTCAGTGATCAGTGATAATAATGAACAAATTAATTTACTCTAAAAACCTCCACGACTGTACAATCGAGTGTGTATAAAAATATTTGAAAAGGATTAAAAACAAGTCGAGCTGGCAATCAAGAATCTTTACGTGATTTTACGTCTGAATTTTCGGATACGTGGGATTAATGAATTCTTATGTACGACAAGCAAACGGACCTTTCCACTAGGATGTATTATGCAAGGCGGGCAATCGATTAGCTATAGATATTGTAGGCTATACGGAATTTTTAAATACACGGCAAACTACTGCCACAAACGTAGAGCTATTTGCTAATGCTTATGTTAATGAACGTAAGTTGCACGAGCCAACTCTATGCAGATCACCTATTTGGATGGCCCTAGCGAGCAAATCCGCCCAGTTGATGCATATAATGACTATTTGGTTTATCGTAGGTGTTCCGGTAACCTATTATGCAGGGAGGCGTTTGATGTGGCCATAGCGAACAAACCTCAGCAGCTGCTGCATATATTAGCAAACAAAAGACCATTATTAATTAGCTCTGGTTTGATTGGGTAGTATAATACAACAATACGTACGGACACAAAGATCTTTTAATATCTATACTTAACTGAAAGCAGTACCTGCAAAATGCAGTGGACTACGGTGTATTCTTACCAAAATTATTTTCAAATAACGTTCTGACGGAATTTACTATTTAACTCGGAGCGGCGGCGCGAAACTGTGGACGGCTTTGGTTTGATCTGGCACTTCTGAAGGTGGATCGGATCTGATGTCCACTCGAGGGCGATTTTTCTTTTTTATTACCTTTCTGACGTATCCATATGTCGTGTTAAGAGGGGCGTACTGATTTGACACGATGGGACCGTATGCTCAACACGACGTTCGTTGTAGAGTGCAAGCGGATTATGCAATTAGGAGCATCCATGCAGAGCGTCAAAAACCGGAAATGCGTTACTTGCAATTTCTATACTATGTTGCAAAAAGAAACGGATTAAAACGGGCAAGGATTAACATTTTTAGTAACGAATGATTTTTATTTCCGACTCGGCCATTATTTATAATATTTCTCGGATTTTACTTATACGAGGTATTGTCGAAAATTAATCAATTAATTACTTGATTGCTTGTTTACCAGCGGACTTTTTAACATCTCATTAATAACTTAATTAAACAGGACTTACTTACTAAAACAGCGGCAGGGTGTACCCAAGTGACAGTAATATTTAAAGCAAAAATGAACATTCCTTGATTGGAAAAAATCACTTCGTTACATTATAACTAATTATTTTATCCCGTAAATTATGCAGAAGAAAACCTAAAACTAATGATTAAGTTTGTATTATTTTTTACAGGCAATCAATTCATTGCATTTTTATAATTATATTCCATAGGATACCGACTCTCAGCAGTTTTCGCATAGAATCTTAATTTTTGAAATAATACTTATAAAGAAGTATTGCTAGTATTGCTTCACTTTGGATTTTTTTAAATCAAAACATAGTTACATAATCTACACATGATATGTACTTGGTTAGCGAACCCACTATTTTTATATTTCACTGTTTGATTTATTTTTTTTCAAAAACGATAGAATTCTTCTTGTTGGTAATACGTACCCGCAACTTAGTTTCAAGAAACTAGACAAATGAACAGACAGACAGGCAGGCGCACAGGCAGATGGACAAAGGGAAGGACATTTTAAATATAATACACCAGTTCAATGACTAACGCAGAAGCCCGACAATTATGATTTTAGAAATTAATTGATAAATGCAATATACACTTCTTTTGTAAACAGTACAATAATTTCAATAATAAATTTGAAACCAAATATTTTTAAAACTAACTTAATATTTTAATTTTATATTTATTTATAACGCACAAGATGAGAATCATGCTATTTTTTTTATTGACAACAAGAAGAGAAGTAACTTTGCATATTGACTTATTTACGACCCGAAGTGGTCCGTATTTTATACCAATGTTATCATTTTGACAAGACATATCTAACTATCTTTATTTATTGTTATCGATTTGCGTTAACTATTTCTTATCATCATATTATATTATAATATTTATGACCAGCTCTGCATATAAAATTACTTTACTACTACTTTATTTAAAATAAATTATAAGCACTTATTCTTTGTTGTGAGTTGATGAGCTGATTGAGATAAAATTGGAATTGTATGTTTGACTACACATTTACCCACATAATTCTAAAATATTTTACACAAAATTAACAATTCAACAGAATTACATTTTGATGTAACATTATCTGCGCAATTATTTAAAATTTACAGCTAAATTTGCTGAAACTGTTGTGCGTTTAATTACTATATCCGCATTAATTAATTATATTTATGTTAAATAAAGTCGATTTTATGCAACGATATTTAAAATCAATAATCATTTGTTTATTTTGGTTGCAATAAAATAAATGACTCTTAATTATACGTAAATTAAACAATAATTAAATATTTGAACGCACATAGACGCAAGAATTTTTACGAATTTAGTGTTGTAAAAACTTTCTGTTATGAAATTAAGGTACTTCAGTAAGAATTTGGCAGGAAACTCACCCCTACTAGATGGCTAAGTGGAAGAGTATTGTTATTAGATTACAAACTTCGACTTTAATAAAATGTGAAATTTTATTAATATAGAAAATTGCTCGTATTTTTATTTTTGTTATTATTACAGACAAGTATTATTTGCTAAAACCATTGATTAAATTGTATTTTTAAATAATTCAATAATATAATTTAGTCATTGAAAGGAAGTAATTTTTTGCATGCATGGAATGAATAATTAAGAGTACCTAGGTATCTATGTAATAAATCTTACTACGAAATGAATGATTTCAAATGCTATTCATATTCTTTGATAAGGAAGTCAAAAAAATCATAAAAGTGAACGGAAAATAAAATATTACCGTTGACTAGATATAAATATAAACTTATTTCTTCATTATTCATCTAAAGGAGACCGTTTTCTTTCTTTCTTTTTATTTGAAGTTTTCAATTTTCCATGCATATTCCTTTGCTATACTTTCCAGATTCTGGTTTATCTTTGAAGTTTATTTTTAACTTAATCATACGAGACAATATAAACTTTCCATATACTAGATGTTATCCCACTCAAAAATGAATACTTAATAATAATTTTAAATAATGTTCTATCCCTTACCGGTTTTTAATTTATTTATGGCATATTATGCAGTCCTATTCCTTTTCCGGTGATGTTTTTATATTTGTAACAGTACTGGAGAGTTCCAATTAAGGAAATATAAGTTTTTTACTTTCTTGGTAGATATATTTGAGATTTTTTAACTTTTATTATCTTTTCGATATAAGTGCATAAAATCGGTAATAGTTATTTATGTATCAAGGCATTTAAGTGACATTAGGAAATGTCATAATTATTTTTAAATGTCAAATCGGAATAATTTTTTGTAGAAAAACTATTATTTTTAGCAATTATAATAGTGATAATACAATTCTGAATTTAAAAAACTATTTATTTATCTTTTATTACAAGACAATTATTATCACAAGCAATAAAAAATTAATGTTTACATTTATCTGTCACCTTCCGCCAACTACAAAAATCGTACAATAATGGATTACTTTAATGACTATTTCTATCACTTTAATGACGATTTTGAGGTACTTTAATGCCGATTTAAAAAAATATATATATTTTCGTGTTGAGAAAATAGAGCGCTTTCACGATATGTAAAAATTTGGAGGGTAATTCATTTGAAAACATAACTTCTTTTACACCTCGTATGCTGATTAATTAATTTATTTATTAATAAAGTAAAATAAGATAAAACAAGTGCAAGTTAGTTTTATTAATGTAAACCCCCCATTTTTGTTTTTATCTTTGACCGATTCAAAAAGTTGAAGAACCGCCCTTACACGGTTTTTTATGTAGATTCTAGTCCTGCTAACGTATTTGCAGTAACGTTTTAAATGTACAGGGTACGGCAAAAAGTTAGGTTTTTTTTAAATGAAACACCTGTATATTTTGACGAATTTCAATTCCTCCAATCATTCTGATTACAAATATATACACATATTGCACAATCGGGTTACTGGATTTTGAGTTATTTTCTCTTTATTACGGATATGTCGAAACAAAAGTGTCATATTAAAGATTCATATAATAAATCAATAAATGAAGTAAATCAACAAACAAAACAAAAGAAATATGAATTATTAAAACAATCAACATATACAGGGTGTTCCATTTAAAAAAACCTAACTTTTTGCATACCCTGTATTTTTAAAACGCTACTGCTAATTCATTAACAGAAATGGAACTACATAAAAAACCGTGTAAGACTAGTTTTTTGATTTTTTTAATCGGTCAAAGATAAAAATAAAAATGGGGAGTTTACATAAAACTAACCCTGTACATAAGAATTGCATGAAATGAATAATTGTTGAAATATAAAAATATAGGACAGGTATATAATTCAAATTATAGGTGATGTGAACAAAAGAGTGGGAAACCATACAGAAGAAGAATACCACCGTAATGGGAAATTTGGAAAAAAAAAACAAATAATAACAACGGCCAAAGAATATTGGGCTTTTATGTAATGAACAACCCAGAAGTTGACTACTGGTGGAACAATGAAATAAAATAGGGAATAAAGAAGAAGAAACGTTATAATAAAAGCTCAGGTGACTACCAGTTATACAAAAATCAGAAAGAAAAAGTGAAAATAAAAGTAAAAGAGACCAATACAAAATCACAGGAGAAGTTCGGAGTCAAAAGGAGGAAAACGCTTCAGGAAACGCTAAAATGCTGTACAATATCTTTAGAGACTTGAGAAAGTGAAAGACCCTCTAAAAGACGTAAAAGATACAGAAGATGAAATTATTACAGAAGAAAATTAAATAAGCAAAAGATAAAAAGAATATTTTGAAGAGTTACTAAGTAATTGCCACAGAGAACCATAAGAAGCTAGAATAAGGAATAACACACAAGGGGAGGAGCAGGACGAGGAAAGAAAAAGAACCAGATGAAGAAGAAAATGACAAGAGAAGAAATAAATAGTTAAAGCGCTAAAAAAGTCAAAACAAGGAAAGCACCAAGTGTAGATGGCTTAAGGCTGGATATCATTAAATACATAGTACATAGATTGGTGGCATGGACAATAATGGACATCTCAAACAATACCAAATGAATGAAATACGCAAAAAAGGAAATTACAACGATTGATTACAGAGGAATATCACTTCTTTGCACCACGTATAAAGTATATAAACGCATTATAGAAGAAAAATTTTAAAAACACCAAGTGACTCACAAGTAGCTCTCCGAGCTGATAGATCCATGCACAATTGGATGTTTACAATAAACCTAATTACAGAAAAGATAGCATCGACTAAAGAGTAAAATGTTAGTGGCAGCAATAGATTTTGAGAAAGCGTTTGACAATATAAAAACAAATGGAATTTAAAATATTCAAAAAGCAAGAAAAATAAACAAGAAATTTATTGAAATAATATAAAGTATGTATACCAGGTGTAAACGAATAGTGGGCCATCCCTATAACTTTCTCGTTTTTAAATATATCGGGATAAAATTTTGTATGGTGGTATTAACTAAGATTTCCAACTTTTTGAGACCTATCCGCCATATTTGTCACTTCCGGTTTCTCCGGAAATGGCCCCAATAGTCTTATCTAAACGGACCACCCTGTATGTTTTTACATTTTTGAAACAAAGATCACATTTTGGATACATTTATACTATTTTGAACAATTTATACAGGGTTGCATGAAAAATAATTCGAATTTTAGTTATCAATCTAGATGGCTGCAAATATGTTAAAATTATTTTTGTTCCAATGTAATTCAAATAAAAAATACGAAAACGTCAATATGTCCCACCGAGTGTCCAACAATACATCATACAGGGTGCTCTAAACTAATTAAAATCACATTCTTCAAAATAACTCTTTTTTGTTATTATCGCAGCTACATTTCAGTAGAAAATATTAAACTGGTTTTAAAAATTTTCATACTTCTCCCACATCTTGTAGAGACAAAAATTTTGTTAGTTAGTTCCGGCTGTAGATAAGGAGAATAAAAATATGTTCTGTCTAGAACCTAATCTGGGTATAAGAATCTTTATTAGCCCTAACATACCGCCACAATTATATTGTATATTACTTTAAAAAGCTGATAGTTGCAATGATATATTTTTATAACAAAACTTTATTTAGAAGTACAATCTGAGGAGATTCAACAGCAGGATAAACACCATATTTCTTATAACATTATGTCTTTAAGAAATGCCTTTGACTTCTCTTTATGTTTTTTATAATACTATGAATTATTACGATGAGGCGACCAAATAAATGACGAATATTCCAAACTGGATCGAACAAAAGATTTATATAATGGTTTTAGCCTGTGAATGCCGTTAACATAGAACACTTTATTATAAATCCGAATGTTCTAAATCTATCATTTGTGATTTTGTTTATATGTCGGTATTAAAAGATAAATACATTTATCATACATTTTTTAACTGGTATTATAATATGGTACCAAATAATATAAATTTTTATTAAAGTCTAACTATCACTAAAATATAATAGCTGTCTGAATTATTCAGGGTAAACTACGTTCAGAAAGTGATTGCGTGAAAATATGAAGAAAAGTTTCTATGGACATGGCGCCCCAAATGAGTCTTTTTTAAATATCTCAGGAAATGTTTGAGCTACCAACATCAAATTTGGCATGCTATCTAATGTAAGTAAGGGTTATTAATCTTTATTATCAACAATAGAAAATATTCTCTTATATTTTTCCCACCATTTTTTTGTTTGCCATTTTCTTGCATTTACATTTTCGCGCATGCATTCACCTCCCGAATTTGCCGAACGTAGTTTAGGGACACCCTGTATAGTTAATTTAAATCTATAGAGCTTAGTGGAGAGTTAATAGCGATTACCGATAGCATATTTATCAAATATTTTCGTGTTATATACATCAAATTCTAACCAATTACCGTGACTGTAATGATAGCGTATATAACCAATTAAAAGAAAGATATCATGACAAAAGAATTTACAAAAATCATCACTAAAAAATGTTTTCAAATTACTTCGTTATTTTAAATCGAAAACCAATTATATCAAATATTGAAATCGTCCAATCCATAATCAATCACCTTGTTGTATTTGACCGTAACTAATGTTTCGTTAAAATTGGTTTGATAAATTTTATAAATATACCGACGTGCATATACGAAATACTAAGAACGTCTTGCAGGACTGGAAAAATCATCTAACTATGCTTCGATTGTTAAAAAGGACGTATGAAAATAAGGAAACAGAGGAAATAAAAAATTCACAAGTAAAATAATGACTTTGATGTAGCCTCTCCTGTGATTTAGAGTTTTAGTTTTTACTTACTGTTTTGCTATTGCAAGGGTTATTTTCACGAGAGACATATTTACATTTCCTTAATTGTCATAGAAAGTTGAGCTAACACGCGTAGGTCAAAGTACCGCCTGTGAGTTTTTAGTGATATCTACGGGTTAAGTAAACAAATCTGTTTCTATTTGCTCCAACTATACACTTTGTCATTGAAATGGCCTTGGCAAAACTGGAAATTTAGTAAATAAATATTTTAAATTATTGGCGTCAAGATTACACTCGAAAAGATGAAAATAATTTTTTTTTTAATTTTTAAATTTGAAGTGAGAGTTTAACATTTTTACAAGGCTTTACAAATCTGAATATTTAAATGCAAAACGCCTTGTTTAATAATATATGATGTGACTGCAGTATTCTTTAAGTAGATCGATCTGCTTAAAGCTATCCTATGTCGTTACTAAACTGACTTAAGAATTTAAGTCATCGGTGTGGATGTGCATAACGTTCATCATGCTGACAAGGGAAAAATAAAGAGAAACTGGTTCAGGGTTATTATTTGTACCTTGTCTGACACGCAGTTTCATATACTTATCTATAATTAAAATAAATCCTGGGCGGGTTTATTGCAATGAATAATTATTTTATTCTGCATACTGCTTTCGGTATAAGAAATTACTTTGCTTTTTAACTAATAAAAAATAATAGCAAGTTTTGTTAGCTAACCATCATGCGAATCTAACAAATCTATTAATAGCTACCGTTACATAATACATAAAGTATAACAGTTTAAGGAAATTTTCATAATATTTTCATATCACATCAAAACCAACTGACATTTTCCATTTTGGTGTTGCCGCTTTGATATAAATTGACTTATCAGCGAATTGTCCCAAGTAAAAAATATACATTGAATAGCGTGCAATAACTCAGGTAAGAAACTTTCGTGACAACAACTACTGTTCTGCTGGGAGATGTTATCGCATCCACCTCTGTTTACACCGTTCCTACGCAAAATTCTACTCTGCAGGGAACACTATTCCATTATTCTGTGTGTTTAATTCAAAAACTCATTTAAATTGGTTGATACGAATATTATACACCTCAAAAGTTACATGATAAAATGTGCTGGCTATTTACAGTATCAAAATGTATGAAAGATTAAATACACTGAAGATCAAAATTATTAATAATAATACTAATAAATACTTTCATTAACAAATAATTATGGGAATTCGTGATTCGTTTTGAATCTGCGAAAATATTCAAAAATAGACGCAATATATCCATAGATTACCGACCGAAGTGGCTCATTTCCAAATTTGATATAAGTATTGTACAAAATATGAACAAACTAAACGTAGTATTAAATTAACTTAAAAAGGGCAATTTGACATAATTATTGTTTTAACATAAACCTGGAATTTAGTATATTATGTAACAATTACATGACCACAACCAAACCAAATTCTATAATCCAGTTGCAAAAATTTCCCATGTCCTTTTTCTTCTCTTGACCTCATTTATTCTCAGTCCGACTTACAGATTTATTTTTCTGAGCTCTCACTTTCCATTTTTGTCCATTATTTTCTTTCTGTGATAACTTTTGCTCCTAAAATATATATTTTGCATTTAAAAAAATATATATTTTAACATTAAACGTTTCGTTTTCTGATAGTACCTTAATTTTGTCGGACGGTATACAAAATATTTAACAAATGTAGTGTTTTATTTTCTTCATAAATTACGGACTGAAGTGGCTCATTTTCATAACTACCACCCAGGTTACAGCCGTCATACCTGATAAGCTCGACACCTAACTCGATAAACCGCTTGTAACTTTTTAATTCAAATTTTAAATTTTTATAGAAACGTGTTGTTAAAGAACCTTTGTTACAATATTTCAAATGTTTCACGCATTTACAATGCTATAAAATTGAGGAATGATATGAAATGAAACTAAATATTTTTTTATTGCGGTGTTACTATTATTATTCACCTGAAAAGAAACGGTGACCATGGGCTTGCCATACATAATTAGTTGTTTTTCCAGTGTTATCCAGAAATGAAGTTGAAAAATATGTTTTAAATAACATATTACGGAAACTTACTCACATTTTCAGCTTATTTTTTTTGTAGTGTATAATGTGAAGCATTGTTCAAAATTATCACGTAAAAATCTTGTCCAAATGTAGATAACTTCACAAGGTTTTTAACATGTCTCTCAGTCGTTTTTTTTTTTTTGGTAAATGGATTATTACATTTTTTTTAATATTACTAGTAAGCCGATCAGATAATATTATTTATATCAAACAAATGAGGCCCGTGACATACCCTTAGAAACACTTGCAACCGTTATTATCTTTACATGGGGTTACGTGGTAGTATCACCCAAAATCAAGATGCAAGTACATGAAGCACAAGTAACCCCTAGAAGCGTCATAAATTGGTTACATGAATTCTACATTAGATCCAAGAGATATCGCTGTGACATTGTCAATCAAACGCTCCAACCAATTGTTTTTCTATATGTGTAGCCATTGAAGACAATTTTGTGCTTATGCATAATAAAGCATTGTCATGATCAGTTCAATCTTCGGATTCAAATCCCTTTGAGCATACAATAGATTTGAAGGTTGTAAATCACTTTTAGAATTGCCAACAACTGTTGAACTCTTACAAAATAATAAAGGTGGACATCTACCTATTGGGTATTGTCTTTCTTCTAATTTTTTAATTTCCTTTATATAAAAATAGATCGGTTCTTCACTTATTTCGAGCAAAACTACATATAAATTGATAACAGATAGATATCTGCTATTTAGATAAATATAGAATATCCGTAAATCATTTCCATGAGTGCTGATGCAACATAACATAACTTAACGCAACAATTAGTACTATTACAAAGATAAACAACTTCAAGAAGAAAGAAATGACATCGAAATCAAATAGGAACAATATCTATTTAAATCTACAAATAAAATTTCCCAGAACTGTCTAATACGAGTATAACGTGACTAACACGAACATGCAGAGGATGAATAATTTCATTTACGAAGTGACAAAATTATAACATGAAATGCGAAATTAGTAATGCATTTCGATGTTGTGGATTGTACTAGTGCAATTATAATCCTGTCCTTAAGTTGAGTTAAAGCGGGGAAGATTACCGTCAAAAAGTAATTGATTACCAATTACCGATTACTCACGGAAAAGGATTCGTAGATAATCAATTATGAAGAAAAAGTAATCAGATTATTGATTATCCTGTAATTGGTATTTATTTTCTAGAATATTTTTTTTATTAACTACTGCTCACTTGAAGCCTATTATAATTTAACTTCTCTTTCATTTTATCAACATAGTGATTCGTTAATATTAACATTAAATAAATTTTTTATATACAGGGTGATTCGCGAGCAATGAGCCATAGCCTAATGGCAGATAGATCACTTCAAGGCAAGTATATTATTGATCAATATTTGACTGAAGTGATCTATCTGCCATTAGGCTATGGCTCATTGCTTGCGAATCACCCTGTATACAGGGTGTTCCACTTAAAACTCCCAACGCCGATTTCTCGAAAATTAAAAGAGGTATTAAATTTCTGTAAATGGCAGATTTCTGTAAATGGCAGATATTTCAACTTACAATAGACGCCGACGCCTTTAACAGCTTGGGCGTCGCGACGACAGGAACAGAATTTTCAATGACAGGCGTTTTGAACACTAAAGATACCAATGGTACTTTACCTTTTTTGTTTTTTCTGGTTCATTTCGGTATTATTTAACTTTGAAAGTGTAAATACCTTTTATTAAAATTTGCTAGTTAATAAATTGCATGCATCTAAAAGGCTTTGATTATTCTGTTGCGAATGTGCAACATTACTGTAGAGTTGGGGATCGAACCCAGGTCCTCCAATAGACAGTACAACCAACATAACCTAGTATCCTAATATACTATAACCCACTATTCGAATACACTCAAATATTGTCATCAGAAAACTTCCAGTGCTACGGAGGAAGCTGATCTGGAGATTCCAGTGAAGGCCCATTTTTTGATCCAGTAAATAATAGATTCATAACAGAATTATGATTTTTAACAATTTTTACTAATTCAATGGGCAAAATGCATACATTTTCTTGACATCACAGAATAAAAGATCACCAAGAAACGCTATTTTCTCAGTTTTTTAAATTTTTTTTGATTACTTAAAAAGCAGTAATTAAAAAGGTTTTGTTTTGAGGTGACAGCCTACTTGAAATTTTTACCATGTAAAGATCTATATGATATCTTAATCTTCTCCGCTTAATAACATGAAAACTAAGAGCAAGAGACCTGTGAAACCCTACATTTTTGAATTGAAAACAGTAAACTTAGCATAAATCGAATATTATATTATGTACAGGGTGTTACTTAAAAACAAATCAGTCGCTGCCATATTGTTTTCATCATAAAAGTCAAAAGCAAACCTCGGCTAGCGTCAGAGGATAAAAAGGGATCGACTTTCATCCAGTTTTTTAAATTTTTCAAATACGTCTATAACTAATCGAGTTATGATAGGAGAATTCTCGGTTGAACACCTTGTACATAGAAGAGTACACTTTAATTTGCGCCATCTATTATTCGAATGCACAAGGTCCGTATAATACCCATTTGCATTCTAACAATGGGATGGTATATATTATACCTACTTAATCTATGGTTTTGCTGAGATTGAACATATTTGACCTGATGTCATTTTTCAAAATTAAAATCCTACTACTCCTAATATTTTTTATTTTGACGCTTGAAGAAAAAGTAGTACTTAATGTCACTCGGAGTAGAAGGCATTCATTATGTGTTTTGCCCAGTTTCTGGGGCTCAACGATAATGTTCGCCTTCTACTTCTAGCAACATAATATACTATTTTCAACTTATAGGTTAGTCGACAAGTAGTCATTCATGGAGCCATTCCGGACAAGCTGAAATATTTATATTCTATTTGATAGCAATAAAATAAAAAACATTGGAACAACAAATTCTAATAATGGAAAACAATAATATAATAAAATGTTTCCATTTTGTCCTAAAATATAATTCATATCATATTTTAATTTGACCATTCTCAATAACCGCAACAATGTTTTACCAAACCTAACTTTTCCGTAAGTATTAACTATGTTTTTGTGATATGTAAATTTACAGTTTTATCTACAAAATCCAAACTTATTACTTCAGGATTCTTATAGATCACCCTAATGTTCCAGTTTAACATATATTCACCAAGAAAAATCAAATAATTTTGCATTATGTTTAGAAGTAATGACACAAATTTCTCAAATTTAGGCAAAAAAATTATATACTTTACTGGAATTGAGAGCGTCTTATGCGTATCCGCATAATCTTCAGATACGCTTCAGTGGGAATATATGGTTCGGATTAACCAAATCGAGTATTGTTGGGATGTTTTTTATCCGTTTCCTTATGAGGAGAAAGATAGGTAGAATTTATGACAGTAATATTGGAAGATCTTCTGATATTAAGTCAGTTGATCTTATATGTGGAACATAACTCTCTAGAAATGGATAAAATATTAAATGCCACTTTTTACATTATACCAGGTATTTTGATTTTCAATAGCGCAACAGTACAGGGTGTCCTCGGTACCTTTGCTCGGGTTATGTAAAAGGTAGTAAACAAAATTTATATGATTTTCGAAGACGCTGAAAATAAAAAAATGCAAAGAACTTTAGAAGGTTAATATTTAAATGAAATCATTTGTATGTTTCTCAAGAAGATTGACTCTATAACATATGTCGCCTCAACTTTCGATTTTCAAATGGAACACCCTGTATATTTTTATATATTTGGATGCAGGGCAACATTCTGAATATACCGTGTAAGTTTCGCGAATTTGCCGATGTTCAATTTTTCAAGCATTTTAAGAAATTCGTCCAGAGTGCTTTGGAATACCAAAATTCGTTCTACGGGAGGTAAACTCCAAAGGAAAAATATTAATTTTTCTTCTCGTTTCACTAACAACAACTGTTTGCGAATCCTCCAAAGTTGAACATATCACTTTTTTATCGAAAGCTTTTTTTTCAAATGGAAAGGTTCATTCATTCATTCATTCATAGTGTTTGTTAAATTATAAATTCTTTTCTGATTTCATTGATGTCTATTTCATATCTGTGATATTTATTTTAAATTTTATTTCATTCGTTTAAAACTATAAAATCCACTTTCAAAATAACTTTTATCAAAGCTTAACATAGTTACCTTTGCACTACTTATATCTATTAAAAAACAATAGAAAGAACTGAAAGGTAGCCATTAAGAAAAAAGCCGATGGTCGCAACCAGCAGACTAACCAGAAGATACCGGTAGATGTCACCGGTAACACTAACCGGTAAGTATTTCTGAATACCTTTTTTAGTGACAGTACTGCAACCTGTATGTATTATGTTAAATTTTTTGGATATTTTATTTTTTGATAACGATGGATTGGACCCAAATATAGTTTTACATCTTGCAGAACAACTGGCAGAACCTTTACACTTGGAGAATGAAGAAGGACGTCATGAAATTTCAAGAAATAAAAATTATTTTGAAGAGACTGTGCCGCAGTATTCAGATGAACAATTTAAAAGTCATTTCAGAATGAGACGTAATACATTTCAAGTACGTAAAAAATATTTAATATTTGAAATATTGACCAAGGGCAGCGAGCGGAGGAATGACTTCACTCACTTCATAGCGATATGAGGAGTAAAGCAACTTTTACCGCGTTTAGTACTTGGATGGGCTCCACGGAAAGACGCGGTCTCACTTCCCTACATATAGCGGCTTGTATATCAGCCATATCGCAGAAACAATACAACTGTAGGCGAGAGGTGTATTGAGGATATACCATCCTTCGCAGGGGATGTAAAGCAGTCGGTCCCTTGTCTATTAAATGTTAGGCAAGTAAAAAATCCCTACTCTTAGTAAGATAAGAGGTTCGGCAAAATTTCCAGGTTGGGGGTTGCTCGTCTCCTGGCGTCGGTGATTGGCCTCCGTAGCGTGAACAGGCCGACGTTAAATAAGTGATTAAAAAAAAATAATAAAATATTGACTATATTTGCTTTAGGATTTATGTGAACTCATCGCCAGTCAAATGGCAGCCAGTAAACCACCTAAAATTGAAACTGAAAAGAAAGTTCTAGTCTTTCTTTACATTTTAAGTTACCAAGTAAGTTTCAACAATGCTGGAGATAAATTTGGTATGCCGAGCAGTACAGCATACTATATTTTTCAAGAAATTGTCAATATTTTATCTCATGAGAGGATCATAAATCAGTACATAAAATGGCCCGAAGAAGAATGTTATGACCAGATAGCTAATGTTTTTTTAACCAGATCCAGAGCTTTTCCTGGTGTAATTGGTATTATCGATGGGTGTCATATTCCTATATGACAGCCAGTAGGTAATGCCCAAGATTTTTATAATAGACATGACAGCTAATTCCCTTATATTACAGGGAGTTTGTGACCATAACTGTAAATGTATAGACATTTTCATTAGAATACCTGGTAGAATGCACGACGCCAGAGTTTTCAGAAACAGTCCTCTTCGTAACAAATTAAATTTGTTACCAAAAAATGTTCATTTGCTGGGAGATAGTCCCTATTCTTTTTCTACTGCTCTATTGACCCCATATAGAGATAACGGACATTTAAACGATACCAAAATAAATTATAATTTAAAGCTAAGTTCTATCCGTTCTACTTTTGAAAGACTTTTTGGATTCATAAAAAATAAATGTCGAAGATTAAAATACATAGACGTAGAAGAACCAGAATTAGCTAATAAAATAGTTACAGTTACTTGTGTGCTACATAATTTCTTAATCGATCATGATGAGATTGAAATGGAAGAAGATATGCTCTCTTTAAGAAATGGGCATCTTATGGAGAATATAAATGAAGCCGAAACAAAACGGGACTATTGCAGAATTACTTTTATAATTTTTTTTTATTAAGTACACAGTTTCCTTATATATATTTTAGTTTTTATTAAATATATGTTCCAAGTTTCAGTTATACTTATTTATTTTATAACAAACATTAAAATAAATACAACTTATATTCAAAACTAGAAAGAAAAATATGTTTTTTGGTTTTACTGTTTTGATTCTAAATATTTCTCTAATAATGCATTTCTCCTTTCTTGGATTTTATTGCTGTTTGTTACTGCTTCTGTTAATTTAATTGTTTCTTTAACTCTCGTCTATTCTATTCTTCTATTTCCAATTGTTTTTTCCTATATTCATACAATTTTCTTCCCCTTCTACTTTTTGTAGCAGGAGCACTAGCTGTAGAACTTAAAGCGACTTGCGAGGTTGATTCTCTCAAAATTAGGTTGGATATACTCTGCAATTGGAGAATTCAGTAGCTCTGTCTCATGACAGTGAGCGTTTGATTTTGCAGACGATTTTTTTTCATTTATGGAAGATACTGTATGTCCAAAATTAATGGTCAGATCATCTTTCAACAATTCGTAAAGTATATGATAGTACGGCCACGATATTCTTCCTTGTCCAGTATTTTTTTTCTTGTTATTATCTAAAATATGCTTAAATGTTTTCTTCAAATTCCTAAATTTAGTATCCAACATGTCTATTGTTAAACCTTTATAGCCTTTTTAATCAAACTCTTTTAAAATACGATGCCAGAGAAGCCTATTTTTTACTTTTGGATCTCTAAATAAATGTTTTCTTTCATTATATTGATCAAGTAGAAATTTTATTGTTTCATCATTCCAAGAAAATTGTTTTGGTTTTGGTTTTGGTTTTCTACAAATAAACATAACAAAAAAAGGTATTAGTATACATGCCATTTACTGCTGCAGAAATACCTATTACCGGAATTCTCTTTATCTTGAGTCGAGACTGTCCATAATTTCAACATCCGGATCAATTCCGACCATTTCCAGCAAGTCTTGGCTTTGACCAAATTGTGAATCTAGAATATTATTTAAATTTTTGAAACGTAAATGTTTTGTTCTTTGTACAGTATATTACCGTTTTTCAATCATATGGTGGATATTTGCAGGTTCAACCACTTTATATATTACTCCTTTAAAGGAATACATCGTCTCTTTAGGTTCCATGTTACCTAATTGCTTTTATTTCAATTAACACAAAACACAACCTTAGAGCTATGAATAACCATAACCTAACACTGATTCACAAATTTAAACTATTCCCAGCAGCGCTACCCCACCGGTTACTTACTCACCGTAAAATAATTTGGTAGCAAAAATGGCATACTTACCGGCGACTCAACCATATTCATTCAGCGGAAATTACTTACCGGTTAGCTCACCGGTGAGTCTGCTGGATGAGACCATTGTTATTCATATTTCATTATTCGACATTTTTTTTAGTTATACAAAAAGTGCAAATCGCACAATTAATAAAACCCTAAGTCAGTATTAAACAGGTAAATAGAGAAGATAACGGGATTTGAGTTTTACAAATATTGTTCAAAATGCCACCATCACAATCAATGCATCTTCAACAATAAACTGTTTACAAATGTCATCATTCTTTTGTTTTATAATGTGTCAATTCGTAGTGCAAAGGTGTTGAGGTTTAATAAAAATTATATTGAAAGCGGATTTTATACTTTTAAAATATTGAAATAAAATAAAAATAAAAATAGCACAGATATAAAATGAATATCTATCAATGAAATCAGAAAGAAAATTATAATTTTTCAAACACTATATGAGCCACCACTGGAAAAATAATTTTTCGATAAAAAAGTGATATGTTTAACTTTGAAGGCTTCATAAACCGTTGTTAAAGAAACGAAAATAAAAACGAATTTTGGAATTCCCAAGCACTCTAGACGAATTTTTTTAAATGTTTAAAAAATTGAACATCGACTCAAAATTTCGCGAAACTTACATGGTATATTCAGAATGTTACCCTGCATCTAAATATGTAAAAATATATAGGGTGCTCCATTTGAAAATCGAAAGTTGAGGTAATTTCCGGATAAACCGGAAGTGGTATCATATTGTTTGTGATGTACAAAAATATATTTCCAACGGCAGTTTATGCCACCCAAATTTCAAATACAAAGTTAAAACATAAAGGAAATATAGGGGTGAGTCACTATTCTGTGGCAACCGGTATAGACTTGCGAATATTCATACAAATACATACAAACATAAACCTCAGTATTCTGGAAACCGTGATTTTATATTTAATGGGTAATAATTATTCAGAAATATATCAATAAAGAGCGGAAAAAAGTAACTGAAATTTCCTTCAATATTGTATTCAAAGGATATACCTATAAAATGGAATAATAGACAGTTTTTTAGCATTAGATAATATACTCTTTAACGTCTTTGGTATGTTCCTGATCACTGAGAAGTCAAGACTAATCATAGATTGTGTACTATAAGAGTGGTTTTTTCGGTTTATTTTAGGCTACAATATTGTGAAGAAAGTCAATATTGATCTGAAGTGTAACAAGTGAATATCAGAATACAAGACAGATACTTAAGTGACTATAGCAGTGTCTTAAAGTGTTGACAAGCAATTAAGTGAATGTTGGTGCAACTAGATAAAGAATTGGTTAGTGTTTGACCAGTTTGCAGTGAAACGTAACAATACAACGATTTAAGGCTATATAAACTTAAATGCTTTTAGAGTAATTAAAACTGGATATATCGATTGGAGTTTGAATTTTCCAATCGGAAACTATACATTACAAGGTAAATTTGAAATACACCAAGATATTTTTATTTGTTAAGCTCCATGGGCCGTAAAAATCCAAAAAAATTATCATTTAAATAAAATAAATAATATATGAACAAAAATAAAAATTTTCTAATTTGCATCTAAAATATCCACGACGTCCATGGAGCTGACGTTTGTAACTATATAAATACGTATACCCCTTCCCCTACCTCTCTTAGCTATCCGTGTAGACGGAGGCCATCGTAGTGCAGTGTACAACTACTGTACAATAGGAATATCGTTCGATTTATTTATTTAATATACCTAATAAGTGTTTCTGTTCACATTTTCTTGATGTTTAATTAGTAATAGACAATAAATTTTCATGTTACTAACAATCTTAGAATGGATTGACGTTGTACACAGAAAATATCTGAAATATATTAATATGTAATACAGAAAAATAAATAAATAAAAAATCTACAAGAATATAATTCGGCCATCCTGTGTGTTATAAAAATAACACTGTTTCCCTTTTAGAATAGAACAGCTGCACGAATTAATGACATTTTAAATGAATGATACGGATTTCCCTCAAATAATCCGTCATTGTTTGATTCATTATCAAAAAAACTGGTTTATTTAGGTAATAATTTATTAGGACTTTTGTTGATTTACAAAAAAAAATGATAAAGAAAGGCTGTTTAAAAACGTAGAGCAGTATGAAAAGTACGGATTAACTGTTTTCCGTGGTATACTCACATCTATTATTTTTTCTTATATTAATTCGCATTTTATAACAGTTGTTATATTATTATTCTTAATTTTTTAAATATTTTGAGTAAATCATAAATTATTAAATTACGCCCTCACATTTTGCTAGATTCACAATTTTGTTATTCTTGTTGCCAATTACCGTATGAAAACTTTAACTGGAATACATTCTGTGAATTGAATGTGCAGAATTTCCATAAAAAATAGAAATTACATTGTGAGTTACGAGAGAAATGCTAAACATTTTGAACCTCATTAACATGAAAAGGCGTTTAACTTAAATTTTAAGTTTAGGTTTTTATCACTTAACCCCTTGGAATATTTCTAAAATAAAAAACTCATTGAAAAAAAGCTTTTAAACGATGTTACTTGACATACTGTTGTAATTGAAGAAAAGTTAGGAGTAATTGCATCCTGGATAAAGATAAACTAAAAACATTGCCGCTGAAATATAGTTAGTAAAAAATAAAATTGATGTATTTTTTTACGGAAATACTGTGTATCCAAGTTACAGAATTTATTTGAGTTAAAGATTTCATTCTATATAATATCAGTACATACGCATGGTCATTGCTTAGGGACATTAGATACTGTATTAAAAATTAAATTTTACAATTCCCTGATTTCCTTTATTAGATACTAATTTTATTGGAATCAAAACGGACAGTAGGTCCAAACCTTCTCTTTAAAAACTGAATTTAGTGCAAGGTATATTGCACACTATTCTCTTGTTTTACGTATTTCCAAACTCACTATAACATTTCTTAGTCCTCTTGAATATGCGTTTATTTGGAACTGTCGCCATTCTCTAAATCTTAAAGTCTTACTTTAGTAGCACGTAGCAAATATAATTCTATTAAATTCCGCTTTTCCTCAGTAGAGTAATTCATGTTTACAGGATAATTAAAACTATAAAACATCTAAGAATATAATTTAACAGAACAATGGGGTTTCTGAAAATCTATATTTTTGCGGAATGAACTAAATACCTAATTCTATTTTTTCAAATTTTGCACAAAGATGTAACTTGCTTTGATTGACTTTCATTAATCACTTTTACACGTAACAGCACAGAAAAACGACTACGCATGAAGAAACCATTTCTTTACCTAAAAGTCAAAATAATCTGATTCCAGTTAATTATGCACAATTGTATAACTCTGAAATAATTTCCACTGAACAGCAACTACTGAATGCTTAACACTCGAATCATGTGTCGTAAACCAAGCTGGGATCATTGGGATATGATTGAAATTAATCTTAATACCTGAAATATTGTGTGTTATGATTTACTTGTTCCATTTTTAGTTCACTAGATTTATTCTGTTTTTATTTTTAAATACATGTTGTGCATACTAGCCTTATCAGTTCTTTATATCTAAGATAAGTAATAATATACTTCTTAAATCTAATTATATAATTCATATAGTTTGTCCAATATACTTTTAAATCACAATTTTTGCAACTAATCACAATATCACTATAGACTGGCATTTTGAATTGCTTAAAAGTTGTAATTTATTTCTTAAAGAGCGAATAATTGTTATACCTATTTATTTACAAGTTCTAGTACCCCGAGGTATGCTAAGGGATAAAAATAGATTGAAATTTCTCTTTCAGATTGAAAGGTTGAGGAACTTTCAAATGTACGTTTCGTAATTATTTTATCAACTAAAGTTACGAGGTAACCATTGATCTTAACTATATAAGAGAAGACTTTGATTAATCAGTTTTCTATTTGTCAAACCTCTTCTAATTAAGAGGGGAACTTAATAAATGATGATTTAAGTTTAGCACGCAAACTTCACTCACCGCTGTGAGATATATATTTACCGAGATATTTACCTTGTTTAAAGCTTGAGTGTTTGTTGATTGGTCAGTTTTCCCTGTGGATAAATTATGATATTAAAATTAATCTGAAGAATTTATAAAAATATATGCTAGGAAGTCAGAACTTAGATAACAATAATATTTTAATTTTGACTGAAAAAGTGCCCTGACTGCACTTTTGTCAAATCCCATCAAAATGAACGCAGGCGGTTTCTAGGGCAACACGTTGTCATGCGCTGAATTTTTGATAATTTTTATTGCATGTTGATAATAATATATTACTACAAAATCCTTTCTCGGTCTCGATGATAAAGAAATATTACCAGTTTGATAATACATTAACGAGAAGAATATGTAAGGTTGCTTAAGGAACTAGGGAACACATAGACAATTGAATTACAACCTTATAAAATTTAGAGGAAATATGTATTGTAATTACAGAATGTTAGTGATTTTTTTAAATATTAAAGTTGCTCTTATTATTTGTAATCAAGCCTGATTATACAATGTAGTTAAAAATCAGAAAATAAGTTTTTCTTTTTATTTTCAAATATTTAAGAAGGATTTTTAAAATATGACCTGAAGAGACTTAAAACTTTTGATGTTATACTAACACATGAGTAGCTTTGACAAATATTATGGTATCTAACAATAGTGCGCTCCAACAACCAAATTAAGTTCGCAATAATTTGCATCATCGGAAGATTACGTAGTTCTAAAAATCTGGTGTTAAGCAATACTGTACTTTCTTACAAGTACTCTTAAAAAAGAATATTTGCAAAAATCTCCAAGAGTATTCTGTAGAATGTGCATCTGCTATACCATATCTAAAAGAATTAGAAGATGAATATCACCGATGGCTAGGAACTTTTCTCGACAACTGCGATATACATCTCGCTTTCTTACGCGATATGTCTTTTAAGTTGTGGCTACAGACGTTATTTTACATAAACAGAGTATAAAAAATAATTATATTTAATGGGTTTCCTATAATGCCTATGCCTTTTATTATGCCAACTCACTTTATATAGCATTCGATTTTAAGAAAACTTATTACACATTAGTACACATCTTGCTAATTTTCATGTTTGATATATTCTTAAACACGCAGAGGAATTCAATGCAAAAAAGAAGTTTGAGAAAAAGAGAAAAGCAGAGAAAATTACGGAATGGAGTTTTACAAGCGCAATTTCATTAATGGTTCTTAGAAATTTCTTTTAAGGCAGACGACACAGAAAGTCTGGAAAAAAGTAATTAAAAAAGCCTGCTAGAAGTAAAAGTATTGTGCTAAAAACATTTTCACGGTTTTTCTCTTATTCTTAGTTCACACAGCATTATATCTTAAATGCCATTTTAGTTTTTTGCCGCCTTTTGGTTTTAAAAGACTAATGTGTAAAATATTGAAATTATTATTAAATAATTTACGTCAAAGTAACACAAGTTATTCTTAATTTTTTGCATATCATAAAATACCTAGCATATATAAAATAAACCTCGTAATGAAATTAAATTAAAATGAGTTCCATTGTCAAAAAATACCTTTGAAATTTCAAACATATTTCAGAAAGTATTACAGGTTTAGAGGTGCTCGTTTTTAGACATTTCAGATTCCAAGAGGTTTGTTATTTAATTAATTTCTTAGATAAAAATATTATATTAATTTTAATCCCTTGTATTCTAAATATTAAAATCTACCGTTTATTATTAAGTAGAAATACAAGCACAGTATACAAGACTAAATCATTGAATGCTATAAGCTTGCAATGTTAGATTTACTTTCAATTGTAAGGATGAAAAAATACCATCCAAATACGGGCTTTCAGCTTTATTGGAGGAGGTGGGCGTGCGTCTCCTTGGTTCATGTTGATAACGACCAATAAAGCCAGTAACCAGTTCATGGATGATATTTATAATTTCATTAAAAATTTTAAAATATTTTCTTAACCGCCGAAGTAATTACCTAATTTTATTATAGGTTAATTAAGTGTTTGTGTAGTTTAAACCACATATAGGTTATTGATAAGTTCCTTTTCTCATGTAATTTCAAAGTAAATTACGCATCTATTTTTTGATTTCCATCAGATAGGAATCGAACCGTCGACCTGCGCAAACAAGTAAGTCGGTGTCGATGCATTTTCTCATTCGGCTACTTTTCCTAATTATAATTATTAAATAAAAAATTGGATCTCTGAATTTGGGTATACGTATTACGTATGGCCTTAAAGTGTGGAATAAAATTCAACAAATTAAAATGAATGTTTTTTTAAGAAACTTCTCGGACACATCGATTTCTATTTTCAAAACACCAGTAAGAGTTTTTTTCAATTCCCCACCATCAACCCCCTAAGCCTAACAACCCCAACTTTGTAATTTCAATTATGAAGTTGCCCTGTGTATACCTCGTTTTAAAGCATTTCTTGTGCCGAAAAACATACAACGTAAAGTTTGGTTAGAAAAAAAAAACGAAAATGTTCAACAAAATGGATCCATATCTTTAATTTCACTTTTACAAACAACGAAACTGAACAAAATTAAAACTTTTACAGTTGGTTGTTTAAAGTGACCACCATTTTGAACTGGCAATAACCTATTTGACCCTGGACAGCATTTACAGAAGAATTAATCGCGGAATTTCACGAATAACCTCCCTTATTCTAATCTTCAGTTCTTAAATGCTTCCTGGCCGATTTACGTAAACTCTACTTTTCCGGTAAACTCATAATGAAAAATCTGACGGAGTTATGTCTGAACAACTAGGGGGCCAATCTACTGCTCCTCGTCTGCCTATTCATCTGTTTGGAAATGTTTTGTTTAAAAATCTTCTAACATTTATAGCTTAATGTGCAGGAGCACCATCTTGCTGGAACCAAGTACGATTAAAGCCGCCTACAATTCGAATTGTAAAAAATCTTCGTTCACATTTGACTCGAAGAAATATTATCCCAAAATTATATCTTTAATTATTCCCGGCAAAACATTAACTTTTTGTGGTTTTTGCGAATGGGTATCTTGTATCGAGTGAGGATTTATGTCACTACAGTATCTTGTCGTTTGTCTGAAAGAATCACAATATGTAAGAAGTTTGGGTTCCACACTACTTTGTAAAATTGCAGTCTTCTGTCAAGATCATCAGTTAGCAGCTCCTGAAATTCATGTAAGTACTTTATGTACATTTTTGTTTCTTTTGTTTAACGATGATTTGTTGCTTTCGAAACGTCTTGCTGATGAGCTAATTTTCTCATCCAGGTCATCATCAGATAACTCCTAAATCAGCTACTTCTTGCAAGAATGTATTTTCCATTTTAACTACTTTCAGGAAAGTACTATGACTATCATTGTCGTCAGATTCTCTTAAATAGTTAAAAATACTTAAAACTTAATATCGTCTCCAATAATGGATTGTCGTCATATAGGTGCATCCCTCACATGAACCAACGCCCAATATAGTATTTTAATTCTTCTAATTGTACTACAGTACAGTATACCTAAGTATAAGTATGTTAAAAGTAACACATAACTGGGGTATTCATTTTATTAATTATAGGTGGCAATTTTCCACAGAAGTAAACGGGATTAGATTTTGCAAAGATTATTTAACATGATAAAATGTCGCATAGTGTTAAAACAATGGTGTAACAGAATTTAATGAGTGTTAGCCATCGAATTCTAACCAACATTTAAAATGCCTATCCGCCTATCTTTCTGTCTACCTGACCTGTTTGACTGACTGCTATAATAAGCCACAAATATGTCTATAATAAGTTAATGACATTAATAATAAGTTATCATATACAGGGTGTTCTAAAAAACACTGACAAAAATTCAGGAGCTGATAGAATTTCAAAAAATATTACAATTTGTTCCTATAAACCATGGGCGTATCTCTTTCCGTTTTTAAGATACAGGGCGTTAAAAAAAAAATTTTAAATCTAGTTTCGATCCTATCTTCCACAAAATTCGACCAAATGAGCTGAAATTTTACTGTGTAGGTATTTCTGGGGATGCTAAATGCTCTGGTGTTATTAATTTTTGGCTATATCATACAGGGCGTTCAGTACAGTACTTCGTGGGAACATTTTAGGTCCTAACTTTTTTGAGATTAATCTTTTTGCTCCTTTTGTCACTTGCTCTTATGGCAAATTTTATTCTAAACAAAAAAGGTGCTCTTGTAAGAAGTGCTAAAATTTGCCCGTTTTCGAGAAAAACCGGGTATAGTGCACCAAAGTCAAGCAGCTGGTATCCCAAATTGTTGGTTTTTTTTTATTTCAAGTAGGCTTTGGCACCTAGTTTTTTTTGTTTTTTTAAGTAATAGTTAAGTAGTTTATTTCTGGAAAAGTTTAACACATACTGAATACAATTGAAAAAAAGAATAACTAATTATTACTAACAGAAAATTAAAATTTAAGAAAAATTATATTTTACTACTTTTTATCATTACCATTCAAATAATAACTTTGATTTTGAGTTTTATTAATGAAACTAATAGTAATAACAACTAGGCAAAGCCTACTTGAAATAAAAACCAACAATTTGGGATACCAGCTGCTTGACTTTGGTGCACTATACCCGGTTTTTCTCGAAAACGGGCAAATTTTAGCACTTCTTACAAGAGCACATTTTTTGTTTAAAATAAAATTTGCCATAAGAGCAAGTGACAAAAGGGGAAAATTAATCTCAAAAAAGTTAATACCTAAAATGTTCCCACGGAGTACTTTACTGAACGCCCCTGTATGATATAGCCAAAAATTAATAATACCAGAGCATTTAGCATCCCCAGAAACCCCACACAGCAAATTTTCAGCTCATTTGGTCGAATTTTGTGGACCGAAACTAGATTTAAAAAAAATTTTTTTAACGCCCTGTATCTTGAAAACGGAAAGAGATACGCCCATGGTTCATAGGAACAAATTGTAATATTTTTTGAAATTCTATCAGCTCCTGAATTTTTGCTAGTGTTTTTCAGAACACCCTGTATACATTATGATATAAACCATTATCCTAAATTAAACAAAACCTGCTGGCTATTTACTTAAAGCTTCAATTGTATAGGAGCAGAGGAGAACTGAATTGTATATATTTCGTGTTTCAATGAGGAAATTAATAGTTAAAATCTAATACCAAAATGGGACAAATTTTGTCAGCTTAAGAGTTTCTTGTGATTTTAGTGATGTCTAAATTCTCAAATGCATCTTTCCATTCAATTTCAGTTACCGCAAAAAATAAATTGGAATTCTTGTTTAAATTAATATTAGGATCGCTTTTATATAGTATCAGTACTCTTTTTCAACTTGATTTTTTGCACCGTTGCGTCCTAGGTGCTTTACTGTCAGTTTGGTCTGGTATTATATGATAAACAAAATAAAACACAATACATAATACTGGTGCTCTATATTTAACAATTAATCGACAAAGGCACAAGAGAAAATAATATAAGACCCAACTAAAGATGATTGATTAGGAAACGCGATTAAATCAATTTCAAATCCATTGGAAGGGTGGAATTTCGGCCTAAGACTTTCACTTAAGGGAAGTTTCATATTAATGATGAAAAGTATATCCAGACATGTTTACGTAAAATATTTGATATTTCTCTTACTCTTGCGTAAGTACCTATGTACAATTGTACAAACTATTTGAATAAGCTGTGGCTTAGGCTATGTTTTGAAGCTGGATAATGATTAATGTTATGATTTCCTGAAATAGTAATGCGAACTATTTTTTTTTAACACAGTTTAAACTAGATACATAATCTAAATGATACTTTATGAGCGCTCTTTAGTACATCATTATCCTAATTACATCCATAAATATTTTTCTGAGAGTTTCAAGTGACTGATTATATTTTAACTTAAATTTAATGTGATGAAAGGCACCAAGAGGGACAGACTCCATTAGATTAGGCTTCATCTTCTACTACTGTCACTTATGTAAATGACTGTTGATGTTGAGATATCAAGTAACCTAGTTTTCTTCTTGAAATTATAAATTTCAGCTTGCTTGTAACCCACATATTGGAACATCAAGTGTAAATATTGCAGTTCTGTTAGGCTTATATATAGCATAGCGCATGGCATATCAAGAAGATGAGCGTTGCTTGTCTAACTAACTGTAAACTGCTTTATTTATGATAACAGTTTTATCTATCTATCTATCCTTACTTGTAAAATTTCAGTTCTGTTTATCACGATCTTCATGAAAACAAAACAATAAGTATATTTTTCAAAGTACAGTCCGTTCATAGTGTTTAAAAAGATATTGTCGCATGTGCAACATATTAGCATTATAAATAAGTATTATTTACAAAACTACGTTGATCAGGTTGATCAGCCAAAATATGAAGAAGAAATATTTCAATATTTTTAGAGTACTTATTTGTTTTTTTTAATTATGTAACTTAAGTACACAATAATTTGTGAAAATATACACATGGCTGATCTATTCTTGAATTGAAAGTCGAGGCTATTTTCAGATAAATCGGAGGTACCTACCATTATACTATATATTAAATGACTTGATATATTCAAAAACTTTGTTCTTGCTTCTTTAGATTTATTTGGATAAGTGAGAAGGCGACTAGCTACTGCCTATCTCTCCTGGATTCGAGTCTCAGCTCCGGCAGTTGGCAATGTCGGACGGAATGGGTGTATATTGTGTGTCCTGGTTAATTGGTAGAATAGTTCTAAACTAAACTTCGCAAAGATGTTAATATAAATAACACTATAAAAAGAAAGTTGAAAAGTAACTGTATAATTAATATATAAAGAATATGGGCGTCGTTACGACGTTTCTCAGTGGGGGGGGCAAGAACACAGTAGTGTCGGTTGCCATCACCCAAGATCAATGGCGGAAAAATAAAGGTGCGCCGGCAGGCGCGAAGTTAGCGCCGCAGGCGAAAATTTTTCAAAGTTTCAAGGTCACACGTTTTCCTGGCACTTCAGAATTTCAATGAAAAAAACATTTATGCAAAAATATAGACTCTCACAAGAAAAATTTTTGGAATTTGATAGATTTTTTAAAAATTTCAAGGTCACGCGTTCTCCTGGCACTTCAGAATTTGAATTAAAAATTATTTTATACAAAAATATAGACTTTCACAATAACCCCTAATTTTCGAAATAATGACCATAAAATTACTGGCGTAATTAATTATATTAACTTATAACTTTCTTAAAGTTTCTTTTAAAGTCCATTGATTTTCATAACAATAATTCTTGGAATTTTATGACCAAACTGTCATCTTGTATCTTGTGCAATATATAAATAAAAAAGAAGCAATAGATATATTGTAACTAACCGCGGCTGTCAAAAAAATAATTTGTTACAATCACAGCACTACAGTAGTATGTATCATTTTATTAAAAATGCACGTACAAAACAAGAACACTTTACAAATAGGAACACTCGCAGGAACATTATGTATACTACTGAACAAAATAAAAATTAAAATACTACAAAACAGAGAGGCAACGACTATAACTGTGTGCTCTAAACAACTAAACAAAACTCCCTTTCGCCGCAAAAGAAATAACCGGCAGCGAAATAATTTATTTAAAAAAATGTATTTGTGTCCATTTTCAGGGGGGGGGCACTTGCCCCTCCTTGCCCCCCCCAAACGACGCCCATGAAAAAGAAATGATGTAACATGATTGGAAAAGGTGGTTTTAGAAAATATGTGGTGCTTAGTCTGTAATTGAGTAAATTTTGATTCTTGTATTATTTTAAAATTTCACAAATGGAGTTCTTTCAAGTTCTAGATATATAAATTCGCTGATAAATTGAGAATAAATCTAACAAAATAATTTACTGAGCTCTAAAACCATAATTTTTTAACAAAATCTGGTCGTTGTGCCTGATTAAACTCGTCACAATATTCACATCTAAGAGGCAAAAAAAAAATCAATTATTTGGCCATTTTCTTTAACATAAAAGTCGTCCCAAAAATTAATTCCTTATTGTGTATCATATGGTATGAAATCTAAGAAATGATTGACTCAGTAGAGTTAAAAATATCAAAGATCTATGGCACAATCTTAGTTTAATTTTTTATCCTAATTTTATTACGTAAGCGATGCTAGTTAATTGCAAATTGAATTTATTCCTTTGTTCTAATCCTGAATACGGCAGCATTTAACCTGATTATTCAATTGGAGACATTTGTTACAATTACTAGAAACCTACACAGTTGTGGGACCGAATTAGAATAATTGAGTAATTCAATTTCGCGTTATTTGATGGGGTTTATTTGCAGCGCTGAACGCTCAAAATGAATTTTGAATATTGCTAGCCAAGCTAAGTAACAAGTGACTTTATTCATTGGTCGTCCGAATTTTATAAATGCTAAGAATAAAAGTATTATTTGAAAAAAAAAATAATAGACAAAATTTTCCGTTTATAAAACATTTAACAATCGCAACACACATATCGAGACGTTTTTAAATTAGATTATTTGTTAACATAGTTTTATTGGGTTGGATATTCTTGAAGTACCTAACATAATTGCCGTCTAATTTGTCACTGTCATTTCTTTTGACTAGAAGTAGCTGAATTGCTAGTTTTTTGTAACGATATAAAAGTAGTTGGTAGAGCTTACAACTATATCCAATAAATGGAAAGAAAATTTGTGTGGAAGACAAGTTAATGAATTAATTGATACGCTTGTGACAAATAGTTGAAAACCGAAGTATCCGAAAAGTTATTTGAACCATCTTTATCATTCAAAGTGAAGCGATAATTCAGAAATCAGGCCATGATTGAAAACATATTTAAAATCATACTTAATGCAACAGTTTAAAATTACATATAGTAAACAAAAAATTTTAATATTTTTACTACTTAAGGTCATGGTGACAAACATATAGGGCCGAAGGAAGGTAGACAGCAATTGTCCTCCAATTGCTTTGAATATTGAATTAAACCTGAATAATATTTAAAGTTTAAAATTACATTAATATTCAAATTTATATTGTTTGAATTATCTCAAGTCAATTCTTATTTATCATGGACGTCGTTTGTGGAATTCTTGGATACATTCGCCACTAAAACACAACTCTTGATTCTCAAGCGTGCAGTCACAGTAAACGCTAAACTTGTCAATTCTGCTTCAGTGCAGGAATAGTGACGAGATCAATAGCGATAAGTATCGTCCTATAAGAATCATTTTACCAAACAAAGATGTAGTAGTGCAGAGTTTAATTCGGTCTATAAAAAATCTAATACACCACCATGAGTATAAGACCATTTCAATTTCTCTTGACCTCAATAGTCAATGGATTATTTTTAAAATGTCAAAAAAGAACTAGACAATATAGACAAGAAAGACTGTTCTAATTGTGGATGTCGAAGAGAATCAGGATTTAATAGCTCTATAATTTGTAGCCAATGTCATGGTCAATTGTGTTCGAATACAGTTACACTCTATCCCTTTCAGTCATGGTGTACACCATAGTGTACACGACTTATAGATTTATTTCCAATTAAAGAACGCTGCTGGGCTGAGTTGTATTGCCAACTACAGTGTTCTGTTTCTATCTGCTACACTTTTTAGTACACTAGCCCCATCTATGTGCGAATATTTAAGCCAAATCGGTAAAATAAATTTCGGTAACACGGATGAGCAATATATACTATTAGCAGTGACATATGGAACTATAAAGACGGTTAACCGTACGAAAAGTGTTGAAGCAACATTTCAAGTTAGGCAACCAAATATACAAGCAAAATTTATATCAAGGAAGTGATGGTACCTTTGGGCACATTACTGTACTAAAGGAAATTTAGTACATGACATTGGTTATGATTGGTTTGCTACTGAACTATACAGAAACCTAAGTAGATTTGACGATTTGAAAATAGCACTGCAATAAGCCATAATATGGCATAATGAACATAGATGTGACGTTAAATTGTCTGAATTGTCTCTATATAAAAAAGGCCATAAAAATCGGCCATAAATTAAACCGCTCCGTCGTAAAGCTGCTTCGGTAGGAGTGAGTCGGGTAACTAATTTAAAATAATTTGAAAATATAATGCTGGTATAATTGAAACAGTAGTGTTTCCGTTAATTTTTATTTTTTAATCATGCCAGAACAAATTTTACATGAGAATAATGATGTTCTATGGTATTAAGTAATACATTATATTATTTATATTTATTATTTAATAGCTGTAGAAAAATAAAGTATGTCCCGCTCTCCCGTCAATGCGTAAACGGCAAAGCTTTTGAGGTTTTTTGTGCACTAGAAAATAGAAATATGTAGTTTACTTCATCTTAACCTTATGTTACGTCAAAGTCTACAGATATTCTTGTAGACTTTGGTTACGTTATCTTAATCTAATTTATGAATTATGATTTATTATCGTATATCTAATATAATACGTTTATATCCATATTCGTGGGTGAATAGGCAATGCGCAAAGCAAACTTGCGGAAAAAAAATTTACCTTACCACAAATAATATTTTCTGATTAAAGAACATAAAAATGTTGGGTTGTCTGACATGAAATCAAATCAATATTATTTTCGTTCGATTAAATATTAATGTTGATATTTTCTGAAAAAGTACATTGAAATAATTGATACAGGATATTATACAGGGTGTGTCAACAAGATCACCTCGGTTGATATCTCGTTTAATAGATATTTATCGAAAAAATTTTTAAACAGAAATTGTAGGAGAACAAGAAGACCATAATATTGTAAAATAATTTCCAATCATATAGGGTGTTTGATATTCGAGTGACATATCAAATTTATATTTCTTTAAACGGGACACCCTGGGTATATATTTGTACACTTTCTTATTTTCTTTTTAATTGCCTTTTTCGAGTATATCTACTGTTTGAAATTTCATTGCGACGTTGTCGAATTATTCATCTGTTTTTCAAACAAAATGTTACTTGATGACCTCACTAATAAAATTTTTGCAATAGATATGTCCCCACATTAAACAACTTTTTTTTGTAAATGTACCAGCTTCTATTAGATACCTATACCTATAATAAAGTTGCAATTATTTGTACAGAGTGTTTATTGCAATGATGTAAATATGATATCGATCATAACTTAATTTTTTTAATTGGAACTCCCCGCCCCGTATATTTTTACATATTTGGATAGCGTCTTTATCGCTCTATAATTTTTATTAACCTATATCTAAAATCAACCATTTCCAGTAAAATTGTATGTTAATGAAAACATCACGTAGGTATACTAGATTTCAGTTTTCTACGGCAAATAAAAAATTGCCGACAAAGGAACACGTGCGGCGGCTTGTTTGATACGTTAAAGAGGCCGCCGTTCTGCTTTGTAAATGCGGCATTTTTTTTATAGTTGGCGAAAACCACATAAAAATTCAAAGGTGCCGAATTGTTTCTTATATTTTCAATCTTACTATACTCGGGCCAAAAAGAGTAGTCAGTAGAGCAAAAAATTATCGGCAATTCTTCAAAGCATATAGCTGTTATGGAATACAGAAGCGGCAGCTCGTTTTACCATATAATCCCATATAATTCAAAGAAATATATCAAGTTTTATCCGCCTACCAGAGACGAAAACCACAACTAGGTCATTATGTGTAATTGCTATAGTCAACCAAATAGAGTACATGTTTGAACATGGCGCCTTCTACCCAATAATTTGTTCGACTACTAGGAAGGTCGTCGAGCAAGTCTATCGTAGCGCATTCAGTGGCGTCACATATGCTGCAACGCAACGGATGTGCATTGTTCAACTGCGTTGCTATACCTAATTCGTGAAGATAATGTTGCCAGATGTAAGCATATTATTTAAAATTTAAGACATGGTAACTCATACTCATGCATAATTAACACAATCCGCTTTCATTTGTTCGAATTATGGAATTTATGAAATTCGTAAATCCGTACGCCCCTGGCTCTACTGACTACTCTTTTTGGCCCGAGTATACATGCGAGTACCTATATTTAAATAAAAAATATGCAGATAAGTGGATTGGTAGTGGTTAGCGAATTCATTGGCCACCTAGGTCACCAGACCCCAGACCTAACAAACTTTGATTATTTTATGTAAGGTTATGTACAAGAAATTGACAATATAATACTTCCCCAATTACAGCTGAAGATATAAAGGAGAGAATTAGAGTTGAATTTCAAGAAATTAATGCCGATAAGTAATGTTAGCCAGTCTTTTTTGAATCGGTGAAGATTGTGTATAAGGAGATGGGGCGACTAGTGTCTCTATCACAGTAAAAGATTAATATGTAAACTAATATTTTAACACAAAAAGCCCAAAAGGGTAAAATCACAGCAACACCAAAACTCGTAGAAATTATAGAGAAGTTAGAGAGCCATAAGTGATAAGTACAGTGCACGCCAGGCGACTACGAACATGGTACTTCGAAATTAGTAATTTGGCAAACGCACCTCGATCGAGCCCCTCGTCCTTTGTACCGTTGTGCGTGCAATCGGTTCAATCCGATATACGATTATCACCCATAACGAGGACACTCGATCGAGTTCGGCTGCCAGTTCATTTCCCGTCCCGTGTTCGTAGTGGGGCGGCGCGCACTGTATTATTTTTTATTTTACATATTTTATTAATTGCTTAATAACACATAGCATTTATTAGCATTGAAATATCACGACTGTGCTCATATATTATAGTAGTTAAAACATGACACGAATAGGTAACGAAATATCGGCAATTTTTCGCAAACTGCTTTAAACTATAACTCGCAAGTTTGGAAATCTACAAAAGACATGTATATATTAATAAAATGAAAAAAATATTGGGTAGGTATGCCCCATAATTTAAAAATTGTAGCTAGAATTTTAGTTCAATTCATTTTATTTTTGTTCCAATATTTAGAGCAACTTGTCTTACGTTACGGATATTTTACTATTTATATTTTTAGCGGCGCGACATCTATAGTTTAGTAGAATAATTAATGTGGTTAGATGCACATGTCGGTAGTCCAGCTACAGTTTTCCAATCTACCATCGTTCAATGTGATCCTATATATGAACAATTATTATCATATAGTTCGTCTGTGCAATACTCGTGTCGCTACTAGTAAAACTGTTTTGTCGCCATCTAGGTATATCCAACAATTTTGCGGCTACATCAAAGATATTACGTTCATTATCTTTGTAGTTCCATATATCGCTGCTATTAGTGCAGTTCTAAAGATGGTGTTTTAGAGGTTTGTCTTTCTAATTTTTTCAAAATATAATTTTGGCTAGTTCAAAATAGTGCATATTTTCAATAAACGCTAAATAAATTGTAGGAAAGAGTTTAATTTTCGTGATTTTTGGACCAAAAGTGATGTACACGATAGTGTACACTGTGACTTACAGGCGTAGCTGGCAACGGGTAAACATAACCCTACTTTTTTAAATTTTTTTCTAAATTTCATTATTGCATAGTTTTTCTGCTTGATATGTTGAGGAGAGATAATATGAAAAAGCCTCTTACAGAAGCAAAATTTTGTCCTGCCTCGAAGACCAGTAAGGACTCCAACTCCAGACAGGTCCTCCCAAGTAAAAACCTACAGTGGAATATTCGTCCACTGGATATTATTGGGCACCTTCAAGAAATCGATGACAAAACTTTTGCATCTCGATTCTCGATGTAAATATCCAGAACGTAAATCAAGAATACATTTTATTTGCAGGATGTGCAATGTGCATCTATGTATACTCAAAAATCAACATTGTTTCGTCCAATATCATACACCCTATAATATTTTCATTATTATTATTAGATCTGTCACTAATTTTACAGTAAATCTGTTCTGCTTATTTAACTATATTCTATTCATTTACCGAATCTAATCAATGCCTGCACTTGAATATTTTTGCACAATCATGATACCCTGAGTCACAATGTACACTATAGTGTACAATCCATAGCCCAAAAATGGGCCGTTGTACAAAATTCTGGGTGGTACCAAAAAATTGGAAATAAATTAAAGACCCAATGTTGAAAATATCAGAATATTAACTCAAAGGGAAGTAAATTCGGTACTGAAAGGGCTATATTAATAACGAGGAGATCAACGATGACTTAGATACACCATATTTCCTCATCCAATGTTTGGAGATTGAAAAATCAGATCAATAATAATTAATGAAACTATCAATTATGTAATTCATTAAATAAATAAATTGTAAAGTTAAGGTAATATAATTAGACATCAGGACATCGCAGATCAGACCTACTGAGAATACCAGATAGGTAATAAAAAAATATAACTGCTACACAACCTCTATTTTTAATTCTTTGCGCCGCTATATCTCGTAAACGGTTTTTCTTACAAAAAAACTTATTTTCGTAGCAAATTTCTCAACTGCAAACTAGTAAATCATGTTTTTTTTTTAAAGTTCACCGTTTCCAAGATATTTGCAAAATACTGTTTTCGCGACCTTTGGCCATGCGTAGTTGACCCCGTGGCGGTCAAATCCATAAAGAACTCTCTCTATTATTAGCAACCCTAATATTAAGGTGCATGCAAAAATTCAGTCCGTTAATTTTTTTTTTCATTTTACATGTTAATTTTTTTTATTAATTTTGAAAGACAGTTAAAAAAAGTAGTATTTAAACTCCTTTTTTGTTGTGAAATATCATATCATTCAAAAATTAATATAGTCCAGGAAATATCTTTACACCCATTGGGGAAAATGGTCGGTTTTTTTGCATAATCTTATGCAAAATGGTCCCCTGACAACAAAACTGCATGTTGCCAGGTCTAAAAATTTTATTTTTTTTTTTTGCAGAAGCAGATTTGTGTTCAGGAGACTATTCTATTTTATATAAGATTGTGCAAAAAAACCGACTGAAAACAACGGGTGCAAAGACACTTCCTGGACTGATATGGTGTGCAGTTACTTTATACAGACAGATAATAAACGACTGCGAACTTTCATCACTAATTTTTATTTTGATAACGGTGTCGTGTCAATAAATTTGAACTCACTTAATTGTGCTTTGTTACATACGCAACACCTGTTAGTAATTTCATTTGTAGATATAATTTATCGGTGTTTCCTTAATAGCTAAATTTCTTGAGAAGTTCCGAGTAAATGCACAAAGCCTTGAATATAAACATGACAAGAATACGGAAGGGCACTTCGTGTGGTGAAGTAAAACGTTTACCGTACAAATTATGATAAAGTTTGCATGCTATCTGATTCTTTGCCTTAAAACTTGAGCTGTTAATGTACATAACTTAGCTCCTGGTAATTAAAGAGATATGTCTATTATATTTAATTGACGCCCATATAAATTAATTGAGAAAAAGATTAAATTGACTAACCCTAAATAAAATATACAATTACGCTTTTTGTTATTATATTATGGATTGGATACCTTCCCGAAATTCCATTTTAAAAGTAAATTCCTTGAACAAAAAAATTAGACAAAATCCAAACCAGTTATATATTGAATAGAAATGACTCATTGAGGCCTTTGTATACTAGATTAGATTACTAGTACTGCGATTCTACTGTTGTGCCAGGTTAAAATTTACATTCAGGTTATATATTAGTAAAAAATACGAAAGCAATGTGTAATTAACATAAAAAATATATTCTTGTGTTGCATAATATAAGCAGTTAATAGGGCATAATCGCATGCAATGTTGTCGCCCATTCTGCAGCCAGACCCACTGGTTTCTCCAAATTTTTAAACGTCATTAGATTGATTATCCCTATTCCCCCATTCGGCACTATTGATATACCTGCACGCTTAATATTTTATATTTTAGACTTAAGGATAAATCGTAAAGTCCATTTTTTCGACGCAGGACGCCTTATAAATAACTTAAAAATGAACGTTTTTGTTCACTTGATATTTCAATGATTCTTCACGAAGGACTATTACATCACATGGAGACTGTGAGTGTGGGAAGATTGAAGAAGGAATCTATTCTAATTTTTAAGACCTGAAGAGAATTTAAATCTGAAAAAGTGTGGTTGGGCAATTAATTCCATAGCTCTGGTGTTCCTGGTAAAACGACGCCAACGGTCCTAAGTATATGTACTATGTTGCTATGGTCTCTCCAGTACCAATGGTATATCATTTGTGGTGGTATCAGGAAAGTAACTTCTATTGACCACTCTTCTTGAAAATAATAGTAGAAAACACTGGGATTGCTAACGTTAAATTATGACTAAAAAAATAAAATTTCAAATAACTTTGAGGTTGAGTTAACATGGGAACAAGTGTCAAAATTAAGACAAATCCTCACTATATAAGTACAGAAAAAGTTGTGTTATGGATTAGAGTAGCATTCAACTCTGAAGAGGATACCAAATATTGTAATACTAGTCTAAAAGACGGACGCATAAAATCGGTAGTATAAGATAATGACTTGAAATTTTACATGCATATAAAGTGAGCCTTACGCTGTCAGGGAATCTGTGTCTGCCCGAAGTATTCCGGCAGCAAGGCACTTCTGCCGGCCTCCTTTTATCGCAGATATCGCCGCCATATTTTAAAAAATCGTGCGGGTAATATCCGAGAAGAACCAAAAAGAAAAAATAGAGTTCTTCACTAATCCTTTTTCTTGGCCTGTCAAGCCCTGTATCCTGCAGGTCAAAATAGAAGAGCTCCGGAACATTTTTTCGATTTTTCAAGTTTCTCCAAACACGCGTCCGATCCGAGCTTAATAACTCGCGCTGGGCCCACGAAACTTTTTTTTGGAAACTAGATGAAACTTAGAATATGCTGGGCGAAATCGCTTTCCTCGATTTTGCCTCCTAAGAATTTATGATTTTTTTAAAAGTGGCTATTTTATCGGATTTCAGCGATCCTTCCAACACGTACCCATTAAAAATGTCCCAAGTCCCGTCTATTTTAACCTGAAGGATACAGACCTTGACGGAGGCCGAGAAGAAGAATAAATCAAGAACTCCTTTTTTTTCTTTTTGGTCCATCTCGGATATTACCCGGGATACGATGTTTTTAAAACTGGCCGTACGATGCTATAAAATGGGGTCCGGCAGAAGTGTCTTGCGACAAGAATACTTTAGGCAGACAAAGATTTCCTGAAAGGGTAAGCCTTAATTTATATGCATATGAAATTTCATGTCCTTATCTTATCACTACCGATTTTACGCGTCCGGCTCTCATACTACACGTATGTACCAAGAGAATTAAATCATCGTGTGTAGCCAATTAAATCATAAAAATCAAAAAAGGCATTTATACGACCTCGTCCAATATTTCTTTCCTTTTCTTTATTGGGATTTATTACCACATTCCTTGAGCTTCCTATCCAAAAAATTCGATTTATCTAAAAAATATTCAAATTAACCAGTTTAAAACTGGGAAATAACCTCTACGCCTTTGACGTAATGTCAGAGGATCAGTTAGAGGGTGTTTTTTGACAACTAATAGGAATTAAATTAATACAAAAATACTGCGCTGACGTTTCGGAAACTATATCCGTTTCCTTTTTCAAAGTTTAGGCTTTAGATTTTTATGTAACGTGTAGAATAACACGGCATAAAATAAAAATTGTTTATATCATTTCCATAGATACTTACCATAGAAATGTTGAAAAATATACTAAATAATATTAATTTTATTGAGTTCTTCTCTCAACATTGGTAACCAAGTTGAACAAAATTCTACCGAACAATTTGATACGCATTTATCTTCATTAAGTAAAATTATTGCAGATTCTTTGATTTTTCTTTTTTCGTTGTCTGCTTCTTTGGTCAAAATTTTTGCTGAATCCCATTTTATCCTGTGATCGTCAATAATAATAATTTTCTAACTAGCGTTTACCGAAAAAAGACTCACACTAACAGATATTTAAATTTTAACTCAAACCAGTCTTTGGACGTTAAAAGAGGTGTTATAAAATGTTTGTATGATAGGGCAAAAATAATTTCTTCTAATGATGAAATATTCAAACATGAAAGGCAATTTGTCAGGGAAATTTTAATTAATAATGAATACCCGAAAGAATTTGTTGATAAGACTTTCATGAACATTGAAAATAGAGTTAACAATCCGGTGCAACCAAAACCAGAATATCATTATTCGACATTAATTCCATATATAAAAGGTTTATCTGAGAAATTACGTCGTGTCGGTAAAAAATTTGGCGTTAGAACAATTTTTCAAACAAATAATACTTTAAGATCCATATTGACAAAAACGAAACCATTAAATCCTGAACAAAATTCAAAAAATTGTATATACTGTATCCCGTGCGAGTGTAATAAACATTATGTGGGTGAATCATCTAGACCACTTAATGTACGATTAGGCGAGCACAAAAGTTATATTAGAAAAGGTGATTTTAAAAAATCTAAAATTTGTGAACATATATGCTTGAGAAAATCACAGGATAAAATGGGATTCAACAAAAATTTTGACCAAAGAAGCAGACAACAAAAAAAGAAAAATCAAAGAATCTGCAATAATTTTACTTAATGAAGATAAATGCGTATCAAATTGTTCGGTAGAATTTTGTTCAACTTGGTTACCAATGTTGAGAGAAGAACTCAATAAAATTAATATTATTTAGTATATTTTTCAACATTTCTATGGTAAGTATTTATGGAAATGATATAAACAATTTTTATTTTATGCCGTGTTATTCTACACGTTACATAAAAATCTAAAGCCTAAACTTTGAAAAAGGAAACGGATATAGTTTCCGAAACGTCAGCGCAGTATTTTTGTATTAATTTAATTCCTATTGTTGTTAAAAAACACCCTCTAACTGATCCTCTGACATTACGTCAAAGGCGTAGAGGTTATTTCCCAGTTTTAAACTGGTTAATTTGAATATTTTTTAGATAAATCGAATTTTTTGGATAGGAATCTCAAGGAATGTGGTAATAAACCCCAATAAAAAAAAAGGAAAGAAATAATTTATGAAATGCCACAAATAACATTTAAACAATACTCGTCCAATATGTTTACCTACTTTTATTAGAAAATGTTTTGCTAAAATAATTGTTTTTATAAATAGTGTGTTTCGCCATGCACACATCGTAATTTTAAAAGAAGACCTATAAAGATTTATAGTGTTATTTTACATCGGATTTTTTTAAATTTAACTGCCACGGATCTAACAAAACAAATCAGGATTGTTTATCCAGCTTCATCTTGACGGATCAAGCGTACATTCTAAGATAGTAAGTAAACAGACGAAATCAGATCTAGGAGCGCTTTACACACTTTCAGAAATGCCATTCGCTGTAGAACTGACAACGGATAACATTGTTAAGAATTGGGATAGATAAATTTTAAATTACAAACGTAAAATTAAATATCACAGGTAATAAGACAAATAATCATCCTTTGAACTGTTACAAAATATATTTTAGATCAAAACAAAATATTTGTAGCATTAATATTAATACTTGGTATAAGAGGCGTAGCGTGGCAGTCAATTTAAGTAACACAATCCCTTCGTATATGCAGGAAAATATTTCGATTTATATGCAACACTTGACAAAAATTATTAAAATCTATTCATGAAAATTCTGTACGTGATACAATTTACGGATCTAGGCATCAAATTTAATAAAAATTATATATTTTCGTGTGTCCTATCCAAACCATCCAAGTCTGCGTCTGTTTAAAATTAAAATATATTTTAAATTTAAATAAAATTTATTTTTAATTTAATAAAATAATTAACCATAATATATTAAATTAGTTAATTAAAGTTCACTTAATCGTCATTTTTTTTCATTCCCAATATTTCCTTCCTCACAAGGACATATTCATTATCTCTAATATTACTTCCTAAATTTCTCAGCAAATTAGCCAGTTCCACTCGATGTTCCGCCCACGAATCGCATTCTACACCCAATAAATTTAAACATTCGGCCACTACTTTCGTTCTCTCCGCCAAAATAAATGGAATTTCCTGATTTAAAATGCAGCGGCAATGTTGGAAGTTCATTAGCACGTCATCAAATTGTAGTTTCAGCCTGTCGAGAGACTTTTCATTAATGTTCATCACTTCCAGGATAATTTTAAAATTTTTCATTGCCAAACTGTAGTCATTCTTCCTTTGCTCATATTCTAATCTTAACTGTTTAATATTATCGTATCTGTTTAAAGTAATAAATAATTTTGTTCTAATCTCTTCCATAATTTCTAGTTCGGGTCTATCGCACAACTTTTTTAGTGAAGTTGACATCAGCTCGTTTATGTAATTTTCATGAACAGCATAAACGTTTAACATCAGCGATAATCTATTAGAAGACTTAATTTCAAGTGTCATGCACTCTATGTGTTGTAAAATATGCTCCAATAAATTTTCTAATAGGTCATAATTTTCGCATAAAGCCTTATGTTGTTCAGACGACGCCGATTCCTCAACTTGTAGACTCACTAGCCGCATTTTTATTTCTTCACACCTCTGGGATAATTCACTGCCTTCACAGTAAAACTTCAGGATACTTCTTGACGTTGTTTTGTTGATGCTTATGCATTGCTCGGGATTTTTCAACTCGTACTTCGTTTCTTCGTCAGTTTCTTCTATTTGTCTTATTATCTGTTGTTTTAAAAGTAAATTTAGATTATTTGAATGCATAAAAGTACTGTCCGCCATCACTTTGTAAAATAAAAATTAATATGCCAATTTTGACAGAATGTTCTGTCTGTGAAACAAACAAAATTGACTACTTAGACCAAGATAATAATATTCAGATTTCACATTGTAATTACCTGGAATAAATTGTGTAGTGCTTTCACCGCCTTATATATGTAGCACATTCTAACTTTAATAAAAACCGAAGAATACTTGAGGATTTCTTTAAAAACCTGCATAAATGTTATTTTCTGTAATGAAGTAATGATTAGAATTCGGATACAATATGACAAAAAACAAATGAGAAGGTAAATAATGAGTAGGCTCGTCGCAATTTCTCTTTTACTATGTAACTTATCTTGACATGCTGAAATGAGATAATTAATGATTAAACGAACTTACCTAAGTGAAGTTCGATCATAATTATATGACCGCCTTTCCACTACATGATCAAGTTGGTAGTACCTCGATTCTATACTTGAGTGCAGCACAATTGAAAGCAATAAATATTTTTTGTTTATCACATAACCAGATGTCATATTATCTCCATTATCTTTGAAGCATATAGTCTCTAAATTGACTAGGGTGGGAGAATGATCATTGGGAAGGACTGATCATGTAGTGGAAAGGCGGTCATATAATTATGATCGAACTTCACTTAGGTAAGTTCGTTTAATCATTAATTATATCTCTCGCCTTTCCACTACATGATCAAGTTGGTAGATGTTTAAAGATTTTTTTTTTTTTCAATTTAGAGATATCCTACTTTATTAACAGAATTCAAATATATTTAATTGAATTTAACACAATTTGTTTCAGCAAAACAATCTCCGTTGTTGCTATTATAAAATTTTGCAATAGAACCTAATCGTCTATTCAGGGATCCTTCTAATTCCATCTAAGTTGGCTCCCGCCCTAAGAGCACTGCGAAAGTGCTTGCATGTCTAGTCGAATGTGCTTTACACTTTTTTGTATTCCACTTTTGTTAAGTATTTCTTTTATACATCGACTAAGCGTCTGACTTGAAACTTGTTGATAAAATATTTTGTGAATTTAAAACAGATTATTATTTACCCTAATATTCTCTGTTAGTTTTAAAGTAGTGTTCTACCGACACAAATATTATTATTTTCATTATAAAACGAAAATTTTAGACTTGGCTGAAAATTGCTTGGATTAGAAGTTTTTGTTATATCTAATTTAAATTCTGCAATTCAGTAGTACCATAACTAATATAAATATTTTCTTGAAAAGAAAAACGTTTTAATGCGATGTACCATTGTAATAGCTAATAAGGTAAGTAACCTCTTTCCAATTTCCTCATTTGGATCCATGTATTCAATATATTGTAAAAACTACCGCAGGATCCCACGTAAATTTATACTCGGAGGATTTGGCTCTATATACTCCCTTAAGACATTTTTTGTTAGAACGGGTTTCCTCCTGTTCCATGACTAAGGATAATGCAAATTGTAAAGAGTTAAGTGATTAGTGAGACGCCCCGATACTAAAAATAATACGATAAATACTTTGACATTTTTAACGGATTTTCCATAAGGGTTATTTTTATAATGTAAAGCACAATAATAGTTCCACCAGACTTTAAGGCAAGAGTCATAACACTTGATTGTTGAAGGTGAGAGGGATTTTAATGCAACCTCTATGGCTTCATCTGGCCTTGCTGTCTAAATGTGTTTCAGATAAAAAGTCCGCCTGTAGGGAAAAGGCTCATCCATAAAGGTTGAGGGTTCTTGTTAGTAGGAAATAAGTAAGTTACAGTGCGGCTTACAGACAGTTTTTGCTACCATATGCAAGAAATATCGGAAACCAGGGTTGTGTTGACCACAAGGGCACTATTAAAATACCCTCGGTCCCATATTTCCTAACCTAACAAAATTTTTATAATAATAGCAAAGGGCGAAGTATTTTATGCATTTCTTGTTTATTATTGAAGCAAATAAATTGGTTTCTGGGGTTCGAACAAATGAGTTACTCTGTTGAACATACGGTGACGTAATACGTATTCGATTTCTGACTTTAATGACCGTGACGTAAAATCAGTCTCAACATTCTTTCTAGAAGAAATGAAAAGATGCGAAAAAACCATATTCGGCGAACCTCACACCATTGTCAATTTTTTTTTTTTTTTTTTTTTAGCAAGGTTCGCTAATTTTGGAAACTCCCCCCCCCCCCCCACTCTATTTATGTGAGACATTGCCGTCGTATTATATATACGAAGTAATTTGGCAAGCTCTTACGACCTTTGCAAAACATTTTCATTCGATGAACGCAGCCAATAGTTCTAGATTTATATGATGGGTCGTTTCATTTGAGCATCAAATGTCTTGGGAGCTTTCGCTATTACAGAAGATTCATCAACTAGATGAGTCAGAAAAAACGTCTAATAAAAATTTTGAACTTCTTATTAAACAACTTGCAGGTTGAATGTTTTGGATTTACCACTGAAAATGTGGTTTTAAGTAAGGTTTAAGTGCCATGCTTGCATTAAAATTATAGTGATTGTCTCAAACCAAATTTTTTATTTTTTTTTTCTTTGAAGAGTTTCGTGTAAACCTTCAAGTATATTCAATTGCAGGACAAACAATGCATAACAATTTTGCAAATTTTCGGGTTTTGTATTTTGATTTTTTATTAATTTCTTAAACAAATTTAGGAAGAATTTCTAGTTTTCCTATGGCAATTAGTTCAATATTATGTTTTTTTTTTTTCATTTGCACTTTTCTGAGGGTATTAAACTACTTTTCTTAAAGTTAATAATGAAACCTAGTTCTATAAGCAATTTTACTGGCAATGTCACGTTTCTTATACATTCATCATAAGAGTTGCAAAGCAAGAACAAATCGTTCAGATAAACAACCGATATCAAACCTAACGATCTCATGTGGGCTACCAATGGTTCCATAACTTTCATAAAGACAAAGGCAGCTGTCGATAACCCAAATGGCAGTGCGTGAAAATATAAAGTAGAATTAAAGGCAAATCTTAAATATTATCTTAGAGTCCTTATGAATGGGAACGAGCAGGTATGCATCTTTCACATTTACGGATGTCATATAGTAATTATTATTAAGAGACAATTCTAATAACATTTTTAAAATTTCCCATTTTAAAATCATGTGTCAATGAATTTGTTTTAAAATTTAAAATTTAATATTAGTCACTTGAAACCATCCGACTTGTTTACAAGGAATATGGGAGAAATACGTTAGGTCTCTTACGATTTTACATTTGCAGATAGCGCCAAGCTTAAGAAAATTATTAATACATTCAGAGATTCTTACAAATTCTTTTTGGGCCAATATTTTTCTCTAGCCGACATTAGTTGAATTACTGTTCTAGCAAAAGAACTTTATATCCCAACAGTTATTGATTAATTTGTGATTTGTCATTTTGACTGAAATATCTTATGAAAATACCTTAATCTTCCTGCATGCTTACTAATGTCGATTACTCGGTCTGCCTTGATGCTGATATTATTGGAAAGGTTGTCGAGGCAGACTCCTGATGTAATTTAAATGGTTTGATCGCTGGAAATTATTGGTTGTTTTTGGTTTTGGTAATATTTTGAGTCTAGGTTTCAGATCTGCAGAAGATCGTTGTAAAGTTCTAAACCTTGTTATCTTTGCCTTCAGGTCTTCTTCAAATAACCATGTGTCGATGGGCGTGCTAGTTATTTTCTGTACGTCCTTTTCAAGATTTAGGCTCACACCAATCAACGCCCGTCTTGAAGTAGACTGATTGTGATGTACATCACCTAAAAGGCGAACAGTGTTATTTAGACCTTCTACAATGTTTAAATCTACCGGGTTCATCTGCCCCGTTAAAAGTTGCGTTATTACCATCACCAGAGATGCCAAACTGACACCTACTACTGATATTTGAACTTCCACTTTTATTTCAGGGTTTAATTTCTGTGTTGCTAGCATTTGAAGATTTATGGGGACTGAACACTTTGCTATCACCTCCCCTTCTTTCTGCATGCCTACATTTAAAATACTTTACCATATATTTACAAATGATGGATCCATTTTTGGACCTAAGGTTTATCCTGTTAGTTAAGTAACCCATTAAATATGATATTTAAAATAAAATAAAGTAAACTGGACCAGATCACTGTTGTCCCCTGACAGCTGTCAACATAATCAACTCCTTAATCATGGTATTCAATAACAAAATAACGTGAGTTAACTAACATAATATAGTAGGGAAGATACCCCGTTATACACTAGCACCTGCTGGACTAGGTAGGTATGTCACATCTAAAGATTTGCCAATAATTATTCGTTTCTTGCTAGATAACGTCTGATGTAATAGGGATGATACCCAGTTATACACTAGCACCTGCTGGACTAGGTATGTCACCACAGATTAACTATATCAGATGCGAAAGCTTCGCGCGGTGCCTTTCATGTCCGCGACACGTATTAGACAAAGGCCCGTCGGCTACTCGTAACGTTGCATGCTTTTTGCACCACAAGACTTTAATATTTATTTTTGTGGATGCGAGTTAGTTGCACCACTTGAGCGCTCGAGAAAAACAATAAAAGCATATTATAAAATATTCTTTATTAAAACAAATATGAAATTGTATGTTTACAAATGGGATAATATTGTAAGTTTTCTATTTGTTTCATCAGGTTTTTTGATGTTTTTAGATCTCTATTTGTATACACCAACAAACTTGTATGACACTATTTTGACATTTACAATCCGAACGCTCGGACTAACAATATATCGCCGTAAACTCTGCTACACGCTGTCACGATAATGCTCTCGTACTAAACCCTCCGCATATATGAGGATGGAAGTAGTGGGGATCGTTGGACAGGCCGCCACGCTTACTTTCGCATCTGGTATAGTTAATCTGTGATGTCACATCTAAAAATTTGACAATAATCATTCGTTCCTTGCTAGGTAACGTCTGATGTAGTAGGGATCATATCCTGTTATACACTAGCACCTGCTGGACTAGGTATATCACATTTAATTTGATTCGTTCCTTGCTAGGTAACATCTGTGTTAGGTTCTCATACAATTAGCATCAATAATGAACTATATAGCTCCTGCTGGGCTAGGTTAATTTGCTTTAACTTAAATGTCGAACCTGGCTGTACTTTATGGATACGGTGACCTGAACATCGTTCTGGACCTCCTGGTATCCCTTTTAGGAGACTGTGAATTAGAACGGTATATTCGAGAGCGTCAGTGTGAACGATAATACTGAAAGCCTGGAGTCCTCACAGAACTACGTGACCTTGATCGTGACGTCGGAATTGAATGTCGTTCAGAATCATTATAACACTTATTACAGTCTTATTATAACAGTCTCCTCTCCAGCTTCTTCAGCTTGTTCGACAAGGTCCGAAATCCCTGTTGTTTAGTTTTTCTCTCCATTTTTCGAATTATTAGTTTGACACTTCAGAAAACACGTCGCTAACACTCAAGCACAAAACAAGTAATGGAGATAATATGACATCTGGTTATGTGATAAACAAAAAATATTTATTGCTTTCAATTGTGCTGCACTCAAGTATAGAATCGAGGTACTACCAACTTGATCATGTAGTGGAAAGGCGGGAGATATAATTGATGTCCTTTTTGTGGCAGTTCATGCAATCTCCACAGATCGGGCATAGACTGAGCTTTGCAGTATATTCCGTTAGTAAAAATTTAATGTGACTGTCTTCTTTATGAGTATGTTATTTTTTAAGATTAATCGTGCAATATTTAATTTAATTTTTAAATGTTTTTCCATAACTATTATTAGTATATGTATATTTTGTGTCTCCTGTAACAATCAATAATTGAATTCCTTTCCACTGCTGTAGTGGAAAACCAAATCCGACACCAGCATCGAAGCAGCCTCCTACTACTCCATGATTTTTACACACAACAACAACCTTATGACCCAGCGACTACAAGAGCACTGGTTTTAAGTGTAGCAGCCCAGAGGCAATTTTTTATATTCCAAGAGCTTCCTAGAATAATAAAAGAATTCCAAGAACACGGGAAAAATAGTTAGCTTGATATCACATGCAAAAGTTAGAAAGGACTTATTAACAAAAAATAAGAGAAAGCAACTAAAAGAGTTAAGAAAAAGAGAAGGCAACTAAAAGAGTTAAGAGAAACCTCGTTTTGGTGAGAGGAGCTCCCACCTAAAAATTTAAATAACAAAACTAAAAGAATCGAAACAATATATCAACGTTTTTCATACTTCCTGCTTCTGAATGATCTGATAGCGAAGAAGATAATGATGATATGAGTGCATTTACTGCCATGATTTTTTTTGAGAGTATTGAGGATTGCTCCTCATGCTTAACATGACCACAAAACTTCCATGCTTTTAGCGAAAAATGTATGTGGGGTGTGTACATACATAGATTAAAGAGCATTGCTTCAAAATAAGTTCATTATGAATTATACTTGCAACATACTGCCAGCCTCACTAGCCAGGCAGCTTATTCTACAAACTTAGATCTCATGTCATCTTCGATTTTTGTAGCAGTGCGGTAATATTATCTCAGAATTTATTATCAGCAGATCTAATAGTGTCAAAAAGTATGTTTACTCCCTACCTAACAAGGTTAGAAGAATGAACATGGATTACCAACTCTAGTAAGTAGACTCCGGAAACCAAGACCATAATAGTTGCTAAAAGTTTTGCTACTATACTGAAGGCAGGAAATTGTAATTCCAGTGCGTCAATATGGGTAAGTATTTGAACACTGTGTTGGGAATGATGGCTAATTGTCGGATGATGATATGGATATATTGCGTGTCAAAAGAAGAGGAAGATCATTTTGAACAATTGACTTTCCGTTCGTCTTTAAGGGGTGTTCAGGGGAGAATCCGAGAATCTTGTAGAGTACACATTTTTGCAGGAGCACTCCACGCACCATGATTAGAATTTGTTGTTATATCTGAACATCTGACATAAGTTTTATCTAATTGAGGAGAAAAAAGTTTTCAACTGGCTATTGATATAATTTTGAATAATCTGGAAAACTTCTGTCTGTTTTTGTGACGCAGAAGTTTCATGAACTGCAACTTTAATATTTATAGTTTGTCGATTTATTACCCAGAAAATAAAATATTATAATACTAGTTATTAAAATTGTTGTTGAATATATATATTTGGATTTGCTCAACGTGAAAGTGGCATAAGCAATTTACGAAGGTGACGTAAGCCATCTGTGAGAAAATTGGTTTCAAATAAAAAATAACTTGTTTTTCTTTTATTTTACGGAACAATAGTTCTACCGAGCATAACATTCTGAAACAGATTCCTAGAAATACATGTACTATTATACAATGTGTAAATTTAATTTTTTCTTGAATCCAGACCGAGAAGCACAACAAAGTGCAAACTAATGCCAGCAGTTTGCTGGCATTAGTATGCAATGCCAAGAAGTTTGAAACCAGTCTGCAGGTGAGATTATTTTATTTATAAATCTCGTATTTGGTAACATGTTGAAAAATTTTTTATATAAAATAATATTTCTTCACGTTCGTTCAGCTTTCTGCGATTTTGTCTATTTTAGCTAGGGTGTTCTAGAGGGAAGGGCCCTTAGTACCTCGTTCATTCCTTTTAATTTTAATATTATTATTATTTCGTCAGATCGTGCAAAAACATAATAAATATTATGGCCATTAAATGCTCAGCTGTTTTGAGTATTGGAGATCGATCCTCAAAATAATCAAAATAATATATATTATGTGTGTATAAAATAAATTAAAAATTGGTCGGTTTGTTGCTTCTATTATTATTTCATTTTATTTATCTATCCTAGAATTAATGTCCTAAAATATTCATTCTTGTACAGTCGGCGCCATCCAAATGTGAACGGCAAAATTGTATAGTGTAATTTACACTTTAAATCATAGTCGCCGTAAAATTTGAAAATAGTTGTCAAATATATTAGTCATAAATTGTCAAAAGTAAAAGTAAAGATAACTATGCCAAGACATTTAACTGAAGCGCAAAAAGCGAGGGCTATAGCTAAATTGGAAGAAAATAATTAAGTCTTTGAGTAAAGTGGCTGCTGATTTAAATGTTGGTAAAAGTTGTATACTTTATATAAAAAAAAGCGCTGGCAAGAAGAACAAAGACTGCAAAGACCTATAAGGCAAGGTATAGGGAAGGTCTCCAATGAGAATAAAGACAATGCTCTGGTCGAATTTATCCATCAGAATCCTTTCGAAACCGCTGTCAAAACTCAAGAAGAAACATGATTCCCAGGGTCTTTCAGAATAGCACAAAGGCGTCTTAAGCTATCTGGCCTGACGAATTGCTGATTATTAAATATAGAGATTAGTTTTTACCATTTTTATTTTATTAATGTTTTTCTGAATTATAAATTATTAGGTATGTGTTGAAATATATTAATTATTGTTAATACGCTTAGTTTATGTCATTTTATTTCTCACAATCGTTAAACATGAATAAATTAAAGGAATAATTAATATTAACCTTCTTCCACTAACATATGTAGGTAATATTAGTTAATTATTTTGCTAACTTCTTTTATATTATTCGTCCTTCCAATTATTATGGTAACAGAAAATAATAAAAGTAATATTATTTTCTGTCAATATATCCTCTCTGTGTTACGCCACTAAACAAAGTCTGACTTACTACAATAAAATTCAGAAGAAAATTCCATGACAACCAAAATGCGTTCACATTTGGGTGGCGCCGACTGTACGTATAAATAAATAATTGAATGTTATTCTAGGATCTATAATTATTATTCATTTATCGAGTAAACGTGATTCAACCTCCTTCCCCAACGACTTTTTTATATTAATTTTTTTGCAGAATCTATACATAACTCTATATATACCTGTAATCCCCTCAAGTAATATAGAAAGTGTAGGCTCAGTGTCGATTATAACCCAGATCGTGACAAAATGCTTCAACTTGGATGTATGTCGTGACAGGAATTTGAAACTCACACAGCTGCTAGGATTTAGCAAAACCGTTTTAGTCTAATAGCGATAAATTCTATTATAGCCGGCTTATTCCCTCAAACATGTCTACCGTCTGTATTTCCTAGAAAACTACTTCCGATATTAAATTGCTGATTGAAAACTAACGTAACTAATTCAAGTCTTTTCTTGTATCCATTTCTGATAAGTATGTTTTATCACAACTACGTATTCCGGTCATCAAACATATTATTATATAAAGTTGACAAGCAAAGAAAAATTCTCATAAAATTAATTTTATTGTTATTATCGGTTTCGTGAACAATCATCATACAACTAACATAAGCCATTTAATATTTATCTTACAATGATTATTATTTGTACATGGTATACCTACGAATTAAAATCAATATTTCGTGAAATTGGTCCCTAATTATATAAATTTTCCTTTACTCCCTGCAAAATACACAAAGAATTATTCTACCTACCTAATAATTTATTGAAATAAACACAGATATCGATAACAATAATAACAGTCCTCAACCAGAATTACATCATTATCTCTACATCTGTTAACAATAACTGACTAATGGCCCTAAAGCTCACAACGTAATTATCTCAGCATGCAATGGGTTAAGTTCAATACAACAATGTGTGATAAACGCCAATATCGTGTATTGAACAACTAGGTAGACTTGGTATGTCACTTGGTATTTTATGTCCGTGCTCAATAGATCAGTAAATCTAGTTTATTCGATTTAATAATGGAAGAAATTGTAGGTTTCAGATAGGTTTAATATATTAGTTGCAGGTACACGGTACTTTTTAAAATATATGACAAACTAAATTTTAGAAATTACGGAGAAAAGTAATAAAGGGTGGGAAGATAATTTCATATGAAATATTCACATTTTTTTTATTTTATTTTATTTATTTTGTGTATATTTCATAAAACAATAGATCAAGCTGAAATTTAATTCACCTATACTTTAGAGGAATCCGAATATTATGAGGCTATAAGCATTTCTACTTATTGCAGGGGGGCGCTTCTTTTTAATATTTTATTATTACAATTTTTCTATTATTATTATTTTGGTCCGTTTGCCTAGGCACTATGATACAGAAATTAATTTTACAAAAATAAGGTTTACTTGATTCATGTCGATAAAATGGCACCGTTTTCAATAAAAACACACTTAAACATTTCAGAGTATTTTCCAAAAAGCAACTAATCAAACCAAACATACCTGTAAAAAATTACAAGAGGTTTTCTAAATGTGCACCATTTACTTCAACACATTTTTTTTTAGCGCTTTCTGATCAAAGACTATGCTTATTTCGCGTTTTCCCGTTGTAAGACTAGTAAAATCCGTGATTGGAGGAAATTAGCTGAGAAAATCATTAGGGTTTGATAAAACGGGAAGGATAACGACAGGAGAAGGTCCTTGATATTTTTACAACCCTTCCGGAGGGTTGAAAAATGATTTTTTTTATGTAATCTCCATACCCCCGTTTTTGGGGATGCTGAACAAGAAAAAACTAGTTTCATTATTTTCTGAAACCCTCAAATGGGCAAAAACCACCCTCTTCAACTTTCGGTACTAAGCATCCTCAGCAACCCGGGGTTGGAGGGGTTTAGCTGCGGGAACATAATTGGGATTGGATGACAAATAAGGGTAATGACAGGGGAAGGCCAGTCACTACCTCTGGAGGTTGTTACATCCCTTCAGGAGGGTTGAAAATTGATTTCTTTTAAGTTTTAATATCTATATCCCATTTTTTGAGGATGCTGAACAAGAAAAAAATAATTACTTGTGATTATAAATTTTTTTTCTTTAATAAATAACGTATTAAAGGCATTTAATATATAGTTTTAGGTTTAAAGTGCGATTCAATATATTGCATATTGATTGTGGTGATTGAACTTTTATCATTTTATTTTTGGTAAGGGCAAATTCAAGTGAATTCTAAGTAAACAAGTCTAAAAATACAAAATATCCTCGAATTCCGTTACCACTTTATTTAACTATTAAAATAATGTATTATATTTATTATTATAATGTGTTATATCCATTATTTATATTCGCAGAAATTTATAGCTTCTATTTTCTAATGTTAAGAGCATATTTATAAGCAAACAATAGGAATTTTAGAAGCAGTATTAATAAGGGAAGTGTTTGAACTGAAGGCCTTTAACCCTTTAATAGCTTTTATTTGCAAAAGTGTCTAAGTTAAACTAAGTTTCTCTACTATAAACATCAATTATTATTGAATACTGATACTTAATGGTAAGTTTTATTTAGATCCAAAAATATATTGCTATAAATAGTAATACTATTTTTAACATTATTTTTTAACATAAATAGAAGTATGTAGTGTACTATATTATATTTATATTTAATATTATAGAATGGAAACTGCTTATAATATTTTTAACATGTTCTAATCTTGGTGTATTCTCTCGCGTTATCTAAATGTTAATTAAGATATTATTTGGATATTAGTGTGTAAAATACAAAATTGTTTATTAGTAAACGTGTAAATAGAGCTTGTTAAATTTTGTTGTTTATCGCTTTCGTGTTTGTTTAACTAGTGTACAGACGTCGGTTGCCAAATATGTCTAGTGTGTAGTGCATATTATTATATTTGCATTTAATTTTGTAGAGTGGCAAAAAATCCATTCCTCGAAAAATTGCCTATAATATTTTAAAAATGTTCTATTTTTAAACGGGAATATGCCAAGAAAAGAAAAACAATTTAATATAGGTATAAAAGGGAGTAATATTTTCTTTGGCGTATAGTAGGACTTGTTAAATTTTACGGTTAAGGATTATTGTTGCTGAAAATTAAATATTTATCTTATGATAAAAAATGTTACATACAATTGAAGAAAACATAATTTCACAGTCCGCAGCAAAGCCTTTTTCTTAATTTTGTTATTTAAAAAGTAGAAATTATCCAGGAAATCCTTCAAAAATTATTCTAATTAACGAAATACAATCAATAATATAACGGTTTAGTATGCATTTAAATAAAAAAATCTTTTTGTAGCGCAATTCTATGATCATTACTACATAAAACTGAAAGAAAGAATAAAAATTTGTTCAAGCGGTTTTTCTATCCCAATACTTCTGTGCCCTTGCCAACGAGAGAGAGAGTTTTATTGTTGATAACTGAAGCCACCTTGCATAAGTAAAACCTATTGTTGGGTAACACCCAATGGACACTTCGATTTTTCCACAAATTTTATAGTTTGCGTGTGCAATTTATTACTTGAGTTGTTGCATTGTTTCTCAATTATTCTGACCGCGCGTCTTAATAGCTCGTATGCATGCGTGACGGACTCTTAACGATTTTGTTTTTGTTGAAATGTGTACCGACATCGGTCATCAAATCTGTCTAGTGTGCAGTTTAACTAACAAATGATAAAAGGTGAGCAGATGATATTATTAGTTCACGTTACGCTGTACTCCAATATAATTGGTAGGACGAATTGAAGTAGAATACCAGTGGTCTTGTCAGAATTAAAACAATTAATCACAAAAATAGAGCTGATACCAATATCGCCTCTAAATGAAACAACTGTTTTGTTTTAGTCAAAGTTTGGGATAGCGTTAAAATTGGGTCAACTTCCCATTCCTTCCTTTCGCGTTCTGTTGATTGTTTTATTGTATCAGATGATTTCATGAACACTAGAAATCTAAATAAGATTTTCCTTCGTTATTTCTTAAACTTTTTATATAAGTCGAAAAATGTGGAGTTAAAGTTTGAGTCGGATGGAGTTATATAAAAAAGTTCAAAAATAAAAATTAAAAACAAATACAAAATTTTCCAAAAATAAAGTAAAAAAATAACTGAAAGTTGCACTTTTAAATAAAATATACAGAATGTTTTCACAGCGTCGAAAGGGATTTAAAAGAAGCTTTTGATGATAACGTATGACTGATAAGTTTTTGCACAAATTTCAGATACTATAAAATATAAAATCAAGTTGCTATGGAAGGAATAATGCGTTTGATATTTTAGCTCAAAGCTGACAACTCAGATTTTTATGTCGTCTATGTCAATATGGCTTACAAATTAGAAATTCGGGAAAGCATTTATAATTAGGTTGGACGAATGCTTAAAGCCGAAATAATACATATTTTTGAAAATCAAAATATATCTCGTAGAACCATTTATTTTACAATGTTGTATTCTGGTCAGACCTATGCAAGACAAACTCAAAATTGGCTAGCAGTCCAGAATGTATTATTTTCTCCGAAAAACGACAATCGTTTTAACCAGGCTCGTCTCATAGAAGATTTTTAGGCTCTTTTATCTTGGAAAGTTTAGAATGGAGGATGGGAAGCTCTAAATGAGGTGGATCTTCGACAAAGAATTATAGAAAAGGCTAAAATATCGATGTAAATGCCGTCCAAAACCTAGATGTCTACAAAAAGTAGTGCCTTGTGGAAGACTATGACCCTCTTTATTTATTTTAAGTTCATAATTTTGTTGCTTAGGAAACAGTTGATTACTATGTATTACAAAACTGTATGTAAATGCATTTATCTACTCTTATTAGGTTATAATGGGCGAGTTGCTTTATTCACCGGTGGATCCATCAGATGTGTTTTATCTCCGAGGTTAGAACGAGATAAAACACATCTGGTGGATCAACCGGTGAATAAAGCAACTCGCCCATATTAATTAATCAATTGGTTTTGAAAATTAATAGTATCCGTAAACAAATAGCGTTGATATAGTCGTAAAAAGTCATCGATGAATCTTTGTTTACACCAATCTCCTTTAACTTTATGCCTAGCCTGTCCAATAGAAATTCTTTTCCGATACGGTAAAATAGAATGGTCCATTATTATTGAGGGGAGGAAAGTGATTTAATATTTGAATAGTTTTGACGTTTAATTAAGTTAAGTAATAAATGTGCCAAAAATGATGAATTCGGACATGCAAAGGTTAGTATTTATTGTTATAATCGTAGATAAAGTATAGTATTGAACTCTTGGTAATATTAAATAACTCACTTGATGAATTACAGCACTCGCCTTCGGCTCGCGCTGCAAAATTCATCGGCGTAAATTATGTAGTATGTTACCACTTGTAGAATAATATACTATTTTCGTCTAAATAATTTTGTTGAAATTTGTGTCAAAACTTATGTAATATACAGCATAATTTAAATATTTTGCGAGCTATTCATTTTTATATTTTATAACAGAGGACGAGAAATTTATAGCGATCTCTGAAATATTTCAGTTTATACAGGGTGTTTCTAAATCACATGTTAATTTCTGAACCACATATTCCTCACTTAAAAATAAGACAGAAACTTTCTATAAATATATATCCGGAATCGCCTCCAAAGGGAGCTGAAGGCACTCGAAGATGACACCTAAAAAGTAGTTTTTTTGATTTATTTCGCAAATGACCTAACGAATTTTTTTCATATTTGGAATATGCAATTAAATAATGGTTTCTCCTAAAATACTGAAATTTGATCAAATTCAGTTAATTCTAAATACGTTTTTCAGCCCTCACAAATAACATTTTTTATCAGAAAAAGCCACTGCTCTGCATAAAGAGTAAAAAATTCTCAATTTTTAAATAGAATGATTCAATATCTGACTTTTCCTTCTTCTGTAAAATTTTACTTAGATGAACCGTTTCTGAAAAAATGTAAGAAATCTACTGGTAGTTTTGCTCAGCAAATTATCAACAAATTTGTATTTTATATCAAGTCGGTGTATGGAAAGTCGATATGACAGACCATACTATAATCCTTATGTCATGTGACAGACTGTCAATTCAATTACAATGTTATATGAATAGATCGACGTTTAAGGAAAAATAATAATATTTGACAATAATTAAATTTTACGTGCGAAAGGTATCTGAGAATGGATAAGAAGAAGCATTATTAATATTTCCTCATCCTAGTATCAACAAGTGTGGCTGACCTATTATTAATAACGACAGATTAGTCAAAATTCAAAAATTATCTTCTATCCTACTTTGTAAGAAACAGTCTAATTTATTTACGTTGAATTATTGCATCAACTATATGTTTCTTATCATTGTATATCTTGAGAACTGAATTAATTGCAATAAATTATAAGCTCCATTAACATAGGAGCATTTGGATTTAATTATTGAAAACCAGACCAAAGCATAGAACAAATTCTGCTAATGCTTTCAGATTCTCAGATGAAACTCAATAGTTGCGTCTAATCGCAAGAGCTGTTGTCAACCATCAAGGCTGGCTCAACTCACCAGCGCCTCTACTAGCCAAAATTTCGTTATAGTGTCTTATTATTACAGTACTACGAATTGCTAATAAATATTTTTTATCTGTACTAAAATCACTTTCGTCTATTTGAGGTAAATTTACCGAAATTGATGAAAAATATTCTATTTTCAGTTTTCCGCAGTCGCTCAATATTTTGCAACTTGGTCCAGAATGTTCACGTTGTTGGACCATCTAAGTACTGAAATAGGTATTGCAAGGGAAGTTCACTGGCGTGCAACTATATGAACTACTGCAATGGTCTTTCAAGATGCACCTCAATTTTCCTAATAATGTCAGACTTCTGTCCCGTATTTACAACGGTGCCATCGCAACCAAGGCAAAAGGCCCATATTTATACCAATATCATCTAGATATGTTACGATACTTGTTTTTACATTAGCAGCTGATCCAGGTTTCAGATCACAAATTTAGATGTGAGGAGGTACCGGAGGGAATTGAAATATTTTAATGGAATTTTTATAGTTTTATTAGGAGATAAAAAGAATGTTTTCCCCAACTATTACGTATTGAAAAATCACATTCCACTTTTTCGCTCCACCCTAGAGTATTGTTTGGAGATCAACGTGTAGCAACTGTTTAACTGCTATACGTATTATTAAAATGATGGTTCTAACAAGTCAGGATGTACTTTCACTCTAGACATAACACCCCAAACATGCGCCATGAGTCGAAGCATGACAGTTATATTGTGTTTGTTGTGTATTTAATAACATAGCAGTTGGGCTTCTATATTGCATATTGTACCGATTTAAATTCGGCCCAAATCAGTGCAATAATAAAGTGAAATATTTGATTAGTTTTTGAACAAACATTGCAATATCAACCTTTTTACCTTTTGCCATTAAACGCTCAGTTGAACTATAAGAGAAATCCTTTTTCACTGAAATGAATGTTAAAATATATTTATATGGAAATTCTAAAGACAACTTCTATTCTAGATGTATTGTGTTTTATTGTAAACGCTGTCTCACTCCATTATACGGCTAAAACGAATAAAAATATAGATGGGAGCTTGAGTCGAACAGTCAATCTTAGGAATACAGAAAGTCATCATTATTCAAGGATTACGCATAAAGAATAAACTAGGGGAAAGCAAGTCATATAGGGGGTTTAGAATAAAGCTAAAGACCGGAGCCTTTTATGCATTTACTTTCTTTAAGCCCATCATCCCCCTTTATTGCCTTCTTTCGTTTTCGTTTTGTACATTATACATGGTAGGTAAAATTTGTACGTCACATTTTTTTCACAAAGTTTACCCCCAAGTAAGTTTATGTTTAATACATTTTTGGCGAGTCGGTTAAATCACTTCATTATTTTCAGTTCAAAATAATTATGGTAATAAAGGATTTCATGAAGTTACATTTCTTGTTATTTGTGACCTTTAAAGTAAGTATTGAGTATGTTTCAATAAAGAATATTTGGAATATTTAAATTGGAATATCTTTATCAATAAGTTTCGTTCGAAAGGCAAAAACGGTTCTGTAGGAAATGTGTTCAACTTTGACCTTTAGAGGGCTGTATTTCTGAAACTCAGTATGCTTGCATCATACCATATATGTTACAACAATCGTATGTAATGTGAAGGAAGTTATTTGTCGCATTTTGGGGTAGAGGGTTTATATTCCTTCATGTCTGTATTTATTGCTATTTGCTCAATTAACTCATCGGGGTATTATTTAATGACACATTTAAATCCGAAACTTTTTTCTATCGTTTATTTTTTGCTTGAAGTTTTTCATTATTTTTTTTTAATCAGGTGTTTTTAGGAAGTTTTCCGTTTTATTGCATCTTAATTATTAAAGTATCACATAATTGGTGAATCTCTTTTAAAGGAAAAGACAAAGGTTTGAGACCATTCTGTATATTACTCAGCATTTTATATGTGGGAGAATAATATTGCAGAAACGACAATTTCTTCTGGAACAATCTAGATAAAAATTTCCGCACAAAAAAATATGGTCATGTCTATTTAATTTATTGGATATTGTAGAGAAATGAATATATTGCTGGGCCAACTTAACTAATACATTAAATCATCGATAATATATCTATGACCTGTCTGTTGGTGATTGATTGATAATTACAGCACTTTCCGCAGAAAAACATAGTCAAATAACTTTTAAACAAGGTCGCATTGATGAAACTCATGCATGTGTAAACATCTTGTATGAAGTCAAATGGGGTTTTATTCTCAGCATCCAAAATTCTGTCTATAACTTACCCAGATAAGAAAACATCAATTTGTTCAAGTCAGCCGGATTTCCACTGAACTGTCGCTAAACGGTCGAACGTGGAAACGTACAAAATATGACGAATACTTCTGTCTAGAATGTGTACATTCAACTATAAATCTCGTAATGCTATTATACAATGATATTATTTATACGATAAGTGCCTCTTCTTATCCTTTTCATTTCAAGTATATCGTTATAAACTGGTTACACTGAGTAGGTTAAGTTATGTTGTCCTCATTTGTATAGAATATCGTTGAATGAACATTGATTTAATCCACATTCATATAGACAACGTAAAATATTTCTATGTTACTAATTTATTCTACCTTGATGATGGTCAAGCTGGTACGTACATAAACTTACGTGATTAATAGAATTTATTGTTACTTTACTAGATAATATTGAACCCATGTTCTAGCATCTATAAAATAACGATATATTGCTAATATCTTTACAAAGTGAATGACAAAAGTCGCACATATTTTATTTATTTATTTACGTAGGTATCAAAACTGTTTACAATTTTTTATGTCAATATTTATTTGTTATAGTGCAACACCTGAATGTGAATATCTTTCAACACGTGTAGCAACATAAATCATTATAAATTTTTGCAAAATAAAGTTTCTTTTTTCCTTATTTTGCCGCTATTACCTTAAACTTTTATCACTTTAAATTTTGATTGCGTTCATTCAAGCAACACTGTTCAACGCAGTGCCTTGTCCTTTTCTATCAGCTTATGCCATTAGTCTCGCATGTAATGCGTATCAGAGTGACTTTCATAGACCATTCTCTTGAAATACAGTTTTAACAAAACTTCAGTAGATTTGGATTGGAAGACGTCCATTCAAAAAATTTCCATTTTTTATCCATCTATCTGTCTGAAAATATCATACTCAGATAGATTCTTATGCAGACTTTAAAATAGTAGAACACTGTCCAATTGAAAGCATAGTATAAAATTTGGAAGCCATTCTGAACAGTTGGCCGATGCCTCCACATCCAAAATTGTTCCTATTACATTGGTCTACCTCTGTGCCAAATTTGGTGCTTTTATCAAAAAGTGCACAATAGGTTAGCTACACCGCTGCACTATACAAAATATACAGTATTCTGCGATGAAAATCTTCTTCTCTTACAATTATTAATGTTTGTACACACACACACACGTTCTGCTGTTCTCACTTATAACTTGTAACCCACCGGATAAGCACTCAGCATATTATATTAATACCCATGTATCTTTGCTTAAAATGTCAATTTCGACATTTTTTATCTGCAATCTACAACGACATCAAAATCAGAAACATGGCCAAATATTTGCAATGAATTTCCTCAAGCACTACAGAGCCACTTGCTCATGCCTCCTGGAATAAAACAAAATTAAAAGACTTTCTGTTAAAAGTTTGTCAAGAAGGTGTTCCTCAATACTAACTGCCAATGTAATCGAATAGGCTTTGTAGGGTATTTACGATCTATACATTAGTGTAGTTGTCCGGAGACAAACACATTTTGGAGATATGGCAAACGTCTTGGATCAAATTATTACAGTTATCTGAGACAATTAATAATTGCGAGATACACAGACGCAATTGTAGAGGAAGATTGGGAACATGTGGTGCGAAATGATGAAGTTAAATAGTTATTATTAATTTAAGTGTGATGATGTATATGTGATACTTATAATGATGATATTAACGAGTAAGTGATCCACTTCAGATTTAATTTGCGAACTAATATTTAAATAAATGGACCCGTATTTCACCCATAAAATTTCTACCGTACTTCATCTACACCAACTCATCAAAATGTACATCAAGTACTCTTGTTGAAATTCATAATTATGTTCTATAATAAATAAATAATAAAATGTCAGTATTATTTTATTTCGTATGCAATACACTGTTAACTGAGGACTCAAATACAATAGATAAATGAATAATTAAAATTCGCTTTATTGACAGTGAGCGGTTAACAATTAAAATATATGGATTTTAAAAGGGAGGACGTATTTGATCATATAACTATAAATATCAGAGTTATACCAGTGAAATATATTTTGCAGTAGTTTAATAAATGGTTAGACAATTGCTGTATTGAAAAAAATCGCTAGAGGTTATTATAATGTACAAGTTGGAAAGTACATTATTGTAATAAGATTTAAAATATTTAATTGTATGGAAATAGTCAATGTCTTCTTCGTGTGAAAATCCAAGATATTATATATTCTCCCAGTAACTGCGATATTTTAAGAAAAGTAGGCATTTCATCTCTATTTTGGGATAATGGAGACACCATGTAACAGAGATATATTATTATTTAACACGAGAATCGATAAAGACAGAGCGCTAAGTTTTAGAGTGTTTTTTTTAATTTTAAAATATATAATATTGTATAACAAAAAATGCAAATATGAAACAATAACGCGATTATCAATCCGTGATCTGAAAAACAGAAGTTGAGATCTACCATTTAGGATAGTATTAGTTATGTGTTTTTATCAAATATTTAATTTGTTTCAAAAGGTTTATCAAATTAACAACTACTATTGTTTTTATTTATTATTTTATTTCCGATGAGACAAATAACAAACACAAAGGAATTAGCTCAACAATGACTATTTAAACACCTGGAAATTGTATCGCAGACACATGGAGCCTTCAATATAATAAGTATTCTTTGGAAGATGGTTATGCCAGCAAGTCCGCTCATACACTATACAGAAGTGAAAAGACTTTTGACTTTGGAAAAAAAAACATTAGTCTCGTATCTACACTCACACAAGTACACTCATATTGACCAGTGTTCATCTAAAACAGTATCCTAACCTCTCTTAGCTCTATTTATCTCACAAAAAAATGAATTTACATTAATCTGAAAAATAAATTTACAGAGTTTGCTCAATTTTTAACGAAAGTATGTGCTAGAAATGTTTAATGATAAATTAAAAAATTAAAGGTAGTTTTACAAGAAAATTAGTAATGAACGTTATGCTCCTCGCAGATTAATTGCACTTCTTATATAATTATAACACATTTTATAGGATACTCTAAATAGTTTCTTGCATATTATATTAATTTCTTTAGTAATTATTGTAAAGTGTGATGTTGTTTTACATCACATTGTTGAACAAAAATAGACCTACACATTCTTTGAGGTTATTGACTCCATAATTGGTCCTACTTTAAAGGTTTCCATATTTTCCAGGACCAATTTTCTGGTCCTTTCTTCAAACTATCACTTAACCAACAAATCAAAGTTCAAAGCCATTGATCTTTCCTTTCTTGGTGGAAGACGGGTCCGATAGAAGAAAAAACAAATAGACAGACATTTGGAAGTTGTTCAGAATAATTCAATATTTAATAGAATAGTAACAGTTTCTTGTTTCTCTTCGGTTGTACTACTTAACTGTTGGTCCAAAATACTATTTGATTAACAAAATATTGTGAAAATATATGCTCTAAGACCGATATTTATCATTTAACAAATCCGCTAAGAAATGCGATACTAGGTTTCGTGTTTACAATAATTTAAAATAAAATTTTAAAATTTAAAGCAGATATTATAACCGTCGTTGGCCGTATTTTGGGCCATCAGTGACAAAGGAACCTTGTACAGGGTTATCCAACGAAAAGGCCCACCCTTATATTTTCTTTATTTTTCAAGTTAGGAAAAAATTTTTCAAATAAAAGTTGTAGTGAATCAAATGAACTCATTTAAAACCCCTGCAAAGAATATACAGGGTGTTCCATAAAAGCGGCACAAACCTAACTTACATTTTTTTTAAATAGAACACCCTATATTTTTTTACATTTTTCAAATCTGTGGTTTTTGTGATTTCAAATATATATATATATGTTGTATTTTATCTTTTAATGTTTTTTATTTATTGCAAATGTCGTGAACAATATTATTTATACCACCAGCATCAGCATGCGTATCAATCAGGTTAGCCATGGATGAAAAGTTTGCTTTTTGAATTTATTCAATTATTCTGTAAGGCATAAGTGTCAAATTAATTGTTTTTCATCCATGGCTAACCTGATTGATACGCATGCAGATGCTGGTGGTATAAATAATATTGTTCACGAAATTTGCAATAAATAAAAAACAGTAAAAGATAAGATACAACATATATATATGTTTGAAATCACGAAAAAACACAGATTTGAAAAATGTAAAAAAATATAGGGTGTTCCTTTTAAAAAAACGTAAGTTAGGTTTGTCCCGCTTTTATGGAACACCCTGTATATTCTTTGCAGGGGGTTTGAATGAGTTCATTTGATTCACTACAACTTTTATTTGAAACATTTTTTCCTAACTCGAAAAATAAAGAAAAAATAAGGGTGGGCCTTTTCGTTGGATAACCCTGTACATTCTTTCAGTTCTTATAAAACTATAGTTGCTGGTGTTTTACTCATATATAGCTGTTTCAATTTAAAATCACACCTCAAAATGGCATTTCATTTTTTCAAGTAGGTAGGACATGAAATTCAGGAACAAAGAAAATTATCGAATTAGGTTTTGCATAATATCAATAAAAGGGTATTATTTGTCAGCACATTTAATGTGAAATTAAATAGGTTATTAATATTTTTTGGATTAAGAAATGATCTCTCATTTTAATATTTCATTGAAATTCCACATATCATAATTCCAATTATTATTATTATAACATTTTATCGAAAGTTTCCAATCAGTTTATTATAGTAATCCCATATAAATTAGTAAAAGGTTAATCTTTTGGTCATACAGAGCTAAAAAAGTCGCAATGAAAAAGTTCTTTTAGTTCTTTATTCATCTTCAAACAAAGCTAAAAAATAACAAAAATGTAAATCAAAATTTGCTTTTTTGCAAATATCTCAAAAACCAAACAAAATATTCTTGATTTCATTACGGCATATTATTGGGTATGAAATTGCGCAACATGCCCCTATTTAACCAAGCCTACATCTCTTACTGTTTCAGAGATCCCAATAGAGGGGCTCGAATTTGACTCAACCTGTACAAAACATGTCAGAAAAAATGCCAGCAAACAATTATCACAAAAGAAATAAAAATACAATAAACAAATCATTAGACAGATGCCTCTTTATTTTGCTTCAATAACAAGGTAGTTGACTGTATTGATATTTTGTTTTTAGTCTGTACATAGGCTTAAGTAAAGCATTTTGATTGTATAAATTATGAACTGTTACTTGAGAAAATGTATAGGTGCGGTATACGCGGCACGACTCATAATTTGATCAAATCATATCTTGACGCTCAGGGCCAGCAAGTCTCCATATCCATTGATGATGATATTGTGCAATTCAAAGTATCCGTTATCGATTGGTTCCTCAACGATCCATCCTTGGGTCCCAATTATTTTTAATATTTGTTAACGATTTACATAAAGCTCTTATGAAATATCCAAATTTACCAATCACTTATGCCGACGATACTAATATATTATTTATAAAGATCCATTCAACTTTGAGGAAAATGCCCATTGAATTTTTGGTAAACCGGTAAAATGGTTGGAGAAAATTAAATTACAATTTATTAAAAATAAAACCGCCATCATGACATTTAGATTTTATATTAATAACTTAACAAATAAGTTGCAGATCAAAGAATTGGACACAACGCAAAGGTTGTACGGAAACTTAACATTTAAGTCCGGATATAATAAAACATTAAAATACAATCAGAATAAGATCCTATATAGTGTGGTGACAGCATGGTAAAAAGTATTTGTTTGGCAACCTATATCAAAAATAAATATAAATTAATTTTAATTATTATCAGTTTTAATCATCTGCCGATGATGCCAACTTGGTTGGCGAAACGCGCGTCGAGTGTGTGTAAAAGTGTTTTGGTGTGTGTGGAAAACTACTTCAAGTGTAAATTATCTAAAGAGAGAAACGTATTTGAATCTATTAATTTGAATATATCCAAATATGTAACAAAGAATTAGCAATACTGTGCGAGAACTTTTAACTTGCTCTGTATATGAGAGAACAAGGAAATAGATAATCCGTTATTATAAAAGAAGTGAGATAGTTATATGGTGTATAAACACTGAAAAACAAAGCGCAAGCTTTTTATAAATTTTTCGGTGAAGACTAAAGCATGGAATAAAAATATGTAATTTATATCTGACCCAGAATCCGCCAAAACAAACATCTTAAATTAAAAACTTTTTCCGTGATACCATAGTGTGCGAGAATATAATATGATAAAAAGGGAAATATTCCGCCGTATATGTGTTATCTAAGCAAAGAAAATTGTTTTTCCCAGATGCTATATTAGATTTAGATGTTCGTACTGGGTTACGTGAAAGAGTCGATTACATGAAAATCGACTAAGTTATATATCTAACACAGGTTGTCGGGAGAACCGCTGTTATTTGACTACTTAAATCTGTTTTGTTTAAATCCCTCAAACACTGTTTAATAAACTGTATTCTGGATGAAAATACAAAATAATGAATTCCGCTTTTTACTTTTTTTTAATAAACATTATATGTTTTAAACTTTTAAACTGTATTGCATAAGTGCTTCTCGATATTTTTGCGCAAACGAAAATAAACCATATACTTAATTAGGAATAAACAACACTTACGTTATTACAACAATTCAGAAGCTCACATTAGAATATTATTTATGTAAATGAGAATCTATTAGTTTACTTACAAGACAGTCATTAAAATTCAGTGAATTCGGTCAAATGGATATAATATTATTACATAGAGCATTATCTATCTTGCGAGGTCCATTTTGCAGTAGTCGAGGAAAAATTAAAAAAAAATGTTTTCCAATCATATTTAAAAATGACTCATCTGTCAGTTTGTAAGGCGTCACAAGAAGAAAAACAAAATAAATAATAAAATTCAAAAGACTTATGAGGGATATAAAAGCTAGCAAAAATATTGAAAAACATAAGACAATTAAGAGGTAATTTTGGAAACTAAACCAAGTAATAGAAAGGTAAACTGAATGAAATTAAAGAAAAATGCAAAAATCTAGATTCGAAAATACAGAACAAAGACCCGGCATTCATTATAACCTATGAGTACAAGCTAAGTGAAAAGATAACAAGACCATAGTAGAAATAATCAGATAATATGGGTAACTTGATGAAATCGCGAAGAAGTGATAGCAGAAAAACAATAAGAGTTGTAGAAATGAGAGAATGATTAGTTTTGGACTTCAACCATAATATGTGATAAAGCATTTGGAGCCAACCATGCTCTAGCAAAATATTGTAATATAGACACGTACGACTGAGGAGAGCACGAAAATGGAGAGCGTATAGAATATCGTTGCATTGACTGCTCTAACTGCAAAAAATGACCTATAGGGTAGGTACTCACGGCTAGATACCGCCAAGAGAAATTGTAGAATGAAAATATTTACAATAAAGTAAAACAAGATTGATGTAGAAATAAACACAAATGTAACGGTAAGAAATAAATAAAGGTCATTTTAGAAAGAGGAAAAGCAGTACTTACAAAAAACTTAAGAATCAAAAATTTAATTCAAACAAAGACAGATGGAGATAAAGATGATGTAAGGAAACCAGTCATTATGATCAATTATTATAATATAGAAAACAGACACAACGACTTACTGAACTGATATTCCAAAATCCCAGAGGAAAATGCAGGATTTACACTATTATGATGACAGAAGCAAAAATAATAGACAACCTGAATGAATAAGTGGCAAGAACTTAGGGAAAAACGAAGAAAGAGAGAAAATGATCCACATGATATAAAAGAAACAAAACTAAATAATTACAAAATAAAAATCAAGAAGTATAAAAGGATGATATAGGAAAAGCAAACACCGATTAGGATCTTTATTGCAAAAAAATGGGAACGACCCTAAAAGACGGTCAGCGATATTCTGGGCAGATAATATGCAACAAGAGGTGCAATCTAATATATTAATAGATACGAAACAGATGAAAATCACTCTTATGAACAAAAATCTAGGGACTAGTAGAACAATGACGAAGAACAAAGGAAGACAAATATGGTTGAGGAAAAAATGGAATACAACTATCGACAACAGATTCTCTTAGAATTTATAAAAAATCGAAGATCGAAAATATGTTGTTCATAAACACAAACAATATAATGAACAGCATTGAGGTTTCTGAGAGGATTATGGCGATAACTTTAGACATAAACAATGCCTTGCTACTAAAAACAAGTAAATGCCTAAGTTCAGTTAAAAAAACGGAATGAATCACTGAAAATATGGGGTATATGCCAACAGTGGGAAATAAAAAATAAATTCTAGTATAAGAAAATAACTATAAGAAAAAGACAGGAAGAACGCAAGAGGTTTAAACTCAAGGAGATACACATTTTATGTGAAAACGTCCAAGACAAAGTAAAGAATTACTGAAACAAATAGTTATTTCTCGATTTCGACCTATTGATATATTATAATTTCATCTAAACAGAATTTAAAATATAATCAATAGAAAAATATGTATAAAAGTATGATACAAAACAGCCATCGACAAATTCTTTGAACATTTACTACTTACTGTTTAATCTGTTTACTGTTACTTATTGTAATATTTAAACTACTTATGTGTAAATAAACATATTATTATTATTATTATTATTATTTTTAAGAATGTTAAGTAGAATTACATTATTTGAACAAAATAATTAATATGTAAATACCGGCATAGGGAATTGTGCAACCTTAGCAATCCCGAATACATATTTCGCCTTGGGACACACGATATATCTCAATGCTGACATGAAGTCTGATACCATACCGTGGTAAATTTATTCGGCAAATAAGCCTCATTTCTGATAATGACGTTATAATCGTCGGTGAACTGTCGGAAGCCCTTTATATGTAGCTTAATCTTGAAAATTCAATATATCAATTATTATTCTTAGCTTAGGTATTAAATTTTATTACAATCATATACAGGAGCTGCTAATATCAGAGTCATTTTTGTAACAACAAATGAATTTGAAATATTATCTGATCTTGGTTTTATAAGAGACCAATTATTTCACATATTGCTACATTTTAATGTAATTCAATCACAATGTAGGTATTTTAATTGTAATCGAAATAAATACACCAATTAATATGCTAAGAAAGTGTTATAATAGACACTACTTTCAATTCCTAGGTACTACACTAACTATTTTTGGCAAAGGTTTCTCTAATAATGAGTTCAGGATGACAGCGTTCATCACTCCTTGATTATCTTCTGCGGTATCAATTCTATTACTGGCTAATTAATTTTTAAGAAAAACTTTAATGAACATATGACTTTAATCTTTTATACAAAAATAACCTCGAAAATAACATTGAATTGGTATTCTTATTTTCTTGGTAGGTATCTTTGAAAAGAGAACATCTCTAGAATGAATACAAAATAAAAACCTGATTTTTAATATGACGTGATTTTCTGAAACAGAAATAAAATTACAAACAAGTTGCAAATATTTAATATTTTACTGAATCGTTACAGAACTAACTACTAGGCATTTGATGTTTCTTACTAGAGCGGTTAATAATATTAAACAGATTTGGAAAGTATATTTTTAAAACTAATTACAACCTAAACCATTTGACCATTGAAGTGCAAAACGGGATCAAGGGATACTCTTTCCTCGTCCAGCATTTACAAGACATACAAAGATTAGACCACAGATTGTAACATAGAGGTAAAATTAATAAATAGGATTATAGGAAACAACTACTGGACGGGCAAAGGCCCCGACTCCCATTGAATTATACCTATAAATCCAAAATTGGTAGCCAAATTTGTTATCTGTCTTTTCTCCACCAGACACAGACCGGTTTCGAACTCTTTATGTTCTCATCAGTGTGCCACAGGTAGCTGAAAAGACAAATAACAAAGGCAAACCAAACTGGTCTATGGCAGACCCAGCATATAGTAACTGTGAGAGATAAGTACATCCCTCTGGTGGTCAGTTGCTACTACCAGTCAAGACATCGAAGATGTCTAGTGACCGATAGCGGCTTGCCAAGCAAGCACCAAGAGCGGCGACCTCTAGCCCTGATGGACTAAAACATGCTTAATAAATAGGATTATAGGAAACAACTACTGGACGGGCAAAGGCCCCGACTCCCATTGAATTATACCTATAAATCCAAAATTGGTAGCCAAATTTGTTATCTGTCTTTTCTCCACCAGACACAGACCGGTTTCGAACTCTTTATGTTCTCATCAGTGTGCCACAGGTAGCTGAAAAGACAAATAACAAAGGCAAACCAAACTGGTCTATGGCAGACCCAGCATATAGTAACTGTGAGAGATAAGTACATCCCTCTGGTGGTCAGTTGCTACTACCAGTCAAGACATCGAAGATGTCTAGTGACCGATAGCGGCTTGCCAAGCAAGCACCAAGAGCGGCGACCTCTAGCCCTGATGGACTAAAACATGCTTAATAAATAGGATTATAGGAAACAACTACTGGACGGGCAAAGGCCCCGACTCCCATTGAAATATACCTATAAATCCAAAATTGGTAGCCAAATTTGTTATCTGTCTTTTCTCCACCAGACACAGACCGGTTTCGAACTCTTTATGTTCTCATCAGTGTGCCACAGGTAGCTGAAAAGACAAATAACAAAGGCAAACCAAACTGGTCTATGGCAGACCCAGCATATAGTAACTGTGAGAGGCCTTTGCCCGTCCAGTAGTTGTTTCCTATAATCCTATTTATTAAGCATGTTTTAGTCCATCAGGGCTAGAGGTCGCCGCTCTTGGTGCTTGCTTGGCAAGCCGCTATCGGTCACTAGACATCTTCGATGTCTTGACTGGTAGTAGCAACTGACCACCAGAGGGATGTACTTATCTCTCACAGTTACTATATGCTGGGTCTGCCATAGACCAGTTTGGTTTGCCTTTGTTATTTGTCTTTTCAGCTACCTGTGGCACACTGATGAGAACATAAAGAGTTCGAAACCGGTCTGTGTCTGGTGGAGAAAAGACAGATAACAAATTTGGCTACCAATTTTGGATTTATAGGTATAATTCAATGGGAGTCGGGGCCTTTGCCCGTCCAGTAGTTGTTTCCTATAATCCTATTTATTAAGCATGTTTTAGTCCATCAGGGCTAGAGGTCGCCGCTCTTGGTGCTTGCTTGGCAAGCCGCTATCGGTCACTAGACATCTTCGATGTCTTGACTGGTAGTAGCAACTGACCACCAGAGGGATGTACTTATCTCTCACAGTTACTATATGCTGGGTCTGCCATAGACCAGTTTGGTTTGCCTTTGTTATTTGTCTTTTCAGCTACCTGTGGCACACTGATGAGAACATAAAGAGTTCGAAACCGGTCTGTGTCTGGTGGAGAAAAGACAGATAACAAATTTGGCTACCAATTTTGGATTTATAGGTATAATTCAATGGGAGTCGGGGCCTTTGCCCGTCCAGTAGTTGTTTCCTATAATCCTATTTATTAAGCATGTTTTAGTCCATCAGGGCTAGAGGTCGCCGCTCTTGGTGCTTGCTTGGCAAGCCGCTATCGGTCACTAGACATCTTCGATGTCTTGACTGGTAGTAGCAACTGACCACCAGAGGGATGTACTTATCTCTCACAGTTAGAGGTAAAATAACAAAGGAAAACGAAAATAAACTCTAATTTGATTTCAAGAACACAATTGAAATTTTTTTTTTATTTAGGAATAAAGTGGATGGAGTAACGTGTCTCGCAACATTACACTTATGAGTAATTTTGCAGTATAATCTGAAAATGGCATCAGTGTGAAAATATTCACTATCATAATGATAAATGGGATTGATGGGATTGATATTGCTCCAAAAAACTGAAGACCCTGCAATCATTGTTACTTATTTTGGCTCCGACAATCAAGGTCTTGAAACTTTGACGTCTTATACAGACAATATTAGAGTAAATATTTCAGAACACTATAAACCCCCTCCTCGTATAAACCTAGCAATGAATTAAGCACAGAGACTTACACTTAAACAATTTCAAGACAATATGCAAAATTATAAATTTTTACTTGAAAAAGTCGTAGTTGAAATAATTAAAGAGTGGAGAACTGCTCGAATTACAATGTCTCAAGTTAGAAAAAAAGACTTGAAACAATTAGACAGGAACTAAAGAATGTATTAGTTAGTTAGAATGTATTCAGCAAGAACAATTAGACGAAGTGGGGGTTAAGACTGTAGAAGAGACTACACCATTTCTTCAAATATTGCCTATATGTGAATAAGACATATGAAATTCCACAAATAACATTTAGACAATATTCAAGACATATTTAGTCCTGCAAGTCAAACCTTTTTCGCACAGCTACTAAATAAATAAAAAATATCAACAGAATTGGCCGTACCATAAAAATAATTATTTAAACTTATGTTATAACATTATGATGTGACTTTTTTGCATAGGTATGTTTAATTCAATTTAAGCAAAAGTTTCATTGCCACAAAGCTATACAATGTTAGTTATCTTATTTATGCTCATTTACCGATTAATAGGTATGTTAATGAAATTATAGTTGTTCTATTAAACAAAATAACTTAACTACCGGCTAGAGCATGAGTGACAAGTATGGCTCTAGTCACACTGACTATCGTGACTGGGTTCGAAACCAAGCACCGGCACTGACATGTCGTTCGATTAATTTTCCAATATAAAGTAATAGGAAAATGCTTACAATTTTCCACACCGTGGTGTATTACTTTAAATTTCTTCACGGGAATATTCTTTACTAGGTATGTTGTGATGAACTCTTTTATTCGGTACACGTAGATGAACAAAGGTTGATTGCACGTTGAAGTTTTAAAAGTTCTGGTGGCGGATCATAACTTCGTTAATAGTTGTTTTAAAAGATACAAGTTCTAACGACGGTGTAAGTTTCCAGCGAGATAAACAACACAGTGCGAATTATTTTCTATACCAGCTTATGTGCCGACTCGATACGATTTTTATATAAAAACTAAAAATCGAACAAGCAAACATTGGGATGTATACATATATAAATTTAACATTCGAGGCATATATATTTTATTACGAACATCTCAAACGCATGTATATAAGACAATTTGTAAATATACACGTGTGGCCACTCAGTTGTTTCGGATACAGTTCAGTAAGTTGCACGCATCTCCCCTGAAAGGAACCGGTCGACGGTCGATGCTCCGTCTCGGACAGCTCGTATTAACGTGATTATGGGGCGGAGTCGAAATTGTTAGGGGAGTTGGTGCAACTTACTGAACTGTATCCGAAACAACCAGACGTGTATATTAAATTGCTGTGTTCCAATATATTAAATAAAATGGACAATTTTTTCCATATTCAATTAATCACTGAAAACGTATAGGGGACTTTGTTTCAGCTCAGTTGTGTTGTAGATATTGAATTTTATTTGATCACATCTTTGACACCTTATAATGAATGATATATTAAAAATTAAAATTAACGTATTCCAGGAATTTTTTTCAAAATAATTGTTCAAGAAATAATAATACATATACAATGTACACAATTAAGGTGAAATAATTTGCTAATGAGTTTTACTACTTAAATAAAATGGAAAAGTTACATCACAATAATGAATTACATAACCTGAAGTCACACAACATTAGTAAAGGTTGGAACAAATTCTTTGAAATCGTTACACATCATGTGACAAAATTTCGCTCAGACACGTCGATTTTTAAATGCACTTCTCAATATTTTTATACAAAAAAATTTTTCCTCAAAGATTTTTTAAAAAGTTGTGACGTCATCGACAAATTTTTTAAATGGCAACCTTCATTTTACAAAATTATATTTGAAAAAGCACATTTTTCTGCATACAGTACCTACGTTAAATTCTTTGGCATGTTGCATGACGAAAATATTGAGAAATAAAATATTATTTACTTATAACAATGCAATAAAACAAACATACAAGTATTAATAAATACAGCAAAAAATAAAAAAATTAAATGTTCAAATTGCGTGCTTCTTGACAATGTTCATAATTGTCCAAGCGGAAACTGAAATTCTCACAAAATTGTAGTAATTATTGTTTCTGACCTAGTTTTTCCAGTTTTGTAAATAATTCTGTCTTTTAAATAGAATCTGATTTTGGCACTAAAATTGAGAAAATAAATTGGCAAAACGGGTTAATGTTGAAGTTGCAACTTTAAGTCATTTATTTCATATGTAGTTGAAACTTTATTTGCAGTTTCTTGAAATTCACGCCGTTGACCAAACGTTGTAATTTGACGAAGTAAAGTAAGAGACGTTTTATACCAACTGTGGTGTTCCACAGCGATACATTTTATGGCCTACTCCACTTCTCACTTATAGTAATGATTTTTTTTTCTATTAATAGTACGCACAGTTTTGCTGATGATGCAAGGTCATCCTTTCAAAAACCAATTAATCCACCTGACTTAAACCATCAGATTTTCACAGGAACCTAGATCTTGTTTTAGTACAATGAATTCCTTGCATTTGCTGCTTGGCTAGTATTTACTGACAGCAAAACAGCAGCCAAACAAATAGATGATTAAATTTTTAATAGATTTGTATACCATCATATTTCTTCTGCACAACGTGTTTATATTATTTGAAATTTTGATATTTGAAACAGATAATTATTCACTATGATTTTATGCCTAAGGAGCATGAAACTCAGTAAAGACTTGATTGGATAAGGAATTCCATAACTTTGCCCAAGTATGCGTCGCTCGTGGTGATATTAGCAACAAAACTTTTGCAAAACAATATCTCTATGAAAATACTCAAAAATAAATTGAGATTAAAAACAATACGACTATGTTCTATAGTGGCTATCAAGCTTGTAAAAAGTATATCACCATTCGTTAAGATTGATTTTAATGTTGTTTTAGGTGTAGATCCTGAAATATGAGCGCAATATTTTAAATCAGAGTGTATTTGCTTTATACAGTAACAGTAATTGTTGTGAAGTAAAGTATAAAGAAAACCAACTGCGATTGCAACAGGTAGTTAAATACGTGTAACAGGAGAGATTATCGATATAGATATCGAGACGCTTCTATTATAACAACTTGATCTGTCCTGGTAATATTTAATTCCTTAGACTCTGTGGAAACCATACTGAATATTCTATAAGCATTTATGTATTCAAGATTATTTTAACCTCATGTCACAATTTTAAACAAATCAAAATTATCAGGTTGGTTTTATTGTGTACGATTCAGCTGCAGTCTCTTACATCTTAAATATAAAACTTGCATGAGGAATATTGTCATCAGCAATACTGTCTGTGGAATTAGACGTAGCTGAAAGCAAAATCCTACTATACACTTGTATTTATATAACTTAACATAATTTTAACACTTTTTATTGCTTGTAATACTTCAAATAGGTTAATGTTTAACAAAATGTAAAGACGATTTTCACCATTTTGTATACTTACTATAGGAAATATTTCTTTCAATCGAATATATGATTAAATAGCAACTTTCAGTTGAAAAATCAATTTAAATCTAATGAATGACAATGAATTGCAACACTGCCGGTTTTCTATACAGACGTGAAACTTAGCAGACAGAGACATTAAAATGGATGATGATTAAAAATGTATGTGGATTTATTATTTATGCCGCGCAGAGAGAAACTCCTGCGTGAGCTATCAATTTATTCTATTATTGGGGAACTTAATGAAATTAAAATTACTGGCCTTAAATATTTATAATGGTCGATAAAAGTATTGGTTAAACTATTTATGTGGTTAAATTCTATCTTTCATCAACTTAGTTTCCACTTGTTACACCAAATCATAACTCAACAACCAAGTTGGCATCATCGCGGAGGGATTGTTATTGATTTTTGCTAACTTGGTTGGTTAAACTTACAACGAGTTAATGTTTGGCGTATTGGTATTGGTATCAAATGGGACTAAGTCATATTAAAATATCGTCCTTTAAATTTGTCACTTGTGATTCTACTGCTTCATGAAATGTAATATAATAGCACGGTAATCGAGTAGTAACTGCGTTGATACGGATTTACTTGATTGTGAAGACCGATGGCTCGAATCCATTCTGAACCAACTCAAAAATTTATTTTTGATTTGCTCGGGATGGAGAGGGAACTGTCGATGCCCTAGATATGGTTCGGATTCCACAATAAACTGTAGGGCTTCATCTCATTCAGAAAATTATACGATTTTCCAGAGGTTTCTTCAGTGACTTGAGAAGCGTTTAAAACATTTGTATGAAACATAATTATTGTCTAACAGTTCTAGAATTTATTTTTATTTGATGAAGCATTAAACCTAAAATGTTGCAAATTTTTAACAAGAGAGGCTGATGAAGGCCTACAACTGCCTTAAAAATTATTTAAAAAGATTGCGTACAACAAGCAATAATGTATATTCCCGAAACGGTTTATTTTATAATATAATATAGATTTATATAAAAACCAAATTTTGTTAAAATATCTAGGACCTTTCTTAAATCATTGTGACAGACAGAAAGATACACCGGAGGGATAAATACTTTAATAAAATGTGTTTCTCATCAATAAAAAAAAAATCGTAAATTGGTATTTTATCTAAATAGGTGAACATTCGATAAAATTGAAAACGGTTATTAACGAAGTAGTATGGGTCTTTACTAACAACCTCTTCTGTTATAAGAATGAGCTTTAGAATCTTAGTTCAACAGTATAATGAATAACGACTAAACTTTAACTACTTCGACGAGTAGTCGATTGAAAGAGCGAGCATGAAGTACTTCAGTATATTTAATGAACTTAATTCTTAAAAAATTGTTCACCTACTATTATTGAACCACTATACATATTCGTTTAATAAATATTTAAAAAAATAATGCGGAAAGTTCTTATATTATTCCATTCCTCTAGTTAGGTGATAACCACACAACTGAAAATTATTGATTTATATGCTATGGTAAAAACTGATCATTGCATTCGTCTGGCGTAGTTTGTAAATAAAATGGTTTGAGTTATATGTAAAAAATCGATATGAAGCACCTTAGGTAATTTTAAGTTTATCTACACTAATGCAGCATCGGGTAAGACAGAGAGACTTGAAACCTGCAGTTGATAATGCTACCGCTCACGTGACTTATGCGCGTAGTACAAATTTGAGTAATGACACAACTACACAAGTTTTTTTTATTACCTAAGTTCTATAAGAGCCGCTTTCTTATCAAGAACACTATATTTGGCATAACATCCACATTTATCACGTATTTTGGGCATTTTTTATGAACAAATCCTCGGTTCAGTATTGGTTTGTTTTATCTCCTAAAATTGTAAATGTCCAAAAATTAAGGTTAAAGATATTTATACGTACTTTTTTTTATTTTAGTGTAAAAATGAAAAAAAAGTACATATTGATATTTCATACAAATTACAGATAGTATTTTAAAACTAATATCTAATCGATCTTTGGTAAATTCCTCTAAAAAAACTAAAATTAGTTGGAAATAGAACAAATGTTCTACTTTTAGAACATTAAGCAATAATTTTGCAGGAGATAGAATATATTCATTCTGGTAGGTGGAGTTAGAACAAAACGATGGTATGGACACAGCCCACTAAAGTGGGCTGTGGTATGGAGATAGCGCAAAGTTTATTCTAGGAAACACATAGAACAAACCAATATTAGGTTTTTAAATACATAATACTACACATAGACTAAAAATTTAATCAAAGTATACTTTTTTGTGAGATAGGACAAAACAATATTTAGACCCAAACAGTTAATCAAGGAGGTAGAATAACTCAACTTAGCTAAATATAGGAAACTTTAATTTTTTCAATTGGAGATAAGACAAAACAATATTAAACGACTCAAATATGTAAAAACCCTAAAACTGAATAAAAATGGAGATAGAACAAACCAATACTGACTGGATCGACGAAATATCAAAACCAATAATTACTCTTATCTGAAATGTTGTGATGTTGACAACTAGCAGAAGTCAGAAAGTCAGAGCAGTGCTGACAATATTTTTTTTGTCTACGTGTTACCTACAGTAGTCAATAGATGATTCTCGCCTCATGAGGCAACTACCTTAACATGATCATCCCTCTTAAAAGACCACGAAGAGATTAAAACCAGTAGGTCGCAATTAAAACTTTCTGAGGTCAGGAGGATATAAAATTTCTTGATCTGGTGGCAGCGACGTTACCCTACAGGGAAACCTCAACACGCCACATGTAACTACCCTCTACCATGTTCCCCTAGGCAGGTAATTTTAAGTTGATAAGGACAAATATTATCAATTAATAGTTAACAATTGTGGATGATTAAAGGAGGGTGCCGTTACAGTTAACTCGTTTGCAAAACTCAGAAAATATTTTATTCAGTATTTCTATTATGTGATTGCTTAAGTTTTATAATTTTTTATGTATGTAAAGTGTGGTAACACATGGGGATGTTGATTGTTTTAAGGAAACAGTTTTTTAACAAAAAATATATCATGGGAATGTTGAGTGGTGTCGGCGATTAAAGTTTTACAGGCGCTCCCACCGGTTGACACTTTCAATTCGCTAAATAGAAATATTACATTATTTTATCAAAACAAACAAAATTCATTATCAAAAAACAAACAAATAAAAGTAATTTTGATAAAATCTGCAGAATGGGCAGAAAAGATACGGGTCAGTTTTTGAATATCTTCAAATAGTTCCTTTATTTGCTTTACCGTATTATTCAGGTGATGCAATTATTGTTTTCTTTCTTGCAAATTTTAAACTTTATAAATCGTTGTATTTCGACTCCACTCTAATAACGACCAAATGTGCATTTTTTTTACTAGATTATACTATTTGTATATCCTATTTGTATCTGTTAGGTACTAGTAATAAATAATTGAATATAAGAAATGACGGGACCTGTTATAGAATCAAAGTTCTGGTGAAGGAGCCGGTGAAATAGGATTTTGATTTTCTTTTCATCTAATTTCTATTTATTTTTGTTATACTATAAATGTAAATATAATATAAATGTATTTATTCAAGCATAACTCTGGTTAAATGAGAATGTCGCTATGCTATCTAAGAAACGTGAAATTTCATATTTTATATATACCTATTCAAACTTAACTACCTTCTACGTATTTTAATTCTCTTAATGGCGATGGTTTCTTACATCTCAAACATAAAAATAGGGGCAAAATAAGAACCACAAAATCTTATTAGAATTCTATAAATTTCATTGCGATAATCGACTGATATTAAATTTTATTAAACATAAAACAGTTATGGTAGAGACAAAAGAACTTTAATTTTGAACAATTGGAATTTACTTCAGAATGGATTCGAATCATTGATTTCCACAACTAAGTAACTATGTATTAAAGCAGAGGACGAATTTTTTTGAAAGAAGAAAATTGATTTCTCCAAAGTATGTAGATTTCATTTATAAATCCTATATTGGTAATCCAATAATTAGTAAATATAAAATCACACACATATACAGTACACACAGTAGTAAGCTTGATGATCATGATAGTTTTAGTTCTTGAGATGTCTAAAATCATATCAGATCGATGGTGTTCAACGAGATCGTAATCTAACCTGCACTTTTTAGCTGTATAGATTTATTCACAGAATCTGAACCTAAATTTCCATTTAAAATTTTCGGTGGGATTTGTGCCTAGGATTCGTGTTCCCTGTGTTCACAGCTCCGAAGCTGTAAATTTACTAAAATATACTGCTAGTCAACACAACTAAATTAATCCAACGTAATTTACATTTCTATCAGGTGTCCTTGATTATCTTCACATCCCAAAGATAGATATTCTCACTTTTTATGTTTAAGCATTTTCTTCACAATACATATTTGACTATTTAACATTCGATGAGAAAATTAAAATATTGTATTAAATGTTAAATTATTGATACCTAGTTAACGTGGAACACTTTATAATATTTTTACTTGACTGGAATAAATTCTTAAATAATAATTATCATCTGAATTTCAGATAATATTTAAATAGGAACACATGAAAGAAAAAGTAAATTTTGAGGTACTATACCGGGTGTAAACGAATAGTGGGCCTCCCCTGTAACTTCCTCGTTTTTAAAGATATCGGGATAAAATTTTGTATGGTGAAATTAGATAAGATTTCCAACTTTTTGAGACCTATCCGCCATATTTGACACTTCTGGTTTCACCGGAAAAGGCCGCAAGAGTCCTTTCTAAATGGACCACCCTGTATGTTTTTACATTTTTTAAATAAGATCACATTTTGGATACATTTATACTATTTTAAACAATTTATACAGGGTTGCACGAAATATAATTCGAATTTTAGTTGTCAATCTAGATGGCTGCGAATATGTTAAAATTATTTTTGTTAAAATGTAATTCATATAAAAAATACGAAAACATCAGTATGTCCAATAATATATCATACAGGGTGCTCTAAACTCATTAAAATCACATTTTTTCAAAATAACTCTATTTTTATTTTATAATATGGGCCACCCGGATATTCAGAAAGCTCTATTTAGTAGAGGTTAAACGGTACCAAAAGTTTCGTAATGTGAATTCGTTACCGGCAGGAATGACAATTTTTCTTAAGAAATTTATTATTTATATCATAAAATATTAACACAAATATACAGGGTTGATAAAATTTAACTGAAGTTAGATATAAATTATAAATTTCTTAAGAAAAATTGTCATTCCTGCCGTTAACGATTACACATTATGGAACTTTTGGTACCGTTTAACCCCTACTAAATATGGCTGTATGGCTCAGGGCCTTAATGCCACAAAAAAAAAAAAAAAAAAACCCCTACTAAATAGAGCATTCTGAATATCCGGGTGGCCCATATCATAATGTTTAAAAAAAATAGTTATTTTGAAAAATGTGATTTTAATGAGTTTAGAGCAGCCTGTGTATTATTGGACATATTGACGTTTTCGTATTTTTTATATGAATTACATAGGAACAAAAATAATTTTAACATATTCGCAGCCATCTAGATCGACAACTAATATTCGAATTATTTTTCGTGCAACCCTGTATAAATTGTTCAAAATAGTATAATTATATCCAAAATGTGATCTTTATTTATAAAATGTAAGAACATACAGGTTGGTCCATTTAGAAAAGACTATTGGGGCGATTTCCGGTGAAACCGGAAGTGCCAAATATGGCAGATAGGTCTGAAAAAGTTGCAAATCTTATCTAATTTCACCATACAAAATTTTATCACGATATATTCAAAAACGAGGGAGTTACAGGGGTGGCTCACTATTCGTTTACACCCGGTATATTCTTTAAAAGACTGTTGAAATTAATAATTCTTTAAACCAAATGACTTCTATATTCAAATGAGAGATTACCATATAAATATGATCCTTGCTTTTCGGACACTCAGTAGAACTTATATTAACTTACATGAATTGAACCATTTAAATACTACTTCTTTTAAAGTAGCTGTCAAAATACTTGAAATTGTTTCTCATATTATTTCCTTACTTTCAGTAAGTGTTTAATTTAAAATGGCTGGCTACAGTAGCTAATAAGACGAACAACATAAAGAATATAATTGATGAACCGACACGACGTAAATATTAATGAAACTCGATATTACCAACCGCGAATATAATTTGACAAATGTATTACTCTAAAATTATTTGCTTGAAATTTAAGATTCACAGTCGTAGTTTTTGCATTATTGGACGTTAGTGTGAAGATAATTCAAAAATTAATCGAAATGTTGAAATTCATTAATATACTTACTTTTATTTATATTTTATGTTTTGATAATTACTTTAACTGGAGGCGCTTTATCTTTTTCATATTTTCACGCACACATTTACACTCATATTATGTTGAAAACTTGAAGAAAATAGATTTAAATAAAATAGAAAAAATATATGGTTAACCCCACTTCCGAACAGTCAACGCACAAACAAAACAGGATAAGGGTAAGGGTACCTAATCCTCCGAACACATAGCCTCGTCTCTAGTGACAACAGTCACTGACATTTCAAATTTATTGAATTTCTAATTGGTTTCTCTTCCTGAAGGAGATAATTTATAAATGATAGCGAGATAGATAAAATTATTGAGTAGTGTAATGAGAGAAATGACACGTACGAGTAAAATAAAATAATATAGAACCAAATCTGGCAATCAGGGTTGTAATAATGTTAACTAAAGAGAATAATTTACGTTAAATGACGCAGAACAAGTGAAAATAACTAGGTGCGTCTCAACGAGTGATTTGCCGTTTATGGGCATGATGTCATAGATATAGTGAGTGAACCAGTAGAGAAATTCCAAAATAGAAGTTGCGTTTCATAATGCTGGACGCAATCTATTGATAACATTTCAGATAGAGAAGCTTTTAATAGACTCCGGCCGCTATAAGAACAAGCCACCAACGTCATCAAAGAATATCTGCGCGGTCGTCCATCGAAGTCCTGCCCTCTAGCATAAGCGTATCATCATAATATTTTTAAAATCTGTTATTCGCAGAGTTGAGTTTGATAAATGCACGTCACTACTTACTTTATAAAAGCATGGTATCGCCAAAGCTAGCGCAGCCGTTGGCTACGCCCCTGGCTTGTTCTTATAGCGGCCGGACTCTACCACTGAAAGAAACCTCCATAAAACCTAGCCAGACTCTAACATGTAACGCAGCAAAATTTTGAGTTAAGAAGAAATACATCAATATTGGGCCAAAGCAAAATGGGAGACTCAGCTTTGTTCATAAATTAACAGAGGCAGTGGTATGGAGACAATCTGAATCACGAAAGGTCTTGGAGACATTCTTGTGCGGAGACATATTCGGACAGTGTGTGCTAATTCGTATTGGCGGAAGAACTGACTATTTTTAAAATTCTTTTTATAGTAGCTCGTTATGAGAAAGATATCGTATTTTCAGGTGCAGATGAGGTATGTCTCGCAAAGATACTGAATAATGCGGCAGGTGCAGAACAGACAGTGAATAATAATTGAAAACAAGTTCGGTCCCGCACCACCAGAACTTCGTAAATTAATATCTTGCAAATGTACCACAAAATGTGAAAATACTTTTGGTTGTCGGTTAGCTAGTATGAAGTGTTTAATAAAAAACTGCATCGAGGAAACTTGCGAGAACATACCAGAGACGTACCAAATGTTCTTGATGAAGATGAAATCGACGAGGGATATGCGGTGTTGGAAGAAAAATGCACTGAAAACTCTGAGCAACTTAAAGATAAAAGCTTTACGAAGGAATTCTACGAGAATTAACCATGAGCCACAAAAAAATGTACAACTAAAAAAGCTCAAAATTGTAGAGAATTTCAAGCCCTATAAAATTAATAATATACCTACTCAACTTTAAGTTTGACGAGCTATTTAAAAAAAAAAAATTTCGAATTTTTCTATTATGGCGGCATATCCAATAGTTCTGCGTATACGTCTACTTGTAGATTGTATTTTAATTATTTTTGATGAGAAATGTGTTTAAAAGGATATTATTTTGGTAAGAGAGTTTTCACAATGTCAAATATTGGAATCTGGTGGTCGCTACGCGAAGTCATACTGCAATTTCCACTAAGAAGAAAATATGAAAGTTGGTCAACTTTGTAATTTTACTTGTTAATAACTGGTGGATAATGGATAATAACTAGTGGATAATGGATAACCTAACCATTAGAGTAATTAGAATTTTTCTATAATGGTAAAGGTTAAAGCTTAAAATAGCAGATTGACTGCCACGTTCAAATAACTTTTTTATTTGTCAGACTAACTGGATTTTACAATACATATTTGCAAGTAATTTCAGTTTTCTTTTTAATTATTATCAAAACAATAATTATTAATATGAGTGCTAAAATGGCTCTGTGACTTAGAACCCATTTTATATAAATCTGGTCATGTACACCATATAAGTCGCACGCAAATTATTTTCAGTAATATCACGCCAAACTTTCTGCTCGTTTGCATAACGAAAAACAATGAAAATCTGCAAATATTGGATCATACGCCTGTCTTGCATACAAATTGCTCGCATAGTGATTTGTTATGAGTAAATGTAAACAAAATGAAATTTCGGCGTTCTAAATGTAATATTTACATTAAATAAATACTTTTCTAAAACACATAATTGTAACAAAAAAAATATTAATTTACGTAGCTTTGTTATTTCATGCTTTTTATGCCTTAAAAAGAATATTTTTCTAATCCAGAATTTCTCCTTAGCATAGCTAAATTTTAGGATAAATCACTTAAAATTGACACCACCTTTATTTGCCTTAATCAATTTAAGTCATTTAAAAAATGGAAGAAACAGTATTTTATGAAGCTTAGGAATTTTGAAGATTTTCGAAATTTGTTCAAATATACAAGGGGTGAAAACAAAAATTTCTGTTATGGATCTCCCTATATATTTCAAGAATAAGGATTGGTCGTAATATTCTCATACCAAATATATAATATATAGGTTCATAATATTATAGGATTACATTGAGTGTTTTTTAATTATGGCTAAAATTGTTTTGGAAATACATCACGGGAACAAGTTAATTATAAGAGAGTAACATATATCAAGAGGGCCGTGAAATAATTGTTTTTGATGAATATTTATTACATGTAGGAGGCGTCTGCGTCGGGTTTGCCTGAACTCTATTTTGATACTGCGACGTAACCTATATCTTCATAAAGAAAGGTTATGTTATTCTTTTAATTCAGTTAAGTTACTCATTTTTACAAATATTAATGATTCAAATGACAACTGTCAATTACACACATTTCGCACACGGGGCTCTTGATATATTTTACTGTCTTATAATAACTAACTTGTTCCCGTGATGTACTTCCAAAACATTTTTAACCATAATTAAGAAACGGGCAATATAATTATAAAACATGTATCTATTTGTAATGAGAATATTACGATGAATCTTTATATCTTAAAATATACAGGGTGTCTCACCGGGAATTGAATCGATCAATAAGGAAAAGTATGTAGGTAGGTACCTAACAAAACATTTTGAGAATTTTAGGAATTACTAAGTCAGTGTGGCCAAGCCAATGAAAATAATTACAATCATTTGGTACTTCCGGTTAAATCGGAAGTCGATACCAACTTGCTTATTTTAAATGGAACACCTTGTATATTTTAGATTTTTTAAAATGAGATATTAAACTTTTTATAAGAAATTTGACGGGCGCGGTTTGCAAGAACCGTTATATCCTTTTTCATGTAAGAGATCCTAGTTTTCTTTTCGGCATGTGGAAAGAACACAAAGTGAGCTACGCTCTACAAAAGTAACTTCCGTTATAGTATACCAGGTGGTCCATTTTTCACGTTACATTTTGTCAAATTCAAACCTCAATAACTATTTTAGTTCAAATGCATCATATTTTTTACATCAAGTTATATAAGATTAAATTCTCTTTCTTTTATTACAAGCATTTGTAGGGGTTAAAGTCACAACTTTTCTAAATAATGGCGAATTTCTTAAGAATGTTTAGTAAAAATTGCCATCAACTGCCATGATTAGAATGATTATCAATGTCAAAAAATGCCAGAAAGTTTTGATCACACCCACGAAGACTTTCTAAGTTATAATATTTATGGATAGTGTGATAAAGCAATATGAAGAACATGTAACACATTTGTGATTCGATACCTACAAAAACAAAATCTATGGGAGTAATTGACATAAGAGAATTGATGATTGTTTCTAATGATGGCTAAGTTGATGGCACTATTTACTCAAAATTCTTGAACACAAAATGCAGAGTGTTTCATTTGAACTAAAATAGTTATCGAGGTTTGAATGTGACAAAATGTAACGTGAAAAATTAATCACTTGGTATACTATAATGGAACTTATTTTCATTGGAAAAAATAGCTCACCTTGTGTTTTTTACATCAAGTCATATAAGATTAAATTCTCTTTCTTTTAGTATAGGCATTTGTAGGGGTTAAAGTCACAACTTTTCTAAATAATGGCGAATTTCTTAAGAATGTTTAGTAAAAATTGCCATCAACTGCCATGATTAGAATGATTATCAATGTCAAAAAATGCCAGAAAGTTTTGATCACACCCACGAAGACTTTCTAAGTTATAATATTTATGGATAGTGTGATAAAGCAATATGAAGAACATGTAACACATTTGTGATTCGATACCTACAAAAACAAAATCTATGGGAGTAATTGACATAAGAGAATTGATGATTGTTTCTAATGATGGCTAAGTTGATGGCACTATTTACTCAAAATTCTTGAACACAAAATGCAGAGTGTTTCATTTGAACTAAAATAGTTATCGAGGTTTGAATGTGACAAAATGTAACGTGAAAAATTAATCACTTGGTATACTATAATGGAACTTATTTTCATTGGAAAAAATAGCTCACCTTGTGTTTTTTACATCAAGTCATATAAGATTAAATTCTCTTTCTTTTAGTATAGGCATTTGTAGGGGTTAAAGTCACAACTTTTCTAAATAATGGCGAATTTCTTAAGAATGTTTAGTAAAAATTGCCATCAACTGCCATGATTAGAATGATTATCAATGTCAAAAAATGCTAGAAAGTTTTGATCACACCCACGAAGACTTTCTAAGTTATAATATTTATGGAGAGTGTGATAAAGCAATATGAAGAACATGTAACACATTTGTGATTCGATACCTACAAAAACAGAATCTATGGGAGTAATTGACATAAGAGAATTGATGATTGTTTCTAATGATGGCTAAGTTGATGGCACTATTTACTCAAAATTCTTGAACAAAAAATACAGAGTGTTTCATTTGAACTAAAATAGTTATCGAGGTTTGAATGTGACAAAATGTAACGTGAAAAATTAATCACTTGGTATACTATAATGGAACTTATTTTCATTGGAAAAAATAGCTCACCTTGTGTTCTTTCTATATGTCTAGAAGCAAACGAGGATCTCCTGCATGAAGAAAGTTTATGACTGTTCTTGCAAACCGTTACACCCGTAAATTTTTTTATAAAACGTCAAATACCTCCGAAGCTGTTATGTTCATGCTTAGCCTGTCCAATAGAAACTCTTTTCCGATACAGTGAAATAGAATAGTCCATTATTATTGAGGGAAGGAAATTGATTTGACATTTGAACAGTTTGACATTTAATTAAGTTAGTAATTAGTAAGTAATTAAGTAATAATTGTGCCAAAAATGATGAATTCGGACTTGGTGAATTATAGCTCTCGCATTCGGCTTGCGCATCTAAAATCATCGGCGTAAGTTATTTAGTATGTTAGCACTTGTAGAATAAAATACTGTTATAATACCAAGTCATACTTAAGAGTACAAGTTGCTATCATCAATTGACATTTAAAAATTCGATAATATAAACAAAACAAAGTTCATTGAACACTAAACGCCGTACGTGTGCACATCCTCTGATTGGCATATGACGTAGGAAAAAGATAAAGATATAGGATAGGATATATAATAATTTGAAAAATAAAGTATTAAATCTGTTCGTTGGAAATTTTAACATATTTACTTAACAATACGGTGTATTAGTATTGAATAAATTCAAGATCTCAAGAGGAACTATTATGTCAGGGAGGTAACTTACTTAGTTACTTATAGAATGTAAAATATCATATACTAAATCCCTGTCATACGTAATGCAAAACTATAACCTGAAGAAAGTTTAATTTTAATTCAATTAATTCAATTTATATGAAGATCGTTGCCAATTTGTGGACCAAATCTTCCTCACCATATAGTAATAGATAATGTAGCGAATTTTTTAACATATCAGATCTATAGAAAGGTAAGAATATGTATATGTGTCTGCTATTTTTACTTGATTATATTAAACAAGAAGTAAAATTTCATCTCAAAAACTGACTATTAGACATATATATTTCTTCGTCCATATTTTCTTCACCACAATTCGTTGAAATCTGTTAAGAAATATGATTTTAATCCTATTACGTAGTACATAAGTTTCAGATGCAGTAGAATATAAAATTTGTAGAACTATAAATTCTTAGGAATGTACCATTGAATGACGTATGTTGGAATATAATCGATAAAACTTGTACATAAGTTACAAAACCACTGATTTAGATTTTGTACCTACATAAAACCGGGAATTCTGATTTATTTAAAAGCTATTGTAATGTCATAAATGGAAACACGCCAGTTATACTTTAATAAGTACATAATATAATTCCTCAATTAATGTTGTTGCAATGCATTCTCATATTATTTACATTATATAATGACACTAATGAAACGTTCTCGGTTTCTGGCTAAAATATATCGCAGACAATTGAAATGAACTTTCTGAAACCATTAAGTGGATTCAGAACGCGAACTAAATTAATTCCAGCTCACGATTTTACATCACATCAACTAACTAAAATCACCACACCGATAGACACAAAATTCATCAAGTGTTCATTTCAATTTCTTTCGCCCTACTACGAGGGGTTGATCCCCAAATGTGTTAATTTTAATTCTGGCGGTTTGGTTACATTTTTATAGGAGTTGTTTGATGATGAATAATTATTTCTTATAAAAATCGTTTTAATAGCTTTATATAGCTAATACTTATGCCAAAAAGAAATATGTAAAATTCATTTTGGTGTTACATAGGGTGATTTACATCTAACCGTTTCACTAAGAATTTTTTAAATTGTTTAATTAATTTAAAAGTATAGTTTCAAAAATTCAATTCAGTTATTTGAGCTAATTTATAAATAATAAATTGAACTTGTTTTGATTATTGGTTTAAGGTATCCAAGTTGGATAGTTATCTAAATTAGAAAGACGTAGGAAACTGGATTATCCTTTAATTACGTTGAAATTATACCAGCTCTAATAAATCTGATTATAATACGCAAATAGATTATTTTAAAATTATGAATAATAAATATTTTTAATTTAATGCTTTTCGAAGTATTTTATTAAAATATCATTTATTTATTTCCAATTATTTTAATAATATGTAAACTACATTCACAATTTATATTTATTTTTGGTTTATTAGGCGCATAAATTAGTATAAATACACTTTATGATATCATATAAATTGAGAAATTGTTTTATTATATTTTTGACAGAATATATTATTTTTCTAATTAATAATTTTGAATTTACCCGATTTTTGCATTAAACTAATTTAGACTTTCAATAATAAATTATTGTACAGTAAAAGTTTAATGTGTTATTACAGGCTATGTACTGATTAACTCTAACTGCACATCTTTACATTAGGAATATTAAAATATATATTGTAGTGATATAAAATCACACATAAATAAAAACAATGAATTTTAATCAAGAAAAAGAATAAAATATAAAAGTTTACCTAATTTGAATGTCATAGCAGAAGTTATAGAATGTTTCACTAACTTAATATACAAAAGTAAAGTCATTTCGGAGTTGAATTTTCTTATTGTTCACTGGAGTAATCAAGGTTGCATAGATGGACAGTATGGCAAATCAAATCCATAGGTTGAATATTAAAAACCAAATTCCAAAATGAAAACGTTCAGGGAAAAACCTAAATCAGAAAATAAATTGTTAGAAATTATAAAATATGTCACATAGAATTAAGAAATAATTTAAGCAATGATGTTAAGTGAAAATAATAGAGCTAAAGGTTCTAAAAGTGAATTAAAATAAGTGTAGTGCAACGAAAAACAAGCAGAAAAGAAGCAAAAGGAACACAAGTCCATAATAAATAAATATTACAACGATAATGACAGATAAAGAAAATAATGACAGATTGAAATGAAACATTAAATAAATGAATTAAAAGCAACAAAATAAGGACAAGTATTAAAAAGCAATAGATAATTAAAGTAAATTAAAAATAAAATAACATTTACTTACCAGCCATAGAAAATGACAGTAATAAAGAAGCCAGCCATGAAATGATAAAAACTTGGTATCCAGGGAAAAGAAATGAAGGTTGTTAGGTTGTTGTTGAATCTCTCTCTGCAGAAAATAAAATGATGCCTGGTGAAAAAAAATTATAGAAGAAACCAAAACTGAAGTAATTATGGTAAACACCAGAGTTTAATGAAAATCCATCCCGATCCAGTCCAAAAGTTTGAATGTCCAGAGATTAAAGTGATAAGAAAGTCATATGCAGCCAAGTACCTGAAACAGAAAAGAGAAAATTAAGATAACCAGTTTCAAAACCTGAAAGAAGACACCAAAGCGTAAGAAAGTAATGTTTCATATTAAAATTGAGCATAATAAGAGTCAATATAAAAATTAATCAAAGTCAAAGTACTTACCAAGAACTATAAAAGTTTGTAAATGAAAAGGAAATAAATCAATCATCAATTGAAAACCATAAACAGTCCCAAATAACCGTAAATTATTCAAAAAGAACTTTCAATGCAAGGAAGCACTATAAACTGTGTGGTATTATTATAATAAGTTAGACATAACCTTAGATATTAAGCAGCAGGCAATTTAAAAATTCAAGAGCAGGATTGTAAAGCCATGTTTCAATAAATTATTCACACTTAATCAATTATTATGCCAGAATTCTTAAATAGCCACTCGTATTCTTCATTTTAAGTTAGCAGGGATAATATTAGTTGTAGACTAAACTGAATAATCTCGAATGTTTTTGTTTATGTAAATGCAAAATAATGTTATGCAAGTAAATCGATATTTGAGGTAAAACAGAAACCTTTTATTTATTTGTCCATGATAAGGTATGCAACATAGAATACAAAAAAATAAAATAGTAAAGCCAAGAGCTAGGCAACACAAATTGCAAGAATAGAGTTAAAATAATTGCATATAAGGGTGTATTCTGTATCGCTTGTCGTTAATTATAACGGACTGTTAAACTTCTTATCCAATCAGGCCAAAGATTTCCTCAAAATGAGGGGCTCTGATTGGATAAAAACTTTAACAGTCCGTTATAATTAACGACAGGCGATACAGAATACACCCTATAGCCAGTGTAAATAAAGTAAAGATTTAAAAACAAATTCATTATCGTCCAGAAACCCGGATGAGCCTGAGATAAAGGGGAAGTAAGTAAAAAAATAAGGTATATGAGAAAGGTGAGATATTCTATAATTCTATAAAAAAATTGTTATGTACATTAAAAAAAATTTAAATTACAAACAACAATAAATTAATTACACTACAAATAAAATGGCCGCCACCAACGTGGGGCAATAAATTCAAATAAACAAAATTATACAATCAAAATAATTACATAGCAATATGATGTAAAGGGCCGCTATCTAAAGGGCCGCTGCATAGAAACATGTGTTTTACTACTCGCGCGTTTCCGTCTTTCGTCACCGTTTCGAACTGTCACATCACAGCTTCGATATTCATTCGTTTCTCATTGCAACTCCAACTGATAGCAAAACAGTTATAGGTTACAAGCAATAAATATTCAAATAAATTGCAGGGTAGTTTTAGCAAAAAAAAAATGTAAGTAAATCCTGGAGTCGGTGATAGGCCCTGCTCGGAAATAGACTGACTTTAAACAGGTGATTAAAAAAAATGCGAGAATTATTCATATTTTAAATGACGGCCTATGCATAGGTTACAAGTAACGTCTGCGCACGCAATCTAATCGAGCTAAACTAAGCGGCAATATTCAGGTAGATGTAAAGGTGCGCACTGTCGTTATCTGTACAGCTTTCTTGTCTATATATTACATAAGGCTAATGACTATAAAATTGTAAACAAAAATTATGAAACAATTATGAAACAATTATGAAACAATTATGAAATACATAGGTATTAGCAATAGCTAAATGTAGAAATTAATTATTTCGGAATAAATACGGAAGTTCCACTAAATCCGGGTACGCTTCTGAACCCAGTCTCAGGTAAAGGTATTTAATTCTAACAATGGTAATGTCAAACTCATTAGGGTCTAGATTTGACCTAAATACTAATGCTATATTCTCATATCCAGGTATAGTTATGTCTCTTACTTTTATTAAATTTACTTAATGCCTTCTATATTAATATTTTTCTTAAATGCTGATTATATAAGAAACATTTTCTGGAAAATATATATCTCCTTGAATCCTTTTTTATATAATTTTGCTCACATACAATTAATTGACCTAAGAATGGTGTATCAGATATTGAATACTGGTAGTTTCTACTACCCCAAAAGATTTTATTATAGTAATACAAATTTAATTGACCTGGCTTAAGGACACAAAACTTCAACATAGATTCAATGTTTTATTTTATTATCCTCATTATATAAATTCCATGTAGCATTCTTAGAAGACCCATTGTCTGAGGAAAGAAAAATCCCAAAAAAGAAAGGGAAGAGAAATAATTTATGAAACGCTACAATTAACATTTAAACAAAATTCTTTCCAAGTTCTACTAATTAAAAATTGGAAATTTTTGAAACCATAACCATTAAATACATTATTTTTATTTAACTAAGTAAATGGCACTTGCTGCTTTTTAATAGGAGTTGGCTTTAATCTATCTAAAATTTGCTTTAGTATATTTTCAACAACAAATAAAAATAGACGGAAAACTATTGCGGTTGTATCTAGAAGCTTTCCAATAAACTTAAAAGCTATGTAAAGCGCAAATTTTGATTACTGTTCCTACATAATATATTATTAATATTATAAGGGTTTCTACACTGAATATCTTGGATTCAATTTAAAATCGAACCACTAATGGTTGGTGGCTCAGCTCTTCCAAGTCACTTCTTTGGAATATTATAATAAAGTTGGCAATCGCAGTCTTTCTTCTCATAAAAAATGCTTAAAATATCACTACGAAAAACTTATACTTACGCTACTTTGCTCTAAAGCCAGTAGTAATTTCTACATCGTAAAACAACTATGAAATTCATTACCTTGCTCCAGACTTCTATTCTCCATAGATTACACTACACAATAAAAAGGAATTGTTTATTTATCTCTAATTGTCTCCGCTATTCCATATAGTTTTAATTGATTATTTCATATAGGTGTGAAATTACCCATAATAACACTATATGGTAAATATAAACTAATGAATTATGAATAAACATTAGTATGCCCTAAAAACCTGCTGGTTATTATAATGCGAGTAATATGCTTTATGGTAATTTTGTATTTATTCGATTACTTTTTGTTATATCTTTAAATCTGTTGTGCTAAATTATTCATCGAACTAAACGGACATTGAATAAACTTTACTGAATAATATTCATTTTATAACGTGCATGCACGATAGTTTTCACCATGTTATTTCATTGAAAAATATCTAAAATTGACGTGACATGATATCTGATAGCAGTATTTTGTTATACTTACACAATATGCTTCAATAACATGCGCTCTTTTCCACAGGAAAACATAAATATAAAAACGTTTTTGGGAAAAAGCATCGAATTCAATACAACTACTGTATATTACTTTTATCAGTGTTTGATGCATTACCGGTTGTAATGTAAAAACATCACAGGTTTGTATATTATGCATCCAATGCTATTGATATTGATATTGGAGCTTTATATGTACAATATTTCTCGTTTCAAATCCGGTATAACTGAAAAAAATCACGATCGAAAATAGTGACAAAAAATTTTTTTAACGAATTTCCAAACAGTAAGTTTTTCGGTGTGTACGTACATACACTGTACAATACGATTTAGATATTATATGGAATCGCGATTATAAAAGCAAATACGGCATAAGGAACTCAGTAATCCAATGTAAATGTGCATTTACCTGATCTATGATTATGAAGACAAACAAGCAGAGATAAATTCAGGGAAGATGTTCACTGCTAGCATATTGCAGATTATGAAGTAATTTCACGTAGGTACAGCGTTTGTGATATTTATTGAATCACTGTTATGTACGTTCGTGATCGCTTAATGAGAAAGAAGATAAGCGAGGTTGAAAATATTACTATTTTCATACATTTATCCCTGATGATTGGGGGTTCCATATTTCAACAAATTCATTGATTTTGACAAGCCTTTATTCGATTTTCTTCCTGCAAATCATATAGCAGCTATATAATTTTAGATATTAAGCAAGTGAAAAAATGGTCATTTTATTTTTAATTAGAAGTGAAAAAGTGTTTTAATTTACTTCAATAAATTTCAAAGAATAATATTTTAGAATGTACACTCTACAACTGAGGCTTCGTTCATTTATTTTTCTCTTTATCCTTATCAAAGTTAATATAATTGTAAATATTTCATTTAGAGGCAGATGCATTTAGAATATTAATATTTACCCTTTAATTTCAGAACGGCGAGACGTCCAGAAATATTCCGAATGGCGACAGTTGTGGCATCCTAATTTCGAGGACTACTCCAGGGCGGAGGCCATAGCAGGAGCCGAAAACAACACAGTGACAAATGTAACGGTCCAACTGGGAGCTACAGCATACCTGCATTGTCATGTGAGAAGCACAGGAGACCGAACGCTCGCAGGAGCAGAGGTAATAACTGCTACCCTTGCGAAAACAAAACGCTATTATTAACCTAGTTGTACTACGTAACATTTACCCATGTATATTAATTTAAGATTGAAAATTTATATCCTTTTGGTATGATACAAGTAAACAGAATAAGGTAAATAACAGATAACTAAGAAATATGTTAAATGGTCTGATGATAACACAGTAAAGAAATACAGATTTCAGTTCAGTGGGTCAATAATAATTATATTAGGTTTTTGTATTGAGAAATGCTATATTAAAGAAAATAAATTAGAAGATTATTCTCTTGACAAATACAGATAGGCGTTAACTGTGACTATTTATTTAATTTATTTATTACAGTTTGATTTAAAGTTATTGAAAATTTCAACTATTGGATATTTTAAAACAGTATATTTTAAGCAAAAAAAAGAATTCACAAACGTCCTAGATACAGAAGAATAGATAATATTAATCTATAGATATGAAAATTGTCAGTGAAAGTCCTCGTATTCGCAGTTTTGACAAGGCGAAGAAAAAACTTCTCAATTCACTTATTTCTATCAATATTTCAGCTAATTCATAAGTTTAATATTTTAATAATATGAGTTGGCGGTTTATCTTCCTCTTAGCCTATTTTGATGACAATTTTCAAGATAAAATCAGTTACGGTGTTTCGTACATAAATAATGAAAGTTCTAAGCTAAATACGCGGATTTGTATAATTTTTCGATTATGTTAAAAAATTGAACGCTTTTAATATGAAATAAACAAATATACTTTATGTGTTTATTATATAAATTAAAAAAGCAACAGAAACGCAAAATTTTCTTGGATAAAATAAAAATAAACGAGTTGTACTTATTACAAAAATGATAATACCTACCACCTTAACTAACGAGCCTCTAAAATATTTGAGGTATAACTATATCTATTATGTTTTTAGTAAGACAAAACATTATAAGAACCACAATAACTCTTATCTAATACATTTTTTAATGCCTGTAAATATTCGTATTTTTTCAAGCTTAATTTTATGTCTTGCTTTATAAAGATGTGACTTCAACTATTGGGTTTCTTGAATTTATCTTATGCGATGCAGTGTCAGAAACTCGTCGTCACATTCAAGTTTATAACGTATCTCACTAAGTACGTATTTTAGGCAACATACCTCAGCCACAACTAGATCTCCACTTTATGTCCAGATCTAATTGAGGAATAATATTGCACAGTTTCATAACACCGGAAATTCTCGTAGGACAAATACCTAACCCAATAAGGCTGATTTGGTCGAGACAAACAGCAATATAGTCTGTAGGGAGGTATATTTCTGTATTCTTTAAACGCCTCGCTCTGTCAAACGATCGAATCTACTGCCATCTGCGTATGTTCTTTCTCTAGGTATTTCTGTTCCAATGAAAATAATTTAATAAAGCATTTGACATTCGGAGTTCCTTGTTTTCTTGTTCTGGTATCTGTATTCATTACTGTATATAATATTATATTCACCATTCTTGACGCACTGTTCCAAAAAGTCAATTAAGAGGGTTGCAAAAGGATTTGCCTCAAGACCTCCTTGTGATTCATCCCAGAGAGAGCATAAAACATATTTTCTAACTAAATTTTAAATATCACAGTTTTGTACGTACACCAAGTTTCATTTTGCAGTAGACAACTTATTTGCTTGTGCATCTACTGTAAATACTGCAATAGTATTTGGATTTTTAATGGTCCTATTTATCTTTTGTTTTATTTTCGCGGGCTGATATCATTTCCTCTATAAACACAGTTTTTGAAAGGTATTGTGAATTTTTAATTAGGCAGTACTTTTTGTATTTCCTATATAAATCAGCTCTGCTTTTGAAAATAAGTTCCAGTTATAATTTGCTGGTGCTAGTTCGACAAAAATTAGGTATTATCCACTATCTTAGATCTAATGTCGACAGAAATTTCTTCTCTTCTTCGTTTCTATTTCTTTTGTTAAATAATACTTCAGTGTGCCAATTCGACTTCTTTCTATTTCTATCCTTTTCATTTTCTGTTCCTTCCAGAACCTAGTAGTACTACCATCATTCATATCTAGGTTCTCAGAAACGTTTTCGGTTCCACTGGCGTCGTGCATTAGATCTGCTGCCAATCCTGCACTATTACTACTACTATCTGTTCATATCTGCCCAGTTCATCGTTAGCCATCTCCAAATCAAAGTCGTTGCTATCATCAGAGGCAGTAGGCAGTATGTTCCACTTATTCTCACAATATGTAGAATATGTAGATACTATTAACACTATTACTATTTCCAACTCTGTTTCTCTGATTAGGTTACATTATACATTATCAGTTCTATTGAGGTTGTCTACGGCATTTTTACTTAAATGTATGTCACAATCTTCTTTGGCATTAATTACATCAATTTGTAATTTTACTATTCCAAGTTTTCGAAATTCCTTGAATTCTTTCAATAAAAGTAATGACACATTATCCTCATCAATATAATTATTCATCAATAGAATTATCATAATTAGTAAGGCCAGAAACCACAGTACCTTAATTTTCTGCCAATACTTGTTGCATTGTATCTATGATAATAATTTAATTGAATTTATTAACGACCTGTTCTTAATCGATTTTGTGGAAGTTTTAAAAAAAAGCCAACGTTCCGATACTTTTATTGTATCATCCTCAGGGCGCTACATAATACTATGCGACATTGCAGGTATAAATTTATTATCAATGTACCTACATATAAATTTTTACTTTTTCTGTAATATAAGTAGTTTTCTTCCGACCAAAATGTACGGTGTTAAGGCTTACGCATCCTTTGGATGGTGAGGCTTCTTAAGTTGTCACCGAGTTCTCGAGGAGGCGAGACACATAAGTGAGCTACTATTATCTAGGTAACTCCTACTTCAGAGTCTCATGTTTTTCCACTCTTAACGATATGGTTTCAGGGCCACCATCTAAATTCCAAGTATCCAGTAGTAAGTTGAACCATTATAATCCATGATAAAAGTTACTTCTTTTATTGCTATACTTTTTTAGCTGAATAAGCTAAATGTTTATTTATTCAGCTAAAATTCACCTCATAGAGGTGGACACAGCGCAAGATGAAAGAAAACTAAATTTTCTGCAAATATTTTGCTACGCACTTTCATGTTGGAACAACTAATATGGTCTATTTTTCTGTTTTCATCTTATAAGTTAAGGTTTATCACAATATCTACTTCCTGTGTATTAAGCAATCGCCAAAGTAATTGACACCCGATTCTTTGGATCCTAACAAATCATAATAGGAAAAGGATGGCACATCTTGGGAACATGAGAGTGCTTTTACCAACTTATTACATCTGAGTGTTTTGAAGCAGGTGAATCAAGCTTCACATAAATAGTTGTGCCAAACCTTTATGTTAAAGCCATCAGTACTGTCAGTTAACGAAGGAATGAATAATGCAACGTCCAAAGTAGGTTACGTCTTGCTAAAATTTGATGCTCTAGAGAATATAGTGAGCAATATGCATTTAGTCCAGATTGTGGATAGACCTTTAATGAAGAGTGATGTTGCTGTTTAGAAAAAATTGCTCAAAAGGCTCAAAATAAACATGTAAAATGCAACTCCAAATGCGAAATAGATTGGCAGCAGACGTGTAAGCAATAATGTGGTAGTGTTTTTAATAATTTTCTGTAAACAGAATTCCGATGTCTTTAAGATATATAATCTTATTAAACCAGAGACCGCACTGAGTATTTCCAAAAGTAGCAGATAAGTCTGCTTTCATATGCGGACAAAAGTAATACAAAAATATTAATATAATTATCCTCAAAAAAGTAATTGTGTAATGTTTTCATTAGATTAGAAACTATGTTTATTGTTCTTGATCCACCATGGTATATGAATATAGAGCTTTCTTATGTTCTGTGTTTGGTTAGGTTAGGTTAGGTTCTTCATCCAAGTGTTGGCAAACGCAATGGTTGTGATTAGCTTCTTCTTGGTGCAGAAACTAATAAGTTGATGCACCAATTCCTATTTTTCAAAATTTTATTTCTGCTACAAATTTCGATTTGACTACAAAAGTTAATTGAAAGGCAACACCACGCTGAAACTAGTATAAATATTTTCTTTAAAATGAAATTAAATTAATGAGTTAATCGATTCCCATGCCTTTGATTTGCAAGCAAACTAATCAAACGCAAGTTTAAATATTCTATTATTTTGCCTTGGAAGAATTGCATGACAATATAATAACATGCGTCTGAAATAAAAATGAATGAACCCCCTTACATAAAAATATGTAAGTATCAATGTTTTTAGTAACACCAAAACCGCCGTTAGGGTACAACATTTAATGGACATGAGTACGATGTTGGAATTCCAAACTGGGTATTTCTTTCATTTTTCCGTGCAATCTGCAGCATAATTGGCACCGCTATAAGTTTTTATGTACGCCCATAAAATTTAATTTTGAGTAAGTTGGCTACAGTAGTCAATAAAAGTTTTTCCAGGTTGCAATGTAGCATTAATTAAATTTGGATTTAGATTTAGAAATAGGAACATTACAAATAGACTTACATTATTATCATTTAACCATAAAAATACCTATTACGTTTAAAACATATATTTCAACAAACAAATATGACGAACATTTTATGTTAAAGACACACACAAATTGGTAGACAAATAATATAAATAAGAAGGAAGAAAATAAGTCTCGTGCATGAGACTTTACAACTTACAACATCAAAAAGAAATAAAATTGAATTATAGAAGAATTCTATAACAAATATTTATTCTAACAGCTAAGTAAAATTGAATAATTGTTTGTTTTCAATTAGGTTATCAATAGTATTGGAGTATCTCCCTTGTTTGCTAATTTGTGTGCATTTCCATTTCTGACTGACCTACATTAGAATATATTCCGAAAATAGGTATCTTACAAATTATTATGTGCAGATAATTCGGAAAATTCTTTTTGAAATCGAATATTAAATTGAGGATTAGTGATGGAAAATTTTAATTACAATAATTATATCCATACACAATTGTAGTTTTGGATCTGAAATATTATTATTCAGACAAAGAACTTGTAGGTATCAAATTAGGTTATTTAAAGTTATTATTCAAACTATTCATGACAGTTTTTCTTGTTCTATCTAGAACAAGACTTATCCCATGCACATATTCAACTTCTTTAGAAAGACAAGAATTTCAATCCATTAGAGACGCTGACGATAGGTACCATAATGTTACACATGCATAGTAAAAAGATTTAGTTAGAGTTCCACCTATTAAGATATAATCTCAAATTTTCACAAAAAATAAAACTAAAACGTCGCTGTTATTTTAAAAATAAATAAGATAAGTTAACAATTATATGTATTCTAGATAGATGTCTGTATAACTTGGGAAAGTTCTGCCGCCTCCGAGTCTGCCACTTTGTTTATTAGTGGTCGACTTTGCCCTCAATAATAATAAAGTTTTGTTTATTTGAAAGCTTTTTATAGTATTTTAAGATTCATTAATCTTTTACATTTACGAGTCCTATATCTGAAATGTGGAACATTTACCATATTGCGGCTAGTAACTACAATGAATCGCAGCTCTCTTTATACTAAATTAAAACTGTCTTTAATTATCTATAAGAGCATTTAAAACTTTAAAATCACCAAGCAAGTAGGTTTTTGTAATTATACCTACATAATGCTCTAATTTATCAAATTCTTCGATTACAATACACACATACAAATAATTTAGGGATGTTCAATATTCAGCAAAATAAAATATATACGTATGTCCGCGGATGGGGTTTACAAGAGATGAAATGGCTAGAATATTCAGCTTTTTGGGGAAAAGTCATTTTCCATAAAAGTTTTTGCTTTCCTAAAAAATACGATTCACATTGAGAAACTTTATGTTTTTTATACAGGGTGCTCAAAAATCGATTAAGAGTAAAGTGGCCCTATTTGTAATTTTTGAACAAAAAACTAAATAGAAAAGTAGCTTCAAATGTTTCGTTTAGCCGTAATCCAAACAAAACTTCGATTGAATATTGAAATGTTTGTGAAATAAGAGAATTTTTAGTAAAATCGTTGGGTGAAAAAACTGACAAAAGGAGCAAAGGAGATATAAGGACTGTATTTTTTTGCCAATAAGATTGAAGATTGTCAATAATTTTTAGTGCAACGCATATAAATTACAAAACTTTCAAATCACTCATATCAATATTCAATCGAAACTTTGGATTACGACTAAACAAAACATTTGAAGCAACTTTTTTATTTAGCGTTTTGCTCAAAAATTAAAGATAAGGCCAATTTACTCTTATGCGATTTTCAAGTTTTTGTAATTTTTGAGCACCCTGTATAAAAAACACATAAAGTCTCAACGTGAATCGTATTTTTTAAGAAAACAAAAACTTTTATGAAGAATGACTTTTTCTCGAAAAGTTGAATATTTTAGCCATTCCACCTCTTTTACCCCATCCACATACTGTAGGTACCTACATATAAATTATATAAATTTTCATTCAAAATAAATAAATATTAGACTTTTCGATTGTCTTCAAAGTACAAAATTTTTCAGAACTGAAAAGTTAAAGAATTATATAAAAAGGCAAATAAAAAAAGTTATTCTCCACAAACAACATCATAATAAGAATAACATCATACTATTAAATAAGGAATGCTTCAATTCGAACTAGATCAGGTTTTCAAAACGCCCTCCCCCAACTTCGATGCATTTCCTGCACCACACTAATGTTTGGTATGTGGTTCTTCATGTTATCGGAGGCTGCCATTACACGCTGCCGTAGTTCCTCTCTAGTGTTGACTTCCGTGCTGTACACCGATTGTTTCATATGGCCCCAAACATAATAATCGAGAACAGTTAGGCCAGGAGACCTAGCTAATCAAGCTTGAGGACCTCCGCGACCGATCCAGTGGTTAGGAAACTTATTGTTGAGATACTCCCGGGCATGGAATGAGAAATGAGGCGGTGCCCCATCATGCTGGAAATGAAGACCTCGCCTGTCGACATTTTGCGCCAATAATCGGTCCTATCAATTTATCGTTCACCCCTCCACACCACACATTAAGGGAGAACTTGTGCTGGGAATTTTTCTGGACAACGGCGTGAGAATTGTTGTGGCCTCAAAGGTGTGAATTCCTAGAATTCCACACTCCGTCGTGAGAGAATTGGACCTCGTCCGTAAGAACAATTCTGGGCAAAGTTCTTGGACGATGCAATCTTCACAATTTTTTTTTTGGCAGGTCTAACTGCTTGTTCTACATTTTCGTGAGGTCCAGGAAGTCTTCCATGATCCCCAGAGAACTCTGGTGAAAGTGTGGCGCGACGGTACTCGTCGATCAGGAAATCTCTGCTGATGTATCCTAACGGCAGCCTTTGCATTGCCATCGCAAAACTATACATACCTATATATGATATTAGCGAATTCAACATTAGTAAACTGATGAGGTATCTTTGAAATACGAAGAAATCATGAAATAATTAGGAAACCAAATAGACAAAATAATACTGTTACCGTATTGTCAAATATTGTAGGTTACTATTCTTTTCAATTTCAAAATAAAATTGTATAGGTATGTATCTTTCGTATAATATTGTTTTTGCTCCTTCCTATTGTCTAGGTAGGAAAGTCTTTTGCGATGTTTTTTCCTATGTCTCGGAAGAGATGTGAATTTGAAGCATTTGAATAGACTATATCAAACTGTTCCATAAATAGTAAGCTGCCCGGTCAAAATGTTAATCGTGATGCGCTAAATTGTTTTGTAACTCACCCAAACAGTTTAGATGTGCCATCAAAATTGATTAGCTATTAACTATTGGCGTTTTTGTTGAACCAAATCAGCTAATACTTTTCCAAAAATGCGAAAGAAAAATGTACTTTTCTGTCACAAGCGAGGAGGACAGATTTTTATCAAGTCCGGTCCTGGATATTTCAAAACCAAGTAGGCCATTCTGACAAGTCCCACGGGAAGAATGTTACTGGCAAATTTCATTCGATTACATCCAAGCATTGCAGAGGATAGCTCTATGAATTATCAGAATAAATGCATAAAACACCTAACCAGTAGTCAAAAAATGTTTTCTTTGTTAACCTTTACTTACCTTGAAATGCTCTATTTGCCATTAGGCTATGGTACATTGCTCGCGAATCACCCTGTATATCATTGAAACTTCTATGAAAATCATGAGTATCTAGTAAGGTTCATATAACATAGTTCTTATTAATTAAATTGCTGTGATAAATTAAATCATCTGCGAATATTGCTAATTTGGTTGATGACCGCCTATTTTGGTGTCAAGAAACTACGTTAATGGCACAGTATTCAGATTTTCAATGTATACACATATAGTACAAAAAATGGATAGTAGGAATACTGAATGCAAACGATAAAGTTACTATCCTCAATCTTCTCCACATTTTCACTACCAAATGGCCTCGTGGAATGGCCAATTTCCGTAAATTCACATAAATTCTAAAAGTTGTCAATTCTACACAATTTTCGATAAATGTGATTTAGTATAACGAGGCCGGTAATTATGGAAAAACGCAGTGTACCTCAATATAATTTAAACCAGCGGTTTTTCTAATGGCTACATCAAGAAAATTAATTAATAAGATTAAAAGAACATTGAAAAAATAATGAGGAAGTGTACCACCGTATTAACCCCCACAGGTGTATAATATACCAGCATTTGCATAATATAATACTCGACTTAGAGAATTAATCCGCCGAGGTGAAATGCTTCCCTTCATTAATTAGTAATTTGAAGGAACCTTTTTTGTCAGTATTTTCAAGCACTTTTTTATAATACCAAAAACAAAATTTTTATATGAAGCTATAATTTTATGTAAAAAGCAGACAATGAGCATTTCTTCGATAATATATACTCTTCTGTGCGTGGCATAAAAAAATCTTAATCTAAAAAATATATCTCTATGGATTTGTAATCAATAGGTTATTTTCAGTCTGGATTACATTTTCTAGATAAAAGTGAGAGCATTTTTTACGTTGGCAACTGATAGAAAGTAAAAGGCAATTTACGACATTCCATTTAACTGTGAAAATCTAATATGAATTTTATTATCATAAAAAAATCAAATTTCCTTAACGTACGAAACGAAAACACTAACTTGACATCATATGATAAAACTGGGAATATAATAATTATTCATCTTGCGAAATGAAAGTAAATTTGCATATTAATAGGAATAATAATACTGAAAAGAAATATAACAATTTACCGCTGCAATAACTTACACTAATATTATTATTATAAATTTGTGTTAAGGTTAAGTTACATTCCAACTTGCAATTCTACACTACTTTATAAACAGTTGTTACAGTTCACGGCACCGACTTCAATAACACCAAAACACTAATACCACACTCGATGTGTGTTTCGCCAACCAAGTCGGCATCTTGAAGACGATAACAACGGTTGGGTTTAATCGTCTCCGTATGACGTCGACTTGGCTGGCTGTTACTCCAACGCTATGGTTCCACACCTGTCCAGGAACAGTGCATAATCCAATAATTGGATTAAATTAAGAAATTTTCATTTACTATAAATTAATTTATTTGAATCTCTTATTGCCGTATAAACATCTTATTGCTTATTGGTTTATTTTGTAAGATCTGTTTTGGTTGTAACACTCCAAATAGACAACGTATAAATCAGTCTGAGGTTTATATGTTCGAAATATAAACTTTTTCAAGTACTATTTGTTAACATAATATTTGAAACTTGGCATACTGATAATTTTGAACTACCAATATTTAAAAAATATATACAGGTATGGTCAGCATATTATTGTTATCGTCAAATGCCTCGTTCAAGATTTACTGTAATAAATCATTAAAATAAATATGAAAGAACAGCTGTAGCAATATTGAGCCTAATCGGACCCCATAATGACTCAACAATATTGCTTTTCAGTTTAACTGAAATAAATCTAAAGCCTTACCGTCCACTAACATTTTTTTTTATTTTTGAATTAATGTGGGTCGATCAGTACAGTACACTGATACGTTGAGTGACTGATATCAAAAGTCCTGCTGTTAAATTATTTTTATCTATATGTTGATTATTGGTATAATAATATCCAAAACAGTAATTTGAATATTTTTCTTATAAATTAATTAAAAAATTTAGTTTTTTCGCAAATAGTTTAATAAACTGGTTAAATATTTTCCAGCCAGTTTTTTGCCGAATAATTTAGAGAGACAGGTGATTTTAGCTAATTCTTAAAACTTCAAAAAATTTGCCATTTTCAAAGGACACATTAATTACCTAGATTTATCATCACATCTACAATTTCCCTATGACATATTTTCAGGAATTTATTATTTAATTTATCATTACTTGGGGCATTATTATTTTGGCTTTATTTGTTTTATATGGAGTAAAAAGTTTAAAGCAAATATACAGCTTTTTGTCATATGTAATTTTTTCACCTACACTACTAAAATAATTTACAAATTCTTCCTCAACTAAGTTCCACGTCAATACATTTTACACTAATTCTACAATTATTTTATCATTTCTCACATTACCAAACGTGGTGTGAGTATAATGGTGAAGCGTTTTTCGTGTACTTTGCGGCCTCAACGGCTTTTTTCCGGGTGGGTTCGGGCGCGCCGCAGGCCGCTCCGTATTTGACGGACACTTTCGTGTCAGGAAAATCTTTTAGGCTATATTTGGTATAGCTATCGGTCCAGTATTAAGAAAGTTATTAATGTTTCAACCCGTGTCGGAGAGTTGTGTAAAATTTGGGTGATTATAAAGAGATACGGGAACAATGGCCGCTTCAGGAAATTTCCAAATTTTAACTCAACTTAAATTTTTTGGTTAACGTCAAAATTTCACTTTTTTAGTTCGCTCCTGCTGCCTCGAAAATCGCAGCAGGACCATGCGATTCACGATGTAGTTAGACCCTCTACCTTGGATTTCATGCCAAAATGGCGGTCAGGTTGATTTTGCTTTGGAATAGATGCTGGTTTAATTGTTTTAAATAATAGATATTCGTTTAGCTTTAGTGGACTGTATTAATGGCTACGTGTTACCACAAAACAGACACAACAGTGTACAGTGATGGTAACTTAATAATACTGTACAAGAACATGCATGCGCTGACTTAAGAGCCAGCGTTGCCAAAACATTTGGTACGCGGCAAAGTTGCCACGTTGTCTAAAAAGACTGTAAAAATAAAACACATCATAACATAGCCCCGCCATTGAAGGGACACTTCAAATTACCTAAAAAACTTGTGATTCGTTTGGATATAGCGTTTGAAATTTTCGTGTTTTCGCAGTTTTTTTAATTTGTCAAATTTCACCAAACACGCGTTTGATCCTAGCTAATAATTCGCATTTCCTTCGAGATTGACCGGCGGAGTATTTTTTCTGAAAACTAGAAAATCCCAGGGCCTAATCGTTTTTCTCGATTTTGCTTCCTTAGAAAGTTATGATTTTTTTAAAAGGATTGATTTTGTCGGATATCGACGATTTTTTCGACTGCACCCTTTAGAAACGCGACACAACCTTTCCCTTTGGATCTAGAGGATCTCGAAAGGAGAAGGAAAAATAAAGAACTCTTTTTTTTTCGCCCATCTCCGATATTAGCCGAGAAAAAGGTCGATTTTGTCTTAAGCTGTACGTTTTAAACCTGCAGCCGATCGTCCAAGTATGACGTAATGCGCAGAAATCGTCAAAAATACGACCATTTACCAGTATAAAGGTGTATACTCACACCACGGTATACAACACGATGCTTCAGTTTAATCCTACACCAAAAAACTGTTAGTTCTGGGATAAATTTAATTCTAATAAATTCGGCAATATTATAAACGTCGTGGTGAAAAATTTTGTTTAATTTTGAGAAGAAAAAACTTTCGATTACCGTAAACATTTCAAAATGGAATTGAGTATTTATCAGTTTCTTGAAGAGGGGTTGGAACCTTTGATGTAGAACTTGCACTTGGAGTAGTTTTCCACACACACCAAAACACTTTTGCACACACTCGACGGGCGTTTCGCCAACCAAGTTGGCATCATCGGGAGATGATTAAAACTTTTTTAATCATCTCCCGATGATGCCAACTTGGTTGGCGAAACGCGCGTCGAGTGTGTGCAAAAGTGTTTTGGTGTATGTGAAAAACTACTCCAAGTGCAAATTTATCAGTTTAATCTCTTATTAATATTACTGATGTGAATCTCAAAAACTACAAATAAGTTTAATAATCAAGATATATGGATTATTATTTAAAATGGTGCATTCCATCTTATGAAGAAAACACTTTGATATTTATGAAATGGCACTTGGAATTTAGTTGTTCCTTTGACAATTCTCAGGAAATTAACTCTCAGTACAGCTGTAATATTCCGAGTGAGCCTAAGACAGGACTAAAATGATGGCATTGCTCTATGAAACTGAACTTGATTAGTTTCTGGCGCAAAAGGTGTTTTTTTTCGAATTTTCAACATTTCAAATGGCTACACTGAGCTAATGGAGACTGCTTTCCTTATTATTATTATTATTATTATTATTATTCTTTATTGATCTTTTAAACTATAAAGATTATAGATAAGATAAGTCAGGAAAATGCCATATTTAATGGCTTATTAACATTTTTTTATGATACAAAAAAAAATTAGTTGTGGTACTTGAAAAAACATATAACATTAAAATTGTAAATACATACATACATAGGTATATAGATATAGCGTACGGCAATTGAATTGTACATACCAATAAAATTTACAATAAAAACAGCATAAAAGTAACAACACAATAAAATTAAAAATAATTAAACCAACAATTAAACAATTAAAATGTGACAATCAGGTGACTTTGGTTTGTATAAACAGTGTAAATTCATTTATGGAATAAAATGCTTTATTTATCAAAATATTCTTTAGACGGTTTTTAAATCTGCTTAAAGATATGCAGTCTCTTATTTCGTCTGGTAGAGAATTGAATATACGACACCCAGAGTTTATGGGTGACTTTTTGTGTAAAATTCGTGACTGTGTTTATGTAGACAAATTAAATTCTTTCCTCTAGTGTGATAATTATGGAAATCTCTATTGTGTATAAATTTGTTTTTGTTTACATAAATATATGTCAACAATTTCATCAGATATATGGATGTCACAGTAAGGATCTTATATTTTTTAAATATTTCACGGCACGATTGATTATACCCAAGATTGAATATAAGTCTGAGTATCCTTTTTTGAAGTATAAATACTCGACTAATGTCACTGGATTGTCCCCTTAGCCATTTCCTTCTTCCAAAAAATGTTTTAAATACAATTTTGCTGTTAAATTTTTATCTATAAAACAAATCCGTCATTGTGGTCATACCTTCGTTTCACTTAAAATAATTAGGATGTGCTGTAAGTAAATTTGCTTCTAAAGAATAACCTAATGTCAAATGATATCACACTAACATCAAAATCGCAATATTCTCGTACGATGGGGTAAGACTTAATTATTTAAAATAAACATTCATATCTTGGCAATTAGATATCGGATCCGGGGAATTCAGAAAACTTTCCGTGGCAAAAAAAACTTCGCAATTTTAGCATCCAAATTTAAGGGGGAAAATGAATAAATGGAGTAACGTTGAACTCGACAATTATTTTGCACTATTTTCACCAACTTATAGAAACGTTATTTCTAGTTTGTAGATTCACGTCAATATTACTGAAAGATCAATTCAGTAAACACTTAAAATATAATAAGATAAAATAGTGAAAATCAATTTTACTATTTACGTCAAAGTTTTTAGTCTTAATCCTCTAATGTCTTAAAAAGACATAAATACTCTTTTCAGAGCTTATTTGCAAACTATCTACATTTAACTGATGAAAACCAGTACTACGAATGTAGAAAGCAAATCTTCTTATTAGCTTATTAGCCTTCCTCAGCATGGTACAGGTAACGCACGCTGTATGACAACAGAAGGTCCAGTTCTTGATAGCTGGTGAGGCTTATTGCAATATTAAATTATTTGCTTTCTACATTCGTAGTACTGGTTTTCATCAGTTAAATGTAGATAGTTTGCAAATAAGCTCTAAAAAGAGTATTTATGTCTTTTTAAGACATTAGAGGATTAAGACTAAAAACTTTGACGTAAATAGTAAAATTTATTTTTACTATTTTATTTTATTAAAAATTTACCTCTATGGATTTCTGACTTCTTTGGATTTCATTTCTACTTAAAATACATTTGAAACAATAAAATAAATAAAAAATATTTTTATCACACATGCCAAAACAGCTTTGTATGCATTCCGTAAATTCGAAAACCTAATTAGATGTTTACCATTTTTATTGATTTGAAAATAGGTCATAGCTATTTTATATGCGGCAGGTATGATGGTGACAGGATGTCATTATTTTATATTCTCCATATTGTAACACCGAAGTCGAGTTACTATAAAATATAGATTCAATATTCAAGATGTGAAGTCACAATTCTTTTTTTTTATTAAAAGTTATAAATCAAACGGACAACGTTATAATCATAAAATATGAATGTAGAAACAAAACTGTAAACGGCGGGAGAATACATTATTTATGCTTTGAACGAAGTTAGGTGAAGTATAAATATATATGTTTTAATTAGCAGTGATAGATAAAGTGTGGCAAGAATAATAAATTTGATTTAATTCAGATTAAAAAGAAATGTGTCATGAATTTATGTATAAGAAAGAGCGAATTTTCAATTCTGCACAGAAACATAAAGAGCTGTAATGTCGTAAATTATACTCTGAATAATGAATATTCAAATTTTATGAGGATTAGACGTTAGATATGTAGATTGTAGATATCTTGGTTTACTTTTAATTTATTAAATGCCCGTGGGAAAATTCGTTAAATAATGGGCAAATCTTCGAACAGTCAGTACGATAAAATAATATTTCAATGGTAGCTTTTTAGTTCTTCCCTTAGAAGCAGTGTCCCAAAAGTCTCGACTCAATTTATTTCCTTAAAACAATTGCTTCATCATTATTTTTATTTAAATCTTAATTCTGAATTACTACTACGGATTTCCAAACGGTCGACTTTTTTGAAAATTACGCATTTTAGCAAAAATATATTTCTTGTAAAGAAGTAATAATTTTTAAAGGTCTACCAGATGATATTAGCAAAACTTAAGTGAATGCATTTGTTTGCTCATTTAAAGGTCAATTTATTTTCTATTTAATTGAATAACGAATTTTTTATTCAAAAATTTGGAAGGCATTTTCGTATTGAATAACTAATTTCTAAAGTTTGTAATTCCGATTTTATACAAGATCTAAAAGATCCAGTAAGCTTGATTATCTTGAAAATTGCATTTTCGATAAAAATGTCATAAAATACAATTACAAAATTAACACAAAAGTGTTAAGAATTATTGATGGTGAATTTTCTGTAGGTAAAAGTTTAGACGATCGTATGAAGGTCAGCTTGTCTTCTTTCAGGGTTCATTGATATTTTCTATTTCGGATTTCGAATAAACATTAAATTTCATGTGAAAAGGTACTAAACCACATATAAACTAGAGTGGACCAGATGTGATATTTTCAAGATTATCAAGCGTACTGGATACTTTAGATAACCCTTAATATCTCCGTAATTAGCTTACAGTTTTAATATTAGAATCTTTCATACACATAATTTAACTTTTTAAAACTTGGAATACGATATATTCCATTCAATCATAACAAACAAATAAAAGTTCAACTGACCTTGAATTTTTCGCTCGCCGAATAGTTGTTACTACCATCTACTAGATTTCCAAAAACTATGAAACTTTTATTGGAAACATTTCTGCCATTTCTAGACTTTTAAACATCCAGTAGTCATATTCACACCCCTACAGCACATTCACAAACTTAGGAGATCCTATGAAAAAAAATTCACCTAACCTTAAAATGCATATCTCAGAAAATAGGTAGGTACTCAACAACCCATTTTTAATCTTCCCCTGCGGAGATCGACGACACAGTACAACTAGTATCCCAATCCATATCCAAAATTTTATTCCAATGTCGGAATGTTTTCTCTCCTCAACTACCGACCTATTTCACTCTTAGAATTCCTCAGCAAAATCCTTGAATACCTAATCCTCAACCGACTGCAGAAATCCATAGAGGAACACCATTCCATTCCATTTCATACCAACTTCTCCACGTCATTGAAACTATTATCAGTAATCCAACTGAGGTTATACGCCAATATAGTTGGTGGTCTGACTCGTATCATTAAACTGTTATAGTCCTACATTTCAAGCCACCATTTCAGAACATCAGTTAACCAGGCATGCTTTGTTCTCATCCTTATACATTATTTATCCTTTGGTCTCACCCTATTCAACCTGCAAGACCCTGCGATCACCGAATAATCCTATTCCTATATGCAGCCGACACAGCCATCCTCGTTACATCATAAAACCCTGACCTACTGATGACATTACTCCAATAACAGATGGACAACACTACCGACTATTACAAGAATTGGAGGCTACAGACTAATGCCACAAAGATACAACTAACATTTTTCATTGAAAGTCATCATTCCCCTAAAATTACTTTTACAATCAACAACCTCCATATAAACTGCGATTATTTATCTATTAATAGATTTTGAAGAAAAGTGCCATTTCTTAAGCATACAAACAATATACTAGCCAATCACCAAGGTCGTTTATCACAGGTTTTCCCTATTCCCACCAGATCCCCTGTATACAAATTCATTTCCCTCCCTACCTTTCACAATAACAATGGTTTACCGACAAAACTGATTTCATCAACAAAATACCTTCCCCATACTTTACAAAATCACTAGAAACCCACCTAAATTTCACAGTGTCGGTCATTTTCACCTCTAAATTTGACAGTCTTAAAAGCTCAAAAAAATTGGGCGTATATGTATGATAATCAAGGAATCGAATTGCATTGTATAAAAAAATTGCATAAAGTATCTAGAATGGAGTTCCTTCCATATCATTTCCTCTTAGGCACTTGTATATTTATACTTTTCACATAGTGTTCTGTTAAGTAGGTGCTTTTTTATTTACCAAAGTGAACAGGGCTATCTCAGTTGGCTGGACGTTTCAATTGGTCAGTTATTGGGGCAGTACAGTGCAAATTTGGGAAGACTGTCGATACTAACACAAAATCCTTGGAACGCAACACTTTGCGTAGGTCATGCCTTTACCGATAAATTTGTAAAATCAAGAAACTGCTGAAATATTTGGGCAAGATCTGTCGTTCTTTAAAACAACTTGCATATATACAAATAATTTTGGTTAAATTTTAATGCATTTTCAAACAGAGGAAAAAAATTTTCCCCAAAATATGTTGGAAAGTAATTTTTATTTATTTCCAAGCTTCTGATAAATGGAAATTATACCAATACATCCTTTCCATCACCGTGAACTGCAAATTTCATTACGTCTTTCCCAACTTCCCGTCAAATTTCCTTATACCTGAAATTACTTTTTTTTTTCTTCATAAGAACCACTCTTTATAGATATATTGGCTGAATTGAATAATTTCTTTTACAGCAAGTTTCTTGGGTCAGAAGAAGAGATTGGCACATTCTTTCATCAGGAGTTTTTACGTACACAAACGATGAGAGATTTCAAATTCTACACGCGGAGGGCTCAGACGATTGGACTCTTCAAATTAAGTACGTCCAAAAAAGGGATAATGGAACTTATGAATGCCAAGTAAGTTTCTTAATCAAGCTTTTATTTGATTAATTGGATCTAATTTATTGTAGGATAAAACTGTAATATACATATTTACATACATTTTCTCGATGGCATAAAATACAAAAAAGGAACAAAATAGAATATACTTCACATAAATCCAACTAATCTACTGGAATCTATGCCAGAGATAAACTAATGAATAAAATATATTAATATAATATCTTTACAGAGTGTGTGTCACATAATAATATATGAATATATATTTCTTTCTAATGGCAGAAATATTTTAGTTACTGTTTATTTCTATATGAATAAAAGCAGTCAAGCAGTTATGTAAAATCTTGTCTGCTTTAATAAGAAAGTGTCAGATATGATAATACCCAGGTTGCTCCAAATATATCTTATATTTCTTATTTTTTAAATTTATTTGTACGTGAAAATTTAATTTATTTCAAAGAAATCTTAACAAAGAAAATAAAAGCAAGTTATACCATTAAATACCTAGAAGCAATTTTCTTTTTCTTATTTCAAAGCATTCCTCGTGAAATACGAGCCCTATTTATTGAAATGTTTATTCTTAAGCAATCCACATTTTTAAAAGTATGCAGTGTTTGCTTTACAAATAAAAGGAAAATTAATTTTTCTAGTCCGTTACCTTTCTGTTTTATATTTAAAATGGTTTTAAGTAGCATTTATTGTTTAGCTCGATGATATTGGATATAGGCATATCAAAAAAAGGAAAACATAAACACTAAATTTGTTATTACAGCAAATTTGATTCATTTCGATTTTATTTGTATTTCTCTATGGAAATATTTGCTTTATGTACATTAAAATTTATAAAAATATTTTAAAATGTAAATGTTTTCAGTGATTTTTGCTAACAGTGATATTTTAAACAAATATTAGTCGAAAATATTAATTTATGTTTGCAGTTACAAAAAAAGTTATATAAATAGTATGAAAATTTAAGCTGTTTTTGTGATATACTGGTATGAAAGTTACTTTAAAACATTTTTTATGTTGGCGACCTCTGACAACCACTGTCAAACGGAAATAAATATTTGATATGCTTGATCTACTAAAAAAAACGAGAACCCATACTCGTCTCCAAATAAAATTATTGCAAATAACGACGTGTTTACAGTTACATTACGCCATATTACAAAAAAATTATATAAACTTCATAAATATGGGAAGTTTATCCAATGAGAACTGATTTAAGAAATGAAACAAATGTTTATTTCATTTGTTTCATTCGATATTTAAAGTTTATTAAAGTCTATGTTTAGTCTTAAGTTATCAATTAATTTATATAAATATTCATAGGTTAAAACTTTTTGTAATGTCTTAAGAAACATCAATAATTTTTATAGTATAATTAATATACATTTAGGTTTTCTTTCTATTCTTATTTGGAATTTACTACCGCACTTCTAAACATTTCCCAGACAATTTAAAAAATGTCTGGATTTTTTTAGATTGTCTGGGAAATGTTCAGCAGTGTGGTAATAAATCCAAAATAAGAACAGATATAAAACTGAAAGATGGCACAAATAACATTTAGACAATATTTATATGAAAGAAATGAAATCCAAAGAAGTCAGAAATCCATAGAGGTAAACTTTAATAGAATAAAATAGCAAAATAAATTTTACTATTCAGCCTAAATCCTCTAATGTCTTAAAAAGACATAAATACTCTTTTCAGAGCTTATTTGCAAACTATCTACATTTAACTGATAAAAATTTGGTCAGTACTACGAATGTAGAAAGCAAATAATTTAATAATTGCAATAAGCCCCACCAGACGGATTAATCCAAATAAGGACTCCCTCTGTTACCAGGCAGTGTAAGTCACCAACCCATGGACCGGTTTCTGGCTTATTAGCCTTCATCAGCATGGTATAGGCAACTCACACTGCACGATAACAAAGGGACTCCAGATCTTGTCAACATCGATCGACATGAAGTCGGTAAGATGCGAATGTGGACCGTGGGGCCCTCTGGTGAAACTTATTGCAATGTGGATTTTGCCCAGACTAGGCTCGTATGAAAGAAATGAAATCCAAAGAAGTCAGAAATCCATAGAGGTAAACTTTAATAGAATAAAATAGCAAAATAAATTTTACTATTCAGCCTAAATCCTCTAATGTCTTAAAAAGACATAAATACTCTTTTCAGAGCTTATTTGCAAACTATCTACATTTAACTGATAAAAATTTGGTCAGTACTACGAATGTAGAAAGCAAATAATTTAATAATTGCAATAAGCCCCACCAGACGGATTAATCCAAATAAGGACTCCCTCTGTTACCAGGCAGTGTAAGTCACCAACCCATGGACCGGTTTCTGGCTTATTAGCCTTCATCAGCATGGTATAGGCAACTCACACTGCACGATAACAAAGGGACTCCAGATCTTGTCAACATCGATCGACATGAAGTGAAATTTTTATCAGTTAAATGTAGATAGTTTGCAAATAAGCTCTGAAAAGAGTATTTATGTCTTTTTAAGACATTAGAGGATTTAGGCTGAATAGTAAAATTTATTTTGCTATTTTATTCTATTAAAGTTTACCTCTATGGATTTCTGACTTCTTTGGATTTCATTTCTTTCATACGAGCCTAGTCTGGGCAAAATCCACATTGCAATAAGTTTCACCAGAGGGCCCCACGGTCCACATTCGCATCTTACCGACTTCATGTCGATCGATGTTGACAAGATCTGGAGTCCCTTTGTTATCGTGCAGTGTGAGTTGCCTATACCATGCTGATGAAGGCTAATAAGCCAGAAACCGGTCCATGGGTTGGTGACTTACACTGCCTGGTAACAGAGGGAGTCCTTATTTGGATTAATCCGTCTGGTGGGGCTTATTGCAATTATTAAATTATTTGCTTTCTACATTCGTAGTACTGACCAAATTTTTATCAGTTAAATGTAGATAGTTTGCAAATAAGCTCTGAAAAGAGTATTTATGTCTTTTTAAGACATTAGAGGATTTAGGCTGAATAGTAAAATTTATTTTGCTATTTTATTCTATTAAAGTTTACCTCTATGGATTTCTGACTTCTTTGGATTTCATTTCTTTCATACGAGCCTAGTCTGGGCAAAATCCACATTGCAATAAGTTTCACCAGAGGGCCCCACGGTCCACATTCGCATCTTACCGACTTCATGTCGATCGATGTTGACAAGATCTGGAGTCCCTTTGTTATCGTGCAGTGTGAGTTGCCTATACCATGCTGATGAAGGCTAATAAGCCAGAAACCGGTCCATGGGTTGGTGACTTACACTGCCTGGTAACAGAGGGAGTCCTTATTTGGATTAATCCGTCTGGTGGGGCTTATTGCAATTATTAAATTATTTGCTTTCTACATTCGTAGTACTGACCAAATTTTTATCAGTTAAATGTAGATAGTTTGCAAATAAGCTCTGAAAAGAGTATTTATGTCTTTTTAAGACATTAGAGAATTTAGGCTGAATAGTAAAATTTATTTTGCTATTTTATTCTATTAAAGTTTACCTCTATGGATTTCTGACTTCTTTGGATTTCATTTCTTTCATACGAGCCTAGTCTGGGCAAAATCCACATTGCAATAAGTTTCACCAGAGGGCCCCACGGTCCACATTCGCATCTTACCGACTTCATGTCGATCGATGTTGACAAGATCTGGAGTCCCTTTGTTATCGTGCAGTGTGAGTTGCCTATACCATGCTGATGAAGGCTAATAAGCCAGAAACCGGTCCATGGGTTGGTGACTTACACTGCCTGGTAACAGAGGGAGTCCTTATTTGGATTAATCCGTCTGGTGGGGCTTATTGCAATTATTAAATTATTTGCTTTCTACATTCGTAGTACTGACCAAATTTTTATCAGTTAAATGTAGATAGTTTGCAAATAAGCTCTGAAAAGAGTATTTATGTCTTTTTAAGACATTAGAGGATTTAGGCTGAATAGTAAAATTTATTTTGCTATTTTATTCTATCAATATTTATATTTAGGTTTATGGTACAAAAAAAATTAAGATTTCATGTCACTGCTAATAAATATATAACAATAATATAGAAAATTGTTCTCTATTTCTTACATGAAATATAATAGTTAAAATTTAATGGCTGTCAAGTCGTAAGGTAATAAGAATCTAAAAATATATACATCTACTATTTTATACATTAAGGATCGTTTAATGTTGGGAATAGTAAAAAAATATTGATAAAGCTTTATAAGCATTAATATGCTCAGTAATATGGATTTTGGCCAAGAATGTATGAATATATTAAACTACTGTAGATTTATTCCTGTAACGGAATTTACGAAGAAGTACACAGTTACAGATAAATATGGCGATATATTCATTAATAAACTTAAAAGGAAAATAGCTTGCGTGGAATGAAGCAATACATAGCAAATAAAAACAGAAATTGGAAATCCTCAAGTCCAAGTTAAATTAATGAAGACAAATAAGTGACAATTGACAAATTCACATAATTAACTAATGTTTGCAAATGTAGGTCAAACTAAGCACTAAAAATAACAGTTTAAATATATACGATAAACAATAAACAACTTTAATTGGTAATTTTCTAATTGTGGAACTTTGAAGTTTTTATTAAATAATTATATTTTTCTAAAATAAGATTCCCCTACGTAAAATAAGTAATTCCTTTCTTGAAACTTCTTTCCGTTGGTCCGATATAAATATAAGGCAAGGATAACTGAGCTTACCGACAAAATTTATTTTCTTTTCTAATTCCGTATTTAATATTTTTATCAAACTCAATGAGATTGTTGTTTGTTACTATCTTAGGATATTGAATAAGTAATTTTTGTAGTCCTAGCTGAGTTTAGTATAGTTATTCTACTGATCTACAAGGACACCACAAAGCAACATAATAGATCCATGTGATTGTTACAGCTGTGAATCAAATTTAGAAGCGATATAAAGTGGTCTAGAGCACTGCATTACCGTCGAGACCTTGTTTTATATATTTTTTGTTTGAATAAAACTAACTGTATTACCTATTAATAAGTTTTCGTAACCATGAATCTTTATTAGGAAGAGAGCCCTCGACGAGGATTTTCGAACTCATCGCGACACAAGAATTCTACAGTTCAAATTCACAAAATCAAATTTGTTGTCATTTCCGTCGAAACTGGAAGTAGATTATTTTCGCTCTATACGTCACTAAATTAGAAAATAAATTTTATATACATGTTCCAAATTTCAAAACAATTGGTTCATAAACAAAGGAGCTGGGCCGGTTCTCGTGGCCACCCGGTATAGTATTGCCAGTTTGTTTATGTTTTAAAGGATGCATAAAACTACAATGAATGTATGTTGGTCCTACATAATCTTTTATACCATATGGAAGAACCATGTGGAATTTGTAATAGTATATTTTTTTGTATATTTACCAAAATTTATTATACTTTTTCAACACAAGCAGGTTGCTCTACAAAAATTGCCACAAAGCTATTTTAAATAGTTTACTTAATCTCACTAAGAAGCAGAAATAGGGCAGTTAGGTGCGGGATTCTCTTTACTAGAGACTTGGATTTTTATTCCGATTCATGCAATATCAGGCATTATACAGTACCCCACAAAATTTTATGTTCAACTTGGAAACAAAGATGGGTTTATAGTGCGAAAAGCGTGAATTAAAAAGAGAAAACAAACGGTGAATGTGTAACGCCCACACGGAGAGTGATAGCGGTAAAGACCGCAAATTAAAACACATAAAAACTTGGGCAAAAAACGCCGCCAAAGGAATTTAATAGACAATGCTGGGTCATATGCTATGTCAATGAAAGCATCAGTAAATATCGTTTTATGTATGCCGGTTACTCATGTGGTCGACTTGCAAACATACGGTAAGTGATACCCTATTAAATTCGTTTGGCGGAGTTTTTTGCCCAAGTTTTTAAGTGTTTCAATTTGAAATAAAATGGAGAGAGAGGCGTGTCTCTAGTGCTCTGGTATCTGTCTTTATTTTATACTCATTACTGATATTCTCTGTTCTTGTTTTCAAGTTGAACATAAAATTTTGTGGGGTATAGTTCATTTCTTATTTGTATCGCAGGGAAAAAATGCCGCATTTACAAAGCAGTAACGCGGAATCTTTGACCTTCAGAGAAGCCGCCGCACGTGTTCCTTTGTCGGTAATTTTTATTTGCCTAACAAATCTGAAGTGGACTTTACTGTATTGTAATATTGCGCTAAATTCATATTACGTAATAATATTTTAAATTGTAACCATTTTTAGATTGCTTCTAATATAAAATTGCAACAGACCAACTAAAATACATTAATTATTAAGAAAGATAATATATATTGGCAGCGCCGTGGTAGAAGGAAGGCAGCAACATCAAACATTTTTGCCTATGAAGCAACTATGAAGCAAATTTTTCTATGTATAGAAAATCTGTTATTTATTCATTGCCTATAACATCGAGCTTGTTGCTAAAATGAGCCTAAATAATTCTGAAGCATTTTTCCTTCTAATTATCAATCTGATTTCGCTCTCATACAAAAATGTATGTTGCGTCATAAAATGTCTTCCTTTTTATTAAATCAATCATATACATACAGAGAACAAAATGTTTTAAAGCATTCATTATAATATGTTTCAATGTTTATAGAAATTGAAGAAACATGTTATCTGCGAACATAATCGACATTCATATATTATGCAAAATTTAATAATTATGACGAACAATATGGGTAACATTCTCAACAAGCATATTTGTTCTTTTAAAACATTTTAAAAACATTTTAAACATTTTAAATCATCTTTGGCCCTTCCCAAGATTATTGTCTGGCTACGGCTCTGGAGTAGACAACTTTCTCTACTTTAAACGTAGAGTTATAATGTATGACAGTATTCATTTTGTAGCCAGACTCATTTACACTTAAGCAACGGAACAGCTAATTCTGAGCTTCCATAGTGTCAAAATTGACTAATATAAATGCGTGTAATAAATCTTCATATAAGTTTTTCTATAAAATGAATATACGTTGTACAACATAACACTTTTATTAATAGCATTGAAGGGAACTGCCATCTGCATACGTTGATTAAGCAGTATTAAAAATCAAATTGCTGATTTGCAAAGAAAAGCCTAAAGCTAAAGCTAAAGACAACACATCACCAGGCAAAAGAATCGTTGGTGGAATTAATCCATGCATTCAGCACAAACCCTTTCCTGGCATTTTCTGCATTTAAATATTGTTCTGTGGCCGCAATTTTTGTCGTAGCAGCGTGGTGGATTTTTGAAATACCTTTTCATTAGATAATTCCCCATTCCAACCATATGAACACTTCAGGTACAACTTTGGTCCATGATTTCTTTGGCGCAGCAATTTCAAGTTGTGGTCGGTCTTGTTTCTGCTTCTTTCTTTGAAGGAGATACTCATTTTGTCAATAGCCATATTATTTTCTGTTGGTGTAGCAGCATCAGCAAATATTCTGCCGAGAATATCCATAAATGAATCCGTATTAGTTTCAAGAATTTCTACATTGTTTTCAAAATATAGATATCTTTGTATACCTTCCTATCGTTTTGGGGCATGACACTGGCTAAAGGATCGAATTCACACCAGGAATAAATGACCAATACATTCTATGCGCTGAGTATTTTATATAGGTCACAATATTTATGACAAAAAACAGCTTTACTTCAGTAAAAGTGACAGCAAATGAATGATTTCCACTGAGCAGCATAACGTATAGTTTCTGAAGTAACTAGTTCAAATTTCATCTGGAAAGTGTTGGATAAAGAAAGAGTATCTCTATTTATATTAATTTGATGAGTGACTAGGAATATTGGTGGATTATTGGATAGTTCATTATCTTTTTCTTCAAACCATATTTCGCGAGGGTTTTATATTGATTTTTATATCTACTAGTTAACTTTATTGTCTATACTACTCTATACTAAACGGAACTTAATTTCATGGGTCATTGCATTTCATACAGAGCAATTACTGTGTTTCGGTTCGTACAAAACTAAACATCTAACCCTTCTCTGTCGCGATGGTTAACTTTTCTGCGTCTATAGCAAGCACATAAACAGAACGAAATTCATCAGTGAACGTTATGCAATTTCATTCCTCGTCCCGCTGGACACATTCACTCAAGTCTTGCCTCTCGGTGCCTCTGGGGCAAGATATGTTGGGGTTGCTTGGTACGATCGAATACCAGAGGATCTTCGACTCTTGATAAACCGTTGGCTCATAACAGCCTAACTATTTGCCGCAAATCTGGTTATATTATACCTTAGGGCCAATATAGTCTAGTGTGTAATAATTATAATGTCTATACTAGTTTCAAGAATCGATGCGAAGACGATTAGAATCACCTGTGCGCCAAATCAAAATTTGTTGAAGTTGCTTTACTGCTCGCAACAACATGCAATATAGCTACATAAGTGCTAATTATAACTACTGTATACCTAGATTTTAGATACCTGAGCGATCTGACTCATAATCAGCGCCGTTTGTATTGTCTGTATTCAAATGTGATGTGTACTTATGCGAAATTAATGTGGAAATACTTTTATAATGAAAAAGTAAAGTAGCTTTTAGTTACTACATTTGACGATTTCAGTGCACAACAATCAATTTATATACTGAGTGCGTAAACAAAAGTGCAATATGGTTCACGAAAATGCGAAGATAAAAAGCAATCTACCAATGGAGTTTACTACATGCCGAAGGATGTCCAAGCGCCAAAAATTTACAGCTTGAACGTAGCCAATAAACACGTCACAAGAAGCAGACTACAATTCCACAGTTTTATATCACAGCGATGCTCTTTTCGCATTTTCGTAGACTGTCCTGTATGTAGAGCACTTCTCATAAACAGGGTTTATTCATATGGAAATAAATTGCTAATTGGAACTGGAATACGGGGGTCTCATTTATTAGATATAAATTTGAAATTGAAATACCAGTATATCAAAGCTGTGTGAATACTCCTCAGTTTATGAATGCCTAAATAAATAGAAAGAGTCCCTATATTCGCTACATTTTGATATACGTTTGGTATTACAGAAGTAATGAAGTAGCGCAATCTGTGTGTATAGTGTCTAGGGCATTACTTAATACGTAATTGCGTCGGGGATGACTTAGATCCCTACTCACTCCACGAATTCGTCATCACTACAAAGTATAAGTTGAAATTGAGTTTAGATACTTCTATGAAATTATCTTATTACGTCCAAGTTGTGCTCTAGTTCTCCTCAACATTTTAGAACGCAAGACTGGAAAGACAATGTCAAAGAGGATTTGTAAGACATCACGTACTTCTGGCTCGTTACCTACCTTTTAGAAGTTTCGACTAACTTTCGGTATCTCTACAAAACTTACATACACCTAATTGTTTCATATAGTCCTTTAAACAACCATGTGGAGAAAATTTGAGGTGTAGAGAATAACTCTGCTCTGGACACAAAACCAGCATTATTAAATGTTTAGAGCATATTATGTCTTGAAACTTCATCCAAATCTACATATAAATATTATGGTCGTGTCAGGTCATGTGTTTTTCTTGTTTTTCCATTTGGCCAATAATTAATTCGGATACTGTGTCAATTTCTTATAGGTATATTTAACATGATTTTCTATACTTGGATCACTAAAGAAACCGATTTTTTAGTGACATGAAATCACATATTTCGTCTCCTGATTTATATGCAAAAATCATGCAAAAATTCATACCAACATTTTTATTACAATATCTTATTTTTGCAAATCCTTTCACCTTTGTTTAATCCAATTAAACGTAAATTACAAATTTCCAATTATACTCGTCAAAATTTGCTTCGGGATACCTTAAAATTGACCAAGATTTATAACGCTGTAAAACTGTCAAAAATGTATGGATTTGTGCCGGGTTTTTAGCGTTTCAAGGGAAATTTAATTGGCTTTCATCTTACATATTTAACTTTAAGATAAAGTTACAAAAACATCTTTATACAGGGTGTCAAACGAATGCCTGTTTTTAGTCAATTTTTATCTTGAGCACAGTCTTAACCAAACACCCTGTATATTAGAATTTTATAAAATTTGTTTGTCTTATGTGTCTGCTTTAAAACATTTTTTGAATTTTGCCCCTATCTTTTTTGTAAAAAAAGATACAGAGGTTTTAATAAACGTTACATTTTTACAATAAAATAACGAATGGATTTGATTACTAAAATTTGTGTATATTTGTGTGATTGACCACAAAAAGCACGTATTGTAAACGAGTTTTCTTACCAAGAGAGTATAAACCGGATGTGGTAGTCTGCATTATCATCAGATTTAAACCATTCAGAGCAAATTTGGGATGTTTTACAGAGACGAATATCTAGCCGAAACCATCAACCTGATACATTACGAGAACTTAGAGAAGCCCTTGTAGAAGAGTGGAACCAAATTCCAAACGAGATAATAAATAATTTGGTTCAGAACATGCCACAACACAACGTTGCAGAGAATTATAACATCCAGAGGTGGCCCAACTCATTGCTATAATTACATTACGGTTAAGTTTTAATGTTTAATATTGTTAAATAAAAGATATTAATGTTAATGTGAGTCCTTATGATTATAAAAGTATAAAAGATTGAGATTTATTATTTTATTGTGAAAATGTAACATTTTATTAAAACCTCTGTATCTTTTTCTACAAAAAAGCTAGGAGCAAAATTCAAAAAATGATTTGAAGCAGACACATAAGACAAACACATTTTATAAAATTCTAATATACAGGGTGTTTGGTTAACGCTGTGCTCAACATAAAAATTGACTGAAAAAACAGGCATTCGTTTGACACCCTGTATAAACATGTTTTTGTAACTTTATCTTAGAGTTAAATAGGTAAGATGATAGCCAATTAAATTTCCCTTGAAACACTAAAAACCCGGCACAAATCCATACATTTTTGACAGTTTTACAGCGTTATAAATCTTGGTCAATTTTAAGGTGTCCCGAAGCAAATTTTGACGAGTATATAATATTTTAACTCATATTTCTTATTTTGTGTGCTATATTAATTATTTATTGTTATTATAATTTCTTTATCACTTCGAATATCGTTGCAGGGTCAGCGAAATGCAACTAATTGCATTTATTTTAGTAGAGCAAGTTCACTTTTATTAAATACACTTGTTTTCGTTTTTGTTATGATAATTTTAGTATAAATTAAATGTATTTTTCGTTAATAAAACAGTTACAACTAACCTGTTGATACTCAATGATACCCCTTTCCAAGCCAATAGTTAGAACGTGAGGCTGCGTTCAGGGGATATTACAACATCTACAAAACATCTTGTAGTCCAAGCAATTGGTACAATAAAAGGTGTTCTATTCGCAAAAGGTCGGAAAGAAATGAAATTTGGTGGGATGGTAAACATAGGTCCCCTGATAGTACACCTCAGTTTGCGACCTCGGGGGGTTGCCGCTCGAAGGGTGGGGGGATGAAAACTCTGCGTCGCGACGCTTTTTGAGAAATAGCGCCGTTGTGGTAAGTGCTATCGAAAAAAAGTTCAAATGAAATATGTAGAGAACAAAATTATGCACAAATTTTTCATCTGCGACCAATAGTTTCCGCTCTAGGGCGCGCCAAAGGTGGGGGTTGATTTGCAATTTTCAACAAAATCAGAATTTCATCGCGGATTAAGACGAAGATCGCTATGAAACAATTCTGTAATATTTTTTTTCTGAAAGAGTAATGTTTTCTAAGTCTGCAGATGCCCGTTTTGATACATTTGGTCGTGAATAGTAAAAGATATGATTTTTTGAAGCGCGCCCCTACATACTCCGATAGGGGCATTTTTTAACTATCATTATCTACGGTCAATATTTCCTTATTATTGTTGACCTAGGCGCCAAATTTATTATTTTTGTGAATTAGTGGTCATGAAAATCCTGATAACAATATTGTGTCCTCTAGGACATTGGGTATGGTATATTTGTATAATATTTGCAATGAAATTGAAGACTTTTGTTCTGTATCCATGCATAGCACAGATCAGCATGTAGACATGAGACCATCACGTATCTTGCGCGACACACGAGGTCTAACCAAACTCGATGACTGGCTATCACTACACAATCCTTTCCCAGAAGTTGATGTTCTCATGTCAATTAATAAGGGAGTTGTCGGAGAGGTCGCGTACGAAATCGGGTCACTTGCGATGACACAAATGCTTGGTCATACTTTTGAGTCGGTGAAATTTAAACGTAATGAGAGAGTTCTTTCTCTAGCCGCTGGTAAATGTAGTGTGAAGATTGCGTCGTTTCCTGATATTATCAATCCGCTTTTGTTGTTTCAACGCATATATATGCATTGCGAAAAAATCTGACTATGAATTGAAAGAATACTTTCAGTACGAACTTGCGCCTTTTCCGCTTTCAATGTTCATTGAGGAAGGTATGCGCAAAGGGGCAAAATCTTCACTGTACAAAGCTTATGTGCCCGTAACACCAGTCATAGAAGTTGACACGATCATGCACGTTGTTGATGGTGGCTTCTTGCTCCATCGTGTAGTGTGGGGCCGTCACAATTAATTTGCAATGATTTGTGAAAATTACATTCATTATATTACAAGGCATTATGGGCCGAATACAATTGTTGTTTTTGATGGATATTCCGAAAGTGAGACAGAAACAAGTACGAAATCTGCTGAAAGAATCGCCGTTCGAAGTATCACTGCAGCACTGATGTACTCTTCGATGACTCCATGATTCCAACTGTGTCGCAAGAAAAATTTTTATCTAACAGCTTCAACAAAAGGCGCCTCATCGCATTGCTGCAGACAAAGTTGGAAGCACATAATTACACGGTTAAGCAGGCGGTCGAAGACGCGGATTCATTAATTGTGCAGACTGTCATCGAACTTACTCCCTCTTTTTTTTCAATATTCGTTATTGGAGAAGATAAAGATTTGCTTGTGTCGTTGACTGCTAAAGCCAGAGACATCCCGAATCAAGGCAAGATTCGATTCCTCAAAACTTTAGTAAAAAACCCATCATTAACAGACGCGATTCAGGCATTTGACGACCCTAATGCAGAATTAACAGAAGTCGTTGCCGCTGGCGAACTGTTTATGTCGAGGCAGTATGGTGCAGGAAGCGAACATCGTAAGTTGGACTCTCTGCGGTATACGAACTTTATACGAGGCCATGTCCAAAAATTCATTCAATCTCGCGGCGCTGCCACCAACATCAGATGCGTGCCGTCATCATTCATTGCGTACATATTGTCAAGTACAGAGTTGGCGGGGAGTTCAGAAACCTCCAGAAGATCATGGATGAAGAAGAACAACCACAGGACTGGACACAATACGGATCGCAAAGGAACCAGCTCCAGAGGATTTACTTAAGAGCATCTCATGCAGATGCCAGAAATGTTCGGTTCTGTGTTTACACTGTACTGGGACGTCCCGCGAAAACATTCCCGACCAGATTGCGTTACATGACGACCATGCAGAAGATGCCGAAAACGTTCCCGATCAGATACAGGACGATGAGGACCAAACAGACAACACCGAGTTTGCCAATTCTGGCTTGGAATTGATGTCTGAGGATGATGACAACGAAGGCGAATCAGTTTTACAACGTCGCAAGCGACTCAAAGTGAAATAAACCCCTATATCGACCGTGTATTAGGCCTCGTGGGGATACCACATAAAAAAAACGCACCGATCAACTCTACCTCAAGGGTAGTGTGGAAATGAATTGAAAATGATATTTCCTTGTATCATGTATGCACAAAAATAATAAATTTGGCGCCTAGGTCAACAATAATAAGGAAATATTCACCGTAGATAATGATAATTAAAAAATGCCCATATCGGAGTATGTAGGGGCGCGCTTTAAAAAATCATATCTTTTATTATACACGACCAAATGTATCAAATCGGGCATTGTAGACTCAGAAAACATTACTCTTTCAGAAAAAAAATATTACAGAATTGTTTGATAGCGATCTTCGTCTTAATCCGCGATGAAATTCTGATTTTGTTGAAAATTGCAAATCAACCCCCACCTTTGGCGCGCCGTAGAGCGGAAACTATTGGTCGCAGACGAAAAATGAACCAAAATTGTGCACAATTTTGTTCTCTACATATTTCATTTGAACATTTTTTCGATAGCACTTACCACAACGGCGCTATTTCCCAAAAAGCGTCGTGACGCAGAGTTTTCATCCCCCCACCCCTCGAGCGGCAACCCCCCGAGGTCGCAAACTGAGGTGTACTATCAGGGGACTTATGTCTACCATCCCACCAAATTTCATTTCTTTCCGACCTTTTGCGAATAGAAAACCCCCATTGCTTGGACTATTGGTCCTGCACCAAAACCACCCCAACAAACATTTCACCTACGGTTCGTATAGTGACCCTGTTCGAATTTATGAACCTACTATTCACGATCGTACATCTTATGTTATGTTAGAAATAATAAGGAGTTTCCAATTTCGCGAAACTATCTAACCTAACCTAACGTTACGCTGCGGCCGCCGCCAAGCGTCTTAGTAAGGAACTAAAATTCCGGGACGACAAAAATACCCGTACCTTGTTTACCAGTTACTACGAAATACTATCGCCTCGAGGTAGAGCTATACTATAAGGGTAATCAAGTTCCCCATTCAACGTGGATAGGTACGAGGCAGGGCGGATGAACATAATTTTACCGAAACCCTTAGTCCGTTTCTGTCTCTCGAACGAAAGAACTACATATACACTCAGACCAAATTCTATTTCCCGAACGAGAGGGCTAGAATTTCATTGGTGTATGCTTTCTACAACACTATATTTGTCCGGATTTCACGAGGTCAGGCATGAATAGTTAGTACAATTATTCGATACTAACTCAAAATAACAAAATTGCAGAATATGCTTGCTTGGTTGGGTCAGGTACAGGCTGACGATGACAGATCAGTTTGTAACGAAGTGATTTTTCTCCGTCAAGGATTGCCTGTTTTATTGTAATATTTCCGTCACTTGGGTACACCCTGTAACTCTGTTAGTATTTAAGTCATATTTAAGGTAATAATGAATTGTAAAATCAGCTGGTAAACAAACTGTAAATTAATTGATTAATTTTCGATAGTCCCGTGTATAGCTAAAATCCGTTAATTGTTCAAAAATAATGTTCAAGCCGGAAGTAAAAATCATTAGTTACGAAAACTTGTTAAAATATTAATCCGTGTCCGTTTTAAGCCGGTTCTTTTTGCGATATAGTTTAAAAATTATAAACAACGCATTTCCATTTTCCGTTAGCCCGGTTGAATATGGCAAGTTACATAATACGCTCGGACTCAGTAAACCGCGTTCCCACCTGTCCGCATTCCGCCCACCGTATGAGCTCGCCGCCGCCTGCGTCAGCAAGAAAAGATAATAAATTCACCGGTAACGGCCAAATCCGCATCAATCGAATTATCGATACCCTGGCACCGAAAACAAAAACCGACCAGAAACATTTTCTTTTATCGTGAACTGTCTTGGTAAGAACAATAGTAGTCCACCGTTATTCAGCCTCACCGCCTTCGAATAAACACCGAGATTCACCGTTGATTTTATTGTGTAAATACCGACGTCTTGTAGAACTACCTAACTAATTCAGAGTTCGGTTTAATGTTTCCGTTTATTAGTATTTAATGTTGTATTACACATCCACCGGTTGAGCCCTTCGGTGTTCTGCTCAGATAGTTGGGTCTAGCCATCAGTGGATATATTTCACAACGTGGATTTAAATCTTTATTTTCCGGTAAGTAAGGAAATAACTTCCTTGTTAGAATAGCTCTGTATTTGAGGCAGTAGTAATCCGCGTTTGTTAAGTAGTATCCGAAACCGAAATAAAAAGAATCTCTGTGACTTAACTTATAGCGCGCCGATATTTTGGTGTCATACTTGCTAGCTCCAGCCCCGGCCGTTTGATTTCACCGCATGGATATATCTCGATCCGTTCGCACTTCGAGTCCACCGCCGTCCGCAATTAAAATTATTACAACGTGTAGGTACGCCGGTTTTACCAGCTGCTATAAAATCGTTATCCTCTGTTAATTTCTAATTAACCCGTTTGAGAAATTGTCCAAGTCCAGTCTGTTTAGCTACCCCTAAACGTTCTCCCTTGGAGAACCAAACAAGTGGTGTTCCTTGCACTTAAAAATTAAGGAACTGGCGCCCGAGTTTCTGTCTAAAAAGTGTTACAAAGCCAGAGAGTTCTGTTTGTAAGTAGCCAGTTACAAACACGTGTCATTCGTCTGCGGTGAAGATGGATCCTATTCGGTTTCTAATGCGCGTTAACTGCGCCGTTTGTGTTTACATCAGTACGCCTGCCTACCACTGTTATTTGTCCAAGTTCTAGCGCGTTGCGTAATTTACAAACGTTACTTGTTCTGAGATCGAAAATAGTTTTCTTGCAATTTTTAAACTATGCTGCAAAAAATCTTGGATTAAAACAACCACGGACTAATATTTCACTAACTTTTAGTAACGAATCATTTTTCCGCTGTACCGAAAGTAGTGAAATATATTTTGAATTACTCATTTAATTTACTTCTTGTTTATCAGCAGCTTTACAACTCAATTTACTCTCAATTATAACCAAACCGGATCTGACTGCGATACTTGAAACAACAGAAAATTCTTGACGAAAAAAATCACTTCGTTACAACTTTCGTTCGTTGATAGGACAGAAAATAGCTGAAACACACCTAAACAATTAAAAATCACCAATGTATAGAAAACTTATATACGTAATTATTCAAAATGATGGATAACCTTTATTAAAATGATTCACGAAAATTTTATAATATTTCAGAGATTCTGCGACACTCATCGACTATTCTGTTGCACAAATATACTACAGAGTTTGGCTTGATGGCAAGCTGCATAATTTCTAAATGTTCCTCTAGAAACCGACCGATAGCAAACAAGCACTTTGACTTTGAAGATTGAATAAATTGGACTTCTACTGCCAATCCAATGATTTTGCTGAAAACACACAGTTTGTCTTTGGAAATAAAATAAAAATATTTAACGTAGCTTATAGTATTTTTTCCAAGGATTTCGAAAATATCAACAAAAAAGCAATGGAGGTTCAAATAAAAGTGTGAAAAAACGAAACGATATTTTTTTAAATGGAAAGATTTAATTTCTCTTTCCAGAAATATGTATAACATAACATATATATTTTCCTTCATATTTAGTAAAAAAAACTGATAATAATTGAACTAATAATAATAATAATTATCAGTATTTTCTAAATATGAAGGTAAATTTATATTATATTATTTTTTTAAATATAATTTTAATCTTTTTTCAAAATTGTAAAAATATACAGGGAATTCCATTAAATAAAAACACTGCCATGTTTTTCCACTTTCATTTGACTTTCAATTGTTTTTTGTTGAAATTTTTTAAATCCTTGAAAAAAATACTATAAATTACGTTAAATATTTTTATTTTATTTCCAAAGAAAAACCAAAAAATTGGGGTGAGAACGTTATAGGAATCACCGTGCTAGTTGTAAAAACTTTTAAAATGTTTTCTTAAATTCAGTCAAATTCAGGCAAGAATTTTCTGCAATAAATTAATTAAAGTCAACATGGTTGTTTCTACAATGGGAATAAGTTTAAGTCTAAGTTAGTCAAGTAGGTCTGTGAGCATCTGAAGGCGTAACAGTCCATCGTACTAATTGGTCTGTGTTTTTGTTACTTTAGTTTGTAGATATCAAATTCCATTTTGTGTCTGCTGGTCTAATTTTTCTCCACAGTAACCGCATTTTTTTTAATATCTAATTCTGTTCATCTTCATGCTGTAATAAGTACAGCTGCATCCTAAATCACAAATAATAGTGTCATTGACATCGGGTTTAAATCACGGAGGAAATGTCAAAATATCGTATCAGGAAATATCATGCGAATTTAGGAGACTTTGCTGTGTACCATCCACAAAATTCTTCCATAAGTTACATATTTTGCCGAAATGGGTAAGTCAACTAAAATGATTCTTCAGTTTCTGTACAGACCAAGTTCGTATGTAAAACTTAAATACGCCATTGATTCAAATATGACATACGTGATTCTCCCACTAAAACTTTACTGAAATACCGAAGACTGGAAGTAAAACCATGAGATGGCTTAGTTATTATTGATTCGCGGTTTTACACTATTTTGCTGAAAATTGACAAAGCACATACATATTACTATTATTTTATATGATTAATAATACAGTCAAAAAGTACCCAAACTTCGAACGAATTGTATAGCTGCTTGTAATTTTTTTTTCTTGTGAATTCTTAAACTTTAGGGTATCAACTTCATATATTAAAAAGGAATAGATGTGCTTTTACTCCTAAGAGGGTGAAAAACACCCCTGAAGTTCAAAATTTAATACTGATTCAAGTATAAAAAGTTAGTTCAAATTCATATACAGGGTGATCTACCACGAGTGTGCCAAACTTCAGAGGCTGGTAATTTATCAAAAGTAAATGGACTTTCATTAATAAACATATGTCCTAAAACGCATAATAAGGGAGCTACAACCCCTTGAAGGGGGTTGATGAATATCAATTTTTCGATTATAAGTCCGATATGGTGGTGATTAACATTTTTTTTGACGTCACTTCCGAAGCAAAACTTTTACATAACATTATTTCCCATGCAATGACTCAGAAAAAAGTATTTTTCAAAATTTCTGTCACACCAGCCGTTTTTGAATAATTTGCGTTTTCATGTGAAATATGCAAAACTTAATTCGATCAATCTTCAAATCAAGTGGCTTGAAGTCACCTATGTTTAAAAACAATTGATATTTCTGATTTGTAGTATTATGTCATTTACATTGCTTAAGCGAAAAATTGATATTCGTCAACCCCCTTCAAGGGGTTGTAGCTCCCTTATTATGCGTTTTAGGACATATGTTTATTAATGAAAGTCCATTTATTTTTGATAAATTACCAGCCTCTGAAGTTTGGCACACTCGTGGTAGATCACCCTGTATATGTGTTTGAGGTAGCTCAAGTCAGAATTTTATAATTCGCGATTGCACCCCTAATATGACTGATAGAGTAGGGGTACAATGGAAAAACATATTTTGTTTGTTTTGAGCAAGGAGAACTTTTTTTTTGCTTGTTATATTTTAGGACATAAAACTTATATCTTAATAAGAAAAACCCCTGAAAAGGTGAAAACCACCCATAAAATAAAAAAATTAATAAAACGAAGTACTGAGAATATATTATTGAAACTTATATTATTTATGTTTTTGGAGTCGCTGATAACGAATGTGCCCTCAATATGGCCGATATATATAAAAGGGGTAAAATGGATCAATTAATAATTTTTTGTTTATTTTGAGAAATTAGGACTTTCTTAGCAGATTGTTACATTTTGAGACATAAAGCTCGTCCCCTAATAATAAGAATAATTGCTCTTACCCCTGAGAGGATGAAAATCACCCCTAAAGTTAAAAAATCAATAATTAATGAAATTTTCAGACTAAATTACCGCTAAACGAGCAATATCGTAAGTTGCTAAAACGAGACGCGTGTCTTATTTCAGTCATATCTCCTTTGCAATTAACGCTAAAAATTATTCAAAAGAAGTATTTCGAAGGTGTATATTCATCTTATATGCGCCAATTTAAAAAAAGATGTTAAGAGTTAACTTCAAACACTTCTATCTCCTAACCATTATCTTGGAAATGGAAATGGAAAAAGTAGCATTTTCCTTTTTTTTGTTTTGGTAACATTCAGCTAAGATTCTTCTCTGCTAAGTTATTTAACATCAATGCCAACAAAATTCATTATTAAAAAAATTTTCAAAATACATTAAGTGTAAAATCTTTTAGATTATGCATCCAACACGGTCAAAAAAATTTGAACGTATACATAATAATAATGACTAACAAAAAACACAATTTGGAATTTTTTTTTCCAATTTGGAAATTACTGAAACATAAGGGCACTTTTTTTGTAAAAAATAAAAATTTTGCCTTTATTTTCCTTGTATAATTTTTGATTTAGCAAATTTGCCAAAAAACAATTTTAAGCTACTGTAATAACCTTCAATTTTGTTCAAGGGACATGTCAAAAGGTTTTTTTAAACCGGAGTTATGACTGTTTGAAAAACTTGATCTTTTCAGGGCTATGTTCAAATGCACCTAACATGAACTGTAGATATCTCCGCAACGATATGAGCCTAAACAAATTTTTATTTCATGTATTATTTTTGTTATTTCATTTAGCTAACTTTTTTCTTATGACAAACTTTTTCGAAAAGTGATCCTCTTTGAGTAATTTGTTTAAAACCTTTGAACAATCATTGTTTTTTGCTCAAAAATCAACGTTTTCAACCCCTGTAACTCGGCGGGTATTAAAGCAAAAATAATATTATAGGGGCACTTTTTGGGGTAGAATTCATAGATCTACACTTTCCAATAGTTACTTTTTTTCGAGACTCCTGAAGGTGAAACAACTCCCAACGAAAAAGCACCCTTATTCCGTTTTAATAATTAATATTTGACCCACTTTGAATCAAACTATCCAAAAATATTTGAATTTAAAACAGTTATAGGATTAGTTCGAAGTGAGAACACCGAGTGACTGTACTATAATAATATTGCATATTATAACTTATGTAGGTAGGTCCTTACAGCAATTTAAACTTTTTACAATCAAAGCATTCATGTAACAGCTTCGTCAACCGTCATTCAGTAGGAGAATAAAAGCTAAAAATATTTTAATTGTTAATTTGTTTGTTTGTTAATTATTGTAATTAATATTGACATAGGTGGTGGTAAATCTACTCTGTGTTGCTAATTCACTTCAAAAATTCTAGGAGAAAATTAATATCTGATTGTGTTACTGAATTCTAACAAAATTATTGTCTGCTGCCAGTAGGTATAAGCAAATTTTCAGCTATAATATCCCTAAGACATTGATAATGTACGAGATAATTTTATGACAATCGAAAGCACGTTGCTTGGTAATAGCTCGACGCCGAAGGCGGAGGGCTATTACCAAGCAACTTGCTTGAGGTTGTCATAAAATTATGAGGCATTTGTCAATGTCTGAGGGATATTCGGTCAGAAAATTTTTTGAAAAAATAAAGTCAAAATGTCGCAACACAACAAAACAATTATTTATTTATTAAAAGTTTATAGATTGAGAATTGACATTGCCAAAAAGTGACATTTTGATATTTATTTGGCAGTTATTATGAAGTTGTCAAAGTTAAGCAATTTTGTTGGCATAGTGATTGAAAATTTCCCTGGATAGTAATTATCAGTGTAATCTTAACATGATTGGGTGATTTGTGTCACATGACAGGAAATAACGAAATTTAATTGGTTGTTAGAACTGTCAAAAAATTTTCATCTCTATATATTAATATCTCATTTAAAACAGCCATTTTTTATTTTCAAATATTATTTTTTTAATCTGACTCTTGACTTCTGAATCATTACGTTCTATGCAGAAACTTTATTAATAGATTTTTCAACAAATAAGTTTCAAGTTGCTTTTAAAAAGGCCTGCAGTTTAACCTGAATAATCACTAAAGTTTACTCGAAAATATTTTAATGACTTTACAACTCGATTTATATCAATTGAACTGAATATCGACAGCACTCAAATAACATGTGTCTTAAATATTATACGTAATCATTTCATGCATTTATTTATTTCAATTTCTTATGGTTTCCTGTTGCAAAATAATTTTATTAATTAGTTAATCTTCCATTATTAGATTGGGTAAAAAATAATGTATTATTCCTTTACTCAACGATTCAACGTATTCTCAGCTCGTCTGATTGTTGAAATATTTTTACTTTTTTTCAATATTTTTTGGTATTCTTTAAATCTCTCTTTTAACAAATTTAAATATCTTTTTTTAATTTTTGCTAAACTGAATCCACCTGATTAGCTAAAAGTCGGAAAAACCACTCAATAACAAAACAGAAAAATACACCTGTCGTGATGATGATTAAATCTAGCTAATGAATCAGTTTGGGGGTACCCCCAGGCGGATGAGTACAGTCAACTTTATAGGACATCGTTTCGTATCAGAAATATGAATATTATCTTACGAATTCCAAACAATACCAGAATATTCTAATTTTAGCCTTACGAAAGCATTAAACAGAAGAGAAAGTATGAAATGTCGTTAAAATGCCTTGCCTTCTCATAATAAGGCCTAGATTTGTATAGCCACTAGCAGTAATGTAATTTATATGGAGAACAAAGGGTAATTTTAAATAAAAAACTGACACCTAGATTTTTAAATTGGCATCCAATAAGACTTATTTTATATAAAAAATGTATCTGATTATTTCTTCTCGTAAGAATCATCGCATTGCATTTTGATTCAAAGATAATTTATTATATTGACTCCATACATTAATTTTTATTGTAAACGACAGCCGTCATCATGTAATACTATGACCATTTGCAAAATTTCAGAAAAAGTGTCATATTCTGAAGAATCACTGATTTTTTGTTAGAGCCTCCAAAAACTACATTTTTATGAAAGCAATATCATCTTTCTGTTTCCTTTTTAAACATTCAACAAATTTTAATTGTCGGAAAATAAATTATTATAATAGTAGGAGAGCCCTCGATCAGGATTTTCGCGACACGAGGATTCTATTTTCTTTTTTCAACAGTTCATGTCAATATGAGCCGTGTGTAAGATCAGCTAACTGGGTTGGTTACCTTTCATATAAATGTTTAACATGAAATACTTATGAAATATTCTGGGTTTACTTGCATGTAAAAGATATATTCTATAGTGAACAAGGTATTATATCATTTACATGACTGCAATACAAATTTCCGTAAGTTTCAGCCCATACTGCTACTTTTTATTCCTACTAGAATTATTTATCTTTTACTCTCCATGTAAAAAGTAAATGAATAAAAATTTCAAGAAATAGTAATAAACTTTTATGAAAGCCTTATCTTTCTAGCCAAACCTCATGGCATTAACATTTCTACGTAAATGGTAGTAACGCACCACAATGTTAATTTTGATAATTAATTATACTTAGTGGAAGAGAACCATTCGTTGCAAAAGGTTCGCAATGAAGCATTTATTTTTAATTTGAGAACTTCGAATGGACTTAGTTGAAACCTTATGACAATAGAAGTTGGATAAAATAGTCCAAAGTAATAGTAAAGCGATCATCTTTTGGGCTAATAAGTTTTATCTATTCGTAGTTAGTTAGTAATTAATAGTGTAATAGGACATCCACCAGTCAGGCCTGTTCCACGGATGGATAAAGGGTAGGTACTAAATTTAAAAATAAGTCCGCCACGGTAATTTTTAAAAGTACTAGCATAGTACGTGACTACCTCATGTGTAGGAATGTTAATGTCATAATGCTAGACTCAGTAGCAATTATTATTATTGTTTCCGTTAAATATTTGTAAATATTTAATCTCTACTTTCTCGGATTTCTTTATCATTTAGAATTCATTTAGAAATCAATTTATTTTAGTAAATGGGAATCGCAAATTAATGACTGCAAAACTTTCAACAAAATTAAAATACTATTCAGGTTCTGCTTATATTTGTCTTGGCAAATAAATTGTATGTCAGATGTTTTTCTTTCTAATATAAAAATACGCTGTGGAATTTCTGTTCAATATTGTTCTAAATTGTTTTTGTTATGTCCTCCATTCACAAAAGAAGATTGATTATTGAATTTTGCTGTGTGTTTGTTCGTACTTGATTTCTAATATTACAATAGCGTTAACTTGACAGGTTAACCTTTATGAGTTAAGCCCTTTACGAGCTAAACAAACGAGAAAAACTGTTGCTAAGGGAGCGTGACAAGGCGTACTGACATATCTTTTAAAGACCTTCAAATTTGAAATATTTACTGATAATTTAAAAGAGTTTGTTGGTATTGAATATTCAAGCCATTGAAATATTAATTTTTAAATTATCGAGCACTGTATTTTATTCCACATTTTATAGCGTTCATTGAAATTTTAAATAATTATCAACTTGAATTTTTTTTTTATTATTCCAATGACGGAAGATTTCGATTAACTCAAGTGTTAGAAATAATTACAAATAATTAAGTGTAATTATACCAATAAAATATTGCGAAAATATTCGAAGAGGGATGAGAAGACAACTAATTCCTGTTCCGATTCTGGGTATATTAGAATTAATTTCATTTACTGAAAAATCCTAATCAACCAAAATCGAACCAGGAATCAGAAGATAATGATGATTACCAATTGCTCACTAATCAAGAACTAACTTATATTTACGATGTGTATTGTTGCAGGTTTCAAGTAACCAAGGATTGATTTCACATTTTGTCAATCTACAGATTGTAGTGCCTGAGGCGACGATACAAGGAACTAGATCAGGGGAACATCATGTAGATATTGGTAGCATAATTGATCTGGTTTGCGTAATAGAAAAAGTAAGTATTTTGATGTAAAAAATCATATAATTATGAATTATGAAAATATGTTCCAACTAGAATATGAATTCTAGTTGGGACATATTTTGAGATAAATTCTGGCAAACATGGTAGTAGATAATACGGTCTATATAAGGTTTCCCAAATAAAACCCATTGACACTAAATTTATTTTGAAATGCTCGTTTTATTTTATCCAAAAACAGCGTTGCTGTTTATTAAATTTGTATGAGATACATTTTTTCGTCAAATCCTTTCACCATAATATGATTCACAAAAGTCCATTGGTGCAATATTCTTTACTTATTTTCTTCCATGACTATCGGTCTGGAGAAGCGACGCACTTAATTTTAAACAACCGACTATTTATATTTATTGTACTAAACTAAATCGTAAGTAAAATTTCTACCCACTATACCTTCAAAACGGTTGATTCTTGGAAAACCATTTGTATAGGAAACTGGCTTTATTTTTAAGTATTCTGCTATCCCTTTCGGTAAACACTCTGACTCTGACTCGTCGTGTATTTTCAAAATTTCCGAAAAATTTAATTACTTCTTCATAAGAACAATTGTATGATTAGTTATATTATGGAAAAATTATTAATTTCTCTCACTTAGGAAAATGTTTGCGTATTTCCAAAGGTGTATATCTAAGTAGATTAAACATTTCAAATTATTAAAATTTATCTGTGACATATTTTACCACATATTCATATATATACTACATATTATGAGTTAAGACCTATATCATTATTAGTAGCAAAGAGTTAGATTAGACGTTAGAATTTTAATGGAACAAACGAAGAAAGGAAACCGCATTCGAAATCATAGATATGAAAAAGGACTAAGAACATTTATGAACTCTGCCAATTTATGATCTTAATTTCACTGACAAAGCTATACTCTTTTGGCGAATGGACTGGAAATAAGAACATCTATTGACAGAATGGTATATATGGACGAAGAACAACGACACTTGGAGAAGGGCAAAGCAAAAACTATCAAATAACATGAATATTATGAAAATGGCGTATTTTAATACAAGTTTTTATCTTACGACGTAATAATATGAAATCAACCGATTTTGATAATACAAACAAATATAAAACCAATTGTTCCAAAAGAAACAATACAACAAATAAATCCATGGTTCATTTCATCAACAAGATTATCGAGTGTCCAATTTGTACCAAACATATTAAAATCGTCAAAATAAAACCACTTTTTAAACAGGGCGGTAGATCTGATCAAACCAATTTCACTTCCACTTTCAAGGAATCAGTAAAAACAAAAATTGCAAAATTCCCCAACAAAATATAATTTACTATCAAACAGATTAACTTGATTTTAGGTAAAAACCTCAACACTGAAAGCGATATTCCACTTGGTAGAAAGAAACTACAGCACAATAGGCATATGATTGCCTTGCTTAACAATTATTATTTAAATACACAAAGTATTCGAAACCATCAGTTACCAAATATTATTTTAAAAATGATGGACTTCTGACTTTAGCGGAAATATATTACCTCTTAAGGACTTGACCTGCGACTTGTAATAGGACATTGTTCTTGCACTAATTTTATTTATATTCTGTCATAATCAACAACTTACCAATGCATGGGTAAAGATATTTGCCTTAACTTGCTCAAGCTGTGAAGTTTTGTCTATATTTCAAGTCATTTCACATCCCTGATACTACTATTATAAATAGGAAACAATTCATTTTAAGAAGGTTGACAAATTTGCATTTACTACGTCTTCTTGTAAATGAGTTCTGGCTGTTCCTTTAGGAAATATTCTTGTGAAATATAACATGATAAAATAATATAATAAAGTACGTTTTTACTATTATAGTATAATTGCAGCACGTTTTCGGTCATATGTTTTCATGATACAAAACACATTATTTTAATTTGATTATAATTTTCTTATTCAAGTATAGTTGATTTTTAAACAGATTCAAAGAAAAACGATCCATATTGGCAGGATATATGTCTGTATGTATATATTATTACGTTCACGATTATCGTTAAAACCGCTGAATTAATTTTTCAATCAATTGTTGCAATTGGTTTCGTATTTTTTAACTCTATATTAAATATATGTCGATTTAAGATAAGACTTGTAACAGCACTGTCCTAAGTTTATAAGTAAGTATGTTAATGTGAAATCTGTAATATCGCAAATAAAAAAGTGTTAGTAATCAAAATAATGTTAGACTCTTTGTAATCCATTAATAACGGGAATACACATCATCTCCCGGTAATACCAACTTGATTGTAGGGGCGCGCTTTATATATGCTATGTTTATATTAGATACATACTTCATGCAGTTAGGCCCTCCGCACATTAAGCTACTAAAAAGAAACTAAACTAGTTAGAAACATAAATCACAAACTAGTTACAAATTATGAATCGCACACGATGCTACTGAAAGTTTGTAAAATCAAGTCACTTCTCGATTGTTGCGGCGTTGTTAACATTGTGTTTAAATAATGTCTAGTATAGTAATTCTTCAAGTGATGAAGATATTATTCTTTATTATTATAATATAAGAAGGAGAAACCGGCAGAAGAAAAGGAGGTATTGGGTTCACCCCTACATTGACAAAAATATAAAATGTAGAGCATTTTTTGCTACAAAAGAACTACAACAAAATGATGTTTTTGGCATTTTATAGAATGTCAAAAGAATCATCCACTTCTTCTACTAGTCTTAAATTTAATGATGTTCTGCGATTTTCGCAGGTTTCCGTGGTTGTTTACAACAGAAACTAGAAACTAAACGCCAAGCGACTCTGCATGTCGGGTTGAGACTGACTGATCACAGACGCGTTACAAACCGGTTACCAACTAGTAGCGTTGTGTGCGGATGCTCATTGAAATACATGGGCAGTGACTAATAACTAATTGCTAGGTGATTTAAGTTTGTAACTAGTTTCTTTTTAGTAGCTTAATGTGCGGAGGGCCTTAGTGTCACTATAAAAGTTCGCTCTCTCTCCTGGGAAATTGTGCTGAATTCGATGATTTGCTAAGCGGCCCAATATTTATAATTTTCAATCCGTAAGCAAACGCAACATTGGTTATTAAATGTAAAAGTGTGTTAAATAAAAATTGACTGAAAAGCTAATGAATATGTTAGTTTCGTGCCAGGTTTGGTATATATGAAATGATGAAAAGAGCTCAAAAAAAAATTGCTTTTCAAATAAGTGAAAGGGAAAAAATCCGGCTTAATTACTTAATGTCACGCCAGACCAAGAAAGGAACCAAATTACCTATATTAGTGACAAAATTAATTACTCCCCTTACAATGTTCTAGGTTACACTTGATCCAAAAGGAGATTTAATTGACCATAATACAGGTCGTTATATAATAAATTATATATAAAAATCGCATTTACCAAGGACATGTTTATGATTATTAATAAATTTTTATTATAATTTCAAGTGAGTACATATTTACACGTGTTTTAACACTTTCAACTTTCTTAGACATTTAGGACAATAATAGGTAAAACCATCACTAGACTATTCGTCTGTTATAAACAGTCATAATGTTTTGTTGATTCCTTGTATTATAATTATGAATATTCCTCTGTTTTTAATATAAATATATGTGACCAGGAATGGTGGATATATACTGAAGAATATGCTAGATTATCCTTTGCAACATTTATATCCCATATTCGTACCTAGACCGTCTTCGTTTGCGAGTTAAAAATTCTTGCATCAGATTATTACACCACAAGTCACACGTTTTCATGGAATGATACGCTGTTAAAAGTATATTGAAAGAACAATACAATATAGTGCTGATTAGTCAAATTTTCTTTACCGGCTCATCACTGTATACTGAAAAAAATACCGACTTAGCTATGGATACCTTTTACAGTTATTTTTATCTTGTTTTGAATCATATTTTCCCAAGAAAAAATTGAATTTTTTGAAACATTAACAACTAAACGTTGGATAACTATGGAAATTAAAATATCATGTAAAAATAAAAGGAAACTTATAGAACTTAATCGAAATGTCAACAATCTAGCCTTTTTAGGATACATTTGCAAATATTATAAAATATTAAATAAAAATTATCACAAAAATTGCAAAAGAGACATATTTCTCCAACCAGATTAATTGTTCTTAAAACAAGATAAAAACGACATGGGAGTTTATAAATTCAAGAACCAAAAAAAGTACGGACAGTAATTTTGAAGAAATACATATTTTAAAAAATAATAAAAATAGTCTTGCTCAAAAAAGTCTTGCTGAGGAGTTCTGTAATTATTTGTCTGAGGAGGCCCACCGTATAACTTCAAAGTTAATAAGCAACTCAAGCGAAGGTGATCTTTTAAAAAATGTTATATTTAATAAAATATCTTCATTTTGTTTTAAATCGATGTCTGAGCATGAAACTGTAAGATAATAAAGAAGATGAAACCAAAAAAATCAAGCGGCTTCGACGAAATTCCTATAACTCTAATGAACAAAAATAGTTGTATTAAATATTTGATAAAACGTTTAACATACAGGGAGGTCCACCTATCCTCGCTCGGGCCAGAGCTACAAGGCTAATGAGGATTAAAGAATTAAGAAAAACTGGTACATTTCCTACAAAATTATATCTGACATTGTGAAACCTTTGTACCAAAAAGGCGAACGGAATAGTATCTCTACAACTATAGATCAATAATTTTTTGATCAAAAAATATCAAGAATCGCAAATATAGATCAATAACTTTATTACCAACTAAATATTTAAAAAATTCTTGAGACAGTTATTGTTAAACTTCAACTAGTAGAATATTTAGTAGATCATGTAGCTATAGACCAATAACTTTATTTCCAATTAAATATTTAAACAATTCTTGGGACAATTGTTAAACTTCAACTAGTAGAATATTTAGTAGATAATAATAGGACTAACAAATTTTCAATTCGGGTTTCAGGAAAACAAAAACAGATCAGACGCAGCATTTGCACTGGTTGATAAAATTAATTCTACTATTGAGCAAAAAGAACATTCCATTGGTATATTCTGCGATCTGTCAAAGGCATTTGATTGCGCGGATCTTGTAATATTATTAGATAGGCTGTATTATTGTGCAATAAGAGGTTTAAACACACGATTGATTCAAATCCTACCTGGCAGATCGCGAAATATATGTGGAAATGCAGAATCACTCCGGAAAAACTATAGAAAAGGTGCAATCTAGCTATCGATCAGTGAGATGTGGTGTCCCTCAAGGTTTGGTGTTGGGATTAGTTCTCTTCTTGTTGTATATAAATGATCCGATTTTCAACTTTTCAGAAATATTTTTTTCTCACTTTTTACTGACGACGCAGTAGTATTATAATAGAAAATAAAAAGTCAACAAAAAAAGAATAATATCATAGATAAATCAGTTTGCAATAAGTTATTGTGAAAATGAATGGTTGTTTGATTTTTCAATTATTTTCGAGATTATTTTTATATAACAAAAACGTTCCCTAAAAAAATCATTTAAATATTGCTGTAAAAACTTACGATTTCTCATTTGAGTTACCAAGCAAACGAAAGTAGCTTTTTCTATCTAACATGAAATCAAAATAATTTCTAATTTTGCATGTATATTGTTGCCTCGATCTGGACACGCTAATGTATAAGTTAAGTAAAGCAAAAACTAAACGCTTTAAATATACATTGAAAATGAAAAAAACAATAATTCTTCCAGCTAATACTAATTGAATTTAAAGATGAACTTTTAAGGTTAAGGAATTAGGAAGTAAGAATTTATATAAGATATTTTTACCACTTGTCATAGTTAGTTAAAAAAAAATTCTCGTAGCTTCTCTTGTTTTATAAGTTGTACAATTTAAGCTATTTAAAATAGAACTACAATTTTATACCAACATGAGCAGTCGCTGCTAATATGATTACAACAAATATTTTGAAATATGTCAAAGATGTAAAAACTTCTGCCTAAATTGAATTTTCTTTAAAATTTTCAAAGGAATAGAAATGTGTGTAACAAGCTGTTTATTTTCCTACATATATCCTGCAAGGGATGAAATATAAAGTGTTACATGTGTTTATGAAAATTTAGCACAGCCGCAAAGTTGCAGCAATACGTGCCTGTCAACAATGCCTTGAAAAAGCAAACTGCCTTCCATAATATAAAAAAAAACGGGGCATGAGGAACATGAGAAGTGGATTATAAATATATAATGAAACTGTACGTCTTATATCTTGGTGACCCTAATACTACTCCTCTGAAAGATATTCTAATATAAATTTTTAAGCTGGAGCTTTGCGCAAACGTGCCTGTAGTGAAATGTTAATTTGCAACATGTTTTAGTTTATTATAAATAAAGCGAAGTAATTAACTAAAGGATAAATTCCCTTGGTAAAGGATAATGTTTAATAGGTCAAAAATTATTTAATTACTTTTGGTGATGAGTGCAAAACTGGAATAAAATTTTATAGTAAGAATGCTACTAAAACTGATCTTTGGATATAAGTACTCAATTTATTAAAACTGACTGTGTTGCCACTATATTTCTAGTTTTAAAAATTTCCTAATCATGTCAAGTTAGTACCTAGTTGATGAAATATTCAACTATTATAGTTAAGTGTATTCGTGTTTGTTCAATGATTATTCCAACTTTCTGCACGACTCGATTTAAAATAAAATAATTATTTAAATGTAACTTCTCATCAATTCACAAATGTGACACTTGAGGAAAAGGTTGATTGATAATCAAGTTTTTGGTTTATTATTTATTTGACTTTTCGGTGCAAAATCATTCGCAAGCCTAGTACTCCAAACATGATTTATTTATATGTTGGTTGCAGCTTGCGCTGATTAATTTGAGATTAAATGTCTGATGTAACTGGCCTAACAAATTACATTAATAGTGCGGATAATTTAAATAGAGAATAAATGGTAAAACATTTAGTAGCAAGCAATGAACTGGAGCTCATACATTGGGAATGAATATTAACAATTGAAGAGCATCATTATTTTAAGAAGTTGTATTACATTACTTATGATCTTATTTCCCTGTTGGGTTTGCGTTATTCCCGTGTAGTTTTACAATGGAACTTTAAGCCATTTATGCTGTTGCGTGATATTCAAGCAATAACTCAAATGATTAGTACTAAATTGACCAAAATAGAACAATTATTATAGGCTGCCTAAAGAATGTTTCCTTCAATATGATTTACTAAACAGTAACTCTTCTTTTATAAAATATTACAAAACGACTTTTTACGTAGTTGAAACACCAACATTTACCAGGAAGTTGTCTTACCAAGTGGTGCCTTATAGTTGGGAAAGCCTTATAGTTGACCCATAATTTGATCGATACGTTTCATGTGTTTAATATTTTGTATAAACATATTTTTTGTGAACGCGGTATAAATAAGTATATAGGTAGGACAATGTACAGGGTGTCCAACCGAGAGTTGCCCTATTATCATAACTAGTTTTAGTTATAGCCATATTTGAAAATTTCAAAAACTGGATGAAAGTAGATCCCTTTGTTATCCTAATATTATTTCATGTTATTCAGTGGAATAGATTGAGATATATAAATTCTTATATGTTAAAAATTTCAAGTAGGCTTTACATCTTCAGAGTTTAAATAAGGAATAATATGAACATGGCTGCAGCATGATGACAATATATCTTGGCCGCAGATTTCCTGATAAAAATATATCTAAAAATATTTAAAACAAAATGATGGTGACAAAAATTTTTAAGAATCGCCAAAAGATTTAACAATAATAAAAAAGGTTTTATTTTGAGGTGACCGCCTACTTGAAATGTTTAACATAAATATATGAATCTACAGCGTGAATTTGAAATACACTGAATAATTTTAATCCGTTAAGCTCTATGGTCCGTAAAAATTATTAAAAATAGTCATTTGTAAAATAAACGAAATACAGTCAAGAAAAACGTTTTTGAATATTTATTAAATATTCACGACGCTCCTGAGCAGAACAGCTAATGTGTGTAGCGACATAAATGCCTGTACCCCCACTCTTCTTAGCTACCGTGTTGTTGGCGTAGTTCAGCCTGTGCATCCATTATGTGAAGTGTGAATTTTTCCTAGTGTTTTAGATTTCAGTTTTGGTTTTACTTGGTAAACACTGCGAATACTGCTTAGAGGTATTTGTTCGTAACCAAGATCACCGGTCAGTGTATCCCCAGTGGGACGAGTTTAGGGTTTTCTTGTTGAAACACTAACTATGGAATTTTGAAATTAAAACACTGCGAATTCATTAATTATGCTATAAGAAATTACAGATTAAAATTATTCAGTGTATTTCAAATTCACCCTGTATACGATATCTCACTCTTCTCCGTTCAATAAATATGAAAACTAAGTGCAATAGATATACGAAACCCTATATTTTTGAAAACAGAAAACCTAGCATAAACCAAGTATTACATTATGTACAAAGTGTTATTTTTTTTAAAATCAGTCGTTGCCATATTGTTTTTACTTATCATAAAAGTCAAAAAGACCTCAGCTACGTCTGAGGATAAAAAAAGGATCTACTGTCATCCAGGTTTTGAAATTTTCAAATATGTCTATAACTAAATGACTTATGATAGGGGAATTCTCGCTTGGACACCCTGTACTCTAAAATTATTCTGTTTTTTACTATCTATTTTGTTTTTGTCTTATTAGTAAACGTGCATTAATTCAAAACAGAATTGACACAATCCGCATTTTCACTTTCTTAACAAATTTTACTAAATACGAAAGAAATAAATTTTATTTCTAGATTTCTACGAACTAGAAAATTGGCTTCTCCATATGTCAGCGTACCTAAATAATTATATACATCGCATACATCTTGTCTATGATTTCTATATAACGGTAAAAAAAATTGTAAATAAATTTTAGGTAATTTTTGCAAATTCCTCATAGGAAGTTTCAAAAAAGAGTAAAAGAACTAGTGATGGGCCAATTGACATTTCCTCCCAGACATGTCGGATGGACATGTCAGAAAAATGAAATGTCCAAAAAAAGTCTAGGAAAAGTTGAAAAATACGAAAAGTTATTGCGCATGCGCACAGCACAAAACTGCGAAAAGAGTGAAATAAAATGGAAAAATCTACGGTTTGGCGGTATTATTATACGCAAGTTAATTTTAATATATTATATGTTCTTTTTATATTAAAATTTAATAGAAATGTACGCTTAATTTTGTATTTTCCTTAAATAAAAGTAAAGAAGAAATCACATTTATTTATTATTTAGTACTTATACGTGTAATATAAAAGTATAAAATAACGTCCAGCAAACATGGTATTCATAAGATACCTATATATCTTATTGGCGTTATTAGTAGGTATAATAATATTAACATATATGCATAATTAAATAATATTAATATTAATAATGTTTGTCATATCAAAATCAATAAAAAAATTTATTAGAAATAATACTTAATTAAATTTAATATCCACAATTACCTACGTAGGTACCTATATACCAACTACTGAACACAAAGCCATTGATTTTTTTTAGAAATATAAATGTAATAAATGATAAATGTTAACTCTCAACTTAACTCATTATGATTGGCCTAAGTTAATTTACAAACATTTCAAACTTTTCCAAGGTCATTGGAAATGTCGAGGGACATTTCCGTATGACATGTCCGCAAATCAACTTTTCTGGAAAAGTGCCATCACTAAAAAGAACTGTATTTTTTTTTAATTTCATTCAAACTAAATTTTCTAATCTCCACCCTACAAAATTAGTCGTATGCGCCACCGATAAGGAACGTAATTTGGAATTTAAATTCTAGAACTCAGCTTTCAATACGCCTTACTTTACTAAACAAGCTAACTACTAACAGTATTCAGTAGTTTATTCAGTTAATACGTTAAAATACCATCAAAGTGCATTCAAGAGTTCTACTAAGTGCCCTAATGTTGCTAGTTAGCAGTGCAGCAAGTGTATAAGTGACTTTCTGCTGATTTATAGTTTTCTTAATTCGACCACAAGTGTTAAATTTTCGTGCATCAGGGCCTCAACTTGGAACGTTTACGGTTAAAATGCCCCGATACTGTCTGAAACGCATATGTGCCCCTTAAGTAATGAAACCGCTTGAAAAGTGATCAATAATTCGAATAAACTACATGTTCTGTCACCAAATAGATGGTTTATACCGACGTAGCATATTGTCTGTAATTTGTGATATTAATTAGTGGGTAAATTATAGTCTATGAAGCTGGACAGCTGCAATGAGTGCAACGAACAACCATGAAGTCGTGTAAGCAGTTGCCCATCAATAACAATTTTTTATGCGTTTTAAAATTGGAAATTGACGTGTAATCGAGTATACAGTGTTGCAGCATAGTTTATGAAGATATCGATAAGCAACCGCTATCACAGAATTCGTAATATTGGTCACCTACTAAACTATTTATTAAACTAAAGGTGAGGGATGATTCTTTTCTTGTAAATTGCAAAAACTTAACTTGAAGAATATTTCTTATAATCAGCCATTTTCCTCGTTGAACATGAAGAGCGATATATTCGCTGTAAATTTTGTTGTTACAAATTTCTCCTGGTGTTTCTTAAGTGTGGAAGACAGGAATGTTATGCCCTTTAAGGAGAATCACTGTGATTAATTTTATTACCATTATAGTATTATTGTAGACATTGCCACTAGGGCAACCAGGGTTACATCATTACGCGCATTTTCAAAAATTTATCTTGTTTTATTTCATAAGATTTCGGTAATGTCGTCTAACAAAATCTAACTTCAAGGGAAACCAGTCGCTATGCAACCCTTAATCTCAGCCCGAAATCTAATGCCGGGATACATATACTTACATCGACAGTATAAACATCTGTTACAGGAAGAAAGAGCTCTTCTTTGAGAATGTAAAATATATGTAAACAAAATCGATTTTTTTCGCGCTTTTGAAATATACCATCTGAATCATTGCTAACCGATATTTTGGGTTATCCACTTTGTTTAATATATTTGACCACATTATCTGTACATGTTCATTATGTTACTTCACGTCTGTATCTGAAACTACAATTGTCAATATCGGATGGTACCTTGACTTTCCTACTGATATAGATTTACTCACAACATCAATAGAATAAGAAACAGTTGTTTCTCTCAATAATATTATGTGACATAAAGATTTCATAATGAGACAGTCGGTGACAATGGCGTGGTAATTAAGAAGCGAAGTTTGTTGTGCTTATTAGTCGCTTAGGATACTGGTCATCCAACGAGGTTTCTCTTCGCGTATGGAAAAGTTTTACCATTTGCACACTTGCCCAGAGTATTTTTATTAATCATTTTTGACAGTTGTCTCTGAATGAAAATCAATCGTTTTCTTTCAGAAATTAAATTAAACGATTCTTAAGAGTCAGATTTAAGCTTGCTAGTGAATAAATCAATTAAATTAAAACAATTCACATAAAACAAAAAATCTCAAACTTGAAAAGCTACAACCACAATGAATTTTGGGTCCTACCATTTTAAAACTAGGCGAGCACATTAAAAGGCCTAATTCGTATGTTTTCTTTTTCTAGAAGGAAATTAATAACGAGGGGATATGGGGTGTCGCACCTCATGGAATCTATTGATATTTACTATATTATTAAGTATTTGTATGTGTAGACCAGTTTCTTTCGATACAATTTAAACTGCGGAGGTACGAACATAAGTACCAGTGCATAAATGTACTACAGACTTAAGATAAACGTAGGTGTACTCTAAGCAGGGATGTAGTCATATATAATAATTAAAATATATAGTGTCCTACTGGCGATTCCTCTACTTTAGTAAACAACATAAAAACTTAATATGCCTCACACAAATTTCTCTGGACGTTCAAACCTTTCTGATTTTTACTGTATAATATTCGTTGTACTCTGTTTTGTTCTGCTATTGGTATTTGCAGTGAAAAATGCTTATTCGTTTTTTAAAAAGAACTCATCAACAAAGGTTGCTCGCAAAACCTTACCATGTGCTGCATATAGCGGATCATAGTAGTCGTGCTCTTGAAACTATTTTGTATATTGTATTTTTTTTTTGCTTGCTTGACACATATTTGGTTTATACAAATATTTGTACGTGCTGAAGTTCGACGAATTTCACAGTTGTTTTAAACACCACCCTTCCAATATTCATAAACAAAGGAATTAAATCTTAAATAAGTTTATCCAATACAGCAAATATTTTAGGGTAAACTTATAATTACTAAAATTTTAATTATGTTTATTCATTGTTACCAAGAACTTCCATAGATCCACAAAAGTGTAAAGTAAATATTTAGTTACTTATTACGAGGAAAACTCAAATATTGGCATTTGTTATTGATGGGAAATACGGTAGTTGAATCTATATAGGTATCTTCAATACATTTAAGCAAAGATTGATTATAAGTTGACACATTTAAATTTTCCAAATCTATTTTAGTTACATTTTTTATCTATAAACATACTGTTAACAACAATGTAAAGATTATTTTAAAATTGGCACACCACCAATTAGTAACAAATGTAACGTCTTTAAAAATCTCAAAGGGACCTCAAATTATTTTACAGTGCGGTAGTTTAATATGGAAACCTGGAAATATAAATTGCCCTGGTTGTTTGCGAAAAAATCCAGGTCAATTTTTATTTTCTTTAGCGCACATTTTGAATGTCGTGTGCATTTGTTGCCAAATTTGAACGAGTTATGACGTCGTCGCTATTTTCTTTAAATGGCGACCAACAATTTTTTTGGCAAATTTGAATAGAGGATCCAATTCTGAAAATGGCAATATGCAGAAGTATGACTTAGGAATTGATACTTTCCGAGATAAGCATCGTCAAAGGTCTCAATTCTTTGCTTCTCAATGAAATTCCGAATAATTTTTCCGCTTAGGAGTGTTACTTTCTCACTTTTAGTTACTGATAAACTTTAAGACGATGAAATTTACAATTGAATGTCAAATAATGAACAAACTAGAGAAATTTCAAAAAACCATGACAAACTATAGCGGATTTAATTTATTCTATAAGTATTTAACAAACAATTTCACTGTTGTTATTATAATAATGGTTAATTATATAGGTAAGACGTAAATTTCATAATTTATAAGTCTCTATGATCCGCTATCCAAATTGGCAAAAAAATGTGTGGTCGCCATTTATAAAAAATGGCGATGACGTCACACGCCTCGTTCAAATATGTCGGAACGAATTGACGCGACATGACAAAATGTGCGCAAAAGGAAACAAAAATTGACCCGTCCGAGGATTTGTTTCGCGAACAACCAGGGCAATTTATAATTTCACGTTTCCATTCCAAACGACCACACTGTATATTACTGCAGACCGATAGCATGCATTTTGTTAAATTCACTATTTTGTTATTATTTTCTCCTCACAGTCACAATATTTTCTGTTTCTGTGCCATATAATAAGAATAAATTATACTTCTTTTAAATTAGTAGTGTGGTGACTACATGGATATTTTATATTGTTAACACAAACTACGTGGCTCTGTGGGAGTTTAATAATAAATTAATGACAAAATGTACAGTTACACTAAGGTCATTAATTTAATATAATATATGGATGTAGTAGCTGTCGGGAAAATAGTTGACCATACTTACTTTGCACAAATAAACTATTCTAAACGGGAGTGAAATGAATCAGCAAAAGTTATATATTTAACTTATGTACCAACTTGTTGTGAATAATTAATTTAACACATTAGATTTCATTTAATTATAATTAAATTACAATTAGGTTCTCGCATAGGCAGCAAAATGTGGTAAGGTGGAATCATAATATTTTTAATAATTTATTTGTTACTTTTAACGCGAGTAGGTCGGATGTTTTTTATTTAAATACTTATTTGTCTATTCTGTTATTGCTATAAACCATGATTTAACGTTAATCAGTAGCTAGACTACTTTCTAATACAGCATCTTACATGTATAGAATTGGAGTGAAAATTAAAAAAAAAAGAGTACGAATTAACCTGCGAATGAGAAACTCAAAGTTATTGAGACAAGACATTTTTCAAAATTAGATTTTTTTTGAGAAGCGGAATCTTGTATGTATTTACATCAGGATTGCGCACACGACGCACGCCATGACATGGTTTTTAAGTTTTAATTTTTTTGCTTAATTGTTTATGAATTTACTCCTATCATATTTTTTACATATTATATAGAATTTAAGTAAAAATAATAAAATAACAGATGACAACATGTTTGGGGCTATAAGACAGGATTTGTGTGGCAAAGCTGACAATGAGTAGGTCCTGTATCAAACATTGCGAAGTTATTCTCTGCTATAAAGAAATCAGGGAACAAGGGTGGAAAAAGGCACACATGGGTTGTATTAATATATTATAGAATACTATGTAAATAAACAAACAAGGGCTCTGTTGGGTGAGCACTATAAGAATGTGTAAAATGGGAATGAGGTGTTTTTGTTACCTGTTTGGTGTATTTAGATTAGGTACCTTTTGAAGCTAGTACATTTACATTCGCGCCGCCGATTGACAACTAAGAACAAATAAAGTAATGAGGTGGAGATAAAATGATATGTAAAATAATATTAGTAATATGTAAAGTAATATTAGTTCATTGGTCAAAAACAATTAATTGTTAATCAATAATCATCATTATGAACAACTAACTACTATTATGTTTTTTATGGAAACCGAGTAGACCAATGAACCCCCTAGCTAGCGGACCCTATTTCATTAATACAGTTGCTACAGGTGTAGCGTCTCTGGGACTGTTATATGTGTCAGTTTATGGCAGGTATATTACAGTTAAAGTAGGTAGCAGTTTCCGTTTTTTTAAAAATTCCTTAAAATGTTACTAGGATTTATGAATTTTTTATGTAATTTGATTCACATAAATCGCTGCTTATATACCATTGGTATTTTTGTCAGCATTTTACAATAATTATCAAATAGAAACAGCAACTATGATCCATACTTAAAATGACTAGTTTTCGTTAAAGACCTCGTATATCGGTCAATGATGTTAAAGAATGCTTTTTACTGCCTAATGTTTCGTTTCAAATTATTCTGAGAAAGTACAATAAAATGTGACGCAAACGAACGAAACTTCCCAGTTACCAGCCCGAAAACAAAATGCACTTCAGTGTCAAGTTGCACAGTCCCTAGTCAAAGCACAAACTATGGACAAAACAACAAAAAAGTTTCGTGAAACTTCAAAGTTTTAGAGAATGTAAGAATTGTATAACCCCTATCCGGGACGACAGTCTATACTTATCTTTAACATAGCTTATAACAGAAAGTGCGAAAAAGAGGAATGTATCTCGGTATAGCAACTAATTCCAATATTTCATGAGAAATTAAACAGCTTCAGCGTCAAAAAAACTTTAAAACAAAATTTTTCTTAATAGGATAGATTTATAATATTTTATACGAAATTAAGAAATTTTATTCGAAGGGCATATCTTTACATCTAACTTTAATTATGTGGACTTCTTTTCCTAAGTCTTAAACGAGTTTAGGGTAAAGGGTCTCAAAAAAATTAAAGTTGAACATTACAAATCGTTGAATGAAGAATTTTTAGACAACTACTTTTAAAAAATTCAAAGCTGACCGCAGTGACCGCAAGAGCATTATTAGCCCTTCTTAAAATTGCCAGGTGTATTATATTGCGTTTCACTTGTTTCAACCATCTAGACTTCTAAAAGAGAAAATCTAGTTATACATTTTATATATTACCATTACCTACTGAAGAAAATTAGTTAACTGATGCACATGTTTCGAATGAAATATCATGTGGCACTATGCACCTATTTGCTTTATATTCTCGTGGTATACACGTTGGAACAAACGTTTTTGAATATAAGCTCATAATTGCGAATGAATTGAAAGCTGATTTGCTGCATGTCGATGCTGTCTGATGCTTTCCCTGTGTGGTTAGAATTAAAACGATGATGGAGAGAATAAACCGAACATGCTAGCTTTGTCAGTTTTTAAGTCATATCAAAACTTCTTCTTTTTTCAGCGGTTACCCAGCATATTATTCAAAAATTACATACAAGTAAACCAAGATATTAATTACGATGTAATAAATCAGTTCAAACATATGCAACAAATTATTTTTAGTAATCGACATACGCACTAAGAAAATGCAGTAAAATCGATATTTTTATAGTACGAGGAAATATTTTGTCTAGAATTACCTATCACAATTATTTTTTTAAATACCCAAATTATATCTCTGGGTAATATCAATGTCCTAGCTCATATTGTGGAATGTTTTCCTGGTGACTGATGCATATTATTTAATATTTATCTATTATCATTTAACATTTATCATGAATTTTAGATAATCCTATGGAAGTAAATCCAGTGGTACTAAATCTGTCAAATAAGCAGAAGCATTCAATTGGGTATGGACGTTCAGTCAACTAGTCAGAGCATAAATTGTTAAGGGTGATTCCTGACTTCCCTGAAATAATATAGAGAGGTACCTCCCTATTTCGGTGTTATTTAGATCCTTTGAACTTCTTGGGGATGATTTTGGATTTCGGTGAAGTAATAATAACTCATTCCAGTTTTTCTCATAGAAAGATGACTCCCTCCCCGCTAACCTTTCTCTACCAGTGTGAAGTCACAAATTTTTGTTCCTTCACTCTACCAGTGTCAAGTTTGTTCACTTCAATACCTCACATTCTGTGAGTGAGTATCCACCTCTAAAGTTTTCTATCTGCATCGATTCCTCAAATCAACTTGCATTATTTTCATCCTGTGTCGGTATAATCAACCATCTAACATTAAATAAGATAAAAAACTTAATAATTTAATTTTTCAAGTACCCTTACCTATATATAGAATATATAGAACTACCAATATAAATAGAACATTCATTCCAAATTAGCAATAAATAAAGAAATATGATCGAGATGATTAACCTAAACTTTATGTGGACTCTATCTCAAGTTGTTCAAATGTAGGAGAGGAGAACTTTCGATGAGTACTGTGTATTAGTTATAATTTTATAATTTAAACTGTGTACATTAGCGTGGATGAATCGCGATTGAAAAATATTAGTATCCTATCTTTGAATTTGTAATAACTATTAATATCTAATAAAAAAAATGTGGTTTCTTTATAAAAATAAGGAAATACATATCGTCAAAATCAGACATGTCACAAATTTTTGTTCCTTCATTTCACTTATCCATGTCATCGCAAACGCCTTGGCGCTCGAATAAAATTTTTACTCTTGGGAGTTATGTCTTTTGAGAGCGGAATACGCAAGAAATAATAAACGTGTCAGACAAAAATGTATACAGACCACTGGGTAAACTGGTGAAGGAACACTATACTCTTGAGAGATAGATTTATTGCTTTTTCTATTACATTTTACTAGGATATTCTAAGCAGTATGTTACAGTATCATCTAAATATTTTTATAAGAAAGTAGTGTTTCTGTATACCCAGATTTTTTTAATAAATATTTTTTTATTTTAATCGTCTCCCGATGATGTTAAATTGGTTTCCGAAACACGCGCTAATACAATATTCAATATTTTTCATTTATATAACTATTTACTTGGGGTAGTACCATGTCAAAGATAGTAATTATCTCCAAGGATTTTTCTGTTACAAAATATATCTTTTCCTTTCCATTTTTCAAAAGCTGTCCTAAATTTAATGCGATTGAACTTTCAGTGAAACTGTAAATAGTCGCAACTACTGAATACGACATTTGTACATGATAAATAAAAATGTGATATAAATCTATTTTTAATGACGAAATGAAAATAATGTGATAACTATTTATTCTCTATCAATTACGTAGCAATTTGCATATCCATTCAAGAGCAAATGCGATAAGAAAGCATGATGTCAAGATATTTTATAGGTTCTTTGTTATAAAGGGGTGGTGGAGATATGCAAATTAGAAAAAGTGTTATATCTACAAATGTACGCGAATTAAGTTGAAATAAATATAAGCAAACAATAAATTACTGCTATATATTTGATACCCGTTAGCAGGACAGACAGGCAGGTTTTGCGATAACATTTTGCAATTAAAGAACTTAACTTGGGTAAAACTAATAGAGGAGGAGGGGTGGATAAAGCATTGAAAAGAAGTTGTATAACAATTTTGTTTTACTCTATACTATAGAGTAACTTGGTGATCTCACTTCGAACTATGTAGCAGATTTAAATTCAAATATTTTTGGATAATTTGATTCAAAATGGGTCAAATATGAAAAACTAAGAAGCAATAAGGGTGCTTTTTCGTAGGGGGTGAGCTTCACTCCAACTCAGGAGTTTCGAAGAAAAAAGTTACTATTGGAACGTGTAGATTGTCGAATTCTGCCCGCAAAGAAAACCACTGTAACGTTATTTTTGCTTTAATACCCGCCGAGTTACAGGGGGTTGAAAACTTGAAAAATACTGATTTTTCAATGATTTTAGGCAAATTACTCAAAGAGGATCACATTTTCGAAAAAGTTTGCCATAACAAAAAAGTTATTTTATAAACTAACTTTTTTGTTATTTTATAAACTAACAAAAATAGTCCATGAAATAAAAATTTGGTAAGGCTCATCGTTGCCAAGATACAGTTCATATTAGCTGTATTTGAACGTATATTCCTGAAAAGGTCATACGCTAGTTTTCGTCGTTGGACCAAAAAACAAATTTTTAAAAAAGGAACAAAATTTATTAGAACGTTAATTAAATACAATGAGACGTAATCTAGCTAAGTGTCGTACAACGGCAGTCTTACATATATTTATAACATCGGTCTTATCGCTAGACCTGATGTATGCAGATTTTATAGACAAAGGAAGCTACTAATGTAACTTCTCCGTGTTTAGATGAAAAATTAATCTTTTAATTAATTTTTCAAATAATTATATTATTATCTTCTGGATTATTAGCATTATTCTTTATTTTGAATTTTAAAAAGCATTTTGAATACATCAGGTAAAGTATAGTTATTATAATAGCTATATATAATAGTATTGTCCAAATGGACGGTTTAGAAATATAAACAGAATTATTTATTTTGCTTAATTCTCTCTTTTGAGATTCCAGATCTCTTTGGGTTTTTAGCAATTGATGGGTATTAATTAAGTTGAGGTTAAACATTTCTGGATTATAATTTGTCAGTTTACTACTTGAATTTGATTCTAAGTTGAGATTTGGCAAGTCGATTTTCCTAAAATTGCTTTTTGAATTTGAACAAGTTTTTAAGATATGATTTTCTATATTAATCGTACACGTCGTGTCTAGATGAATAACGTAGCTACCAAAGAGTGGTATGTTATCTTTAACATTTTTACATTGTTGTACAGCAACTAGAGGTTGCGGTGCGATAACGATTAATTTTTCGTTTATTATTTTTTGAATTTGAAGTTTGTCAATGTTAACCGGTATTGGGTAACAACTGTCTATATTTTTTGAGAATTTTAACAAATTGACTTCACAAGGTGCATTGTCATTAATTTTTACTGGGTTCATATTATTACAAATGTATTCTTCTGTTGATATTTCCTTACATTTATCATTAGATAGTATAAAATTATAGTCACTTACTGCTAAATACATATTTTTGGGCAGAATCATGTGATAAGATTCCTTATGTTTTATTGGTAAAGGGTACAATTGATAATATTGATAATTGTTAGGTTCAACTAATGGAATCTCGAGTATAAAGATTATTTCATAATTTTTGGAATAACTCTTGATATTTATAATGTTTTCGAATCCCAAAATTTTATCTAAGGTGGGTTCCAAAGGTAGTTTGACATCGGTTAAATATTTTTCTATTGATTGTATTTCGGACAATAAATCAGTGGGTCTGACAATAGAATTATGTAGAGTGTTTAATTTTGCAAAGGATATGGCTATTTCTACCTTGTCAAAGATATTGTAGATTGTCTGAAAAATAGCTGTAATTTGATTTAGGACCATGTGTGTTAAGAAATAGTGGTGGTAGTTCATTTGATCTATAGTTATAGTTTTTATTATATCTTGAATTTGTATAATGCGAGATTCTAGGATAACTTGATTGTGTGATAAATTTCGAGCTAGAATATTAAAATTGTTTATTGATGAATTTAATAAAGTTATTTGATTTTCTAGAATCGTTTTAAATTTGTTTTGATTAGCTTGAAGCTGGTTAATTTGAAAGTTAAATTTTTCAGCATCTTCGTTATCTAGGTTTCCTGTTAAACATTTAACGATTGATCCTAAGCCATTGATTAGTCCTCTTTTTTGTCTAGGTGATTTTGGATTTAATTGATTAATTTGTTCTAGAATTTTCAATTCTAAATTTTGAATTATGTTATATGAGTTAAAATATTCTCCATCGTATGTTTTGTCGGATTTTATTGAAGATTTTAAATTATTAAATTTAGTTCTTATTATTTGGAATTCATTAACAATTGGTTCTAAGTTGAATATTTGTATAAAGGTCCAGTATGTGCTGGTTACTTGTGTAGTGCCTAGTCTTATTGGTAATAGTCCAGGGTTATCTTCAATTTTGTGGTAAGTTGGGTGGTTTATTCCTGGTTTGATGACGAGGAATCTGAAAGGATATGGGGTTTCTTTAATTCCTTTAGATGTATAGTTTCGGTTTTGTTATTTTTAGTATTTTTTATTTTAGCCTTATTATGTTCGAGTAATTCGATTAATTTATAAGGACTGTAAATTTATTTTTGCTTTTCAGTCGTTCACTTAGTTTTTTGTAAACTGTTTGGTTGATTTTAAAGTGGTACTGTTTATCGCCTTTTTCGTTGTGTTTGTTGATTATCTTTTTTTTCTCTGATTCTTGGTTTTTTGATATTTCATGGTATAGTATTGTTAGTTTGTCTTTATGGTTTGAGATATAGTCTGAGTAAAAAGTAGTAGATACTAAATCGAAAGGGTCTCGGAGATTGGTGTGTCCGAAGGTTAGCTCAAAAGGAGTATATTTTGTAGAGGAGTGTATTGTATTATTATAGGCGATGATTGCATAGGGCATTAACATTGTTGGTGTAAAATCTGTATGTTTTTGTTTTAGAATTCTTAGGTGTTCGATCAGTGTCGAATGAAATCGTTCGATCGGAGAGTTAGATTCGTGATGTTTTGGAGTGGTAAAATGAACCTTGATTTTTTGTAATTTTAAGAGTTCTTGTATTGTCTCGTTTTTAAATTCGGTACCATTATCTATCACTATCGAGTCGGGGATACCATAGGTTGAAAAATATTGAATTAATTTTTCTTGCACTGATATTGCGTCTTTTGTACATGGGTACGCCTGACCTAGTTTCGTGAATTTATCTATGATGGTTAAAAATGTCTGATGGTCAAAATAGAAAAGGTCAGCATGTAGTACTTGGAAGGGTTTATTCGGTGTCTCGGTTAGGACTAGGGGTACGTAAGGGTTTTGTCTGGAATATTTGGCTGTTTGGTAAATATCGCATTGGTTAATATAATTTGTGATGTCGTTTTTCATGTTTTTCCAATAGTAATTAATTTTTAGTTTTTCATACGTTTCGCCGATACCTCGGTGATTTGTTTTTCCTTCATGTTGGTGTTTAATAAACATTAGTTGTTCGTCTTTTCCGGTGATGTTATTAACTAATTTAGTGCATTGGTATAACTTTAATGGTTTAAAATGTTGCATATACGTTTGGGTAACTAATGGAATTAATTCTTTACACTGGAAATATATGTATGTCCGTTTGTCAGGATCGATATAATTTTTTAAGGCGTTAATTATAGATTGGGGGTCATTTAAAGGAATTTTTATCGTTTTGATGGTTTTGTCATCGAATTTCGTTTCACTAATTTTAATACCTGGATGGGCATTTTTATCAATTATGATTTGATTTAATTTATTATTAATTATTTCATCTAATATCGGTATTCCGTCATTTCTAGTTTCGTTACTACTTGTGTGAACCGTGTCGTTTGTATCGTTAATTTGTATATCTTGAATTATTTTAATTTTTTGTTGATTATTAATAGGTTGGTTATTAACAAGAGTTTCAGTGTTTTGGGTTTCGTCAGGGGTTTGCGAATTAGTGATTTCAGTCGGATTTTCAGCTAATTCTCTCAAATAGTCTAGCACGTCTTGATCTACGTCGCCTGGGTTATTAGCTATTGAGTCGGTCTCGTTTGTGTTTAGTTGAATACGCGATAAGGCGTCAGCGTTCGTGTTTTGTTTGCCGTTTTTATAGATAATTTCAAAATCGTATTCTTCGAGCTTTAAACGCCATCTTATTAATTTTGAATTGGGTTCTTTTAGGTTAAAGAGCCATACTAGCGGGCGGTGGTCCGTATATATCTTGAATTTATTTCCAAATAGATATGGTCTATGAACTTTGCAGCTCCAGACAATTGATAATAGCTCGCGTTCAATTACCGAGTATCTTTGTTCGGTTTCGTTAAGGGTTCGAGACGCATAGGATATTGGTTTATCGTTAGGTGGAGTTCCTTGCGAGAGTACCGATCCAATGGCTACATTTGAAGCATCGGTTGTCAGTACAAAAGGCTGAGAGAAGTCTGGGTATTGTAAAATGGGGGCATTTATTAATAAGTTCTTTAAATGATTAAATGATTTCACGAATTCTGGAGAATGGATAACTTTAGAATCTTTCTTTAAACATGATGTCATAGGCTTGGATATTTTGGCGAAATCCCTTATGAATTTACGGTAATAACCGGCAAGTCCTAAGAAGGATTTTATTTCTTTAGGGGTTTTAGGAATCGGATAATTTTTGATAGCTGAAATTTTATCGGGATTAGGTTTTACTCCTTCGGATGTAATTAGGTGTCCTAGGTATGCTACTTCTCGTTTAAGGAATTCCGACTTGTCAAGTTGGATTTTAAAATTTGATTCGCGTATTCTTTGGAAAACTGATCTTAATCTTTGAATGTGCTCCTGAAGGGATGTAGAAAATATAATAATGTCGTCTAAGTAAACTGCACAGATTTCATTCTGCAGGCCACGAAGTATATTATTCATAACTCTTTGTAAAGTCGAGGGCGCGTTTTTTAGACCGAAGGGCATACGTTTAAACTCAAAATGTCCGGTGTCAGTGGAAAATGCTGTTTTTGCAATATCATTAGGATTCATTTCTATTTGGTGGAATCCGTTGGCTAGATCGAGAGTCGAAAAATAGTTACACTTTCCTAGCTTGTCTAAAATGTCAGTGATATTGGGTAATGGGAATTTGCCGTCAATTGTTTGTTCGTTTAGTTTTCGGTAATCGATAACTACACGCCATTTCTTTTTATTGGACGCATCTAATTTTTTTGGCACTATCCAGATGGGCGAGGACCATGGTGAATTCGAATTTTGGATTATGTTAGAGCTTAACATTTTTTGTACTTGAGAGTCAACTTCGGCTTTATGTATATGAGGGTATCTATAAGATTTAGTGAAAATTTGGGAGTCATTCTTGAGTTTGATGTCATGTTTAATTTGATTAGTGAATGATAAAGGGACATCGTCGTGATGAAATATGTCTCGGTATTCAAAGCATAGATTTCGAATAGCTTGATATTCCTCGGTATTACAGTGGCTTAGTCTTAAGTTTTTTTGATTTTGTTTTAGTAATTTGTCATAGTCTTGTGAATATTCAGTATTTTCCGTTGGCATCGATTCTTTGAAAAAGTGTACTTCAGTTTCATCAATTAGTTCAACATTAAAAGGTTTTGAAATTGTTAGTTTAATTTCTCTTTCGCTTAAGTTTAATATAGTTGTTATAGCGAAATTATTTTGGATTTTAACTAACGATCGGGGTATTTCTGTATTTGATATTTTAACGTAGTTTAGTATTCCTACACCTTTATTTTGTATAGTTGGAATTTTAATTACTTGTTGTGTTCTTCCGGGGATTATAATATGATAAGGTTTGAATTTTTGTGGTTGACTTACGTTAGAGTCGTTTTGGAAGGTTGAATGAATTGGTAATACAGCGTTGGGTGTTATTAATTGGAATTTTTGTAAATCTATATTTGCTTTAATTTGAGATAAGAGGTCTAATCCTATTAGTCCATTAAATTTTTCAGAAAAGTCGAATAAGTAGAATTTATGATTTCCTGTTGTTTTAAAACTAGGGAATAAAGGGATATTAATAATTTCGTCATGAAAGGATGTTGCGTGGGCAGTTGATACTTGAAATAATTCATTTTTTATCGAGTTTGAGAAAAATGTATAAGCTAAATTTGGTTTTATAAAACTTCGCGTGCTACCTGTATCTATTAAGAATTTGGCTTGAATTTCGGGAATTATTATGAAAGGTAATTCGGGAGAGTAATTGTTTAAATGTATTATGTCGTATTTTGTGTCATGTAAGTCTCGTAAAAATCCGGTTGTTGTGATTGTTGTTCGACATTGTAAGTTGAGTTAGAGTTATCAAATGCATTTTGATTAATGTATGAATCGGTGTTAGATTGATTAGCAGTATAATCAATATCAGAATTTGTTTGATCGTTGTTATAGGAACATGATGGATAATAATTATAATTATCGAATTGTAAATGATTAGCTGTATAATCATTTTGTATGTTCTCGGAGTTGTTTTCCGTCGCTTGTTGCTCGATTGGGTTTTCGTACGTTATGTTTTCTGATACCTCTTGATTAAACAATTGATTTGTTTTGTTATTTTGGAAATTATTTGGTACTGTAGTATTTCTTGTGGTAACACTCATTGGTGTTGGTTTGTACGTGTCTTGCATGTTTCCGGGTCTCCAAACGTTTATTGGTTTACCGAATACTTGTTTATTAGTAGGGAATCTTTGATTAAAATTAGGTTTAGGTGTGATTGGTATTGGTTGTCGGGGAAAGTTTTGAGTATTATTATTTGAAAAATTTGGTTGATAAGATGTTTGAGGTGGGTTATAATAATTTGGATTACGCGGATATGTTTGAAAACTTGTCGATGGATTGGTCATTGACGAATTATTAACTGAATTTTGTTTTTGAGGAGGTCTATTGACATTAACATTAAAATTTGATCGAAATTTAAATTGTTGAAAGTTTTCTTCTTCCTGTACAAAGCTCATGGCTTGTTCAAGAGATATGGGTTCTTTTAATCTGATCACTAGTTGAATATTGTAAGGTAAGTTATTTATATAGGTCTTTAAAGCGAACGAGTCGTAATGTTGTATTTTCATAAGTTTCGTCTGTCTGTCCTCATCTGTTGCATTTAATTTTGAAAATAAGAGGCTACGAGTATCCTGGAGTCTCATACCAAAGGCAATAGGATTTTCGTTTTTATTAATTTTTAAAGATAACATATCCTGTATTAAACAATCTATACTTCTTTGGTCAGAAAAGGTGTTTATTAATAGTTCTTTAATTAATTGCCAATTATTAATTTCGGAACGTGAGCAAATTAGATCGGCTGCTCGATTACTTAATTTTGAATAGATAGTATCTAATAAACAAATATTAATAGGGGCATTTGGATTTTGAATATCTTGAAAAGCTCTTAGTAAGTTTTCAGACGCTGAGATAAATATTTGCAGCAACTTAGGGTTACCGTCAAAGGTTGGGATATTATCGGCTTGATACCTTAATAATCCGTAGTTAATTTCTGTCATGTCTGAAGATTTCTTTGACTTTGAAATATTTAGACTTTGAAAATTATTCAAGAGTTCGTCCAGTTTAAATGTGATAGAATAAAATGTACAATAATAAAATCGTAAGAATAATAATAAAATGTTACAAAAAGTTAATAAAATAAACGTCGCTTACAGCATGTAGAGTATAGATGGCTTCATTGAAAGATGTATCCTAATTTGTGTTAAACTGTAATCCTGTATAAGAATCACGGACACTTTTCACTTGTCACTTATCACTTAACTTTCTTCTTGTCTTCGTTTTCTTCTTAAATCTACCTTATTCTAAGTTTCCCTCGAAGAGTCTAGGCGATTCTAGATTTTTGGAGAATTTCCCTCTTCTGTGGTTGATCACGATGATCTGGGTTTTTAATTACTTGGCTCTATTGCCCGATAATTACAGCGATTGTAATTTAGTAATTAAATGACTTGTAGATTACCTCAGATTTAATTTGTCTTCTCGTTCGACTACTCAATTCACCGAACTTGTAAATTTTTTCTTTTTTCCTCGTAGGTTTGATTTAGCGATTTAAGGATTGAAATCCAAAAAGAATCTTCGATAGAACTTTTATCACTAATCCTACCGACTGCGCCAGTTTTCGTCGTTGGACCAAAAAACAAATTTTTAAAAAAGGAACAAAATTTATTAGAACGTTAATTAAATACAATGAGACGTAATCTAGCCAAGTGTCGTACAACGGCAGTCTTACATATATTTATAACATCGGTCTTATCGCTAGACCTGATGTATGCAGTTTTTATAGACAAAGGAAGCTACTAATGTAACTCGCTTAAACAGTCATATCTGGTTTAAAAAAACATGTATGTAAAAGTACATCGAACCGAATTAAAGCTTATTGCAGTAGCATAAAATTGTGTTTGACAAATTTTGATATCTGCAACATCAAAAATGATACAAGGAAAATAAAAGCAAAATTTTGATTTTTTACACAAAAATGCGCCTGTGTTTTGGTTGCAGTAAATTCGAAATTGAAAAAAAAAATTCCAAATCGTATTTCTCGTTAGTCCTAACTGTTGTGAATACGTGTAAATTTTTTGACCGTGATGGATAGATTATCTAAAAGATTTTACATTAAATGTGTTTTGAAAATGTTTGAAAAAATTTATTTTTTGGTTACATGGTTAAATAACTTAGTAGGGAAGAATCTTAGCTGAATGTTACTACAGATAAAAAATTATGGCAATAAACTAAAGAAAATATTGCTTTTTTATGGTTTTGATAAAGCTAATAGCTTAGGAGATTGAAGTGTTTGATATAGACCCTTAACGGTTTTTTTTTAAATATACGCATTTAATATGAATATAGAAAAACTGACAACCTCTGTACTGTTTAGACCCACCTGTCCTTAAACAGGATTGAAAGACCTTTAAAATGCTTTGTTGGGGTGATTTTTAGCGTTAATTGCAAAGGACATAATATGACTGAAATAAGAAGCGTGCCTCGTTTTAGCTAATTACGATATTGCTTCTTTAAAGGCCAAATCTCACAATATTTTCAATGATAAAGGAATAATCATAATAAGTACTTATATATTCATTTTTTAACTTTAGAAGTAGTTTTCACCCTCTTAGGTGTAAGAGCAATTATTTTTCATATTAGGGGATGAGTTTTATGTCTCAAAATGTAACTGTCTGTTGAGAAATCCTAATTTCTCAAAACAAATAAAAAATTATTAATTCATCGATTAATTCATCCATTTACCTCTTTGATTCTGGCGGAGGCGCCAGTAATAGGTACTGTTGTCGTTTTCACGCCTTTTAAATTTACCTTTGCTTTTACTACCCTCGTAATCGTCAACACACACAAATTCTTTATTATTACCTAATATCATATCTTTGGTGTATAGGAATGATTATATATCTACCAATTTATTGTTGCTTACGATTAATAAAGGCTCGACAATAGGTAGGTATACCTATACGAGTTTTATCTTTTCTCCTTTCTTTAAGACTTCAACCAATAATTATTTTGAAAAACCTTGTGCCTATAAATATAAGTTTGTCTGACAGGAAACATGGTCTTCAAGTATACCTAGATATTATTATTACTACTATATTTACCAGTGCTTCTTAGTGCTTGTTTACCAAACTTTAAACTAGAAATTTGTCATTTTTGTTGCCTTCGTTGTATTATTGTTAATGAATCAAATCCTCAAAATATCAGATTTTCAAAATTTTAGTAGCATTAGATTTACATAAAAAGTCTGAAACTCTAGGATTAGTTTTTCCGACAACTTAAGTATCCCTCTTTTTAGTGTTTATTTAAAAAATGGTATAGAATAAATTAAAATTCGGTCAGAAAATATTGACGCACCCATTTGGCGAATGCGTCAACATACTAAATGTTGAAAAATAAAATTGGTGGCTGTTTCTTTTTTGTTATCTACTTAGATTAGAATCCAGAAAAAATATTATAAAAATTGTGGAAGTAATTATTAGTTAAGTATAAGTACCTACAAGAGAATACATCTTGAAATATAAGAGTGTGTCACAATCAGAATAGAAACTTCAATTTGACACAAATTCCATGGAATAGGTATAGGAAAATCGAAAATTGAATTCTTAAATAAATAATATATATCTATTCTTACTTCTTCTGTAAAATATATGACTTTTTACTTTTAACATAAAGAACAATCATGAAGCATTAAAGGTGCCACCAACTTATTTTTTCACATTTAAATCTCTCACAATGAATACAACCTCCTCAAGAACAGCGCAGGGCAGGAAGGCCTTCATGTCGATCATGCAATTAATAAATATTAGCTTAGTAATTACTTTTTTATTGAAGATCTTTGATATTAAATGTCTTCCGCCTGATGATCTTTCCATTAAAAAGATTATTAATTAGCAGTTTTCTCTTTACTTTAGTATCATGCGACCCGAAAAAATTTTAATTTGTTAATTATTAATTGATAAGTTAATTAAGAGACCATACTTTTCTGGAATTCCAAAGAGCTTTACAAAACATGTAATTATAGGTGTATTATACAGTATTCCCTATATATAGTAATAATAATGAATACTATATGAAACATTATTACATATACTAATTAATTTTATTCAATTTTTAAGAGACTCTTTTTATTATAATCCAATTAAGTACTCCAAAGGTGAAAACGGATAGTCTTAGATCAGATATTTTCACCGCATTTAATTATATAAGAAATCGAAAACTTAAAATTTACTATATTAAGGCGTCACAAATTTGTTAGTCTAAAATTTAAATAAATATTTATGATAAAATATAAAAAATTTGTTTATATCCTTCTCAATATACAAATCCTCATCATAACATTACTGGAAATATTTTAGGTACCTAATTGTGGAAATACCCAGTATGCATATTGTTTTCAATTTATTTTACTTCCTCAGATAGTAACAATATTCTTATACTTGTTAGTTGTGTACATAAAAGAATTGCATGCAATAGAACTGCTAGTTTTAAAGTAGGTAACATATATTTATAAATTTAACTATACAAAAGCAAGGAAACTTTCAAGATTATGAGAAAGAATAAGGCCTATAAGGGTCAACTAGTATAAATGGTGCAGTTTCTAGTTATGGACGTTTTATTCTCATAAATTCACTATTGATATAAGTTTTATGAAAATAAGTAAGTACCGCAAAACTAGTAAATCTACTGGGCTCTTTCCACTGCAAGAAACATTTAAAATATTTATTAGCGTTAGCTTTAATTTGATATGTATCCAACAAACTTTCTGATGTTTTTAAGGACAAGGTAAATGATCTAAACGTGCATTCTTGCAAGAAAATCATTTCAAGTAGTTAACAAAAAATATTACCAAACTTACTTTTTTTAATTAAAAAAAAATTTATTATGATACGTCGAGCTAAATATTTCATAATCCACATACTTAAAATCTCTATATACCAAGTTACCTAAAAATTAATTCGAATTCAAAAACACCCGTGTAAATAGGTTTCGTTGAAAAATTTATATACTTTATATACCTACATATATCAAAATCAAAATTTTTGTTAATGAAACTTATTACAAAATTTTGTTTTTGTATGCGAAATGCAGTTTTGATATTATTTAAATTTAGACTAGTGCAAATTTCCTAAATATTTTAATAGACGAGTTGTGTGCATATACTATTCTCTTTAATGTTTTCATCAAAAATTTTCTCTAAAATTATATTAGACGCAAATAGGTATTTACGTCCACTATCATTCATATTAGCAAATATATTATATAATATTATAGTTATTTATGTATCAAGGCATTAAAGTTAATCTTGAGTGATAAAAAGGAACTTTAATGCTGAGGTGCATATTACATTTTTTTTTAAATCCCAAAACTATTTTTGAAATAATTTTCAGTGATATTAAGAAATGTCATAATTATTTAAAATTTTAAGTGACCTTGGGAAATGTCATAATTATTTTTAAATGTCAAGTCGGAATAATTTTTTATAAAAAAACCATTATTTTTAGCAATTATAATAGTGATAATACAATTCTGAATTTAAAAACTGTATTTATTTACCTTTTGTTACAACACAATTATTATTATCGCAATCAATAAAAAATTAATGTTTACGTTTATCTATACAATAATATATTACTTTAATGACTATTTCTATCACTTTAATGACGATTTTGAGGTACTTTAATGCCGATTTAAAAAAATATATATTATTATATGATATAATATAAATATATGAATATTACAAAAATTTAATTTTATTGCATTGCCATGGGAATTTCTTTACAATTATTGTCCGTACAATCCCTTGGTTGACATACATATACTACCGAAACTTGAAATCCACGTCTACCATGTATGTAAGAAGATAGTTAGGGTAAGTCGAGGACAGCAGTTGGCCTACTTTTTAAAATAAAAAACTTTGTCAGTAATAATTTATAAAACGTTTAATACCCAAAATAGAATATTTTTAAAAACAAAATGATGTAGTGCAAAGGTTTATAGTTTAAAGGAATTTTGAAATCCAGCAGGTGATCCATTTAGTCGTGATGTCATATAACATTTTATTTAATAATAGGATTCTTCTTATATAGATGAATCAAGCAATATGCCACTTGTTTAGGTTTGCGGTACTTTGACATGGGTGAGTGTGTACGAAAAACAAATTTATGACTTTAGTCTAATGGAACAGCTCTTCGTGAAAAAATTGTCAAAAATCTTTTGGTTTGCGTTTCTATTATCATATTTAAAGAAAACGTCGATTTAAACCGCGTGAATCAGGAAATACGAAATCTATATTATCAAATTTTTTTCAAATGGAACATCCATTTTCCTTAAAGGAAAGCTTTCTGAAAGAGCTTTCCATTGAAACCTAGGTATTATAGTCTAACTTCTATGAGTGCCAAGATGTCCAATGACAAAGTGGCACATTCGATATTTTAGTCTCCAATTTTCGGGAAAATTTATTTATTTTACAATAACAAGCTGAACTAAGTATTATTGATCGGAATTTTTATGACTAGCACCTATTTGGAATGATGTGTTTTAGACCTTACGAAATCTACAAAGTGTGCTTTATACGGAAGTATATATTCCTGGCTACTTAAACATTGGTGAAGTGCCTGTGTTCTTTGCCACTATTTTTTCAAATTTTATAACGATTTAGATGTTCCTATTGTTTTGAAGGTAATATAATGAGTTTGAAATCATAACTCTCTGGCGTTTCTAAAAATGTGTTATCAATACACGTCAGTTACCTATTGGTAAGAAATATACTATATATGAATATATAAATAGTGAAGAAATAAGTAAAGTGATTGTAAAAAGATGGACTACAAGTGGATCAAAACTAATTTAATTAATATTTGCCTGCCTATTAATCGTAGAATCTAATCATGAGAACTTGAAAGTTCGAATTCTAGAAAGAAACATGTAGTAGGAGATATATTTTAAAGTTAAGGATACTTCAACAAAATTCAGTCCACGCAAAGTTCAGGACAATGTAAGAATTATTTCACATGTTGATAAAATATCCTTCATGCAAAAAACATTGCAGTTAAAAACATACAAAACATAAATATAAATAAAAAATTTATTTACATTTCGCTGGCGTATTCCCCAACCCACAATGGAATTGAATATATTTTTTCGCCAAATCTAATTTTACATTATACTGCTTCTCCCGTTTGTCTTTTGTATTCATTATCATGAATTCACTTTATATCCTTTCTGAAAGAGGACGAGGAATTATCTTAAATTTATGCAAAAATAAAACGAATTTTTTAACGTATTAGATAGTAATACATACAAAAGTATAGGGCTACAAATTTACTGAAAGAAATCCAATGATAATTACGTAAATTATCGAGGCTGCTTTACCTTGAAAACAATTGGAATATTAATGTGGCAATGTTTCTGAAGTAGTTTCCACTGGACACCAAAACATCGAAAACTCTTGGCGCACGTTTCTTCAACCAATCTGGCATCATCAAGTGATAATTAAAACTAAACTCGATGTACCTATAGATAGTTAATTGGGATAGTTACATTTTTTCAAGAGATTGATCGTATAGAGAGCATTTGTTATAAGATTGCGGAGTTTGACATTTTATCATAATATGTATTATACTACTTAATATTAATATGTATGATAATACAGTCCCTCGCAATAGGATCAGTTGTATACCTTACATTGAAAAAATTATAGCCATACAGCCATACAGAAGCCATCCTAATCTGATACTTCACTCGCATTCAACAATACTGTATTAGAAATAGAGGATGGTGTATAATTGTGCCATCTAAGAATGAAAATTATATATACCCATTTTTTTCCATTTTCAGTTTGTTAAATATACTTGTGTAATTCTACAAACAAAAAATGGATTCTTACTTCCATTGATAGTAGCACAAACCATAACTTCAAGCATTTCTCTGTTACCGTTAATCACAGGTGACTTCTTATGGAACAAGGAATTGCATCCGTACAGTAAAAAATTTCGAATCAATCTCTGAACTGTAAACAAAGAAGGCGTTAGTCTATTTTCGAACGTCTCTGCAAATTGTTTCCTTATTTGTCTCATCGTATTATATACAAGTGATGCCATTCAATGTTTGTTTCTTGTAAATTATATACTTTAATTTTTTTGGGAATAAATTTTAGGTGTGTAAGACCCACCTATAGTGATCCTCAGAACAAAATGTATTATGCATTGATAATCCCCAATCCCGGTCATAGAATATCTAACAATAGTTTTCTTATCACCACTGTAGGATAAAAATAGGTTGTTATTTGAAATGCACCATATATGGACTTGAATAAAATATATCATTACCGAAGGATTATCGCTCGATAAACACGAATCTAACCGTAAAAATGACATCAAGATATTCCAAGAGAACAAAAAATTATGGCCTATTTTGTCAATGTCTTAAACTACAACTTTTGCTACGAAATACTCAAGTGCCGAATTGGTTTGGGTTTATTTTGATCTTTTCATCTAAATAATAATAAACTGAACACTCAGTTTTCTTAAATTGAAGAAACTGAACTGAACAACTCATGTAAAGCCATGGGCTTGGGACATTGGCAAAATTAGTAACAAACGTATTTTTTGGCTTTTAGGTTAGGATAACTCAAAATCCTGACGTGCCATGCCATTTTTGCGGTTAGATTCGTGTTCAGCGAGCCAAAAACCTTCAAGCATGTATTCCCTTTAGATTCATAACAAAAAATCAAACTTTGTCTCTCTGTGTTATCTGTGGATAAATTGTGAAGATTAAATATTAAATTGATGAACAAAACAATAAAATTAGAATGGCAATAATAAATGTAAAGAGAAGAAAGAAGAAAAACTTCAACAATTTCCTTTATGTTTCACAACTTTAGAAATCTGCAAAATGTCATCTGATGTTCTAATCGTCAGTAATTGATCAATGAAACTTGAAAATTCATGGTATAATCTGAAAATAATTTAAATTTTATTGGCACACCATTATATTTTTACAAAGGATCTACTGCCAGCCTTTAAGTGAATCAATTTCAGCACGAGTAGCTGAGTCTGAGAATAGCTTTGTCTTTATAGGAATGGATATGGATAATCTCAACAAATTAATATCCGGCTGTCCATTGCAGATAAGTCATTTCAGAAAGTCTTTATGAGGTATATTTTTCTGTAGGTGCTTAGAACAGTAATAAAAAGCTAGCAAACCAATTCAAAATTGTTGATGGTAGGTGGTTGATTGCCAGCTGACTGTTGCAATTTTATATCGACGCGCTTAATCCTCTAGAAACACTAAAATATGTGTGGATTTTGTACAATTTGTTGGTGATCAATATAAGTTGAAGCTCACATAAACTCGATCTGTTAATGCCGATGCCGTTCCGGACAGTATTCTATTCTGATAGATTTCAAACAATGTAATGGAGGAGATTCACTTTCAATCCCTAACTGAAACGTAAATTGTCGCAATCTGCCTTTATATATTGTTGCAAAATGTCTCAATGTATTTATGACGAAAAACAAAATTAGAGCCGAGAAGAATGTATGCCATGATTAAAAACTAAAAGTTTATATTGAGTTGAATGTTAGCCAAACCCATAAGTGTTAAAAATTATAATTTTCTTAATATTTAATTTCTAAATTCGCCTTAAATACCCCAGTAAATTTGTTTATAAAACTTTTATTTTGTCTTTCGTAAAATTATCTAGATGCTAGCACAGCAAAAAGTTAACAAATGTTTAAAAATAAACTGTTATGAGATGAAGATCTACTTTTTACTGATGATTTGAACTAATTATTTTTTAATGTGGTCCAAAATATTGCAAAATCGGTCTACTATCACATCTCCAAATATCGAATTACCAATAACCCTGTATAATTATATATACAGGGTGTTTGGAAGGTCGATGCAAAATCTTGGGCAAAAGAAAAGACACACGTTATGCTGTTCAAAAAAAAATTATCGTCAAGGTATCATGTTTTATTATAGTGATAATAGAACACAAATTTTAAAAAACTTATTTTTTTAAAGAAATCCAAAATTCTCGAAAAACTCGAAAACCGTAAGACTTTGTACTAAGGTATATTTGGCTTAATTAGGTCTAAATAGCCTACCCCTAACTTTAATTTATTGACATATGTTAATGTAGTTAAAACTAACAAAAGGGATCAGCTGTTAGAAAAAAATATGGACCTATTTGAAGGAATCGGAGAATTACAAGCAGAATATAAAATAAAATTAAAACAAAATACTGTCCCAAGTGTAGAACCGCCAAGAAAAATTCCGATAAGCATAGAAGAAAGTGTTAGGCAGGAGTTAGACAGATTAGAAAATGAAGGAATAATAAGAAAGGTAACAGAACCTACTGAATGGGTAAGCTCTATGGTTATAGTGAAAAAACCAGATCAAACACTCCGTCTATGCTTAGACCCACAGAATTTGAATAAATGCATAGTCAGAGAAAGATTTAAGTTACCGACCTTTGAAGAAATCGCTTCAAAAATGCCTAATGCTAGAATATTTTCAACTTTAGATGCCCATAAATGATTTTACCAGATACGACTATCTTCAAGCAGTGAATTGCTCACTACCTTTAATGATGGCAAGTTCGGTCGTTACTGTTATCGGCGAGTTCCATATGGACTTTGTTCAGCACCAGAGGTGTTCCATAGAACTTTTGAGGAGATATTTGGAAGCCTGCCAGGGGTACAAGTATACATAGACGATATTATAGTATGGGGCGAAAATGAGGAACAACATCTCGAGAGGCTTGAAGCAGTACTGGAAAAAGCTAAAAGTGCCAACGTGAAGTTCAATAAACAAAAGTGTAAATTTTGTGTGGCACAAGTGAAATATGTCGGTCATGTGTTCAGTGGTGAGGGACTAAAACCTGATAATGACAAAATTAGAGCTATTTTGGAAATTGAATCACCTAGAGATAAGAAAGAATTACAAAAATTATTAGGAATAGTTACGTATGTTAGTAAATTTGTACCCAATTTGTCAGATGTCACTAAAAATTTAAGATTATTGTTAAAACGAGATGTAGAATTTGTGTGGTCTAGTGTACACGAAAATGATTTTAATGCACTGAAAAAGTTGTTAACTAAGACACCAGTCTTGAAATACTATAACGTTAACCAACCTGTTGTTTTATCAGTTGATAGTAGTGGTTCAGGATTGGGTGCCGTTATGTTGCAGGAAAATTTGCCAGTGGCATATGCATCGAGAGCACTAACTGAGAGTCAAAAATCTTGGGCTCAGATAGAAAAAGAGCTATTAGCGATAAGTTTTGGTTGTGAGAAATTTCACCAGTTTATTTATGGAAAAACAGTTGTGGTGGAATCTGACCATAAGCCACTGGAATACATTTTTAAAAAACCTTTGAATGAAACCCCATTAAGCTTCAAAAACTCAGACTTAAGTTGCAACCTTATGATATTATAGTAAAATATAGACCAGGTAAAGAGCTTTTAGTTGCTGATGCTTTGTCAAGGCATTATATAATAACTGATAATGATGTTAATTATCTTGATCAAGAAGTGGACTTACATGTGTGTTTCATTGTTAAAAATTTGCCAATTTCAAACTCTAAGCTGGAATTATTTAAAAAAGAAACAGCTAAAGATGACATTTTACAATCAGTTATTAAATATGTCTGTAATGGATGGCCTAAGAAAGATTTTGTCCCTAATGAATTATATTTTTATTATACCATCAAAGATGAATTATTTTTTGTAAACGAGCTACTTTTTAAAAATAACAATGTAGTTGTTCCAAAGAGTTTAAGACAGGAAATGTTACAGTTAGTTCATTACAATCATTTAGGCCTTGAAAAATGTAAGAATAAAGCGAGGCAAGTCTTATTTTGGCCACACATGACAAAAGAAATTGAAGACATAGTAAGAAGTTGTGATACTTGTCTTAAATTTCAAAAAACACATTCACATGAATCACTATTATTAAGAGAAGTGCCTGATGGTCCATGGAAAAAGATATGGACAGATATATTCTATTTTCGTCAAAAACCTTATTTACTTATTGTTGATTATTTCAGTAAATTTATAGAGTTTTTAAGGAATTAAGTAGTCAGACTACAGACCATATCATAGCAGCTCTCAAGTCTAACTTTGCTAGGTATGGTATTCCACAGATCGTTTATAGTGACAACGGACCACAATATAAGAATTATAAATTTGAAAATTTTTCTAAACAGTGGAACTTCAAATATATTACGTCTAGCCCATATTATCCTAGGTCCAACGGGATGGTGGAAAGGTATGTCCAAACTTGCAAACAAATGTTGAAAAAAGCGGAACATTCTAAAAGAGATCCATACATTGCATTGCTAGAATATCGCAATACCCCTATAGATTCGAATATAAAAAAATCACCAAGCGAGCTTTTATTTGGACGTAATGTAAATGCGTTTTTACCAACTCGTGAAACTTTCATGGTACCTAATAATAATGACCTGAAAACCAAAGCAAAGTTAGAAGAGAGACAGGAAAAGTATAAATACTACCATGACATTAAGAATCGAGCACAGCTTCAAAATTTTGAGAAAAATGAAGTAGTTTTTATTAAAGACCCTGATCATAAAATGAGTACCGCTAAAGTTATAGGTGAACGTGATAAACCACGTTCCTATAGATTGTCGTTACCAAGTGGTAAAGTTACTAAGAGAAATAAATTTAATATGTATAAAACTTCCCCTTCAACAAATTTTGAAGCTGATAATTTAGATTATTTTCCTGAATCTTACACCGTCAGTGATAGAGTGCACGAATCTGCCTCTACTAACGATAAAATTATTATATCAGAGTCGGCATCAAAACATGTTACTAGATCTGGCAGACTGGTTAAAAAACCCGCGTATTTGTCAGATTACCTACATTAGTTATTAAAAAAGAAAAAAAAATGGAGATGTCAGTGGATTGGTATCACTGGCAAGAGTAGTTCTGTGTTCTGTGATCTATGGCTAGAGCTAATGGATGAATGGATGCTGTAACTTATGTTTCTTGAAAGTTTGTAAAACTTGTGAACTATTATATAGTATTTAAAAGTAATAACTGTAGTGTTATTTAATACAACTATTACAACTTTGTGTTGACGTGACACCTATCACCTCCCCAAGACTTTGCATCGATCTTCCAAACACCCTGTATATTATATTCAATTTTTAATAAATTATTGTCACGGTACTTAATAGGCTGAAGATATAATTACAGTTAAAACCCATGTTTGCGACGTAAGTTCATAGCGTCATAACCAAGATATTTTTTAGGTTACCTGTATTTTCAACCATTAACATATTAAAGGATTTATGGTAATAAATTCCAAATAAAGTAACAACGCAAATTTATTACTTTATGATGAATATTTTTCGTCCTTTGATATTGTTCAGTTTGTTAAAAACAATTGAGTGTAATATATCAAGGAGGTGGATCGAGCCTGTACTTTTAAGTAGGTAACACTTGTCATTAAAATCAATTAACAACTGCGACGTGCCCCCATTTTCCTACCATTTTGTTATTGTTAAGTCTTTTATTAAAAATAATATTACTAATCTATGATTTTGCAAGAATCCAAAGATTTCCTTGTGTAATAAAGTAGGTACATAATGTAGCTGCTGCTCGTTTAATAAATAACTTTTAGTAAGGCATAAATCCTCAAATTTCTTATAATTCCTAACACATCACCACATCCTTCTCGCACAATACCCGTCCTTCAAACTGTGATTAAGTATCCGAGAAGGACATGTACCTTTTCTGGTTAACTAAAACATCGTAAATGTGGTGTTGTAGAGCCCTACCCCTCCGCAGTACGTGTTCTGGTATCACAACGACCACATGATCAACTACGACACAGCAAGGGGTGGCATATCTGTGGAAACTGTCCCCGGACCACGCACTCAAAGCCGACTCACCATCAGGGATACAAATGATGCCGATTCCGGCAACTACACTTGCTCAGCATCGAACACTGAGCCCGCTTCCATTTACGTGTTCGTTTCGGAAGGTAAGTTATTGTTATAGTTGTTATTTTTCAGAAAGGGTCAAGCCTTTTAGACAGCATTGTACTGCTTGCCCGAGTATGAGAGGATCGTACAGTTCTCTTATTTTATTTTTCGTTCTACGGAACTTTATAGCTACAAGTCTTTCTTTTTTTTTAATACAAAACGAATGCTGAATATGTCAATTTACACAATAGAAATATTAGATGAAGCAATATTGAGTTTATGTGATATGTGAACCACTTTAAATAGATTGCGAAATGCCTACATGGTGACGGATAAATTTTATATTGGTTCGGGTTGCCTTTGTATAGTGTTAAACGAGAAGTTTCTACCTTGAGTTCTAAATAGATCAATATTTAATAAGTAACATTAATAATATCGCAAATATATTTTTATTGAAAAAAAAAACAGGGTTTAAACTTCTTTATAACAAATTCAAATTAACCGTTTTGAAAACAAATTTTTAACCAATATTGAAAGGAATCTCAAAATACACTGCTGGACAAAGAAATCCGGACACAATTTTCGTGTTTACATATAAATTCTAATAAAATTAATAGTGAAACTAGAATATGTTAAACACGACAAAATCAAAATTTTTGTAAAAAAAAATATAATTAAACTATTTATACAAAATTTGAATGAACGAATGAAACTTTAATGATCAATGTTCTCTCGTTCTGTTTGTACGACCTCGTGAAAAGATGTCTCCAACTCCAAAGGGTATTCTTTTAGAGAAATTACGCTTTGCGCAACACTTTCTGGGTATTTTTCAGACACCTTCACCCTCGTCTGGTGAACAAGAAATTTCACAATATTCGTCTGTACCTATAACAGAAGAACTCAATCGACATAGGCACACAGTTAATAGTTGAAAAAAAAAAAATTTATAAGTAGCTTTTCTTTCGTTTACAGTTGACTCATTCAGATCACAAATGCTCTGGCATTCAGGTTACAGATACTTAAGATTCACAATTATATGCCCATTTCTAAAAATGACGACAAGTTAGAGGTTCATTCATTCTATCCAGTTACTTCTCATTCATTAAATTAAGGAGATTCTCGTACTAATAAAAATATTGAAATTGAAATGTAATTATTATAGAAATAATGATTTTAGTGAAAGAGTGTTCCACAGTAAGTATTAGATATAAGAACAGGAAATCTTGTGTTGAAATTATGTATGTATATGTAGGACGTCTAAATGCTTATTAAGCAAAAATTGTATTCACTCACATAGGTATGGATAGGTACTCTTCACAATATACAAATTTTATTAATACTTTAATTTTTGCAATATAAAAGTATTCTATATATAAACGACTATAATAAACGCTAACTACATGCTTTATTGTTAATCAGTTTGGCGAAAATGTATTAAAAACTATTAATATAACTATATTATTATTTGAAAATTCAGCTTTGCACAATCAACAGATGGAAATATAATAGCTAATTTTACCATAAGCATATACAATGCTTTAGATGAAGGAAAAAGCACCGTTACCATTGTTGTTGATTTTATTAGGGTTTAGAATATCACCATTATCACAAAGTTATTGAAATATTACAAAATTGGTGTTAAAGAAACTTTTATTAACTTATGAATGGCTTTTGTTAAAAGAGGTGCAGTACATACAGAGCGCCACGCGCGTAAGCAGATGCTTGAGAAAAAAACGTGGAATTTTTTGCATAAAATTCAACTTCGTAAATAAATTAAATATACTTACAGCATTAAATACCCAATTTTGTCAGATTTCAATTCTACTGGTTCATTAAACCTTATTAATTGTTACTTTAATTAATTCATTTATTCATTGACCACCCAAGTTCAGAAAGAAACTAATATTTTATGAATGAATTTAAAATTTCATACGAGTTAAAAAAAAAAAGAAATATCAAAGGGTTTCCTTAATAGCTATTATGCTACTAGTATGTAAAGAGATATTTCTTTTAATTAAGAGGATGTTGTAAATGTAAATTTACATCAATATACAAACAAGACTCTACACTCTAATTGCGTACATGGTCCGTGATAAAGTTGACTACGTAAGTATGGAAAAATTTGTATTTTTGAGATGACTAAAAAACTCTATTAGGGGTTCGTTTCTGCATGTCCAATAACCAAAAAATACATTTTGCCACATGTCATGTAATTACTGGTTTGGCGGGAATGTAAAATATAGTTGACGGTGATAACGAAAAACTGGTCAAACTCAAGATATCGAAAAACTTTATTAAGAAAAAGTGCTTAGAGTTCAACGGGCACCTCAAATTTTTCCTGTATTACTACACTCACATGCAAAAAAAGAAACGCAACAAGTCAATTTTTGGTAAAATTTGAGGTCTCATAATTTTTAGTTTTAATATTTTTTTTATCAAACTGTAAATTAAATGACTATAATAATTTCAACTTGCATATCCAGTCTTTTGTTAAATGCTGGCGTTATAGTCATTATGCAGGTTAATTAAAAGGTTGTTGTATAACACTAATTTTAAAACACCCTATGGAAAAATTTCGTAACCAAATTCTTTCAAAATACAAAGTTTTGTAAAGAACCATTATTTTCCTATATTTTATTTTTTAGTTCATGTCTAAAGTTGCATTGGTTCATTTTTAAGAGCAAAATGAACTTGATGTTTACTTTATGAAATGTTATTTTTTGACGAGATGACTGCTCGTTGTTGCCCTAATGTCAGTTTGACAGTTTAGGGATTAAGATTAGGCGAACATGCTGGCCAGTTCATTTTGTTAATACCGCCTTCCGCGAGGTATTGTTTACCACACATTGCTCTATGTGGCCGCGCATTATCCTGCATTAGGATAAAACCATCGCCGATAAATCCACTAGGATCGGTGCACCGTCAAGGAACTCAGTGCAGGCCTCTAGGGTTATTCCTGCCACACCATTACTGGACCTCCTCCATGGCTTAGACGGGGACTGAACGTACACTCTACAAATCTTTCTCCGGTCCTTCTCCTTACTATTTTCCGTCCATCTGGAGAATGTAAGCAGAATCTGGAATTCGTCAGCAACAAGAACAGTATTCCATTGCCCTAAGTTCCAATACTCGATGACGCGGAAGCAATTTAGGTCCAGTTGCTGGTCTGCAAGCTTTCAAACCAAAATCTTTTAATCTTCGTCGAACTGTCCATGCACTAACATTTGTACTTTGGGCCTCTTGGGGTTGATTCCTTGACTGCACTGATGTTAAATGACGATCCCGCGAAGTTCGTACCTACGTGAAGAAATCTGTCATCAATAGCAGTAGTTTTTCGTTTTTTGCCACTACCTGCTGTACGCTTATTTCTGCCAGTTTGTCTCTTTTGATGGTAGTACGATGAACATGAAGGATTCTTGCAACATATTCATAATTACGACCATCTTCAACAAGAGCAACAGCTTTTACGCAATTTTCCAGACTTAAAACCATAGTAGAAATATATTTCTACGTTGTTGCTCTAATGTCAGTTTGACAGTGATTTCTATATTCTATACAGGATGTTTCAAAAGTAAGCGTAAACCTTCTGGGGGCGTAATCCTCGGATAGAAATAAGACAAAAAGTTACTATCAACATGGGTTCGGAAATGCTTTTTGAGGAAGTTACGGCCCTTTAAATAGCGAATAAAAAAGGTTCTTATTTTATTGAATCTTTTAATTTTAATATTTACTAACTAGACTGGACCAAAATTAAATCACATGTCACAATGACAATCAGTATCAGTAAAACATCAAATTACTTGAAAACAATGCTCGTGTCTAACCCATTCCAGCCTGTCAGCGAAAGCTGTTTCAGCGGTAGCGCAAAAATATGGTTATGTGGTTAGACGGGTATTTGATTTATTTGAATGGCTGCAAATAATACTAACCTCAATCTTGAGTTTTTTTTATGTTTGTGACACAAATGACATTAATGATGATCAGATTGCACTGCACTTTAGCCTGTGAAAACTTCGATGTACATGTCTTCCATTTTATCAGACAACAAACGTCGTTTCCGACATAATATGCAGTTAACATAACCTCAAAATTGAATTCGCTGAAAATGTATCCAGCTTTTAAGCCCAAATTTATTTGGCTAAATTTTAGCAAAGCGGCTGTGTGAAGCGGATGCAAGAAGCGCTACCGTCTAAGTAAAAAATATACAGCGGCTTTAAGCGCTGAAGTGGGTTAGACGCAAGCAATGACAAACGTTTGTATGATCGAGTGTTGTATCTTTTTCATAATCAATTTTCTCGAAAACGATTCATTCTATCGGGATGAACTAAGAGTACCTTTTTTACGTATAAAACTTTGAAATTTTATAATTTTCAACGAAAACCTTAATAAACTGATATGAAAAAAAAATGGGGTTATTTTAGCCCTTAACCTTCCCGGTATGTGACGCCCCTGACCAAAATTTTTAAATTCTGAATTCAGCATCGAGTTCAGCGTCAAAACCGTCTTCAGGGTGCCCCATTCGAAGGGCCGTAACTTCCTCAGAAAGCATTTCCGGACCCATGTTGATAGGAACTTTTTGTCTTATTTTTATCCGAGGATTACGCCCCCAGAAGGTTTACGCTTACTTTTGAAACACCCTGTATATAGAATATAGAAATCACTGTCAAACTGACATTAGAGCAACAACGAGCAAAGCCACCTCGGCAAAAAATAACATATCTTAAAGTAAACTGTTGGTGACGAGCTCATTTTGCTCTTAAAAATGATCTAATGACATGAACTAAAAATCAAAATGTAGGAAAGGAATAGTTCTTATAAAAATTGGTATTTTTAAAGAATTTGGTTACGAAATTATTCCATAGGGTGTTTTAAAATTAGAGTTATACAACAACCTTTTTATTAACCCTAGATATATAATGACTAAAACGCCAGAATTTAACAAAAGATTGGATATGCAAGTTGAAATTAGTCATTTTATCTATAGTTTGCTAAAAAAAATTAAGAAAATTTAACTAAACATACAACAATAATTATGAGATGTCAAATTTGACCAAATATTAACTTGTGTTTTTTTGCAGATAAGTGTATAAAATGTCATTCTCTTTTTACTTGGAAATAGCTTTATTCAACTAGATTACATAAGTTTGTGTCAAACTGTTTGGAACCTAACTGACCATCATAGCTAAATTATGATCCATCTTGAAAATATGTTGAGCAAATACGAAATAATGAATTCGTTAACCCTAGGTACTTTGCATTTTCGATATGCCCTGTGGTTTTTTAATAAAGAAAAAACCACAAAACACAACAACCGATAATTACTTCGAGAAGTTATAAATATGTGAAAATTATACAAAAAGTGTTGATACCTAACGAGTCTAATTTTTCAAGTATGTAATGTTATGAGTTATAAATATAATGTTTTTATAAGTATGTACGAACAAGCAAAATTAAAACGAACGTAACATTACACAAATGTTTGTTGTGGAGTTAAAAGTTTTACATTAAAAAAATATTGAACAATGTTGTACAAAGTTACTTGTTCATTTGTAAAAAGTAAAAAGTTGTAAATATGAACTGACAGGAAAACCAGGATTTAATATCATATCTATTACCTATACTATAGTGTTGAAGATTTATCTGATCAAAGCTCGGATCAAAGTTAGTCGATAAAATAAATACACTAAGATGCCTACAGAACAAATATAAATGAATTACCTATTACGATTCTCTTATTTATTTATGTTTATACAGGGTGCTTCTAAATTTGTCACATTATAAATATTACTTTTGACCCAAATCAATTCTTGAAGGATATACAGTCTATTTTTTGGAGGAGGGTGAAATATATATATTTTTTTATAAAACTCTGTATATAAGTATAATAAATAGAAACACAGAATAAAAACTTGAATTTGAATCAAAAAAATATATATTTAATTCTAAAATAACATAAACACCCCACAGAAATTAGGCAAATCCACACCCAAAGGCTGTCCGGAAAGGGGCTATGAATTAGAAAAATGCAGACAAACATCCATTCCCACCGACATTGCCATCTGTCGGTGCCGGGTCTCGAACCCGGACATGATACATAGGCAGTGTGACCAGAGCCATGCCTGTCACTCATGTTCTAGCCCACTACGTCGATGGCGTAGTGGGTTGATAACATAACATTAAAAATACCCCTTGAACACGGATGCGAGTGTGACAATGAAAATATTGGCAACTTTTTATGGTTTTTGGAATGAATAATTTAAATAATTTTGAATTTATAGATTTTGTAATTATCTGTGGTTTTGGTCATGAAAATGCAAGTTGTGAATGCACAAAATACTAACGAAGTTCTTCAAATAGATATCATACTTTTCGAAGTGGATTTACTAGAATATATCAGCGATCGAAGGATCTTTATCTATCCTCTATAGTCTATCCAGAACTCAGTCATAAAGAATGTTCAGAAGTAATGAATGTTATGCAAAAAATGTAGTCGATGCTGTAGTTGATAATGCGTATTAAATCAAAATTTTTCTTTAAGGTTTGTGTGGAGGACATTATGATATTGTAGTAAATCCATTTTATTTTAAACCCTACAAGGACTTCAACTCGAATTTACCGCTAGGTGGATGCAATTTTATCCAGTTATTGCAGGGATTTATGATCGGCTGAAGCGATGGTATAAATAGATTTAATAATAATTTGCTACCATTGGCATACGAAATTGTTCTGCCAGCTTTTAGAATAAATTATTCAAAGTTGGTACGGTTCGTTTTTTACACTTTTGATAAATTACTTATTATTATGTCCCCGTTACTTCGATCCCACTTTGCCTAAATACTTTTTTTTTCTTTCTAAAATTATATTCTTCAAAATTTTCCATATAGTCGATATTGTTGAAATAGATGTTTCCTCTACATCTCTCTTTGATATATGCGTATAAAAGTATTCTATCATTGCTTTGAATTCTGCATTGCGGCTATACACCTGATTTATTCCGGGAACGCCACATTTTTTCGTTTAGTAAAGGATCTTTTTATGTTTGCAAACGAAATCAAAATGAATAATGTTTAGTTTTTTTACCACGACCACTTTTTCTGAAGTATTTTAAAAAGATGTAAATGCATTAAACGAGTTCCGCATAGCAAACGAGTATCAAAACATATAAATGTTGACCTATAACATATACATGGACTTTCATTAGAATAGTCTTTCTTTAATAGTAGGTACACGTTAATGATGTTGAAGATCTAAGAATAGATTTAGATAACTAATTATCTTTTGACTATATCATATTGAATAATGTAGTACAAACTACATTTAAGAATCTGTGCTTCCTGTTAAGGCCAACTGAAGAAAAATAAATCTTTTGTAAAATCATCGCATAATTCGTTGGTTCGTAATCATTGCTAGTTTAATTTGTGATCCAGCTTACAACTTCAGTTAACATTCCCACAGCCGATATCTCGGAAACTAAAAAATATTTTATTCTGTAAATGGTAATAGATTTTTATTGTTAATGCATGCCTTCTTTAAAAAGTACAGTTGACTATTATAACATTATCACCAGAGATGGCGCTGCAGTTTAAAAATATTTTTCATTCAAGGAAGCTTTGAAACATATGCCATTCGATTAAGAACTCAATTTTAAGCAATATTGTTCTTATTCGAAAATGCCAAATCTGCAGTAGGTAGTTCTTGAAATATTTTGTATTCATTGTCTAATTTTTTAGTGTTGTATTGTTTTATTAATTATTGCTGTAACTCTCTTAATAGTGGTTTCTGGATGTAGGTTCTTGATAACTAGTTGCCTGCTATAAGAGAATTATTTACTGGTGGTAATTTTTTTTTATTTTATTACTCCCAATTGTACACAAAATTACTTGTTGAGAAATTTTAATTAAAGTAATTGGAAAATTCCTGCTCGGCTCTTTCATATTCAGAATAATATCGCAATTCATTATTAAAAGAACATTTATTTCTCATTTACTAAATTTACTCAGGTTACAGTAACACTTAGAACTCACATGTTAATTTAAATTCAACTTTAATTACAATCACAAATCAAACTTCTACTTCACTGCTTTTAGCTGCCTTTATTTTTTTTAAACGTAACTGTATCTCAATAATATAAAAAGTATTCAAAACCTTCGTTGATTAACTCATTTTTAAATAAACTTAAACTTCACACTGCTTTAAAAGTCTCATACGTTATTACAGGAGATACCAAGATGAATTGAAATATATACTCGTAATATACCAATAAAATATTTCTTATTTTTAACTAACATAAAACACATTCGTCAGAAACTAATTTCGTTGTATTTTTATATACACTTGGGGGTTCTGTAAGGAGACATTTTTTTGTATTATACAGGGTGGTCCAGATTTTTGTACATTAATTTTGAGAGGTGATAGAAAATCGCAAAATAAGGGGACTTTTCTTAATAAACATACCTCGAAAAATGCACCATAACTTAGATACAGGGTGTTGAAGTTTCATTAAAAAAAGCTTTATAATTTAATATCTAAGGAGAGACAAAAGTCATCCTTTTAAAATTTTGCACACTGCCTTTCTACGTAAATCTGCATCTACGCTTCAAGTCAAAAATAGTAACAGAAAGCCATTGGCGTAGATACGGGGGTTACATATCCCCTTTCTAGAAATATGTAGTACGCCACTGGATATTTTTGAAAAATTATTAAACTGCTTAATTGCCTATGGAATTCTGAAGAAAAATGTGTTCTTGTAAAATTTTGATAGAGCAAGCCGTTTCCGATTTATTCGTCAAGTTTGCCATCAATTACGCGAAAATCGACATCAAATATTGGCGGAAATCACTCCATTTCCAGAAGATGTCAAAAGTGTATTGAAGCCGAAGGATGGCACTTTGAAAACTGTTTGTAAATACATATGTGAATTGCCTTCGTTCTATTTTTTGTCAATTTTTTAATAAATATCAATAAAACATATTTTTGAATCATGTTTGGAGGGCTATTATATCCTTTATTATGCCTGAACAAAAGTGTTTAACCGTAAATAAATCGGAAACGGTTTGTTCTATCAAAATTTTACAAGAACACATTTTTCTTCAGAATGCCATAGGCGATTAAGCAGTTTAACAATTTTTTAAAAAATATCCAGTGGCGTACCAGATATTTCTAGAAAGGGGATATGTAACCCCTGTATCTGCGCCAATGACTTTCTGTTACTATTTTTTACTTGAAGCGTAGATGCAGATTTATGTAGAAAGGCAGTGTGCAAAATTTGAAAAGGATGACTTTTGTCTCTCCTTAGATATTAAATTATAAAGCTTTTTTTAATGAAACTTCAACACCCTGTATCTAAGTTATGGTGCATTTTTCGAGGTATGTTTATTAAGAAAAGTCCCCTTGTTTTGCGATTTTCTATCACCTCTCAAAATTAATGTACAAAAATCTGGACCACCCTGTATACAGTTTTAATAATAACAGGCTGTAACAATTTTTCGCAAATCATTTAGGTCACGCACCAGTGACTGCAGTTGTTAGTTTGCTTTTATGTAATGCAGGTCAAGGGCGATGAACAAGGCAAAATCAACAGTACATTACAGTCCATTAACCAAATCTCATGACTGATATGCGTTATTAATTACTGTTAATATACTACATAGAAGAATTAATATTAAATAATTACATATTCCTTAAATTTTTAATGTATTTTGTGTCCATCGATCTTCCCCTCTAATAACTCCTGAAAAGAGCCGAGATACTCGCACGTGATAAAAACAGGGCCAAGTTAGAAGAAGAGTGCTTTTTGATGGAAAAACGCATCGTGATAAATATCAAATAAAAAATCTCAAATAACTGATTACGAAATAATGAAGATGATGAAAATATTGATCACAGTAGATTAATTGTTTAATGATGGTTAACTGGTTAAACTTAGCATCTTCCTAACATACTGTTAGGAGATTATGGAATTCATACCTTACTGTTTGAAATATTTCGAAAGACAGGGCTCCACAATTCTTCATTCTTCATTAGTTCATTTATTGCCTTAGTTCCTTAGTTCTTCAATTAAAAAGATGATAACGAATTTAAATAGTTGTTAGTAATGGTATAGCCAGATGTATTTGTGGTTCCTTATGTCGAATGTGAATCGTAATACTATGATATATGCTATTGACTATGTAATTAATAATAAGGAACTAATTCGTTGAAGGTGTTTTATTGTTTTATATTATGTTCAATTGTACCTGAAAAATGAAAAATCTACAAAGTGCTTTTAAATTTAGGCTTGGATTTTTAAGAACGGGGTAATTTTGTCCACTTTTTGGTTTATTAACTATAACTCAAAAACTATGCATTTTTAGTATATACCTACACATACGATTTTTTGTGGAGAATTAAATTTCCTATCGAAATGGCACTTTATAAAGTCAAAGAACTTTGTTTTCAACAAAATAAGCCAAAAAACCTATTCAATTTTTTTTTAATATATACATTTATTAGCATTCAGAATACAATGTAATTATATGATCTAATTTGATCTGTTAAGTACTACGTATAGTAGGTTCTAAATATGACGTGATCAGGCCCCTTTCATCGACGGGTCCTTTACAACCATTTACTAGGTGAGATAGCCAATGTCGCTTTAATCTTCTGTTATTGTGTTCCTCTAGTAGCGGGTGTAACAAGGTGTTGTCATGGTTTGCCAGTTTTCCATGTGAAGTCAACTACAAATGGCACGTCCAGATCGTCATGAAGAGTTTGGTTTGTTACGTACGAGAGCGCATCAGTGATCATCCGTAGAATTTTTGACAGGCAACGTTAGATTATTGACAGGTTGGATTTACTTGCACAGCCCCACAGCTCTGCTCCGTAGGTCTAAATTGGTTTGATAACTGATTTATAAATTTTTTATAAACAGCTTTAAATTAGTATAACATTAAAGTTTTTTTATATCTATAAGATCATGTGAATAACAAAATTTTTTAACAAATACCTTTATCATTATCATTGATAAACCGAAAATAATTTTTCTGTTAAATAAAAATAATTTTTGCTTGTAAAAATTAAAAATAACATGGTATAAAAGTAAAAAGTGGTAAAAGTAGGTAATTTTGAACGACTGTATTTCAGCCAATTTTTATCAAAAATACTCATATCGGGCACCATTTTGACGGGAATTACGTCGACTTCCTTTTTTGTGAACCAATGACTATACCTAAATCCACTCAGAAAAAAGTTATACACAAAAATTTAAAAAAAAATGTTTATTTTAAATATTTTTTTTTGACTTATTTTGTTGAAAAAAATTAGTTTAAAGTGCCATTTCGATAGGAAATTCTACAAAAAATCGTATGTGCGTATACTAAAAATGTATAGTTTTTGAGTTAAGTAGGTATAGTTAAAAAACTAAAAAGTGCACAAATTTATTTCGTTCTCAAAAATCCACGACTTAATTTAGTAGCACTTTGTGGATTTATCATTTTTCGGATACAATCGTTCGAAAACATTCATTTTCGTTGCAAAAAAATATATCTTTTGCAACGCCCCAGCACGCGAGCGCTCTCTAATTGGTCGCTTATAATTCGTCAAATACGAATATTACTTAGTCATTTAACTGGCATATGCGAACTAATCGTTCTCTTTTTTCTGTTACTGACTCCTAGTCTATATTAGTTTTCGTGATCAACGCAGTCAAACCCCTGCTTAAGTTACAAAAAATATCAGTTGTATATTCAGTTATTCAGTATTCACCTGCTTCAACATTAATTGCTCGTAGAAATACTTTATTGCTTTAAGAATTGGTTTGTTATTTCAATTTAAAAATATTATAACATAATACGTATAGTAGGTGTGAACCATAGAGATAGAATATAAGGATATGCTATACGATATAAATAGGTAAGGAAATAACGGTACTACTGGGCGGAGCTTATTGTAGTAGCAATATGGCGGCTTTAACAGAGTTGGATTAAGCGCGTTCTCACGATTCGATTTTAGTTGGTAAACTTTCAACTTTCGTAATCAACTAAATTCGGTGCAGTTTTTGGTTCTTTTTAGACAAGATATTTAATCTAGTGAAACTAGTTTTATGGGGCTTATAGGTCTCTTTGAAAGAAAACTGTACTATTAGTTCAATAGTACCAATTCCTACAGCTTCTTAATTGGGTGAATATGGAAAGTACAACAATAGGCAAATAAGTAAATTTATCTTTAATTTATATACCCATGTTATACATTGTTTCAGAATACATAAATATACAGTACCCCAAGAAAAATTATAGCCAAATTGGAAACAAAGACGGGATGATCGTGCGTAAAGCGTAAAGTGTGTATTAAATAGAGAAAACGATCAGTGAATGTGTAACGCCCACATTCCTTCGAAGTGGTACGTACCAATCAGAAGATTTTCTCCAGGGCTATATTGAATAACTGACACGTCAGCGCATCTTCCTGTCGCAGTCCTTTGTGTATTTCGAACGGTTCCTATATTATGTCGTTCTGAAGTTTAACTGCGGACGTGGTATCAACCATGGTCATTTTATTCAGACAAGTTAGCTTCATTGGTACTCCGAGTTCGTTCATAACATCGTGCAACATCGACCTAAGAATGTTATCATACGCTGCTTTAAAGTAGATGACAAGTGGTGCATACCAGTGTTATAGCAATGTCAAATTCTCTGGATTTTTCTCGGTTTTGATGCAAAGTGAACATTTGGTTGGTAGTTGAGCGACCTGGTCTGAATCCTGACTGATATTCTCCGAGGTGGGCTTCAGAGAATGGTTTCAGTGTTTCATTTGGGTTGGTCCTCCGGCCAGCAGCTCTTGAAAATGTTCTGTCCATCCAAATAGAATATATTTTTTATTGCTTATTAAGTTTCCTCCTTTGACTCTGACTCTTCAGATATTAGTTCTTGGTTTAAAAACCTTTCTTGTCGCATTTCTCTTCTCTTCTAAGATGCTTGTATTTGTCTACCGCCGCCCTTTGTCCTACGCTGTAGCATGTATAAAGTACACTACAAATAATAGCATTTATATACCATAATTTTGTAGGTACGGTTCTGTTTATTGTTTATACTAACTTATGAAATGTTATTCCCGACATCTTTTTATCCACGTCGTCTCTGCTACAGCAGCTACGCACAGCACAAGACAAACTAACAAAAAATACTTAGACAGCTCTCAAAACACAAATGAAATGCTAAATATTGCTCAGCATAAACTGACAACAAATGACACTACAGTTTGACATTTTTGACAAAAAAGTAGTAGCAATATGGCGGACATGAAACCACTTTTGCCACGTGATGCCGTCTCCCTATTATATTCTATCTCTATGGGCCGGTTTTTCAATGTTGAGTTAACTCTAACTAAAGGATAATATCCAAGGAGACCATTGTTACAATAATTGTTTCCTTGGATATTATCCTTTAGTTAGAGTTAACTCAACATTGAAAAACCGGCCCTATGGTGTGAACAAAAGAATTAGCAAGTAGGTAAGTAGGAATGGATTGCCAGTTTGTGGACTTGCACCTTTCTTTAAAAAGCTACATTAACTGACGCCAATATTTAACACTCTAATAAATTAGCGTAAATTCTAGCTTGGTTAATGTAATATAACAACTTTTATTTAGGAATATTGAAAATAATAGTAAATAGGTTGTGTATTCACGCTTGTGGGCAATTTTTTCCATTGCGCAAAGGAATAATATGGAGAATAATAATATTGTGTTTTATTGCCAATAGCTTCAGAATTGTCATCTATTTTTAGTGGTACGGGAAAGCAAAATTGCAAATTCTGAAGTCTATTGGCAAAAAATACAGTTCTAAAATCTTCAAATCTGCTCTGTTTGTTGCTACTCTTTGTTATTCTTCACGCAATGATTTTAGTCTTTCAGTTTGTCCCACGTACGCTCCCTTGTTATAAACCCAAGTTTCTATCATACATTAATAATAACTTTTTTAAGAATCAAAGTCAATCCAATTCAGACTATGATATTCAAAACAAGCGGAAGCTATTTTATATCGTTATCTAATGTTTGTTTTGAGTGTTCTTATTTGTTTTTTAAACATACCAGTACCTAATTTAAAATCCTACTTCCTCCCCGAAAACAGATTAGGCACATATAAATTTGTAACTAAGCAATTTGAACAGCTATAACTAAGCGAGTTAATTTTTCCATTGCAGTTACTAAACTATGTTCAAAGTGAAATAAATTAGAGAATCTCAGGAAATTAATATTAGAATAATGACTCATTTAATGCTTAAACTTAACTGCGTAACCCTACGTTTATCGGATATACTGGAGGCGATTCAAAAATTAAAACAGATATCTCTATGGGGAGATATATTATGCGTAACTGTTAACTTCGGATTTTGACTCTGATGTAAAATTTAATGTAATGAAGAAGGAAATTGAGAGTTTGTGATGAAAATCGAATGAGATTGTGGTTATCTCTATTGTATCTTACTTTTAATTAATTATTAAATGGTACCTAGTAATTTATTAGAATAAAATTAAAGTAAAATAATATTTAGTGCATTTGTTATGGTAAATCATTCCATCACTTTTGAAAGTGAAACGGGACGAAAAGTATAAACTTTTCAGCAACCAAAATGAAAACTTGAAAATGTACTTAACCATAATACGTAATGATTTGAATAATACATATTAATGTACTAACTACATACAACTAATTGAATTGAAAGGGGTATTTTACGGGAATTATAGTCTATGCAGTATCTAATCAGCAGCTGCAGCACATTTCCTTACAGCCATACGATGCATCATATCAGGATAATTTGACATGTTGAAACACATTTTTTTTTCCAGATTGAGGCGAATAATCAAAATAACAAATTATTTTCAATAAGTCGTGTCTCAAAATAATTTAGTTCATCTTCAGGACGCAACTTTTAGAAAAAGGAAGAAAAATTATTTCTGCACTTTGATAGTATTGATAATGATATTGATCTTCCTTTTTTCTTATTAAAACTGTCATTGTGAAGATTAAATGAATTATTTCATAACGTCGACTTTGTTAAGAACCAGTTTGTTGTTTTGATTATTGATCTCAACCCCTCCTAAATCTGAAGAAAAAAATACATAACAAATTACTACATTCATTTAAATAATCAAGGGAAAAATGGATAAATGATTCTTTCTCAATTAGGACAAATTTGTACCAATATAATCTCTGTTTATAAAATAGCAAAAAATAGACATGCAGCTTTAACTAGAGATACAGAAAAACAATATTATCAAAATAAAATATTTAGTCTGAGAACCCAGCACGTGCAGCTTGGAAAGTTCTAGCAGAAATTTCTAATAAACAGAAAATCAAAAATAATATAAACATAAAATTATGAAAAAATAACAGAAAATTCTAAGGAAGTTGCTTCACTTTTAATTCTTTTTTCATTGAAGCTCCAAAAGAGTATTGTTGAGAAAATCCCGACTCCTGGCAATATAATATCAAATAAGTAACATAAAAATAAATCATGCTATTCTTCTCAAACCTTCCACTGAAGATGAATTGTTATATCTATTAAAAAATAAATTAAAAAATAAAAAGTCTGCAGGGCCAGATGAGGTTCGAACGTTTTTAATTACACGTGTATTACAATTTGTAATAGGACCAATAACGTACCTAGTGATTTTATCTTTTATAATTGGTACTTTTTCCGACTTATTAAAGGAAGGAAAAGTGGTACCAATTAAAAAGAGACTACGGAAACTATAGACCGGTTACTGTCTCGTTTGCCTTTTCAAAAGTCTTCGAGTATGCTTATGTAAGATCGATTGACATAATCAACAGGGTTTTCGTTCTTTCCACCATTATTACTATGAATTCTTTTTTAGTAAAGTCATTAGACGTATTGACACAGGCGAAAGCCCTGCTGAGAATTTTTGTAACCTTAGTAGGGCATTTGACTGCGTAAATCATAAAATTTTACTAAATAAATTTTATGATTACGGCTACGTTCCTTCCTTAAATTGCGTACACAATATATTTCATAAAATATACTAGTCAAAATTCTGTGAAAAGATAAATTCTAGCTCTTGCTTAGTTGAAATGGGTGTACCGCAAGGTTTAGTTCGGGGCCCTGTACTTTTTATTTTATATATTAACTCACTTGAGTCAGTGTTAGGAAAAACTTTCTTTACATGTACGCTGATGATTTGTCTTTAATTGTTTCGAACAAATCATCTGAGAGCCTGAGTAATAATCCGCAAAACTCTGGAGAATGTTTGTAAGTTGTTTCATCAGAACTATTTATATTTTAACACTGATAAAACGCAAATTATTAGAGTTGATAATAGTCAAAAAAAAGTGTGACAATACATGTATAGCAATAAAATATTAATAATTCCTGTTCTTGACAGTGCTGCTGCAAATAGTATTAGTTTTAGCAATAGATTTGGACAAATGTCTCAATAATTGTAAAGTCCACTGCATAATTTGGTTTCTACACTGAGCTCAATAAATTTATTTCAAATATGAAAGAAATTTTAACGAAACAGCAGTTAATAAACTTTATTATGCACAGGTAGATTCGCGACTACGATATGATGTCTGCTTCCGTGGTGACTCCACCTTATGACATGCCGTTTTTATATCAAAAACGTATTCTACGCAATATTACCCGAATCAAGATAGCATTTGACCTAGACAGAAATAATATAAAGCTGATTTTTGGTAGAGATCATGCCTGAGGGCTAAATTGCAACATACTAAAAGTCCTGGAGAATCCTCCTTCCGCAACCCCCTTTTTTCGCCCCCCAAACCCCCCCCTTTTAATATTTTGGTGATTTTCTCGAAAACTATCAACTTTACGTAAAAATGTCAAGTGAGCATTTTTGACGAATCGCAATCCATATTCAGTAGTACATGGCACCCACCAGTGGTGTATCAAATGAAGGGTTACTTTTAAAAAATATACTTTTTGCTATTTATTCTCAGTTTTTTGATCTAAGCATAATTTTTTTAGAACAAACATATTTTTCTCTAAAACGACCATTAAAAGGTGGTCTACTTGCGAATCTTTTAGAAGTTCATCGCAATTACTTCAGCCAAAAAAAGTTAAAAGTTTATTCGAGACTTCTCAGCTTTACGTAAATCTGGAGCAAATTAATTTTTACTACCATTATTAGGCCAGTCAATATCGACACAAGGAAAGGCAAACATCGCAAACGAGCATGTATCTATTTATTTATTTATTTATTATACGGCTAAGCCATTTTGCAATTTACAAATAAGTAGATAGAACAAATTACATAAATCAGAAACAAGATAACAGCTAAAATATTACAATAAAATTAAAATAAACAAAATTAAGTTATAAGATTAGTTTATATATATTATATAACATGAGATTTGACATGAGATTTTACTTGGTTTTTAAATGAATACAGTGAGGAGTCAAGGAGCTCTATATTTTTATGAAATGAGTTTGCTGTTCGTAGTAATCTGCTAATAGGCTCATTTTGACCATAATTTGTTTGATGAAACGGTATTTTAAAGAGTTCTGAGTTTCTTGTTCTTTGTTCTACGATCGTTTAGATTAAAGTTAATCAATTGAAGTATCTCAGGGCAGTTCATATTACCATTAATCATTTTATGTAAAAAGCATAAGTCAAGGACTACCCTTCTATGCTCTAGTGAAAGAAGGTTTAACTCGCGCAAGATATCACTATGGCAATATTCGCCCCTCAGATGACCCATCTTAAATGCACATTGTCTAAGAAATTTTGATTCAACTTTCTCAATGGATATTTTATCAACAACATAAACAGGATTCCATATCACACTGCCATACTCGAGTATACTCCTTACCAATGAAGAATAGAGTAATTTATATATATCGATAGAGAAGAAAGAGGAGTCCCTATTGATACCACCTAGTACTTTTAGTGCTTGTGATGTGATTTTTGAGATATGGGGTTTGAATGACATCTACGATTGTTTTATATATTATTAGGACCCCTGAGAGTAGTTTATACCCAAGTTTGCAACCCCGAAAACCCTGTGCTACTCCCGTGGTGTTCGAAAAACTGCGAAATTCTGACACTTGTTGCATTTTTTTTTAAATAATAACTTAAGGAAGCGTTTTTCGGGTATCTTCATTCTATACTTTGTAAAGAAAACTAAATTTGCTACAATTTTAGCCCAACCACAGCTCTCTAGGTCCATTGGTTGCGGAGTTACAGCCAGTGAAAGATGGGCAATTTTTTCTAAAAAGTGAAAATTTATCGGTAGGGTCATTTTCTAAGACACGTACCGACTAAACTAATGCTCCTAGAGAAAAGTCATGAAAATGAATTTGTAGATAATTGAATTAGCTTCAATTTGATCCCAAAATTGTGCCTCTAGGCCTCATAGTTTCCTCAATAAGGAAACAATAGTATAACATCGGATTTTGGGAAAACATTGTACTGAATAATGTTTCTTTAAAAAAACGTACAAGAATTTGTATTTAACATTTCTCGTCGTTCGACAAAGTTTTCATCATTGGAGAGGACGTCGACCTACTGGTCCTTCTCAACGGCTTAAGCTCTCTACATACAAACGTGTACTTTCAGAAAGGCGGCAGAGATGGGTCAGAGTGCGCCCAATATCCAGCAAATTCCTTCACATGTGGAGAAATGCAAGTACCACAGACGGTTTTGTTCCTGCATGCCATCAGTGGGTGCGACACCACCTCTACCCTTTTCTGGCAAGGCAAGATGAAGTGGTGCAACGTATTCAAAAGAAAACCCACTGGATAGACCTCGCCAGCATTTTTCTTGATCCAAACTCCAACCAGGAAGAAGTAGGAAATGCTGGCGAGAAAATCTTGATGAACCTCTACGGAGAAGACGAGGGAACGCTGAACACCCTGCGATACTCAGCATTTGTAAAATTGGCCGCCTCCCCCCCACCACAGAGGCTGCAAAATAACATTTTTGGAGGAGCTATCACCAGGTGCAAAAATGGTTGGGGGTCAACAAAAACCCGTGTGTCTGGGGATGTGCTACCAGCGAACAAGGTCTCATGCCAGTCACAATGTGCGCAGAGCCCTCTCCTCAAACCCTGCTTAAAATGGTGGCTTGCAAATCAAGAAAGGGTGCTTAGGGCCGTGTACTTGCAGAAAGGCAGGGCCCAAGTGCTCTATCCTATGTTCCTTTTGCCAAGGGCGAAGTTGCAGCAACGCCGCCCCCATCGTCCTGGACGAGGAGGACGAGGATGTGGATGACCAACAACATATGACGACTCACCTCCAGAAACCCTCGTCTCTCCAACCCCTCCCTCTCCCACTAATCCAGACTGGATGAGACCCGGACCTTCGAAGTATTTAAACTACTGAGGTGTTTGTGCTTGACAGTGTAAATAGTATTTTATAGTTTACATTTATGTTTACGTTGTTTATTTTATGTTTACGTTATGTTACATTCAATTGTTTATTTTATGTTTACCTTATGTACGTATAAATTAAACAGCAGTTTCAATATTTTTGGTTCTGGGGGGTCGTTCTATACATCAATGGATTTGCAATTTTATCACCTACAAAAATATTGGTAACGATATTTTTCGCCAAGCTTATAGTTTTTGGTTAAAATCAGTAAATTCGACGTGTCCTTCAAGAAATTTCAATTAATCTCGGGGCAGACTTTCTTTTGATACGCCACTGGTGTGTACCACGTGGTACTATAGGGGCTCGCAATACGTCTTTGGAAGGGAAATTTTGTCAGCTTCAAAAATGCTCACTTGACATTTTTCCTTAAAGTGGATAGTTTTCGAGAAAATCACCAAAATATTAAAAGGGGGGGTTTGGGGGGCGAAAAAAGGGGGTTGCGGAAGGAGGATTCTTCAGGACTTTTAGTATATTACTATTTAGCCCTCAATTATGATCTGTACCAAGAATTAGCTTTATATTATTTTTGTCTAGGTTTACCCAAAATTTGAACTATCTTGACTCGGGTATATAGCGAGTTTGCCTAGTATCATTGTATGCACACCTGCAGAAACGTTTTTGTAGATTTTAATCTTCTTACATTTACTTCTTTATTTGTATTTAAAATGAGTATGTACTTGTGTAAAAATAAAAATAAGTTTTATCTTAATAAAGATATACCTACACAGTATAAATGATAAAAGTGTACCATTTTCTAAATTGTTAGTCACAAATAAATTACCAAACTGTTTAGGATTGAAAATTTTTAATAATCTGCCTGATATTGTTTTCTGTTTTTTAAATTTTATTGTTTTTTGTTTTCTCTACTACTGACTATTAATTGTTATACGATTTGTAACTGTTGTAAATTAATTTTCAATTCTGAATTTGTGATAAAAAAATATAATATTGGCCTTTTGTGAATTTCAAAAAAATATTTTAATCATATTTGAAATTTCATTTAAATATTTTAAAATTCATTGAACTTAATTCTGGGAATCACGCCAAATTCTAAAAAATAAATAGAAATGAGAAAATTGCCAAAATATGTCAAGATAAAAGTGTAGTATCAAATTTATTATTTATATTATTTTATCTTGACATATTTTGGCAATTTTCTCATTTCTATGTATTTTTTAGAATTTGGCGTGATTCCCAGAATTAAGTTCAATCAATATTAACTATCCGCCACAAACAAACTACAAACAATATTTTAAAATTATTTGTGATATTTTTCAATACTTATTAAAAAATCAGAATTTTAATTATTTCGAATTCTATGTATCTGATTATTTTAAAAATTTCTAAATATTAAAAAATTAGAATATTTAACAAAAAAACCTTTACTCAACGAACATGAGGAAAGCTATAGGTACTGATTAAAGGTAGCTGAGGTGAAGTCTAAAAGTAGTTGACTCTAAGTACCTACTTGTATGCATTTTTACATGCATGTATTACAAATAATTATTTATTTATTCTAGCTTTGCAAGGTTAAAGCAATACTTCATTTTTGATGGAACTATGAAGATATTGTGGTCTCTAGTAGCCGAAATACTCAATATGGAGGATTCTACCCGTGGAGACTTTTGTTCAGGGTGACAAAGGCTACAACATCTAAAAAATCCAGACAATTTCGCTGAAACCCAATTTCCATAAGATTATGGCGGGGTTCTTTTAAATTGAAAAACTATATCAGTAAAGACCAAGGAGGTTCGAACATGGGTATTAGTTTGCGCGATTTACTTGCGCCCGTTGTAGGCAAGCGGACACAGTGGCACAGAATTAATAACAATCAGAATACTATCTCCTATTGGCGAGAAAAGTTCGCGCACCGTCTTCGCGTATGTTAGTCCGCCATGTTCTTAAGAAGAGAATGTTCCAGGCCAGTATTAGCCGACAGTACGCCGCTAGTATAATTTTTATACAACTAGTGTTCGCAAGCCTCTAGACAATTTCATCAATCTATAATCAGTTATTTAAGTGTTTGGTGTAATAAAAGTGGTGGTAGAGTGAACCAATTCGACTGTGAATTAATTTTAGGAAAATATTTTTCATCGGTAATAGTGTTTCCTAAATAGCAAAACCCTTATATCTATTGCGTATGAGTTGAATTGAAGTGCTTATGAAAAAAAATAATGCTTAATGGATGAAATAATACAACCATATAAGACTGTTTATGAAAGAGCTACAAATTATTCAAGTAAGGCCCTGAACGTTTTGACTAAGAATATGGCCGATGTATATAGGAGGTCACCGAATCTGGCTACAAATGATAAAAGGTGCCGCCTTTGAGTTTGGGTTCTGATTGTTATTAATTCTGTGACAGTGGTGGGAATCGTGGATCTCCGCGCTGTAGCCGATGGCTCTCGCGTCTACTATTCCTTGTTCGGATTCTTTTATATTACACCTGCAACACTTGTGGTGCAGTGACAATTAATTTTATGTTGTAGAATCACATTTATGTTGCGAGAAAACAAACAATGGAAATATTTAAATCTGTTTTGAGATTTTTTTAAAATTACAATAATTAATTCTATCTAGGATGAATTATTGAATTTAGAAAAATTTCGAAACGTTGATCCAGAATACGTAAATCAAATTTCTTTCAGACATGAGTTCTACATCCCAACACGGTTAATGAGATACTAACAACAGTCTGCTGACTGCTGAGCCTGAGCAGTGAGTGGCCATAGCGCACTGCCGGCTGCCGCGCCCTTCTAATGTACAAATTTTGAACTGAAGCGAGTTGTCGGCCACTCGTATATTCGTCCCAATCACCGTCATGATATAAATAAAACTAATGTGGTGACTATCTTTGGGTTAACTTGTAGTATAAATAGGGAAAAATTCAATCGAATTTAGCTGTTTCTGACAAACAAAATGTTGATTTTCCATATAGGTAATTAACACTGTGTATTTCATATACATATCTATAGCGTACTTTGAAACAAATATTCACAATAGAGAATTATTATAGGTACCTGTTGTATATGTTTGGGCATTTTCAATGGATATTGTAAGCATATTTTCCAATTTTCGTCGTCATGTTCATTACGTACATCTGTTTATTATATACAAATAATACAAAAAAGTACATTTATGTGTAAGCATATATACACACAAAATGCATAGGTACAATAAACTTTTTGCACAAAATGGTTTTTATAGTGCTTGTAAATTTTGTACGCTAGATGTCACTGGAAAGCCAAAACTATCGAAAATTCAATTTCTCGATATATTTTTAATATAAGTGAAACTCAAAATGGCGAAGACATTAACAGAAATACTTTTATTTAAATGTAATTCGCACTTATTCCTTGTTTGTTCTCGAAATATTTTTTGGTCAGAATAATTAATTATTGTAATAGTCATTGCGAGTAAAATGAACTCAAGTTTGCTATATTATTCCAATACGTAATCTTGATGATACAGCCATGTATGCAGCTTAGATAGCCAAGACTATAAGGTATTGTTATTTTTGGACAAATTTTTAAGAGATAAAATTAAAAATTCGAAAGTACTAAAAATACTGCAGTGTTTAAAATGTAGTTGGTACTTATAACGCTTTTGTTCTTGAAATATTCTTTATTAAGAATAACTAATATTCATTGTGAATAAATGAGCTAAAGTTTGTTATATTCCATTACGTTATTTTGAGGATACAGTCATTTAAGTTTAAGGGACTTTATTGTAAAAGAAAAACTGGAATTAGGTATTTATTTTGTCTGTTGCTTTTTTAATAATCATCCAATTTGTATATAACAGATGTCATTGTATAACAACGATTAATGGTAAACATATAAAAAATAATGTAAAAAATCTATTGTCACTTATACAATACACATTTTCCTTTCGAAATATTTTTTGTTCGGTAATTAAATTACTCTATAAATTAAATTACTAATAAAAAAGTTCAAAGGTAGTAAAAACTTTTGCTCACATTGTACGAGTTTAATTACATGTACTTAATTATACACTAAATAATTTTATATTTTACTTTTCCATTTAATAATATATTTAGGTAAATACGACTTATGAATACGAATTAAATTGTACTTCAATGCCTGATTGGTATCAACCATTTAATAAAGAATTAATTGAGCTTTCCCCATTTTTGCGCATATCAGTTCAAATTAAGTGATTTCTTTAAATTAATTTTATATAGATAAAAAGGAAAGGTCCCTAATGTACCTATTATACATATTTAGTTTTATTTTAGAAAGTTACACTATATACAAGTTATTACACCAATACGCAATCAACTATATTTATGGACGCATATAGCCGTATATTATAGACTTCACCGAATCAAAGGATTGCAAACTCTATTGTTTCTAGGGCAAAATCCTCTGAAGCATGCTTAGCTGACCTCTTAACTTTGCTTTGTCTGCCATATTCCTAACGATAAGTTCACAAATGAACAAACCTTTTATAATTTTTAGAGTTGTAGAACATTTTAAATTTTCCAAGAGGAAGATTCATACAACGCCCAACTTTTCTCGCAGCTTTTACATTATAATCTGAAACTAAAATCTTAATGGACTAAATTTGTATTCAAGGCATTACCAATGTTTGCTTAACTTGTATAAGACACTATTTTATTTATGACGATCTTAAACGGATTATAAAACTCCACGGTGTCGGTGTCATCGTATTTTTCTTTTCAGTGCCCATAAGACTAGTCTCATTACTCAATGCTGTAAATCAACTGTACTCAGTTTTATTAATACATAATTATATGCTTTCTTTACTTGACTATGTGTGAGATGGCAAACCATATTTTTTCGCAAATGGTAAATTTGTCTATTACTAAGTAGGATATACGAATTTTCCACGTTTAGACTTTTTATTAAAATTAAGGCATCTTTTGGCTGTTTCATCATGCAAAATTTTATATTAGTCGAGATATACTGCAGGATTCAATTTTGAGTCCTTCTCTGTCCCATTTACATGTCTATTCCTATTCTGAATTTTAGCATTGCCAGCATTACTCTTATTCCGATGAAACTCAACTGCAACTCTCATTCGAATATCTTGAATAACAAGAATCTGAAAAGTCAAACTGCATCTCTCATTCGAATATCTTGATATTCAACAAGAATCTGGAAAGTCAAATCAAGATATACACTAACTGTGAACGTTATATTCATCGCAGAGAGTCGAATTATTACAGTATTTTCATAAATAATTGTATCTTTTAAAATAATTCTTATAAGGAGTGTTGTTTTCCCCGATAATGTTAACTTGGTTGTAGAACTATGCTTTGGCATTTCGGAGGCTTTCGTTCAGCTGATGATTTGAATGAAGTCATATACAAAAAACTGTATAATTATGTATTAAATAAAAGGGCACAAAAATATGTTTATGGACTACATAAAAAATAATAACTTAAAATAAACAAAATCAACTCTTCATAACAGATGTAAAATAACTCAGTTGTTTGCAACAAAGAAACGTGATCATAAAAAATGTAAATTTCATCTTCGCGCAAGGCGCGAAGGAGTAGTAAACATTGGGTTCAAATATATGGCTAGAAGTAATAAAATAAAAGTGACGGCAACCGCAGAATCACAGTTTGTCGAATATCTTATCTGATCCCATTTTGCTGAGGGTCTCATGTGTTGTTATTTTAATAATAAATTTTATATCCTAGCTAAATTTATAAACCATTTATGATTTCAACTGGCATTTCTTTTATGTTGCAGGTGACAACGTAGATGCAATTTTAATGAGGAAATCATGTGCCATGTGTGTAGCAAGTCAACTCGTTTTACTTCTAATTGCCACATTTGCAGCCGCAATGCGATAGAAATTCGAAGACAAGTTAGACACTTTTATGAAGCAAACTTATGTGACTGTGCATAATGTCAAAGTGATATAAACTAATATAATTTGTATACAGTAATGGTAATATTGGTAATACTATGATTTCAAAAGACTCTCCTTCCTGAAAATAAAAATGAAATAGCAAGCGCCCATCTTTATGATTGGTTTTATTTTTAAGTTTATGTTTAAGGCGAAATAAATGTACCTATGTCTAAATACTATACCTCGCGGGACTACAACCTTTCAAATTGGATGAGAATATAAATTGATTGTTCGCTCTAGTTATATTTGGTAAACCACTAGAAAGAAAACTGTTTTTTGGAGATTTACTAGGAAAAGTCTATCTTCATAAAAATTTTACTTTCTTATACCTTTCGAATACTTATTCAAATTTTGAATATGAAATGAATTTCAAATTTCATGTTTTAGGTTAGGTGGTCGTGGAAGGGCAAATAATTTGTTCGTTTGGTGATTTAAAAAATATATATTCATTTGTTGAAATCTTTATACCGGGTGACAATGAATTCATTTTACAAGGCGCCATCCAATAGTTTTTTAAGTTAGAAATTTGATATTCATCTTCAGTATATAATTCACTTAGGCTCATATTTTCCATCACTTCAGGTTTATAAATGACTTTATTTAGGCTTTACACAAGCATAATAACAAAAACCTATCCAATTTGACTTCAGGTTCTTTCGGAAGTAGCTTTAAGTCAAGACTTGTAAATAGAACCCTGTATATTTTTTACACAGTTGGATAGAGATTAAAATTCCCGTTTTATTGCCTTGTCACAAGTTGCCAATTATTTTCGAAATGGCGGCGTAGTAGGCATTATTTCCAAATTCAATGTGGCGGCAATCTGACATGACCAATGAAAAAAATTTCTTATCGTTTTTAGTCAAATTTATAAAACTTTTACTTAGTCACAAAATGGAATAAATTTTAGTTTTTATTTAAAATGTTAACATTTTTCTTAAATTTTCTCGAAGATTTTAAATAGGAAGTGGTATTTATTAAATACTAACATTATCTTATTATCTACTGCGCTTTTCTTTTCTTGACCGTTGATATCAATTAATTTGATGTGTAGAGTCCTAGGTTTTCGGTCATATGGTAAAATAAAAAACTATTTTCTAACGTTTCGGTTTTACTAAACCATTTTCAGAGAACTAGATAGAGAACTTACTTTAAAAATTATTTATAATGAATTCACAGTATATACTTACAATTATTTAGGTGTTGTAAAAATTACATAATAATTAATATTAGATACATTTTTACGTCTATTATGGTTGAGATCTTAAAAGGAACTAAATGCTAAAATATTTTGTGCCTGGTGTTTTGAGATGTTTATGTTACCCTTGATAAGGTGTAGGTAACTTATGAGCTTATGAGATTATTGGTACCAGAGTGAGTGACATAAATTTAATGTTTGGATTTAATTATTAATTTGTTTTGTTGATGGAAAGATGTAAAAAATTTTTATTATTATTTTTATTTGTTATTTATATTTATTATTTTTTTTTTTATAAAATGTTCTACTTGGTTTTAGAGAAATTCCAAATACATTTCAACATTTACTGTTCGAAACAGAAAATATAAAAATTACCTTATAATGAAAAATGTTCATCCCAACATTTTTCTAAAGCAAAAAATGAAAGTGCATTGTGTTAGGCATTTTTCTGTAGGTATTAGGCCACAATTTGATGCTAGTATTTAATAAATACCACTTCCTATTTAAAATCTTTGAGAAAATTCTAAAAAAATTTTGACATTTTAAACAAAAACTTAAATGTATTCTATGTATTTTGTGCCTAATAAAAAGTTTTGCAAATTTGATTAAAAACCATTAAGCAAACCAACTTTGTTTGTTATTTTAACAAGTTATTTGACATCAGTTGCACTGGTAAAGTCATATTGGTGCTACATTGAATTTAGAAAGATTGCCTCCTAAGCCGCCATTTCGAAAAAAAATGGCAACTTGTGATAAGTCATTAAAAAGGGAATTTTAAGCTCTATCCAACTGTGTAAAAAATATAGAGGATTTCATTTAAAATTCCTGACATATAGCCGGAATTGATATTCAATTGTTTTTCAAGGAAAATATGAGCCTCAATGACATCAATCTAAATATCAAATTTCTAACTCAATAGACTATTGAATGGCATCTTGTAGAACGAATTAATTGTCATCCGGTATACCTCGCAATAAAATTTATGTTTGTTTATACTGTCCCTGGAAGAGCCCGGAACATAAAAAAAGCAATTATTTCAAGAACAGTAAAATGTATTCATCAATGTTTCTTTATATGTCAACGCAATCCAACTAGCTAAAATTTTGTTGGATATTCAGAGACTTTAAGCAAAGGAGATTTTTTTTAATTATTTTTGGAATTATTTTCAAAAATTTATAGCTAACAAATTTGTTATTGTTCCATGGACATCTAGTATATAGACTAAAACTTGATTTTGGAGTATTTAAGCTCTTTAAAAGAGGCGTAATTTATTATGAAGTAGGTAAATCGCTAAATAAATAATTCTGTGCTCTTCCAAACCACGTCCATAGAAAGTACTATTCCGTTGTCCATATAAGTATTCGTTTTAATTTATTACTCCAACATTATAATTATACTTCTGTTATAATGTACAACTAGGGTTTCTTGTTAATAATTTATAGGGCATTGAATACATCGGTTCATGTTTCTATGAGTAAAAGGTTACTCGTATTTCTTATTAATGAAATGAAACTTGACCAAGAACTTGATAGAATTACCTAATTATTTTGTTTTCCTGTTTCTGTCTATTATTGTGTATTTCCCATTAACAACATGTTTTCCTTTAGATGTTTTTACATACGACCTATCAGCTACTATTTACTAATTTTTTATTGTTGGCGCATCAATAAAATATGTGATCGTTATTTGATCAAGTAAATTTTTCTGAATACAAATATAATTAAAATACATATTATCCTAACCGACATGAACAATTGGACAGAAATGATTAATTAATTTATTCCATATAGACTGAAGAGACTATATGGTTTTATATCTTGATACAGCATGAATATGGGTTAATATGGTTCTAAATAATTGAACATTTTACTGAATACAAACAATGTCATCAGAGGAAAAGATTTTACTATATGCATCTTAATGGAGAAGGATTCTTGATTTTTATTCGTACACTGATTTCTTTATTGATATGCGAAATTCTTGATTATATTGTACAGGGTGAATAATTTATTTCACACTAAAAAAATTTAGAACGTCGAACTAATATGACTGACTTGTCTACAATTTTCAATGTAAATTTAACTTGTGTGTAAAACAAATCCCAGTTATGCGACCTCAGACACGAACTATATATTTATGTGGTTACAGCTTGTGTAGTGAACCACATCGATGAAAGCCACATAAGAAATTTTTGATAGCTTTTAAATTGTTAAAATACTATAAAATATGCGTAGCAGAAAATTAATAAATCGTTTTTGTTCGTCAGAATAATACATATCATTTCAGCAAAATTACATATTGTGAAGTAGGATTATCCATTGAAGAAAGATTTCAATTAGTTTTCCATTGTGGGATGATTGGAAAGTGTCACAATTTACCTGTAATTTCAAACTACAATAATATAATTAAATGCCTGTGACGTGACGTGGCTTGATGGGAATGGTAGTTCATTCTATACATCAGTTATATCATTAAATATAATGATATAACTGATAAATATATAGTTATGTAAAACATAAATATATAGTTATGTAAACATAACTATAAATATATAGTTATGTTTATTTGGATTCAAATATAGGTAAAGCAGTTGACACATCGTGTCCTACCGGCTCTGCGATTCTGGAAACTAGTGTGGATATAAATTCATTCATTCATTAATTATTTTGGTCCAACTTCCCTCTCAGATTCTTTATTGTGTGCAACAAGACAAGTTGTCACAAATATCGACACTTAAACTCAATTTATTTATTTTTACTGTAAGATTGTTTCTTAGAAAATATTCATAGAGATGGGCGCTCCATTATTGAGTACCTATGTCAGTATCTCCTTATATAATAGAAGAAGTACCTACATTAATATGAAAGAATGTAAAAATACACTACTATATTGTACATATTTCCTTTAGAAGTGTATTTAACACAGATGTACATGTATCTGTTAATTATCATAAAATGAGCAAACAAGTACAATGAGGCTCATTCTACCAATTAAAGATAAATTTTTCGTGTAACTTTCATATTACATATTGTGTAAAAACTTAAATACTCTAATTGCACTAATCTAAATTTGTACATATTAGTTCCGCCATTATATTGTAAATCATACTATTAAGTAGTTTAATTTTATTTTAATTCTTTGCTATAGAAATAAATGCCAAATGTTTTATTCTGTACAGTTCTTAAATAATTGGGAAAGAAATTGTCTATAATTCTAATAATATTATAAATACTAAGTAACTTCAAAAAAATATTATTGGTATATAAAGATCAATCGGGAATATCTAGTCTTTTAGTAATTGAAACAATGTGATAATGCCATAAATAATTGCCAGATATTGAATATTCAATACTGTGAAATATTTCGAAAATATAACTGTAATTAAATATAGAAATTCTATACCACATATTTGTTTTAAGTGGAATAAAAACATTCATACATTTTGATTTCTTCTTTTTAGATTTGGATTGAATTGAGACCAGTAATTATTAACAAACTGCTTTCTAATATAGTCGATTTTTAAAATAAATTAACAAAACAATTGAAAATCATTTGTTGTGTTAATATAATAAAAACAGCAGATAAAAGAGTTTAAGGAAAATATAGATAATATGCAAAAGAAAATTAAGACTTTAAATTTTTTTTATAATTTCGATATTGTTTCAATTTTTCTTAAAATGCTGAAATGTTGGCAAGACATTCCTGAAAGGTATAGTTAGAGATAGCGCTCTAAAAAATTAAAATTTACTAAAGGTCATCTACGTTCAATGCATTTTAATCACCTATTTATTTGTTACTTCCTTCGAACAAACATTTATTACTTTTTATATACAGAGCGTTAAATAAACAATAATATCATTGAGTTTTGAGTAGCTTTGAATATGAATAAGGAGTTTAGTCCTACTAATGATTACAATAGTCCATTTAATGGATTATTGGCGAAATTGAAACAAAACAAATTTAACACTATAAAAAAATAGTAATAAATAATTGCGTGTAGAAGGGACATATTGAACAATTTTGTGAACATTTTTTAAATTAGCTTTTCTCATTTTTATTCCTTAGTTTTATTGTTTATGTAATTTAGATGTTTAAATTCGTTGACAATGTTTTGATGCAATATATTATATTTTATTTATTTTATTATTAGTAATTTCTGCAACAAGATACGAGCTCAATGTTTTAATCGCCATTGGGACTATAACTAATATTTATTTCCAAAAACAAATGCATTTCATAAATTCAACTGCATCCACCTTTACAATTTTCTGCCGGGCAGACAGACATACAGACACTATCGCTAAATGCATCTCTGGGAAATGTCTCACCGAAATTTCAAGAAGTCGGTTATTCAATAACGAAAGTATTAAAGATGTAAAAATATTCCCACTTTTCCCCCAGGGTATTAAATATCCATTCAAAATTTTGTTATGCATTAACTTCCTAAAATCTAACAAAAAATTCGTCCACATTAACGAATGTAATTTCTTACTTATTTGTTAAATTCTTTTGGTCAATTTGTGATTATTATAATATTTCTAATGATTACCAATATCTCTCCGCATAAGTAGTTAATATATGTACTTCACATACCCCCAATAGGCTGGCAGACGAAACTTCCGGGCTGCATGCGGCAACCGGAAATTGAAAAAAAAATGTATTTACCTGACCAAATTGGGCGCAAAATGTTTGTTTTAGCGTATACAGTACCGTACTGTAGTAGTGGCAGACACTTCTATCGGTCGGTTTTTGAGTAATTTGCCATCAAAATGGCGAATAATGGGCCAAAACTTCAAATTTTTACAAAAAATAGTTAAAATTGACCAACAAGGCACCAAAAAGCTCTAATAACCTTGGCTTGCACATATTTTTTCCAAATTTAACCCTCTTAAAGGCTTAACATTTCTTTTTCACGAAAAAGGAAAAAATGTAACCTTTTAGGGACGGTTTGTTGGGTTAAATTTGGCAAAATTGTCTGCCAGCCAAGATTAGGGTTTTTTAGTGCCTTGTGAACCATAAACTGGTTGGGCAGACTTATTTTTCAATTTTATCTATTTTTGTGAAAAATTCAAGTTTTGGCCCATGATGAATGTCAACCACTAGTGTACACGACAAAACAATCATTTTGCCCGGTAAGTAAAACTTTTTTTTTCAATTTCCGATTACCGCGCGCCTACCGCGGAAGTTTCGTCTGCCAGCGTAATTGGGGTATGCATGTGAAGTATATTATATACTAACCACCTATGTAGCAATATATCGGTAATCAGTCGATTAGAAAAAAAAACATAACAAAAATTTCCAGAGAAAAAACTTTGCTTTGGCTTATATTATATGGTCTCTTCGATTACCGACGGTAAACTTTCATCGTCGAATTTGCATGCCATTTCCTTGACTATTTATGGAAAAAACAAAAATGACATTCTTACATAATCTTGCCATCATTACCTACCTATATTAATTCTCAAAATCATGAATATCGAAAGAGAATTATTAAATAGGTATGTACTCTCTTAAAGAATATCAAGATAACTTAACTATTTAAGTGTTCCAGGTTTTTCAAACTTATTATTTTTATATTTTTTAAATACAAACTACCTAGTATTTTTAAACACTCGCAAAAGCATTTAACAAATTTATGACAAATTAATCACATTCAGAAAAATGTTTCCCAAGTGTAAGATCAGATTTGACAATCGAAGTTCCGACAGCTGAGATCCCCACCAAGAAATGAAAAAATTCTAATATGCCGATTTTCAAACCTTAACTCTTTATAGGTCATAATCTTAATCATAAAAATGAATGAATTTGATAAGAGAGAAGTTTGAATAAATATTTTTCGACAGGAATATTCTTAAGCTGGCAGAAAAATTATAATTCGAAAAGTTATTAAACATCACACATGAATATAAGTGGTCATTTTGTTTCCCATTTATTAAAGAATAAAATTTGTATATAGAGTTGTATGTTTGGTTCTAAAATCCATCCTCTTCGGAAAACAAACACCAGTACTAAATATACGTAATTTTTTATTTGATTACAAGTGACAACAAATGAACTACCTATACCAGTAAATGTAAAGTTACCTATATACCTACTAGTTAAAAAAATGTCAGTAATCAAAATAACTATATTAAAAATAAAATTTATACTTATTGAATTTCACCTAATATTTTAAATCTTTTGAAATACTTATTATTTACAACAATACTTTTTACTTAGAGGATGTGTATGTTGGACCTTAACATATTTACATGCCCATAGCGTCAAAAATTTTATGCGATGATCAACTTACGACGTATCAATTTAGTAAATAATATTTATTTTTACCAATAGAAATCCTACTATACCTATCTCTATTTTTAAAATTAGCATAATTTTCATTTCGATAAAATTGTGTAACAGAAACGGATGATGATTGACAGTAGTTGCTAAATCTCTAGTATAAATATGAACTTAGGTCATAAGCCACAAGAGAATGGTATGAAAAACAACATATTTTTATTTTGGAAAATTTAAAACAACTATTAAGCAGATTTTGTTGTGCAGCTCTAATTCATATGAAATGTTTATTTCGTTAATGTCCCAATTTTGCATTAAACGGATATAACAATTTAAATATTTATATATAAAAAAAATTACAAGTAGGTAGCTATACTTTTAGCCTTGTCGTATCATACAAAATTAAGTGTTTTTTGGTTAATCATATAAAATATTTGACGTTATGTTTTCTAGAATCATTACTGTAAATACTTCTCATATAGGCTTAAGAACTTAAATATAGATACTTAAATTTAAAACAAATTGATTAAATGCAAGACATAAATGGAGATATACAAGGTGTGACAATAAATAATTAGAAGAGCAATGCGTAAAGAATAAGTGGCAACATTGGGATGGTGTAGATACCTATGTGCAGTTGAAAATGTTTCAAATACTACTATTTAATGTGGTAGTTCAAAAGTGGGGAAAAAATTGTGTAGGTACTTAATGTTGAAATAAAAATGCCAATATTATAATGAAATAAACTTCAGAATGTGTACAGAGAAAGATCCAATTTAATAAAAGCTTATATAGAAAAAAAAATTACTGTAACATAATAACTACAGTTACACATTGACTGCGGTAATGAAAGAGACAAAATATGAGCCTTAAAGTGTTCGAGCCTATCGCACATAGTAATGTTGTTTTAAAAATAAATAATTAGATTTGTACCAATATTTTCTGTGCTTTTTGGATGTTTCTTGCAGCTAATTTTATTAAAAAAAATCAGTATTTACCTGAAAAAATCATGAGGACCCGTCATAAAAACAACATCAAAAAATATATAGAAAACCAATATTATATGAATTTATTTGTTTGCTTTTAAATTTCTGCTAGTGAATATCGTGGGACAAAGTATAATTTGGTTTTGTCAGGTCTATGATGGCTGAAAGTATTCGTCCAGAAGCACTTTCTGCACGTCCCATTCTCCAACCCAACTTTGCTACTTGTTTTATCGTATTGCTTTTCTCTTTATGTAATTCTCAACCCCGTATACAATATTAATATAGTTTTAAATTTATGTGCTGTACAGCCGTATCTTTTTATTAAGAGTATAAGACAAAACCTGAAATATTTTAAACATTATAGTAATTATGTAAAATAAATGATTATTATAATTTCTCTTGTTATGTAGGTTCATCGTTTTCTTTAATAAAATTAAAACAATTTTCTGAAAATACTATGTGTTTATTTATTAATAACTATTAATTAATGAAATATTCTAAATATTTCAGATGTATTTAACCTACTACCTAATAATATTGCAACTAGTTTTGTGAAGAAAACAGAAAAGGAATTTCGCATGGTCACGTATGAACGGCATCAGTTTTAAAATAAGTTCAGAGCAATCAACGAATAGATGCTAACTGCTTGGATCATGTTTCTACCCCAAGCGTTAAATAAGTTATCGATTTCTGATCAGTATACCAAAATTACCAAATCTCTTATTGAGAAAAAAAATATAAATATGAGATGTTTCTGGCATTAAGAAAATATTTTTTTCACCACCTTGGAGGAGATTTCATCTTTTCAATCGTTTTAATCGTTGTGACTACAATTTTGATCTGTTGACCATCCCTTGTCAATTTCCTCCACAAGTTTAATATGATTTCTTAGATAGGTAATCAACATATCTAAAATCCAATATTCTGGTGGCCCTCGGACAGAAAGTTCTACATCATATTATGTAGTCATCGACCAGCTGGTAATGCTGGTGGTAAATTAGGATACTATATATATATAGTGTGTTTCGATTTTAATCCAATATTATTAGTAACAACAATAGCAACCTGATCTTCCATTTCTCTCCAAACCTTGGTATTGTAGAGAAGATTTTCTGATTTATAACTTTCAACAGTTTCAACCTATCCAGTAGCAATGTTACACGAGTTTCATAACACAGGCGAGCGTCCTGCGTTTTATCTCCAACTGTAACAGTAAAGAAAGAAAGTTCGTAAACTTTTCTCAAAAGTAACAATGTATGGCAATCAATAGCATTGGTTTTTTCATTATTTTCAAATCAGATTGGTACTGTAATGCGTATTTTCCAAGTCAGCTACCCCTAATTTTTTCTGAATGATTTAATGGTTTAACCACAGCAGCCTCAATTTCTCGTAAACTATCGCGTGATGTTGGTCGCCCTATCTCAAGTCATGTTGTTGCGCCACTGGAATCGTCTGGAGCAATTTTACTGCTTAACCCCTTAGTACTAGAATTAATGCTATATAACCTTATTTTGCTTTTTATTCCAGTTATTTGAGCAGACAGCTGCCCCAAACTATCTCTTATGGTTTGACCATGAACTTTGACGTCAGAGGAGAGGGAGGTTGTAACCGACGAGGACCTAGTGGCATTACTAGCTGGCCTATACTTCTCATTCGACTTCACTTATTTCTTCTTCGATTTCACTTATTTCTTCTTTGATTTAACTTACATCTCTTTGACTTCACTTACTTCCTCGTCTATCTTATCGACTTTTTCATGGTCTTCATTAACTTCCTGCCTATATCCTCCTTGATTTCATTTTAGAGTTCTTCAGTGGCTGAAAGGATAATGCCCTGTTGTAGTTTTATAAGTTTCCCTAATTCCTCCTGGCATGTCTTTTCTTCCCCTTTTTCTTCATGACATTTTAATTCCATCTATTCCATAATTTTTCTCAATTTTTTGCGTTTCTTCTCCTGATGATCTTTTATTAATTTTTCTTAGTTCATTCTTGTCTTCTTTACGTCGTCGTTCGTGCTCGGCTTTTCATCTTTCATCGTTTTTATGAATTCTGCAAGCATGTCTTATGTTTTATTTTCAGCTACCTATGCTTCTTGTTTTCATTGGAGTGTTCTGGAAAATTATCGAAACGGCAATACTTAGAGTCTTATTTACAGTCTGTATTAGTTCATTTTGTACTTAGGCTTAAATTGAATACTTCTACAAATTCCAGAATGTATAGTGTTTTTTCTCAAAATGTCACAAATAGGTCTTATTTAATGTCTCTGTCATTTGCTAGTTGACATAATTAACTACGATAATTTTCAAATAAAATGTTCCATCAGATTTTCACAAACTCATACAGATAAAGTATACGTCACTCTTCACTCTCCACAGTTGATAGAACTTCACAAATAGAATACACTGGAACTCAAATATGTACTCCAGAAATCTGTTGCAATCTCGCTTCCGACAACATGTTACGTATTTACAACAACCTTATAGTAAACACCCCCCCTCCCCCCCGGCGTAAATTCAATAATTACAAAACAAGCTAACAGTAAGCCACTGATTTATTAACTCATTAATTACTTACAATAATTAGTCACTTAAATTATAACGATAATTACTGCTTTTAGCTACTATATTATTCACTACTAGTCACTGTTCCGGCCTTTTCCCCAGTATTCAGCTCAATTTTCAATATTCTACTGCCTGACTTATATATCAATCCAGGTGATTCTATATAGATAGTTTCACAATTCTCTTGTTTTCCTAATTCGTTTTCGTACCACCTACGCCATCTCTTGGACAAATGTTGAGCCACCACACTAAGGAAGCTACTATGAGAGGGCATACTACAGACTTCTGTAAAGTGGGTGTAAATTCATCACAGTATAAATCACCTTTGGGTTTGATGATCTTGCAGTACGAATTTGTTGATACAAAAAATGCTCAACAGTAAAATGAGAAATTGTGAGTGTGTGCATACAGTGGCGCCTTATATATCAATGATGGCAGGGTAGGTTTGTGCCCACTCATATACAGTGCGGTCGTTTAATATGGAAACTAGGAAATATGCGGCCATATTTATGGCGACATCGACATTCAAGAGGTTCAAAACAAGTCCATAAAATCATGACAGTACATATAAAAACACACCACAGAAATTAGACATATCAATCTGGACATCCAGTTTCAGTCCATTGGACATTCAAACTTGGTCCAAAACACATGTCCATATACATGATGTCGCGAAATTAGCGTACAATATTTACCGGTGTCTTCTTCAATCAAAAATAGCAAAAAAGATTCTACAAACATAAGTCGAAAAATACTTTCTAAAGAGGTTTTCTTAAGGTAATCCCCTGAAAATGTTCTTTTTCAGAATATCACTGGAAACCGTTGAAGATAAACATAAAAAAAACATAACATAAACACATCACAGAAATTAGATTACCCCCAAATCCAAAGCCAAAGGCTGTCCGGAAGGGGGTTACACATTTGAAAAAAGCAGACAAAGCAAAGCAAACATTGCCAATGTCGGTACCGAGGTTCGGACCCAGTCACGATAGGCAGTGTGACCAGAGCCATGACTGTCACTCATGCTCTAGCCCGCTGCGCTACCAAAGTCGGTAGCGGTAAATGATGTTTCTTCCAATTCTGAAAGTGAGGATTATGAGAATGGAGGAACCTGAAATTGTTCCAGTATCGAATATATCAAGCCTATCTGAAGCCTGTGCAAGTTTGAGAGACTTATTATTCTATTTTTTGTTAATCTGAACTATTTTGACATAGACGTTATAAATGTGTCCCAGAGATATTATTAAAATGTGAGTCTGAATTTTATAAAAATGAACTAAATAATATGAAAAGCAGTCATTAATTTCCGATTATTTTAAAAAGTAATACAGTACACATGTAATTTTTGAAATTGTGTGTGTGTGTTAATATGTAAGTACATTATGTATGTATATACAGACAACGCAATAGTTGTTCGATCATAGGAAATACCAGGAGAATTTACAATTCCCAACTGAGAGTATAGTAAATGCGTATGCGCAAGCGTTAACTAAGATACGACCGCGTCAAACGCATGCGCTTGTTTTGAGGCGGTGTCAAAACTCAACAAGGCAGGCGACTTCTAGCTAAAGTAAAGTAAAGTAAACATTTTAATGTTTTCAAAATCACTTTTTTACGCAATTTATTCGATTTCGCAGAGGGACGATACGTACTCTCTCGACTTTACTGCATTACTAAACAACTCGGAACTCGATACAAAGCAAACCTTCTTATCCTATTGCTTAAGCAGTGTTGCCAGATTATTTTATTTACTTTATCATGAAAGAATTTTAATTTTTTTAAACTCAACTCTTAATCACGTTTTGGAAAACTAATAAAAAAGCAAATTTACTAAAAATAATTATTATCCCATTTTTCGATAAAAGTTTTAAAAAGATAAATTATAATGAATTTCCAAGAGTTATTCAAATAATTTTCGCTGTTTTGTGCCAGTTTAATAAATTTTATTATTTTATTTTAATCAATTAAAGATTCGATTCTACAAATTTGCAGTCATTACAATTCTGCAAATGTGTAAATAAAGTAGATCTGGCAACACTGGATGTTTATGACATTGGGATTTGATAAGTGTAAATTGCGCTCATTTTTCCTATGATCGAACAACTATTGCGTTGTCCGTATATACCGGGTGCCGCCAACAAAATTATTAGACAAGTCATAGCACTCAGAACTTTCTAGATATAAAATTGGGATTTGAAGGACATAATAGCTTAGTTCGTAGAACCGATTTGTGATAGTTTGATGACTGTAGATATGTGATTTTTAATAGAGCTCTGAAATTTAAAAGTGCTTTGAGTTAACACGCGCATCTCTACAACCAAATGCACATGCGTCGGACAGTCTCTGATGGTTTCTGACTACTCTACGAACAAGGCTAATATACAGGAGAAAATGCAAATTTTTCGGTATTTGTCACATATTTCTGTCATTTCCGGTTTCGCCGAAATGACCTCAACTATGAAATTTTAAATGCAACACTGTATATTTTTACATTTTTGGATTTCAGAGACGATTTAAGGTGCGACTGCACTTGTTTGAGAAATGTTTTAGCCCATTTGATTTTTTTAGACCTATTTTTATTTCTACATCTATAGATTGAATGTAAATACAAGGTTAGTTCCAACAGAAGTCATAAACTACCTAGTCAGAACTGATTCCATTGGTTGAAAACAGTCCCTGATAGATCAGTAGACCGATTTGGATAGGGCTGATTGGCTTTGAAGAGACTAGTTTGTGATTTCGTGTTGGAACACCCCTACAAATGAATGATATAAGCACATTTGAAGAGTTGTAAATCCGAAAATATTAGAAGAAATCTGCCGATTCAATTATTTTGTTCTTGGACCATCTAGACCCAAGACATTGATGTTAGCATATTCACGGCAATCTAGATATATCTAGTGTATATGCATTGATACTTTACCTACCAAGTAGGATTGGCGTCTCTCTTAAATGGAAATTTCTTAGGTAATTTTATTATTTTTATCATATAACAAAATAACTGTATTGTTTCTTATTGCTAACTAATGATAGCCAAATATATGAATAAAGTCAGTTTTTTTTTCTATAATACTCTTCAAAGTCAAATTTTTAGGGGAAAAGTTGCAATCCTCAACTCCAATTAAATTATATGTTGGCACAGGGATTTTTGGTTACTTTTTTCACTAGATTATTTCACTCAGAAATTATTAACCAATGAAACTACTACAATTTTTAAATTTGGACCAATGACAGCAGTATTATATCGATAAAATCCCTGAAACAGTTTTATCGCGATAAAATCATTCTTTATGTCAACTGTCACTTAATACGTTACTTTGACATTTCGTCGTTAAAGATATGTTTTTGTATTTAAATAATTTATTCGTGAAATATTCTCCACAAATACCATTCGTGCTTGAAAATTTTACCTATAAATTTTTTCTCGAGCGATATTGCCAACAGTAATATTACTCATGTAAATTGGTCACTTTGTTATCAAAAATTAAATCCCTCGCGCTAAAGCGCTCGTGATTTAATTAGATAATAAAGTGGCCAATTTACACTCTTAATATTACTAGGCAATATCGCTCTCGAAAAAAATTTATCGATAAAATTTTAAGCACTTATGATATTACATACGATACATTCTTGACAAAATAGAAAATAATTATCTAACTGTCAAAATGTTATCAATGTAAATATTCAAGGGCAGATCTCGGTCTTGAGCTTGGGGGGGGAGGGGGCTTAATAAACATGAACAAAAAATATGGATCATATATATATGGATATATGATGGGAAGGCTTACTGGCCGATACGTTTGCTTCGTAATAGACAGAGAGCCAGCGATCGCAGGCTTTTATATACTATTAAGCTTAAGATTTTTTATGTGTGTGTACGTGTACACTATAGTAGCATTGTTTATAAAGTTACTATCTATTAAAATCTGACAGCCCTTCCTCACTCTAATTCGGCGCCGATTTTTCACACATTCTGCGGCGCTAAAGGCTTTTTTTTTAACCAGTTTGGCCGCGCAGCGCCGTGCGTTATGGACGTTTTCGTGTCGGGACCATCGAATAGCGGACTTTCGTGGCGATCCGCCAAGTATTTTAAAAGTTATTGGCGTTTCGATAGCACCGTGTCGAAGAGGTTTGTAAAATTTGAGAAATTAGAAAGAGATACGACACGCGAGAAATTTGAAAAAAAATGGCCGACGTTTTCTGAACGATAGACGTCAAAATAGCGCTTTTTCGTTCGCTCCTACTGAGTCTAAAACCGGCGGGGGGCCGCGCTATTCGCGATGTAGTTTTAAGTTGCATCCTCTAACTCGGTTTTCGCGCAAGAACGGCGGTCCGACGGCGATCCTTCGTTTGGAAATAACGTTTGAAATTGTTCGTGTTTCCGCAATTTTTTCGAATTTTCAAAACATGTCCCCCTTCCGAGCTTATTAACTCGCGACTCCTTTGAGACGGACCGGCGACGTATTTTTTTTTGAAAAGTAGATAAAATTTAGAAAATCGCTGTCGAAAATCGTTTTTCTCGATTTTGCCTCCCAAGAAAGTTATGATTTTTTGAAAAGCGGCGATTTTGTCGGATTTCGACGATTCCTCCGACACCTACCCATTAGAAACGCGTCACAGCCTTTCCCTTTGGATATAGAGGATCGCGACACGCACGACGGCCAAGAAGAAGGACAAATGAACAACTCTTTTTTTTCTTTTTCGTCCATCTGAGATATTACCCGAGATACGAATATTTTAAAAAGGTCGATTTTGCAGAAAAACTCTACTTTTCCCCAGGCTCTAACTTCTTTAACCGGAGGATTTTTTCGCCCGGACTTTCGGGAAAGCTAGATCCATCCTACCTCTTGGGTCCCTGAAAATTTCATTCCTTAATCTCCACCGGCGTCCAAGCGGTGAATATTTTAAATTACCAAGACACGCCGAAAATTCGTCGGTGACGTCACCAAACATGTGGACACCCTTATTAAATACCCATGCCGAGCGTCGCATACATTTTTTGTATTCTGCCCTCATTAGCAAGAGTGGTGCATCTAATTAGTAGTATTGAGTATTGAGAAAACAGCGATTCACTTTATAGTATTTGATGCTTATGATACGTATTGGAAATTAACCATTTGGGTTTACACAAAATGCTTTTGGTTAATAATAATGAAATCACAAGAATATTTTTAACAAAAATCTAATGCAAACAAAAATACAAGAAAAGAAAACAGGTACATGCTGCACTTTTACTATGAAACAGGAGCAATGTTTGTTGGTATAATACAAATGCAAAATGCGGCATCTGCAAAAGATAAAAACAACTTTAAACCGGATACAACTAAATAACACGAATTGTTTAACGAAACGGCGAAGGCAATTAAAATACGAGAGACCCCTTTTCCCTGAACCTTATTTCCTTTCATGTAACAATTCTGTCGGACTGTACGCATGTTTCCCGAAATCTTTAAACTGGATCCAACTAAATAACCCGAATCATCGCTTAACTTAACAGACACGCCAGTGAAAATACACGAAACGTCTCTTTTTTCATGACCTTATCACTTTTCAAGTGGCATCTCTGTTGGACCCTACATCTTTCCCGAAACTCCTCCACCGAATCCAACTAAATTACCCGAATCCCTTAACTAATCGATGACTCCTACGAAAATACGCGAAACGCCTCTTTCCCGATGCCCTTCCCACTTTTCAAGTAGCATCTCTGTTGAACTCCACACCTTTCCCGAGACTCTTAGACCGGATCCAACTAATTTACCCAAATCACTTAACTAATCGAAGACGCCTACGAAAATACACGAAACGCCTCTTTCTTGATGATCTTCCCACTTTTCAAGTAGCATCTCTGTCGGACTCTACATCTTTCCCGAGATTCTTCCACCGAATCCAACTAAATTGCCCGAATCCCTTAACTAATCGAATATGCCTATGAAAATACGCGAAACGCCTTATTTCTCATTACCTTATCAAGTGGCTTCTCTATAGACCCCTACTTCTTTCCCGAGAAAATTAGACCGGATCCAACTAATTTACTCAAATCACTTAACTAATCGAAAACGCCTACAAAAATACATAAAACGCCTCATTTCTGATAATCTCACTTTTCAGGTAGCATCTCTGTCGGGCTCTACATCTTTCCCGAGACTTCCACCGAATCCAACTAAATTACCCGAATGTCTTAACTAAATCGAAGACTAATACGAAAATACACGAAACGCCTCTTTCCTGATGACCTTCCCACTATTCAAGTAGCATCTCTGTTGAACTCTACATCTTTCCCCAGACTCTTCCACCGAATTCAACTAAATTACCCTAATCCCTTAACCAATCGAAGACTAATACGAAAATACGCGAAATACCTCATTTCTCATTACCTTCCCATTTTTGAAGTAACATCTCTATCATACTCTATATCTTTCCCGAGACTCTTCCACCGAACCCAACTAAATTGCCCGAATCTCATAACTAATCGAAGATGCCTACGAAAATAAGCGAAACGCCTCATTTCCGATGATCCTTTCACTTTTTAGGTAGCATCTCTGTCGGACTCTACATGTTTCCCGAGACTCTTCTACCGAATCCAACTAAATTACCCGAATCCCTTAACTAATCCAAGATGCCTACGAAAATACACGAAACGTCTCTTTTTTCATGACCTTATCACTTTTCAAGTGGCATCTCTGTTGGACCCTACATCTTTCCCGAAATACTTCCACCGAATCCAATTAAATTACCCGCATCCCTTAACTAATCGATGACTCCTACGAAAATACGCGAAACGCCTCTTTCCTAATGCCCTTCCCACTTTTCAAGTAGCATCTCTGTAAGACTCTACTTCTTTCCCGAGACTCTTAGACTGAATCCTACTAATTTATCCGAATCACTTAACTAATCGAAAACGCCTACGAAAATACGCAAAACGCCTCTTTCCCGATGCCCTTCCCACTTTTCAAATAGCATCTCTGTTGAACTCCTCCTCTCTCCCGAGACTCTTAGACCGGATCCAACTAATTTACACAAATCACTTAACTAATCGAAGACGCCTACGAGAATACACGAAACGCCTCTTTCTTGATGATCTTCCCACTTTTCAAGTAGCATCTCTGTCGGACTCTACATCTTTCCCGAGATTCTTCGACCGAATCCCACTAAATTACCCTAATCCCTTAACTAATCGAATATGCCTATGAAAATACGCGAAACGCTTCATTTCTCATTACCTTATCACTTTTCAAGTGGCTTCTCTATAGACCTCTACTTCTTTCCCGAGACTCTTAGACCGGATCCAACTAATTTATCCAAATCACTTAACTAATCGAAAACGCCTACAAAAATACGCAAAACGCCTCATTTCTGATGATCTCACTTTTCAGGTAGCATCTCTGTCGGGCTCTAGATCTTTCCCGAGACTTCCGCCGAATCCAACTAAATTACCCGAATGTCTTAACTAATCGAAGACTAATACGAAAATACGCGAAACGCCTCATTTCTAATTACCTTCCCACTTTTCAGGTAGCATCTCTGTCAGACTCTACGTCTTTCCCTTCCCGAGCCTCTTCCACCGAATCCAGCTAAATTACCCGAATCTCTTAACTAATCGAAGACTAATACGAAAATACACGACACGCCTCTTTCCTGATGACCTTCCCATTGTTCAAGTAGCATCTCTGCTGAACTCTACATCTTTCCCTAGACTCTTCCACCGAATTCAAATAAATTACCCTTAACTAATCGAAGACTAATACGAAAATACGCGAAATGCCTCATTTCTCATTACCTTACCACTTTTCAAGTAACAACTCTATCATACTCATACTCTACATGTTTCCCGAGACTTTTCCATCGAATCCAACTAAATTACCCGAATCCCTTAACTAATCGAAGATGACTACGAAAATACGCGAAACGCTTCATTTCCGATGACCCTCTCACTCTTTAGGTAGCATCTCTGTCGGACTCTACATGTTTCCCGAGACTCTTCCACCGTATCCAACTAACTAAATTACCCGAATCCCTCAACTAATCCAAGATGCCTACGAAAATACACGAAACGTCTCTTTTCTCATGACCTTATCACTTTTCAAGTGGCATCTCTGTTGGACTCTACATCTTTCCCGAGACTCTTAGACCGGATCCAACTAATTTACCCGAATCCCTTAACTAATCAATGACTCCTACGAAAATACGCGAAACGCCTCTTTCCTAATGCCCTTCCCACTTTTCAAGTAGCATCTCTGTTAGACTCTACTTCTTTCCCGAGACTCTTAGACCGGATCCAACTAATTTACCCGAATCACTTAACTAATCGAAGACGCCTACGAAAATACGCGAAACGCCTCATTTCTATTACCTTCCCACTTTTCAAGTAACATCTCTGTTAAACTCTACATCTTTCCCGAAACTCTTCCACCGAATCCAACTAAATTACCCGAATCCCTTAACTAATCCAAGATGCCGACGAACATACGCGAAACGCCTCATTCCTAATGCCCTTCCCACTTTTCAAGTAGCATCTCTGTAGGACTCTACTTCTTTCCCGAGACTCTTAGACTGAATCCAACTAATTTATACGAATCGCTTAACTAATCGAAGACGCCTACGAAAATACGCAAAACGCCTCTTTCCCGATGCCCTTCAAACTTTTCAAGTAGCATCTCTGTTGAACTCCACATCTTTCCCGGGACTCTTAGACCGGATCCAACTAATTTACGCAAATCACTTAACTAATCGAAGACGCCTACGAAAATACACTAAACGCCTCTTTCCTAATGCCCTTCCCTCTTTTCAAGTAGCATCTCTGTAAGACTCTACTTCATTCCCGAGACTCTTAGACCGGATCCAACTAATTTACCCGAATCACTTAACTAATCGAAGACGCCTACGAAGATACGCGAAACGCCTCATTTCTATTACCTTCCCACTTTTCAAGTAACATCTCTGTTAAACTCTACATCTTTCCCGAGACTCTTCCACCGAATCCAACTAAATTACCCGAATCCCTTTACTAATCCAAGATGCCTACGAACATACGCGAAACGCCTCTTGCCTAATGCCCTTCCCACTTTTCAAGTAGCATCTCTGTCGGACTCTACATCTTTCCCGAGACTCTTAGACCGAATCCAACTAAATTTCCCGAGTCCCATAACTAATCGAAAATGCCTACGAAAATACGCGAGACGTCTCTTTCCTGATGCCCTCTCACTTTTTAAGTAGCACCTCTGTCGGACTCTACATCTTTCCCGAGACCATCCGACCGAATCCAACTAAATTGCCCGAATCACTTAGCTAATCGAAAACGCCAACGAAAATATGCGAGACGCCTCTTTTCTGATAACCCTCTCACTTTTCAAGTAGCATCTCTGTTGAACTCCACATCTTTCCGGGACTCTTAGACCGGATCCAACTAATTTACGCAAATCACTTAACTAATCGAAGACGCCTACGAAAATACACTAAACGCCTCTTTCCTAATGCCCTTCCCTCTTTTCAAGTAGCATCTCTGTAAGACTCTACTTCATTCCCGAGACTCTTAGACCGGATCCAACTAATTTACCCGAATCACTTAACTAATCGAAGACGCCTACGAAAATACGCGAAACGCCTCATTTCTATTACCTTCCCACTTTTCAAGTAACATCTCTGTTAAACTCTACATCTTTCCCGAGACTCTTCCACCGAATCCAACTAAATTACCCGAATCCCTTTACTAATCCAAGATGCCTAAAAAACATACGCGAAACGCCTCTTGCCTAATGCCCTTCCCACTTTTCAAGTAGCATCTCTGTCGGACTCTACATCTTTCCCGAGATTCTTCGACCGAATCCCACTAAATTACCCTAATCCCTTAACTAATCGAAGATGCCTTCGAAAATACGCGTAACGCCTCATTTCTCATTATCTTATCACTTTTCAAGTGGCTTCTCTATAGACCTCTACTTCTTTCCCGAGACTCTTGGACCGGATCCAACTAATTTACCCAAATCACTTAACTAATCGAAGACGCCTACAAAAATACGCAAAACGCCTCATTTCCGATGATCTCACTTTTCAAGTAACATCTCTGTCGGGCCCTACATCTTTCCCGAGACTTCCACCGAATCCAACCAAATTACCCGAATCCCTTCACTAATGGAAGACTAATACGAAAATACGCGAAACGCCTCTTGCCTGATGACCTTCCCACTATTCAAGTAGCATCTCTGTTGAACTCTACATCTTTCCCCAGACTCTTCCACCGAATTCAACTAAATTACCCTAATCCCTTAACTAATCAAAAACTTATACGAAAATACGCGAAATGCTTCATTTCTCATTACCTTCCCACTCTTGAAGTAACATCTCTATCATACTCTACATCTTTCCCGAGACTCTTCCACCGAATCCAACTAAATTACCCGGATCCCTTTACTAATCGGAGACTCCCACGAAAATACTCGAAACGCCCCTTTCCTGATGCCCTCTCACTTTTTAAGTGTCATCTCTGTCCTACTCTACATCTTTCCCGAGACTCTTCCACCGAATCCAACTAAATTGCCCAAATCCCATAACTAATCGAAGATGCCTACGAAAATCAGCGAAACGCCTCATTTCCTGATTCCCTCTTACTTTTTAAGAAGCATCTCTGTCGGACTCTACATCTTTCCCGAAACTCTTCGACCGAATCCAACTAAATTGCCCGAATCCCTTAACTAATCAAATACGCCTACGAAAATACGCGACACACCTCATTTCTGAAGACCGTCTCACTTTTCAAGTAGCATCTCTGTCTTACTCTACATCTTTCCCGAGACTCTCCGACCGAATCCAACTAAATTGCCCGAATCACTTAACTAATCGAAAACGCCTACGAAAATACGCGAGACGTCTCTTTCCTGATGCCCTCTCACTTTTTAAGTCGCACCTCTATCGGACTCTACATCTTTCCCGGGACTCTTCGACCGAATCCAAATAAATTGCCCGAATCCCTTAACTAATCGGAAACACCTACGAAAATACGCGACACCCCTCATTTCTGAAGACCCTCTCACTTTTCAAGTAGCATCCCTGTCGGACTCTGCAGCTTTCCCGAGACTCTTAGACTAAATCCAACTAAATTATCCGGATCCCTTAACTAATCAAAGACGCCTACGAAAATACGCGAGACACCTCATTTCCGATGACCCTCTCACTTTTCAAGTAGCATCTCCGTCGGACTCTACATCTTTCCCGAGGCTCTTCCACCTAATCCAACTAAATTACCCGGATCCCATAACTAATCGAGGACGCCTACGAAAATACGCAAAACGCCTCATTTCCGATGACCGTCTTACTTTTCAAGTAGCATCTCTGTTGGAGTCTACATCTTTTCCTAGACTCTTCGGCCGAATCCAACTAAATTGCCCGAATCCCTTAACTAATCGAGGACTCCTACGAAAATACACGAGACGCCTCTTTCCTGATGCCCTCTCACTTTTTAGGTAACATCTCTGTCGGACTCTACATCTTTCCCGAGACTCTTCCACCGAATCCAACTAAATTGCCCAAATCCCATAACTAATCGAGGATGCCTACGAAAATACGCGAAACGCCTCATTTCCTGATTCCCTCTTGCTTTTTAAGAAGCATCTCTGTCGGACTCTACATCTTTCCCGAAACTCTTCGACCGAATCCAACTAAATTGCCGAATCCCTTAACTAATCAAATACGCCTACGAAAATACGCGACACACCTCATTTCTGAAGACCCTCTCACTTTTCAAGTAGCATCTCTGTAAGACTGCAGCTTTCCCGAGACTCTTAGACCACCGAATCCAACTAAATTACACGGATCCCTTAACTAATCGGAGACTCCTACGAAAATAAACGAAACGCCGCCTTCCTGATACCCTCTCACTTTTCAAGTAGCATCTCTGTCGGACTCTACATCTTCCCCGAGACTCTTCGACCGAATCCAACTAAATTTCCCGAATCCCATAACTAATCGAAAATGCCTACGAAAATACGCGAGACGTCTCTTTCCTGATGCCCTCTCACTTTTTAAGTAGCACCTCTGTAAGACTCTGCAGCTTTCCCGAGACTCTTAGACCGAATCCAACTAAATTACACGGATCCCTTAACTAATCGGAGACTCCTACGAAAATAAACGAAACGCCGCTTTCCTGATACCCTCTCACTTTTCAAGTAGCAGCTCTGTCGGACTCTACATCTTCCCCGAGACTCTTCGACCTAATCCAACTAAATTGCCCGAATCACTTAACTAATCGAAAACGCCTACGAAATATGCGAGACGCCTCTTTTCTGATGCCCTCTCACTTTTTAAGTAGCACCTCTGTAAGACTCTGCAGCTTTCCCGAGACTCTTAGACCGAATCCAACTAAATTACACGGATCCCTTAACTAATCGGAGACTCCTACGAAAATAAACGAAACGCCGCTTTCCTGATACCCTCTCACTTTTCAAGTAGCATCTCTGTCGGACTCTACGTCTTCCCCGAGACTCTTCGACCTAATCCAACTAAATTGCCCGAATCACTTAACTAATCGAAAACGCCTACGAAATATGCGAGACGCCTCTTTTCTGATAACCCTCTCACTCTTCAAGTAGCATCTCTGTCGGACTCTACATCTTTCCCGAGACTCTTCGACCGAATCCAAATAAGTTGCCCAAATCCCTTAACTAATCGGAAACACCTACGAAAATACGCGACACCCCTCATTTCTGAAGACCCTCTCACTTTTCAAGTAGCATCTCTGTCGGACTCTGCAGCTTTCCCGAGACTCTTAGACTGAATCCAACTAAATTATCCGGATCCCTTAACTAATCGAAGACGCCTACGAAAATACGCGAATCGCCTCTTTCCTGATGCCCTCTCACTTTTTAAGTAACATCTCTGTCGGACTCTACATCTATCCCGAGACTCTTAGACCGAATCCAACTAAATTTCCCGAGTCCCATAACTAATCGAAAATGCCTACGAAAATACGCGAGACGTCTCTTTCCTGATGCCCTCTCACTTTTTAAGTAGTACCTCTGTCGGACTCTACATCTTTCCCGAGACCCTCCGACCGAATCCAACTAAATTGCCCGAATCACTTAACTAATCGAAAACGCCAACGAAAATATGCGAGACGCCTCTTTTCTGATAACCCTCTCACTTTTCAAGTAGCATCTCTGTTGAACTCCACATCTTTCCGGGACTCTTAGACCGGATCCAACTAATTTACGCTAATCACTTAACTAATCGAAGACGCCTACGAAAATACACTAAACGCCTCTTTCCTAATGCCCTTCCCACTTTTCAAGTAGCATCTCTGTAAGACTCTACTTCATTCCCGAGACTCTTAGACCGGATCCAACTAATTTACCCGAATCACTTAACTAATCGAAGACGCCTACGAAAATACGCGACACACCTCATTTCTGAAGACCCTCTCACTTTTCAAGTAGCATCTCTGTCGGACTCTGCAGCATTCCCGAGACTCTTAGACTCAATTCAACTAAATTATCGGGATCCCTTAATTAATCGAAGACGCCTACGAAAATACGCGAGACACCTCATTTCCGATGACCCTCTCACTTTTCAAGTAGCATCTCCGTCGGACGCTACATCTTTCACGAGGCTCTTCCACCGAATCCAACTAAATTACCCGGATCCCATAACTAATCGAAGACGCCTACGAAAATACGCGAAACGCCCCTTTTCTGATGCCCTTCCCACTTTTCACGTAGCATCTCTGTCGGACTCTACATCTTTCCCGAGGCTCTTCCACCGAATCCAACTAAACTACCCGGATCCCTTAACTAATCGGAGACTCCTACGAAAATACACGAGACGCCTCTTTTCTGATAACCCTCTCACACTTCAAGTAGCATATCTGTCGGACTCTACATCTTTCCCGAGACTCTTCGACCGAATCCAAATAAATTGCCCGAATCCCTTAACTAATCGGAAACACCTACGAAAATACGCGACACCCCTCATTTCTGAAGACCCTCTCACTTTTCAAGTAGCATCTCTGTCGGACTCTGCAGCTTTCCCGAGACACTTAGACTAAATCCAACTAAATTACTAATCGAAGACGCCTACGAAAATACGCGAGACACCTCATTTCCGATGACCCTCTCACTTTTCAAGTAGCATCTCCGTCGGACTCTACATCTTTTCCTAGACTCTTCGGCCGAATCCAACTAAATTGCCCGAATCCCTTAACTAATCGAAGACTCCTACGAAAATACACGAGACGCCTCTTTCCTGATGCCCTCTCACTTTTTAGGTAACATCTCTGTCGGACTCTACATCTTTCCCGAGACTCTTCCACCGAATCCAACTAAATTGCCCAAATCCCATAACTAATCGAGGATGCCTACGAAAATACGCGAAACGCCTCATTTCCTGATTCCCTCTTACTTTTTAAGAAGCATCTCTGTCGGACTCTACATCTTTCCCGAAACTCTTCGACCGAATCCAACTAAATTGCCCGAATCCCTTAACTAATCAAATACGCCTACGAAAATACGCGACACACCTCATTTCTGAAGACCCTCTCACTTTTCAAGTAGCATCTCTGTAAGACTCTGCAGCTTTCCCGAGACTCTTAGACCGAATCCAACTAAATTATACGGATCCCTTAACTAATCGGAGACTCCTACGAAAATAAACGAAACGCCGCTTTCCTGATACCCTCTCACTTTTCAAGTAGCATCTCTGTCGGACTCTGCAGCTTTCCCAAGACTCTTAGACTGAATCCAACTAAATTATCCGGATCCCTTAACTAATCGAAGACGCCTACGAAAATACCAGAGACACCTCATTTCCGATGACCCTCTCACTTTTCAAGTAGCATCTCTGTCGGACTCTACATCTTTCCCGAGGCTCTTCCACCGAATCCACCTAATTTTCCGAATGCCATAACTAATCGAAGACGCCTACGAAAATACGCATAACGCCTCATTTCCGATGACCGTCTTACTTTTCAAGTAGCATCTCTGTCGGACTCTACATCTTTTCCTAGACTCTTCGGCCGAATCCAACTAAATTGCCCGAATCCCTTAACTAATCGAACACGCCTACGAAAATACGCGAAACGCCTCATTTCCGATGACCCTCTACTTTTCAAGTAGCATCTCTGTCGGACTTTACATCTTTCCCGAGACTCTTCCACCGAATCCAAGTAAATTACTCGAATCTCTTAACTAATCGAAGACGCCCACGAAAATACACGAAACGCCTCATTTCCACCTTATCTATAAATTCTCTGTCGGGCTCTGCATCTTTCCCGAAGCTTTTCGGCCGAATTCAGCTAAAACGCCCGAATCCTTTAACTAATCGAGAACGCCTACGAAAATACACCATACGCTTCATTTCCGATAACCTTCTCACCTTTTTTTTTATTCAAGACTTCTATGTCGGACTCATTTTTTTTTTGCAAATTTTTTACCAAAACTACTTGATGCGTACGGTCATTATTATTTTTGCTATATTGGACCGTCTAGAACCTACTATTTCTACGATCCCACAGGAGCCATTTTTTTAATATTTTTTAAAGAACGGCATCATATTTTTTCCCCATTGGGGTCGAAAAAAAAATTGAAATTGGGCGCCCAAAAAATTTTTCCGAAGGGGGCCGAAATTAAAAAAGTTTCGAAAAAATTTTCCCCCATTTTAGACACCCCCCCCAAAAAAAAAATCCAAAAAATTTTTTTTACCAAAAAAACGTCACTGACCTTTATTTGGCAGCTGTCATCGAAATGTTTAAAAATTTTAGTCTAGAACTCACTATTTCTACGGCCCCGCAGGGGCCATTCCATTACTATATCTTAAATAGAGCCCCGCAGGGGCTCTGAACTTTTTATTTTTTTTCTCAAATTTTAATCCTAAAATCCTGAATTTTTTCCAACTCCCGACCCCGCGACCCCATGTCGGACTCTACTTTTTCCCGAAATTTAAAAACCGTCTTTCAACTAAAAACCCCGAGATGAAACTACTGATATAGAGGGTCAGCCTCGCAGAGGCTGATAGTAATAGGCCGGTATATCAACGTTTGGGTGTTATGAACCTTGAGTACGGGGGGCTTTGGCAGATAACATGTCTGCAATGTTGGACTAAAAAACGTTATAGTATCATCCCAGCAAACACAAACATGTTGGCCAACATTGTGGCCGACGACTGGCTGCCGATACTGCATGTCGTCATTATGATATTGGCAGGCGATATCTATTATTGTCCGTCATTTTGTCCGAGCGGTCTACAGTCAGGCCGGTATATTTTAAGTCAATTTGCCGATAATCTACCGATATATCACTTTGTCATTCAGCCCAGCCGACATTAATTTGACAGTCAGTATGATATCTATTGCATAGGTACTGAATCCCTCCTAAAAAGGTCACATTCGTTTTCGTTTTCAGCGAGGTTTTCAGTAAGTATTTTTAGCTAAATGCACCGGCGGCGGCAGCTGTAATTACTCCGACTATGTCGGAAATATCGGGATCGGGCGATCGAATCGGAGTCCATTAGGAGTCCGAGGTCTGATCTACCCACAGAACTCAAAATAGGAGAAGGTTCTTCCAAGCCTAGCTACTTGCAAATATTGAACACCGCCATTTTTATATACTTGGAAGCGGGAATTTTTAAAAATAACATCGCAGTCGTAACGGAAAGTAGTTTTGAGTCAAGAATGTTATTGAAAGTATAACCAATGACAAATATAAACTATAAAGACATGGAACGACATTGTTGTAATTGAAGCAACAAAATGTATAAAATGCATTTGGACACTGCCAGAGGGCGACATTAAATTTTTCTTCTTACTCTGTTAATAGTATCCTTAAAAAATATATTACAATATTGCATTAAAGTTATTCCAAAAAACGTATCAAATATTTAAAACCAGTAGTATCAGTAAAGAAATAGAGAAGAACAGTATCGCCCTCTGGCAGTGTCCAACCGCATTTTATACATTTTCTTGCTTCAATTACAACAATGTCGTTCCATGTCTTTATAGTTTACATTTGTCATTGGTATAACTAATATTTTACTGTAATTAGTTTTAAATGTGCCTTAAAAATAATATTAGGTAATAGGTAATAAACATATATTATTGTGAAAATAGTTATATACCTATGCAACAAGTGTGTAAAGTGAATTTTTTTCGGAAATGGAACTTATTAATATAATGGACTACATAAAATTAAATATGTAACCATATTTAACGTTTTTGAAATACGATATGATTATTATTATAGGCGATTATATGAAATTTTTACTTTGGGCACTACACAGCGTATGTAAAGTTAGTACTTTACGCACGGCAGTAGAATAAATACTTTATTATGATGTTGGAATAAAATAAACTTACTCAGTTCTTTTCTAATATGAATGCCCGAAATGGAAAGGTTGTATAAGTACTTCTTATAACTACGTTACAAAATCCTTATATACACATTTCCGTTTGCTTACAAATGTATTTCATGCCGATGAAAAGTAATTTCAGAGTTAGAAGTTTTTGTACTTGTACAGTTGCAGATAAAGGACTAAAAAAAGTAGAAGGTACTTTAGAAATTAAAATTACTCTTAGTTTATATTTAATTACTAGTTTTTGAAGCCCATAAAATTCTCAAATTAAATATATCGAATGGATGACTTTGGTAAATCCTTATATACACATTTCCGTTTGCTTACAAATGTATTTCATGCCGATGAAAAGTAATTTCAGAGTTAGAAGTTTTTGTACTTGTACAGTTGCAGATAAAGGACTAAAAAAAGTAGAAGGTACTTTAGAACTTAAAATTACTCTTAGTTTATATTTAATTACTAGTTTTTGAAGCCCATAAAATTCTCAAATTTAATATATCTATGTTAAAAGTACATAGTGGACATACAACATACAACGTACAAAACTACTTTCCCCTTCTAAGCACTGTTGTTTCGGATCGTCTCCCAAATGCCAGCTAAAGTCATATTATGCAACCCTCACAACAAAACAAACTTGATAGCATTTCATTGGTTCAATTTATATATGTAAACAAAAAGTATTGAAAAATGGACGGCCCCTGTATTTGCATGCGCCAATGGCTGCGCAGTGCGTTCATAATCAGTCTAATTATTTAGGTCTGTGGATCTACCTACCTCTCAATCCTCATTACCAATAAAATGCTGGGGAGGTCCATCATCCGTGAGGTATGTGATAACTCATCGCTTGGGCTTGATTATTATCGTCTTTGCCATTCTTTGCTGATATAAAATGTTACTAAAATAGCAGCATCTATTTGATTGAATGCAACTGTATCTGTCCGCGAATGAGTTATCGCGTCATCTGCTCGCGATGAAGAAGACCAACAGATATTTCCTCTATCGGAATTATTCTATGTGTTGGTAGTTGCATCATTTTTATATCGTAATTTTATTGGCGGCCCTTGCCGGAACTCTGACGGTAACAACCCCTTTGTCCATATATCATTTTGACAATATAATTTTATATATTAGCAGCTAACATGTTGGTAATCTGACGGTAATAACTATTTTGCCAATAACACATATAATTTTATCCGAATTTAAGCCAACATGTGATAATTTGTTGGCAACCAAAATGTATATAGCAATTATCTTTTCGACATATAGATATGATAGCGGCTATCGATTCCGATAATCTGCCAACAGTTTAACACTTTGCCAACTACTATCGGCCGACAAATTTATGTTTGCTGGGATATAACACCCAAACGTTCACCTACGCATAGTCTACGCACAGTACACATTAAAAAATCTTAAGCTTGGATACTATAACGCGTAGATGGTGATCGTCGGCTCTCAGTCTGAATTCCGGGCCATTCACATGGCCCGGAATTCAGCCCGGAACGGAATGCTAGAATCCCCCAGAATTGATTGCGGATTTCAAATCAACCAATCAGGGAGATTCTTTAGCATTCCGTTCCGGGCTGAATTCCGGGCCATGTGAATGTACCGTAACGGGCCATGTGAATGTACCGTAACGGTACATTCACATGGCCCGGAATTCAGCCCCGAACGGAATGCTAGAATCTCACTGATTGGTTGATTTGAAATCCGCCTGTTTTCAAGGACGTTGCGGAAATAGTTGAATCAACTTCAACTATGTCCGTAATCCGGATGAGTGTTTATGTCAAAATAATGGATATTTCATTGAAATTATTTGAAAATCGAATCCTATAACGATCATGCGTGTTTCGTTTGACGTTTTTAAGAAGTAGGTAATGGAAGTAATAATATTACATATATTACATTACCTAGGTGTACTATTTGTATACTCTTTCTATTTCAAATTGAAACAACTAAAAACTTCCATAAAAAATGCCGACAATCGAATTTATAGGGAATCACGAGCATGAGCGCCGACCGAAAAGGTTTAAGAATAATTTTTAAATTTTTTGAATAAATTGAATATTTCTTTGCTACTTTATACTACAATTACTAGAACCACCTAAGAAAATAAATAACATTAATATATAATATCACAATAGCTTACAGAACGTAATTCCAATTTAGGATATATTGCACAAACCGTAGTTCCCTCAAAGTACACTGCATTGTACACGGTTCATAAGGCACCCGGTCTTTTTTTTTGACGATCCGTAACACCTGCGAACCCATGCTAGTCCAATGAAAGCATCAGTAAATAACGTCTTATATGTATGCCGGTTACTCATGTGGTCGACTCTAGTATACATACGGGTAGCATATTTTATATTCGAACACGATTATTTCGATGTTGTTTAGCGCACATTATAGGCTTTGTAATGAAATGAGCCTGGTATAAACTCATTAGACTGACTGTGTCAATTGGAAATAGAAAGACTATAATATTAAAGTTAATAACCGAACGACCGCAATCAATGCCCTAACTAAAATGCCCGGAGCGGAACTCTCAATTCCGGGCGAGTGTTCCGGGCCATGTGATTCATGTGAATGTACCTTTAGGCCTTCCAATACAGTAAATACAGAAATTTCCTAAGGTTTAAGCAGCATATCTACCAACTTTCTAAACTTTGACAGGTACCTATTACAGAAAAAAAACGAACTTTGTATATAGTTATATATAGGGTGTCTCAGAAATAAGTGCACAAAAAGATACATAGGATTCCGGACGTCAAAATAACTCGATATTAGACCATAAAATTACCGCTGTACCAAAATGCTTCCTAAAAGTGGGCCCTTCAAGATGGTTTTTCCGAAATTATTCAAGTTAAAATGTTGAAATTTAGCACAACCACTAAACTTTTACCAAGAATAGATCAAGCTATGTAGGGATGGGGGTAAAAATGAGAAAATCATTAGGCATGTACTAAACTTTTGAAAACAATTTTACTCGAAAACGGTACCTCTCATCGAAGTTACACAAGGGGACATATTTCTTTTGTGAAAAACTCTGATTAAAAAAGTTGTGGTTATTTTTACCCCCACCCCTATGAGCCGGTTGTGCTAAATGTCAACACTTTAACTCAAACAGTGTTGGAGTTGGGAGATAATAAATAAAAACCATTTTCAAGGGCCCACTTTTATAGAGGCCCACACAGTCCTCTTAGGAAGTATTTTGGTGCAGAAGTAAGTCTGATCCAATAATTTATTTATTTTGACGTCGGGAGTATGTGGTATCTTTTTGTGTAGGTACTTATTTCTAAGACACCATGCATATATAAATAATATGGTATATAGGTATATTATAGCATGGACATTTCACTACCTTCACGTCACCATATACAGCGTGTGTAAAAAGTATTGAAACATGACCATAACTTTTAAAATATTGATCGTATAAAAAAACCCTTGGATAGGTCGATTTTTAATTTCAATTACGCAACTTTTGGTGAGCATTTATAATTTCTAGTTCTACACACCCCCTCCCCCAGCCACCCCAACTTTTTTTTTCAAATAGCAACCTACCCTTTGTGATACCCCAAAAGAAAGGTATTTTAATAGACTATTCAACGCTGTAAAGAAATCCGAAATCCGTCGATGCAATTGGCTTCCCAAACGCATTAAATACATTTTTTTGATTTAAAAATTTTAAGAATGTCATGCATGTAAGACAGTACCTGAATGAGGTGTTTTCGGGCCGATGGATACGCAGAAGAGGGTCAATCGATTGGCCAGCCAGATCTCCGGACCTGACACCCCTCGACTTTTTTTATGGGGTCATTTAAAGGGTTGCGTCTATAACAATAGACCAAATAATTTGGAGGATCTAAAGGATAGAATACGGGCGGAGATTGGTCGAATACCCCAAACGGCATTCGAAAACTGTTTACAAAACTTTGAATAGCGACTTATACAGTGCCTAGCTGTTAACGGAGCTCAGTTTGAACATCTTATTAGATAATTTGTTAATTATTTTCAGTAATAAAGTTTCACTAATCTTTCCTTTTTCTTAGAAAAAAATGTATTTCATGCGTTTGAGAAGCCAATTTCATCGATGGGATTCGGATTTCTTTACACCGTTGAATAGTCTATTAAAATATCTTTCTTTTGGGGTATCACAAAGGGTAGGTTGCTATTTGAAAAAAAAAAGTTGGGGTGGCTGGGGGAGGGGGTGTGTAGAACTAGAAATTATAAATCGCACCAAAAGTTGCGTAATTGAAAATAAAAATCGACCTATCCAAGGGTTTTTTTATACAATCAATATTTTAAAAGTTATGGTCATGTTTCAATACTTTTTACACACGCTGTTGTATATTGTTAAATAATATTTGTAAAAATAATTTTAAAACCCGCCCAACATAGTACATAGTGAGAAATAAAAATATATTGGGGATTAATAATATCAACTGATTTGTGGTTACCAGGCAAGTGTTACAGTTATGTTAAACGATATTTGACTCGTTTTTAACATTATAGGAGTTTTTGTTTGTATTGATAGTATGCATTATTGATCTTGTATTGTTCTATTTTCCTATACTTACAAAATTTTAATTATTATTATAATTAATCATATTTAAATACCTTTGTAGACTCTCTTTTTATTTATCATATTTGTATTGTTCTATGTCTTATATTATATTTTTACTTAATTCTGGTAAATAAAACATGTTACCATAACTATCAACAAGCGTCAGGTAAATGGTAAATAACAAGCAGTCATTCACTTTTTAATTACTAAATAATTTTGGAAATTTAACCTATAAGTTTTTATTAAAGACTTAGAGCTATCTTGATCTTATTGCCTCAAATCCAAATTTGATAAACAGAAATTATGCATCGTAGAATAATTTTTATATGTAAAATCTGGTTTTTACGTTTTTACATGTAAATCCCCAGCATATGGATTCCTATAAAGTCAATCTTGAATAAATATAGTGATGTAAAATAGCATGCTATTTATTTTTGGGTGATATATATCAAATATATATCATTTGATATATATCTAATGATTTTGCTAAAATCAAACTCTATTATAATTAGTTTGTATGTATTGTTTACGTCTTCCTTGTTAATTTGACACCAAATACATATATAATATTTGTATTTCTGAAGAAGTTAATAACCAATATCTACGTTTTTTGTTATGTATTATTTTTTTATTATTTTTGATCTACTAATCCTATTAATGTAGGTAATTCAAAATTTAATGTTTTTTTTTTAATTCAATGCCTATTGCCTATATTTATTTTGTTAAATAAAATAATGTAGGTCCTCAAATTATTGTAATATAAAGGGAGCGTCTACTTAACCGCCGTTTTCACGATACGCAATCGCTACGCTTGCGCCACTCTTATTAAACGATTGACTTTGATGCTGAAGATTTTTTTCCCCTAAATACGTTTTTGTTTTTATTATTTTAAAAAAGGAACATCTTTCACCATATTGTCACACTAAACCTAACCGATATATTTAATATTTAATTAAAAAAAAAAAAACCTGTGGGTACTGAACTTGGGACCTCTCGCATGCCAATGCTGTACAGCTCCGATAGACTGTCGTATGAACTTGAAAAACATGTTTGTTAGGATCACTTTATGATAATCGGTAAATAAGAACGGCGCCAGCCTATCGAAAAATTGAAATTTACTGACAATTGGCACCGAAATGTTAGGTTAAGTTTGCTCATCTGCTTAAATTAGGGGGGGAGTGATATACAGGGTGTTTCATTTTTAAATGTCGTCCTTTAAGGAGGTGATAGAGCATCGAAAAATAAGTCGACCTGCCCAAAAAACCTATATCAAAAATGCATAATAACGAAGTTACGGTCCTTCAAAGTTGAAATAAAAAAATAGTTTTTTTGTCATAACTTCTAGACCATACGACCGATTTTAACCAAATTTTGCACAAGCAGTACTGCATTACATACCTACAATCTTATAAGAATAACTCATGTCAAAAATCACCAGTGGCGTAGATACTGGGGTGACGCCCTCTATTTCTCACCCTATTTCCCACGCCACTGGATTTTATTTTTTTGGGCAGGTCGACTTATTTTTCGATGCTCTATCACCTCCTTAAAGGACGACATTTAAAAATGAAACACCCTGTATATCAGCTATTAACGTTTATATCATAGCAGATATATATTAAAATTTGATATATATATATATATCATTTTGATATTTATCTTCACTCACATCACTAAATAAATATATTAAATTATATCTATTTATAGTAAATTGCTTGAATGGGAATAGGTATATTCCCATTCAAGCAATTTAATTAATGTGTACCTACATTATATTTACTATTACCTACTTTTAGTTTTAGTTGACTTTATCGAACATGAAGTGTAGGTATATCCTTCTCTCAGAAACCAGTTCATGGATGATCTTTGTATTCTCTGACATGGAAGGCACTTAAATTGGTTTACTGCTTGCTCACTGCTGTCAACAATTGTTTTTGTTTTGTAGGGATGTTTTCTTAAAAATATTTTCTTACACACTCGGCTACCTTGAATGTTATCACTATTCACATTAAAGGTGTAGAAAAACTCATATATTTAGTAACTAATTACCATTTTATATGCTTTATATATTTGAAAACATTTCTTTCTTGAATTTCTTAATGTTTTTAAATTATTTTGCTAATATAAATATTATACTTTGTTCGTCGATGCATTATTTGTAACAAATTCTGCGATTATATAAATAGATATGCAATAATATGCCTAATATAATAATGGCAATACACTAAGAAAACCTTAGTTTCAAAAGTTTTATATAGGTAGACAAATGACAAGAGTTTAAAAAACATAGAAGCGTATATTTTATACCAATAACAAGTCACCTAATAATATAATTACTTAACCTATCCAGCTGGACTATTTTGTTGTTGATATGTTAAAGACCAGTAATAACCACCCAAACGTTTTAAAGATTCATGTGTTCCCATCTGAAAAATAGTTAAAAAAATTATTTAGTAAGATATTTTCACATGCATTTGTGATCAAAAACACTGTAACTAACAATAGCTGGTTTTTGTGCTAGAGCTTAGAGTAAGTTGTAGCTATTATATGATTTATAGCACATTGAGTTCATAGCGCTAAAGAACCAATATTATATATATACTATATACACTTATTTATAAACACTTCATGCTGGTATTTGCGCAGGGAATCTAAAATTAAAATCGGCAATAATAATGGTAAATACTAAGTTATAAAATCCTTATTTGTAACAACTTTGACTACTCGGAGAGTATGTATTGATTACATGTGGAGTCATTATAACATACTGACTGCACTGTTAAACGCTTTTTCTTACACAAAAAAATAATAGAATTACAGAAAAAACATATCAGTAATAATAGTAAATAAAATATGAAATATCAATTAAGATATTTAAAATATTTCATCATAATATACTAATACTAAAAAATTTCTTGCAACTGTTTACCTCAACAATTTTTCCTTTATGTAAAACAACAATTAAATCAGCATTTTGGATAGTGGACAACCTATGAGCAATAACAATAACTGTTCTTCCTTTTCTAGCCTTCTCTAGGGCTGCTTGCACAATTTTTTCTGATTCTGTGTCCAAAGCACTAAAATAAAATGCATTATAAAAAATACATTATTTAGTCTAAGCTTACCTCGTCGCCTCATCCAGTAATAAAATAGCAGGATCCTTTAAGAGAGCCCTTGCAATTGCAATTCTCTGTTTTTGCCCACCAGAGAGCGTAGCACCTCTTTCCCCAACCAACGTATTATAGCCTTTAGGAAAACTGGATATAAATTCATCAGCATTGGCTAATATTGCAGCTTGACGAACCTGAGACAAAAGAGATTTTAACTATGACATATCGAATGGATTTGTGTAAGCTCCAAACTTCAAATATATACTTAGGTAAGAAAATAAATAACTTTTGTTATTAAAATTTTCTAGATTCTAGGAAAGTTTTGTATTTAAATATTAAGGATTAATTAATAGTAGTTTGCGTTTACCTCTTCATCTGAAGCATCTGGTTTACCATACCTAATATTTTCAATTATAGACGTGCCAAAAAGTATAGGCTCCTGACTTATTAAACCCAGAACTCTTCTTCTAAGCCATGAGGGATTCAAATTTCTAAGGTCCCATCCATCGATAGTTATCGAACCATCTATAATATCGTAAAATCTAAAATTACATGTAAAAGTTTTTACAGTTTTAGTACGAAAGCGGGGTATACAACACATATTCCCAATTAGCCTATCTACCTATTCTTTATGCCACTAGAAAATTTTAAAAAGGGGTATAAATTTTTCATAATAAAAAAAGCAATTGTTTTTTGAAAGTTCTGTAATTTATTAGTAATGAAAATATTTAATTTTTCTTTTTTCCAATTTGATTCTATACCCACAACGAAATTAGAACAAAATTCAAGGTTACAAATTGTTTCCAACTCATTGTGGGAAGACTATAATAGACAACATCTTAGATCATTTATTCTAACAAGAATTTATGTAGTGAGAAAAAATAACGAAAAACACCTGTCCTGTGCTGTGACTGATTGAGTTAATAACTGTGCAAGAATAAAAAAATTTATTTTCAACAGATTTATATAAAAAACAGAAACATTAGTTTAGTAATGAACGTAGCCATAGCAACTTGTGCAGAATATATTTCTTTATATTTACTAGATTTATAAATTTCTCCAGCTAAACATTATAAGCAATTTTTGTTTTTTTAAACTTGTTACATAAGTATTTACCGTTCTAAGAGAGCCACAACTGTAGATTTGCCATTACCAGAGGCTCCTACGATAGCCACGGTTTTTCCAGCAGGCACTGTCAAATTAAAATTCTCCAATACAGTCTAAAAGAAAATAATTATCCAGAATTATCTAAGGCTTTCTTGGAACTGAAAATTTGTAGAAAAGTTTTCAGATATTCTTTTACAGTGATTATTTTCAATTTTTTAAATTAAATCATCTTGTCATTGTCTTCTTTTGACTTTGTTTCAGAAGAAAACCATATGGTTGAAATGTCAAGAAATCAAAATAATCAAAGCAAAATAGAACCGAGAAACACTATTAAAAAGATTGCTATAAATTATAGTCGAGTAAACTTTAACTTGGCGTGTGGATGAGTTGATATCGTGCGTATTATTGTATTTTCTCTTGCACACAAAATTGAAGCAATGGCCCAAAATCATTGTTTACGTATAAACATACGTGAACAATGTTTTTGGGTTATTGCTTTAACTTTGTGTGCAAGAGAAAATGAAATAGTATGCACAATATCAACTCATCCACACGCCAAGTTAAAGTTTACTCGACTATATAAAATATAAATATTATATAGTAAAATGGCAAATACCTGTTGTGGTCTGGTAGGGTATGCAAATGTTACATTTTTAAATTCTATATGACCCCTTAACTCTGTATGAGGTATTAGGTCTCCTCCTAGTAGAGACATCTTTGGTTTCAGATTTATATACTAAAACATAACAAAAAAACAATGGAAACCATGTGTATACAAGTAAATTATTAAAGTAGGTAGTATATATTATATATTATATTACTCCAGTGATTAGTGAAGAACATATATAACAAAGAATTGATTGGTGAAAGAAAAATATCTAGTAATAATCACATACAGTACATAGGTACTGTATCGCTAAACTAACGTACATTTTATTGGAAGATAAACGCATTTAGGAATAACACACCCAATTATAGTGGAAGAAACCTCTCTCACAGTTAATGTCACTATATCGATGAAGTAGTCCAAGACTCAAAGTGGAGTAAAAATGTAAGTTTAAATTTTTTTCCAAAAAGCACAAAGTCTTCTCCACGTGTAAACAAGTTTATTAAAAAATATCATAAATTTATAAAACGGTACATGTTTCGGAGATATATATACTTCAAATCACGAGAGATGACCGTTACGTCACAAATTAATTTCTAATCTTTAACGTACGCTTCAAGCGTTCTTTGTTTGCAAAATAGTAAAACGAGAGAGACAGGGAAAGGGAGTCCATTATATGTGACAGTTAATATCTCCGACTGACGTTGTTGATAACTAACGCAGTACTGATTTGATTTTTACGAATTATAATGTTGACGTAACGGTCTTCTTTCGTGATTTGAACTATATCTCCGAAACATGTAACGTTTTATAAATTTATGATATTTTTTAATAAACTTGTTTACACGTAGAGAAGACTTTGTGCTTTTTGGAAAAAAAAAATTAATCTTAATGTCACTATCACGATACGCACATTTAGTGCGCGTCATATAAGTCATGTAATGTCAAAATTGGATACAAACAATTTATGAATTTATAACATCTACTGATATAAACACGTGTAATTTTGTAAAATTGATTAAATAAACTTTATTTATTTACAAATAACCATTTGCAAGGTATGTACAAGACTACTTTATTTTTGTTTATAAATTTAAATCTTTATTATATTACGTTATATTATAACAGGTTATAAAATACTGGTAAATTAATCATATACATACCTTTTTAGTGCTTAAATATTTTTATTTAATTAAATTATTATCGCTTTTACTAACTTCAAACATTGTTTGCATCCAATTATCTGTCAGATGACGTTTTCACTAAATGAGCGTATTGGGAATTGAACCAGGAACTTTTTGGCGAGATCCAAGTGTGCTTGTCATTTGTCATATAAATAAAAGTAAAACAGCTATAGGTGTCTACTTAGTGTATGGCTGACATACGCTAAGTAGACAAGTGAAATTTTATTTCATAGTTTTAGAGTTGTTTGCCATATTTCATTTAACCTATTCTTCCTTGAATAAAATTTGTTCAACACTATTGAAAATGTCAGAGAGAAAAAATATGTAGAAAAAAAACTAGAAAAGGTGCCAAGACGTTTCCCTTTCTGGGTAAAATGAATTTTTGTTAATATTATGTAAAGTAACCATGATCATAAAGCTATCTTAATGGGATTTTTGAGATAATCAGTAAAACAACTGTTGGGGCACCAACCTCATCGGTAGATTATAATTTCCTTAGAGACAATTTTCGGATACCTATTATTTAGCTACAGAAACTTTTCTTACTATTTTCTGCATGTAAAATCAGCTTCTAAATAGACATGCGAGATTTTTTAAACATCCTAATTATTATGGTTTTAACAATAATGAATTTGTCTTCAAATATTTTAATTATGGTGCTTTTAAAGCTATTCACCCAGGAAGTTGATTTATTACGTTCTTTATTCGAACCACCAATATCAAACAAAACTGGTATTCAATAAACTTAACTCTTGAAGTAGTAGGTAAATATAACTATAATATGTATACTACATAGTGGCTAATAAAAGTAATCTACCTCAAATATCCTGGCACCCGCAGCTACACCACGCACTACTGATCCAAATAGGAGTGACATTTGTGCCAATGAGCGTTGTATTGTTTGTGATGCCATTAAATAGGCCATTACATTACCAGCAGATAATTTGTTGGTCGAAAGTAGATAACCACCCATGCAGAGAGTTGTCAAAACCATGCTACAAACCAGTGATCAATTACAATTTACAATATATAAATATGAAATGTCGTGATCACCCATTTTTTATATTTGAATTTGAATTTATTTATTACAAATTAAGAAAAAAAAACGAACACAAGGATATGCCTTACACATGTGCACTATAAACTAGTATAAACCTTTATAGATCTGCCTTATGTGCACCTTGGAAGGAGAAATCGTTTCCTTATTATATAATATAAAACTCTAAAAAACTACACTTACAGAAGTAATAATAATTATTCATTATAAAATAATGAATAAAATCAACCATATAAAAATATCTTGTCTTGTTATAAGCACGAGTGTTCATAAAATCTAATTTTTCTGATAGATAACACATTGATATTATTTTGAATAGATTTTTATAAACATATGCTTAACAAATTTAGACATAATTTATATCATTTCATATAAAAGCTGAAAGTATGCCCTATCTTATGGTGCAAAAAAATACGTACATTTACATTTAAAATACATTCACAAAATTTAATTGTTTGAATTTTTGCAAAATGTGAGGGAAAAACACATTTCATTAAATACCTAAGAACTTTGCATGCACGGTTGCAACAATAAACACGTTCATGCATTAAATTCAATGCCTACTTTCTATAAGGTTTAAGAATAAAATTCAACAGGGGCCTAATTATATATATTTTTTTTCAGTTTTTTCACATTATCGACATCATTTTCCAAACAAATTACCAACTTCTGACATATTGCTGAAATCAGAATTTCATGACGAGCAAGAAAATTCAAAAACATACAGAATATTCCATTTAAAATAAGAAAATTTGGTTTCTATATCGGAAGTAGGTAGTATTTTGTGCAGAATTTCTTCAGATTCTGGCTTTACCAACTATCCACTTTCTAAATTTCAGAAGTTCATCTTCCATAATCAATACTTTCGTGGCCACCCGGTAGTATAGGAGTTAGTAAGTGAAATTAAGGCAAGACTAATATAATAATGTCACTATCTAGTTTTTGTCAAAAGACACTTTACTTCAATTATTATTTTATTAATAATGTAGTTTCTAGATTTCTAGATATAATAAAACATAGTAAAAACCAAAATAATGAAAAAAATTACAGTTAAAATTCTACCTCTGCAAGTAAGGCAGTTAATTTTTCGACCTGCTCCTTTATATCCATCTCAGTTGTACTTGTTCTCATATCTCTTGAAATATTTGGCCCCAGTGTATACTTTTAGGATACATCTTTTATATAAAAGATCAAAAAGATGTATCCTAATTGTTGAAATATTTTGTTTATTTTCTTGTTATTGCTCAGTGTAGTCACTGATGAGGGCTGTTGGTTCAACGTTACCTGTTTAAGAACATATTTGTACCAGCTTGAAATAAACCAATTCCGAATCCCAAATTTTGATTTAACTTCATGGCAAGCTCGGCTTCATTTGCAAATAATTCCATTTCTTGATATTCCATTGCAAAAGCTCGAACTGTTCTGATGTTTCCTATTGCTTCATCAGCAACCGCTGTTGTTTTTTCCACCTACAGAACAGTCCAAATATTGGTTAAATATATTACCAATATCCTAATTTAAACTTCTATGTTCATGAAAAATTACTTGTGGAAGGTAGGACGCAAAAGTTATTCTATAAATGTTTTAAAGTAATTTTTCAAAACTTAAGGGGTTATTATAATACAGATTTGTGAGCCTGAATCGTTAAATAATGCAGGTTGTTCCATTTACCTTTGAGTAAATTAATTATAATGAAATAAAGAACCTATATATTATTATTATTATTATATAGTTTGAGGATGTTCGAAAAATTTTGAGGCACATTAAAAAAATTAATATCTCTAAAAATGAGGAATAAGCAGGAATTAAAAGTATCAATTTTTGCTACAAAAATTTAAGTATTAAATTTACAAACAAAAAATTGCAATTTACAAAATTATCTAAAAAAGAAGCCTGTATAAATGTGTTTTTATTACGAGTTATAGAGGTTCAATAATTCGCTGGAATAAATAAAATATTTAAGAATTGTGTATTTGAAAAGTGGCGCAGTACGTTAAATCAGATATAATATAATAGGTACTATCGCGGCCGAAAAAAGTAATCGACTGATTTTCCCGTTGTAACTATGGTTCTATTCAGTGTCGCATCAATCCCAATATTTTTTTTATTAGTGTCAATGTCATTGTTATATTAAGCAAAAATAAATTTTTTATTACTTAATCATGCCTTATCATGTTTTGAGTGAAGATGAAAAAGGCCAAACTTGGAGAAGGGTGGTCTCAACAACACATAGCAAGTGAAATTAATTGCAGCAAAAGCACGATTCAAAAACCAAACAAAAAGTGGATAAAAACTCATGATCTGAGCAGGGCAGTGGGTTCTGGAAAGAGTTCTCTAGAAAACGACAATATATACCCTTGTTAACTATGTGAATTTAAACCCATTTTCTAAGTCTATTGAAGCTAAATAGCAAACCAACTTCCCAGCGTCTGTTAGAACCGCAAGAAAACTGTTGCGAGAGCAAGGTCTATTTAACTGTGCCAGTGCTAAAAAGCCCCGACTGACAGATGTTAAGAAAGAGGCAAGAATGCAGTTTGCAAATACTTTTATTAATGAAAACGATCGTTACTGGGAGCGACTGGAGTGAGTGGTCTTTTCCGGTGAAAAGATATCTCAGTCCTGCTACAATGGTCAACTGCGAGTTGTCCCAGGGTCATAAGTTTGATGAAGAATATTTGCACAAAACAGATAATAGCGGAAGGTATTCTGTCTTTTAGTTTAGTTTTTGAATCGTGCTTTTGCTGCAATTAATTTCACTTGCTATGCGTTGTTAAGACCACCCTTCTCCAAGTTTGGCGATGATGTAGCCTTTTTCTGCGTCTCTCAAAACCATATTAATTAATTGTCTTCTTATAATTAAAAATGTTAACTTATTTCTTATTAGTTTTTTTTTAATAAATACGACGTCACCAATGATTTCTTGTCAAAATAATTTAATTGACATAACTGATGTAAAAACTCCCATTTACAAAGGAAATTTTTACGAAAAAACATACTACTTGATAAAAAATCGATTACTTTTTTTCGGCCGCGATAGTACATATTTTTGGAGTGTTTCTCACCTAACTGTCATACCCTCATCATGATTAGATAAACATAGAGGTATTATAGTAGGTAGTTAAATAATAAGTACAAATCAATAACATGCGAAGTATTGAAAAACTAAAAATAAATTTATAAATAAATTCATATACCTGTGCCTGAGCTTTTCTTGATGTAGATCGTAACAATGCTCCAAAAATACTTCCAACAGCTATAACAGAAGGAATACATAGAAGTGTAACAAAGGTCATTTGTGGAGAAATCATTACTAAAGATACAGAACAACCTATTATTTGGGTAGTTGCTCTTAAACCTCCAGAAACAATCTGTTTAAAACTACTCTTAAAATCTTGAATGTCAGAAGTAAGTCTAGAAACAAAAAATTAAAATCACTGAACTAGAAATTAAGAAAATTATGAGCAAGGATTTTTTGACATTGGTAAATACTAGTTTTTAATATTTGAAATTCCATAAGATATAAAATATTATTTATTTATTTAAATTTAAACATAAAGTCTGGTATTAAGAAACAAAATATTTAAAAACTATACAACGTTGCGCTGTAAAAATATCTTAAAATATAATACCTACATATTAATTCTAATCTCATACTTATTGCAAACCATTACACATAGTAAGAGAATATTAAATATTACAAAACCAAAACTAAGTATCATATTACATGTTAGAAAAAACAAAAGGTCAAGAATTAATGCATTGGGCATTAAACGTTATCTAGGAATACGAAATGATTCTATCGAATTGCCTTGCATCCTTAATGTTTTACTCTTTTCGAATATGCGTTATAGGTACATACATACAGATAACGAAAGTGCGGATCTTTACTTATACCTAAATATTGCCGCTTTAGTTCGGTTAGATTGCATTCGCAGTCAATGCACGTAACCACAGACAGATAAGCTCATGGGACGAAAGATGGAAATATGTATAGTAAAATGCATGTTTCTATGCAGCGGCACTTCACATTGTATATATTTTAAGGTTTCCTATGTAAAGATGCGCACTTTCGTTATCTGTATATATGTAGTAATGGAGTTGTACACAATTAATTTCCTCATTTAATGATATTGAATCTGCATACTGTGTATGTCATATTCTATATTATGTGTAGCTACCTATTGATTAATTCCCCGGTTCTTTGCTTATCAAAAAATGCCATATCTTGTTTCAAAATAGAAGCAAATAAATCATTTTTCATTTTATATGCAACTTTTTCTCCCAAATTTGAAAGCATAAATATATAGAAAAATGTACAACAGCTCTGGAAAAAAAAAGAAAATACTTAGGACACATAAACCATATTATTAAATTTTATTTGGCTAAAACATACCTATTTAGTCTATTTATAAGTATTTAAAATATTTTGGAAATAACACTCAAATTTGAAATATACTTAAAGCATTCTGATTTACTAACCTGTGCTGCATACATTAAAACTAATTTAATAGCTGGTAATTTTATATTCCTCATAAATAGTTCACTATCTTTGCTTTCACTAAACTTTGCTAATACGTCAATAACTCCTCCCATAACCTGAGGTATTTGGATATTTAATAAAGCCACAACTAACGCACCCTAAAAATTCAGATTTGTTATGAAAAAAAAAGAAACACTTCACTCCGCTTTCAAAGTTTACCACAACTGCTGCCAAAAAATACCAAATATTAGGTTTTAAATAGTTCCAAAATCTCTCCCAATCAAATTTTGAATACTTGTCTGATGATTTCCGATATCCAGCCAATCTTGTTTTCACAGGTTCGCATAGTACCTTGTGTTTATTGAATACTATTTGTATTGCTGCACCACCCGTTAATGATATTCCGATTAAAGTTAATTTTGGAAATACCGCATGATGTTCCTTGGATTTACAAATAATTTTGACAGAGTTCGTAAAATGTTTTCTTGTAGACTTCACATAAACAGACCGTATTGCATTAGGATTTTTGAAAAGTGAATATCTGAAAGTTACATAAAAATATTTAACATAACCTTATTTTAAAAATATAATTATTACCTCAGAGTGTTGACATTGGAGGCATGTTGTATTAATTTCCACATACTGATTTAAAAAGATTATATTGGTACATTAAATTATCGGTGTATGTGATATTATCTAATTAATTATTGTCACAACCCCATATTTTTTGACATTTGGTAGATTAGATGCCGTAGATGGTAGGTTGAAAATGGAGATTTAGTACATTGATCTATTCCATTTATTAACTGATAAGAACTATTTCTGTTTTGTTCGGAAACCTAAAGGTAAGTTTATACATTGGCGATTTACGATTTTCAGGATTTAATTTGATTGGTCAGTTTCAAATATTTTTGACTGAACTATTAATTGCACGCGAGAATCGCAAATTTTAAATTTGAGGTGCGGGAAAATATAATGGTGCGTAAGTTTATTAGCTCATTTTCACTTGTATCGTATCAGCATGATACCCAAATACGTAATATATAGGTGGGGTGGCAGCTAGGTATTTTTTCACCAGAATTTAACCAGTTGAGCGCCACCATACGATCAGAAAATCTGGTCTCAAATGCCCAAATATTTTTTTGTCGTTTTTAAGACATGCAAGTATTATATTATAGATATGTTCACGAAATTTTTGCATTTCTGTTTCCTGTTTTTTTTTCTACAGCATTTCTTTCTGAAACATACGTTATATATGTCTCGTGGCCTATAGGAATAAATGTATATTTTAGGGCCATGTGACATAACTGTTGCGTCGCATTATTTGTTGCAAGTTCAGACTTAATTATATTTTCTTGTTTTGACAATTCATTTGTTATCTTACAATTGTAGCAGTTTTATTGCAAATGTGTCGCAATAATAAATACTTTATTCGTTTATCAAAACTTTTTTCGTTTGTAGTAGTTTATTACCTTCTTGTAATACCTATGCAATGTGATGTATCATTCATTTTTGTAACTTTCAATGTACCAAATGTTTTGGAATAAAATTTATTTTGTTGCTAATCTATTGTTTTATTATTTGCAGCTATTAGTTGTAATAGAGCATTTTATTATCATCTTATACATTCAAAATAAAAAAACCTTGAAAAAAAAACACAAATTCCCCGGACCAAGATCATAGCCTGGTTCGTTGGGCCACACTATTTTAATTCCCATGTAGAAACTACAGCAGCGAGACATCTCTACGATACCACATCACAAAATATAACAGTTCGCAGTGAGGTACAGTATGTATGTCGCAACACCCCACGAATAAAAGTTTACAGACAACGCAAAACTTGTTCGATCATAGGAAATACCAGGCAAATTTACAATTCCGTCAATCGTATGTAATTTGAGTAAAAGGGTACTTGCATTTGTTCTTCGACTTCATGAACTGTTTAATTTCAGTTATTAGGTATTTATAAGGACGCGATAATTACGTATTGTTATTATTGTATTGTTGTTATTGTGATTTGTGCTTTAAATGCCTTTTTTAAACAATGTCTAGTGTAGAATTTTACGCATGAAGGGCTCTTGTGAACTAAGCGCACGTGAATAACGCATGTATTTCTTTTGATGCGGTCTACAAGCGTTGATCGTTGCCACTTGCCAGCTACAAATTCGTTAGTACGCTTGCGCATACGCATTTACTATACTATTTGTTGGGAATTGTAATTTTTTTTTTTTTTTTTTTTTTTTTTTTTTTTTTATCGTCTTATTTATATTAACGTCCTGGCGAAGTTTAGCTTAGAGCTATTCTGACACTTAACCAGGACACACCACATACACCCATTCCCTCCGACATTGCCATCTGCCGGAGCTGGGACTCGAACCCAGGAGAGATAGGCAGTAACTAGTCGCCTTGTGCCACTCAAGGGCGATCTAGCCCGCTGCACTATCCTCGGTAATGTAATGAGATACGGTCACCCATCCATTCCCCGGCTCCGACCACCGCTGCTTTGCTCCGAAGATCGAAGACCGGCAATTGTACGCATGACCCCATCTCACTACACTACAAATTCATCTGGTATTTCCTATGATCGAACAAGTTTTGCGTTGTCTGTATGCGGCACGCGCACTATACCTCGTGGCGCTTAACTGGTTAATAATAACAAGATTTCCTTTTCTTAATAGTCTTGTCTAAGGGATAGAAAAAACATAGGTATCAAAAGTTTGATTACTTCCGATATCGGCAACTACCTTTAATTTGCAATTTAGGCACCAAAATCTGGTTTTTAACGATAACTTGTATCTTATTTACCCTACGTGAGAAATGGAGGATACTAAATTCAAAATTTTAAAATTCTCTACAAAAGATACATATTTTTGCACAGACCAACGTTTTTCAAGCACCAGCCACCTGCGTTCATGAGCGTTATTAGCTCTTTATCGTAGAAGAAGGTGTAAAGGCATTTCAGTTTTTAGTTTTAAATCTAATTCTTATTCCATAATATGTAATATTTGTTAGATAACGGGTTTCGGGTAGTTGGATGTATGATAGCTCGTTTAATTATAAAAGATAGTTGTAATAGTCAGTGTTTTCAACAGCTGTGCGTACTCTGTTAGTAGGTACGTGATGACTGTTTCCATAAAAAAAATCATTGATAACGTATGAGTAACAATGAATAACAAAATTTAAATCATACAATACACAGAAAATTTATTATTGTTTGTCCAATATAATAAGGGCACAATTCAATCAAAGCGTTGCTTTTTTCGTGTGGTACGTTGCACTGGAGAGGGGATCTATATGGACTGATGTTGCAGCCACAGATGTTGAAGTATTTATCTTAGCTGCACAATCATCATTGCCTTCTTGTTCATTGTCGGAATTATCTTCGTCGTTTCCATGTCGCACTTCAAAACGCTCTAATTGCACATCGAGGTCATCGAGTGGCTCATCATAGTTTAGATTATCTTCTTCAATGTCAACGTTAGTACCCCAAACAGCACAGCAAGGTCCATTGGACATCCAACGGATATCCACTGGACTAACGCATTTGAAATTATGGACATCCATTGGATGTCCAGCAGACAAACAATGGACACTTAATGGACATACAATGGATGTCCAGTGGGGACAGTTTGCCACATAAAACGGACGTCCAAAACATGTCCATATGTGGACCAAAACTGGACATTAAAAAACAAATTTCTTCCGTAAATACGCATTAAAAATAATAATGAGTATCTAGTTTAAAAAAAATTATATTCAACATAATTAAGGAAAAATTAATTTATTCTCGCGTTGAAAAGGTGGAATCTTATAGTAATTTGTATTTAAATAAATAAATAAACTACCTTTCGAAAGCGGGAGTAATTTAATTTTTCCTTAATTATGTTGGATTATAATTTTTTTAAAACTAGATAGGTACTCATTTTTATTTTTAATGTGTATTTACGGAAGATGAAATTTGTTTTTTAATGTCTAGTTTTGATCCACATATGGACAAGTTATGCCCTGCTTATAGTAATTTGTATTTAATTTCGTGTATTTTTCTGTTTTCACTGGTGGAGCATAAAAAAAATCGCAATAAAACAAAATAAACAAAAATTTTTTTTCTCAATTTTTTACGTTGGAAATTTTTTTTTAAATTAGATTCATTTTTATTTTTGTGACGCATTTACGAAAGAAAAATTTACATTGTGCATTTTGGAGAAACAAAAAACTTCTTAAATACCGAACGCACATTCTTCATTATGGATATACGTAAACGTATAGGTACTTACCTTTTAATTTAGTTTTAATGCTGGTACATTTACAATCAATTTACTTTCAATAAAATAGGAATATTTATATACAGTGTGTCTCACTTTTCACCAGTACACCCCAATATCTAGGCCATTTGTTGATCGATTTAGATCAAATTTGGTATACTTCTCTTCTTTCAGATTGTCTTTAAAAAGTTATTAATAAAAAAATTTTTTAAACTTAAATACGCCTACGATGATCAAAAGAAATTGGCAAAAATTAGGAATTTATATTAGCGATTGAGATAGGGTTTTTATTTTTACAGATTCTTGTTCAGCATGACCTAAAACGCCTGTATACCAAATTTCGTTAAAAAAATTAAATAAAAAAGTAATAAAAATCTAAGATTTCAATAATAAAAAATAATAAAAGTTGAGTTATTTGATATTTTCTAAAAAATAGTGTCCTAATGCTTAATTAGCGTCATATCACCCGACTACCAATAACTGGCGTAGTAGGGTGATTATTATTAAAATCTTAGATTTTTATAAATTTTTTTTTTTGTGAAGGAATGAATATTTTTTAACGAAATTTGGTATACAGGCGTTTTAGGTCATGCTGAACAAGAATCTGTAAAAACAAAAACCCTATCTCAATCGCTAATATAAATTCCTAATTTTTGGCAATTTCTTTTGATCATAGTAGGCGTATTTAAGTTTGAAAAAATTTTTTATTAATAACTTTTTAAACACAATCTGAAAGAAGAGAAGTATACCAAATTTGATCTAAATCAATCAACAAATGGCCTAGATATTGGGGTGTACTGGTGAAAAGTGATACACACTGTATATACCTATAACTTAAAAAGAAAAAACTAATAAAGGGGAGACCTGAAGGGTAATAATTGAAATAAAATGTATGATTCCAGTATAAAGAAAAATATATTTTTTATATATACATACTATACAGGGTGAGTCGGGAGGAAAGTGCCAAACTCCAGGAGTGTATAGTACAGGGACGGCCATAATCAAGTACCCGATTTGAAGCGTTCGTAATTGTTTTATCTGACAGCTTTCGTTAGTGTACTTTTGACATTTCTCCAGTGCACATATTCAAGTTTTATTATGAATCGATACGCACTAGAGGAACGTGCAGAAATAGTAATTTTATTTATTAAAAACAATGAATCGGTTATTTCAACACAGCGAAATTTTCGCCGAAAATATCCTCACCGTCCTGCTCCAACTGGAAAGACAATACGCCGTTTATGTCAACAATTTCGGCGTAGTGGGACAACGGCTGATGCAAGGCATATTGGACGACCACGAACAGGACAGGACGCTCAATTGAAAATATCCGGCGTGTAAGAGAAAGCATTGCAGAAGATCCAAGAACGTCAACAGAAAGACGCGCCACACAATTGGGCATGTCTCGGCTTTTTGTCACCTCAGTCCTAGGACTGGAGGATATGTGGTTGCAACAGGACGGTGCGACTGCGCACACATCCAGAGAGACAATGGTCATGTTGCGCAACATGTTCCCTGCGCGATTAATTTCTCGATTTGGCGACTTAGCGTGGCCTTCGAGATCGCCAGATCTTTCGGCTCCTGATTTCTTCTTATGGGGCTATCTCAAAGGAAAGGTATACGCCAATAACCCTCAGACGCTACAGCAGCTGAAACATAATATCCGTCAAGAAATAGAGGATCTAACGCCAAATGTCTTCACTCGAGTTATGGAACATGCCGTAAAAAGAGCTCAGATGTGCATCGCAGTTAGAGGCGGTCATTTAACTGACATCATCTTTAATTTAGTTTAGGCTTAAACTTTAAATGCAAATAAATGTCCTACCCATATTTTTTTGCTTTTTATTTCCTTGCATTGTACACGGCCGCTACTTAAAATCGGGTACTTGATTATGGCCGTCCCTGTACAAATAAATATATGACTAAAAAACCAAAAAGTTGTAATCCGTTTTTTATTTGTTTTCGAGTTACAGCGTCTTAAATGTTTAATAACAAGAAATGTTTTGCAAATATTTAGCATTGCTCTTTATGAGTTTAATCAAGTAGGACAGCACATTTGAAATGTCAAACAATTACTTGTCATTTCTGATTAATTGTTTACGGTTTTTTTAAAGTGATAAGCAATGCCACACAACTACTCGCATCGTGAATATGCAAAAATGGTGTTTGTTTATGGTTTTTGTAATGGGAATGCTCGTTCTGCGGTTAGAGAATATCAACGAGCCAGAAAATGTCTGGAAGTCCATGAAGACATATTTGAAAATCTATTGTAGATTGAACGTTAATAATTTAACTTTTATGATTTTTTATTAATTAATTATTAAACATTTAAGACGCTGTAACTCGAAAACAAATAAAAAACGGATTACAACTTTTTGGTTTTTTAGTCATATATTTATTTGTACTATACACTCCTGGAGTTTGGCACTTTCCTCCCGACTCACCATGTATAGTTTATATAATTTATCTTTTCTTTCCCTGGCCCTTTGTAACTATTTTCTTATGCCGTCTTCTACTCTTCTTTATTTTGCTGTCAAAAATTTCTGAAGCCCCTGAATAAAAATAAGGAATTAAAAATCGTAAATATATCATAATATGCATGATCGATATTTGAATTTCCCGCGGTTGTATGTCCACATGTCAAAATTAAATTATAATTTATTACCAAATTGACTATGTGCAAGGGGGCGGAGTTATTACTAAATCCGACGCGAGCGTTTGCGGTGGCCATAATTGTAAATTTTGAACCCCTAATTTTCCCAACTGTCAAGGTATGGTTATGTTTTGTGCTCGTGCTGTCAAGAATGTCAAGATTGTCATCAAGTAATAAATATTGTTGTTTGAACAAGAAGAGTCGTAATTTAATAGTGCTTTTCAGTTATAAATGAAAAATGGGAAAAATTAAGCTACTTGCAAACAAATGTTGTGTTCTAGGTTGTCGTGTTAGTGACACTTTCCATAAAATAAAGTTTACAGATTTCCTGCGCGGAAACGCAACCTTGAATAACGCGCGAAGTGGATCAAAGCTTTGAAAAGAGTCAAGTAAAAGCATGTATTTACCTCTAAATTAAGTTTAAGGTGTATCTGTTACAGCCGTTTGTCGAATGCACTTTGCTGTAGTTTTATTATTGCAGCTGATATCAACATATGCTTCTACATGTTTCACGTGACAAAATGCCAATTTCGTTCCTTTCTCTAATACACCTCTCACCTCTAGTAAATTTATTGGAATGCTTAATTTGTTTAAATTTGGTACGCAAAATATACTGGTCATTATTTTATGTTATTCTGTCATGTCGTGACACTGACAATCATGTAGTGACATTGACAAATTAGGGGTACAAATATTAAAAAATTGACCACGAGTGGCGCTACTAGAACCCTTGCACATAGCGAATACAGGCAAATAAAGATTGACATGTACTTGAAGAACTAGGAAGTGCCTGTTTTGGATTTATTTATAACTCCGGCGTGGCTTAGCATAATTATTATTCATGACCATGTCTGAATTTAACCTAATTATTATGTAATTTTTCATCGACACTGGGCATTTTGAAGTTATTTAAAAAAAGAATATAATATAATTATTATGTTTTTTCAAAATATAATCGTTCCTTGTATCACTATACTTTACAAAACAGAACTTCACAAAACAAAAACACATTGGGCGCGTTCAGCCGACACAACAGTTGAGTATGGTGGCCTGTTGATTCCGCTGAACGGCATTTGTTGAGCTTGGTTAATTGGAACCGCTGCTTAAAAATAGGCACCACAAATATTCTATGGTGACTTTATAAACCAACGGTTTCTAGCCACAGAAGCACAGAACACGTCACATAAATTCTGTGTCTTTCTGTCTTTATGTTCTGTGCTGTCTTTAGAACGTTGTAAACCTCACATTTCATTCATTAATGTTTGGAATAAAGTCTATTGGTGCTCCTAGATTGTCGACAGCAATCTAAATAGCATTCCAGTCTATATCATTTTCAAATAATTCGTGTAATACCACGTTATTCATCACTCTTAAAAACGATTCAAAATATTTCATCAAAATAGCACATAACCTTACTACTAGACAACCACAGATCTATAATATGTCCCTTCCCTTTTAACTGTTCTGTGATCTGATCGATATCGGTGAACTTTTAACAAACCATACCGTTCAGGTGTTTCCATAATATGTTGTCTTCCACCACACCAAAAACACGTTTATGGTTTTAAGTCAACTGTTGTGTCGGCTGAACGCGCCCATGATCACAAAACATCACATTATAATAATATGGTGAGTAGTGTTGTAGATGGCCGCATTAATGTCGCATATCGGGTAGCGCTAGCTTCGAGCCGATTTATAACGAGTAAACAAACATGCGCGCTAAATTTAAATTAAATTTAAATCATCATTGAATTATTACAATAATTGCAATAATGGGAAGTACTGATTTCTGAATTATACTGTAATATATACCTACGTATGTTTATTACTATATAAAAATAAAATTTCGGTTACTTGCAATCCTTTATAAATTATTCAATAAAATATATACCATATCTTATATTATATTGTCTTATTAACTCAACACAAATCTATGATTTTCTGTTTATTTAATGTCCAATAAAAATTAAATAACTTGATTTAAATATATGTAAAAATGTATTCGAGTACCTATCTAGAAATTTAATTTTAGGGACGTTAAATGGATGTCCAATGGATATCCATTTATGTAAGTCCAGTGGATGTCCAAAATATGTCCATGCTATACCATATCCAGAAATTTAAATTTATGGACATTAATTGGATATCCAATGGACAAGTAGTAAAATGGATGTCCAATTATGTAAATCCAATGGACTACGTGTCCATTGGATATCCATTTATGTAAGTCCAATGGATGTCCAAAATATGTCCGTGGACATCTGGACCTATAATGGATATAAAATGGATATACAATGGATGTCGAGTGTTTATTGGGGTACAGGATTGACCTCGACAGTTTTCACAAATCGGTGAACATCGCAATCTTAATTTCCGACAGCCATAGGTTGATTTGTAATCATTCTTATATAAGAATCGCATTATTTACATTGCTTATGCAGTTTATATAGGTATCCGTAATATACAGAAAATCAAGTGCGTATGTTACGCTCGCTGTGTCTATCAAAAATTTTTCAAATCTGTGCGGCTAGTAGGTATATATATTTGAAAAGCGTTGGTCTGAACAAAAATATGTGTAGGACATCTTTTATAAAGAATTTTAATATCTTCAATATTGTATACCATCGCCATTTCCCACATAAGGGAATAGAATAAAAGTTATTGTTAGAAAACCAGATTTGGTACCTAAATTGCAAAATTAAGGGTGGTTGCCGACGTCAGACGTAATCACACTTTTAATATGTTTCTTGTTATTATCAATTTTTTATTTTTTGTGTGTTTTTTGACCTGCCATCTGGACTATTATTATTTAGTCCATGGTGCGTTGATTTCTCCGGCACATACTACAATATCATTAAGCGTCGCCGCTGATAACACATTTGGAGATCTCCAAATGTGTTATCAGTTGTTGTTATTGTTGATGATCTATGGTTCTATTGGTTCTGCAAATTTACTATTATGGTAACTCACTATGGATTGTACTGTTCGTCGAGTGTGTCGTAGATATTGTGATCTCGTCACTTCCATAAATATTTACAACTACAATAGTTGCCTGTAAGTTCTGCAGATGCAAAATTAATAAGTGATAGAGACAATAATAAGATTAATAACTGCATTATTTGCCAATTAAAGGCAGATAAGAATTTTCCGCCTTACCAAATCTTCCTGATAACAATATAACACCATTACAATTCCGTGAGTTTCTTCAACTTTTAATTGTTCAGAAGCTAAACTATTATTAAAAGTGTCGTGTAACGTTTCTCTGCATGAGTAGTAGGGTGAGCAGAATGTTTGTGGTTTTAAGTCAGCGTGAATGATGCTGACTAAAACCACCAACATTTTTTCCACGTTGACTTTCGCCTTTTTGTGTTAGGAACATATTTTTCTCTATTAGATCCAACTGTGCTCTCTTTACGAGATGGTGACATGATGATCATCAGTTATAAATTCACTGACTTGTTATTAAGGGTGTTCCCTATTTAATTTAGTGTTATTGAGGAACTTCTTCTTTATTAGCTGCTAGTCGAACTCTCATTTGGCACTTTTTTTTCGGTAGTGCTAAATACAATAATCCTACTATAATACTTTTCCGCGGGTGTGTTTTCTGAATGACTGCCAGGTATTTTTTTTTTTTTTGATTCGTGTTGTACTGTTCTGAATAGTGAAAATTCTGAGAACCTGATTATTTTTTACCAAACATTATTTTATAATGGCGACCTTTTTAATGTCTACGTTAGTCTTATTTTTGAACACAAAAGATTTCCGCTTTTTATAATTATTATACGCGAAAATTTTTTCTGTTTATGATTTTGCGTTTGTTTAAAAAAATGCAATTTCAATATGACTTTTTAAATATTAACTGTACAATTGAAGGTATTTTTGAAAAATAAAATTTTACAAATATGTGTGATTGTCTGCCGCTTCGCCAGTAGATCCATATACAAAAATAAAGGACTACTGAATTTCATATTAAAATATATTGTATATTGTTGTGCTACATGTGAACAGCGACAAATAAAAATAGCAATTTTTTCGCTACCATACAAGGAATAAGGTTGCCTATTCATTAAACAAATGATTCCACTCTTCTTATAAAAAATCACCACTATATTATACTGGCTGCTATTTTATTAATTTATTACCAGAATATTTAAAAAACGTACTTAAATAGCTTTAACGAATTTCAACATCGCCTAAAATTTCTGATCAAAAACTTATTTTACAATCTGAGCGAATTAATTAAAAATAATTAATTCCGAGATTAATTCAATCTCTCTAATTTGGTGTTAGTAGGCGTTACTTGTTTCTCATTGTATGTGATCACGGTGTAAGACAATTAGGTGATGAAACGCCTCAATGTATCGTATGGTTAGAGTGTCGCCAAACTGTTAACGCAAGAGACGCGAAATCGTAAGACAAAGAGAGGGAGTACAGGGCCACGCGGGCTGCGCCTTGCATGTACCGAAACTGTGGTAGGTATGCACTCATTTACCGGGAAACCCGGAAACCGAGTAACATTTGTAAATTAGGTAAACAGTGTGTGCATAATATATAATTTTACTAGCTATAGCCAAATTTGTAAGTGTGAAATCTAGGGGAGGTCTAAATTATTCAAATGGAACTATATTCAATAGGGTTATTTCATGTTAAAGAAAAACTTAAAAATACCTATCAATTTGGATAGTAGAATATGCAAGAATAATGTATTGGTAAATACCATATCTTTATTATTTGTTAATTATTTATAAATCAATAAAAAGTATCGTCAATAATTTCAAATTTTATTAACTTCTGACGTCACGGTTTTGAACTAAATCTAGGAAGATTTGTTTTTGTTAAGAGTCCAGTAGCATTTGACACTTTTGGCAGTTTGCTTTAGTTTGTGTTAGTTCATCATTTTTTACTATTATGGAGCCTAATTTCGTTAAAGCTAGCAGTGAAAATTTACCTGAAGTGAACTACGTTATGATTCAGGAATTCTTTGCGAAAAATATGGACTATTTCAGTGTCGAGTTTAAAAGCGTGAAAAATGTGAGGTTAGTTTTCTTGAGATATTTCATCTACGCTATACTGCGCATGCGTAAACATTGACGTCACGGCTGTTGGCGGGAACTTAATATTTTCAAATTACAAACCGAGTTTAAAAATACGTAGGCGCAAAAAAAATACTTTTTTTCCAAATATACAGTATTTTTAAGTGTTCCTGATTGTAAATTTAACATAAATATAAATTGTGAAATAACCCCATTACATCCTTGGAAAACATTTTATTCAAGCATATCAACTTAGTTGACGTATTTGAAGAGACCATTGACGAATTCTTATGTATTAATCAGAGCAAAACACTAGAATTTCCCTGCCTGTGAATCCCACTTTCAAGACATAATTACAAAACTAATTTTATTTGACATAATAATGCGGGTAATAGTTATTTATGTATCAAGGCATTAAAGTTTAACTTTTTATCATGAAGGTGGAGTAAATAAAAACCACATAAATGATAAAAAGGACCTTTAATGCCGAGGTGCATATTAATTTTTTTTTAAATCCAGAAACTGTGAAATTAAGATTAATTAACTCTATATTTTAAATAATTTTCAGGGACATTAAGAAATGTCATATTTATTTAAAATTTTAAGTGACATTGGGAAATGTTACAATTATTTTTAAAGTGTCAAATCGGAATAATTTTTTGTAAGAAAATCATTATTTTTAGCAATTATAATAGTGATAATACAATTCTGAATGTAAAAAACTGTATTTATTATTTATTTACCTTTTATTACAACACAATTATTGTCACAAGCAATGAAAAATTTATGTTTACATTTATCTGTCACCTCGGCCAACTACAAAAATCGTACAACAATATGGATTACTTTAATGCCTATTTCTATCACTTTAAAGCCGATTTTGGGATACTTTAATGCCGATTTAAAAAAATAGTTATTTATGTATCAAGGCATTAAAGTTAATCTTTTTATCATGAATGTGGAGTTTAGTTGCCGAGGCCCGTAGGGCCGAGGCAAATAAACCACATGAGTGATAAAAAGGAACTTTAATGCCGAGGTGCATTTTTTTTTATATACAAAAACTATGAAATTAAGATTAATTAACTCTATTTTTTAAATAATTTTCAGTGACATTAAGAAATGTCATAATTATTTAAAATTTTAAGTGACATTAGGAAATGTCATAATTATTTTTAAATGTCAAGTCTGATCACTTTAATGACGATTTGAGGTACTTTAATGCCGATTTAAAAAAAAAAACAGTTTTTTAAAGGAGAATCCCAGACAAAAACAAAGTCTTTTTCCAACAAAAAGAAGGAATCTAGATTGCAATTAACCTGATACTTACTCTATTATAGTTGATTCAATTTACCACATTAAATTTCTGAGCACATTGCAAGAGATTTAAATTAAAATTTAAGAATCAATATCAAATTTAATAGTTTTTTCTCTTTTTTTTGATTTTGGACAATAAAAATATCTAAGTAATAATGTGTTAACTTGAATAGTTATTTAATATTTGAATAAATAAATAAACATTTTTTCGTATATATTATTTATTTCACTCACGTATCCCTTATTATTTATTCGTTATCACATCAAAATATACTACTATTTTTACTTTATTTACAATATTAAAAATATTATCTTTAAATAAATACCTTATTGCATGCAATAAATGATTCTTTCGATCAATGCGATCATTGACATAATATAAAAATCATTACTTACTACAGCTGTTTTAATTAAATTCTATAGGTATAGTGTAAAAATATTGTTTCGTTTTTAATGACTGACGTTAATTATTTAGATGTATAATACTAGAACTTTTAAAAAGAATTGCTTTAGATTTTAAACAGCTACATCCATACAATCAGCCCGATTCACGGTAAAATATGCGGCCCTGTTCTACCATCTCTCTCTATTCCCAGCGTTAACAAATTAACGACGCGGCCGGCCGGCTCGTGGCATCACCTAATTGTCTTACACCGTGTATGTGATAAGATACAACGAATTAGTACCTACCACTAGAAGGAGCTTGCCTATCGTAGTATGTCTTTTAACTGTAGGCATACATCTAAAGAGAGAAACTGAAATTAAAAAAAGACAGACAATATATAGAGACACAATGACATAGGCGGGTTATTAAAAAAGGGTGACATATAAAGAAGATAGAAAGATATTATTATCACAATCCTTTAAAATAGTCGTCTTCTAACAATAAAATGAAAAGGCACCATTACCATCTTGTCTATTTATTGAAAAAGGTATAAAATGTTTATTTGAAGTCAATAAAGAATAGGGCTTACAAATTATAATTTGTTATTTCGTAAAAGTAGATAAAAAGTATTAAATACCTACCTACATTAATATATAAAATATACAATTTGTCTCGCACGCAAAATCATAATACTTATTCTAGTCAAATGATACATTGTGATTTGTGAGACAAATTATGTAACTACGCGATGTGTATCTATTTTAAATAAAAGTGACCTGGCATAATATTTTAAAGAATAATATACCAGTATTTTTTTTAAATAAAGAAAAAATTATTAATTTAATGTTTCAAACAGTATTTATTTAATCTCTACACGTGTTTCGGCTTTCTAGGCCTTTCTCAAGAGTACATACAATACCGTAGGTGGCGCCCTCTACAGCAAAACTATGAATAGATTTGAATCCCTCATCTCAAAAAAACCCACAACACCAAATTTTGTTATGAATCACCATAAGCTATGCATGTATAAATTTGAAATGCATAAAGTACACAACTGTAGGGAAAAATAGTAATTCGAGATTGTTTACCCATTTTCAAGTTTCAAAGAATAATGCATATTACACTAATTTCCTCATCTTAAAATTTAATTTTCATAGCCAAAATTTTTTTAAATTATCTTTAAACTTTTCAAACTTGATTACCGGTTAAAACATATTTCTTCCTCACACTGCATGGAACCTGTAGAAATTGAAGCTACATTTGGAATAGCACTATCTTGTAAATGTCTTACTCCAGATGGCTTTCTTACAAAGTCATTGTTTGCAAAATGGTCAGAACAAATAAAAGTATTGTTCGGAATAACATAGTCTTGTTTCCCCAGGACCAGCTTCCATTTATTCCTTCTTTCCAGATATTTTGGAAATCTAAAAAAACGAATTTATTGCAATACGATTGTAAAAAACATAATAACTCGATAATAAGCCGCCAGATCAGAAATTAAAATGAGGTAATCACTGGAGTTCGGTCATCATGACCATATTGTCTTTTCCCTTTTCTCCCTTTACATCTGTTGAAAATCCTGTTAATTAGTTCACTGTTTCTTCCGAATTCCTACAGTTAAAAGACATACTACGATAGGCAAGCTCCTTCTAGTGGTAGGTACTAATTCGTTCTCGTTGTATCTGTATCACATACAATTAGAAACAAGTAACGCCTACTATCACCAAATTAGAGAGATTGAATTAATTATTTTTAATGAGAGACGAATTCGCTCAGATTGTAAAATAAGTTTTCGATCAGAAATTTTAGGCGATGTTGAAATTCGTTAAAGCTATTTACGTTTTTTAAATATTCTGGTAATAAATTAATAAAGTAGCAGCCAGTATAATAGTGGTGATTTTTTATAAGAAGAGTGGAATCATTTGTTTAATGAATAGGCAACCTTATCCTTGTATGGTAGAGAAAAAATTGTTATTTTTATTTGTCGCTGTTCACATGTAGCACAACAATATACAATATATTTTAATATGAAAGTCAGTAGTCCCTTATTTTTGTACTTATATGGATCTACTGGCGGAGCGGCAGACAATCACACATATGTATTTGTAAAATTTTATTTTTCAAAAATACCTTCAATTGTACACTTAATAATTAAAAAGTCATATTGAAATTGCATTTTTTTAAAACAAACGCAAAATCATGAACAGAAAAAATTTTCGCGTAAGTATAATAATTATAAAAAGCGGAAATTTTTGTGTTAAAAAATAAGACTAACGTAGAAATTAAAAAGTACGCCATTATTAAATAATGTTGAGTTCAGGTTCTCAGAATTTTGACTATTCAGAACAGTACAACAAGCATAAAAAAAAATGAAAATACCTGGCAGTCATTCTGAAAACACACGCGCGGAAAAGTATTATAGTAGGATTATTGTATTTAGTACTGCCGATAAAAAAGTGCCAAATGAGAGTTCTAATAAAGAAGAAGTTCCTCAATAATACTAAATTAAATAGGGAACAACCTTAAGTAATAACAAGTCAGTGAATTTATAACTGATCATCATCATGTCACCATCTCATAAAGAGAGCACAATTGGATCTAATAGAGAAAAATATGTTCCTAACACAAAAAGGCGAAAGTCAACGTGGAAAGAATGTTGGTGGTTTTAGTCAGCATTATTCACAAACATTCTGCTCACCCTACTACTCATGCAGAGAAACGTTACACGGCACTTTTAATAATACACTCCCCGGCACAAAATTCCGCCACCCTAAAATTTTGATGTTTTACTCGATGTTTTATAACTTTTTTATTTTTCATCTGATTTTCATGAATTTTTTACCAGTTTGTAGATCCATTTATTGTTTGTCTTTTTAATTATTTTAATAAGTCACATTTTTCGTTTAGGCTATATTATACAGGGGTAAATATAGCGTCGCGTCGTTCGGTCAACGGCAGTCGCGTGCGGAAAAGTACAACTTTCCGCACTTGTTAGGAAAATAACTATTTATTGCTGTTAGACATATAAGTAACGTCAGCATGTGCCATCCTGACTGTTTAGGTCAAGGCAGTCCATCTTTGTTATCCATAATATATTATAGTGTTGGCAAAACGCAGATACTATCTTTATTTATCGTTAACGATTTTCATAAACCATTCATTTTGATCACATTTTACCCAGTTTTGTAATGGTGGAGACACCAGCTCTGTATATAGGAAAATATTGTGGTATCCACAGAATTATGTGTTCTCGACTGAATCCAACTATGTATTTTTTTTAACGTCCATTGGTCTGTAGAAGTTTTTGAAATAATAATAGATAATAGTAAACATCATCCCCTTCGTCCCTGAAGGCTCCGAGAGAACCTTGTTTGGGAGGAGGGTACATATTTAGAGACCAGCAACATGCACCAATATGCAAATGATTAATTTCTTAGTCCTGAAAAATTCCATATTATTATTATATAATATATTTCGGTGTACAGTAAACCGATTTGATAATATGCATGTCATTATTTTCTCGTGATGAGCTACGCAAGACCAATTAATTAAATTTCCTTATTGGTACTTTCTTATAAGGATTTCTATTATACCAGATTTTTGCTTTAATCGACCATTCTCCTTTCAAAAGCTCATTAGATTAATGTTTGTAATTGATTTATTAATCTCCCACCAATTAATATAAATATATTTATCTTCAAATTATTTATCTTTAGTTATATTTTTAGTATTTTTAATTATTGACACTCAAATCACGCATGTATAAGCTAATGATCTAAGTATGTGTGGGTAATTTATTTTAAACTATAATGTAGTTGAGGTGTTTAAAATCTGATGTATATATTCACCCACTACTACTTGTTATTATTTCCTTAAACATATTAACAACAAATTAGACATGAAATTAATAAAAATGTAGCCCTCATTGAACACATTTTTGACCCGTGAGGTCAACTGATACCTCGCATGTCAGAGAGATCATTCTCATATTTGTTCATCTCATAATATATCAGTTGCTCTTGTTGTTAAAATTCTGACGGATCGGTGAAGTGAGTGGCAAATAATTCATTCGTTGTTTTAATGACATTTGTGATTGTTTCCTCTAAGTTAGAAAACTTTATAAACACTGGATGATACCATAAAAGGTATGTACGTTTATTGTTCATTATTATTTTATAACAAACATATTAACCATGTTCGCTTATTTACATCCGTTAATATGCTTTGGTGTTTTCGTATGTAAAATAGTATGAGTAAGATAAATTCTTTAAAACTTTGCTATTCACTTTTATGGAAACAGTTCTATTCTGTTTTAGGTATTTGTATTATTTGACAAGGTTACTGTAGTTTAAAAATAAATTGTAAAAACCATTGGCAGGTCGTACAACAAATAATATGTAGGTACCTATATAATTTTTTTAAACTAAATTGTTTTGTTTGGACCGTAGAGTATATGGAATGAACACTTAATGCTTAAAATCATTCATAAGTGAAGATTAGAATAGCTGAGAAATAAGGTTAAATATAAACCTACATGTCTTTAAATATTTTAAATGGTTTTAATAAAGTAAATATATTAGGGTTACTTAAGCAATTTACTATCCAATATTTTTTGCACAGTCACGTTGATAGATAGATACTGTTTTGGTCAAAACCTGGCTGCTGAATCTTATATTTCAAGATGTAAACAATTCAATTAATTTTAAATTATAGGTACTTAGATCCCTTCAGAATGAGGTTTAAATCATTTTGTGGATTTTAATATATCTAAAGTTCCAGTTAATTTTGCAAAAAAATATAACAATATTGGATTGATTATAGAAATTAACCTCAAACGTCCTGAAATATATTGTATATAAGTGCAGTTATTTTTTAAACCTAGCTGTCTATCTTGATTAATTATTATGTATTTATTATTATACATATAACAGTTTTCTAAACAAACTCTAAAAACAAAAAGTACGCCCGTCAATTACTTCAAAGTTACCATTGAAGTTAAATCAGTAATTAATAAGCACGTTAATTTGCCGTACCTGCAAATTCATATCATGGCCCTTTTTCCCTTCCAGTTGTCTGCATTGATTTTATTTCAATTAGGTACATTTTAGATCTGTCTGTACAAATAATATTCATTGTATTGAGACGTACGAATTATTATTCGTTCACTTTCCTGTACTTCCCACTGTGCTTTCTGGAGAAATAAACCAGATTAACGACAACGACCTACAGGCGCAAAATCTTATTGATATCGTTTACTTTGTAAGTCGCATCAGTATAGAAAGCACGCACTTTTATAATGATGCTGTGTCTCGACACGGTGTAAGACAATTCTTACACCGTGGTCTCGACGATATTAGGATCTCTCACACCCACCTGAAAATATAGGGATTTTTTCTTTATTTTCCGTTTGAATGTTAATATAATACTGAGAGATAAATAAGTAAAATAATGAATGTGTTCGAGTCTTAGTTTTACACAAAAAAATTATTCTAAAATACAAGTCGGGCTTTAATTAATAAAACGTTTTCATATTCAGGAAAGTACCAACAAAAATCTTGGTTGTAAAGAAAAGCCTATTTTGGCCTTTGATATAAAGTTACCTAAAAGACGCTCATAGTAAAAAGGAAATGGAGGCAGATAGCAAAAAGGTAAACATGAAAGAATAAAGAATTGGCAGTAATATTGTTAAACGAAGATATAAATGCGAATCAAATTGTTCCACATATTTTTTGTAGCTTAAAGAAGAAGAATTTTAAGTATTAAACACATGGGTATGAAATAAACACATGGACTACATATAACATATTGTGTAATATACTAATGAACATATTAAACATATTTTGATTACCTAGTATTTTAAAGAAAACAGATTAAGTTTCCGAAACGTCTGTGTCAAATGTCAGAAACTACCCTCTAACTGTTCCCTTAATGTAAAGTCAGAGGCATAATGAATATTTCTTCGACAATCTACTTAGCAATCAACTGGATAGTTGATTTCTAGATTATTTGTACGTCCCAAAAAAGAAACAAATAAAAGTAACTGATTAACATTCCAAATTAAACAAATATAATAAAGTAATGAGTTAGAGTCCCGCCCTATGTACCTACTTCGATGTTTATTTCACCATCAGTGATCAAGGTCGTGTTGCAGTCGTTGCAGAATAGCATCCCGGACTCTTCGGATATTTAAAGTTAGAAAATGATGTAGAAATACTGGAAACGTTGTTGTACTGCAAACATTAGCTTTTATGGAAAGTGTATTTGCAACTTATCCCTTTAACTTGAAGCTCCATAACTGTCAACATCGCATTAGCAGTCAGATTTTCAACAACAAACTTATGGAATTCCTCACCCGACTATGTCTTTCCTTAGTTCTGTTCTCTATAAGGCTTGAGTGAACAGACGTTTTTTACACACGCCTACAAGTGTATAAAAAAGGAGGAGGAATTTTTAGATAATCCAATTCTTGCAGTAAGTAATGTTAAGATTCTATAGGAAAATAATGTACTCCAAATTAATATCTATTTCCCACTTCTAAATTAAGAAATATACTTATTACTAAATTTCTTTAAAAAAATAACAATAAATCTTTTTAAGTTAAAAATAACTTATTAGTCATCCTTTGTTACATTAGGCAAACGTAAGCGCCTTCGCCATGATTATACATATTATACAATAAAAAAGCAAATGAGATTCATTCACAAACGGGAACCAAATCTATAGCCCATGAAAATTCCTTAAGAAAATTTTACCACTAGTGCTTGCTTTCCTCTTAAGGCACACCACACTATAACGAAGTTATTAAGATAAATGTGCCATATTTTTCAAAATATAAATTTTCTAATAACTTAAATATAAACCATTATTATAACGCCTACATTTGTCCTTATACGCCAGTCATCTTAAACAAAAAAAGGCAATGTTCGCAAAAAATACGGTAGTTATAATTTTTTGATATGTTGTTAGGATTCATATCAGCTGTATAAAACCAAGTTTGCAGCTTCGAAAAACTTGTGCTCGCTGCGTGGTGGGGAAAAAACCACGATATTTTCTGACTTCTTTTAGTTTTTGGGTTATAACTTGTAAATAATGGATCCTACGTAAAAAAGTAATCTTAGCTTTTTCAATCCGATAAAATTTCCTTCATTTAGAGACTAAGTACAGCTTTGTACGACCAATAGGTTTTGAGATACAGAACTTCAAAAAATTGATTTTTTTTCTTTACAGCAAAACATCTAAACAGAGTAGGCAGAGTAATCTAAATTTTTGTGAGCGAATGTTACTTAAGACTACCGATGACTGTATAATATTTTACATCTGATACCACCATTCAGTGGCGTAGAAAAAGGGGTAGCCTAACACTTTTTTGTTAAAAAAAATTTGCTGTCAGATGTTTTGAAAATATCGTCTCCTTTTCAGATTCCCCAATCAAAATACTATAATATAGATGCTCTTATTAAATATCTCCAGAGGCGTTCGTTTTCGAGATATTCTCGGTTTTATGTAACAATACTCATGTGTTTAATAAAACATTATACACTATAACACCCTGTATTTTGAAAACGAAGCATTTTTCGACGAAACTGTATAGAGGTTTTAGTTTTATTTTAACGTTCTCTACAAGCTCTTAAATTTATGGTAGTCAATTTGGAAACACCTTGGTTGATGAGCCTGTTTTGCTGTAAAGAAAAAAAATCAAGTTTTTGAAGTCCTGTATCTCAAAACCTATTGGTCGTACAAAGCTGCACTTCGTCTCTAAATGAAGGAAATTTGATCGGATTGAAAAAAGCTAAGATTACTTTTTTACGGAGGATCCATTAATTATTTACAAGTTATAACCCAAAAACTAAAAAAAGTAAAAAAATATCGTGGTTTTTCCCCCACCACGCAGCGAGCACAAGTTTTTCGAAGCTGCAAACTTGGTTTTATACAGCTGATATGAATCCTAACAACATATCAAAAATTCATAACTACCGGATTTTTTGCGAACTAGAATGTATTAAATGACTGGCCTATTAGAGTCGTCGTCGTTTCCAAAATACGGGGTGCTTGGTAACTGGATTGCCAAAATGCCACGATACATAAATTTACCAAAATGCCATATGTAAAATCGAATTCTAAGCATAAAATAAAGAATAACTCTTTTTTCATATCGGGCTTCGTTTAAGAAATATTTCAAGAAGTGTAAAAACTAAGACAGCTATGAAAATAAAAGTTTGTTTATTATTTGACAGCTTGTGATCAACTAATTATTTTTCTCTACGTTGCATGACTTTTTGTTAGTGTTTTATAAAGTGTATTGAAATGCAGTTTAGTAATGAAGAGAGTGCTGACATTATTTATATTTATGGGCACTGTGCAGGGAATATCCATATGATGGTAACACGAGAACTGCGTACAGGGAATACAATGTAAGTATCCAAATAGACGGCAACCTTTTCGTAAAGTTTTTTCTAATGCATTTCGAGAGCTTCGTGAATGTGGAATTAATGAACGTCGTAGTGGAGGTCCACATCCCCAGCACACTGTTGCACAAGAAATTGCCATTATTGATGCATTACTTGATGATCCAATGACCAGTACTAGAAGATTTTCCACACAGTTATAATTGCCGCATAATTTTGTTTGGAGAATTATTAATCGAGAAGTTTTACATCCGTACACTTACCACTATCACAGAGTTCATCACTTGCAGCCAGGCAACGAGATACAGCGGTTAGCATTTTGTCATTGGCTACTTGAACAGAATGAACGAAATCCTAACTTTATTAGTCACACACTCTGGTCTAGATGAATCAATGTTTACGAGGAATGGACAATTGCCATAACGAGCATAAGTGGTCTTTACAAAATCCACACGCAGTTAGGATTAAAGGTTTTCAACAAAGATTTTCGATAAAAACTTGGTGTGGTATTTTGATTGGAGAGCTCCCTATTAAAATTTTGCCTCATCGTTTAAATGCTGCAGCATTCCTAGCATTTTTAGAAAATAACTTGCAAGATTTATTAGATGACATTCCTATTGGCCAACACAATAGAATGTGGTATCAGCATGACGGAGCACCACGACATACTGGAAGAAATGTGGTAGAGTAGCTCCAGGATAATTTCATTGGGAGATGGATAGGGAAGCGCGGTCCCGTTCATTGGTCTGCACTAAACTTTTATGGGGTCACTTAAAACAATCAGTTTATGCTGAGCCAATTAATAATATTGAGCACTTAAAAAATAGAATTATAAATTCATCATACTATTCAAAACACTGTAAAATTTGCAGAAGTATAATACAACTTTCTTGTTTTACAGTGCCAGATGTGTATGTAAATGTAAATGGTGGCATTTAAAAAAATCTAATCTAGTTTTTTTACGTTGTAATAACTTTTGTGAAAATTTGTTTCCTTTATTGTTATCATTACAAAGTGTTGAATAAAATTAATAAAGTATTTTTTACTACCTCAATATATCCTAAACGAAACTCGATATATTTTATGCTTACAATTCGATTTTACAAAGGGCATTTCATTTTGGCAATCCAGTTAGCAAACACCCTGAGGTCGTTAAATTAAAAAACAAAATTCTTTAAATATCTTTTAAACAAAATGTATATCTCAAAACAGAATTTTGTGTGTATGTACAAATGTACAGCTCAGGAGGAAAATGGAATTTAATGTAAAAAAATGATGCCCTAACTTTCCTCATTGACGTGAATAGAGTATATACTAATGTGTGCTTTACTACTACGCACTATTAGAATAAATTAAGCCAATAACAACCTTAGTTATGCAAAATAGTTAAGAGATAATTTTGCCTTCCAAAAATTGCAAAATATACAATTTTTATTATAAGTTTTTAAATTTTGACGCTTTGTATCTTGAAAACGAAGATTATAGACAAATATTTACATTAGAAAATGTTTTTAAATTTGGCCAACGAATATGTTCCTTCATTTATGACTATCCGTTATGTTACATCCAGTATTTTAAGGAGTATATACGAGTAATAGGATAGTTGACAGAGACTCATGTTTGTTGCCCAGAAAAGAGTTGTGTTGAAAAACTGGTTGATTAGAATAGTAATAGGTTAGAGGCAGTAGAATTTACACATACTAATTTCAAAATAAAAGTAATTTTTTCAAAATTTTGCCCTTGATGGTACAAATGCAATTACAAGGGATATTGGGGCATACGATTCAAAGTTTGATGTGTTTTTTTGGCTGTGGTTTTTGGGAGATAAAATAGAACTATAAGCGCCAGAGACGTGGTCATATAAATATTACACCTTGTTTAACAAACAAATAACATACGTTTAGTTTTTATCCATTATATAGTACCAACATTGCTTTAGATATTTCTTTAAAATAAATTCTGTTTAGGTCCATATTAATTATATTAGACAATTAATTGCTTGCGATAAAAAAGCATCTAAAAGTTTTGATTTTCTCATTTCAAACTTAATTAATTTTCAGCAAAATTAGCTAGCTTCCTTACTTAATACAGCTGATTCAACAATTCAACTCGACTGTTTTTTCTGGGGAATAAATTTTAACTCAATTTAAAGTAATGTAAATGTTATTATCCTCGATTTAATTGTATATATTTCATTCTTAAAGCACTTGAATATTCTTGAAGAAGACGATCTATTTTTAGTAACTTAAAATGGAATATTTTAGTTTAACTTAAGCGGGTATATCTGTTTATTTCAGTAAAGAAATTATTTAATTACAAACTTTTAAGTAAATTAATGTAACCCTAGATTCAAACTTTATGAGTTTACGGGATGTCATAAATTTACCTTATGATAGAGATACGTCAAATTCTAATTATCCTATATTAACATCTGGAAATGCCAACAAAAAATAAATGTAGGTATGATTTGATTTCAAGAAAAAATTATTAAATTAATTTGTATATTCCGTAACATATAATATATTACGCACTTACAATGAAAATAAATATCATATGTGACATCGTCTTTGATAGAAATCGTCATAATTGCTTTTCTTACGCAATTATACACGCCTACCGCATTTCTTGATTGTTGCTCTTCTATGTACAGGGTCATCACGCGAAAATGTCCTTTTTTGAAATAACTCAGCTTCATATTATGACATTATGACATTATGTAGACATTCTGAACTAGTTTTTTCCACAGAATCTAAATTTTCAGTCAAAAAAACAATAACGAATCGCATTTCAGAAATACGACATATTAATTTCTCTTTTAAATAGAACACTCTGTATATTTTGAAATATTTCGATTCTGCTTCTCTTTCTGAATTCAAAAATGTCAACATATCTTATGTTATCTCAAATGGTTTTTTAGATATTTAGATTTGATGATATTAAAATCTGATATATAAATCTGACGATATTAAAATCTGATATATAAATCTGACGATATTAAAATAACGTGACCGATTTTGTTAAATAAATTTTGAAAACAAAGAAATCATTAACCATAATGAGAAAATGATCTCTGAGAAACATAGAATGTTGATTTCATACATTTAATTAACAAAGAAAATATTAATAAACATTAAAAAATTTAAAAAAATATTAACAAAGAATTAACAATGTTATATATTACAAGGTTAAATATAACAAATAATTTTAGATACATTAATGCATATACTCAATTTAGTAATTGCTCAATATGTCTACCTCTATTTTCATAACAAAGTCTAAACCGCCGTCGATAAATCACCTAAACAATCACAATTATATGATCAGAAATTCTCTAAACAATTTAAAATGGCGGTATAGACTTTGTTATGAAAATTGAGCAATTACTAAATTGAATAAATGCATTAAATATATCTAAAATTATTTATTATATTTAACCTTATAATATTTAACATTGTTAATTCTTTGTTAATATTTTTTTTATTTTTTTAATGTTTGTTAATATTTTCTTTGTTAAATAAATGTATGAAATCAACATTCTATGATTCTCAGAGATAATTTTCTCATTATGGTTAATGTTTTTCTTTGTTTTCAAAATTTACTTAACAAAATCGGTCACGTTAATTTAATATCGTCAGATTTATATACCAGATTTTAATATCATCAAATCTAAATATCTCAAAAACCATTTGAGATAACATAAGATATGTTGACATTTTTGAATTCAGAAAGAGAAGCAGAATCGAAATATTTCAAAATATACAGAGTATTCTATTTAAAAGACAAAGTATTATGTCGTATTTCTGAAATGCGATTCGTTATTGTTTTTTTGACTGAAAATTTAGATTCTGTGGAAAAAACTAGTTCAGAATGTCTTTACATCTATGTCATAACATGAAAAATGGCTGAATTTTTTCAAAAAAGGACATTTTCGCGTGATGACCCTGTACATACGTTCGTTTCTGTTGTTGGCTTTGCAAGGGTGTAAGAATAATAACATTATTGATGTGAGTGGGTGTTATAATTCTCATCATTTCCGTAAATCAATCATTTTTATGAAAATTGTTTAAGCACAGGTTATTCGCAAATTAAAAACATGAAGTACAAGTATAACTAAATAAGTTATCTCTTGGAATGTGATTTATAAAAATCATCAACTTTGGCATTTAATATTTTAATAATGTTGTATCTGTTGTCTTCAACCAAATCGTGAATTTTTAAACTGAAATACCCGCTAACATTAAGTCCTACTTTTAGTTAGAACTAATTAAAATAACAGTTAGTATTGTTAGTAAATTAGCAACTTCTATTCATTAAATTCCAAATCCACAAAAATACCGAACGATCCATTATGCTTTTGTAGTCATTTATGGTTATGCAGTGGTTTACGTGATAAATTGTTATATCGTTTGTCGTTATCAAAGTCATTAAAGAAAGTCAACGATATTTTCAAATATGCCAAATCAGGCGTTTAGTAAAGTTGAAAAAGGTGTTGCAATTGCCAATTTTAAAGAAGGGTGGTCGCTACAATATGTCGCGAATGAAAACGATTTTTGACACAGTGGACCAGAGGCTCATTAATGGAAAGGTTCTGGTGCTCACAGAAAGTGAATGAGGGTAGAAGCTACTTCGAAAACTGCAGTGGAAGACATTAACTTTCTTGCATTGGTGAGGACGACGAACAGGAAGTTGAAAAAATGAGGTCCCTTCAATCGTGCTGAAATTAGCAAGCTACAATTGCAATATTTGAACCAAACCTCAAATTTTTTAACCAATGTTGTGATCTCGAACGAAAAAATATTTCAGTATCTCCGCCATACAAGAAAAACTTTCGACAAAACGCTTATACACAAAACTGATAATGGCGAAAGATTTTTCTGTTCATACAAGAATCAGGAATATTACATTTAAGTATTGTTAGTTTAACTTGAAGTACTTAAGAGTCAGAATCAGATGCAAGTCTCGATTCTACCACACCCCGCACATGTCAGTTTGACATGATGCAGTCAAACCGAAACTACCGTGACTGCAGGTTGCAGCAGGTGCATATGTGTTTTCGCAAATTCGTGCGAGATGGCAGCACTTTTAAGGCATAGACATGCACTTTTTGTTTTTCAAATAAATTAATTTACAGCTCATACCAAGAGTTGGGGAAAATTAATTTAAAAGTTAGAGGCAATGAATAATGCCGGAAAGTTAGTAAATTTGGCCAGAAAAAATATAAAATGCATGAAAAAATATTTGTATTTTTGGAAGAAAAAAATAACTTTCCGATGTGTTATACATATTTTAGATTAATCTGATAAAAATTGCATTTAAATCGAATAAGTTTTAAACGAGATTATGGAAAACTACGATTTAAGTGGGTATATAAGACTCTTAATGATGTAATGCCTCCAGTACGAGATCGTTTTAATGAAGATTTATCTTCTAATCTATATTTTTACGGTTGTAAATATTTTCCTCACTTCAAAGCTAATGCATCTATTCACACGACTCGAATTGTGTGAAAATAAAAACACCCAAGTTCTTCCTTAACCAATAAACACCCCATCTGAACTTAGTCGAAACTATTTGGGAATAATGTGACAAAAAATATATATTTATAGTTATCAGTTGCGATTTCAAAACAGAGACCAACTAATTCATGCAGTCCAAAACGAATGGAATAACTTGTAAGATATAATATAAATATGGTAAAATACCATCAATTGAAGCGATATAATCTGCAACGAGTTTAATTAAGTACCTATTAGTTTCAGGCATTTTTTTGTTTTTTGCACTTTGACGAAATTATTGATTCGTTTAAACAAACTTGATATTACTCATGGCTGTCTATCAGCATGATGTCAGTGGCTAAACTGATATAAAAGCTTTGTTTGTCATCAGCCACTAGTGTACACTTTTTTACACTTTTTGCCAATAAGTCGTTTGTTATAATTTAGTGCAGACAGTGCTAGCCGTTTGGTATACCAGTATAGTGTACACTTTCTTGCACTTTTGACACTGACTCCTGAGGAGGTGTAACGAGTGTCGATAGTGCAGCGCAGGCACCTGAGTTGAAGTTTGAAGCTGTTCTGTGGTTTGAAGTTTGAGATTTACTGAAACGGGTTGTCTGACAGAGGTATGAATTGAAATAATGTGATTTTGTCACAGTTATTTAATGATGAGAGTGAAGATACTGGTAGTGAATCTATTATTGCTATTATTTATAGGTTATGTTGATTTTCTGACAAGAGTACGTACACTCTTAAAGTTGTTTGTTATAGAATTACACATCTGCACTAGTTAACATTTTGTACACTTTTAAACCTACACTTTTCTGCACTACACTTTGATGACAAACAAAGCTAATATGTCATATTTCAAAATTGATAAAAAATTATTCGGAATTTTTTTTGCAGTAGTAGTAGGTACATAACTTACCTACTTAAATTACGCAATAAAGATATCTTTCAAAACTTAACGATTTTCCTTTACATTTACAATTAAATATAATTTAATTCTGAAGTACTATACTAGATATACTGCGCTGTAAATTTATCAGAATATATACAGTGTGTCCACAGATGAATCCATTATAATAGGTGTAGATAAAGAACAAAATTTTAGGATGTTAATATTGTAGATTTAGCGCCTGCTGGAATTAAAATTAAGATGTGAACAAATTTTGTAATAGAGGAATAGGTCCTCATATGAAACATGAAGCATAAGGGTGGCCTTTTTAAAGTAAATAGAATTTGCTCATACTGTTCCGTTACAAAAGCGATTAAATTTATATTTTGAAAGACTTTTTATCATTCAAATTTTATCGTAGTCAATATAAACGCGCAAATTGATTCTACAGAAACCTTTCAAATTTGCTTATAAAATATTTTGTATTTAAATAGTTTAATCAAATTGTACTAAATGTTTGTAGTAGGAAGTAATAGCTATTAACATATCTAGAACTGTTATGAGTATCATAACTGCCGCAGATGTCGGTTTGAAATCCGAGCTCATAGAGCGAGGATTTTAAGACTAAGGCTGTTGTGATTCATAATATTCGTGATTTGTTCAATAGTTTATCGGTTTCAGAAAATAAAGACATTATTAATACTTAGATATTATAAGAAGCAGGAGCAGTAGTGATACATTTCAGTATTTAATTATTATTGTTTGGAGTTTTCTGTCTGTTTGTATTAATAAAAAGTTCTATAGTTTCATTATTTATTATTTCATCTGTTGACAGTTGTTGACAGATATGTATTGTAATATTACCGTACGAGCTCTTGGCATGGCAATAAATATTACTGTACAACTTTAGTTATGACTTACTTACCAGCCTACTTTTGTATATGTAAACAAAGAATTATCCTGAAACCGATAAATATCATTTACTCTTATTATTCGCCCATCTATGAATATATTGCACAATATAAATATCCCATGTTTGGAAACATTCCCAATTTCTTAATTTGCACCAGAAATAATTTGTTATACTTGAATCGGTCTTGTTTATTATTGTATATATACATATTATACATAGCTTGCTTTCGTAATTATTAATATTAACAAAATGATTATAATGTTTGTGTTTTAAGTATTTTTTAAGTTTAATTGATATTTATCGATATAAATAGTTCATATTAAGAATACGATGACAAGAGGAACAACTTTTAATCAAAACAAATTTTAATTAATCGAAAATGTTTATTATAAATAACAAATGTCCAGTCTTCAAGTATCAAGGAGGACTTAATAAAAATAGAGATTTTCTTACTCTTATAAATAAGTTTGATGTGTAGATTCTTAGGTTTTCGGTCATGTGGTAAAATAAAAAACTATTTTCTGACGTTTCGGTTTTATTAAACCATCTTCAGAGAACTAGATAAAGAACTTACTTTAGAAATTATTTATAATGAATTCACAGTACCTACTTATAATTTAGGAGTGGTAAAAATTACATAATAATCAATATTATATACATTTTTATGTCTGTTATGGTTGAGATCTTAAAAGGAACTAAATGCTAAAATATTTTGTGCCTGGTGTTTTGGGATGTTTATGTTACCCTTGATAAGGTGTAATTTATGAGATTATTGGTACTAGAGTGAGTAACATAAACTTAATGTTTGGACTATTTATAAATAAGTATAAAAAATTCACAATCCTTCGCAAAGATGCAACCGGAGGAGACATTGGAAATGACGACGTAAAACGCAAATTTTGTGATATTTCGGATGTGATAAAAATGAAAATTTGTTGCAAAGTAGTAAATAGTTATTTCATTAACACAAAACATTTTCAAAAATTAAAATCTTATTATAAAATGGTATTATAAAAATTTTTTTCACTAACAAACATTTTTAATGTTAAAACTAAAATAATTTAAAATAATTTCGTGAAGATGAAAAGTGATTCCTAACAATTACAAATACCGATATCGATTAATCGCAAACTATTAAACGCAGCTAATAGTACAGGAAAGTGTCCAAACTGAACAAGAACATACTGAATTCGTTGAAACTTGACATATACGTTTAAAAATATATACCTATGTTTCAAGAAACTTAAAGAGTCCCGAACCGTAATGGGTGTGTCGCAGCTGCCTACTTGAAAAATCGTGGGATGAACTAGGTTTTTCACATGTATAATAAAAATTGGCAATTGAACCACGAGAAATTTTCAAAAAATAAGAATATTTTCATTTATAGAGAAATATTAATTTTTTACTTTTTTATTAAATGTTTTTACCAATTTTTCGTTTGTTTCCTTCATTTTTTGCTTGTTTATCTGTGAGTATATTCTGCAAACTGAAAAAGTACATTATCATTGTACAAGTGAGGATTATCGAGTTGTTTAAAATTTTATATATATATTGAATGAAACACACTTTGTATCTAAAGAAGATCGGAATCGATAGCATATAAATAAATAATTTTATCCATGTATGAATTTAGACATCGTACTCCCTGACAATTTCCGTAAATTTGTAAGCATCCTCAATCTGCTTTTCTGTTGCGGTTGCAGGAGATAAGCTGCAATATTAATTCTGCTGTTGGCACAAAAAGTGTTGTCACAGGTTGTAAGGAGCCGTTAATTTTCTTCTGTCCCCTGTTGTGGATTTTTTTCATTGCCAAGCCATTTCTGAATTTTGTAGAATACTCGTAATGAATATTAAGCGACTGCCTCTGAAGTTGGTGGCAATATTTCCAACTTTGATTTTTGTTCGTGCAGCGATTTTTTGAATTGATTAAATCTGTATGAGTTGAGTGAGACATTTGTGATTTTCCTTGCACCGTATACAAGTAGGAAAAGAATTTCACCAGCTTGTTTTACTTGTGAGAGGGTTAAATGCTTGCCATTGAAAGTTCTTATTACATTAACCAACTGCATTTCTTTATGAAGAAGTTTGATGACTTTTAATTTTTCTTTCTGAAATATTCTAGACGTGGTATCATAACCACTGAAGGCATGAGTCAGTAAAATTGTATTTTTCTACTACCGTCTAAATTAATGAACTTTGTAACCCTAGCAACATGCGCGATAACGAAAGTAAACATTCGAGTTACCTGGTTTACGAAAGTAAAACTTATGCGGCCAGGACAGAAAAGTAGAAAAACAAATTTTAAACGAAATTAATTCGTTCTATTTGAACAAATTAATACAACTAAACAATTTTGTATTAATAAAGAAAGGTCTTTCTAGGAAGTACGTCAACATTTTTGTCGGCACGTAGTACCCAACGTAGTAGCTACCTACCTACCTCCATTTTAAAAACGCTTCATAAGTTTGCATATACCTTGCTTTGGATTTATTGGGGTAAAATAAGACACAAGCAATATTCCCATTTATATCGCCACAAAACATATGTATTTGTTTATTTTAGTTTGAAACCACCAGAAATTAAAATGTGTAATATTTCGTTGCCATGGAAACGATTTTCACAGACAACCTCCTAAACTATAAAATTTATTAAAAACGTCAATTAATTTAATGAAATAATTAGTTTTAAATTCGTAAATCCCATAATTTTTTTCGGTATAGTAGAAAAAATATAATACATTTCACGATGCAAAAGCCCTTTTAAGTATTCGTTGTTTTTTGAAAGGTCTCGGCTTCGCCTCGACCATTCAAAAATCACCTCACACCTTAAAGTAACCTTTCGCATCTAGTAGTGTAAATAACTATTTTTATACGTTCTTGTCATTTCTGGATTTCTGACGAAGAAAAAATTTTCCATATAATTTTTCCTGTTCCTGGCCTTATGAAAAATCTTTTTCTTCTGGAGTTAAAGCGATTAATAGAACAAGGAGATCAACGTCCTCATCAACTAAGTACAAATGTTCGTCTATTATTTAATATTTCAATTGCTATTTTAACAATAGGCGAATCTACATCATCTACAGCTTGTTTTACAAACAATCCTTTGTTTTATAGTATTTGTGGCAACATTGAAATTAATCGGATTTCGTTTATATCATTTGACAAAAACTTTTCTTGAGGGAGTGCTACGATTACTGAATTTTGCCTAAATTTGGTTTTCACGTAGTTAACATACGTCGTACAAATGTGGATGCAATAAAAATCCACCTTCAAATTACATAAATAATAAGTATAGAGTTACAATGATTTCGCAATTTTCTTGCTTATTTGTTTAATTTCGGTACATTTTGCATGTACTGTAACCGTGTGACATACCATTGGATCAGGCATTGAGAGAGGAGTTGTACACTGTACAGGGTTATCCAACGAAAAGGCCCACCCTTATATTTTCTTTATTTTTCGAGTTAGGAAAAAATGTTTCAAATAAAAGTTGTAGTGAATCATATGAACTCATTTAAAACCCCTGCAAAGAATATACAGGGTGTTCCATAAAAGCGGGACAAACCTAACTTACAATTTTTTAAATGGAACACCCTATATTTTTTTACATTTTTCAAATCTGTGTTTTTTGTGATTTCAAATATATATATATATATATATATATATGTTGTATTTTATCTTTTACTGTTTTTTATTTATTGCAAATTTCGTGAACAATATTATTTATACCACCAGCATCTGCATGCGTATCAATCAGGTTAGCCATGGATGAAAAGTTTGCTTTTTGAATTTATTCAATTATTCTGTAAGGCATAAGTGTCAAATTAATTGTTTTTCATCCATGGCTAACCTGATTGACACGCATGCAGATGCTGGTGGTATAAATATATTGTTCACGGAATTTGCAATAAATAAAAAACAGTAAAAGATAAGATACAACATATATATATGTTTGAAATCACGAAAAAACACAGATTTGAAAAATGTAAAAAAATATAGGGTGTTCCATTTAAAAAAATGTAAGTTAGGTTTGTCCCGCTTTTATGGAACACCCTGTATATTCTTTGCAGGGGTTTTAAATGAGTTCATTTGATTCACTACAACTTTTATTTGAAACATTTTTTCCTAACTCGAAAAATAAAGAAAATATAAGGGTGGGCCTTTTCGTTGGATAACCCTGTACATATATTTTATTTTGCTTCAAATCACGCTATCTTTGTAAATTGCGAAAAACGACAAAATTTTAAGTTACATATGGTTTTCGGCTATACATATTTCGACGGGACAAAAGGAAATAAGCTGTTCGACGTGCTTCTCGATGTTAAGTTGTCTTAGAGATTGTTGGGCGTGACTTTTCTAATGAAGCGATAAATTTTTTTGTTTACTTTTGCTTAATCTACCTCATGTTAAAGTAATGGCACTCAAACCTAGTCTAACACTCGGTGACACGTACAAATCAGATATCGGTAACCTGCCAGAGCAACCCCGATCCTAAATCCACCCCTATGATTTGTCAAATTACAAGTCATTGACAAAATTGAAAAAAGTACAAAAACAGGAAAACTTCAAATACTATTTCCAAACGAATTTCCGAGAGACTGTTTTGGTAATAAATCCAAGGTAGAGGGTCGAACTTAGAACTACATCGTGAATTACACGGTCACGCTCTGATTTTAGGCTCAATAGGAGTGAACGAAAAAGTGTAATTTTGACGTCTATTGTTCTGAAACCGCTGAAATCTCACGCGTTACGTCATTTTGCAATGAATCTGATTTTCGACCCCCTACTAGGAAACTAAAAACATTTGTTTAATCCTGCTCTTGAGACATGCAGTTTCTTACTTGGATACAATACTCGATACAATTAAATGTCAAAGTGAAGGAAAGGCACTATCGAAAAACAGAAAATTGTTTCGGGGTCCTGAAGTCGTCCCGGGTCCGAAACTGTACTCGGTTCCGTCCTAGGACCGATATTAAGAAATCATTAAATTTCGCTGGATCGACTATAAGGTGTAATCTATCGGACGCACTATGGATTTTTTGGCGAATTTTGCGAAAACACGAAAATTTTAAACCTTATTTCCAAACGAAAACAGGCCGCCGGGGCGCCGTTCTGGCAATAAATCCAAGCTCGAAAGTCCAACTTACAAGTACATCGTGAATTGTGCGGTCCAGCTGCGATTTTGAGGTCAGCAGATCCTAACTAAAAAGTGACATTTGTGACGTTATCGAAAAATTTTAAAGTCCTGCACGGGTATGAAATTTGGAGGGATCTGCGCGCGCATTCGGCCTTTTTAATTTCGCAAAATTTACAAAACTCTTCGACATGGGGTATTAAAACGCTAATAACTTTTTAAATATTCAAAGAATCGCAACGAGATATAGCCGTTGGGATTTTCTCGACAAGAAGACTCCTATAAAAAAATAATAACATGACTGCCGGTACCACGCGATTTAGACAACCAATCAACAATTGGTCACTCTGTTGTCGCCACTGTTTCTATAAGTCATGCTTCATTTTATGCAACATGAAACTGATTTTCAACCCCCTATACGAAAACAAAAACGCTTCCAATGTTAAAACGTATATAGCTTTATATTGCACCATACTGACTAAAATTTCTCGCATGAATAAGAGTAAATAACCCTTTGTTTCTGGGGTATTCCCATATTTTTGTTTGTTTATGAAGGCCACGAACTCGGGACGTCAGAAAATAGTAACAACAGACCACATAACATATGACAATGCATTCTTCTGTTAAATTTAGACTGCAAACATTTACACCAATGGGGTCATAGCTGTGACAACGCCGTATCTTCTGGATTTTATTGAGGTAAATAAGTTAATTACAGCACAGGAGAGTTTTCGCAAATCGCATTCCGATTCAACAAATTCAGGCCTATTAAAGGATTTATTTAATTAAATTAAATAATCTAAATTTAAAAGATGTAATGAAATAATATGGGCTTTATTGATATACTATTTGCTGTAAGAATATGGTGTGTGGGTAGCACATCGTTAATGTTGAATACCATTAAGAAATACCCTTATTCTTGAGAAAGTCTCAAATGAAAAACGACACATCACATGTATTCTTTCTTATCCAATGATTGAAGAGCCATGTGTGAGCGTCTTCTTTCATAAGTATCTGGTTTTATTACTGTAGCCATAACTAATGTATGTGCCCTTAAAAGGGTTCTAAATCTAACAAAATGTTTTTGCAGATGACAATTTTATTAATTCTTGCTATTTCAAAACATAGACATGTCGAATAACTCAGCATTTTCTATAATATCATAATTTAATATCGTCTTACTTTTCTATTTATAAAAAATGCATTTTATAATTACTTGAAATAAACTAGATACTGAAAATTTGGAATATAGACCTGAGAAATAATGGAATATAATGAAAACTTCCAGCTTGCCTTAATACCTGTTTCAGTTAAGTATTGTATCCGGTGGTTATTATTTATGTCCATAATAACGAGATCAGTCAAATCTTTTCCGGAACAAATCAATAGAACAGCGAATAGCGCCAGTTTTGTATATACACTGTGTCCCAAAAGAAACTCATAACATTTATACCTTTATTTCTGTTTTGCGTTCGCAAATATACAAAAACACATTAATTAGTAATATCAAATTTATACGTATTTTATGTCATAAGGACGAAAAATCTAGTTTTTCGGGCGACTACGAAATATTGCCAGCCAAGACGCAGTCGACGCTGGCAATTCGTAGGGGTCCGAAAAACAGTTTTTCGTTTGTGTGTCATACAATATTTTTTATTCGAATGCGCTTATGGATATTAAAATAATAGGGAAATTAAAATATTATATTCTTAAGATTTACTTGCTACCCCGCAAATGATACAATTTTCAAGTTTTTTTGTAACAGACGGCTGTGAACTAAATAACAACTGCACAACTGCTGTCATATCAGTTTGCTTGAAATTAGTGTCGAATTCAGTTTATATATTACAATATCGAATTTAATCGAAAATATACTACATAAAATAAATACAATAAAAGTTTTACTTATACATGTGCATTACTATTTTACAGTAGAAAAAAAGGGCCAGCATTTTAAAAAGTAGGTAACTAAAGACGCTTAATCTTTTTGTCTGATACTTTTTCGGTCTAGGCCGGAAAAGTCTTTTCAGGTCGTTTACTTGAAGTAGCTAGAAAAGTTCTACCTTTCGTTTTTGTTTTTTGATCGAGAAACGGTCATTTTTTGACACATTCGAATAAAAAAAAAGTTTTTTTTTGGCACAGATACATCTGTGACGTCATCAACAGTTTTTTTATAGGACACCTTTGTATCCTATTCTAAAAATGGATAGGTTTTTACAGAGGAATTCAGTGACATAATGTAAATACATCCTAGGAGAAATTTTATTTTCTATTACAATTATTACAATTCAAAACTTCATTTTAATTATAATAAATGTTCAAAATGTGCATCGACAATTTCTCGGGTAGTCAAAATTTAGGTTATAGTTTAGTTTTTATACTTTTTCACATAAATGGAAAGAAGCATTTGTTTGTAATTTGATATATCGAACTTTCAAACAGATACTTATAGAACAACAATAAGGTTACAAAATTTTGTTCATCAGTGGTGCATGTGCACTTTTTTATGTAGTACAGGTAATCCCAATGGTTTTCTACCAGAATCTTCAGATTTGTTTTCGATTTGGCAGAAAAAGTTATTTCGTGAAGATAAATGTCACTGTTTTTGAGTAAAATGGAAAAATTGACTTTTATTCACAAGTAAATAAATATATTCGAATTCATATTCGAGTCTAGGCAGCTAGATGAATAAGTATTAATAATTATGTGAAGTGAGTTTAAGGTGCCTTTCTAATTTTCAAATTAGGAATATCGCAATATGGTGTCGATACTGCTAAGGTGTTTGAAATTAAAAATGTTCGCAAAAGTGTTTCAAAGCACCTATATTGCTTATTCAGTTTGACCTAAAATTGCAGGCAAACTAAGATCATTGGAGAAGAAATATAAATATTATTCAAACTTAAAAAAAAAATCCATATGAAAATACAAGAAAGAATCGACTTTTTTTAAATAAAGAGAGAAATATAATACATTATCTAAATTTTCTATCTAAGATAGTCTAAGCTGATGAAGCAGTTTTGATTGTCATGCCATAGGGGTGGTGCAAAGCGCCACTCAATAAAGGAATTGAAAAGGAATTTACTGACAATGTGCGGATAAGCGTCATTAAGAAAACTTTATATAGACAGTGTTTTCTACCATCACGTTTATATTCAAAAGAATTTATTAATTTATTCGAGGACGATAATTAAATATATGATTTACCACTAGCCATGAGATATGCATTAATTTGGTAAAGATTTCACAATTGCAGTTGTAAACAAATTAATTAATAATGTTTTGATGAAATTTTATCACACCCACATTATGCAGTTATTTTGGTTTCTTTCAAAGTTCGGATATCCTGAGCCATTCAAACGTTAAATTAAATTAAATCAAAACCTTTGTGTACTTTCTCCGGTTATTATAGTAAATCTCTTCATTGTTTAACTATTATGAGGCAACATAATGTTGCATTCACGTAAACAGTTACTAGAACCGCAATTCAAATCAGTGAGAATATTGAAATAGTTAAACCAGTAGCAATGTAGCATACCAATCACAAGAAATTAATTTGTCATTGTTAATTCTCCCACACCAATTTGTTACATTATTTATTGACGGTTTGGTATAATCAGGCATAAAATAGAGCTTGCCTAGAATACCATATTGATGATTGGAATTCATATTTAGCCATAAACATTCCAATGATGCTTTGGCCCGGGGTAATTAGAATATTGACGAAACGTCATATTTCTTGCATTGCAAATTAACCAGTTTTAAAAACAAATTCAACCTAAAAAATTACTTATTTCAAATTTGCCAATACTTTTCTCCCAAAAGAAATTATGTAGTCCCGCTCTCGTCTCAATTTCTATACCATATTTCATTTAAACAGGTGACACTTAATTTAATTGCGGTATTTAAACATGGAGTAATTGTTAATTACATAGAATATCAATAAGATATTTTCTTCCGAAAAAAAAAAATCTCTTTAATTTCTGGCCTACATCTTGGAAGCCGCTGAGTGCAACTTAATTTGAGATTAAAAAATTAATAGTAAAAAAACATTTTTAAAAACAAGCTTTTATTTAAATGCTCTAAAAAGAAGAAAATAAACTAAATTAAATCAAACCCATCAATTTATTACATTATACAATTTATGTGATATACATATAAGCTTGTCGCGAGAGTTTAATATTGTATTCTTGTTTATTTACACAGGCAAATCTCGCGACAAGCTTTTATATCACATAAATTGTATAATGTAATAAATTGATGGGTTTGATTTATTTTCTTCTTTATAGAGCATTTAAAGCTTGTTTTTAAAAATGTTTTTTTACTATTAATTTATTTTTTATTTTTTAGTTTTTTTCGTATTCTTTTCGTATTCTTCTCAGCAAACCCTTTCATTTGATACCCATATTATGATGGTAGATAAGAAAATTTTGTCCGCCATCTTGGGACGTCCTCCATATTCAATTTAGTGTGATGTCATTTTATTTTTCGTATTCTTCTCAGCAAACCCTTTTATTTGATACCCATATTATGGGGGTGCATAAAAAATAACTAGTTCGCCATCTTGCGGCGTCCGCCATATTGGATTTAGAATAACGTCACTTAGCTAAACATGCATTGTCATCCAAACTAAACGTGTATGCAAAATTTCAGCTCAATCGGTTGGGGATAACTATTTTAAAATTCAGTTGCAAAATTTGACCTAAACAAACAAACCAACAAACAAACATACATACATTGCAAGGTAAATAAAAGCTTGTAAAATACAACTTTTGAAACAAAATCTTCTATTCTTTTTAAACTAATAAAAATGTATTGGGCAGTTTCCTGGTTCTCTTCCTCGCTGATTATTGAAAGCACGGTATATTAGTCTAATGTTTATCAATAGAAATACGTTTTATTTAAATCTTTATTTATATGCATGGAGACTTCAAGTATCCTTAACTTGCATTATCACAACCGCTGTAGTAAACAAATTGATTAATCATGTTTTGATGAAATTTTATCACTCACCCACATGATGTAGTTATTTTGGTTTCTTTGAAAGCTCAGATATCTTAAACCATTAAAAAGATAATTTAGTGAATTAATTACCATGAAGAAATACAGGGTGTGTAGATATTGTGCTATTATACACATTGCACACGTGTATTTTAAAAAATATTTATGAACATAATAATATGTACCTTATCAAATTCTATTCATTAAATTTGATAAATTTCTATTCAGCAAACCAATAGGGTACAATTGTTTACTTAATAATAAGAGTTGCAAAAAGTATTAGACTCTTAAGTATTAAATTATAGAGGTACCATCAGATTACGACTAGGCAGGTTCCAAAAACTCGATAGGCCTCCTACACTCAGTTCTTTGAAGTTTCTAAAGAACAGTATAATAAATTAGTGACTCTTTAATTATTTTTATGGTAAATAAATAGATTCTAAGATACTGATTGATAGACACCTATAAGATACCTATATTATACCAAGATTGTTATTATTAGTTTCTGAAATGTTTTATCTATAATTAAGGAATCATAAAAGGTGTTATGACACCCTATACTCTCCTTCTATGTATAATAAGCTCTTTCCGGAGGGAGAAAACATATATATTTGGCCTTTTAATGTGACTGTTTAGTTTTAAGAAGGTTTGAAGAAGGGTACCTAGTAGTTAATAATTGTTTATTGGTGTTTTATACTCGAAGTATTTACACAAGTCAAGAAATACAATTATGAATATGACTAGAATAATTTAGATAAAAAAAAAATTAACGGTAACCTTATAAGATATAAACACTACCAGATAGTTTTCGTTTTATAAAGTTTAGTATTATTTAATTTCTTTGAACTGTTTTAATTTTATTTATTTATTTACTGGTAAACTTAAACTGATATTTATTTGACGATCCGCTCGCCAAAAGAAACTTCTGAAGGAGATATCGTTTATGTATTTATGATCGGCGGAAGACATTTCGAACATCTTTTGTAAGAAAATACGTAACGAATGAGTAAGAGTTTGTCTTTTTATTGTTGACCGTCTCCTTTCTACTTCAAAAACTACCAACAATCATTATTTAATTAAAGAATACCAATGAACTACACCTTACTGGAATCGGCATGAATTGTAGAAGTTTTTAGTATGCTGGTTCATTTTCAGTGGTAATTTCTTTTTAACTGAACTTCATTCAAAACTTTGTTTTATTTTTGAAGTAAACAAAAATCTTGTCTTGTTTATTATATAGTGCTTTTCTTTTCTTGACCGTTGGTATCAATTAATTTGATGTGTATTTTCCTAGGTTTTCGGTCATGTGGTAAAATAAAAAACTATTTTCTGACGTTTCGGTTTTATTAAACCATCTTCAGAGAACTAGATAGAGAACTTACTTTAAAAAATTATTTATAATGAATTCACAGAATATACTTACAATTTAGGTGGTAAAAATTATATAATAATTAATATTAGATACATTTTTATGTCTGTTATGGTTGAGATCTTAAAAGGAACTAAATGCTAAACTATTTTGTGCCTGGTGTTTTGAGATGTTTATGCTATCCTTGATAAGGTTATGAGATTATTGGTACTTAACTAGAGTGAGTGACATGAATTTAATGTTTGGGCTATTTACAATTAATTTGTTTTGTTGATGGAAAGATGTAAAAATTTTTTTTTTATATATTTATTATTAATTTTTATTTGTCAATTATTATTATTACCCCTTTTTTGTTTATTTTAATAAATTAAAATAAGTTTCGCTTAAATTTTCTATGTCAGTGCGGTTGTTTATTGCGTTGTTATGTCTTTTAATTTGTAACATTTCATGTATAGTCTTGTTTATTGTAACATGAAAGAATAGCTCATGAAAATGGGGTTATTTTGATCGTAAATGACGAGGTAACTGATCTTATCTAATGCCCACTTTCGTTTGAACTACGAATTCTGGGGCACCCTGTATACATTATGAAATTATAAAATTATTATTAACAAATTGGTAGCGCGTGTGGAGGAAGACATTATATTTATCCAAGATGTGGAACTATCATTTTTCTGCATTTATTGGGACAGGTATTTGGGCGATCGAAACCCGAAAAAAGGGAAAATGAGCTGTCTTGAATTGAAGAATCTCTTGACTTTCTGATGTTTGGCTAAGGATTAGGAGAAATACATGGTTGAAAGAGTATTAGGGAGGCAAAAAGGACAGTCTGTGACCTTCTTGCCAGATGCTAGTTGTCTTCTTATTCGCCACTATTAACTGACACATCATACAAAACCAATAAAAAAACGGTAAAACATGAGCACAAAATGTCATAATTGTAATTATGACTTATTAATAATTTTTTTAATAGATAGGCTAGGGAGGTGATTGCAGAAATGTTTAAATCATTTAATCTCGAGTTTGCTCTTGTGTGTTGAAAATAGTGAAGATTTGATCATAAAAACAACTAACCACAACTTCTGCCAAACCATTATCGCTGCATTGTTAATTAATAAGTAAACAAACATGTAAAAAAAGAGTGACCATAAATCAATTGCTCGCGTCTGGAATTTTTTAAAACTTATGGTCCTTAACAAGACCTTCAGATAGATAAATCTTATCGGCAGACGTGCATGTCCCTGCATTAAATGAGTAATTATTATTTTTTATTTTTTGATATATAAAAATTTAAATGATTTGCTCGCCAATGAAATATACACGAAGTGTTAATTAGGTCATGAAAAACAAGAAAACAAATTTCTGCCATCTTATTTTTACTGCGATAATAAAAGGCAAATTTTCAAAACTGCAGAAAAAAGCGGAACATTAAATTATTTGCTCGTGTGTGGCCCTGGGGTAAATTGTTCTATTGTATGTTAAAACTATAAATATTACTGTGCCAGACATTAGCGTAACTGATTTTCCAAAGCCAGAAGATTTTTATTAATTATTGTTGAAAATAATATCACATAATTTTATTGTGCAATTGCTTCGTATATTTTGAGATACTTATTACTATTAATATATATTTTTTAAATCAGTTAACTGTGTATCCCTGATTTCGCAAATATAAATTTCGGAATATAAAGGGGGGGGGGGGGGGGGGTCGTAATTACTTGTGGTGTTATTATTATCATAAATACATAAGTATTGTCATGTATACCCCAGGTGAAAAATAAATAATAAAATAAAACTAAATAAATTAGTATAAAAATTCCTACTTCAAAAAGACCCAGCAGATTTTATTTACAAAGCAAATAGTGTCACTTTAAAAGGATACAAATCCTGGAAAACTTATTTTGCTCTTAAAGGTACTTGCACTCATCGTGTAGAAAATAGTCCACGGAGAGAGGCTCATAACACCTAAAAAACAGTCAAATTGCAATAAATTTACTAAAACACTACACAAATATAGTTTTATAATATACAATAGTCAATAACAAACCTATTACAAATGTACTATGATGAAAATAAGGGATATTTAAAAGTTTAAACAGACATAAAAAAAGTGCAGATACCTGCAGTCGATGCAAATATGTAGTTTAAGACGAATTTGTAATAGAATATAAGTAGAATAAGTTAATCTGTGCATAACTCAAGTGAAATTTAAACGTCGAACAGTGTGTAAAAAGTGAAATATAAAAATCAGTTCGGAGGATCAAAATTTCATCAAACGTAAAATGACATATGGGGCATCAAGAGAAAGGTCCTGGCTCCAACAAGCTGAAAGGAAACATAATTCACGATATTATAGCCAAATAAGAGGAAATACTTAGAAAATACTTACGAAACAGATGTCATTCGTCTAGATTGCTATGGAATAGAAATTTCTTAAAAACTCCTTGAAGACGAATAACAAACAGTCGAGGAGAGCGTCCTTTGAATGAAAAAGAGGAAAAGTTTTCGGCGTGGCTCCTGAAAAAATCAAAAATATTTAATTAATTACTGAGAAATTCAAATAAAAAATCAGTAAAAAGTCGTTACAAGCATACTTAAAAAAAAAAAAAACAAATTGAGGCCCAGAAGCAGAGGAAAATATCCGAACAAGGAAAGAAATATACAAGGTACTTACTTAACTTAAAAATAAATTTAATTTACCCAAAGTGGACTAACTTTTCATGTACAAAGTGTAAAAACCACATAAGCAGGCAACAGACAGCCATAATTTCAGTTTTGACAATCTAAAACATTGTCTGAAAATGCCCAGCGAGCATAGAACTCTAAACCAGGTTAGATCGCTAATTCACGTTTAATTAAGCTTTAACAATTTAAGAATTTGATAATAGTTCACACCGTGAACAATTTTGTTGCACGTTAAAATAAATTAAGTTATCGTAGGCTTATTCTAATTAGATATTAAGATTATTTGTCGTTGATTTTCAATAAATGGTATTATGTGTTTTGACATTGATTAAAATAAAATAATAAAGATGCGCAACTGTCAAGGTTTCGAGATTTTAGTGTTGTATTTTTTTACCAATAGCTTCATGATTGTCTTCAATTTTAAGGGCTATACAGCCACATTACAAATACCTTCCCGTAGTACTAAAAATTGATGATAATCATGAAGTTATTGGCAAAGAAATACAATACTAAAATCTCGAAACCTTGACAGTTTCTTATTATTTTTTACTCAATGGTTTTGAGGAATCTGATCTTTCTTTCATGGAACTATAAAATTTCTATAAAAGACTAAAGTAAACGCCATCTAGGCACAGTGAGTTACAATTAGCAGTCTCTAATTCATCTTAGTACAAACCTAACTATCTAGAGGGAGCAGCTAGCTCAAATAGGACTTTTCAATTCAATTTAAAACAAATAAAATTAAGCAGAATCTATTTTCATATCATTTATTGTCATTAGTTACAAGAGTAAACCAGTAAGAGCAAGGTAAGTCTCTCCTAAAGCACCAGGAACTCATCCAACGGCCCCGAAAAACTAAAATAAAAGAGGGATCAGTCTGACCTTAGTAAATAAAACCTCCTAGTTTCACACGCATTCTCTTTGACAGATCTAAAACAGGTGTAGTGTGTGCTGGGGAAGAAATATTGTGTGTGATAGGTGGAAGAAAGTATTGAGTAAAAATAAAATAAAAAATAATAAAATAAAATAAAATTCTCACCCCACTTTCACCACAGTATATCCTCTTCTTTACTTGAAACATGTAATTCTAAAAACCACCATTTTGTGTTTTGATTTATTTATTCAGAAACCACACTCACGTCTTTTCACGTATTTTGACGTGCTGAAACTGAAATTGATGTCAAATTATTTGATTTCTCATAATTTTTTTTAATTGAGAAAAATTTGAGCAAATATCACTTCTGTCAAAAGAAACAAAAGTGACCGTTTATCGAACAAGAAAAATGGTGATAAGAACTGGAAGTTATTCATATATTCGTCCAAAGGAGCCTCAAACCAGTTTAACTTCCCGACACTAATGAATATAGAGCTGTTTCAATAACTCACTTAACTGTGTAAAAAATAAACTACAACGATATAAAGATTTAAAACTTCGAGAGAACAAATTATAAACAGTACAACTGGCAAGTATGTGGAGATTTTAATATTTTGTGTATTAATATGTGTATGAGGCAATAGTCTGGATTTACAAATTACCCCTGTTTATTATGTGAATGGGAATCGTCATAAGAAATCAGTTCGGTCAAAAAGGAAAACGCTAAATTCTGGATCTAAAAACGCCATTAAGGAATCTCTAGTTGATCCATCCTCCAGATCAAACTCGGCCTGATGAAGCAGATTGTCAAAGCATTGAATAAATGTTCGTATTTTTTTGTTATTTATAAATATTTTCCAAAAACAGGGACATACACGTCTGACATTATATTTATTCTTCTTCTTATTCTAGGGACAAAAAGGAACAAATTAAAAAAAAAACGCGAGAACAAGCTAATAATTTAATATAGCTCTTTTTTGCAAATCAACAATTATTTAAAAAAAAAAACTTAGCGTCCTAGACATATTATGGCAAATGTCTTTTTAGTATATATATTATACTCAATTTAACATAAATTCTAAATTGCAGACATGAGCAAATAATTTATGGGAGGTTCTATTTTTTTACAATTTTGATAGTGACACCTGACCTTGCCTCCTTGCCTATCCTATTCACAACCTTCAAAACTCTATTACCTATCATTCCTAACGACGAGCAAATCATATACCGATATTGCCACCACCTCCCTAGCTTTACCTATACTTTCTTTATTACTCAATTTAAAAATATTGTCGTATAGCACTGCAGAATATTTGAATCGCTTAAAAAGATGTATGAAAAATAATATCAAACGATATAAAATTATGTATTAAAGTTACGTATATCGAATTTAATAACATATTGCTTTGTCTAGTAACAAAATATTTTCTTGGATATATTTATATTAATGTTGTCTCTTTAGTAGTTCATGCAAAAATCTTCCCCAGGTTACAAAATTTTATCCGATTTGAGGTATGTTGAATCTTGAATTTTACAAAATAACTAAATTCATGTCTTCCAAACTTATACCTCAAATTTTATAGAATTCGAGCAAGGCGAATTTAATATGTAGGTACTTAGATGGTTTCGTCCCGGTCCAAAATCCTAGACTAGAAGAAACTGATTCAGTTCGATGTTAACAAATATTTTAATGAACTCTTTGTAAAACTGAAACCCTCCAAAGCTTTGTAACAGTTTTAAATTTTGGTGTACATCATTGTAGTCACTGACTGGAAAAAGTTAACACATTTTTATTCATCATATTCCTCTTGTACTTAAATGGCCATTTTAATTTAAAAGAATCTACTGTTCGCTTAAAACTTACTTCGCATCAAAAACACTGGGGTTGATGGTTGATATAATGATTTCATGTTATTTTCATTATCAAAGATAATGTTTATAAAGAAGTTGAACATATTTAATACCTTGAAAACCCTTTTTAGTGAAATAAGCTGATCTACGCTGATGTATAGCATTAACTCTGCAATATCTGTCTGAAGTTGTATCATGTTTCCTTTTGAGGAATATTGCACTATTTCCTCTTTTGTTATTACTCGACCTCGCTAACACAACTCTTTCGTTATAAATACTTAAAGTTCCTATATCCTACGTGAAAGCGTTAAAGCTGTTATTCGCAGTGATTGATAAATCAATATGTTCACCCTTCTGCAATGATAAAAAAACTTCTTTTTCTGCTATTTCTATTAGCAAAGTTCGCTACAAAGGTAAAACACATAACATCGAGCCAGGCTAATTAGTGGCCATTTTTAGTACAGAAAATTTATTGTACCTAACTTGAACGGGCGCAGAATTAAAGATAGAAATAAAAAATTTCTACGAAGAAAGTTTAAACAAAGCACGATGTGGGTGGCTTTACTAATCGTTTAGATGTTTGAAAATACAACACATGCTTAATATATTATATTATACTTCTGTAGTAATAAAAGGTAAGTACATTTTTTTCTATAAATAGGTTTTAAATGTCAATGATATTTATTGAAAAAAAAAAATAAAATAATAAATTCGCATGTGAGAGCTTTTCCAGATAACAAGATGGTACAGGGTAATTCTGCTGAGATTTGAGTTATTCTTTAACAGGCACTTTGGAAACGTACTGATGTAGAAGTGAGCATATTGTCTTTTGTTTTGAACATTATCACATATCAAGAAGTTTATACCATAGAAGTATTGTTCTAGTATAATATATCTTTTATAATTTTTACTATTCACTCAAACTCTGAATATGCTTGTCCTATTGGGAACACGTAAATCTTGGATCAGCTTAGTTCTGTAACATATAATAAATAAAATAAAACATTATTAAATCCATCTTCATAAGAACACTTTGTTATTTTAGGTTTAACTTAACGAGCATATTCACCTGAATTCGTACTGCACTTTCTGGAAAACACTGTATAATTTTGAGCACTTTCAAAGCGTGAATTAGGTTACCCACCATTTTATTTTCTTTTTTGTTAAAATACTCCTCTCGATAGATTGCCTTTTGCATAGCAAAATAATTAACTAGCGTGCTATTCGCATCGCAGTTTTAAGTATTCAAAGTGGTTGAGAATAATACATATTTAATTGAACAAAAATACTACAAAAATTTGCCCATACTGTAAGGAATAGCTTTTATATTAATCTGTCGCACTTTTAAGTAAATAGGGAACTTTTCTACCTCAACCTTTTTAAATATTATAATTTCTAACATAATTTTGACAATATTAATGATAATATAAAGAGAATAGGGGTGCTTATTATTAATATTCCACATAATATAACACGAGGGAGCGGTATATTAAAGAATAATAGCTGGCGAAATAGAAGAGATACTCATATACGAACTGGGGGTGACACTGAAGTGGCAATTTGGATTCAATACCATGATACCAATTAGGATGACCTTGCCTGCAGAAATATTAAACCTCTAAGATCAAGAACCGTAACAAAGAGTTAGATAATATTTATGTTATATTATATAATTTATTTTTATTACTATACTTTGGAAGAAATAACATCAATATATTCATTACGAATAATATCTTCCTGCAAAAACTTCAAATCTTTAATAACGTTTTTTCTTTCGTCGTTTTCTTTTAATACGACTAATAATTTGTCATAAATTATATTTCCGTGCAAAAATATACCGCCTGGACAAAGTAAACGAACCATTGGCAATACATACACAGTGTAGAATCTTTAACTGTAACTTCTGTAACTTGGATATAGTTTTTAAAACAATTCTAAAATATGTCAATTTTGCTTCTTGATTGGCTACGCTTCAGCGGCTTGTTCATAAATTATCTTTACCCGGAGAGATGCCACCCCTAACTTTTCTTGCAAATATAAGGCTATGTTAAGTGACACGTCGTTTGAAAATTCATTTCGAGAAAAATACAATACATACAGTGTGTTTCACTTAACATGGATACACCCCTATAACTTTTTTCATTTTTATCCGATTTAAACCAAATTTCACTCAAAGATAGAGTACATTAGGATAAATTTATGGCCCAAAAGCCATTTGCCACTTACTAATGCAAAGCCACCTACGATATCAAAATAAACGTGAAAAATAAAAAAACATATTAGGCATTATTTTATCAAAAATTTTATTGATGAAAGTTGTTTAGAATTGTTCAAAAACCTTAAGTCCAAAATTTAATCGAAATAAAAAAATATTAATATTTTGTTTGAAAACATGTTGAGGTTTGAAAATATAATTTTAATGGGTTATTGTATTGTAATATTTTATTTAAAAAAAAAAAAAACTAATGAAATACTCTGCAACTAAATACGAATGATAATTGATATTGTAAAATTATATTTTCGGACTTAAAATTTTTTCAAACAAAATATTAATATTTTTTAATTTTGATTAAATCGAATCAAAAAAACATATTAGGCATTTTTTTATCAAAAATTTTATTGATGAAAGTTGTTCAGAATTGTTCAAAAACCTTAAGTCCAAAATTTAATCAAAATAAAAAAATATTAATATTTTGTTTGAAAACATGTTAAGGTCTGAAAATATAATTTTAATGGGTTATTGTATTGTAATATTTTATTTTTTATAAAAAAAAAAACTAATGAAATACTCTGCAACTAAATACGAATGATAATTGATATTGTAAAATTATATTTTCGGACTTAAAATTTTTTCAAACAAAATAATAATATTTTTTAATTTTGATTAAATTTAGGACTTAAGGTTTTTAGACAATTCTGAACAACTTTCATTAATAAAATTTCCGATAAAAAAATGCCTAATATGTTTTTTTTGATTTTTTGCGTTTATTTTGGTATCGCAGGTGGCTTTGCTTTAGTAGGGGACGAATGGTTTTTTGGCCATGAGTTAATCCTAATGGGATCTATCATTGAGTAAAATTTGGTTCAAATCGGATAAAAATGAAAACAGTTATAGGGGTGTATCCATGTTAAGTGAAACACACTGTATATTTATTAGTCAAGACACAATTAGTAAAATTGCTGATGCCTGGAATTGGGGCATGTGACTGGAGAACGACAACTCATTGCTGAAGACAATATATTGAACATGTTTTTAAAAACAATTTCCAGCGTAATACTGTCTTGAAAATACTGCCCCTAAATGCATTCTGTACTTAGACAGAGTTGATTGAATTCTTTCCTTTATTCAACACTTTTTTAAATGCCGCAGTTTTCTGCAATAAAACTTTTTTTATCAAAAAATTTTCAGTTTTTTCTAATTTCTGTGGTGTTTTATATGTAGATATATATTTATAAAGAAAAGTGAATACTTTTTTTTAACAGAAAGCTCTTAAATATCTATAGATCACTAACTTTAGGAAGTCAGTTTCTTACGAAAAGTTAGAACAATGATATTATTGTAGTAAATATAAATTTGGTCATTGCAAGGAACTAAAATAATTATGGGAAAAATAAGAGCACGAGTTGTAAATAATTTATAGATATTATTTATAAACTCAACATTTATCAAATAATTATTAATGTCTTGACATTTCCGATAACCCATAACCCCAGACACATTTATTAGTTTAAAAAAATAATATTAGACCCACTTCACCTACAACAATAGTAAATTATATGAGATAAAATGCGAAGTGCAGCATTTATTGTAATTATATTATAGTAAGTACAGAAAAGTATCGAAAATCAATCGTACAAGAGAACGTACGTAAAAGAAATATAAACTGTTTTATAGTAGGTACTACTGATTTAAGTCAGAAATTTAAACTAGTCGATCAAAATAAAACTGTAATTTTAATAATTGAACATATTTTAGTGGTTGAAGTATGTTCATCGACAATGGGAATAAATAAAAGTTTGCAATGGCTGAACTTATACTTAGTTCAAATTAAAATGTTTCTGATACAATTATTTTGTTGACCTTTAAATGGATTTTAAAAATTTTTTTTTCTAACTCACAATCGAAATGTAATACCTTTCAACTGTCATTTTAGTGTGAAAAACGTCACTTTAACGCACCAGTGGACCAGTGCGACAACAACTGTCACTTTTCACACTAAGTACGAGAAGAACTGTCACTTTTAAACAACTGTCACTTTTCACACTCAGTGCGAAAAGAACTGTCACTTTTCGCACTGATATAAAGAGAAATTAATAACGAACAATCAAATCAAAATTTATTGTACAGAAGTTGTACAGAACCTTTGTGTGAATAAATATATATTATTGATGGAAAAGTAATATATTATTGGGTGAGTCAACGGAGCGATAAAATCCAATACTTCCTTTAAATATGATTGATGGTCGAGATGGTAGCGTACCTACCTCTCACCCAAAAGTCCCGGGTTCGATTCCCGGTCGTGGCATTGGAAAATGCTGTGAGAGGGATTTTTCTATTATACACAGATATTGGATGTGTGTCCCTTGTCAATAAATGTGTAGCCCCCTCCCGCACAAGGTTCTTAGAGCCTTCTGGGATAAAGGGGGTCGTAATTACATGTGGTGTTAAATTGTCGATAACACAAACAAAAATTTTATATAGAAATTATAGGAGACCAAAAAGGCTTCATTTTAAAATTAGTTTGAAATATACGGGGCGATTCATCAAAGTGGGGTGCTATAGATCTCAATATTTTTAAATGGAACACCCTATATATTTTTCAAACTTTGAAATCTCCGTGAAGTTCTTTATATATTTATATAAAGATATCATAATCTAAAACTTATAGTTCTCGATATATTTAAAAAAATTAAGTAAAATATGAAATTGTCAGCATTTTTTTAATTACTGTTATTTTGTCACTGCGTTAAATTAGACAAGAACATTTCGAGTTAAAAAAAAATTTTTTCCAACTCACAATCGAAATGTAATACTTTTCAACTGTCATTTTAGTGTGAAAAACGTCACTTTAACGCACCAGTGGACCAGTGCGAAAACAACTGTCACTTTTCACACTAAGTACGAAAAGAACTGTCACTTTTAAACAACTGTCACTTTTCACACTCAGTGCGAAAAGAACTGTCACTTTTCGCAGTGATATAAAGAGAAATTAATAACGAACAATCAAATCAAAATTTATTATAATTTTGTAAAAATTTATTGGAATTTTATATTAAGAACATTAACATTAACAACAAGATATCGTACTGTAACATATGATAGAATTGATTATTCAAAGAAACGTCATGATATTTAATATTTTTTAATAACTTTTTTTTAATATTTGTACGTTCGTAGAGAAAAAATCTTGTAAGATACTCGTGTGAAAATGCGTTTAAGGCACTTGTATGAGTAACAACTCGGCTACGCCTCGTTGTGTAACTTTCATACGCGAGTTTTCGTCGTTGGACCAAAAAACAAATTTTTAAAAAAGGAACAAAATTTATTAGAACGTTAATTAAATACAATGAGACGTAATCTTGCCAAGTGTCGTACAACGGCAGTCTTACATATATTTATAACATCGGTCTTATCGCTAGACCTGATGTATGCAGTTTTTATAGACAAAGGAAGCTACTAATGTAACTTCTCCGTGTTTAGATGAAAAATTAATCTTTTAATTAATTTTTCAAATAATTATATTATTATCTTCTGGATTATTAACATTATTCTTTATTTTGAATTTTAAAAAGCATTTTGAATACATCAGGTAAAGTATAGTTATTATAATAGCTATATATAATAGTATTGTCCAAATGGACGGTTTAGAAATATAAACAGAATTATTTATTTTGCTTAATTCTCTCTTTTGAGATTCCAGATCTCTTTGGGTTTTTAGCAATTGATGGGTATTAATTAAGTTGAGGTTAAACATTTCTGGATTATAATTTGTCAGTTTACTACTTGAATTTGATTCTAAGTTGAGATTTGGCAAGTCGATTTTCCTAAAATTGCTTTTTGAATTTGAACAAGTTTTTAAGATATGATTTTCTATATTAATCGTACACGTCGTGTCTAGATGAATAACGTAGCTACCAAAGAGTGGTATGTTATCTTTAACATTTTTACATTGTTGTACAGCAACTAGAGGTTGCGGTGCGATAACGATTAATTTTTCGTTTATTATTTTTTTGAATTTGAAGTTTGTCAATGTTAACCGGTATTGGGTAACAATTGTCTATATTTTTTGAGAATTTTAACAAATTGACTTCACAAGGTGCATTGTCATTAATTTTTACTGGGTTCATATTATTACAAATGTATTCTTCTGTTGATATTTCCTTACATTTATCATTGGATAGTATAAAATTATAGTCACTTACTGCTAAATACATATTTTTGGGCAGAATCATGTGATAAGATTCCTTATGTTTTATTGGTAAAGGGTACAATTGATAATATTGATAATTGTTAGGTTCAACTAATGGAATCTCGAGTATAAAGATTATTTCATAATTTTTGGAATAACTCTTGATATTTATAATATTTTCGAATCCCAAAATTTTATCTAAGGTGGGTTCCAAAGGTAGTTTGACATCGGTTAAATATTGTTCTATTGATTGTATTTCGGACAATAAATCAGTGGGTCTGACAATAGAATTATGTAGAGTGTTTAATTTTGCAAAGGATATGGCTATTTCTACCTTGTCAAAGATATTGTAGATTGTCTGAAAAATAGCTGTAATTTGATTTAGGACCATGTGTGTTAAGAAATAGTGGTGGTAGTTCATTTGATCTATAGTTATAGTTTTTATTATATCTTGAATTTGTATAATGCGAGATTCTAGGATAACTTGATTGTGTGATAAATTTCGAGCTAGAATATTAAAATTGTTTATTGATGAATTTAATAAAGTTATTTGATTTTCTAGAATCGTTTTAAATTTGTTTTGATTAGCTTGAAGCTGGTTAATTTGAAAGTTAAATTTTTCAGCATCTTCGTTATCTAGGTTTCCTGTTAAACATTTAACGATTGATCCTAAGCCATTGATTAGTCCTCTTTTTTGTCTAGGTGATTTGGGATTTAATTGATCAATTTGTTCTAGAATTTTCAATTCTAAATTTTGAATTATGTTATATGAGTTAAAATATTCTCCATCGTATGTTTTGTCGGATTTTATTGAAGATTTTAAATTATTAAATTTAGTTCTTATTATTTGGAATTCATTAACAATTGGTTCTAAGTTGAATATTTGTATAAAGGTCCAGTATGTGCTGGTTACTTGTGTAGTGCCTAGTCTTATTGGTAATAGTCCAGGGTTATCTTCAATTTTGTGGTAAGTTGGGTGGTTTATTCCTGGTTTGATGACGAGGAATCTGAAAGGATATGGGGTTTCTTTAATTCCTTTAGGTGTATAGTTTCGGTTTTGTTATTTTTAGTATTTTTTATTTTTGCCTTATTATGTTCGAGTAATTCGATTAATTTATAAGGACCGTTAAATTTATTTTTGCTTTTCAATCGTTCACTTAGTTTTTTGTAAACTGTTTGGTTGATTTTAAAGTGGTATTGTTTATCGCCTTTTTCGTTGTGTTTGTTGATTATCTTTTTTTTCTCTGATTCTTGGTTTTTTGATATTTCGTGGTATAATGTTGTTAGTTTGTCTTTATGGTTTGAGATATAGTCTGAGTAAAAAGTAGTAGATACTAAGTCGAAAGGGTCTCGGAGATTGGTGTGTCCGAAGGTTAGCTCAAAAGGAGTATATTTTGTAGAGGAGTGTATTGTATTATTATAGGCGATGATTGCATAGGGCATTAACATTGTTGGTGTAAAATCTGTATGTGTTTGTTTTAGAATTCTTAGGTGTTCGATCAGTGTCGAATGAAATCGTTCGATCGGAGAGTTAGATTCGTGATGTTTTGGGGTGGTAAAATGAACCATGATTTTTTGTAATTTTAAGAGTTCTTGTATTGTCTCGTTTTTAAATTCGGTACCGTTATCTATCACTATCGAGTCGGGGATACCATAGGTTGAAAAATATTGAATTAATTTTTCTTGCACTGATATTGCGTCTTTTGTACATGGGTACGCCTGACCTAGTTTCGTGAATTTATCTATGATGGTTAAAAATGTCTGATGGTCAAAATAGAAAAGGTCAGCATGTAGTACTTGGAAGGGTTTATTCGGTGTCTCGGTTAGGACTAGGGGTATGTAAGGGTTTTGTCTGGAATATTTGGCTGTTTGGCAAATATCGCATTGGTTAATATAATTTGTGATGTCGTTTTTCATGTTTTTCCAATAGTAATTAATTTTTAGTTTTTCATACGTTTCGCCGATACCTCGGTGATTTGTTTTTCCTTCATGTTGGTGTTTAATAAACATTAGTTGTTCGTCTTTTCCGGTGATGTTATTAACTAATTTAGTGCATTGGTATAACTTTAATGGTTTAAAATGTTGCATATACGTTTGAGTAACTAATGGAATTAATTCTTTACACTGGAAATATATGTATGTCCGTCTGTCAGGATCGATATAATTTTTTAAGGCGTCAATTATAGATTGGGGGTCATTTAAAGGAATTTTTATCGTTTTGATGGTTTTGTCATCGAATTTCGTTTCACTAATTTTAATACCTGGATGGGCATTTTTGTCAATTATGATTTGATTTAATTTATTATTAATTATTTCATCTAATATCGGTATTCCGTTATTTCTAGTTTCGTTACTACTTGTGTGAACCGTGTCGTTTGTATCATTAATTTGTATATCTTGGATTATTTTAATTTTTTGTTGATTATTAGTAGGTTGGTTATTAACAAGAGTTTCAGTATTTTGGGTTTCGTCAGGGGTTTGCGAATTAGTGATTTCAGTCGGATTTTCAGCTAATTGTCTCAAATAGTCTAGCACGTCTTGATCTACGTCGCCTGGGTTATTAGCTATTGAGTCAGTCTCGTTTGTGTTTAGTTGAATACGCGATAAGGCGTCAGCGTTCGTGTTTTGTTTGCCGTTTTTATAGATAATTTCAAAATCGTATTCTTCGAGCTTTAAACGCCATCTTATTAATTTTGAATTGGGTTCTTTTAGGTTAAAGAGCCATACTAGCGGGCGGTGGTCCGTATATATCTTGAATTTATTTCCAAATAGATATGGTCTATGAACTTTGCAGCTCCAGACAATTGATAATAGCTCGCGTTCAATTACCGAGTATCTTTGTTCGGTTTCGTTAAGGGTTCGAGACGCATAGGATATTGGTTTATCGTTAGGTGGAGTTCCTTGCGAGAGTACCGATCCAATGGCTACATTTGAAGCATCGGTTGTCAGTACAAAAGGCTGAGAGAAGTCTGGGTATTGTAAAATGGGGGCATTTATTAATAAGTTCTTTAAATGATTAAATGATTTCACGAATTCTGGAGAATGGATAACTTTAGAATCTTTCTTTAAACATGATGTCATAGGCTTGGATATTTTGGCGAAATCCCTTATGAATTTACGGTAATAACCGGCAAGTCCTAAGAAGGATTTTATTTCTTTAGGGGTTTTAGGAATCGGATAATTTTTGATAGCTGAAATTTTATCGGGATTAGGTTTTACTCCTTCGGATGTAATTAGGTGTCCTAGGTATGCTACTTCTCGTTTAAGGAATTCCGACTTGTCAAGTTGGATTTTAAAATTTGATTCGCGTATTCTTTGGAAAACTGATCTTAATCTTTGAATGTGCTCCTGAAGGGATGTAGAAAATATAATAATGTCGTCTAAGTAAACTGCACAGATTTCATTCTGCAGGCCACGAAGTATATTATTCATAACTCTTTGAAAAGTCGAGGGCGCGTTTTTTAGACCGAAGGGCATACGTTTAAACTCAAAATGTCCGGTGTCAGTGGAAAATGCTGTTTTTGCAATATCATTAGGATTCATTTCTATTTGGTGGAATCCGTTGGCTAGATCGAGAGTTGAAAAATAATTACACTTTCCTAGCTTGTCTAAAATGTCAGTGATATTGGGTAATGGGAATTTGTCGTCAATTGTTTGTTCGTTTAGTTTTCGGTAATCGATAACTACACGCCATTTCTTTTTATTGGACGCGTCTAATTTTTTTGGCACTATCCAGATGGGCGAGGACCATGGTGAATTCGAATTTTGGATTATGTTAGAGCTTAACATTTTTTGTACTTGAGAGTCAACTTCGGCTTTATGTATATGGGGGTATCTATAAGATTTAGTGAAAATTGGGGAGTCATTCTTGAGTTTGATGTCATGTTTAATTTGATTAGTGAATGATAAAGGGACATCGTCGTGATGAAATATGTCTCGGTATTCAAAGCATAGATTTCGAATAGCTTGATATTCCTCGGTATTACAGTGGCTTAGTCTTAAGTTTTTTTGATTTTGTTTTAGTAAGTTGTCATAGTCTTGTGAATATTCAGTATTTTCCGTTGGCATCGATTCTTTGAAAAAGTGTACTTCAGTTTCATCAATTAGTTCAACATTAAAAGGTTTTGAAATTGTTAATTTAATTTCTCTTTCGCTTAAGTTTAATATAGTTGTTATAGCGAAATTATTTTGGATTTTAACTAACGATCGGGGTATTTCTGTATTTGATATTTTAACGTAATTTAGTATTCCTACACCTTTATTTTGTATAGTTGGAATTTTAATTACTTGTTGTGTTCTTCCGGGGATTATAATATGATAAGGTTTGAATTTTTGTGGTTGACTTACGTTAGAGTCGTTTTGGAAGGTTGAATGAATTGGTAATACAGCGTTGGGTGTTATTAATTGGAATTTTTGTAAATCTATATTTGCTTTAATTTGAGATAAGAGGTCTAATCCTATTAGTCCATTAAATTTTTCAGAAAAGTCGAATAAGTAGAATTTATGATTTCCTGTTGTTTTAAAACTAGGGAATAAAGGGATATTAATAATTTCGTCATGAAAGGATGTTGCGTGGGCAGTTGATACTTGAAATAATTCATTTTTTATCGAGTTTGAGAAAAATGTATAAGCTAAATTTGGTTTTATAAAACTTCGCGTGCTACCTGTATCTATTAAGAATTTGGCTTGAATTTCGGGAATTATTATGAAAGGTAATTCGGGAGAGTAATTGTTTAAATGTATTATGTCGTATTTTGTGTCATGTAAGTCTCGTAAAAATCCGGTTGTTGTGATTGTTGTTCGACATTGTAAGTTGAGTTAGAGTTATCAAATGCATTTTGATTAATGTATGAATCGGTGTTAGATTGATTAGCAGTATAATCAATATCAGAATTTGTTTGATCGTTGTTATAGGAACATGATGGATAATAATTATAATTATCGAATTGTAAATGATTAGCTGTATAATCATTTTGTATGTTCTCGGAGTTGTTTTCCGTCGCTTGTTGCTCGATTGGGTTTTCGTACGTTACGTTTTCTGATACCTCTTGATTAAACAATTGATTTGTTTTGTTATTTTGGAAATTATTTGGTACTGTAGTATTTCTTGTGGTAACACTCATTGGTGTTGGTTTGTACGTGTCTTGCATGTTTCCGGGTCTCCAAACGTTTATTGGTTTACCGAATACTTGTTTATTAGTAGGGAATCTTTGATTAAAATTAGGTTTAGGTGTGATTGGTATTGGTTGTCGGGGAAAGTTTTGAGTATTATTATTTGAAAAATTTGGTTGATAAGATGTTTGAGGTGGGTTATAATAATTTGGATTACGCGGATATGTTTGAAAACTTGTCGATGGATTGGTCATTGACGAATTATTAACTGAATTTTGTTTTTGAGGAGGTCTATTGACATTAACATTAAAATTTGATCGAAATTTAAATTGTTGAAAGTTTTCTTCTTCCTGTACAAAGCTCATGGCTTGTTCAAGAGATATGGGTTCTTTTAATCTGATCACTAGTTGAATATTGTAAGGTAAGTTATTTATATAGGTCTTTAAAGCGAACGAGTCGTAATGTTGTATTTTCATAAGTTTCGTCTGTCTGTCCTCATCTGTTGCATTTAATTTTGAAAATAAGAGGCTACGAGTATCCTGGAGTCTCATACCAAAGGCAATAGGATTTTCGTTTTCATTAATTTTTAAAGATAACATATCCTGTATTAAACAATCTATACTTCTTTGATCAGAGAAGGTGTTTATTAATAATTCTTTAATTAATTGCCAATTATTAATTTCGGAACGTGAGCAAATTAGATCGGCTGCTCGATTACTTAATTTTGAATAGATAGTATCTAATAAAGAAATATTAATAGGGGCATTTGGATTTTGAATATCTTGAAAAGCTCTTAGTAAGTTTTCAGACGCTGAGATAAATCTTTGCAGCAACTTAGGGTTACCGTCAAAGGTTGGGATATTATCGGCTTGATACCTTAATAATCCGTAGTTAATTTCTGTCATGTCTGAAGATTTCTTTGACTTTGAAATATTTAGACTTTGAAAATTATTCAAGAGTTCGTCCAGTTTAAATGTGATAGAATAAAATGTACAATAATAAAATCGTAAGAATAATAATAAAATGTTACAAAAAGTTAATAAAATAAACGTCGCTTACAGCATGTAGAGTATAGATGGCTTCATTGAAAGATGTATCCTAATTTGTGTTAAACTGTAATCCTGTATAAGAATCACGGACACTTTTCACTTGTCACTTATCACTTAACTTTCTTCTTGTCTTCGTTTTCTTCTTAAATCTACCTTATTCTAAGTTTCCCTCGAAGAGTCTAGGCGATTCTAGATTTTTGGAGAATTTCCCTCTTCTGTGGTTGATCACGATGATCTGGGTTTTTAATTACTTGGCTCTATTGCCCGATAATTACAGCGATTGTAATTTAGTAATTAAATGACTTGTAGATTACCTCAGATTTAATTTGTCTTCTCGTTCGACTACTCAATTCACCGAACTTGTAAATTTTTTCTTTTTTCCTCGTAGGTTTGATTTAGCGATTTAAGGATTGAAATCCAAAAAGAATCTTCGATAGAACTTTTATCACTAATCCTACCGACTGCGCCAGTTTTCGTCGTTGGACCAAAAAACAAATTTTTAAAAAAGGAACAAAATTTATTAGAACGTTAATTAAATACAATGAGACGTAATCTTGCCAAGTGTCGTACAACGGCAGTCTTACATATATTTATAACATCGGTCTTATCGCTAGACCTGATGTATGCAGTTTTTATAGACAAAGGAAGCTACTAATGTAACTCGCGTGCCTTATACATGCATTTTTCACACTGGTATCATAATAAAAATTTTCGTTACAAGTCCGTTTGGACATTCTGGACTCGGCTCCTTCGTCACCTCGTCCATAATATCTACTTGACTGTAACAACACCTTACGGACGTGTGTCGAATGATATTTTATTTCATCCCGTCATTTCTTGTACATTAGTATATTAATTTGTATAATTTGACACTTGGTTATTTTCTTTTGTCATTTGACATTTGACACTATTTTTTAATTTACGGTTGATTTTTATATGTCAAACAACTGTCAAAATGTATAATAACAGTTTGTGATTGGTTCGTAATAAGTTTCCGGTGGTTTCCGGTACTTTACCGGCTCTAATACCATAATGTCTCATTTTCCGGCCGCATATGAATACTGTAATGTACCTACTTTTCGGACGGGATGAAATAAAATATTTTAACTACTAGTTTATACAATAATTAATTTATTTATTAGGTGTTGGGTGTTCAGAAAATGTTGATATTTTCTTTCAAATGAAACACCTCCATTTGTTTACAGCATCTCATAGGTCTATTTATTCCCTAAAACTTTTGTTTAATATTTCCTATACCTATCCAAAAGGGTTTAGGAGATATTCGCAAATATTTAGATTTTTACATTATTTGGAACAGTTTTATACTTTTTAATCACATTAACCTCGAAAAAGAAAAAACAAACAGAAGACGTTAAATGAGAAAGTAAAATAAATTATTGAGGTTGTTTTTAAACTAGTAGGTATTCCTAATAAAATTAAATATTTTTATTTTTTCTTATAGGTAATGTAAAAGCTTCTCTGAACTTGAAAATGATTATTTTATTTCCTTTTAATTGAAGAAAGGCCAAAAAATAAAATAAATTCAACATGTCCATCAAATCTTTGATAAATGTTTTATTTGTTATAAGTAGTTTATGATGTATGATATATTCTAGACTATAACATTTTTGTATACTTTTATGTATTTGTATAAGTATATTTTGTATGATTGTGAAACTTATTTTTTTCACATACAATAAATTTAATTTTATTTCTTATTTATTTTATTTTGTTTGGCATTTTTTCAATTAAATGGAAATAAAACAAATAACTTCAAATAATCCAAAATTCTAAATTTCTGCAAATATCTCCTAAACTCTTTAGGGTAGGTATAGGACATATTTAACAAAAGTTTTAGTGGATAAATAGGCATGTAATATTCTGCAAGAAATATGTGTGTGTGTGTGTGTGTGTGTGTGTGATTCCTATAATAAGTTTCGAAATTTTCTGAAAATAATATTTTCTGAACACCCTTGTAACAAATAAATTAATTTTGTCTAAACTAGTAATGAGAGAGTTTTTGTTTAATTTAACACAGTGACGATATAACAGTAGATAATCAAAAAATTTTAACAATTTCATGTTTTCTTAATTTTCTTAAATATCTCGAAAACCATAAGTTTTAGACTAGAATATCTTTATATTGAATATAGAGAATTTCATAGAGAAATCAAATTTTCTACAATATATAGGTATGGTGTTTCATTAAAAAAAAATTTGATCTATAGCGCCCTGCTTTCATGAATCAACCTGTATATTTCAAAATATAGCCATTCTGGTCTCTTCATCCTCTATATAAAATTTTTGTTTACATTAACGATAATAAAGGAAGTGTTAGACTTCATCCTGCCGATGACTCACCCTGTATATTTATACATTAAAATATTTATTCTCTACCGTATTGCCTAATATTTTCCAAGGGGCACTATAAAATAATTACTAGAGACGTTTACCAAAGAGAAATTATATTAAAACATTGTAATGATGAGATGGGTTTTATTAGATCAATTTAACAGATTTGTTCGTGTCCCTAAATAGCTATCAAATATTTCAATCTTAATGTTCTTTGTAAAGTAATAAGCATAGCCGATATTAACTCAATTGATCGTCCTCAAATTCTTGACAGGATGTTTCAGATATAGTTTATATATTATTCTGCAGAGTATACATATTTGAAATATATAAATTGTTTATCTACTGGGTTGATATTTTTTTTCTCATTGGTAATGTGACTGATTGGTCTTTAAAGCAAGTTATGGTATGAAGGAAACAGAAAATATTAAATATTTATACTGGTTCACAAACATAAAAGATAACTCTTCTATTTTATTACCAATATTTGTTACTACTAATTTATGCAACCAAGTCCTTCTGGATTATCGACATATTATTACTAACAAAAGAAAAACTTATTGTGAAATCTTTTGTTTAATATAGGTACCTACTTATGGTCATATTTTGGGTTTCAAAATACTTGCAATTTTAATATATGTAGAATAAGTGAGTGAAGCAGCCGCAATACTCCTTTATTATCTGGGGTACTATAATTAAGACTCATATGGCACAGAAAGATAAAGATAAATAATATTAAAAACAAAAAATGAGACCCTCGAAACATTTTCTCAATAATTATTTCAAACACTAAACAAAATAGAGTAACAAATCCTGTTTGAATTCTTATATTTACCTACAGCCGTTATTCAACTTTGATTGTAACATTCCTCCAGTGGTTGGAATCATTAGAATTAATTTTAAGCCGCTACTTCCACGACACGAGATCTGAGGTTATATCAGAAATTATACTATCACAACTTTCCGTATACTGATTGGGTATGCAAATCTAAAATAGAATGGATATTCCTGTTAATGAATCAAGCTTTTCAACTAAAGTAATATAACATTCAATTATTTTGAAAGATGTAGTCGCGTAATTAACCAAATTTTTTTATGTTCTATTTCAATTTGGTAGAAAAATATTATCACCGGATTTGAACTCGGCTACTTTGCCTTAACACCAGAACCATCATCATAATGTATGTTATCACCATCATGATTAAACGTGTTAAAATAATTTATATATAAGAACTTGGCACGTTGCATCATTTTATAAATTTATACTCCGGGCATTATTCAATTTATTCATAGGATTGTCAAGATTGAATACTTTTAATGTTAGTCAAAATAAATGACTGAAGAGGCGTTACTGTGAGTTCTGAATAAGAAGAGCGTGGGCAGATGACAAACGCAGCCACTTGAATGAAAGTACTTCATCATTGATCATCTAGCAGTTTCAAATACAATTCGTAATAAAACGATAGATATTCGACAGCTTTAAATCGACTTTTTAATTATTTACCTCAAAATTCGGTTTAACATTAATTAACCAGGAGGTACAACCATTAGTATTTACATTACTCTTGCGGAATAAATTGAACAAGGGCTTTTGTTTTAATTTGCCTTTAGTTTCCATCCGTTACATTTTTATCGTATTTAATTTGCGTTTCAGACTTTTTAATCATGCAGTCGAGTTAGCAAAAAATGCGTTTCAAACAGAAAAATGCGTACTCAATGTGTAAATATAATTAATAGGTATGTAGCAAATATCCACTTTTTAAATGATAAGAAAATTCGTATAAAATAATAATGAAATTAGCTAATACTTCTTAATACTTAATATCAGTAATAATAAACATCTTACTATAATAGTTTCTTACCCTAATACATAGTGCCGTTTTTAAATTCCTTGTTTAGTGCCGTTCTTTATAGAGGTATGATTATTTTTTTAAAGTTAAAATGTATAAAACGGCTAAATATTAAATTGAATTAAATTATAGAAGTAACCGTGATTCTCAGCAAACAATATATTTTTTGGAGATGTGACTCTAAAAAAATAAAAAATTATAAAACTTTATAAAATTAATTATATTTATACGTATCTTATAATAAAATCGTATCACTTACGTACCTTAAAATATTAAAGTACATTAAAAATCTATTATTATTGAAATTATAAAGGTTTTCCCTGAAAAACTATTTTCAGAGGAGTGATCTGGAAGATTTTTTATTTACTAGAAATGATTAAAATGCAAAAAAAATAAAATGTTATGGGCACAAATGAGACATCTTTTTCGTTCAGTGTAAATGCTTGAGAGTTTTGAAAGTTGTATACTTACATAATTTGTACCTATATACATGTTGTGACTTTATTGAGGCTTAACTCAAATTCATTCATTACAGATGCAACACTGGGTCCAGCTTGACTCCGATAAGCCTTCTTCATAACAAATTCATTCTTTCTGACATCTAAAACTAGGCATGTATATTGTATATTTCGTTTTCGGAAATATCAAAATCGTCAGATTTTTCAAATAATTTATTAATCCTAAGAAATATTTCTTCTTTCTTCGATACAAAACAACTTAACGTTTGAATATGTAAAATTCCTAAGGAGTAATCTTTCATCGCGACTTGACTTCATAGTGCCAGTAAAAATAATTTTTTTTGTCTTTCTCAATCACAACATCTATATTTTCAATGTCTTTTATGGTTACAACACTATAGTCTACATTCGATGTATTGTCAGACTTGCCAACAGGATATTCAAATATATCTTGCCCTTCTGTTACTAATCTAACTGTAATTCTTTTAGTAATTTACCCGATGCTATCTGGGGATTCTTTACCATAACCAGCCTTTAGGTACATAGTTCCAAGAAAAGGTTTTAATTGCCTTGGCACATTCGTATGGAATACGAAAGTTAAGCAACAGCAGGTGCGTTTAGTATTCAGATGGGGATCATCAAAGAAGGGCCGCCTTCTCTTATTATCATCTGGGCAAGTGGCGATGTCACATAAAACAGTTATATATTGTGTGCAGGATACACACACAACATTGAGATGTAGAATTGGTTATGTTAAACTTCGTTAGGACGTTAATATAAATAAGGCATCAAAGAAAAAGAAATAAAAGTCGTTTTTGTGAGTAGTTATGGGCAGCATGGTAACACATGAATATTATTATGAATATTATTATGAATATTATTAAGAATAATTAAAAATTCTTTAATAAATAAGTTACGGATTTATTTATTTAAATATGCGTATCTTGATTTATCTCAAGTTTTAAGGATGAGTGTAGATACGAAGAATTTTCTTCAATGCTCCTAGCATCTTTGTGCTAATATTAGCCCGACTATTATGAGTTCCTGCTCATTCTTTGGATCTGTATTAAACAGAAATTGAAAAAACGTATTGCTGGGAGAATCAAAACAATTGTTATAATAAATAAACAGGCTGAACCCCTTGAAATTGAATGTATAATGATAGCAGACAGTTAAACTATTAAATAAACGACATTTGAATTCAAGACTCGTATGATAATTTGGAAAGTGTCTAAAATCTGTGTAAAAGCCTCGATATTGATTGAAACCCCTATGGCATGACTTGAATTAAAATTAGATTTATAGCTACCATCATCTTCAGTGATGGAATTAAGGTCAAACTAAATTTTAACATCAATGTTCGAGTAATCGCTGGTACGAAAATATGCTGATTTGTGCTAATGTTATAAAATACAGTAATGACAGTTGAAATTAAGCTGGACTATTCTAGCTTAAATTCGACTGTAAACACAGTTTATCATGTAAGAATCATAAGAACTTTGTCTTCTATTTTGTCTAGGTTAGTAAGTATAAGAAAAATTAGAAATTTGATCCTTTAATATATGCTAATAATTGAATAGATAGGTATGTACAGGGGTATTCACCAGATATTTTACCCCCCTTAACTTTCTTATTTTTTATCCTAGTAAAAAATGGTTCAGACAAAAGTTTTAGGAAATTTTCTTACCATCTCAACTATCGCAGAAACAAATGAAAATCGTATTTTGGTGATACTGACCAAACTTATGATTTTTTTATGGACCACCTTGTATATTTTTAGATTTTTGAAATCAACGTTTCGTCCTGATTACAAAGATATATACCTACATGTGGGTGTTTCATTGGGAGAGGGACATACGTTAACTGTGGATAAGGCTCACCGAGGTGGTTCCAAATAACCCATACTTAATGGATCTGTTGCCCTTTATAACCGAGATACAGGGTGTTTTATGAATTTTACCTATTTCTTTCTCCATTGATAACTATTTGTATATTTTGTGTATATTTTTTTGACATTTGGCACACGTATTCTACATTACTTGGTGAATCCACTAAGACATCAACAAAAAAGAAAATCCAGGTCCGGCTTCACAAAAAGTTTACAAAATCTTCCATCCTCAAAACAACACCTTGTATATCTGAATTTTTAAAATTTCTTTCCATACTTTAAAAGAGTGTTGAAAACTGAATCCAACCATGTACTTTTTATTTTGCCACAGAAGATTTTACTACTAAAATTTTTAGTTAACATTTTATTTTATGAGCATTTTGGGGGTACACAATGAAATGAGACGGATTTTTATTAATTTTATTATGTTATGTTAATGAGGATTACTTAATATGTATTTCTAAAACTTACATAGTTTGCATTTGTATGCCTCTAGACCACTAGAAAATGTATTTACAGGTCCGTATTTAGGACTACAACGACAACCAATAAAGAACACTAATAACTAAAGAAAATAAATAAAAACCGAATTACTATGAAAAAACTACAACAATTGCTCAAAATGACGAAATGACCTACATCTTGCTCGATGCATTTTCTTGCCCTTTCTTTGATATGGTAAGATTGATAAGCAGATTTTCTAATCACATCCGGATTACTTCTTTGTTATAAAGGGCAACAGATCCATTAAGTATGGGTTATTTGGAACCACCTCGGTGAGCCTTATCCACAGTTATCGTATGTCCCTCTCCCAATGAAACACCCTGTATATTTGCTCCAGCCGTTTGCACAATATGCCTAATTCAATTAAATGTTTCGAATTTTGCACAAAATCAGTATTGCCATGGAAAACGTTTTGTTATTCTGCAGCAACATATTGACAATTTAACATTTATTAAGTAGTGTATTTACTGTTTGTGCTTAAGTCAAAATTCCTTATTACAAGGGCCCCATTAGTGAAAAAAATGATATTGTGGAGAATATAGAACGCCTTCTTTAAAATTTTGTTGTTAATAATAAATTTATATTTTCCAAATCGATTGTATTTTATTATAAATAATAACAAGCAGATCAAGTAAGTTTGGTCTGTATCTCCGAAATGCGATTCTCTTTTTTTTCTGCGACAGATTACTTAATAAATGAATTGTCAATATGTTGCTGCAGAATAACAAAACATTTTCCATGGCAATGTTGATTTTGTGCAAAATTCGAAATATTTAATTGAATTAGGCATATTGCGCAAACGGCTGGAGCAAATATATAACATATATATATTTTTGTAATCAGGACGAAACGTTGATTTCAAAAATCTAAAAATACACAAGTTGTTCCATAAAAAAATCATAAGTTTGGTCAGTATCTCCGAAATATGATTTTCATTTGTTTCTTATCATTGAGATGATAAGAAAATTTCCTGAAAGTTTTGTCTTAACCATTTTTTACTAGGATAAAAAATAAGAAAGTTAAGGGGGATAAAATCTCTCGTGAATACCCCTGTACAGGGTGATCGTTTGAAAATTCAACTTTTTGAACCCTATAATTTGCTTAAAATATAGCTAGAAAAAAAAATAAAAAGTAGAACTGAGTTATTCAAATACTTAAATAATATTCTTAAAAGTTTTGGATACAACTAAATAATTTTTTTTTACAAGATTTTTCGAGAAATTTTTTTAAACAAAATTACATAAAAAGTTAAACCTTTGTTTAGAAAATAATGGTGGAATTTTTGAAAACATGTTATAATTTTTACTTATTTTATATGTTGTTATTTTTATTAAAGAGTTCTTTAAAATGTAAACTTGCTTTTCTTGCATTTAGGTGTACCTATTTATTTGAATAACTCAGTTATTTGTGGGTAAAATGAATAACAATTATATATATATTTATAAAGGGGATGAAAAGAACTATACAAATATCTATAAATTTACAGGGTGTTCCGTTTAAAAAAAATGTGACTATGTGGCGCAACCTGTATATTCATTAAAATAGATGCAAACTCATAACATAATATACAAAAACTTGGTAAAATATGTTACAGATCCATTTTTTATTTTTCTTCTATCTATATTTTGAAGCAAAATAAAAGGGTTTAAAAAGTAGAATTTTCAAACGATCACCCTATAGGTACATAGGTTTGAGTTTGGCAGAAATATTATACATATACCAAATTTGAGCAAAATCCTAAAAACGCTTATCACGACAAATAGAGAAAATGACGGAGAGATATTTCTTAAAGAACACTCATGTTGTAGTAGGTTGTACAGAATACATAATATAAGTATAATCGTATTGAAGTTTATTTTTCTGTTTTTATTTCCACTACCGTTACTCTCTTATTTAATCTACAGAATTAATCAGAGATAAATCATGGACCACAGTCATAAATATGTCCGTTTAATATGATAGACATTCCAAGTGTTAGAATAAAATAAAAATAAGTTACAAAAATTTGAATAATTTAGGTTTACATAATTCTTTTCTTTCCACTAAAAAAATTAAAAATTTTGTATTCGATATAGAGAAGTGATCTCATGTTCTGTTATTATTAAAACTTTTCTTAGTCTGTGTAACATGAAACAAAATTGTGAACTAAAATCTAGCACAAAAGCGTAATTAGCCTATTCATACTATAAATCAAGACAAAATTAAGTAAATTACAAATTCACTAAGACGCTATAAGTTATTGTTCATTTGTAATTAAGAAATTATATTTATAGTTCATTTTGATTGTACATTTATTACTGCAGATAAATATATAACAAAATGCTAATAATATGCGGCCGATAACTTTTTTGTCATAACTTTATTCTTCTAAAATGGAAATACATTGGCATAATAATATACAAATATTTGATGTGTGTTCATTTTTTCAAAATACGCCACCTTCCACTTAATGTAATATTGAAACAGATCATTAATTTCTTCAGTGTAATATTTAGTTTCTAACTATATTCTACTTAAAATTTAATAGCATAATTTATAAGAAGCCAACAGATATAATATGACCAAATAAGACAAAAATACTTTAAAACAACGTTAAACACTACAACCAACATTACAACATTACACACGTGACATGAGCATTTTCTTATGTCTCGTTAAATTTACTGTGCGCAACCAAGTACATTAATCTCTCTAATAATTTATAACGCGACTCCCAGAGGTTATTTCTGCCGTAATATATTTATTTCAATTCTTTGTCGCAGCAATATTGTCGCCAAAGGTGCCGGACTTGTCTAACACCATATCTCGAGCAATGAATCTACATTTACTTAAATTGGTAACCATAAATACTTACTAACATTTACCAGGAATCCAAGGAATATTCTTATTCAAATTGCAAACAACACGTTTTGAGTTGGTAGTCTGAAAATAGTAGCATTACCGATGCCGATGTATTGAACCACTCGTGATGTCTTATTGTATTATTTTGTTATCAAATTTGGTATTTTGGAGAAACCATTATTACTTGGGATGCAATATTTATAAACTGTATGTGAAAATAAAAAATTTCGTAATTTCATGGTCTCCTTGATTGCCAGATCGCAGCCTATTGATTTTTTGGAACATTCTATATAGCAGGTGTCTGCTGAACATATTGAGTGACAGTTCCTGGTTTGACCCATCCAGATATTTTGCCACTGAACAATTTTGATTTAATTTTACTGTATTGATTCGTAACATACCAGATCTTACTTTTGAAAAACCCTTAATACATATATCATCATTATATTGTTTAGTGGATATTTTAACTTTTACTTGTTAACATTATTTGTAGACAAATCACGTTGAAGACAATTTTTTCAAATGCTTTCTTCACTTTATTATGGATTTCCATAAATTGAGTTATGGCTGTTTTGTTGACGGTGAATTTAAAGTGTATATTGGTGGGCTTGGAAGGAAATATTACATCCTATACATCACTGGAGATATTCTGTTTTCTGACATATTGTGGTCGATTCTTTACATTACAATAAGAGACATAACTTTTTATAGAAATTTACAAAACATTCATCATCCCCCGCAGTATTTGAATTGAATAACATAAAGAAACATCCATATAAACATCATAGCGATAAGCAGCAACCGAGAGCCTGATATTCTACTGTGTTGCATAAATCACATTAAATCCACGGATTTACAAGAGGTGAAATTGTGTTTGTTGTTTCAACCCTTTTATATTCTGAAAATCAACGAATATAAGAATAAAGGATAGGACTATTTCCCATTGTGCTTAATTCTGTACAAATTGCTATCTTAAATAATTCAGTGGAACAGCACTGAAGCGAAGCATTTTTAGATTGGAATGAAATATGTTTATCAAATCATAGCATTTTCTAGATTTTTAATTTCATAAAATATTTTTATTTTTTCTAATGTTATTTGTAAACAAATTTTAAAATGAATAACACTTCGTTATTGCAACTTTTTATTCTGTACAAGATGAAGCGGTCAAATTTGAAATTCGACGTTTTGTCTTCCAGAAACCATCATCAACTTATTTTTTTTAAATACGGACCTGGATTTTTTATTTTATTTTTTGTTAGCTTTGGACTCCCATAAAGCTATGACCCATCATAAATTTTGATTTTCAAACGTTTCGATGACAGAAATTCTGCATTTTAAAAATAATATTTAATACGACTTAATTTATTAGTTAGGTAAAAAATAAATATCTAAATTTATGATGCTGATGAAAAGCTATATTAAAAGCGAATAAAAAGTAATCATAATTGTAACTAAAGCACTTACTGTAGGTAACTATTACCGTTGTATTTTAATTTAGTTTACAGTTATTCTGATTTACGAGTTGGAACTAGTGTCATAAGAACATTTTAAATAGACAAATTATTTTTTAATCTTGGGTTAGCCATAATATTTTCTTCTATACATTAATATACAAGATTAAATTTCTCTGGAATAATTTTTTTCTAAAAAAAGAACAAAGCCAGAACGAGGACACATGATTAACAACAAATGGACAGAAATGTGAATTTTTGTAGGCTGTCAACCCAAGAGTAAACACGTTTATCTCATTGAGTGTCGACAAATTCTGAACAGCCTTCAAAATGTCGGTGTGTCCGTTTGTCCATATATCGCGTTTCTTGTGAGCAATTTAACGTAAGTAATAATACGTATTGTATAATTCGGACAGTAAGTTAGTGTTAATTTAAGAAATTAACATATATGGCTTCCTAAAGAAAATCGATAACGGTAAACTATAAAATGTGCAACAATTAATATTATGTAAACGTTCATAAATGACTGACTGCGAGGAGTGTAACGTATATAAAAATGAGTTAATTTGCATAAATTAATTATCGATTACATCACAGGAACGAAAAAATAATCAAAATTAAATAGTAACAAAATAAAAACAAAAAACAACAGAATAACTATGATTTAAAAACAAAACAAAAGCTAAATAAACTTAATGTTTGAAATATTATTTTACGTCAGTAAGGCTATAGTGAAATAAAACAATGATGTCACAGTGCCAATAATTGTAGATTTTGCACATATAAAAAAGAGGAGAATTGTTCAGTATATTTGTTAGCCCTCTTGGTAAGTAAAACGAGTGCACTTGTCAGCTGATATACGTACCTACATGAATATTCAATTTATATACGATTTTCTGACAGTCTAGTATTATCGTGAATTCCTTTATATAAAACCAGAATATAGTAATTCCGTCTATTTTCTAAGTTGAACATAGAGAAAGAGTCAAATAGGTTTTGTATATCCAATAGGTGAGTAAATTTAATCTTAAACGAAGCAATATCATAAGTCTACTTTGGAAATTTTCTAAACTGTTAAAATGTATCTCATAACATCTATGACATCACACAATAATTGATACATCTCACAAAAAGTAATAAAGTATTTTTAATAATTTTAATCTGTTTCCTTCTACTGCTAGGCACAATAAAACCTAAGATTCTAAAAGTAACATTAGCTATGTTGTTCCGTATGATTATTAAATATCAGGTTGGAATAGAAAAATTTGTTGAGTTCACAAAAAAAAAGGTATTTGAAAAAGTGATAATCAACAAAAATAGAAGATGTCATATGGATATAACATGATATTACATTTATCAAAATTTGATGGTAATTTGTTCTTAATACACCACTAAGATATTGTATCTAAATTACTTTGAATCTGTGGACAATCATTCACAATAACTGAAATTTAACAACGTTACTGAATTATTTTTATAAATTTAACACCTTGTATCTCAGTAAATATTAACATTTGACCCCCAGTTATTAATCAAAAAATTAATATTTTCCTGTAGAGAATCTGCAGGTAAAATATTACTCATTAGTTCTTTTTGAATTCTTCTGTACAATGTAAAATCAGACCACTTCACAAAATGTCAGTCTTTATTCTAGTTTGTCCATTCTAGGCTCCAGCATAGTCGACATGCCGTCGAGAAAATTTAAAAAAAGTTATACGAAGACCGAGACGAAGACAGTAAGGTTTGAGTTCGATGAACAAATTCACCAATAAATATTAATCATATCGATGAACCAGTTAAGCATATCCTTCAATATGTGGTCAATTTGTTTTTACGATTAGTTTCAAGTAGAGGATTTTTTCTCTTTGTCTTTATTCTAAAATCTGGCACATATTGCGAGGTTGCGGCTTTATTACTAAAGACATCAATGTAATGGTTGAAGTGTTATGACCCTTGCGATTGGCGATTCGCCCTAAATAAATTTTTGCATACTTATATTTCAACTGCTAGATACTTTCATACTCATCTAATTACAAAAACAGTTCACGTATTAAAAAGTTTCAGCATAATATTGAAAATGAAAATAATGAATTTCAGGAAAACAAATTCTCTAAAATAATGATAAAATTCCATTAAAAAAATATTGTTGACGCAAAATAATAATAATTACTAATCTTATAATATTTGGATATAGGTAACTGCCCTTTTCACTGATACACATTTATCTGTTAGTTTATGTTGTCTACATACCACGTACCACTTATTGTGTCTGTTGCTGATTATGATGATTTTTTAGAATAATCATTTGTTATAATATATTATTCTGCACCGCAGGGACTAAAACTAGTACTTCAGTCTCCGATTTTAGGGACTTTTCCTCAGGAGTAAACAAAATTTTACCCCTGCGGGATAAAATAAAAAGGTTTATAACCATCATTTTTTCTTTTGAGAAATGCTTCAGTTTTGCATAATTCGCAATAGTAACATTATTTTTGTTCATTTAAAGTTGTGACACACAAATTTAAATGACGTTTTGTACGTATTTTTTAGTTAGTCAGAGTCCTAGTCTATTAGTAATTTATCTTTTACGTAAAAAAACTTAAATACTGATTTATTTTTTGAAATAATTTTATTAAAATATGCGATGAGACTGTTCCACTTCACTTCAGGATTAAAAGGCATACCTACTTTAGTCCCTTGGTATATAATACTTATACTAATTATTGTGGATGATTTCACATCACGCATTGCGTCACAAACTCGTACTCGTATATGTGAGTTTCAGTTTTATGGATCTATTTTGTTGTTGCTTAATTTCTTCCCCAAGATGTATATGGGGATATTTTATTTTTTATTGTAACCGTAATGAATGAATTTTGTGGTGAGTTAAATATATTTAATTTTCAATATTTTCCTTTGGACTTAAGTATTTTGCAATTTGATCCAATATTTTATCATGTAGTTATAAAAAATCAGTCATTTTGTAGTATTCGACAACAATGGCGTTCCAAAGTGATTTCAATAATGGCGTCACATAGATTTTATAGTTGTATGTTCAGAAGTGGAGCATTAATGTAAACATGTCAAATTGGATATTTTTGTTATTATTATGCTTGTATAAAACCTAAATAAAGTCACTTACAAAGACTACGTATCAAGCAGAGAATGAAAATTGTAATAAAAGTTTTACTTAACAAACTGAAAACAATAATAAAATTTGTACTTCTAATTTTAGATTTTTGTCAATAGGTACCTCAAGATCAATCAAATATATCCATACACGTATGATGGACATATATTAATCACTATAAAAATATTAATATATTAAAAGTTCACATTTAAAAAAATTATCATAAAATTATTCACGACTGCACGCAAATACTTGCCTAACCGCTGCAGATTTTGTTTAATTTGTGTCTTACTGTGTATGCATTTCCAGATTTGTGGAAACAATCTAAAGTGCCTCCAATATATAAAAAGAAAAATAAATTTGTAGTTTTGAACTTGTATGCTTTGATTTTTCACATTCGAAGTCTCAAAATGTAGCGAGAAGTCCATTTTGTTACTTTTTTCTATTGGTTGTCATTTCGACATTTTTCTTAAAAAATAAAAAATCCCAAAGAAAGGTCTATTTCTAAACACAGCTGTCATTTTGCATTTAAAAAATTAGTCCATTCTTATCTGTAGTAAGCAACGGCACCTAGCACATTAATATCTGTTAATAAACAAAACAGTTATGGGCAAAGGTAAAAAATGCAAAATTTTTTGACCCACTATATTTAATTCTTTTGTTTTTTTTACGTGTAAGATCTACAATCAATACTTCTTATTTGTCTAGTTTATGTAATCGTTAATTAAGTTGTATAAATTAACAGTAGCAAAAAATATTTTGGTGTTTAATTCTGATTTCCTGAGGAATTCTTTTCAGTAAATTTTAATTCCTGTATGTGTTATTCTCTAGAAAAAAACAAAAATCTTCATATGTAATAAAATTTACAATGCATTAATATATATTTTTATCACAACATGGTACTGGAAGTTATATCGGCAGCTTAATCGAAGTGCTTCAAATGCAAATACTCTTTATATTCACATTTACCACAGGCAACGTCTTTAGTGATTTATTAGTGTAGAAAAGCGTTTAAGAATTTACGTTTCAGAAAAAATAAAAGTAAATTTTATCAGAAATGCAGGGTATGATAAAACGAGTCTAATTTGTTTAAAGGATATAAATTTTTCGTGCAAACTCAAGTTTGGATGAAAATCATTTAAAACTTTTGGTCATATTTGTATGGTAGTGATACTGCATTTAAGAATTCTATATAATATTTCAGCTTCAGATAAATTCGGCTTATCAGATACCATTCTAGATGGATGAAGTAATTAATTGTTAATTGATTGATTTAAATTGAAAAATTAGAATACAGGATTTATTTTTAGGAAATGTAATAGTTATGTGACATCTTATGTTATTTTAAACGATATTACGTACATTTTGTACAAATAATAGAAAGGGTAAGCTCCGACTAATAAATATAAACTGAGTGGAGTCGGGGTGGTTCGAGTTTGGATGATAGTTTGCGTTACCTTGAAAAAGACTTGACTTGACGTTTGCAAATAATTTTAGATCTTTAACACATACTTAATAAAAAAGACATCCATGAAAATTAATAATATGTACCTACTAGAGTGTTTAATATAAAAATAAAAAAAATATTCAATTAAATATAATACAAGTACCTACATGCGAGGAATGAATGGAGACGTAAAATTCGATATACTTAAATACCCTGCCCTTTCGAGAGTATCTCCAACAGGATTCCTCAAAAATAATTGAATACAACAACTAGGGTAGTATTTATCTACAGTAAAGACCGAGGATGTTCGAACATGGTTAGGTTGCGCGATTTACTTGTGCCCGTTGTAGGCAAGCGGACACAATGGTGGGAATCGTGATTCTCCGCGCTGTAGCCGATGGCTCTCGCGTCTACTATTCCTTGTTTGGATTCTTTTATAATAATTTTTATTACACATTACACCCTTGAGATTTTTTTAAAATTACAATGATTAATTTTATCTAGGATGAATTATTGAGTTAGAAAAATTTCGAAACGTAAATCAAATTTCTTTCAGACATGAGTTCTACATCCCAACACGGTTAAGGCTTAAACACAATAAAAAAAAATAAGAGATAAGAAATAAGAAATAAAACATATGGAATAGAATTAACAAATAATGATATCCGAAAAGCAAGGAACAATTTGAACAGTTGAATTTTAAATCGAATAAGAACTAATATATTATCGCCGAGTATTGTGTATTTAAAACTTTTCGGAGTTATTGCTCCTCATCAGCGTAGCGTAGCTTAATGGATCCGTGTGAATAGGATCAGAAACATTCATAGTTATTGTTTCTGTTCCTATTCACACGGATCCATTAAGCTACGCTACGCTGATGAGGAGCAATAACTCCGAAACACGTGTCCGTAGCTGCATCTTGTTTCACTTTCGGGGTCTGCGGCACTATTCATTTTTCTTATGTTTATTTAACCCTGCTAAACGCTAAACATCACTCTTTTCTTCATAACGTCAAAAATGCATTTAAAATTTGACTAATAACGGGGTTAGATAAAGATATTTATTTTTACAACGTTCTGTATATAACAGCAACTAACAATATTTTCAATGTTTTAATTTCTAAAGAAAATTCACATAAATTTCTATATGTATACTTATTATAAAAGCCGCTCTCCGTTTACGTCTACAAAATGCCACCCTGCCATGAAACAAACATCTAGGATTTGAGAAGTACAGAGTACAGACATGTTATCAATATGCCACCACCAGCTTAAATTCTAAACAAAACCTGGAGTTTTTCAATGAATGAATCACTTCTGTTACGATTCAGACCTCAGACTACTCTAGAGACGTTTTTTGCTGTACTTCTCCATACAAGAAATTCATGCCGTCTCGAATTTAATGCGGCTAGTCCTTTGTAACCAGAATATCCAAAAACCAAAACTTAACTCGCGTTTTTGCTATATATTATAGTATTAAAGTTGTGTGGAATGATATTTTTAATTATTTCATCACTACACACAAATTTCTTTCATGCAATATTTTGGTGTTAATGTTTTTTCTGATTTAAAAAAAAGTATGTTGACTGTTAACAAATTCGACATAAAATAAAGACTTTTCTAGTACCTAAGTATTAAAATCAACGTCTTAATATGAAATAAAGCATATTATATAATTGCTAAAAATGATTGGTTACTGCCCTTTTTTACACAAAAGAATTAAAGAAATGAACAAGATATTTTCAAAATGGTAAGAATTTTCTTTAAAATTTCACGTAAACCAAAAAAAGTTGTATAATGTAACACTGTAATTTCTAATAAATAAAATATATAATGGATACAAGAAAAAGTGGTTTGTTTTTATAGCATGAAACGTTTACTACGAGTTTAATTATTAGATTTGTTGAGTTAGAGAATTATCGTCGTCTATGCAATTCCGACATCATTAAATTTATTGACCATTTCACAAGTATAGATTGCCAGTAAAAGTAATAATTTTATAACGCAATATAAGATTTATAGTATAGTCATTGAGTAAATAATAATAAAGAGGCGCAACTGTCAAGGTTTCGAGATTTTGGTGTTGTATTTTTTTGCCAATAACTACAGGATTATCTGCAATATTTAGGGCTATGCAGCAGAATTACAAATACCTTCCAGTAGCACTAAAAATTGATGACAATCCTGAAGCTATTCGCAAAAAAATACAATACTAAAATCTCGAAACCTTGACAGTTGCGTCTCTTTAAATATTATTTCTTTACTCAATGGTATAGTCCACTTTCCACGGGTTTCAACTTGAAATATATAACACTTTTTTGTTTACTTTTGCTTAATCTACTCATATTCTGGTAAGAAATCGACCTTAGAACTACATCGTGAATTACATGGTCCCGCTTTGATTTTAGGCTCAGGAGGAGTGAACGAAAAAGTGTAATTTTGACGTCTATCGTTCTGAATCCTTCAAAATCTCACACGTTACGTCAATCTGTCTACGTCATGCTTCATAATATGCAACATAAAACTGATTTTGGACCCCCTACTAGGAAACCAAATACATTTCCAATGTTAAAACTTTTGTATTTATATGATCTCTTCGATTTATCGATCGTCAGACGGGAACCTTTCGTCGTCGAATTTGCACGCCATTTCCCTAGGAGCGAAGTTTAAATATTCATTTAATTATAAAAATAAACTGTATGTACATAATATATATCTATCTCACATAAACAAGAATAATCTGTTGGTTCCCAGTTATCTCTTCTAATTTTGTAAACCACTCTTTTCGTCTTGCTGGGTCTCTGGGATAGCGTTTCATTAAAAAGCCCATTTTGCAATATTGCCCATGCAATTTACTGCTGCACAACCAGACATTTCCCCCTAACTCTAAAAAGCAATAATATTCGTTTGCATAGTATTTCTCACAAATGCATTAGGTACGATAAGTAACAAAAATTACTAGTTTTCACACTTAATACAATTAAATGTCAAAGTGAAGGAAGGGCGCTATCGAGAAACCGAAAATTGTTTCGGGGTCCTGAAGTCTGAAGTCTGAAGTCGCTCCGAGTCCGAAACTGTAATGGGTTCCATCCTAGGACCGATATTAAGAAATTATAAAATTTCGCTGGACCGACTATAAGGTGTAATCTATCGGACGCACTATGAATTTTTTGGCGAATTTTGCGAAAACACGAACATTTTAAACCTTATTTCCAAACGAAAACAGGCCGCCGGGCCGCCGTTCTGGGGAGAAATCCAAGCTGGATAGTCCAACTTGAAAGTACATCGTGAATTGTGCGGTCCAGCTGCGATTTTAAGGTCAGCAAATCCGAACTAAAAAGTGACTTTTGTGACGTTAACGAAAAATTTTTGGCAAGTCCTGCGCTCATGGAATTTGGAGGGTTATGAAGAAAAAAAAGAACGGGGCATTGTGTGAGAATTGTATTTTTGGGTCTAATATAATATTTAAATTCAAGCGAAAACATATTTTTTGTGCAGCCGTCCGCGAAGTGAGTATTTCGCATTCGCAAAACAGTCCACGAAATTCAATTTCGCGGCCGTTACCCTTAGTAACGGCCGCCAAACCAAAAGTCACTTATATAAGTGACGTTTAAGTCATTTCAAAATTTGGCATTTCTAAAATATGACAACGAAAAGTTTTATTTTTTATTAAACAGAATTATTAATTATTTATGATAAATATTAACACTAATTGTACAGTTTTCATTATTACTGATATTTACTCCTGAAGCCGAAGCAACTAATTCATTTTACTATCAAAATGTTTTGTATACGTACAAAATATACAATTTCCATAGAAACGCTGTAACATTAAGTTCACCTCTAAATATATCATAAACGGTGGTGTAATTTTCACCATAATTCTAACTTTAAATTATGGCTGCACAAAAAATAGTGTTTATACCATGGCCGCGAAATTTTTTAGCGCCCTCGAGATTATCTTGCCTCGGCCGCAAGCGGCCTCGGCGATAATTCTTCTCTCGGTACGCTAAAAAGAATTTCGCAGCCTTGGTATAAAAATAACTATTATAAAACCGAATACAGAATGATGCCCCGAAGAATAAATACATTACCATGTTATTACTATTAGCATATAACAGGATGTACTTTGTAGCGTATAGGTATATCACTTTTATACTTTTTAAAAAAATTACATTTATACTTCTAAGATTTACATTTGTATTTTACTTGTAATATTTTAATACTGTTTAGAAGTCGTTTGTGTCTTTACCTACCACCTTGAAAATTAAGCTATACGCAGACTCATAAATTGTGTCAATATGTTCAGGGGAGAAAAATAAGACATAGGCTTAATACGTTCGAACTTACTTTATTGCAGTGATCAAACTTCTAGTGAATGAACATTTTGTTGTTTGCCAATTCCATGACATTTGTAGGTTTCTTTTTGTATTGTAAAATTGACCTTTCTTCTCACTGTTAACGAAGTTTTCAGTTCTCTTAAATCAAAGGAGGACTAATCGCCTAAAGACAATACGATTTAAGGTTTTGTTCCATTTTGCTTATACTAGAGTCCAGCGTGAATGGTAAGTCTGATGGAAAAATATAAAATATAGGCAGAAGTAATAACCAGAGACATTTATTTTATAACCAGAAGCATTTGGAATTTGGAAATTAATATGTGCTCTGATCATGATTTTTGCTGATTTCTTGGTATTTAGATGACTAAAGATAACTGCTAAATTCACCACGTGGCGAAATTTTACATACCAATAAAGAATTCTTTACTTCTAAATAGTTAATCACCTATGGCGTAATAGAGCAAACGCGCCAATGTTGATGTAACTCCGTTGTTTATATACTTTCAGAATTATCACAAACATATATCTATGTTTTATAAGATTTGGAATATTTATTATTCAGCATGTTACTTAATAAACTATATAAATCAATGAACCATTAGCAAGTATTGTTTGTAGTTTATTTGTGGCGGATAGTTAATATTCATTAAACTTATTTCTGGGAATCACGCCAAATTCTAAAAAATAAATAGAAATAAGAAAATGGCCAAAAGGTAAAAGTGTATTTACTAATAACGTATGAGTTAGAATGTGTATGTTTATTGTTATATGAAAATGACACACTTACTATTGTTGCTGTAATCGGTAATGAAATTTACATATTTTCAACCAATTGATTTAAACTCCAACTTTCTTTTATATATGTTTAATTCATACTGCTGTCACATATATAATTCACTAAAATGTTAATTTATGTGGCCTTGCTTCCCCTTGTATGTACCTAAATATTCTGTTACTAATTTTTTTCCAGGATCTCCCATTACTTTTATTTACAATATTCCTGGTATGTCCTTGTCGAATGTCCTAATAAACTTCTGTGTGAGAAGCATGTTCTCCTCTTGTACTTACACATGTTTAAACCCCTTTATGTATTTGATTTTCTATAACCCTTTGAAAGTATAAAAATCACTTAACTATTTAGTATTTATATAAGATGATTTGTTTTTAATAGATTGAATTAAAACCAATTTTAACATTAATTGGCTTGATAATAATATAAAGAGGTCAATGGTGCTCAAATTTGATTTTCCCCATTTGTTGATTGATATCTGGTAAAATGAGTGGAAAGCTGAAGCTTCCTCTTAATATGTCAAAAACGGCGAGGGATAGAATATGGAGAACTCTGTGGGAGAACTAAATTTTAATTTGAATAAAAATATTTAAAACGTACAATAAATTGGCTCAAATAAGACCTACACAATTCATTTGTGTGTTTTCTTTTGTAAAATAACATATTTTTTGCATTCAAAGAAGGTAAACGACAAAGATAAAGAAATTTATTTTATATTCCAAAAAAATAATAATAATTATCAAGAACATCATAGCTATATTTGTATCTACTTGGTTAGGATAATATATAAAATTTTTCGTCCAAACAGCAAACCTGTATACTGAAATAGGGCACTGAGTTACATTTACTTACAGCTTACAGGCCACATGGCCAATGCTGGTTAGCGGTGTGTTCACTTGGTTTCTACTAATGACAGCCAATGAGCAAGGACCAGGTCTGCGGATAAAGTTCCTCTTGCTACAATCAACGCATTTTACACGTTTTTCATTGAAAATATTATTAATAATCTTATTGAAGAAAAGCTGGTTTTCAGTCAGTCGAGAACGTGCATTACTACCAAATCTAGTTCATTACCAATTTTCATATTTAAACTTTTAACTATTGCTCAAAAAATGGATGTAGTTCTGTGATAAAATATACTATTCAGAAAATTTATATTGAATTTAAAGCACAAGAGATCATAAAGACATAATGGACACTCCCTGGCGTCTTAAAATTGAGTTTATAGGACATAAACTGTATTAAAGTGCAAATATAGTGCACCTTTTATTAGGTCAGAAGAAACACATTAACAAACTTAAATTGAGACTAATGGGTCTCTAGGATATACCTACCTAGTCAAAGCAGAAATTCATAATAGATAAGTGTGTTCTTTAAATATGAATATAATTTGTCTTTTTCTTGGTCGGCGTTCTATCGCTTTCATTTCACCTGCTATTAAATGGTAAAACCAAGACAAATGATTTATGCTACACTACAAGAATAAATAAAATATACATAAATCTAATATACGATTTCATACTTCAATTACCTATGGCACATAATTCAGATATAATACGTTGATATTCAATACGTTATCATATTAAGTAGTGAGGGATAAGTACATTTCTCTGGTGGTCAGTTGCTTCTACCAGTCAAGACATCGACGGTGTCTCTGTGACCGATAGCGGCTTGCCAAGCAAGCACCAAGAGCGGCGACCTCTAGCCCTGATGGACTAAAACATGCTTAATAAATAGGATTATAGGAAACAACTACTGGACGGGCAAGGGCCCCTACTCCCATTGAATTATACCTATAAATCCAAATTGGTAGCCAAATTTTTTATTTGTCTTTTCTATACCAGACACAGACCGGTTTCGAACTCTTTATGTTCGGTAAAATCATGACATTTACATACAAATATGATGTATCATAAGAATAATTTACCAAACAAATACAGACATATATGTCTTGAAATATTACTGATTGAGTCTGGATCTTATTTAAAAATATAAATTTTCCATTGTTTTTGGGTACAATTAATTAAGAAATGAACTGATGATTTATACCTTTATGCCCTTCTAAGATGAAATCTGTTGATAACGTCGCCCCACATTAAAGGTGGATTCTCACTTACGCTGCAATCAGCTGGGCTACGCTGCGCGACGCGGCGCTGCAAATTGCCGCTAGGTAATGATCGAATTGTTTTAAGGTGCATTTACAGTTACCGAACGAAGGCGAATGAACATTGGGCGATTCGGCCATTCGCCCAATGTTCATTCGCCTTCGTTCGGTAGCTGGTAAATGCACCTTTAAATGAGTACGTTCTCACTTGCGCTGCACTACAGTTTGCGACGCGTCGCTTCGTCGCGTCGCAACGTTGGTATTGTTCCGTGAGCATTTTTTTATGTTATGTCGCACGGCGTCGTTCAGTACAATCCTGATTGTATACGGTTCACATGCTGTTTTGTTAAAAATGTCTACTTTGGCCGATGAAAAGGCAGGCATTAATGATCCTTGTGGCTGAATCAGTAGAACTTTACGATCTAACGAACAAAAACTACAATAATTAGCAAAGAAAAGAGAATATTTGGCACATAACTAACACGAATATGTGTCATCATCAGTACTCGATAAAAAACTGAAAATTTGTAAGAAAAAAATCCAATTTAATTCAAAGATAAACAAATGTCAACTGTGGACTTCACTCTTTGCTAACAGCGCGTAGTGTCGCGTCGCTGTCGGTCGCTGTAATGAGAATACCCCCCAGCGTCACGACACTTTGCAGCGCGGCGTCGTGTCGCGTTGCCGAGCTGAGTGTAGCGTAAGTAAGAATCAACCTTAAAAGCTAGCAGCGCGACGTAATAAGACTGTATGGGCCTATATTATTATCCTATATCAACAACACCTAGTTGGGTGTTGCCTATATACACTATACTAGTGTATATTATAACCGTAAGTGTTTCGCTACGCTTACCGTTATAATGACTAAATGAAATTTCATCGCAAAATTAATATTCTAATCCTATTTCATTTGCTATAAAATTGTTGACATAAATTCATAATTTACTATAGAGTAACGATGCTAATACAATCTAAATTTATATCATTTTCATTTTCGTCATATCCTTTAATGAAAAACGGGTATTAACAATTTGATATTTATTTTATTTATTCATTATCTCTTCAAATATATTTAGGTTTATCAAAAATGTTCCCAATTTTTAAATTACGTGCAATTATTTTTGTAGAAAAAAAAATTCGTACGATTTGAAAACATTTCTTGGTTATGCGGTACCTATTACTTTTTTGGATTTAGTGAATTTGAACATAAGTAATTTCATCACAATCTCATTGCGGGATATTCACAATCATAATCCTTTACCTATATTATGCCTGTTTATTTAAAACGCTGAAACAGGTCGATTTTTGTTTTTTTTAATACAATTTACAAAAATTATTTTTTTTATTTTGACATTTAAATCCTTTCTTTTCAAATTTTACTGAAGTTTCAAAACGCCAAACTTTTCGCAGTTAGTTAGGAAATGAAACACTTCACCATTGGTGGTAAAATATTCATTTTAATATCAGTTAATTCTCGAAATATATACATATTTTTATGGGCTCTTCGATATCACTTCAAATCATAGACATATGAAATTCGACACACACAAGAAAATTCTTTAAGCCCCTTTTTTTAAATTTGAAAAAAAATTTGTATGAAACCCGTTAGAAAATGAGATTTTGTGTAACTTATGTGATTTTGCGAAAACTCGTTGCGCTCGTCCAGAAAACACCAGTTACACAGAATGAGCTGTTTATATAGCTGGTTACATAAATAGCTATTGCTTACTCTACTTATCTTAAAAGTATGACGATCTGAAAAAAATTTAACTGAAAAAGTACAGATGGATTAATTTTTGTACACTGGAGTATATGATAAGTTAGTTGGAAGTTATGATAAACTTGGTAAGAATTTAGGCTACGCTCATTAGCTTTTCATTTAGGGGAATCTTTAGATAATATCTCTATTTTGTGTAGGTATTAATTACTAAACGTAAATATAAACTTCGTATCTGGCATGTACAAGGGTTAGTTATTTTCATACTGTAAAGTTTAATAAACCTGCATGTAAATATTTACTTTCTCAAGATTCAGATAGTTTCGTAATTTTATAGTATAATAGAATTTCAATCAAAATCGTTTCCTTTATTGACGAAGTTTTATAATAGTATTAAACACATTATCTTTAATTGAATATTTTAAGCTAAATTCACTAAAACTGAAATAAAAGATTTTCCTGGAAATATATGTTCTCAAGAAGTTTATTTTCAACTTTTTTAACCTCGTCACGTACCAACGCAACGGCAGGGTAATTGATCTGTCCTTCAGAGATGCTGTTGAATAATAAAAATGTTGAACATTCCGTCCAACATAGCATCTAAAGAAAATCATTTAAGTCTTGGTTCATATATAATAAATAATAAATATACCAATAAAAAACTCTCTTGTTGACAGGCTTGTTTCTGTTGGTATAGTAATAACATTTGTAATTCCTATATCAATATAAAAATGCTCAATTACTGGAATATTGGGGACAGTATTTGTTTATCTTAAAGACTTAAGAAGAGCAGAAATGAAAGAAAATGTGAGAAATGAATTCTCTAACTCTATCGCTAGTTATGGAGTTTTAAATCAAAGTAAGTTGTGCGTGGTTGCTCTGGGGAACTTCTATGGAGTAGGTTCTCTAAAAATAATGGTAGAGAAGATTAATATTTTCAATTTAATGTCAAACTGAGTTCTCGCCGTTCTCGGGTTGAACTGTATCTGAGATCTTCGGCTTCCATTTTGGAACCATTTTCAAGAGATTCAAGAGGTTTTCAATCTGTCTACTTCTCAGGCATAACCCTGGTCCGTCTCTAAGATATCTCTCTGCCTACTTCTTAGAGAGGACAATGGTTAATGGTGAGGTATTTATAGTAGGGTTGGTGGGCGAGGAGAGCACTGGTCGAAACAATTGGTCATGGTCTGCAGAACACAAGATACCCTGAATTATACGTTAAAATGGAAATAGGTAGGTACCTACTTATTAAGACGTTTGCTGCACAAAATCATTTCCAATACGCAAAAAATTATCATAGAGTTTTCTCACGTAAATTGAATCACAACTGGTAGCAATTATTCAAAATTAATCCAACCATTAACACTATTCATGAAATAAAGGAATATAGGACACGTCATTATATTTTTTACATTTTTTAATGTCATCAAAATCCGCACTGTATCTTATTTTGTGAATTTTAAAATCAGTTAATTTAGATAATCACGAACAATTTTCAATAACGTAGAGATAATGAAACTGGATCAACAATCTTGAAAACACTATACAAATATAGAATAAACTATAATAGTGTGGTATTATATAGTAGTCAAGTCAAGTACATGCATTAATATCTTCTTCTTTGATTCCGAAGATCGATGATTCAATTCCAGCCTGAAGTAAAGTGATATTTGTGATTTACTTGTGATTTTGTTCAAATTTTATAATACACTAAAGGGCCACGTTGTTTCTCTTTACCTAACATACAATAGGGTCCTTGCACATTTTTTTTTATGTGGTAAAAATGACCCTTTATATCTAAATATCACCTCCGCAAAGTATTTTTTTAAAGCGTTTACTTATAGTAATTTTATAAGCAATCGAAGTTTGAAATTAAATCGGGCGCGCCAAAACGAGGCGTGGCCATCTCAATGTAGTGTGACGTCACGTGGCTCGTTCCGCTGACGTCATATAATCTAAACTGGACGGATTTTGGGTAGCCAGCAGCGCAAGCCTTGCCAGCAGCGTAGTTCAACAAGTGTTTGACACTTGGCACTCTTGGCAGTCGAATTTGACAGTTCAATGTTTTGAGGTTATTAATACTTTTATTAATCTTTTTTGAAAGCAAAAAGTGATTAATTGTTAAATTTCAAACGTTATGCACCGAAAACTTCATTATTAAATATTTAAATCGAAAATACCACCCTATACATGTAGATTTCAATTCAGGTTATCCTTTAAAGTGAACGAATATTCAACCAAGATGTGATGATGCACAATAACGAGCGCTGAGGCCTTGCGTGTTTTATTGTTTTATTTTCTTAATTTTCTTGAATGCAATTGAGATGTGTAATCCTCATAGAGCGTCATATATTGAAAGACAATGGTTTATAGATATTGCACGGTACCCGATTGTAAAAGTACAACGATTTCCACACCAGCAAAAACATTTTAAAGTGCCATTAGACGAGAAGCATCGAAAAACGTATATGGTGACCTGCTTCGTGACATCACCACCAATGACAAGGCGTTTTCATGTGACGTCAATTTAAAGATGTTTGTTTGAATTTTAAATCGAAAATTAGGCTGGAATTTTTATTTTTTTTCAAAAATATATGCGAAGAGGCTCTTAAATTTACTAAAAGATGTGGTTTATTAGCTTTTGGAAGTAAAATAAATTATATGCAAGGTCCCTATTTTAAACTGTCATAAAGATACATTAAAAACGTAGTGACTCGTTATCTTGTACCTCAATTTTGAACTTTGAGTCGACGATGATCACCTCATGCAATAACGTCATCTCAAATACTTGTGTGGTAATATGGAGGAGTTTAAAAGCATTTTCAACATATAATAATCAGATACTTACACCATCTTCTATTGGTTCTATATGAGTACATACAACTACCTGTATAATGGGCTCATTTCGGAAAATTTTTTTAATTCATATTCCGAAAGTACACCTTGTAATTAGTAAATGTGCAAAATATTAAATTTTTTTTTCAACTGCTTCTCCCTCAAAATAAATAATGAAAATAGAACGCTGTGACGTCACACCACTCGCAGCGGTCGGCCGCTAGCTTGTTTCCTATAGTTTCATACCGGCGGCAGTCACTACACACACGGCGGAAGTAGTAATTTCGTTCATCTTTTAAGTGCTTCGTCCTTGGTCCAGCGAAATCTAAATACCATATATCCGCATAACTAATAGAACCAGTGGAGTCGGGTGGTGTGACGTCATAGCCGTTTCAAATATGTTAAGAATTTGAAATCAAATATTAGGGTTAATATTAACGCTAGCGATCTAATTTTTTCACTATATACTTAGTGGATGAGATACTTACGGAAAATGCTAAAATAAATTAAAAAGCAAATATCACGAAATGAGCCCATTACAGATGAGTAGATCACAATTTGTAAGTAAAATTAAGTAAATGTATTTGCATTTGATTGTCTTATGGACCCGCCCAATAAACACAGCATATGTGGCCCAGTAATGGCAAAGTACAAACTGCCATAACTGGCAGTACTGGCCCGGAAAAAATATGTCCCACCGGCCATCATAGATTTTGCCAGCAGCTTAACTCTACTGGGCCATCACCGAACCACTATTGGTACGGAAATGGTTCGGTAGAACTCAGTAAACCATTATTGGTACTAAAATGGCAAAATGTCTCTCATAAACTACTAGTAGGACTGTACACAACTTGTAATGGGCCATTAATGCTTAACCAGTAACATCATAAAACCATCAATAACTCTACTGGGCCAACAGAATGCCACACATCATGTGTTTACTGGGCGGTTTCCATCGGTATATGCATAGATTAGCATGATTGGGAATTATTCTTTACATTTATAATTGGATTATTGTATGCAAACTTTCGAAGAGCAAATCAGTAATTAGGCTAAACAAAACTAAATATGTAAAGTACATGCAAAATGTTTTGAGTTCTCGTACTAGGGAATAATAGGTATTCAGGTACCCAGTAAACACATGATGTGTGGCATTCTGTTGGCCCAGTAGAGTTATTGATGGTTTTGTGATGTTGCTGGTTAAGCATTAATGGTCCATTACAAGTTGTGTACAGTAGTTTATGAATGACGTTTTGCCATTTTAGTACCAATAATGGTTTACTGAGTTTCTGCCAGTATTTTATATATATTGCATTATTGCCATTTCAGTACCAATAATGGTTCATTGCCGGCGCAATCTACTTGAGTCTGCGCTTGCGCGTCACATTCCGTACCACCACTATCATTCGCCATTTTAACCTGTGGTGGCGTCAGTCGTCAATGTCGTTAGTAAAGAAAAGTGTTTAAGCAGTTGTTAGTGTAAAGTGTTTGAAATATGGATAATAGGTACTGACAAACGTGTAATTTAGAAGTAAAAATTAAAACCGTCATATCTTTTCCTGCCGCCTCCTTCATTACAAATATCTCTCAAAAAAGTTACGAAACATCAAGAAAACAGGGTTATTAACCGACAAACCCGAACAATTAGTTTCTCTAGTAAGTGAAGTGAAACAACGAAAAAAAAAATAATTTTTGTGATAATCCTTTGTTACAGGTAACGTACGTCAGCTGAACTTTTTGAGTGGATATCGATTTGTGTCTTTTGGTATAGATAAACCCTATAACTGTGATAGGCCGCTCCTAATCTACCCAAACACCGGTCACCTGTACTTTTTGGCAAAAACTAGTTCTTATCTTAGCTTAGGTAGATTTAGGTAAGCAATAAACTAAAAATCATATGTATATGTAATTATATGTACCTATATTGATGTTCACCTTGGAAAAACGTTTTTTGTTATAGTTTTAATGATACAAATTGTTTTTATTTGTTTTACAATAAATATGTTAATATATAAATATACTGCCTTTCATTGAAAAAGTAACATTTGTATTTAAATGCTATATATTTTTATTTAATATGTTCATATACTAAAATGTGAATAGCATGTCAGTGGCGGCTTTGAAAAATGGGATCTATTTAATTTGTAAATGGTTTGTAAAATATGTGCTGTTGGCTATTTAGTGTGCTAATATAGGTACAGTGTGCTCAGTGGCGACTGATGAAATTTAGTTTGTAATTTCTACTTATTGTAGCGTGGGTCAAGCGATATTTTAAATAACTACCAAGACTAAATAAAGAACAAAATTGAGCTTAAAATTTGCGAAAACAGTTGCCCAAAAATGGGATTGCCTTCCCTGATAATAAATGTTGTGGATAATTTGAAAAATGTTTGCAAAACATTTTTTTCAGATATCAGATTGTAAATTTTGTTTTTGATTAAATTTTTATACTTATCGTATTTTTAAATGTCAACTTAATAAAATATTAATACAAATTGAAATCCGTAGATAAATTTGACATCTGAATCTGAACGAAAGCTTGGCAAACATTTTTCAAATTATATCTACAAAATTATCAGGGGCAGCAAACCCATTTTTGGCAACTGTTTTCGCATATTTCAAGTTCAATTCTGTTCTGCAGAACTTCTTCATTCAGTCTTAGTAGGTAGTTAATTTAAAGTGTCGCTTGACCCTCGCTCCAATACGAAGAAATGACAAATTAAATTTCACCAGTCTCCACTGATAGCACTGTACCTATATTGGCACACGAAATGACCAATAGCACAGACAGTACTGGTTAGACACTGGTAACAGATTATTGGTCTTGGAGTGGCTGAATAATGGCTGAATTGTGGTCTAATAATGGCCCAATATTAATTAAATGAAGTACCACTGGAGGCTAAGCAGTGGCGACACATTACTGGTTAAATGATGGCAAAATCTCTGATGGCCGGTGGGACATATTTTTTCCGGTCCAGCACAGTCCAGTACTAAGCAGCCATCGAAGTACCATTGATGAGTTAGATGGCAGTTTGTGATTTACCATTATTGGGCCACGTATGTTGTGTTTATTGGGTAGTTTTAATTAAATTAAACTATGTCATATATCAAGGCAAAATTACTTCGCTGTCAGTGACTTTTAAATAAATAAAAAAAAAATTGTAATCGTGCCCAATATATCAAAGACTCGTCGCTCTTGATTTCGCATGATCGTAAAAATTAATTGGTTCAAATTCCAGAGGAAAGGACGTGGCAATATAACAAGAAACGCGCTATGCTGCGACTATATGTGCTTCTGCGTGTAGCCCTTTGACAAAAAGATATGCGATGCATTTAATTGGTCATTTAACGTTGGGCTTGGGACTGAAAAAAGTAATTTTTATTATGACAAAAATAGATTTATTTTATAGAGAAACTTTAACAAAATCTAATGCTAATGGAACTTGCATGTTATTTTAAATTAAGACTGTCCGTTCGAGCCGACTATTCCATTAACTGAATAATTTTATTTGGATTAACCGACTCTTTGATTTTACAAATGAGTTGGAAAAGATTCATCGACTTATTTGATATAAAAGCTAGTTTAAAAAAACATTTAGAAATCAACTGTTTTAAAATATACGTTAAAACTGTAATCTAGTATCTATATATGTATTATGTATAAATATTGGGTATAAGTCCGGTTGCTTACTAACATTGAGCAGTTGAGTATATTCTTATACATTATAAATTATTTATAGTGCAGCTGCTATTAAAGTTAAGTGGTGACTGTTAGCAAGTCAACCTTTTACTGCTTTAGTCTAGTAAATGGGGTTAGTATTTATAACTTATAAACTCAATCGGTCGATCCAATTCACAACTCGAACTCTTATAAGAATTTCTCTTTTAAATTGGGATATTATAGCTTGTGCAAGTCCAAATTATAGTGAAACTCTATTGAAACTGCATTTATTTGGATGGAATTACCAACTTTAGCACATATTGGATGACTTAAGAACTTATTTGTGTGTAACGTGTGGTATGTTCCTTTTGACAAAGTATTGACTTTTAAATTTTCAGAGCTATGCAGACGTGACCATGTTACATATTATTATTGAGTTTGCCACGCCATTGATACAAAGATGGTTTATATTGCAGGAAAATAATGGAGTCAATATAATAGAATATAAATAAAAAAATGTTTACAAATACAAGATAATTAAACGCACTGCAAAATTGTATAGTTTTGGAAATAGATAAACAATACACCATAATAAATATCTATAAAAATACAACAACGGTACAATGCTAATACAAATGCAATAAAAATTGGTAACGTTAAACAGAGACAGTTAGAGATTATGTTAAATTGAAAATGGTAACATATAAGCTGATTCCTACTTTTGAATAAACCTTGGGCAATGTTGACACTAAAGAAGTCATATTTAAAAGAAAAGTTTACCTTTAACAGTGCTGATATTTCATGTAATATATAATGTCATAAAAAAATGCTAGATATAGATGACACTATCTTTTTAAAAGCAAATGGCAGTGATGTAATTATATTTCGGGGATCTTAAATAAAAGAACAAAGCGGTTCAATACGTAGGATAATATTCACCTACATTATGTATCCCACTGATACTCTTAATTTAATTCATTAAGATCTAATACATTTTAAGCGACCGCCTTCAACACGGCAGTACTATTTCACAAATAATTGTTGGGGTTAATTTGCTTATTAACATTGGTAATGTTTGCTTGTTGCTTATTAATATTGGTAAGAAAACTTCTAGTAGGTAAATGGCTACTTACGGCAAGCTTATAGCCAACATCCCCAACAACTCGAATTTGCTTCTAACAGCGGTTAAAATTAACGTCAAATCAAAATATACCCCAGTGAATCACAGAGCATGTTACAGAAGTAAATTTTCTCCATATCCATTTGCTTTAGAAGAAGAATAATTCGTACATCTTAAACTGTTGAAGTAACAACTAGTCTAACTTAAGTAGAATAAGATTTCTCAAGAATGTCCGTAACAGGGCTCCTCAGCTTCCGATCTGGCTATTTACCTTCTCGTTGTCTGAAAGTTCAGTGTGTCCAAGAATCTACATGAGGTTTACCTCCTTGAGGTCGACAAGTCCTTCTAAGACGTATCTGCATACTCAGACAGAAACTGACCTCGATTCTGGAAGCAGACCGTATTTACACCTGCAATGGCATAGACCTCTACCTGAAAAATTTGGTGTAAAAGTCTTCAACAAATAAGTATTTTCTTTAAATATGTACATACAAACATATCTTCGTCCCATGTTAGTGACATGGATATCATAAGGCTTACCTAGAAATATCAGATAAGGACTTACCATCAAAATCAACCGAATTTTCTCTGAAGTAACATAAGTGGTGCATGACAGACTGATGAATATGTCTTATATTTCAGATCCCTATAAATTTAAAAACTTTTGACTAAAGTGTATAAATATTTTATTTGATTCAATATGTTAATTTCGTTTAAGAAAATGTTGCCATTAACACAAAAATGACTAAACTGCCTCTTATTGTTTTCTGGCTATCAACATGTAATCCTAAATATTGAAATATTTGATAGACTGCCTATATTAAAAAGTGCAACGTGCTCTCTCATCGATTTCAACAATATTTTTGTTTCCATTCGACACGTCGCGTCGTCAAATATTTGTTGTTATAACTCTTCTGAGCGACCATTATATTATACTAATAATGTAAATAGATTCATTTACTTCATTACAATATTGTTGTAAAGACAGGCCTCTGCGATATCGCCAAACAACAAATTCCAAATATGTCCAACACCATAATATTTGCAAAATTAGATGATGACTTTTTTTTTATTTCATTCATCATACTCTGGATTCAATGATATAAAATCCTCGAATCCTTTTCTTCTTTAATTTGAAGTCGCCACATTGTCTTCATTCATTACCAGTTTCTTAAAATAAGTTCTCTTAGCTGTAACTCTATTGGGATATTTGATTAAGTACTCTTATAAAGTCAATGTTGGATTTAAATTACAATTCGTATAAACAGTAAAATGTCAGTTTTTGCATCGTTTATAAAATTTATTTTAATGAAAAACTAAACTGAACTGAATTTAACAATTATTATCATTAATTAATAGATAGCAGCAACTGAAACTGATAAAAGATTGACATAAATATAGCCACCTCACTTCACTGTACGTCTTTAGGGCCTCTACTTCGGTAACAACAGAGATATTTGAAGTGACCCACTTAAAATAGCCACCCTGTTGTATACACTTAATGAGATTACATCAAGTTTGCATTAACCATCAAAGTAAAGTCGATGTATTATTTTGTTTTATTTCATTTTATCCTACACATATTATGTAGATTGAGAGGGAATTAGATACGATGGGCTGATTGAACATATACGAAAACATATATCTTGCTTGATAGCGTATCCTTTGAGATTTCTACAAAAATAGCTAGACATTCTGTCTTAAATCATGCGATTTCTACGAATAAGAACTTGAGAATGGTTTTCTATATATTGTAATTATGTTTATGCATTGAATAATAATGAAGATTGCGATTGCTAGAACATCAAACGTTTAATCTTAATTAGTAAAGCTATAGTAGAAAATCATTTTAGATACTGAAGACCCTTAATCACGAAAAAGATCTACTACATTTAGTTTTATTTTTAAAATACATGGTTCTATGCTATACATATATGTATAATAGGAAATTTAACGTTATAATTCAGGCTACAACTTTTTAATTAATACGAGCATATAAAAATATTTGATATTTTAAATTGAGCATCCCGCATTTTTTTATACAGTTCGATGCGGTATTTAAAGATAATTAAAAAATGAATACCTGTAATGTTTTTATGATAAATAATAACGAAAACATTGTTAATAAAATTCTGATAAAAGCAACCCATATTAATAGTACACCTATTTTGTTTAATTTGTCGAAAAATATGAAACATTGATGGATCGAAAATAAAGAAAAAATATTGACAATAGTTTCTCACAAAGATTAAAATGGATTTCTTAGGTTAAGCCGACTCCACACATTCGGATATTTGGCAAATATATGAATATTTGTATATTTGTCTAAATATTTGCATATTTTTCTAAATGTTTGTTTTATTGACAAACTCACCATCACCATATTTGTCAATTATGTAAATGGTTATTTGATTGGAGCTGCACAAATATTTATTCACACCAACAGTTTAAAGATGGAAGTGGAAAGTGAAGACTCTTTAGAGTTTGCTGCTGCTCTAGCCATCAAAAATTATTATTTTTTTAAGTTCTGGGACGGATCAATTTGTTCCTAATTTGTGTTCAATTCTTTTCCAACCGTCAAAGACCTCGTTCCTGCTTTTGTGAAGTGGATGAGACGCATTCCAAATTACAAGTTATTTTTCATAAAAATTTAAAAATTACATTGTCGTTTCGTTTGATCAACGCACTAAATTACTGGCGTAGCCAGAATTTTGGTTTAGGGGAGGGACAAAAGGTTGGAGAATTAATATAGGTACCAAAGAAAGCTTTGAAAGAAAAATATATTCAAACAATTTTTGACTTATAGTACTTACTTATACCTATAATTCGAGGGAGCAGGGGGCACCTCGGACTGCCACCCATTCACATATTAGAATATTTGCCAAATATACAAATATTTGTCACAAATACGCGAATATGTGGAGCCGGCTTAACGCACGAATATTATGTGAATCAGCCAGGAATGTGATTGTTTTTGCAAATATTTATGCCTTTGATTTGTGTTTATTTACCGACTTCGAGCGGCAAATATTTATTTTTGCCGAATATACCCTCAAATATTTATATTTGCGTGAATATTTGTCTTTACCTACCCCATCCACATATTCGCCTATTTTACAAATACGCAAATATCCGAATGTGTGGAGCCGGAGTATATTTAAAGAGCATCTGATGTAGTACATAGTATAAATCATTTGTTGTTGGTTATTTTGTTTGTTTCTTTGTTGCTTCTCTTGCAAAGAAAACGTGAATTAATTGTTGTACCTTGGTTCTATGATAAAAGAAGCATTTGAAACAACGTGAAGATATTTGGAAATATTGTTGTTATGCAAAAAAAAATAATTTAACAATTCTGAAGAGTTCGTTTCTAATTCATTAATTAATTTATTTATTTTCTAAATGTAAAATATGCAAGCATTCATTGTAAGAATGATTTTATTCCAGAGGACCATAAATGGATTCGGGTTTTTTAAAAACTTTTTTATTATTCTGGACGCCTTTTTTTTACTTCATCCTGTTTGTCTTATATAAACTCTAGGGCAGTGATGAGAAAACTTTTTTGGTGGCGGGCCGAATTGCAGAATGAAAATTTGCGGGGGCCAAAATTAAATAGTTTATGCAAATTTTGTATGTTAGAGATAATTCGAATGAAATAATGCACCTATTGATATTGTTTTACATACACTCATATATTAGTAATAATCATGGCTTTAGTAAATAAAGTGAGTTTATAAAAATTTTGCTGGACTTATAGGGAGGTGGCTGGTTAGTCGCGTCAATTTTCAGAGTTGCCTTTTTGTTTTGTCGTGGGCCTGATAAAATAAGGTTTTTTTTGTAAAGTTACGGGCCGGAAAAAATATGCCCGCGGGCCTGATTTGGCCTATCACTGCTCTAGGGTGAGTGCCATAAGTCAGCTCTTAATCAAATTTCATTATCAGTAACTTACTTATAAACATATATAGAACTTCCAATTCATAGGATTTTAAAGAGAACTTTGAAGAAAATAGCGAAATTTTGCATATATTTTTTTGCAATAGATAACTCATACATCGCTTCAATATAAAACATCCATTTCAATTCATTATAAAAAATCTCACACCTAAGGCAACAAATAAATCTAATAAAAGTCACGATAATAATGAGGCAGCCTCGTACATACAGACCATTGTGTTAATGTGAATATATTTCTCATTTTTATCTCAAGGCTACCATCTCCAGGATATCAACTAATATATTTTATCCTCGATAATGTCGGATTTAAGTTTCTTGGCAGGAGATTCACACTCGATAAGAAAGGTAGGAATAACCAATTTTAAATGATTTTCCTACATATGAAAATTTAACACATATAGAATTGCGTTAAATTGATACAGTTTACTATTAATAAATTTGGTAGGGCACAAAACAATTAAAAATTAATAAGGTGTATATCTATAGTGTGTAATGGTCGAAAGTTGTTAACAAGACCGTATCTGCAAATAGAAGACACTGATAAGTTACAGTTATGTTAGTTTTAGTTTTATTCTGAGCTTGTCGATTGATTTAATCAGAACATTTGATTTCGTTACTAAAATCATTTTGACTCTTTATAAAATATTATGACTGCTTGCTTAGAATGCTTAGGCAGTCGCTAGTAAGATTTTTATTAAAAAAAAAACAAATAATTGCAATTTATTTATAATTAAAAAAAAATTAATTATGATAATTAAAATGGTGTATGTTTGTATGCAGTCTCCTAGACTTTACTGATGTATTAGTATTATAATATTATATTTTAACATTTTATTGTTCATGTGATTTTGTCTTTTACAATTATATGTTATAAGTTTCTAATTTTAATTAACTTTTATATAATGTACTTTTACTTAAAATTTTATTTAAAAACTTCTCTTAGAACATTGACGTGTGTAAGCACTTTTGTGTATTTAACATCAATAAATTACTTACTTACTTACTTACTTACTTACTATAATTCGTACATAACATTTTTATCATTTTATTGAAAATCTCATTCGTTTCGTAACCATTTATTTATCAGGATATTTTAATACAATTTGTAGAATTTTATAATTTAAAAATAATCAAAATAATGAATACTAAATACAATGAAAGAAAGAAATCATCATAATTTAAAAAATGAACTGAGAAAAAAGAGAAAAGAAAGAATTACCTAATATGATTTAAAAAAATATGAAAATTCAAATTTAGAATTATCAAGACAACTATATGAATGAACAATCTATATATTCACAATTAATTAAAGAAGCGGCCATAAGATCACCGCAGAATACAATACAAAATAAACACTGTAAACAACTGAATAATTTTATGTAAACAAATATAATTTCTAATCGGGGCAAAGATTATTTCTCAGTAATCTTTAACAGGATATCGTGACTTATATTTACTTGAGTCGTGGATATTACAAAATGAGCTAGCATATTAGAAATGTGTATCGGAATTTAGTATTACGCATAATGAAAAATTTGTAACAGAAAACAGAATGAATACTAGAGAATATTTCTGATCAAAACAAGATGGCATTCATTGACAAATTAGTTCATCAAATTTTAAACTCCCGTTACTATTTTATTTATAAAGTGTTGAAGTGGAAAGGGTTTGAAGTAAAAATTAAAGTAAAAAATAAGGAATTATGAAACAGAATAGAAAATTTTGTAATAATTTTTCTTAAAAGACAATTTTCAGAAAGCTGCAAGAATTATTGTAATGGAAAATGGTTTTAAAAACAGTAAAATTGAAAATTACTTTTGGATTAACTAACTTAGAGAGCAAATCGTTCTACATTTTTGGATTAAACAAAGCTTATTCATAAATTTCCTTTGATTCCAAAAGACTATATGCTTTTATTAAAAGCTTTAGAGAATATTCCTGGTGCTGTCTTGGATGAGAGAAACTGCATATTAAGTATTCTTTAATAGGATTTACTTCAACACTAAGCAGAACTCACTGAACTTATATCTGTTTAAATACAACTAATTGCCATGAGACTAACAAAGAAAGTGTGTCATTTTTAGACAATTTTCATTCAAAACACAATTATTAAGAAATGATTAAATATGAGTATGTAAATGAGCTTTTGGTGGAGAAACAAAAGAAAACTAGTTTCTTTGTAAAAGGCAAAATATTAGAGTCCTACAATAATTTATTAGCAACCTTAAAATAAAACATTTACAAATTTAGTGTAGTTTATGAATTGAGAAATTTGGTGAAACGCAGCACAATATTTACAGATACTTTTTTAAAGATCGCACACCATAAGCAATTACTGAATATTTTCGAAATAGTTTATTGTATTAAAATCCGACTCGTTGACGTAGTGGGCTAGAGCATGAGTGACAGTCATGGCTCTGGCCACACGGCATCGGCAGATGACAATGTCGGTGGAAATGGATGTGTGTCAGCGTTTTTTCTAATGTGTAGCCCCCTTCCGGACAACCGTTGGCGTTGGATTTGGGGGGTTATCTAATTTCTGTTGTGTGTTTTATGTTTTATATTTATGTTTATTTTGTTACCACGGAGATTCAAATATATTTTTTGTATATTCACCCCTGCTACTATCATATTTATTCTACGAGCTACGAACTTAACCTGAGATAGTCATAAACTATGATATTTTAAGTTGTACAATAAATATTTATGCAGACAATCAGATATTAAAAGTTTTTTTTGGTTCCGTAAAGTAGAAAAGAACTTGTCTTTTTCGTATTTCACAATACTTTACATAATGTACAACAAACAAAAAATACTCTCATATATATTGCAACATCCAATAATACTCGTACATACAATATTTAGGTGAAAATTTGGTAAATAATTCGTTTCCCATAATCGTGAAGCGATTACCTTATTTCCCCTTTAGCATCTACTTATTTACAAAATCATAACTGTTGAACTCTAGCGAAATATTATTTTAGTTCTGTCGATTGTTTATCATTAATAAAATTTTTTGAGTTCAAAGTCGTGTCAATAATCAACTAAATATAATTATTAGGTAAGTTTTAAAGGGACAGAAATGTTACGAATAGTTAGATACTGCTGATAGAATTGAGTCACATGTCGGAATCTATGAAATGGAACAATGTAATGTCATCAACATCATAGAGATGCCAGGAATATTAATAAACCACTAGAACTGAAGAACGTCTCTTTCAAATCAGTATGATTGGATTAATTTGTGGTATTCATGTCTATTTATCAATGAATATTGAAGCTTCTTTGGACTTGTATCGTATCTACCGACAGTAAGGTATCGTCAGATAAGATTCGAATGGTGAAAAGAACGTGCTCAGTGGGATAAGAGATGGAATAAAAAGTATTACCATATAATCCCATATAATTGAGAAAAATATATCAAGTTTTATCTGCCTACCAGAGATGAAAACCACAACTAGTTTCCCCTGAGTTTACTGACTACTCTTTTTGGCCCTACTATAGTATTTTGTCCAAGAAATTTACAAGAGTGTATAGTATCCGTCTATAAAATTTTGATAAGGAAACTTGTATCGCATAGTAAATAAAAGAGGATTATCTTCATTGGTCGACGTTTTGATTAAATTTGTAATCTTCTTCAAAATATTCAAGACTACAATAATAGAAAATAAAAACTTATCACTATAGGCAGATTAATAAAAAAATAAGGATTAGTAAGAAATCAATTATAAAATATCAATAAAATATGTAAATACAAAAATATATGAAACTACTCTTACTACACTTTCCAAAACATTTTTTTTGCCACAAATAACAGAGCTAAGAAATTAATTGCCTAGTCAAGTTTTCTCTAATTGTAAACAATTTTTTTAATGTACGTAGTGGAGTAGATTTGACCATTATATGGAGTGTCACAATAAAAAAATGAGAGAAAACGTAGCTATAAGTAATAAAAGTTATTTTGCTTTCTTTATTTGATACGCATTGAACTTTATTCGAGTATTACTATTCTTTATTTATTTACAAGTTGTAAGCGTGTATACTCCAGACAATCAAAATTTCGATTGTATTGCTGAATGGAGAGGTTTTACAATTTACGAGTTATATTCTTCCGCTCTTCCGCAATCCAATCTCGTTTGTGTTTATTATCGATACACATGAACGAAATATTAGGTCCTAAACCACTACTAAAAGAAAAGCATGAGCTTTCCTTTATCCCTTGTTAGATTCTTTGGAGATTACTTTTTCTATTAATGTTTTTAAAGAGTTAGTTAAGGATATAATAGGCTTAGTCACTCTCATGTTATTTCCTTATACAACAATAAGCACAAAGAAGAAAATGAATTAAATAGATTACATTCTGAAGGGAGGTTTTTTTAATTAAATTGTATTAATAATTATATATAGAACAAAAAGAATCATTAATTGTAATAAAATTATAGCACACTGAGTTAAATAAACTTTCTCAGTGATACACGCCTAAACGTAAATTTTGATTTAAAATGTGCGATGTAATTAGTTTCGATATAGTAGATGTTATATTTTATTTTTAAAAACTATTATGAACTTAATTTAAAAAAAGAGATGCTGCACGTAATGTAAATGAACTATTTCCGGCAATAGTAATTGCCCGACGAGACGTAGGTATAAATTCCTTTTGGAAAAAGGAGTAATTAAATTAAGAATAGAAATATGGAAGCTCTGGCATTTAGACAAAAAAATTATGGCAGTAATTAAACTGAAATGTTCAGCTTCAAATACGTCTAATAATGGAATAGGAAAACGGGAAAAATAAGTAAAACACAAAAACCTTGGGATACAAATAATATAAGTAGTAAGTACATGATTCGATAGATATGTTGCATTTGCCTATTTATTGAATATACCTACCAAGTCTAAAATTGGAGCTGTGCTACTACCGTTATATCAAAAATGGCATTTTTTTAAATTATACCTACCTTCAGCGTTATTGATAGAAATATGAGTTCGAAATATAAAAAAAGGATAATCCCACTAGCATTGTTCCATGTATATCGATATCGTTCCCACGATGAAAAGGGTTGAATTTGAAGGATTTTAATTCACTGAATTTTAATTTGATCAGATAAGACTTACGTCACGTTTCTGAAATATAATCATGGTATTTGAAAGTTAAAAATTACTTCTATTACTTTTATTTTTTATAAGCGTTGGTATTAGTTTCTCTTAAGATAGATCAACGGACATTTTCCAACATATTTTTATAGCGTTGGCGTTGTTGATTTTTCTATTCACTATGTTCATCACTCATGCATCAATCGAGATGTAAAAAGTTAATTTTCAGCCATGTTGATTCCCGTTTCACGCTAAAAAAATTTGTTCATAATTCTGTTTTGTTTCCTAAGAATTCTTGAACGATGATTTTGAATAATCTCCAATTAGTTTTTTCGATACTGATAAACCAGTTTCTTACTTTTTCTTCAACAACTTTACTTTGTTTGTACTCATTTAAATACAATTCAAATTTACTTTACACGATCTAGATAACACAATCCATATGATAGGTATTTGCTGAATCTAGATATAATAGAAATATATTTTACATGTTTCCTCCCACATACGGCTCGTCTAGAACCTTCCGGTTTAAGGGGGGTCGTAATTATATGTGGTGTATGTAGTATGAATAGGTGCACAATTTATTAAAAAAAAAAAATAATTTTTCTGAAATCGCTCAAGGATGTACTTTCTCGACGCAATTTTAGATCCTAAAATACCATATTCTAGTATTTTAGTCCGTTGCTAAACAAACATCAGAAATTAGCACAAGAAAGTTACTTTTTCTGAAATCGCTCAAGAATGTCTACTTTCTCGACGCATTTTCAGACTCCAAAATACCCTATTCTGGTATTTTCGTCCGTTGCTAAGCAAACATCATGAAACCGTTCGGGAAATTTACACAGTCGCCGAGAAAGTATATCTTTCCCGTACGGTTTTTTAACTAAATTAATTAATTTATAATAATATTGATTGCGATTTCAGAAAATATAGTATGTATTATGTCATAGCAAAAGCATATTCCTGGACTTCCGTGTCTTCGCGGTCGTCCGGGAATGTTAGACTTTTCCTACTAGATACACAATGTAGGTACCATTTGTTCCTTATCCTCATCGAGAAGAAACTGTTTAAAACTTGTCAAAGTTAGTCTACTAGTGCACACTGGACAGAAGCTAGTTAAGCTCGACTTTCACTGATATTTTATGTAAAGATTCATCAAGCACAAAAGTGGAAGAGCAGCTAATTTATTTATATCGTTTTAAATATTTTTAATGTTAATTAAGACCCGTAAATCGTGTTAAATACCTGCAGGCGTGCATCTTGGTAAGTGGGTATTTTGAGTTCCCTGCTCAGTTAATTAATTCTCCTTAATCTCCCACTACGCTCTCGATCGAGAAAGGTTGTCGGTAGGCGCACGCGTACCTTCATTGTAAATTTATCCAGAGTAAAAGGAATCGCACGCCGCTGCCTGAATCTGTTTTAAACAAGGGCGTAGCCTAACCTGCGCGGGCTGTCGCCATCACCTCTGACGGCTGCTATACATATATTCCATTACATTTTGGGCCCATTTTTATGTTTTACTTATACTAATTTATTAAATATTGGTTTCATTATTAGTTTCATTTAGGGCCACTAAAATAAACAATGCCATCTTTCATAGCAAAAATGCCCCTACCTTTTGTATTTCTAGAAAACCTGAGGTGATAAAAATTGTCTGATGTTTCATGTATATATAATTGTTGCACCAGAAATTAAACAAATATATTATTTATTCTTTCGGTAAAAAAAAATGAAAATTTGTCAGAACATTTTTATAATATAAAAACTGTTCTGATGATGGAGAGTATCCTCTCCGAAACGTAAATATTTCTACTTAATGTTATTTTTTATATAAAAAAACAATGGTAGCTCAAGAACTCGTAAAGAAATAATTGCTTCCCAGGTAGAACACTAATATTGGGCCGATATTGGTTAAATATTGTTAAAATATTGGCGTAATGTAAAAGTGACAATATTGGACCAATAAAAAATGTGAACATTTCGCAATATCGATCAATAATGGTTAAACTTTATTGGGGGATATGTTAAAACTATATTGTATAATATGTAATACAAATATAAACCAATCTTTAAAATTAAATATTGACCCAATATTTGATAAACAACTTGGGCTAATTAGCCCAAAGTAGTAAAACTATATTGGCAACATATTAAATTTAAATATTGCTAAATCTAAAATAGACAATATTGAGCCAATAAAAAATGTGAACATTTCGCAATATCGATCAATAATGGTTAAACTTTATTGGGAGATATTTAAATTCTATATTATATAATATTTAATTTAAATATAAACCAATCTATAAAATTAAATAATGGACCTAACAGAATACAGAAAATGTAAATGTTTTCGTCAAAAATCCTTCAAATTCTTAATAAATAAGAATTCAAAACCAAACTGTGACATACTGGACAATAGGTATGTGTCCAGTCGAACGCTGAGTTACAAGTCACTCTAAACTTGGCCACATTTTACCACAAAATGCTAAGACTGGGACTGACTGATTGCAGCAAACACCAGTTGAAATAATTAATTTGAATAAGGATCCTGATGTCCTAAGTTATTTCTAGATCTTATTTAGACCGCAAAATGCAAAGATCGCCATCTACCGATGACTACTGCAATGAAATTAGTTGCATTTAACTCCGGTGGCGAAAGGCAATAATGGATTATTGTATATATAAATAAACGAGATATTAATTTGAAATTTCTTATTCTCGAAGGTTATATAGTAACTGGTACACTTATTTTCGACAATTCTTTTGAAATGCTACGAATTACGACAATAATAAAAATACGAGTGCTAAGCACGAGTTGTATTGGTTTTCAAAAATTGGACCGGAGATGAGTTAATAACATTTAATAAGTTATACAGTTATAGATAATAACAATGTGTTATTTAAAAAAATAGTAATTAGGTGACAGATATTTGAGAAAAGCGACATTACAACGGTAGTGTACATTGATAAAAAGAAGACTGAAATTACATAAAATATATCAATATGGGAAAAATCGAATTTTAATAAGAAAAAATATTGTTTAAACCATATTGGTTGGAAGTAATTTCGTCAATATAGTGTCAATTTAAATTTTACTATATTTTAAAACCAATATTTATAGGCAAAAATCAATGTTGGTTGTATAAATGTATAATGTAGGCTAAATATTGTTTTTCCAATATTGTAAATCTAATATTTATTTTTATGGATATATATTGGTTAAGCAATATAGCTTTCAAAGAACATTACCAATGTAGGTTAAATATGATTTTTTCAATATTGTAAATCTAATATTTATTTGTATGGATATACATTGGTTGAACAATATTGCCTACAAGGAATATTTTTAATGTAAGTTAATGTTGATTATACAATATTTTAAAACCATTATTTATTTTTAAGGATATATATTGGTTAAGCAATATAGCTTCCAAGGAACGTTACCCATGTGGGTTAAATATGGTTTTTTGCAATATTGTAAATCTAATATTTATTTGTATGGATATATATTGGTTATGCAATATAGCTTTCAAGGAACATTACCATGTAAGTTATATATGGTTTTTCCAATATTGTAAATATAATATTTATTTGTATGGATATTATATTAGTTGAGCAATATTGCCTACAAAGATGATTACTAATGTAAGTTAGTATTGATTTTCCAGTATTATAAAACCAATATTTATTTTTATGGGTATATATTGGTTAAGCAATATAGCTTCCAAGGAACATTACCAATGCAGGTTAAATATGGTTTTTTCAATATTGTAAATATAATATTTATTTGTATGGATATATATTGGTTGAGCAATATTGCCTACAAAAAACATTACTAATATAAGTTAATATTGATTTTTCAATATTATAAAACCAATATTTAATTTTGTTGATATATATTGGTTAAGCAATTTAGCTTCCAAGGAACATTACCAATCTAGGTTAAATATGGTTTTTCCAATATCGTAAGTCTAATATTTATTTGTATGGATGTATATTGGTTGAGCAATTTAGCCTACAAAGAACATTACCAATGTAGGGTAAATATTGTTTTTGCAATATTGTAAAACTAATATTTATCGACGTTTATCAATATTGTTTTGATATATCTGGATTGAAAATAGTTAAAATAATGTAGTGCCAATATTGAATTACAAATATTTTAAAATCTATATTTGTTAATATCGATACAATATATTTTTTTCGATTTCAATGTATCTATATTGGACCAATATAAAATCGAGGTTCAGCCAATATTATGTTCTACCTGGGTTATGGTTAAGAAAAATTATATACTTAAATATAAACTAAATAATAGACATAAAACGTTTTTATCAATTACCACATCTTCTGAAGATAATCCATTGCATTGTCCACATAAGTCTAACAGTTTAATCACACTCTTGAGCTTAAGTTTCGCCCAGGACTAAATCCAAATTTATGGTTTTAACGTCTCGTGACATTGTGAGCTTAACCAAATTGTTGGCTTGCCTTAAGGTTAATAATACTATTATTATATTACAACTGCAATTGAAAATGCAGACATCAAAAACATTTTAGATGTTGCAGTAAACGTTTTATATCTGTATTAACTAATAATTTTGAATTTTATTCTAACATCTTAAACTCTAATGTTCCGTTTTTGACCGATATCGTTTTTAGCTCCAATTATCATGGGATATCTTTAAAAAATAAAAATTTTCAAAATATGTGGATGTTAAAATATCCAACAATTTAAAATAAAATACCTATACACGTTAAGTGTCTGTTAGCCACTAGTTTTCTTAATAAATAATTAGCACAGGAATGTTTACAAATGTTTTCAGGTAAACTATTGTCCAACTCTTGTTCAAAAAAGTGATCCAAATGTCCATGAAAACTAAAAAGCAATCAGCTTGCTTTGAGGTTTTCCTAAACTGCTTGAAATTACTATTAAGGATTACCTTACATGTTTTTGTATAAAAATAATTTTCTCTCAGCTCATCAACGTTTTGTAAAAATAGGAACGCTGAATCTGCTCTTCCTAAGTTTTAATTCTTAATTATTAAAGTCCTTAACCGAAAGTAATACGCCTTAGGACTGCTGATTTTTCCACCAACGTTTGATATTGTTGATTATGCAATATTAGAGAGAGAGAGAGCGAATAGATTGAATATTGTTCAAGTAAATTATGATCTGTTTTAAATCCTTTATTATTCAATGAAATGCCTAATGTTTACTGTGTTTGTTATGTAGATGACACAGATATGTTAATAATTGGCAAAGACCTAAGTATGATTAAATATAGTGCAGAATTAGTGTAACGTATAGTTCAAAGGTCTGAAATAAATACAATTAACATGAACACTTTGCACATAAACCTATGTAGGTATATTATGTCTATTTTTAATGAGAGTGACTGATATTAATTTCTAAGAATTATTATTAGGCATACCCTTTGATAAGCCCTTGTAGCCCTTTGATAAGCCCTTGAGGAAACGATAGTGATGTGTCGCAAATTACGCAGCAGTTGTTACGGCTTTAGGTTTAAGACTTATAGTCGAGTAAACTTTAACTTAGCGTGTGGATGAGTTGATATTGTGCATACTATTTCATTTTCTCTTGCACACAAAGTTAAAGCAATAACCCAAAAACATTGTTCACGTAGGTTTATACGTAAACAATGGTTTTTGGCCATTGCTTCAATTTTGTGTGCAAGAGAAAATACAATAATACGCATAATATCAACTCATCCACACGCCAAGTTAAAGTTTACTCGACTATAGGACTTACTGTAACCGTGATATTCTCATAAGTTTGTATTATGCAAACTTCCGCTCCCAATATAATAATATACAACAAACAGGGGAAACAGTACACAGTACACACAAATCATATAATTATTTTGGATAAATACACTTTTCGAATTATTGCTAATTTAATTTAGGCTTCCATGAAAGCTGTCCTGTTACGTTCTAGGATTTAAAAATTTTAACTCTATAACAAAAGTATTTAATTTGGGAGTTTTCATTTTTGTTTATAAGAATTTAGTGAACCATAATCAACAACAAGATCTAAGAAAATACTACAGTTGAAATCGCATAGAACAGCTTTGTAGCAAAAAAGAATTTATTGCAATGATTGTAAATATACTAACCATTTAACTGATATTATATCGTCTCGGAACATACACGTCAAAATTAAAAAGAGTCCTTTTTTTGATTAATCCGTCTGGTGAGGCTTATTGCAAATATTAAATTATTTGCTTTCTACATTCGTAGTACTGACCATTTTATCAGTTAAATGTAGATAGTTTGGAAATAAGCTCTGAAAAGAGTATTTATGTCTTTTTAAGACATTAGAGGATTAAGACTGAATAGTAAAATTTATTTTGCTATTTTATCCTATTAAAAATTTACCTCTATGGATTTCTGACTTCTTTGGATTTCATTTCTATTAAAAAGAGTGTTAATATGGCACAATTGTTACGGGATTGATGATTTTCTAAATAAGGATGTGTGATTAAAGTTTTAATTTCCTCTGTGTTTAGACTGGAGTTCTATAAATATAAATTTTCTATGGATGATTTCAGAAAGGTTTTTCATGCACCCGTGAAATCGATCAGAAAATTACGCGTATAAGTAAGTCCTTTAAGGCACCCTGTAAATGACATCCACTTAATTTTGATGAAATATAAATTCGAACAATGCTATTTCAAAGGCTTTTGAAAAGTCATTACGTGGATAATAAGAATTTACCATTTTATCATTATATTTTAATATCGGGCTGATTTTGGACAATTTTCAAGACAGAAAGACTAAAAATATAATAAGCTTTGTGAACATAAAGAACATTCACACAAGACGCTTTGAGAGTTTTTGTATCAGGTGCATAAACATAACAAGGTCGATGTTATACAAAAATGGTCGATAAACATATGGGCAGCGAGAGAGGTGGACGTTGAAACTATCTTGAATTAAAAAATATGTGCGCACTTTTAAGCACAGGTTTTCTAGGCTCTCATTTTTATTAGGTATTGGCTATCAATTGTAGTTACATTCTTATCGATCTTTAAGCAAATTCCTTCCTCCTGTTTTCTTTATTCCAACTATTCTATCCCTTTGACACTAACTCAGTTATTTAATAATTTAACTTTAGTCTTAACACCACAGCCTAAACGTTATAAATGAATATTATCTCATTTCGCTATGGGACTAAAACGATAATCCCAAAAAAGGTAACGGTTTTTAATGAATAATTAATGTCAACTTGGCATTGAACTGTTTTCATAAAACTCTAATAGGTATTCAGTGTTTTGACGTATACAATAAAGAGGGTAAATTTTATTCTATTACCTTATTATCTATTTTACTCTTTCATTTTCACGGTACAAAATAGATAAAATGTATCAACCGCTAGTTGATATGCAAACAGTTTCTTAATTACTTATACGTAACGTTACTGTAATGCAATATAAATTTAAATTCTTTACATCTAAATACATTTTTCATGCCTAAAGCAGCAATAAATTACAAAACTGATTGATGCGTTTATGTGATAAAGTACCACCAAAAAAATCACTGTTGTGATGAGTTCATAGAGCAGCCACATATACTCGTAATTATTTCATTTGAATATTTAATGTTTAATTTAACAGCATCAAATATTTTCGTAATGAAGCAAATAATTTCTTTATTAATAATTAATCATTAACAAATTTAATATAACTGTTAAATAATTTATATGAAGCAACATTGCAAATGCGATTAATAAATAAATTCTTCAATGATTAAGAAACATATATGAAAAATATATATAGTTTCTTTGTAAAATGAATTTATTTTTATTAATTTTAGAATTTACTAAGAAAGTCACTGCGAGCCACCGTACACAAATGATAACTTTTTGTCAAAGAGTCTTTAACGCATTTCATTGAATACATTAATACTATATGTTCACCTTCATATTAGATAAACCTGTAGTAAATAGCTCTTCACGGGTAACTTTGATCAGATTTGATGACAGTAACATTTTAAAGATGTGGAGAAACCAGGACATTATGACAGAAATGACGACTTTGTTAAAAAGTGTTATTGAATGTTTTAAAAACCCTTTTCTCTTCTTAAATATGAATATGTTTTAATACACTTGATGGCTGATATATGTTTATTTAAAGTATATTTTGTTTTTCGAAGGCTTTGGGTACGTCAGCCGTTGAAATGTTCTCGTAAATCTGCAGTCATGTCAATGTGTGTATACAAATTTACCCCCTTTTATAAAAAAATTTCATACATACTATACTGGTTCACTATAAAAATCACTCGTTTATTTATAATTTGGTTTCTCTCTTCAGTCACGTTCCACTCTATTAAAATTACTTTGAGTACAATATTACGCTCATATTTTTCTCTGACCATATGTTGCCTAATATGTACCCTAGGAAACACAAAAAATATTCGACTACAAGCTTTACAGTATAAAAGCTTTCCCGGCTCCATCATATCGTATTGTGAGGATTTAAATCCATCACTTGGTAGCAGCGACTGCAGGAGGAGGATTAATGCGAGCCATTTTCACAATTGTTTTTCCGTACTGCATACAAAATAATATAAATGGTTAGTTAATAGAAGCTTGCTATATGCGACATTGACTTAAAGTGTAAACTGTAATCTTCATTACCGAGAATGCGTTATTTCTTTGTCATTAGTTGAAATTAAAACGCTTTAAATATACTTTTTCAATGTTAAGACGAACTGTGCATCTTAAATTACAACTGAACTTAATCAATCATGCTCACACGATAACGCAATAAACGATGAAATACTTGAAGTTATATTACCGCACGTAGCGCCAAAGCAAAGCAGAGATCTGTAATAAAACAACACTGTACTTATATATAAAAATCATTTAAATATTAATTGGTACACAATATTATAAAAATAACTAAGTATTGGCAAAATATTTTTGTTTTTATAATTTTGAAACTTGCGTGGTTATCGGTTTTTATTCCCGCCTCGTTAATGTTCAGTAACTATTGTTATTTAACATTAGACTTAGTAGATCTATAACTACATGTCGAAATATCTCGAGGCGGTTTCAAGTTAACACGGCAAACAGATGGATGGACAGACATGTTTTAATCACATGATTTTTGGAGTACGATACAAAATGTGTAGTCTTTACTTCAAAAGAAAACAACAAGATAATCGAAATATCAAACATTCAAAGACCAGTAGGAGAACTCCAAAATTTTTCTGTGAATTTTTTAACATTGAAACCAATTACTTTCAGATAATGTGCTATTTTAAATTGGATAAACTAATGTTAAAATGTTTTAATAAGTATATCAATAAATATGTTTTGCTGTACTGATCAAAATTTAAAATGAGAAATACCAAAATGTGCCCATTTGAAATTAAAGGAATGTTTTAAAATGATCTCATTTTAGAGCAATTTAAATCATATTCTAGGGATTCTAGGGAAATTCTACTGCCACCAATTATAACTGACTGTGTAATTTTAACAGAGCTGTCTGTGTGTCTGTGCAGTTTATAAATGACTTTATTTAGGCTTTACACAAGCATAATAACAAAAACCTATCCAATTTGATATACTCACATTGATGTTTCATCTCTAAACATACAATTATTAAGTTTATTGGATCTTCTTTAACGCATGATAAAAATTGGATTAAAAATTACAAAATTCAAAAAGATGTACATGTTCTTTCGCCATTATCTGGCTCTTCAGGGAGACAAAATCACGTCATATTCAAATTCTACCTTTATCTTGAAAACTTATACTTAAAATTGTATTCATTGACATTAATAAAACATTTTGTAACCATAACAAACAAATTTTTCATTTCTATAGGTAACTGATATGTGTTCTATATTTTCACATCCCTTTGCAATCTACTCTACTTTCTCTTTTGAGACTCATTGCTTATAAACAAACTTATTTAAGTTTTATACTGGTCCTATTATAACAAAATTATCTAATATATTTATTGATGTTTCACTTCTGAACATGCAAATATAAATTATGTTGAATTCAAAAAAAATCATTGAAAACATTTTAGAACGTTATTATTGTCGAAGAATGTGAAAACAAAATACTCTGCAGGACTATATGTCATACAGCATTGAATTAAATCACAAAATCCATAACATTCAAATAAAAAAATAAAACATTTAAATAAAAATTATTCATCTCCATAAAAAATTAATACAATCTGGTTTTAATTTGATTATGACATTATGACGCTAAAAATTCCCTATTTTTAATTTTATTCTGACATTGACGTTCAAAAAATAACATAATCTCTTAATGTCAAATTGACATTAATGAAAAAATCGATATAACCTAAATCCAATGTCAGTCTAACATTGACATTGATGTCAAAATTTATCAAAATAAACTAGTTACATTCAACCATGACATTGATATAAAAAAATTAATTAGTGATAAGAATATATCACTTTCTTTTAGGTAAGGCCTATTCGTTTCTATCTTTTTTACAATTCTCTTTCTTTGCTTGATATGCATTGTTTATAAATGACTTTATTTAGGCTTTACACAAGCATAATAACAAAAACCTATCCAATTTGATATACTCACATTGATGTTTCATCTCTAAACATACAATTATTAAGTTTATTGAATCTTCTTTAATGCATGATAAAAATTGGATTAAAAATTACTAAGTTCAAAACTTCTAAAAATAAAATATTGAAACATTTTTTTTTTAACTTACCACAAAATTCATTTATTATGGATACCAACCAAAAGCGATGTCCCCAAGAAGATGTACATGTTCTTTCGCCATTATCTGGCTCTTCAGGGAGACAAAATGTCTGTGTATTTAAACAAAATCCGAAAAACAAAAACGTGCGATTTAGTCCTTTTTTATTTTAGGTCAGGTACTTTCCTGATCACACTGATCATCTACATCCTTGAATTTTTTATTTATTTCAGAGCTTGTAACATGTATACCTAACTTGTTAGTTTTTCATGCCACGTCAATTAAGATAAATTTTGCAACTAGAAACTACCCAGTGAGCTTCAATCAGTCAAATTAATAAAGCATGGTTGAGTTATTAAGCAATTAATTATTGTGATTACTGTAAGAGTAGTTAAAGACACGCAAAAAAGGATTTATGTAATTGAAAAGCTTGGTTTACTTTTTATTTTCTCTCTTCAGTGTCTTCAGTTAAAGATAGAGCTATGAAGATAAATATCGTAAATGCCAAGAGAATTCGATGAGAACATAATTTGAAGGTCTCTATCCAAAATATCAAAAAAAAGACTTATCGAAGTAAATCTAGACACCCGATGTGAACCACCAAATAAGATCGCTCAGATTCGATCTGAAAGACCAAAATTTGGGTTCCACGATTGGGATTATCATTTGCTCAGTGATGAATTAAGAATTTCCTTATATTTCGATAGTATTCGGATGTGGCGAAGGCGCAAGGAAAGGAATCACGACGAAACAATGGTGGAACGTATTCATTTTGATGGACCTTCTCTTATGATGGGGTGGTATCGGGATAAATTTTATAACGAAACTCGTAGAAATATTGTCTAAGAGTTATTTGTGGCATCGTTTAATTTTCTTTTTTTCTTATTTGGGATTTATTATCACATTCTTGAGGTCCCAGAGAATCTAAAAACTATAATTATGGTTTTAAAAAAATAATCTTTACGCCTGTGGCTTTATGTCAAAGGAACAGTTAAAGGTCGTTTTTTTTTTCACAGATAAATAAAATACCAGATATTTTTTACATTTTCTGAGACATCAAAATATTCAATAATGTGATAATACATCAAAAATAAGTAAAAGAAAGAAAAGGCTCGTAATTTTAGATGGAACACTGGATTCGCAGACTCTATTTAGAAAACGTTTTAGAGCCTATTATTATTCTACCGATAGCCCAAAACCTTCATTCCAATTTTGTTCATATGGACGATTTCACCAGATCTCCACAGTAGGAATATGCATGGTCGATTTCTCAAACCAACGAAATAATAGGTTGACACTACCAGTTCTATCCACAGACTTAAATCTCTTAAAAGGCATGCCTAGATTCTGTGAAGTTTTGCAGTTGAGACGAGATCCAACTCACTATTAACAAGTGTTATAAGTGAGCTTTACAGTATTTGTGTTTCCAGTTTTTGTTATTTGCTTCTAAAATAAAATAGTCATGCTTTTCCAGTTATTTAATATAGACAAAAATCTCTCCATATACAAAAATATCACATTATAATATGTCATACTTGACTAGTTCTAGTTATTATAGAATAAAATACTGATTATGGTTCCCATCATATTAATCTCTCTTGCCGGAAAAATATGTCATCCATCCACATAGGGTATGTTATTCAATCAATTTGTATAATTAAAAAAATACCCGGATGGAGCAGACACCCGAATAGGAACCAAAGATCTTTTGCATCGCTAACTTTAGAATATAATATTTTGATAAATGTATTGCATTTGTATACATATATTTTTATCGCTGATAATAACATACAGTTATCTTCTAATATTTCTAAGTAACGCATTTTTAAAAGTAGTCGTGCGCAAGCGTCTGCAAAATTTTCGACTCTAGTACAAGAGTTATATCATTTGTAACGCGTCGCGACGCTTTACTGGAAGCACCTCTAGTGAATTTGCGAACTTGTTGAGCGCGTCGCTCTTGATTTACTCTCGGTGTGCATCGAATAATACAATTTATATTATATTAGAGTGACCTAATTAAATTATGAAACAATTGTTTCATTAGCCGGTTCAATTGTGTGTTAGTGGATAAATAAGAGGTATGTTTTATTCAACAGGGTAATACAGTTTCAACACAAGGAAAATTTGGCGGGCTTTTAGTAAACATTTAATTAATGAATATTTATTTAAACTCGTGTAAGTTGTGACATTTACTTAAATGTTTAATTTTTTTAAATTATTGTATCATGAATTACTGCGTAAATTTTGGCAGATTGTATTAATTAAAATAATTGACTTAAATTGTTATTTTATGTAACAATGTAGATAATTCATGAGAGTGGAGAATTAGGTAAATTTTTGGAAATAAAAGTCAAAATTTTTCATGATAACTTGTGTTGAAACTAATAATATTAAAAAGGAATTGTGAGAAATATATACTTTTTTTAAATCGGCATTAAAGTACCTCAAAATCGTCATTAAAGTGCTAGAAATAGTCATTAAAGTAATCCATTATTGTACGATTTTTGTAGTTGGCAGAGGTGACAGATAAATGGAAACATACATTTTTCATTGCCTGTGACAATAATTGTGTTGTAATAAAACATCTTTTTAAATTCAGAGTTGTATTATCACTATTAATTATAATAAAATTGCAAAATAATTAATTTAATGACCATTTCTAGCACTTCAATGACGATTTTGAGGTACTTTATGCCGATTAAAAAAAAAATAATAATTATGACATTTCTTAAGATGTCAATTAAAATTTTAAATAATTATGACATTTCTTAATGTCACTTAAAATTATTTAAAAATAGAGTTAGTTAATCCTAATTTCACAGTTTCTGGATTAAAGAAAAAAACTTAATATGCACCTCGGCATTAAAGTTCCTTTTTATCAGTCATGTGGTATATTTGCCTCGGCCCTACGGGCCTTGACAACTAAACACCACGTTCATGATAAAAAGTTGAACTTTAATACCTTGATACATAATGGCCGAGGCAAAGAAACCACATGAGTGATAAAAAGGAACTTTAATGCCGAGGTCCATATTATATCTATTTTCGCTACAAGTTGCGAAATAGTGGTGTTTTAGGCACGCGACGTGAGATTGTCAAACGAGGCCGTAGGGCGAGTTTGACAACACGTCGAGTGCCTAAAACACTATTTCGCGACATGTAGCGAACAAGATTTTTCGTAAAATCGTCATTATATTTATTTTAGTACAAGAAATAAATAATAAATTAAATCGTGTCGAAATAGCATATTGTGCAACAAGTGCAGACATTTATTACATTTTTTATTTTTGAAGAAACATGTGGTTGTAGAAAAAGTATCGTGTGCTACACGTGCAGAAATGCAAATTTATCACGAGTTTGAAGAAGTTGTGGCACGAGCGAAAGCGAGTGCCACAATTCAAACGTGTTTGAAGAAGTTGTGGCACGAGAGAAAGCGAGTGCCACAATTCAAACGAGTGAGAAATTTGCATTTCTGCACGTGTAGCACACGATACTTTTTCTACAAGCACACGTTTCTTCAAAAATAAAAAATTTAATAAATTTTTCCAATTAAATATTTATTGTAAATTAAGATCTATAACAGGTGTAACAAATAAGAACTAAAAGTTATATATTGTTTGATCTGGATTTCTATTTATAATTATAATTTATAGTTACATTGTTGCAATTTTGAAATAAAATACTTGGGGTGTCAGCTTTTGTAGCAACAGATGAACAATCGCACACGCTGTCTATGTTTTCTCTTATAATATTGTGAACTGTGCTTTTTAAAAAGCGTATCGAAAAGAATCTTTTCGACACGCTTTTTAAAATCGCGTAGAGAAGACAGTCTTTTCGATGTCAAAATGACAATCGAAAAGTCCCTATTACAAAACGAATTTACGAAAAATTTTTTTAAATCCAGAAACTGTGAAATTAAGATTAAGTATTAACTCTATTTTTTAAATAATTTTCAGTGTCATTAAGAAATGTCATTAATTATTATTTAACGTCAAATCGAAATAATTTTGTGTAAGAAAACCATTATTTTTAGCAAATTATAATTATAATATTTTAATACAATTCTGAATTTAAAAAACTGTATTTATCTGCCTTTTATTACAACACCATTAGATCACTTTAATGACGACTTTGAGGTACTTTAATGCCGATTTAAAAAAAATAACTATTATTTACAAAAACTTATCTGTCATTTATATATGGGAAATATTATACACAATATGAAAGTAATATGTCTGTGTTTAAAGCACAAATCAGTGTGAAATTGATGGAAATATATATATATTTTTTATATATAGAACATATTAACACGTACATACATGTCTTCTGTATTGACAGTTAAATATAAATGCACGAACAAACAACGTCTACAAATGACAAACACTTTTTCCAAAAACAAATTTTTACATTGTATTATTCTTTCAAAGAGAAACGCTCAGTTTTTTAAAATATCCAATTTATCAATAAAACTTATACATTCTCCAACTCTCCGATTCTTTGAAATATTCGGAATTGCGTCGGCTTCCAATTCTGCGTTGATGCTTGCTACAGGCAATTTTAAATTTCTATAAAATCACGTAGATAGAATAAGGTTACTTATATGTCACATTGATAAAGGACATCTGATACGTTTTTATTCATATAATAATATAGTCGTGCGATATACCTATTATTGCGTCATTTTAATGTGGCTAGTTTGTATTTCCTTATTCAATATTTGAGATCTTTTTCTCAAAACAACTAAAATCAAAAACAATTTAAATAAGTTAATAATAGAAACTTAACTAAAATTTCAATACTGTTAAACAAAAGATAAATAATATAAACGATCTAAAAATAAAAAATTTAAAAAATTCTGTATTTGACTTTAAAATTATAACAGCAAATTCTTACCATCTTCATGTGGTATATATACAATCAACCACAATTTTTTGTGCGTTATGTTTGATATAAATTTTAAAAATAATTAACCATTTTAATTTGGGAACTACTAATTTTCAAAACATAACTTCTGAAGTAAAGTGTCTTTTATCTTTATTGATTTTATAATTTGTTTTTAATTTTAAAAGATAAACAAGAAACAACTTTGTTAATATTTTCCATTTCATCCTTTTAACTTCCAGTAAAGCATCTTTTTGACAATTTAATAGCAGAAAATTGACACAAGTGAAAATGCTAGTAATATTTGAGTGATTAAATATTTTTCTAAAAGTTTACTTCTTATAAAGATATATAATATTATACAGGCTGTCCTATAAATAATGATTAATCCTAAAAATGGTAACAGGCCAGGCCATAACCTATCAGAATATCACAACATGACCTTATTGAAAACCCTACTGTTTTCGAGATTTGGGCGTTATTTTGAAATTTTGAAAATTTATACTCTAGGTAGTATTTTGCATGCCACTGCCACAAGGTAAGGATTTTTTCATTCTGTTTTTTGGTGAGTATTCTACAGATGTGCTATCAAAAGTGTTTAGGAATTTTTAAGATAACAACGACGGTATTCTTAAGAAATATAATATTATCCTAGAGTAGACATTTTAAAAATTTCAAAAGAGTGCCCATATCTCGAAAACCGTAGGGTTTTCAATAAGGTCAAATTGTGATATTCTGATAGGTTATGGTCTGGTCTATCACCAATTACAGGATTATCTATTATTTACGGGACACCCTGTATGTATAAACATATTTCTATTTCCGTTTTAAATCCTAATGATTTAACCCTTAACTCACCAACCTAGTTTAGCACCTATAACATACCAACGGGATCTCAAAAGGACCCCACCTAAAATTGGTAACTAAAGTGGTTAATTTCTCTCCAGTATAGTTTTAGTAATATCAATAATAAATTAAACTTCATAAAAAGCTTTCATTATCAGAATTTGTAATAATTATAAAATAAGAAATACTTACGGTCTAATACAAAATAGAAAATGTATTTTACATGTGCTCACAGCATTGAATTGATGTTATTTTGTTCTATGTTGGTCACAGGTGAACTTTTCACGTAAGAGCCATTTCGAGTTCACTTTTCTGTCATTTTTTCTTGAACGGAAATGGCATTTTGCGCGCTTGCAAGTTGATGTTGCTGCCGATTCTTGCTCATTCGTTGGAGTTTGAGGCACTTCTTAGTCCACATGCTTTTATAGCTTTTACGATGTAGAGCCTGTAGAGAATTTTGATTTGCTAACGTATTTTCTATATTTATCTCTTATCTTTCTTTCTGAGTGAGCAGCAGTGCAGCTACATCTAAAGTATGAAAATACATCTGCTACGGGAATATTCAGATATTATTTTGTCTCTATTGTCCACGCCTGATTTTGTGGAATTATAATTCTCGATCATCAGCTTCCTTGACTTACTTTTTGAAACTGTTTTGTCACCATGCCGAGTACATGTACGAGTTTACCCTTCTTAGGCATACAAGAGACCATAGAGATCCCTTCACTAAATAGAAATTTGGAAGCATAGTCGTCCCTGTCAGTTAGCGTCTTCATGTAATCAGGAGGATCAGGTTTATTTTTTCTAACAGAACTTAACAGTGCGTGAAAGGTAATTTGCTAATGGTATAGATGTAAAACAGTAATTTAAAGTGATACCTCTGCCGGTCCCATATAAAGATTCTACCATATCTTTTACCACACGCATATTATTGATCATTCTCAGCTTTCATGCCTGAAGATTTACCAGTGTAAACTTGCATATTATAAATATAAGAAGTTGTCACATCTACACAGGCTAAAATTTTTTGCTCCCTACCGTGCTAGTTTAGATTTTATATATTGTCGTATGAGGCATTTATTGCGAAACTTACTAATTGTTCGTCAATTATTGTAACTGTCTCATAGGAGGATAATGAATTTTTGCAATAATCAACATACATAACCAAAACGGTTCCTATTGCTGTCAGTTTGTCTGTCTTCTTTCTTTCTGCTCTTGTTAGCGTGTAGTCAAATATGATGAATTGCAATATTTGTACAAGCCTATTTCGTGGCATAGATGCAGTAAAGATTTATCTGTGAATAAGTTCATCAGATGTCCACATATCTTTGATCGATTCCCTACCACATCTCAATGCGTCTGCAGTTATTAGGATTCCAATAAAAGCGTCAAGTTCAGTAGATGGGTAAATTCTTTTTGCAAGTTTGGATGTTTAGTATTATAAACTCTATCTGCTTCCTCACTAGTGTAACGACAAATCAGATCTTCCATTTCTTCTGTGTCAAAAAAGCCTTATACCTATTCTGGAATATGAGTATGAGCTGTAGGCCCGCAATGTCCAGTAACGATATTTTCTTCGTCGTGTAAGTCTTGGTTCATCATTTTGCCAAACAAGGCCAGCTTTTGTCAAAATATTACCACCTGTACTGGATTCATCATCGTTTTCTTCTACTTCCGACTCTTCTCCAGAAAAAAATATCACTTATTTCATCATGTTCGCTAAAGTGATCTTCTTCTTCAGATAACGCAGGGCTATCAACATCATGCTCCAATTTTTCATCTTGCTTGGAACTATAACCTCCATAATCGCTAATGTCATCAGCAAATTCTACCGCAATGGCACTCAGATCTGTAGCAGCCAATGGTTTATTTTGATTACTGATAGCGAAGTTATCAAATATTCCAGAAGCGTGAAAATTTACGAGCTAAACAAGTGACTGCAAGTAAGTAACTGCCATGCCTGTTGCAGGTTAATTCCACTACAATAATCCCACTCGCCTAATCGTCGATATGTGGTTGCGCAAGCTAAAGTTCAGATTTGCAGAAAGAAAGCATTACCTCTTTTACTGTCGTAAATATTCAACCGGGGTCCTTTAGAGATCCCAAGTCACTTATCTCAAAATTACGTGAAGAAAAAAATTGTGTTTTCAAATTTAATTTGTATTGTTGTTTAAGGACATTAAAAAGGTCAAATAGTTTATAGGAAAAGTTAAAATAAAATTAGTTTTAGAGTAATACACAAAAAAGCATTACTGGTGGTATTAAGGGTTAAGTAAGTAAGTATAAAATATAGAAGTAATAAGAAAGAATGGTTCTTCTTATGAACAGATGTTAAGGAACATTGTAATAATATTCATATTGTATTTTTTAGTTTAATCTTAAATCAAAATGTAAAATAGAGTTTGAAATGTTACTCAGGCATTTAACTGTAAATTAATTGTTGTTTTCTATTCAAACTTAATTGTTTGTACTACCAAGATATCAAAGATACCAATATAAATAAATTATTAGTCATCAGATTGGTCTCGTAATTCAATATGCATCTCCTCATCAACTGCACTTGCCAATAACAGTTAATTCGTAACGTTTTCTCTTCTAGTCTCTAACGAAAATTCTCTAGAATTTCATAAATTCATTAATTTTAAATATAACTACATATTATATTAATATGTAATATAATATACTATACTGTATGTTCCATTTGAAATAAGAAAGTTGTACTCTACCCGGAAAATGACATTTTATTTCCAGTTTATCCAGTTGTCATACCAAAATAGTACAGTAGTAAACTTAAAATTATAGCATCTACGTCATAATTCGTTCTCTTTCACAGTTTTATGACATAACACGACAGCTTTTGTTCTGTGTCAACATTTATGTGTTGTGAAATAATTCGATGGTAGCATTTTTATTATAAGGCTTTCGTGAAGCTGATGATTTGTAGAGGAGTTCTCTTTTACGTTGAATGTTTCGATTTTTGGCGTTTTGATCATTTCGTTGAGATCTTCTACAGAAGAAAATAATGGTCTGAAACGTCTGCGAAAGGAGATTATGACAAGATAACCAAAATTCGTTATACGGGAGGTAAACTCCAAAGGAAAAATATAATTTTTCTTTTCGTTTCATAAACAACTGTTTACGAAGCCTTCAAAATTGAACATATAACTTTTTTATCGAAAACTTTTTTTTCAAATGGCGGCTCATAGTGTTTGAAAAATTATAATTTTCTTTCTGATTTCATTGATATCCATTTTATATCTATGCTAACTTTATTTCAATTTTATTTCATTCGTTTAACAGTATAATTTCCGCTTTGAAAATAATTTTTATTGAACCTTAACATACTACTTACCTTTGCACTACGAATTGACACATTATAAAACAAAAGAATGATGACATTTGTAAACAGTTAATTGTTGAAGATATATTGATTGTGATGGGGGTCATTTTGAACAATATTTGTAAAACTCAAATGCCGTTATCTTTAAGTACCTATTAGTACTTAGTGTTTTATTAATTGTGCGATTTGCACTATTTGTATACCTAATTAAAAAATAATATCGAATAATTAAATATGACTACCTTTCAGTTCTTTCTATTGTTTTTTAATAGGTATAAGTAGTGCAAAGGTGACTATGTTAAGCTCATAAAAGTTATTTTGAAAGTGAATTTTATACGAATGAAATAAAATTGAAAATAAATAAATAGCACAGATTGATATCAAATAGATATCAATGAAATCAGAAAAAAATTTATAATTTAACAAACATTAAGAGCCACCACCTTCCCATTTGAAAAAAAAGCTCTCGATAAAAAAGTTGATATGTTCAACTTTGGAGGCTTCGCAAACAGTTGTTAGTGAAACGAGAAGAAAAATTATATTTTTCCTTTGGAGTTTACCTCCCTCCCGTAGAACGAATTTTGGGATTCCAAAGAACTCGAGACGAATTTCTTAAAATGCTTGAAAATGCAAAAATTCGCGAAACTTACCATGGTATATTCAGAATGTTGCCCTGCACCCAAATATGTAAAAATATACAGGATGTGCCATCTGAAAATCGAAAGTTGAGGTAATTTCCGGATTAATCGGAATATGTATCATATTGTTTGTAATGTACAAAAATACATTTTTAGCGGTAGTTTATGCTCCCCAAATTTCAAATGGATAAGTTAAAAAATAAAGGAAATATAGGGTCTCAGTATCCTGTGGCACTCGGTATATTGCTGCTCTCAACCAAGACCCCAAAAAGTAGGTAAACTTTCTTAGGGCTTTGACTGTTATATCTCTTGCATCATTATTGCTCTCAATTGTGCAACATTGTTTTTCGTTGTTGTTCCTAGTATATATTTATTTATTTATTTATTTATTGAATAGATTTTTAATTGGGCTAATTTCTTCAAGTTTGTAAAAACCTCTTCAAGAAATTGTCACAATCACGACGTCATTTGTAAATTAACTGAATAGATGAATACATTATTTTAAATTTAAGATCGACGTCAGAGCATCTTGTCACTTTTTCTAGTATTGAAACCGTGACACGATAAGGCTTCCACTTGTCCTTAGAATGGCAGATTCTTCCGTTAGTTAGTTCTGCATTCCTACCTTGCATTTCACGGAACTAATTTTTTATCTAGCAAGTTTAATGAGTTTTCATGGGAACCCGAATTAATTTATAATTTCCAGATATTTTGTCCAATTTATATGATGATTACAGAGGACCTACAAAGATGTTAGTGAGTGTCCACAATATTTATGCAACTTAATTTTTTATCGAATTTTCTTATTTCGAAGATCTGTTCGGTTTATGATTCACCTTTCCGAAATTCAAAGTAATCTTCAATAAAATTTTGATTCTAAGGCTATTGCGGTGCTAACTGTAGAAGTGTTCCCGGGAAAGCTCCGGAGCTTTCACCGCGTTGATTATTTTTAATTCTTGGTTTTTCGACTATCTTGTCGTATTCCTCTTCTAAAGTGGCTTCAGATGAAGCTGACCTGGTGGCTGATACATCAAATTTCAAAATAACTAACTCGAGGTAGAAATGGTGATACCCACCTTATACAGGGTGTAACAAAAATGTGGGCTGCTACTTCGGGAACGTATTCTACTCATCAAAATAATGAAAAAAGTTTATATAAACAAATGTCCAAAAATGTTTTGTTTTCATGTTACAGTCATATTTGTATAGCAACTAAGGCAATTCATGACTGATTTATAATTTCAATAAAAATCAAGTATACTTCTATCAAACATAATAAAACATCTGATTGTCATAGTGATGGCGCTACTTGTTATTAATTTGGTGTTTAGTTTGTTCAGATTTCATTTTATTGTTAAAAATGGAATAAATATTACTCAAATTCAAAAATGGCAGACACTCATTTGAGGGTCTTTTTAAGACTAAAGTCGTGGCATAACGTAGGGTGGGCAGGGAGTTTCTAGACCTATCCTGCACGCTGGATAGGACGTGGGGGATCTGTGCCTGTCATGGAGCCCAGATTAAAATCCTTTGGATTTTATCTATGGGGCACCTAAAGCAAATTGTATACTCCCGGCCTACTGAGAACATCTTTGTCAGTATATTAAAGATGGTTTCAATCAAATACGCAGCACCCCAGGTATTTGTGAAAGGGTGCGCTACGAAGACGCACAGAGAGTTGTATTTTGACGGGGGGAGGTCACTAACAGTAGTTGCTATAAAATTTGTCTTGATTCATGTCTGTCTAATTGTTTTAGAAATAATTTAATATGTCAGAAAATAAAATAATGATCAATCATGAATTCCTAATTGCTACACGACTGACACTTTTGGACATTTATTTATATAAACTATTTTCTTTATTTTGATGAGAAGAATACGCTCCCGAAGTAGCGGCTCACATTTTTGTTACACCCTGTATAATGTAACATGTATAAATAAGTAGCAAACTAAGAAAATATTTTATCTATATTTTCAGGAAATCTAATTGGATATTATAATTCTGTTACCACAAGGGGTGACGATGAAAACAAAGTAAAAAGTTATAAATAGACTTGCGTTATAACACAATTTGAATTTTCATTTAAAAGATGAAAATATGAATTAAAAACATGAACACAGGAAGGCCTTAATCAATTTCTGTTGTAATTTAGAACATGGAAATTTACATAAGCAAATCTTAAATCTTATTATTCCGAACACTTAGCTGTGCAAAACAGCTTAGCAGTCGCAACTATCTTATGATCAAGATTGTGTTTCATTTAATCTTTTAATGTACATATTTTTAGGCCCGTATTTCTTTTTGCAATACAGAAAATAACAATATGGTGGTCATGGTGGTTTCTAATTATTGAATGAAATTGATTTAAGTTTCCAAACCAATGTTAGCCATGTTAGTAGCAAATATGTGTTTCCTTATAAACATAGCAATGAGTTTGTATTTAAAATGTAATTAGAAATAAAGATTTTTTTAATATAGCTTTATAATTATAATAGATAAAATTATTAACTCAATGACTCTATCGCTTAGCAATATTTCGTTTCACAAAGCACATGCCCATATGATTTAATTGTATACGAAGTAGGTACAGTGTCTTATTTTATTTAAAAAAGTAGTGATTGATTACATTTCTGGTTTAATTCATCAACAAAGCAAGGAATAAATCTAGGTTTTAATTTAAAGCTTCTCTACCGCTTGTGTTGAGCCTCAGGTGCTTCTAGAATCTACTAAAAAGAACAATTAATTCTTGCCGACCCTATATTTTAATATTATTTATGTTAGAGGTTTTAGGTACTATTTAAGTTAACGCTTTGCATTGCTTCATACCAAAATTAGACTTCAATGAACGAAATGAACTACAAGTGATATTAAACACTTAACCCTGCACATATTAAATAAATTGTTGTATAGGTTTTCCTTGAGTTCCGTTAAACGAATAACTTAATAGAAAACATACAATCTTCTTTCTTTTCATATTTGGGATTTATTACCTCATACATTATTTTGATAATCTAAAAAATATCTGGATTAAATAAAATAACCTTTACGTAATTTTTATACAGACACTAAATAAAGTATACCTCCTAGATTTACCGTTCTTATTTTTGGTCGAGAATGTTTGTCACTCAGGTAAGTGTGTGTATATGAAACTTATATTGTCAAATAAATTTGTCATATTGTCGGTTCCAACTTTCTATCGTGGTTCAAGCAGTTCTAAAATAGACTCCAAAAATATTGAAATATCTTAGAACCAACGAATGTAATAAAGTTTTCAATTTTTTAACTTATTTTATGTATCACTTAATTTTACCTACCTAAATGGATATGTGGCAATTTTATCATGAGAAATCGTTTGGTGTTCATGAAAGCGGTGGCAATGATTTCTCAGACGAATTTTTAAATAAAATAACTTCGTGAAAATCCATAACGTATCGTTTTCCTTTAAAACCCCATTGAAAATTTCGAATTAAAAAGAGCGATTGATCAGTTATTGTGCTTTCAAAAAATCAAAGTTGACTTATTTCAATCAGAGAGAAATGCCACTAAATTTGCATAGTACCTACATAATTAAAAACTGAAAAATGATAAACTATTCTTTTGAAGAAATGGTGGATATGCATTTTGTATACGGTAAAGCCAACGGAAATGCTTTAGCGCATAGGTGTTATGAAGAATCATTCAATGATGTCAGACATATTCCCTGTGATAAAACTACGTCAGTTTACATATCAGACTCGCGAAAGAGATACTTTCGAAAGAATTCAAGTGACTCTGGGAGACATCGCACCACTCCCACCGTAGAGGTATAGGAAAGGATCCTGGAATTAGTAGCAGCCAATTGAGGAACCAGCACCAGGAGAATTGCTATGCAAAAGGTCATTCCGAAAAGCTGTGTTTGGGAAGTTCTTTGTAAATAGTAGCTTTATCTTTACCACCTAGAGAGAATTAAGGTAAAAAACCATGAGGATTTTCAGCCCTGGATGGAATTTTGTCAATGGTTGAGGTGAAACTGGTACAGCGACAATTTTATAAGCAGAATACTTTTCACCGATGAAGCTGATTTCACTAGGAATAGAATATTCAATTTCCACAATTCCCATGCGCGGGCTGACGAAAACCCATCCCAAATTTTTGAATCGAGGCATCAAGATATATGTTCCATCAATGTTTGTGCCTTACTTGGTAAGAATTTGGTAGGAGTCCAAGAGTCCGGATTTTGGCTAAAAAACCAACAAAATTCTGCAGCAACCAAACCTACCACCCCCCTGTTTTCGAGGGTGCTGAAAATGAAAAAAATAGTGAATAAAGTTTGTAGCGACCACATCTCCCTCAAAATGGCCAGAAATTACCCCTATTCGCGTTTTCAAGGGAAAGGTGTAATACTAGTAAAACCCGTGAATGGAGGAAATTAACTGAGAAAATCATTAGGGTTTGATAAAATTGATAAAAAGGGAAGGATAACGGCAGGAGGTATTAAGCTACCCCTTGGGATTGTTACAACCCTTCCGGAGGGTTGAAAAATGAATAACTCCATACCCCCGTTTTTGGGGATGTTGAACAAGAAAGAAATAGCTTCATCAACGTCTGACCCTTCCTACTCCCTCAAACGGGCAAAAATCACCCTCTGCAGCTTTTGCTAGTAAGCATTCTCGGCAGTGCGGAGTTGGAGGGGATTAGCTGGGAACATAATTGGGATTGGTTGACAAAGTGAAGGATAATGACAGGGAAAGGCCAGTCACTACTCCTGGGAGTTGTTATAACCTTTCAGGAGGGTTGAAAATTGATTTTTCTGTTCTTTTAATTTTTAATCTTTATACTCCCTTTTTTTGTAGATGCACGCCAACTTCAATTTTTTAAAGGCACAATTGATCAATAATTGCTCTTTTTACATCGAGCTTTTCAATGTGTTAAAGAAAAACTATAAGTTCTACGGATTTTTGCCAAGAGTAGGTACATTTTCTTTAAAAATTCGTCTGAAACATCAATGCCCCCCGCCTTTATAAAATTACCACATGTACGACATTTAATTCCTTTAGTAGTAGCAGCAATCAAGAAAAATCAAATTTTTAAACCACCTTCAGAGGGTCGTAGCTTCGTTGGGAAGCATTTTCGGATCCAAGTTCATATGAACTTTCCTTTATATTTTTACAAGCTTTTATTTAACTTGCTATGTATGTTTGTTTGTTTAGGTCAAATCTTGCGACTGAATTTTAAAATAGTTATCCCCAACCGATTGAGCTGAAATTTTGCATACACATTTAGTTTGGACGGCAATGCATGTTTAGCTAAGTGACGTCATTCTAAATCCAATATGGCGGACGCCCCAAGCTGGCGAACTAGTTATATTTTATGCACCCCCATAATATGGGTATCAATTAAAAGGGTTTGCTGAGAAAAATACAAAAAATAAAATGACGTCATACTAAATTCAATATGGCGGACGCCCCAAGATGGCGGACTAGTTATTTTTTATGTACCCCCATGGTATGGGTATCAATTAAAAGGGTTTGCTGAGAAGAATACAAAAAATAAAATGACGTCATACTAAATTCAATATGGCGGACGCCCCAAGATGGCGGACTAGTTATTTTTTATGTACCCCCATGATATGGGTATCAATTAAAAGGGTTTGCTGAGAAGAATACGAAAATTAAAATGACATCACACTAAATTCAATATGGCGGACGCCCCAAGATGGCGGACAAAATTTTCTTATCTACCATCATAATATGGGTATCAAATGAAAGGGTTTGCTGAGAAGAATACGAAAAGAACTAAAAAATAAAAAATAATTTAATAATAAAAAAACATTTTTAAAAACAAGCTTTTATTTAAATGCTCTAAAAAGAAGAAAATAAACTTTAAATTAAATCAAACCCATCAATTTGTTACATTATACAATTTATATGATATAAAAGCTTGTCGCGAGATTTGCCTGTGTATATAATAAACAAGAATACAATATTAAATTCTCGCGACAAGCTTTTATTTCATATAAATTGTATAATGTAATAAATTGATGGGATGGGTTGATTTAAAGTTTATTTTCTTCTTTTTAGAGCATTTAAATAAAAGCTTGTTTTTAAAAATGTTTTTTAATTATTAATTTTTTTATTTAGAATCACCCACCAAAATATTCGGACGTTATTTCCGCACACCCTGTATAGACTGACTACAGATATCTACATATAGGACAAAGGACAAAGACATAATAATTTTTTTTAATAATATTTATATTTTCTTTCTGTTCTTATTTGGGATTTACGGCCACACTTCTGAACATTAATCTGATAATCTGAAAAATATCTGGATTATTTAAAAAAATAACCTTTACGCCTGTGACTTTACGTCAAAGGAACAGTTAAAGGTTGGTTTTTTGACATAAATTATAATTAAAATAAAATAAAAACAATTATGTTTTGCAGACGTTTCGGAAACTTAGTCTGTTTCCTTTCTCAATGCTAAATAGTCTTTCTCTTGTGTAATATTTATATTACCTAATAGACAACGATGACAGTGAATAAAGGTTCTTTTCGGATCTCAGTTTTTTAGTGTTGAACATTTTAAATAAAAATTCGCAAATTGGAAACCTGGTAATCTTAGAATTTGGCGTTGCCTTTTAACTTTTCGCTATTTTGCAAATAACTTTTAATAATTTTGGCGAAATCATTTTTACCAATTAAATTTCAGAATGCGAATAAAGTTATAAGTAATGGAAATTAAAGGAAAACTTTTCAAAAGAATTACTTTTAAGTTGATTATACAAAATTTCCTTGGTTAAAAAATGAAACTTCTGTTTAATTAATCTCATTAGGTTTGATCTGTTTAAATTAAAGTTGTTTGAGGATGGGAAAGCAGCAGTGAAGTTCATCACAGCTTCAAATATTAAAATGAAGAGCCATTAGTAGAAATTCTTCTTAAAGAATATGATACAAAGACTTGGGGCGTACTTATCTCTCTGACTGAAAGATAAATGTAGGGGTTTATTTAAAAACGGGTATCAATTAAAAGGGTTTGCTGAGAAGAATACGAAAATTAAAATGACATCACACTAAATTCAATATGGCGGACGCCCCAAGATGGCGGACAAAATTTTCTTATCTACCATCATAATATGGGTATCAAATGAAAGGGTTTGCTGAGAAGAATACGAAAAGAACTAAAAAATAAAAAATAATTTAATAATAAAAAAACATTTTTAAAAACAAGCTTTTATTTAAATGCTCTAAAAAGAAGAAAATAAACTTTAAATTAAATCAAACCCATCAATTTGTTACATTATACAATTTATATGATATAAAAGCTTGTCGCGAGATTTGCCTGTGTATATAATAAACAAGAATACAATATTAAATTCTCGCGACAAGCTTTTATTTCATATAAATTGTATAATGTAATAAATTGATGGGATGGGTTGATTTAAAGTTTATTTTCTTCTTTTTAGAGCATTTAAATAAAAGCTTGTTTTTAAAAATGTTTTTTAATTATTAATTTTTTTATTTAGAATCACCCACCAAAATATTCGGACGTTATTTCCGCACACCCTGTATAGACTGACTACAGATATCTACATATAGGACAAAGGACAAAGACATAATAATTTTTTTTAATAATATTTATATTTTCTTTCTGTTCTTATTTGGGATTTACGGCCACACTTCTGAACATTAATCTGATAATCTGAAAAATATCTGGATTATTTAAAAAAATAACCTTTACGCCTGTGACTTTACGTCAAAGGAACAGTTAAAGGTTGGTTTTTTGACATAAATTATAATTAAAATAAAATAAAAACAATTATGTTTTGCAGACGTTTCGGAAACTTAGTCTGTTTCCTTTCTCAATGCTAAATAGTCTTTCTCTTGTGTAATATTTATATTACCTAATAGACAACGATGACAGTGAATAAAGGTTCTTTTCGGATCTCAGTTTTTTAGTGTTGAACATTTTAAATAAAAATTCGCAAATTGGAAACCTGGTAATCTTAGAATTTGGCGTTGCCTTTTAACTTTTCGCTATTTTGCAAATAACTTTTAATAATTTTGGCGAAATCATTTTTACCAATTAAATTTCAGAATGCGAATAAAGTTATAAGTAATGGAAATTAAAGGAAAACTTTTCAAAAGAATTACTTTTAAGTTGATTATACAAAATTTCCTTGGTTAAAAAATGAAACTTCTGTTTAATTAATCTCATTAGGTTTGATCTGTTTAAATTAAAGTTGTTTGAGGATGGGAAAGCAGCAGTGAAGTTCATCACAGCTTCAAATATTAAAATGAAGAGCCATTAGTAGAAATTCTTCTTAAAGAATATGATACAAAGACTTGGGGCGTACTTATCTCTCTGACTGAAAGATAAATGTAGGGGTTTATTTAAAAACGCACTCGGCATTTTTGTCGCTCTCAAATTTTCTCCAGTTATTTAATTTGATGGTTGATTATTTCAATGAACTGGCCATTTTACGAAATAGACCGGGTAGAAATACTAGCTGACCATTTTGATTCTTGGCATTATTTTCAAAATAGAATAAAAATGCTCTTGTACCGGTTTTCCATGGAATATTATAAACATAAAAACAGAGAAACGATTAAACACCAAAGAAGAATCGTAGGAGACTAAAATTTTATAATTTAGTATCGTGTATTTAACTAATTAATAAATTAAAAACTTATGTATTCATCTTTACTTCTCTCTCAATAATTTTTGACCAAGAAAGATCTCTTTCAATAAGACTGAGATTAATTATTGGGAGTTTGAGAGAATTAAAGGAGAATTGGCAATCAACAAATACGATAGCATTATACTCATGAGTTCTGTTGCCCTAAATCAAGTACAAGTATGTTCTAGAAATAAAAATGTCTCGCCGTAAAAACTTTCCAGTTTTTGCTCCTTCACAGGCAAGAAATAATAGGGGGCCAGTTACCCATATAAATCTAAATGTCTGGCGAGTTATAAACGCTTTTATCCAAGTGAGTAGTTGTTGGGTATATCGAAATGGTAGAGCCAATATTATTAAATGCGATACTTTCCAAAGAGCAATAAAAAAAACCGTGGATGGAGAAAGCGACTAAAAAGATAATTCAAGTCATTTTATATATACGATCCTAGTAATATCGCCAGACTGAAGTAGGTATAAATTAGAAAAAAAATTACTTTGTGACATAATAGGATTTATGTGAATAATGTATAACACTTCTGATTACTTTTCGGTAAAATATACATTTATTAATGTCGTTGAGGTGACCTGCACATATCATTGTAAATACCCGTCAGTCGAACGACTTTCGGTGGCATATATTGTCTCGTTGGCGTTGATAAATGTTGGCTCTTTTGTCTAGACATGGCTTATGATGTTTAGGAGAATCGTATCTATCAACAAATAATATGCAAGTAACATATTCAAATACATGTTGCTCTAAAATTAGACCGAGTATAGTAGGTATTATTGTATTGGCATCGAGTTGTTTAATTGAGATAATGAAGAAACACGCTCAGAGGTAACAATCATGAAATTGCTTATTTTAATAAAATATGAGGGGTATATCTCGTACGTTGATATTCTATGAAATAATTAAAGTATCAGAAAGAAGATGAATGCTAGTTGGACATTTTAATGGAAAACGACCTGCAGGACAGAACTTTATCGCATGTTGCGTAGTTCGAATATCATGTGTCCAGAATTTTGGGTATTACCCTATATTAAATTAAAATCCCTATGTAATTTTTTTCAGTCATAATAATTATGGATTATTCTTTCCAACATAATTTTACTATATAGGGAAGAAAATTCGTCTCCATGATCTTTTAAATTGAAATTATGATGATGAAATTTGCATCGCATTATATTTAATGATTAATCTTTGGTTAATCGAAAAAAGGGTTTAGATAATGGTATTATGAAGTTTGTCAAGATAAGGATCCCTTAATTGACCAGAATATTTTTAGTTAAATAAACCAAAAGTTATAATTAGTTTTACGGTTCAAGGAATACTGAAGTAGCAATGCCAAAGAGTTTAAAAGTTTGCAATATTTGTTACCGTTGGGTAGCAGAAGTCTGTTACGTAAATATTTTTTATACCGCCCAAATGACAGAGATAGTATAAATCGAAAGAAGAAATCGCCGCTTTACCTGAATAAATAAATAATAAAAACTGTCTTTTCATCACTTAAATACACTGCGGCTTTGATTAAATGTTTAGATTTGTTTTTTTTTTCAATATAATTAAAATATTCTTATACCACTAGCAGAATATAAATCTTTAGAAGCAATTTAATTAATATGTAAATAACCATTATTGTGACAAGCATTCATACAGGTTTCTTAAAAAATCTGGAAACGGCCGATTTTCTCGAAAACTATAAAATGGTTCGTATAAAAGTTTCCCAGTTTTTAAAAATCTACTAGATGATAATATCAAATTTTCAGTAGGTGTTTAGTGTCAAGGTCATTTGAAGGGTATCTTGTGGTTTTTAAACGTTTGATGTATTTTTTCCTCCAGCATCTGAAAAATCTTCAAATTCTATGTACACTCCCCGGCACAAAATTCCGCCACCCTAAAATTTTAGGGTGGCGGAATTTTGTGCCGGGGAGTGTATAAATTATTTGAACATTAATCTCTGAAGAGGATTGCTCAATTAAGTTACTTTTCTACCTTCGTCAACGTATGCATTGCAAATTAGAGAGAACTTGAAGTCTTTAAATACTGTAAAAGTGACAAAGCCACAAGGTTCTATTCTGTGTTTATGATAAACACTAACCACGCATTAACTGACAGTTAATCTTCATCATTCCATTAAAACTAAAGTTGATTTTTAAATAACCTTGAAACTTGACATATCGAAAATTTTAAAGTGTTACCTAGTAGATTTTCAAAATATGGGAAACTTTTATACGAACCATTTTTTTTCTGTAACGTATAGTTTTCGAAAAAATCGACCATTTTCATGCTTTTAGAGAACCCTGTATAGAACAGATATATCAGCGTACCTTTAAAACACCTTTTCCATTAAAATTTTGTCCGATAAAATAAATGCAAAAACATTGTCCTGATAAGATGTACAATAGTAAAATTTATTGTTCCTAATATTAAAACCTGATATAAACCGCGATGTAATATTATCTTTTCATTTTAGAACAATTATTAGTTGAATTATCTACCAATTATCATTTAATCATAGCTGTTTTATGTCTATATGCATAAAAAACAAAAGTCAAGATTCTTCTTGCTTCAAATTGCGTCCAAACATCAAACTCATGTTCTAAAGTTCATATTTAATGTAACAAGTTTCTATGAAATTACTTCAAACATTTGTTGCTAATAGTTATAATGGCATATTTATCAAATTTAAGGCCCTATATCTATCTTAGAACATACTGGATCAAATCCGATAGATGTAATAAATAGAAGGTTACTGTAAGTTACTGAATCACCTCCCATCGAGTGCTAACGATGGGGAAATTTATTTGAGGTCAGGCTAGCCAAACTGTTTCATTACATAATTGATTAGTCTACAGATGGGTTTAAAGTATTTACCGTTTTTATAATTTATCTTGTTATATTTTAGTTAGTAAAAAGATTTCGTAAATTGTAGGTATACCGGGTGGCCACGAGTTAATGTACGCCCCCAATTTTTTGGTTGATTTTGAATTTAAAAATTTCGTTTTTGGTATACGTGAATAAGACAAAAATGGGCTATTTTTAGACTAACAGGAACGAAAATATCACTTCCGGTTCAACCGGAAGTGATATGGGACCGTACTATTTTTTTTTTATTATTCGGACATAATGATTCATAAGCTTTAATTTTTTCGCCAATAATAATTTCTTAACGAGATCCTTTGTAATAATAAAAGTGTATTCAAAAGGTAAGCACAAATTTAACAAGAAATAATTTGAATGAACCTTTTAAAAACACTTTTATTATTACAAAGGATCTCGTTAAGAAATTATTATTGGAGAAAAAATTAAAGCTTATGAATCATTATGTCCGAATAATAAAAAAAAAATAATACTTTTAAAAACACTTTTATTATTACAAAGGATCTCGTTAAGAAATTATTATTGGCGAAAAAATTAAAGCTTATGAATCATTATGTCCGAATAATAAAAAAAAATAATACGGTGCCATTTAAAAATTTTCCATAGGACCCCTACGGAAATGAAAATGAAAATTAAATTCCGTTTTTTGAGAAAAACCTAAAAATAGTCGTATCTATCAGTAATTTAAATAACTATTTTATTGTTTACAGACAAGCTTGCTACCTTGCTAATAATTTCCATAGTCTACTTAGTAATTTTCTTACATCGCATTCATCTGACGCGGCCATTTTGTACAAAATAAAAAATCGTTCGTATCTCACTTATTTTTTGGAATTTTTTAAATTTGAAAAAACTGCTGCAATTAGAATTTCATGTTTTATAAAACACCATAAACAAAACATGGTCATTCCATTTAAGAAAAAAAAGTTGATGTCACTTCCGGTTCAACCGGATGTGATATTTTAGTTCCTGTTAGTCTAAAAATAGCCCACTTTTGTCTTATTCACGTATACCAAAAACGAAATTTTTAAATTCAAAAACAACCAAAAAATTGGGGACGTACATTGACTCGTGGCCACCCGGTATACAGACAACGCAAAACTTGTTCGATCATAGGAAATACCAGACGAATTTACAATTCCGTCAATCGTATGTAATTTGCGTAAAAAAATATTTGCACTTGCTCTTAGACTTCATGAATTGTTTTATTTCAGTTATTAGGTATTGTTAAGGACGCGATAATTACGTAATGTTATTATTGTATTGTTATTATTGTGATTTGTTCTTTAAATTAATTTTTAAGCAACGTCTAGTCTAGAGTTTTACGCATGAAGGGCTCTTGTGAACTAAGCGCATGTGACTAACGCATATATTTCTTTTGACGCGGTCTAGAACTGAATGAACAATGAACAATGAACATACGATTACATCAAGACGTTAGAGCGTCAAATTCATACGCATTTACTATACTATCTGTTGGGAATTGTAAATTCCCCTGGTATTTCCTATGGTCGAACAAGTTTTGCGTTGTCTGTATGTACAGTAAAGACCGAGGAGGTTCGAACATGGGTTTTAGCTTGCGCGATTTACTTGTGCCAGTTGTAGGCAAGCGGACACAGTGCCCGGGAATCGTGGATCTCCGCGCTGTAGCCGATGGCTCTCGCGTCTACTATTCCTTGCTTGTATTCTTTTATTTTATAATAATTTTTATTAGACCTCCTGCAACACTCGAGGTGCAGCGACAATTAATTTTATGTTGTAGAATCACATTTTTTATAAATGACTTTATTTAGGCTTTATACAAGCATAATAACAAAAAACATAAACATATCCAATTTGATTATTCACATTGATGTTTCATCTCTAAACATACAATTATTAAGTTTATTGGATCTTCTTTAATGCATGATAAAAATGTGAGTATATCAAATTGGATATGTTTTTGTTATTATGCTTGTATAAAGCCTAAATAAAGTCATTTATAAACAATGCATATCAAACAAAGAAAGAGAATTGTAAAAAATCACATTCTTGTTGCGAAAAAACAAACAATGGAAATATTTAAATGTGTTTTGAGATTTTTTAAAATTACAATAATTAATCCTATGATTTATTGAAGTTAGAAAAATTTTGAAACGTTGGTCCAGAATACGTAAATCAAATTTCTTTCAGACATGAGTTCTACGTCGGTTAATGAGATACTATTGATACTAACAACAGTCTGCTGACGTGCTGACTGCTGAGGCTGAGCAGTGAGTGGCCACACTACTGGTCACAACGCACTGCCACGCCCTTCTAATGTACAAATTTCGAACTGAGGCGAGTTGTCGGCCACTACTATATTCGTCCCAATCCCTGTCGTATTCGAAGCATCCTGGACTTATCTGTATGTAATTTTCCAGTCATTTGAACTGATTGCTGGTTTCACTGGTGCTCGACGTAATTAATTTTTATAAACTCATTGACACGTTGCGTTGTCTCGTTTCACAATAATATACAATAGATACAGAATGCTTAATTTTTCAGTACCTATTATCGTTTTGATGTGGTACTTCAAAAAGATAATGAAACATAATGAATATTGAAAAAAGAGGTTAATATAAATGAAACGTACTTATACTAAGTACTTCTTTAAAAAAAATGACCATCAAAATATTAATTTAGATGAGGTAAATGTCTAGCTTTTTAAAAGGAAACTAATATAAAACAGAAAATCGAGCTACATTAAAAAACATTTTTTTTAAACATTTCTTAAAAAAGTCGTACTTAAAGTAACAAATATCTTTTTTGGCAAAGAATTTCATGTACGACTGCAAGAATTACAATTCCCACCCCTTTCATATAATCATGCGTACAATCATACAAAGTGCGCACGCCTTGCTTTTCTTGCAGTCGTACTTAGGTACCTACTACTTACAAGACAAAATTAAATTAATAGTAAATAATAATTTACAATTATATACTTATAAATAGATAGTAGTACAAAATCAAAATCGAAATCGAAATTGAAATCGAAATCGAAATCGAAATTGAAATCGAAATCGAAATCGAAATCGAAATCGAAATCAAATCAAAATTAAACTCTAAATCAAAATTAAAATTAACTAATTTAAATCAAATAAAATAAAATTAAATTTCGCAAAATTAAATTAAATTAATATGTTCTATGGCAGTCTTAGTTAATTCATTTAAACATTGTAATTTATGTCAGAGGATGTACTACCTCTATTTATGATATTGCACATAGTATATAGGTATAGGTGAGCGTAGTAATATATTCGTTCTAGCCACAGGTAGGTGAAAAGTAATTAGATTGCCTTGAAGAAAGTCTCGGGATTCGAAATAAAAGTGCATTAACTGGGCAACTGCAATCAATTTTATTGTGAATAAGCTTGTAGATAATTCTAAAAGCAAATAATACTCTCCCTAAATGCAGATATTAAATATGATGAGCATTCAACAATAAGTCTTGAGGGTAGCCTCTTTCAGGATAAATTCCCGAGATTCTGTACTGCAAAAATTAAAAAAAATTTCTCTGAACATTTTCAACTGAATTAATATGGATATTATAAAATGGACACCATATCAAGTAGCCGTGCTCTAACTTTGACCTTACATATGAAAAATAGTGCTTTTAACGCCATACAATCGTGAAAATTGCGACAGTTTCGGATTATAAAGCCTAACATTCTTAACGCGGATAATATAGATTTATTTATATGCTCAATAAAAGAAAGTTCTGAATCGAACTTTATACCAAGGTCCTTCATGTTTTCACAACGGCTTAAGTTAGTAGATTTTATGAGATAAATTATTCAATGTGTTGCCGTTTTAATGTAAAAGTTAAACCTTAAAATTTTTGGATGTTCAATTGAAGATTATTAACGTCACACCAAACTTCAATCTTTTCCAACTGACTCTGAATAAATAAACAGTCCTCTACGCTTAGAACAGCATGGTAAATTTTAAGGTCATCGGCAAATAAAATTTTATCATAATCGATAATTTCAAATAAATCATTGATAAAGAGTAGACACAATAAGGGGCCAAGGTTTGACCCTTGGGGCACTTCAGAAGTAGCCGTGAATAGCTTGGACTTAAACCCATTGTAAGAAACATATTGAATCCTATTAAACAAATAAGAAGCAATTAGTGAAATCAAAGAATCATCAAATCCAAAGTTTTTTAATTTAACTACAATTAATTATTCTATGATCTATGCGGTCAAGAGCTTTGGCAAAGTCCATGTAGATGACATCAATCTATCCTTGATTATCAAGTACAAAAGCGACATGTTGAGAAAATACTGCTAAATTACTAATAGTGGAACGGTTTTCCATAAAGCCAAATGTAATTATTTATAGAGTGATATTTCTAAAAGTTTCGCAAAATTGCAAAGAATAGATATAGGCCTATAATTAGTTATTTGAGAAGAGTTACTAGATTTAAGTACTGGACATACCCTTGCAATTTTCCACACGTCAGGGAAAACAGATGTTTTAAGAATTAAATTGAAAATGAAGGAGTTATGAAAACATACCTGCAATCTTTAACCAGAAGACTCGGGATCTGATCATGATCTGATGTCATTTTATTTTTTAAATCTATTAGGTTAATTCAATATATCGCTTTTAGTAGATTCTTTGAAGTAGTTAAAATAATTAGATTCAGCGTCTAGACTAGTGGAAGATGAATACACACTACCAAAATAATCACTAAATTCAACATAGATAAAAATTGACTGAAAAAACAGGCATTCGTTTGACACCCTGTATAAAGATGTTTTTGCAACTTTATCTTAGAGTTATATATGTAAGATGAAAGCCAATTAAATTTCCCTTGAAACGCTAAAAACCCGGCACAAATCCGTACATTTTTGACAGTTTTACAGCGTGGTCAATTTTAAGGTGTCCCGAAGCAAATTTTGACGAGTATAGATGCTTTTTACATTATGAGTGAATAGTGTAACCTTCCTTCGTTATAGCGGAAGTTCGGAGAAGGTTACTGTGACGCCTGAGGGGCGGCGGTGCTTTTTTAGGACGGTGTCTCGGGCGCCACTTTCTGTTTAGAATGCAGAAAGACCACTTTACTCTATTAGCAGGATAATAGAGGCTTCAGGTAACTGCAGTGAAGACACGGTTAAGCCAGGGGTCTAATTAACCTATAAAGAAAACTCAGAATTTCGGATTAAAAACAGAACAAGCTTTATTCAAGATTTAATACAATACAATATATTACGGAAAATAAAGCACAAATATAAACACAAGCAAAACTTAAAGCAGGCAGGCTAGGCAAAACTAAAAGCGGCAAACTACGGTTAAAAGCGGAAAAAGCAAGTAAAAAATACAGTGGAAGCGAGAACGCATATCTACGGTAAAGCGGTTAAACGGAAAGCGTGCGGCAGGTAAAAAGCTCTATCTACAAACTGGTTACTAGCAAAAGCTCGGTTAGCAATCTATATTTGATCAGGCAGGACAATAGAATTTACAGGCAAAACATATACGTTCGAATGGCGTTCGACAGATTATTTTTAAGACAAATTTAATTCGGAAAAATAAAAATAACTACAAAACGGATAAAACTTGACTGGCTACTCAAGGTGGTAAACGCGTATTCATAAAACTACTAAAATATTCTAATTAAAGCGGCGACGCCCTGATGACGGTGCCAATAGACGATTCCACGTAAATCGGCAGGCCACCAAAACGTCGTTTAGTTGCACGCAGAACTTAGTAATCCGCCTTACTACTTAACCCAGACAAGTGTCGACGTCGTCCGGATAATTACTGCCAGTAAGCGATTCCACGTAAACCGGCAGGTTATCAAGACGTATCACGCGAGAGCACAAGTTGCTCTTGGGCCGGACAAACTACCTCGTGACGTTGTACTGACTTAGGGTTAAATCAGCAAAATGTACAACGCGAAAAATTTCCTTACTCTTTTGTTGACGTCAGAGCTCTCTCTTGCAGGTACTTCGGTGCGGACTTCGGTTCGGTCTGGACTGGATGGAGCGTCAGCTCAACTGAACGTTAAACGACCGGTGTGTTAGTTTTGTAGCCGGTTTATGACGCGTATCCCTACCTATTGTCAAGAGTCAGGGTGGTTTAATTAATTATTTATTATTCTTTTCCAAATTATTGATGAATTAAATATTAATATAAATCTAATATAAACCTAAATTTATTATTTCTATAATTTTAAAATATATTATTTCAAATTCTAAATTTATTGCTAAGTAATACTTATTGGTTCAATAACTTGATGACAGGATATTTAGTTCAATAACTTTTAAATATATTAGGAAATAAAAAACACTCTTACTCTGCATTATTTTATTAATTATAATTATAGAATGTTATTGCAATAAGCACCGAGTTGATCGAGTCAATTAAAATTGCATTACTGCAGTATTTGCATAGACTGCAGAATTTTCGGAAAATCGGCGGCTAGGCAAAAACTGAGGGCATTCTGGTTCTGGGGTTGGTGGTGAACAGTTGTAGTGCAGTGCTTAAGACATATCTCCCGAAAGATGCTAAAAGCAGCCCTAGTGTAAGTATGTAGTAATTAATGTTAACCTTTTCAATTGTGCCTTTTAAATTAAATCAATAAATATGTATTTTATTTTTTAACTCAAGTGTTTTGATACCATCTGCTACACCCCCAACGTGCGTGTACGACCTGGTGGAGGCCGTATACGTAACATATGGTGGAGGCGCCGGTTTTTGATATGATGAGTCTGCGTAATAAGTGGTCATTTTCGTTAGATAAATTTTTTTTATGCTTAAATTAAAGGTTGTAGCAGACAGGTGGTAAAATATAAGTTCACGAACACATTTTATTTGATCAAAATTATATTTTATTCTTGGTATGAATCTTTGTTTAAAAAGTAGTGTTTGTATGGGGTTTTGGTATTTTTTTATGTGAATGAATAAAGACTGTTATATTGCTTCGGTACATATAATAGGACAAGCAAATTCTCAAAATAGAGTCCGTGGAGATAAAAGCCCCAAGGAATCTATTGAAAATTATACCATTGCCCAGATGGATTGTTGTGTGGATTTTTTTTTAAATTTTAGTTCAAAAGGCAACTTAGTTTTATGAAAATGATTTTTTTTGTTTTTCTCACTTTTACTTTTCTCAAGGTACAATATAGAATCTAATATGATTAAAGTTTGTTGGCATTACATAAAACTAAGAAACAATTGAAAAGACATTTGTTAGTCGATAGTTTTATTTTAAGATTTTTAGAGCGTTAATGTTTATTAGGGGGAGTCGGAGTGGCAGCCAGCAGAATTCTGATTTTTTTTTTTTATTAATAATTTTTCTTCCAGGGCAAGTTTACATGTGTTACTAATCTATATTTATTAAATTTTCATCTATAAGCTAATTTCGGGTGTGTACATATATATCCATTAGTCCATATATTAGTAGTAATTGGTTGTTTATTAAATTTGAACCCCATGAACGATGCAGAGGAGAAGAAAGTTGTAACTAGGTCAAAGTTAAAACTAGTTTTAAAGGAAAAGGAACCACCTCAATATTTCGCACCACCTCATAGGAGCACCGAGTTGCCGGGCGAAGTCCCCTTACCGGAGACACTCGTGCTTTCGGGAAAGAAACCAGAACAGGTAGTTTACTCCAGTAGCAGTGACAGAGGGGTAGATACGGAAAAAAGGGTAATAGAACCTACAGGAAAACAGGGACAAAAGGAAATCTGTAAGGAAGGAGGCAACGAACAAGTTAACAACTTACGGACGGAAAGGGACGGCCAATTGGAAAATTCTAGAGAGGTTCTAGAGAGAACCGTAGCAGACAAGGAGGAAAAACCTATAAAAATGGACGTTACAATCTCCGAAAGCTTGGCAAACCCTAAAACCCCGGCCACTCCGAAGTTTCTCTGTCCACCAACTTTCGAACCATGCTCTGGGAATGCAGTCAGTTTTATTAAGAATTATGAACGCACGACCGCTGCTAATAGCTGGGACAATAACCTCAAAATCACGTATTTGGGTACCTTTTTGGAAGGAGCAGCAGATCTATGGTTTAATCGTTACATAGCCAACCCGGAGCATCAGGAAAAGACTTGGACCAACATCAAAGACGACTTCTTAAAAGAGTTCGGGGGAAGCGATGTTAGAAGGTCACTCGAGAAGAAATTGTACGAGACGAAGCAGCGACCAAACCAGTCGATTAGGGCGTACTATTACGAACTGCAGACCATCTTTGCAGATTATGACCCCACATTCAATGTGGATGAGTTCCGAAAGTTTTTCGAACATGGGATGGATCGGGACCTATACAGGAGTTATCGACTAGTACTGGAGGAGGATTTGGACTGGGAAGAATTCAAGAAAATCATAAAGAAGCTGGAGGACATCTCTATAGTTCCTGTGGTCAGTGAGGCACTTCAGGCATTAACTATCAGCGAAGGCGGTCTGAACGAAATGCTTGACTTCAAGCATCTTACACCTATGTTGATGCACGGCCGACGCATGCTGCAGTCTTTGCGTTTTCTTGCATTCGGAGTGATCAGATCAAGATCGAGATCATTGCATTCGTCGCGGAATAATTTAAAAATGTATAAACGGAAAAGACGCGGTTCAAAATGCTTAATTTGAAGTAAATTAATATTTGTTAAATTTTACCTGCCCGTTTTACACATTTATAATTGTATTTTAATTAAAACTAATAATACTTCGGTGCTAAAATTCACTTCGTTACAATAGTTTGAAGAAAAATTCACGAATAATATAAGTAGCAGATAACGTTACCAGTATCGTAAAAAGTTTTATTTTATCCTATACTATTTTTTATAAAATACATAGACATTTTCAATGATATCTCTTCATAAAAACGAGAGAGAGTTATCATCTCGTTCTACGCCAAGAGTCACTTACCCCTAGAAAGAAGCGAGCTAGACCGGCGATTTTACTCCACTATTGATCATAAAATTGAATGTATACATATAGTTATAAATTTTATTTTAGCCACATTTTATTTTAGAACAAAGTAAAAACGAATGTTCCGTATAACCAGAACACTTAGTTGTGTGTATCGCAAAAAAAGGTAAAAGAGCTACTACAAACAAAGAAATTGTCTTTTTATAATACATCAGGTAAAGTTCAGGTTGTTGTAGCCCTTGTAACAAACGCGATTCGTTCATAACATGTTTTACTTTTACATATATTACAAACGATCTCTGCATTATGAAAAGGAGAAAAAACGTAATGTAATATAATTTTACTGATATTACCCGCCACAAATTGCAAATTTCTTCGACATATTTGTTAAAGATACTGAACATAAAATGTTTTTTATCACTAGAGCTTCATGTCGAAGTTGTCCCAACAGATTGCTTTCACGTTTGGTTCAACAAAATCAATGCAAATACTCAATTTGTCCAGAGTCTGAGTACCTAGAAAAAATGTAAGTATTATATAGAGTGGTTCAAAATTTACTGTTCAAAGTTCATGAGGTGATGGAATTCAAAATAAGTAGAAAAGTTTCTACGGATTTTATGTCCTTAGGTAATTATTAACCAGGATACAAGGTATTAAAATTTTTTAAAACCGTGATTTTTTTATAATTCGGTTAACTTAATTGATTAACTATACTTAAAGGCAGTAATGCGTTATAGACTTCAATTGTTTTTTAAAAACTTGCCTTTGCACGGCCTCTAGTGGTGTAGTTATGAGGTGGGGAATTATTTTGTACATCACGCTTTTTAAATAAATTAACTGTATTTATTTAATAGACATAGACGTTAATTTAAGTTTAGGTCAATTATCTCCTGTTTGGATGCCGCCTCATGTATTTTGAACTTTCGTTTGAGAATTACCGTGATAATATCCATAAATTATATAAGTAATAATACATTATTATTGAACAATTTTCGTGTTTCTGTTTCCTTGTCAATAGCTGGATTGCATTTAATTTGTGGGGCTACGCGTTAAATTGTAAATACCTTTCTGCAGTACTAAAAAACTAAAATGCTAATAGCTTTATTAGCAAATAAATAGGTAGAATTTCAAAACTTGTTCGGTTGCGACTCGTGCTAAATATTTCGAGTTATAGAATAGCAACCCCTTAGTTAGTAAAACAGTGAAATAAATCAATGACTTACAGAAAAGCTCTTACACTCACGTAGAAGGGCTTTATGACGTTAATACGAAATTTTACCTTATGTAAAATTCAATTTTTTTAATATTTTTTGTGGTAAGAAGTCGGTTCCAACCAACTTTTCTCTATATGAGTAAAAAAATATCGTGCCTTTGATTTAAAAAATGTTTCCAAAGACTTCGGATAATCTTATAATATTTTCTCTCTGAAATCTCTACTGGTTTTCTGTAAACATTTATATTGGAGACTCAACATGTGGCGTTACAGAGAACATTTCAATTTGCCTTTCATTAGTAAATTGCTGCAATTTTCTAAGCTGTTGCCTTTGATTGTTTCATAATATACCAAAAAGTTGTTAAACCACGAGAATGGAAAAATAAGTTCGCGTAAAATAATTATTCATAGTAATTAATCAACATAAAATGAAACAGTAACCAGCCAAATGCACCATTAAGTTTTACTTCATCGGAAAGAAGGGGCTTTCCTTCTGGTATCATATTTATGGCTTCTTTACATATTATACTAAATATGCGACACTCCTTTGATCTAGTAGAAATGTCGTCAGTGGCATTGGACGTTTAATGCAGATGCGTGACATTATCAGATGGAATTAATCCATTAAGTGATTTTTAACAAAAATTCATTCTACATATACTTATTGTAATATTGTCAAAAACAAATCTCAAAATAATATGTCGATATATTTGTTAAAAATGTAATTAATTAGTTGTAGTTGCTCCCCGACTACAATTTGCAGTTGCAGTGTTAATACATCAGATAACACGATGCTACAGACAATGATGATTAACACACAGCCAGAAGAAATGTTTTACTCTTTACGTACAATATTCCAATCATTCAGTTAAATACTTTAACTTGAATGTATTTCTTTCTTCGTCTAAAAATATATTTCCTTACTTTTCAGTGTCATACCTATATGGTTTAACATATGGTTTCTTTCTAACTTCTCGATCAGTAATTTCTTGAGGGCACCAATTTTTCGGTTTCGTTGCATTGATATCCAGTGTTCGGTTTTTCTTTGAATGGTTAACAATTACAGATTTGGGGATGTTTAAATTTTGTTTTGTGACTGTCTTTTAGCCTATTGTTTTTGTCATATAACATACATACATGCATGTAAACACCAAAAAAAAAACAAAATTGTCCTTCACCTCAGAAGAATACCACGACAAGATGGTTGAAGCTTCAATAATTTCATATTATTCAACGTGGAGGAGAAATCAAAACTTCTACAAATATTATTTTTGTTGCAATAATAGAAATTTAAGTTGATGTACTAATGGAAAATTGGCATATAGAAGAAATAAATACCTGGTGTGCCAGGACTGACTATTTAAAAGATTTTGATGAACGTGCTTTAATCCTGTTTTTTGAGGTAAGAAATAACTTCGTGGATATTGGTATTTCCACTTGACATTACGAGGAAGCGTTTAAAGTGGTGCTTGGAATACATTAATATATAGAATGTAATTTAGAAGCCATTAAAGTTAGTGTTAGAGCAAGGCTTGTGGAAAATTATCACTGGTATTATTTGAAATAGTTCTCACCGTCCAAAGTCCAGCCAGTTATTGTACTGAGTGTCCCAAATTGGTGGAGTTTAAAGCCACCCAGTTATCCTATAAGTAAAAAAACACTTACAAATTTTGGTTAAATAACTTTTCCATTTATGGATATTTCTTCAATAATAGGAACTTTGAAAAGACAAAGGCTTTTTTACGAAAGAATAAAAACAATAATAAAAATAAGTTTACAATATATTTCTCGTGCGAGTTTTTGCAGGTGAGAAAAAGACAAATAATATTGTGATTGTTCACTTATTGACAGAGTTAATTCATTGAAATACCTTGGAATTGTTGTTGATCAGTATTTAAAATGGAATGAACATGCAGATTTTATTACAAAGAAACTTAGGAGGCTGATACACAAATTCTATCAGTTGAGAGACATACTTAGTAAAAAGATTGTGATTACGGTGTATGATGCTTTAGTTGAATCTATTTTGAGATATTGCATCATTGCGTGGGGGGGATTATATAAACATTCGCTTTCTAACCTAGAAGTCATACAAAATACGATTTTAAAAATTATTTTTAAAAAACATCGGAGATACTCAACTAACCAGTTATATCAGGAAGTGGGATTATTAAACATAAGACAAATTTATACTTACCAATGTATCTTGTGGATGCGTAGAAATAACGATAATTCTAGAAGTACCTTCAATCATTACACCAGATCTGTTTCATCACAAAACCTGGTTACTCCAATGTGTAAAAAAGCCCATACCCAAAGATTTATATGGTTTTTGGGGCCTAAATTCTGTAACTTACTTCCACTAGGAATTAAAGCTATTGTATACTATAATAAATATAAAAGAGAAGTAAAGAAATATATTAGTTCAAATTTTGTTCTCTTCCAGAGTTTGTTTGATTAATAAAACACTTACCTTTTTGTTTTTCTACTATTTAAATTAATAGCTCATCATATATATTCATTATACTTTTGATCGTGTGATTATTGTATCAATTTCTCTCAGTAGTCCTAAATTAATTCAGCATTACAAATTTGTCTCGCTAGTATATACTAATTATATGTATTGTTAGGTATATAATCATAAATTTGTTTCAATTTCACATACAGGTATTTCATACCTAGGTGTTTGGATCAAGTTGTATTTTTTTATTGTTTCTATTTTTATGTATTATGTTATACTATTATATACCTATTTGTAATAATTTTTCCAGAAATAAATTGAATTGAATTGAATTGAATTGAATATGGGTTACCAATTAGGATTTGCAGGTGTAATCCATGCAGGTAGGGGTGTTTGCCCGCTGAGTAGTTCTGCAATCCTATTCAGCATGTTTAGTTCACCAGGGCTTGAGACCGTCGCTCTTGATATCTGCATAGCAGGTCGCTATACTGTCACAAAGACATCGTTGATGTCTTGACAGATAGTAGCACTGACCACCAGAGGGATGTACTTATTTCTTACCACTTCTGTCTTGCTTAGTCTGCGTTAGACTGTTTGGTTTGCGTTTGTTATTTTTATTTTCAATTACTGACGAGAAAATAAAAAGTTCGAAACCGGTCTATGTCTGTCAGGTGTAATCTATGCAGGTCGGGGTATTTGCTCGCTGAGTAAATGTTTCCTGCAATCCTATTTAGTTGCTTAAAAATAAAAATTTTTAAAAAAATCTACAAAAATCAAACTGTTTTTCTCGATATTCTTAGAGTATCCTTTCTAAAATAAAACTGTTTATATTTTCACTGTTAATAAATAGAAATATGACAAATTACATATTTCTAAATATTTTAAAAATACAATTTTTTTTTCAAAGGGAACCATGGTTTCCACTTAAATGAGTAAAATTTGGTACGTAGAGCAAATCTCTGACTCGTTAAAAATAATTTTTCTGAATTTTAATCTATGTAAAAATGTGCTTTTAGAAAATTTTTACCATTTGAGGAATATCTAAATAAAAAAGTTACAGGACCAATCCAAAATATTTAAAAAGTCAGGTTTAGCCCATACCATGAAAATATATGATAAAAGATATAGAAGAGATGTTTTGATTATTCAATAATTTAGTTTGAAAATTTGAGTCGAAATGTGCAATTAGTGTTTTTTTTTCTATCTAGTGCATAGCCTATTTCGTCCAATTTGGGACACCCTGTACTCGTGAAAAACAGTACTTAAAAGTGAACAATATTTTTTGGCCACATGATTATTAGGAACATTTCTAGTTTACTAAAAACTTATTGGAATATATTTAATTGTAATAAATGAAACTTTTCATTGTTCCTAAGCAAATTACGTACTTTTTTTTCCTCATAATGGAGATTTATTAATGGGAATCAAAAAAATTACATAGGATGGTTTATTACATCAGCTCGAATTCTGCTAAAAAATATATATCTCTCTTTAAATGATAGCATGACGAGCACTCTTAACCTACACATATTTATTGTTCATAATAGCTCCTGTTTAGAAATAATTCCCTTCACTAAACAAGACGCACTTAAAAACGCACGTAAAAATCTGTGTTAGATGCAGTAAAAATATTTTCACTGATTTTGTTTTTTTACTGTGTAATTTCTGTGTTTGAGTTTCTCGACAAGGTTTGGTTTAAATTTTTTTTCATCCTATATACGTGTCTAAATTACTCTGTAAATCTGAAGAAATCCCAGCTTAAGGTACTGGACCATCTCGTGCAGATTATCGTTAAGGTCCAATCTGTTGCCTATCAATTTGGATTCACCACTGTTTTCTTTCTCCTTCTTTCTGGTATTCCATATATGAAAATTTGATAAATTAAATACGTATAATAAGAAACAGAAATAAATTATTCGTAATTATATCAGGGTTTCATACAGTTAATAAATCTAATTAACGGGTGCGATATTTACGTTGAATTAAATTTTTTACTGTTTCATTGATTATCGAAGAAACACTTTGTGTGTGGTTTAATGGTTTGTAAATATGTTGACTCGGTGGTAGTCGCTAAAAAGGTGTAATTAATGTTCACACATTAATTCTAAAAAGCTTTAGCGTCTGAGTTGTAAACTTTTACAATCGATTGCAATAGAGCTGAGAATCTTTAATTGCTTTGGAAAATTTAAATGAATTGTAATTAATTAACACTATAGTAATCTGTTTCTTTTTTAGTAATTGCCATTTTGGATGAGGAAATTGAGAGATAAATACATTTCACAACACATTAAGTTGTCAACTTGAATATCACAGTTTTCAACAAGGATGGTATATATCAGATACAAATGAACAAAGCTGGTTTATTCTTTTCCCAAGACGTGTTTCATAGTTTCTAAAAATATTAGTGACTACAAGAGTTTTTTTATATTTCGTTGTGGTTTTCAGAACTATTAGAAATACTACGAAAAGATTTTAGGAGTTTCAGTAATTTCAATCATATTTCCAATAAATTCGCTGCATCAGTAATTTGACCTCGAATTTGACTAATTAATAATTAAAAATGTGAATATAGAGTTAAGGCAGCTTAATGTGGTTATTCTATTCTGAAGTCATATCTCGTTTATACATATAGACACGTATTTAGGCCATAAGTAAATTTAGTAAAGAATACAATACTACCTATTACTTCAATTTAACTATGTAAAGAGAGTGGTTCTTTATATTTTTATATTAAATATAAATGATTTAGCAGACATTACATATAGGGCTTTACACAAAAATGGAAACAACCACTATCAAGTTTTCTGTGGGTGGAGAATCTCACTAGAAGGCAATCTTGTTTCTTTAGCGAAATGTGTGTGTTTTTTTTAATTTTTCTGATATACCATTAAATTTAGGGTCGCTCACTATACCGTACCATGCCATGACTGTAAGCACGTTGCCGAATCTGATTGGTTATAGTCACTCATTAGGACGGGTTAACATCATGCTGCATTCTATTGTGCTGTAATAACCAGTTTCAATCCCGTATCAGTGGTATGTAAACGGTGAGCAATCTAATCAGTTATGTCCTCAAGGCCCTAAAATTAATGGAATTTTGTTGTATATCACATATTTTTTTGTGACATACATTATTTACGTTTCTAAGAACAAGTCATAAAATGGTTCTTAGTAAAAATAACGAGAAAATTAATTATGATTGCCCCGCTGTTAGCAGAGGAAGAGGAAACAGACAGAAAGAAACATTCATCTAGATTCTAGATGGTAACGGATCGTCCCTTCGCCTGCAAAATATTATCTAAAAGATTTTTGGATCGGATACAAATGTCTTGTAACTATTATTACAGTCTTCATGAATTAGCTGATATGCAGTTGGTTTATGGTGAATGCCACAGTAATAATTGTCTTGCATCTGCAAAAGGGTGTGTAAAAATTTTCCAATCGGCAAATACCTCATTCTCCTGACATCACGCCACTTAACTATTATTAATGGATTTGTATTAAGATTTAGGTGTATGAAACTCATGTAGAAATACGAGAACAACTATGGGCACGTATTCTTCAAGCTTTTGAAGAAGTTTGTCAAGATGTAGAAGTATTGTTTGAGGTGAGATGATCTCTCATTTGTCGCATTAACTTGTATATACAACAATCTGAAGGTCATTTTGAACACCTCTTATAATTTTTATTCGTTTTACATGTTTTGTTCCTGTTTTTAATTACTTTAACATTTTAAATGAAATTACAACTTTGATTACTTACTTGATTGTTTCTTTTTTTCTAAAATATCTGGAGTTACAATATCAAAGGTAAAATAAATAATTGATTTAAAAACAACTAACTGAGGATTTTAGTGTTATCATAATTACCTCAAAAATGCATAATTTAAATGCAATTCTAATTTCTTTACTATATTTCTCGGAAATGGCTCCTCCTACGAGAGTAATGCAAGAGATAAAAAAGGCTTATTTTTCACATTACCTGTCAAGTGTATAGCTGTTACCTAATTTGTTCCTAAAAAAAAATGTTCAAGAGGTAGTAATGCAGCCCACCTTAAAGAAGCCTTCCAATTTATATTTATTTTTCATATTACATTAAATAATTAACCATAGACTAGATCTAAAATTCCTACCAAATTTAGTTGCTATGACTTAACACTTCTTGATTTAATTCAGCATTCTTTGTTTTTCTTTTGCAACTTTGACAGGCTATAACTCTTCAGGGAAGCACTTTTCGATAACAAAATATTTGGTCAATCATCACGATTTGTACTCAAGAATTCCCAACTCGGATATTTTGAAACATTAAAGAGATAAATCTGTTAATATATATTTAATAGTGACTGACTTGACTTTGATAGCCCAAAAGGACTTTGTTACCCAGATTTTAAACAATTTTTTCATCCATATTGTATCAACCACTTTATATTTTAAATGTCTAACTCCAGATTCGTAATTAGCGATAAAAAGACACCTAGATATAATTCAGAATTTCCCAGATAAGAAATTCACTGAATATTCAAAGATTCTTCTTGGTTTTCGTGTGATATTGTATCAAACATTTTTATTTTGATATTTTGACTTCAGGTTCATGACTCAAATCCCTCTGATATCACCAAATTCTCAAAAATTTGTTTAAAAAAGAATATGCGACAAGCGGTAGTATCGACTGAAAATTTAAATTAAACTAAATTCACATGTTAGTTTTAGTTCCCAACGGATTTTTACAGCAGATCAAAATGCATAAAAACTACATACTTTAGTCCCTTTTGCTTCGAGGGTGGGGGAACTTTAAATAGCTTCTCTACAACGTTCCATTAAAAAATTTAAGTTGACTTTCAAGTGACAGAAATACTGCCTCCATCGAAGACCTGTTTGTTATTTTAACTATTCAAATTCTGGAATAAAAAATACACCACTCCATAAGAATAAATAAACGTTCTTGAAATTCTTTAACATTGCTATTATCGTTTGGTATATTTTTAAACTATGGAATTTTTTTTAAAAAAACTTCTAGTTTAAGAAAATCAAAATTATACAAAGAGTTTACCTACCACATTTTAGTTTTATTTTCATATTCTCATCTCAACTCAGAATTGCGCTCCGTTGCATTATGTGAATATAAATTTACGAATTAAGACAGAACATCTAAAATACAAAAACTGAAGTACAATATTTTAAAGGCTTTTGTTAATTTATATCTGACAAAGCTCCCTACTAGCAAATTACTGTAATTATTGTTCCATTACATTCTTCAAGGTTTTAATGCAATATTCCCGTACCGCGTCAGACCTATTGTATTATTTGAGTTGCTCCCTAAAGTTAAGGTTCATGAATATTAATAAAGCCTAATGTTCATAAGAAATACAAATACAGAGAGTAACTTTTTTGTTAAATGATTATGATTATATTTAGAAGACAATATTTAAGTTTCTGATGTTAACTGAATAATGTCAAAATGTTTGAAGTTAATGTTTTCAACCTTCCTGGATGTAAAAAGTGTGAAATATTATTATTCGCCTGCAAATTCGAGAAGTTAAAAATCTGTGTGGCTGGTCGTAACCTTAGTCGATAAGTGCTCTACCTCCTTTTATGACATGTTTGGGAAAATTCCTTTAAAGTTGACCTGCTTTAGAAAACTAATATTTTATACATGGTGCATGGATAAAATTTCATCCAAACTGGTAATATTGTTACTATGCACTTTTACGACAAAGAATTCTGCTTTTTATTTATGTATATTCTGAATTTAAAAAATAATATATTGGAGGTGGATCAAAAGGGTAAGTTTCAATAAAAAACTTCAAATAGCTCTGGATATGTCACAATTGTAGGTGTTAAAACCCATTGGTATTATGCGATATAATAAGCCATTAATATTATATCTGATACAATCCTCTATTGAGTCTAGTAATGCGATAAATAAAAATATAAAACAAATCTAATGGAACATAATACGGACTTTAATGACCATGGAACAATTATCTTATGAAGAATAGTGGACGTGTTACATCTGCAACGCGTCGTAATGGATATGGAAGATCGAAATTATAAATTTTTGTATTTCAATGGTAGGATATGTCACAAACTATATATTAATGAGTGTACGTGGAACAAAACACTTTAAGAATCGTAAGATATTTTGGAGATGGTACAAAATTTCCGAAAAAAAATCAAATTTGCCACCAGAAAAATATGATTTTTTTTGTTTTAAATGAAAAAAGAGCTGTATAATTGTAAGGAACTAGATTTAACTCAAAACCGCTAAAAATGGAGGTGGACCACTTAACGACCAAGGTGACGAGGTATTTTAAATTAATTTAGAAATATTATTTTTGCACCACAGGGACTAAAACTAGTAATTTAGTCCCCAATTTTAGGGACTAATGTGCCACTTTTAACTTCTGCGGGAATAAAAGTAAAACAATAGAAATAGAATAGATTTTTTAGGTTTATAACCATCATTTTTCTTTTTAGAAATTCGCAATATTAACATTATTTTTGATCATTAAATCATTTATTGCCTCTTCTGCAGCTTGTTCTATATTAAAAACGTTCATTTTTAAATTTCAAATTGTAACACATAAATTTAAATGATGTTTTCTCGGACGTTTTGTATGTATTTTTAAGATATATCAAAGTCCTAGCCTACTAGAATTCCCTTTAGTATTTAAACTTAATAAATCGTAGCAAGCACATACTGATTTATTTTTTTAAATAATCGTATTAAAATTTGCGATAAAACGCAGTTTTAGTTCCCGCGGTTCAAAAAATAGCGTATATAACACGGGCCTAAATTACCTTTTAATCTCTCATGTGATTGTTGCCCTCTCTAGCGCTCGAGCAACAAACTTCATACTCAGGATTTTACGATTCGCAAAAAAATCGTAAATCTGAATATTCCATAATTTTAATATTTTTTAAACGCTTTAAGATTAAATTAATATTGAAATGGCTATAGTTAACAATACCTATGCGTAAGAAAATGACGAATAAAAATGTCCCATTAAACACCTGAGTGGAAAGTTACAGGTCAGTAATGATAAAAATATGATTTTTTCAAAACATTTTTTTTTAAATATTGCAGATTTTGAAAATGACCAAATTGGTTTTTGCAAATAGTCAGTATATTACCCCTATATAACAAAATTAAATTTAAAACCGCTATTGTAAATTCTCGGTGTCAATGAAATTTTTGGACGGGTCATTAGGCGCTGTATACAACATATACAAATTTTTTATTGTCAATAAAATTTGCAATAAAATGCCGAAAACATCAACTCCATAATATTCCTCCCTGTATTCCAAAATTTGAAGAAAAATTCCAAATATGCAGTTCAATTGTCCAGTAGTTTATTAGAAGTACTGAACTTTTAAATCTAGGATGGTTACATTTGCTTTGTAAAATTAAATATATTACGAAGAATGAAATAATAGTTATTTGTGTAACTAGTGCAAAAAGTGTATATTTGTTGCAGAGGCATGCTGATTGCAACAAATACACTTTTTGCAAGTGTTGCGCACATTTTTTCTGCGATCGAATTAAATAGATTTTTTTTTAACAGAATATTACATTAATACAAAATATTCAAATGTCAAACTGACAACTAGAGAAATGAAATTGTCACTGTCAAACGCCATCCAACTATGAATAAACTTTCGTTGCCTAGTGCACTAGTGCAAAAAGCAAAACTTTTTGCACTGTAAATAGTGCAAAAAGTTAATACTTTTTGCACTATCGTTGCAAAAGGTTATTTATTGATTGCATATAAGTTAAATAATTTTATACGTTGATAACAATGAAAGGTATGAACTAACTAAAATAAAGATTATACGGATACTACGACAATTTGTTTCAAACAATTGGACAAGCGAGTTGAACAATTGTCACAATGTTTAAGAAGCATATGGCTAGATTGGAGAAATTTACATCGTTAGGTATTTTGATCTATACACAATTAATAATCAAAAGCAAAATATGACATGCCTTTTCGCAGTTATGTAATAATAGTGCAAAGATGCAGGAATCAAATACCTATAATTCTTAATATTTCACTAATCACGTATCTCTTCAATTCAATTTAAGCTCGTTCAAACACCATAATTTTTAAGTTGATAAATTGTCGCTAAAATATCAAGTGACACAATATTTCACAGTTTAAGTGTGCCCACTAGAAGGGTTAGAAAGGATATTCCATAAATCCCCGTTTAATAAATCTTTCATGCAAATTAACACAAAATGATTAAGAAATACCATTTTATTTAAAATGTTTTCTTGGATTATAAAATTAAACATCCAAAGGAAATGGAAAATATAACATTTTTCTCAAAATGCTTTATAACTGCTTTTAATATGTATATTTTATGATGTAGCTGCGTTAAGTCATAAACTAAATAAAATTGTTTACACTTTAATATCTTCCATATTGGAACAAGGATCAAGAACAATTTCTATTGTGTTTATCATGAAATAAGTCAAGAAATTTTCCAGCATGTGTCAATACTATTCAAATAAAAGCATTTTCGTATTATAAAAATGTAATGTGATAACCTAATTACGAGGGTGAATATAGTATATTTTTATTATGTTGTAACTGATGTATTCGTGATATCGAATATTACTGTTAACTTTACACAAATAAATTAGCTAATAGATTATTATAATCACTTATTTAATAAAGACATATTTCCTTACCATCAACAGCGTGAGATACATTAATTAGTGCTTGTATAGAAACTGGTCCTATAATCTGAAAACTTTGCTCAATATTCAGTTTATCCTAGGAATTTTTAAACGATGTCACTGTTCAATATAATATCTAATGAATGATAAACACATGTATATTATTGTGTATGCAATTACATATTGTTGTCGTTAGCAAAATTTTTTTTGTAGTGCTAATGCCAGTTTTTGATAAATTTGACTTTATATTAATTAATCATCCGCATCATAAATTAATAATTTTTTTTAAGTTAAAGTCTTTTGTACACATCCGAAAGCGGATAAAGGAAAAAAGTAATTTAAGTTTGTCAGATTCCTGTAGTATAATATTTGTTTGCAAACAAGACACTTGAAGAAGAACCTGTGATTTTGATCTCTAAGGAAAACTTTTAAGCAGGTTATTAAATTTTAAAACGTGAAAGCGCAGTTTTCAATCTGCATGTTATTGCACACCGATTTATATAACTAGCAGGAATACTATTATGTCTCAATAAATACCCTACGCGAGCTGTAAAGAAATGTAATTTAATTGGATATGCATTATTTTAATATATTTTAATGAACTCAATACAAAGTTATTTCTTTATTATGACTTTACAAGGACATTCAATATTTTTGTTTGCCAATCTTTTAATATCTAATATGAATAAAATTGCTCAACTACAACATTAACTGTTCTTAAATATACAATTGTACCTATACCGAAATTAAAATATCATCTAATATCTTGAAGCATTGACGAGTTATCATAGAACTTTTTCCTAAAAATCTTATTTTCCGGTATTTTTTTTCGCCTTACTTTATTTGTATCTATATAAAACAATTGAGTACTAGAGGCTTACAATATTACAACAGTAGAATTTCACAAAGAATATAGGCCAGTACCCTAAGTTATATAGGTACCTACAAAGTAATAATACTGATCCACTTTACTTTTATCTTGTCAACAGAGAAATCGGTATTGTATCTAATAGTAATTCCATTTCATCTAATTGTTCATATAGGAATTTATTATGGTCCATATAAATCATTAGAGTAAAAAAATATCCGGTTCTCCATGTTTAAATTGCAATAAGTTACTCTAATAATTAGATTCAAGTTTCGGTATCAATAAAAATTAATTTGATAACTATGAAACCAAATGTCATATGATCCCGATGAATATTTATATCCTAATACATTCACCACCACAATATCCTTCCCTTCTAACATTGACTTCTTTGATTAGGTTTTAAACAAACTTTTATTTATTGTGCTACATTAGTTATGTAAATACAAATGAAATAAATGGATCAATATGCAGAGAGAAATATTGTAATTCCAGTCTTGTGATATAATTACAATTATACAATGAGATAATAATATTGTATACCTACTTACATTCTAACTACTTCAATTAAATAGATTTGCACTAAATGTTCATTTATAAAAATTGATAATCAGTTTCTAAAGTCATTCTTAAAAAGGTATAATGGTAATGGTACGTAACCGTATAAGAAAATTCTGCAATGCTTCGTACAAGAAAAGCTCTCGAATGCAAAAAGCAGCAGAGTGCAGTTCCTATGAGATTTGCTTTTACAACTGGCATAAAAGTACAATTTCGTGTACTAGTCTGACATTACTCCCTAGTTTAAGATTATTGCAGTCTGATTTAAGTAGAGTAGTAATGGCGGAGCTGGGTCTCCCCCCACCCTTTTTTTTTTGTGGTGGGGGGTAACTAGGGTAATTCGAGTAATGTAGGTAATTAGACTGATGTAATTGCAATAGAGGTAATTAGAGTATTGCAGGTAATTAGCCTGATGTAGTTGCAATAGAGGTAAGTAGAGTAATGTGCAGTAATTAGACTGATGTAATTGCAATAGAGGTAATTGGAGTGGTGCAATGCAATTGTAGTTGTAATTAGTGTATGTACCAATATGTGTATGAGTACTCCAAGTAGTGGTGGTGGGGTAGCTCAGCTAGACTGCTATAAAGAAGATGTAGTCGCAACACAAAATCATTTCTATCGTGTTCTATCGTGAACCATCTACAGCTAACAAATCAGCCTAGTGCAGTCAGTGACTTCAGTTATTTCAAGTGAGCAATATCTTATATTACTCTTTATAATTCTTTCATTATATTCATTTTAAATATGGCAATTTCCGAAGTTGACTTATTAGCACTTAATGAGCTAATAAATCAAGATATGCAGGTTTTAGAGCAAAGATCCATTTCAGCGTTAATTTTAAATAAACCTTATATCATAAAAAAAATATCTTTGGTTAATACAAGATTTGGAAAATCAATCATAGTAACTTTGTTTGAGGAAAGTTCAATTACGACTTTTAAATCATTTTTACCGAAACGGTTTGTGGAAATTATATGTGAGAACACTATCGATAAAATAAATTCGTCAAATGGTAAAGTTACATTGACATATTTAGGACAAAGTTCTCCAGCTTATCCTGGAGCAAAATCTAGTCCATTAATAAGTTTCGGTGTTTAATTCTCAAACAAAAATAATCGTAAAGTATTTAAGTTAGCTAAGTTTAAGTATTAAGTAGAAATGGAATATTGTGGAAGAATGCTAGGAGTATTATAGAATAGTATCACTTGTTAGCCTATAAAGATTCTGATATATCTAAATTGACATTTGTACAACATATTTTTACTTCGTGTACACCAATAGCTCAAACGTAAGTCCATTTAGTGCTGTTTTTTATGTATTTTTTTACATTTCATTTTTTATTTGTAGGTACGCAGCAAAGATGTGGATGCAATATTCAACCCAAACATGGACCCCTGCAGAAGACATTAAATCTGCCATTGAGAGATTGTCTTGTAAACTAGATGACTTAATAAGGGATGCATTGGTTTCATTAAATTATGATATGAATATCTGCTTCGACGCTGAAGAAGTTCGACGGGTTAAAGAAGCTTCTAAAGCGTATAGCATTGGTGTAAATCTATGTGGTAGATATTCCCGTGGCTTCTTAAATTTGGATGAGTTTTGTGAGCATATGGACAGAGTGGAACTAAAACATTTTCTATACGAGATAATGGAGTACCTACCTAAGAATATTATTGAAAAATATCAACTCGACCAGTCTGATGTAGAAGATAACAATGTAGATACATAAATAATATTCATCTTCTATTGTCATATTTATTACACCAAATATTGTATGTATCTGTAGTAAACAATATTCTGTATTTTATATTATATTATAAAACTGAATAAATAAAATACACATTAAAAGATTACATTCATTTTATTTCATATTTCTTATTACACAACAAAAAATACAATCATAGTATAATTAGAACAGTTTTTATTTTAATTTTATATTTAATTCTACAATTACATTCTGAGAAAATAAACAGTTGCAAGTACATCATGATTATTGTTGATAAAATTATCCAGATATCTTGATAGAAATAGGTTGCACTACTTAATTCCACAATAATAAATATTTTCTTTTTTTACTTGACATCGAGAAAACCATTCTGAACCGAGCCATCTAATGCGTTATAACTTAAATATGTATCATGAAGTATAAGTGCATACACTCGAGTTTGTTCCGGAAATTTCGCTTTTCGTGTTTCAAATTCTATTTTTATGTCGACAGTAGATGATTTCACTGCAACAGGTTGGTGTGAACAATCAATGACAAACAAAGGATTCTTCCTGAATTCCCCAAGATCCATCATGGGTTCGCTCATATCTTTATCATAGTAACTACGTTGGAAGTTCTCATAAGCATAATATGCTGCAGAATCGAGCTTCTTATCGAAATCTAAATTCCAACGTTCATATGGATATACTTCAGAGTTTAGAAATAGTCGAATATTATTTATGTCTGCGTGTTTGAACTGTGTAACATCCTTTGTTCTATCATTGGCCTGATCAGTGCCTTGAAAGCCAAGAAGGATGAAAAGTGGGCTTTCAAGACGGGTGGAGAGTTTAAGAGCCCATATGTCATAGGTAGTATCGCGTAGACAGGGAAGCTCATAAAAATCCCACGCACGGTAGACCATCTTAACTTTGGTATTATTACCACTTTTATTAATTCGATTCAATAATTTTAACTTTTGTCGATCTTCAGGTACAATGTGCCTTATCTTCCACTCAATTTTGCTGATTTCCAACTCTGCATCAACCTCACCGATATAGGAGTCTTTAAATGAGCGTGCAATTATCATAATTAATTCTTGCTTCACATTCAGAATGCCTTTGGTATAATCTTCTGCAAAACCCATAAGGAACTTAAGGGGTAGTTTGCCACTGAACACGTGACTGGCGGTATCTAAAATATCTTGTCTCGTTTGAGTGAGACCCCAACCTGTTGTTATTAATGAGCGTGCATGCGTTTGCCCATACGACACCATAGTTTTCATTGTGGTAGTAATACCAGGTCTTCTAACTACTGCTACTTGTTCACCACCCATTTCCAGTCGTATCTCTTCAAAGAGAAATGCTAGTGCATTATTGGATAAATAACAACGCTTTGTGGTGTCGCTAGGAGTAAATTTTCCCTCTATGTATATATAACTTTCTGAAATGTCGAGTATAACATCTTGAAAATTGATGGGAATACGTATTTCATCAGAGTTTCTGTAATATGGGGATCCATATGGTTTATATGTATGCTCATGTAGGCTAACTAGGGAATGATCTAACACAGGTTCATCAAACACCTCAAGTTTGTCACTAGTTGCAGTAGCCACCATTATTATGACCAATTTTTTCGCAGTTTTAATCCAATAGATTTTAAAAAGGCTTGATCCTCAGCTGACAATCTATGTCTTAACTGTTTAAGGTATAGACTTTGAATGAATTGCTTTCCACATCTCCCTTTCTTTTTATCCATACTGTTGTTCGCTACAGTATCATACTGATGGTGATGTACTTGCTGTCGCTGTTTATATCGAAAACCCATTTGGTTGGTGATATCCGACTTTCTTCAATTCTAGCCTTACAATAATTTTCTCACCTCGAAAATCGATCAAATCACCGTTGTCGTCCAGTATGCGTAGTGTGATGTTGTCTATTAACTGACGCCCTTTAGGTCTAACAGGTAAATATATGATATTTTTGGGTTCTCTAGTAAGTTTGTAGCCAGGCTCAACGTCTATGTCAAATTCAAAGAGAGTGTGTGACTCTTCTGCATTCAGATAAGCTCCAGAAATAATATTGCAATCTACGCGTATCATCCTTACTTTCATAATATCAACAGGCTGTGTTGATTCGTAATTTTTATTTGGTTGTAAATATATTGGTCCAAATCCCAACAGACTTCCTATTGAATTTGGTTGTCTAAAATCTATTTCATACTTTGACAAAATCTCGCACTTTAAGGTATTGTTGTTTGCCCTTAAAGTGAATATTTGCGTGTAATCCTTTCCATCAATATTCATAGCTTTCAACATTGCAGCATAGATTTCATCAATTTCATAAGCCCCCAGAGGTATGTGAACAGTAGTGAATGTATCTTTAGCACTAACCCTATATTGGAAGATGTTATTTGTTTCATCCACATTGTATATGGAGTTGTAAGAGTAGAATCCAATTAAACCTAACCCATGACGACTGCTCCTATCCAGTTCAATGGGTGGATCAAAGTTGACACTTAGCTCACTTAAGCGGCTCGTGTTGACACTTAGCTCACTTAAGCGGCTCGTTAGTGTGAACGTGTACGACATGACTGATATAATTAAATTGTGTTACCCAATTTATTGTGGATTACAGCAATAATGGTATAATTTCCTCTTCTTAGAAGTGGATGGTAATATATTTACATTGTTATTGGATGCCACATTTACATCGTTTACCTTACAATAGCAGCAAAACATTTTTCTAGGTGTTGGACCATCATTTACGTCAACATTGCTTTCATAATCATTAAGGTAATGTTCTGTGCAATATTGATATTTTAATATATCGATATCATTCTGAAGATGTGTAGGTAGCTTATCCCATACTAATGCAATTTCATGTGAAGCAAGCCCAATCATCACCTCTTTGGGCATATCTGCTAGTTGTTGTTTGCTCATCTTCAACAGACTACGCAAACGGGAGAATGCAATTAGTGAGTGACCCATTCGCTTGATACTTTCTCGATCCATTGCTGGGGTTATAGATTTCAGCTCCATGGCGTTTTATATTTGTTTTGTAGAGAGAAACTTTAAACACAAATGTCCACACCACACTGTGTTAAAATTCTGTACACGTTTGTAGTTATAGAATATTTGGTTGGCCCTCCTTGAATCGTTATTGAAATATGTAACTAATTCTATAGGTGGGGGTAAATCACCAAAACTATCAAAGTAATTTACTAAACCACCTCGTTTTTTATATGCCACCCAATGTGTCCCAGGACCATATATACTATCCAAATTGATTATTGAAGATTCATTGTAATGTGGCCCATGTCTTGGTAGTGAGTCGCGCATAAACACACCTCGAAAGTATGCTACCTTCATTTTCTTAGCATAATATTTAAGATCAATGTCGGTAAGAGGTCTCCGAGGTAGGGAGTCTATTAGTTTTTTGAATTCTGTTTTAGATAAAGACCCATTCCCTTTCGATATGGCTTCATAAACATCCCCTTGCCACTTTTCATAGCGATTGCTTCCATACTTCTGTTGTGTCGATTTGCTTCAGCTAATTCTTCTCTACCCTTTTTCACATCATTTACAGCTTTAGCAATACCAGCAGCCGTACCAGCCAAACTACCCAATGCAGATAATCCAGCAAAAATGGGTATTAGAGGTAAAATACCACCAACTTTTGGAATTGGTATAATTCGAGGTGTTTGAATATTGCGTTTTCCACCGGCCTGTTTTATATATCGACGTGCAGCTTTTAGAGCAATTTCAGTCACCTTCTTTTGGTCTTTTACTCTTTTGCCTCCAGCATTTCGCAGTGTGTCACGCACTTTTCGTACTATCCCAGATCCAAACGCTGTCTTTTTAACATTCTTCTTACCTTTCTTTGTTTTCTTGATGATTCGTTTCCTTATTGGATTGCGAGATATTGTTGAATTACATCCCATACCAAGACGTTGTTTTCCCTTCATTATAGTTGTGACTAACCAAGCAGCTGCCTTTTCTCCACGTCCTGCGTCTTTAGATTTCACTCGTTTCCACGCAGCCTGTTCAAGCTGATAGTCTGCTTTATGGCGGGCTGCTTGATTACTGCTATTTTTGTCGTACGCAATATCGTGTTGCTTACACGCTTTATCGAGCTGATTTATGCCAGAATCACCTCGTGCTAACCTTTTATTTAAATCTGTGCCTGGACCACAAAATTGATAACCTGGCAAATGCAATTCAAAGGGAAGCTTATTAATCAGGGAATTAACTAATCCTCCACCGCGCTTCGTACGTTTTTCACGTGTGTATCGTATCGTAGAAACCATTTAAATAAGAGTTGTAAATCACACATCTACTTATATAACATTTAGCCGCGGTACAATGCACATTGTGAAACAGAAACAAACGCTTTCTATAGATAATTTGGATGAAAAAGTTGGGCGTGGGTTAAGTGCTGATAATCGCCATGGACCACTACTACCTTCAACTGTACGTGCCCTCATAATAGGACCCTCGAATTGTGGGAAAACAAATGTCTTAATATCTTTGATCACGCATCGTTTAGGTTTACGTTTTTTAAATATTTACCTATACTCAAAGTCTATAAATCAACCCAAGTATGAGTATCTACGTAATGTATTAGCGCCGATTGAGGGGTTAGGATTTTATACATTTAGTAATGGTACGCAAATAGTGGAACCATCCGAGGCAAAGCCAGAGTCTGTGTTTATATTTGACGATGTAATATGTGAGAAACAAGATGTTATAAGGGGATATTTCAGTATGGGCCGACATAGAAATGTGGATTGTTTTTATCTTGGCCAGACATACTCTCGAATCCCGAAGCAGCTAATAAGAGACAATAGTAATTTAATTGTTGTCTTTAAACAGGACGACATGAATCTGCATCACATCTTTTCCGATCATGTGTCACCTGATGTAACGTTTACAGTATTTCAAAATATGTGTGCAAAGTGCTGGAATGACAAATATGGATTTCTAGTGATTGATAAGGATAGAGAAGTACAAGGTGGGCGATATAGAAAAGGGTTTGATAGCTTCATATATCCATAATGCATTTTATTAAAAACTTCACTTGAATTACATACGTCGTTAGGATTACTTCGTTTACGTATGCGCTAAGATGAAGGTTACCAAAGATAATAAAAAATATAACAATCTTGCACATCCCAGTAGCGAAATAACACTCAAGCGACAGCTGATTGAGGCAAAGATATGGAGATGCACGTAACACTTGAAAAGATCTACCAACCGATAACTGAACCTTTAAATGTTATATCTTCAGCAGCAGAGAACAAATCTCATATCCAACAATTACATTCAAAACCATCATCATCAAGGGTGTCCACCCAGAGGGCTGTATCATGGGAGAGTGCTTCTGAAGAAGGATCCGATAAGTATGTAGGTGGTGATGATGTTCCACATTATATCCCCATTATGGAAACACCACCATCGTCAATAAGAACAACCCCTGTATCCGAAACTTCTCCAGCTAGTAAACTAGAAAAAAGACATGAGGTTGTAAAAAGACATATACAAAATTTAAAATCTGGTGATTCCAAGTATGATAGTTTATATGGAGTGCGTGTAGATCCCAAGACAGGCAAACTGCTGATGGGCAATGCCGAAATACGTTTTTCCCATGGAAATATTACGCTATGGTATGGCAATAAGAAACTTGGCGTGTATCTAGGTAGTCCTAAATTGTACGATCTAATATTTCTAAAACGCCCAACAATTTTAGATGATAATAGAGAGGGTGTTCTCGATGATGAATGGAGTAAGATATATGGAGAAATACTAAGAAAAACAAAGGCACCTTACAAAAAATTCGATGTAGCGAATGGCTATAACACTACTAAGCGTGGAAAATTTCACAAAATTATCAAACCATTAACATCTTCTACAATTGCGACACGATCGTCAACAAGTGGTCACGGCTTAAAACGTGTACCTACCCACAAATTGTACAGAAATAAAGATAAAGAATATATTTTTTGGAATAAACCCAGCGAACTCGTGGATCGTCTACGTCTACTATGGAGTTCGAAAATAGCGGGAAATAACAACCACGACAATGAAATAATAGAAATAATATCAGAACTTAGGGAAGAAAAAATAGTGTATTAAAGATGAAATAAAACATAGTATCATTATACTTAATAAGTATTATATAGTCTGAAATTTTATAAACTGGATCAGATGCAGTCAGAAATGTCTACTGTAAACACTATCGACAAATTTGGACGCAGCAAAAGAATTAGTGCGAGTAAGTTAATAGCCCATCGTGGATTACCTGGCGTGGGTTTTAAACTTACCAGAGATAATCACTATGATATTGAAAATAAGCGTTTAAAAAATTTAGGGGAACCTGTCGATGATCAAGATGGTGCAACATGTAATTACGTTAACAAGCGTCTACAAACAAATGATGAAAATGCTGCCAAAGCTATTTTTGATACAACCGATGTAATTATTGGGGAAATGAAAAAATATGTTGATGTGGGACTTATAAGAAGTGGAGAAGAAAATCGCGCTATTTTCAATAAACAAAATAATGAGATGATGCAGAAAATGAAAATAGAAATGAGGAAATATGTTGATAAAGCAATTTCTGAAGTTAAACGTTCGGCCATAAACAATCGCAATACTTTAATCACTAGAATCTCTAAATTAGAGCATATTGCCACCGAACTCCAACCAAAGAAGGTGCAATCCGGAGGCCTAGCATTTCCACCAGAACTAATGCCTGAAGTTGATATATAGCTGAAGACAATTTTATAATGGAGGTTAGCAGCGAAAAATTACAAGTTGTTAACGAGTTACATAGAAATGCTCGACGAAATTTTCGTAGAAGGCGAACCATAATTAAGGGGTTTGGTGATTTGTGGCAAGCAGACCTAGCTGAAATGCAGCCATACGCTGATAAAAATAGAGGGTATCGTTATATTCTTGTAGTGATTGACTGCTATTCCAAGTACGTATGGACCAAACCTATTAAAAATAAAGCAGCTGTAGAAGTTACCAAGGCTATGCAGACTATTATTCAAGAAGCAAATTATTCACCGAGAAATTTACAGACCGATAATGGTACTGAATTCTATAACAGAAAGTTCTCCGCATTAATGAAGCGGCACGAAATTAATCATTATTCTACGTATAGCACAAAAAAAGCAGCAATTGTTGAGCGAGTAATCCGCGCATTAAAAAATTGGTTGTATAAAGAATTCTCAGCTATGGGTAAATATAAATGGCTCGATATCCTACCAAACGTTACAAAAAGTTACAATGACAAAGTCCATCGTACAACTGGCAGAAAGCCCATTGATGTCAAACCAACTACACATTTAAACGTATATAATTATATTAAGATTGCTCTGAAACCGAAATTTCATCTCGGTGATATAGTTCGTATTAGCAAGTATAAAGGTGTATTTGATAAAGGGTTTACACCGAACTTTTCAACAGAACTTTTTAAAATTACCAAAATAAACATAACAAATCCCACAACTTACCTGATAGAAGACTTGTTTGGACACCCAATCAAGGGATGTTTTTATGAAATGGAGCTACTAAAAGCAAAATACCCCGATGTGTATCTAGTTGAAAATGTATTAAAGAAGAAAGGAAATAAAGTGCTGGTAAAGTGGTTGGGGCTATCTGTAGAACACAATTCGTGGGTTGATATAGCTTCTATTGTTTAAAATTGTCATTAACTAGAAAAATATATTAATGTATCATTATATAGTTATGTCGATTGAAATATTTTAATATGTGTCACAAATGAATAATAAAATGAATATACTTTATTAATATTTATTTAATTTATTTCCTTCATTTTAAATTGTAAAAAAATTAAAAATAATCATTTTTTTTTTTTTTTTTTTTTTTAACACTTGAAAGATAATAAACATACACATAAATGTTTTAATTCCTTTTTATTTTCCTACAATCTATATTATAAGAATGATACAAATATACATATAACATAAAACATAAAATTAATTAAATATAATTAAAAATTAAACAAACATAAAAAATAATATAAAAAGTACAAACTAGAAAATCTAATATTATTATATGGGTACTGTTCTTTTTCCAGTATTATTGCACACAAAACAACCTTCGATGGCACCGACTGTCACTGTGTCATCGCCACAAGCTTTGCACTTTATGGTAGGTACGTCCCACCACTCAACCGTGTTGTGCAGACTTGCGTGTTGGTGAACAGCCCCCTCTACGACCATGCGAGAATACGATACGTAGCACCTAGTGCACATAAAGTATTTTCCCTGGTCAATGCTGCATACCACAACGAAGGCCGCTGTAGCACACACCTTGTCCATTGTACCAGCCACCATATCTTTTATCTGGAAAGCCATCTCGTGCTGGTCTTCCTCGATGAGGTCCGCAACATCGACTTCTATACCATCGTCCACCATTTCGTCGACTCCATCGTCCACTATACCATTTTCGCCGCCTTCGATGACTTCCTGGATATCGATGTTGGCACCATTGGCATCAACATCAGCAGGTGCTCCAATCTCCACAGCCTCAGCAGGTACCCCCATCTCCGCAGCCTCATGATTAAACAGCATCCAATTATTGGAATCTTCTTGCGCCAACCGTCTTAGAATAGATATAATAGATGGATTTGCCATTTCGATACGTGGTATATAGATAGAAATAGTAAATGCAACTAAGTTTGGTTTAATATTACTCCCATATATATAGTAGTGTGGGGAGGGAGTCACTCTAAAATAATAGAGGGGGTATTCATATCCAATCATAGGATACGTGTTATTATGAATTTTAATTAGTGAAGTTTGACACCTTAACCACTCGGCCAACCTGACTTATTCATTGATTCAGTAAAACACTATACATTAAATGTTTACCCCCTCTCCATCATCAATAATAGAGGTGCCTGTAAAGTAATGTTTGTAGGAGGCGCCACTGCTGGGGGTGGAGATTAGTTTGCTTTATATAACACACAGCAACGCTCTTGTTTGTCAGATTTAAAATTATTAACATCATGGACACTTCTCAAGTAAATTGCGTCTCCTCCAGCACCGACTCAAAATCAACGTCATCGACCTGGTCAATGCCTAGTGAATACGACCCAGACAGCAGTGATTGGTGGGAACGGTCACCTCCATCGTATTCGATAGACGAAGAGGACCAGGAAGACGAAGAGGACCAGGATGACCAAGCTACCCCAGATAGCATTGACGACAGACCAATATCACCTTCATCTTATTGGATAGGTGAGAATCTAGGCGAGGACCAGGGAGACCAAGATAACCCCCCGGACAGCAGCACTGATAGGGCAACATCACCATCAGCATGGTCTATGGAAACGGTGTTCTACGATCCAGACGGCCAGCCATCACCTGACCAGAGCCACTGGTCAGATTATCAGCTCTTGATAGAGTGCGATAATGTCTGCGAGGGAACAGATTAGGCATCCATATAAATTAAACATTGTAAATAATTTAATAAATAGTTTTAGTAAATAAATTAATTGTAAGTCATTTAATACATTTATTTACTTAATAAACTCTTAAATATTTATTTAATTTATTTCCTTCATTTTAAATTGTAAAAAAATTAAAAATAATCATTTTTTTTTTTTTGTATAATTTTAAAAGTTTCCTACAAAATAATATGTTATTACAATACTAAAAATATATTTACAGTTTATGGTTATAATATATATTACATACACACATACATATATACAAATAATATAATTTATTTATAATTAAGACACCAACAGTCCCTATTATGGTGAGTCCAACTACTATAAAACACACCAATGCGATCACACAAGATGAGTGCCCCTGACATACATTTTATGCAAATGTTGTTCCAACAATTGTCCTCGTACTTACTACAGTACACGCATCGTTGTCTTAATTGTGGTTGGTCTGCTTTGCAAGCTTCACATACGTCTCGATATATACCAAAATTCGTTCTTTTGAGTATGGTAAGACAATTGCGACATTGTGTTTCATTTGGACAATTGTCTCGAAATTCTTTTTTCTGCACTGGGTTCTGAATTACACACTTTTTGCACAGTCCAGTGCATGGGTTGATAATTTGCTTCCTCCATGCAGTATAGCAATTATGGCAAATTCTTGAATTATTGTAACTATACGGTTGTACTGCTATTATTGGTTTTAATTTCCACTCTCTTGGTAGGACCATTGTATGCACTTCTGTTTTAAGACACGATTGTGTTACGTAAGAAGTTTGAATGCGTTCCTCTTGTGGTCACTCTTGGTTTAAATAGCTAATAGTAAACTTGACGCAATAGGAAGGGCGTCACCGTCACGAATTATAGAATATAAAACGGAGGAGGTTTAACATCAAATCAGTTGAGTTCCAACATTTAAAGATGGCTTATAGACGATTCCTCACTGAACTGGCAGAAAATGATATGGGTGCAATGGTGTTACACCGAGATGGTGTAAATCAAGAGCTTCAGGACTTGAATCAAGATGGCAACCTGGTTCCCGTCAGTGTAGATGAAGGTCTTGGGGATGATGTGGAAGACGAAGCGGGAGAGTTAGCCTTCTCCGGAAAAATATTAAACAATTATGATGATCGGCGGAGACTATATTGCACGTCAGCGTCTTTTGTCATAATCAGAACCAGGCCGGATGCAACCAAACACTTCCTGTGTGGGCTATGTTATATATCCTATACACGGATAGTGTCCGGACGTCACCAGCATGTAAATATTCACAAAACGACGACGTTGGATGGTGCAATGATAACGAAATGTAAATGTTGCAGCACAAACTTGGTGCAATTGCATCGAATTGAAGTATGTCATACATGTAATAATGTAAATAAAACAATTGCGTGAACGATACAACGTGTTTTACTAAATTTGATTCGTTATAAGTAGTATTTATTAATGTAAATTTATATTTCATTTTATTTTTAAGTTTAATTGTATATGTATTTTAATTAATAAAAATATTTGTGCCACCCTGTATATTACAAGTTGTGAAAATTAGTAAATCATATAAATATTAAAACAAATGAACATATGAATGATTTTATTAAAAAGTATTTTGAAAAAAAATGGTTATCTTTTATTTATTATTATTTAAATTAAATTAAAATATCTCAAGATATAAACTGATTCAAAATAATACAGTTGTAAATGTATAAAGCCGATAGCTTGGGTTGATTTTATAGCCTAAGGCCATGCGACCCTGCCTGGTAAATACGGATCGATGAGCAGGTAGTTTTTTGTTGAAATTAGGAAATAGACCTAACTCTTGTGGGGCGTTCGAGTAGCCGCGCGGGCAAATACGCGTCGATCTTGAGGTCACTCAGAAGACCACAGGATCGAATCCTCGGACGCCCCCCGGAGAAAGGAGGTGGTGGTTCTCCGGTTTTTTTTTTAAATTTGACCTTTGACCTTTCCTAATTAACCATTAATTTTGATTTTCATGTGTTTAAAATTCGATTTTTTTAATTTTTTTTTTTTTTTTTTTTTTTTTTTTTTTATGTTGTTATTAACCTATTAAACTCTTTATTTATTTAAATTAATTAACCTTTACATTATGTGTTTATTCATGTCAAACATGTACTCATAATATGCACAATTAATTAATTACATGTGGTGTATTTATTTTATTAACTAATTAATTTTTTTTTCATTTTTTATTCACTTTTTAAAATTTGTTTTAAACTTTTTTATATTTATTTTTAACAATATATTCTTACATAATAATACACAGTAATTTATTTTTTATCATTTTTTGTCTTTTATTTGTATCATTTTTTTGTAATTATTTGTCATTTATTTTTTTGACAAACTTTTTAATTTTTTTTAATATTTTTTTATTAATAATATATTTTAAACCTAATTAACAATCTTATCTGACTAACAATATTCTTAAATAACTTAAAAATCTAACTTAATTAATTTGCCTTTATTTGTATGCTCTTTTAATTATTTTTGTCATTTATTTTTTTTGACAAATTTTTATTTTTTTTGGGGCATTTATTTTTTTAATTATTTTTGTCATTTATTTTTTTTGACAAACTTTTTAATTTTTTTTAATATTTTTTTATTAATAATATATTTTAAACCTAATTAACAATCTTATCTGACTAACAATATTCTTAAATAACTTAAAAATCTAACTTAATTAATTTGCCTTTATTTGTATGCTCTTTTAATTATTTTTGTCATTTATTTTTTTTGACAAATTTTTATTTTTTTTGGGGCATTTATTTTTTTAATTATTTTTGTCATTTATTTTTTTTGACAAACATTTTAAATTTTTTTTTTTGCATTTATTTTTTTAATGTTTTTTTATTAATACTATATTTTAAACCTAATTAACAATAATCTTATCTAACTAACAATATTCTTAACTAACTTAAAATCTAACTTAAAATAACTTTCCGCCGCGTGTGCGCAAGTGCTCAGCCACCCATTTGATCCGAAATAAACCTCATCTGCTTTGCAGTTTTGTCGAGAGCCTCCCTTTGTCTCTTTACGTCGGCCTCTAATTTTGCGGCTCTTTCCCGCATATCAGCAGCACGACGCAAGATTTTCGGATGATCCCGACAAAGCCTCAAATTTAAATCATGTGTTCTCTTAAGTTGACCGTATATTTTAAAAAATTGTTTAACAGATGTTTTGGTGTCAACTTGCGAGAACACCTCCGATTCAGAATCAGAGTCCGCTTGTGCTGGGAGCGGATTCTCATTAACAATCGGAGCTACCTCTGGCGGCGGTGGCAACACCGCATTAGAGCAACCCGGTTGTTCTAATGCGTCATTGCGTGGTGGTGGCAACACCGCATTAGAACAGCTTGGCTGTTGTAATGCGCTATTGCCAGGTAGAGGTACAGCCACAAACGACGCAGACGGTTTTACCTGCCCTTTACCTGCCGAAACCTTATTTTTTTTTGGTGAAGCAGGTAGCGGACTTAGAGGGGCAGGTACAACTGTCTGCGCGAAATCCATTATCTCGTCCCATAAAGTCGCGTCACAGTCTATGGATTGTGTTTCTGTACGTCTACCTTTACCTTTTGATGGCGCCGACGACGACTTTGTGTTTTTATTGTTGTTTACATTACTAGGCAAAAAGTCGTCATCGGAGTCATGTGCCACCAGAGACATAGATGATTTGCGCGGATGAGATGCGCGTACATCCTGACACCCTGAAGTAGATGGTGTGACTTTAAATTTTTTGTTTAAAGCCAAACCATGTAATTTCGGGGTATGAACGGCTTTACCTGCATTACTCCTGGATACGGTGACATTGACGGTATTGCCGAGGTCACCATCTTCAAGGTGCAAAACAGGTAAATCTGCGCCAGGATGTATATTGCCGTGCATCTGCTGATGGTGCCCATGATACGCTAGCTGACTACCGCCTTCGTTAGAACACGAAGCGCCCCCAACGTCAGCAGCAATACCATCTTTAACAATAATGTTGTTTAAAACATTAACCCTGCCAGAGGATGGATTTTTTATTGCTGACTTCACAGCACCGCCATTAATGGCGGAACCTGACGCCGTAGATGCGTCAGGTGATGGTTTAAACGTAGCCAAATACGTCATTAAAGTCAAGGGCGGTAAAGTTGGTGGCGGTGTCGACGAGCGCCTTTTACGCCCACCAGCAGATGATACATTTTTAACGGTTCTTACCATTTTGTTCACAAAAACTGAGCAATGAAATTCACGAGAGCACACTTGCACACACTAGCACAGGCGAAGACGGAAAGAATCTTGTAAGCGTCCTCAAACCCAAGCCAAGCTAACTTCCCCCTCCAACGGTAGGGAGTGGGTGACCACTCTCGTCTCTCATTGGTTGGACGACATCACGTGATTTATGCAAGCCAAGCTTTCACCCCACTGTTGATTTTCTTTGTCTCAACAGAATCCCGCTACAAAGTGACGTCAAACTTTTCTAAATGTCATGCGCACATCGAATAACTGACGCAACAACTTTCTATTTGAAATGACATCACATTCCTGACTGCAGCATAAAACGACATTTTAGTTTTAGCAACGTCACCTACTCTTACATTGTAAAACTGTATCATTACACACACCTCTTCAAGTCACTACCTACATTATTTATAATTTACGATTTAACCTAATCGATATTTAACTTATTTTGGGAGAAAGGTTTACTAATAACAACACTGTGATTTTTATTTAGATATTTTTATTCTATTATTTGAAAGTACTTAAAATTATCACAATAATTTTGTATTATAATGTTACAATTAAATATTGGTGAAATTTTGTAGTTTGAATTTTCCAGTTTAGTAGTTCATGTATTCGAATTTTCGACCTTTACGTTAGAAGATGAAATAAAAATTTTAAATTAATTATTGGCTTAAATCAGCTATTGCTGCAAGTAAAGCGTCCAAGTTTTCATTTTTTTTCTCCATATTATTTATGGCAACTATCAGTCGTTCTATATTTTGTTCTTGTTCGCTCTGAAAAAATGATATGTCACGGTGCCCCCACGGTAATGTTTTAGTAGTATTAGGAATAACAAAACGTTTGTCATCGTGTTGGGACAAGGCCACTTTGTTCTTTATTTCTGTGTAAATGTCATGCAAGCAACTCCGAAACGTATTCATTTTTCTAAATATTAAACCTCCCCGCTCAACGATTTTCTTATAGTCATCTATTGACAGCTGCTTTCTAATAACAGATTTCTTCACACCTTTAGCTTTTTTGAGTTCATTATCCACCGATTGTATATAATAAGCTTTCGCACCCGTACCATAAAAACTAATAATGGGATCAGAGGGGAACTCGTCTTTCATTTTACCTAACACCGACAAGCCCTTATGAATATTAAATTTATTTATTTCTTCGTAGTTAGATGTATCGAATTTGTCTGGATTCTGTATTATGAAATTATAAAAGTTATCTGTAAATGTTTTTATAATCAACGAATCCGTATCTGTATACAGCAAAGAAGCATTATCGCCGAAATGTTTTTTGATAACGTCGTAGAAAAAGTTGTATAATACTGTCTTAGACAACTCCAAGATACAAAAACCAACGTAAATTGGTTTGTTGTAGACTACCTTTAGTTTACCCATATGGATGGCTACAAAATCATCAGTAAATATTGAGCATGATTTAAAGTTAGGGCGTGTTATTAATGCATTTGCACCCATACTCCGCCTAACGCTCTCCCAGTGGGTAACTAATTTTATATCCATTCTATTATCAACATTTTCCATTGTCTTACCGAATACTGCGTTATTTAATAATTTATACTGATCTTTTTCAAATTTATTCTTAGCCTTATTTCTCATATCGGTGTTTAGGTCAATATATTTTTTAAGCCAAGGTGATTGTTTGAATTTAAGTATTCTATGTGTTTTTATAACCATTAACCCGTTATCTAGCGCTTGTTTCAAATTTATATAATGCACAATATATCTCCTCTTATCGTTTAAATTTGGTATCAGTTTTGTCAATTTCGATTTTGATTTTGGTGGAATAATATTTTCTACTAAAAAGGGTAGGTCTGAGTGTAAGTCGTGTAAATCTTGTGGATAATGTATGTCTACTTCGAGAACATACCCATGGGTGCTTTCATCTGAAATGCTCGTAATATCTAAATTCATGATTTCTTCTTCGGACAGCCACACGAATCCACCTGTCGGCAATTGTTGCGACATACTATGCCCATATAGGTTCGTGGCATCTAGATATGTGATGAATGAAGAAGGTTCTTTGGGGTCGTAGTTAGGGAGAAATTTGTTATTCGCAATATGTTTCCTTTCCGTACACTGGCTTACTCCACCACGTATTCCCTTTTTAAAAAAATGGATCATATCAATGTCCGTTAATAATTCCAACTCCACTTTGGTTAGTTTTAACATAGCGTCCCACGAGAGACCCGGACAAGTGTAATACTGAGCAGGATCAAGTTTATATTTTTCCAAACAAATTTTACGAAAATTTTCAAATACGTCACACAAAAGGAGTACGTCTGATTTTAAATAAAGATCTGAGTAATCGCCCAAATTCTGACAATCAAACAAGTTCCACACATCGTTAGCCCTCTGATAATCTTTATCTGTTATATGTTCTTCATTTAGGTTATCGTAAAATTCATCTTTCGAGGGTAACTCTACATTATTTAGTTTCTCTAAACTATCCATAAAACTATATGGAAATACACCCTTTTGCCTCATTAAATTAAATTTTTCCTTATCTGTATAGAAACTTCCCGTAACAAACAATTGGTTATCAGTTAAGTTGCCCCCTAAATTTTGCAACGATGTTGATAAGAACTTAAAACTATCGATGAATCGTAGTTGTATAAATTTCCGTTTTTTCTCCCCTTTCTTATTGACGTAATCATGCATATAAAGGTGTTTCGTGAAAGATATATATTTTTCTTTATTTTGTGCTATAACATCAACTCTGTCCTTATGTGCACAGAGCTGTTTTATAAATAGGTGACTGTCGTAGCCACTCATATTGTGAAATATGATAGGTACAAAATTTGGTAATTTGTAATTTAAGTTACATACAGAGTGTGCGGCACCAAATCTTACTTTACCAGTTATATGACAATGATCTCTAACTTTTACATCCTCTACTTTAAATGGTTTCTCACATATACCGCATACGGTCGCATTCAGGAAGTCTTGTCTTTCTTGTGCTGTGAGTTTAGCCATTGGGACTATATCTTTCATATATCTGTTATAGATTTCCCTTACATCGGCTTCAATACGCGATACAAAAACTTTGGCTACATCAGATCCTCGATAGAGTTCAAATTTTGATAAAGAATTGTCAAAAGAACATTTTATGAAATATGCGAAGGAGTAAGGTTCGTGTATAAAAGTTTTATTTGTATAAGAACGTTCGGGGTTCGGTTCACAAGTATGAATAGGTTTCAGAATTGATTCAAAGTCTGCATACACTACAAATGGTACTTGCATTTGTCTTTCAAAGTTTTCAAATTTTAATATATTTTCAGGTACTTGTTTACCATATTTATCAATCCGAAATTGTGTCGATGGTGTTGTTGTATAAACATGATTACAGTCATTTCTCTGATGCTGGAATAACTGACGCTCATTATTAAAATATAGTAAGCAACCATCACAAAAGTACTTTTTATGATCATGAGCTGAAATTTGAGCGGAAACTAGCTTAGACAAGTTTTTTATCCAACAATAGTGATTATTAGCGCAATCTTTCTTACAGTGATGATTTACACCACATTCACCGGAAAGTAGTAACAAATTTACATGCATAAATAGTTTTTTTTCAGAATAACGTAAAGGCCCAACAACTTCATACTTTATTCTATTATTCTCAAATTTTTCTTCTAACCCGTACACGTTAATTGAAATATTATTCATCTCCTCAAATTTTGAAATATCCCGCAATTTTACTGGAAAATTCATACCTGATAAATTTAAAACTCTTGAAAAATGTGGATATGATGAGGTCTCAGATGTGCAGCCATTTGCAGGATACAACGCTGAAGTTACAGCCCAAGCAAAACAATACTGATCCTGGTTTTTTACATTTACCACTGCCTTCTTGTTTTCTATGGATTTTGGCAACTTGACATATGATGAACCACCCAGAGGACTATATTTATTCACATTGATTTCAACAAAAGCAATTCGTTCGAGGGCCCATCCTAAAATTAAATTATAATTAGTCATTTTCTTTCCACCTTAATGTATGTTTAAATACCTGAATCACGTTCCAGGAACTCCGTAGTTTGTGTAATCATAGCATCCACAAAGGTGTCCAAAGTATTGTTCAAATCCATAGCTTGATCCAAGATTTTGTTGGAAGTGTTAAATGATTTCATTTCAGATAGTTCCTGTGTCTGTAATACGTACGTAGCAAACGTTTCCATATTTACTTTTACTGTATTATGAATACGTAACACTTCCTCGAAGAGATTTAATATTTTTGATCTAATTTCATTGAAGAACATTACATAGTCTTGGTGATTATTTTCGCTATATACTCGATAGGTTACAATCCTGTATTTGAAAGCGCTCTGCACAATTTCTACACCTTCTATAAACGGAACACATGAATTTGTCCTATGCTGCAATGTCCTTCTATGGGAATTCATTTGGGTTGTGCTTAGAGTCACATTACAGCAATTACAAGTTTCCATATTTGTAGATGTTGAAGGATTACATTCCAGTTTAGGATATTTTGCTTGCGGACCACTATCATGTATCTTCTTACAAGATTGCCTCTGATGTCTTCGCAAATTGTCACCACGTGTAAAACTTACACCACAAGAAGTACAAATATACATTTTATGTCTTTACTCTGGGAGACTAGCACCACAAATGGCTGTGTGCTCCTCATCCTCATTTATATACACGGAGTGAAGCTGCCCCACCACCTCTACTTGAAATACTCATACACATATCAGTACATACACTAATTACAACTACAATTGCATTGCACCACTCCAATTACCTCTATTGCAATTACATCAGTCTAATTACTGCACATTACTCTACTTACCTCTATTGCAACTACATCAGGCTAATTACCTGCAATACTCTAATTACCTCTATTGCAATTACATCAGTCTAATTACCTACATTACTCGAATTACCCTAGTTACCCCCCACCACAAAAAAAAAGGGTGGGGGGAGACCCAGCTCCGCCATTACTACTCTACTGATTTACCTGTAGAGAATAATATGATTTCACATAGAACAGCAGTAGCATATAAATCAGATACTTACAATAATGTTTGTTACCCCATGTTCTATGAAAATTGTGATTTGAATGTAATTTGATTCACATTAGTGAACATTTTGTTCACCATTTTTACTGCCAGTAGCTACTATTAGGCAATATCCATTAATCTATAAAGCGGTCACAGGGGTGGAAAAATCTCTAAAAATTAGATCTTTTTAATGAAATTTTTTCTTTAATGACTATACACGCAGTATATTAAATCTTACTATATTAAATAAAAATACCGTGAACCAGCAATTATATTTTAGGATGCTTCATTATTTATAAGGAATGGGTTTTTCTTTGATGTCTCCTTTTCTGTTAGGGGAAATACAATTATGTCAAATCAATAACAGAAAAAACTGTTTTCATCATACTAGAGTAACCGATGTGTTTATTTTATGATGTTGAGTTAAATCTTGTTTCTATATAGACACACCGTGAAATTGGTTTGCTCTTAATGCCTTGAAAATAACGACGTTGGAATTGGATACAGCTAATTACCACATTTCTGTATATAGTAAGTACCTGGCAGCACTCGTGAATTATATATGCTCCAACAAAATTTATTAGCATTAACGGTGACGTGAGCTCGATTCATAATTCTAGTATATCAACCGTACTTGAGGCTGAACGATCTAAACTTCTGCTATTTGAGAAGAATATATACACCCATGAAAATAATCTAGGGATATTCGATATGGAGTAATAATTTTCAGTACTGCAGGGTCCCTTTTATACTGGGTGTTAATTTTCTTATATTACTATCTATAAAATAATAGGATAATGGTATTATTCCCTGACTTGCGTTCGGCAGCTGTTCGTCATATATACAGGGTGGTCCGAATTTAAGTCGGGAAACTTCGCCAGCGGATACTACGTCTAAAAATAATAACATTTTGTCATATAAACATATATCGAAAAACGCCTGGATTTCAGATACAATGTGTTGAAGTTGGCGGAAAAAAAATATTTTTTTTCAATATCTCAATAACGAATAAAGATTTTTTATTCAAATTTGATATACAGGTATAATTAAGGCAAGCACACCAGCTAAAATAAATTTTGTCCAAAATATTACACTGGGTGATTATTTTTTCCTGATCGATTACCCCTTAAACGACAAGAACTTTTTGTTTGTACGCCACTGGTCAAATTTAATGGAAAAATTTTATTCTACGTTCCTTTTAGAGAAAAAAAGTATTTTTGGCCTTTTTAGGAAATTCCTATGGTTTTTGATAAAATTGACATTTTCTACAACCCATGAACGAGGGGACGAAGCAATAAATTTTTTCATCTTACAAAAAAAAAAGTATGGGAACCGTCTAAAGGGAAACTCGCGAGTCCGAAAAAAATACTAAAAAAATTCCAAGTCAGTGGCGTCGAAAAAATGGGGCGCTGCAGAGAAAACGGGGAAAAAATTTGAAAATGTTTTTCACTACTTACCTCCATTTTCCGATGACGTTTACACATAGGAGGTCGAAAAATTTTTTGGGTGCCCGGCCTGACCTCTACACTGAACAAAAGTATCCAAAAAAATCTTTTTTATCTAAACCAAAAAAAAAGTATGGAACAAGATTAAAGTGAACCTCGCGAGTCCGAAAACAGTACTACCCTTTTTTTCGACGCCACTGACTTGGAATTTTTTTAGTATTTTTTTCGGACTCGCGAGGTTCACTTTAGTCTTGTTCCATACTTTTTTTTTTTTGGTTTAGATAAAAAAAAAATTTTTGGATACTTTTGTTCAGTGTAGAGATCAGGCCGGGTACCCAAAAAATTTTTCGACCCCCTATGTGTAAACGTCGTCGGAAAATGAAGATAAGCAGTGAAAAACATTTTCAAATTTTTTCCTCGTTTTCTCCGCAGCGCCCCTTTTTTTCGACGCCACTGACTTGGAATTTCTTTGGTATTTTTTTCGGACTCGCGAGTTTCACTTTAGACGGTCCCCATACTTCATTTTTTGCAAGATGAAAAAAATTATTGCTTCGTCCCCTCGTTTATGGGTTGTAGAAAATGTCAATTTTATCAAAAACCATACGAATTTCGAAAAAAAGCCAAAAATACTTTTTTTTCTCTAAAAGGAACGTAGAATAAAATTTTTTCTATTAAATTTGACCAGTGGCGTACAAACAAAAAGTTCTTGTAGTTTACGGGGTAATCGATCAGGAAAAAATAATCACCCAGTGTAATATTTTGGACAAAATTTATTTTAGCCGGTGTGCTTGCCTTAATTATACCTGTATATCAAAATAATTTTATGATTTTTCAAAAACCTTTATCCTAGAAAATCAGTATATCCTTAGAAAGGAAACTCATACTTTGAAAAATCTATCTATCCTTAGGAACCTAAAAAAATTAAACAAAAAAAAATTCTTAAATTTACGAATTTCCGCACAAAGAAATTACTCACCTTCTTCAGAAGGGTTCGGTATAACAAAACGGGATGGCAAGGCAACGAAAAAAATATGTCTGTAACGTCTGGAATTAAGATAAAAAACCGTAAATACTATGGGAAATCGGAAGAAAAAAAAATTAACTTACTCTTACTTACTTACTTACTTTCGAGAATACCGTTTCACTACTAGTGATTTATTTTCACAAACCCCAAAAGGAAATCGCGTGGCAAATCCACAAATCACTTTTTTTTCTTTAACGATGTTCTTGTTACCAGAACACAGATAGCAATGGCTACTTCGACGTAGTTGATCGATCGTTTTTTTGTTCTTTCTTTTTTTTGTTCAAAAAATTCTTTCAGCGGTTTTATATTTCTAAAGCAACCCGTAATACATTGTACATGTATTGTGTACAGTCATGTCTTTCTTACTTTAGCATTTTTATATGCTACAGCACATGTGGATTTTTGCTTGAAATAAGTGACAAGAGTTTTTTAATGAATTTTATTTCAAGTGCAACCAACATTTTTCAGAAAATGGAGGTAGAAAAGTAAGTAAAAGAAGTAAATCTAAATAAATACTTCTATAGATTTGTGTCAAGCTCGATTATTTATAACAGCCCTACATCGTATTTACATGCATGGATCATATTGGCTACATTTGCATAAGGTATTGCCAAATATTATGCTACCTATAGAGCTGTAAACAGTTACAGGTTTTGAAAGTAATCAGCACCCTCCAAAATCCACGCATACTCAATTAAATTGCTATCCATGGATTGAGTTGGCCACAGTAATGGCATTATCCCAAAGAAATATTTGAACCGTCATCGCACATATGTAAGCATGCATTATCATGCATAAGCACATTATTTTCTCTAAAGGTGGAAGAGCAATTAGTCGGAGAATTTATTTAAACCCATCAACGCCGGCATTCAGAAGATTTTCTAGTTTGATTTTTCCTCCAATGTTCCAATGCTAATTCCACGCCAAATCATTACGAATTGTCCCTATAAGAATGAACGAACTGAACCGTGCTTCATTATCTTGTGTTCTCTATACTCTTAAAAGTTTTATATCTAGATCTAAATCTGTCGGTTACCAACTTGAGACATACCGCGTGCTCTCATTTGTTCTCGCGTTAAAAATTGTCTATCCATGTTGATTTAAACTAAATGCATCATTTAATGTGATATCAGACAAATACCTACTAAACTAATTTCTTGTCGTATTTATCGTCGATAAAATTAAACAGGAAAAATGCAGTTTTTTAGTTTTTATTAAGTTGGAAATAAAAACAAAACAAACTAATAAAAAGTAGAAAGAAAACAACTGAACGCAAAATCCCTAGATTAATCCCATGCGTGTTTTTATATACGCAGTTAATGAGGTGTAAGATAGCTTCAAGGGTATACAGCTAATTTGACATTTGGCATATTTGACCTCTTATACAATAATTGATAGTTTTTTGTATGTATATACCATACCACTAATATTATACTTGCTCCTTTATATTCGAACTTAAATTTAATAATATTATTGTTAAAATCCAGCTATAACTGCCTGTTTGAAAGAAAATTGAATCGCATGAGCTTCTTTCTGTATGGTTCTCCTCTTCAATTCGCAATTTGTTTTCTTCAATATACTTTTTGAAGAGATCCTAACAGAAAATAGTCTGGTGCGGTGAGGCAAAGACACCTAGCAGGTTATGGTCACTTTCAACAGGATACTTTATGTCCTAAAAGGTAAAGATAAAATTAAGGTTCTTCGTTTTGAATTTGTATAGTAAATAATATACGCAGCATTTGAGGTTATCTTTTGGAAGAAAGAGATATCATACGTTTATTCTTTTCTAAAAATGATCGTTTAATTATCTAAGAAGGCGAAACGATACTCCAATCTGCAATTATCCTTGAATGCAAAGGTTTCTGCTTTAATATTTGTGAAATTTCTTACGCTGAAAGTCTTGCTTATGCAGAAATCCCTATACCTACATAAAAATCTTGATCAGAAAAGAGAAGAGAATTTTCATTATTGGGATTCCCATTACTAAGTTACAAAAATATATTACTTTTTTCGTTAGTTTTTATGCTCGCTCAACTTCGTGTTTAGAAAACGTTACATAAATGTCATTGATCATAGAAAAATCAAGCTTGTTTGAGTTACTTGATTTCTGAAAAACTTTTGAGCTGCTAAGCATGAGCTTATTTGGTCATAAGTAAGATGAATAATACTTTTTACGAATCATTTTACAACCTTTATTAATTTTTAAGTTAGAAAGTGCGTATTTTCTCGTAAGGCGAATGTCCTAAATAATATGAGAAAAAAAAAATTATTTTCAAAGAATATTCCTAGATGTTCGGTGTACAGATTTTAATATTTTTGTAGATAATATTTGATGTGTTAAATAATTCAAATAATATTTGAGGAAAGGTTTGTTGCATTTGCAGCAGCTTGTATATATATGTAGTGTATTTCCTGACCATTGAATTTCTTAATATGATATGTTTTTCTACTTCAAAGTAATTTTGCGCATTTTTATGATAATATATCTACCATGTTTACGCATGATTCTGTAAAAGCTTGGTAGTGCGGTATAGTCCAAGCAATGGGGGTTTTCTATTCGCAAAAGGTCGGAAAGAAATGAAATTTGGTGGGATGGTAGACATAGGTCCCCTGATAGTACACCTCAGTTTGCGACCTCGGGGGGTTGCCGCTCGAGGGTTGGGGGGATGAAAACTATGCGTCGCGACGCTTTTTGGGAAATAGCGCCGTTGTGGTAAGTGCTATCGAAAAAAAGTTCAAATATGTAGAGAACAAAATTGTGCACAATTGTGGTCTTTACATTTTTCGTCTGCGACCAATAGTTTCCGCTCTACGGCGCGCCAAAGATGGGGGTTGATTTGCAATTTTCAACAAAATTAGAATTTCATCGCGGATTAAGACAAAGATCGCTATCAAACAATTCTGTAATATTTTTTTTCTGAAATAGTAATGTTTTCTGAGTCTGCTGATGCCAGATTTGATACATTTGGTCGTGTATAACAAAAGATATGATTTTTTGAAGCGCGCCCCTACATACTCCGATATGGGCATTTTTTAATTATTATTATCTACGGTCAATATTTCCTTATTATTGTTGACCTAGGCGCCAAATTTATTATTTTTGTGCTTACATGATACAAAAAAATATCATTTTCAACTCATTTCCACACCACCCTTGAGGTAGAGTTGATCGGTGCGTTTTTTATGTGGTATCCCACGAGGCCTAATCCACGGTCGATATAGGGGTTTATTTCACTTTGAGTCGCTTGCGACGTTGTAAAACTGATTCGCCTCATTGTTATCATCCTCAGACATCAATTCCGAGCCAGAATCGGCAAACTCGGTGTTGTCTGTTTGATCTTCATCGTCCTGTATCTGATCGGGAACGTTTTCGGCATCTTCTGCATCGTCGTCGGGAATGTTTTCGTAGGACGTCCCAGTAGTGTAAACACAGTACCGAACATTTTAATCCTGCTTTAAGGCAACCACAAGCAGGTCCACAACCTTTCTGGCATCTGCACGAGATGCTCTTAAGTAAAACCTCTGGAGCTGGTTCCTTTGCGATCCGTATTGCGTCCAGTCGTGTGGTTGTTCTTCGCCATCCATGATCTTCTGGAGGTTTCTGAATTCCCCGCCAGCTCTGTACTTGACAATATGTACGCAATGACGGCACGCATCTGATGTTGGTGGCAGGCGGAAGCGCCGCGAGATTGAATGAATTTTTGGAGACGGCCCGTACAAAGTTCGTATACCGCAGATAGTCCAACTTACGATGTTCGCTTCCTGCACCATACTGCCTGAACATAGTTCGCCAGCGGCAACGACTTCTGTTAATTCTGCATTAGGGTCGTCAAATGCCTGAATTGCGTCTGTTAATGTTGGGTTTTTTACTAAAGTTTTGAGGAATCGAATCTTGCCTTGATTGAACAACGCCGATGTAGTGTCACATCCACTGAAGGCATACACAAATAAGATATTTTTCGCAATAGTATCGCCATATTGCAAACTCTGAGGCGAATAGAACACATCCTCCTTGTTCCCTGTACCCGGCTTGCGCAAATAAACTTCTCTGGCTTTAGCAGTCAACAACACAAGCAAATCTATGTCTTCGACCGCCTGCTTAACCGTGTAATTATTTGCTTCCAACTTTGTCTGCAGCAATGCGATGAGGCGCCTTTTGTTGAAGCTGTTCGATAAAAAATTTTCTTGCGACACAGTTGGAATCATGGATTCATCGAAGAGTACATCAGTGCTGCAGTGATGCTTCGAGCGGCGGTTTCTTTCAGCACATTTCGTACTTGTTTCTGTCCCACTTTCGGAATATCCATCAAAAACAACAATTGTATTCGGCCCATAATGCCTTGTAATATAGTGAATGTAATTCTCACAAATCATTGCAAATGAATTGTGACGGCCCCACACTACACGATGGAGCAAGAAGCCACCGTCAACAACGTGCATGATCGTGTCAACTTCTATGACTGGTGTTACGGGCGCATAAGCTTTGTACAGTGAAGATTTTGCCCCTTTGCGCATACCTTCCTCAGTGAACATTAAAAGCGGAAAAGGTGCAAGTTCGTACTGAAAGTATTCTTTCAGTTCATTGTCAGATTTTTTCGCAATGCATATGCGTTGAAACAACAAAAGCGGATTGATAATAACAGGAACCGACGCAATCTTCACACTACATTTACCAGCGGCTAGAGAGAGAACTCTCTCATTACGTTAAAATTTCACCGACTCAAAAGTATGACCAAGCATTTGTGTCATCGCAAGTGACCCGATTTCGTACACCTGGTGGCAATTTACGTCGATCTCTCCAACAACTCCCGTATTAATTGACATGAGAACATCAACTTCTGGGAAAGGATTGTGTAGTGATAGCCAGTCATCGAGTTTGGTTAGACCTCGTGTGGCGCGCAAGATACGTCATGTCTACATGCTGATCTGTGCTATGCATGGATACACAACAAAAGTCTTCAATTTCATTGCAAATATTATACAAATATACCATACCCAATGTCCTAGAGGACACAATATTGTTATCAGGATATTTATGACCACTAATTCACAAAAATAAAAAATTTGGCGCCTAGGTCAACAATAATAAGGAAATATTGACCGTAGATAATGATAATTAAAAAATGCCCACATCGGAGTATGTAGGGGTGCGCTTCAAAAAATCATATCTTTTGTTATACACGACCAAAATGTATCAAATCGGGCATCAGCAGACTCAGAAAACATTACTCTTTCAGAAAAAAAATATTACAGAATTGTTTGAAAGCGATCTTCGTCTTAATCCGCGATGAAATTCTAATTTTGTTGAAAATTGCAAATCAACCCCCACCTTTGGCGCGCCGTAGAGCGGAAACTATTGGTCGCAGACGAAAAATGTTTCCCTACATATTTCATTTGAACTTTTTTTAGATAGCACTTACCACAACGGCGCTATTTCCCAAAAAGCGTCGCGACGCAGAGTTTTCATCCCCCCACCCCACGAGCGGCAACCCCCCCGAGGTCGCAAACTGAGGTGTACTATCAGGGGACCTATGTCTACCATCCTACCAAATTTCATTTCTTTCCAACCTTTTGCGAATAGAACACCTTTTATTGTACCCATTGCTTGGACTAGTATTGTATTAACATAATTAACGTGTCGAATTATTTCATGTTTGAAACATGATTAACTTGTGCAGTAACTTTGGCAACAATTACACTAGTTAGAAATAAACTACGGGCTTCCATTAATTATTTATGAACAAAACCTGATTGTGGTGGCAAATTTTATAATAATTTGTAATTAAAAATACCAAGTGGAATGTTTCCAATTCATGATTTATAAACTAGTCCTTTATATTAATTTTTGCGCGGATGAAGATGCAGATAAGACCCAATTGTATTCGTTTATAAAATGGACTATGAGGATGATGGTTATGAATTCGTTCACGAATGCTTAGCAATTCTTCCAAAAAAAATTATGCATTATATTATATGTAGGTATTTGAGGGATTTTTTTCTTGGGAACTATAGGTTCGTGTACGATAGGTAAAATTTTTTTAACGTTTCGGCAGGGACCCATAGCCTTCAATTTTATTTTTTTAAATTTAATTTATAAAATTTAATTATAATTTCTAGGTTCATACTTAGTCACTGAAAACCTAATTTTCCTTATTTCTTGACCTGTCTTGTCAACATTTTGAATTAAATTATCCTCACAGCCAAAATGACATCTATTAGAAAAACCAAAGTTAGTGGCATTAACTCAAAAATAAAAATAATGAGATGGGGTCATGCATACAATTGCCGATCTTTAATTCATTACATTACCAAGAATAGTGCAGCAGGCACAAGGCGACTAGCTACTGCCTATCTCTCCTGGGTTCCCAGATAGAGAATTTCTGATACTGCCAACGTAAGCACCTTAAAGAAGTGTCCTAAGAATGTACGAGTGCTTATTAAAATATCACGTCATCAAATTAGGTAGATACGGGATGTTTCTTAAAATACTTTTCAATTTTTTTAAAATATCTCAGAAATGGAGATAGCAAGTTCAGATTTAAAAACGCCATCGAAATGGTCGTAAAATTCTCGAAAAGTTTTCTTAACGTACAAGTGTGTACTTCAAAACATAAAGTAAATAGAAAAATTTTAATTGCAAAGCTTTATTTGACTCTATTGCAATAAAATTTGGTCTAAGCCTTTTTCTAATATCTCGTTAGTTACAAGCATTTCAAAATTTGCCGTTTTATTATTTATTGCCTGTATTGCTACAGGCCTTTAATATCTTAATTATCAACGGAGATATATAGATTGACCCTCTCAAAACAGGAATACTGTAGTCAGGTAAATTCTCAGATAATTCTATTTTACCTCATCCCTAACTCAACAATTATAGCTCCTGTATATTCCTTGGAACACGAATAATTTGGGGTGCGGTTGAGATCGGAAAGCATCCCAATTGTTTAGACAGAAATGACGACCCGACGCGACGCTACGGTCTTGGACCTCCTACTGCTAGTAAATCACTGATATCCATTTTATTCACACAACCCTCCTACTACTAGTTCTCAGTTCTCTCTAAGAAGTAGCCAGATTGGGACCACTTCTTACACATCCTAGACATTAATCTTTTTTTTTCATGAAAATTCCTTGAAAATAGACGCCGAGTACTTGTCGATACTTTAATAATCTCACATGCGGTTCAACTAAAGAACTTAATAATTTTAATTACCAGTAAAGAATTTTTAGTTTTTCTTACCCTGCAAATTGCAAAAAGTAAATATTTTTTATTCTTTGTGTTAGTTGTATAAGTATGTTGTATTTATAATTTACTTGGTACTTTTAAAAAACAATTTTATTAGATAAAGTTATAAATTTTTTATTTTTTTTTTATATATACCTATACTTATTTAACGTCGGCCTATTTCCGCTACCAGGGCCTACCACCGACGCCAGGAGACGAGCAACCCCCAACCTGGAAATTTTGCCGAACCTCTTATCTTACTAAGAGTAGGGATTTTTTACTTGCCTAACATTTAATAGACAAGGGACCGACTGCTTTACATCCTCTCCGAAGGATGGTATATCCTCAATACACCTCTCGCCTACAGTTGTATTGCTTCTGCGATATAGCTGATATACAAGCCGCTAGAAGTGGGGAAGCAAGGCCGCGTCTTTCCGTGGATAGTCACCCATCCAAGTACTGAACGCGATAGCTGTTGCTTAACTTCATATCGCTATGAAGTGAGTCAAGTCAGTCCTCCGCTCGCTGCCCCGTTATAAAATTAAATAATTAAATTTGTTTACTTACACTAAAGAACTTGAGCTTATGAGGTGAAGACTAAGTCTTCAAAGTAAACACGTTTTACTAAAATGTGTTCACTTTGAAATTTAAAATAGAAACTCGCTTAAAATTAAAATATTCCTATCGAGTTTAACAATTCTAACTAATATGTGCCTTTGAGCTGTATTTATAATGTCAGTGTTTATGCTGAAATAACATAAATTCGGCGTAATGAACATTTCTTGGAAAACCCCCGACACGTACCTATGTGACTCAAAAAAAGTAAAATAAAGTTGAGAATTTACCTATATATGAACAGACTGATTAATGACTTCGACTAAATACAATAGGATAATAATATGTAGTTGAATCTATTATCATATGTGTATTAGGATTTCTTAATTTATAATGACACCAAGAAGTTTCAGTATAGACATCACGTTATCCTTGTATAATAAAATGCAGTAGATTCAGATTCATACAGATTCTAAACACATTATAGCGTACTTTTGTACTAACATAAAGTAAATTAAAACTACTTCTTATCAGCAAACACTAAATCGTTTAATTAAACATTTTTATTTGTACGTTATTAAAACTGATCAATAGCAGAATCATATGTGATTTCCTTTTTTATTTTTTACATTAGATATTATTAACCACATCCTACGTAGCTTTATATTTATTATGAACTTCAAAATACTTTTCATCATTTACTCTGACGTAGTTTCCACATCACCAAACCACCAAATGCTTAACTTTCCCAAGATTTTAACCCTCCTCAGGATTTTTATCATTTGACATTTTCCTAGCAGCTTTAATCATTTTCCTATAGGCCTCGCATAGCGTAAAAGCGGAAACGTTAGAAGGATACAAGTAAATAAGTAGTTGTCTATTGAAAATTTCCTTAATATATTCTGTTCCTTTAAATTCTGATATTTACTTGACAACGAACAACTGGAAAATCACAATTCTTGACTTGGTCAAGTAATGGGCTCTAGAATAATAAAACTAGCGAAGCTATTGTTATTTTATGCGAGAAGGCTTCCCTTTATTGCCTAAGCCGATTTTCCAAAGAGAACGAATTATAGAAAAAATATATTATCCCTGTTTCCTGTTCGCTCTGCTAATTTCTTGGGTCTTCACAATTTCTATGTATTTTCTTGATGCAATTGACAAATAACTTTTCTGCAGTATCAGTAACTCAAAATAAATTAATAATAGGTATAAAAATTATTTTATTATTGGATAATGTATCTTTTTTATTCGGTAAAACATTTTTATCTTATTTTTTTAATTTTCGGCACTACACAAGATGTTAATCTAAAGTGGGCACTCCATGTTCAATTTTAACTAATTCATATTAATTTATTGTTGTGGTGTCTAATAAAGGATTGACAAAATAGTTGGCGGATATTAAACGTTTTTGTTTCGTTAAAATTATCAGTATAATTAGTACGTACTATGTAACTTAAACGTTAATTTAAAATTAGTTTCTGTAAAATTTGCAAGCAGTTTAAATGATTCTCCACCTCATATCCTGTAAGTTATATAAACGTCTTCTATGCAATGTGAAATAATAGCACAATAAAATTTGCATAAAAAAGAACTTTCGTCCAATGTCAAATGAGAGAACATTTCCGTCGCTCACTTTAGAAAATAAAGTAGGTAAGCGTTTGCATCACTATTAAAGAAAGTAATAAAACATTTTTACGTACATTGATTCTTTGAAATAAAATAAATGGAGTTGGAATAATTAATTAGCTATTTGTTGGTATTATAATATTATTATATATAATATGACTGGATGGTCGAGATGGTAGCGTACCTGCCTCTCACCCAAAAGTCCCGGGTTCGATTCCCGGTCGTGGCAATGGAAAATACTGTGAGAGGGATTTTTCCATTATACACGGATATTGGATGTGTGTCCCTTGTCATTAAATGTGTAGCCCCCTCCCGCACAAGGCTTTTCTAGAGCCTTCTGGGATAAAGGGGGTCGTAATTACATGTGGTGTATTTATTATTTATTATTATAAAAATTAAAAGTACAACTTTTTGCATTAATTGAAACCAAAAATGCTTCTGACTGTTTGAAATAGAGTTTGACGTTGACTATAAGGCCAGGTTTCACAATCTCTGGTTAGCTTGACCATCACTTTTAAAATTACCATTTCTCAAATTTTATATACTTGTTTGAAATAGTTATAGTGTCAAATATTTTCTATCCAAGTTAACTTCCAGTTTCAATGTTTTCTATTATGATTTTATCAATATTTATGAAAATAGAATGCAAGTTAACCGTCAACTAGTAGTTAACCAGAGATTGTGAAACCGGGCCAAATAATATATAATAATAATAACAACTTTACGACCCCCTTTATCCCGAAAGGCTCTAGAGGAAGCTTGTGTGGGACGCGGCTACACATTTAGTTACAAGGGACATACATCCAATATCCGTGTATAGTAGAAAAATCCCTTTCACAGTATTTTCCACTTTCACGACCGGGAATCGAACCCAGAACTGTTGGGTGAGAGGCAGGAGCGTAACCGCTTGACCATCGGTCATATTAAAACAAATACTTTAACCTGTTAGATGAAATATATCTAAATAGTTTAGAGGCGATTGTAATTTTATTACAAGCTTTTATTTAACTTTACATCTGAAGATCAATTCATGTAGGTATTTCCATTTTCTAAGAAAAATAAAATTGAATATCAAAACTGAATATTGTGGCTCCAACGTGGAGGCTAATATTTAACTTCACTTCTTAGTTGGGGTTAAATCGATTTAATTGAGTAGTTACAAATAAAAATTAGTGAAACCATATATAGCTAGTGCAATGTTGAAAAACATAGTAATATTATATGAGAGGACCATTCTATATCTAGTATTATTAGAACGTTCCCGATAGTTCGTTTTCCGACTTTCGTATTAATCTTCTAATGAAACCCTTTTCTCATTTATAATTTGTATAATATAATATGAATTTCCGAACCTCATAAAATGCATAACTTTAATGAAAATTAAATTACCTTTACGACGGTAAAATATTAATATCCAGATAAAATTATTTATTTATTTTATATGTATATATTTCGCCTTTTTTTATATGTACCTATATATTTCGATTTACAATGTCTCGTCTTTGAAAGTGCAGTTGATAATATCATTTTTATATTTCTCTCCAAAATGATACAAAAACCATCTTTAGCTTTAAAATTCCTTTAATTATTTTTCTCACGTTAAATCCATTCTTCCAGAAATTCTTGGGACCAAGTTTGGAATTTTAAGAGCCCTATTTTCGAATTTGCATTCAGATTAGAGGCATAAGTTACGACTACCCCTTGATTGTTCAACAGATTTTACTTTTAGAGTTTTCCAATCATGTTAAAAATAATGAATTAACCACAGTTTCATTTTGTGCAAAATGTTTTGGCTATACATACACTATACATTTCACCTGATTTTACTAAAGTAATAATTACAGAGTATTTCTTAACGTTAAAGAATCGTGAATTATACCAAATCAGAGTTGTGGAAATGGGAAGGAAGTATTTGCCCACAATGATCGACTACAACTTCATTGAAATAGTACAAATGAACCGGTAGGTATTTAGTAAATTACTTGAAGATCATTAAAGGAAACCGAACCCTTTTATTGTAAATTGCTTTAATTGTACAACTACTATCCAAATTACACAAGTTGAGATATAAAATTATCCCCTATTAAATTGTCTCATAAATTTTAACATTACATTTAACATTATTAGAAAGGTTTTTTGAAAATTTACGTTATTTAAATTTAAGTGTCTTGCATAGTAGGACGATAAAATATTTTCCTTCTCTTATAATTTAATAATAATTTATAAAAAGATACTCCTTTGTATTTTGTTAGACGAAATATAATATGTTATAAAAAACATCAAATTGTGAAATTTAAGGTTTTGTCTAGGTGCCTTGATTGATTTGTCATTTCCTCATGTTATTAACGCATTCTTCTATTTTTCTTGAACTAAAAAAAATATTTATAGAAGTTATAGTTATGCACCGGTACATATTCTTGGGAAGTGGAGGCGTTCACTATGGTTTTCAGTAGGTCTCTGTCTATACAACCGAGTTAGAATGTTAAAATGAGTTATAGTTTATAGAAAGATGTTACGACAGCGTGACTCATGGCCCTTGTAAATGAACATTATGCAAAAATGGTTACTAGAAAAACTTTTAGTGTACCCATATACCTAAGAGCAGCTTTGTTTGAAGAGAAACCTGGAATGATATTGGAATTTTAGAAAGAGCAAATATTTTGATTATGCCATCAAACAGAGCTGTTTCACATGAAAATGGTAGAATACGACCGACGTTGATGTGATTAATATTGTCGAAAGCATAGAAGTATACAACTGGAAAGGTTTAGTAGTGAAAATGCAGATTGTATTATAAAAGAAATTAACAAAAATACTATATACGTAAAAGGGTCTTAAATAAGTCATCTGTTGTTCAATATTCAATGTGCTGAGGCTCTAAAGTAGTCAGTTTATCATAAATAGTGCTAGGATAAATAAACTGAGAACAAGCAACTGTTTATTGAAGTCAAATATAACAGCAAAACTATAAACGACGCGATGGAGTAAAAATGAACAATTTTAGGGTAAAACTGGACTATCTTCATTCCGAAATGGTAGCCGAAACTTCTGGTTGGACGATATTTTAAAAACATCTCTTTCTTTCTCTAACAAGAGATAATGACCAAACGCCATCATAAAATAATAATAATAATAATAATAAACATATCTCTTTGTGAATATATTTTTCTCAAACTCAATACTAGACTAACAAGGAATGACTTCACCAAAAATAGCATCTGCTGATGGCTTAATGAAGCAATAGTGTTTTGACAGTATAGAAGAAATAATCGGCTATAATAGTATATAATATTACATTATAAAACCGTTATTGGTTTTAACATGCGAATTTGTAAAAATCGAATACAACGTATTATTTTCCTCCTCTGTGCCTATCCGTAAACAATTCTCATAAGAAAATATAGTATTATTATGCACAATATTTTTAATAGATATTTAAGATACAAGCGTAAAAAGTCATTGTTTATTGCACGAATGGCTAGGTTAAAAACACGAGCAAAGCGAGCGTTTTTAAAAGCCATGAGTGCAATAAGAAGACTTTTTACACGTGTGTCTTACAACGTTTTATCGTCGATTGTGCCAATTAACGTAAAAAAGGGACTATTTTTATGAATATTTGTAAAACTTAGGTACCTCTTGTAATCGTCACTTTGACGGTTAGTATTATTAATGTTACTTTTTGGTCGTGACTCATGATGGTAACTATGGAAACGACATTATTAAGAAACTGCCGTAGTAGAAGTGTGCAATAAAAATTTTTTTCTTCTACCAATCGTAAAGTACTAACTTTCCACATGAGTGCGTAAAGTTAAACTTTACGCACTAGTGCGTAAAGTGTTTTTACCTTACGCACTAGTGCGTAAAGTAACATACTAAACAATTGCATACCTATTAGAGCACCGATAATAATCATAACTTATTTTAAAAACGTTAAATGTGGTTATTTAATTTTATGTAGTCCGTTTATTTAATATCACGGTATATTATTATAAAACATACCTACCTAATTTTCAGTATTCTTTAAAAATAATGATTGAATTTTTTATAATTCTGAAGTTTCATTTACATTCTTGACATTGACATAGACAAAGAAATAATAGACATTGATTAGTTTCACTCTTTAAAATTAAGTTAACAGTATTGAGATTTTTAAATGACATAATATAAAGTTTTGACGTAATAGGTAAGTTTTGACGTTTCACATTATTATTAGAGAATTTAGGTCCATTTCGGTAGTAGAAAAAATATTGTATATAATTCGTGCAAAAAGTGAGCTTTTTTCACTCATGGGATTGTCGCTTCGCCTACGGCTCATGCGACAAAATTCCCATACGTGAAAAAATCTCACCTTATGCACTTGTTGCATAAATAACTATTATTGCACAGTTTCTTATAAAAGGCTACTTTTTACACTGGAAATGATTTAAAAAATAGTTACTTTTTGCACGATCGTAGATAAATGTCTTATATTATGTATCTTATCACACTTATTAATGCATATAATAATTCTGTCATATGTCTACTATTTTGTGATTACAAAATATACATACAGGGTGATTCTATGGCAGACAGTATTATTTAACTTAGAAATTAGTCAGTATACAAGTATTATTACAATAACAAATATAATTACTTTTGTTTCGCACCTGTAATTTATAGAGCCTTGTCAGCTATAAATTATTCTGGTTAATAAATATCAAAGTGTGATTACCGCAAGTATTAATTACATTTTCGTATTTTCTTGTACAACCATAAAATTAGATAATTATTAATTTTTCGCATGGCATTGAACTTGAGCGATATTATAAATTAGGCTAGTAATATCAATTATTGTTAATTTTCCAGCACAGAGGTAATACCTAATAATATAATAGTAAACACATTATCTATTTATTTAAACAAAATATATATTTATACATATCGTATTTTTGTGGTTGCAAAGAAAACGGGGAATAAAATTAACGCTGTATCTGGATAGAAATTTCAATAAAGACATATGTACTACGTTCTTTCCAAATTGGCAATGAAACAAAGTTAGGTACTTATTTATTTCTTGCACGTATTTTAAAGCGCCACTTCTCAGGTTTTTATATCATATTTTTCATTTAAAACTTCCTTATCAATACCAAGGACTGGCGCTTTGATTTTTTGATCTAATAAGTGAGAAGCGAGTGTCCCTGTACTTTCCTGTGGAATTCTTTGATTATAAACGTTTTGTTTAAAAAATTTTGTTTAGGTGACGTAGGGAATTAAGAAGTATGTGCAATCAATTAATTAGAGCAATAATAAACATAGTAACATGGTGCCTGGCTGTATGGATTATGTCCTAATACCATTAAAAAAAAAAAAAAAAAAGTACTTCTCAATGTTCCGTTACGTTCACATTTCCATATTATTCGTCAATGGTGAACAGAGTGGAACGAAAAAAAAATATATTTTTTTAATATTATTATAAGCTTCAAAATATGTCTTTAGATAAATAAAAATCATTCCCCAAAGTTGATCGACCTATTTTAGTATTTCCAGGTTCCTCACAGGACTTAAAGTTTCGAAATTTTCTTGTTTTTGCAACTATTATTTACTTGAATTGATTCATTTAAAAAAATATATTTTCTGTTTGACATAGTGCTTAAAAGATAATTATTAAAGTATGGTAAGAAGTCCCTCCAACCCAAATTACTTTATTTTAATATCTTCAGGTTCATTTTTGTCTTGAAAAATCGCACTGATTATGGGGATTACGCGATAAAGAGCGTATTCCGATACAATCACAACCCAGGCGTCTATGGAAGGAGTGGGACGAACAAGCTCTTTGTATTCTGTTACATTACATAATGAAGTTTACGTCCCATTTTGGTTTCCAGTAAAACATATACCTACCTACGTATGTTGAAGGGGCGAGACATTCAGTTTAATAGATACTTGCAGATTTTTACCAGAAAAAGTTAAAATTTTGTTGTATTGCTCTGTTTTACAAATAGCGGCTGACTAATGGATTCCATATCCAGTACCAAAAAAAGCAAAAATTGTTTATCCCGTAATTCAGCGCCATGGTTTTGTTGCGCATCCTGAGAATATATTGCTTTCTTTGCTTATGGACGAATATCAAAAATACAAAGAACTGAAGGTATCCAATGTGTCTTGAGGGCATATGGACCGTTAAAACAACGGTATTACATGAATTTAGTAGTATATTCAAAATAAATTTTGCCGCCAAACATTATTCGAAATTAATCTTTTGCAATGAAGAAAATATTTCTGAGCCGCTATAACCGTTAATATGGAAATATGCTTCACTAAAGGCATTGGACGTAAGTTTTCCTGGTTTTCCACAAATTCTTTGCAATACCCAAGCTGTTGAACGAAGCGTGTATCTTGTAACTGAGGCATCATTAGCTGTCTGTGGCAAAGAAAACCGAGATGGATTCGCTCAAGTTCGTATAAAATCAAGAAAAATATTGTCATCATTTGAAACGAAATCAAATTATTTTAAAAATAGGTATTAATTATAATAACCTTATATTAAAAATGACCGGTTTTTTGTTTGTTTCTGCCCATGTATTTTTGTGCTAATAAAGCATTTGGTTTATTTGATGTTCATCCTTTTATAGTGGAATATAGAAAGAACAGAGACTAGAAAAAAAATCAAAAGAAATAGTGTAAAATAAAATAATTTTTCCAGAATTTTGCCCACATTGAGGAACCTGAGAATACAACGTACCGTTTTCAGTTATTGCATAGTTATTAGTAACAACTAAATGCACGATTTAATTGCTATAATAATTCTCAAAAATTTTGAAAAAATATTTTTTCGTTCCACCCTGGAACACGTTCTACTCTGCCATTTCGTTTTGGAACATGTGCAGCTAAGAAGCAATGAAAAATTTGACATTACGTTATTGTGAAAAATGAGCGGCAAACATTATTTTGTTACTTCTTTATATGCATATATATTGCTATATTATACACTATTGCAAATAGAGTTGAATGATTGAATTTTAATAGTATTAAGGTAATAATTAAGATAATTGAAATGTATTGTTAAAACTTATGAAAGGTTGATAACCTAAAATGTTAAATTTGACATAAACTGTTTAGACAGTAAATGTTAACCTAAAAGTAAATTTGTTTGATATCAAATGTTTTTAAAATAAAAGAGTTTTGTTTGATGGGAGGGAAGAAAGATTATTGATTGGTTACGAAATTGATAATTTTGGTTGAACACGAAAAGATTTTGCTCTTGATAAAATTGCAAAAATATATTAATAATCAAATATTTTATGAATATAAATATCAAATTTTCATAAGTTAATAAAGAATAAATAAGGAAAATATAAATTTAACAATAATAATAATTTGGAAGAGATAAATTAAATTATGGAATTGATAAATCAAAGTGGAATGTAATAAATAAATGTATGTTGAATTAAAATTTAATTATAGAAGACACAGAAGAATTCAAATTGGTGTAGCAAACTTAAATTTATGGAAGTTAAAGTAATATAAAGTATAAAACATTGATAAATCAAATTGAAGTTATAGAAACAATTAATGGTAATGAAATACATACATGATAGATAGAAGATTCCCAATTGAAATATTCAAGTTCACATATTGAAATTAATAAATAAAGGAAAGGTATTTTATAACGTATCAAAATTTAATAAACGTCAATAAACATAAACATTATTTTGACATTGACGTATAGTTTTATAATTTAGATTACTACATCTATTGTCATATTTAGAACTTTAATAAGAAATCAAATTGTATAACATATAAGAAATTTAATTGATAAGTTAGGTGTCGAAGAGGTTGACAAGTAAATTATTTATATTGATATTAAAATTTAATCATTCAAAATATCATTTGGTTTATTTAAATAAATAATTTGTTACTGTTTGTGTATTTTAATTTTATTGAATTATTATTGCATATAAAGAAAAATAAAGTTGTTTGCTGGTATATCAATTGCAGAACCGACTATAATTCCCTGAAAGTAGTAAATATAAAGTTATATTAAAGTAAAATCATAAAACAATACAATATAGTAATATATTTCATTCAATTGCACTGTATTTGTTCGATTTAATTAGTTTTATTTTGGAATCAATTTCATAATATATTAACGTGTCGAATTCAGTAATAGAAATAAATAAATTAGTATACGTATATTGGTAATTATGCATAATTTGCAGCAAGATATATAATTAGTAGTAGTGAAGAATATCATTAGAACATACTGTTTCTCATAACGTCGTTGCATACATGGAAAAAATTTTGAAATTCGATGAGGGTTAGTTTTTTGAAGAGGCTTCAATTTATTCACATTTGTGAAATACTATGTATACTTTTAAATATTTTTTCAATTTTTTGTGTTAATTGTAAAATCACCAGTTAATTTTCAATGGTTACGGAAATGTTTTGAAATATCGAAAGTTAATTATTTTTGATTGAGAGATATACTTAATCATTTTGTAAAAAATTTTATTTTTTACCAGAACTTCGGCTATTTGTGAAAAATACACGATTTTGTAAAATCAAACAGATATGTAACATATAGTCACAATATCGTCAATTATTATCATAGATTTATTGGAACAATTATTAACATGAACCATCGAAGGGGTAGTCAAATAGAGGATTGCTCAGAAATAAATAAATTAATTGAAAATTAATAAGAGAATATAAGAAGCAAATGGGTTAAAATTCAGGAAAAGAGAATACATTAATATACAAAAATTTTAAATTTGTGCTCTTACTTGATTTTAAAATTTAATGGTGAATGCCACTTCATAAGTTAACCCTGTATAATTATAATAGATAGGTTAAAAAATAATATTTTAATATAAAGCAGGAAAGTGTTGGCGAAATTGTTGAAATTTTGATAACTTATTATTATGATTTTCAAGCTATGAAATTAATCACATTGACGAACTAGTGTAGATTTTAGTTTAGTTAGTTGCAAATATATCTTTTTTTTAATACATATCTAATATCTAATATATCAAAGGCGTAAATAAAAATAATTGTTTTATCCCAAAGATTGTTGATTTTTTTTATGTAAATCTAGCACTGACTGACACTGAAACTTAATACGTATTTCTCAAACCAAGTTGGCATGATCGGGGGTTTATTAAATCAGAACTTAGTTGACGAATCTATATAAGTGTTGATTGCAATGTCTAATGTTATTTTATACATAACGTATTGTGTTTGTGCTTAATTAACTTCTCGAAATAATTTAAAGATTACATGCATTTTCGGATACATACGAAATGATAAATTACCATGAATATTTACAGCCACAGAAGAGCGAGTTGAATATTATTCAATGAGGAATACTTTGTTGGAAAATATGTGTGGTTTTAAAATGGGACTTCAAAAGTCCAGAGTTGTTATTTATATCACTTTCAACTGAAAATATGAAAAAGATAAATGCGTATTTTTGTGGCATATTCTCTGCTTAAATCGATGTTTTAATTTAAGAATGTGAAATAGAGAAAGCTCACACACGGATTGTAATGTTTGGTTCACATAGCAGGCCTTTATGGCTGATTTATCACTAGAATATCTACTTTAGTAAGTTTGATGTTTATTAGTTTAGGAGGTAAACATGTTTAGAGTTGATATTTAAAGAATAGTAGATACTGTAAACATATAAGAAATGGGATTGTAACTGTTTTTTTCCTTTTCTTCAAAGATTAAACCTAAACTATTGCCTGATCCCGAATCAGTTTTAGCCTTTTGTACCTGAACTGTGCATATTGTTAATGCATTCTTCCTGAGATCTGAGATATTCTAAAGTTTCTTATTTATAAAAATGATGACAAGTTGAATTTAACTAACTTTCATTAAATTCCATTTTAGTAACATTTGCAAAACTTTAAAATTATTACTAAATTAATTACTATAATAATTTAGTCTGCATTGATTGATTATGAATTTTATGAACACGTTGAGATAAGAAAATATTCAAAGAAATTAAGTTAATTTCGTAACAATTTTTTCCAAAAAAGTTCTTTGGATCGTTCAAGAATTTTAACATATTGCGCAGTACAAGACCGTTGCTTAAAAAATATAAGCCTTGGGAGTTTAAATTTAACATATCTAGATAATAATAAATTGTATATATCAAAAATCAATCAGGAGCTACAAATATTGTGCAATAAGTGACAGATATTTTATTGGCAGTAAATTTCTTGAAATATAGCTGCGCTGCAAACGAAATTCAATTTGAAAATTTACACTGTTTTTCTCCTGTTAGAATTTGCGGCTTTTGCATGACCAAATCGTTTTTAACGCCTGCATTCAGACTTGACCACGTAAGCTCTATAACATTCCATATTAGCGAATAAATAAATGATGGTGCCTGAAATATTTCCTCAACGGAACAGTGGCATAGTGCCATTAAGAATGTTAACTGGCAAATATTTTGTGTGTTTTGAAAACAGCTTCTTATAAAAGCATGTGATTCTGGGTTTTAGAAAACGCCCTTCTGACTTTATGGAGGATTATACCCATATTGCCAATACACCTAGTCAGCAAAATAAGCGTACAACGGATTCCCTTCTTCGATCCTCCTTTGATTTAAGATATAAATAAATTAACATTTTCTTCAAACATATAAGCGACTGGTACGTTTCCTACTTGGAACTCTAATTTTGTTCTTTCAAATTCCGTCCTTTTATCTTCTATCTATCTAAATGTTTCTTGGTACATTTCTTAGAAATGTTTATAAGCTGTTTGTAACGCAATTTTTCCAGCATTTGCTTTAAAGTTATCCAAAGATATTTAGTAATTTATCGTTCTATGAAAACACGTTTAGGAGTTATTTTAGACAGTGAATTTCTTGTCTTCTAAAATATATTTTCATTATTATTGTTTGTACAAAGCGTAATTTTTTTACATTTTCAAAGCCAACTTTTTAAAATATGACATTCTTCAAGATTTCTCTTTATTTTACCTTTACTGAGCAAATGAACTTATAAAACTATTAATTTTTTGCTTCTACCAACAATTTCTACAAAAGGCTGGCAATGGAAAGATGGAAAAATTACAGATAGTCCATTATTTATTAAACTAATATTTTAATATATATTTTTTCCAATTGAAAATAAACTTTCTTCAATTTAAAGTTGACTACTCCCAATTTGAAAATGATTATCTACTTACTTGAAAATGATTACATTAAATTTGAATATGATTATTCCTAATTTGTAGCTAGTAGGTCATAAAATGTTACATAAAACAAAGGTAAATGCTACAATTTTTTGCAACACTTGGACTCCATTTCTTAGATAACCTAAAAGTACTACAAATATATTTTGACAAGCTAAAAATGGAGAAGTTATCTAATATCATTGTTTATAAAGTATTATAGTTATTCAACCTGATTTGTAAGTAGGTATGTGCTGCCAACTTGTGAGTAATTTACATACTAGTCAGTTTCTATGACTACGTTTACAGTTTTTTGACTTTTGTTTTTAAAATATTTTATCATTAAAAAAATATACATTTCACGATACATTACACATTGCGGCCATTGCGCAGCCGGATGTGACGTCGAGCTCGAGAAAAATATGAATCTGTCGTGTACGTGACATCGCAACTAACCTCAAAAATATGATTTGCACGTCATCAAATGACGCGTTTAGTTGAAAAAGTAATACCAGCGCACAAATATGTAAAGTCAATATTTCGATATACATTTACAAAAATATACATTTTTAAAGATTTTCACATATTAAGCTGCTTTTATCAAAATCTGTGCTTGGTTCCTGTACTATCAATTAAAATCTTCTTCAGTGCATTACTAATGAAGTTTAGATTATATAATAAATTAAAATCGAAAATAAATAAAAAAAAACTCTAAATTCATTTTTAATGATCTACGACGTACAATATTGAAACTTTATATATCCACTGTCTGAGAGAGTTTTTAAATGTTGATATGAATCTAAGCTGTAACTACAAAATTATGATTAAAGTTGAAAATAAATTTACAAAAACTAAAAATTTGAGGTTATGATCATTTACCCATAATATTGATGCACATGGTCTATATATGTGATTTCTGACATTCTAGGTGAACATCCTGAACATCCAGATCAGTAAAAACTAGGTTTCAAATACAATATACATAACACGTTCCACTTGCCATTTTTCAAATTTATTTTATCTTTTCTGTAGCCAAGCTCTTTTGCTAAATCTTCGTTCTGCGGAAAACAGAAATATTTTATATTAATGTCTTTTTTTTGTACTTTAATTGGTTATAATTTTTTCACATAGCTACAGCACAATTCGTCATTATAAACAGTCAACAAACATAATATAAAAAAGAACATTAATTTAAACACCTTCAGCCTGATTTCTAAAGTCACGAAATTGCGAAAAGCGAAATGCGAGTCGTGTTGCTATTGGTCAATTCCAAATTTTAATGTGAAATGAACCAATAGCAACACGTTTCGCATTTCGCTTTTCACAACTTAGCGATTATGAAAATCAGGCTTTACAACTAACCTCAAAAATATGCACTTTTTAAAATTTTTGAATATTATGTAATTTTTATCAAAATTTCTGCTTGGTTCCTGTACTATCATCTAAAATATTGTTCGGTGCATTACTCATGAAGTTTTAAATGTCCTAATCTAATGAAATAGGATGCTCTTTGTTGACTGGAAATCCAACCTATAAATAGCAATTCATTTTTAATAATCTACGTAGGTACAATATTGAAACTTTATATATCTACTGTCTTATTAGAGAGTTTTTAAATGTTATTATGGATCCAAGCTGAAGCTACAAAATTATAATTAAAGTAAAAATAAATTTGCAAAAACTAAACATTTTAGGTTATGTTAGTCATATGATGTATAAATGATTCATTTTAGAACAAAAAATCCAATAGTTTAATAAAAATAGAAAACTGACACACTGTCAAAAGTTATTAATATAGAGTCAAGTTTCGATCTATGACTTTAGTTCCTCGTCGAATGTCATGTGACGTAGATGCACCGGATGTACGAAATTCGTGCATGCGTCGTAGCATTGTTTATAATAAACAATGGTCGTAACGTAAACGACACCGGGGGCTACGGTCGTAATAATGGGCACACATCATCCAGCACGCCATCTACCAATGATCCACCGGTACTAACAAGAGGTTGAATAACTATATACTTTATAAACAATGCTAATATGAAAACTTAAGTTTTTGGTTCTAAACTTGATAAAAAAGATACCTACTTACAGTTCTAGACAGATAAAAACAAAACTTTATATTAAACTATAAAATGTACCCAAGCTGATTAATGAAAGAATATACAATAGTACTATCTTTATTGTCTTTTATCATGGTGTGACCTAATTATTTTTATTGAAATTTTCTATATTATAGATTGTCTCTGACGCACAAATGTTGCTGATCGATTTTCTAAGGTCAATTTATTACTTCTGGACCCTTGTTCTTAAACTTAGATGAATAGAAATGTTGCGAAAACGTAGGCGGAATTGCCCACTCATGTGAAGTCAATTTGAAAGTTTTGATAATGCTAATTATCATTTTCAATATATGATTGGTTTATTTAAGGGAGATGTTTCTACTTATTAATTTAACTTTATATTTCTCTTGGAAACTTATGATTTCTTTTACTAATTATTAATTTTTGCCAATATTAAATAATATATTATCTAATATCTAATTCATATAATGTTGCCAGTATAATAGATTTGTATTAGTCGCATTATTAATATTATAAAGATTTCCGATGATATTTAAATCTTACATATTATAAGAAAAAAATTAAATAATCCTTTAATTTAATTTAAATAGGGGAAGCCTAATGCATGTCAAATGTACTGCAACCTCACGTGTTCCAGAAATGAATTTAAATCTGATTGACAATGCTCGAACAATTTCTGAATTTATTACTTACTCTCTTTTACATAAAATCCAATTTACTGGCAAAATTTGAGTCTCCCTATCTATAATCTTGTTGACATCGTTACTTATTCTCTCTCGTTGAGGTGGTTAAAATTGTAAAGACATATCCAAAGGTTCGATAATTTAATTTAAATGCCATTTTTCTCGTTTCTCTTCTGTCTTTAATATTAGATTATGTTCGAGATGAACTAAAGATTTGCTTCACTTAGCACTGATATTTTTTGTTTGCTGAATTTTCGTTACTCCATAACACAATAATTTGTTTTAGTTTTAGTAATAATCTCTGAATATACACTGTGGCGATTTACAAACTTCCCCATGATATACAGTGTGGAACAGCCAAATGGAATAAATTCAGTATCTCAATTATTGTGCATATTTTTAAAAAATCCCGAGACACGTCGATTTTGGATTCTGAAATAACATCCTGCAACGTACAAATTTCATCCCTAAATTCAACCCCCTTTGAGTGGCAGTTGCAACCCCTAAATTTTTAAATGGGAAGTAGGGGATTGTGATACCTCATTTGAAAGGTCTTTTCATTCTCTATTCAAAAATGCTATGGTTTTAATATTTATTGCAAAAATTAACAGTAAAATTAATTTATGTGCTTGACGTAATTCTCTACAGCAAACTAAAAAAAAAAAATAATTTCATTGTAAGAAATGTTTAAAATGAGTTTCTTGAATGTCTTGGCAGCATCCGAATCGTAAATAAATGTTTTCTAAAACGTTTTCCAACATTTGAGGCGTGACCGACCTAACTAGTGTCATCAATCAGAACGTTAATTTTTGCAGTAAATGTTAAAACCATAGAATTTTTAAATAGAGAATGGAAATACCTTTTAAATGAGGTATCGCAAGCTCCTACTTCCTATTTGAAAATTTAGGGGTTGCAACTGCCACTCGAAGGGGGTTGAATTTAAAGATAAAATTTGTCCGTTGCAGGATGTCATTTCAGAATCCAAAATCGACGTGTCTCGGGATTTTTTAAAAATATGCACAGTAATTGAGATACTGAAGTTATTCCATTTGGCTGTTCCACACTGTATATATAATAACTAAAAATGTTATAAAATATAAATTTTCAGCACTTTCCTATGCTTATTAAACAACCAGTTTACAATGATCTACTTCGATTTAGCAATCTTTAATATAATTTTATGTCTTATGTACATTTATGAACACAAATTGGAGGTTTTGATAAACGCACTTCTTTCAGCTTATTGAAAATTGATAATGCCATGATTTTCAATGATTGGGAACACAGAAACCCATCATTAAATTACTACGCCTTCAATACGATGGCACCCCATCTCATATTACTGACTTGGTAGTGCAGTCACCCTGTATGTATTGTGAAGTTTATATCTGGGACTGGGTTAAAATAATAGTAATAAATCTGTGGGGTCTAATTTATGTGATGTATTTATGTATCTCCAGGATGGTACGTAGTTTATTGCTTAAGGCATCTTTTCGGCCCTCGATGTGGTTGAACTATTTGGATTCCTTACTCTACACTTCAACTGTCACAAAGCTTATCACATTGCGGATGTTCGATAGCTCAAAATTGTATTATTAACATCTGTTAACATTATTTTGGTTGATTTGATAGTCAAAAAGCAACTTGGCTCTCATAAAAAAATTTCGGGTATGATTTCGGTCTAGGCAGTGGAATTAACTTTGCAGCGAAGTCGGTTCGAGTCGCATTCGCACTTACAACTAATTATTGTTATTGGTTATAAATTATTCCCAAAAAGTGTGTGAATTTACTGAATTTGGAACAAAACGATAATGTGTTTAAAAATCACATGAGTCATTAAATGTTTCAAAGTTAAAGAAACTTATGATAAAGATGTCAGTCTTCATTCTTATGCTGTCTTAACTTCTCTGTTATGTTGTCTAGGAAGGTGACAATAGGTTCACATAGTTAAAATGTTTTGTTTCGGAAATATAGAGAATGTATTAATTACCATTAATATGTTGCGTAATAATTACAAATTTTTTATTTATAATTTTAAGTTTTGATAAATAAAGTTGCTTATATATTTATCCATTTATTCTAGAAACAGATTTGCTAATATTAACAGGAGGAAGTATATTAAATTTAATTCATTTCCAACTTTCTATAATAACGTCATGTTGCGTATTAAAAGCCATTATTTTCTTTTGTAGCCTTCAAACTTATTAACGATGTGTCACAATGTAGAAAAGAAATAATGTTATAGCGCATTTATAAATGACATTAAGAAAATGTGTAGGAGAATATTTCAAGAACTTACCTCCACGTTCTATGATTTGCTTTACGAATGAATTAATATGAATATTGTCGGAAAATAGAGATTAGAACTTGCGGTGTTTTTAACCGTTTTACAGGCAATGCGTCTACTCGCAATATGAGATTACAAATTATCCGGTCCTAACTACAATCGATTAGTTTTATGATAGCTCAGTTCATGTCTTCTCCAGTAACGATAACACGGTCAAATATTGGACTTTTGGATAGTCATAGTGCTGTGATAATGATGTCCCGATCGGCGTCTTCTTCCGCAATTTTCACTACAACGCTCTGTTGCTAAAGTGCATAGCGAAGCAAAGCAGTGCGATGATTTTAAATAATTATGTTTGAAGGGTTTTTAGATGTTCAAAATTAAAAAAAATCTTGTAGGTAACATCGTTATGCTATTAAAGAATACAAGACACGAAGATATATCTATTTATATGTATTAGTAAAAACTAGAAGATTTTATTCTATTTTGCTGTTTGTAACAAGGTACACAACACATTCAAATTCGCTTATACCTTATTTTTAGTATATAATTGATATTTGTTGTGCTCAAAACTGTTTACATCGATTTTTCCCAAAATTTATTTTATCCGAAATTTTGGTTTTATGTCATTCTCGCGGGAACTATTTAGGTTCTATTGTGACGCTATTTTTTATTTTAAGGGGGTTTTTGTAATTTGCTACCTACAAACAGTCCTTGCCAGCTTTTAAACACTTTTCTCGGACGCCAGTTCCTTATTTTAGGGTGCAACGAAAGCACTAGGCTTTCTTTCTCAGCGTCTTTGACAAGGGCTGTGCTAGCTACAGTCAAGAAACTGTCTTATCCAGGGGTCTGGTGGTTGATTGTCGATTTTTAGCGGACTGGACAATCTACCATACGGGTCTAATTAGTTGTGCACAGAATTAATGAAAACTCAACGGTTTTAAAAAGTATGAAAATCGTTATTTAAATAAATAAGTCAAACTAAATATTTTAACTGTTATATAATAATATATCACATACTATGTATAATGAAATAATAATGCGGACTAGCAACAAGCGGATGCTACTTACAAGGTCATCTTACGATCAGTTATTATGAGCGCAGCGGCTTTTGGTAAAATGTTGAATAGCGGGTGACTACGGTGAGCAAGCGTGACAGTACGGCAGGATACAAAATATAGAAACGTTGGTTTCTAATTTCGTGGCAATCCAAAGATATTTATACCCTGTATGTCGGGTTTTCTGAAAAAAAAAAGACGGAGTACCTACTACCGCTTCAAATATAGAACTATAATATAATGGAAGTAAATTCCTTCCTTCAACGGGCGAGAGCAAATCCTACCCCTCGAACGAAGTACCTACAGTAGAATTCAGTCGGTGGATGTTACACATAACATTAATTGACGAAGAATATCGGATATTGCGAGCTTTGGTTTGATTTGATAATACAATGCAATGATAACTAAAAATGACAAATACGGAATATCTATACTCGTTCTGAATTGGTACAGGTAGGTTTTGACCGACTAAATTTGTATCCTTACCAAAACAATGACGATGTGTTATACTCGGAATCGGTTTCAGGGGGCAGCTTAGTGCAACGGCGGACTGGTGTAGACGCGAATTTTCACCAAAAGATCTAAAGATCGTAGTATTGAAAAATCGACTTATCCTTTGTTTACGAAGTCGAGGGATTCGGTTGCGAGTTGATGTTAATTTAATGGTTTGATTCATAGAAATACCTTGGACTATATGTTTTTCAACCAAGCTTTAACGCGATGCATAACTTAATTACGTTACTCGGTAGTTCTGAAGTCAGGAATAGTTTTGTCGAAATTTTACAACTATATTGCAAAAAGAGCCGAATTAAAACAACACGGATAGTGGTTTTAACAATAACGAATAATTTTTACTACCGATTTAGCTTAAACATTATTTCTATTAAATCGAGTAAATTTCCTCTATACCGGGAATGATCCGAAAGTACTGAAATATATTTTAAGTTTATCAATTAATTTACTTCTTGTTTACCGGCGGCTTTTACAACTCAAGTTAAACTAAATTAATAATGGCTTAAATGTTAACAGAGTTCACAAAGTGCACCAAAGTGACGGAAATATTTTAAACAGCAGAAAATCCTTTACAGAAAAATCATCTCATTACACTATTAATACAAACAATATTAGACAATTGCATGTTTTTGGAACTTAGATATGGTAGCCTAATATTTATTGGTATTTTAGTGCCCATGCAATAAAAACTGTTTCAAATCTAGTGTCATATCAAAGGGGATTTGGTCCTCTTTGCGATTATATAGTAATATTTGTAACATTTTAATTCAAAGCGATAATACGAAATAATTAATAATAAATAATAACTACATATATTATGGTCTTATTATTATTATAATTTACAGTCGAAATTTCTTAATAATGATTTAGTACCTATAGAGCTAAGATGTACTATCTAGGGAATTTAGTTCACTTCAATCAACTTCATCTCTAGTCGTCATATTTTGACAGCTAAAGGCCTTACTAAGAGTTATGATTTGAGAAATTTAATTATTTTTATACTTCTGACAATTCAAGTTTCTCGGAAAACGGCATGCCTGTATCGCCAACAGTGGCTAAATCCAAATAATAAATGACACTATATATTTTTCTTTCAAGGAATTCGTTTAAAAATGCAATTTCATTGTTGTAGGAATGCGGAAGGGAAATAATTCTCTTGCTTAATTCTTTTATCTAGACATCCACAATTAAGTTCTTGTGCAGTGGAAAATGGTAGATATTCTGAGTAATAAACATTAACAAACGTATCTCCTAACTATACCAATTATTTCTTTTGGAATAAATAGAAGATTTAAAAACACTGTTTAAGTTGGAGTCATAGAATAGTATGATATGATATGATATCCTATCTATATTTTTTGGTATGACACAATCACGAGATTTTGATAGTCTTAAACCTAAATATATTCAAAGAAATTTGACAAAGCGTGAAATGGGAGTATCATAACTTCTTTGTGACCAGTACAGTAGCTCACTTTACGTCATTATTGCCCTAGGTCGGTAACTATGGTAATTTCGGTGTTCCACAAGAAACTGTTATGTGGTTTATTTTATTCTCTATTGATATTAATTATATTATATGCAACTAACCTATGCATATATTTGCTACTGAAAATATTCTTTACGCAGATTTTTGTTCCTGAAACAAAAAAATGTAAATCTTTATTATTTCCTACAGAACGTCGGACTCGTGATTAATCCGATTTATAATGGTATTGGTCTCAATCATTTAAAACACAGTTAAGTATTTCTTTTAAGGAATGAAGCAGAATGCATCAAATATCAGGCTGTATTTTATAACTAAATTTTCTCCAATATCATTGTTGTGATACTCTCTTCTCGTTTACTCTTGTTATTAATTCCACTGTCAGTTACAAAGCACCTTGCTTTATTGTTGGCGATAAGCAATAAATTCTTTGTGGTTTTGTGCTAATTTTAAATTAAATTTAAAAAATATTTTCCAGTATGCTACATTTTGTGAAAACCTTATGTATCTGGTGAACTCAATTTAAAAAAATATATAACCAAATAAGGAAAATTGGACTGTTAATGAAAAGTTAATAATCAACAAGTTTCTTCATCATGTAAAATAATATCTACAGGTCAGTACGTATATGGTAATTACTGGGAACAACAATATAATAAAATAACTGAATTCTGACCTTTGGTAGCAGTACCAAAATAGCTTGCAGTGCTAAAATGTGTAATTTATTACTGCGTAGCTCTACCGAGGCGTATCCTTAAGTCGCGATTAATAGCATACGAAAGTGAACAAAGGGAAACTAGAGTAGAAAGTAGTTTAAAATAGGCCTCACTTGTGTTAGACAAGTTTTATCCAGAGGAATATAATAATAACATTTACAAAATATTAAAGTTACTTTAGTTATAGCCAGCTGCAACCCCGATGAAATAACTTATTTAGCTATATTGCATTTGCATGACAATATAATTAATTGTCATTTTCTAAACGTACCACAGAGGAGCAAATCGCCGTGGGAACTTTTGATAATAAGATTTATAGAGGTCCAGAGAATAGGTTTGGTTAAGGAGATTTTAGGACAACAGAAGCACTCAGAAATCTGATAGTCTTCACATTATTAGATTTATGTAGGTAAATCTATTATTAATTTATACATATGTACAAGGTGGCGCAAAATGAAGTCCCCGATATGGTTTGCTTATAATATTTAGGTTATTCAAGAAATTCCCATTTTGTGAATCATAAATATTTACTTATATCTTGGGAATTTGTTATGTTACATGCTAAAAATAATATCAGCCAAATGACCACCCCTAGCATTGACAAATAGTCCTTTTAAGACCTTTTTCATTACTTTCGCCAACAATTCAGGTGGTATGTCGACGATTTCCTCTCGTATGTTAGTTTTTAATGCTTCCAATGTTTCAGGTTTAATCATAAAAACTCGATATTTGAGATTGTCCCAGAGAAAGAAGTCAGGCACCGTCAAATCTGAATATCTCGGCGGATATGCCACACCGCTGAGCAGCTAAGATAATCGTCGAACTTTTTTGGTAAAGATTTTTTGCAATTTCCGCACATTCTCTAGGCGTATAATGATTCATGATGAGTTTCTCATGTATCTATTTTTCAATTGACAACACATATCTGACATATGTCAACTAAAAACAAAATTATAGCGACTTCTGATAGGGGACTTCATTTTGCGCCACCTTGTATATGTTTGTATGAAACCGCAGTGGTAACAATATCATCGATGTATAAACAAAACAACGAAAGAGATATTGCTACATTTTGCTACAGAATGTTAAAGGGATTATTTGTGAATTGTGATTATCTGGGACTTTCTGGTGACAAAAATTCATCAGTTCTAAAATTGCATCCATTTTTTCTTTACCTTCAAATTATTAAATATTTCAATATTCATACAAAATTATTTTATATTAACTCGATGTTTAATCATCATAAAATGTCTGGTCAGGCATTTAGTAGTAAAATGAAATGGTAAATTCTTGATTTTAAAGGCAAGTAAAAATCTTATAATGCTCAATTTGTTTGTATCAGATTGTTCTTCAATCTTCAACAACCATTACGTATATTAATAATTTCAATGAATCCTGAAAAAATAAATATAAAATCTGGTGATAAGGTTTTTTGTTATTAGCATAAATCTTTGCCTATAAACCATTTATATAATAATTATTTATTTTTGAAAATTACCTAATAAACAAGACTAGCTAAATTATTTATTTATTTGATTTTCTTAATTAATAGACGGTAGCACAGATATCTACATATGTAACTCAAACGGACACTATAAATTTTCTTTTAACTTAACTATGCAACTTTGCCTAGATTTCAAAAATTATTAAAAATTGTATTTAAAAATAAAAATTTAACGAAGGAAACAAATTATTTCCATATAAATCATACATAGAAAATATGCTTTTAAAAAAATTATCTTAATTAATTAATTAATTTATTTTCTATTATCACTACTCTTCATCTTTAATAATTGTAATTAAGTTTATTAAGTTAATTCGTGTTTTTGTTTGAAAAGTCAAGCAAAAAATGTTGAAATGGGACAAAAAGATTTACTATATTGCTGAAAATTGTTGGGCTACGCTTTGAAATTAAAATTTTTGTATTTTCCTGTTTAAAACTAAACTACTACAACTACAAGCAATAACTCGCCATTTATAGAACTAGGTATATTATCAAATATAAGTACAAATGCCTTTCAATTGTAGGAGAAACTCCCTGAAGGTATAACGTGATGAACTGCTCCACCTACTTTAAAATATTTATTTTTTGAAATTATTATTGTGATATTTTTAAAACCAAGACATAATTATATTTTCGTCAATATTGGGGTGACAAGCTTCCGTGAAAGGTTTCTTGAATATAAAATATTTATGAATATCCGTTTATTGTAAATGTATACTGTTAACTTCCTTTTTTAATAAAGAACCTACGAGCCTTCCGACATCAAATCTATTTGCATTTGCATATCTGTGGAGAAAATTAGTTACCTACATTTATTTCCTTATAAATTATTCCCTTTTGCAGCGTTTATTTTAGATTGTCAATTGTCTTCATGCTTTGCATATTACTGAATAATAAATAGAGTGATGTTTAGCAAGGTTAAATACAAGAAAAATTGATAGAGCCGTACACCCCGAAAAAGAAACATGATGCAGTTACGGACCGGTGTTTCGGAGTTATTGTTCCTCATCATATCGTAGCGTAGCACAAAGCTCAACTGACTCCTTGTGGATATCTTGTCCTTTATATACCTAGAGATATACCTTCTGGAAGAATCTCAGTCTCCGCTCTTTCTAGTTTATTCCATAAGCCTGGTTCTATCTATGAGACTGCTGCTGAAAAAAAAAATAAAAAAAATCACATTAAATACCCCGTGTCTTTCTAACGAGTAATATTTTGCGAATGCATATTCGGCTCAAACGGTCTATTTTGATGTATACTACTGTCCAGTTGCTTTTTTGCCCATTAGTTTTGGAAGACTTTGTAAAATAATGTCTATTGCGAATGAATGAATTTTATAGTTCACAAGCAATATCTCACTGTACTTCATGTCATCATTAATTTCAGGCAGAATGATCGTTATCATCTACATACGTAAGCGTAACAGTTTTTAATTCACATTTACATACATATTCGATACAGCTGTGAACTTCATGTCAATTTCAAATGCAATAATCATTATTCCCCGGTAGACGTAAAAGCAAGCGATGATTATTCATCGAATATAAATGGCATAACCAGTTGCATGTTGTTAGTGAGATAATGTATTAAATCTACTAAGAACAGTAACTACTTTGCTAGTTATCTTTGAATGAACATTGATATGATCTAACCACAATTTTAATAAATGTTGTAAGGACTGAATAAGTACATAAATATAAATTAAATGGGCAGACTATATTAAAAATTCTCAATCAACAAGTGAAATTAATTATTAGAAAATTTCATTTTATTAACAGTGGTTGTTTCAATTATTTGCTCTAAAAAGTGCAGTGTTTTTTTTAGCTTCAATTAATGAAATATGAACCTACTAAACTAAAGGCAAAGAAAGTTCCCATATGTCGTAGGTAAAACATGACAAGTGATATAACCCTCAAAATCAAAGTGCCCAAGGTTCAAGTAGGGGATTTGGTTTTGGAAAACGGAGTCATAGCCATTATCCATCAACCTGTCCTGAAAAGCTTGGGATCGAAAATAGTTCATGAATCAGTCTACTCGTCACAATACGCTCTAAATTGGTACATTGACTTGTCGATTGGGATAATATATTATGGTATTCCTAATTTTACATACACAAACACTGTTTAGTTTTAGAAGTTACGAGTTATTACATAAAATTTTGTGTTTTTTGACCCTTAACATTTCTGGACAGTGGTTGCTCTACGTTTATCAATGTACTTAACTTTCTTATACGAAAGCGAATGGCTTAGCAACAAGGAAAGATAATGCAACAGTCCTTCCCTAACACTTAATGACACTTTAATTCCAGAAATAATGTGGATATCGATAAACCTTGTCTATTAAACCAAAACCTGCCAATGTGGGTACCCTGTATTGTCCCCCTTTCCACTATTCTAAGAAATAATAAAGATACCATCAACATGGAATTCTTGCAATATTCCAAATCGTCAATCAACTTAAGCAAAAACTTTCTACATGAACATATTTTTCACAATTCAGAAAATTATACGGTACAAGTTTAGATACTTGTATGAGCCCTGTACTGAAAGGGGTGTTTAATGCTACACTATGCAGCTATGGTACGTACAAAATTTTGATTTTTCTAACACACTAGTTTATGTTTGTTTTTTATTTCTAGTCCACAGTCTACATAGTAATGGAAACTAATAGTTGATAAATGGCGTCACCGGCGTTAGTACTGAAAAAAAAACGATGTCCAAACATATTTGAATGTCCATCCAATCATGGAATTCAGCATACCTGGTACCATTTAAGAGAACTAGATAGAAGATGGTTTAATAAAACCGAAACGTCAGAAACTAGTTTTTTATTTTACCACATGACCGAAAAAGAATCTACACATCAAATTAATTGATATCAACGGTCAAGAAAAGAAAAACACTATATATAAATAAATGTAGTATAAAATTAATTATCTTCATTTGTGGAATATGTGGGCTGCGACACACAATTTGCGAGATTACATAATAAGAAAAAGTTCCGTGATATTTTCTTGCAGATCAATTCAGTGTGTCTATCCCATGTCAATTTACTATCTAAAGTCACGCGCAAATATTTAACACAATGAGGAGAAACAAAATTTTGAGATTGATTTTTTAAACTGAACATCTTCGATTCTGTTTAGTCACGATTAATTATATATATAATTAACTGATTACTTGAACGCCAACTTGAACGTCAATCTTGAACTAAAGATAGAGATTCACATATCAGGATTGTGGAATCCATATGGATTTGAGCCAAAGTTGTGTCATCCCAAAAAGAGTGAAGTTTACTAAGTTATTGCTAGTTGGTGGATCGTTAACGTAAGTAAGAAAAAGTATTATGGATGGAACCTTGTGGTTGAATTTGAATCGGTATTATTGTAGTTAACAAATTGAGATAGATCGATGAGGCACGACTGAATTAAATTTCTGCTATTTTCTGAAAAAATGTAAAGTTTTAATTTTTTACTAAAATATCATGAGACACACAGGCAAAGGCTTTGCTCAAGTCTAAAAACTGCAAATGTATAAATTTTTTGGCCTCAATTTTTATTATATTAGTTAAAGCATTTATGGCTAAGGTTGTGGACATTTTAGACCTAACCTATACCGGATGCCACAGCATAGTGGCTCACCCCTATATTTCCTTTATTTTTTAACTTATCCATTTGAAATTTGGGGGGCATAAACTACCGTTTAAAATGTATTTCTGCACATTACAAACACTATGGTACCACTTCCGGTTTATCGGGAAATTACCTCAACTTTCGATTTTCAAATGGAACACCCTGTATATTTTTACATATTTGGATGCAGGGCAACATTCTGCACACACCATGTAAGTTTCGCGAATTTTTGAGCCGATGTACAATGTTTTCAAGCATTTTCAGAAATCCGTCTAGAGTATTTTGACAGCTAAAAATCAACAATTAAGTCAGAATGCCAAGCCACCTCGAAAGTGTGAAAACAATATTTCTCATGTTTATCCTTGAATATCTCGACCGATTTTGATCTAAACTCAAGGGAGTTATACATTTTTGAAATCAGCTCAAAGAGTACTACAAACCTGTCAAGAAATATACAGGGTATTCCATTTAAAAAAATCAACTTTCTTTTCACCACCATACCCTGTATGTATTGGCGCTAGGTAATTTTGAATATTATATTTGAAAAATTCGATAAATGTCTGATTAGGCTACATTTCAAAATTTTAAAATATCTTCACAAATAAGGAAATAGAGGGGGAGGCAAAATTAGAGTTGACACCCTGTATATTGTATAATATCCTATTATTTAGCTATTTTTAAGACACAGTCGGGACCCATCCCTACAAGCTATTTTTTATTCAATATTTAGAATGAAATACTAGGTTTAGAAAATTCTCTTAGCAACTTATTTCTGGTTGAAACCACGAGAAAATGGACTAGCAGTAATAATACCACTTTAGTAATATTACCCATTAAAGTTTAAAAGAAAGCGAACAATTCTAAAAGTGATGAACCTTAATACCTATCTATTAAATATCATATAAATTCAATGAAGCCTGAGAATATTCATGTTGCAGACCCTTTAATATCGTATTCAGCGTAGACTTTAGTATGGAGTGGGTAAGTTAATTTTACCCTTTGAGTTTGGCATGTTATCTAAGATAGATACTTACCAAACCTTGTTCTCACATTAGGTACTAGCATCACCACCAGCATACATTACACAGTGTAACAAAAAATCTCTTATGGATATAAAATAATTTAGAAATTGCCAATTTTTAATATCTCAATTGATTAATTTTGCTTCCATTCTATTAAACATGAACTTCTCAGCATGAATGAACCTAAAAATATAACACAAAAATTTAGACTCAATCCGAAACTTCACGAATGGTCAGTGGTGCGGCTCTCATATGCTCGATAACCACTTTAAAATCTCATACAAACTTGTATTACTAGACAAAATGTAGCAAAGCATACTTTTACCAACATTGCTTTATCAGTCATCTATTTCACCTCGAACAGAAAGTGATGGAATTCCTTACTCATTCACGTCTTATCTAAGTATATTCCCCTTAGACATTTAAGCTCAGAATGAATAGGTATCTTCTCCAAAGTTCCCGCACTCTCGACGACCTTGTTGTGTAATAGGCCTGCCCTTCATGGAAACCCGTTCAATAAAAACGAGAATTTTTGTAAATTGCCAAACACTAATGATTTGTAAAAAATAAATATTACTCCAATAATGATAAAAATATTACGTCTTTAATTAGGGCAGATATCAAATACTCTGTTCTTTCTAATGTTGGAAAAAATCATTTAAGTACTTAAGGACCGATAGAGTTTAAAAAATGTAAAATTTGACATTTAACGTCATTTCTCGATTAATTCACTTTGTATAATACTGTTTATGAGTGGATGACAAATTAATGTTAAGGGAATGGCTTTATTAAAAGTCAAATCGAGTAGGACAATGAAACTATCGGAATGGCAATGAAATTTTAACTGAGCAAGGGTCTACAACAACAAAATAAACAATAATATTAGCCCTCAGGGCTGGCAATAGAGGGGTAGAAACTGTAGAGGAAATTTCGTATATTCGCAGGAGAAAGGTCAACATTTAACTAAGTTAGAAACAAGTTATAAATATTCTGACGAAGGGTCGAAAGCGACATCGATCAAAAAAATTTTGATATGCTGTATCTATACAAAGTTCGGCATATAGTCGAGTAAACTTTAACTTGGCGTGTAGATGAGTTGTTATTGTGCATACTATTTCATTTTCTCTTGCACACAAAGTTAAAGCAATAACCCAAAAACATTGTTCACGTATGTTTATACGTAAACAATGATTTTGGGCTATTACTTCAATTTTGTGTGCAAGAGAAAATATAATAATACGCACAATATCAATTCATCCACATTCATCATTTATATTTTGTACACCCCCTTAACTTCGTTATTTTTGGAAATAGAAAAAAAGTGTAAAGACAAGGGTTTTAAAACCATCAAATTTTATAGTACAAACTTGTCATTTTTGTATGGTAACATGATGTATATTATTGAGGAATATGAAAGAGCATGAAAATATACAATAAAGACCGAGGAGATTCGAACATGGGTATTAGGTTGCGCGATTTACTTGTGCCCGTTGTAGGCAAGCGAATACAATGGTGGGAATCGTGGATCTCCGCGCTGTAGCCGATGGCTCTCGCGTCTACTGTTTAGATTCTTTTATAATAATTTTTATTAAGGCCTAAACACAATGAAAAAATAAGAGATAAGAAATAAGAAATAAAACATATGGAATTGAATTAACAAATAATGATATCCGAAAAACAAGGAGCAATTTGAACAGTTGAATTTTAAATCGAATCAGCACTAATATCCTATTATCACGCAGAGTATTGTGTATTTAAAACTTGGAATAATTATTACTCTTATTTCTTTTTCCATTTTCTTATCTCTAATTTTTTTCATTGTGTTTAAGTCTTTACACGTGCAACACTCGAGGTGCAGCGACAATTAATTTTATGTTGTAGAATCACATTTTTTGTTGCGAAAAAACAAACAATGGAAATATTTAAATGTCCATAATGTAGAAAAAATAGAATAATTATGAACAATTACTCATATGGGATTAACCTACCTAACTTATATTTAACAATAATTAATCCTATCTAGGATGAATTATTAAAGTTAGAAAAATTTCGAAACGTTGGTCCAGAATACGTAAATCAAATTTCTTTCAGACATGAGTTCTACATCTCAACGGTTAAAGAGATATTAACAACAGACAGTCTGCCGGCCGAGCAAACTGCTGAGCAGTGAGTGAACTGTGCCGTGGCCACAGCCGCCCTTCTCCTAATGTCCTAATGTACAAATTTCGAACTGAAGCGAGTTGTCGGTCACTCGTATATTCGTCCCAATCCCTGTCGTGTTCGAAGCATCCTGGACTTATCTGTATAATATTGTATATTTATCTATTGCGGTTTTTGAACTATTTACATTTTTATAATGTATGTAATAATCATAGTTGGCGATTATATTGAATACTCGTTAATTGATTTTTCATATGCATTTATTTCAATTGAAATCTACATTGGATATATTTATTATAATTAGAAAGAAACAGGATAATTAAACGTAAAAAAAACAAATTTTATCATAAAGAACATAAGCGTGATTCTATAAACTAATATATACCTACAGCAGATGGTTAAAATGTCCCCCCTGCTGGTTTATGCAACTTTGACACCTTTTTTACAATTCTATTTCTTTGCTTGATATGCATTGTTTATAAATGACTTTGTTTAGGCTTTATACAACCATAATAACAACAAACATATCCAAATTGATATACTTATGTTGATGTTTCATCTCTAAACATGCTATTATTAAATTCATTGGACTTTCTTTAATATATGATGAATATTGGATTAAAAATTACAAAATTCAAAACGTCTGAAAACAAATGATTAAAAAAAATTTTTTTAACTCACCACAAAATTCATTCATTATGGTCACCAATTAAAAAACGAAGTCCACAAGAAGATGTACATATTCTTTCGCTATAACAAGCTCATCAGGTGAACGAGTCATCTCGCAAAACAAAGTTATTTACTTGAACTTACATTTTACAATTAATAATAGGCGGTTTTAATTATAGAAATTTGTTTCTTATGGTTACATGACAGTTTATATAACTATTCCTTTTTTCTTTCTTCATAATGCTTTTATTTAATTATGTCATTTTTATTTTTTTTGTGGACTAAATTGTTGTTAACTTTCCTTGTTAAGATTTCGTATAATCCTTAAAGAACGGATAAATGAAATAGTGTCATCTTTAGATTATAAACTTCGCCTTAATAAATAAAATGTCTTTCTTATTTCATAAAAGAGTTTTGTAACTTATATAATTATATAAACGATAACGATAGCTTCTCGATCATCAATATTTTATTCTCTAACCATACCTCGAATTCGATTAAAAAATCAAAACTCTGATTGTAGATGCCCTTTCAGAAAGTTTCAGTAGTTCATTTATTTCTAAAGCGACGTCAATATTTTATCACGGCTGCAATTTTATTAGAGAACCACTAATAGAAATCTATATTACCTAGTAATGTGTTGCTTTTTCCCTTTTTTGCATTTAATTATTTAATGTTTAGACAGTAATGCAATGTGACAAACTGTTAACTTTTCAATTCCAAATATTTTTTATTATTCATATTAATCCCCTGATGTTGGCTGCCAATCATGACGTCATCGGCAACTTTTTTAAATGGCAACCCCCATTTTAAAAAATGTAATTTGCAAGAGCACATGCATACAGTACGTTAAATTCTATGGCATGTTGCATGACGAAATTATCGAGAAAAAAATCTTGCGACAACTGAATGTGAATGAATGTGAACTAACGTGACAGCCAATCCGCGTTTCTAAGTAGATGAAAAAAACTTCTAAGTAGAAGAAAATAAGTGTAGAAATGAAAAAAGTGTAAGTCGTAAAAAAGTTGCTCTACCAGGGTTTGACCATAAGTCGAACAAGTTTGTGCTTTGAATGTAAAATTATGTTTTTTTCTCGATAATTTCGTCACACAACATGCCATAGAATTTAACGTACTGTATGCAGAAAAATGTGCTCTTTCAAATGACATTTTTAAAAATGGGGGTTGCCATTTAAAAAAATTGCCAATGACGTCATGATTTTTAAAAAATAGTTTGTAAACTTTTTTTAAATGAACAAATTGAGAAATGAATTTAAAAACTTCACTTGCCTTGTAACGATTTTACGGAATTTATTTCAATCTTTACGTGCTCACTGTATGGCACAGTAATTTGGTAGTTTTACCAGAAAAGTTTTCCGGGCGTTTTGCGAAATGGTATTTTATAGATTTCGACCTCCTCGTTTCGAATTTTCTCTTTGCCACCTCGTATCTTTGCTGATCGCGTCGCCCAAAACCCAAAAACCAATTTTTTGATATCTCCTTTCCGACTCATTTTACGATGAAAATACATATAATGTGATAAATTAAACTAGAGAAAACTTCCTATAATTTATGTATTAACCTCTTTTTTTTTGTAAAATAAATAGTTTCAACGCTACCAGCCAAACTACATGTAATGCACTAAATATGAGATGTGCATTATCCTTCACTTCGCTGTACCTGATGGACCAGGTTCTGCGAGTTCATCGTCTTGAGAACCTAGCAAAATTTCATTTCACAGATAGAAATCTCATTCGCGTTATCAGTAATAGGGTTATCAGCTTCTATGTAATCATCTTCTGCCTCGATTTCGTCATAGGTTTGCTCGAGAACAGACTCGGTTTCTTCCTCTTCATCGCTGTCTTGTAGTGGAACTTGCATATTATCACAGACATCATTGCAATTTGTGCTAATAATCCAATATTGCGTGCTTCCAATAGAATAGACCGTATCAACTCGAAAAGTACTAAGGGCAAGGGATAACTTGGATATTCTCCGATTATGCAGAGTGTGCATGACTATCCGTGCGCATGTTCAATTTGACTCTCCGGTTTGATCCCTAGACCTGCTTACAATGCGTGGTACAGTATTTTTCGTCAATACACATATGGTGTAGACGCGCGTGTTGGTTTGCGGCGCTCGTGCGCTGAAACTATTCATTCAACAAAAAAAAGCTTAGAACATATTTTATAGGAAATTATCTCTAATTTAATTTATCACATCACTATTTTCATCGTAAATTGAGTCGGAAAGATGATATTATAAAAAAAACTGTTTTTGGGCGCCATTTTTCCAATATGGCGATGCGAGCGGCAAAGATGCGAGATGGCAAACTGAAAATTCGAAAAGAGCAACTCAAAATCTATAAAAATACCAATTATCAAAACTTCTGCGAAACTTTCCAGGTAACCCCGTTTTTGAGCACCAATAAATACACCACATGTAATTACGACCCCCCTTTATCCCAGAAGGCTCTAGAAGAGCCTTGTGCGGGAGGGGGCTACACATTTAAAGACAAGGGACACACATCCAATATCCGTGTATAATGGAAAAATCCCTCTCACAGTATTTTCCATTGCCACGACCGGGAATCGAACCCGGGACTTTTGGGTGAGAGGCAGGTACGCTACCATCTCGACCATCCAGTCATATGACTGTATTAATATTTAAGCAACTTATCTAACAAAATCATGATTTCAAATGACATGATTAGAAGATTGTTGGCAAGTTTAGTCACTGAAACGTGTATCTCGCTATTATAGGCAAAGCATAATAATTATTCTCTGCTCTGAAACTCTACAGCTATTAAATGTATTTTTTTCAAACTGTCAAATCTCTTCTAATCACTACTTTCCTCGCGTCATCAAAGTGAATATATACCTTATCTAATCATTTCGTATTCACAAGAACCTTGCGGTTTATTGGGCTTTTCATTCACATCATTTAAACAAAAACTTAAAAATTATAATTTCGTCTATAATTCTAATTGTATTTTAGTTGATTGGTTTTGAGCTCGGTTTTGAGCTATATTCTTTTTTATAATTTTAGCACAACAAATGAAATTGGTGGAAATCGTTGCCGTTTAAGGGTAAAAATAGGGTCAATGTAATCTGGGAGTAATTATGAGCAAGTTTACAAAACAAGTGAGCAATATTAATATTATAATAATTTAAAAATATATACTATATGTTCATATGCCCTTGCACTGTGTGCACATATCGCTAAATTTCCAAATATGTTTTACTATGTCGTAATGCATAGTGTGCTTTCTATTGTTTTTTTTTCTTTTTATTTTATTTAATTGTGTGTGGCATGTAGTAATTATTGCATTAATATTATTGTTATTTTAATTTTTCGGTATGGCTATATTTATATGTAAATTTATGGTTGAGTGGAAGAGCAAAATTCTGACTTTAGTCAGATATTTTGAACTCTGCCATTTGACAAACGTCTCTACAGTGTACTTATTTATTATTATTATTATTACTTTTTGTGTGCTTCTATTTATGAAGTTTTTACGCTGTATAGTGTTTGTTCAATAAAAACATTTATTATTATTATTAATATTATTATTATTAATATTATTATTATATTATATTAGCAAGGATCTGCTTTTCCAGAAAAAAAGAAAAAAAAATCTTTATAAGAAAATCTTGTTTTGCCACAATTTATCTATTGTGTTGTACAGGGTGTCCCAAAGTTGATGTCTCGGGACTATATCTAGAGAATGAAAAAATTTATCACAAAACCGTTTACGTGGTTTAATTTGGGGTGCACTAAGGTACATTTTACGCCATAAATTTTTTTTTTTCGAAATCTGGAAAATGGCGAAACTGACGTCATTAGAACTTTTTTCCCAGGAACATACACTTTTTTGGGCTACCTGGAAAGTGCTATTTTTTCTGAACATTTTCTATTAAAAAAGTTTTTCGATTACATCATGGCTAACTCGTATGCAATTGAGGGTATTTTCCAAACTATTTTACCCTGTATATTTTTAAATATAAGAGATACAAAAAAACTTTTTTAATAGAAAATGTTCAGAAAAAATAGCACTTTCCAGGTAGCCCAAAAAAGTGTATGTTCCTGGGAAAAAAGTTCTAATGACGTCAATTTCGCCATTTTTCAGATTTCAAAAAAAAAAAAATTTATAGCGTGAAATGTACCTTAGTGCACCCCAAATTAAACCACGTAAACGGTTTTGTGATAACTTTTTTCATTCTCTAGATATAGTCCCGAGACATCAACTTTGGGACACCCTGTACTGTATGTGGTTTTTACATTAATAAATAGAAATGCTACAGAATACAAAAACTTCTTTCTTCTTGCAATAGATTTATATACGGTATAAAAAAGGGGTCATGCTAGTTAACTTAAAAACTTAAACTGATTTAATATGTAGGAAGATCTTTAGCTACTTACAGCAGAGCCTTTAGCAGTACATCGAATATAATCCTTTTCATTCCATATATCGAAATATAATTTTTGCAATTTAGTTACGAAAAATCATCTTTTTGACACTGATTGTCATTGTCAAAAGTGGTTCATTTTAGCACAAGTGCTAAAATGAGATTTCATTTTTCATTTTCATGTATTGATTCCAAAAATACTTCACTATTTTCGTAGCGTTTAAAGTTTTTGAATTCAGCGTGACACATTTTGTCCCCATAAAAGTTAATTCAGAGATCAAAATTGTATGTCCTTGCCTAAAATTAGAATCTATATAGCGATATGGGGTACTGAGTATTCCCATAACTGTAAACCCAACCTTCTTACCTGTGTAAGCCGTAACCACGCCATACCTCCCAATTAATTCATTGCTCATCAGTGTCTACGTCCTTGTTTTACAGTTCAGTTTGGTATTCAGTTTTCAAATGTGAATTTATGACACCATTTTATGTAAATTTTCGGTATTCGATATCAAAATAATGAAAACGATGAGTGATAATCAAGGTTTCCATAAGCATACCTAGCCTATTTTGGTTTCCAGTTAAAAGACAAAGATATAAGTCTTGGGGGCTTGACCTTTCGGGTGTAAAACATTTACGACAGTGAACAAATGGAAAAACTTCATATTTGAACAGCAAAGTGACCAAATATCCTTGTTTTTATATTTATGGGTTAATAGCATTGGGTTAACAGAAAATGGCTTTCAAGAAATGTTATGGTCCAAGAAAAGGTAAACGTAATCTACAAACCGTTGGTTGAGATACACAAAATCATCTTTCCACCCTTGCATATCAAACTGAGACTTATGAAGCAATTTGTGAAGGGTTTGAATCAAGACGGACTTTGTTTTGGCTGCGTGTCATGTAAACTTTCTGGGCTTAACAAGGAAAAACTGAAAACCGGAATTATTTATGGTCCTTATAGAAAGCAACTTATAAAAGATCCAAATTTTACAGAATCGGTGAACTAACTTGAATTTAATCCCTGGTGTTCGTTTATTCAAGTGGTTAAAAATTTTGATTGATTGACCAATGTATATTTTTATTTTGTGAAATATATTTTACTTTATATTTTTGACATTGTTAAGGCAGGTAGTTGTTGTACATTGTTATAGTAATAACCTGAAATATACATGAGTTAAAAAAAAATGATGATTTTATTATCGATTTATCGATTCAGAAAATATGGCAGATATACCGCATCTAGAAAATTAGATCTGATAGCCCTAACCTGGCGGCATTTTTTAGATTCTACATCCTAAAATTATGTAGAAACACTTAAAAAAATCGCAGGTGTCAAAATGCGTGTTGTCCAATGTAGGTAATGATAGAGAACAATAAAATATTAATAAAATTAAATCATTAAGCTAGTTAAAATCCATCATGTTGACTAGACTATTCAGTGAAATTAAACTCTTATTTAGATGTACGAAACATCAAGAGAATAATGAATCTCTAAATTCTGTGTAAATAATTTTATTGTATTGGGATGTGCGTTGTTTTGTTCGTTATTCAGTGCTCAATCTAATTAAACTCCCAGTTTCCTCGTATTCATAAATTCATGGAAACAGAAAGAAAGTACCTCTGTATTTTATTAATTAGTAACTTGATGTTAGCGAAAGCCGGTAACAGTATATTCAGCCATTTATTATTTTTCGATATTTAAGACTATTCGATACGTTTTATTTATTTTAATTCTTTATTTAGGACTTTTTTATGCAAACCATACACATTCCAGACGACACGGGTTTTAAAATTTTATTTTAAAATCTGTAAATAAGAATTGTCAAATCAATTATTTAGGCAATATTCATCTTATCAGTTGGCATAATTAATGTTATGATAACCTTTATGTTTTTTGTGTGCTTTAACATATATTTATTATGAGTTCCCATGACTAACATTTTTTCCTTGAACCTTGTTGTCAAGAGTCTGGTGCATGTTGTAGTACCTTATTTTGCAGCGCTATCCAATATTTCTAAGATTCTTTTCTTTTACAAAACAATTTCAAAAGAAGAATATTTTTAAATATAGAAAAATAAAATTCATAATAGGTAAAATTTCACTGTCACATCCTTGTATTACTTTCTTTAATATTTATAAGTATAAGTAACTATAGTAATAAAATGTGAATTTCATGGCAAGGCCTTTGATATGATTAATCATGAGATGCTACTTGAAAAATTGTGCTGTTAAAAATTTAGAGGTAAAATGTATAATTGGTATAAGGTTGAAGCCAGCAGCGGTTAATTGAACTAAAAAGAGTTAGATCAGAATTTAGAATGCGGTGTACCTCAAGGGTCAGCAGTGGGTCCACTGTTGTTTTTATTTTTTCTAAATGATCTCCTCTTGTTACAAATAGGCGGTAACTTAGTTTCCATTCTTCTTATTATGAATTCTAAATTGTGTGTATATTTATATTAAATTATTTATTTATTTTCTTACTTTTCATGTATATTAATCGTGTTAAATTTGTAAGAGTGTTTTATCAAATATCTAAATTATTGTAGATAGGGCCCATTTTATAGTTTTGTTGTTTTTAACGAATCCAATACCAAATGTACACTGTACGGTAGTACTTACGGCTTTTATGGAAAATAAAGTATCTATCGGTCATTTATCTAATGGAACTAAAAAGCTTAAGGTTATAATCATAGTATACGTGATACTCACTGAATGCCAAGGTACTCTAAAGAACCTGCTAGGGAAAGTAGTAACCATGGTAGGGCCCTAAAAATTATATATCATCTAATATACAGGGTGTTCCAAAATTATGCGGCCAAACTCTTACAGCATGTAGAGGGGCTCAAAACAAAACGAAAATGTTCCATACATATTTGGTCAATACTGCATATTAAAGGAGTTATGACCTTCCAAAGATGAAGAGAATCAATTTTTTGTATGCTATAATTCAGTATCCGAAACAGGTAGGTACATAAAAATTTGGACGTTGCCTTTTATTTAGGTTCTCGACCATATCCTAAATTTATTTTTGAAAAAACTGTTCAGGAGCGGCGCGTATGGAGTTTAGGTTAGGTATATTAATAAATATTTTTGATTCCGTTCGAGTTATTAAAAGTTTTACTTTAAAATTTGATTTTTCAATCATTATTACAGAAAAATGGTATACCTTTCACATTTTGATAGGATGCGCCGTTTTCGAGAAAATCCACTTTTAAATTTTGATTGCACTTCAGGCTTCAAGTAGTGTATTAGAATAATATTATAATAATAATTATAGTAGGTTTCAATCAATCAAATATTTGTCATTTTGCGTAATAATGATTGAAAAATCAAATTTTAAAGTTAAACTTTTAATGACGCCAACAGATTCAAAAATATTTATTATTATACCTAACCTAAGCCCCAAACGCGCCGCCCCTGAGCAGTTCTTTCAATAATGAATGTTGGACACGGTTGAGCATCTAAATAAAAAGTAGCATCTAAATTCTGATGTGCCTACCTTTTTTGGATTCTGAGTTACAGCCTCGGTTAGAGCATAAAAAAATTGATTCTCTTCGTCTTTGGTATGCAGTATTGACCAAATGTGTATAAATAATTTTCGTTTTATTTTGAGCCCCTCTACACGCTCTAAGAGATTGGCCGCATAATTTTGGAACACCCTGTATAGAGGGCATAAGTCCAACAGACATACGTAGCGCAATTTATCGTGATCGGGTTTAAAAAAGACTTATATCATTTAAAGTTAGATTTTTCGAAATTTAATGATTAGTTCAAGTCTCAATAACGTATCTAGTTCAAAATGGCTGTGAATCCTATTAACACTTACACTGTGTCAAGTCAACATCTGTAAGCTGAAAATAATCTATCTGCGAATCCACAAAAGGTTCTTAAGGCAATGCTGGCGTTCTTGTATTCAGTGTCTTGGACTGGACTACAAGAAACGTTTGTGAGAGTTGTTGAAACGCATAAGATTTTATTTGTTTTCACTCTAAAACTTCCTAATTTTTCGTTATGTTAAAAGGAATCAAACACATAGGTCCTCTTTCTACTTATTGGAGTTAAAATGTTAAAAGCTCTACAATTTGTATTTCTTATTTTTGTGTCTACAATAAGCTCACGTATTTATGTTAAATAATATTTAATCACAAACAATGTACAAGCCGGAATATAATTTCGTGAATAACGATATCGCGTGGGAAGGTGAAGCTTGTGTGAACGTCGGCGTCGACGTCGGTGGAGTTAATAAACTAAAGCGGTCGGCGGCGATGCAACCGTAAAGCGTTTTAGTAGCCTATAACAATATTATGGTGTTAAACATTGTCCTCGTACTCGGAATATAGGCTAATGAATAAATTGGGGATGTCCCTCCCATTATAGTGTCATTCTAGAATGACCCATAAACAAATAGAATTTTTTTTACCAATAAAGTATTTTATTCTCTTTTTCCTACAAAATTGTTGAAACTTAGACACGTAAGTTAGGAAAAACTGTTGCTCTGTACTTTTGGTTTCAACTTGAAACTATCAATGCTCACATTTCGTAAAATATTTTTTGCCTCTTCATTATTTGAGTTAAATAAATAAATAAATAAAACTAATATTAAACAATTCGAATATTTGTTTTTTAAGTCGTCTTATTTGAACTAAATATTGCATTCCATCATATACAGGGTGTTTCAGTTAAAAGTCCCCGGGCCATTATCTCGAAAAATAATAATGATATTTTATTTTTGTAAATGGAGGATGATAGATACCAAAGGAGGCTTTAAATAACTGTAGTTAGAATTTTTCCTCTACGGTTCACAGAGATGGCGCTGCGATGCAAAATTATTTTTCGATGGCTGGAACCTTGAAATATGATTCATGTAATTAAGGGATAATTCATGAATAATTTTGATGGTATAGAAAATTTCGAAAAACCAGCCCTTGTGGAGTTATTGAATTTTTTTTAGATAAGATAATAAAGGAAATACTAATTTTATGATGAGCTAAATTAAACTTTTGAGATATTAGTTGGCCTTGAAATTAAATTTTAATTTTGACAGTTATTTAACAAAAGCTTGTTGTGCATTTCAATCAAAGTTTTAAGCTGTTTAGTTAGAAGTTATACATTACAAATGGTTCGATACACCAATTGTTTATGCTTGTTATCAAATTATTAAGTTTAATTTTAGCTCATCATAAAATTAGTGAGTATTTCCTTTATTATCTTACCTATTTCAGGTTTTAGGCACATTTTTATTAGAAGAGATAAAAAAAATAAATAACTTTGAAATATGTAATAACATCCAGATTATTGTATTTAAAATTTAGCAGGGTCTTATTAGTTCCAGCTTAACCGGAAGTGCTACACACGTTTCTGTATTTTATATTAGTGCATCAGAGCACTTTCCTTAACGTGAAAAAAGTAACCGACAGTCTAGAACTGTTAATAAAAAAGTTACAGAAGTTTATCAAGATTTACGTGTACTGAAAAAATGAAAAAAAAAATTCAATAACTCCACAAGGGCTGGTTTTTTCGAAATTTTCTATACCATCAAAATTATTCATAAATTATCCCTTAATCACATGAATCATGTTTCAAGGTTCCAGCCATCGAAAAATAATTTTGCATCGCAGCGCCATCTCTGTGAACCGTAGAGGAAAAATTCTAACTACAGTTATTTAAAGCCTCTTTTGGTATCTATCATCCTCCATTTACAAAAATAAAATATTATTATTATTTTTCGAGATAATGGCCCGGGGACTTTTAACTGAAACACCCTGTATATATAAACAGCAACGTTTCCCTTTAATGAACTTTGTCTCTACTTCTGTGAGAATTAATAATAATAGCGAGTAATGAGTAACAAATGAATCTAAAATTTAAACACGTTCAAACATTAAAAATTACATAAAAGTAATTATTAATGTTTGCAACTTTTCGTAACAAACAAATGAGAGGTTCGTGTAGTGTGTTCATAATCTTTTGAAGATGCTCCATTCAGTAATTTTACATAAACTTCCAACGGTGCAAAAATAATATTTATAATGAACTTTATAACACTACATACAGGTTATACAAGGTGTTTCGCGCGGTATAGATAAATTAAAACCAGAATTATTCAGAACATCAAAATAAGAAAACAGTGTTCATATGAAGGTACATACGTCCGCAAAATCTTTAAAGAGGTACGTCCTTCTAAAGATGGAAGCTAAAATTAATATTTTAATTTTGTTCTCAAATTTGGAAAAAATAAAGAAATATTTGTGAGATTTTCTCCAGATAGGAACGGTTTAAAAGAATGTTTTTTCAATCATCCCTTATTAGTAAAATAGGGAAAACAGTAAATTCTATAAGAAAAATTAATTTTATTTATTTAGAAACTCTTCTGCCTCCTATTTTTTCATTCAATTGATACATTTTGAATAATAAACATTAACGCATTAATAAATATTTTCTAAAATATGTTGTTATCTTTATAACGTATAGTTATACAGTAAGGCGCTAAGGACTAAGCATATAGGAAAATCCTATGCACTTATGTACATGTGCAATATGGCTCAGAATAGCGCCTAAATGACTAAACAACGAAACAAGCGGGCCACGCCACACGGCCAAAGACCATGTAGTTGGCATGCCCCCACTATTTAATTATAACCGCGCTATTCTGAACCTTATGCACATGTACATAAATACATAGGATTTTCCTACCCGCTTAGTGCTCAGCGCCTTACGGTATGCGCAACAGCCTACTAGGCTCTCCAGTCTCCAGTTTACCAAATAATGCAAGTTTCCAAATAGAATAGAATTATTATTTTTTTATTAAAAAACTATTAGTTTTTGAATTCAGATTTTAAATTCGTACAGTTAATCCTGAAACACTCTGTACTATATAAGTTATAGGGTTCGTGATCAATCAATGGCACACATTATTTGGTTTGGTTGAAAGTGTGTCGCCTTTAATTAGCTCTTTATAGTTTATTTTATGGTATATTTATTATCATCTGCAAATTGTTTGTTAATTGTGACTCTTATATTTTTGCATTTTTAATAAAATTTAATTTTTAATTCCTCACATTTTTTTTTAATTTCTTCTTCACAAACTTTAAATAATAGGTACATATAAAGGAAGATTTTTAAGTTTTGAATTATACTTTACTAATTTTGTAAAAAGATTAGTTCAATTACAATAATCAGAAGTACAAGCGTATTTAGAAACTAAAAGTTCCAATTCGAAATCGGGTGTAGTTTCTCAGTACACAAACGTATCTTAAATAATCTCGTACACTGCAACGTTTTAACAGCGGTTGGCTAAGGCTTAAATAAAAATAGCACTTTCCAAAAGCAACAGAATTTATAGTAGATAAAATATGTGCAGCATTATAGAATCAAATTAACATATTCTTCATGTAACTCTCTAAAAATGGTTTTCTGTTATGTCAAGTAATGCAGTTTCCCAGCTACGCCCAAAAGGAAATTCATATTTAGGAAGTGGTAAGATTTATAAAGCCTTAAGTGAACATGAATTTGATTTTACATGGGCACTTTTAGCACATTACATAGCGATGCTAATACTAGGTCGTAAATCTTAGACTAATAGACGAATCCACGTTTGGAGTAAATTTTTCTCCGTCCACTTTGTGCAACAGTGCAAGTTAATTATATGATTATAATATTAATGAGATATCTGTGTGTCTACAGGGTGTTTCATTTTTAAATGTCGTCCTTTAAGGAGGTGATAGAGCATCGAAAAAATATCCAGTGGCGTGGGAAATAGGGTGAGAAATAGGGGGCGTCACCCCAGTATCTACGCCACTGGTGATTTTTGACATGAGTTATTATAGGATTGTAGGTATGTAGTTCAGTACTGCCTGTGCAAAATTTGGTTAAAATCGGTCGTATGGTCTAGAAGTTATGACAAAAAAACGATTTTTTTATTCCAACTTTGAAGGCCTGTAACTTCGTTACTATGCATTTTTGATATAGGTTTTTTGGCCAGGTCGACTTATTTTTCGATGCTCTATCACCTCCTTAAAGGACGACATTTAAAAATGAAACACCCTGTATATTTAAAATCATTTTGTTTTTTAGTTACAGTGACAAATTTAAAAGTTCTTCAAAATATTTAATTTATATTATTATGAAAATTTGAATATTCTAAATAAAAGCAACTGTCACATCTGGATTTCCTCAATTTTGGGACATTATTCCTTAACATATTATTATATATAAATGGTATAGAAGTAAATTAGGTACTTTACATTATCACATGACCCAATGCTTGCAATAAAGTACGATTAGCATTTAACAAAATTTATGCCAATGTCAATTAATCAATAATCTACATGTGAATCTCTTTAAATATAACGTTGTCTTAAACAAAGTGCCTGCCATAATATAATAATAACATGACTATTTAATTATTGATTATATTATCTTATAAACCATGTAAATCTGCTGTAAGCAATCTGCTTCAGATCATTAGCCATTTAATAATTGGTGTTAACTGTGAAACGGTGTACGTTAAATAAATAAATAAATGCATTCATATAGCTTTACATCTGACTAGATACCAAGATCTCTGAATGCTAATATAAGTTGCTTAAATGAAATAACCTAGAGGAAAATATGTTTTCTGAAACTTCAACTACATGTACACAAACGAGTTCCTGTATTCCGACTCGTTCCTTTTTTTCCAATCTTTTCAAATAAACAAAGCAATAGGGTACTTTGTTGGTACGTCGCATTGCATATACTTTTGTCCTGCATTTTATTACATATTATGTAGTATAGATCGGAATGTTGCTTTGAAATAATTCTTCCTTTTATATTGCATTGAATAACTGGCTGGGATTCCCTTGAAATGTATATTTTTTTAATTTTTCTTCCGTTTCATATTTCATAGTAGGTAATGGAAAATTCAATGAAACTAGAATCGTCGTCTCGGCCATATTGTCTCAAAGTAAATTAATAAAGATGAAAGACTTATTTCTTAAACTTAAGCATAGAAACGTAGGCCCTTTTGGGATTATTATTCGTCTCCTGGTATGGTATGACTATTTTCCAAAATGGTGATTCCGGTGCCGTTTGAATTTGTGAAACTTTTAATATTCTCATCATTAGGGCTTAATTAAGAGCTGAGATAAGTTTCCACAGTTTTCTGCTGAATTGTTAAGGCAACATAAGTTTCTTATCCTGAAACTCTTTCACTATTTAGTAATAATAATCTCTATCTAGAAAATTTTACAACGGGCTTTAAGTTTCCTAATTAGAGTTCAAGAATTCATAATTAATGCCTATCAAGCCATTACAATTCTAATCAGTGAGGAAAGTCGCGTTCAGAAATAGAAATTAAAAAAATAAAGATTATTAAAAATAGACATTAATCTGTTCAATTTATGAAATCAAAACTATCAATTTATTCTTTAGTTTATTGTTTTAGAACTTTATGTTAAATACGCCTTCTCTTATTAATCCATAATTCCCATGTTAACGGTCTTTCTTGTACTCAGAAATTCGTTATTTAAGAAAATATTTAAAATTGTATGATACGCATGCAACGACAACGTGATTTCTTATTTCACGTACATTGATCGCAACTTTTTAACCGGCTTCAAAAATAGGACTAGGTTTGTAAATCTACCAGTATGTTTTTAGGGGGGATTTCTATGAAATTCGTTACATACTATACAGTGTTGCTTGGCGGTTGTTTTTCTACAGTTACGTCTAGTGTAAAGTGAGTAAAATCGAAAATTAAGTTTACCGTTGACAACTTTCATTTAGGTATGAGAATGTCAAACCAGATTTGCTAGCGTGTATCTGAAATTTTGTTAGAAAGTTGGAATTTGACGCATTTATAGATAACCACACTTATGCCAAATATAAAGATTGATTTGGGGAATTTGAAATCAGAGAAATAGCAATAGGAACCCTGGATCTACATACAAGTAGACGAATTTTATTTGGCTCGGCTTCATATATTATGTTACCTTAATAAGAGCAAAAATTTTTCTTTCAATGTCAGAAGTAAGGATAGACACTCCACATTCATACAGTTAGACAGATGAGGTACCATATGGACAGTATTTCTAAGGCAAAGGCAAAAATAAATCAACACTTAGGTACTTTATATGAAACCAATTATACATATTTCATCATATTATTTTTCCTCACTAGATTTAAGCTCCGTAAAGTTAAAGATGCAATAATACCAAAGCCAACCTAACCCAACTTATCTTTAAAATTGCACATTTTTTAAACCAACTTTTCATAGATGGATGGTAAGATATATTTTCTTACTACATACACTAATTAGTCGAAAAGTTTTTGTACAGCAGAGATTCTACTTCATAAGGTTTAGAGTTAATTTAAGTATATATTTTTTTGAAGGCAGTTCAAATATTAAAAAAAGTGAATATTTACTGGAAGTTTTTGGAACACAATAAATATTAATGTTATATCATACTGATGTAATTTCCTCTTAACACCGGAACATTAAACGCTTAAATCCATGTATAATTTTTAAACAAAAGATATTGGGAAAATAATTAGTTCTCTAATATATTTCACATAAAAGTACAATCGCACGTCAAAAATGAATTTACTATTCATATACCTATTGAAATAATTCAATACATATAAAAATAACAATGTTTTTCTTTTTTCAGATAATCTGCATGCTGATCCAAGTTGTAATGTTTTACTTCGGTAATCAAGGGTAAGTACTAACAATATATTTTATTACTACTATTACACATAAAATACAAAACGCACGACGATGAGATCACAATTGCAACTATGACTATGACATTGCAAATAAAATTAAATTATCAGACAGGTAGTCTGCAGGTAGAAGATATTTATGGGATAGGCTGCAATTCACCATCTGCAATTGCAACAGTTTTTACACAAAAATTTCTTGTGGTTTTTATGATTGGTGTCGTGGGTCAGAGTTGATTGTTTTACGTTAGCCATTGGTGTCGTATGGAGGAAAATAGAGCAAATTATAGATTATACAGGTTGATTCATAAGGAATGGGTTTACCTGTAAATTCTATAACGGAAAATATTAATTTTTTGCTTAATAATTGGGGGTCAAATATTTACTGAGATACAGGGTGTTAAAGTTATCAAAATAATTTAGTAATATTGTTATATTTCAGTTATTTTCTCACATATAAATATAAAAGTCGGTACAATTAGGTTTTTTGACGTGAGAAATCGAATATGCTATTATTTTTTGTGTATCGCCTAGAGGGTGCAACGTAAGCTATTTTGGTTTAACAGAATCCGTCATAACTTTTTTGTACTTCGATGATTTACAACCTCATTGCAAATTTTTGATTTAACCAATATTTTTAAACAAAAAAAGGGATACTTGTTTTATCCTCATAAAATGCACCCCCATCGAGATATTTACATTTTAGAAAATCCTGCGCACCCATAATTTTAAACAAACATCCTGATTTAATTAAAGCGTAAGTGTTAAAAATGTTTACCAATGTGTGCTGTGGGAATAAGTGAAACATATTAACATACTAGATGTAAGAAATAATTGTATCTCAGTAAGTACATATAAATATTTGACCTCCAGTTATTAAGCAAAAAATTTATATTTTCTGCTAGAATCTGCAGGTAAAATATTACCCATTCCTTATGAATCACCCTGTAAATATTTTTTTGTAAATTTCTGCATACATCGATATATTTCTCTTCACCTCAGAAGGCCACTTTACAGTCCTGCCCCAAAGTGTTGTGACACCCTGTATAGTTGTTTATTAACTTTGTAGAAAATACTTAAGGATTAATCTAATACTGCTTGAAATCCCTAGAAGTCCTTTTTTTTTAAGAAATAATTATACATAACGTCTGTCTTACCAAAAATCTAATGACTTAAGACTTGGGTTATCATGTACCTATTTAAATACGAGTACAATTTACAACTTTATTTAGGTTTTATACAATCAAGCATAATAATAAGAGAAAAATCCAATCTAAAATTTTAAATCAATGTTTGCTTCCGAACATACAAATATAAAATCCTCCTGATGATTTCCAACAAAAATGAAAGAACATGTTCAAAGTTGGATATTAGTCGTAATGAATTAATCTCGGAATTAATTTTATGGTAAGTTTAATATTTTGTAATTTTAATATTCAATTTTTTTTGCTTTATATGCAATTTAAAATAATAGCATATTAATTTTACCTCTAACAATAATCCTTTGATTTCAACGTTCTATAAATTAGTAAAAGTTTCTCATGTGAGTGAAACAATACTATTATTGAACAGTTTTAAAATGCAAATCAAGACAACATGAATAGGTAAGAGTTCTAACATTAGATATTTTTTTTATAGACACTAGTGCACAAAATTATATAAGTAATAAATTATTATTGATACCGGGTGACCCATTATATTTTGACCCCTTTTAAACCTGCATAACTTTTGAACTACTTAGTTGAGATAATGGAATGCGGTTTTCGCCAGTATTCTTCTCGATTCTTCTAATTTTGATAAATATTTTTCCGTCTTTTTTGCTCACTTCCGGTTTAACCGGAAATGACAGCGTATTTTCGGGTATAGGGAAACTTTGTTATTTCAAATGAAAGACCCTATATATTTTTTCACAGATGGAAAGCCCATTGTTTCCGCTTTCCGAAAATTCCATATTTGTCATGGAAATTATGCAGAGTGATGATTTTATAAGTTATTAGCGAATTCAAATATTTTTCAAAACACACATATGCGCAAGAATGTGCTACATAATGTGAAGAAGAACATGATTTTCTTTATACAGGGTGAACCCCAACTTATTTCATTCTTTTTAAGGGGAGATCTCTGTTGATATTTGTAACACGAATTACGAGTAAAAAAACATAAAAAGAATGTTGAAAAACTGACGTATCTTACGTAAAAATCTATTGAACTTCTGAGGACCACTGCATATCTCTACCGATCCATATATGAGGTGAACAACATGCTTTGTTGTTATTACACTTTCAAACACCATAAAAAAAACACCATAAAATCACCGACAAAAGTGTCTTGGTACTACAAGTTGTGCTGTTATATTTGTTGTGTACTTTCAACGATAAATTATTCAAAAAAACTTCACAATAAAGCGCGTTTAATGTGCTTGTGTAAACAAATGGTATAAAAATATGCATTCCACAGACTTTCGAGCAAAGTTAATTGATAATGGTGCGGTAAAAGCTAGTGAATCAATGTAAAAAATAAGATCAACCTGACTTATCTTATTTTCTTTTCGGTTGAGATAGGTCAGTTATTAAAAGTTATCAAAATGTTGACGTATTTTAATTTTTTTGCATGGATTTACTATTAACAGACCTACCAACCCTTGAATGGAAATAAATAAGTTGGGGTTCACCCTGTATTAAGTAAATTAATAGAAATAATAAAATTATAGCAATTGACAATTTTTTTTATGTGCATACATATAATAATAATAATAATAATAATTATTATTATTATTATTATTATTATTATTATTAATATTATGTGCATATGTATACATATAGACATCTCATTTTTCGACTCCGATGTAGTAATAATAATTAGGTACGGTCTTACTAGTTTATATTTCTTTATGAAATTATTTTTAATCGTCTTCAGATAATTTAAAAATTATAAATTGTATATAAAAAATAATACTTATTGATAAACTGATAATGGTTTAATTCAAACTGAAAATTCTAAATTGATAATGGTTTAATTCAAACACGGACATATTTCAAAAAAATTGCATTAGTACATATATTTTATAATAAATTAATGCATTGATTGGTCGCATTTGTTTTTTAACTGATAAATCTAGCTTAACATTTTAATATATTATGTCAATACTAAGAAAAAATAATTCAGTTCAAAACAGAAAATGTACCATTTCGAAAAGTAAGAATATAATAATAGTTATTTATGTATCAAGGCATTAAAGTTAATCTTTTTATCATGAACGTGGAGTTTAGTTGCCGAGGCCCGTAGGGCCGAGGCAAATAAACCACATGAGCGATAAAAAGGAACTTTAATGCCGAGGTGCATATTACATTTTTTTTTTAATCCAAAAACTATGAAATTAAGATTAATTAACTCTATTTTTTAAATAATTTTCAGTGACATTAAGAAATGTCATAATTATTTAAAATTTTAAGTGACCTTAGGAAATGTCATAATTATTTTTAAAAGTCGGAATTTTTTTTTATAAGAAAACCATTATTTTTAGCAATTATAATAGTGATAATACAATTCTGAATTTAAAAAACTGTATTTAATTACCTTTTGTTACAACACAATTATTATCACAATCAATACAAAATTAATGTTTACGTTTATCTGTCACCTCGGCCAACTACAAAAATCATACAATAATAGATTACTTTATTGATTATTTCTACCACTTTAATGACGATTTTGAGGTACTTTAATGCCGATTTAAAAAAAAATTTCTTTAGTATACATATTGATAAAACATTAGTTTTTTCGCATATTTATTGAGTTGAATGTTTCAATTATTAAGCAATTAAATGCATGTTCAAAGTAAAAATGTATTTATTTTAACAAGAAAACCGGCGCGCATATCCTTCATTTATATCTATATTTTATAAAAATTTCTAACACAAGCATCTTCAAAATTCCTTGTACTTAGAGTTATTTTTCATTAATCTTTCCACATATTCAACCTTCACTAATACCAACCACTTTAGTCTACGAAATTGTAACGGAGTTTTCTGACCAATTCTATCCTAATGAACTGAAATTAGTGATATCAAAATTATTATTTGCAACTAAGTAACTCAATTAACAAAATATATATTCTTCATTTAATAAAATATTTAATCGGGTGTATACCTATGTTCTTCCCTTCGGCTTTGTAACTTCATTAACTATTTATATTTTACGTTATCGCAATTGAACTGCATGTATAAATCCTATTTTAAATACACATTACCTATATTTTATCTCATATTCTAGACGTGAACTAAGGGTTTGCGGTTGTTATGTGTAATTACCAAAATTATATTAGAGAATATGCATATAATGAAAGTATTTAGTTATTATGCATTATACCTGAGTCTCTCCGTTATTATGCTTAATCACTTAGGATTTCAGGTATAACGCATGTAATTCCTAAATTGCTTAGTTACTATACGTATTAACGTATTTTGGATATTAGCGGTAATATATACATAGAAAACCCCCTTCATGTTACATAATGGTTTTAATCTGCTTAAATAAAGCTGATTGAGTGTCACAAATTAAGCAAATCTGTTTGGCTGTACTGCTTAACTTATACTTTATTTACGCATTTGAAGGATTAAATCGATACCGATGTGTTTCATATTATATTTATGTATTATGTGACTAACTAATATAATAGCATTAATATTTATTCTACATCACCTGATTGTGGTATAACGTAATGTAATACGTAAATGATAAAGCAACTCTATTAGAAAATGTAGTTACCTACAGATAATGATATAATGATAATATAACAAACATTTTCGCACGTTTAAATTAAATACTTATCAATTTTTATTCATCTGCGTTAATAAATATGTTTGAACTAAAAAAGCTTTAAATTAGTGAAAAAGTACATTAACTTTGACAGGTATAAAAGTGACCACAATAAAGTAATGAAATATTTGGCAAATGATTTTCTTTTTACTTTTGTTTTCCCCTAGATATGTTTTGGCAGTTGTGAATTGAACTAAAATTAAAAAATAAAGCTATGAATTAACTGAATTTGGAAATAACACATCTTTGAACAATGAAAGTAAACAAATATCTGCAAGTCTGAGAGGATAATGAGAAGTAGCCTATTGATTTAATGTTTTCATTCATTCGTGTAACAAAGTCGTTTGTTATGTAAACGCTTAAGACTTCCCTTCACAAACTTTCTTTAATTTTGGCAATCATCCTGCAAATCAAAATAGATATTGCACATTCTATAATCATCACATGTTCTATATATGATGAAAAATCACACAACGATGAAGAGTAAAAACGTCCAAATTTAGAAAATTGTTACCATCCTAGTGGTATGTAGGTTACCTCTAGGATGTTTTATAGTTCACGACAAAATCGGAAATACGTTTCTTCATGCAAGTAACCCTCTGCTATTACGCCCACTTATCATTTTCCTTCCTACTCATTTCTGAAATATGTTTAGAACCAAATTTAAGATACGATTAAAATGTGTTCCCAAAGAGATACTAAAATCTTGATTTTTTTAATAAATAAAAAACTGTATAATTTGACCATTCTCTTCACCTCTCAATCAATGGAATTTCTTAATGATGTCAGAAATAGCTATTGTCTATAGTGTTCTTTTCTGTTTCTACTATTTTTCTTCATGAGAGATGAGTTTCTCCTGGCTTTCAGCCTGAAAAATGAGTTTCTCCTGGCTTTCAGCCTGAAAGATGAGTCCGGCTTGTGAAAATGAACAGTATAAACTTGAAGTGACTTATTTAAAATTTATTTATACTACCGTAATTCCTATACTTTAGTAGACACGAACAATTTTTTTATTTTTTTTATTGTATAATAATACCTCATTGGGGTAGAATTCTGATTCTGATTCATTTTCTTAAAAAAATTATATAGGGTGAAACATAACGTGTATGTTCAGCTAGATTCGATATGTGACCTGGTTTAACGGGTAATCGAACATACATACATATACAATAGTGTAATTCTTACTCTACAAGACGTTTCTTGAAAATACACGGTACTTCCTCTAGTTTTATAGTTATAATAATTTTTCTAAAACCATGCATTTTCCAGTTTTTTACTACGCGTTTCTTTTTAAATTAGTCACGAGATTTTGAAACAAAAATATATCGGTATGTTACCTGTCACGTAATAATTAATCGTATGTGGAGATAATAATTAGTGGCCAATAATTACTGCTTAAAATAGCAAGATATAGAATAACAACTTTACTGATCTATTGGAATATATTGAAAAGTAGTTCAAGACGGCAGATAAGTTAAAGTGTTGTTTCGATGATATGGCGAATTTTTCAAAACACAAGATCAAAGCAATAGTCCGTCCTCACCATTTTTATTTTTCCACCAGAACAACAACAGCTAGAATAGATAGGTATATTATGTGCGAGGCTCTTAATGAGCAGCAACACTGCTCAATGTTTGATATTTCAATTTAGAGACATGGGACCTACACCAAATAATAAGAGGATTTACTTGGGATGAAAATGGGAATATTGGCGATAAAAAATTGAAAAACAATTTGCGATAAAAATTTCCGAAAACTCCATCGCCCTCCCTAGTCCTGAAATTTTATATACTTAATTAATTTTTTAATATCAGAATAATCCTCGATATTACAATTATAAGACCAGCAGTTGAAATAAATTCTTTGAAATTAAGATTCGGGCCATTAAAAAATTCAAATGCTTGTAACATTTCCAAAAATTAATGTTTTTTCAAAAGCAAAAAACCTTGTCTTAGATTGTATCGAAGATTATTCTGATATTTAAAAAAAAAATCAAATATATTTAATAGTATGACTTTCCAGGGGGAGGGGGGAGGGGTTTTTCGGAAATTTTTTTCCCTAATTGTTTTTCAATTTTTTTCGTCAACATTCTCAGTTTGATCCCAAATGAAACCTCTTATAATTTGGTAAAGGTCTCATGTCTCTAAATTGAAATACCGAACATCGAAAATTCACCACCACTTGAGGTTTCAACTTCGAGTTGCTCTTCCTTACAACCAACTACATATATGTATTTAAAATAGTAGTCCAATAATACACATGAAGATGAAGAAATTCACATAATAGTAACTAAGTATGTCCTTATGCATGTACAGGGTTCCCCATATTAAACTACCCATTTTATTATTCGAATAAAATCCTTTTAAGTCGAGTAAAAAAATCTTTTATTACACTAATGTAGAGCTAATTGTATGGGATTTACTTCGTACTCAAGATTTGTTCAACTTTTAAAAATCATGTCTTCTAAATGCCCTCCATCAACTTGAACTTTCAATTCTGAATGCAAAATTGTTCATCTATAATGGTTTCAAGTTGCCATATGTTTTTTTTTACCAATTGATAACGTATACGTGGAGAATCTTAACTTAAGGGGATAATAGCACCCACCACATTTTTGGAAATTCATATTTTCGTTACTATTCATCGGAATCGAATCAAATTTTTATGAATGATTTGGAATTATAATATAATCTAGGGCTGTGTGCATGCATATTTGAATAAGTCTCAGGAGACCGGAAAATAAAAACAAATTTTCCAAACCCATGCACATGCATCTAGAAAATGTAATTCTTAATACGGTGCTAAAATTAAAACCGCTTACCTGCTGTCGTTTGCGTATAATAAATTTTCAAAATTCATTGAATTTTGTAAGTACCTGGAAAACACTGCCATCTATTGATACTACTATGAACTACGAGTTTTATGAGCAGGTACAATCCCTTCCGCAAGTACTTATAATATGGAATAATGTCTAGATATTATTCGCATAGTTGATATCGAGGCGAAAAAGACTTTACTGTTTTCAGAGCGAGTCGGATAGTATTATCCCCTAAACATTGAGATGCAAACCTAAATTCTTTGTTTCATCAGTAGGCATCTGTATTTTATTGTAGTTTAATAATATGATTTGAAAATTAAAATAACTCAGTACTTTTTTCATATAAGGCTTTGCATGAACTTTAGATACTTCACCAATTGTTACCTTATCAGGATTAATCTTATCAATAGAAAATGAAAATTATTGATGCAAAAGGAATAATATAGTTGTTTGTTGTCAGCATATTGGTATATTGAACAGTATAAAAAAAATGTGAAACTCGGAATCATACATATGTAGAAAACAAAGGGGATTCAGAGCTGTTATCTTACTGGGCTCCCTGATTGTAATGTACTTAAATTAAAAAAAGTTGTCATTTTGGTCACGTTCACTTAAGTAATTTAGGACGAAATTGGAATAATACCTAAATAAAAGTAATTCAATTTTTATGCAAAAATTTAATGATTTACCGTATCAAATGCTTTGCTGAATTCGAATAATTTTGAATTCTTATAACCAGCGTTCGTTTTAAATTAGTCATCATTAATGTGAAATAACTAATAAGTAGTACTTTCGTTACTTTCACGTACGGAATAAGTGAAAAAAGACTTTAGATTTTTTCACTTATTTTTCAGATTGTGAACAGTGAAATAGTTTAATTCATAATATTTGCTAATCTGTCTGTGCATTGCTTAAAGCATTTAAATGTAAAATTGAAAATCCAGGCTTTAGACATTTATCACCATGATTCATATTGGTTATCAATTGAAGCTCGTCAAGCTGAAGTAATAGTAGACACGTACTTCCTTTTTTCAAAAAAAATATGCGACCTCGAGAACATAATATACTTAAGAGAAAAACTTTTTGTCAGAATTTGTGAGAGTAGATACTGTAAAAAAAACACCTACTTTTTACTTTTTCATTGTATTTAAGGAATTTAGTGCCAATAGAAGTTTTCATCGTTTCGGGCAATAAAGCAACTTTCTCCTCTACTCCAACGTTTTGTTTACTTACGCACAACTAAGCCTTGAGGAGGGTTGCGACTAATTTTCCTATTAGCATTTTCATTCAAGAATACCATTTCCATTTGATAGGAAATTTTATTCTATAAATACTTCATAGTTCAAATAGTAATCATCCTGTACACTCATAGTTCACGTGCAACATTGGTGGGTTAATAATTATAACAAAAATTATATTTACCTTTCATCCGATACATACCCACTACATATTTAATTTCGCCCATATCTGTTATCTAGAAATCAGTCATTTGTAAATGAAATGTTCTGGGTGATTGATATTGTTATATTGTCGCAAATGTCTAGACTAATTTTTTATCACGCTATGTATAAAAATTTGTAAAGACTATTTTCATATACCAATTCTGCGATATGATTCAGTTTACATTCTTGAACTTAACTAAGTTCGTAATACTTATCAATGACCTCTTATTTTAAGTAAACAAACTAATAAATTATAATTTAAATTTTAATTAACATATCTTAATTGCATAATTTCCTATTTTTTGCAAAGTTGTTTTGTTTAACCAATAGTAAAGCTTTAAAAGTACCTTAATTAAAATTAATATTAAGAAAATATTTCATCACTTGCACTCAAGGAACTCTTTTTAATTTGTAATATTTAAGCATTTTGAATGCACCTTTAATAATGAATATCATCATTCGGTCATATTCTACTTGTTTCGATACTTTTAAAGGAATTATCCAGTAATAATTTCCTTGAGTTTTTTAATTCCGGGATCAGCCGCTTCTGTACCCATCTCGCAATATCTCACTGATTGGTCCACATCAGATCAAGTAAATATTGCAAAAGACAATTTTATACAACTTTTATCAAAATCTATTTTCTAGGTTCAGTAGATTTTGGGCTACAGTAGTGTAAATTGGAGAATATTTCGCGAATTTTAAAAAATGCCTGTTTTCACCTAAATTTTCAAAAATTATCGATTGTTTATTATTCATAATACATAATTCCTCTTCTTTCATTTCTTGCTCATTTTCGAACATCTGCCACTCCACCTTCGCCTTAACTTTTAGTGCGTCTACAACTTATGATAGTTAGTTATGTGTGTTTTATGTATCACTATGGCTGCTTCCAATGTGTTATTTATGAAAAAACTTTGGAAGAAATAACTAAAGTAGAATAAATGAGTATAAAAACTCTTCTAGCATCGAGTGTACAAAAAGCAAAACAAAATCAAAACGAATCAGGTTGCGCTAATTTTTTAATATTTCACGTGTGAATATTAAGTCTACTGGGAATAATATTATATTAGAAATCCACCTTGCCTTCACCTCAGGGTGGTGTGAAAATGACTTGAAGAATTTTCCAATATTCACCAAATATTCTCCACTTTACGCCGCTGTAGGTCAAACTTTAAAAAATCTGAGGAGAATTTCCTCTTTAACACTGAATGTCATCATCTCGTGAGCAGCGGTTTACCATATTTCAAAACTCAGAGAATTATTTAGAACCATTTCCTGTGGGGCCCCACCAAGTATCCAAACATCCAGATTGGATGTAAACTCAAATCGGACTATTAATCATTTTAAAAAACGAGGTTTATATCAAATACGTATTCACGAAACGGTAAGCGACATTTTTAAATGGTTTACAAAAAACAAAAATAATAACAGAAAAAACGTTTGAATGAGATCTGAAATATTTATGTTTCCGATAACACTTAACCAAACAATTGACATTGACTTTTTTTGTCGAAAATTGGCTATTCTATTTAGAAATTACACTTTTTATACGAACAGTTTTCCAGTTCCAGATGGACGCACAGAGTATTTGCTTCAATGCCATTCTATGGTTATATGGCGTGAAAATCACATAATTACTCCTCACCAAAGGTGAGGAAGATACGTATTCGTGAAAAAATTTTCGAAAATTTTTATTGCATTTCTGAATGATTCTCGACAATTTATGACGACATACAAAATTTCAGCCAAAAAAATTTCTATCTGTGTGTGTGTGTGTGTGTATCGCGATAGCAGCTACAGTTTTTGAGGTAAAGCTTTCAAATTTGGTACAAACGTTCTAGAGGTCAAGGAAAAGATTGAGTTCGTTCATGAGCAAAATCGGTCCACTGGAATGGGGTCTAATATATTTCTATTTTATATTGCTAACTCTAAAAAAATTTTTTGGTAATGAAAGATTATAAATAAGATCTGATATACAAACTCATTATAATATCATGTCCAAATGTTGAAATAAACAAAATACATCAAAAAACAAGATACGGCAAAAATTACTTTTATTATAAAGTCCACCACATGGTGAGGAAGTTTTGATCCCATAATTGGCAGCGGTTTTCTATGGTCTTTTCATTCTTTGAGGTAGTAAGATCAACTGTAGTTCTTGGTGCCGGCTTTGGATTTGAGATTTCGACAACTAAACACTTCACTTCTAATCTGATAAAACCTTATCCAGTGGGTAAATAGTATCTGGACGTTGTGCTGTTGGCAAATAATAATTAAACATAGTAACCGTTTAGTATGATTATGTTACACGTTAAAACGAAGTTTATACGCCATTGTCAAACCCAATTCTTTCCATTTTATTTAAACTATTCTGTTAAGATATTCTGTTTAAACGCCTCCTTTTATTGAAAAGAAATGCTTGTTCCTTTTTATTTAATGAACAGCGCTTCATGTAAGTAGCCCTATTATAATAGAACCGGGGTGTCGTGAGTGCCTGTCAACGCTGAAAAATGATTAACCAGTTTTTCATTTACTGTTAAATAATTTATCTTTTTTACACTATGTCGAGAAATAAATCAGTGAGGCAATGGAAAATTTAGATTGAATATAAAAATTATGGAAATGTTTATATTGAATTAAAGTTCCTACCATATTTTGGATATACTGAAGCTTTAAAACGTTGAAGCACATTGATATTTGCCATTTAATTATATTATCCAATATCTCCATTATATTAAAAATATATTTTATTTTATTGTGCAATATAAATGCAAATATAAATTCAATCCAGTCTACAATGTTATCACTAAGTTTATAATTTTTTAGACAGGGAACTTCTGAGAAAAAGTAAATAATTAAAATATTAAGGAAAGATAATAAAAATTGTTAAAAATGTTCAACACATACATTCAACCTTTGGAGTTATTTCTTGGGTGGATCATAAACTATCAAAACGCTAGAACTCTTTAGAGGATTTTCCAGACGCTCAGTTAGAGGATGTCATCGTGAACTTGATATTTCCTACATATCAATTTAGAGAACATCAAACGCTCATTAGTTTCACAACTATAATATCAATAAGATCAAAAGACCCCTGAAAGAGACTTCCCCTTATGAACATTATTTTGCAAAGAGCTATTGGAAAATATTAGAGATGATCAATTAAAAAAAATTTGAAGTTATTTCTTGGGCGGATCATAAACTATCAAAACGCTAGAACCCTTTAGAGGATTTTCCAGACGCTCAGTTAGAGAATGTCATCGTGAACTTGATATTTCCTACATATCAATTTAGAGAACATTAAACGCTCATTAGTTTCACAACTATAAATATCAATAAGATCAAAAGACCTCTGAAAGACACTTCCCCTTATGAACATTATTTAGCAAAGAGCTATTGGAAAATATTAGAGATGATCAATTAAAAAAAATTTGGAGTTATTTCTTGGGCGGATCATAAACTATCAAAACGCTAGAACTCTTTAGAGGATTTTCCAGACGCTCAGTTAGAGGATGTCATCGTGAACTTGATATTTCCTACATATCAATTTAGAGAACATCAAACGCTCATTAGTTTCACAACTATAAATATCAATAAGATCAAAAGACCTCTGAAAGACACTTCCCCTTAAGAACATTATTTTGCAGAGAGCTATTGGAAAATATTAGAGATGATCAATTAATAAAAAATTATGAACCGACAAATGCTTTTTCTCGACTGTCAGAAAAAGTAAGCAAATATAATTTCATTTATGACACTATGGGATCACCTTCATCAAGTTACAAGAGGTTCAGAACTAAGGTAGAAAGTAAATATGCTAAAAAATCCATTAAAAGAAGTCAGGGAACAACGAAAAAATTACCTTAGTAGATAGAATATCCATTTCAGACCAATTATTAGCAGTCAAACAATCCTACGTTAACCTTTTACAATTTATATCAAATATAAAAATTAAGTAGATTACACAGTTGTAAGTTTTGATAATATTATACACATTTGCAATTTACTATTGTGACGCTATTCTTTTTATTCGGACGTCATTTGTGACGTCCTTTCTCCTAAATAGTGAATTAATGTTACACAAAATGACTGTCGCTAATATTATTGCCTCGGGCGCCAATCCCTTGTTTAACGTGAAGGAATGTCACTTTGACCTATCAACAGTATGATAGGGCCGGATAACTTCAGTGAAGACACGGTATGTCCGGGTTCGAGGTTTGCTGGTCGCCGCTCTACTGGAGCGTCCCGACTGCTGACTGTATAAAGTTTTAGAGTTAGAGGCTTATACTGATGTTATTATAAGGTATAGCAATGTTAGTGTTATAGAAAGCATAAACTATTTGACAAACCAAATTTATTACAATAAACATTTATTGTACATCGTTTGTTACACGAAAAGAAAGGAAATCAACGTGGTAGGTATAAGTACGGCTAATTTACCACAAATCAGTATGTAAGCAACTAAATATGTATTCCAAAACATCTATAAACCAAGCAACAAATATTTACAACAATACTTAAAGTATTTACTACAAAAATAATTAAATCAAAATTAATTTTACTCAAAGGAACTATTTAAAATTAACTACTCAAAAGATAACTCTCAAGCGGAGGTGTGTGTAAGCAAAGCGGATGCAAAACTAACTACAAGCGGCAAATTCTAGTTTCGAAGAAACTAAACGACCTATCAGAGTTATGGAAAGTACTAAAGCGGGTAAACGGATGTGCAATTACGGTATTAATCTAGACTTAATCGGATGCAGGTATCTAAAAAGCGGTAGCAGTAGTAAGCGAGCGGCAGGATGGTTAAAAAACGGTGACGGATCTAAGCAAGACTTGAAGTAAGCTTTGGAATAATTACGGTACGTGTTTTCAAAACTACCTTTGATAGCATGAATGAATTTTATTTCAAAACAGTAAACGTGTGTGTTGAAAGGTGATAGTCCAGTAAAAGAAACGGCAATAAAAACTTCCAGCGGTAACAAAAGAAATTACCAAAAAACATACTCAGTATTATCGTACTAGCAAGTCGGATTTCCAGACTAAATATTTAATTTAAATAATTCTACAATTAATTTCTACAATCGGGTTGTTCGTGTTAACCATGTCATCCAGACGCTGGCTAGCGCACTCACGACAGGATGTTTTAAGTTTCTACCCCTGGCAACCTGATTTACTATTTTAACTAATCCCTGTACAACCACCTCAGGAATAATTTTCAAACCAGGTTTATTCGTGTTAATCTAATCACCCAGACGCTGGCTAGCGCACTCACGACAGGGTGTTTTTAGATTCGTACGCCGGCAACCTGATTCGTTTATGTCAAAACCCAACTTGTTAGACACTGGCTAATTTGCGCTCGTCTCCACAAGGTTTTGGGTTTTTTACCACAAACTATTATTTTGAGTAGTAACGAACAGATCTGATTAATAAAACACAACTGTACTGGCACCCCAAGACAAACCTCTGAACCTGAGGGGAAGATTGTGTTAACCCTTGCACTATCAGTTGTTGGCAAGTTCGCTCTCTCGACGGATAAATGCGTTGGTATTTACACACCCCCTTCGTCTCGTATTCTATCGGGCCACCATACAGACAGACAGATTACTAAATTTATTTAATTAAATAAATTACGGAAATGACTAGCTCTAATACCTTCTATCACGTTTCAAAACCAATAAAATATTTTATTCCTCACTTAAACTTAAAACACGCAAATACACAGTGATTTATTATAAATCTACTGTAACGCACGGACTGAATTTATAATTAATTCTTTCTAATAATTGACTATTAATTTCTCTATCAAAATATTGAAATAATTCGCAAATTATTTCTAAGTCGAAAAGCAAATAATTAACGCGGTTTTATCTTTTACTTCAAGTACCATAAATATGCCGAGTGCTTAATATTTACCTAAACAGATCTGGAACGTTTCGATCGTCGATAAAGACTGATTTTTTAAATCAATTCGCGGATCCTACTAATGTCGGTGCGGCCGCAGCGTCTCCCTTCACTCGCTGATAAAGCGAACCACGTATGTTTCTCGTGGCTCTCTATTTAAGTCGCGCTCTGGCTCATTTATTTATCAATCTCGAACGGAAATTGTTATTAACAATTCTAGTTCGGATCCCGTATCGGCGGAATAGCTTCTACTCATTTTTCTGAGTATTATAGTGAAAGAAACGGAATTAATAAAGTACGGATTACTTCAATAGAAAAATAAATAAATTTATTTATTTATAACACGTTTAAATAAATCGAACAACTGTACACGGACCGGTTTCATAAGACAGGTGATTACCTGAATACTTACTGATATTACTCTCCCCCTTTATACAGGGTGTACCCGAATTTAACTATAAATAAACAATAAATAAATTTATTAACTGCAAATTAACAGAACGCGGAATTCTAGGTTCAATAATTCGTATATTTTTTCTAAACCGGTTATACAGGATGAACTCAAAAATACTAGCGGATAAAATAATAATAGTAACGAGTAAATTATTCAACTACCAGCTGAATCTGTAGGCTTAAAAATATGCTTCGTTACACTATCGAAGTGAAAAAAAAATTCATACATTTTTTTACTACATAATAATTTCTTTTTGCATGTTATTATGTGTAGCCACTAAAATATGTTCATTGAATGTGGTTACACACATAAAAAAATTCCAAAAAAATTTAACTATAATATTTTTTTACTGCTTTTTGACATTTTCATAATTTGTAGTTAGTGAGAGTTTAAGACATAAATCTTCACAATAGTGAATGAATCCTGACAAAAATCAAATATCTATAAAAATAAAAGATTTATTGTTAGGTACTATTGATTTGTATAACTCACTGTAATGCTATTATTTATTTTGGTCATAAATTATAATTTTTTAAAAATCTTAATGAGATAATTAATAAAAAATTATCTCAGCGGCTTCGTTAAGTTAATACAGGCTTGGCATTTCTATCGATAAAAAAAACTCCCTGATTTAACTTAAAATTAGTTACATCGAGAGAACTAATTAAAACTGAAAACATTTTCAGGGTAAAATGAAGCCACATTTCGTCTGAATGTGAAATTAATTAATATACCATAAATAAAGTTGGGACATTTATATCTTATATTAAAATGGACTACCTTGCAATAGTCATATGAATCATAATAAAGGTAATAAAGTACCTACCAACATTTCACATAACTGACAGATAAAAATGATTAATATTGTGTGTAGCATTATATTAGAAAAGGATCAATTTACACAACGTTGAAAAGTCACTAAATTGAGATTAGTCAAAGTAGTATATAATCAATTAAATATTTATACTTATGCTTTTTGTTTTTTTTTAAGAGTTATACAAGTTACAATTTTCAATTGAATATATTATATGAAACTCGATAATTCATTAATTACTAAGAATTTACTGATTGATAAGTTTATTTTTATACATATTTTTATTACATTCGTATCTAAGGTTTAAATAGACATTTCGACGTGATCAATCTCGACTCATATGTCTAATATTATGTATATAAATAGAATTTCGCAATTTATGTCATGTCAATTATATTTTTCACGCTCATTGATTCCCTGTCGATCACGCATGCTTTTGAAGTATATAATTTTGTATCCCAAAAGCTAAACAAATTACAGTACGATGAGTTCTATGTAATGTTATAAAATAACCATAACCTAGTTTGATGAATAATCGATCAGAGTTAATCTTAAAACCAATTCATTCTTAATGAAACAAATCTATTTTGTTAGTATTTTCTTTTGTGAACAAATAAATTGAACTCGTACTTCGTACTTTCAAATATCATTGTGTTGCTCAATTAATTTTTGAACTATAACAAAATTTTGTATAGTAACCAAGTAATTTGCTTCCATTATTTCTGTTACTCAGTTTTGCATTATCAGTGAAATTTGTATCTTCTTTCTCTTTAATAATACAGAAGTATACCTACATCAAAAAAATACTCCAAATGGAAACCATTAAATCCTGAACAACATTCAAAAAACTGTATACAGTATCCCGTGCGAGTGTAATAAACATTATGTGGGTGAATCATCTAGACCACTTAATGTACGATTGGGCGAGCACAAAAGTTATATTATAGAAAAGGTGATATAGAAAAATCTAAAATTTGTGAACATGCTTGGGAAAACGATCACAGGATAAAATGGGATTCAGCAACAATTTTGACCAAAGAAGCAGACAACAAAAAAAGAAAAATCAAAGAATCTGCAATAATTTACTTAATGAAGATAAATGCATATCAAATTGTTCGGTAAAATTTTGTTCAACTTGGTTACCAAAGTTGAAAGAAGAACTCAATAAAATTAATATTATTTAGTATATTTTTCAACATTTCTATGGTAAGTATCTATGGAAATGATATAAACAATTATTTTATGCCGTGTTATTCTACACGTTACATAAAAATCTAAAGCCTAACCTTTGAAAAAGGAAACTGATATAGTTTCCGGAACGTCAGCGCAGTATTTCTGTATTAATTTAATTCCTAAGGTATCTGAGCCAATTATTGCCACGTGCCTAATATTGTCAGGCGTCCTAAATCAGTGACGTCATATTTCATCAGACCGGTGACATTTCCAACACGATCCATCTGTCGAAAGCTCAATCATAAACGTATCCGCATGACGCTTAACCAGCGTATGTGGCCATAAGTTTAACAAGAGTGATTCGTTCTTGTCTAGTATAAATTTGATGTAAATTATTTTGTATACTGTCGTCTTGATAATAAAAATTGTTCGACAGTAACGATACTGAGAGGTGGTTAGTATAGAGTATTTTCTTGTTTTATGCTATTTTTGTTTGATTTAAAAACTTAATAATTTATAACCTATATTTGTTATTGTAACGTACTATGAACTTAATATTGCCATGTTAAAGTGAACAAAATAATGCCACTGGAAATATGTAACTAAGACTGACATGAAGATATGAGACTGTGTTCCATATGTTACCGATACGTTTATGAATAATGTGTAGGTTTGACTAAAGAGGATAAAGAAATTTTTCCAATGTCCACAGTCCACAGAAAACATTGTTATTTTTAATCTATTTTCATTTGTTTTCTACCTATGAGTTCTATTTATGTTTGCAAAATAATGGTCAAATAAAGTCCTAGCCATTCCGTTGAAGTTGATTTTTAATTTTGTCTGTTTCTATTATTACCACTTCCTGGCAATATTTGGAACCGATGCTCCAAATATTGACAGTAACGACTTTTTTTCTAAAACGCTTAAAAACAGCCTATTCTTAATTTCCGTTGATCGATAATTTTTTATAAGTCGGGAAACATGTTGGCTTGATTGTTCATAAATTTACAGATGCATGGGGCTAAAAATTAATGAAATAAAAAATCATATATCTTAACCTGGCAATATTTGGTCCAGATACCTTATTAGTTGTCAAAAAACACCCTCTAACTGATCCTCTGACATTACGTCAAATGCGTAGAGGTTATTTCCCAGTTTTAAACTGGTTAATTTGAATATTTTTAACATTGGAAATGTTTTTGTTTTCGTATTGGGGGTTGAAAATCAGTTTCATGTTGCATAAAATGAAGCATGACTTATAGAAACAGTGGCGACAACAGAGTGACCAATTGTTGATTGGTTGTCTAAATCGCGTGATACCGGCAGTTATGTTATTATTTTTTTATAGGAGTCTTCTTGTCGAGAAAATCCCAACGGCTATATCTCGTTGCGATTCTTTGAATATTTAAAAAGTTATTAGCGTTTCAATACCCCATGTCGAAGAGTTTTGTAAATTTTGCGAAATTAAAAAAGCCGAATGCGCGTGCAGATCTCTCCAAATTTCATACCCGTGCAGGACTTGTCAAAACTTTAAAATTTTTCGTTAACGTCACAAATGTCACTTTTTAGTTAGGATCTGCTGACCTCAAAATCGCAGCTGAACCGCACAATTCACGATGTACTTTCAAGTTGGACTTTCGAGCTTGGATTTATTGCCAGAACGGCGGCCCGGCGGTCCGTTTTCGTTTGGAAATAAGATTTAAAATTTTCGTGTTTTCGCAAAATTCGCCAAAAAATCCATAGTGCGTCCGATAGATTACACCTTAAAGTCGATCCAGCGAAATTTAATGATTTCTTAAATCGGTCCTAGGACGGAACCGATTACAGTTTCGGACCCGGGACGACTTCAGGACCCCGGAACAATTTTCTGTTTCTCGATAGTGCCTTTCCTTCACTTTGACATTTAATTGTATCGAGTATTGTATCCAAGTAAGAAACTGCATGTCTCAAGAGCAGGATTAAACAAATGTTTTTAGTTTCCTAGTAGGGGGTCGAAAATCAGTTTCATTGCAAAATGACGTAACGCGTGAGATTTCAGCGGTTTCAGAACAATAGACGTCAAAATTACACTTTTTCGTTCACTCCTATTGAACCTAAAATCAGAGCGTGACCGTGTAATTCACGATGTAGTTCTAAGTTCTACCCTCTACCTTGGATTTATTACCAAAACAGTCTCTCGGAAATTCGTTTGGAAATAGTATTTGAAGTTTTCCTGTTTTTGTAATTTTTTCAATTTTGTCAATGATTTGTAATTTGACAAATCATAGGGGTGGATTTAGGATCGGGGTTGCTCTGGCAGGTTACCGATATCTGATTTGTACGTGTTACCGAGTGTTAGACTAGGTTTGAGTGCCATTACTTTAACATGAGGTAGATTAAGCAAAAGTAAACAAAAAAATGTATCGCTTCATTAGAAAAGTCACACCCAACAATCTCTAAGACAACTTAACATCGAGAAGCACATCAAACAGCTTATTTCCTTTTGTCCCGTTGAAATATGTATAGCCGAAAACCATATGTAACTTAAAATATTGTCGTTTTTCGCAATTTACAAAGATAGCGTGATTTGAAGCAAAATAAAATATATGTACAACTCCTCTCTCAATGCCTGATCCAATGGTATGTCACACGGTTACAGTACATGCAAAATGTACCGAAATTAAACAAATAAGCAAGAAAATTGCGAAATCTTTGTAACTCTATACTTATTATTTATGTAATTTGAAGGTGGATTTTTATTGCATCCACATTTGTACGACGTATGTTAACTACGTGAAAACCAAATTTAGGCAAAATTCAGTAATCGTAGCCCTCCCTCAAGAAAAGTTTTTGTCAAATGATATAATCGAAATCCGATTAATTTCAATGTTGCCACAAATACTTTAAAACAAAGGATTGTTTGTAAAACAAGCTGTAGATGATGTAGATTCGCCTATTGTTAAAATAGCAATTGAAATATTAAATAATAGACGAACATTTGTACTTAGTTGATGAGGACGTTGATCTCCTTGTTCTATTAATCACTTTAACTCCAGAAGAAAAAGATTTTTCAAAAGGCCAGGAATAGGAAAAATTATATGGAAAATTTTTTCTTCGTCAGAAATCCAGAAATGACAAGAACGTATAAAAATAGTTATTTACATTACTAGATGCGAAAGGTTACTTTAAGGTGTGAGGTGATTTTTGAATGATCGAGGCGAAGCCGAGACAACTTTCAAAAAACACCGAATACTTAAAAGGGCTTTTGCATCGTGAAATGTATTATATTTTTTCTACTATACCGAAAAAAATTATGGGATTTACGAATTTAAATCTAATTATTTCATGAAATTAATTGACGTTTTTAATAAATTTTATAGTTTAGGAGGCTGTCTGTGAAAATTGTTTCCATGGCAACGAAATATTACACATTTTAATTTCTGGTGGTTTTCAAACTAAAATAAACAAATACATAGTTTTGTGGCGATATAAATGGGAATATTGCTTGTGCCTTGTTTTACCCCAAGAAATCCAAAGCAAGGTATATGCAAACTTATGAAGCGTTTTTAAAATGGAGGTAGGTAGGTAGGTACTATGTTGGGTACTACGTGCCGACAAAAATGTTGGCGTACTTCCTAGAAAGACCTTTCTTTATTAATACAAAATTGTTTAGTTGTATTAATTTGTTCAAATAGAACGAATTAATTTCGTTTAAAATTTGTTTTTCTACTTTTCTGTCCTGGCCGCATAAGTTTTACTTTCGTAGATAGCAACGCCTTAGCAACCAGGTAACTCGAATGTTTACTTTCTTTATCGCGCATGTTGCTAGTGTTACAAAGTTCATTAATATAGACGGTAGTAGAAAAATACAATTTTACTGACTCATGCCTTCAGTGGTTATGATACCACGTCTAGAATGTTTCAGAAAGAAAAATTAAAAGTCATCAAATTTCTTCAGAAAGAAATGCAGTTGGTTAATATAGTAAGAACTTTCAATGGCAAGAATTTAACCCCCTCACAAGTAAAACAGGCTGGTGAAATTCTTTTCCTACTTGTATACGGTGCAAGGAAAATCACAAATGTCTCACTCAACTCATACAGATTTAATCAATTCAAAAAATCGCTGCACGAACAAAAATCAAAGTTGGAAATATTGCCACCAACTTCAGAGGCAGTCGCTTAATATTCATTACGAGTATTCTACAAAATTCAGAAATGGCTTGGCAATGAAAAAAATCCACAACAGTGGGGATAGAAGAAAATTAACGGCTCTTTACAACCTGTGACAACACTTTTTGTGCCAACAGCAGAATTAATATTGCAGCTTTTCTCCTGCAACCGCAACAGAAAAGCAAGTTGAAGATGCTTACAAATTTACGGAAATTGTCAGGGAGTACGATGTCTAAATTCATACATGGATAAAATTATTTATTTATATGATATCGATTCCGATCTTCTTTAGATACAAAGTGTGTTTCATTCAATATATATATATAATTTTAAACAACTCGATAATCCTCACTTGTACAATGATTATGTACTTTGTCATTTTGCAGAATATACTCACAGATAAACAAGCAAAAAATGAAGGAAACAAACGAAAAATTGGTAAAAAAATTTAATAAAATAGTCAAAAATTAATACTTCTCTATAAATGAAAATATTCTTATTTTTTTAAAATTTCTCATGGTTCAATTGCCAATTTTTATTATGCATGTGAAAATCCACGATTTTTCAAGTAGGCAGCTCCGACACACCCATTACGGTTCGGGACTCTAAGTTTCTTGAAACATAGGTATGTATTTTTAAACGTATATGTCAAGTTTCAACGAATTCACTATGTTCTTGTTCAGTTTGGACACTTTTCCTGTAGTATTAGCTGCGTTTAATAGTTTGCGATTAATCGATATCGGTATTTGTAATTGTTAGGAATCACTTTTCATCTTCACGAAATTATTTTAAATTATTTTAGTTTTAACATTAAAAATGTTTGTTAGTGAAAAAAATTTATATAATACCATTTTAGTTTTCATTATGAGAATGTTTTTGTTAATAAAATAACTTTTTATTTTAATTTCTAAAGAAAACTACTGATAATAAGATTTTAATTTTTGAAAATGTTTTGTGTTAATGAAATAGGTAACTATTTACTACTTTGCAAAAAATTTTCATTTTTATCACATCCGAAATATCACAAAATTTGCGTTCTACTTCGTCATTTCCAATGTCTCCTCCGGTTGCATCTTTGCGAAGGACTGTGAATTTTTAAATAAATCAACTTTTTTTGGATAGGAATCTCAAGAAATGTGGTAATAAATCCCAAAAAAGAAAAGGAAGAGAAATAATTCAGTACAATTTCAGTGATCTTGTTTCTTATAATATGTCTCATGTTGGTATCTCACTCAACCTGTCTTAAGCTATTTAGATGAACTTGTATAATGTAACATAAAAGATATTATGTAAAAAAAAATTTAGTGCAATTTCATATTTCTCTAGTTTTATGTATTTCCTTTGTTGATATCTCTCTACACTGGCTAATCTAATCTCTCATACCTATTTAAAATGGTTTCAAACTACACAAATGAGCATGTAGAGTAAGGCTTGCTGGCTTAATATTCACGCCCTGTAAAATTATTCAGAAAGATGTAATGCAGGTTTCTGCGCCTATTAAATGATATTTTAAAATTAATATTAGAGGAAGACTTTTGAGGAAAAAATCAAAAGTAATGCTCTGAAGTTTACAGTGGTCCTAATCCACCAGCCTGCCAGGAAGGTGTCTGTCGGTTTGGCTGCAATATTCGCTCTAAAAAAAATTATATATCCGTCTATTTGTTTGTCATAATAATGTGAGAATTTCTTGAAATATTGGCATTTTTGTTGGAAGTACCTAATAAGTTCGCTGTTGTGGCAAAGCAACAAATATTCCTCAGGAATGGCATCGTCAATAAAGTTTAAAATAATCGCTTATTCCATCAGTTTAGTTTCACATTTTTCATCAATATAAAAGGAAGAATTTTTATTAAATCGACAGTGTGGTAAACATTCCAGGTCAAAGCCAGTGCTTTACAAGTACGCAGATCTCGATCCCTATGTAAACATGCCCATGAGACAACACCGAATGTTAACGTGTCACAGCCCCGCGATTTAATTAAATTTTAAAACCTAAAGAGCTTTTTACGTAAATTATAAAATGAATACATTATTGTAATTAATGGTTGCGATATTTTCTTGCACATTTTCAAATTTAAGAGTTGGCTTTGATACTATTTTTTAATAAAATGTTTGGACATATGCAATACAAAATAGTAATTATGAGAGTAAGCACTTTCCACCATTTCAATAATAGGATCACTTCTTTCGATGGTTCGAAAGTTTGTATATTTATTGTTTAGTTTTTGTATTTCGGTTTAAATGATGTGCCATCAAAGTGGCGCAAAATGGACCAAAACTTGAAAATTTTACAAAAAATAATTAAAATTGAAAAAACCTCTGCCCAGCCAATTTATGGTTCACAAGACACCAAGAAACCCTAACCTTGACTGGCAGACATTTTTGCCAAATTTAACCCGCCAAACCGCCCCTTAAAGGATTAAACATGCTTTTCCAGTTAGTAAAGCTTTCCAATTGTCGATTTCATGTCAATACACTTTTTTTTCTACAAGCGTTCAAAAAGTATTAACTTTTTGCACTATTTACAGTGCAAAAAGTAATACTTTGTTGCACCAGTGCAAAAGTAGTTTTGTTGCTAGGCAACGAAAGTTTATTCATAGTTATTTATGGATGGCGTTGAACAGTGACAATTTATCTAGTTGTCAGTTTAACTTTGACATTTGAATATTTTGTGTTAATGTAATATTCTGTTTAATAAAATTTCAAAAAAAATCTATTTATAAATCGATCGTAGAAAAAATGTTGTGTGTAACACTTGAAAAAAGTGTATTTGTTGCACTCGGCATGATTGCACTCTCGCTTCGCTGGTTCTGCAAACTTCATGCCTCATGCAACAAATATACACTTTTTGCACAAGTTACACAAATAACTATTAAAAACAAAAATTAACGATTTTGTGCATATTGAAAAACATCCGTCGTCACTGCCGCACCCGTGCAAATTAATTAATACTTACATATTTTAAATTAATCGGGCATAAGTACTTATAACTGGGAGTATGACATAAGATATAATATTTCATGGATGATACAATAATAATAGCCTGTATAACTAACTATGTTAATTTTCTTTAATATAAAATTAAATGTTTCCTCCAATTTCGGTTAATTTACTGGTACTAACTCAGATAAACTCAGAAACCTATTCAACAACGTCAATAAATATAAAGAAATTCGGCAGAAGCTGAATATCTTGTTGCTTCTTTAATTGAATTTGTAAATTTGAAGAAAAATAATTCATGCTGCAAAAAATTACCACTGAAAATTTTTAAAACTTTTCAGCGGTCGGATTTTTATGATCAATTCTATATAGCTAAAAAGCCGTCTCATGATTTGTACTCTTTTAAAAATTACATTTTTTTTATGTTTTATAGAGAATCCACTAATCATTCTATAAAATTCGTAGAACAAATAACCTGGCTTAAATTTTGATATATGTGACAACGAAAAAACTAAGTTTTCATAAAGAAAACATCGTAAATAGCGAACTAACATTTCGGGTAAATCTAAATTTGTAAGAATAATGTTTATTTTGGACATCAGGTTGTAAAAATGATAAAAAACTAACACTGATGTAAGATAAAAATATATTATGTTTTTAACCATACCGGTTATCCAAATAAATTTTTGAGGTAATTCAATGTACACATTTTGACAGTGAAAACCACATCTAAAATCGTTGGTTGAAATCGTGTTTAGTATACATACCATGTTTTAATAATAACCTGCATATGAGGTTTCAAAGAAATAGTTGAATTAGCACATTATCCTGAATTTCCATCATCAATCATATCACTTTCTCGATATGTATGCATACTTTATTTTCTCAATTTAAAATATTTAACCTAAGCCTCACATAATATAAAATATAAATTAACCTGCCAAGCTCAAGACGGATGGGTTTTGCCGATGATTAATAAATATAATAGCTTTTAGTTTTTATACCACGTAATGGAAATTGTCTATAAATTGTAAACATATTATATTTAAAATCCCCTATTCAGATTTTTCTGTCACAAATCATTATATAAATATATTGGATAGATGAAAATATCCTTTATTGGCCAAAGAAATAAGTCTGATTTAGTACACTAAAAATAGACTAGAATAACACAGTAGAAGTTTTAGTTAACATCTTTAGTGGGAATTTGTTAACGGATAGGGTAGTATGCGGAAAGAAGGGAAGTAAAATGGGTTGTTGCGATTATTTTAAAACCTGTTGATTTTCGTTAAATGTTTCGTATAGACTTTATGAACGCTTATAAAATTCTATGTAATTCGAATTTTGATTTAATTTCTGTCCCTTCAATGAAAATTATCCGAGACACGGTGTTATTAATACACATACTTTTTTCACCACTTCTTCAAGTACAACTGTCAAGTGCGGTATCCTCCAAAATGAAAGCACTAATATATCAGTGAAATAGAAATGCAAATCTTAATAATATTAATATTCTATCAAAGCCCTAGATGTGGTTCGAATTCCACAATAAATTGTTGGGCCTCATCTCTCAACCTAACACAAAAAATCGTAGGATTTTCCGAAAGTTACTTCGGTGACTTGAGAGGCTGTTAAGAAAACAATACTTAGTTTGAAATAACCCTTAAACTAATCTTTAAAAAAATCTGTAAAGGCATTTACAGAATTTCGTTCGCTCGAAAGCTTAGCGCAAATACTCTTTTATCTACAGTTTTTGCAGAGCACTTTTAAGTTAGCAAAATAGGAATTAACAAATTTAAATCATAAATAAAATATGTTCTGGAAATCAGCTCTTCTTATGAGTCAAAAAATTTTTAATTGTGTATAATGGCCTATTTATAAAAAAATTAGATTTCGATTTTCTCACGTCAAAAAACTTAATTGTACCGACTTTTATGTTTATGTGTGAAAAAATAACTGAAGTATAACCCATTCCTTATGAATCACCCTGTATAATCGTAAAATTACATATAAAGGTTCCTTACTTCATAATAATAAACCAATAATAGCTTAAATATTTGGTAACATGCATTATCGCCGTTTTATAATGATTCAGTTTTTGCGTTTATCTCAAAAAGTTTTCTTCACACATTCCTCCCGTTCCACCTCTTTCCATACTTTCACAAACCATCTTATCCACCAGGAATTGCCAAATTACCGAATCAAAATTTTTGTATTTTGTATTTCCCAACTACATTAACCATTTGAGAAATAACTATAAAACACCACAGCCCGTAGCTGCACCCTTGATTTTTGTTTAGGACATAATATAGTAGTATAAATGTATACTAATATACGAATTTGAAGAAATAATTAATAAGTCATATGTTTAAAGAATTTTAGTTCAGAGCTGAATGGTTTCGAAACTTAACACTGTAAAAACAAGAAAAGCTGTTTGAAACCTATGTTTTATATTTGAAATTAATTAACTTTTTAGTGATAACATTAACTGATTTCAAATGAAATTTTTAACACTATTTGTTTTATAATATAATTCGTAGTAGGGTAAAATATACCTATAGGTACCTTAAAATTTAAAAATTAAAATATTTATTTCTCTCGTAGTTTCATTTTTCAATATAACACACTGCTTTCCAAACCACACACATTTCTATATTTTATGAACCTTACCGTTGTACAAATTCTACTTTATTGATAAACTTATTTTTGTTTCAGGTGAATTTAACAAAATGCTGCTTCCTAATTAAAAAACGAGACAAAAACTCATCAGGATGAAGGATTCAGTGGACGCTAGTGAAACAGTGCAGGACCATAGGAACTTATTAAATTGGCCTATTACGTACAATAAGACAGACATTCAGCATCATTTACCCATTAATATGCGTTTTAATGACGGCCATAAATTATCAATAATAGTGTACAGTGTTCTTATGGTGTTTTCGGCAATAGCTAATATTACAGTGCTAGTTTTGTTAGTGAAGAGACGTAGAAAGACTCCATCAAGGATAAACACTATGCTGATGCATTTGGCTATAGCCGATTTATTGGTGAGTATTTTCACGATTCTAGTTCTACTTAAATTTATTTAGTTGCACTTGAATCTTTATCGAACAGAGAGACAAAATTTTATTTGTAATATTCATCAACCTCGGAAGTTATGGAGTACATTTTGACATGTTTTAGCATTGATTACACAACAAAAATATAACATGTTGTGAAATAAAGATTTGCAAAGTTTTTAACATTTTTACGTGGACGTTAGTCAAACGCGATTAATCAAGTTAGGAAATTATATGATAATTATATACGATTATGGGTATTTCGACAATACAATCCATTAGCTTTTAATAGCGCATCATCTGAATAATATGAAGTGATTGCAGACATAAGTACATTTTTTCTTGACTGAAGAATAATTCTTGTGTGGCGTACGTGCTCTGATAAATGGTCAAATAAGTCGCTCAGGTTGGTTTTTGGTGATAGTTCATAGTAATTAAGATTACACAGGCTTTCAATTAGTGCAATACTTCATTGTGGCATCCGAACAGAGCAGCGTAAATCTTTCTTTAACCTCGGAGAAAAATCTTTTTGGGTTTTGTCAATTAATGTAGCTCTCTGTAAAATTAAATTGGCATGATCACTAAACAACTAGGATCCTTTTCAAAAGTTGTTAAACAAGTCTACCATTACTGTACGAAGTACATAACAACATTAACAGAAAACTACAAAAGTTGCCCACATATCTAATCCAATTTCTTCACTGGGCGACTATTATTTTTATATTTCAAAGCTTAAATTTTAATTTAATAAAATGTAGGGTATTTGATGATCAGATAGAGCGAGAACATCAAACCAAACAGCAAATTGGTTTAAGAAAACAACAACCTACCTCAAGGAAGCAATACTGAATTAAGGATACAAAGGTAGAACTTCAACACTTTTATACTTACTTGGAGCAAAATTACATCGTCCTGATGATCCCGTCATAAATAAAGAGGTATAGAATTCCTTTCATTTGATGATCCTCTCAGCATTCCCGTTTGAGACGAACTGGTCTTCCTCAGGCAAAAAGAAATTTTCTATCTAACCTGTAAATTTATTTTATTTAAATCCTTTTTCTGGAATTAATACCAAAATAATGGGAGTGAATCAGTGAGTCACCGGATATAGTTATGTGAACTAATCTTTTTTTATCCCAATCGTTAAAATAGTGTTTTCTGTTGAAATAACTGTAGCTTTGTTTGTAAAATACTTTATTAATATAATTATATGCACAAAAGTAAAGTGAAGGTTACAAGTGATGTAGACTATAATATATAGTTTATAATGGATATATGTTACAGGTAAATAACTTTTGCTTAATCAAATGTTATTTTAGCTTTAGAGAACATCTATCTGTATTAAAAAGGGGTAAAAGACGTATGTTCTTTCTTTGAATAAAACAACATGGGACTTCTACCTCTTGTTTTAACGCGAATAAGTGTTATAAATAACATTTTTCGCATTTTGACTAATAATATGCTATTTTACTAAATTCAAAATCGTTTAATAAAGTGGCACTTTGCCACATAGAAAGAATGTCACTTTACTATATAGAAATGTCACTGTTAATAAAAAACAGTTTGACAGAATATTGTTTATTTAAATATTATCGAGCGGCATTTAAAATATCTTCAGAACAATTTTCTAAATTATTTTTAGTAGCAAGACTCATTTTTATAATTAATATAGATATAACTTAAAATCAATTCGACTCACAAAAATGAAACTTCATTGTTGTTACGTAAATAAACAAAGCCGTGTCAGGTTACTATACAAGTACTTACTATGATATTATTTAAATTTCAAACTTTGTAATGTTTTAATGTCTATCACTATTTGCTTATAATTACCTACTAACACAAAATGCGAAAAAATAGTATAAACAAATCTCGTAAGAAAAACAGTTTTACTAAACTCATATAGTTTTGCGTTACTCACTCGCTGCGCTCGCTCGTACTCAAACACTATATTCTTTTAGTAAAACTTTGCTTTTCTAAACTTGTTGTTTAATGTACCATTGCATAGGCAAGAGCTAGTTCCCTAAAATTACTATTTGCCTGCGACATATGCATAAAAGCTGCCACTATCTCATTTACATACGCTTGACTCTGGAATCTAAACAAATATCGTCATGGTTGTATGTGACGGATACTTCGTTGTACGCAACAAAGTATAGGTGGGTTATATTAACACTTATATCAACACTCTCATACTTAGAATAAACTAGCATTTGGTTAAGAGGATCTTATATATGTGCATATCCTACATTAGATGTGATATCGACCACTTATTTTTGCTCCATGGAATATTATTATCAAGTATAAATTCTATAACATAGTGATATAATTTATTATTCCTCGTATGAAACGTATAGGTAATTTGGTCCGTTCTTTAGATTCCAAAGCATAAGATAAAAAAGAAACAAATATATCCAACAGTGGAAAACCATTTTGCAATTTTCTTTCAAAGTACAATGATGTATACTTTATTGTTGACCGAATGTGACAGTGACAAATATTCTGGAAGGAAACAAAGGAATTAGAATGACCCTGCGTATTTATTTTAGTAAACCATTCACTTGTCTCCACAGTTCAATTTGATTTAATATTGCAGTTTTATCTTAAAGAGGAATATTTTCATGGACTTGCTGTAACCTTAAAATGATTAAAGTTATTTAGTATAAACCCATTTTAATCAAATTCAGATCAATTATATGCAAGGAACTGGAACTACGGTATTATTTGATTTATTATCAAATATATTGTATGAAAAGATAATAATTAATTAGATATCAAAAAAATTGTTTCTACCCAGTTGGTTGGTCATTTAATAATTTCTCGAAAATAAATTTCCATCAATTCTTTTTTATTTCAAGTGCAAGTATAAAAATTGAAGAAATTAAGGCACTTATATCTAATTTTCAAATTTACTTCATAAATTTGTTATCTAATCTAAACTTTTGTTCTTAGTGACCACTAAAAACGTTATATTATTTAAAATACCAATCTCTATTGCAATCTGAAAACGTTTACACTTAAGAATAATAAGAACTCTGTTAATTGTCGATGTGTTCTTTGGAAGCCAAATATCCAAAATTCTATTTTAGTCCTTGAAAAAAAAATTGCAGTTGTCTATTGATTAAAATTTGTGTCTTTAATAGGCACTCTATTGCTGACATGATATATCATATTTAGTGATAAAGTTATTATTATATTTATAATTAATCAAAAGACATACAATATTGATTCCATATCTAATTGCGATTAATTTCATTTACCTCTCGGAACAATCAGTTTCTTAATTTTTGATCTTGTGTGTTCTATATAAATGCAAATTGAGTTTTCGTGCAAAACAGACTGGAGCTACAAATTTTTAAATTACAAACTTACGAAAAGGCATAAGTACATAGGGATTAACATGTTCTATTATTAGGACGCTCTGTTACATAATGTGTCTTATATTATTGATATTGTAATTGAGATTTTCTTTGATATGCCTTTGCGTTACTGAATATATCTTGAACTTGTTTGGTAGATCAAGGAAGTGTTAAATATAATTGTGCAAAGCAATAATATTCAATTTTGTTGTATATGATTGAAATCAAGGAAATGAGGTAGCAGACAGCTAAGTGTTAGGAAACCTTGTTTACAATCAATAATCTATTTTTTGCATATAACTTACTACGCAACGAATTATATATTTAATAAGCATCCTTCTCCTACTTCTGTTATATACATATATATTTTGTTCGAGATTTTGTTTCAATGAAAACTTGACCCCCCTTATAAATGTAAAACAAAAAAAAAAAATTAGACTTCGTCGAGACCCTTCGATTTATGTTCTTAGGGGGAGCATTTTTCAAGCCAACTTGATACGTTCATCCCCCTAACCCCTAGCAACCCCAATTAAAATTTCAAATGGAACTACCCTAATTCTAATACATCATTTTAAAGTCCTTTCTATTGCGATTACACTGGTGTATCGTTTTTGAAAATCAGTTGAGATTATTATTGGCTAAAAACGAAAAATTGACAAACCGTCATTCGCGTACTAATTTCTACAGAAATGCGCACAATAAGCATTCTAAAGACTATTGTTCTATGTATGGTATTTTCCACGCATACATCCATTTTTTACACAAATTCAAACCTTATCTTTTCATTAGTTTCGTTAGTTTCAGTCTGTTGTTGAAAATGTACACGTGTTTTCGAAATGGTTTATTCTATTGCAGAAATAGTAGAAGTTGTTCCAAATTGGTATCGAAATCAAGATTGCGCTAAGGCTACAGCACGAATTTTCAATGCTAATCATTCAGAAAAAATGTAAGCCATCAGTGCGTTAAACAACTGATGGATAAGTATGTTGCAACGGGTTCGCTTCTAAACAAGAAACGCGAAGTAAATCGCCGAATTCGAAATGAAGCAGTTGAAGTGGCAGCTTTGAATCATTTGCAGATGGACAATAATCAGTCGATCAAAGCGCTGTCTCAAACTTCTGGCATATCTAGTTCAAGAGTTCATCGAATTTTGAAAAATACAAGTTTCATCCTTTTAAGATGAAGCTGGTTCAAGAATGAAGAAGAATTTGATCGTCGTACCCAATTTTGCTAATATTTTAGAGAGCGACCTCTACTGAACCCAAATCTTCTCTACAATATGTGTTTATCAGACGAATGTACTTACATCTATGTTAAATGGCGTCAATGGCGAAGCGAATAGACACAATTGTCGCTATTGAAGTGATACTAATCCTCATTTAATCAGGGAATTTCATACTCAGACTCCTCAAAAATTTAATATTTGGGCCGAAATTTTGGGCAACCAACTTGTTGGACTGTTTTTTATTCAAGGAAATCTCGATGGGAACACCTATTAATTTACAATTATGGGAAGATACAATTGACCCTATGATAACAGAAATTTTAGAGAGTGACGACAATTTAATAGAAAATGAAATAACTTTCCAACAAGATGACGCACCCCCCTCACTATGCTGTTGCTGTGCGGCAATTTTGGAATGACCAATATGACCATTCCCAGGGCATTGGATTGGATAAGAAGCTTATCTACTGTCGAAATTAGTACGCGAATGTAGGTTTGTCAATTTTTCGTTATTAGACAATAACTCAGCCCATTCCCAAAAACGATGCCCTGGTGTATTCGCAATGGAAAGGGCTTTAAAATGTTAAAATGATATTTGAGAAGTCCATTTGAAATTTTAAAATTGGGGTTGCTAGGGGTTATGGGGATGAACATTATCAAGTTAGCTTGACTGGCCAAAATGCTCCCCCAAGAACAGAAATCGACGGGTCTCGGCGATTTCTAATTTTTTTCCGGTTTTGTAATTATAGGGAGGGGGTCCAGTTTTCGTTGAAAGACCCTGTATATCAGTGAAGATACGGATTCACTTCAAACCAGAAATACATATGAGAAACGTTGCAACTCGTTCGCATTTTCGAATATTTATTTCTGTGCGATGGTCAAGCGTAGACGGTAGTTTGTAAGGAATAAATTATTTTACGCGAATGGCCAGGCAATGCGAACGGACGTTTTCAGCCGGGAATATATCTGAAAAACGGTACTATTCATTCGCAGAGTCGTTTACATTGACTTCATTGCTGCTTGTTGGCAGACACTCCTGAAGACGTTTATACAGGGTGATTCACGAAAGTCGTTCACTAGAAGTGTAGGGACTTGCAGCGATAATTCAATTCTGAAAATTTGGCTACACAGCTTTTATGCTCTTTTCATTAAAAATATTTTCAAGGTCATTGCACTCTCGCTTATATCGGAAGTTACCATGAGCTTCGTTATTTTAAATGGAATGATATTTTTACTGCATTTTTGAATTCTGCTAGTTATTTTAATAGGACTTTGATCATATTATATATCCCTAAATCTAACCCTACTCGAGATATATTGACTTTTCTGATAATTGCTTACGGATGGTCAGAATTTACTGCCAACTTTGGCAAACTTCAAACGTCAAAAAGTATTTTTACAGTTTTTGGTGTAGAATTTTATTCTGCATCGATTTGTATTAAGGTTCCCTAAACTCATCTTGTATGGTCTTAAAATAGTCGGTTGTGGAAATGGCATTTGTTGCAATTATTAGCATCTATCCATCAAATTCTGTGAAGCTTTAAGACGCAGTTGGCATGCTAGAAATTAAAAAGATTTCAGTAAATAAATTGCAAAAATATAATTTGTATGCAAATTTCACACCTGACTTTTTTAGCGAATCAGAAGTTTGTTTTTGGTTTCGTTACCATGGCAACCTAAAAAATTTCCAGAAATTTTTTATCCTACAGCGAAATTAATAAGTGGACATTTTTCTGTCAAATTATTGACATATGATCATATTTGACGTTTGCTGTCACATAAATACTAAATAAATTCTTGTAAAGTTTGAAAATATAAAAAAAAAACAGAGTTCCATCCAATTTAGTGAAGAAATAGTAATTTTCATTAGAAGTCCGGAAGATGAATTGTTACAGTCGAGTAGATATTATGGACGAGGGGACGAAGGAGCCGAGTCCAGAATATCTAAACGAGACTGGAACAGCACCTAACGGACGTGTATCGAATAATATTTTATTTCATCCCGTCATTAGTTATTGCCTATTTGTATAATTTGAAACTTGTTTACTTTCTTAGATCATTTGACATTTGACAGTTTTGACACTATTTTTTAATTTAAGGCAAATTTTTATATGTCAAATAACTGTCAAAAGGTATAATAACAGTTTATGATTGGTTCGTAATGAATTTCCGATGGCTTCCGGTACATTACAGTATCTAGTACCGTAATACCTCACTTCCCGGCCGCATGTAAGTACTGTAATGTTGTACTTTCCGGACGGGATGAAATAAACATAATATAAAACATTACAGTAGATATATATTAACCCCTAATAAGTAGTTTTCTGTAATTAAAAGGGGTGGAAAGATTTTCTTTAACATTGCATATACAATGTAAATATCCTGCAACTATATATAAAGTTGAAATCATATAACTTGGCATATGGTTGAAGTGATCTACGCATTATGTTTGTCTGATGTCTCCCTCGTACACAATCAGTTATTGGGTAACGTAAAATGAAATAATCAAAGTGTTACGTTGTAAATCTTTATGTCACTTATAATCATTATTTAAATCGTGAAAAACAATATATTTGCACGTCTTTGCTTGTTTTGTTGTAATCGTTAGTCCCAAACAGGTTATTGTGATTAATTAGCTGTATTAGTGTCACAGTACTGTCATTGTCAAAGTAATTTAGCGGGTGGAATTCTTAGAAATATGCCAAAAACATCGCCCAAGTGAACAAAGGTTACCCCCCTACTACTGCCAATACAACCCGATTGACAACGTTTGGGGACTATGCAAAAATCATTATGACCATCACATTAGAGACAACAAACGCAACAACGAAGAAGTAATAAAAACTTGGAATACTCAATGCCCTAGAAACTATGATACCTGAAGTATGGTCCAATTATTGTATTCGTCATACGGACAAAATCATCCTACGGGATTGGCAAGATTAAGTACGCTATGTCGAAAATCCGGCAATCGTTATAGATCTTGGAGAAAGTTCCGATAAAGAAGATTTTTTGAATATTTCCGAAGACGAAGACTAAGATTACCTGATCGATTACCTAAAAAATACCAGCTTCAGTAAACTAAGTATACAGTAGAAAGGGATTTAAGGCCGATAATTTTTATTTTAATACACTGTATAAACTGTTATTATTTATATGTAAGATTTGTGGTGTGAAATTAATTTTACAATATAAACGTTTGACTGAAAATGTTATAATAATTAGGTACTTTATTTCATCTGCCTTATTTATCATCTTATATAATATACTTACTTGAAATTTCTGTTCAGCCATCATTTGGTTTTATTTTTATAAAATTTTACTTCAACTCTCTCTATGAAGTTTTATTTGAATCGCTCCAAAGCTGGAAATAAAATTATTGAAGTTAACAAGAGTGACTCTTTTGAATAGTGTATATTATGATTACTTTTGAAAATAAAAATTTTGAAATGCTTTAAATACCTATTTTTTTTTCGCATCAGGTACGCCAATGAATGATTATGACATGACATGCAAAAATAGGATAATGATGCTATGTTAGTTTTCTTTAAAAAAATACAGTTTGGTGACCACTGACATTGGCGTGTTGACAAATTAGTTCACAGGCATGTGACGTCACATACGCCAAGTTATACTAGTTCAACTATAGGTGTGAAATTTTCTTACCGAATCCCCCGCGTGCTTGAATTAATAACCGGAATTTTTTCTCGTGCACAAATTTTCCAAGAAAATTTATGCACTCGAAAATTTTCCGGTAATAATTCAAGCACTAGGGAGATTACTAGTGAAATTTATTTATAACATCGCTTTCTCTGAAAATTTCACCGAGTTGATGTTTGTAGAAGAATTTCCAGGTTCTCCCCCGAGTTGATTATTTTGAATTATTATAAATACGTCACTTCGTTTTAATAGAAGAGACTACTACAAGATGGTCGAAACGTTAGTAATTAAAAATAATCAACATAGAGAACTAGGAAACTCTTTTACAAGAAATTATGGAATTCTGTTTTTAGCGCAAGTATTCTTCTAGAATTTGCAAGTATATTTATCAAACCACGTACAGTCCCAGTTAAAGTTTATTTGTAATTTAAACATTTCTTATTGTATGTGTGTACGAATATGAATATTTGATATTTTAATAAACTTATTATTATTATTATATTATTATTATATTAAAAAAAATAACTTAAAAGCTTAGTTAATTTAGTCAAAATTTATTATCTTATCTATGTAGATAGCAATACTTCGTCTACTATAAAGTTTTAACTGTTCTAGGTTACATTCCTCATGATGCCACTGGAAATAGCATGGGCAGCAACTGTGGACTGGAGAGCAGGTGATCCAATGTGTAGGATAATGATGTTCTTTCGAACATTTGGACTTTATTTATCTAGCTTTATTCTTGTATGCATTAGTGTTGATAGGTAAGTTTAATAATAATTTAGTAATACGCATGATAAATATTTAGTCTTAAAAAGAAAGACATCTTTATGTTTTATTGGGATCTAATAACTTTTGGCTAACGTGAATAGTGAGTAAAGGACATATCGTCGCATCTGTGAGCGAATCACCCATAATTGTCCGTAATCTTGACGATATTCTTTAGGTTTCTTAAATCCCGAAGAATTTCTGAAAAAAATTATACTTTTACACATGCCTTTTTATAGAAAACTTAACTTGTAAAATTACAGCTATATCAGATTTTCGTTTTTATTTCTGCCCCACATTTTTTAAATTTTGCTTTTATGCAACATTTATTAGGATATAACAAAATATATTTGACATTTAATTTGGTCATAAATAAAAATATATATTTCATTTTTACACTTTAATAAGAATATAAGAATATTTTCCGTTAACTAATGTTCACGTATTCAACATAATCCCAGAAGTATTCCACCTTCACCAGTACACGTTGTACTGGAATATCTTATTAAATATCGAACTTTGCATAATTTTAAACAATCAGTATGTTCTTCAGTTATGAATTAACTTTCAGACTAAAGACCGATTTCCACCGAATTGTTACAATTTAAAATAACATGAGCCAGGATGCAATTTGTCTCTTGATTTAATTTTCGCTTGCAATTTCTAGTTGTAGACTTTCAATACACCATAAACAGAAAACGATAACTTCTCATGGTGGAAAAAATTATACAAAATTTACTAAATGATGACATATTTTGTTCTAATTTTATTAAAAGTAGGATTTTGCGCTTATGTTTTGCGTGTACCGAGGAACAAGCAGTATAAAGTTCTACGACCACCATTTTCGTTGTTGGTTGCGAACAGAATGGGTGTGTGGTAATAGCTATTTACGTAACAAGCATGAAAAGTGATATATTATTATTGAACGAGTAGGAAGATTTCAGAATGAGCCCTAGACGAGTTTTGAAAGCTTTCACGTTCAATAAAGTTACTTTTGAGGTATCTGTTTCATACACTATTTTTCCTATTGTCTAACAAATATATTTGAATGACTGTGTGTCCATATTGTTAATTTTCGCATTATAAAATTATTTTAGGAAGCACTTTCTAACCTAAAGTCTCTACTCGCATCGTCACTTACGATCAGAAAAATGAAAATTCAACTCACTGACTCAATACTTAGTTCTGTCTCCGTTTGAATATCTGATACTGTATATTAGTGTATATGGAACATGTCTTGATAATAATAATAAAAATAGATAAGAAAAATACAAAATGCCTGCTTAAAGTTCACATATGGTATAAAACAATATTGTCTGATTTTATATACTTCAATTTCTAAAGCATTTCATTACATTCAAATTTGCATAAATTGAACTCAAGACTCTAGGAGTGATGTTGTTTGTAGTTCATTGCTAATATTTTTCGCAAATAAATTATTACTATTGTATTCCAGTTATTATTGTTATTACTATTATTATATTTTTTTAAATTTTGTCTGATGCACCGAAAAAATATGTTTAAAGATCTAGTAATCCCATTACCACAGTTGTGAAAACGTATAATTGCATGTGTAGCCGCTTAACGGGGTTTAGGTCGTCGGTATAAGAGTTGAGTGAAGGAATTATATGATTTCTTCGCTCAACGTAATCTTCGAGTGATTATAAGCAGCGATGCGATGGTGAAAAGCCTTTCTTAGTGGTCCATGGAGAGTCGCAAGAGCCTGAGTCCAATTGCAATGAGTTCTTTAAGTACAACGAATCTTTTTTATAAATTGCGCCATTTTTCATTGATTAAGTGATTATTGTCTATACTATTTGAAATGAGTTGCGCCAGGTAACAATATTATTTGTATTCTAAAAACCATTATAAGACCAAATACTAACGCAGATTAAATACTTAGAAACTTTACAACAATAATAGACAACTGAAGCTTTAAAACTTTGTAATTGGAAGATCTGGAAATAATAGGAAAAGTGATAAAGTGTATAGTATATTATTCTACAAGTGCTAACATACTAAACAACTCAAGCCGATGAATTTTGCAACGCGAGCCGAAGGCGATAGCTGTAATTCAACGAGTACCACGAGTTGAATACTATACTTCTTAATTACATGTGGAGTATTTATTATTTATTATTATTAACTACGATTATAACAATAAATACTAACCTTTGCAAGTCCAAATTCATCATTTTTGGCACAATAATTACTTAATTTAATTAAACGTCAAAACTATTCAAATGTCAAATCAGTTTCCTCCCCTCACTAATAATGGACTATTCTATTTCACCGTATCGGAAAAGAATTTCTATTGGACAGGCTAGGCATGAAGTTAAAGATAAATAGGATTTATAGGAAACAACTACTGGACGGGCAAAGGCCCCTACTCCCATTGAATTATACCTATAAATCCAAATTGGTAGCCAAATTTGTTATTTGTCTTTTCTCCACCAGACACAGACCGGTTTCGAACTCTTTATGTTCTCATCAGTGTGCCACAGGTAGCTGAAAAGACAAATAACAAAGGCAAACCAAACTAGTCTATGGCAGACCCAGCACAAGTAAGTAGTGAGGGATAAGTGCATCCCTCTGGTGGTCAGTTGCTACTACCAGTCGAGACATGCCTTTGTTATTTGTCTTTTCAGCTACCTGTGGCACACTGATGAGAACATAAAGAGTTCGAAACCGGTCTGTGTCTGGTGGAGAAAAGACAAATAACAAATTTGGCTACCAATTTGGATTTATAGGTATAATTCAATGGGAGTAGGGGCCTTTGCCCGTCCAGTAGTTGTTTCCTATAAATCCTATTTATCATGCACGTTTTAGTCCATCAGGGCTAGAGGTCGCCGCTCTTGGTGCTTGCTTGGCAAGCCGCTATCGGCCACAGAGACATCTTCGATGTCTCGTCTGGTAGTAGCAACTGACCACCAGAGGGATGCACTTATCCCTCACTACTTAATGAAGTTAAAGGTTTGTGTAAACAAACAATCACCGGTGACTTTTTACGACTATAACTCTACTCAACGCTATTTCTTTATGGATACTTGTTCAAAATCAGTTGATTAATTAATATATAACCTAATAAGAGTGGTTAAAGATATTTACTAATATTCTCATTGTCAGATAATTCCAACTTTGTGAAACATATTTTGTGGTATTAAGTGTGGAAACTTTACAAAAATTTTTGATGTTATATAGCCACCATGTAGAACTAATAAATTTAATATAGGATGTATTATACCAAAACAAATGTTGTTATGTAAGTACACCAAAACAAATTAACTGAAAATTATTAAAAACTGAAATTTTTAAATAATTAACTTTTAGCTTCAGGTTATCTATGTTTTGGTGAATTTGCCATCATCCTTAGGGAAATTATTAGCTGGTTTTTCAGAGCACTGAATAAATAATAATTGCCCAAGGATAGTAGGCAATAAATTGCACCGAATCTTCGGTAAAATTTATTACGGTAATATTCAAATATTTTTTTTTATATAGCACCTGATAAACATATTTTCTATAATAAATATATTGTGTATTGTGTATATGAAAATTATCATGTTACTTATATTTATATGTTTTATTTATTAAAAAATAAGACAAATATAGTGACATAGTATGAAAATTTTATGTAAAACTGTACTTCTTTATAAAAACTTTCAGATAGTGTATAGAGGCTTATTTTATAAAAGGAAATGTTTTGTCAGAGATTTTGTGTTTTTCTATTATGTATATTAATAAAGCCTTTCTTAAATTCCGCAATGCCTCTGTTCATAGTTTCGTAAAGAGTCGCGATTGGATTTCTAATTTCCTTCTTTATTGATGATATAGCAGAGGCTTTCCCTAGAAAAACCGAACTGATATTTTGAAGAGATAATCATATTACTCCTATGTGAGTAACACTATTGTAAATGGCCTTTGCAAATCGTTTCAATCTCGTCGTAGTCGCTGAGGATCTTGGCCGCATCTCTTCTACACAAGTTGCTGATTTGCCTTTGATATATGTCCAGTATTTGTATCTCTATTTCGAGGGTGAAAGTGCAGGACCTTGTAAGTTAACTTTGGTAAATTTTACAGGAGAGACAAAAAATGTGCAGTGCAGTACCTCACATAGACCTAAGAGCTCGCCTAAGAGTTCTTTGAATTTTATAGTGCAGGAACTCGTATAAAAATAAATTATTTATTCAGCTTTTTTATTTATGAAATGTACATGTATATAATATATAATATCTTCTTAATATTTTAACCTTACTTTACGAATAAAAAAACAGAATAATAAAACCCAAATACAAGAATATAGATAAATAAAACTACAGAGCTACCCTTACCTGATGTTTGCAGTATGGGAACATAACAACTTATATGAGGTACTGCATCGAAAATTCGAGCCAAATCTGTACGAGGTAATGAACTTATCTGTAAAATTGGTTGATACAAAATGCAACGATAGTTTTCAACAGTTTTAACAGATGGCGTGTAGTTTAATTGTTTAGATGAGATAAAAATCCGAAAATGGCTAAAATTTAACATACGAGGTCCTGCACTTTCACCCTCGATTTGTATCTCTAGAAATTTTCCTCTATTTTTGTTGTCAGTCTTTCTTGAATTCTTGAATTTTCTGTTCTCGCTTCTGCATATTATTGTTTACGTTGTATCCTTTACTATGGACTTACTTTCCGCTTTTGTTTTAGTATAATACTTTTGTGGTATTCAGTTTTTTCTACCACCTCGCATTGTGTCTTCTATTACTTTATATTATTATATTATTTATTATAACCGGTCTTTCCTCTTGTTGAATTTCTGAGTGCTTCAGCTTGAAAGTGTGCAACTTCTTCATGCCACTATTCTAGTATTCTTGTTTATTTCAGTTTATTCGGCATCTGCATTTTACTTACTCTAATATAGCATAATCGCAGTTTACCCTTATTAGCGTGGACCTTATATTCTACTGTTACTCTTCCGTAAGACAATGTAGTCGAGTTGGTTTCAAATCAAAATCAAAATAAATAAAACAATACAATATTCTTCTGTGTACTCATCATAAGATTAGAAGAAATGTTTAAATTTATGGTTGTACTTCTACAACCATGAAAAGTCGCTTTAGACCTTTCAGGTTTGCCTAAAGCAATTATTGCGATAAAGTTGGTCAATTTATAAATTGACGGATGAACTTAACATGTGGATTTTTGAGTGTTAAATGATGAAGTTCCAGTTTACCAAGGGAATAGCTATCCCTTAATTGTGAAAAACAATTTGAGCCTGTCTTTTAATTTTAAAATTTCTTTACACATCCGTGGAAATAAATATCACTTTTTTAAAAGAAGTAGTTTTTCTCTCATCTATTAAATAAAAAATGCAATGAGACATCTCAAAATGTGAAACTAGCAGATTTAAAAGTTTAAATATTTTATACATGAATAAGATTTTCGATATACTATAAAAATACCTTCATATATCAACATCTTGTGCCACATTGCAGCTGTAACTTATACGTGCTATAGTTGCTCAAACACTGAAACACTACGTATAAACCGAGAGAGGATAGAACTGACAAAATATATTACTGAATACTAAAATATTATTCAATGAACTTCTATATCGGGTGAGTCAGGGAACTGCTCAGTGCTCGACCCATTATTTTCTCAAATATTTAAAATAGAAAGTTGAACATTCAGGGTTGCTATTTTGTATGGAACGAGGTAAACGATTCATGATAGACCTTGACAGTTTGTGTGACGTTAGTAGACAATCATGCAGATATTTTATCGCTGTAATTTTCTTACTTTCCTACGATTTTCTTAGTCAGGATCTAACTTTTTTTTGTAAATCATAAAAATGCATTCGTAATAAAAATGTGTTTACTACATATTTGGAAACGTCTTTTTGTCGTCTATACAAATTCGTTCAAAAATATAGGGTGTTAAATAAAAAAGTTGAGGTCACTTCCGGAAAAAACGGAACTGACATTGACTTGTTGTATGACTCACACTATGCCAAATTAAAATCGACGTGACTGAGTGTTTTGGACAAAACTACGTTGTTCAGATTATATTGAATTTATTCCTTTCATTGTGAACGCATTGTATAATATACTATATTATTAAAAGTTTTATTATATTTCTTTTCATTTTATAATTAATTGTATATAGTTTACTCAAAATAAGATCACAACAAAATTATTACAATAAGTGTTTTGACCAAGTTACAGTTAAATTAGGTTTTATTCTAATGTGCCCCAAAGTTTTAATCCATTCCCTCATACAAATTCTAGCTATTTCCAACATTGGACTGTTTACTTTGTTACAATTAAAATTTCGTCAGTATTATCAGTCTATCAAATTTAAAAAATATGAAAATCTTGGCAGCTTACTAGTATCAACATTCCAATGTATGTATTTTATTCAGAATTTGTATATTTCACAATTTCATTTAGAAGGATGGACTTGTGTATTCAGCTAATCAGTTAGTATCGACATGTATAGCTTAAAGTCTACCGACTTAAGCCGGTATGAATCCACAAAAGATCTTGGTATAATCTTTGATTCTAAGTTATCTTTTATAGAGCACATTAACCGATGTACAGCAGCTGCATTAAAAATGTTAGGCTTCATCATTCGAAACTGTCGTAATTTTCACGAGTCCAGTGCATTAAATGTACTCTATTTTTCATATGTGAGATCAAAATTAGAATATGGCTCCATAATTTGGTGTCCATTCTATAATGTACATGAAGTGGCTGTTGAAAATGTTCAAAGAAAATTTCTAAAATTTTTACAATATAAAATTTCCGGAGTATATCCTGATAGAGGTTATCCACAAGATTTATTGTTAAATTCTTTTAATTTTCAATCCCTGCGTCTACGAAGAGTCTTATTTGCAGTGGGTTTTATTTACAAACTCTTACATAACAAAATTGATTGTGTAAGTCTTATCAATGAAATCTCATTTCGAGTTCCTAGATTTTCAACAAGACTTTCGGCTACCTTCCACTTACCTATGGCTAGGACTAATATACTGCTGCGGTCACCTATATTCACTATGTGCCATAGTATAAATAGAATTGACATGATGTGTGATATACATTATAACAGTTTAAATGGACTGAACAAAATTGTCACGGAGCATATTAATCTAATATAAGTAATTTAATCTAATCTGGAACTAAATCAATTTCAATTTTATTTGATGTAGGTAGTCCGATTTAAACTTCTTATTTCTTATTTTTTTTTTCTTTTCTGTTTTTTTAACTCCATCAATTACGAGTAGATTTATTATTTCTTAATTTAATATGTAGGTGTGTATTTGTATGCTTATTTATATGTATATATATATTTGTGTATACATGTGTATATATGGGTCACAGCTTAATAATTTATTTTATTTTTATTATTGTTTATTTTTTTTTTTTTTTTTAGGTGAATATAAAATATTAATATGTATTAATTTTGTCCTGGAATTGGATTTTTGTAATCTGTTGGGCAATAAAAGTGTTTATTATTATTATTATTATTATTATTATTATTATGTAACGTAACTGCAGAATTCGCTTTCAGTAACAGTTAATCTCCTTTGTTCGTGTCGATTTTCATAAAAAAATGAATAGTAGGAATTATGAAAATAAACCAATATTTGATTACAAGCCATGTAAATTCCACAATGACATATTTTTCATATTTGACAATATTAAATATTTACTCGACAGGAAGAGGGTCTTCGTTAAAGCATTCCTTGCATAAATAAAATTCCAGTAATGATAGGCTGTTTACATGTTTATTGAACCATTTTGCAGAATATGATAGAGGTTTCGTTTTTATTTTTAGAGCTGGGAATATTTAGTGAATTTCTACAACCAACGCGCAATGTGCGTTGGCACAGGAAAACTCTCAGGTAATTAGGCAAAAAAGCAAGAAGCATATAGTAAATATTTGGCGTGGCATTTTTTACATTTCTGTTTTTGGATCTGTTATTTTACCCGCCTTCCCCATTTGAATACAAATTCTTTCCAGGAATTCTTAGAAAAGGATCATGCAGAATGTATTGAAAAAGTACCTACTGTCAAAGATATATTGAATAAACTAGATGATGTGAATTTTGCCAAGTTCTTCTTGAAACATTAGTAATATTGTAAAACCATTTACAGAACAATCTACTACGGATGCATCTTCTTCTAATACCAATATTGTTGGCTCTTCGAATTTTTCATTTTTTCTGTTTGCTCCTTTGTTAAAAATTCCGGAATAGGACACAAATAATCTTGTAGATTCTTGGCATATCTTCTAAAACGTAGTACAGTATGATTTTCAAGAAAATCTAATATAAATTAAGCTTTTGCTGTATAGAACTAAGTGCTACCTTATAACAGCTACATTTATCGATCTGCACCCACAATATTAACCGTTTCGGATTCCAAAATCGACATCGTTGATGCATCTCTTGCAAGTTCAATAACATCGTCGCAGATTTGGTGACTTCATTCTCTATTATCGGTATTTCTATAGATATTGTTCGGTAGTTGCGTCGCTAATACCATCTACGTGACATACTCGTGCTAGTTACTAGATAAAATGGAGGAATTTTGTTTTCCTTTAAGCTCCATAACTGCTGAATATCACTTTATTAGTCATTTTTTTGCCTGGGACAACAAAGTAATGGATTTCTTTACTCAGTTATGACTTTCTTGAATCCTGTTCTCCTGAAGGTTTTGTGTTATTAGGTATCTTCTCCAAACTTCCCGCTTCCACTGCGCTCCTGAGATGTAATGAGCAATCTATTATAAAAGATAAGATTGTAGATTACCATTACATTTTATTACTATTTAAGATCCAGATTCTTCGGCGCGCAGTCCAGATTCTTCGGCGCGCAGTCAGTTTTGTCCATTTATAGCTGTATTTATATCTTGAAATAAATAAGCACATTTTTTGAATAAATTGAAACAGTAATAAGAATAATTATAACTAATGATTAAATTGCCCTTAATATTTCGAGTGTTTTTTGCTCAAAAAAAATGATCAGTATTTTTATTTAGAAATTAAAATAAAAAGGTATTTTATTAACAAAAACATTTTCACAATTAAAATTAAGAGTATTATACAAACTTTTTTCACTAACAAACATTTTTAATGTTAAAACTAAGATAATTATTTCGTGAAGAAGAAAAGTGATTCCTAACAATTACAAATACCGATATCGATTAATCGCAAATTATTAAACGCAGCTAATAGTACAGGCAAAGTGTCCAAACTAAACAAGAAATCGTTAAAACTTCGTTAGAAATACATATTATATTTCAAGAAACTGAAGAATCCCGAACCGTAAGGGGTGTGTCGGAGCTGCCTACTTGAAAAACCGTGGGATGAACTAGATTTTCACATGCATAAAAAAATTGTCAATTGATCCATGAGAAATTTTCAAAAAATAAGAATGACTTATTATATTTTCATTTATAGAGAAATATTAATTATTGACTTTTTTCGACTAGGTACGTCTATAATTTAATATTTCAATTGCTGTTTTAACAATAGGTGAATCCACATCATCTACAGCTTGTTTTATAAAGAATCCTTTATTTTAAAGAATTTTTGTCAACATTCAAATTAATCGGATTTTGTTTATGTTATTTGACAAAAACCGTTCTTGAGGGAGGGCTACGATTACTGAATTTTGCCTAAATTTGGTTTTCACGTAGTTAACATACGTCGCACAAATGTCTTTATAAGTTTTATTTGTCTGCCGTATAACTGGATGCAATAACAATCTACCTTCAAATTACATAAATAATAAATATAGGGTTAAATAGACTTCGCAATTTTACGTGTTTATTTTATGAATTTCAGTGCATTTTGCCTGTACTGCAAATCGTGTGACATATCGTTGGATATGAGAGAGGAGATTGAGAGAGAAGTCGAACATACCTACATTTTATTTTCTTCATTTCAAATCACACCCGTCTTTGTAAATTACGAAAAACGATAAAATTTTAAGGTACCTAAATATGGTTTTCGGCTATACATATTTCGACGAGACAAAATGAAATAAGCTGTTCGACATACTTCTCCATGTTAAGTTGTGTTGGGGATTGTTGGGCGTGAGTTTTTTTAACGCTAAACTCCCATCATGTAGCAATTTATTGGTTACTTTTGCTCAATCTACCTCATGTTAAACTAATGGCACTCAAACCTTTAACACTAGGTAATACGTACAAACCAGAGATCGACAACCTGGCAGAGCAACCCACACCCGTCTTTGTAAATTACGAAAAACGATAAAATTTTAAGGTACCTAAATATGGTTTTCGGCTATACATATTTCGACGAGACAAAATGAAATAAGCTGTTCGACATACTTCTCCATGTTAAGTTGTGTTGGTGATTGTTGGGCGTGAGTTTTTTTAACGCTAAACTCCCATCATGTAGCAATTTATTGGTTACTTTTGCTCAATCTACCTCATGTTAAACTAATGGCACTCAAACCTTTAACACTAGGTAATACGTACAAACCAGAGATCGACAACCTGGCAGAGCAACCCCGGTCCTGAATCCACCCTTATGATTTTTCAAATTGCAAGACACTGGCCGAGACATTGACAAAATTGAAAAAATTGCAAAAACACGAAAACTTCAAACACTATTTCTGAACGAAAGAACGCCGCCGAGAGGCTGTTCTGGCAAGATATCCAAGGTAGAGGGTCGAACTTAGAACTACATCCCTCTCTGTTTTTAGGCTCAGGGGGAGTGAACGAAATAGTGTAATTTGGACATCTATCTTTCTGAAACCGCTAAAATCTCACGCGTTGCTTCATTCTGCCTACGTCATGCTTCATAATATGCAACATGAAACTTATTTTCGACCACCTACTAGGAAACCAAAAACATTTCCAATGTTAAAACTTTTGTATTTATATGACCTCTTCGATTTACCGGCCGTCAGACGGGAACCATCGTCGAATTTGCACGCCATTTCCCTTACTAAGAGGTGCTAAGAGCAAAGTTTAAATATTCATTTAATTATAAAAATAAACTGTAGGTACATAAAATATATCTACCTCACATAAACAAGAATAATCTTTTGGTTTCCAATTTTTGATAAACCATTCTTTTCTTCCGGCTGAGTCTCTAGGAAAGCGTTTCATTAAAAAGCCTTTTTTTGCAGAGTTACTGCAATTTACTTCTGCACAACCAGGCGTTTCGCCCCTAACTCTAAAAAGCAATAAAATTCGTTTGCATGATGTTTCCCACAAATGCATTAGGTACGATAAGTAACAAAAATGACTAGTTTTCAATTAGACTTAAATTGCATAGATATAATTAAATTATTGCTTTTCCAAATCTCATCATTTGCATACAATTACCTGTCAAATTATGTTTTCACTAAATGAGCGTATAGTCCTTATAAAGTTTTGAAGCACAAAATTTACTTGGTATACTTAATACAATTAAATATCAAAGTGAAGGAAGGGCCCTATCGAGAAACAGAAAACTGTTTCGGGTCCTGAAGTCGTCCCGAGTCCTAAACTGTAATCGGTTCCGTCCAAGGATCGATATTAAGAAATCATTAAATTTTGCTGGATCGACTATAAGGTATAATCTATCAGAAGCACTATGGATTTCTTGGCGATTTTTGCGAAAACGCGAACATTTTAAACCTTATTTCCAAACGAAAACAGGCCGCCGTTCTGGCGAAAAATCTAAGCTCGAAAGTCCAACTTGAAAGTACATCGTGAATTGTGCGGTCTAGCTCCAGCTGCGATTTTAAGGTCAGCAGATCCGGACTAAAAAGTGGCATTTGTGATGTTAACGAAAAATTTTAAAGTTTTGGCAAGTCCTGCGAGCGCATGGAATTTGGAGGGTTCTGCGCGCGCATCCGGCTGCCATTAGTCTCGTATCTCTTTTTAATTTCGCAATTATTACAAAACTCTTCGGCATGGGGGTATTGAAACGCTAATAACTAACTTTTTAAATACCTACTCAAAGGATCGCAACGAAATATAGCCGTTGGGATTTTCCCGACACGAAGACGCCTATAAAAAAATAATAATAACAACCAATCAAAAATAGGTTACTCTGTTGTCGCAACTGTTTCTTTAATTCATGCTTCATAATATGCAAAATGAATCTGATTTTCGACCCCATACTACGAAACCAAAAACATTTCCAATGTTAAAAATTTATCCATGCCCAAGTTTCTGTTGAATTATTTCAAACAACAATTATTATTGTAAATGTCAATTTTAGAAAATATGTTAAATACTTGAAAAGTACATAAAACCAGCAACATGGAAGCAACAACTTAAAACAGTATCATGAATACATATTTTTTTGTATTTCCATTAAAGTTAACTTCCAATTTGTAATTTATGACTACGAACAACTTACAAATCTACATTTGTACATTTCGACAGTAATATTTTACGCCAGAGATAGCGAATTCAAGAATACCTTGTGTAATAATAATCCACGTATATAGGCATAAAATTTGAATTTTCTGTCTCAGAGACGAAAACTGCTTAATTTACATCAAACGAATTCTAAAATAGATTATATTATCTTCAAAAATAATTAGCCATTTTAATTAAAACACTTATTTTGTGTCATCCTTTGAGATGAAATTCTTCACTACCAACCTTTGTTCTTGCATGAGAAATTAACTATGCCTATTGCCTATTTGAAGTATATACCTGTATATTCACAGTGCATTTCTGATATCATATTTTAATTATTCTAGACATACGGAAAATACATAAGACATAATTCGTTTAAAGTTCTCAAAAATGTAACCATTTTTTAGTTTCCTTTTGGCAAAGTAATTTTCGTTTTTAAAAAAAAATAAATACCTTAGTACAAAACAAAAATAGCTTTAAAATGTATGTTGGGAATTAGTTAAATCTTGCAGCAACAATATGTCGAATTAAATGTTTTAATTTAGGCGCAATTGCTGGCTTACCCATACTTTGACGTGGGCAAGGATCTTTAACGTGCTCCTATTGAAGATACATTGAATTTGTAGTTTAGACGTGACGTGAGGAGGCAATTTATTGTAAAAATAAAGCTGGCAAATAAAGACGTTTATTATTATTATTATTAATTAAACAATTTTAAAAAATCTGGCTTATAAAATGCGGTAAACAGTAAATAAAAAATAAGGAACATATATTTTGTCACATACCTAAGTAAAAGAAAATGGTAGGTAATAATTTGTCTCCGAAATTCACACAAGTGAAAAAAATAAAAAATAAAAATCTTGTAAAACAGCATTTTACCTCTTTATACATAATTAGCATATTTTGAAAGTTGTGATTAATATTTTGAAAGCTGGTTATTTGGTGGAGAAAACATACAAGGTGTTTTCAAAAACCTTGCCGATAATTTTTGGCTGGTTTTCCATGAACTATAAAAAAAAGTTCCTACGAACATGAGTCCCTAATTGATCAAAATGTGGTGTGATATGTGTGTGACACTTCATTCTATTGCCAGTTTGGCACGTTACTATATTTATATGTTCACTCGCAGATGTTGGTTACCTTAAACCATAACAATATTGTATTTATATTCATTTAGAACTATATACAGTGGTTTTCTGTGGCAAACTGTTGAGGTTTGCCTTTGATACTACACTTTTATCTTGACATATTTTGGCAATTTTCTTATTTTTATTTATTTTTTAGAATTTGGCGTGATTCCCAGAATTAAATTCAATGAACTAGAAGTGTAATGAAAGAAGGAAGATCTCTCTATTTTTAAATTGATTTCTTTTGCCTTTTACGTTCTCGGTGTTTTATTGCCTAAATACGATTGACTCATCGGATGTTTAAAAAAATCATTTGGAAAAATATAAATCATACCAAGTATGATACTTAAAATTTTTATGCTTTTAGTAATCTAGAACAAAATTTTTCAAATAATTTTCTGAAGCAAAAGATATAGATATCTATCAAAATTCATTAAAATATTCTGCAGAGTTCTCAGGTTACCATGATATAATTTGAAGAAATTTTTTAGTGTAAGAAAATTCGTTAAAAATATATTTCAATTTTTTCCATTTACAGCTAGATAAAATTATACTTATAGGTAATTAAAAAACACTTCAGTAAGATCCAAGATATATATTTTTTCAATGTCCGTTTTCCTAACGCTTCCTTTATAAGTATGATACAGTTAAATGGGCATAAATATTATATTGTACCTGTTAGTTTTTCCAAACCTCCAATTTGACTGTGGGATCTTAAAAATTCTCACATTTCCAAAACAGAGAACTGTTTTACATTCTTTTAGATATACAAGCGAACGTGTCTGCTTAATCACAAGTTTATTTGGTATCGTCCGAAATTAAAACTGGGCGCCATTGGTGGAAAGTCGTGTAACTGACCTTTTTCGACCATTTTCGAGTAAATTTTCTATAGTCATAAGTAAAAATAATACATCAAATTATTGTTTTTCTATTAATGACCATGACCAAAAATCCACAAAAATGTACAGTGTCAGTTTTATGATGCCAAAATTACCACCATATTTTGTGTAAAAGCCCTCGTTTTTAATCTCCTGCAAAAAATGCTCTCTCGCAAATTAAAGCAATTTTATTCCGTGTTAATTTAATATAATTGTGTTACGTACAGATTTAAACCATTAAAAAGACTTTATCAGATTACTCGCAGTACCATTAAAATCTCAGTGGGTTAAAAAAGTTATTTTAACAATTTCATGCACCATCAATAAAATGAGATACTGTTTATGTTAAATAATAATTAAACCGGGAATATACCGGGTGACCACGAAATGACGCTCGCCCTTATATCTTCTTTGTTTTACAAGATATAAATTTCAAATTTGGGCATGTCAAATAACGGTTAAATGTGCATTATTTCAACTGTTTTATCACTTTCCGCCGCTTCCGGTTTCACCGGAAATGATACTAACTTTCGTTTTTTAAATGGAACACCCTGTATATTTTTACATTTTTGGATTTAGGAGGTCATTTTGGATACAGCTATGGCATATCGAGATAAAAATATTATTGACAGATATTTTTATGAGCAAATTTAATTGTTCATCTAGGCGGCCGTGATCCCAAAAAAATGTTTTGTTTTGCTTCAATAATTAATAAAAAAATACGATTTTGATATCAAGCTGTCAAACTATTCATTTGTTTCTTTCGTTACATTTCAAAGGCACCTATTTGATAGAAATTCAGTGTTAAATATTAAGAGAGAGTTAATTTGCATCGAGATTTGCATTTACAACTTGTTAAATGTAATTTTTATGTATTATAATATGAACAAATAATGAAGTGTTTGGTACCAAATTATCGGTAATGAAATGCTTTATTTAAATAACGTAGTGAGCCACCATGGTGCCATTTAAAAAAAATTAGTTATTTTGAAAAAATGATTTCCGAAATGTTTAAGATCTTATAACACAAATGTCATACGACATAATATCATAATTGTATTTTTTGATTAATTATTAAAGCAAAACAAAACATTTTTTTGGGGTCACGGCCGCCTAGATCAAAAATTAAATTTGCTCATAAAAATGTCTGTCAATAATATTTTTATCTCAATATGCCTTAACTGTATTCAAAATGACCTCCTCAATCCAAAAATGTAAAAATATACAGGGTGTTCCATTTAAAAATCGAAAGTTAGTGTCATTTCCGGTGAAACCGGAAGCGACAGAAAGTAATAAAATTGTTGAAATAATGCATATTTCACCGTTATTTGACGTGCCCAAATTTGAAATTTATATCCTGTAAAACAAAGAAGATATAAGAGCGAGCGTCATTTCGTGGTCACCCGGTATACAGGGTGTTAAGAAAAAGTAGGTCATGCCTTTAACCACAGATTCTTTGGGCGAAAATAATGTGACTTTTATAATGTGATTTTTTATTTTGGAGCGTAGTTTTTTTTTATACAGGGTGTTAAACTTTACATTTTGAAAATTATTTTTATTAATAATTCTGTTACTGTTTAAGATTTTTACCCGAATTTTTGCACAAACTTTCATCTTATACAGATACACTTTTTGTGTAATTTTGGTAAAAAAAGTCAGAGCGCAAACGGGAAAAAGGGGGGTTGTGTTACACATTAACCCCCCAACTTTTTCATGCGTACGCCTATGGTCTCTAGATATTTATTTTTAGATTAAACACTTATTTCCCCAATTTTTTTTACTCCTACAATATTTTGATTTAGGACTTGATTAACGAGATATTCCAGTAAATTCAGAATCATTTTCAATATTTCAGTTTCGGAATTTATTGTTTTTACTATTGTCGTTCGTAGTAATCCTGGATTTTCTTTAAATCGACTGCTGTTAGACAAAACATGCTAGAGACTTTTTTTGTTGTGCATAGTCAGAAAAGTTCAATAAAATAAAAATCTTTAAAAAAAACAAAACTTGTAAGTGGATTACCCGTAGTAAAATACCCCTCGTATTAATATCACACACCTGAAGTTATTAAAATATCTCGCTAAGTCCTAAATCAAAATTTTCGTGTTAAAAAGTAAAAACTAAAATCAGGTGTCGTAGATACATGGGTTTAATAATTATTAGAAATATTAGTAAGTACATATATTTCAAAACCGTTCTTACTTACGTTCTTACTACTTAAAAGTTGGATCAGAAATAAGACAATAGTAGTTTATTCCACAAACTCATATTGACCTGTTTTATTCACGAGGGTGAAACGTCACGGCGCGAGCCGAAGGCGAGCGTCGCAAGTCACCCGAGTGTATAATAGGCATTATATGCGATACCCTATTTTATTCACGACTATTAAATATGTTTTACTAAATCTTTTACTGTAGAAATTTATAAGCACTATTTACTTTTATGAGCAGGCCGCTATGTGTCAAAAGAACGGCCTGTCATAAATTAAATTTCAACATCAACGTTATTCACAATTAATTTCGTGCTTTGACTCACATGTCATGGCCACTTTAATGAAATTTTTAACAAATATTCGATACGTTGTCATAGAAACTTTGTTCATTATTCATTGCAGCGAATAATAAAATCATTATTCACTGCAGGGAATAATGGATAGCATTATGCTTGAGGAAACACATACATAATGCATACATTATTTAGTAGTCGTGGATAATTAGTAGTTTATTCCACAAGCGCATAATAGCCTATTTTATTCACGAGCGTGAAAGTGTATGACACGATGCCGAAGGCGAGTGTCGTAAATCACCCGAGTGAATAATATCCATTATATGCGAGTAGAATACCCTATTTTATCCACGATTATTAAATATTTTTGATTAAATCGTTTTTTGAAGAAACTACATATTTATTTTTAATATTTTTTATGAGCAGGCCGTTATGTGTCAAAACAGGCTATTATATGCTTGCGGAATAAACTACTATTAATCTGTGCCCAACAAAAAAGTAAAACTTTTTATTGTTTTTTCTTACAGGGTTGTTTTATGATTTGAAATACAAAATGCTAAATATTGATTCTAAAAGTTCATATAGGCACCAATTAAATTACGAGTACGCTCATGGAAACGCCGGCTTTTTATTCAAAGTAGTTTTCTTTAAATAAACCTAAACCCAATATACCAATAAAAAAATAAACTTATTAATGTAATTAATTATAATTTAACCTTCGAAATTTCAAATACAGGGTGTCCCAGAAGTGGACGATCAAACGAAGTGAGGTGATGGGGGAGGTCATTACCAATCAAAATAACCATATATGTGGTTATCCAATTGTTGATGGTTCAAATGTTATTTCAATTTTTGTATTTTTTTTTAAATCGCCTAGTACGTCCACCAAAATATTAATAAAACAAATGGGTTGCTTGCATGTTTTTTTTTCTTTAAGTATGATCCTGAAGCGTGCACCTTTCCAATAATAGGATTTACAAGAACCATGTTACACGCGATCAAATAATAAAATGGTTTTTGTAAAAAGTTTTTATTCACAAAAAATTTTGGTTGATTTTTAAGTGACGATGAGAGTAAAAAAATGTACCTACTATAAAAGTTTATCAACTATCAGATAACGTTGTCAATTTAATGCATATTCTAACATGGTATAACGCGTAGGGTTATTTAGAACATACGTCTTTTTATTCAAATTTTTAAACAAGTAAGTCGTGTTTGTTAAAAAATGTATTTAACAAAATTTCGAAAATTAAGGTTGCCATTTTGTGTAAAAATCAACTAAAATTTTCTGTGAATAGAAACTTTTTACAAAAACCATTTTTTTTTTTTTGGTCACGTGTAATATAGTTCCTGAAAATACTTTTATTGGAAAGGTGCTCCCATCAGGATCATATTTAAAGAAAAAAAAAACATGCAAGCAACCCATTTGTTTTTTTTATTAATTTTTTGGTGGACCTACTAGGCGATTTAAAAAAAAATCCAAAAATTGAAATAACTTTTGAACCATCAATAATTGGATAACCACATATATGGTTATTTTGATCGGTAATGACCTCCCCCATCACCTCACTTCGTTTGATCGTCCACTTCTAGGACACACTGTATATCTGAAACATAAACAAGTTATGAGTTGTCCTGCTAAATACATATCGGTTATTAGGTCATTTCTGATCTAGCGAAGGTAGATACTGCAGTTTGGACCCCTTTAGCTCTATTGTAATTTGAACCAAATAACTTTTCGATTTTATATTGTTCCACCACTTTTTCATGATTAGTTATTTTCTATCAAAGCTGCAGATTTATTATACCTCATGTTATCATAATGAGACCCATTTGCACTTAACATATTATTTTGTGAGTATTTCTCATGGTCTGGTTTTTTTTTTATATAGAAATACATATTACATACACAAACACATTTTATGAGCTGTAACAGGTAACAAGTCCCAGTAATACTATAGCATTGTTAAAAATAAATAATAGTTTAACAGACCAGATACGATAGGTCAAGTCCGAGAAACCAGTTGGCGTCCTGGGAGAAAATAAATTCCACTGCCCTGTTTGCCTTAGCATCAGGTTTGTCCTTTTTCACCACAAAGTTAATTTATTATTATAACCAATTATAATAAGATTATAATAAATTATCTCCATCTAACTTCAGCTATTTAAATCGAATAAAAACTAAATAATGTTAAGCATTTGTTAATAACAATTCCAACTATTAGGACTAGAGTCTGATCATTTGGAGAATGTTTAATGTAAATGGTGTATCTCTCCTTAATATTATATAGCACCCTGGGTAGTAGTTTGTTTGTTCTGTTAATGAAATGAATACCATGACCATGATTGTTAGATTAGTTTTATTTTATTACAATTAAAGTTTGTTTACCTCTGTATAATAAAAAGTGGACCTGAAATGTACGGAATTTAAGTAAATAGCAAATTCTATCTTTATTTTTCAAAGTATGTCTAGAAATGTTTACTCTAAACGGAACTTTCTTGTATTAAATAACTAATGTTTTAATTGCATTTTAAATCCTCACTGTAGAGCAGATAATTACGTAAGTTTTAAATTAGTTATTATACTAGGTCACAAATTATCTACTAAAATTTGCTTAATCACTTAATTTTGCATTGTTAAATAATTTAGTATAAAGTAGAGGTTTAAAAACCATTATCAAATTGCATTATCATAAACATTGTTTGATATGCTGAATAGTCTCCAAACTGTTTTATGCTTAATTATTCAAAGTGGATGCAGTGCTGCAGCTGCGAACGATGTTAAATATCAACATGTCAACATCTAGTAAGAAAAGCTTCCAGATGAGGTAATGTCCCCAAATTGCTTTACGTGCCACATTTTTAAGTGGTTTCTTTAGATATTCGCGCTGTATATTGAAAACAATAAATCCAGTGTCGCGACTTATCTATACCAAAAGTAATCATTTAATGATCAAGTTAAAACAATAGTAAAGAGCACTCAAAGATTGTTCATAATATGGATCACTTTCTAGTTCTGTACAGTAATAATTAATAATGGTTATTACGAGTACGATCATTGAATAAGGACTCTCTCACTTATATTTACAGAATGGTTTCTGACTCTTTCCCATGATGATTATTTTGACTTCTGGACATTTCAACCATCCTGTTCCTTGTTCTTCATTTTTGTGCTAAGGAGAAATAATCATTCTAATACCATTACACTTCTACGCATCCTTGATTTCGAATTCCCATTAATCCTCTGTGTCTAGTAATGGATCCTAGTTAGTCCATTCCAGATCCAATTCTAACTACATTAGTTACCTACTTTGTCCCTCAATAATTATTTAGATTACACAATCAAGAAATTTGCAATTTTTACCCAAAAAACCCTGTCGATAATCATGATTAGTTTGAAACTATTTAAGATATTCTGGTGAAATTCAGAAGTGTAAACCTCTTAGTTTATAATTGAAACCCTAACTATTTATGCAAATACATTACATTTGATTATAACTTTTTTTCCAGATTTTATGCCGTACTCAAACCACTACATCTAGCTGCTTTAGATAGAAGGGAAAGACTTATGTTAGTAGGAGCTTGGATGGGAGCCGTTTTATGCAGTTTGCCACAAGTAAGTATTCTCTTACATTGTACAGCTGTCTCACAAAAATATATTAGCCCAATAGGGAAGTGCACATCTATTTACATCGACGTAAAGTTTGGTAATTAATTTCACACAGTTCTGTGTGAAACTTCAACAAATTAATATACCCTCTTAGTTTATTATATTGAACCGCGACAAGACATAATTTTACACTTGGATGGTTTGCTGTTTGATTTGCACAATTATCATATTTTATCGATTGGTTGTGGAAGCGTTAACTACATCAACAACTATATCATTTCATCTGCCCCAGTAGCTTCTAGTTTCGATTTCCATCCCGGATAAATATGGTAATATCGGTAGGCATTTTAATTTATTAAATTGAGAGTTGAATGGAATAAAACTTAACTGTTTTATGATTTCCACAAATCTTTTATATTTATATATTTCACAAAATATATAAACTACATAACAATTGTTTCGCCACACAGTGGCTTCGTCAGATGTGAGTACTAGACTAAACTATTTCCTACAGAACAAGGGTATTTAAAGTCTTCTAGAGTATAATAAAATATTAACAGTGTTGTAAAATTAATTTTGAATAGGTGGGTAGCTTAAATATGAATAAATATGAAAAAATCAAAAAGTATTTAACAAAATCAGAATAAACTCACTCTCTTGATATCACATATTAACAAGAGAGTGAGTTTATTCTGTTTTTGTTAAATACTTTTTGATTTTTTCATATTTATTCATATTTAAGCTACCCACCTATTCAAAATTAATTTTACAACACTGTTAATATTTTATTATACTCTAGAAGACTTTAAATACCCTTGTTCTGTAGGAAGTAGTTTAGTCTAGTACTCACATCTGACGAAGCCACTGTGTGGCGAAACAATTGTTATGTAGTTTATATATTTTGTGAAATATATAAATATAAAAGATTTGTGGAAATCATAAAACAGTTAAGTTTTATTTCATTCAATGTTAACATGGATTTCCATCAAGTAAAGATCGACTCAATCAACTATTTAAATTGAGAGTTGTTCAATTTATGCAGGGTATATTCTTAATGTGGTAAACACAGCAATTTTTTCAAGTTTACTAACGCTTTGCAAACAAAAAAGTCATTTACATATCCTATGTTAGCAATAAAGTTTATTGTTTGTACACTGGAACATAAATTATTTCTTTCCTTTTCTTTGTTTGGGATTTATTACCACATTCCTTGAGATTCCTATCCAAAAAATTCGATTTATCCATTTGGGATTTACTACCACATTCCTTGAGATTCCTATCCAAAAAATTCGATTTATCTATTTATCTCAAGGAATGTGGTAATAAATCCCAAATAGATAAATCGAATTTTTTGGATAGGAATCTCAAGGAATGTGGTAATAAATCCCAAACAAAGAAAAGGAAAGAAATAATTTATGAAATGCCACAAATAACATTTAAACAATATGGAATATAAAGATTCGTCATCTAACAGTTTTTACGCTAGGATTGTATCTTATAGCTAACGCCAATTTATAAACAGTACAGTGACAGTAATACCCTTGAGTAAGCTTATCATCATACAATTGCTAGCGAACTCAGCATGTGTCTTCGCAAAATTGATATTCAGAAATCCATTTTGAAGAGACGCACGGGTTTAAGCTATGTACTTTTGAGAAATTTCTGTCGACTCATATTCATATATGTAACCAATGAGATACTTCTTTAAAATTGTTTGGAATGTGTCGAAAGAAAAAGTTGTCCGTTGGCTCAACCTCATCAAAGTTCAAAAAGATCATTATAACCGAGATCATAACTAAATTGTTGACCATTTCTCCTGTTTTTTTTTTTCAGTTTATTTTATTTTCTTTCCTTCAATCGCGTCCAATTCCCAAAAATCAGACCACCATTATGTAAGTAACGTTGGTTTGAAAATTCGCAACAAAATCAAAAAAATAATCTCTGAATAACATAACAGTCTCAACGCGAATACATTACCATTTTAATTTTTGGATCCATTCATAAAATATGATACCTACTAGTAAAAAATGGTTTTTGTTCTAAAGAAATTATTTTAAACACGAAAAATTTCCAAACAGTTTGCAGTACTAAAAGATGATACCTTTGGTCGTCCTTTTTGTTAATCTCTTCGTATAAATTACAGTTTGAAAGAGTTCTTTTTATCAAGAAACTGATTACAATGCCCGCTTCAATTCCAGAGTAATTGCATTTTGAGAATACTTAAGCTCCTAAAATATTTAATCACGGCTGTCATGCATGAGCAGGGAAAATAAATTTATGGACAGAGAACTTATCTTAAAAATTTAATAAATCTAACGTTTTACATCCGATGGTTTATTATGACATTCAATTTAGTTCGGCTCTCGAGGCATACTGGCAGATTTTTCAACCTTTTATTATATCGTCAAGAGAACACTGAAATCTTAAATCTTTAAAAATATCAAAGTTGAAGGTGATAGGAAATAACGAACACAATTTTCAATTGATATTAATATGAGTGATTATTATGAGTTACATTTTTATTAAGTTTTTGTTCAATTCGTTCCATGCTTCTATCATTTAATCAAACATCAAATTTCATAAACTGTTGTTTTAAATATTATTTTTGCTTTAAAATATAATAAAATTTTTCACTAAATTATACAATTATACATTATTGAGTAAATGTAGTTATACCTTTGCCTCAAATTAAAAATAATTCTATCAATTCGTGTTTTATTAATTTTCCTTCATGATAAATTAAAAATAAGTATAAATAATAATAATAATAATAAATGCCTTATTGAGGCGGAGAAAGAGGAGAAAGTTCTCCGGAAAATCCTTCAGAAATCACTCTATTTAGCGAAAAATAATCAATAATATAATGGCTTAGTATGCATTTAAATAAAAAAACCTTTTTGCAGCGCAATTATATGAGCCTTTACTACATTAAACTGTGAAAGAAAAAATTAAAATTGATTAAGCGGTTTTTTTTATCCCAATACTTTTGTACCCTTGCCAACTAGAATTTTATTATTGATAATTGGTGCCATCTTGCAATTATAAGTAAAACCTATTGTTGGATAATGCCCAATAGACACTTCGACTCTTCCACAAACTTTATGATTTGCGTCTGCAATTTATTACATGAGTTAGTGTATTGTTTTCCAATTATTCTGATTACGCGTCTCGTATGCACGCGTGACGGACCCTTAATTTACATTAATTTATTGATAGAGTTAATTCGAACCAAAGTTTCAAACCAAATTATAATAGAGCATAAAGATTTAAAGTATTTAACTTGATTTAATAAATCGGAAGGTTGATTTCGTCCAGATTTATCCATATCTGAATCTTTACGTCCCTACGCTAAACAATACATTGTAAATATAACCCATTTGAGACTTTAGAATATTTTGAAAATTTTTATTGCATTGGATTGACCATCTCAAACCCCAGCCAAATTAAAAATAATTGGAGCTTCTCGTAAGGACTTTGCCATCATTTGCACTCCACTTTAAGCACTTTTGTGCTCAAATTTGTTGTCTTTATCTCTCTAACATCTTCTGAAGTTGAAGACAATTGACTATTTATTTGTATTGCTTGTGAAGTACTTGTAGTAGTAGTAACAACTGTTGTAATAGGGTTAAAATGTTTTGTATTCAAAACGTGGTTTAAGTACAGCGAAACCAGTTTCTTGTTCATGCAGCTATAAGGAACAAAAATATTTCTTTAAAAAGGAATAATGCAAATACATGCATCTTCAAACTTATGAACAATTACAAGTTTAGACTCTTTATTTATTTTTACCAACGGCAATAGCATCTGGGAAATCTTTCTGTTATGTTTTTTGTTTATTAATTTTGGGATTTAGCTAATAAAACAGAATAAATCAGAGCGTTGGAAAAATCATATTGATAATTATATGGGTGATTTAAAAAAAAATTGAATTTGATACTAAATTCAAACACCTTTTTATCGCTTCTTCAAAAAGTTCATTTTTTATTGATTCTTTTTACTGATTTTAATTTTCCTTTTCTACCAATTTTACTGCTTTTTATATTTAATTGCTTTTAATGTTCCTACTAGACATGGTCTATTTTTACTGGTTCGAATTTCAGTTTTTGCAGATGTTAATGTCGAGGGAGTTTATATGGTGTGTTACCGTATGTTATATATTTTAAAAAGTTTCATATTTAGCAAAATACAGTAACTTCCAGTTTTACTTATTATTTATTTATTTGCCATGAACAAATGCAGTAGGTATATAATAATTAAAATCATTCATCTATAAATAATACTGTATTTATTGAAATCGACATTTAAAATTTCATTAATAAATAAAAAAATAAATAACTGTTTGTCATTATTATAACAGGGTAAACCCCAACTTATTTAATTCCTTTTAAGGGGAGATCTCTGTTGATATTTACACAATTACGAGTAAAAAAATATTTTACAAAAAGTTGAAAAACTGATCTACCTTACGTAATTGTCAAACGAATACTTATTTTCTACGAGATGTTGGGCAAAATGTGAGAATCCCGAAGATGAGTTTATACAACGAACATGTTCTTTTAATCGTGTTTTAAAGTTTCTGTAAGTACAACCTATGTACAGGGTGATTCACTTAACTTTCCCACCCCCCTTTTCTCCGTCATTTTTGCAATTACAAAAAAAATATTATAACAAAAATTGTAGAACTTTTTCTGAAGTTTTTAAATATGGTATCCAAAAAACAATTGAAAAACACATTATGAAGTTACAGATATAACTTGCATTTTTTTTAATGGAACACCCCCCAAGAAACAATTTTAAGATTATTAGGCATCTATTAAGTTTTATAGCGGTTTTGAAAAGGTAAATAAATATATATTAACTTTAATAATGCTTTAGTGTATACTGTTTACTCTTTAAGCTCATTTACTCTAAGGAATAAACCTTTAAGTACTCCTAAAGAGAACACTATAAGCCTATTTGGACCTAAAAACCATTTGACTTTGTAAAAGATTTATTATGATCTTGGATGTGGCTACCACAAATCAATCTAAACTTATTAAGGTTTTAAGGGATGTTTGGTTTATACTAGCTTAATATAAAGTTTATAGTTTTATGACTCATTTCTAAAGATACTTTTGAGGACCCATTAAAACTATTTATTAAGACTAATAGATCTTCAGTGCAATAAGCCATATAAAATGCTTTTATAAAGAACAAACTAAAACTGCTCTTAAAGATCAATTACCAAGGTCTTTATAAACGTTTTATAAATCGAATAGCTTTAATCAAACTCACTTTGACATTTATAAGGCAAGAAGGTACTTCTATTATACCTTTATAAGACTATTTTATCTTACAGAATATACAAAACAAGGGAGTACATGTTTTTAGTGACAGTATTATAGGTGGTGTAGAAATATGTGTGTGCTGTTCATTTTACTTATTATATGTTTGTGACAGTTTCCCTTTTGTTATACCTATGTACATTTGTTTTCTTGTGTGAGGTTATGGATTTCTAGTTTAGAGAACGCAAGAGAGCTCGAACAACTTAAATAGATAATATATATAATAGTATTAATAACTACAAGCTAATGTCATTATCCTAGACAACACACATTTTAATTACATATTTATTTAGAAAATAAGTTTGTACTATATATATTATAATTCTTTTTATCATTTTCTTGTCGGCTTTATTGGTTTAGAAACACCCTAGCGAAAAATCAGATATGTTCTGTACTGAGATCAAAACATCGGAAGAAAGCAACAAATAAAACCAGAAGTATTTATGCAAGAGTAAATAGACTTATTCAAGATCAAATGGTGCGCATGTTGCATTTGCCAAGAGTGTTTAACCAAAAAAAAAAGCTAGATGTCCAATAAAATTATTTTTTTAGACAAATATGTTTTATAATGGTTCTAAATTATTAAAATAGATTTTATCACGCTTTCCGCCATATTCTTAATGAGAGGGAGAACCCACCATATTGGAAAAGTCGTAGAGACAAAAAATTAAAATAGATATTTTAAAATTTATGATGTACTTCTTGTTAAAAATATATGTATATATTTATTTTTATCACTGCGCAATTAAATGTAACTGAAACTGTAATTATTTTGAAATATTTTTTATTAAGGATAGATTTTTGTTAATATTAATTAAAATGGTTTTGGTTAAATAACTTAAGGCCCACGATTTTTTTCAAGGTACCTTCATCAAGTTTATCGAAAAAGTGAAAAGCGTTTGAGAATTTGACGACGTAAGCGAAGTTTACCATCAGAATTTTCATGATGCACGTTTCCTCGTTTTAGAATTTTTTGTACATAAATAGACTTCTATGATGTTCATTTGCTTTCATTTCAATATTTTTGTTATTACGTCTTATCAAAGAGATTTTTAAGATCATTTAAAGAAAATGTGTTCTTACATTAAGAAACATTAAGATCATATTAATTTATCTCGAACTTAAAGAGGTTATATATAAAACAATACAAATCCTTAAAGTTTTAAAACAGACTTAAAAACAAGTCTTAAAAACGTTATCCAGATTTAAAAAGAGTTTTATAATACTCTTAAGGAGAGTTTTCAGAAGACTGCAATAAGAATATGTGGTTTTAAAAATGGTTTTAAAAATAGTCTTGAGGAGCTTTATAAACGGTCCATTTATGGCTTAAAGCGGTTTTATGGTGGCATTGAAGAGTCTTTTTAGAGTTAAATGATTTGTCACTGGTTTAACATTTTACTCTTAAAGACCCCTTGTAGGCTATTATAAAACATAAATTGTTCCTTGGGCTGTATTTTATTACATTTTTCGACATAAAATTTTATTCTGATTTCGGCAATATAGCACACCTGGTACTTATTTGTAATACTTTCCAAAATATTTGCATTTAAATATATAAATTATAGACAATATCGCATATTCGAGTATGCTCTGAATTTAATAAAATTATTGTTTTTAATTTGTTAAACTAAGTTATGTTTATTTTGTGATAGTATAACTCTTATTTGTTTATTATTGTTACTTGTTTATTAATTTACAATTAAATACTATTAAAATCAGAGCATACTCGAATATGCGATATTGTCTATAATTTATATATTTAATGCAAATATTTCGAAAAGTATTACAAATAAGTACCATGTGTGCTATATTTTCGAAATCAGAATAAAATTTTATGTCGAAAAATGTAATAAAATACAGGGTGTTCCATTTAAAAAAATGCAAGTTATATCTGTAACTTCATAATTAGTTTTTCAATTGTTTTTTTGATACCATATTTAAAAACTTCATAAAAAGTTCTACAATTTTTGTTATAATATTTTTTTTGTAATTGCAAAAATAACGGAGAAAAGTGGGGTGGGAAAGTTAAGTGAATCACCCTGTACGTAGCATTGCAAGAATTACATGAAAGTTTGTATACACCACACCTATTAAGAGGGTCTATTTTATCTTTACCATTAACAAATAAATTTTCTATAGCGTAAGAGGATTTGAACGAGATATGAAAAAGGTTTTTGAAACAATTTGAAATCTTATATGAAGCAGGTCCTATAAAAGTGAGTGAACGATATGGAATTACTATAGAAAATTTATTTGTTAATGGTAAAGATAAAATAGACCCCCTTAATAGATGTGGTGTATACAAACTTTCATGTAATTCTTGCAATGCTACGTACATAGGTTTAACTTATAGAAACTTTAAGACACGTTTAAAAGAACATGTTCGTTGTATAAACTCATCTTCGGGATTTTCACATTTTGCCCAACATCTCGTAGAAAATAACCATTCGTTTGACAATAACCTTAAAATTTTACACTTAGTGGGTTAAGGTAGTTTGTTAAATAACCTCGAAAGTTTGGAAATTCTGAAAGAATTCAAAAAACCAAATACATTATCTCTTAATACTCAAATACAATTTCAATCTTCGCTTACCTTCTCTGTTGTTATTTGATTTTTGTTTGTTCTGATTTCTAATTACCTTTTATGTGTGCTTCTATAGCATTCATTTGATATTTTACCATAACTATTAACTTATTATAGAAATCTATTTTAATTGGGTATCATAAACTTCAAAACACATTATGTAGTTTTCTATTTATTTGGTCATCTTAGTTCTTAAGTTCTTAGACATACTGATAGAGGGTGCCATATTGTTTTTTAAATTGCATTTAGTTAAAGTTTTCATGCATTTGATTTTAATCTGTTGTACTCGTAGTGTCTAGTCGATTTTCAATTAAAGACTTTTTATTAAAAATAAAATATTTTAATATTTATAACATACTTAGATACATTTAAAATTATCTTTTTACATTTACATACCATGGACAATTTATATTTATATTTGACTACCCTATTTTAATTTTATAAAAATGTAAGTACATTCTTTCTTTAAGGCTAGGATTTAATAGTCTAATAAGCTTTGTATGGTTGCCTAACGCGGGTAGACGATCACTGGCTGGTCCGGCCTGGAAGACAATGCAGATAACAAATTTTTGTTTTGTTTTGAGGGTTCACGCTACTCGCCGTCAGATGCCGTCAGATGCGGGCACGTAACGTGTTTATAATATTGTGTATTATACCACTATGTTTGTTGTATGACTTGTCTTATAGCATTGAATAAAGGAATATATTCCTTTATTCAATGCTTATAGCCTGTATTTGTGCTCCTTTGGACTAATACTACTACTATAAGTACTACTAGTGCTACTACTACTACATGCTGACATCTCCAGAGTGATAGACCAAGTTGTAATGCAATATTGTTCTGTAATTTGCCTAGTTTCGGGCGCTATTTCAGCAATGCAAATGACTACTTGACCTAAAAATGTGAAAATTCTCATTTGAGGGTCAATTTCACGAAAGATACGTTAATTTGAGCGACAATATTTGGTGAGCTTTTAAGTAACACTTTGTACTCGGCCGTAAGCTAATTTCTTTTTACAAAAAAAATACAAAAATGTAAATACAAGCGATTGAATGAGTTGCCTACGTATTGTCAATATGTACAGTCTTATTTTTTCCTTCTCAATTATAGATAAGAATGGTAATTTCAATACCTCACGGACATTTACACTTTTTTCTGCAAAATAAGATACATTAATTTTCAAAATCCGTGTATTAGTTTCTGCAAAATTTACTCCTAAAGAAATAGCGGTTAATATCAGAGGAGTAAATCGCAACCTTAATTATTATTAATACAACTATTTTATTTATTGCATGTTATAATTTACTAATATAATGTCAAGAGTAGTCGTAGCAAATTGTAGAAATACACGACTAGGTGACTAGGCATATATTTTTTGAGTATAGAAAAATAATAGAAAAATTACTAATTTTAATTTGAAAAATAACAAAGAATAGTGTATATTGTGGTTAAATAATACAAACTTGCATCACAGACTCCGAAAAATAAACACAATTCAGCTACAGACACATGTTTCGAAGTTATTGTTCCTTATCAGCGTCACGTAACTTAACAAAGAGATCTATGTGGATTAGATTTAATTTTTTATACCAGATAGGTAACATTAAACCTTACTACGCCTCACTAATTTACCACTAGGATCTATATAATATTCTCCGTAAAACTTAAATAAATCTGATATAATGAATAATAATAGCCATTGACACATAATATGCTAATTACTGAAACATAAATGTGTTTATGTTCACCTCTTATCTTCGTATACAAATATTTATTTCAAACAACAGTGGAAAATTATGAATATCAACCTATTATAATCAAATAGCATGTTATTTTCCTGTAATAGTTCTTTTATTTGGATAGATAATGGATCTTGTTTGTAGTGTTGTCGATGCTACGTTATTAAATAATTTATATTAACAATGCTTTAGAAGGAAAAGAAGTCACAGTAAGCTTTTCGAAAAGAGAAATTTTCATTATATAATATTTTGAGTTAAACTTTGGAATCAAGATTATTTTATGATTTTCAAACTATTAGTCGATACAATTTTCTTGTAAAAATTTTTAAATTTTAATTTAATCTTGCATTGTGCAAGAGAGATAAATGATTTTGTAACCATAAGCAAACCTTAATGACCTCGAACTATTAATTGGAAACACTTAAATTTAAATCTGACATAAACTGTGGAAGTTTTAGTGTGTTTAAGTTTTGAAAGGGTGTTTCCTAAACATGCGCGATGCGGCACAAATTTAAGGGGATATATTATATTCCTTGGGTCACAATAAGAAAGAAGTTCCCATAAACATATGTCCGGAATTTTATTTTAAAAATTTAATACTAATTAAAATAGTAACTTGTAATTAGAAAGAAAAGAAAATTTTACAAAAAAAAAAAAACACCTTAAAAGAATTTTTTAGATGGTCTACGCTTCAGGAAATAGTAACGGAAATTGTCTTTAAGCATCGCAGTAGTATGTTCAGAAGTTTTCTAAAGCAAAACACTCTAAAAAAAAATCTATTATAATTTTGAAAGAGAGATTTTTTCGTACTGCTGGTAGCGCTGTACATAAAAGAAACTGTAAGAAAAAACTGTTCTAAATGAAGGTTATGAATATATATTTGACAAAAATTTTAATTATTGTTTAATTATTATACTTTCCTTTTGATAAAATATGGATACAGTATTTTGGTAGTATAAACCTAAGACCGAGTGTAATAAGAACTTGGTTTATTAAAAAAATAATAAGATATGTATAATGTCTAATACTAGTATCATTAATGAGGACAATGAAAACATTAAAATCAAAGGTAAACTATAGGACTATGTCGTTATATATCTAATTATTTCCGACTCTTAAATGTTAATTTTTGTTATAATATGATGTGAGAGCCATGACAAATGGAAAAAATCGACTGTGTAAATAATCAAAAGTAGAACATTATGTATCCCTATGTTTAAAAAACAAAAGAGAAAACTACGGTAAACAGTGACATTTATAACCGTAAATATTAAGTATACCTGAGAATGAAAAAACTACTTATTCTAGTGGCGAAACCGTCAAGGGGGCCGAGATTTTAGTGTTGTATTTTTTTGCCAATAGCTTCAAGATTTTTAGTGCTACGGGAAGGTATTTGTAATTCGGTTGCATAGCCCTAAACAATGTAGATAATTCTGTAGTAATTGGCAAAAAAATAAAACACTAAAATCTCTGCCCCTTGACGGTTTCGCCTTTTTGTATTATTTACTCAATGCTAATACATTTTATGGCAACAATCACAAGCGCTGTGTCAAAGTATTGAATGCCGCTCGTGATCTCAATGTTAGATCCCAGGTTTGCATGTGTATATGTACAGAAAGAGGCTTATAAGCGATGTACTTACTTTGATAATGGGACTGATCGTCTGGTGCAAATAATATTTGATTACGCGATACATAAAAGTTCTGTCCTTGCTGTACATTCGGTCTCATCATTTACAATGTTTTATAATTTATTAAAAGCATTCTATCTAATTCATTAAGCTGTAAATATTATTATTACTTGCGTTGTCCCATCATATCAGAAGAGTGACAAATAATGGCACATCTGAAATAAATAAGTGAGTCCCATTGAATGACCGAATCTGCCTAAACAAATATCGTCCTAAAATGAGTTTCATCATATGCCTACGTGTTATTTATTCCACGATAAGTTTTTATTTTTCAAGAGTTTCATGTTAGGGTTCCCCTGTTTACACAGGCACATATTATAGCAGTTTATCGCTTATGATGTCGATGATTGATTTTGGTAGCGAAAACAGACCATCATTAAATGTAAAATAAAAAAATAATTTATTTAAATTCTTAAATTAAAATATTTGACGCAGTTTTTCTTATATGAATCAGGTATTTACATAATCCAAAGAAATACGTAAGATTGAGAGAGTTCAATTTAATTTTAAATTACTATTAAACTTAACAACGGTATAATATACATGGATCTGATGGATCCCACCTGGCGGTGAGCATTTGCAGTTAGTGAAACCTGAGAGCAGTTAAATCTAGTTTATAGTATATTAATTCCATCTTCCATATTTCGTTAACGTGGAAGTTTGGTTGATGTTATTCGTGTTCCTTTGAGTTTCTTTGTCTTAATTAAAACATGTGTCACCTAGGAAACTACGATATAACAAAACAAATTTCCTTCAATGAATTGTGACCTACTTTCTTGTCATTCTTGAGAACACTTTGATGGAGTAATTTGAACAAAAGCTTCTCAAGATAAAATGTAAAATCACGAACCCGACGGCCACATACATTGCGTTGCGCTCACTTAGTGAAATCGTCCGTATTCACTTGTCGAAACGTATTCGCATACCATGAGCAAATTAAATTATCCAATGCAAATACAATTCATGAAGTACATCCTTCTCTGGTTTTGTACAGAGCATATTATTTAAAATGTCTTTTAGCTAAGAGTTGTTGGGTTTTTGTTGACTACTTTGTGGTAACTCATACTAACAAGCAGTTAATTACTGAAAGGAATAAAATCCTCTTCAGACTTCATGTCTTGTATGTGGAATAAAATAAATCTCAAATTTTTTAATTAATTTAAATTTGGAGTGGATATTTATATAGACGCAGTTATTAATACTTGATGCCAAAAAGTACCCAAACTTCGAACTAATTCTATAGCTGCTTGTAATTTTTTTTTGCGGATTCTTAAACAGACCCAGCACCTAAATCACTTAGACCAATTAGCTTGACATCATTTCTGTTGAAGGCCTTGGAAAAGGTGCTGGATGGACATATCAGAGTACACAATCTCTTAATGTACAGGGTTATTGGTTATAAATGGAACCCCTCTTAGCTTCGTTATTTTTTGAGATAAAAAAAAAATTTGAAACAAAAGTTTTAGGGCATTCTATGAATTTTTTTACAACCATATACAATAGTATACAGGGTGCCTCTTAAAGGCTGCACAAAGCAACCTTATGTTTTTTTTTAATGTATTTTTTCTTTCTGTTCTTATTTGGGATTTACTGCCACACTTCTGAACATTACCCAGACAATCTTAAAAATATTTGTATTTAAAAAAAAATAACCTTTACGGCTGTGACTTTACGTCAAAGGAACATAGTGCATTCGGTGAGTCGGACGAACATACAAATATTTGGAGAGTCAGCCGAACTACCACCTCCCCCCGTTTTCGAGGATGCTGAACACGATGGTGAGGTTTTCTCTGCTCCCTGAGTTGACCCTACCCCCCAAACGGCCAAAAAACCTCCCCCAAATGGGAAGAATTGCGTATTCGACATCTTTCACCGGCAGAACTTATGTCACCCCCCGTTTTCGATGATACTGAACACGATGGTGATGTTAGTTCTGCTCCCCGAGTTGACCCTACCCTCCAAACGACCAAAAACCACCTCCAAAGGGGGAGAATCGCGTATTTGACGTCTTCCAACGGCAAAACTTATGTCACCCCTCGTTATCGAGGATGCTGAACACAACGGTAACGTTAGTTCTGCTCCCCGAGTTGACCCTACCCTCCAAGCGACCAAAAAACCACCCCCAAAGGGAGAGATTCACGTATTTAACGTCTTCCACCGGCAAAACTTATGTCACCCCCCGTTTACTCTGAACACGTTGGTAATGTTAGTTCTGCTCCCCGAGGCGAACCAACTCTCCAAACGGCCAAAAACTACCCTCCAAGGGGGTTAAAAATGTGTTTCGTGCTACAAACGAGAAAACCCACGTTATCTCTCGTTCTTGAATTGCTGGGCAAGAGAAAGATATTACCAAATCACCTCGACAAATGTTGAAAATGATTTATATTTACATATAGTAAATAAGCCTAATTTTATGCATCAATAAAAATGTTACTTCACTTACCTCATAAAACCGCTCGTCAAAGGGGTAGTTTGTGTCCGTTCGAGGGGAATATTTTCTCTTATCCAACATCCTCAAAAACGAGAGATAACACGGGTTTACCCGTTTGTAGCACGAAACACATTTTTCACCCCCTTGGAGAGTGGTTTTTGGCCGTTTGGGGGGTTGGTTCGCCTAGGGGAGCAGAACCATCATCACCCTTGTGTTCAGCATCCTCAAAAACGGGGGGTGACATAAGTTTTGCCAGTGGAAGACGTAGAATACGCAATTCCCCTACTTTGGGGTAGTTTTTGGCCATTTAATAATAATAATAATAATAATAAAGTTTATTTATTTGTATAAAGAAAGAGAGAAATAATGTTACAGATTAAAGTTTTTAACAATCATATGAGTTAACATTAATTAATAAGTAACAAGTACATAACAAATACTGGTAAATAAACAACAGACAGTTGACCACAAAGGCGAACCTTGTTCGTGGTAAATCTGTTGACATAGGATTTAACAATTTACAATTATCATAATAAAAAGTATCAAAGTATAACTAATATCATGTACCTACGTGAACGAATGAATATATTAATATATTAATAACAAACAGTATGATATATACACAACTAAGTATATACACACATATACACACACATACATGTTACATGTATAAATTAGTTTCTATGCAACCAGAATGACGGAGTACTTGGAAGAATGTAGGTCTAGAAAGTGTAGGTATTTTTTCTATCAATTAATTGATGTACTCTCATTCTAGGTATTTCCGTTAACCATTTTTTAAAATGTTTTTTGAAGCCTACAAGAGACGAAATATTTCTGAGACGTTCAGGTATTTCAGCGTATATAATTGGACCAAGATATTTAAAACATCTTTGGCCTATACTCTTTTCTATTTGGGGGGTATAATCAGCTCGGGAGCAGAACCTACATCACCATCGTGTTCAGCATCCTCGAAAACGGGGGGTGACACAAGTTTATCCGTTGGAAGACGTCAAATACGCGATTCTCCCCCTTTGGGGGTGGTTTTTTGGCCGTTTGGGGGGTAGGGTCAACTCGGGGAGCAGAGCCAACATCACCATCGTGTTCAGCATCCTCGAAACCGGGGGAGGAAAGTAGTTTGGTTGACTCCCCAAATATTTGTGTTTTTCGAGGTTTTTTCCGACTCACAGAATGCACTAACAGTTAAAGGTTGGTTTTTTGACATAAAATATAGTTAAAATAAAATAAAAACAATGATGTTTTGCAGACGTTTCGGAGAATCTGTTTCCTTTCTTAATGCTAAATAGTGTTTCTCTTGTGTAATTCGTGAAATTACACAATTTTAATGGTTGAGTATATCATAACCATAGATACTTACTACGCTCACAGAAAAGTTGATTAGATTAGATATTCAAGTTGCTAAGTTCTTCTTTTAGCATCGGTAACCATATTGTACAACAGTCTACAGAATAATTTGATAAGCATTTGTCTTCATTTAGTAAAATTATTGCAGATTCTTTAATTTCTCTCTTTTTACTGTCCGGTTCTTTTGTTAAAATTTTTGCTCCATTCCAATTTATTGGATGTCCGTTTTCGAAAGCGCGTTTACAAATATTTTATCACATTGTAGGGTCTGGATGACTCATCAACATAATATTTGTCACATTCACAACACGGAATACTGTAAATACAGTTTTTTGAATTTTGATCTCTATTAACCGGTTTTGTTTTTGTAAGTATAGATCTTAACGTGTTAGTAGTTTGAAATACCGTTCTAACATTAAATTTATCATCGATAGTGCGTAGCTGTTCAGATAACCCCTGTACATAAAGCCAGCACCACACATGCGGCATTCGGCGAAAGGCGAGCGGTTACTCGGCGAAAGCCGCATGTGTGTACCTGACGCTCGCCTATCGGCGTTCGCCATTCCCGCTTCGCGTCGGTAAATTGACGCGAATCAAAGGATTCGCGCGTCGTACATTCGATGACAAATAACAAAACTCTACCCAAATATTCGTGTTTCCTACATTCGCTCGTCATTCGATAAATAAACAAATGTCTGTATCAAAGCGCTCGCCTTTCGCCAAATGCCATTCGACGAAAGCCAAACTTCGACTTTCGCCGAATGCCGCATGTGTGGCGCCGGCTTAAGGAATCATTGTTAATGTTGTGTATTGCAGTTCGGTTATTTGTTGGCGCTGATTATTAACTCTATTTTCAATATTTGTCAATGTTCTATCAACAAAAACTTCTGGGTACTGATTGTTAATTAGTTATCTGTAAAAACAGTAAATTGCAACATATTATACATTTTTGAAATCAGGAAAACGAGGACTTTAATAATATAACAAAAAATATACAGGGCGGTCTATTTAAAAAACATAAAATTGGTTTGTCCGGCTTTTATGAGGCACCCTGTATACTATTGAATATGGTAGCAAGAAAATTCATAGAATGCCCTAAAACTTTTATTTAAATTTTTTGTTTTATTTAAAAAAAAATAACGATGTTAAGGGGGGTTCCAATTATAACCAATATCCCTGTACATCAATATGCGTACCGGTTGGGCAATTCAACAAAATTAGCTTAATATCCTAGTCGGCAAAATCACCCAGTCCCTCCAGAGGAAAGAAACTGTGGTGGCAATTTTCCTTGACATTGAAGGAGCATTTAATAATGCTCTACCCGATTCCTTATATACAGCGACGACTGCAAGAGGAATCGAACTGACCATATCAGACTGGAATGGGGCTATGCTAGAAAACAGAAACATATTAACATCTCTACAGGGGGAAACGGTCAGGTACAGGGCCGCAAGAGGGTGTCCACAAGGCAGGGTTCTCTACCCCCTACTATGGTCACTACTTGTGGATAACCTACTGGCTATTCTAACTCTGTGAGATGTTGAGATTCAGGCATATGCGGACGATCTAGTGATTTAGGTAGGAGGAAACTCTGAAGCGGTGTTCTCCAATACCCTTCAGGACATATTAGATACGGTACATAGCTGGTGTGAGAGAGAACAGATGTCTGTGAATCCTCACAAATCAACGATAGTACCATTCGCCAGAAAACGGAAGGTGGGTAATTTAAAACCATCTTTCCTATCAGGTGAAACCATTCCATTTGCGGATGAAGTGAAATATCTAGGAATCACACTGGACAAATCACTAAACTGGAACTCCCACCTGAGAAGGTGATCAACAAGGCAAGGTTATCCTTGCGGACATGCTGAAGAATTTGAGGAAAATCCTGGGGCATTGGTCCTCAACAAATATATTTGATTTACATTTGATTTACATCAAAACCTCTGGGCTACAGAGACAAGCATGCCTGGCGATAACTGGGGCAATCAGCACCACCCCGTCAGCTGCTATGGAAATCCTCCTGGATTTACTCCCTCTTCACATTTATCTGGAGAAGGAAGCCAAGTGGGCGACATACAGACTTCAACAAGCGGCTATCAATATGCCGCAGGCTAGCATCATGGAACACAGTGGGCTGCTAGATGACTTAAAAAGTAACAGTATCCTAGGAATAGTCTCAGATGTTATGCCTACCAAAACCAAAACCGAACTGCCCTTTAACGTCATATTTCCTGGAAGTGACGAATGGGAAGAAAATAAAATCGACCCTACCCACTTCCTTCAGGGGTTTTGGAGCCATCAGTAAACCAACAGCTGCCTGCCTTTAAAGGCAGCTGTTGGTTTACTGATGGCTCCAAAACCCCTGAAGGAAGTGGAGCCGGAGTGTATAGCTGCAAACCAAAGGTGAGGATATCCACAAACCTGGGGATCAATGGAACTATATTTCAGGCTGAAGTTCACGCCACTGAACTGTGCTTGCGGAGGCTAAAACAATCGCATCCCAAGCGCAGATCAATAAAAATGTTCTCGTACAGTCAAGCAGCTCTCAAGGCTCTTGAATCAAAGCGGGGTAATTCTTAAACGGTATGGAAATGTCAGAAAATTTGACCCAACTGGGGAAAAACAACAAAATAACTCTGGTCTGGATGCCTGGACATTTTGGAATGGAGGGCAATGAAATTGCTAACTCCCTAGCCAGAAAAGGTGTAGGATCACAATTCATCGGGCCAGAACCTATACTCGACATATCGTCAAATACCGCCAAAACAGGAATCTCAGCCTGGGCTGAGAGTAAAACACTCCAGCACTGACAAGACTTAATTACCAGAATTAGTCCATTCAAAGGTGTTTATACCGTATCCCTCGAAACCAAGAAGTAAGAAACTATTAGAGCTAAATAGGTTAAACCTAAAGACTCTAGTTGGCCTGTTCACAGGGCACTGCAGGCTAAATCATCACCTACATAGAATTGGACTAGGGCAGCGAGCGGAGGACTGACTTGACTCACTTCATAGCGATATGAAGTTAAGCGACAGCTACTGCGTTTAGTACTTGGATGGTGACTATCCACGGAAAGACGCGGTCTCGTTTCCCTACTTCTAGCGGCTATATCGCAGAAGCAATACAACTGTGGGCGAGAGGTGTATTGAGGATATACCATCCTTCGGAGAGGATGTAAAGCACTCGGTCCCTTGTCTATTAAATGTTAGGCAAGTAAAAAATCCCTACTCTTAGTAAGATAAGAGGTTCGGCAAAATTTCCAGGTTGGGGGTTGCTCGTCTCCTGGCATCGGTGATAGCCTGGTAGGCGAAATAGGTCGACGTTAAATAAGTGAATAAAAAAAAAAAAAAAGAATTGGAGTGGTGGAAAACGCTGAATGCCGTCTGTGTCAGGAGGATTCTATGTACATGTCCTGCGGCAGCAAAAATCCGGTTCTCATTATTTGGCAAAGAAGAACTTCTGCCGGAGAACCTGGACGGAATCTCACCCAATAAGGTAATCAGTTTTGTTAAAAGACTGAACCTATTGGCTGAAATATAATTTACCATACCATACCATACCATACCATACCATACCATACCATACCATACCATACCATACCATACCATAGCATACCCAATGCTCTAGCTGAGTTCCAATCTTTTCCTCTTTCTCTTAATACATATTTATTCAGTTGAACTGTTCCAACCGATTCTTGGTCTCCCTCTCCTATTTTTTTTTATTGAACTACTTTACAAATTTTCATCACTCATCTATTCTCGGGCATTCTTACTAGGTGTTTAGTTTTCCATTTCTTTTTTTGCTGACTTCACCTTTAATTTTTTACTGATTTCTATATTTACAAAATTACTATATTGTCTGCAAAATTTTATTGCAAGATCCTGCCGGTTCGTAAGTATCTCCAAACTTGATACAGCGATGGAGTGGGATATTTCTTTTTGTTTCCATTAATTTAGTACTTTGAGTATTTCTTTCTTTCTGCCTTTTCTATAAAATTTTATTAGTTCTGGGTTTATTTCCGGTGCTTCCTGAATTTTAATTTTTATCATGGGGTCATTAGTTCGTTCAGAGTAATTTCTTATTTTCCGTGTTCTTTCTCCGGTTTTTTATCAAGCTATTTTCTCTACTGCTGTCCTCTCTTCTATCCTGTACTCTACACTATTTATGTAGATGTATTTATTACCTGTTCTTATTATATTCTTTTTGTTACACAGTATTTTAATTTTGTATTTCAAATTTTCCATTTTTATCAAAGATTTGTTTCCATATAATTTTTCCTCTCTTTGATATTTATTATTTATGCTTATTTCCAAAGTTTGCTTACTAAATGTGTCTACTACTATTTGTTTCAGTTCTTATTATTCCGTAGCTTCTAATTTCATTACTGTTACCAATAGATTTTTCTTATCTATTTCTATTTTTTCTATTCGTTTGTGTAGAACATTTATTTCTTTTTTAAGTGATTAATTTTCTTTCTTAAGATCTATAATTTATTTGTGATATTCCTTCTGTTCTTCCTTAATCTCTTCTATTTCTTTTAACAATTCTTCCATCTTTCCATCTCAGCGGTCAAAACCTCTCTCAAGTCAACCTTTCGAAAGATTAATTTTCCTCCGAGTGATATGGTATCATTTCTTTATTAACTATCCTTACATTATGCAGTTTCCTTTAATTACCTTTGTTCAATTTATTTATTTCTGTTTCTGGGAATAACTCTGTGTTTCGCCTATGTTGTTTGACGATTTTTTTTTTGTTGACTGTTTACACTTTAATTTTTAACTTAAGCTGTAATGAAATTCCTGTTTCTCATCAGAAGTTCTAATAATGCACGGGCACTTTATATATTCGAATACTGTTTGCTTATCAAATTAATTCCGACGATTTAATGTGATAAGTTTTTTTACAAAATATCTTATTGTCTTATAGTCATCGCATGCCAGTTAACCTCTTTAGCAAACAGAACTCAACTCAACAAATGTAGTATATTAGCAATAAATGACGTTATTTTTATTTCAGATGGCCATTTTTCATGTGGAAGCTCATCCAAACATCACGTGGTACTATCAGTGTGTAACGTACAACGTCTTTCCGTCATATGCTCATGAACTGACTTATACAGTTTTTGGTATGGTGATGATGTATGCCCTACCTTTGTTAGTGATAATCTACTCATATGCTTCAATACTGATAGAAATATTCAGAAGGACAAGAAACCCCGTTGGAGGTAAGTGTTGCTTGTAAAGTAATCAATCACAAATTGTTTCAATATGCGACATATACATTTATATTTCTTTTTACGACGTATACATTTTATATTTCTAATTTCTATTTTACCAGTGCAATCTATCTACCGTCAAAATAGTATACGGTTGTGGCGTTGTATGTTGTTGTCATATAGCGAGTTCTTAATTAATTAATAATAATAAATTCATAGCATTGAAGCCACATTTAGGAAAAAATATTGTACATGAATTTAAATTGCAAGTACACCTGTTTATGGTTAGTTCTAAATACGTACTTATATTTTAACTTTCATCATATATTCCAGTGCAATGATTGATTGCCACTGTTTATTTTTCTTAAGCAAAAAAAAAATTCCTTGAATAATTTTTTTATCCACCAGCAATACCGTTGTGTTAACAATGGGGCAACACTGCTTCAGTCTATTGTATCATTTAAGGTCTGATAGGGAAAGTGTTTCGAATAACAAAATAGTACCAAAATATTTTCGTTGGGGTTCTTCAAGTCAAGGAAGTTATATGTGGAAATAAGAAATGTGTCAATGTATTACTATAGATAACAAGAATCGGCGATTTAAATATATTACGTACTTAAAATTATAGTATATTCAGTTATTTCATACATCACTAAAAAATATTTTATATAATGCAATCACCTTTAATATAAAAAGGAAATAAAACAGTGAATTTTTCATACATTAATGTACAAAAAATATAATATAATATGAAAGAATAAGCTTTCTTGTATTTTATCATTATATCGAAAGGTATGTACAGTCTCAGTAAAATAGTTGTAGTAGACTACCAACAGAATTGCTAATGCATTGGTACTGGTAGAGGCTACCACATCACTTGAAATATATCTTTTGAAACCTTGAATTGAATTTGTTACATTCTTACATCGTTATTCGTCCAGTTTTCTCATAAATTGGCATCATTTTAAACAATTTATAAAAATGAATACAATATAATATAGCTAATTATTTTCAGCAATCATAAGATCTAACACAAATTCAAGTTCATTACGATAATAATTGAATATGGAAACAGCTATTTAGCTGATATTGTAAATTATTGGCATTGAATCAACTGAAATTTTAATTAAAAATAATTTACTCCGTACTTTTACTCATTTTTTTACTACAAAATAGATTAGTTTTAGCATAAATTTTACGCAACATGCGTGAAATCCAAAATTACAGTTAATTTGATTTAAATAAATTGAAAATTAATATAAATAAATAAATAAATACACCACATGTAATTACGACCTCCTTTATCCCAGAAAGCTGTAGAAGAGCATTGTGCGGGATGGGGTTACACATTTAAAGACAAGGGACACACATCCAATATCCGTGTATAATGGAAAAATCCCTCTCACAGTATTTTCCATTGCCACGACCTGGAATCGACTTTTGGGTGAGTGGCAGGTACGCTACCATCTCGACCATCAGTCATATATAATATTTATATGAAATAAAATATTTTGATGAAAACTGAACATTGTTGGGGATTATCTACTACGTACTGATAAGGATCAACAGCCAGAAACTAATCCACGAATAGTATTATGCCCTGCCCGATATAGATAATTCCTCAAAATTGAAGATAAATCCTTCAACTTCATAATTGCAGTTAGTGATTTCATTTCTCTTACAGGCTTCGTAACACTAGTTTGTTATTCCTAGTAAACGCGTAGCTTTCGAAATGGGAACGATATCACATTTATGGACTAGAAATAGAACTAAATATATTAGTTATCAAGGCATTAAAGATCAACTTTTTATCATGAATGTGGAGTTTAGTTGCCGAGGCCCATAGGGCCGTAAATTTTCGTTAAAGTTTACCTTTCAAAACAATGTGAAACTTATCTGCACTTAACCACAGCGTTGATTATCCTATTAAAGTTTACACGTACAACAAGGCTTTTCTTTTAAAGAGGTGTAAATAATATATGGGTAACAAGAAACATCTCTTCAAGCACCTGTTTTCAGTACTATAGTACAGGTTGACTTGATATTGATTCTGTTGGATAAAGAATAACAAAAAAGACACTTCGTATAAAGAACAAAGGCTTTTGAGTCCACTGGAATTTAATTAACAGGAACGTAGAAGAATTTTATAGACTCTCTTCTAAATAGACGGTATCAAATGGAAAACAACAAAGGATTATTAGCACATGACAATAATAATATTTATTGGTGTAATTAACAAAAAGAAAAAATTGTTTTACACAAGACAGATCACACAATATAGAGAACAGGATATAGAAATTTACAATATCCAAAAGTAGTCAGTAAAAGTACATACAAGTTCAAATCAAATAAATAAAAAAAATGAGCATAACTTCAATGCAACGGAAAAAAAAACCTAAAAACAAAATTTAGTGTAAAACCTAGGCACAGAACAAATAATGATTTATCAATTTTTGTCAAGTAGGTTGTGTTTCAGTTTCGATTTAAAAATTCGCACGTTCTGAGAATATTTAATACTTTATCATCTGTTAAAGAATTAAAATATTTACAACCATTGTAATAATAGCTATTTATGTAATCAAGTCCATAATACAAGGCTTTATTGAACGCGTCCGGTTTATGGCCGAGCGAGCATAGGGAGTAAGGCCATAAAGAGGACGAGTTCAATAAAGCCTTATTATGGACGAGTTGCATACAAAGCTTTATGTCCGACCGCTAAATTTGGCTTATTAACGAAAAAAGTTAATTTAATGACATTTTTATGACTGTTGTACATATTTATTTAAAAACATCAAAATGTGACATCGGCTCATTATTGAAACGAATTTAATAAATTTATGTTGACATTGACAGTTGTACATAGTACATAGTAATTTTAAAACGTCAAAATCTGACATAACAGTAAAATAAAGTAACTTTACGTCAAAACATGACATAACAGTAAAATAAAGTAACTTTATTTTACTAGTACAATAAAGAAGTACTTTATAGGCGCAAAACTATGTCATAAACAGTCCTTTGTAACGTGGTCGAACATAAAAAAAATTTTTTGCATAAAGCTGTGCGGTGTGATTCTGGTTGAAAAATTCCTTTAAATCTTGTAGAGTGTTTATGGTCAACCTGATTGGCAAGAAACTTATGCTGATTCTTGTAAACAAAAATGCAAACCTCCAGTATGTATACACTAACTAGAGTTAAAATTTTTTGATTTTTAAAAGTAGGACAGCAGCTCTCACGAAAGCCTAGACCAGTCATGATTCGTATAGCATATTTTTGCAGAAAAAATATCCAATTTTCGTGAGCACTGTTTCCCCAGTTTGTAATGCCATGCCTCAAATGGTAATGGAAATTCGCATAATAGAGAGTCATTAGAATATCACTGCTATGATGTGTAGACATAAATCTTAAATCTTAAGCCATAACAGCTACTGCGTAGTTTCTTGCATAGGGTATCTACATGACTTCCCCAGTACAAATTGTCTATCAAAAGTGATGCCTAATATTTTGACACAATCAAACAAATTAATTTCACCATCTTTGTTATTAAAGAGTGACATATCTAGGTTCCTATGTAGAGTGAATAAAAGCATATTAGTTTTTTTTTATTTACTTATTTTTTCCGTTCAGTTGATTATGTTTGAGTGCACTAAATTAGCGGTATTCTTAATGATATATAAGTGTTGTCAATAATTAATTAAGATATTTGTGTCATCTGCATAACAAACACAATAAACATTTGGTATCATATTTAAGTATATGATTAGGTCGTTTGTAAATATAGTAGAAGAGTAATACCGGATCCGAGGATCCCCCCACCACTTTTGCTCCCCCCACCACTTTTTCTGGGGTGGGGGGCAATTATAGTGGGGGGAGGTAATTTGTAATTGCAATAAATGTAATTAGAATAATTAGATTGGGAGGTAATTTGTAATTGTGTAATTAGTAATTTGTAATTGCGTAATTAGTAATTTGTAATTGTGTAATTGGATTATTTCGCTGTAATTAGACTAGTATAATTGCAATATATCTAATAAATGTAATTAGTCTGGAGGGGGGATAATTAAAACCCAATTGTCGCGAGAAATGAAAGTAATTGGATTATTGCGCTGAGAAATGAAAGTAATTGAATTATTGCGCTGTAATGTAATTGCGTAATTAGTAATTTGTAAATGTGTAATTAGACTATTTGCGCGTTAATTACACTATTTTATATATAGTCTGGAGGGGGTTAATTAAAAAACCCAATTGTTGCGAGAAATGAAAGTAATTGGATTATTGCAATTAAACTAGTATAATTGCAATATATCTAATTGAATTGGTACAATTGTATATTAATTAGTACATCAATTGGAGAAATGAAAGTTTATTGCGCTGTAATTAGACTAGTATAATTGCAATATATCTAATTGAATTGGTACAATTGTATATTAATTAGTGCATCAATTGCTAAATTATGCGCTCTTAATTGTCAAAAATATATGTCATTCAATATCGCTAACAAGGGATCTGGTATATTAGCATTACGTCTCGGTATAGTAATTAGTGTAGGTATAGTGTAATTGTATATTAATTAGTGTCGCATGCAATACGCAAATAAAGTAATTAGTCTGATGTAATTGCATCAAGTTAGTGTCACACAACAGTTTGAGTACCTACAAATTCATTGTTAGAATTCTATAAAGTAGGTGTCGAAATATTGCAATAAATTTGACATCGAAATGCATTTATTTTCTAGGGATAAAAGAACAAGCGACATCGCATTTATTTTCTAATGATCAAAGATTAAATCAGCTTTTAGTTTTTACTGTCGCATATCTCGAAACAAAATAGTTGGGCGGTCGACTTAAAACCGTCAATAATACAATTTGGTATTTAATTTCTAGTCGAAATGCATTCATTTTCTAAGGACAAATATATTGCACAAAAGATTAGCCATCTCTTATCTAAACAAAAGATACGTCGATTTTTACAAAACAAAGCCACACAATTACCTGAAATTTTAAATTTAAAAATAACAGGTGAGAGTGTGATTCGAATAGGACAGAAGGTTTAGAACTGCCTACTATAAAGAAGTCATTCAATGCCGTTAACAAGGGTGGCAATATATTAGCTTATCAAAGATAGATATTGTCATAGTTTTAAAACATTTTCTATATGAGATAGTGGAAACTAATTATTATAAATTGCAAAAGAGCAATTAAAACTGAACCTTCATTTATCATCACATTCTTCATGTTCTTACTGTAACGTGCTTATTATAAAACACGTGTGACAGGCATTACAGCAATTATTCAAGAACGGCGAACGAAAGAATTCAGAGTGAAGGTAAAATAATTATATTGTTGAAATAATTCAGCCATTTAAAAATCGAAAATATATTTAATATTAATCAATAAACCAGGTATATACAATAAGATACATATTTGGCGTGTTAGCAGAGACAGTTACATAACAATACAAAAAAAAAAAAATGTATAATGTATATGAGAAAAACAGTGAGTGCGTTTCATATTATACACATTGCCTCTATATTGTCGAAATTTGCCGGGTCATTTAAAATATCCACGAATTCACATGTAGAGTAAAAGCAATAATGTAACAATATTTTTTTAAATCTAAATTTAAAACAATTAAAATTTAATGATTTCAATAAATTTGGAAGTACATTATACAAATTAAGATTAATGAGTTCCTTGTCGATTTTGTTAGTCTAAATCTATAGGGTCTAAGAAAGTCCGCTTGTCTAGTGGTTAGTTATGAACATCCGAATTCCTGACAAAAAAGTTGTAGTTTTTATGTATCTTGCGCTGTAATTAGACTAGTATAATTGCAATATATCTAATTGAATTGGTACAATTGTATATTAATTAGTGCATCAATTGCTAAATTATGCGCTCTTATTTGTCAAAAATATATGTCATTCAGTATAGTTAACAAGGGGTCTGGTATATTACCATGTCAAAAATTATTTACTGTTGCATTTGTAGTATAAAGACACAATTTCTCGAAATTCTATGGTTTATTACCCATATAGAAAAGCAATATCAAGTAGGCAAAAGAAACCCATAAATCACGGTTAATAGTTAGTTAGATTTAATCTAGGGTAGTGCATTGTTCAACTTGATGGCACCTGTGACCATCGGTCGGTCGACCTTCCCGCTAAGCATAGGCGGCTAGTATAGTACAGTAGATATTTCACGTTTTAAACACACCAAACCTGTAAAAAAGACAAAAGAAATTGGACAAAAGAAATCGATGTATTAAAAAGCACATGGAATAAATTAAAACAAATACCCTACTGTCACTGAGGCTTTGGCTTTCTAACAAAAGATCATGAACCCGCCCTCCTCATTGTCAGGGTGACAATATATTCAAAGGAATAATATGTATTTGCATGCATGCAAAAGACTCTAAGACATTATTTACTGTTGCCATTGTATGCATTTAATGAATACCTTACATAGGAGTTCTACCTTCAAATTTTAAGTTAAGAAATTAGACAAAAGAAGTCGATGTATTGTCAATAGTACCACATTATGGGTTAACAAACAGGCGACATCGAATCATTTTAAATATATTACACAAAAGCCATTCTAAATAGTTATGCAATAGAATAATATAATGGGGGATATTTGAATTTTAAAATGTGGTGGTGGGGGTCATATTCTGTAGATATATAGAGAGTGATAGGAGTTGTCACAATCATTATTAGTAGCAACAGACTCCTAGTGAACACGCAAAATGTATAAGTGTACGTCTTGCAGTAAAAGTTTTACGCGATGTAATAATATGCGTCGTCATCAGAAACAGTCGTGTGTGAGTTCACGTGATAATGGACCTCCAGCAAAACAATTTAAATTTGATTCAACCCCATCAACATCCGCAAGTATGCAAACATGTGATTGTTGTAATGTGACGTTGACAACAGCTCAGATGCATTCCCATAAGAGGTCGTTGCAACATAAGGCAAATGCATGTGTTCCTTCAATGAATGGTGTAAGCATTATCCAAAGCGCTTTCAAATACAGAATTATTTCATATCGAGTGCATAGTGAACATAATCAGCTGAACTACGTAATGTTCTTTAATGAAATCAAACATAAAATTTTAAATCTGCTAGAAGAAGCGCTACAAATACATACGGTAATAAAAGTAAATCTGGAAGTGTTCGCCAAATACATGATACAAAGTAAAGAATTAACAGATATGAAATCATTTAATACAACCAACAAAATTTTGGATCAAGCTATGAATTTAAGTGATGTTTTGGATAGTTTTGTGGAAGAGATGATTACCCAAACTACAGAGTTTCAAGAGCGAGATTCAGGTGTGTAATTATTTTTATTAACGTACTAGAATTGCATTTAACATTTGCATATTTTTAGGATGGGCCCTGGAACGAATCGAATTTGTTGAATTTAATGTGAACAAGTATAGTCCACTGCGTGGCTCATCATATATAAAATTACCAAAATTCATTGAAAATAAGAATGCAGTGGTAAACGTGCACAATCAAGATCAATGTTGTTTTGCCTGGGCGGTGACTTCGGCACTGCATCCTGCAAATGGTAATACATCGGACTTATCATCATATCCACATTATTCACAAGTGTTAAATGTAACAGGTATGGATTTTCCAGTAAAATTGCGAGATATTTCAAAATTTGAGGAAATTAATAATATATTGATAAACGTATACGGGTTAGAGGAGAAATTTAAAAATAATAGAATGGAATATGAAGTTGTAGGTCCTTTACGTTACTCGGGGAAAAAACTGCGTATCCATTTAAATTTATTGCTAATTTCTGAGATGTGTAATATTAATCACCATTGTACGAACGATTGTGCTAAAACTCACTATTGCTGGATAAAGAATTTGTCTAGGTTAGTTTCGCGACAAATTTCTGCAAGCGATCATAAAAAATATTTTTGCGACGGTTGTTTGTTATATTTTAATACCGAACGTCACTTATTGCAACACCAGTCATACGATTGCAATCATATTTATACGACAATACCTACCACCCAATTTCGAATCGATAAATATGGTAAACAAGTACCCGAGAATATGTTAAAATTTGAACATTTTGAAAGACAAATGCAAGTTCCATTTGTAGTGTATGCCGATTTCGAATCAATTTTAAGTCCTATCGATACCTGCCAACCCAATCCAGAACGATCTTTCGGGAATAAAACTTTTAGACATCAACCACATTCTTTCGCGTATTTAATAAAATGTTCATTTGATAATTCTCTCAACAAGTTTGAGTTATACCGGGGGTCTGACGCCGCCAAAGTCTTCGTATCACGTATCGAGGCTGACTCGAGAGATATCTATAATAGATATATGAAAGATATAGTCCCAATGGCTAAGCTCACAGCGCAACAAAGACGAGACTTTGAAAACGCAACCGTATGCGGTATATGCGAGAAGGCATTCGAAGAAGGTGATGTGAAGGTTAAGGATCACTGCCACTTAACCGGAAAAATAAGATTTATCGCTGCACACTCTGTTTGCAATTTAAATTATAAATTACCATGTTTCATACCGATTATATTTCATAATATGAGTTCATACGACGGACATTTATTCATTAAAGAGCTATGCGCTCATAAAGATAGAGTGGGGGTACTAGTGCAAAATAAAGAGAAGTACATATCTTTTTCAAAAGACCTTTATATGCATGATTACATTAATAAGAATGGAGAGAAGAAGCAAAAATTTCTACAATTGCGATTCATTGATAGTTTTAAGTTCTTGTCAACATCGCTACAAAATTTGGGTGAAAGTTTAAATGATGACCAGTTAACTATAACCAGAAGTTTTTATACGGATAACAAAGAATTTCGTTTAATGAGACAAAAGGGTGTATTTCCATATAGCTTTGTGGATAGTTTAAATAAGTTGAATAAACCAGATCTACCATCCAAAGCCGAATTCTATGACAACCTAAACGATCAGCATATATCCGAAGATGATTATCAACGGGCTAAAGATGTGTGGAAGTTGTTCGCTTGTCAGAATTTAGGCGATTATTCAGATCTGTATTTGAAAACAGACGTATTGCTTTTATGTGATGTATTCGAAAATTTTCGGAAAATCAGTTTAGAGAAATACAAGTTGGATCCTGCTCAATATTTTACAGCTCCCGGATTGTCGTGGGACGCTATGTTAAAACTGACAGGAGTAGAGTTAGAATTATTAATTGATATAGATATGATTAACTTTTTTAAGAAAGGAATTCGTGGTGGAATAAGTCAGTGCTCTGAAAGAAAACATATCGCAAATAATAAATTTCTTACCGATTACGATTCCAACGAACCCTCGTCGTTTATAACTTATTTGGACGCCACAAACCTATACGGCCACAGTATGTCTCAATCGCTACCGACAGGTGGTTTCACCTGGTTGTCCCAACAAGAAATTATAAACTTAGACATTACGAATATTCCAGATGAAAATCCGCGCGGGTACATTTTCGAAGTAGACATTCATTATCCCAACGAATTACATGATCTACATTCGGACCTCCCTTTCCTAGTAGAAAACATGGTTCCTCCTAATGCAAAATCAGCAAAGTTGATTCCAAATTTGTTTGACAAGAAAAGGTACATTGTACACTATAAAAACTTGAGACAGGCCATGGATCACGGTTTGATGGTTTTAAAGACTCATAGAGTGCTCACATTTAATCAATCTCCTTGGTTAAGAAAATACATCGATTTAAATACGGAGATGAGAAACACGGCAACAAGTAAATTCGAAAAAGATCAATTTAAATTAATGAATAATGCGGTTTTCGGTAAAACTATGGAAAACGTGGATAATAGAAAGGATATAAAGTTGGTTACGCATTGGGAAAGTATTAGAAGGTCCTTTGGTGCAAATGCTCTTATAGCCCGGCCGAATTTTAAAACTTGTTCGATCTTTACAGAAGATTTCGTCGCGATTCATATGAACAAACTAAAAGTAGTATACAACAAGCCAATTTATGTAGGGTTTTGTGTTTTGGAATTATCCAAGACGGTGTTATACAATTTTTTCTATGATGTGATAAAAAGAAAATTTGGCGAAAATGCTTCCCTGTTATACACCGATACGGATTCTCTGATTATTAAAGTTTTTACTGATAACATTTACGATTTTATAAAGGAGAACCCCAATAAATTCGATACATCCAACTATAAAGAAGGAAATAAATTTGATGTTCCTAAAGGTCTGTCGGTTTTACGGAATTTTAAAGATGAGTTCCCCGCCGACCCGATTATTAGTTTTTATGGGACGGGGGCTAAAGCTTACTGCATAAAATCTATGAATAATGAACTGAAAAAAGCTAAGGGAGTAAAGAAATCAGTCATTAATAAATATTTGTCAATAGATGATTATAAGAAAATAGTGGAGCGGGGTGGGGTAATATTAAGAGAAATGAATACTTTTAGAAGTTGTTCGCATGATATTTACACAGAAATGAAAAATAAGGTGGCACTATCTCATTATGATGACAAAAGATTCGCCATTCCTAATACCTTTAAAACTTTACCATGGGGGCATTGCGACATACCGATATTTCAAAATGAGTTGGCGGTAATAACTGATACAAATAATGTTGTTGAAAAGGAAAAATATGATCCTTTAGATGCTTTACTTGCAGCAATAGATGAGTTAAGCCAGTCACAATAACATTAGCATATCAAATAAAATTTGCATTATTTATCGGGTTAAAGTTATAAAACTGGAAAATTCATACTAAATGTGAGATATTGTATTATATTTACGTAGATTTATTGTGTAATAAAATATATATTTATGAAAAAATAATTGGTGTTTTTTTTGAAGTTAAGTATTTGTAGTATATGTAATAAACTTAAAAATATTTTTATTTTGTTTACAATTTAACATTAAGGAAATAAATTAAACAAATATTAATTGAGTACATTCGTTTTATTATTTATTTATTATACATAAAAATATTTCATTTGACATAACCTTATAACGATACAATAATATATTTTCTAGACAGTGACAATTTTAAACAAGAGAAGCTCTATCAATCCACGAGTTGTGTTCTTTAGAGAGTCCAAGCCATTTTACAAACACTTTATTTCCTCGCTTTTTTAAAACATTCTCTACTAGATACACATCGGGGTATTTTGCCTTTAGTAGCTCCATCTCATAAAAACACCCCTTGATTGGATGTCCAAGCATGTCTGCAAGCAGGTAAGTTGTGGGATTTGTTATGTTTATCTTGACAATTTTAAAAAGTTCTGTTGAGAAATTCGGTGTAAACCCTTTATCAAATACACCTTTATACTTGCTAATACGAACTACGTCACCGAGGTGGAATTTCGGTTTGAGAGCAATTTTTATGTTATTATATACATTTAAATGTGTAGTTGGTGTGACATCAACAGGTTTCATACCAATTGTACGATGGACTTTATTATTATAACTTTTTGTAACATTGGGTAGGATGTCGAGCCATTTATATTTATCCATAGCTGAGAATTCTTTATACAACCAACTTTTTAATGTGCGGATTACTCGTTCAACAACTGCTGCTTTTTTTGTGCTATATGTAGAATAATGATTAATTTCATGCTGCTTCATTAGTGCGGAAAACTTTCTGTTGTAGAATTCTGTACCATTATCAGTCTGTAAATTTCTTGGTGAATACTTTGCTTCTTGAATAATAGTCTGCATAGTCTTAGTAACTTCTACAGCTGTTTTATTTTTAACAGATCTGGTCCATACGTACTTGGAATAACAGTCAATCACTACAAGAATATTAGTTCTGGTGGAAATGCTAGGCCTCCGGATTGCACCTTCTTTGGTTGGAGTTCGGCGGCAATATGCTCTAATTTAGAGATTCTAGTGATTAAAGTATTGTGATTGTTTATGGCCGAACGTTTAACTTCAGAAATTGCTTTTTCAACATATTTCCTCATTTCTATTTTCATTTTCTGCATCATCTCATTATTTCGTTTATTGAAAATAGTGCGATTTTCTTCTCCACTTTTTAAAAGTCCCACATCAATATATTTTTTCATTTCCTCAATAATTACATCGGTTGTATCAAAAATAGCTTTGGCAGCATTTTCATCATTTGTTTGTAGACGCTTGTTAACGTAATTACATGTTGCACCATCTTGATCATCGACAGGTTCCCCTAGATTTTTTAAACGCTTATTTTCAATATCATAGTGATTATCTCTGGTAAGTTTAAAACCCACGCCAGGTAATCCACGTAGTGCTATTAACTCATTCGCACTAATTCTTTTGCTGCGTCCAAATTTGTCAATTGTGTTGTTTACAGTAGACATTTCTGATTGCGTCTGATCCATTTTATATATTTCAGGTTATATAATACTTATTGAGGATAATGATACTCGGTATTATATCTTTAATACACTATTTTTTCCTCCCTAAGTTCTGATATTATTTCTATTATTTCATTGTCGTGGTTGTTATTTCCCGCCATTTTCGAACCCCATAGGAGGCGTAAACGAGCCACAAGTTCACTAGGTTTATTCCAGTAGATATATTCTTTATCTTTATTTCTGTACAATTTGTGGGTAGGTACACGTTTTAATCCGTGACCACTTGTTGACGATCGTGTCGCAATTGTAGAAGATGTTAATGGTTTGATAATTTTGTGAAATTTTTCACGTTTAGTGGTGTTATAGCCACTCGCTACATTGAATTTTTTATACGGCGCTTTTGTTTTCCTTAGTATTTCTCCATATATCTTGCTCCATTCATCATCGATAACACTCTCTCTATTATCATCTAGAATTGGCGGGCGTTTTAGAAATATTAGATCGTACAATTTCGGATTACCTAGATACACGCCAAGTTTCTTATTGCCATACCACAGTGTAATATTTCCATGAGAAAAACGTATTTCAGCATTGCCCATCAGCAGTTTGCCCGTCTTGGGATCTACACGCACTCCATATAAACTATCATACTTGGAATTACCCGATTTTACATTCTGTATGTGTCTTTTTACAACCTCATGTCGTTTTTCTAGTTTACTAGCTAGAGAAGTTTCAGATACGGGGGTTGTTCTTATAGACGATGGTGGAGTATCCATGATGGAGGTAAACGGTGGATCATCATCATCGCCTACATACTTATCAGATGCTCCTTCAGAAGCACTCTCCCATGGCACTGCCCTCTGAGTAGACACCCTTGATGATGATGATGGTTGTTGGGCATGTGGTTTGTTCTCTGCTGCTGAAGATATAGCATTTAAAGGTTCAGTTATTGGTTGATAGATCTTTTCAAGTGTTACATGCATCTCAATATCTTTGTTCTTAATAGAGTTAAACTTCTTACGTACCGCATCTGTCGCCTCAATCAACTTCGCTTGCTAATACGCTCGCTTGAGGGCTATTTCACTATTGGGATGCACAAGATTGTTATATTTTTTATTATCTTTGGTAACCTTCATCTTAGCGCATACGTAAACGAAGTAACCATACGAAGTCTGCGGCTCAAGTGAAGTTTTTATTAAAATTCATTATGGATATATGAAGCTATCAAACCCTTTTCTATATCGCCCACCATGTACTTCTCTATCCTTATCAATCACTAGAAACCCATATTTGTCATTCCAGCACTCTGCACACATATTTTGAAATACTGTAAACGTTACATCAGGTGACACATGATCGGAAAATATGTGGTGAAGGTTCATGTCGTCTTGTTTAAAGACAATAATTAAATTACTATTGTCTCTTATTAGCTGCTTCGGTATTCGAGAATATGTTTGACCAAGATAAAAACAATCCACATTTCTATGGCGGCCCATACTAAAATATGCTTTTATAACATCTTGCTTCTCACATATCACATCGTCAAATATAAATAAAGACTCCGGTTTTGCCTCGGATGGTTCCACTATATGCGCTCCATTACTAAATGTATAAAATCCTAACCCCTCAATCGGCGCTAGCACCTTACGCAGATACTCATACTTGGGTTGATTTATAGACTTTGAGTATAGGTAAATGTTTAAAAAGCGTAAACCTAAGCGATGGGTGATCAAAGATATTAAGACATTTGTTTTCCCACAATTCGAGGGTCCTATTATGAAGGCACGTACAGTTGAAGGTAGTAGTGGTCCATGACGATTATGAGCGCTTAACCCACGCCCAACTTTTTCATCCAAATTATCTATGGAAAGCGTTTGTTTCTGTTTCACAATGTGCATTGTATCGCAGCTAATTAGTATATAAATAGACATGTGACTTGCAACTCTTATTTAAATGGTTTCCACCATACGATACACACGTGAAAAACGTATGACGCGCGGTAGAGGATTAATTAATTCCCTGATTAATAAGCTTCCCATCGAGTTGCATTTGCCAGGTTATCAATTTTGTGGTCCAGGCACAGACTTAAATAAACGGCTGACACGGGGTGATCCTGGCATAAATCAGCTCGATAAAGCGTGCAAGGAACACGATATTGCATACGACAAAAATAGCAGTAATCTAGCAGCCCGCCATAAAGCAGACTATCAGCTTGAACAGGCTGCGTGGAAACGAGTGAAATCCAAAGACGCAGGACGTGGAGAAAAGGCCGCTGCTTGGTTAGTTACAACTATAATGAAAGGAAAACAACGTCTTGGTATGGGATGTAATTCAATAATATCTCGTAATCCAATAAGGAAACGAATCATCAAGAAAACAAAGAAGGGTAAGAAGAATGTTAAAAAGACAGCATTTGGATCTGGGATAGTACGAAAAGTGCGTGACACACTGCGAAGTGCTGGAGGCAAAAGAGTAAAAGACCAAACGAAGGCGACTGAAATTGCTCTAAAAGCTGCACGTCGATATATAAAACAGGCCGGTGGGAAACGCAATATTCGAACACCTCGAGTTATACCAATACCAAAAGTTGGCGGTATTTTACCTCTAATACCCATTTTTGCTGGATTATCTGCATTGGGTAGTTTGGTGGGTACGGCTGCTGGTATTGCTAAAGCTGTAAATGACGTAAAAAAGGGTAGAGAAGAATTAGCTGAAGCAAATCGACACAACAGAAGTATGGAAGCAATAGCTATGAAAAGTGGTAAGGGGATGTATATGAAGCAATATCGAAAGGGAATGGGCCTTTATCTAAAACAGAATTCAAAAAACTAATAGACTCCCTACCTCGGAGACCTCTTACCGACATTGATCTTAAATATTATGCTAAGAAAATGAAGGTAGCATACTTTCGGGGTGTATTTATGCGCGACTCACTACCAAGACGTGGCCCACATTACAATGAATCTGCAATAATCAATTTGGATAGTATATATGGTCCTGGGACACATTGGGTGGCATATAAAAAACGAGGTAGTTTAGTAAATTACTTTGATAGTTTTGGTGATTTACCTCCACCTATAGAATTAGTTACATATTTCAATAACGATTCAAGGAGGGCCAACCAAATATTCTATAACTACAAACGTGTACAGAATTTTAACACAGTGTGGTGTGGACATTTGTGTTTAAAGTTTCTCTCTACGAAAGAAATATAAAACGCCCTGGAGCTGAAAACTATAACCCCAGCAATGGATCGAGAAGGTATCAAGCGAATGGGCCACTCACTAATTGCATTCTCCCGTTTGCGTAGTCTATTGAAGATGAGCAAACAACAACTTGCTGATATGCCCAAAGAAGTGATGATTGGGTTGGCTTCACATGAAATTGCATTAGTATGGGATAAGCTACCTACACATCTTCAGAACGATGTCGATATAATAAAATATCAATACTGTACAGAACATTACCTTAACGATCATGAAGGCAGTTTTGATGCTAATGACGGTCCAATACCTCGAAAAATGTTTTGCTGCTATTGTAAGGTAAACGATGTAAATGTGGCATCCAATAACAATGTAAATATATTACCATCAAGTTCAAAGAAGAGGAAATTATACCATTATTGCTGTAATCCACAATAAATTGGGTAACGCGATTTAATTACATCAGTCATGTCGTACACGTTCACACTAACGAGCCGCTTAAGTGTGCTAAGTGTCAACTTTAATCCACCCATTGAACTGGATAGGAGCAGTCGTCATGGGTTAGGCTTAATTGGATTCTACTCTTACAACTCCATATTCAATGTGGATGAAACAAATAACAGCTTCCAATATAGGGTTAGTGCTAAAGATACATTCACTACTGTTCACATACCTCTGGGGGCTTATGAAATTGATGAAATCTATGCAGCAATGTTGAAAGCTATGAATATTGATGGGAAGGATTACACGCAAATATTCACTTTACGGGCAAACAACAACACCTTAAAGTGCGAGATTTTGTCAAAGTATGAAATAAATTTTAGACAACCAAATTCCATAGGAAGTCTGTTGGGATTTGGACCAATATATTTACAACCAAATAAAAATTATGAATCAACACAGCCTGTTGATATTATGAAAGTAAGGATGATACGTGTTGATTGCAATATTATTTCTGGAGCTTATCTGAATGCGGAAGAGTCACACACTCTCTTTGAATTTGATATAGATGTTGAGCCTGGCTACAAACTTACTAGAGAACCTACAAATATCATATATTTACCTGTTAGACCTAAATGGTGTCAGTTAATAGATAACATCACGCTACGTGTACTGGACGACAACGGTGATTTGATCAATTTTCGAGGTGAGAAAATTATTGTAAGGCTAGAATTGAAGAAAGTTTGATATCACCAACCAAATGGGCTTTCGATATAAACAGCGACAGCAAGTACATCACCATCAATATGATACTGTAGCGAACAATAGTGTGGATAAAAAGAAAGGGAGATGTGGAAAGCAATTCATTCAAAGTCTATACCTTAAACAGTTAGGACATAGATTGTCAGCTGAGGATCAAGCCTTTTTAAAACATATTGGATTAAAACTGCGAAAATATTTGCCATAATAATGGTGGCGGCTGCAACTAGTGAAAAACTTGAGGTGTTTGATGAACCTGTGTTGGATCATTCCCTAGTTAGCCTACATGAGCATACATATAAACCATATGGTTCCCCATATTACAGAAACTCTGATGAAATACGTATTCCCATCAATTTTCAAGATGTTATACTCGACATTTCAGAAAGTTATATATACATAGAAGGAAAATTTACCCCTAGTGATGCCACAAAGCGTTGCTATTTATCCAATAATGCACTAGCATTTCTCTTTGAAGAGATACGTCTGGAAATGGGTGGTGAACAAGTAGCAGTAGTTAGAAGACCTGGTATGACTACAACAATGAAAACTATGGTGTCGTATGGGCAAACGCATGCACGCTCATTAATAACAACAGGTTGGGGTCTCAGTCAAAATAGACAAGATATTTTAGATACCACCAGTCACGTGTTCAGTGGCAAACTACCCCTTAAGTTCCTTATGGGTTTTGCAGAAGATTATACCAAAGGCATTCTGAATGTGAAGCAAGAATTAATTATGATAATTGCACGCTCATTTAAAGACTCCTATATCGGTGAAGTTGATGCGGAGCTGGAAATAAGCAAAATTGAGTGGAAAATAAGACATATTGTACCTGAAGATCGACAAAAGTTAAAATTATTGAATCGAATTAATAAAAGTGGTAATAATGCCAAGGTTAATATGGTCTACCGTGCATGGGATTTTTATGAGCTTCCCTGTCTACGTGATACTGCCTATGACATATGGGCTCTTAAACTCTCCACCCGTCTTGAAAGTCCACTTTTCATCCTTCTTGGTTTTCAAGACACTGATCAGGCCAATGATAGAACAAAGGATGTTACACAGTTCAAACACGCAGACATAAATAATATTCGACTATTTCTAAACTCTGAAGTTTATCCATACGAACGTTGGAATTTAGATTTCGATAAGAAGCTCGATTCTGCAGCATATTATGCTTATGAGAACTTCCAACGTAGTTACTATGATAAAGATATGAGCGAACCCATGATGGATCTTGGGGAATACAGGAAGAATCCTTTGTTTGTCATTGATTGTTCACACCAACATGTTGCAGTGAAATCATCTACAGTCGACATAAAAATAGAATTTGAAACACGAAAAACGAAATTTCCCGAACAAACTCGAGTGTATGCACTTATACTTCATGATACATATTTAAGTTATAATGCATTAGATGGCTCGGTTCAGAATGGCTTTCTTGATGTCTAGTAAAAATATTTTATCAACAATAATCACGATGTACTTGCAAATGTTTATTTTCCCAAAATGTAATTGTGTATTTAACATAAAACTGTTTTAATTATACTATGGTGTTTTTTAGTTGTGTAATAAAAATAGGGAATAAAATTAATGTAATCTTTTAATGTGTATTTCATTTATTTAACCTTATAATATAATATAAAATATACCATCATAACTACATAATACATACAATATTTGATGTAATAAATATGGCAATAAAAATAAAAGAACATTATTTATGTATCTACATTAGCTTCTTTGTCAGATTGGTTGATATTTTTCAATAATATTCTTAGTTAGGTACTCCACTATCTCATATAGAAAATGTTTTAAAACTATGACAATATCTATCTTTGATAAGCTAATATATTGCCACCCTTGTTAACGGCATTGAATGACTTCTTTATAGTAGGCAGTTCTAAACCTTCTGTCCTATTCGAATCACACTCTCACCTGTTATTTTTAAGTTTAAAATTTCAGGTAATTGTGTGGCTTTGTTTTGTAAAAATCGACGTATCTTTTGTTTAGATAAGAGATGGCTAATCTTTTGTGCAATATATTAGAAAATGAATGCATTTCGACTAGAAATTAAATACCAAATTGTATTATTGACGGTTTTAAGTCGACCGCCCTAATGGCATACCCTCGATTTCAGGTAGGTACCGTTCGCGTGAGCCACCCGGCCTACGTACCTGTGTCCTTTATTCAAACCTATTGTCTGTCGAACAAATGGGAGCTATAAATTTAACCAACTATTTTGTTTCGAGATATGCGACAGTAAAAACTAAAAGCTGAATTAATCTTTGATCATTAGAAAATAAATGCGATGTCGCTTGTTCTTTTATCCCTAGAAAATAAATGCATTTCGATGTCAAATTTATTGCAATATTTCGACACCTACTTTATAGAATTCTAACAATGAATTTGTAGGTACTCAAACTGTTGTGTGACACTAATTTGATGCAATTACATCAGACTAATTACTTTATTTGCGTATTGCATGCGACACTAATTAATATACAATTACACTATACCTACACTAATTACTATACCGAGACGTAATGCTAATATACCAGATCCCTTGTTAGCGATATTGAATGACATATATTTTTGACAATTAAGAGCGCATAATTTAGCAATTGATGCACTAATTAATATACAATTGTACCAATTCAATTAGATATATTGCAATTATACTAGTCTAATTACAGCGCAATAAACTTTCATTTCTCCAATTGATGTACTAATTAATATACAATTGTACCAATTCAATTAGATATATTGCAATTATACTAGTTTAATTGCAATAATCCAATTACTTTCATTTCTCGCAACAATTGGGTTTTTTAATTAACCCCCTCCAGACTATATAAAATAGTGTAATTAACGCGCAAATAGTCTAATTACACATTTACAAATTACTAATTACGCAATTACATTACAGCGCAATAATTCAATTACTTTCATTTCTCAGCGCAATAATCCAATTACTTTCATTTCTCGCGACAATTGGGTTTTAATTATCCCCCCTCCAGACTAATTACATTTATTAGATATATTGCAATTATACTAGTCTAATTACAGCGAAATAATCCAATTACACAATTACAAATTACTAATTACGCAATTACAAATTACTAATTACACAATTACAAATTACCTCCCAATCTAATTATTCTAATTACATTTATTGCAATTACAAATTACCTCCCCCCACTATAATTGCCCCCCACCCCAGAAAAAGTGGTGGGGGGAGCAAAAGTGGTGGGGGGATCCTCGGATCCGGTATTACTCTTCTACTAAATATATTGAATAGAAGAGGACCCAAAACAGATTACTGTGGAACTTCATGTGTAATGTCACATACTCCACTTGCTACTACTTGATTTACAATCTGCGTTCTATTGCTGAAGGTATGAAGAAAAAAATTCTTATGGAATCCCTCTGACTCCATATTTATCCATTTTATCTAACAGCAATTTATGATCTACATAATCTACAATATCAAGAGCATGGGAGAAATCAATAAATAACCCTAATAATGCATGTTGCTTATTATCAAGGGCGCTAACAATTAAATGGTGAAACTCATATACAGACTCAACCATATTGACAGGTCGATAGTAAATTGTTTTCATACAAGAAAGATGACAGCTTATCCTTAATGGCAAGTTCAAATATCTACAAAGCTCAAAAAAAAACTACAAAGCAAACTTATTGCTCCGTAGTTCCCATAGTCATTCGTATCTCCTTTGTTTGTAAAGAGGTTGGACAATAGCAATATTTACTAAAAAGGCTAGCGGTTGACAGATACCTACTTAATTTACAATTTCTTATTAAGTTGTTGGATATATTGTCATATCCACAAGAATTGGAAGTTTTTAATTTATTAATCAAAGCAATTATATCAGATGCCAACAATGGACTTAAAAAAAGAGAACAGTTGAAAAAGGGAACACTAGAAATTAAAATGCAAGATCATATTATTCTAAAAGTTAGAAGTAAAATAACATAATAATAATAAGAGTTAAAATTATTAGCTACTGCCACATCTGAAATTTCTTGACCATTTTCGGTTACAGAATAGATTGATATAACATTGGATTTTTTCACATTGCCTTTTATTTTATTTATAGTACTCCACATTGCCTTTGATTTATTAGGGGATGCTTGAATCTGCCCATCATGATATTCTCTTATAGCTTTTACGAGTGATTTACAATATTGTTTCTACAAGGATATGCTAACATCTTTACAAGCTTGATCAATTTTTGCAAGGTCACTAAATATCGTTAATCTGTACCTATTTTAATTGTCTCAATTCATTAGTCATTCAATAGTCCCTACTTTGTTTTTTAATTAGAGGCACTCTTTTTAGTAGCTCGAAATGTTATGTTATGGTATCACTAAAATATATGGATATTGTAGCTATTTGGCACTAGTAAAGACAAGAATATAATTGCGGCATGCAAACATTGTTTCGAAAGTTTCTCACTGCATGGAACCAAAATAAGCGATATTTGTATTTCATACTTTTATTGGGAACATGAAAGGTACGAGAAACATAATGAAAGGATAGCCACATCTGTAACATACACCAGTCTAAAGTAGTATCTAGTAAGTTTAATGACAAAGGATGAATAAAGGTACATAAATTATTGATTGAGTGATTTATTTATTATTATTTTTAAGTTTCATATTTAGTACAAATTATTGGTGGTCTACGGACAAAATCGGAACGCAAACTATCCGAATGAGTAATGCCTATCCTCTCGCTCGTTCAAAAATATGATACTCCAGGTTCAGGGTTCACTTTATTATTCAAGATCCAACAAAAACTAATTAGTAATTGTGAATAATTCTGCAAATTGTTTATTCTTAAAAAAATTCACAGTCCTTCGCAAAAATGCAACCGGAGGAGACATTGGAAATGACGAAGAAGAACGCAAATCTTGTGATATTTCGGATGTGATAAAAATGAAAATTTGTTGCAAAGTAGTAAATAGTTATTTCATTAACACAAAACATTTTCAAAAATTAAAATCTTATTATCAGTAGTTTTATTTAGAAATTAAAATAAAAGGTTATTTTATTAACAAAAACATTCTCATAATGAAAACTAAAATGGTAGGTATTATACAAAGTTTTTTCACTAACAAACATTTTTAATGTTAAAACTAAAATAATTTAAAATAATTTCGTGACGATAAAAAGTGATTCCTAACAATTACAAATACCGATATCGATTAATCGCAAACTATTAAACGCAGCTAATAGTACAGGAAAAGTGTCCAAACTGAACAAGAACATAGTAAATTCGTTGAAACTTGACATATACGTTTAAAAATACATACCTATGTTTCAAGAAACTTAGAGTCCCGAACCGTAAGGGGTGTGTCGGAGCTGCCTACTTGAAAAATCGTGGGATGAACTAGGTTTTCACATGCATAATAAAAATTGGCAATTGAACCATGAGAAATTTTCAGAAAACAAGAATATGTTCATTTATAGAGAAATATTAATTTTTTACTTTTTTATTAAATTTTTTAACCAATTTTACGTTTGTTTCCTTCATTTTTTGCTTGTTTATCTGTGAGTACATTCTGCAAAATAAAAAAGTACATAATCATTGTACAAGTGAGGATTATCGAGTTGTTTAAAATTTTATATATATTCAATGAAACACACTTTGTACCTAAAGAAGATCGGAATCGATAGCATATAAATAAATAATTTTATCCATGTATGAATTTAGACATGGTACTTCCTGACAATTTCCGTAAATTTGTAAGCATCTTCAACCTGCTTTTCTGTTGCGGTTGCAGGAGATAAGCTGCAATATTGATTTTGCTGTTGGCACAAAAAGTGTTGTCACAGGTTTAGTTTTCTTCTATCCCCACTGTTATGGATTTTTTTCATTGCCAAGCCATTTCTGAATTTTGTAGAATACTCTTAATGAATATTAATCGACTTTGATTTTTGTTCGTGCAGCGATTTTTTGAATTGATTAAATCGGTATGAGTTGAGTGAGACATTTGTGATTTTCCTTGCACCGTAAACAAGTAGGAAAAGAGTTTCACCAGCCTGTTTTACTTGTGCGGGGGTTGAATTCTTGCCATTGAAAGTTCTTACTACATTAACCAACTGCATTTCTTTCTGAAGAAGTTTGATGACTTTTAATTTTTCTTTCTGAAATATTCTAGACGTGGTATCATAACCACTGAAGGCATGAGTCAGTAAAATTGTATTTTTCTACTACCGTCTATATAAATGAAATTTGTAACCCTAGCAACACGCGCGATAACGAAAGTAAACATTCGAGTTACCTGGTTGCTAAGGCGTTGCTATCTACGAAAGTAAAACTTATGCGGCCAGGACAGAAAAGTAGAAAAACCAAATTTTAAACGAAATTAATTCGTTGTATTTGAACAAATTAATACAACTAAACAATTTTGTATTAATAACGAAAGGTCTTTCTAGGAAGTACGCCAACATTTTTGTCGGCACGTAGTACCCAACGTAGTACCTACCTACTCCATTTTAAAAACGCTTCATAAGTTTGCATATACCTTGTCTTGGACTTCTTGGGGTAAAACAAGGCACAAGCAATATTCCCATTTATATCGCCACAAAACATATGTATTTGTTTATTTTAGTTTGAAACCATCAGAAATTAAAATGTGTAATATTTGGTTGCCATGGAAACAATTTTCACAGGCAGCCTCCTAAACTATAAAATTTATTAAAAACGTCAATTAATAATTTCATTTCATAGTTTTAAATTAGTAACTCCCATAATTTTTTTCGGTATAGTAGAAAACATATAATACATTTCACGATGCGAAAGCCCTTTTAAGTATTCGGTGTTTTTTGAAAGGTCTCGGCTTCGCCTCGACCATTCAAAAATCACCTCACTCCTTAAAGTAACCTTTCGCATCTAGTAATGTAAATAACTATTTTTATACGTTCTTGTCATTTCTGGATTTCTGACGAAGAAAGAATTTTCCATATAATTTTTCCTGTTCCTGGCCTTATGAAAAATATGTCTTTTTCTTCTGGAGTTAAAGCGATTAATAGAACAAGGAGATCAACGTCCTCATCAACTAAGTACAAATGTTCGTCTATTATTTAATTTTTCAATTGCTATTTTAACAATAGGTGAACCTACATTATCTGCAACTTGTTTTACAAACAATCCTTTGTTTTAAAGAATTTTTGGCAACATTGAAATTATTCGGATTTCGTTTATATCATTTGACAAAAACTTTTCTTGAGGGAGGGCTACGATTACTGAATTTTGCCTAAATTTGGTTTTCACGTAGTTAACATACGTCGTGCAAATGTGGATGCAATAAAAATCCACCTTCAAATTACATAAATAATAAGTATAGAGTTACAATGATTTCGCAATTTTCTTGCTTATTTGATTAATTTCAGTACATTTTGCATGTACTGTAACCGTGTGACATACCATTAGATCAGGCATTGAGAGAGGAGTTGAACATATATTTTATTTTGCTTCAAATCACCGCTACCTTTGTAAATTGCGAAAAACGAAAAAATTTTAAGTTACATATGGTTTTCGGCTATAAATATTTCGACGGGACAAAAGGAAATAAGCTGTTCGACGTGCTTCTCGATGTTAAGTTATCTTGGAGATTGTTGGGCGTGACTTTTCTAACGCAGCGATAAATTTTTTTTGTTTACTTTTGCTTAATCTACCTCATGTGAAAGTAATGGCACTCAAACCTAGTCTAACACTCGGTAATACGTACAAATCAGATATCGGCAACCTGCCAGAGCAACCCCGATCCTAAATCCACCCCTATGATTTGTCAAATTGCAAGTCATTGACAAAATTGAAAAAATTGCAAAAACAGGAAAACTTTAAATACCTACTATTTCCAAACGAATTTCCGAGAGACTGTTTTGGTAAGAAATCCAAGGTAGAGAGAGGGTCGAACTTAGAACTACAAGGTGGAGCAAAATGAAGTCCCCGATTTGGTTTGCTTATAGTATTTAGGTTATTCAAGAAATTCTCATTTTGTGAATCATAAATATTTACTTAAATCTTGAAAATTTGTTGTTACATGCTAAAAATAATATCAGCCAAATGCCCACCCCTAGCTATGACAAAATAGTGAGCCCTTTTTAAGGCCTTTTTCATTACTTTCTCCAACATTTCAGGTGGTATGTTGACGATTTCCTCTCGTATGTTAGCTTTTAATGCTTCCAAAGTTTCAGGTTTATTCATAAAAACTCGATCATTGAGATTGTCCCAGACAAGTCAGGCACCGTCAAATCTGAAGATCTCGGCGGATATGCCACATCGCTGAGCAGCTAAGATAATCGACGAACTTTTTTGGTAAAAATTTATTGCAATTTTCGCACGTTCTCTAGGCGTATATTGGATTCATGATAAATTTCCAATGTATCTATTTTTCAATTGACAACGCATATCTGACATATGTCAATTAAAATCAAAATTATAGCTACTTCTGATAGGGGACTTCATTTTGCGCCACCTTGTACATCGTGAATTGCACGGTCACGCTCTGATTTTAGGCATTAGAAGTGAACGAAAAAGTGTAATTTTAACGTCTATCGTTCTGAAACCGCTGAAATCTCACGCGTTACGTCATTTTGCCATGAAACTGATTTTCGACTCCCTACTAGGAAACTAAAAACATTTGTTAATCCTGCTCTTGACACATGCAGTTGGATACAATACTCGATTCAATTAAAGTCAAAGTGAGGGAAAGGCACTATCGAGAAACAGAAAATTGTTTCGGGGTCCTGAAGTCTTCCCGAGTCCGAAACTGTAATCGGTTCCGTCCTAGGACCGATATTAAGAAATCATTAAATTTCGCTGGATCGACTATAAGGTGTAATCTATCGGACGCACTATGGATTTTTTGGCGAATTTTGCGAAAACACAAAAATTTTAAACCTTATTTCCAAACGAAAACAGGCCGCCGGGCCACCGTTCTGGCAATAAATCCAAGCTCGAAAGTCCAACTTGAAAGTACATCGTGAATTGTGCGGTCCAGCTGCGATTTTGAGGTCAGCAGATCCTAACTAAAAAATGACATTTGTGACGTTAACGAAAAATTTTAAAGTTTTGACAAGTCCTGCACGCGTATGAAATTTGGAGGGCTCTGCGCGCGCATTCGGCCTTTTTAATTTCGCAAAATTTACAAAACTCTTCGACATGGGGTATTGAAACGCTAATAACTTTTTAAATATTCAAAGAATCGCAACGAGATATAGCCGTTGGGATTTTCTCGACAAGAAGACGCCTATAAAAAAATAATAACATGACTGTCGGTACCACGCGATTTAGACAACCAATCAAAAATTGGTCACTCTGTTGTCGCCACTGTTTCAATAAGTCATGCTTCATATTATGCAACATGAAACTGATTTTCAACCCCCTATACGAAAACAAAAACATTTACAATGTTAAAATATTCTAATATACTTACTCGTAATTCCAAATTGCACCTTATTTTGTTGTCATTATTTCGCCTTTCGTATTTGATACGGCGTAAACCTGACAGTCTTGAGGGACAACTGAGAGCCCTCAGTTCCACAATGGACCTATATCAAACGCATTGGTCACAGTGGTGACAGATAAATTACAGACTTTTTCAGAGACAGTATCTAACTGTTAAGTATTAACACTAATGGAACAGAATATCCAAACTTTGATAAACAAAGCTACAAACTAACGCAATTTGTCTAATATAAAGCATTTTAGATACTTTATTGCTTCTTATATGTTCATAAGTTTCATCATCCTATTTTTTAAACCATTTGATTCAAAATGTTTATTGTATTTTATAAATACGTTTCTACATTTAAAAAATAAATAATAAGTAAGTAAGTCACCATTTAATTAATTATGGCTGATTCACATTAATAAATTATGTAACAAAGTAGCTAGAGTTATACCACTGAGTAAAGCAATAATATAAAGAGGACTTTACTGTCAAGGTTTCTAAATTTTAGTATGGTATTTTTTTGCCAATAGCTTCAGGGTTGTTATCAATCTTTAGTGCTAAGAGAAGGTATTTGTATTCATCGCCATAAATATTGTAGATAATTATGTAGTTATTGGCAAAAAATTCAACCCTAAAATCTCGAAAACTTGACAGTTTTATTATATTATTTGCTCATTGGTTATACATAGGTAATCTATAGAAACTGAATTTATGAATATGATTAAATTTAAATATTAAGTTAAAGTTCATCTAAAATATTTTTCTTAATAAAATTTGAAATAAACCCAAAGACGCTTATATTTAATTACACTGGAATATACTGACAGTAGCCATAAAATAACTCTTTATGTATGAAATTAATAATTGGAATTTCTATTTCAAGAACTTACAGAAACAGCTGTTTTGGATAATAATAGGTAGGGTAGGTAAACAGTCGGAAAATGATATATGTGGGAACCTGAAACTGACATATTAATTACTTTTTGACTATCTATTTCTCAGCAGGAATAACTGTTATATATTTTAAACTGACTGGGTGGAATCAGTAATAAATATTTATTAATTATAAACCTTTATTTATAATTTTATTGTCACAATATATAAGAATAAGTTCAAAGTATAATAAAGTATTTCAATAATAATTAATTAGTAGTTAAATATTTTAATTTCTAATTTTATATTTTTACTGCCTCATGCATGGTTGCCTCAAACTTTATCATGATATTCTATTTTTGCGTTGTATTCTTGGATCTAACCTTTTGAGACAATAACTGATCGTGATATGTTAAAGAAATTGATTATCACGGGTTTAAAGGGATGTGTATTGATTGGGGTGTATAGAAAGTTATTTTTTAAATCGATGTCAATGTTTTCAGACTCAATATAAAATTCTCTGAACCAATAAAAGACAATATTGGCGTTCCGCAAGGAAGCTGCCTGGGTCCTTCACTGTTTTTGTTGTATATAAATGGCTTTCTAAACGTGGTAAAATAGGTGAGTGATTTACACCAATTTGCAGATGACATTTAGGTATGTTTATTTAATAGAAGATTAATTAAATCTAATTGTCTTCTAGTTTATCTAAAGCAAATTGTTTATTTGTTTAAAAGCAAATTGTTGGAATTGTAATAGCTATTAACATATCTAGGAATGTTATGACTATCATAACTGCCGCAGATGTCGGTTTGAAATCCGAGCTCGTAGAGCGAGGATTTTAAGACATCTAAGGCTGTTATGATTCATAACATCCGTGATTTGTTCAATAGTTTATCGGTTTCAGAAAATAAAGACATAATTAATAGATATTAACTTTTGATATTCTCTTATTAATAACGTTTTCATTTCATTAGTTGGTCAAGTCTGTATGGGTTGATTTGTCGCCATGGTTATAGTTATATTTTGTTTGTTTTTATTTGTTATCTTTTCTCATATTACATAAATGTTTACATTTTTAATGTCACAACGGCTACATAAAAATGGACCTTCGATTGCCTGAAAATACATTTTAGTTGGATTTCAGTATTTAATTATTATTGTTTGGAGTTTTATGTCTGTATTAATAAATAGCCCTATAGTTTCATTATTTATTATTTCATCCGTTGACAGTTATTGACAAATCTGTATTGTAATATTACCGTACAAGCAAGAAATATAACTGTACAACTTTAGTTATGACTTATTTACCAGCCTACTTTTGCATATGTAAACAAAGGATTAATATCCTGAAACCGATAAAATAAATTAATATACAAGTAAGTAAATTAATTCTACCTATTATTGTTTATTAATTAGATTTACATAAATAAATGTTTTCTATTCTATTCAAAGTAAGATCTCAATAATTTTGAAACTCATAGTAACTAACGACCCTGTAATTGAGATTTTTCAAATCTGCTATTTTTACTATAAAAAATCTTGTACACTCAGATAATATAGTTGCACAATGCACAATAATAGCGCATGATAACAGATAGAAACGCTTAATGAAAGTTGTCTTGGAAATCGTTTTAGGTCTACTGATCCACTGAGCACAGTTAAGTTAGCCTAAAATATGTTTTATATACAGATATTCATTTTGTATTTAATGTATATCAATTTATAATTACCGATATTATATAGAATTCAAAATATTATGTCATTACATTCCTGGCTGTTCTTTGTGCTGCTGATTAATTATTTAATAACTTAATATAGGTAATAAGTTAAGAACAAAAAAGTATTAGCATATTTTTTAGATAAATTACGGTATACGGGAATTTCTGCCAAAGAGTTTGTTCATTAATTTAGTAGAAAATTACGAAATTTACAAATTAGGCTATATAATTAGCTGATCAAACGAACTCACATAAATTGAATTTCGATCCTAATTATACGACGTCTCGTCGAAATAAATATGGATAATTGTAATCCCCCCTCCGTATCAGCTTACACAAAATTTTAAAGTTAACAGATTCTGCCTATGTATATCGGTTCAAAGGACTCATTTATTTTAAAGTCAAATTAGGATTGTTGCAATAAATAGGTCTAAGAAATCAATCAATCAATTGTGACCCTCTCTTAGATGCAGCTGACATCGCAGCATGCTGAGTGCTATGTCTTAGAAATATTAAAAGAAGTGCATCTATCAGTGACAGAGTCTGAACTCTATATCCTGCAGAAACTGCCAGTAAAACTGCCAGCTTACAGGTTAAGTATTCTTGAGAAATTGTCTTATTATGGTGGAAACCCTCACATATGATTCTAATTTACAGAAATCAGTTTATTTTACTGTTTCGAATGTTCTTAAATGTGATACGCGTTTTAATCTGAGGATGTTTTCGACCACCAGTCTCAAAAGTTTAGCGAATTGATAATGATTAAATGAACCAGGAAGTTTCTAATTGCCTTCTGAGGAAGTACTACTATTAGAGTATCTTATTGCATATTTAGACATTTAATTAATAGTAATAATAAACATGGATTATTTATCAATTGCGATGTAGTAAAACGTATGGGTCGGCACAAAAACAAAGAATAGCTCTTGTAACGGATATTGGGTCCTTTGTCTTTAAATGTGTAGTCCCCTCCCACACAAGGCTCTTCTAGAGCCTTCTGGGATAAAAGGGGTCGTTACAGTGTTGTTATTATTATTATAACGATACACGTAGGCAGAAAATTTTGTATGGTATAGTACAGAACTGTATAATACAACTATTTTTATTTAAGAAACGAGGCTGAAGTAATAGCTTTATCTAGATTTGAATATAAGCTGTAGTATGTCATATTCAGCTCAGGGAAATGTGCTGCGTAGAACAAAAATATTGTTCTTATTATTACTGAAAAATATATTATTTTCTCATATAGAATTAATGTACAGGGTTCCCCATATTAAACTACCCATTTTACTATTCAAATAAAATCCTTTTAAGTCGAGTAAAAAAATCTTTTATTACACTAATGTACAGCTAATTGTATGGGATTTATTACGTACTCAAGATTTGCTCAACTTTTAAAAATCATGTCTTCTAAATGCCCTCCATCAACTTGAACTTTCAATTCTGAATGCAAAATTATTCATCACCCGGCGAAGAAAATCTCTAACTATCCCTGTAATTTCTTCTCGAATGCGGTCTTTCAAGTCCTCAATTGTTGCAGAGCGACTTACAAAGACCTCTCCCTTCAAATACCCCCACAGAAAAAAATCGGGTGCCGTTATGTCGGGAGACCTAGGGGAGGCACGGCAAATTTTCAAATCGAGAAATTATACGGTTGTTAAAAAATTCTCGCAGAATCCCCTAGGTCTCCCGACATAACGGCACCCGATTTTTTTCTGTGGGGGTATTTGAAGGGAGAGGTCATTGCAAGTCGCCCTGAAGTTGAACCTATCTTGAGTACGTACTAAATCCCATACAATTAGCTGTACATTAGTGTAATAAAAGATTTTTTTACTCGACTTAAAAGGATTTTATTCGAATAATAAAATGGGTAGTTTAATATGGGGAACCCTGTATATGGAACACTATATATTCTAAATGGTGTACTACATTTATACAGGGTTGCTATTTGCTATAGTTTATGATACTATGATAAAAAATAAAGGTGTAAATGATTCGATACCGTTTAAAAAAAGGCCTATATTAGTATATGATTTATCTAGTTATTCAAGACCGCTCATTTTAATTGGAAACCAATTTCCAAAGTAGTAGTTACGAAAACATTAAAGTGATTTGAGTATATCTCTTTAAATTAAATGTACAGGGTGATCATTTGAAAATTCTACTTTTTAAACCCTTTAATTTTGCTTAAAAATATAGCTAAAAAAAAAATAAAAAAAAAATCTCTAACATATTTTATTTATGGTTTAAAATAACAATTGTTGATCTGTCAAATTTTTAACCATTATTGTTTTATGCATGGCCATCTATGTAACAAATAATTTAGTTGTATCCCAAAATTTTAAGAATATTATTTATTTGAATAACTCAGTTACTTGAAGATGAAATATATAACAATTATATATATATTTATAAAGGGATGAAAAGGACTATTCAAATATCTAAAAATATATAGAGTGTTCCATTTAAAAAAATGGACTATGTGGCGCTCCCTGTATATTCATTAAGATAGATGCAGACTCATAACATGTACAGAAACTTGGTAAAATATGCTACAGATCCATTTTTCTAACTATATTTTTAAGCAAAATAAAAAGGTTTAAAAAGCAGAATTTTCAAATGTAGGGGAGAGTTGGGCAAAAGGCAAAATGGGATACTTAGTGGAAAATAATTCATAACTTTTTAAATAAATTAATGCCACAAAAAATTTTTGGTTGTTGGCACTATCAACATTACATCTTCAATATAAAATAGCCATTTTTCCAAAAAATAGTATGATATAGGAAAAAAAATTATTTTTTAAAACAACGTCAAGTATCCCGTTTTAGCAACCTAGTCGAGTAAAACAGGATAGTGATATAGTTACAAAATAAATCTTACACCTTTTAGGAAAAGCTATACATTTATTATTATATTCAATGGTAACAAACAAATAAAACAGTTCTTGCTACATTCACCGAATGTTCACTTGCAGAATTCACAGCAGAATTCCTCACACTCGTCACTTTCTACCCCTGCGCATTCTTCGTAGGCCCAATTACGACACTGATGGCACGTAATCCATCCTTCTCCTGATTTTGAGTTGGATTAAAGCTCATTGCAGTAAAAGAAAACTGCGTCATCGGTTTCATCTTCTTCTTCTGAACTGCTTTCTTCATTTCTCGTGGATTTTCTCACTTCCACCCTTTTTTGAGCGAATAGACTCTTCGAGTTCATTTTTGTAAGGTGTTGACGTGAGGATCGCAGTTTTTCCTCTTCTTACATTACAACATTATTCTCTCTAGCCTTTTCAATCAATTCTAGACTTTTAGTGTGAGTCGTATGTCCATCTAGAAGGACAGGATGTTCTTTGGAGGATTTAGAAAAGTCAATAAACTGATTAAACCAGCTGAGGAAGATATCCTTTTGCATGCAACCCGATGAATGATAATAAGCAGTACTCCCTGGAGGAGCACCATCCAGAAGCTCTGGCTTTGCTCTAACCCTAAGAAAAACGAACATGGGTGGCATGAACAGTCCTGTAGCATTCATGCATATTTCCACTGTAACAAGGATCCCACGTTCTGCGGATGATAAGCAGCCAACTTGTCTTTTTCCGCGCAGTGATAGACATTTGGAGCGCCTTTTCGGCACCGTCATTATAGCGGTCTCATTAACATTATATATTCGGTCAGGAGTTATTTTATATTTTTCGAATTTTTCAGAAACCAGAAAGAAATATTTTTGCACGGTAGGTCTTATTCAATTGATTTGGTAGGTTATTGAGAGTTGCTAGCTCAAATGCCAAGCAAGTAGGTCACTTAATGTGAAACCAAACAGACATATACCTCCATGGACAAGATATTATGTTGCTCTAATTCATGTTTTTGTGCTGAGGAAAAAACCGGTTTATGCCGTCCTAGTCCCTTTTTCCCCGTATCTTCCCTGGATAGCTCACGTTTTCTTATTTTTTTTACTCTCGCCTCTAGAGTTGTACGAGGAACCCCAAATTCTTTAGAAGCTTTGAGATATTCCATTCTTCCCTCTATCACCTGTTCCACGGCCTCACGCATACTCACCTCACTCCAAGACTGTCTAGTACTTATTCGTTTATACCTGCCCATTGCACTACAGGACTGAAATAATAGAATTTAAATTATAAATGCATTGAAGCCATGTACGCATTCCGTTGGACAAAACGGGATAGTGTCCCATTTTAACCGACCCATCCATATCCCGTATTGCCCAACTATGTTTTTAAAATTAAATAACAACATTTCAAAAGTTAAAAGCAGGAAATTCTATGGTCTACTCCAAAATAATGATAGGCCAATACAATAAGATTAATGGGATCCACTTACCTTTAATTTATTTTTTCAATAACCAGAGTAAAACACACTTTGACGTCGTAGTTACAATTTAGTGTAACCTCACTTTATGACAAATTCCACTCACGGATCTAAACTTTATAAAACAGTGAATTGCCAGGCATAGACACATGTCATGTGGTCTTAGTTTGGCTATCGCGTAATAGATGACACTGATTAATTATGAAATAATAGAGGTATCCTGTTTTACCGGACTATCCTGTTTTGGCTAACTCTCCCCTACCTACATTAAAAGATGATTTCGACAAAAAATTTAATTTCTGTGAAAAATAATAGAAATGAACATATTAGTTAACTGCAAACAAATATTGGTTTAATATTCATCTACAATGGATAATGAAGGTATATATTTATACAGCATCTACGTTGGTCTATTTTGACTTAGTATAAAAAGTCAGTATATTTATTGGTCCATTTTATGTTGGGTGTACCTAACTTCTACATAGTATCTCAAATTACTACAAAATTATAGAGCCTCTCTACTCAATGTACTTATTCCTAATTTATAATCAGCTCTTATGATTAACAACATATCGTTTCAGCAATATTGTGCACCTCCGCATTATACATAATTTAAACAAGTACCTACATAAGTTCTTGAAAAAACCCTTTCTCGTGCCTAAAATGATAGACGTAAATCTGCTAATTTAAGACACACTGGCTTTTTTTTGTGTGATCATCTAAAAAGTAGTTTAAGGCATGATATAAGAAATGAGATAAAATATAAGTATAGTATAGCCGCGACTGAATGCGACTGCGACTGGCGACCAATACGATCGCCGCATTTGTACCCCCTTTCCGAGAGCTGCGACTTTGTGCTGTCACGACCTAGACGATTTTGATTAGAATCAGTTGTTTCACGATTTGGAAAGTTCTTGGAGGTGTATTCAGTGATGAATTCTAAAACGTCATCGCCGTACCGTTTCGATTGATTTTTTATCTCTACTCGTTAAAAAGTTGTTGACTAATTAATAAAGTCGGAGGTTCGCGGATTTGGAATTCAATAAAACGTAAAACAAGTCCAAATATCTCGTAAACGGCTGCTACTATTAAAAAACTTCAAGGAACATTTTTTATTCATTTAATGTAACAGTAAACTCTACTTAATTTTTGGTAATGAATCTATTCCTGCAATTTCTGTATTTAAAGTGAAATCACTCTGTATAAATATAATAATTAAAATTTATAATCTAAATATTTTTCAACTAGAGCTTATTCTTATTATACTTACTATTTTTGTTATTTTGTGTTTTCAGCGGATAGTATCACGAGATCAAGTTTACCGTTCCTTGGAAAGGCAAAAATCCGCACATTGAAGATGACAATTATTATAGTGTTTGTCTTCTTTGTCTGTTGGACACCATATCAAGTTATGAGCATTTGGTAAGTCTCTTTATTGCTAATTATCCCCTAAATACGTATGTTTTAATCGCTTTTGACTTCATTGTAATCGATTACCTCTTAGAAAGGAAAAACATACTAATTTATGCGCAATTTATTTTAGACAACATTTTTTTCCTCAAATATGTACATTTTAAAAAATTTTATTTTATTTTATAACCTATACTAATAACATATTTTTTCATACCTCAGCATCCCTAAGAGTGATTTGGCTCAAAATATAATCAAAGCTAAATTAAATGCTGTTAAAGGAGCATGACCGTCTTTGATTTTTATGATACTGCAAGAGAAAAAAACACTCACTGATATTAATAAAAATGATCAGAAATCATTCGTAAATGGCAAATATTCTATTAAATATGGAATAATTTTTATTGGACAGTTTCCAATAGTTCCATGTCATAAAGATGGGAAGAAGTAAAGATATAAGTCATATTTAGTACACGTTTTATTAATGACTCTTTAGTCGTTTTACAATCTTTTACAATCTCCAGATTTACAATAAAAAATATGAAAGATAACCTACCAGATGTTTCCAATACGCAGTACATAACGTTATATTTCACCATTTTAAAAATGTTACACTTTTTCTAGGCAATACAAAATATAACGAACTGAAGTATAATTAATATTTCAGGTGATGAAAGTAAAAATTTATATGCATGCATTTCTAAAATTTTACTTCAGAGTTTAATTACGATGTTTCTTTTTTTATAACTAAACAGAAACGTTTTTGTTGAATTTGTAAAATTGGTGTGTATTCTATAGAACTTTCCGTTTATTTAATTTTATAACTTTTATTGAATTGTTGACTAAATTTAAACTTTTCTGTAGGTACTAAGTGTATTATAGGTAAATGTCGAACATTCTTGAGCATACTAATAAAATTCCGAACTTAAGCGAAACACATGAAATTGATGCTTTACGTAATATAATTTATTATATAATAATGTATTATGTTTTATAATAAATACACATTTTTGTGCTAATAAATACATATTCATTGTGACTTAATCAAGATGAGTATATTTACCTCTGTTGAATCCCCTCCAAAAGGCCTTAGTTCGGTATCTGTGTCGGACGATATGTCTGACAGGATCCACGCGCAAAGATCATTGTCAGTCACATTATTATTTTTGTATTGCACTTATAGCCAGTTTACCATTCCTTCATTCCCTGTGTTGTCATAATGTATATATAATTTAATATATTATGAAATAGTATGAATGAAATCACTCTTTAAAAATAAAACATACTGTATTTGAATCAGTTTATGTTTCATTTGCTAAAAAGAGATGGAATATCTGACATTCATACGAACGTAGTTTCCACTGGACACTAAATCGTGGAATACTTAAGACAAAATTGATTATTTCATATTTCAGTGTCCAACGAATACTGTCAGTGTCATGTTTTATGTATTAAAAAGAAATTCGCATTCATTTCATCAAAGGCAAAAGGCAAAATCAATAGTTGCGACTAGTTTGAAATTTTTCAATTGGTGCATCAACTCATTTGATATTAAACTCTTTTATTACAACTGACGCTGAATTTACATCAATGGATTTATTCTTTTATTTATGACTATATTTTATTGGAAACCCAACACATTGGATGCCATCACTTGCGTAATATTTCACAGGCCAAAGTTTCTACCGCAAGCGGTTATAGAATTTCTCTCATTGTGCGTTTGTATTGTGAATACTGTTTCTAATTTCTAACTACTCCAGTAGTATCACTCTGGGCTAAAATTTAATGGATGTAGAATATTATTAGCAGCGAATTTGTATTTTCTGTATTTTCCATGTAATGAAAATTACTCAAATGTAACAATAAAGCGTTATGACAGGCTAGAGTATAAAAATTAGATTTTAATAAACTATTTAACAATTATTTTACAAACAAAATTGTCAGTTACGTTTAATATATTTAACATGACGTATACCTTGCTCATGGAAATAGGAAACGGGTGCCCAATATTGATTGCTACATCATTTCCAATATGCGTAAGGTCATTCTTTTGAGAGGCGCTAGATTAAACCATTATTCATATTAAGTGAAGCGTGCCTCCTATGCCACAAAGCAATTATTTCCTACATACATAGATATGGTAATACAGAAGGTAAAATATAGCAGTTGTTCAATTTAAATTAACCAAAATGTAATATATGACTTGTATTTGGAACTGTAACAAATATTTTTTTCAAGTTGGTCATAAAATTCTACTAAATATTAACAGCAACATTAATATTAATATAAAATGTGTAAACCAACCTTATTTTTGAAGAATATATATGAAGTTGAAGTATTCATAAGAAAGCAATATTTCTAATTAATTTAATAATATTGTATTTTTATGAAATTATCATCGTTAGATCTTTCCTGTTATAAAATACCATCCCTATACATATTTTTCGATAATTTGGTTTTGTTTATATTTAAAATTAAAATTTAGTTCATGAAATCAAAGAAGACATAACTGTTATTATTACTTTTTAATGAATAGTACTTCCAGAAGGACACATTGAAACTTTACACTCTTAAGTAGATCTTGGTAAAGACATCAGTTAGTTTAGTTCCCTAATTTTGTTGCTTAAAGTAGAATGAATATTCTGGTAAAGATTTTCAGCAATGCAAAAGGGTGGTTTGCTACGCTTTGTCTAGTAGTACGAGTATACGTCGTTCGTGGTGCTTTGAGCAACGTAACGTCTGTCACAGTCTCAATGAAAATATCAAAAAAAAAGAACGTTAGGTTGATGATGGGAAGATAGCATTCATTGTTTGCCTTACTTATTTGTTCTCTTGCGATTTCTTTTTATACCGCTTATCCATGGCTTATTCCCCTTATCTCCATGTTATGCAGGACTAGCGTGTTTATGTAGTTCGATATCTGGTAGTGTATTCTCTGTTATTTTGTATTTGCACATAGAACATTTATAACAAAACAAGTATCACGTTATAACTCTTCCAGTGAGATTCATAGTACAATGAATATAGGAACGTCAATTATATTAAAATTTAGAATAAATACTTTATTCCCTAGTTACAGACACAATGTATATGGACGTAAAGTAAACAATTATAAACAAATATAAACAAATATGAACATAGTTGAGTAAAACAAGAAATTTGTTATATAGTTACAAAGCAGTCAGTCATATAAATCTATCTAAATTGTTAATTAGTTTGATTTGTTAGATATTCTTCTTTTGAATAAAATGGTTTATCTGTAAAGTATTCTTTAACGGTAGATTTAAATTTAGTTTTATTTTCGATTTCTTTAATATTTTTAGGCAATTTGTTGAAAATTTTATATATGCGATAAGTAGAAATAAAATGTACGAAGATTTACCTCTTTGATATTCCAGACTCCTTTTTCTATCAATATAATAACAGAATAAAATGATGCTAATATCAAAATATAGTTTGAGTTTCTAAGAGTAATTGCAGATACAGTAATTTTGTGGATATCAGAATTGCTGGTTACAGGTGGGTGTAACATATTCGTAAGAGACGCATCGTTATTAGAATTTAATTGGGATTCTCAATACTGCAAAATACCCTGAATATAACAATCAGAGGGCGTTATTTTAGCATAATATATTTACTGCCATTTGATATGCCCTGAGTTTTCCAAAATGTTTTGAAAACCTTTTTTAAATGCCAAAGTATTAATATATTTTTTTAGTTCAATTCCTGTAACTACTAGGTATTTACACAGAACTGTTGATAATTGTATAAAATAATATTTTAATTTTACAGTGGATAAAAATTAACAATACATTCAATAATAGCTAATTTTCAATCAGTAATATTCTCCATTATATTCTTAACATTATAAAATGTTTGGCAGAATCTCCGTTTATTACAAAATAATTTCCTGGACGATATCCTTTATCTAGTTCTGAATAATAAAACTAAATTTGAAAGTGTAATGAGGAATACTTTCAATAAAAATAGTAGTGTAGCCAAACATAAACTTTTAGAAGGAAAGAAAGGCAATCATCAAAGAAAAAAAGTGATATATGGCATATAGATGCCCGGAACGTAATTTATCACGAGGCCAAACAAATAGATCATATGCGGTCAGATATGTAGAGAACATTTCCATTCACAAACAAAAACAAATGCCAATCTTGGATATTTTGCTGAATACGAGCACAAAACATCTAATCGTGCATCAGAAATACTGCACTTGTGTAATAAATCAAAATGATTATTTCTTCTCAAGCATAGAAATCATCATAAAAATAAAGGTCTCACATAAAAGCAAATATCCATAAGTTTGATAGGTATATAACTCAAATGTTTTAAAATCCCTCAGCTGGTCCACCCTCTCTAAGTTTTGTTTAAGGTTATTTTGAAATTATTTTTATTCAAATATATAGGTATATATTTTTTCCAAAGTGAACATCTAGTAAGATTTGCAGGCATACAGTTTAATATAGTAAACACTGTCCACATTCTAGAAAATTCTTGGAAAAATTTCAGCTACAGAACAGTGAAAATTCAATCGTTCATTTCAGTAACAAATTCATGGTAGGTATTCAGAAAAAAAAATATAGATATACCAACAAAAATCACCTTTGAAATATAATTATATATATATTATTGTACCCCCACAGTCTCCCTATTCTATGAGACCCGTTCCGCCCACGAGGATAAGAATACGGTTGGTGGGAGCTTTGGCTATCTCTTCTGATATTGTATACTAATGGTTTCCCGGAGCGTGCAAATCTTCTGGCTGTCAGGATTTTGCATTTACATAAGATGTGTTGAGATGGTTTGGCCTCTTCACCACATATCCTGCATTCTGGTCATCCTTCACCTTTATGTTGGTGATATGTTTATGTAGTGTGCTGTGTCCTGTTAGGGTGCCCACTGTACACATGAGCTGTTTCCTGCTCAGCTTCAGTAATTCGTTATTCTTTGATTGGATGGATCTCCAATAAATAATCCTGCTGTGTCCTGTTAGGGTGCCCACTGTACACATGAGCTGTTTCCTGCTCAGCTTCAGCAATTCGTTATTCTTTGATTGGATGGATCTCCAATAAATAATCCTGATTGTTTTATTCCTGGTACCCCTGTCCAATACAAATGGTGTTTCTAATTTAATAGTTCCTTAATCGAGCCTTTTGCGATACTGTATGCAATCCCACAGGTCGGTTCAGGTTCCAACAAGGTTGCTCTTACGTTTTCTTTGGCCAGCCTGTCTGCTTTTTCATTGCCTAAATTTCCCTGGTGGCCTCGCGTTCACTCCAATTGCACATTGTTGTGTTCTGCTAGTTTTGCAAAGGATTTCAGGCAGTTCTTGCTGTTTTGGAACGTATTCCTACTGCCTTCAGAACTTCAGTGCTTTAAGAACTAACTACTTGGCTGCCAGTGATGATGCGGATTCTTACAATAAAAGTCAATTTATTATTATTATACTTATTGTTAGAAGAAGTAATAAATTCTTCAACAGAATAAAATACGTTTTCAAGACGATAACTATTTAGTTTTGATTTAAACTGATCAGTGTTGTTGCACTACTTATTTCTCGAGGTAGGATATGAAAAAAGGTGCAGTCAGTATTATATTGAGGTGACTTTTTAAAACTTATATAGTTATATCTTTCTAAGCGTATAAGATTCCTATTTTTTCTAGTTAGATCGAAGTGAACATCAGATTTTTTTAAAACTGATCTAGATTTACATGAATATAAATAAGTAATTCAAATAGGAAAATACCAGTAAAAGTTAGGATTTATTTCTTTTAAAACTTTATTGTCTATGTGACTATTTAAATTTCAAATCGTATATGAGACGAATAATTCGTTTCTGAACAAGGAATACTCTGCTGCACTCCATTGCTAGTTCGTAAACAATTATATTGCAGCTTATTATTTAATAAATTTGAGAATAGCAAACAGTGAGAAAACCTTGTTGAGTCAGACAGATTTTCAAAGTTAATATTGTAGAATATTGTATATTTATATATCGTCCAATTCAAATATTCATCTATGACAATTTCAAGAAATTTAATGTTATTACCTACTGTAATGGAATTTATTAATAGGTTTAAGTCTATTAATTTTGGTCTTGAATATTTTCGACAGCTATAGTTTGGTATAATTAGCCTATTCTTTTGACACCAAAAATAAAGTGCTCTGAGCCGTTTATATTTTGCGTTTAGTTCTTCGTAATCTGGACTAATTTTCCGTAGCCGATTCAGACTGTTCAAGCTTTTGTAATACCTAATAAATCTGAAACATATTTTAAGTAGGTAAAACTAAGGATATTTACAAAAAATATAAAGTGGTACATCTTACTTTAATGGATGGATGTTATTTGTCATATTTAATGAAGCATTCTAAAAAATAATAATATATTGTGGCCAATCTGTTATACCGCTTCGTTTCAGTGTACCTTGTTTATGCCAATATTTCTTTTCGAGTTACTTAAGCTCTCTCTTTTTTTACAAATGTAACTGACGCTATATAATAATTTACACTTTAGAGAATATTTATACACGAAAATAGAATCAAAATCGAATTTAAAACTTTACTCGGTTGGTACCTACTTAAATTAATGCACTTTTAAAATGTATTTAAAAGTGTGATATTGAGCTATAACGAAAGTGGTACAGTTTACGTTCCCTGTTTTTTCACGTCATCAATGCCAACATTATTATTTTTACATGATCTAACAGACACGATTAAATTTAATGAGGGTGTGGCATTGTATCTAAAGTAGCAAGTAGATTAATTTTTAGTTAATTTATAATTTCTACCTTTCAAAGTAAAAGGTATTTAAAAGATGGAACTACCAAAATACCGTTTATTTAAATTTTGGGCAATAAGAAAGAGACTCAAGTAATCATACGGTACATATATTAAGTAAAATTTAAATAAACAACACCTTTTAGGTTAATTAAACAATTAAATATTGAGTATGGATGTACAAAATTTCTAATACATGTTAATTAAAGTTAAATTATATTTTCTGCTTTTGACATCTCCTTGGACTCATGAAAACTGTCCCCCAGCTTTATTAAAAACTTACAACTGACCATACTTTAAAAACATAATCCTACATTTTATACATACACTCTAATAATATAGAAAGAAAATAATCCTCCGTATCTTATTCAAAATAAAACAAGACACAAATAATTATATTTGAGTCCTAGTACGGACGCAATATTTAAAATAAGGGATTCATACGAAAATTACAGATTAAAAATCAGAAACGTTGCAGTAAACGCGGCGCCTTCGCCATATATATTACATCAAGGCCTCTACTACGATTAGTCAGTGGGGGTGTAACAAAAGGTATACCACGTTTACTGCCGAATTATTTTTTAATTTTACACTTTGATGCCAAAGTAAAATTCACATGTTAAAATACGTTACAAAAAGGAAGGCGTTTGAATTTTAATAATTTATATAAAGAATTTGGAATTATGTAATATCTTCTGTACTAGATCCCCAATCAATAAAAAAACTAGGATTTATTTTTATGAACAACAATATGCCTAGTATAAGTTTGTCAAATTATTGAATGATATTAATTTTCAAAATAAATTTCCTATCAAGTGTCATAAGGCGCAATCGGTGGAAAATCACAATCCAAATAATAAACTATATAAAATATAACCTGCAGTAAATTATTGCGTAACTCTAAGAAGGTATGTATGTATATCGCAGGACGGTACATTTATGTTGATGAGACCCTTCTACCCTACGATTGTGACATGGTGTGAGAATATACATGAAATTAAAGATAAATACGAAAATTAGTTATTCAAATTGTGCTCTGAACTGTTGTGTGAAATGTATAGAGGTAAAGATTTTGTTGGACAAAATACAAGCCCAATGTCAGTAGCGATGTAATTGGCTTTAAATTAATGTACTCAGTGAAGTATATGATATTGATAATTTAGTATACAGGGTGATTCACGAAGAAAAGGACAAAATGTTATGATAGATAGAGTTCACTTAGGTGAATTATAAATGACTATTAAAAAAAGTCTGAGCCTTTTTTTTATTGAACTACAGGTTTAAAATATATGATCTTAAGATCATATATTTTAAACTAATCACTAGAATCAGCTCGAATTGTGGGTGTATAGTACACTATTAATTGTCAATTTACATGCATAATCGAAGACAGAAAATTCCAGGGCCGGCTCTACTAATTTTTATTTTTAGGGCTCTTATGGAAAAATTTACCCTGTATACGTGATTTTTAAATTCTAATACTGAATTATGAAACTATATACAAAAAATTATCGAAATTATGTATTTTGTTGTTTTGCCACACTTTGGGCGAATTTTAAATAAACAATAAATTTTCGTCAAAATCGAAGGTCTGCACAAAATAAATTTATAAAATTACATTTTCCTCTTATTCAAACTAAATTATTTGTTATTCAAAATTTTGTGATTTCATGAATGATTAATATGAAATAAATAATCAAAAATAAATAATTTCAAGATCAGATTAATTATTTTTTATTTCTGAGAATTCTGTTAAAAAATCAATCTGTATACATTTTCCTCAAATTCTGATAATAAATTATGGAACTACATTAAAAAATTAACGAAATTGTTTATTTTTTTATCACAATACATCAATAAACACATAAACATAAAACCTTATAACTTATTTTCACAATGAAGGCCTTCTGCCTCCCTACATTTTCTTTGTCGTTAAATTAAATTTCCTACGGCTTTCCTAATAACGACAGGATTATTCCTAATTTCATTACAAGAGTGGTTTATTCTATCAAGTAATTGTTCTCTTGTATTAAAATTTTCGCCATACTCCATAGTCTTTAGGTGACCCCATAAAAAGTAATCCACTGGATTAAAATCCGGGGATCTGGCTGGCCATGGTTGTCTTGCAAATTGGAAAATTGAGGCAAACGATTTATGGTTAGGTGTACGACGTCCATGGAATCTCCTTCGGTATTCTCTTTCAGCTGCCCTGCTATTTCCATCACAAAAACCATAAATGTAAATGATATCGGCATATTCCTCATTAGTATATTGATAAGGCATTTTTTCAGAACTAGTAGTAGACTACGCAACAGTAATTAATAAGAACAACTATTAGTAATAATTAGTAATAATTGTAATAAACAACGGACAACGAAGAAATATTACATATGTCAAAATATCAAGGCCCACTATTTTATTTAAAAATTGATGTAGCATCTCATCCTCTTGTTGTACAGTGGCATGGAATATTTCTGATATTAAAGAATAAAGCAAAGCAATTTACAAAATGGTCAGGAAGAGGAAAATATTAATGTGAAAGAAATATTTCCTAAAATGTTGAATTTTTTGAGGAAAATGTAATTTTATAAATTTATTTTGTGCAGACTTCCGATTTTGACGAAAATTTATCGTTTATTTAAAAATCGCCCAAAGTGTGGCAAAACAACAAAATACATATTTTCGATCATTTTTGTACGTAGTTTCATAATTCAGTATTAGAATTAAAAAATCACGTACATACACAGGGTGAATTTCTTAATAGGAGCCATAAAAATAAAAATTAGTTGAGCCGGCCATGGAATTTTCTGTCTTTGATTATGCACGTAAATTGACAATTAATAGTGTATTAATAAATAGGATTATAGGAAACAACTACTGGACGGGCAAAGGCCCCGACTCCCATTGAATTATACCTATAAATCCAAAATTGGTAGCCAAATTTGTTATTTGTCTTTTCTCCACCAGACACAGACCGGTTTCGAACTCTTTATGTTCTCATCAGTGTGCCACAGGTGGTGCTTGCTGGCAAGCCGCTATCGGTCACGAGACATCTTCGATGTCTTGACTGGTAGTAGCAACTGACCACCAGAGGGATGTACTTATCTCTCACAGTTACTATGTGCTGGGTCTGTCATAGACCAGTTTGGTTTGCCTTTGTTATTTGTCTTTTCAGCTACCTGTGGCACACTGATGAGAACATAAAGAGTTCGAAACCGGTCTGTGTCTGGTGGAGAAAAGACAAATAACAAATTTGGCTACCAATTTTGGATTTATAGGTATAATTCAATGGGAGTCGGGGCTTTTGCCCGTCCAGTAGTTGTTTCCTATAATCCTATTTATTAAGCATGTTTTAGTCCATCAGGGCTAGAGGTCGCCGCTCTTGGTGCTTGCTTGGCAAGCCGCTATCGGTCACGAGACATCTTCGATGGCTTGACTGGTAGTAGCAACTGACCACCAGAGGGATGTACTTATCTCTCACAGTTACTATGTGCTGGGTCTGTCATAGACCAGTTTGGTTTGCCTTTGTTATTTGTCTTTTCAGCTACCTGTGGCACACTGATGAGAACATAAAGAGTTCGAAACCGGTCTGTGTCTGGTGGAGAAAAGACAAATAACAAATTTGGCTACCAATTTTGGATTTATAGGTATAATTCAATGGGAGTCGGGGCCTTTGCCCGTCCAGTAGTTGTTTCCTATAATCCTATTTATTAAGCATGTTTTAGTCCATCAGGGCTAGAGGTCGCCGCTCTTGGTGCTTGCTTGGCAAGCCGCTATCGGTCACGAGACATCTTCGATGTCTTGACTGGTAGTAGCAACTGACCACCAGAGGGATGTACTTATCTCTCACAGTTAATTAATAGTGTACTATATACCCACAATTCTAGTGATTAATTTAAAAGATATGACCTTAAGAAGAATTGGGCAAAACTCATAAATCACCCTGTAGTTCAATAAAAAAAGGCTCAGGTTTCTTTTTAATAGTCATTTCTAGCTCACCTAAGTGAACTCTATCTACCATAACATTTTGTCCCTTTCCTCGTGAATCACCCTGTATAAGCCTGGCGCTTGCCAATGCATATAATACACTCGTTCGATTGGAAAAATCGTGAAGGGGTCCACGGAAGTAGTGTATAAGAAATTGGCGAAGTAAAATTAGTTTCACAATCTAGAACTGAAATAATCGGAGAAATATTTTGGTGATGTGAACTAAAGATTTCGATGATATGGTTGAGACGGTTAGTACATAAGGTAGAAAGATGAAACTAAAGCAGCTTTAATTTTTCTGGTCAAACGGGGGCATATTCGAATCCATGAAGAAAGTAATTGAAATGGGGTGTGGTAATATTGCCTTGTAATTTCACGAATTACACAAACCAAAGAGATTCTAAGCATTGCAAAACTAAACAGATCAAATTTCCGAAACGTCATTATTTTGATTTTAGTTTATTTATAATTTATGTTAGTAAAACAAACCTTTAGCCTTTTTGACGTAAAGTTACATAACAGGAGTAAAGGTTATTTTCTTTAAATCCAGATTTTATTTATTTAGATTGTCTGGGAAATGTAATATGTAATAATAAATATATCCAAATTGATATACTTATATTGATGTTTCATCTCTAAACATGCTATTATTAAATTCATTGGACTTTCTTTAATACATGATGAATATTGGATTAAAAATTACAAAATACAAAACGTCTAAAAACAAATTATTAAGGAAATTTTTTTTTTTATTTTTTAACTCACCACAAAATTCATTCATTATGGTCACCAATTAAAAAACGAAGTCCACAAGAAGATGTACATATTCTTTCGCTATCACAATTAAAGAAAGTCCAATGAATTTAATAATAGCATGTTTAGAGATGAAACATCATTACAAGTATATCAATTTGGATATGCCTATTATTATTATGCTTGTATAAAGCCTAATAAATGACTTTTATAAACAATGCATATCAAGCTAAGAGAATTTAAAAAAAATAATTATTATATGACTATTTTAAATCGCTAATTAATAGTCACTTTTATATTTTACTATAACATTAACAATGATTTTTAATTATTAAAACAAACTAAAAAAAAATAAATACCTACTGAAGTGATAAAATTGGTGATATGATACGTTTCATTTTAATTTATATATTATATGTTAGTACGTATATGAAATATATTTTGATTTCCAGATCACTGATTTTTATCAAATTACATAATGTTCTCTGCAGCTAACGAACATAACAATCATTTACCAATTTTAGGGCTGAATGAAGTGAAGCATACTAAATAAATATAATACAAATGCTGAACAGATAAACCATGCGAACATAATATGTGATATATAGTATAGTTGAATGTATAAAGTTATTAAAATATAATCAACCCTCTTTTCAATTTACAGTCAGATTTTTATAATTTTAACATAATTGTGAACGGCTACAAAAATTAACTAAGCTAGTTTGGTGGAGACTTGACTCGACTTGAAGATAAGAACAATTTTTTCGACAATAATAGTTTAGGTAGAACCTATATAATAATATTGTTAGATACGTTTAGTTTAAATCGTTTCATTAGTAATTATTGATTTAATACAATATTGAAAAAACGTTTTTATTTTGCTTGTAACTATTAATATTCGTTCAATTTTTACGCGAGTTATGTTGTGGCCTCCCTATATAAGACATATAAAACAGTGACACTTTTATCTATTCTTTGTAAAATGCTTATATTGCATAAATGCCTTGTGCATCTAGTTTGTTAGAAATAATCTCAGTTCTGATGTAACATTCATGATAGTCGCTTGCATTAAATTTTAAAATATAAAATTCCACTTTGGAAAATTTTTTTTTTTAAAACGGTAATTCGGCTCTGAGGTATTTAAGTCGCGGCAGATGTCAATGAATAGCCAAAAGTTTAGAATATTTAAATTTTTTGGTACCTATATTATGTATTTTTATTGTGTGTAAAACTAAACATTTACAAAATGCCGTTATATAAATATAATTAGTACTTATACCCTTTTTGCTCTAGAAATATATTTTTAGAACAACTGTAGATAGTAATCATCACGAATAAATTGATTTTAAGTTTACTCAATTCTAATAGAAGATACAATTGTTTAAGTTTTGGTAAGTTTGTTGACAAAGTATAACGCGGGGGTATTTCTTTTGCCTGTAACTATTTTACTAATTACCTGGTTTTCATGAGGTAGATATTTTGGATAACTAAAACTATACATTAAAAATAGTACCAAATTTTTGACGTGCACTTACACACTTTTCTTAATATTTTAGAAAATTCCTCTGAATAGGTCAAAATTTAAAAAAACTGAATGGTGAAGCAATTCTGACTCCGCATTCGAATTATTCAGCGCGTCAAACGAACAGACGACTTTTCTTGTATGCTTGTGTTATCGTATCTAAAAGCACATCGCGAAATATATGGCTGTTGTTGCTTTCCAACATGCTTGTAGAATTCATTTATTTCCTTTGATATATTTTAAATCAGTTTACCTTTTTCATCATTAATTAGAGAACATTTTCAACTTCTTGTTTACCATTTACCAAGGGCATTCACTAATTACTTTTAATTAAAAATCGAATCGATGTATTATTGGATTATTTCATGTTTTTCTGAGGCAGCATATTTTAACGTTCATAACGGGCAGGTGTAAAAATCAAAACTTGAAAGTAGGTATACATTTTTACTTATTTAACTAATACATAATAATATGTATTTTGCACAAAAATATACTTTTGGATTAATCCATCTGGTGAGGGGCTTATTGCAATATTAAATTATTTGCTTTCTACATTCGTAATACCTACTTGATTTTCATCAGTTAAATGTAGGATTTGCAAATAAGCTCTGTAAAAAGTTTTATGTCTTTTTAAGACGTTATTTAGAGGATACCGACTGACGTAAATAGTAAAATTTACTTTTGCTATTTTATTTTATTAAATATTTACCTCTATAGATTTCTAATTTCTTTGGATTTCATTTCTATCATTCGCCTTGTCTGGGCACAATCCACATTGCAATAGGCTTCACCAGAGCGCCACACGGTCAACATTTCATCTCATCGAGTCAATGACGATCGAGATGATCAAGAACTGGCCTTTCTGTTATATCGCAACGGGCCATGATACAATAAATAAGAGATAAGATATCGCGCAGCTCGTGACGTCAGTCGGTGAGCTAGGACGCCATTAAACGCCCGGCTGTCAGGAGTGTCAGGTAGAATTGTCAAGTTGTTGCGGATATTTTTGTGTTTAAAAGTTAAAAAATCGTCGAAAATGAGATGTGCTGTGTACGATTGTGATGTTGATAATCAATCAAGAGATTCTACACACGATATAACGTTTTTTAGTTCCCTGAAATAAAAAAATGTAGAGTGTATGAAAACGCGGTTTCACGAAAAATAGTATGTGTATCATCGTAGTAAAACCATATTTTCGAACTCCGTGTTGATTGCGCCTCGATAAGCAATCTGCACGGTCGTCCGGCAATGTTAAGTTATTCCTACTATGCACCAATGTACTATTTAGCATTAATTCTCTTAGTAACTAGAAAATGTTTAGAGAAAGTTTATTTACATTTTTTACCTTAATTATTAACATTTTTATATTTTTTTAACTTCCTACATATTAAAGGTAAAATTTGAGGTCAAAATTGTTTTTTCTTAGTATACTTAACTTTCGGCAGGAAACAATTTTTAAGAAATTAATTATAAATAAGTTTTCTATTATGCTGCATACTGTCTGGCGATCGCACTGTATTTTTACATAAAAACATTCTTCAAAATTCTTAAATATCAAATATGTTGAATGTATATATGGTTAATTTATCCTTTTTTACATTTGACTTGCCATTTTTGTAATTTTGAAAACTTCGAATAACTAGAACCCCAAAATTATTAATTTGTAGGGCCAGACATATTCAACAATTACAAATCGAATTACATGCCTACAAAAAATATAAATTGGGAGTTAATTTCGTATTATTATACTTATATTCACGTATAATATAGAAATATCTGCATAAAATAAATCAAATGTTCTCTCTGGGCTCTAATAAATTTCATCTAAAATGTAATAATTTAAATAGCCGTCATTAACTTAGTATTACACTATAAGCAGTAAACCCATATTATGAATAAAAGCCATAAAACAGAGTTCCTAACTAACAAAATTTGATATTAAATTCTAAAACGCGACATAGATTTTAAAAATTACTCACCGTGTGACGTCATGCGCAAGCCGGACGAAATTTGAACGCTTTGATATCATATCTTGTGTTGTTGTATCATGGCAACGGGCCTTACCTGTACCATGCTGAAGACGGCTAATAAGCCAGAAACCGATCCATGGGATGGTGACGTGCCCTGCTAACAGAGGACAGAGAGGAGGAGTCCTTTTGGATTAATCCATTGCATATTAAATTATTTGCTTCTTACATTCGTAGTACTTGATTTTCATCAGTTCAATGTAGAATTTGCAAATAAGCTCTGTTAGGAGATACAGACTCACATTTTGACGTAAATAGTAAAATTTACTTTTACTGTTTTATTTTATTAAAAATATAATAATTCTTTTTAGATAAATAAAAACGGGCTTGGTTATTAACTCTGTGGTTTTTATTATTATAAATATCAAAAACTTAAATTAGAGTGGCAGATTTTTCTAGGTTTTAAAGGTAAATTGCAAAATTATTTTTAAGTATTTAGAGGATCTGAACATTTTTAGTTAATATTATTATACTATTATAACCTATTTTTATATTATACCTTAATATTATTCGGAAATATCAAAAATGTATTGTTATATTATTATACAACATAGATAGTACATAATAAATTTAAAATGAAACAACAGTGGTTTATGGAAGAGATATAAAGTAATATAACTTTTCCTGACAATTTTAAATCTTTATTAATTTTATTTGTATCTAATCTAATCTAATTACTTTAATGACTAAGGGTGAAAATTAAATATAATTTAACTTGAAGTGTTTTACTTGAATTATTTTGAATTAACTACTATAAGTACTTATTATTGGAAAAATCTTATTATTAAAATCTAGTTTTTGTTAACCTATTTACACCTACTGACACCTTAATCTATTTATTTTTTGCCATAATTTTGATCATGATATTTACACATTACACAGTATAAAAATATTGAGAAAAAAGCCAGTGAATTTTCAAAATCTTAAGTATAGGGTATGGAGCACCCATTTTAGACCATTATCTTATCAAAATCATAATTTAACTAGATCTTCTTCTAGATTTTTAATATCTTCCAACTTTAGTTTTCTGATTTCGTTGACGCTAAATTTAACATTAAGCTGGTTATATAATAAATTTTTCAGTTCAAAGTTCATGATGGAATCCATACCCAGATTGATTAAAGGAGCTGCAAAGTCGACTTGGTCGACATTTTTTATACCAAAAATTTTTGCAACTGAATCAATTATAGACAAATTTCCTGTACCTTTAACATCTTCTTTTGAATCCAAAACTATACTGGAAACAATTGCGTAGTCTAGTTGCAAAAATAAGTCTAATGTGTCCAGACATGACTCTATACTTTGTGGAAGAACCTTCAAACTCTTACTTTGTGTCTTTACTTTTGACGTTGAACGAACATTTTCTATTGGACCCCATTCGATTACTGAAGCCGGAAAATTATTCTCTCTTCGGTTTTCACATAAATTCTTGACTAAAGCATTTACGTGGCCAAGATCAGTTGCCTCGTTGTTGTAGCCTAGGAATATTTTATGAATGTAGCCTTGAAATATTGGAAATTATAAAATATAAAACTAAGGAAAATTACGTATAAAGCTTATATGTTACAAAAATTCAACATCAAATACGATCAATCATATAATTTCCATAACTTAATTACTAAAATACGTTTTATGTAAAACTTGGTATAATCACCAAAAATATATTGGAAGTGTTGAAAAAGTTTTCAGAGAAGCGTCTCACTGTAAATGATTAAAAATTATCAGGCGCTGCCCATTGCAAATATTGTAATTGGACCAAACATGGTCTGACAAAATGAGTTTCAATATGAAATATCTTCAAAACTGTTTTAGATTATTCGACGAATTAAACATCTGTCTTCGACTATGCATTGATGGTCTTTATGAGTGCGCGTAGTTGTTTCATATACTTGAAACCAAACTAGGTATATTACATCAATTATGTATTTTAATAAGTATAAAATGGGTAAATCACGAAAGCAACTTAAAAATATGTTTTTTAATATGTTGAAAATGAATAAGCTAGCTCTTTTATTATAAATAATAATAATAATAATAATATATAATAAAATAAAAAAAAGTTCTTGGTATTATTGTTTATGTGTAATCAATAACAGTTTAATTTATTAAAATAGTTTATATAGTAGATTATTAGTCCTAAATATATTCCATGCTCCATTTTTAATTTTATGAACCTATTGAACAAAGATTATCAAACACAAACACTTGTTTATGCTGAGAGAAAACCTGAAAATACATGCGGTTTATGAGAGTTCTATAAAACAATATGTAGCTAAGCAGAAACGAGAGCTGGCCGATTATAGGCAACATAATGTATTGAAGAGTTTTTCTGCTACATTAAAAGAAAATATGCATAAAATTAGGTTGGTGTTCTTTACTTTTATACAAGGTGAACCCCAATTTATTTAATTAATTTAATTTTAAGGGATGGTTGCTTCCTTAATAGTAAGTCCATGTACAGAAAATTTAAGAAATATATACTGCATGGTTTTCGAGAAAAAAATTCATGAAAACGTCAAATACTATTTTGAAACTTTAGCAACTATATATTTGCAATTTCAAAGAACTTAGATAAACAAAACATTTTGTTCACTTTATGGGTGACTCGCTAGAGACGACGTACAGGGATTCTCAAAAGTTCAATATCGACACTACCTTACAGGTAGGTCAGTTTTACAACTTTCTTTTTTATATTTTTTTTGTTCGCAATTTATGTTACAAATATCAACAGAAACCTCCCCTTAAAGGGAATTAAATAAGTTGGGGTTCATTCATTCTTTTTCTGCAAAAACGCTCAGACACGTAAATTTTTTAATTTCGAGTAAATGATTTATTTATACAGTGGTGTATTATTAAGTTGATTTTTTTTAATGCAACCCCAATTTTTTATTCTAAATTAACAAAAAACACATTCTTTATGTATTTTTGACCGAAAATTTTATAAGGTTACATCACAAAATTTTTGGAGATAAATACAATTTGAATTTAAAAAACCTAAAAATGTGTTCTAAATTTAAAAATCCTACAAATGTTCTCCAAATTTAAACTGAGCAGGTTCTAGAATATGAAGTAAAACAACTGAAACATAACAATACATCATTGCTTCATCTAATGTCAAAATTGTGTCATCCTGTTAAGTCGGTTTAATGGAGCACAGAAAAATACCAATATAATGGGGTAACGTAAAAATAAATATAATAATTTGGAAAAACATTGTATGTACAAGTTGGAAAAAATTAAAATAACTTTGTTTTTCAAAATTATAAAATACGTAGATTTTTTGTCTGTTGACCGCCTGACAATGAGCTAAACGGGAGATAGATTAGACTAATTAAGGTCGGGAATAACTCCAAATATCTGCTCCCATTTAAATTTCCATAAAAAAAGTATGGTCCTAAATTTTTTTTTAATATTCCCTCTCAAGCATTAACTTTTCTAGGGAATTGTGTGCGCAATTTCTGAAATCACAGTGGGTTTTGTGTTGCCCAATTTTGTCTGTTGATGGACCCGTTAAGACAAAAAGTGCCTTCATTGGTAGAAATTTTTTTTCTGAGATGGTATTGTTATCGCCAACGGTCCTGCATTATTTTACAAAATTGTACTCTTCGATCAAATTCGTCTTCTGCGAACTCATGAACCATATATAGTTAATAGTTCTGTTTAAGTAAAACCCTGAGCACCGAACTTTTACGCATATGCATGGTTAGACAATTTGGCGGGTATTTATAGGGAGACTTTCTTGAAATGTTAATAAAACATCAAGTTAAGTATTTTCATAAATATTGGTATGAACCTGACCACCATATCCTCTGTATTTACTAATAATTTTATTCATTGTCGAACGCATAATAAAATTAATGGTCGATCTTGATGTGTATTATTGAACAGCTCACATACTTCTGTTGCAGTTCTCCTTGTAACTCATCATAATAAATATCTCACTTCGTTCTTTCTCCAAAACAGGCATTATTTATAAACAATACGTTTCAATCAAAGAAAAAAAATTGTAAAAAGGCATTATTAGGATTAGTAATAACAATAATACTTATATGACTGATGGTCGAGATGCAGGTACGCCACACCTGCCTCTCACCCAAAAGTCCCGGGTTCGTTTCCCGGCCGTGGCAATGGAAAATACTGCGAGAGGGATTTTTCCATTATACACGGATATTGGATGTGTGTCCATTGTCTTTAAATATGTAGCCCCCTTCCACACAAGGCTCTACAAGAGCCTTCTGGGATAAAGGGGGTCGTAATTACATGTGGTGTAATTTATTCATTTATTTATAATTATTAGTATGCAGTAAAACGCCATAATTATGAATTTTGACATTAGATGAGGCAATGATAATTGTTGTGTTTCAATTGTTTTATTTAAAATTTCAGAGCCTGCTCGGTTTAAATTTAGAAAACATTTTCAGGTTTTTAAAATTTAAGTTGCAATTTTCTCTAAAATTTTCTTATGTAATCTGTAAACGTAAAATACGTGTTTTTGTAAATTTTGAATAAAAAATTAGGGTTGCCATTTAAAAAATAGTAATAAAATTTTACCTCAGTGATACTTCACTGTACAAAGAAATCGGTAACTCGAAAACATAGAACAAAATCAAAAATTGACATATCTCTGAGCATTTTTGTAGAAAGAAATTATTTCTGGCATTCCAGATTTTAGGACGTCACTGTATGTGTTTTATTTAATTCATGCTTATGTGTACATTTTGCCATATTATAATTATATTATTTCATCGTGATTGTATTTTTAAAATACAGACTATTTACAATAAATGTATTATTTGACAAGACTGGAAAGTTCACTCTAAATGTAAGAGCAATTACATTTCCTAATATTTGAATATTATTACGTTTTGAACTAATTTATATTATTAATTTAAAAGTTTTCCAGAACATTGTATTTTAGAAGCTTGCCTGTGATCCGACTAAATCAGCTTTTTTCTCACTGTAATAGGCAGAATTAATGTCATTTATCGTTCGAAAACCTATCTTTTCAAGATCAAAGGAACAGATTCCGGCTTTCATTTCTGCTCATATTTTTTGGTTCCGTCGAAAGATGCCAAAAAAATATTTCTCATACGTAGGGTAACTCGTTTGGCCTGCTATATAATAAATAACATTTTGGAAGAATGTGTTTCTACATGAAAATCGTTACCAGACTTCTTCGCTTTTTCTCCATATATTACAATTTATATTTTAATTTAACATGTGTTGCGAGAACCCTAATAATATCGTATTTGAAAGTTTTTATATTAAGTTTACTACTAAGATTATAGAAGTTTTGTAGAATCCATGAAATATTCTAAGGGGTATACGTAGACACATTTTGAGAACAAACACTACAGGATGTCTTGTTATTTTTTGACTGACTAATTATATCTACAGAACCATTTTATGAATAAATGCGGTTTTTACTAATAAGTCTGGCAGGAAAAGTTTTTTTGGCTATTTTGAAAATTGTTCTATTTTATTCCTTGTTTGCCAGTAGGTAATAGTAGGAGAGCCCTCGACCAGGATTTTCGACCTTATCACGACACGAATATTGTATTTTTTCAACAGTTCATGTCAATATGGAAAAAAAAAATCTATCGCGACTTACTTCTATCTCGTTGTTAAAGGGGTGAAAAAAAATATCGAAGATGTAAAAAAAAATGGGATATAATAGTTATTCGATTATCCGAGCTCGGCCAGGGATGGATATTAAGCAACGAAATTTTCAGGGATCCGAGAGGAAGGTTGGTTCTAGCTCTCCTGAAAGTTCGGGCGAAAAAATCCTCCGGGGAGGGGAACAATGGCCCCCAGAATAGTACAGTTTTTCGGAAAAATCGACCTTTTTGAAAAATTCATATCTCGGCTAATATCGGAGATGGGCCTAAAAAAAAAAAGTTATTAATTCTTCCATTTTCTTGCCCACCGTCCGGGTCCGGATCCTCTAGATCCAAAGGGAGAGGCTGTGGCGCGTTTCTAAAGGGTACAAGTTTGAAAATTTGCTAAAATCCGACAAAATCGCCTCTTTTAAAAAATTTATAACTTTCTTAGGAGGCAAAATCGAGAAAACGCTTACGCCTCAGGAAATTGCGAAAACACGAAATCTTCAAACGCTATTTCCAAACGAGAAAACGTCGCCGGGCCGCCGTTCTGGTAAGTAATCCAAGCTAGAGGGTACTTAATCGCACGGTCTCGCTGTGATTTTCGAGGCAGTAGGAGCGAAAGAAAAAGTGAAATTTTGACGATTTAACGAAAATTTTGAAATTTCCAAATTTTCTGAAGCCGTCATTGTTCTCGCATCTCTTTCTAATCTCACAAATTTTACCAATCTGCCGACACGGAGGTATTGAAACGTTTATAACTTTCTTAATACTCGAAGGATCGCTACGAAATATAGCCTAAAAGATTTTCCCGACACGAAGAAGCCTATAACTTATTTTCATCCTTTCCGCATTCTGGGACTTTCCTTCATAAATAGAACTAGTTTCTTTTGACTCGAACTAAAGATTTTTCTTGAAATTACCCGTGTCGTGATAACTCGAAATTTTGGTCCTACTATTTATAACAATTTCTAATTGATTGTAACTGCATCTTCCATCTATTAGCTATCTAAAGTTGTGATGAGTATTTTAAACATTAGTGTATACAAACAAATATATTAGTTGCAGACAATATTTAATTGGAAAAAAAATTTAAAACCATTCTTGACTGTTTGGTAAAAACCATTCATTAATATCTCAAGCAACATACCAAAATAAAATCAGACACACTAGTAATTTTCTTGTATGTTGCACAATAAACATTATTATTATTATTATTATTATTATTATTATAAATTTCTTAAAAATTTGTGTCTGACTATAAACAATTGAAAATTTGAAAAAAACCTGCGTCTATATGATGAAAACACAATAGTTGCTTATAATTACATACGTAAGTTAAAACTAAATTTCTACCATTAGTTTTTCATATTGGGTTTACGAGCCATTGAACAACACATATAGGTACATTTATTAATATTGAAATTATACTTACTCCTTCCAAGATGTTGAGAAACAAACACAATAAAATAATCTAAGTTTTTGCACATTTTTCTTGATATCATATCTATATTCTTAATACTCTTAATTTTTTGTTGATATATTGCGCTGTTAGATTGCAGTGATTTATTTTGCAATGCCATGGAAAAACAAAAGATTCCGCTAATATTACCTACAGCGGATGCTTGTTCTATGAGTTCCTCAGCATATTTAGTGCAAGTAATATTAGAATAGTTAATAATAATAGTGTTTCCATGTTTCTTTAACTTTTCCAGAGCATAAATCTGGTATCCACTTGTCACTCTTGTAGTGGAGTTAATTACAAATTTTCTTGCACCCTTCTTACTAAGCCATTTTATTACTTCTATGTCAAGGTCATCTAACTCGCTTATTATTAAATAGCATTTCTCAAACTGAAAGTAAGTTTTTGGTTTAGCAATAAAATATTTTTTATTCTTTCTTGACAATATTTGTTCTTCTCGGTGTATTTTAACTGTTAGTTTGCCATTTTGGGACGAATTATTAACATATTCGAATAAAGAATTCAGTTGCGTCATGTCTATTACTTTCGACAAAAACGGTTTTGTAGCTCCAATACGAATATATTCCTGAATAGAAATTCTGATTGTTTCCAACACGTAGTCATTTTCTTTTAAAAGTCTTTCCAAGGTTATATTATAAAAAACACAGTCTTTGTCTATCAAAGTGTCCGCTATATTTGATTCTAACATTTCCTTAGACTCAATATTAATAACTTTTCCTCCACATTTCAGTATATCCAGAGCAACCTTTAGAATACAACTTTCTCTTGTATTAAATATTATATCAACTCCTTGGCCGTTGGTTCTTTTCATTATTCTTTCAGAGGTGCTATTTTTGGAAAAATCAATAATATTATATTTAAGTTTAGGAAAGCATCTAGCAACATATCTTATATGTTTTGGTGACTTCACGCCTACAAATACTGTGCACTGTGTGTTATGGAGAAAGTTAATTGCAGCTAGTTCAGTACTGTAAGCATTATAAGTAATTAAAATGGTATCGTGAGTTTGTAGATTTCCCTTAACGAACAATCCATAATAACTCTGCAAAAAATACAAATTGCGGGTTGTAGATATTTGTTTAACTAGGGGGGAAGGCACATGATTTACACCCCTTTGTATCCTTACATACTAGGTGGATGAAACAATTTTGCCTTGTGATTAGTCCGAATTTCGTATTTTTCCGAGACAGAAATTTTTTGAGATAGAAATTAAAAACAGTTTTTTGGCATACCCATTTAAGGGGGAATGAAGTATCCACCATAATATATTTTGATAAGGATTAAGTTACGTTGCATTCGATAACTAATTTTGATATATTACATATACAAATACATACATTCACTACAGCTGTATTAAAAAAAAAGAACTTAAGTTTTGAATAATCATAACATAATATTACGTAGGCATCTTTGTTAAGAGAGACATTCTTTTATATATTTTTGGGTCTAGTATGAATAACAAAAACTGTTGTTAGTTATGACTAGTAAACATTTATTCTTATAAAAAATGCATTTTTACTATTTATTTTATTTATACTCTGATTAGATTATTACCACCAGTATATATTCCACCCTACAAGGCATCATTGCTATGCTGTAGAAGAGCAGCATATTTTTGTGCCACTACGCAAAGGTGTTAAATTGTAAATGCAGTTCGCTTTAATCTTACAGTTTGCATATCAGTGAAAATAAATTTTTCCAATAACAAAATGTTAGCATTGTGCGAGCAAATGTGCATCGAAAACCAATGATCCAGAGAATATAGGAAGTGGTTGTGATTAATCTGCCGGCACTTCTCCCCTGTGGTTCAGATGTCAAGGGAGGACTGGTCGGCATCGAAGAATAGGGGAAAAAATTAAATGCCTTTATTGTAACCATAAATACACACAAATGACCAATATTTTACCAGTAATTTATTATTGTTTATTTTAACCTAAAGAGTAATACCATTTTCAATATGATAGATTATGCATTTTCCTTTATTTCCAATATCAATTATAATTAAACTGGCTTATATTTTAACGCGCTTTGTTGGAAAATTGTTACATTAAAGAAATAAATCACAGAGTCAGAAAGCTTCAGATTTAAAGTTTAAAGTGATGCTACGATAAATTTAATTGTGACAATTAACAAAATTGGTATTAACATCAACCCTTTTAACCCCAAAGTACCACTTTGCGACAATTAACTTCCTGTACCGTCTTTCAAAGTGAAATGTAAGCAGAACGAGTTTCATTCAGAACGCTATGGAGTTACAGATTTATTATTTTTAATTCCAAAGGCTGGGAAAACTTTAGTGGTGTATTTTTAGAAAATACAGGATTGATAAAATAGTTTTTCAATATATATAGAATTTCATGATATGCCGATGTAAACTGAACTAACTATATAATAATGTAAAATGAACATTTTGGTGAATTAATAGCTATTTGTATGATAAGGGAGAAAAGTGCATAATTTCCTCCCGCGGATAGTTTGATCAATATCCAAGGGAGGAAATGGCACTTTGCTCCTGTGTAATACATATGATTTTTTCTACGACCATTTACAGTGTTTTACATTGGTTTTACATATATTTTATTATATTTTCTTATGCATGACAATCAAAAAACCAAATATGTCAAAATGTCATAATAGGTATTTAGATAAGTAAATATTGTTGAAAATCAAAGTACATGGAACGTTGCTAAGGTTGCTTCTTGTTTTTAAAATAAACAAACTTCCAAAAAGTTCCGAATGTGAAGATGAAGTTCCTCAAGATATTCTGGAAGAAGCAAACGTGGTTTCGTTAAATCTATTACCGTTAAAGTCTCGTGAAAAATATGAAAAAGAGTACCAGTTATTTAAATGTTGGATGGAGACTAGGCAAATAAGAAAAATATGTGAAGAAGTGGTCCTATTTTACTTTTCCAAAAAAATGCGCCGATTTGAAGCCTTCAACATTATGGAGCAAATACAGCATGTTGCGATCTACACTCCAAATTAAAGACAATATCGACATTAAGTTTTCTAAATTAGTAGCTTTTTTAAAAAGGAAATCTGCTGGATTTATAAAGCCAAGAAAGCCAATACTTTTTCAAGGAAGGATATCAACAAGTTTATTGCAGAAGCTCCAGATGAAACTTACTTACATATGAAGGTAAGATTGATCGTTATTGTTGAATAATAAATAAAAACGTAACGCGGCATTTTTTATTAGAAAGTATATAATATATGACAATTAAGTGACATTTTAGGTAGTTGTCATAAGTGCATTTTCCATTTTCAGATTGTGCTTATATTTGGAATTGCTGGGGCATGCCGTAGCAATGAATTAGTTAAAATGGTACTTGAGGATATCAGTGATAAAGGCGATATTTTGGTGGTGCAAATACCTGCCTCAAAAACTAATATCAAAAGGACATTTACAATAACAAAATCATTATTATACATTTTCTGGAAGTTTGTGTATCAATAAAAGAAGTCTATACACTACTATTACAGCTATTTGAAGTTTTTACTTGTTTGCTTCCAGAGGGAGCCAAAGTATTTTCCTCCCTAGGGAGGCAAAGTATTTTCCTCCCGAGGGAGGAAAAGTACTACTTTGCTCCCTGAAATGAGTGAGCAAAATGGTATTTTCTATGTAGGGAGTAGAAAAAATATGTTTTATTAGTGATAGATATAATTCAAATTTAAAGGAGTAAAGTTGACTTACTATGGTATAGGCAAATGGGATGGTTGCAGCGTCTTTTAAACTCCACTCCCTAGGAACAACCCATGTAAGGTTACGGTGTGGTAATAGGTGTGTAGTTAGGCTCCCACGCGGTGATATTCCCATTAATCTAAGTCCCGAGCTATTGACTCCAGAATACTCCATGCCCATGCGTAATTCATGGCTCGTTTGTTGATTTGGATTGTAACGATCCCAATAATCAACGGTACTATAGTACACGTTAACTTTATTTTTCTCAAATCTAAGTCAAGAGAGAGAGAGAGAGCTGTTAAATAAATCTATATTCGGAAAATACGTTGTGAAATAATTGGATTAAAAAATTAAAAACCTTATACAAGAATGCTTTAAACCTCCCACTAAACATCTAGATTCACATAATGTACAGGGTGTTTGATTTCTCGGTCTACAGTGTGTAACTGTTAAACTAGGTAATTGTTTTAGCGGAAAAGTGATAAGGGGAAAAATTTCTATATTATTATGTGTTACATTTTTTATTTTCGAAAAAAATGAACGTCTATCAATTATAGAAAATAAAAAAAAAATCGAGTTAAAATAATAATTTGAAGAAAAAATTGGTTTTGTAAATTAAATTTGAAGAAATTTCAATTTACTAATCAAATTTTTTTGTCAAATCACAGCTTGCCCCAATTTTCGCAATTGTTTTATTTCCTATATGATTTCCCTGTTTGATTTAGCGTTCTACAGCCTGTAACTTTTAAACTAATTGTTGTAGCGGAAAAGTGTAAAGGGAAAAAAAATTTTATATTAGGTATGTGAGTTATACATTTTCATGTTTTAAAAAAATATATTTTTGAAACATTTTCAATAATAACTTCTTTGAAAGAAATCAAGTGTTGGTACATTTTCAAATAATTAACATTTAAATTTTACCACGATTGGCCCGATTTCATATAATAATCGCAGTTCGTTAAAATAAGATTAAAATATTTAATCAATAATACAAATAACAATAATAATAATACCCAATATCCGATGGCACTGCAATTAATTTGTCTCACTGAAAAAATCCCAGTTCCTCGACCGGGAATTGAATTCTGGGCACCGAGTTTTCGAAGCTATATACAGGGTGTCCCGATTTTAAACCTACAAACTTCGGGTACAGAAAGTTCACATGAAATTATGACATACCCCTTCTAACATTTCTTCTCTATCGAGCCTCCTAACGGAGATACAGGGTGTTGAAAATTCTATTTATTTTTTGTTTTTCTTTAATAACTTCCACAATATTAAAGATAGGGAAACCAAACTTGGTACACATAGTTAGGTTGTGAGGGTCCATCTTTGCTATGTTTCAGAGATGAACTGAGGCGCGCCAGTGGCGTGCGGTGTGGTCTCGTCGATATAATTTTAAGGAAAAAAGTATGTGCACTAATTTTTTTCTCAATCTGATCAGATTTTCATAATTTACGGTTAACTTTCTAAAAAACCTTGCTCATGTAGAATTTTGACTGAGGCATTCGTTTTTGAGATATTTGCGTCTGAACAAAACGATGCACCAAAAACACAATTAATTAATTAAGATAGCCCTTTCAAAATTATTTTCAATCTGATTTTCTAAGGGATATACTGAACTGAACTGTCAGTTTAATGTTTTTAATGTTTTTCTTCTTTTGCAATGAGGCGTCTTTAAGGCCTTTTGCAAGTCAATATTATTTCTGTCAAATGAAAAATTTGTTTCTTACGAAATTGCATAAACAAATTATCAACATCCAAATATCATAAAAACAACACCCCGTATTTCCGTTAGGAATGGCTATAGAGAAGAAATTTTAGAAGGGATATGTCGTGATTTCATCAGAAGTTTCTATTACCGACATGATAATTGTGTTTTTGGTGCATCGTTTTGTTCAGACGCAAATATCTCAAAAACGAATGCCTCAGTCAAAATTCTACATGAGCAAGTTTTTTTAAAAAATTAACCGTGAATTATAAATATCTGATCAGAATTGCGAAAAAAATTAGTGCACATACTTTTTTCCTTAAAATTATGTCGACATGACCACACCGCATGCCACTGGCGCGCCTCAGTTCAACTCTGAACCATAGCAAAGATGGACCCTCACAACCTAACTATGTGTACCAAGTTTGGTTTCCCTATCTTTAATATTGTAAAAGTTATGTAAGAAAAACAAAAAATAAATTGAATTTTCAACACCCTGTATCTCCGTTAGGAGGCTCGATAGAGAAGAAATGTTAGAAGGGGTATGTCATAATTTCATGTGAACTTTCTGTACCCGAAGTTTGTCGGTTTAAAATCGGGACACCCTGTATAGTGCGTTACACTAGACCAAGGAATCATTAAATACGTATGTAAATTCAAAAGCGTGACTCTAGTTGTTTCACTATGTTAAGTCTAATGACGCATCTCTCTTCATATATAATAATTAATTAAAGGGGAAACTGTTTTTTACTCAGGAGGAAAAAATTTGTATGGTGAAATTGTTTATTAACTTCAACAAAAATGCAAAAGTATAAAAGGAAGATTTCTGCAGCATAATGTTCCAAAAACTTTAAAGGGCCATCTCAGTAAGATCAATGTTGAATATTGTGGTTAACTGATATAGATGAATATCCATCAGGTTCATTTAAAAAAAGTAAGTTCCTTTTTTTTACTTTCGGTTGCAGTGCTTACTGAGTAGATCGCAGATCACTTATAAGTTTCGTCAACGTTTTAGTTCACTCGTGTATGTGATTAGGTACCTTGGACCGCAGTATATCAAGAATATATCGCCGACTTAATTGACTGATGCCTCGTGGGGTTCATTAGTTTCAAGCTTGATATCGTTACTCAGTCATAATAAAACTTTAATCATTCAACTCAAACTCTCTGACACACGTACACATAAAAATATATTTTATCTTTTATAAATGTATTACTTACCCATGATGATTTTGTTGTGTCCACTGTAGCTCATTATTTACTATTGATAGAAAACAAGAATCAACGCGTTTCATGGCAGTTGTTTCTTCTATCGGCAGGTACCTATACGCTCCCCACTCATTATTTTTCAGAACATTTAAAGCAATGTCTTTTCGTATTTGCTGCTCATAAAATTTTGAGTCCACTCTGAACATATCTGCATTTTTATCTTTGATGCAAAACATTCTTACCTTTGATGTGTACTCGGTTTCGATATATCTGTAGAGTTCATTTACATCAAAGCCGTTATTTTGATCTACTAGTAATATTCTTGTGTTACCATTGTCGATAGCTGCTTTTATGTTTCTGATCGAATTAAAAATGTCCTTCTCTAATTTTATCACAGTGTGTGTGTCTTTAATTTGGCAGGTCTTTTTAAATAAAGTATATGAGTTTTTTAACAAAGTCCTTTGAAAAACTGCTTCAAAACTGGAATCTCCAAATAAAGGGTCTAGATTATCAGTTGATATCTCACTAAGAATAAAAGTAGTATCATCAATGTTCCTCATATAATTTAGAATCTCCTTATTAGTTTGTAAATTACAAACTATAAAGAGATCATACTGTGTATTGGTTTGGTGAGATATATTGTTAATAACATTATAATCTAAGTGTTTTAAATACTTCGAGGGCACTACATTTTTAATATTAGCTTTGTAGACTCCAGTTGTATTTCTATCTAATATTTCAGCTATTCTTAGCGTAGGTGAAAATAAATTATTTTCGATAACTATTTGCATGACAATTTGTACAATTTCATGAAACTGGAGACTTTCAGGAAATTTTGTACTCATGTTTGTGATAAACTGATATTTTAATCTGTATGGGATTTCATTTCTCTTTTTGTGTGAGGTATTTGACCAAGTTACGGTTTTTATTTCTAATCCTGAACAAAAACTTGTTTTTTGAAAATTATTGTAATTTAAAATAATCGATTTACATTCCGTAAAACATTGTTTAATAATAACAGGATTAATTACAATCTTTGTAATTTCAGTTGGCACAAGAGCTGAATGTTCCATTATTGCTTTAGCCTGAATTATTGAATCCAAAAAACTTGTCCAATTCTTGTTCCACCTAATTTTTGCTGATTTATCAGTGCAGTCTATTTCGTCAATTCCTCTGAAAGTACTTTCATAATCATATCCTCGAAATTTTAATATTTTGTAGACATCATCGTTATTTAATTTGATATTCGAATATACATTGTTTTTCGTGTATATGGCACGATGAGAAAATTCATCCTCTACGGTTTTAGGCAGGTAAATTTTTCCAGTTGCCATAAGTTCTTCTTCATTACTTATTTCAAATATGCCAGTTTTCAAAATATTTACGGTGAAGATAATTGGATCGTTTTTGTACAAGTAAGGATATTTTAATAATTTAACTCTTTCTATAACTACAGGCATATTTTCGAAATGCATCTTTAACATTGTTGCGAAAGTTTGCCATACTAAAACCTAAAACAAGATTACATTATCGGATTGAAAGGGGCTAATATATGATTATAATTTAACATTTTGATAAGTTAATACTTACAATATAGCCTGTTGCTGGAAATGTATTAATTCCATTAATTACATGCCCAAGCAAAAATTTGTATTCTTTAGAAGTCACGTTTATTTCAATTTTTTTACCAAAATATTTGTTAGCATTATATTTTGGTACATTCCACGTATAAGCATGGTTCCAGTTAATATAAGGTGATATCATTGGTGTCTCAGGGCCCACAGGGTATTCCGATTTAATATAAAAATCTTTTAAAATCGGTTGACCTCCAGCCAAGTATAGTCTAAATCATGTATTATTGATTTATATTGATTTTGTAATTAAAATACAATAGGATATAGTACCAATTCTATTAAACTAGTAGGTAGTTAAATTATTAAAAATACGTTTTTTTTTACAAGCAACAAAACCTTAATAAATAAATTACTGAATATTGAAAAAAAAACATGTACATATATTACTACAAAATAAAACAAAAAATTCTTGGTCATAATTACCTATTAGTATTTTTATAAATTTTTTTGTTAAAACAATTATTAATTAAATATTACAATTTTAATTTTATAACGATCAAATGAAAGTTGAACTTACTTTCCTACGCAATCTAACAGAAACTCTTGATTATTATTGTAAAGCTTCTGAACCGGATGTAGCCTGGTAATACAAGAACTCAAGGCTCTTTTAAAGATAGGTTGAAATAAACCACATGGTGCTATCTCAATAAGAATTGCATCTTGAGGTACTCTTTTTAGCACTTGATTATAGAGTACTTTGTTCAAAAAGTTGTGTACTTGATATTCCGCAGAATTATATTTTCCTAAGTCTGAATCCCATTCACTATTTCCTATGGCTGAAGGTAACCATAGTTTTCTCTTTTTAGGCTCTGGTAATACATTTTCCAAAAATTCAAACAGCGTTGGTCCCACATCCTTTACATACTTGCTATGGAATGCTATGTTTGTTGTTTTTATAATTTTTACAAATATTCCTTCACTGTGAAGTTGTTCCACAAATAATTTTATAGACGCTTCTGGACCAGATACCGTAACGTTATTTACGCTATTGTCACAAGCAATAAAAATGTCTTCTGGTAACAGTTTCTCACATTCTATTGTTGATAGACCAACTGATGCCATTAGACCAGGGCTAAGTTCTGTATTTTTGGTTGCCCAACCTCTACCATAGGCCACCAAAGTAGCTTCCTCAACAGTTATAAGGCCATCGCCATAAGCACAGCCTAAATAAAAACTTATAGGCTATTTATTCTACCTATCTACAAGATTAATGAATGCATTGTAGACCCTAGGAGCACTCTGACGTGCATATATTTTTATCTGCAATTATCTTCAATATTTACTCATTAATTGAGCGATTTCTGGTCGCTCTGTTAAATTAAATATTTCTTTAATGTTTACAGACATATATTATTCTTGATATTATTAACATTATGTAACAATGAATAATCTATAGAGTTTATATGGGTCTATGCTATAATATAATTAGCGTTAAATTAAACGTCTTTTCTGTAACATATCAAAAGTTGCATACTAACCAAACTTGTCTAAATTGTGTCTACGCAAAATAACTTTCAATTTTTTTATATTAATGACAAATTTTGATAGTTAAAATGTATATGTGTCAATAAAAATCTGTAAAATGGATAGTGGACAATAATATATTGCTTTTAGAAGAGACCGTTGTTAGTACCAAAAATAACGAGGCTTCCAGTGAAGTTGAAAATTTCCCCCAGTGCTTTTTCTCAGGCAATGACAATTGCAATGTCTGGTTTAAATTATGAATGTTGTTTCGTTTATTTAGACGATTTATTTGTTTTTTAGACCAACTTATTATGGGTATCATAATAGAAACTTGGCTATAATTTTTGAAAGGCTAAGAGAGGTAAATTTAAAGTTGATTCTAAATAAATGTGATTTTTTGAAGAAGGAAAATCTGTACTTAGGTCATACAATTTCATCTGAGGTGTTTCACCTGATCCTTCCAAAACTGTGGTGATCCAAAAATTTCTGATTCCTAGAGATTCTAGTGAGGTGAAAAGAGTTGCGACAATTTCTCGATGATGCCAACTTGGCGAAATTGGCGAAAACGTATCGAGTGTTGGGTATTTGGTGTATTGATATCCAATGGAAACAAATGTACCAACCCTCATTAAGAAAATAATGTGAATTGATTTGTCAAAAATAGCACATTCTCCTCATTTAAAACTCTCTCGTCTATCTACAAATTCGCATCTCTTTTCATTACCAAAATTATATCCAAGGTTCCAAAAAAAGTTCAGTTGAAATGGTTTAAAAAAGAAGTCAAATCAACGAGTACATTGTAGAATTAATATTTTTGAAAAGTGTTCTCAAATTATTATTTAATGAACTACCCACATTAATTATTGGTTGATTTATCAGTGGAAAATTAATATTACTAAAAGAGTGAGAAGAGTCTAAGGAATGTTATAATAGTTGAAAATGTTAAAACTTACCAATTTCACCCAAAGAGTGGCCAATTATACCATCTGGTTTTATGCCAAATGAAAATAATAAATCTGTTAATCCCACAGAAACTGCCACAATTGAAGTGAAACAGCTAATAGGATCCTCAAAAGTATTTGCTGTGCCATTTAGTATAATATCTTCTAAATCCAGACCATACTGCGTCACTGCGTTTGCACATCTTTTTATTGTTCTTCGAAATACTTCAAAATTCATCAATTCTTTTCCCATGCCTGGCCACTGAGATCCCATACCCGAGTAAGTAAACCAAATTGGCCGCTTTTTTATTTTGTACTTAGATACACACCGAGTTTTACTGTTTAAAATTACATATCCTCTATAGTTATGGTTTTTAATTTCAGTACTAAATATACTATCAATCAATGCTAAGAAACCTATCTTATTTTCGCTTTCCTCAATTTTGTTTAGAAGCTTTTCAACTGCCTCCTCAGTTCTTCCAGATACCTGTACTAAACGATATGAAGTATTTTTCATCTCGATATATTCACGTTTGGTATACGGTTTTACTACTAAGTGTCCATTAGCTCCACCAAGCCCAAATGAATTAATTGCCATTAGACCCTCTTTATATTGTGTATTCGAAGAAACTACCTGAAGCACAATATATACTATTTATGTAAGGATAACGTTATTTTACCATTGTTTATTTAACCGCTGATAACATATGAATTTGAACCACCCTGTACAAAAGCAATTTAATTACCATAAGTTCTCCATTAGTGAGTGAAGGGATATCAATTGCTGGGGTTTTTAAATGCAAAATAGCTGGGATAATTTCGGTTTGTATTGCGATTAAAATTTTCACCAACGAAACCAATCCACCAGCTGCTTCTGTATGACCAACGTTTGTTTTCACTGAACCAATTTTCAGTGGATTATTCCTCTCTGTAATTGTAAAATAATCAGCGAGCGCTTGGCATTCTTCAATATCACCAACCTAAAAATGAGTTGTAAAATTTCTGTAAAACAAATTTTATCTTTAATGTAAATAAAAATAAAATTTTCGAACTCGAAACTGCATTATTTTATTAAAATTGCTTATTCGAATTAATATAGTCTGTATTTATTAATTTTTAAATAATTTTTTAACTGATTACAATCCTATAATTTGCTAACGATGTGAATGAATAAAGAAAAATATTAATAATTAAAAGTATTAATGTTTCCATAACCTCTCCACCGACGTTGGACGTCAAAGCTAATTACAAATTTCAATTTGCTTTAGGGTTCAAAACACCTTTTCTGGAGTACATCCATTTTTTAATGTGAGATCTCCAATTAAATTACGTGTTTATTGTAAAAACAAGAATATTAAGAACACAACTGAATATGTATGATTCTATTTAAATTGAAATTTACTAATATAATTAATCATAAACATGAACTACAATTTACCATTTATTATTATTTATATTACAATTTCTAAAAACATGAAATGAAAAGAAGTCTATGTTTTCATATAATTTAAACTCTAAACCTAAATACTTGGAGTGTTTATTTTATGAACAGGGTTATGCATGTAATATTTTACCCCTGCTAACTTTTTTGCTCTTTTACCTAGAAAAAATGACAATTACCTTAGTTGTAGGAAATTTTCTTGCGATTTCGACGAACTATTCAAAAAATCAATTAAACCTCACATTTCGGAGATACAAAATCAAACTTGTGTTTTTTTAAATAGAAAGTATATTTCTCATTTTTTTAAAATACGTTTGCTCAAACAATTTGCACAGTATTGTGCTTTGAAATTGTGCATGTTGCATAATTGGCAAAATCTAAGTCGGCATGGAAAAATCAAAACAATTTGTTGTAATACTGTTTTACCTACGACCACTACTGTAAGTACTTAAAAACACACCGTCTGCGATCAATGTAAGATTCCCATTACGCACGGTAAAAAAATCGCACAACTTGGAAAAAAAATCGCACAGTTCGTACAGTTTTCCTAGCAACCGCCTAGCAACGGTCAATACAAACAAACTCTAAAAATTATTAAAAATGACAAGTGCAATACTTAATTTTCTGACGCTGTCAAAACTGACATAAGCGATAAATAATAAAAATGAAATACAAACTATCAATAAATACGGTCGTAGGTAAAGTATAGTACATAATTCGAGTTGTAAAGCAATTACGCACTCATGGAATTATCACACTCGACGCTAACGCGTCTCGTGCATAATTTTTCCATTCGTGCGTAATACGCTATTTACAACTCTTATTACGTAATATACTATTACAGTTCTTAACAATATTGAAACACAACTAGAACTGTCAAACCGTATTACAACAATTGTTTTGATTTTTCCATGGCAATTTAGATTTTATTTAATAAGACATATTTGATTTGTATCTCCGAAATATAAATTTCAATTGTTTTTTTGAATAACTCGTCGAAATGGCAAGAAAATATCCTACAACTCTGGTCTTTATCATTTTTTTCTAGGTAAAAAAACAAAAAAGTTTGCAGGGGTAAAATGTTACGTGCATACGTCTGTACATTTTTAAAAATCAGCGTATATAGTTTTAACCAATGACTTTAATATAATGGTATATTATGATGTGTTATTGTGTGATATAATCTGAATATTATTTATTCTTGTTACAGAAACTAGGTCAAAAGTATTGCAATATTTGCAGAATGCCGTAATCTGTAATCCGACATCTGAAAAATAATTTTAAAATATGTAAAATTGTGTAATTTAAAAATTTTATTGTGCCTACAAATTAAAATAATTTTGCTTACCAAAGTACCTGTGCCATGACAATCAACGTAGACTACATCATTCGAGTTAATACCGTATCGCTGATAAATATCTCTCATCAATGATATTTGGCTTTGAGAAGAAGGATGAATTAGGCCATCCTCTTTATATCCATCCACATTGCACCCAACACCTGCAATTGTCGCATAAATTCGTCTTGCGTTTTGCTGCTTTTGTAGAAAAATTGCCACCACTGCTTCTGATTTTACATAACCTTTACGATCATCATCGAATGTTTTGCACCTATTCAAAAGAACATAAAATTCATGAAATTAAATTTTTCTTGAAGAAATTTTGCACCTGTTATGATTAAGAATACCTTTCATAAAATTAAACATATTTTTCTGAATTTTGCCAGTCAATTGTAAAAAATATATTGTGTATTGCGTTTTGAGTCTCAAAGAATTATGGATTTATATTCTGACAAACGGGGTGCTGTAAAATTAAGTGCAGATTGGGAATATTAGTATTTGTATTAATATTAGTAACCGTTTACAATACCTACCCGATTTATTTTTAAACCTTCTTTAGTAAAAATTTGGCCAAACGTCTTGTCTGTCGAAGAAGAGGGATTTCTTTCTTTTATTTTTTTAAGGTCCCTGACTATGTTACCCACTATTTTTAGCGCTGCTTGGGTAATCGAGTTTTCTCAACGAAACTTTTTAGTTTAAAATTTTATTTAATTCAGAGACGATAGATAATACAAAAAATTATTTCAGTGGTAAAATAACAACTGCCAGGATAACTCTTCTGGAATATATAGTCGTGCCAAGTAAAAATTATTTTTTCTCTGAATAAATACACCACATGTAATTATAAATATACCACATGTAATTACGACGAGGGGGCTACACATTTAAAGACAAGGGACACACATCCAATATCCGTGTATAATGGAAAAATCCCTCTCACAGTATTTTCCATTGCCACGACCGGGATTCGAACCCGGGACTTTTGGGTGAGAGGCAGGTACGCTACCATCTCGACCATCAGTCGTAACAATAGATAAATGTTTTTTTTTTCACCCTGTGATAATTGCCAGCAGCAAAATTAAACTCCATCTCAGACCCAATTGTAGCTTCAGCTTTTCTTAACATTTATTTTTTTGGTACACTTTCTTATCTTTGCTATTAAAGGAGATATACCGAATGGGGAAAAAAATTAAAAATTTTTGTTTTTTGGATGCCATTTTTTTTTTACTTAACTGATTCGAATAAACTTGGCAATAAGAAACAACATTTTTTTATTTTTTCCCCACTCGGTATATCTCCTTTAATAGCAAATATAAAAAAGTGTACAAAAAAAGTAAAAGTTAAGAAAAGATGAGCTACGATTGGGTCTGAACTGGAGTTTAATTTAGATGGTGGCGATTCCCATAGGGTGTTTTGAATTAAAAAAAAAAACAATATGCCGTTATTGTTACGCCCTATATTTAAAGAAAAAATAATTTTTATTTAAAATCGGCACGACTATACATTCCAGAAGAATTAACCTACAAAACAAAAAAACATATTAAAATCAGGCAAACGGTTTAGAAAGAAATAAAATTCAAAATTATGGTAAATTTTGGGTGGTGCGTTAATTTTGGTCATCAGTGTAGTTTAAAAAAATGTATTTGTTCCTTGTGTTACTTTTATAATTGCTGGATCAGTCTGTTGGGTGGCACCAAATATTGCGAACAAAATCTTACTTTCAATAATTTTAATACAAATTATTTATTGGTAACTCGATCAAGTGGTAATATTTCCTTAACTAGAAGTTTTTGGCCATGGTGTTATTAACATTTTGAGTGCATACATTTATTTATGTTGTAAAAGCCCAGTCCAGTGAGTAGTGAATTTTTAGATTCTTTGTATGTAAAGCATTTTGAAAATGGACTACCTATGGGGGATACAACGTAATTACAAAGAAAGAGATAAGGAAGAATGTTATTGACAAAATGACAAGTATTAAAAATAAAGAATGTAGGTTTCTATGACTGGCACAATTAAATTCAATAGTACATATAAACATTGTTAAATACAATGTAGTGGTTTGAGACAATAATTTGAGATGATTTGATATTATATGGCTAAGAGAAAAAGTATCAGAATACGTACGTGGATTATAAGAATAATTTTTAACCAGTGATATTTTGCGAATTTTAAGAAAAAGTGAATAAGAAGTGATTAGTGGTATACGTATTCAAATATCTACAAAAAGCAAACCATGCACAAGGTTAAATACATATTATAAATAAATAAATAATAAAGTTCAAATAGGAAGTACTGACGGATAAATAAGTAAAAAATTAATTCATCAGTAATTACTTAATTAAGTATGACAATTAAAATGCGAAGTTAAAATTGATAAAGTTAAATATCTAATTTACTTTTGTAGATAATAAATGACTCAATAAAACGTAAATTTGCAAAGAAAACAAATAATTTTCTGGAGGGTCAGCGATGACGAGGGACCAAGAATAACTATAGCATTAAACTTTATCTCCGATTTCTCGCTGTTGATATACGGTCACCTTCGTCTTAATACGAATGGCGTGATTCCTTACTGTTCAGTTCCGCAGTTAGGATCTTTCATTATGTCCTCTTTGGTCTACGTATCCTTACCTTTCAGTTATATCTTCTTCGAAATTGTTTCTCAAACAAGCTAAAATGTCAGTTTAAACTTAAAGCTACCCAAGGCAGGAAACAATTACGTTCATTGATGGGTGAAGGCATCTCTTCTTAATTAACATTTTTGGTTATATGAAGAGAAACATTACTTGGGATATGGGAAACGGAGAGTTTGAAAGGGATGTTAGATTGAAATTAATTAAAGATCGCAGATGATAAGAAATAAATGAATCGATTTATGTGAAGTGTGACATATATAAAGAAAGACGAAGGGGTAATGAAAGGCCCTCTAGCATCGAATCTTAATTGTATTGATGCTATTTTGAAAGTATAAGAAAAGAATGATAGAAAATGGAACTTTTTGTTCATATAACGTAATAAACATTACACATACATACCGCCCTTCTGGATTTAAAACTCCAAGCTTAGCAAATTCTGCACTGTCATAAGGCAATAAATTAGCATGTGCACTGCAAACCACAGCTGCATCACACGATCCTAGTAATATATTATCTACAGCCTGTTTAATAGCGTAAATGCTACTTGAACACCCTGTATCTATACTACAACTAGGTCCATGGAAATCAAAAGTGAAAGAAATATTGTTTGCTATTATATACGAACTGCTATTAATGCCACTGCCAATTTTTAGGTAATCGTAATCCAGAGAGTTTTGCATGACAGCAACGAATACACCAGTATTTGAACCTAAAAGAGTATTATTAATTAATTTAAGTGTTTTTCTTAAATTTAAATAGAAAAGTTAAGTCTAAACTGAAAAACGCAATGATATCCTCTTCTGAAGAATCAAGGTAAAATCCATAATTTCAAACCTCATATTTTTTTTTTCAAATCTGAATCAAATAGAATTCTAAACAAGTGGAAATAGGCGTGAAATTTCAATGTGGTTAGATTGCGTTACGCGTCATTTTAATTAATGTTGAAAATATGGGGATCCATACCGAAAACTCATTAACGCATCTTACAATCTGACGGATTATAGATTTATACAAGCTCTTACACCAGTTCAACTAATTGTGTAATTACATTAATATATTCTACTTGTCAAAGGGGAACTCTGATAGGTGTCTTACCGCACAAAATAATGTTCTTTATTGATTTAAATCACATTAAAATTAACAATCTAAACAAACCTTTTAAATCACATGGGTTAATTCCAGCATCCATAATACTTTCATAGACCACCTCAAGCAGTTTTCGACCTCTAGGATCACATAAATTAGCTGTTTTCGGATTTACTTCGAAGAAGGTGGCATCGAACTTATCAAAATCATTAACTACTCCCATAGATTGTGGTGTCCCCAGTGACTCATGAGGCCATCTATCGTGATTATCTGTTATGAGATCAATGCCTTCTAATAATGCTTTTTTTAATTCTTCTGTATTCTTGGCGTTTGGAAATCTACCAGAAACACCAGTTATAGCAATATTTCCAATATCCATAACAAATCTAAGAGAATAATGTTATTATTATTCTTTTTTTAGTAACACTTACAAGTAAAGCAATATGAGTTAGAGCGAATGAAGCAAAATAAAAATTCATATACCAAGTATTTAAAATAATATTAAATGCTATTCACAGTCGATTCCTATACCATATAAATGGGACAACCTTACTGCTAGTTCCCCTATATACAGAATACCATTCTATTTATGGGCTAGAGCAAAGCTGCGGCTAGAGTAAATGACTCTAATAAGATTTATTATTTTGAATGTTTCTTACAATCGTGTCTATTTATTTGATTTTTCTATTTCAAAATTTGTCGAACCTCTATTCAACTTTTGTATTACAATAATCTATCACTTGAAGAATCAGCTTAATAACTTAAAACTTATAACCCAAGCCAGGTAAATTTTCCGACACATTAGTTTGCTGCCAGCGACGAGCAAGTAGCCGAAGAAATTGCAGAAGAGCGACTGAAGCAGAATACCGAAGAAATGCCAATTATTCGCATTCCTACATTGCTGTAGCTATTGTGCCTCAAGGAGCACGTGTCAGAAGGATTTAAATGGAGGCACATTACTGGAGTGTTCTGTACGCTGACAATAATGCGATTCGAGAAATGAGTGGCTGACCATTCTCTAATCCAGAAATCAGCTATCCTCCTAGAAGATTAATACAACAGGTAGAAAGTCAACGTCGACAAGAACAAGGCAGTGCTCTTCAGAATAGTGAAAAAATAATCCCCAGTGGAAAATGTCTCCATGAACAGTGACAAAATTCAATAGCACAGCACCGCAGAATTTTATACTTGTAAATTTATCTTTGAAATTATATTCGATATAAACAAATTTTTTAATTGATAAATCGTAATCAATTTTGTTGTTAAGTTATTCCCAGAATGTCTAGAATTATTATGTGTTAATTTATTATAAACATAATAAGCATTTTCCATTGTCTCAAATTCTACAATAGTATAAAACAGTCTATTATTTACTAACTACTACTTAGTATTATTAATTATCATATTTTTAATATGTTGTATGCTATTATACCTGCTTCGTTTAAATAAATGCGCATAAAAAATTAACTCGATTAAGTAGTTTCCGCATGTATCAAAGTACTAAAGTGTTTTACAAAAAGATAAATAAAGTAATGACTTAAATGTCGCATATGAAACAGGAATACGTAGAACATAAATTTTAGAAACGGAATAAATATATGGGAAAGCATAGAAACGCTGGAGGTTGTACTTAAATTAAATTAAACATGAAATGATAAAACGTTTCTTGCAAAGTAAATCCAGGGATCATAAGATACACTAGTTATTTGTGCATTAAGTGAGATTTCTCCATTCTAGATGTAGTGAACAGCAAAATATGATTTTTCTAATGACATCAAACAATGTTATTTATAAAATGGTAGAAATCGAGTTTTATAAATAATTAATAGATTTGATTTGATGAAATATCCCAAAATGCTGCTTTAAGAATTGACATATAATTTTGTAGTAAATATTTCTAATAAATAATTTTTTTGGTGATTTTTATTCATTTATTTGGTTTTTAGCACTAGTTAAAATTAAGTTAAAGTAAAAATATCAGTTCTATTCCTAACTGAAATGAATACGAAAAACAAAATTTCTCGACGTTGAAACAGAAAAATAATAAATCCTTTTATTAACAGAGGATAAATCTACAAATTTATCAGGACATAGAAACTATATGGTGGCATCATCTTAGACTCCTACATCCATCACCTCAAAATCATTTTCGTTAACTATCATATAATAGTGGAAAATACTTTGAAAGAAAGAACATACATTAGCAGAGAAACTTGTGGCATTAACTGACAATGTACTTCAATTACCCTCTGCCTAGGTTCTTTAATGTTAATTAGCTGTGTTCCGTAGACTGAATTTATATGCCCCTATAAGAAAAATCCAACAGACAAGTCAAGCGATCTAATCGATATATTAATTTATTGACCAATTATTTGTTAAAATAATGTTGGAATAAAGAAAACAATTATTTATAATTTTTCAGTAACTTTGTTATCTTATTTGGATCAACAACGATATCAAGAAGCTCAAGACACGTCTATTTAAATTACCGCTCATATAAAGGATACCAAACGATATGATCTGCTACTAATTCAAAAATTCAAGTTCTGTATATTATTGGTTACGAATTTCGTCAATTAACTGTGTCAGATTAATACTTTTAGTTATGCCTGTTTACTTCTCAATTTAAAGAAAACGTGCAGGTATCACTAGTTTTACTTTTATCGTTATCAAGCTTGATGTAAAAAATAAAATTTAGTTAAATATATGAGATATAGTAAAAATTAGAAAAATATATTTACACCTTTTTTTTAATAGAGAGAATAGAGTAATGATAAATCGTAATATCAGAATGGTATAATGAAAAAGGTATTATCAAATAATTGCTAATGTTATCATTTTCAGCTGAAAAAATCTTGATTTCTTGATTCAATATATAAATGCGTATTTATAATAATGAACTCTGTCGATTTCAGTAATAATGCGCAAGATGTATAAAATTGTCAAAAATTATTACATTTAATTTTTTCATTAAGTTCATATTGATGGTCAATTAACAAGTAGATAATTTAATTAAAAACATCAGCTGTAACTCATCAGCATTCATTATGTTTGAGATCGTTATGCAATCTGTTCTTTTGACAGTCATGTGAGCTATGGTGACCGTACATATTTTGTTAGTAAACATTTAGTAAACTTTAGCGGAGAGAACCGAAATACTTCTTTTGTTTGGCAAAAATAACGAATGTGCTAGGCAAACCTCTCGTGATTTTGACTTGCGGCACCCCGACAAAAATGTTGATCATAAGTAACGCACCTAATACAACAATTTTTAACCACTACTGGTACTGTTACAAATAAGAACTATACTTACACCCAAAGTGCTGGATGATGGTACTCAAATTGACGTGGTAATTTTGGTATGGACCCCAATGAGAAAAGTTGCTCCATTAACAAATGTTTCTATTGGTTCAGTGCACAAAGTCTTAAAACTGCATAAATTTCATCCACATAAAATGCTTCCCGTTCAAGAATTATTTGAAAATAATTTTGACTGAAGAGTAGGTTTGCGAAACTATGACTGAATAAATTAATAACGAAATATCTACAACGAATATTTGCTTCAGCGACGAATGTACGTTCTTCCTTCTTGGATATGTCAATCGACAGAATTGCAGATATTGGGACACTGAAAACCCGCATTTATATCGAGAAGTCCACACACAGCGGCCTGAGATAATAAATGTTTGGGCAGGTATTTTGGGAAATGCTATAATACAATTGGTCCTCTTTTCATTAACGAGAATCTTACAGGTCAACTCTACGTGGATATTTTAGAAAATACAATTGATTCATTACTCATAGAAAGCATCGGCATCGGAAAATCAGCAAAATGAAGACAGTAACCTGCTAATTAGTGAAGCACAACTAATGTTTCTGCAAGATGGCGCCCCGCCTCATTACATTTTGTCAGTAAGGCAGTGGGTGGATGCGAGGTTTCCAAATAAATTGATAGGCAGAAGAGGTTTCATAGAATGGCCTGATCGTTCACCCGATTTACCATCTAAAATCAATTGTGTATAAGACTCCACCTACAGACATCCAGGTTATGAAAAATCGAATAACTGGAGAATGCAGAAATATTTGCAGGCAAACTTTTGTGAAAATACGATCATAATTTGAGCAAAGATTGTATCACTGTTTTGCTACAAATGGTGCACACTTTGAGAATTTAATCAAGTAAATGAACAGTATTTTAATTTTAGATCAAATACACTTTAATAATGACTTATTAGCGAATAATAAAAAATAAATAAAATATTGCTATTTTGTCCAGTATTTCTCTAAAATTCAACCGATTTTAAAAATCCCAGTATTTAAAATTAAGTACGCTTTAAAATGAAGTATTAGAAGGGGGTGGTCGTATTTAAGATTTTAAAGTTGAGGTTGCTGGGGGTTAGAGGGATGAATCAAGCTTTCGTGATTCTGTTTACGCCAAAAAAAGTCCCCCTTAGAATAAAAATCGACGTGTCGCGATTTTTGAAATTTTTCATTGTGTAAAAATATTGGGGGTGGAGAATTATCAAATTGACACAGTGTATATATTTTTAGTAATTCCAGAAATATTGATTGATTCAACAAAAACATGAAAATAATCTGCAAATAATTTTGATTTAACCGTAGAGTGAAAAATTATAAAGAGACGCAACAGCCTAATTAATATTGGTGGCAGCGAGCGATAGCGCTTCCACAATATCGGTTAAAATTGGTTAAAATTATAACATTTATACGGACAACGATATTAACTTTACACTGTTGTGTTTACACAATTTTAATCACGTTAACAGTCTCTGAACACATGCTGCAGAAAGGACATCTCTCAATGTTTTAATCTAACTCAAATATAGAAAATATGTAAAACTGAAAAAACTAGGTAGATATGTAGACAGTGATTCGTAATGTCGCGACGGTCGTAAGATCATGCTAGGTTGTAAATTTAGCAGAAAATACTGTAGATGATACTATCAGATGCTTGTCACTGATTTTTACAGTAAATCAGGTTTTGGTGGAAAGTGACGTATAGCAGAAAGAGAAGATCGTCTTATGCGAATTATGCGTATTACTATCTTTAAAGATCTTCGAAAATTTAGCACAACACGATTAAATATGATTTATCATCTCGGAGACCAACTACAAGTCCTATGCTGTCAGCATGTCACCGATAACGAAGGCTACAACTTGCTAGACAACACCTTTATTATAAAGCAAAGACAAATATTCTATTCAGTCAAAATTTAGCCTGCGTGAAAGTTATATACACAGTGCTGTTTCTCTGAAAACACCCTTTGGTGACGGAAGGTCTGTGGTATGGGAAACATATCTTTACAAGGTCATACCCTTGTATACAAGGGCCATACAAACTTGGTTCTTGTAGAAACGGGGGACATAAATGCTCTAAGGTATATTGCCGATCTGTTATATTTTAATATAAGCACCATTCATGTACCACTTGTTATTCAGGAAAACGGGATCAAGACGTGATTGCCAACCCCATTCAGAGTGTGCTTCGGCACTTAAAAGTTATAATTGAGGCCCGGTGAGGTAACATCCGTTACTAAACAGACTGGATCGTTAGTAAATACCAATTTCTAGTGTGAAGAAAATTGTTACATAACATAAGAATAATAATTTTCTCATTAAAGTTTTGTGCAACTTACGTTTTTTAACAATGAATTTTTACTCTCTTCAGTTCAATGCAAGTTTCATTATTTGGAATAATTTCTCTAATGCCTAGTCAGGCTTGGTACTAGAATTTAGATGCAACCTCAGAAATTGCAAGTGCTCAGATTTCTTTACCCAAGAGTATACAACTAAAACAAAATATATATGGAAAATATGCTCTATTTATACACTTTCATCTTTTTGTGACATTTTAGATTCTTTTTACAAGTCATAATTATTCATAATTGATATGGAAATCCAGGGAGTGTGTTATGGCATTTAATTTATCACCATATGAATTTTGAATATTTAAAAGATTACATTAAGAGAAAATGAATTTTGATTTAAAAGATTACATTTAGAGAAAAAGTCAATATATTTTAAGATATTGTTCATCTAATCAAACGTCTTGAATGGTATTTGAAATATTCAGGCAAAATGCCTGTAAAGTTTTTAAACATACCTTATCCTACGTAAAAACAATCAAAGGTACGGTTAAAAGCTATAAAACATAAACAACTATTATTGTATAAAAAATATCATCAGGTACTATTTTGTAATAAAAGAAATATATCATGTGAATACTTTTGCAGCTCATGGCCAACTGTTCAAAGCGTATTAACTTTAACTTTCTACATATTCTATGTCTGATTCAAAATGAATATTAATCCACTAGGGCGGAAGTAAATGACTTAATTTAATTTTTATATAAAAGCTTTATTTTAAGATACGCCATGATGAAAGCATTCATGATACTTATTTGGTTAAAAACCGTATAATTTTTCAAAGGAATTTCTAAAATTCAACCTGCCTTGATGTGGCAGATACCACAATATTTCTTTTGCTTTCATGAAAAAGAGCCGATTCTCTATGGAAATGAATTATTGAATTTTTTAATTAAATGATGACTGACGTAAAAATATTATATCCACAATATTTTAGAGAAATATTAGATATGCATTTTACTGCCATTTTTGACAGCATTGAACCACAAAAGCATGTAATAAAAACGAGTTTGACTATATATATTTCTATTAAATTACTATCTTAACTTTACCCTGACTGATGTATTGAAAGAAATAAAATAATTTGAAAAGTGCCTACCTTTATGATGCAACATTAGCAACAAGTCGATTTTAAATCAAACAATATTTAACATATACGCACATATTATAAAAAGCTAACTGCATGTGAATATATATTGTTATTTATATGTATAATAGTGTGTAATATACTCAGTGGTATACTTATTTAAAAACAAAATTTTATGAAATTTATCTAATAGCTTCAGTAAACTCAGTCTACATAGTTAGTTAATTTACATATTTGTAAATATTCTATAAACGTACAGCATGATGATGACTGATTTTACACTTTCAACACCGGATATCTTGAAAACTAAAAAAAAAACTTTTGATGAAATTTTTTGCAAATTTTATTAGTCATGAAGCTTTTGATTTTCTTAATATATAAGTGAAAAACGTTTACTTTTACATTTTCATCCAGTGTAAAAAATCTAGTAAATTTCTTTATGGTTGATAATATCGGAAGCATAACGTCGTTTGCCCAATTAAATTTTTCAAGGTGTAAGTTTTTGTACTTTTTCTTTCAACATTTGTGGATTAATATGCATGACAGTTTAAAACTTACTACTATCAGTAATATCAGTGAACATTTTTTAAATAACTTTGCAAGGTCTATGTATTCCAGTTTATCTTCATAACATTTGGAATTACTCTCTTTATGACGACAAATTTTGAATTATAAATTCTGGCCCGCCAAATCTGCTTTTCAATGTTTTAAGGATTTCATCAACATGCTGTGTAAAGTTTAATAATATCTCTTGCTTTATTTCTCTTCCTTTTCTTTTTTGGAATTTATTACCACATTCCTTGAGATTCCTATCCAAAAAAATTCGATTTATCTAAAAAATATTCAAATTAACCAGTTTAAAACTGGGAAATAACCTCTATATAAAAGCGTAGAGGTTATTTCCCAGTTTTAAACCTGTTAATTTGAATATTTTTTTGATAAATCGAATTTTTTTGGATAGGAATCTCAATGAATGTGGTAATAAATCCCAAAAAAGAAAAGGAAGAGAAATAATTTATGAAATGCCACAAATAACATTTAAACAATATCTCTTGCATTTTCTGTGGCTGTAAGTCATTTTTGAAAATGAGCAATATTTTCTCGGCCAATAAACCCACAAATTATTGTTGTTTTTTTAATGATTATGAAATATAATCATTCAGTGAGTTAGTCAAAAAATACTAGAAGATATTTAAAATTTACTACGTATGAAAACTGTTTTTTCTACGACTGCCCTTGAAAATTACAAAAAACCCACAGCAACCACGACCCGAAACAATCATTTTTCACATGATGTGCGCAAAAATCCGAAAACAGTACTGTCATGTTTTACACACAGTCCTGTCAAAAACAGAACGGACATCTGTTATTGGTATTTTTTTAGGTAGGCTAGGCTTATTCAGTTTCATAGTAACCAACTGGTAATTTTAATATTTAATGTAATTGGTTTTGTTAAATAAAAATATCTATCAAATTGTTTGTCTTTTTTTCAATCGTAGAAAAAATATTGTAAACAACACGTTTGAAAACATCTTTTCACACTTATTCGACTTGTGGGCCTCGCCTTCGGCTCGTCCCACCAAACTGTCTCACTCGTGTGAAAAGATTCGTTTTCAAAACTTGTTATTTAAAATACTATTACGTGTAATTCTTCAATTTTTCATTACAACATAATTTTGTTTTTATTGATTACTTTTATTAATCTTTTACAACACTTGTTAATACCCTATAGAAATATATAAGGTTATCGTATTTTGTAACAATAAATGAAATTGCAGATAAACTGTTGCAATTCACGTTGAACTAATTTTAATTCCACAGTCAAAGTATATTATCGTGGATATCACATCGAGTATTTAAGTGTAAATCTTAATTTGAAATGTTTAAATTTATCATTTCCCGTACAACACTAAAGGTAGTGGTAAATATAAAAGTATTTTATCTCATTTAATTCCATTATATGATGAAATTGTCAACCCGAGTGGTATGCATATTAATTTATCCAATCACAACAATCCTCTTAGCGAACGCTTTAATTCACATGGTTTTCATCATTAATGAACGTATATGTAGGCAATTTTCTTCTACATGAACATATTATAATTTAAAATTTGTCATAAATATTTAATTTAATGATATCTTAAATTGTATTTATCAGAAATTTGTGCTACGCTTATTTGGAGCCAGAAAGTACCCAAATTTCGAAATAATTCTACAGCTGCTTGTAATTTTTTCTTTTTGCGGATTTTTAAACTTTAGAGTATCAACTTCAAATATTAAAAAGGAATAGATATGCTTTTACCCCTAAGAGGGTGAAAACTATCCCTGAAATTCAAAATTTAATACTGACTCAAGAGTTAGTTATTAAAGAAAGGCATGTATATGTGTTTGACGTCGCTGATTACGAATCTCAAGACAGAATTTTAGAGTTCGCGATTGCACCCCTAATATGACCGATATAATGGGGGTACAATGGAAAAACATATTTTGTTTGTTTTGATCAAGTAGAACATTTTCTTTGCAAATTCTTATATTTTAGGACATGAAACATATATTGATAAGAAAATTGCTTGTTCTTACCCCTAAGAGGGTCAAAACCACCACTAAAATCTAAAAATCAATAATTAACGAAGTACTGAGAATAAATTATTGAAATTTATTTTATTTAGGTTTTTGGAGTCGCTGATTTAAAAGGGGTAAAATGAATGAATGAATCATTATTTGTTTATTTTCAGAAACTAGGACTATCTTAGCAGATTGTTACATTTTGAGATATAATTGCTCTTACCACTAAGGGGATAAAAACTACCCCTAAAGTTAAAAAATCAATAATTAACGAAGTTCTGAGACTAAATTACCGCCAAACGAGCAATATCGTAATTTGCTAAAACGAGGCGCGTCTCTTATTTCGGTCATATCTCCTTTGCAATTAACGCTAAAAATCATCCAAAAAAAACATTTTGAAGGTCTTTCAATCCTCTTTAAGGTCAGGTAGATCAAAATAGTATAAAGATTTTTCCAATTAAAAAAAAAATAAAACGTTAAGAGTTAACTTCAAACACTAACACTATCTCCTAATCTATTTATCTTTATCAAAAAAATAGAAAATGTATCATTTTCCTCAGTTTATTGCCATCATTTTTTGTCTTTGGTAACATTCAGCTAAGATTTTTTCTTGCTAAGTTAGGTAAAAAAAAACAATTTCTTCAAAAATTTTCAAAATACATTAAGTGTAAAATCTTTTAGATATTGCATCGATCACGATCAAAAAAATTTGAGCTTATACATATCTAATAGTAGTGACTAATAAAGAATACAATTTGGAATTTGTTTTTCTAATTTGGAATTTACTGAGACAAAAAAAGGGGTACTTTTTTGTAAAAAGTCAAAATTTTGCCTTTATTATCCTTGTATCATTTTTGATTTAGTAGATTTCAAAATTTTCCAAAAGGCAATTTTAAGCTACTGTAATAAACTTAAATTTGATTCAAGGTACATGTCAAAAGGTTTTTTTAAACCACACTTATTCCTCTTTAATAATTATTTGATATTTGACCCATTTTGAATCAAACTACCCGAAAAGATTTGAATTCAAAACACCTATTAAATTAGTTCGAAGTGAGATCACCAAGTAACTGTACTGATACACTAATAGCTATTTTATTTTTCTCATTTTCTGGCCCTACAGATGGTGTGCTTTAGCCACACTAATAGCTATTTGAAATATGAAGTATTTCAAACTTTTATTATTTATAAATTGTAAACAAGTGCCGGGAAATACAGTTTTAGATTAATCAGCGTAGTATGCAATTTCTATAAAACCATTGATTCAGGACCATATTCAGCTACCACGATAAACTCATATTGGATTAATATCCCGATGATTTTATATTCATATATCTATATTTTTATAAATTTTACTAGTAGAAATAGTGTCTGTTTCATATTAGTAGGGATTTGATTTTAGATTTAATATTTTACACAACTTTAAAGGCCTATATTTTTATTATTATAAATTTCTGAGCCAATATTAGTCGGAACTTTTTTTCATATTTTTATATTCAGAATCATCACCTAAAATTTGTAATAATTGTATAACAATTCTGGTTCGTATGTTTTGTAGAAGACTACAGGCCCAGCGACCGTTGAGAGTTAGAATTATTATAAAAAGGCACAATAATAATAATTCCAAGAGAGAAGGCGGTTTCACAGCATAAGTTCAGAGGTTGTCATACTGGCTTTGTATCACTTTATAAGTATTTTACACGACGAAGATTTTTAGACCGTTTCAACTGTCCTGGTCTCAGATTAATCTGAATATTTTAAATCGAAATTTAGGGGCGCTTATGTTAAAGAATAATTATTAATTCAGGAAGTTCTTGCATTTGCGCGATCGCACTCGTATAGAAAGTCAGCAGCAATCTCGGAAGATTAGGAATAGGGAATTTCCTGATATGATTCACTATTGATGGGAAAAACTGGAATTTGTAGAAGTATTTACTGTTTAAACTTATTTTTGTTTCGCGATGAATTTCATTTAACCTTATACCAGCAGGAGTTTTCATTGTTGAAATGCCTCCAAAAAATTATTTTTTTTATAAATGACCGTTTACACCATAGTAACATTGATTCTTGGAAATGACTATAATATAACATTATATGAAATTACGACCCCCTTTATCCCAGAAGGCTCTAGAAGAGCCTTGTGCGGCAGGGGCTACACATTTAAAAACAGGGGACGCACATTCAATATCCGTGTATAATGGAAAAATCCCCCTCACAGTAGTTTCCATTGCCACGATTGACATAGTAATGTCGATATTACAAATCTTTGATATAGATTTTGTCAAAAAAGAGTTTTCTCTTACTGTATGCCCAAATGCCATCACAGACTCCCCAAGAGGATCGTGGGTCGTATATTTCAACCAAGGATATTATATATTCCTCTTAATTATACCAAAAAGCGTACTTTTTTATACTTCTGAAATAAAACTAAAAATGTTACTAACCCCACTATTTAGTTATTATTATTACTACTGCTACATATGCATTTTAAACATCATTTCCGATGAAAAAGCGGTTTCGTGTGCCTCAGAAAACAAATATTTTACATAAATGCTGAAAAATTCCATCGATAATAGCCAATAAACTTTTGTGGCCTCTTTGTATGTTCACAAATTGTAAAATTATTTCATAATATATAACTTTACAAAGTATGAGCTATTTTTACACATGTACATGTTGTATCCACTGCATTTAAATTTAAATGCATTATTCATGAATTTACGTTCCTAACATAGGGTCATCGTTACTCATTAAATTTTTATGAGCACCTTAGTTACAAATATACAAATGCAGAAGTTCGGATAGTAATTTTACTAGCTATTATAAAAAAATAATAAGACAATAATGACTGGTTCAAAAATGATAAAAATAATAAATTGTTCTTCTTAAATAAATGGACTGGAAAATTTAGGTAAAACTCACCCTAATACCAGTATTAGTTAATTTATTTAATAAGTTCACAACTTACAGATCTCACATCCAATTATAAGAATCAATGCATTGATCATTACATACATACAAGCTTAAAATAATAAAAAATATTAATTACACAAATTGTTCATATTATTATCATTATTATATTCAATCCATTAGTAACTAGTAACATTTATGTTGTAATTATGTATGTAATGTTATTTTCATGTCTAAAGCATAAAGAATAGACATACAGTACATGGCCTCCTTTCGAAGTTATTAACAAAAAAACAAACATTTTAATTTCAACGGATCATAACTCATTCATTATAGAAGTAAACTTTTTAAATGAAAGGAGAAAGTGGTTTAATCATACTCTGCGGCAATAGAAAAATGACAATGTACTGTTCTTGTATTACTAGACTTCAGTAGAGCCTTTGATACCATCAACAACTATGACTTACTTTTATCTATATTACACCATATAGGACTTACTGAAAATACAGTTAATCTTTTTAAACATTATTTAAAAGACAGACAACAATAAGTCTTTCTTGAAAATACCTATTCTGATGTAACTTTTAAATCTGGCGTACCACTAGGTTCCATTCTGGGACCACTACTTTTCTCTATTTTGATTAGTCAATTTATTAAATGTCTCACTTGCTGCCAGGTACACTTATATGCCGACGACACTCAGCTATATTATTATTTTAATCCTTCCGATGTAGACAGCGCCTGTTATCATATAAATGAAGATTTAAAAGTATTTGTTAATTCGGCCAGAGGTCACAGTTTGCTAGCAAATCAAATGCTATAATTTTTGGACTCGAGAGAATTCGCACTAATATTAGAAACGTTGTTAAAGTTAATATTGATGGTAACGAACTAGAAATAGTAAAGAAGGTCAAAAGTTTAGGAGTTATAATTGACTGTAATCTTAGATTTGAAGACCATATTAATATGTTAAATTAAAAAGCATATGCAGCAATTAAATTAATATATGGTAATAGAAGCTTTCTACCAAGGAAGACAAACATATTATTATGCGAAAGCATGGTGTTTTCTTTGTTAAATTAAGCTCTCTCGCTATGGGCCTAACTTAACATCCATCTACAAGTCAAATATTCAGAAAATACAAAACTCCTGTCTGAGACTTATTTATGGTATCCGCAGGCGTGAGATAATTTCTTATAAATTACATGAAATAGGATGGTTAAACATGGGACATCGTAGGTGGCTACATGCAACATGTTTGTACCATAAAATAATTATAAATAAATGACCACCGTATTTATATGAAATATTATTAAGATACCGTACTGACTGTTCATTCACTTAATCTAAGATGAAGAAATGTATTAATACATCCTGTACATCGTACAGAATTCTTTAAACGGTCATTTTCATATAAAAACTGTCATGTTTATAATTCTCTCCCTAATTATTTAAAATGTTTAAATATAGATTCGTTTAAATATAAATATAAAAATGTACTTTTTAGTTTACAGTGTGTTGGTAATTAGCACTAGTTTTTCTTTTTCTTTGATCCTTTTTTTATTTTCCTTTTTTTAAGTTGTGCTAAGATATAATTTTATTATATAATAAGCCTCAGATTGTGGTGAGTCTGTATAGATTGTCTGTGTAGACTGTAATTTATATGGCAATATTAACTTTTTTTTAAATTTTATTTGCATTTATAAGATTAAGTGGTGGAACAGCTCTGCAATACTCGTATTGAATGAACTTAACTTCGCCCTTTTGTGCCAGAATAGGTACTTATTTTGTTTATTTCTTCTTTTATTTGCCCTTAATGTAATATTTTATTGTAATTACTGTGGCAATAAATAAAGACGTTTATTACTTACATTTATTTAAGTAATAAAAATTTTCGAAAATACAATAGAAATCAGGCACGTACTGTAAATTTATTTTCTCCGTCTTATATCCATAATGTGCTTTCTGAATTTTTATTATGACAATACAAAATATTAAAATTAAAAGAAAAAGAAAACAGTAATTTACTTATAATACTTAAAATTGAGTATTTGCAATACATGTATAGTAAGTTCTGTGACAAAATAACACTAGAATGTCAACACTACCTAGTTGTTTCTCTATTTACTTGAAAACCGTCCATTGATAGAACTTTTAAACTATTAACAAAGTTACTAAGAGTGAAGGCAAGTAATGCCAATTGCGGGATATCGAAGATAATAATAAATAATAAATAATAAATAATAATAATAATAAATACGCCATATGTAATTACGACCCCCTTTATCCCAGAAGGCTGAGCCTTGTGCGGGAGGGGGCTACACATTTAAAGACAAGGGATACACATCCAATATCCGTGTATAATGGAAAAATCCCACTCACAGTATTTTCCATTGCCACAACCGGGATTCGAACCCGGGACTTTTGGGTGAGAGGCAGGTATTCTACCATCTCGACCGTCAGTCATATAGATAGATATTAACTCTAAACTGGGCCACATGAAGTAAACCGAAACTCCTATAATTACTTTTTTGAAGTTGAAATAAATTTTCATTATGTAATTTTGAAAGAAGGGACTGTACATTATTTGAAATACGTTCAATGATGCTGGAATATAGGTAGAATTTTTATACATCTATTATCTAAGTCTGTTGCGCTACGGATTATTAAACCAAATTTACTTAGGCTACTAATTACTACTTTCTCAACATGCAAATTAAAGTTTAAGGACTTATCTAAATATACCACTAAGTCTTTGCTAAGTGCTTCACTCTCCTCTGTTAGTAAACTAAAGTTTTAATTTATATCATAAAGAAAATCCGATGCCGGTTTATTGGTAAAGTATATGCACATTGTTACATATTTATTAATTCAAGTTTAATTTTGACAAATTTCACTACTCCACTTTTGTTAAATTTTAAGTTTTTACTTAGCGGTAAATTTTACAACCATCTACCAGTAATAAATCTTAATATTTTATTATTTAGGAAGGGCATGCGCAAATGCTATAATACTGTGACTAACCTAATATTTAAGACTCAGTTTATATACGAAAAACTGAATCAGTAAAGTCAAGTAGATGTCATCTACCACGATTTTTCGAAGACGTTTGACAAATTGGACCATAATATTTTGTTAAAAAAACTTAACCGTTTTGGTTTTTCCGCTTCATCCTTTATAGCCTATTTAGAACATATAATATATCAATTTGTTCAATACCATGGTTACAAATCTGTCAGATTCTTAAAAAAATCTGGGATGCCGTAAGGTTCAACACTTGGACCCCTGTTCTTTACTATGTTCCTAAACGACATTGTGTCTGACCTAGATGTATACTGTACACTTTCTGATGTATACTGATGATTTAAAAAGCAATAAATTCAATTGAATCCTCGTGCAACAGAAACAATTTTTATTTAAATGCCGCGAAATTTGTTTTTTTTATCGAAAATCTACAACAGAAATATTTGAGTACAGCTCAACAATGAACTGCTGTAAAGGCAGGCCCCATACTGTTAAAGATTTTGGCGTAATTTTCGACAAAAAACTTTCTTTTGTTAATCACATAGAGGCAACAACCGTCACTGCCTTAAAAATTCTGGGATTTATTAGACGTAATTTTAAAGGCCTTAGTCATGTGCATACACTTCGCTTACTGTATTTGTCTCTTGTAAAGTCTCGGTTAGAATATGCATCGATAGTCTGAAACCCCATCTTAATGAATATTTGTTACGGGGAATTATGTCAATCGGATATTGAGTAGGCAATGCTGGGAATATGTACAGGGTTATTGGTTATATTTTGACCCCCCTTTATCTCGTCTATTTTTAATAATACGAAAATTTTCGTAGATACAAAAATTATGGCATCTTAGTAATGACGTCAGAATTCGGATTCAGATAAACAATTGATTGTTGTTTAAAGAAGTTATAGGGTAAACATTTGTTTTTTTAAATGAACCACCATGTATATTATTACATAGATGGATAGCGATGTTTCTTCTGATTTCAGCTACATATAATTTGGCTATTTTATTTTCAATACTTTCCGAGATATTTAAGTTTAAAATAAAAATGAGGTTATTAATAACAATTTTTTTTAATTAAAAAATAATCAACAGTTAACAAAAATAAAAAATATATCTATTACAGAAATTGTTTCGACATGGCCGCCGTTATGGTCAATATAATCTGTATCTTTTTTTTCAAATTTTCAATGGCACTTAGAATGAACCCTTTTTTTTCTATTAAGGGTATTAATGTACTAATTTCTTCTATAATTTCATTTTGATGAATATTATTGGATCTTGTGGAATAAACTTTATTTTTTAGATAACCCCAAAGGAATGTATCCATACGCGTTAAGTCAGGGCTGTTAGTAGGAGGCCAACTAATTACGCCGTTTCTTCCAATCCATACAGGATAATTAATATTTAGATAAATGCTAACCATCACATAATATATTGAAAATATCTGTGTAACTCATTTTATAACGAAATACTCGAAAGAAAAATGGCAATGTTTAAGGTCAAAACAATATTACTTTAGGGACTATCTGTCAAACATATTAGCATTTTGTTTTATGGTCATGGCTAACTATTTAACTTTGCAAACCTTTTTTGTCGACTAATACTAATTTTTATTTTAAACTTATATATCTCGGAAAGTACCAAAAACAAAATAGCCAAACTATATACAGATAAGTCCAGGATGCTTCGAACACGACAGGGATTGTGACGAATATACGAGCGTCCGCCAACTCGCCTTAGTTCGAAATTATTTGTACAGTCGGCGCCACCCAAATGTGAACGGCAAAATTGTATAGTGTAATTTACACTTTAAATCATAGTCGCCGTAAAATTTGAAAATAGTTGTCAAATATATTAGTCATAAATTGTCAAAAGTAAAAGTAAAGATAACTATGCCAAGACATTTAACTGAAGCGCAAAAAGCGAGGGCTATAGCTAAATTGGAAGAAAATAATTAAGTCTTTGAGTAAAGTGGCTGCTGATTTAAATGTTGGTAAAAGTTGTATACTTCATATAAAAAAAAGCGCTGGCAAGAAGAACAAAGACTGCAAAGACCTATAAGGCAAGGTATAGGGAAAGTCTCCAATGAGAATAAAGACAATGCTCTGGTCGAATTTATCCATCAGAATCCTTTCGAAACCGCTGTCAAAACTCCAAGAAGAAACATTATTCCCAGGGTCTTTCAGAATAGCACAAAGACGTCTTAAGCTATCTGGCCTGACGAATTGCTGATTTTTAAATATAGAGATTAGTTTTTACCATTTTGATTTTATTAATGTTTTTCTGAATTATAAATTATTAGGTATGTGTTGAAATATATTAATTATTGTTAATGCGCTTAGTTTGTGTCATTTTTTTCTCACAATCGTTAAACATGAATGAATTAAAGGAATAATTAATATTAACCTTCTTCCACTAACATGTAGGTAATATTAGTTAATTATTTTGCTAACTTCTTTTATATTATTCGTGTCGGCCTTCATCCTTCCAATTATTATTATGGTAACAGAAAATAAAAGTAATATTATTTTCTGTCAATATATCCTCTCTGTGTTACGCCACTAAACAAAGTCTGACTTACTACAATGAAATTCAGAAGAAAATTCCATGACAACCAAAATGCGTTCACATTTGGGTGGCGCCAACTGTACATTAGGAGAAGGCACAGACCACATAGACTTGCCGTCCAGGGACTAAGAGCAAAGTCGCCGCAGAGCCTAAGCGGAGCCTACAGTCGAATGTCGTTCAGTATTGTTCCAGCAGTCGAGCAGTATAGGTTTACTGTTTACGCAATAATTATTTGTAATAATGGGTAAATGTGTTGTTGAAGTACGTCCTAATCGAAGTGGCATCGGTTCCAGCTTAAATGAACATATTTCCTGTTTTCAGTAAATACTAATTACGAGTTATTTAATTTAAATATGTATCAATCTGCCTGCTGCATGTTCGCCTTTGCGCATACACTCTCGCCTGTTTACAGAGCTGGAGTAATAAATATTTAGTCAGATCGTTTGGTTACGACCGTAAAACGAAGTTGATATTTTAAAAAGTAATTTTAATATTATTGTTTTTTAAAATAGCTCTATATGAATTTTATTATATACATATTATTCTATGTATTTATTTTATTCTAACAAAATTATATCATTATTACTACACCCCAATATCTAGGCCATTTGTTGATCGATGTATACCAAATTTCGTTAAAAAATATTCATTCCTTCAAAAAATAAAAAGTAATAAAAATCTAAAAATCACCCTACTATTCCAGTTATTTATTGTCGGATATTTACATAACTTGGTAGTCGGGTGATATAATGGCGCTAATTAAGCATTAGGACATTTTCTTTAGAAAATATCAAATAACTCTAACTTTTATTATTTTTTATTATTGAAATCTTAGATTTTTATTACTTTTTTATAAATATTTTTTAACGAAATTTGGTATACAGGCGTTTTAGGTCATGCTGAACAAGAATCTGTAAAAACAAAAACCCTATCTCAATCTCTAATATAAATTCCTAATTTTTGCCAATTTCTTTTGATCATAGTAGGCGTATTTAAGTTTGAAAAAAATTTTTATTAATAGCTTTTTAAACACAATCTGAAAGAAAAGAAAGTAGGTATACCAAATTTGATCTAAATCGATCAACAAATGGCCGAGATATTGGGGTGTATTGGTGAAAAGTGAGACACACTGTATAATAATTGTAATTGCATAGTTTTAACTTTTAAAATTCAACAGGCATTTGCTTAATGTATTTGCAATATTTAAATAAAATAATAATTGTAAATTATGTTTTCTTCTCAAAAATATTCTATTACAAATGTTTTACGGCTACACTGAGCTAATGGAGTACTGCATTTCTTGCCATTCCTTTCTTCCAATAAAAAAAAATAATTTAATAGGTTTCTTAAACAATTAAATTTACCTAATGGGTACGTATGTATGAGAAAGTTAAATGCGGGCCCTGTTGAAGTGGCGCGCGTCTCACGTACTTACCGCACGTCGCTTCCCCGATTTTAGGCACGCTGGTTTCCGTAGTAAATACTAGATACGCCAAGTCTATGTGGTCTGTGGGAGAAGGGCAGTGCGTTGTGGCCGTGGCCACTCACTGCTCGTTCAGCAGTCAGCAATGTTGTTAGTATCTCATTACACAATGAAAAAATAAGAGATAAGAAAATGGAATAAAAAATGGAATAATTATTTATCTTATATTAAGTTTTAAATACACAATACTCTGGGCGATAATATTGGTTCTTATTCGATTTAAAATTCAACTGTTCAAATTGTTAATTGCTTTTCGGATATCATTATTTGTTAATTCTATTCCATATTTTTAATTTCTTATTTCTTATCTCTTATTTTTTTCATTGTGTTTAAAAGCCTTTGTTGGGATGTAGAACTCATGTCTGAAAGAAATTTGATTTACGTTTCGAAATTTTTCTAACTTCAATAATTCATCCTAGATAGGATTAATTATTGTAATTTAAAAAAAATCTCAAAACACATTTAAACATTTCCATTGTTTGTTTTTTCGCAACAAAAATGTGATTCTACAACATAAAATTAAAATTAATTATTAATTTTAATTAATTGTCGCTGCACCTCGACTGTTTCAGGTTTAATAAAAATTATTATAAAAGAATTCAAACAAGGAATAGTAGACGTGATGAGAGCCATCGGCTACAGCGCAGAGATCTACGATTCCCACCACTGTGTCCGCTTGCCTACAACGGACACAAGTAAATCGCGCAACCTAATACCCATGTTCGAACCTCCTCGGTCTTTACTGTATAGCTGAAATCAGAAGAAAAATCGCTATCCAGATATGCAATAATATACAGGGTGTTTCATTTAAAAAACAAATGTTTACCGTATAACTTCTTTAAATGACATTCAATTGTTTTTCTGAATCCGAATTGTGACAGCATTAACAAGATGCTATAACTTTTGTACTTACGAAAATTTTCGATTTATCAAAAATAGTCGAGATAAAGGGGGGTCAAAATATAATCAATAACCCTGTATATTGCATGAAGTTACAATTTTGTCACCTTAAACTCGGGCGTTTAAGACATTGGTAAAAAGCGACTGGACAATATTGGAATCATTTATTAAAACTACTAAAATAAAATATATATTTTGAAAAAATCCATACAATAGAAAAATTAAACTTTAAAATTTTACAAATTTAACAAAATGAACATATATCTGTTGATTGTAATCACTTATTTCACACTATTGTCTCACTTCACAGAGAGCACAAATGTTGCACTTAAAAAATAAACAACAAACGTAACTTAGTAAGTTTCTTACTTACTTTATGCTATCAGTGCATGTTCTGTAGTGTTGACGACAACACCGGACAAAGTCATACACACACAATTTGAATTAAGAATTGGCAACAATACCCAATTTACATGGTAAATGATGACATTAACGAGCCAATGGTCATAACGTCCGACTTTGTAAGGCGATGTTGTCATTGACCGGTCAAAGACGTCATTCTGCTAATTGACATCATTCCCCGTAACATAGTAATAGATACAACATCACTAGAAAGCATTCAACGGCGCTTCTTATTCTGCAGTATATTATTATATTGATGGTGAAATCCTTGATGGTGAATATTCAATTAAAGGATCTCTCAGAAAATATTATTGGATAGGTTTGAATTAGTAGACGTCGAGCATTGAAGTGCAATCTATACTATTTTTATTTAAATTAGTCAATAACCAGTTAGATTAGATTGTACATCCCTTCTAAATCAAATTGAACTTCATATCCCAAGGATGTCATCCCATCATAATAGTCTTTTTAAGATTCCTACTCCACGAACTAACATATTGGTATCTTCTTCGCTTTACCAGATGATTTAAAATTATAGAAATATTGAGGACAGGATTGATATATTTTATCCAATATTTCTGAAATTAAAAGAGTTAAGTACCTTAAATAGTTAATTAATATGTTTTTTATTATTTTTATTTATTATTATTACTTTTATATTAAGACTTGTTATAGACACTTACACATATTTTTATTATTTAATTTAACCATACACATATTACACCAGGAAAAGAAGGTTCAACGTGGAAAACTATATAATAATAATAATAACGTTTATTTGCATACAAGGGAATTACAAGATATTTAAAGATAGGTAGGCATAATAAACATAATACTCACTATAGTACGGTGTGTACTGTCTGTGAGGGAAAAAATATACAAATAATACATATAAATATAAACATAAGACATACAATATAAACCTTAAAAATAATGCAAAAGAAAGACATAAACTAATACATACTTATTTTAACTAGTTTGTTAAAGTTGGCTACATCTCTATAGAGTACATAAAAAACGATTTGATTTTGGTTTTTTTATATTGATCTTGGGACGCGCATTTGGGGACTGAGTTTGTGGACACAGATCTCCCTGGAACATCCTCATTCATTCCACAAAGTGTTTTTTCTTTTGAATTTAGCTTTTAAAGAGGAGTAAACAGTTTACAATGTTTGGTTGTTCTACGCGAAACCACTGTCTTGAACGGGCACTTAAAATTAAAGTAGACACTTAATTTTTTTATTTTGGCTCCCAGACAATACTAATGCAAAGTAAAACATATGGTAGTTTGTCAGCGATAAATACCTGATTTTCGGTAATATATTTGTTCTTTCTGCCATTGCTCTTTTTCGAGATACAGGGGCGTCCACCCTTGAGTTAACCCCATCGTATCACCGGGGCTGTTTATATAGGATTAAAAAATTCCGACATTATAGATTTTAACGTGCTATTTGAAAATTCGTATCACACGACAACATTTTATCGCCGGAACTACCCCTTAACCTAAAAACACGCGTTTTTAGGTGACGTTTTCTTTTAATATTCTCTCTGCAGGGTATTCTATGAGGAAACATCGTATATTTTTGTATGCTCGCTTATTTGGTTTATAGATAGGTTTTATAAATTTTTGTTTGCAATCCGCTATATTGGGAAAAAATATCAAAAATGCCTGTAAGAAAAATTTTTTTACGTGTTCTCGTATGCATATGTACTTACTTAAAAATATATCAAAATGCTGCAGGAATCAAAACAAGTTTCCTAACGAAATTAGAGTCCTCTAAATTGACGAAAAATAATTATTAATAATAAGTTAAAAATTTTCGGAATAGTTAGATCAAATGATTGAAATTGGGTACAAAAGTTTTCTTCTTCGGTGGTTTGCTCATGGGAAAATTCCATAAAATTCCATCAAGCTTTAGCGGAGTACATATATGGCAGCAACATAACCTTTTAACCGCCCCTTTGAAACTCCTTTATGCATTAAGATATTAAGATATTTTCCAGAAATTCCCTGAGAACCCCTAAGAAGGAAAGCTTGTTGTAGGCTCAATACTAAGTTTATGTATTATTAAATTTGAAATGTTTTGTTTTAATTTTTGAGAGTCCTACCTCCGTCCCGACCCATTTTTATCTCGAATATGCTCCTAAAAAATCCATATTATTTGAAAGATACCGTGTGAACTAGATCTATTTAAATAGTTTATCAGAAAAAACGTAAATACATAAATATTGTTACATCAGATTGTTTTAAATAAAATATACCACCAATCTGACTACTTATCTTCCTGAGAAGAAGTTATAGTGAAATAAAGATTACAACATAATAATTAACAATAATTATAAAATTATATATCTGACAACAGAATTATTTTTAAACACTGGCTTGCAATATTAATTTTTTCTAGATAGTTGTGATGAGATTAAAATCTTGTTTTAAAGAAAATTAATATTTTTCAAAGCTGACGTTTCGATACATTTAATTGTATAATCTTCAGAGCATCTTGGAATAACGCCTATTTAGCCGGAACACATCATACAGTTTTCGACTTTGTAGAAATTACTTTCTTGTTAAACCCACATCGAAGGTTGCAATAGATAATTTTTTTATTAAAATGTCTCTTATATTATTCTATTTATTTATTGATTTATCGAAATCGGTATTTGTACCCTTCCCAATACATAAGTAATTTCTTGTAACTAAAAATAGTTCCTGCACTGCTAGCTTACTGCAATCAGTAACCTTATTTTGCGTAGGTACTGCGTTTGTGATGTCAATGGATGCACGTGTCAGCTTTTTAAAACTAGCATGGCTGTCCCTTTTGGGGGACAGAAAAAAGACTGATTTGACTAGCATTTACTACTAATTTAGTCAATATTTTGCAAACCTCAATTTACTTACTTTCTTTTATATATCGTTTTATTTTAAATAAAACTTTCTTATGTATTTTTAAACAATATATTAATTATTGCAATACAATATTTTTACAAATAATGCAAATGATAATTTTATTAGTTTAATTAAATAATGGCAATCCAAATATTATGGACGATTTATCGAACATTTTAAATTATAACTTCACAAATCCCAATTTAAATTTATATTCCTTACTTTCTCTTACAATCCTCCTTATTTTAAATAAAACACTAAATACGTCTTCAAAAAATAAAATAATAAACTGCTTAATGAGCTAAACGTAAATACACCTATCGTTTTGCAAAATCAGGCTCTGGTATCCACCCTTGAAAACTAACATATGTTATTGATTAGTTACTTTGATTGACGTACACGTGTTGACAGTTAACAAATCCTCGTTCTCGTGTTGGGATAGAGCAATAAAAAAACTTCACGCTGATAAAGTTGTTTGTGGCCATTTCTCTTGGGCATTATGCTAACAAGAGTCCTTGATGTCTACTCTTTCTAAAAAAAACATTAACAAACCCACTTTACCGTCGTGACATTCTTTAATCAAATCGACAGATACAATCAAACCAAAACCTATTGTTAAAATGATTGATTTCCAATTGCCAGCTACAAAAATCTTTACGTATATATAAAGTTTTTTCTTAAGATAATAATCATTTTATTTGACGACTAACCAATCATCTTCACAATAACATAGTAGGTATTATATTAATAATATTATAATATTATGAAAACTTTATTTTATTATCAGTTAGTATACGTGTACAGGGTTATTGGTTATAAATGGAACCCCCTCTTAACTTCGTTTTTGAGATATGAAAAAAATTTGAAACAAAAGTTTTAGGGCATTCTATGAATTTTCTTGCTACCATATTCAATAGTATACAAGATGCTTCAAAAAAGCCGGACAAACCAAATTTATGTTTTCTTAAATGGAACACTCTGTATATTTTTGAATATTATGAAAGTCCTCGTTTTCCTGATTTCAAAAATGTATAATATGTTGACATTTACTGTGGCCATTTTTGGATATACAGCGTCTTCTATTTTCATAAAAATCGAATGAAAAATAGTATGCCATGATTTTTAAAAACAAAAGGTTATAGAAAATATATTGATGAAAATTGGGGACATGTTGAAAATTTATTAGAATAATTTTTTAATCTTTGGTATGTATAGAATGTTGTTATTAATAAAAATTTCGTATTGATATTGTTTATTTCAAAACTGGAATATTGATCTAACCAATAATAATTATGCATAGATATAGTAGTAAACGTCAACATATACATTTTTTAAATCGGGAAAACAAGTACTTTCATACTATACAAAAATACACAGGGTGTTACATTAAAAAAAAACATAAGATTGCTTTGTGCCGATGTTATGAGGCACCCTGCATACTATTATATATGCTTGAAAATTCATAGAATGCCCTAAAACCTTTGTTTCTAAAGTTATTTTTATCTCAAGAAATAACGAAGTTAAGAGAGGGTTACATTTATAACCAATAACCCTGTACATAAGAAACTAACAGTTCCAAATAAATGCTTAGAATGAAATTAAACTGTCAAGTATAAAATTAAAATGCAAATCAAAGTGTAAGTAATCAAAATGGTATCATCTAAGAATTATGCGGTTTCAATACATGATAAATCAACCAGTTTCTTAAATGGAAACGTAATGTAATGGCCTTTTAATTGCGCAACATGTCCTGTTTTTTAACTGGCTACATACAAACAGAACTCACTGGCGTTGTGATACTTTTCGGACGGAAACTCGGGCGTCAGTTCCTTATTTTTAAGTGCAAGGAACAGCACTTGCCTGGCTTACCGGGGTGAGAACGATTGCGGGGTAGCTAAAACAGTGGAGATACGGTTGTTTGTCCAGAGGGTCGTAAGATCATTGTCTTGTCAACTGGACTGCACAATTTCTCAAACGGGTTAACTAGAAATAGGCAACAGAAATAATAACTCGTAAATTTTACCTAGCATATTAATATATTTATTTATAAGAAACCAATCGTGAACAAGTAAGGTAAAACTGGACCGGTTAATGCAGCGATTTACTTTCCTGTCGGTTATGTATAATTTTTAATGGCAAACAAGAGTACGCGTGGAAATAATATTATTGCGGCCGGCGGCGGTGGACTCGAAGTGCGAACGGATCGAGATATACCCACGCGGATAAATCAAACGGCTGGGGCTAGCAAGTATGACTCCAACGGGACACCAAAATATCGGAGCGCTATGAATAAGCCACAGAGAATATTTTTATTTCGGTTTCGGATACTACTTAACAAACGCGGATTCCTACTGCCTCAAATACAGACCTATGCTAACAAGGAAGTTATTTCCTTCCTTACCGGAAAATAAAGATTTAAATCATACACTGGGGCCACAAACTACCATGAACAGGTTACCGAATTGTTTTGCCTGTGTATGATAAATTCACGTTTTGAAAAACATTCACTGGAGGCTAGGTCTTACCTTCTGAGCAGAACACTGTCAGGCTCAACCGGTGAATGTGTGATATAACAATAAATACTAATAAACGGAAAATTTAAACCGAACTCTGATTTAATTAAGTAGTTCTACAAGACGTCGGTACTTACACGATGAAATCAATGGCGAATCTAGGTGCTTATTCGAAGGCGGTACGGCTGGATAACGGCGGACTACTATTGTTCTTACCAAGATGGTTCACGATAAGGAAAATATTTCGGGTCGGTTTTCGTTGTTGGTGCCAGGGTATCGATAATTCGATTGATATTGATTTAACAGTTTCCGGTGAATTTATTAGCTTTTTCTTGCTGACGCAGGCGGCGGCGCGCTCATACGTTGGGTGGAATCCGGACGGGTGTGGCTCGAACTAAGAACGCGGTTTACTAAGTCCGAGCGTGTTATGTAACTTGCCATATTCAACCGGGATTTAACAAGTTTTCGTAACTAATGATTTTTACTTCCGGCTTGAACATTATTTTTGAACAATTCATGGATTTTAGCTATACAGGGGATTATCGAAAATTAATCAATTAATTTACGGCTTGTTTACCAGCTGATTTTACGATTCATTGTTACCTTAAACACAACTTAAATACTAACAGAGTTACAGGGTCTACCCAAGTGACGGAAATATTAAAATAAAACAGGCAATCCTTGACGGAGAATAAATCACTTCGTTACACCAAGGAGATTATTTTACCAGTTATTAAATTTTCATATACGTTTCATATAATACATAAGAAGTTAATAGTAACAGGAATATATGAATGTTATCTCTTAGTACTATGTTGTTTCTGGGATATACTTACCGATAGGTGATGCAATTGTATACCAGTTTATTGTATACCTGATTATTCGAGGGGAATGTAGGTTACGCCTAGAATATTCCAACAATTTTCATCATTGTCTAAAATAACATTTTATGTTATTTTCCAGTCAAGTACTAATTAATGACGATCCTAAAGGATTAAACATGTCACATGAACAACTTGAAAGAAAAATGACGGATAACGAAGCCTTAAAAAACCTGCTCTTTTCTAACATCATTTGTTAGAAGGGTATTTTGTTAGGAAATGTTTCCTTAATAATAATACTAACAGACCTTAGATTTACTTTTTGCATTAAAATAGGTACCAGCTATGTTAATCATAACTTCTTTTTTACAGGTATTGGTATGACAGAGAGTCAGCACTAGAGGTGGACCAACGAATCCAAAAAGGACTCTTCCTTTTTGCTTGTACGAACTCTTGTATGAACCCAATAGTGTATGGAGTGTTTAACATACGGGCGAGGCGCAAGGGAACAAAGGTGAGACCTAGAGCGTACACATACAACAGCTCACACCCTACCGTGACAAATCCTACAACAGAAACACGGCTGCCTCCGCTAGAAATATCGCTTAAATCTTTAGAATAATAATTCTGAATCTATATAAAGTTTATCTTAAATATTGTGATGATCCAAACTGTGAAACAGTACTGTTTACATAATTTTATTGTAAAATTTTTAAGTGGATTTTGTATCAAATTTGAGAAAAAAATCGTTATAATTTTATATGATATCGATGAAGACATACTAGGTGTTTACGGTCGTTGGGCATTAATTTTATGATTACATGCAATATAAGTGATTTTCAATCATTGAGTTCTGATTGTTGCGATAATTAGACAATATTTCTCATTGAATGTGTTATTAATTTATAGTGACTATCCACAATCCAAACACTTCTTCCTAATCATCAAAAATGTTTCATAAATTTTACTCAATAAAGCAGTCTATTATAAAAACGTTTTACAATAAATTTGTTTTCAACTTTTCTGCCGAAAATTAGTGAGTGTTCATGACACTGTAATGTCTTCCCATTTAATTAATCTCCAATAAATTACATAAATATGGATTTAATTTACGTTACTACTAGCTCAAATTAATACCTTAGGATCATAAGCACTTTGTATAGAGGATGCTAGGGCAATCGACGAATATATTTTTGTTATAATACTTAACTTATGTAATATATAGTAACAATATAAATATTAGACATATTTAAGTAGTGTTTTTTACTGTTACATGGTTTTACTGGAGTGTATCCAAATATCCATTTGTCAACAAAATTTTGGAAATATCACAAAACCATTATTGGTAAATTATTATTCTAGACAATTCGTTTCTTCAGAGGATGACGTAGAGTGTCGAGGTTATAGTAGAACTGAAAAAATCAATGTAATTAAAGTCATTTCAAAAAAATATTTTGCAACAGAAAATATGGTGAATAATATTTTCTGAGACAAATTGACAGAAATAATAAAGATGGCATATTTTCGGTTCAAAATCCGTTTCTTTCATACAGGGAGCGGCAGAATAGACTTTACAATTTAAAATTGCACTAAAATCAACATGCATTTTTTAAGAGTGTGATGTTTCTATCCATTAAATAAAGCATGGTTTGGAGTTTCTCCGACAGGTGTCAACATGAATGACTGGCGTATAGACTAACGAATTTTTTGCGTTGAAAATTTTATAAAAAATAATAGTATTATTCAAGTGCAACGTGATTTTAGAAGAACTTTTGGCGTGAGAAATGTTCCGTCGCGTCCAACAATTATGTGTTGGGTCAGAAAATGGTAAACTGGAGGATCCGTTGTCAACTCTAAACATTCAGATCGTCCGCGATCAGTAAACACGCAAAAAATCAAAAGATGTAAGTTTAACTGCCTCTAGAGAACTTTTTCCTTTACGTCTAATCTCACGTCGTGGTGACATAAACTGGCCCGCCAGATCACCCGATTTGACTGCACTCGATTATTTTTTGTGAGGTTTTCTCAAAAGTCGAGTATTTCGACGAGAGCCACGAAACATCGAACATAAAGGAAGCGATTAGCGACGAAATTCATGGAATTCCTGGCGCGGTGTTACGAGCCGTAATGAGTAATTTCATTCATCGGTTAGAAGAGTGTATGGAGATGGAAGGGGGTCATTTAACCCACACAATTTTTTCTTAAAAATAACTCACATTCTCCTTGTAAAATTCTTTGTTAAATCTTGTTACTTCACAAATAAAATATTTATTTCCAGTTGAAATAATAAAGTAAATTCTGCCGATCCAATATTTTGACACCTGTCAAAAAAAACTCCAAAGCATGCTTTATTTAATGGATAGATACATCGCATGCTTAAAAAATGCATATTTATTTTAGAGCAATTTTAAATTGTAAAGTCTATTCTGCCGCACCCTGTATGTATAAGTTGAACGAGAAGCACATTTTCCTTAATTATTAAAAACATTTACTCAACTTCAGTTGTAGAATCAAATTTTAATTCAATTTTCAGTTATTTCCCGATGTTCTATTATTCTAAAATTTTGCATGCCTATATATTTTCAATGACATCATTCAAAAATTCAAAATGGCGGCTTCTTTACGGTAGCCAATAATTAACTTCATTTGTTAGGATTAAATCGTGTAATCTAATTTTCACCCACATCCGGATGTCGGCTTGTCTAATGATTTTCATGCCTATGTATTCTCTGTAAAAATACAGGAAAAAATCTGAACATTCGAAAATTCGGCTCCTAGATGACTTTTCGCTCATTACCGATATACGGGGGCTTGCCGACTACGAATAATCAATATTTTCAAGATGGTCAATTCAAAATGTAGTAAATAATTTTGACTCATCTCCACACATCCAATCGACTTGAAACATTGCCCACGTACATCATTTATATTTTTACACCCCCTTAACTTTGTTATTTTTGAAAAAAGTGCAAAGACACAACTTTTAGTTGTTTTTGCGTAGATTTTAAATACAATATCAAAAAAACAATTTACTGACAGATTAAGGAAACAATGTTTAATGTTTAATATTTTAGTTCATTATCTGTAAATAAACTAGATCGTTTATTAAGTCAAGTACATTAATTAAAACATCGCAAACACAAACATAATATTACAATTTGATAAATAATAAAGTTACTCATAAAAGGAGCAATATTCTATTTTTAAATTCGTTTATTGACAGTGATATCATTTTACGAATCCAAAATTGTAATTGACTTCGATAAAAAACATAGTATTGCATAGACCAGTCAACTAAACGGGATCAATACAACGAACAAGCTGGAATAAATTTTAATCTGTTTGGTTGAGAAAAAATATACTAATTTTGCACCCTTTGACAGGTCCGGATTTGGCCGCCATTTTTAAAAGAAGGGCCAAACATTTATTTTTTTCCTAATATTAGTGCTCATATTCACTAATATCTAATAGATCAAAATAAGTACGTAGTTATCGAAATTAAAGAAGAGTAAATTCGCCACAAAAAAATAGCTTTTTGGTGCTATATATGATTTCTATTATTTAGGTAAAGAAATTATGTTACTTATACTGTGTACTCATTTCCACACCACTTTGACGTAGATTACTCGATGTGCTTTTTTAGTGGTAATCCCATGTGCCATCTTTGCTAACTTCAAGTTTGTTTTGAAGCTGACGGCTCATCAAATTTTATTCTTACTCTCTCAAAAACACCTGTTTGATATTCCGGATTTGGTTAATAATCTTCGGAATGCTCTATTGCGTTTTCTATTTCAATATTTAAGTCCTCGGCGTCTTTTAGTTCGTCCACGTCAGTAACTCTTTGTAGGGTATCAACCCATTCTTTGTCCATCCCCCATCTAAATCTGATATTTAGTTTTCCATTGTTGAATTTGGTTGTAAGTACGGAACGAGTGTAAGTAGACTGGGTCTTTGATTGGTGGTAATGATGCTGGATTTGATAAGCTTTTGGTAATACATTGTACGGTATTTATTCAACGACTCACAGTTTATGGCTCCATACAGAATAATAAGAAGAAAATGCTCTCCCACTTTCTCTATTTTCTATGGAGATGTTTTTGGGTTTTTTAAAATCTGAACAGCTCTCTGTAAGTATTTCTGTCTCTTTATAAGTTTAACAACCTTCATTTTCCCCTGCCTGTATAATGTAGAAATAGTATCGCGTGTAGATCGTAATTGAAGCGTCCAAATTGATATTATGGTGAGAAATATTAGAGCGAGACTTTCAGGGTGGTAAGAATGGCCAATAAATCAATATCCTTGTCTATTGAATTACCGATTTGTAGTAGTTTTATTTTTTATTTATTACGTTACTGACAATTAATTAAGGTATTAGCATCTTGGTCAGTTTGCTTGATTCTGAAACCTTCGTTCATTTTATTCACGCATCATCGAAATCACTCAACATTTATTTTTCTTATTTGACAAGAATTTCCCATGGGATACAGTTGCTACCATTTTTTCATCAAAATGTACCTCCGCCGCTAACCAAATCATTAATCGACGAAGTCGGTCAGCAGTCTTAGTGCTTCTTGCCATCAAAAACTAAAGGGTGTCAGTCAGGGGGTACCAGAAATCTTTTGGCAGTAATTAAACATGAAATGTCAAATGGCTACCGAGGCTTCTCTGGCAGCGGTGTTATCTTTTGACAAAATTTTTCAGAACGTGGCTGTATTTCAATAATAACTACTTGGATGTTCTCCTTCATTTCTAAAATGGATTAATCACGTACACCTTTTCCTTCACATAACACCAAAGGAAGAAGTCCAAGGGTGTTAAGTCGCACCACCTTGGTGGCAGAGATGATGCGCTCAGGAAACCTAGTCGCCAAATAAATGATCGCTAATTTTCGTAAAATGTTTCAACAATGATAACCCGTTCAACCGTGTAACGCTCCATTTTGTATTGCCTCAAATTCTTGATGACACATATGAAATATCAAATGTCAAAAACAAAACAAAACGAATAGCGAGCAATTCAAATCTGATGCCTCCTACTGGGACACCCTTTATTTCTTTGAGTAATAATAAAAGCATTTGCATGTTTTATAGAATACCTAAAAGAAGAAAATTCACAAATTCCCTTAAAATGCTTTCAACGCCTATAACCTCCGAACGGGAAATCGCAGGACAAAAATATGGAGCTATTTTTGCAGTTAATTTACTCTTTCTCAATTTTGATAACTGTATACAGTAAAGACCGAGGAGGTTCGAACATGGGTATTAGGTTGCGCAATTTACTTGTGCCCGTTGTAGGCAAGCGGACACAATGGTGGGAATCGTGGATCTCCGCGCTGTAGCCGATTGCTCTCGCGTCTACTGTTCCTTGTTTGGATTCTTTTATAATAATTTTTATTAAGGCCTAAACACAATGAAAAAAATAAGAGATAAGAAATAAGAAATAAAACATATGGAATAGAATTAACAAATAATGATATCCGAAAAAGAAGGAGCAATTTGAACAGTTGAATTTTAAATCGAATCAGCACTAATATCCTATTATCACGCAGAGTATTGTGTATTTAAAACTTGAAATAATTATTTCTCTTATTTCATATTCCATTTTCTTATTTCTAATTTTTTTCATTGTGTTTAAGTCTTTACACGTGCAACACTCGAGGTGCAGCGACAATTAATTTTATGTTGTAGAATCACATTTTTGTTGCGAAAAAATAAACAATGGAAATCTCGATGAAAATATTTAAATGTGTTTTGAGATTTTTTTTAAATTACAATACGTCTTAATCCTATCTAGGATGAATTATTGAAGTTAGAAAAATTTCGAAACGTTGGTCCAGAATACGTAAATCAAATTTCTTTCAGACATGAGTTATACATCCCAACGGTTAATGAGATATTAACAACAGACAGTCTGCCGAGCCGACTGCTGAGCAGTGAGTGGCCCGTGCCCCGTGGCCACAGCCGCCCTTCTCCTAATGTACAAATTTCGAACTGAAGCGAGTTATCGGCCACTCGTATATTTGTCCCAATCCCTGTCGTGTTCGAAGCATCCTGGACTTATCTGTATATTATCACTTTAAAGTTGATACTAACCGAGATATTCACAAATAATGAAAGTAATTCAATTTTCTTTACCCATTTTCAAGATGGCGGCCAAATCCGGTCTTCTTAGGGGGTGCAATTTACGAGGTGTTTTTGACACCAAATCATACAGATTAAAATCAATTCCAGCTTGTCAGGAATTGCTTCCGCTAACAGCCATTCTGAACGATTTGTCGACTGGCCTAATATATTTAAAACATGACTTGAGTTAATTGCCATTTATGAATACCTATACAAAAGTATTTCACTATGGTCCTCAACATTGTCCAGTCTATTTTATGTGTGGAAAATATGTATCATGGAGAGACATAATAAAGGACGTAGTTTGGCAAAATTCAACTATTCAAGACATTTATTCTCAAATGTTTTCAAGATTCGTTACCAATAAAGTTTTTACGTTTTATACCTGCTCGACATTCAAATCATGGTGATTTGTGGGAAAATGGTTTTCGAAGTATGAAATCCTAGAAAAGGGTCCTAATAGGTAATTGTAGGTTAAGTTTTTAGTAGGACCGCATAGGGATTTTCGTTGGAATTAAACGATTAAAGCTGGCAAGATATTTTTTATGTTTAATTATTTCATACTAAATATAAAAATGTTTCTTGCCACCCTGAGATACACGTTGTTCACCCCTACCATCCCCTTTAGGGTGGAATATTTCAAATGGCTATATCTTGTAAACGAATGAAGATATAAATTTCGTTCTTACGCCAAAATGTTTGTCTCTTAGCGTAGAACAAAATAGTTTATTATAATTTTCTCAAAATTTTGATAATTTCAAGAATTAGACGAAATAACACAAATTTTTTTATATTGTTCTAAATTTTTACAGACAGTGCGTAAACTGCAGCTTTTAGAAAAAAAAGTTCTAAATGATAGTTATAGTCCACATTTTTAACTTTCGAATGGTATATATACTTCCCATTTTAAAACAATCCTAGGTCGAGAAATCATCGAAAATGTTAGCTGAGTATGTATATTTACAAAATTGCAACGGTTTTTTGTCGAAATAAATTTATTTTACATTGAACGGAACTTTACATTTTAAACATAAATAAAATTCCTTTTTGTATTTTGACAAATCACGCACTTGGAATAATTAAAATATTAAAATGCAATGAAAGTTCCATCATGTAATGTCCCAGAAATAAAAAAATTATTATTATTTATCGGTCACTGTTGTTACACAATAAACAAAGCTTTTCGGATACGGCGACGGTGTCTCACGAATTTAGAGCGGTACACGAAATGTTAAATCGTAAAACGAGTCGAAAAAATAATATTCAAAGCGAGAGAAATGTTATTCTTCACGAATAAATCGAACAAGTCGAGCGGCAAATTCCTAGGTAGAAGACGAGTCGAAAAAATAATATTTAAAGCGAGAAACTCGGCTGCCTTGCTCAGTCCGTGGAATCCAAAAATTTTTGTTTATTAATGCGATAAACAATTTCTGAAAAAATGTTATTCTTCACGAATAAAGTGAAAAAGTCGAGCGGTAAATTCCTAGGTAGAAAAATCCACGGGCCTTAGCAAGGCAACCGAGTTCCCCGCTTTGAATATTATTTTTTCGACTCGTTTTCTACCTAGGAATTTGCCGCTCGACTTGTTCGATTTATTTATGAGGAATAATATTTTTCGGAAATTGTTTGTCGCCATTAATAAACAATAAATTTTGAATCCACGGGCCTCAGTAAGGCAACCGAGTTTCTCGCTTTGAATATTATTTTTTCGACTCGTTTTCTACCTAGGAATTTGCCGCTGGACTTGTTCGATTTATTCGTGAAGAGTAAAATTTTTTTAGAAATTGCTTATCGCCATTAATATTTTTTCTCAAGTTACTTGCCGCATACATATTTTGGTTGATCTAACCAGAATTTAGTTGGATCAACTGATGCGCATGGTTGAATAGTCTTGAACATCACGCATTGACAGAGTTGAGACAATTATTTGAGAGTCGGGTGAACTGAAAATCAATTATTTAAACAAAATTTCAGTCGGACCAACTCTAATTCTGAAGATTCATCGACGAGATGCGTTAGCTTATTTTTTTCAATGTATAAGTTTATCTCAAACCTTCTGTTTTGCTTTTTGGGAATTTACAATCGAGAAAATAAGTTTCCCGATTATAAATCGAGACTACGATATTTTGCCTATAGCCATTGTTCTACGGCAAATAAACGGCAAATTTTAAGCTACCTAATTTTTTTTTAAATAATTTTTTATATAGATGACCTACTAACTTCATATGAAGTTAGCAGGTCATATCATACTTTAAAAAAAATAATAGCGACAAAATGTTCCCTTTCACTGGTAATTAACGGCTAAAAAACGGCTAATGTTTATGCTATACTCAATCCGATTTACAACAGTTGACCTGCTAACTTTATATACAGTAGGCATGTATAAATTATGACAATAAGACAATGGGCACGCGGCAAAGTTTCCTATTAATCGGCTACCTGTCACGCCCGCGCCCTCCCCCAAAAGCGACCGCTGCGATCCTTATGCATTTCGCGTGGTCTACTTTCAACCAATTTAGTGAGATTTTAAGGTACACAAGTGCCGTAATGGTAAAATTGATTATACCTTTAGATAGGTAAAACTTTAGTAACCAAATTTTATTTAAACAATTTTTGTGATCGAGTGAGTTTTATTAGACAAAATCGATTATAAAATACAATGGTGTCGACAAATAAAGTTATTTTTTTGAATAACTTTGTTAGGAATAAAAATTGGACAAAAGTGCTAATGACCTTTTCTGTTCCTTAGTAAAAGATTGACAGTCCATTAAAAAAAACTAACTTGCTATCTTTAAGGGTTCAAGAGATATAGCCTATTAAAGATTTTACCCCTTTAGGGGCGTCAAGGGTGAGGGACGCGTAATTGGGGGTGGCAAGAAAAGTTTTTCTATTGACAAATGCATATACTAACATATAAAATGGATGCCATTCTTTAATCATTTAATTCCCACGAACCCCCTATTTGTGGCCCTATGCGGTCATACTATTTGATTAGTTGTGGTAATTTTAATCGAGAGTATTTTAAATTCACGTCCATTTTATTCATCAAATACTCTCGATCCTACATCATTTATCTCAGTCTCAGCGCACTTTCTCGTCAGCAGAACTATTTTATCTCTTCCTGAAAAAGATGTAAGAGGTATTAATGCCAATCGATTATATCATTTTCAACAACTACAAGCAATACTTCAGCACTTCGGGGCTAGATGGCAAAGGTAATAAATTTCGTCTAACTAATTGCAGTCTAGTGTTAAATTGAAGCAAAATTTTAATGAACTATTATTGTATATCGTTCTCATTAAAGAAGACAACATGGCATTGTTTCAGTAGGAAAGCAGTACTTAAATGTATTAAAGTCTTTTCAAAGCAAGCAGCATGTTAAAGCAAATTTCTGTTTTTGTGAAGTGTCCTTGCAGAATATGAACTTCAAACGCACACTAGTGCCAGAAGTGACAATGTTCAAACTTGTTGTACATACAGAACTAGAGAGACTAGAATAAGAGACGTTTATATGTTTTACATGATGAAATGTTTAATTCAAAAAGTTTCGCACAATTCTCTCATAATGGGGTGGCTTACCGTCGTTTAGAAGAAGACTCTATTCCACAATTTTATTACAACAACCGCACCAAGTGCCTGCAACATCTGAAGTTCCAATAATCGTACTTTTTGTGATAAAAAAATTTCCCCAATAAATGCTATCCTGGAATATAACGCACCAATCATTAATCTTTGGTTAATCACTTTCATGGTAAAAAATTTCATGCAGATTATGTTCTCCGAAAATATGACATGTTGCTTACCCCCATAAATTTTAAATTTTATGAGCAAGAACAAAATATTAAGCCCACTTTGCGCTTTTCTTTGCCGCGACGACTATCAAATGATGTTTGATATTATCGAAACAAAAATTCGTAGGCTACCTATGAGATATAATTATAAAATTGTTAGTTTGGTAATGAAGTAGATGTGGTAAAGTTTGAAGAAATCGTCACAAACTTAACGAAAAATTTTAAAACTTTATTTGATCTTTTTTTTTTTCAAGCAATAAATTGTAATTATACGTTATATTTTTGACAATAATTTATAAAACTATTTTTATTAACGTAACTACGCATTTATTATGATGGATTTCGAACGTAACGTCCGGTGAGCATTTGTTACAGAATACTGTCACGTAACCACGTCTTGTAAGTTCATGTTTGGGATGACGATGCCCTATATCATGTTGCAAAACATGTTTTCGTCCCTTGTTCTATCATGGACAACGACGTACGTTACATTATTTCATCATTCGAGTTAGTCCTCTAGTTTTCTTTTACATCTTACATTCAGTTTTCGTAATCATCGCGGACAGATGGCACACATTGACTAACTGTCCTAAATTCTTAAGATTCAGGAAAAGAGCTTCCTTGTGAAGTATTTTATGAGGTTTTTATTGTAATAAACAGGTATAAAGTACAAAAGGTAAATATAGTAATAGTATTGCGTGTTGCATTATGTAATGTAAGTATTGTTATGCGCTTGAGGAAAAATATTATTATTTTGCTCAAAATGTGGTCCATTTACTTAAGATACATTTATCGATGCATAATACCTACCTCTTTGTACTTTTCACAAAATTAGTGTTGTAAAAGAAGAAAATAACAACAAATTCCATAATAGGTAGTTTTTATAATTAAGCGGAAAAGCATTCTGGATTAAACGCATAATCCAAAATCAACCAGTGGCGTACGATTAACTCCCAGAACTCTCAGTCTCTCTCTGTCAAAGGATTAACTACTTTCAAACTTCTGTAGATTGAAAAGCAAAGATCAGAAACCAAAAACCATGTCTTTTCTCCCGTTATTTCTTGACAAGCCGTATCCAGTTCTCTCTACTATCTGCTTTCCAATTCCACAATTAACCAATAATTATTACATGATGGAATTTATGATCCGATAAGAGAGCCCTAATTATTACGGAATCATAAATATAAATAAAAAATAAAATTTAGGGGTTCTTGAGTTATTTTGGTTTTTTCCACAAAAATAAAAATTTTCAATTTTCATGTTAAGTATCAATTTTGTTTTAATTTTTATAATATTTAATGAACATTCAAAATTTCACCATTTTATATATGTTTTTCCCAAATCAAACCAAAAATTCTATTAACAATGCCATCTATACATAAATTATTGTACTTAAAGCACAAACTACAACCATGTTTGTGGTTAGCTATTTTTCAGTTTAATGTAGTCTATAAAGTAAACTAAATTACCAACAAATACAGTGTCTATAGTTCAGTAAGTTGCAGTTAAAGGAAGTAAAAACCACGTGGCAGCCATTTGTGTTAAAACTTAAAACCAATACGTATCAATATAGTCTCCAAAATTTTTAAGATTTTTAACAATAATATGTTGTTTTTTCCCAAAAAACGTATAAAAATGAACAAAATAAATGCATGGATGATTTAGTAATGTCAACTTAGAATAGTACCTAGTTTTAGTGTAATTTTATACATAGGTAAGTCATAATCAAATATATATAAAAAAATGTTAATTATTAAAATCAATTTTTCAATGTTACAGATTAAATTATAAAAAAAATGTAATACCCACCTATTTTGTTTAATAAAAACTTTTTCTGATGATGGAGAGGATCCTCTCCGAAACGTTAAATTAAGTCTGCGTAATTGTATTTTTATTTTTGTGGAAAAAAACCAAAATAACTCAAGAACCCCTAAATTTAATAAAAAAATAACTTATGGTTAAGAAGAAATATATGATTAAAAAATAAAATAAGTATCAACATCCTGTATTTCGTAAAAGGCTTATTCAGTCAACCCAACCGTATAATTCAGTAAAAGAAGATAATATTCACGTTCCAGCTGTAATGTTTAGCGGTTTTGTACTCATAATTTTTTTCAGTAGGCAGTGTTGACAGATACCTAATTAAGTTTTGCTGACATACTGAAACAGATTAAAGTTACCAAGTAGAAAGCAGAGCAAATCTAATTTAATACGAACGAGGAGAATTTCTCACTTGATATATCCCAATATTAATACAATCTCGTATAGCTAGTCTAAATTATCTGATGATGAGCACCATTTAGTTTTGGGGGAAAATGAAAGTGATAATTATTATTTCTATTAAGATGATAAGATTATAATGTAAATACTGATAACTACTTATATAAAAAAAAATAGGAAATGCAGGAAAAAAAAGGAAGGTGTATTACTCCACAATTTGGATTGTTGGTTTGCAATAAATTGATTGATATTAGTGAAGTAGTGAGTGTCATTATAGCGGTTTGTGTCTATATATTTTTTATTTGTTTATTTTATTTTTCTATTACCATGTCTATTGTTTAAGCACATACAGACGTAACAGTCTATGTGCTACATTGTTAATTTTTGGAAATTGGGTTAAATTTTGTACTTATACAAGGTGTTTCCAAATTGACTACCATAAATTTAAGAGTTTGTAGAGAACGTTAAAATAAACTTAAAACCTTTATACAGTTTCGTCGGAAAACGCTTCGTTTTCAAAATACCGGGTGTTATAGTGTCGACTGGCAGATCAGTTATTTAGCTATATCTCTAATCAGAGTAGGCAGAGGAATCTAAATTTTTGTGAGCGAGTGTTACTTAAGACTACCGATAACTGGATAATATTTTAAATCTGATACCACATTCTGTGACGTAGAAAAAGGGGTAGCCCTATTATTACTACTGAACAAAAAAAGGAAATTTTCAATATGAATTTGTTAATAAGTGCACCTTTGAGATTAAAATGTCATTTCTTGACAGTAAATCAGATTTAAATTGCATTTGTTTTTGTTTTTATCTACCTTGTGATGATTGTCCCTTTTTAATAATAATGTGTTTTTCGCAAATTAAGTAGGTAACACTTAAAACCGAGAATATCTCGAAAACGAACGCCTCTGGAGATATTTAATAAGAGCATCTTTATTATAGCATTTTGACTGGGGAATTTGAAAATGAGACGATATTTTTAAAACATCGAACAGCAAATTTTTTATTAACAAAAAAGTGTTGGGTTACCCCTCTTTCTACGCCACTGAATGGTGATGTCAGATTTAAAATATTATCCAGTGATCGGTAGTCTTCAGTAACACTCGCTCACAAAAATTTAGAATCCTCTGCCTACTCTGTTTAGAGATATAGCTAAATAACTGATCTGCCAGTCGACACTATAACACCCTGTATTTTGAAAACGAAGCGTTTTCCGATGAAACTGTATAGAGGTTTTAGTTATATTTTAACGTTCTCTACAAGCTCTTAAATTTATGGTAGTCAATTTAGAAACACCTTGTATATTTGTGTATGATAAATAATTGAAATAGAGAATTGAATTGAATTGAATTTTATATTATCAATAGAGATGGAAAACATAGTTCGGAATCATAGCCGTAATATAGGGGCATTATTATCACTGATTAAAGTAACAATTTACTGGGAAGACAGTAAATAAATTACCTGCGTGTATATTATAATATGAAACACATCCGATGATTTTTCTACTAAAAATCGGGATGGACCAACGCCACCTAGGTGGTATTGGATGGACTCGACTGAAAATTAGCAGCATTTGCAATCATTGCTTTGAGTGGTGTATGTACACTATATAAAAAGAGCGGCTTGGTATCTAACAATACAATTTTGCAAACGTAAAATATTCTCCGAAATGTATTCAGGGATCTCTAATAGTAGTATTATTATAAATTTGTCTTAATCTAAGACCTGCATTTCGAGGTTAAGTTTACTTACCGGATGCTTATTTCTTTTTCTTTCAACTTCCAACTAATTCTGTTCTCTCCAGTTGATTTATCCCGCTCCTTCCATTGACATTATTTGAGCGTTTTCGATCTACCAGTTTAATTATCTATGAACAGAAAGTTTTTCGACATAAACTGAAGGGCTTGCATATGTATTTAATATTAATGACTCTTGATACCTTATCAATATTCAAATGATATAGATATAGGTAAATATAACATGTTATATATCGCAGGAAAGCTAATTTAAATTGCGATCGAATAATGAAATAATTTACCAGGTTGTTTCATTTAAAAAAAATACAAGTTGTCTATATCTCGAGAACCAATGCAAGCATAATATTCTTTTTATCAGCAATGAATTTTACTAAACAAAGTGCTTTAAGAATGTGTTATTTGTTGGTTATTGAGATAGGTACCTATACGGTTTGTTATAAACTGCCAATTTTCCAAAAACGCTCTGTAACTCGGTAGTCGAAATAGATAGACGATCACGAATTGCACTATTATTTGGTCCTCTAAAATCGAGCCCAGGAAACCTATGTCGGATTTATTCTATCTCTCATTCTTTTAGAGAAAACCCCGAATCCCATCGAATTTGGTCCACCCTGTACATTACATTTTATATTTTAAGATAGTATGTAACATTTCCAACCATCCGTCAGAACAAGCATTGAATTGCCTTTTATTTTATGTATTGGGTTTATTTTTATGAAAAAGATTGAATATAGGTAGGTACCCGATTTCTCACTTCTCAGAAGCTATTTTATTGTAAAACAAGAATTGGTATATAACTTCATAAAATAATATTTTCAAATGTCTGTAGCTTCTAACTTATAAATTCTATACCCTAAGTGGTATCCGCTTTCTATATAGATTCTAAAAATGGAAATATATACAGGGTGTTCTATTAAAAAAAGGCAACGATGACGTCATAGCACAAGATGCGCAAATCCAAGTATAAACCGACCTCTTCGAGGATTTTTTCAAAATATTTCGTATTCAGAAACAATGAATAATAATAATAAAAAAAAGAACGACGACGAAAAATAGAGCGAAAAAAAGCCCTGGCGGGAGAATATTATTTTAAATATACATATATTTATTGTTTAATGTAGAGTGAACTTTGAATCTAAAAAGAGTTTTTCTGCGACCACACTCGATTTTAATTAAGACCACAATTATCTTAAGTGTAATTCAAACTTAGGAAAAATTTGGAAAATAATTAGAAATTCCACCGCTACACTGCCTCCCTTGAAAGTCAGCTCTCTACTATCGGGCAAAAGAACATTAAAAAAATATATATTTTCCTTTCCCATATTTTATCAACACCAAACGCGCATATTCTCAAAGAAAATGATTTATGAAATTACTTAATACAAAGCAAATACATTGATTAAAATACCTATGATATTTCGTAAGTCAAAACCCTACTGAAATATCATAGTATAAGCAGAACGATCTTATATTATTAGATTAAGCTAATTAATACTTTATTAATAATACACTGAACAAAATTTTAGTTGAAAGTACAGGAACCAAGCAGAAATTTTGATAAAATTAACATAATATTCGAAAAATTTAGAAAATACATATTTTTAAGGTTAATAATTGTGACATCACCCCTGCCATTTTAAAATGAGTGACGTCACCGTGCCTGCGCGCGGGCATACCATTCTCCCTATACCTTGTGAAATATTAATTATCAATATAAAACACTCCCTAAAGTTATTTATTTTTAATTTACAATATGGATTAGAACATGCACCGTAAGGAAAGTAACATTCTTCTTCGACCAACCGATATACCGGCGACAATGTATTTAATAACGAAGCGTGTAAAATGAAGAAATGGAATAACAGTACAGTCAGCGATATATGGAACTACAAAGATAATGAACGTAATATCTTTGATGTAGCCGCAAAATTGTTGGATATACCTAGATGGCGACAAAACAGTTTTACTAGTAGCGACACGAGTATTGCACAGACGAACTATATGATAATAATTGTTCATATATAGGATCACATTGAACGATGGTAGATTGGAAAACTGTAGCTGGACTACCGACATGTGCATCTAACCACATTAATAATAATTATTCTACTAAACTATAGATGTCGCGCCGCTAAAAATAAAAATAGTAAAACATCTGTAACGTAAGAAAAGTTGCTCTAAATATTGGAACAAAAATAAAATGAATTGAACTAAAATTCTAGCTACAATTTTTAAATTATGGGGCATACCTACCCAATATTTTTTTCATTTTATTAATATATACATGTCTTTTGTAGATTTCCAAACTTGCGAGTTATAGTTTAAAGCAGTTTGCGAAAGTATGGGTGATAATCGTATATCGGATTGAACCGATTGCACGCACAACGGTACAAAGGACGCAAGGCTGGTAAACTCTATAAACTCTCTATAAGCCTTGCAAAGGACGAGGGGCTCGATCGAGGTGCGTTTGCCAACTAATTACTAATTTTTTTTTTTTTTTTTTTAATCGTCTTATTTATATTAACGTCCTGGCGAAGTTTAGCTTAGAGCTATTCTGACACTTAACCAGGACACACCACATTTCGAAGTACCATGTTCGTAGTCGCCTGGCGTGCACTGTACTTATGGCCCTCTAACTTCTCTATAATTTCTACGAGTTTTGGTGTTGCTCTGATCTACCAACCCACTTATCTGCATATTTTTTATTTAAATATAGGTACTCGCATGTAGTAAGATTGAAAATATAAGAAACAATTCGGCACCTTTGAATTTTTATGTGGTTTTCGCCAACTATAAAAATATATTATGGTCGACTTCAGATTTGTAAGACACATAAAAAACCAGCGGCTTGTTTGATGCCCATAAAAACTTCAAACAAGCCGGCTCTTTTTATGTGCTGTATAGATATGACACAGACTTTACAAATATTCCGACAAGGGCAGGCGGCATGCGCGATTGTAATGAATTGTTACTTACCTATATCCTTGCATTTGACTATACTCAGAATTTCTAGAAATTACCTAGGTGATGTTTTCATTAACATACAATTTTACTGGAAATGATTGATTTTAGATATAGATGTTAATAAAAATTATAGAGCGATAAAGACGCTATCCAAATATGTAAAAATATACGGGGCGGGGAGTTCCAATTAAAAAAATTAAGTTATGATCGATATCATATTTACATTATTGCAATAAACACCCTGTACAAATAATTGCAACTTTATTATAGGTATCTAATAGAAGCTGGTACATTTACAAAAAAAAGTTGTTTAATATGGGGACATATCTATTGCAAATTTTATTATAGTGAGGTCATCAAGTAAACATTTTGTTTGAAAAACAGATGAATAATTCGACAACGTCGCAATGAAATTTCAAACAGTAGATATACTCGAAAAAGGCAATTAAAAAGAAAATAAGAAAGTGTACAAATATATATACCCAGGGTGTCCCGTTTAAAGAAATATAAATTTGATATGTCACTCGAATATCAAACACCCTATATGATTGGAAATTATTTTACAATATTATGTTCTTCTTGTTCTCCTACAATTTCTGTTTAAAAATTTTTTCGATATAGATATAAATACCTATTAAACGAGATATCAACCGAGGTGATCTTGTTGACACACCCTGTATAATATCCTGTATCAATTATTTCAATGTACTTTTTCAGAAAATATCAACATTAATATTTAATCGAACGAAAATAATATTGATTTGATTTCATGTCAGACAACCCAACATTTTTATGTTCTTTAATCTGAAAATATTATTTGTGGTAAGGTAAATTTTTTTCCGCAAGTTTGCTTTGCGCATTGCCTATTCACCCACGAATATGGATATAAACGTATTATATTAGATATTATTATATTACGTCGGCTTAAGATGCAAATGGCCTAAGTCACTTAAACAAAATTTTACAGGAGACACATAAAACCGTATAGACTGATTGACTTGCATTAATATTTTATTTTGTTTTGATAAAATTTCGATGTCAAGATAAGAAATCATGTAACAAACTTTAATTGCAAAAATTTTAAGTTTAAAAAAAAATAGAGGACTTGAGCCAGTTTCTGCTGAAACTTATCTGGACTTATGCCACTTTCACAAAACAGGTAGGTATTGCAATTTTTACCAGTGCACACAGAAATGAACAAAACAAAAAATGTTTTTATACAAAAATATATAATATATTTGTCATTGAATAGTACATTTTTTTACATATGGGGGAGGCTGTCGTAGAAATCATGGTAGTCCCGCTGTAAAGTACTTTTGAGCGACATGAGATGTTGGTATTTTTCTGCTTTTATTGGTATGGGATTGGAATAAAGACTAGGTAATTCATCGTAAGTTAAAATTTGGTGAGTTTGTTTTTTGTACCTATGTGGAAGGGATTTCCATTCTTCAACATGACGAGTCTTAAATAAAATTGTCCCATCTGGATTGTACTGGAGAGCTCTTATATCAGTCACAGTTGGATCTCCTGTCTTACGACCTGGTCTTATAGAGGGAATGAACTTTAGTTTTTCAAAGTTCCTAAAAAATGTATAGTCCAGGTATTCCACATGATATGGCCTAGGACTTTCGCGTGCAGTTTGACAAACTTGGACATAATCAGCTGGAACATTTATAATCCTTTTTCGCAACTTTCGCTCTATCGTTGAGTGCATGGAGTCGCACTCCATTTGCGTGTGTCCTTTTTCTAAGTACTTCTGTACTATTATTATTCTTCTTTCTTGTGACAAATTTAGCAGTGCATTAGAGAGGGTAGCGTTTCTGTTTTGGCAGGTGCAACCATCACTGTATAATATTATTGTATCGTTATTATCGTTTTGGATAACATAGGTGGTCAGAAATTTATAAATAATAGAAGCAAAAACGTCTGAGGTCAATCCTGCAGAACTTTCGTGCCATAAATAGCAGTAACCTTCCTTTGTTTTCAAGTCAAATAGGGTGAAATTATGTACTATTAGTTTGGTTTTATAATATAGGCTAGAAACATTAGATTTTGGGCACAAAAGAACGGATTGAACGTCCATTGTAAAAACTTTCCTATTTTCTCCCGATTTGTCGAGATCCTTTTCAGCACGTGCTTCTTCTTTCTTTATCAAATGCTCTTGATAGGTATTCTCATCCACATTCTTAGTTTTGTAACCGACACATACGTCACACTCATCCTTTTTTGGTGAAAAGAGAGCTAGATTGAGGTCATCAAATAAGTTCCCAAATGATGCAATAGACAAGGGAATTATGTTATTTCCTTGACACCAGTCATTCTTATACAACTTATAAAGACCCATTTTTGAGGACCAATTTGGTTCTAGATAAAGTTTACTGCTGGATTTTCGGCAGTAATGGGATTCCAACTTAGGTAGGGAATCAAAAAACATTTTCATATTATGCTTTTGTTCATTAATTCTGGCGTTTCTGGGATTTAACTCTCTTTCTGTTTCAGCTTCTACATTTTCGATCTGTGTCTTGTTTGTATCAACAATCCAATGCCCTATTGTCCTTGGAGGAATAGCAAATGTATTACAGAACATTGTTTTGCATACCCTTTTTCTTGCAGGTACATCTAGATAATAATAATATGAACATCCTCTTCTTGATACGTTCTCTTCTTTTCTATTTCTAGCCCTCTTAGTTGTACATTTTTCAATAAGTGTAGTTAAATAAATTTTTTTTTCTCCCCAGGTCAATTTCCAAAATTTGACAAACAATTTATTTCTTTCCTCATCCGAAATTTCTTTACATTTAATAGTCTGTTCTTCGTTACAAAGACATCTTGCTTTCATGGTTTTTGCACTCCTAGGTAAGTTGTAAACCCATTTTGTGTCTGTTTTGCATTTTCCATTATAAGGGAGTCCAGCCTGCCGATTAACTTTATTATCATTTTTATTCCATGTGCTTTCATTTACATCTCGTCTTCTTTTTCTTGTTCTCACATTTATTTCAGTCACGTTTTCACTATCAGTTTCCATTTCTTCTTCCTCTGCTGGTTCATACATTTCATTTTCTTCGCATACTGTATCATTTTTGGCATCTGGTAATTGAAAATCATGTTCTTCTAATAATTTTTCTATATTCATCTCTTCATTCTCAACTAATTCAGAGGTTTTACTTTGGCAAGAAGAATAACATACAGCATTCTCAGGAATTCTGGTTTCACAATCGCTTTGTAATGCATCAATGCTTTCTAATGCTACTTCAGTTAAATTTTCCTGGCATAATTCTTCAGCTGCTAACACTTCAAATAGTGGGTTGGTAAAACATTCTGCAGATGTTAAAGTGCTATGCCCAATACCAGATTCAAAATTATCGTCAAAGTTGAATATTATCGAGTTTTCGTTTTCTGATGAGGTCGTCGGCTCTTGACTAAAGTTTTCAACGATTACAGTTTGCAAGTCAGAACAAAGATTAAGAGGAATAGTGTCGCCCAGTTTAAAAGTTGTTACTGTGTTACAATTATTGACACTTACTTGGTGAGAAATATTATTTTCATTGGAAATAACACTAATTTGGACAGGAATATTTTCTTTATTGGACATATTTTCTGTGGATTCGCCCACCATACTGAGAATTTTTGCTGATCTGGAAAACCGATCCATTCTGCAAAAAAATATATTTTTTAAACTCACAAAAGTGTGCTGTACGTATTGCAATATATTTATTTGTATGAATAAATAAGCAAATAATTATTATGATATAGAAAAGAAGATACACGTTTTTCTCTGTTTTTTTATCACCAATTTATTGTAACCTGAACGTTACTGCAGTTTCAACACATTAGCGTGCAATTTCCAAACGATTCTACAGTGAATGAATAATACAAAGGTTCAAATATTTATACTACTTCTTTGGCCATTATTTAGACATTATGCCAACTGATAGGAATAACAAGGGTGATACAGGTAATATTTTGAGCCTAATTAGGTTATTAATGGTGATTAATGGTTATTAATGGGGGATTTTATAATCCAGTTTTTCAACTAATTATTAATTAATTACACAAGAAATGTTGCTTATAAAATGGCCTAACTCCTAAATTTATTACATTCTATCTTAGAGAATTTTGCCTAACTCCTAAGCAGTCTTAAAATAGAATTACTTTTGTTTATAATTTAAAAAATCATTCAAATAACATTATGACACAAAAGAAACACTTACCTGACTACTTCAAACCAGAACAGTAGTTGATATTCACTTATTTTGTAAATTGTTTATGAATAACGCCACTCGTATAGCACCACGCTACTATACAATGTAAACAAATGGAGTTAGGCAGTTTGCCTTCATATCTCAACAGCACTGGACTTAAGCAAGTTTCTACTTGTTTATTATTGCCTAACCTAGGTATAAATTGGATATAGGTTAATTTCGAGGATATGAGTTACGTACTAATTCACCAGATGGCACCAAAACCTCGTTTCAGTAAAAAAGTGGACTTAGGCCATTTGCATCTTAAGCCGACGATTAGATATACGATAATAAATCATAAATTCATAAATTAGATTAAGATAACGTAACATAAGGTAAGATGAAGTAAACTACATATTTCTATTTTCTAGTGCACAAAAAACCTCAAAAGCTTTGCCGTTTACGCATTGACGTGAGAGCGGGACATACTTTATTTTTCTACAGCTATTAAATAATAAATATAAATAATATAATGTATTACTTAATACCATAGAACATCATTATTCTCATGTAAAATTTGTTCTGGCATGATTAAAAAATAAAAATTAACGGAAACACTACTGTTTCAATTATACCAGCATTATATTTTCAAATTATTTTAAATTAGTTACCCGACTCACTCCTACCGAAGCAGCTTTACGACGGAGCGGTTTAATTTATGGCCGATTTTTATGGCCTTTTTTATATAGAGACAATTCAGACAATTTAACGTCACATCTATGTTCATTATGCCATATATGGCTTATTGCAGTGCTATTTTCAAATCGTCAAATCTACTTAGGTTTCTGTATAGTTCAGTAGCAAACCAATGTCATGTACTAAATTTCCTTTAGTACAGTAATGCGCCCAAAGGTACCATCACTTCCTTGATATAAATTTTGCTTGTATATTTGGTTGCCTAACTTGAAATGTTGCTTCAACACTTTTCGTACGGTTAACCGTCTTTATAGTTCCATATGTCACTGGTACAGTCAATAATCTGCCTGAAATGTAAGGATAGTAAATATAACAGATCATTTACGATGACCAAACCTAAAAATTATTATTTTGCGAGGTGATTACTGCTAAGACAACATGGCTCCTGTCATAAGATAATTTGAGACGTATCACAGAAAAACAGCTTATTCCTACATTTTCATCGGAGCATGAAATTGAACAACCGAATGCAGTTGAACTGAATTTAACAGAGTCTGATTGATATATTGTTCAAGAGGTTATTATCTGTCTAAGCTTTGTCTACTCAAGGGTAAGTATATTATATAAATTACGCCCTATTTTAAAAACAAATTAAAAACTAATCGTGTTAAAAGTTACTTGTAACAAAAGTTGTATTGTATAATTTTGTGAAAAAGCTTTTGATTATTGCAAAATATACCTAACTCTTGTCAATTATAATAAGAAAATTGACTCTATGTATTTAATTTTTTACACAAAGGAGCTTGCTGCGAATTCAGAACAAAAACAAATGAAGAACATTATAAACTATTACTAATATAAGTAGCTATTTACAGTGAAAACTAGCCCACTAAGGAACAATAGTAAATAAAAAAATTTGTTGACTTAAGAGTGGAAGCAACTTAGATCTTCGATTGTAGTTATTTTATATATACAACGGCTCGCAGCTACAATACTTATAATTTTAAGTACACTAATGACTATAAATCTTATTTCTCAGTTCTCAAAAATATTAACGATCGTCTCCGTCTTATTTAAATTCAAAAGATTTAAAAAAAAAGATTTTGGGTTTAAATGAATAGCTCGCATCCTAACGACCCATCTCAGTCTCACCTACTATGATGCTACTATGCGTATTAATGTAATAACTCATAAAGTGCATAAAAATCTAATTTTTATTTTTTTATTTTTACACTGGGGTTTGTTTGACATCTCTACATACAAGTATTATATACATGAAACTTTTTTATACTGGAATACTTAAACAAAGTACGAAATAATGAAATGGAATGGTTAACTCGTGGATACCTTGAAAGTTTAATATATCCGACATTTTAGTACGATTTCAAACGAAATTAAACCTGCAAAAGAAAAACAAAAACAAACCACAATCCCCTCGGATTCACATTTTATTGCTGAAGCGTATTTATTATACAGGCATGTTTTCTTTTCAAACTAAACGTCAGACCGAATGCTATTTTGGTACGCTAATTAATTAATGGATCTGTTCCGTTCTCGATTAATTGAGCAGATTACACAAAAAAAAAACATTAGCAAGTAACCCTGTACATTGTGTAGACCAAATAACGAAATCACTGGTAAAATTGTCGGCTTAACTCTGAATTAAATTATAGCTTAACATCGTTACAGAAGTTTAAAAATTAACCAACATTAATTTCAAATATTTTAAATTCTACATCTACCATTTTTACTACCAACATGTATTTACCTAAATAAAATCTTAAAAAACTAATTTTGAGAACAGAGCAATCTTTTTCAGAATTTACTAAATCTTATGACCTCTTCCATCAATTACCGCTGGACATCGCCTTAGTATACTTTTTGTGAGATTTTCCAGGATTTCTGGAGGAATTTGCTTCCAAAGGAGAAGCAATAACTCCCTGACCTTCTACAGCTTTTTAGCTTGGTTCATAATTATCCAGACTTTACTGTAGCATACTATACTATACATCGAATGTGGGTCAGGACGATCCTTTTATCCCAAGTGATTTGTGGAGCCTTTTACTATCATTCAATAACTAAAAGTCATTTTACAAATGTACAAATCGATTCTACACCCAAAACAAATATCATTCTAGACCATTATTGTTTCGCGCTGTTATTGTAAAAATTAATTTCTCACTTCAACAGTTTGTAAAGTAATGGATGTTGGATTCGCACATATTCGTGAGTCCAGTTTGCTCGTTACCTCACTCACCAACCGACGCTGCATATCATTTCTGGTTAACGGTACCCTTATATGAAGGCTCCACATAATTGTCTTAAAACGTCTGCTAAAAGAAGTTAGACTTGTGACATTCTCAGTTGGCGATATATGTGGTTTTGCTGTTTAATGAGTTCAAGTAGTTCTTTGGCTGTTTCTTGTTTTTGTCCTGGAATTAGGCTTCAGCGGAAAGATTTACTTTCTTTTTTCCATTTTCGAATCTTATCTGCTGCGTAAATTTGGATATCCCACAAAATGACAAATGATGACAAATAAATTTAAAACAAAATTTATACTTCCTTAACAGAAATGTTTTCTTAACCGACTCCCAAGTCACAGAAATACCCTCGGAAAATCCGAGATTTTATGTTAGGCAAAGAGGGTCGAGGCCCTACAGTTTATTGTGGAGTCTGACCACATCTAGGGCTTTGATAGTTCTCCATCTAAGTCCGAGGCAAATTAGAACTAATTTTTTTTAATTTTTACAAAAATGGATTCGAACCATCGATCTTCGCAACCGAGTAAGTACATATCAAACACATTTACCCACTCGGCTGCAGTGCCTCAATCAAGTTATTAAGCGTTGTACATAATTTTCACAACTAAAGTACCTAATATATTATATAAATAATTATTATGCCGTTTAATCAATTTATAATTCCCATTATCCGCAGATTAAAAGAAAGTTTTCAAACAACTGATTTAACCTGATTCCCAAACGGGTGGAGTCGCAACACGTTAAATTTACCTACCTTGTTGTAATCTCGCAGACGCAGAGGTCCATTATCTCCCAGAACTAAATTAATATTAATTAGAGATTTAAAAAAAATGTTTATTACCGCCAGCACTGCTCCATGTCTCTAGTTTGGGTAATAAAAAGATGTATTGTTTTCAAATAACTACAAATAATGATACGGTACTTTACTTTGTGGTTTATACCCCATTATATTACACCCGATGGCAGTAAATTTTGGCACTGACTTCTTAAGATAAACCAAGTTTTATAAAGTTTCAGTAAAGTATTCGCAAACACGTATTCGTTTAACCCTGTTATATATCTAAATTAGTTCTTGGGAAGGAATTTATTTTGTGTTTGATATTTTCACCTTTATTTAAAACAGACTTTATACTTTCTTTTTTTTATTCTTGCTATGTATTAAATTTGCTTCTACTTATTTTTTAAAGTTGCACACAGAACATGTATATTTTATGTTTTAAAAAATAAATAAACTTATTATTTATTGCTTCTTTTTCATTCATATTTTGTTTTGTGTAGAAATACTGAGATATCAAGGAAGAACATAATCTAGGCATCACAATTTTTTTTACTACTATACTGTGATTTCATTGTAAATTCATGTAAATTAAGAGACAAAATAAGATTAAATTAGGTAAATAATACAGAAATAAATGTGCAATGAGCGTAAAACGCATATCTTTATGTTTACTGAGTAATGTATAGGTAGTCTAAATAAATGAACAATTTTTTCTTTCTATATGCAGACATTATCATTGTCAAACACATTGTGCATACTGTTTGAGTGATTTATCTGGAATTTTTCAGGAATTGCATATCGTAATTGTTTTGTGGATTATTTGGTTATAGTCAGGGAAATGGAATTTTTTCAGTGAATTTTTTTTTTACCATTTATGGGGCGATTTGGGGGTGTTAAATTTGGCAAAAATGTGTGCCAGTTAGGGTTTCTCGGTGCCTTGTGAACCATAAGTTGACTGGGAAGACGTTTTTTTCAATTTTAACTATTTTTTGTGAATATTGGAAGTTTTGGTCCATTTTTGGCCACTGTTCAGAAAATGCCAATTTTATTTAATTATTTTTATATTTGGTCTTTACTGCTTAAATTTGAACCGCCACATCAAATTGCCTAGTGATGTCAAAATTTAAAAAATCAATTAGTTAGTTACTGTTTGAAGTTCACACATATGTTTCATATTGAAGAAAATACAATGATATCACGTTTCGTTTAATACAGTAAATTCACTTTTCAACCAAAGCACTTTGTGAGTGAATAGCAGACAATAAAGCGAGAGCGCTAACATTCTGAGATCGACATGCAGTCACGCATGTGTAGTGCTCTCGCTTTACTACTATCTCCTATTCACTCACAAACTGCTTTGGTATAAAAGTGAATATACTGTATATTCGGTTTGTGAACTTGTTTTTATAATAAGACTGTAAGTGCCTGCATTACTTGGGTAGAAGTAATTCTCACCTATTTTTATCGAACGCAACTTAGTGTGAAGGTAATATACACCTAGAATAATAATATCCGAATTAAAGGTATATGATAAAAATTAAAGAAAATGTCTCTAAGCAGATCTTAAATCAATAATTCCAGATTTTATTTACTGTTTTATTTTGTACTCCCATGTTAAGATGCAGAGGAGCATGGTATTGATGTTTTTTTAAGCAAAGACTTCTACTTTATGTAGAACCATTGAGTAAAAAATAATAAAGAGTTGCAACTGTCAAGGTTTGGAGATTTTAGTATTGTATTTATTTGCAAATAACTTCATGATTGTCATAAATTTTTAGTGCTATGGGAAGGTATTTGTAATGTGGCTGTATAGCCCTTAAAATTGAAGACGATCATGAAGCTATTGGTGAAAAAATACAACACAAATCTCGAAACCTTGACAGTTGCGCCTCTTTATTATTTTTACTCAATGGTAGAACTCAGTAGCAAGCAGGTTAGTATCTGTCACCTCAATTAAGATTTCTCAAAAAATGTACTCTTAACTAGCTGACTTATTTTTATTGATTAAATCAGAAGTACTTAAAGAATTTGCTTTTATCAGCTCTTCGATATTTGTCACTGGTTATAATTGGATAAACAAAGTAAAATAACTAATTAACTTGTGATTTTCAGAATTGTGTTGTAGATTCAACTTGTACAACAAATAATATTTAGGAAACATTCTCTTCGGAAGATTTCATATGCAATTATTTATTTTATACGTATACGATTTCATTTCTTTATGTTACTTTATAACATATTATATATGGTTAGTCAAATGTTGACGAATAATCGTCGTAATGACGTAAATTTTTCGTCTGCAGTTTTTGACATATGATGTCAATGATATATGATTAGTTCTTTGAAGGCAAGCTTTTTTATCAAAAAAATTTTTGTTATCTTTCTGCTATTTAAACTTTGTATACGTTAGATATAGCCCAGTAGTTATGTACAATAACTACCAAAGTTCTAGAACCAACTATTACCGAGGTATTATCTATTACCTCTTTTCACCTTTCTACATACTGGGAAAAGACTTACTTTGACTATTTCACTCACCTTAAAATTATCACATAATCTGACCAATCACAAACCAAAGACAACTTGTATTACAACGAAAACACCGACTATCTTTCAATTCTAATTGGTCTATCAGCGTGGTGTTTTCAACGACGTAACCATGGATACGGATGGCCGTAACCATGGATACGGATGGCAAAGCAAAGTTTGACAGTTTAATAAAAATTAATTATAGAGACAGACGTCAAAATGAGTTGCTTCGGTGCTACTTCAAGTGAAGTTATCAACCAAAATATTTGCTCGTGAAATAGTTTAATAAAATACCACTCGTGATTGAATTTATCTTATAAGTCTGTCTTTTATTTCTAAACTCAACTAAGTTGCTTGGAACCACCACGAGTCCATTAGAGTTTCGTTAGAAATAAATCGACAGACTTATCGCGAAAATTCAATCTCTTTCGGTATAACTACTACATTAACTCCTATATGAAAAAGTCTATTTGACTGTCACATTTTGTCACTTTGACAGCGATAAAAAAGGTGCATCGTTTTTTATGACCGATAAAAATGCCTGCTCCTTAAAATCAGTGTACATCTAGTAGTCGCACGTCACTTTAAAATCTGTAATAGTACATTACATACCGAGCTGGGAGGTACTTCATTACAGCTAAGAGTTGATATCTGACAGAGGCGCGTAGCGCCGAGGTCAGATATAAACGCGAAGCTGTAATGAAGACGACCAGCGAGGTATGTATACTATTTTATTCACAATCATTGTATAATAACATAATCTCAGCATACAATTTTTTTATTTAATTGAATAGATAGTGATATTATGCAAAATAAGTAGGTAGGCTGCAGTGATAAAAGTTGAGCGTTGCTAGGTAACAGGCATTAAGGTTCTTCTGTCAAATAAATTAGGTTATTTCCACAAGTATTTATTATCAATAATTTTTGTTAAATTCGCTCAAAATTCTACAACAAAATGTTTGATTCTATTCAATTGTGACTAAGAGAGTGTACTCCACCAAATTTGAAAGCTGTTGCATAAAAGACAACCAGAAGATTTGCTGCCGCAAAGTGGTGACGTTTATCTTGCCGGGAAAGTGACGTTTAACTAGCCGGTAAAGCTACTTTACCGGCTAGCTGGCTAGCTGGAAAAGAAGAGTTAACAAATGCCTGCCTCCCAACTTTTTATAAGTTAGCAATTGAAGCATTACATATATGATTGTGAATAAAAATAATTATTGTTGTTGTTCGTTCACATATTATTATTCTGTCATTAATTTATCTTGCCAAAAAACACTCGAGCTTTTTTTTATGGATAAATTTCTTTGTAACTCAAAATTTTGTCAATCAGTAATTTTGCTCGAAAAACTGACATTTGACAAAATCGCTCGACCTCCGGTCTCGCGATTTTTTCATGTCAGTTTTTCACTTAAAATCACTATTTGGCAAAATTGTTGAAGAGAAATTTATCCGATAAAAAATGCTCTTGTGTTTTTACTGTTATAACAGTCTTGCCGAGCTGTTTTTACTATTTATAAAAAGATATTTATTTTATACTTTGATAACCAGTTTGAACTATGACATGGTTCTTTCAATATATCAATACTCGAATTAATTAGTCTCTAGACAGAATCACCAACCACAAAATATAGTATGAGCCCTCATTAACTATAACTAGGTCTTACTCCTTTACTCATTATCGATCAGCTAGTATTGGACACTACTATCACTCACAAAACGTGTCGTGGGTTAATAAGCACTTCAACCTGTTTATTCCATATTTTCTGATCAATGAAATTGCCAACTATATTGTCAATAAAACGAAAGAATCTCAAAACACTTAAAATACTATTTATTTACAATTGAAAACTAAAAAGAGGTAAAAACAAAACAATAAAGGAAAAATCCGGAGAATAAGTCCCAGTACAAAATGAACTATTAAAACAAAACAATATCCAAATTCGTTCTAACTTAAAATGCTAATGTTGGCAGTGGCAAAAGTGGATATCTAGCTTAACGCGTGGATAACATTTACATGGGTTCAAAAATATCCCGCAAACCACGGTTAAGCTATTATCACTAGGATTTCCAGAAAATAGACAAACGTTCTGGAATCCTTGAATAGTGAAAAATAGACAAACGTCCACTAAGTCAATCAACAAAACAAAACAAAAATGAATGACTGACTCTACATATACATATTAACAAACAAAATCAGAAAACACAGAACAATCACTACACTATCTTTACTTCTTTATTTCTTACTCGCGAAATTAGAGACGATGTTGCTGGTCTAGGACCAGACGAAAAGGTGCCTGAAAAGCTTGAAGATTTAGCACATTAGGCCTGAAGGGCGGTTACACTTGAAGGGGGTAGGTAAGTCGTTAGGCGATTTACCCAATTACACTTCGATTCATCCCCGACGGTACTTAAGTTCGACCCGACCTGTAGCGCTATCTGCCAGTTACGATGGGAAATTATTCTTATGGCACATGCCTTTACTATGTTAATAATTTACCATGGTATTAGAATCTTACTTAATTACCCTGAATATGATACAAATTCAATTCATATTAAACTATTTCTATATAGCACCTGCATTCGCAACTACGAGCGTAGGGAAACCCATTCTCAATAATCATTCATGTAATTCCATTTCGGGACAAAACCTAGCTCAGGTGTATATAGATTCCCACCTATCTTAATATTACGCACATTACATATAATGGAATATCTCCTGAATTAACTACCTTACTTATGTTATTCAAAATACTCTGTAGATAATAGATAGACACCGAGATATGATTCCTGTTGACGGTTTATGACCTTTACTCGCGTATTCGATTGATTCACTACTCGCGATTGATTGATCGCGCCTTCCATGAAATACCCTAATAAAGCCATTAACTAAACTACCCTTATTTAACCGAATTGCCCGTAATATAGAGTCTCCGTGCCTCTAAACGTATTTCAAACATGTGGTACCGATTTAGCTGTACCCTTAGGTTTTTCCAAAGAAATAGCTTTGAAGTTAACAATTGTCGAATATTCCTGGATCTCTGCAAAATGGTTATGGCTCTTCTATGCTAGTATATCTTAACTGCGGGTGGTAAACATATTTCATCATTTGGGTTTGACACGTACTAAATTTCTACAAGTCTGTTTTAAAAGAAATGCCCCTTTTACAATTCCACATCACGTATTCTATTTACGAAACTTTTAACTTTAACGAAAAGAAACCATACCGGGTGATATCTACATTTGTTACACTGTTGACTATTTCACTCACTTTAAAATTATCACATAATCTGACTAATCACATCGCGATAACACCAGCTGTCTTTCAAGTCTAATTGGTCTATCAGCGTGGTGTTTTCAACGACGTAACCATGAAAATGGATGGCAAACCAAAATTTGGCAGTTTGATAAAAATTAATTATAGATACAGACGTTAACATGAGTCGCTTCGGTGCTACTTCAAGTGAAGTTATCAACCAAAATATTTGTTCGTGAAATAGTCTAATAAAATACCACACGGGATTGAATTTATTTTATAAGTCTGTCTTTTATTTCTAAACTCAACTGAGGTCATGTCGAGTGGTGTTTTCAAGCAAATTAGTTTCGTTAGAAATAAATCGACTTATCGCGAAAATTCAATCTCTTGTGGTATTACTACTGAAAACTACTGAGTGCAAGGATGTAGCAAGCCTGATAAGAGCCCGGGCGAAATAAAGAACTAGCTCAGAATTCAGAGTTTAGTACTTACTCTTTCTTAAATCCACCTTTCAGCGACCACTTAAGATTTTAATCAATTAAAATGGGAATAATAAAATTTCAGGTTTATTAATTTTAACAAGTAATTAAATATTGCATTTGAATTCTAAGTTCATAGATATAAAGAAAATGATTAAAATCTTGTTTTAAAAATGTATATGGGTACCCTTTACCGCACCTTTTAAGTGTTTTCCTAATATCATGATGATAGACCACGTGCTCTAAAGCTATTTTTAATAGTATTTTCTGTTGCAGTTTCTGTCAGACAAATGCCCATTTGAGGAGAAACGTCTTCGTGTTTCAGTTTTTGGCCATTATCAATTCTCCACTTTTGTATTTTATTTTACCACACAAGTTTAAGTGGTCGAAATACAACCAAAGGCTGAAGGTGGTGAACAGTGTTCGGTAGTAGTGAGCGACAAATTAATATGAGACAAAAGTCCATCCAGAAACAAAATCTGGATGCTATTTTTTATTAGCCAGAGATGAAATGTATTTGTTACGTACTCGAAGAAATTTTCTCCTGTCATCCAACCAGTTTCTATCCATCCAATACCCCAATTGGAAGGCATTTTCAAAATTACATTTGCTGGCAACCTCTTATACGGAAGTACAATAGAAAGGTGGCTGTTTATATAATTACTTAAGATGTATAAATACCAGCTACTAAGTATCAACTACCAGCTTCCAACTACCAAATACCAGTAACATTGAGCACACGATGGTCTCCTATGTTGGTTTCTCATCTATCCTAAATCCACATTCGTTTCTTTACCTAGACTTTAAATTTTCACATAGCACTTCGTTCAGATTTGTATAACAATAGACTTTGCTCCTGGCGAGCACCATAAAAAAGTCTTTTGAATTACACTGGTATTGAGCCCTCACCTATAGAAAACCCAGTAATGTACATAACCAAAATAGTAACGGTAATTATACAAACTATTTGCCTCAAATGCTAGTGATCTTGACCCTGACCACCGAGTTGAAAGACATGCGAACCACCGATGTTTATTTTTCAGAATTCATTTAATGTTGAAACATCTTCATTTAAATTGTGAACCATCCTCAATTTTAACAGAATGTGAGTATAAGATCAAATGAATCCACGATTATAATAGGACCCTTAGCGTCAACAGTTTATTTCATAAAGGAAGAAATGAAGCAATATTGGGAATACCTGAGAGTATCAGTAAAATCACTGAACACGATTTGGGGAACTTTTTCGTAGGTATGCTTCAGAGATCTTAAATGACGTATGCATATAGATACTGCAAATGCAAAGCAATTGTCGGTTTATCGCTAGTTAGTTCTGATTTGGAAAGCAGGATTATGCAACTAGAATCGTGTGATACCGGGTGCCTCATTATATTTTGACCCTATTTAAACCTGTATAACTTTTAAACCAGTTGAGGACTCTACCTGAAAATAATTCACGGAGTTTTGATTTTCGGTGCATGGAGTAGTGCCAATTGTCAAAAAAATCATGTTTTTGGGAAAAAACTCATTTTTTTCGAAATATTTCGGTTCTCGTGCGTTTCATGAAAAATATGCTTCTATACAAAAATGAAGGGGGCCAAATTTGCTACAATTTATGTTCTCTTCATTTTTACTGTAAAATGCAAAGCAGAGGGTCTGTAAATGGAAGTAGTTTTTATCGCATTCGCAGAAATCCCTGATTCGCGAGTTTCCGTGGATATTTAGAGACTTTTCGTCATTAGTATGCATGGAAACCCTACCTACAAACATTCATGCTATTATCCTACTCATTTCCACACCACCTTTGTGGTAGAGTAAACGGCGCGTTTATATTCGTGGTTTACCCAGTAGGCCCAATCCACGAAATGAGATTAATTGAGTTTCCTTCGCTTTGTATTTCACGATGACCCTGGTTTTCCAAGCTCTTTAGCTTGTGATACCTAACTTTCACTGTCCTCATTGGATTTCAATTCTTGGTCGTCATCCAATGTTTCTGTTATTCCATCTATCATGGTTGTCGGAGCTGCATCTTCTTCATCACTTTCATGCAGCAAGTCCTGAACATTATCGTCGGAGGCACCGTTAATACTTCCACATATGTAATGCAATCCTGTTTTCCTGTAGCCGCAGCCACAGCATTTCTTGCATTTACACGAAATGCATTTTAGTAATTCTTCTGGCGCGGTGTCCTACAAAGTCGTTAATCGAAGAAGTAGTTCACTGTTATTTCTTTTCCATCCCCAGTTTGTAGGTGGTAATAAGGCGAGATTGGTTTTGCCTTTAGTTATTGATTGCAAAAAGCAGCAGTAAACGGTAAACGGTGAGTGTTCAGTGATGTGTCCGAAGGTTTAGCGCAGTACAATGATAAAAGAAAGCGTTGCCCTGCTTCAACAACAACTTCAAGATTAGCATTTTCGTCATTAAAAACTTGTAAATGCTCTAAATGCTTATTCTTCTGAAATACAGTGATGAATTTCGCCTTCCCTTATTTGAAGATTGCGGAAGTAGTATCGCAACCGCTGATCGCGTGATCGCGAGAAGAACACGTAGATTTTTTCGCACTTTTGCCTCTTCTGATCACAGGCTTTGCGCAGAATACATTTTCATGCAGAAAAGGCTGTGGACCTGCTTGCAGCTGCAGGAAAACAGGATTGCAATGCACTAACATACCGGGTGACCACGGATCGTGGTAAACCACGCATTTCCACATTTTTTTAGCTATCCAAATGAAATTTTGCAGCAGTAATGTACGTTGAAAAAACTCATTCACCTGTCAAAGTTACGTCTTTTAATTGTTTCTTCCATGGCTAGTGTGATAAATAGTATAAAATGACGTGTTGTGTTCGATGATTTTTCCCTTTTTTTATTACTTGCACATTGCAGATTTATCAAGGATGGGCACATCAATGGATTCCATACAAAATGTATTATTTTATGGTGTCGGTTTACCATTATATCTTTTAAGAAAATGGTCAAAATGGACAAAAAGTGATTTGGGCAAATTTAAATGCACGCCAGGACGCCATTTTTATATTTTTTTGTCGATCTAATTTTTTTGGAGTTATACAGAACATTTGAACCAAATTGGACCAATCATGGCACTATAGATTAATAAATGAAATTGGCTCTAAAAAAATCAAGTGGGCTTAAAGAGTCCCCAAAATAACTCTATCGTACTCAAAATTTTCTCAGTATTCCAAAAATGCAATAATGTACATGGTGTTCTATTTAAAATTCCATCATTGAGGTCACTTCCGTCGAAACCGGAAGTCGAAAAAAAAATTGGCTGGGCCAAAATGAGTCTTTTTGGATGTACATTACTGTTGCAAAGTTTCATTTGGATAGCTCAAGAATTATGGAAATGGCGGGGTTTACCATGATACGTGGTCACCCGGTATGTGAGGCCTCCTGCGATAACGCACAGGATTTGCTGCATGAAAGTGATGAAGAAGAAGATTCAGCTCCGACAACCATGATAGATGGAATAATAGAAACATTGGATGATGACCAAGAATTGGAATCAAATGAGAACAGCGAAAGTGACGCATCGCAAGATGAAGAGCTTGGAAAACCAGGGTCATCGAGAAGTACAAAGCGAAGGAAGCTCAATTAATCTCGCTTCGTGGATTAGGCCTACTGGGGAAACCACAAAAAAAAAAGACGCCGTTTAATCTACTGCAAGATAGTGTGGAAATGAGTAGTACATATAATAGCATGAATGTTTGTAGGTAGGATTTCCATGCATACTAATGACGAAAAGTCTCTAAATGTCCACGGAAATTCAGGAATTTCTGCGAATGCAATGAAAAGCACTTATAAATATTTACAGACCCGCCGTTGCATCGAAACTATTAACTTTACAGTAAAAATGAAAAGAACATAAATTGTAGCAAATTTGGTCTCTTTCATTTTTGTACAGAAGCATATTTTTCCTAAAACGCACGAGAACCGAAATATTTTTAAAAAAATGATTTTTTTCGCAAAAACATGATTTCTTTTCAAATTTTCACAGAGATTTCGAGGTCGCAAAATGGACATGTTATTTTTGACACCTGACACTACTCCATGCACCAGAAATCAGGTAAAAGTACCTGTCGACTGGGCTACAGTCTTTTTCTAATTTTGATAAGTTTTTTCCTGAGTATCCGTCTCTTTTTGCTCATTTCCGGTTTAACTGGAAATGAAATAACGTATTTTCGAGGATAGGGCAACTTTCTTATTTCAAATGGAACAGCCTGTATATTCCCAGACAGCACCGGATATCCAAAATATGTACTTTTTAGGTCCATTTATTGTCCCTGATATCCATGTGTATGTAATGGATATCCAGTGGACATTTTTTAATGGATATCCACTGGAGGTCCTGCTGGGACCTCCCTTACTTAGTTTATTTAGCTCTAAATGAAATCTTTTAATGCGTCTTAGTATAAAGTTCCGGTGGAATTTTATTTTTCTTTATACGGGCTTCAATTAGTTTAATTTTATGGAACCTCGGACCAGATTTGAATATCCATAGGATATATGTCAAAGTAAAACCAGTGGATATCCATACTTTAACTGTTTATGGATATCCATTTCTGGAAAGTCTTGGGATATCCGATATTGTAAAATATGGATATACCTAATTATGCATTTTTTATCCGCTCTGGTCGTCCTTGGATATTTTCTAAATATTTGTAAAAGAGGGATATTTAATGACAACAAATTAAATGGTCAGTATTTTCATTTTACGGATATTTAATTGACAATTAATAACACCTCAAATATCATCATATGCGGTTAAATTATTGTAGAAAAAAATTATTGTGTCGTTAAAACTAACGAAGTGCATTTTTATAGAATGAAGAATTCAATACAGTATAGCGAGGCAGTAATAAATAATTATCCATATTTGCGTGGAAGGCCGGATTGTAAAGTTTAAGTTAGTTGTCAACGAACTTATTCTTGCTTTACTCGCAACTTGTCAGTGGTGTGGTGGCCCAGCGCAAACGAGCTCGGCTGGCAAGCAGAAGGTTCCGGGTTCAAATCCCCCCACATGCTCTTGTTTTTTTTTTATCAAATGCATCAGGCATGACATGAGGTCTATTAATTGCGAGTTAGAAGCCGGGGGCAGGTTAGATATGTGTGTTATTCCCCTGATAAAGGAATTTACGTGCAGTGGATATCTGTAAGGCTTTAGAATGGACAATGTATGGACATCTAAAGTTGTGACAAAAGGATATCCATAAGATATCCCATGTGGTCCATATGTTGTTCATAAGGATATCCTCTCTATGTCCTTCATGTCCAATATGGATATCCATCAAACGTACAGAGGATGTACCTGTGCTGTCTAGGTTTGTTCACAGTTGGAAAGCCCATTGTATCGATTACTGCGTTTTATCGAAATTCTACGAAAAAAATAATGATTCTCAAAGTAGACTATGGAAATAAAAGACAACGCATTTTGAACATCTATGTAATTTCCGGTTAAACCGGAAGTGAGCAAATAAAGACTAATACTGAGAAGAAAACTTATCAAAATGAGAAGAAGACTGGCGAAAACCGCATTTCATTATCTTAACTAGTTCAAAAGTTATAAAGGTTTAATAATGGGGCACCCGGTACCTCTATTTTACAGAGTTTACTGCGAACGATGAAGAAAGGTACAATAATTTTGGAAACTAAGTTTTCCCCGGTGCTTTTAATTTGGTCATATTCAAGTAACGGTTATATCTAAATTTAGTGAATATTTACTAATTATTTTTTAGTCACATGACACTTCCATTAAAACAGTGTCTAATGAAAATTCTGCAAGGAAATTTTGTATTTACAAAACATTGGAGACAGTACTAAGAATTTTTGAATAAGTATTTATCGATGTTATCCACGATTTCACCAATATTTTTCAGTCATATTTTCTACAAACGTAGAAAACTATACAGGTCAGAATATAGCAAAGATTACACAGATATATGAAGGATTTACGCACGACAAATATTACAGATGAAGTTTGTCTTACGTAAGGCGCAGGTGTAGTTAGTCTATTGCAAACCCACATTATTAGTTTGACCTAATTATAGGTTTTAGTTTTTTATTTCTTGACCGTTGAAATTCAAATGCTTATGGTATATTTCTTGGGCATATCGGTCATATATATTAAAACAAATTTATTTTTTTCCAACGTTTCGGTTTATTAAAACCATCATCAGGGACAGAAAGTTAATTCGATTTTTTTCCTTTGCCAGTTTCATATGTAGTTTTTCATGTTTTCTACAGTTGGGATTGGTCCATGTTGTTGGATTCATAATCTTGGCTTCTTTCACCCTCGCCAGTAATATATAGTTTTAGTTTTTTATTTCTTGACCGTTGAAATTCAAATGCTTATGGTATATTTCTTGGGCATATCGGTCATATATATTAAAACAAATTTATTTTTTTCCAACGTTTCGGTTTATTAAAACCATCATCAGGGACAGAAAGTTAATTCGATTTTTTTCCTTTGCCAGTTTCATATGTAGTTTTTCATGTTTTCTACAGTTGGGATTGGTCCATGTTGTTGGATTCATCCTCTTGGCTTCTTTCACCCTCGCCAGTAATATATAGTTTTAGTTTTTTATTTCTTGACCGTTGAAATTCAAATGCTTATGGTATATTTCTTGGGCATATCGGTCATATATATTAAAACAAATTTATTTTTTTCCAACGTTTCGGTTTATTAAAACCATCATCAGGGACAGAAAGTTAATTCGATTTTTTTCTTTTGCCAGTTTCATATGTAGTTTTTCATGTTTTCTACAGTTGGGATTGGTCCATGTTGTTGGATTCATCCTCTTGGCGAAATAAAAAACTAAAACTATATATTACTGGCGAGGGTGAAAGAAGCCAAGAGGATGAATCCAACAACATGGACCAATCCCAACTGTAGAAAACATGAAAAACTACATATGAAACTGGCAAAGGAAAAAAATCGAATTAACTTTCTGTCCCTGATGATGGTTTTAATAAACCGAAACGTTGGAAAAAAATAAATTTGTTTTAATATATATGACCGATATGCCCAAGAAATATACCATAAGCATTTGAATTTCAACGGTCAAGAAATAAAAAACTAAAACTATATATTACTGGCGAGGGTGAAAGAAGCCAAGAGGATGAATCCAACAACATGGACCAATCCCAACTGTAGAAAACATGAAAAACTACATATGAAACTGGCAAAGGAAAAAAATCGAATTAACTTTCTGTCCCTGATGATGGTTTTAATAAACCGAAACGTTGGAAAAAAATAAATTTGTTTTAATATATATGACCGATATGCCCAAGAAATATACCATAAGCACCTAATTATAGGTATTGCTCGTGTGCAAAGCGGAATTAAATGACAGACAGGCAAGATATCTACGAGCGATTTCTCTCGTTATTAGTAAGCGAGCATACGTAAATGGTAAATGTCTGTTACTAATTATGAGTAGTATAATATAATTATTATAATGTGTAGGTAGCCGCTATCGTCTAGTTTAAATTGACGCAATATAATCCATAAATGCTTTGTTGGTTGCTGCTTGAATTTGTAATTTGCATAGACAAACACCAGGTAATTGCTTCCAAATTTGTCGATTGTTCGCTGCAATACCCTCAAATTTACCTGTTTGCATTAGGAATAATAAATGGAGACATATATTTACATATTCTACGTGCATTCTCTTATACAGGTTTTAAAAGTAGAGAAAATTTGTGACAATTTTGTCGTCTTCTTTGTATTCTTTAGAATTTCACATCAAAGGAACAATTAGGAACAATTTTTTACATAAAATTTAAATCAAAATAATATTTCACGGAAGTTTCAAAAACCTCTTTCCATTATCACTGCTTAATCAACATCATTTCTTTTAATATGTCAATATATTAGTGTTTCCTCCGATGTCTTTAGTTCGCAGAATAGCGTACTTATTATTTAATAGTATATAAGACCGTAGTAAATATGTGAAATACAAATTAAGAAGAAACACTGACTGTACTATTTTTTTAAACACCCTATAATAAGTACTAGAAAATATTTGCCATTTACTAGATCCCAAAACCTTTTATGCTAATTTATTTCCACTCAGGCCACATAAATTACCATTTGCCACCAACATCTTTTTGTACCTTATGAATAAGTAATTCTAGCAATTTTAATTTCTTAAAGGTGAATAGAATGGCGGCACAAAGCCGCTGGAATCTCTTTTCTATTCCATGGGAATACTAAGTTTACAAAATTTATGAGATTTTTTCGTCTTGGCATCCCGTTAATAAATGAAATATTTTGAATTAAACTTGAGCCATACCTTTGGGCGTGAACTATGAAAGAGAGAACTATTTATGAGAAACGTATTCTTTATTTCATGTAAGTATGTCTGTCAAGACGAAGACATTTTTCTCATCAATAATGCATCATTTTGTGGAATACTAGTCCATATTGTATTAATGTAGAGATAATTCGAAATATTATCTGTGTCGTTAATTCAAGAAAGGAACTGGTAAGTATTAATATTATGAATAATATATATATCTAAAAAATATTTTAATAAGTACCTATGCATACCGATAACAGTTTAAGAATATCAAATACTTTATTTTATTTATTTGCTAAAAACAATTTCATGTATCATCAGGAAATTGGAACAAAATGCTGTGTTAAAATAACGCGATATATCTTTTGCACATATACGTTCACCTTTAACTTGATAAACTGCATCCCTCTAAATCCCACACAATAAATTTATATGCTCCGTTCTGTTTGCTAAGTAACAACACGTTCTGTAAATTTTAGTCTTGAAACAATGCATTATAGAATACATCAAAATGCTTGGCTTAGTGAATCATAATTTAAAAGCACCAAGAGAATAGATTTGTTTCGTTTTTACGTTGACATCAAAACAAAATATACAAATTTTAAATTTAAAACACGTAGATTCCTTTACTGTGAGTAAAACGGTTATAAATATGTTTTCTTTCCCATTTTCTCTAAACTAAATCGTAAAATCATTCTAATATTTCGATCACTATCTGTTACTTCAAGCGACCATTTATCGCTGCCCAGAACTTCACAATTCACTACGATTATTTATTTCAGCTACATGCATTAAACAAACAATAACTGTTTTATCGAATTGCAAGAGAATCTGACTCGGCATGCCGGTTGTATTGTATTTGTCTAAAGCCGGCTCCACACACTCGGATATTTGGCAAATACACGAATATTTGTATATTCGTCTAAATATTTGTTTTATTGACAAACTCACCATCCTCATATTTGTCAATTATTTAATTGGTTATTTGATTCACAAATATTCACACAAACAGTATAAAGATGGAAGTGGAAAGTGAAGACGCTTCACAGGTTGCTGCTACGGCACTTTTACTAATGAGTTTAACTTATTACACACCATCACCAGCACCACTTTTTAAAGTTTGTTTCACCTTGGCAAGACACTGCCAGATTCTAGCCATCGAAGACTCTTCTTCTTTTCTGGGACGGAACAAACTGTTCTTAATTTTTGTTCATTTCCTTTCCTCAAAGACCTCTTTTTTGTTTTTGTGAAACGGATGAGACGCATTTGAAATTATTGGTTCATTTTGAATAAGATTGAAAAATTCAATTGTCGTTTTTGACCACTTCAATTTCAACGCACGTAGAACGCAATAAATGTGAGTAAACTATAACGCACGAATATGTGGACCAACCAGGGCTGTGGTTGTTTTGCAAATATGTGCGCCTTTAATTTGGGTCCATTTACCGACATCGAGCGGCAAATATTTATAATTGCCGAATACTTATACCCTTTTGCGCTAATATGTATTTAAATACCCTATTGCCAAATATGTTTTACACAAATACCCGAATATGTGGAGCAGGCTTAACGTTTACTTTATTTAACCTTTGTATTATTATGTGAAATGAAATAGTAAAGTGAAATACGTGGTTCTTTTTGTAGAAATATTTACTTTGTTAATCTCTACTGAAATTTCAAATAACCTGGTATGTCCTGTTGAGTAGCGGAATAGCACTAAGTTAAATTCCACCAGGATAATATAAATAAGACCAAAGAAAATGTGGCGAATTATGTTACTGTCTATTTTCACTAACAGAGGCATGTAGGTCTTGGAAGCTGTACAGTTATTTTAACTATTTACTACTATGCAAATAAAAAAGTAAATCTATACTTAATACAAAACAAAATCCGTTGCACATCAAGCACAAAAGCCGTATTTTTTTATTCAGCTACTTACAACTGCTGCAAGACATTTCTTATTCTTCACCAACTGATGACGTTATCAGTTGGTGGCTTTGCATATAACTTTCTTTAATATTTAATAGTATGAAAACAAATAAATTGTATGTCTCCTGATATCATTAATTACGAAGGCGTAGAAGGGCCACAATAAAAAAAAAATTTAATTGTAAAATTCTGACTTTTATCTCAGAATTTTGACTTAAAATTCTGAATTCTGAAATAGAAGACAAAATATCTGCGGTATACAGCGTGTCCTCCTAGTCCAATATCTTGGTTATTAAAATAGATAAATACATATTTCTTTTTTGCCATGTACTTAGATTCACAAACTCTACAAAATCACAATAATGCCTATTATACTGGGTGTGTCAATTCTTCTGGGCAGGTAGCAACTTTTTTTTTTAATGGCAACCTATATTTTTTAATGTTTTTCATAATCTACGTTAAAAATAAAAGGTACTTTATGCATAATACCCTTGTATAATACATATACAAGGATAATACTCATATGAAAATATTGACAGTTTTCGAGATATTTGGCTCGACATGTTTTTTCCTCAATTTTCGTTGCTCACAATATCTGCAATTCATGCAGTCATGCCAATCACCACTAAAAATATTTTTTGGCTAAATATTAAGCAGTAATGGCTCTTTGAAATGTTATATCAGAAATTGGTCTGTGATATACAGGGTGCGAAAAAAATCTTGATGACATGATAAAAAAAATATTGAAAAATCTCCGGTTATTCAAATGGAACACCCTGTATTTTATTGAATAATAAAATGCACCATTAAATACTCTACAACTTTGCTATAGCTTTCCCTATACCTAAAGTTGGATATTTTTTTGTGAAATGAATGAATGAATTTTGTATGGGATACTCGGTTCCTAATTTAGTAAAATTTCCTTTCATCAAAAAAAGTTAATAGAAAAATGAGACGCGCAATTTGGAACTGTACTTTAATTTCCTTATTTTTTTATGCTCTTTCCAAATCTTAAAACAGATTTTGAAAACTTTCAATGCAGGGTGTTGTTTTTGATATACAACAATTCGGCTCCTTTTTTCTACCCGACCCTGTATTTTCATTCCGCTAAATTGAGAAATCGGAATGGGTGATTGAGTTAAACATACACAACAAATTTTGCTTTTCTATACCTAGTGGTTCAAAATCTACGGTCCAAGACAAAAATAGACAAAATCAATAAAACAGGGTGTTTTATTCAATTCAACCTCTTGGTAGGTAATTAAGGATTATTTATGGACTAACTATAGTGATGTGGAAGTAACATGCATGTGCAGGTAAAGTATGTACACTTACCAAGGAATCACTCTGTAGGTATTTAAAAAAATTAAAACTTATGTTCTAAGAACTAAAATGAGGTAGAAAATTAGGGGAGTTCAATTTCTGTACATTTTGGATTTACGTAATAAAAACTACAAACTATATAGCAATATTTGCAGTATCTTATTTCCGGTTATTGACAGAATCATTCTTTTTCTTCAACATTTTACTAATTTTTTACAATTGTTTTATTCATGTTGAACAGGCTGTGTCTATAGAATGAAGTAGGTATTTAAAAGTTTCTAATTCTTCAGTGGAGCATTTAGTTTTCTTAGATGAAGGCTTATTTTAGACAAATGGGATGAATATATGGAATGAGTGTCATAGCTGCAGCGTACAATATACCGCAGATATTTTGTCTTCTATTTCAGAATTCGGAGATAAAAGTCGGAATTCTGAGTTTTAATTCAGAATTCTGAGATAAGTCAGAATTCTGAGATAAGTCAGAATTCGGAAATAAAAATCAGAATTCTGAGATAAAAGTCAGAATTCTGAGTTTTAAGTCAAAATTGTGAGATAAAAGTCGGAATAATAAGTTTTAAGTCAGAATTCTGAGATAAAAGTCAGAATTGTGAGATAAAAGCCAGAATCCTGAGTTTTAAGTCAGAATTGTGAAATGAAAGTCAGAATTCTGAGATAAAAATCAGAATTTCCCATAAATCAAATATATTGTGGTCTTCTACGTCTGCGTAATTAACAGTTTTCTTTAAGCAAAACAGGTTTTTCAATCAAACTGACTGATAAACTACTTAGGAGTAATTAAACCACTTTTAGTTAGTTAAACTATTTGAAAGTAGCTAAGTTACATAAGTAGTTGAAATAAATACCTAGTTAACTACTTCACACTGAATAATTTACAAATATTTCTCCATAAGAACAAGAATAACAACTGCAACAACTTTTTAAGAAAGTCGCTTCAATCAACTACTTATTAAGAAAAAATGGTTAAAATAGTAATTTAACGTACTATGTAGTTAGTTAATTGCCGCCCACTGTGTAATGGTAAGATCGCAATCAAGAGTTACAACATATGCAGCTTGCGAACATTTCAATGTATTGAAAGTTGCCTGCTTACTCATAGTTTACGGAGCTGGCCCAAGTTACGATTGCAAAACGAAGCACATATTCACATTATGCGATAAATGGAAACTAAACGATATTGCAAATCATTAATGATAAACAAAAACAATAAGTATTTGTGTTGCTAAAATGTAACATTTATGAGTATAAAACACGGACCGCTTCAGTTAATGCTAATAGAAATACTCTTATTTTTGTCACATACTTTATAAAAATACATTTGAAATGATGGACACCTGACAGATGTGTATAAGTATACTCGTTTTCCTATTTAATATTCAATTCTTACAAAATATCTTCTGTCCTGATGTTTTCCATACTCACTAATAGCCCAGGGTCGATCCAGTCAAACCATAAACAAATTAGAGACAAGCTGAAATTTGGTATATACGTTTGTATTGGGGTCCTTAAAATACCACCAAACCCCACCGGTAATCCACCGTGCCTGTCACCCCTAAACAACCCCCGAAAGGGGTGAAAATCGGACTTTTTCTAGTTGTTTGGCAATATCTTAAAAACAAAGCTATATACGAAAAAATATGAAGATAGAAAAATTGAAGGGCATACAATTTCCTATAAAATTTAGCAGATATATTTTGCTTTACCAGTGGCGGAGTTATAATATTTTTAATAATTGGGTATTTTGTAAAAATATTATCTAGCCTTTACTTATTGGATTTTGACATTAAATATACATAACAATGTATATGGATATTTTGGTAAATACATTTAATACATTCTTACATCAATAAATTAGAAATAATAAACATACCAGTGGAGTACTATATTCTAGTTTCATACATTATTTTGTATTAGCTAATAGAACTTTAACATTTTATGTGCCTATTAAATGTAACAAAATAATTATTTTAAATATCCGTGAATTTCTGTTACGAATTGAGAGGAATAAAATTATTTTTATATTAATAATATTAAGGACATATACCGTATGTCAAGGCAACTGAGTAGATTTCCACGTCGCCATTCGCCCTTGTATGTATGCTCTCTTCGTATATTCTCGATACGACTCCATTACGTTAAACAAAATTTGTATATGCTACGCCTAGGAAGAAGTTCGAAACCAAATAATAAATTAATTAATTAATACATAATACTTCAAAGTTGCAGCATAAGTTGTCGTTAATAAATGTTAAATAAATAAATAAATAAAGTGTATAAGAATAGTATTTTGTACTAAACCTCGCCCATCAATAAAGACGTTTATTATTATTATTATTATTGCCATGCACGCCATTTCCGGATGTGATACTACATCTGGCCTGTTTACCAGGGGAAAAATTAATTTGGTCAATACTGTGAAAAAGGAGAAGTTGGTTGACCTTCTTGAATTTTACAATCCAAATATATCCAAAGACAGATTGAGGACCTTTATTTCAACATTTTTTATTTCCGTATACGTCAAAAATAGAACAAGTACCGATTTGAATAACGTCAGATACATTCTCTACCAGCAGTATGTAGCAAAGCAAAGTTTAAATAAAGATTTTAATCTGGCTTCACTTCCACCGATCTTAAATGCAGCTCAGTACCATGCATATAGGACATTTCATCCAGCAACTCTACATACATATTTTATTTACATGTATGATTAACTTTTAGGTTCAAGCATGGTTGAATAATAGCTTACCACTCCAGGACTGGGGATGGATTTCTAGTGATTCCGGAATCTCTCCAGTCCAGCTGGATCAAGATATAGACCCCAAAGGGTTCCTTAAGCAAATTTTTTGTAACTGTTCATCAGATGGTTGAAAAAGTGCATGCTCATGTCGTAACCTGTTTTAATAGGGCAGTTGAGGATTTACAGGAGGCAAGACGACATCTCAACATGCAGATAAAATATATTGGATAATAAATAATTAAAAACATACATTACATTCATTTACTTAAACATAACCTGTAAGTATTTTAGCTTATTTAAGAAAAAGCAACTGTGCTACTTGCTAAATAAAAAACTCATATTTTATGTATAGTATTTTATGTACTAGTTTTAATCTATTTTGGTGTAAAAGACGTAAAATATATTAATGTAACGTAATCATTTTGTGGGAAATGTGTATTTTGTTAAAATATACTGGAATTTACAATACGATAACTCCACCACTAGTAAAGCAAAGTATATCTGCTAAACGTAACATTATAGGAAATTGTATGCTCTTTAATTTTTCTGTCTTCATATTTTTTTGTATATAGCTTTGTTTTTAAGATATTGCCAAAAAACTAAAAAAAGTCCGATTTTCACCCCTTTCGGGGGTTGTTTAGGGGTGACAGGCACGGCAGATTACCGGTGGGGTTTGGTGGTATTTTAAGGACCCCAATACAAACTTATATAACCAAATTTCAGCTTGTCTCTAATTTGTTCATGGTTTCCTATATAAAGCTTCAGATCGACCCTGGGCTATGCGGTATTATGTCCTAAATATTATTAATATAAAAATAATTCCTCTCAATTTCTAACAGAAATTCCACGGATATTTAAAATAATTATTTTGTTACATTAAATTTAATAGGAACGTAAAATGTTAAAGTTCTATTAGCTAATACAAAATAATGTATGAAATTAGAAATATAGTACCTACTCCACTGATATGCTTTTTATTTCTAATTTATTGACGTAAAGATGTATTAAACGTATTTACCAAAATACTTTTTGTTATGTATATTTAATGAATGTCAAAATCCAATAAGTAATGGCTAGGGAGTATTTTTACTAAATACCCAGTTATTAAAAATATCATAACTCCGCCACTGGTAAAGCAAAATATATCTGCTAAACGTAATTTTATAGAAAATTTTATACTCTTTAACTTTTCTGTCCTTATATTTTTTCGTATATAGCTTTGTTTTTAAGATATTGCCAAAAAACTAAAAAAAGTCCGATTTTCACCCCTTACGGGGGTTGTTTAGGGATGACAGGCACGGCGGATTACCGGTGGGGTTTGGTGGTATTTTAAGGACCCCAATACAAACTTATATACCAAATTTCGGCTTGTTTCTAATTTGTTCAAGGTTTCCTATATAAATCTTCAGATCGACCCTGGGCTATAAATATTATTAACATATCCACTTTGGAAATACCAGAAGTTCTCCATCGACGTCGCATAGTTGTAACACAAAATTAAAATTAATTATTATCATTATCTAGCTAGCGGTCAAAATCATATAATCTTTTAACCTTGATATTAACCTATAACAGTTTGAGTTCATAATTTGTATTTACTTTTGTTGAAAGATAACAACGTGATGTTATGACGCTCCTTTTACCTTGCGGGGGCCGTTTGCAACTGACTATTTACAAACAGTCCCTGCCAGCTTTGTTTGTAACATTTTTTTAAACGGAATCTCGGGCGCCAGTTCCTTATTTTAGAGTGCAAGAAACAGCACTTTCTCTCTAGGCGGTTTCCAAGAAAGGCTAAGGTAGTCTGCAGTGAAGAAGACTGTCGTGTCCAGGCGTCCGTTGGTTGATTGTCGATTTTTAGCAGACTGGACAATAATTTACCATACGGGTCTAATTAGGTTTACACAACATAAATGATACCTCAGATATTTTAGAATAATATACAAAATTTACAAAATTTACTTGTACAGTGACAAAATAAAAATAATATTCGATAGCTAGATACAAATGTAATCTTAAAGAAAACTTTCTGGCAAATATGTGGTTTTGGTAGTCGTAATACGACACGGACTTCGGTGCAAAATTTGTTAACCCGGATGTTTTATGTTCTCAGTACGCGCTCAAACAGGACACGGTAGTTCCATTGGGCGGTTATGACAATTATGATAGCGTATTGATTCAGTAGTAATACCACAAGAGATAGAATTTTCGCGATAAGTCTGTCGATTTATTTCTAACGAAACTGAGTTGCTTGGAAACACCACGAGTTCGTAGGACGAGTGGTGTTTTCAAGCAACTCAGTTGAGTTTAGAAATAAAAGACAGACTTATAAGATAAATTCAATCACGAGTGGTATTTTATTAGACTATTTCACGAGCAAATTTTTTGGTTGATAACTGCACTTGAAGTAGCACCGAAGCGACTCATTTTGACGTCTGTCTCTATAATTAATTTTTATTAAACTGTCAAACTTTGCTTTGCCATCCGTATCCATGGTTACGGCCATCCGTATCCATGGTTACGTCGTTGAAAACACCACGCTGATAGACCAATTGGAATTGAAAGACAGTCGGTATTTTCGCGATAATACAAGCTGTCTTTGGTTTGTGATTGGTCAGATTATGCGATAATTTTAAGGTGAGTGAAATAGTCATCTCAAGCTAGAGCTATTCTACAGGGGTAATTACGTCTCTCGTGCAACAAATGTCCTTAACCAAGTCATATATTTTGAGAAAATTCTATCCCCCTAATGAGAGCACTAGAATTTCAACGACGTATACTAACTTGTTGCATTACTTTGACGGACTAACTAAAGCCATATACTTCGAGAAAATTCTATCCTCCTAACGAGAGCACTACAATTTCAGCGGCGTATAAAATAGCTTGTTACATTAACATTAATCTGGATTCTACAAGCTGGTATGTTTAGATATTACACAATATTGTTATTTTCACAATGATAAATTCTCGGATATCTTTGCTTGAACGGACGGATGGCGAGGGAATCTTATATTCTTACCAGTGTACGTTTTTGATTTGCTTTTGAACAGTTGACAGCGGTTCACTCGGTACTCAGAATTTTGTTTTATTGTGAGCTGTATCGAAGATTCTTTAGAATTTTTAGAAGAATTTATTACAAATCCTCTCTGACATATTCTTCGGGCACAGTGCGAAAGGATTCGGCTCCTGCTTAGTATTTCTTGCGCGTTGGGGTTACCGGTTGAACTTAGACAAGTACCTCGGGCTAGATATGTTTACTACCAAGTCTAGCGCGTTACATAATTTACAATGGTTACTCGGTATATCTGAAAACGGAAATTGGTTGCTTGCAATCTTTAAACTGTATTGCAAAAAGAACGGGATTAAAGTAGATACGGATTAATATTTCAACAATTTTGAGTAACGGATGATTTTATCTACGGGCTCGCTTACCCATTTAAACATTACTTGAACAATTCGCGGATTTCAACTATACCGGGGATGATTCTAAAGTACTGAATTGTGTCTTAAATTAATCAATTAATTTACATTTTGTTTACCAGAGGCTTTTACAACTCAAGTTAACTTAAACACTAACAGAGGCTACAGGGTGTACCAAAGTGAAAACATTTTAAGCAACAGAAAATCCTCGACGGACATATTCACTTATCGTATCTTTACAATGTATCTAATATAGGTACTAAATTGTTCCCATTTGTGACGTGAGAAGAAATCAAAATTTTATATAAAACGAACTGAATTAGGTATACTTAAATAAATAAAATTTTGTTGTAGGTAAATGTCTATTTCTAATACCTATAATTTTAAAAGTTTTAAGGCTTCCCTATCTGCAGTTTTGGTATCTTCCTTCAAAACTATAAAGAAAAATGGGGATGCGATTTTCAAATGGCACTTTTTACAGATATCATAAGTATTTAGGAAAAAATGCACAATCGCTTAGTTAACATACGATATTTAAAGTTCAGTTACCATTGAACCTACTTACATGCCGTTTTAAATTCGGCGGCCAACGTCTTCATACATTTACTTCTGGGTTCTCTTTCATTATCTAAAACTCAAAATAAAATTGGTGGTCGGTCAGCGATTTCAGAAATAGTTGTACAGAAAATAATTTTTTCGATCGTCATAGCGAAAAAAAAAATGGTTTTGCTGTTTAAATAACAAAATTGTATGACTTTCGGTCAAACAAAGAAATCACAAATACGCCGGGCATATTTGTAATTTAATAAAGCCGCTAATAATAACAAATGTCATGCAACTTATTTTAATTGTATTTCAAGCTATTCTTAAACCATTTTGTTACAGATTCCTGACACATCTATAGGACAAAGCAGTGTAAAACAACGTGGGGACGTAGTTTGTTTGGTATCGTGGAAGAAACCAGACGATCGTTTGTCATTGAAACAGAGAAGGGAAGTGTGTCTAAGCTGTGGCGAATCTTTTGAAATTTCTTCCAAAAGCATTTGCGTAATGAATGGAAAATGACGTCGGCGAACGTGCTCTTGTTCACAAGATTTTCAATCTGACACAACTGTCATGGACACAACTCTTTAATTTTAACGCACTATAGTTAATAGTCTTTATTGTTATTAGGTAATGCGATTCTGGCCGCTAGTAACAGAAAACCATTACTGTAGTAGGTCATTTACGTTAATATTTTAAAATTTTAGTAATAATAATGTTATTATTTTTTGGGAAAAAAAACTACAGAAAATAATCCATATTCTCCTTGCTCTTTTTCTATTTCTCGTTGAATAAAAGTAGTGATAGTTTTGTTTGTTTAATTATCTATATTATAATATTTTGTTAATGTTTACGAAAATTCGAATTTTTTTTTTAATAAAACACAGTAACGTTTTTTCCGTATATTATACTGTCCAACTTTTTTCGTCATAATTTCGTAAAACGTGTAAAACCAGATTGTTTTGACAACTTCAGATGCTATACAGGGTGGGTTCTGATTTTATTAAAATTATAAAAAAAAATACATGAAGGGCATAATTGTTTTACACGTAAAATTATATTTAATGACAAAAATGAATTGTATTAATTTTTCCGGCTTCAGAAATTATTAAGTTTTCTCAGCTATTATTTTTTATTTTTAAGATACTCTATAAAATATTTAAATTAGGTACATTTATGGCTTTTACCACATTATCTACAAATATTGTCAATCAGATAAAAATATATATTATTCACAAATAATTGACTTACTAATAGATGGACGACTAAATTGGGTATTGCAGATTGGTTAATAATAATGAATAATTGCTGTAACTTTGCTAGTAAGTCTATTGCACGCAAAAAATTTGGTACAAAAATATTTTACCTTAGAGTACGGTGACCCAAATATTTTTATTTTTGATTTCCACCGTCTGTGTTCTAACATGGTTTCATTTGGCGAAAAAATAGTGCCTGTAAAATTGTATGTAAATTGAATACGGATAAAAGGTTGCGACACATATGATTAAATTGAAGTAATTGTTTCCATAAAATATTTTTTTAAAAAAACTTTGAATTTATCGAAGTAATCGCCTAAGAATTTAGGATTTTGTGTTCTATATAAAAAATACGAGTCTCCACGATTTATTGTTGGGTTCAAATAATATTTAGATCATCAACAGTTTCTCCTCCTTCCATTTGAATTCGAAATAAATCAAAAATAAATTCTGATTTGCTTCAGGAGTGTAACCATTGATCGTTGTAACGAAGTAAATAGGTATCAATATATTTACCTATGTGGTTGCAGTGCCCTCATATAGAATTTCATATGGACCGTCACATCATAGCAGACAGAGGGACATACTCCTAAAAAGTTGACAACTTCAACTTTAAATTTAAAAGCACACTTTATTTCTTTGTTTTTTCAAGAACTTCTTTTCTTTCACAATTATCGTTTTTGGGGCGTTTGTATGAACAATATAAAAAGTGATTGGTGGCCATAATGAATGAATTTGTAGTAAGTTAAAAATAATTTTTGCCATAATTTAATTTTTAGACGTTTTGAAATTTGTAATTTTTAATTCAATTTTTTATCATGCATTAGAGAAGATTCAATAAACTTAATAATTGTATGTTTAGAGATGAAACATCAATGTGAGTATATCAAATTGGATAGGTTTTTGTTATTATGCTTGAATAAAGCCTAAATAAAGTCATTTATAAAAAATATAAAAAGTCACTACATTTATTCGTTATCTTTTACAACTAGAAGATAACGTGAGTTCCCTAACTCCCTTTGTTCCCTTAAGACTACCAAAAAAAGTATATAATACGAGACAACTTATATTTCCTAAAAGAAAGAATACGCAACAAAATTATTCGCATACTAACGAAGGCGTCACTGCGTGGCTTTAGATGGCTAACAGTTTGAGCACTTTTGAAATGCAGGTATTTTAATTTGAAAGTAATGCTATTAGATTAACGTTACTTATTAAAATTGTACTTACACTTGCTTTTTCTAAATATGTTTCGTTTATTTTTCCATTAAAAAACATGATTATTATAATATTTAGAAAAAAAATTATGGCCCGTTTTTTTTAATTTTAGGTAATTCAATAAAATATACGTTCTGTCGCACGGAAAAAAATATTTCCCCAGATTTTGACGACTTTGAACAACTTTTGTTAACATCATGTTTTGAAAAATCCCCTTAAAATATCGTACATGTAAATTTAGAAGGGTTATTAAATATAATTTTACTCCAGCAATTATTATAAATGTTGTTCGGTCCTAATTAATAATCTCGAATTTCTTTTGGAATATAATATTTGAATTATTATTCACGTATGTTATAGTGGAAGATCCACTATAAGTGGCTATTAATCTGTTATCTAATATTGACAATTTATACTATATCTTCGAAATTACCATTAGCGTTAAATAAAAGTCCATATTCTTAGTTTTACCAAGAGAATTCGAATAAATTTTAGTTATTACATATTTAGTCTTTAAGAATGAAAAACTGGGTCTCTCTAATTAAAAAGCTTGTTATATAATTATTTATATTTTTTAAGTAAATATAATGCGATTTCTTAATATTAATTGTTCATGTATATAGTTGTTAGTTTAGGTGACATGAGTGTTAAAATGTATTTTTATAAAATATTAGAAAATTAAAGTATCTCAGTTCAATGACCATATCATGAAAATACTTTAGGGCATTATATTCAAAGATCAGTAAATTGCTTCTATAGGATTCGAGTTAAGTGTTTCTATTTTTATTTAATCGCTAAACATGGACTTAAATTTTTTAATATGGTGATGCTGCTCAAGCAAAGCAAGCTGACAAATTTTTTCAGCTAAAGTTATAGGTGACCTACAATCCATGCTTGTTTAATAAAATTTATTTTGTGGTACAATAGACAAAGAAGAAAACACGATTATGACTATGGATGAAATAAGCCTAACCTGGTTTTATAACAACCAGGTTAAATAAAATACAAATAGAATAGTAAGAATATTTATTTTGTGTTAAATGCATGTTATTTGAGATTATAAAATTGTTCTTAAAATAACTGGTATTTAATTATTTGTAAATAAAATCTTACTTTAAAACCATTCTTGTTACTTAATTTTAATTATCATTTAATAACCATAGAGACTTCAAGGAACATGGAGACGTAGACGGAGAAAAATGTATATTAAGTATTAATAAAATTAATTAAACGACTTTTTATTATTTTTTCTACTAGTTACAAACAATAAGCACGTGTATTGTATTGTAAAACATATAAATAACGTATTGTTGATTAAATAAAGATATTTTTTAAGTAAACAAACAATATTTTATTGAAAAATATTGAGGTAAGTTATTAACTTTTTAAGAGAACTAAGATTTGTTTATTATTCCTTTATAGTCGTTATCAATAGTAAAAAATACTAGTACAAACTATTTATACAAATATAACAGAATAAATGTTTAGTTATCTGATTCTTATTTAAAAAAATATTTTTTATAATAGATTTAAATCTCTCTAGGCTGGGTATGTTTCTTATATTTATAGATGATTATTGTACCTCAATACCAATAATCAATATCGATATTTTTGTCCTTAGCTTTTTTTCTTCGTTCGGTATATTATCTAACCATTTTTCATCTTTTATAAATTTAATTAGATCACATAAATAACTGAGAAATATATTAATACTTTTATAATGAATATAATAAGTAATGTCATTTATCGGTTTCAGGATATTAATCCTTTGTTTACATATGCAAAAGTAGGCTGGTAAATAAGTCATAACTAAAGTTGTACAGTTATATTTATTGCTTGTACGGTAATATTACAATACAGATCTGTCAATAACTGTCAACAGATGAAATAATAAATAATGAAACTATAGGGCTATTTATTAATACAAACAGACAGAAAACTCCAAACAATAATAATTAAATAAGTACTGAAATCCAACTGAAATGTATTTTCAGGCAATCCAAGGTCCATTTTTATGAAGCCGTCGTGACATTAAAAATGTAAACATTTATGTAATATGAAAAAAGGTAACAAATAAAAACAAACAAATTATAACTGTAACCATGGCGACAAATCAACCCATACAGACTTGACCAACTAATGAAATGAAAACGTTATTAATAAGAGAATATCAAAAGGTAATATCTATTAATAATGTCTTTATTTTCTGAAACCGATAAACTATTGAACAAATCACGGATGTTATGAATCATAACAGCCTTAGATGTCTTAAAATCCTCGCTCTACGAGCTCGGATTTCAAACCGACATCTGCGGCAGTTATGATAGTCATAACATTCCTTGATATGTTAATAGCTATAACTGAGAAGATACATAAATAGGTAATATGACAGATGGTCGACATCGTGACGTACCTGCCTCTCACCCAACAGTTCCGGGTTCGATTCCCGGTCGTGGTAATGGAAAATACTGTGAGATGGATTTTTCCATTATACACGGATATTGGATGTGTGTCCCTTGTCATTAAATGTGTAGCCCCCTCCCGCACAAGGCTCTTCTAGAGCCTTCTGGGATAAAGGGAGTAATTACATGTGGTGGTATTATATTATTAATATTAATATTATTTAATATTAATTCAATCGGCGCATATCTATCATATTTGAAATTGTTCACATACATTAGTTTTGCGCATGCGCAATTTGAAGCTCTCTCTTCATATTTTCATTAACTGCATATAGTACAGTAGCGCAATACAGAGTGATAGTTTTATCTATTTCATTGTAAGTTTATTATAAACCAAAAAATAATTTTCTTTACATAATGTTGTTTGTTTTCTTCATTAATATTCTACATATTATTCCTTAAATGATAGATACAATCTTTCCTTCAAGAAGACCACTACAAAATACTTGCAACATAAATTCAGAACATTTAACGTGGAAGAGAAACCGAAAATGTTCTACAAAAGAAGTCTAATATTACTGATCTACAAAGGTGTTTATGAAGGTAAATCGATAACACGTAATTGTTTCAAGTGAAAGAGAGACCAATATTTCATTTATACAACTTCTTTTACAATGTCGATTAAAATATAATATATATACCTGTTGTATTAATTTTGCACATTAAATTTTTGTAAACTGATATTATTTTAATTCTAAAGATTTTATGTTTTACTTGGTTACAATTAATATATTTTGTTTCAATTAAGGCTAATATGACAAAATATTACTTAAAAACATTCATCATTCATTATTCATTAATATGTTGAGTTGCTTTTGTGTTTATGTAATAGCTATTAACATATCTTGGAATGTTATGAGTATCATAACTGCCGCAGATGTCGGTTTGAAATCCGAGCTCGTAGAGTGAGGATTTTAAGACATCTAAGGCTGTTGTGATTCATAACATCCGTGATTTGTTCAATAGTTTATCGCTTTCAGAAAATAAAGACATTATTAATAGATATTATAAGAAACAGGAGCAGTAGTGATACATTTCAGTATTTAATTATTATTGTTTGGATTTTCTGTTTGTTTGTATTAATAAATAACCCTATAGTTTCATTATCTGTTATTTCATCTGTTGACAGTTGTTGACAGATCTGTATTGTAATATTACCGTACAAGCTGTTGGCATGGCAATACATGTTACTGTACAACTTTAGTTATGACTTACTTACCAGCCTACTTTTGTATATGTAAACAAAGGATTAATATCCAGAAACCGATAAATTCATTATTAATTCAAAAAAATAGAGAAATAATATTGGAGGAAGTCTAAAAAATATTGATGTGGGCATTCGCATCATCCACACAGAAGCCATGTGTTATTGAGAGTTCCTATTTGCGTTTCTAATATAGGGATTAATAATAATAGAAAATATAATAAATGATTTGCGAAAAATATGCTGTATAAAATATGCAATGACACCAAAATAGTTAATCTATCGACATAAGGGTACCAGTTTCATATTATAGTGCCGTAACTGGTAAACAATGCTGGAATATATTGATGAGTCAAAGATAGAATTTGGTCCATTACGGCTCTATTTGAAATGGTAGAAAAATTTTGCCTGCAGATTATTGTCTTGGTTTTCAATTCAACATAACCCGAAAATATGTAAAATTATACAGGGTGTTCCGTTTGTTGAACGGGCATCAACTTCGTTATTTTAAATGGAACATCCTATATTTTTTCATTTATTGAGTTGCCCTCCTATTTATATTATTTATAACTCTATTAAGGTGGTAGGTACTTAAAATTAACCGTTTACGAAATAAAAGAGGTTTATTGGAAAAAAGTGAGGTTTGCAGAGTAACTCTGATTTCATTAACATGATAGTTTTGAAAATTCTGCTTATACTATTATGTTAGACATATTAAGTGTTAGTAGGTTAGAGACGTTATCAATCTTATACAGGGTGCTGAAAAAAAAATGTCTGCCTCAGACTAAATTTGTAGCAGTACAAGCAGTTTTCCATAACTTATATTTATTTATTTAGTAAGGTACACCAACAGGCAATTCAATGCCCAATAACAGGTTTACACAACAAATTATTATAATAATAGGGTCTGTGTATTAAAGCGTATTTAAAATACGTACTTAAACCTAGAAAACTAAACCTAAATCTAATTCAAATTTAATACAAATTGCTATAAATGTGACTGGAATTTAAAACAAAAAAGAAAAAAACATATTTATCAATACAAGATTAACATATAATAGAATAAGCCTCTTTCTTTAATCTATACAAGGAAATATTGAATAAGTCAATGTGAGAGAAGTACTCGTTATAATTTTTTTGTATCATCCGGATGGGTGAGTTACAAGCCGAGTTAGTGTGGCAAGATGAAATATAAAATAAACTAGTAGATCTAGAGAAATATTGACTGATACTAAAGAATAATTTACCAAGAATGTAGGAAGAATTAATAAAGTTATTTATTAATTTGTATAAAAATAATACAGCGAATACAATTCTCCTAGAACATAATTTTTTTAAGTTATAATATGACAGACGATTTTCATAGGATTCATAATATAAATTACTATTAAACCTATAATTCAGAACATTAATTAACTTCCTTTGAACTTTTTCTATCCTATCGATATATTTATAGTACTGGGGGCTCCATAGAATTAACAACCTTGAGGCTGCTCCCCCCTATATCGTAATTGTATACAATGTTATATACTTTTCTAGAAAATGTTATTTGGGAGCATTTGTTAATGTTTAGAAAGAGTCTATGGGATTTGTAGTACCTAATCAAAAAGCCTGGTCAAAAGTCTTCCTGAAGTTTGACACAATCATCTGGAGATTCAATAGGTTTGTAAGCTTTGAGAACTATAATCTGAGTGAATAAAACAAGAGCCAATGTCGCAGGAGAAGCAGTATAAGTAGCTATAAGTCCAAAGATCCCTTTTAGAAATAAGCATACAAGCATAAGGCTTGAATGGTGTGTATGGAACATCTGTTCCATATACACCATTTTTTTATAAAAAATATCACAATTTTCACTTCAGTTCCTAAACACCACAATTCCATCTTTTTACCTGATATGCATGATTCCGTGCATATCAGGATTTTTTATAAATCGATTTTCAGTACAGTTTCCAAAATTCCCTTTATCATTTTTCGGCCATTATCCCATACTTGAACGAACGCATCCAGGCACGATGCAGCATGTAGAGACGACCAAGGATATGCATTATCCTCTGCCAGTGCCGAATCCTCAATGGACGGACTGGGGTTTTAATTATGATGATTACAGCGCAGGTAATCATCTTCACAAGCCGGTCTAACGGATCACGAGGAGAGAGTCCACATAGGCGCGAGAGTGAATCTACCGTAGATCAGTTGTCTCTTGATCAGATCTACCATAGACTGATCCACCTTCGTGGTCGCGCTGGTCTACGGAAGAATAGGTTCACTCTACCCTCGCGTTCTGGAATTCCTCGTGAATCCGTGACCAACGGCTTCATTGGAAGGTTGAGCAGGCCTCTCCTTACCATTGGTCATCGTCTCTACCGGGATCGTGTCTGCTAGCACCATTTTAAATTTTAGGAACTGACTTGAAAAGTGAAATTGCGAGATTTTGCGATGCCACGTGGCGACATGAAGTGGTACCGGATCCTTTCCGTATATATAGGGGGAGACCTCCCAATGATATCGCATGTGAGAAATAGGGTATTTTTGGTAAAATTACGCTAGGATAAGCCTCAGTGCGGTGCGCACGGGTACCGGGGCATTTCCCCATTAGTACCAAGTGACCGGCCTCGTGAAATCACATTCGAAAGAATTCCTTTCTGAAAGATCCACGGAGGTCTAACGGTGCATATTTGAACTTTTGGAGATTATTACAATACATTTTAAGTAAAGGTGTTTACCTATTTCATTCATAAATCCCACTCACTAAATTGCCAGTCACGTCCATGTAATATAATTCTCTTTCGGCAATCGATCACTTTCCTTTAAGCGCGGCCGTCGCGGTCGCTGACCCCTTGTGGGGATATCGTGGTTATGGTGGTAGACCTTGCTAGGTGAGGCTTTATATGTATAATGATGAATATTTAATAGGTCTGTTCCAGCAGCATAAGGACTAGTCCGGAACCAGTTCGGGATTTTACTGAGCATGAGCAGAGACCGATAAGTGTTGCCTATCTGCTACTGCGCATGCTCAGTTAAATTCCGAACTAGTTCGAGACAGTTCTTATGCCTGCTGGAACAGACCTATTATATATCTTTATTTATTACCTATGTCTTCTTTTATTGCATTCTAGTATTAGTCTAATATTTGTGTTGACCCCATAACTAACGACCCTCGCATTGTGCGTCGGTTTGACCATTCGGCTGAAGCCAAAGAAGAGTGAACGAACGAATCCTGTCTGGGCAGGAGTCTAAAGTGAATTGTGTATTGTGCATAGTGTCTATCTAGTGTTGTTATCTTTAGTTCAGGAAGTTGCGAAACCTGTATACGAGGAAGCATTCATTGTCGACGGCTACCGTTAATCTATCGATATCGAGATATGGATATATTAAAAGCTCGTCACGACCTGCGTTGAATTCAACGGCCAAGAGTTAAATCAGATGTTGTGATAGCGGCTGGTTGCGGTCGTTCCCTCCAACTATCACTGGTTATAACGAATGGTTAACTAAATCGTTGACACAGCCTTAATAGTTTAGTTATTAAACGTTGATAGTCCCAGGTGTGAACCTTGTGGTATTCCAGATGTTACAGTCAAATATCTGGAAGAAGAGTTGTTCATCTTTACGCACTGACTCCTGTTTGTAAGATAAGATTTTATCCAACTAAGCAGTTCACCGTGTATACCGAAGTTCTCAAGCTTAATTAACAATGTCGGATGATGCACTTTATCGAATGCTTTCGAGAAATCGGTATACACTGCGTCCACTTGCAATATACTGTCCATGACCTCAAGAGTAGTTTGTATAAAAGGCATTAAATCAGTAATAATCGACCGACCCTGGTAAAACCCGTGTTGATTTTCGCTACACATGTGCTTGATTTTAAAAAATATTTCTTTAGTAATTATAGTTTCAAAAATCTTGCCGAATAACGAGTCATGAAATAGGACGGTAGTTACTGACATCGACCTTTGAACCATTTTTAAAAACCGGAACAATAACGGCTCTTTTCCAGACACTAGGAAAATAGCCACAAGATAGAGATTTATTATATATAATAAACAACGGTAATGTTAGAGACTGCTTGCACGATTTTACAAACAACAATATTATTCGTCTTCTGAAATATTCAACTTTTCTAATTAGAATTGTTGAATTAAAGGAATTGGAATTATTCGCAAGTTTAAAAAATTATCTGTGAGCGCCGTGGCGCACCGGGTGGCGTATTTCCATAGTATACCATTATGCAGAACAGGTCGGTGTCTGCACCGTAGTAGGGAATGTATCACCTTTTACCGTTGGCCCTATTACAATGTAATCGTCGATGCCGCGTTTACCTACTACAAACTCTACTGAGCACAGCACAGCGCATGCGCTATACGCCATTTCCCGCCAATTTATGTATTATTTTACGCCGGTACAAGTACTCCAATTTAGTTTGTTTTATTTTATACTACGCTTTGGAGTCTGTTGCGTGTTGCAGTTGATAATGGATTGTGAAACTAAAATTTTGCAAATTTTAAAAAGTTTTTGCCATGAGGATGATAAACTACTTGAATGGAATTTTAACGATTCAAATAATTATAGCGTGATTTTAAGAACAAGAAACAGAAGTGACAAAGCAGCCAGTGCATTTTGTGACGAATTCATAAAATCGTTCAGTGAAGCTACATGCACAAATTGGATTGTTCGATATACTTTTCCGAACGCTAAGAAATTTGAATTCAAAAAAGTGTATAAGTGTCAACATAACGACTTTAATAAAGTAAAAGATAATAAACACAGTGAAAGTCGTATTCGAAATAAAAACTGTAATGCCACTATCACTATTTTATTTAAGAAGAATAATCGAAATACTTTAAAGAACGACCCTCTTCTAAAGAAAGATTTGAATGTTGTAACAACGGTAAGTTTTTGCTATTATCTGTTGCGAAATTAATATTCATATACATATTTGGTCCAGATTTTAATACATTAAATTTAAGAGGCGATATCCAATCGCAAAATAAGGGGACTTTTCTTAATAGACATACCTCGAAAAATGCACCATAACTTAAATACAGAGTGGTGAAGTTTCATTAAAAAAAATTTATTATTTAATATCTAAGGAAAGACAAAAGCCATCTTTTTTAAATTTGGCACACCGCCTTTATATGTAAATCTGCATCTACCATTTAAGTCAAAAATAGTGGCAGAAAGCCATTGGCGCAGATATGGGGGTTGCATATCCCCTATTTAAAAATATGTAGTGTACCACTGGATATTTTAAAAAAAATTATTAAACTGCTAAATTGCCAATGGCATTCTGAAGGTAAATGTGTTCTACGTAATTTAAATAACGTCCACTAATTGGTATACTAAGGTGAATAATCACAAGCAATTTGGACAAATTTTTATTAATGACTAAAACATCAATTTAAAGGCCAACGTTTCGGTAATCGGTTACTACCATCTTCGGGGCTGCATGAACCAATATAACATTAATGCACAAATTACTTGAAGTGTATAACAATTTAAAAAAATTATTTAAAAAAAATATTAACACTACATAATAAACACAATCAAACTGTAATAATTTAAATATACAAAAGGAAAACATTAAGAGTTTAAGGCTTAATTTATTAAAAAGATGTTACCCATTGTAAACAATTATTTATTTTAAACAATTTTTTATATACAGGGTGTCCGGGAAAATGTGGGAAATCTCTCGGATTCAGATAGAGCATGAAAGAATAAGATGACAAGTTCCTATAAATTTTTTTCCTACGGGCCCTCCCTACGAAGATATGTGTCTCTGAAGGACGCTGCTGGAAATCGGTTTTTCTTGAATAACTAATCGTTTATTATTTTTTTTCTCGAAAACGGTCCACTTTATCGACAAGTGAGTAGCTTTTTTTTAGTCCAATGTTCAAGCTACCTGATTTTATTGTTTTAAGACTTTATCACACAATGGTGTTAAAAATTTAAGCATGAAGTTGTAAAGCTTAGTCTGCCCCTGGTAAACGAAACAAGCTAGATATGTGTCAAGGACATTATTTTAAGAGGTCCTTAGTAGTGTCCATCATATTAACTTTTTATAAAATACTATTAAGTAGGTACTTTAAAAGTTATTCAAGAAAAACCGATTTCCAGCGGCGTCCTTCAGGGACACATATCTTCGTAGGGAGGGCCCGTAGGAAAAAAAATTATAGGAACTTGTCATCTTATTCTTTCATGCTCTATCTGAATCCGAGAGATTTCCCACATTTTCCCGGACACCCTGTATATAAAAAATTGTTTAAAATAAGTAATTGTTTACAATGGGTAACATCTTTTTAATAAATTCCATATTTTGATTAAGATCGTTTTATACTTTGGTACCTACACCCTGTATTTTTTTGCAACACAAAAAAACTTATTGAGTTTTTCTATCGAACAACACCAAAAACTTACCTATAGGTTTTTCAGAGGCAAAGTTATTAGACTTCAAAATGTGTCACTACATTATGGACCACCCTTTATTAGCGGCAATCAACTCCATTTCCAGAAGATGTCAAAAGCCGAAGGATGGCACTTTGAAAATTTATTGTAAATACATATGTGAATTCCCTTCGTTCTGTTTTTTTGTTAATTTTGTATTAAATATCAATAAAACATTTTTGGATCATGTTTGGAGGGCTATTATCTCCTTTATTATGCCTGCACAAAAGTGTTTAACTGCAAATAAATCGGAAACGGCTTGTTCTATCAAAATTGCACAAGAACACATTTTCCTTCAGTATGCCATAGAAAATTTAGCAGTTTAATAATTTTTTCAAAAACATCCAGTGGCACACTACACATTTCTAAAAAGGGGATATGTAACCCCCATATCTGCGCCAATGGCTTTCTGTTACTATTTTTGACTTGAATGGTAGATGCAGATATACATGTAAAGGCGGTGTGCCAAATTTGAAAAAGATGGCTTTTGGCTTTCCTTAAATATTAAATAATAAAGTTTTTTTAAATGAAACTTCAACACCCTGTATCTAAGTTATGGTGCATTTTTCGAGGTATGTCTATTAAGAAAAGTCCCCTTATTTTGCGCCAAATTTAATGTATTAAAATCTGGACGACCCTGTATTCCCGTTAATTTCGCGTTGATTGTTTTTGCAGATTAATTTCAATCACAATCATCAAGTGAAAGTAGCTGAAGCATATAGGTTCCTAAGAAACAATAATACAACAAAAGAAATTTTCTTAAAATATTTTGATAGTGGTATGACTCCTTCGTCTGCCAAATCTTACCATGAGATGATTCTTGAAAATTCCAACGAGAATAAAAACATATTTGAAATTCTCTCAAACGCCCAAGTGAATCCAACTGACCGTCAAATTTATCATCTTTATGACGGATGGCGGTAAGTACATGCGATGCCTTTTGGTAAAGTTATACCTGAATGATTTTTCAGTGCGACAAATTTTGGTGGACGTGATACTGCCAGCATGATGACGGCTTTAAAGGAAAAAATTCCGTTGTATGAGGAAATGGGAATGCGAGTGATTATCAAGGAAACGCCCTTTACCATAATTATTTTAACCCCCATAATGATTAGGGCACACAAGCGAGACTTTTCAAGTAGAATGGTCTTTATTGATTCCAGCGGCTCATGCGACCAAACTGGAACAAGCGTTACATTTATTCTTGCTGCCACCAAAATCGGAGCAGTACCTTTAGCATGCCTTTTCCACTCAGAACAAAGTGAGGCAAATTATACATTGGTTTTCAACCTACTGCGAGAATCTTTAGGTATTGAGGGTTTCGGTAAAATTGGTTATCCAAAAATTATAATGACCGATGATTCTACAGCAGAGAGAAATGCGTTACGGACAGTATTTCCCGAATCTATTGTCCTTTTGTGCTCGTTCCATTTTTGTCAGGCATTCTGGAGATGGTTGTGGCAGGCTGTTCATAACATTTCCAAAGAACATCGCCCAATAATAATGAGAAAATTTCAGAAACTGCTTTACTCTGGCACCAGAGAAGAATTGGAAACCGAGTATAATGCTTTAATGGCGGACGACATTATTTTGTTGTATGAAAATTTAATAATTCACATGAAGAAGTTATGGAATCGAAAAGAGGAATGGGCCCTGTGTTTCAGAAATGCCCTCTTGACACTGGGACAAAATACAAACAATTATGCCGAGGCATCGATAAGAATTTTTAAAGACCTTGTTCTTGAACGTTGTAAGGCATTTAACAGTTGCGCTTTGGTTGAATTTGTCTGTAACGTATTTGAAAGTTATCACAAGCGGCATTTATTATCATTTTCCAATTGTAGAAAAAACAAAAACGAACTTATTCACAATAAGTTGCGATTAAAAGCAAAAAATTTAAGCGTTAAGCAATATCAAGAAACTGTTTACGGAGTGTGTTCGGAAAAATACAACAATTTAATTTACAATGTTTATACTGATACGGCTACTTGTGATTGCTTAAGCGGCCAAGGGGGAAGATTTTGTAAACATCTTTGTGCTGTGGAAATGCACTCGTCATTTTCTTTATCGTCTGCTCCATCACTATCAGTTGAGGACCGAAAGGAGTTGGCAAGAATTGCATTAGGTGAGGAAATACAGACAGAATTTTTTGAAGATATGATGGTGGTTCCTACTGATGAGCAGCAAAAATAAGACACACCTTGCCCAATGGAAGTGAGTTACGCACATGAATGGGAATCGCAAGCAATTTCGGAAAATGTAACTATTGACGTTCAAGATACTTGTACCACTGATCTCTCACAGAATATTACAAGAATTTTAAAAGTAATTGAAGAAAACAAATCAGTAGAAATGAGCAATGCCGTTAGAAAATTTAATGATAAATTAAGCAAATTAAAGACGCCTTCGTATATAATAAGCTTTTTTCATAATATTAAAAGCGTACAAAGACAAAGAAGTATAAGAGTGCAACCCACCTCTATAAGTCGAAGAAAAATTCGTCCTGGAATGACTTCGGGAGCTAAATCAATACAAGTTGGAAGACCAGCAAATTCCGCAACTTTAAAAACGAAACCTAAGTCTCTAAGGTCCCTTTCGAAAAATGTGACAATTAACAGGCCCCATGCGCGATCTCATTAAGTACTTAGGTAGGTACGGGGGTGATTGGTTATAAATGCCTCCTTAACTCCTTTATTTTTGAATTTAGAAAATAAGTCTCAAATACAAGTTGTACAAGTTGATCTGAGGTTTGTAAGGGAGCTACACAAATTTATACAGGGTGTTCGAAGAAAGCGTGACCGACCAATGTTGTTTTTTTATTGGAACACCCTGTATATTATTGGATTTTCGAAATCTACGACTTATTGCGCTTCTAGCAATATAAATATGTTGTATACTGAATCCAATTCTTTCCAAGATATATTGCTATAAATGAGCCATAAGTTGGCATACTCACGCTGAGCTTCGTGCATGTTGTATCTACTCTTTACATAAATTTCATAAATTTTTCGTTCCTTTTCGTCAGACAAGCCCATTTTCAATTTAATATGACACACATTGCACTGACAACAAAATACAAATGATGCACAATCGTTGTTATTTTTTCATGGCTAACTTAATTCTACTTATGACTCATTTATAGCAATATATTTTGGAAAGGATTGGATTCAGTATACAACATATTTATATTGATAGAAGCGCAATAAGTCGTAGATTTCGAAAATCCAATAATATACAGGGTGTTCCAATAAAAAAAACATAACATTGGTCGGTCACGCTTTCTTCGAACACCCTCTATAAACTTGTGTAGCTCCCTTACAAACCTCAGATCAGCTTGTACAACTTTTATTTGAAACTTATTTTTCTAAATTCAAAACTAAGGGAATTAAGGGGGGTGGCATTTATAACCAATCACCCTGTACTCGTTAGTTCACCACAGTAAATATACAAAATATTCACTTATTCTCATATTTTTATTTTTAATCTTTAGACATTATTATAAGGAGTCTGTTTCATCAAGGCGTTTGGGCTAGTTACAAATTGTGAAAAATATCCACCCAATTCAATTTTCAGTGACTGTTCCGTATAATGTAATAAATGAAACTACTGGCATTGCCTATATAACTATAGACAATGTTACTGGTAAAAAATGATTTGACAGTTTGCATGTTTGCAATTAGTCTAAACGCCTTTGATGGAACAGACCTATAGATAATATTGTTTTATAATCTTTTTCCAATGTTCATTATAATAAAAATTCATTATACCTACCCAATATTTATAGCGTTGTAATTATTTGTAAACCAGTGCTGTCGCAAACATGAACAAAATGAAAGGTAGGGTTGTGTGCGTGGCGTCGTGCGTAAGATAAATTCTGTGGTTGAGTAGAGTTTGTAGTAGGTAAACGCGGCATCGACGATTACATCCTATACCACTCATCAGAGCAGAACGATGTCTACACTGCAGTACAGATTGTAATAGGGCCAGCGTTAAAAGGTGATACATTCCCTACTACGGTGCAGACACCGACCTGCTCTGCATAATGGTATACTATGGAAATACGCCACCGGGTGCATACCATAAAGTGCAAAAACTTTATCAAAGTGTCTTTTTGTGTTACATGGCCACAATTTGCTACATAAACTATACAAGTCGTTCAATTTTGTTTATAAAACCGATTACTTCAGCGGCATTCCATATTTTTTGACAAATATTTATAATTTATTGCAACTCTCAACCTGGGCAAATTTGCGTGGCTACTGTTGGGAAACTATTCGTCCGAGGAAAAAAAATTATATAAACTTTTTTATAGAGAATTTGATTATATTTAACTTTGGATACTGTCATTTGCAGTATAAGATCGATAGAAAACGAGTTATTGCACAAAAACCCAATTTTAGTACCTAATTTCCATAATTAAAAATTGACAAAATAAATCCGCATTTATGTAAAATTTGTAAAATAAAATCATGTTTTTCTGTGTAATAATCAGGTTAGAATCATATTAGTTTTCTTAGGCTCACTCAAGTAGAAGAGTAATAGCGGATCCGAGGCTCCCCCCACCACTTGCTCCCCCCACCACTTTTTCTGGGGTGGGGGGCAATTATAGTGGGGGAGGTAATTTGTAATTGCAATAAATGTAATTAGAATAATTAGATTGGGAGGTAATTTGTAATTGCGTAATTAGTAATTTGTAATTGCGTAATTAGTAATTGGTAATTGTGTAATTGGATTATTTCGCTGTAATTAGACTAGTATAATTGCAATATATCTAATAAATGTAATTAGTCTGGAGGGGGGATAATTAAAACCCAATTGTCGCGAGAAATGAAAGTAATTGGATTATTGCGCTGAGAAATGAAAGTAATTGAATTATTGCGCTGTAATGTAATGTAATTGCGTAATTAGTAATTTGTAAATGTGTAATTAGACTATTTGCGCGTTAATTACACTATTTTATATAGTCTGGAGGGGGTTAATTAAAAACCCAATTGTTGCGAGAAATGAAAGTAATTGGATTATTGCAATTAAACTAGTATAATTGCAATATATCTAATTGAATTGGTACAATTATATATTAATTAGTACATCAATTGGAGAAATGAAAGTTTATTACGCTGTAATTAGACTAGCATAATTGCAATATATCTAATTGAATTGGTACAATATATGTCATTCAATATCGCTAACAAGGGATCTGGTAACCAAAGTCAGCTTTTATGCGATTCGAATATGACAAAAGGTTTGAACCGCATACTAAAGGAGTCATTCATTGCCACTGACAACGTTATTTACTGCCGCATAATTTCTCGAAACAGGTGCCTATCTGAAAATCAAACCACTCGTATTTCACATACCCTACTGTCACTGTGCCTTTACAAATTATTAAAATTCCAAATTGTAGGTAGTCTTCGACCAGTATTCCATTAAAAAAGGCACACTTTCTATACTTTCCGACGTTGATTCTATTTTTTTATTATTATGGCGATTTAGTGATCGATTTATTAGAGCTTAATTTGATTATAATTTAGAATATGAAGGTTTTAGAGCAAGGAGCTAATTCACTATTAAATATAAATTACCAACTCGATCACAAAGTATATTTGCAGTCTGGTGGGGGGATAATTAAAACCCAATTGCCGCGAGAAATGAAAGTAGTTGGACTATTTGCACATTAATTACACTAATTGAATTGGAGCAATTGTTGTATATTAATTAGTGCATCAATTGCTAAATTATGCGCTCTTAATTGTCAAAAATATATGTCTGTCAATATCGCTAACAAGGGATCTGGTATATTAGCAGAAATGCATTTATTTTCTATGGGGTAAAAGAACAAGCGACATCGCATTTATTTTCTAATTATCAAAGATTAAATCAGCTTTTTAGTTTTTACTGTCGCATATCTCGAAACAAAATAGTTGGTTAAATTTATAGCTCCCATTTGCTCGACAGACAATAGGTCTGCATAAAGGACACAGCTACGTAGGCCAGGTGGCTCGCGCGAACGATACCTATCTGAAATCGAGGTAATGCCATTAGGGCGGTCGACTTAAAACCGTCAATAACACAATTTGGTATTTAATTTCTAGTCGAAATGCATTAATTTTTCTAAGGACAAATATATTGCACAAAAGATTAGCCATCTCTTATCTAAACAAAAGATACGTCGATTTTTACAAAACAAAGCCACACAATTACCTGAAATTTTAAACTTAAAAATAACAGGTGAGAGTGTGATTCGAATAGGATAGAAGGTTTAGAACTGCCTACTATAAAGAAGTCATTCAATGTCGTTAACAAGGGTGGCAATATATTAGCTTATCAAAGATAGATATTGTCATAGTTTTAAAACATTTTCTATACGAGATAGTGGAGTACCTAACTAAGAAGCTAATGTAGATACATAAATAATGTTCTTTTATTTTTATTGCCATATTTATTACATCAAATATTGTATGTATTATGTAGTTATGATGGTATATTTTATATTATAAGGTTAAATAAATGAAATACACATTAAAAGATTACATTAATTTTATTTCCTATTTTTTATTACACAACTAAAAACAGCCATAGTATAATTAAAACAGTTTTATTTTAAATACACAATTACATTTTTGAGAAAATAAACATAGACACTTAGTAGATCAAACTTTATGGTGCGATAAACTACCAAAATAATATGAAAAAAGTTCATATGTAAATGTGGGCCGGGAACACATAGTTCCGAGATACAGGGTGTTAAAGAAACATGCAAAATTTTTTTGTTGTTTGAAACACTGAAATGATGGCACACTATATTGCGCTCTAATTAGACTAGGTGCAATTTCTCGAAATTCTATGGTTTATTACCTTATAGAAAAGCAGTATATCTTAAGATATATTTACAGATCAGTATACATCCAACTTGACGGCGTTTTAACAAAAGCAAGCGGAAACGATGACTACTTTGATAATGCATTAAAATGCAATATTTTAACGGAAATTACAGCGATGCTTTAATAAAGCTCTGGAAATGTTTAATACAGGAAATTCATATCAACGGAAAAAAATTAAAAGCCTCCTATTATGTTGCAGAAATTATTGATTTAATCATGAATATCGGTTCAAATAAAATGCAACTAGTTACCGTATCCAAAGATTAGATATAAATAAAGTTTCTTTTAAAGTTTTTGCATGACGGGTGCATTTACGGTATACATTGTTCATTGATGGTACTAAGTCGAAAACAACATGCAATTCCCACTTTACCGATTAAAAAAAAAAAAAGTCAATTAATGCTGCTAACAAGGTTTGGCAAAATATTAGCGTATCAAAGGTAGATATTGATATAGTTTTAAAACTAAAAAAAAAAAATGGTTATCTTCATATGCAGTTAATGGTCATATTCTTTTATTACAAAATATTGAAATTATATGATTGCTGTGGCTCTCTACGGCCCTGAGATTTGAGATGAACATTAAACACAAATAATACAAGGTTTCGTAAATAACCCCTACTTTATTTTATCGATTTCAATTCAAACAAATCTAAATAATTATATGCCTCTTTTAATCTGTTTTACTGAATAATGGGGATGGCTCTCTTCAACCGTCTGTAAAACTATTTAATGAAACCTAGTTAAAAATTCAGTTCCATAAAGAAGCTACGATAATTATGACTTAGTTAATCACGATCCATTTTATTATATTTTTTATCAGTTTAAATACACTAATGTAAACAAACAACATTACTCGTCTGTCAAAATTTGGTACCAAAAATACGTTTTTTTTATTATTTATTCCCTAGTTCGTTGAAAAATATCAACCAATCTGACAAAGAAGCTAATGTAGATACATAAATAATGTTCTTTTATTTTTATTACCATATTTATTACATCAAATATTGTATATATTATGTAGTTATGATGGTATATTTTATATTATATTATAAGGTTAAATAAATGAAATACACATTAAAAGATTACATTAATTTTATTTCCTATTTTTTTATTACACAACTAAAAACAACCATAGTATAATTAAAACAGTTTTATTTTAAATACACAATTACATTTAGCGGCTCGCTAGTGTGAACGTGTACGACATGATTGATGTAATTAAATTGCGTTACCCAATTTATTGTGGATTACAGCAATAATGGTATAATTTCCCCTTCTTTGAAGTTGATGGTGATATATCAATATTGTTATTGGATGCCACATTTACATCGTTTACCTTACAATAGCAGCAAAACATTTTTCGAGGTATTGGACCGTCATTAGCATCAAAACTGCCTTCATGATCTTTAAGGTAATGTTCTGTGCAGTATTGATATTTTATTATATCGACATCGTTCTGAAGATGTGTAGGTAGCTTATCCCATACTAATGCAATTTCATGTGAAGCCAACCCAATCATCACTTCTTTGGGCATATCTACAAGTTGTTGTTTGCTCATCTTCAATAGACTACGCAAACGGGAGAATGCAATTAGTGAGTGGCCCATTCGCTTGATACCTTCTCGATCCATTGCTGGGGTTATAGTTTTCAGCTCCATGGCGTTTTATATTTCTTTCGTAGAGAGAAACTTTAAACACAAATGTCCACACCACACTGTGTTAAAATTCTGTACACGTTTGTAGTTATATAATATTTGGTTGACCCTCCTTGAATCGTTATTGAAATATGTAACTAATTCTATAGGTGGGGGTAAATCACCAAAACTATCAATGTAATTTACTAACTATACTATATTCCAAGTATAAAAAAAAAGATGTAGTCACAACACAAAATCATTTTATATTGTGAATCAAGATAGTACAATATATTTCTTATTTCATGTACGCCGACAGCTGCAAACATATAGGGTGTACCGACTTTAGTATTATACTATTCTTTGCGACTCTACAAATCAATCGAAATCGAATCAGGATGGATTACAATTGGTTCTATTCGAATTCTTTCAACTTCAACATACAAAAATTAATTGTTCATTGATTTACAGCATATTAATTTACAATCTTTAACATATAGTATAGGGTTTACCACTATGGTACTTTCCGAATTCATACTAATATTTGATAGTTGAAGTGTATTGCTATCGGGTCCATGATTTTTGTTTTGCTGTCAAGCGTAAAACGGCCATAAATTAACACAATGGCATTAAATAGTAAACGGCTTCTTCAAAAGCATTCAAAAGCCCGGGTCCATGATTTTTGTTTTGCTGTCAAGCGTAAAACGACCATAAATTAACACAATGGCATTAAATAGTAAACGGCTTCTTCAAAAGCATTCAAAAGCATCCAAAAGCCATTTTAAATGTATTGCGCCCTAAACAAAAGAAATACCTACAGCAATTTGGTTGATATAACAGCTGCCAAAATCATAAATTAAATGCAAGTAAATCTGTTTTTATGTTATTTGGTCCTAAACAAAAAGGGAAGGGGGGTTACCCGAAGTTGACTTATTAGCACTTAAAGAGCTAATAAATCAAAAGATACTATACAGGTTTTAGAACAAAGGTCCATTTCATTGTTAATTTTAAATAAACCTTACATTATTAAAAATGTCTTTGGTTAATACAATATTTGGAAAACAATCGTAAGTGGGGATTAGAAAAAAAAAATAGAAATAGAAAAAATTTATTTACCATAAAAACTGTTACAAGAACAGATAAGGTTTCATCCGTTAAGTGGTATAATGCAATTGTAGTTGTAATCAGTGTATGTGTATTCCAAGTAGTGGGGGTAGCTCGACTACTATAAAAAGATGTAGTAGCAACACAAAATCATTTTATATCGTGAATCATCTACAGCTAGCAAGTCAGCCTATTGCAGTGATTTCAAGTGTGCAAATTTACTCGTAATTCTTTCATTGTATTCATTTAAATATGGCAATTTCCGAAGTTGACTTATTAGCACTTAATGAGCTAATAAATCAAAATATACAGGTTTTAGAGCAAAGATCCATTTCAGCGTTAACTTTAAATAAACCTTATCTCATTAAAAAAATGTCTTTGGTTAATACAAGATTTGGAAAATCAATCATAGTAACTTTGTTTGAGGAAAGCTCAATAACGACTTTTAAATCATTTTTACCGAAACGGCTTGTGGGAATTATATGTCCAAACACTATCGATAAAATAAATTCGTCAAATGGTAAAACTACATTAACATATTTAGGACAAAGTTCTCCGGCTTATCCTGGAGCAAAATCTAGTCCACTAATACGTTTCGGTATTTAATTCTTAAACAAAAATAATCATAATAGTATTTAAGTTAGTTAAGTATTAAGTAGAAATGGAACAATGGAGTCTTTTAAAAATAGAATCACTTGTTAGCTTACAAAGATTCAGATAGTACAATATATTTCTTATTTCGTGTACGCCGACAGCTGCAACGTAAGTCCAATTAGTACTGTTTTATATATATATTTTTTACATTTTTATTTTTAATTTCTAGGTACTTAGGTAGCAAAGATGTGGATGCAATATTCAACTCAAACATGAAGTCTGATAGAAGACATTAAATCTGCCATTGAAAGATTGTCTTGTAAACTAGATGACATAAGGAGGGATTCACAACATTCTTTAAATTATCACATAAATGTCTGCTTCGATGCTGAAGTAGTTCGACGTATTAAAATATCAACCAATCTGACAAAGAAGCTAATGTAGATACATAAATTATGTTCTTTTATTTTTATTGTCAAATTTATTACATTAAATTTAATATTGTATGTATATGTAGTTATGATGGTATATTTTATATTATATTATAAGGTTAAATAAATGAAATACACATTAAAAGATTACATTAATTTTATTTCCTATTTTTTTATTACACAACTAAAAACAACCATAGTATAATTAAAACAGTTTTATTTTAAATACACAATTACATTTAGCGGCTCGCTAGTGTGAACGTGTACGACATGATTGATATAATTAAATTGCGTTACCCAATTTATTGTGGATTACAGCAATAATGGTATAATTTCCCCTTCTTTGAAGTTGATGGTGATATATCAACATTGTTATTGGATGCCACATTTACATCGTTTACCTTACAATAGCAGCAAAACATTTTTCGAGGTATTGGACCGTCATTAGCATCAAAACTGCCTTCATGATCTTTAAGGTAATGTTCTGTGCAGTATTGATATTTTATTATATCGACATCGTTCTGAAGATGTGTAGGTAGCTTATCCCATACTAATGCAATTTCATGTGAAGCCAACCCAATCATCACTTCTTTGGGCATATCTACAAGTTGTTGTTTGCTCATCTTCAATAGACTACGCAAACGGGAGAATGCTATTAGTGAGTGGCCCATTCGCTTGATACCTTCTCGATCCATTGCTGGGGTTATAGTTTTCAGCTCCATGGCGTTTTATATTTCTTTCGTAGAGAGAAACTTTAAACACAAATGTCCACACCACACTGTGTTAAAATTCTGTACACGTTTGTAGCTATATAATATTTGGTTGACCCTCCTTGAATCGTTATTGAAATATGTAACTAATTCTATAGGTGGGGGTAAATCACCAAAACTATCAATGTAATTTACTAACTATACTATATTCCAAGTATAAAAAAAAAAGATGTAGTCACAACACAAAATCATTTTATATTGTGAATCAAGATAGTACAATATATTTCTTATTTCATGTACGCCGACAGCTGCAAACATATAGGGTGTACCGACTTTAGTATTATACTATTCTTTGCGACTCTACAAATCAATCGAAATCGAATCAGGATGGATTACAATTGGTTCTATTCGAATTCTTTCAACTTCAACATACAAAAATTAATTTTTCATTGATTTACAGCATATTAATTTACAATCTTTAACATATAGTAATAGGGTTTACCACTATGGTACTTTCCGAATTCATACTAATATTTGATAGTTGAAGTGTATTGCTATCGGGTCCATGATTTTTGTTTTGCTGTCAAGCGTAAAACGGCCATAAATTAACACAATGGCATTAAATAGTAAACGGCTTCTTCAAAAGCATTCAAAAGCCCGGGTCCATGATTTTTGTTTTGCTGTCAAGCGTAAAACGACCATAAATTAACACAATGGCATTAAATAGTAAACGGCTTCTTCAAAAGCATTCAAAAGCATCCAAAAGCCATTTTAAATGTATTGCGCCCTAAACAAAAGAAATACCTACAGCAATTTGGTTGATATAACAGCTGCCAAAATCATAAATTAAATGCAAGTAAATCTGTTTTTATGTTATTTGGTCCTAAACAAAAAGGGAAGGGGGGTTACCCGAAGTTGACTTATTAGCATTTAAAGAGCTAATAAATCAAAATATACTATACAGGTTTTAGAACAAAGGTCCATTTCATTGTTAATTTTAAATAAACCTTACATTATTAAAAATGTCTTTGGTTAATACAATATTTGGAAAACAATCGTAAGTGGGGATTAGAAAAAAAAAATAGAAATAGAAAAAATTTATTTACCATAAAAACTGTTACAAGAACAGATAAGGTTTCATCCGTTAAGTGGTATAATGCAATTGTAGTTGTAATCAGTGTATGTGTATTCCAAGTAGTGGGGGTAGCTCGACTACTATAAAAAGATGTAGTAGCAACACAAAATCATTTTATATCGTGAATCATCTACAGCTAGCAAGTCAGCCTATTGCAGTGATTTCAAGTGTGCAAATTTACTCGTAATTCTTTCATTGTATTCATTTAAATATGGCAATTTCCGAAGTTGACTTATTAGCACTTAATGAGCTAATAAATCAAAATATACAAATATACACAAATGTCCACACCACACTGTGTTAAAATTCTGTACACGTTTGTAGCTATATAATATTTGGTTGACCCTCCTTGAATCGTTATTGAAATATGTAACTAATTCTATAGGTGGGGGTAAATCATCAAAACTATCAATGTAATTTACTAACTATACTATATTCCAAGTATAAAAAAAAAAAGATGTAGTCACAACACAAAATCATTTTATATTGTGAATCAAGATAGTACAATATATTTCTTATTTCATGTACGCCGACAGCTGCAAACATATAGGGTGTACCGACTTTAGTATTATACTATTCTTTGCGACTCTACAAATCAATCGAAATCGAATCAGGATGGATTACAATTGGTTCTATTCGAATTCTTTCAACTTCAACATACAAAAATTAATTTTTCATTGATTTACAGCATATTAATTTACAATCTTTAACATATAGTAATAGGGTTTACCACTATGGTACTTTCCGAATTCATACTAATATTTGATAGTTGAAGTGTATTGCTATCGGGTCCATGATTTTTGTTTTGCTGTCAAGCGTAAAACGGCCATAAATTAACACAATGGCATTAAATAGTAAACGGCTTCTTCAAAAGCATTCAAAAGCCCGGGTCCATGATTTTTGTTTTGCTGTCAAGCGTAAAACGACCATAAATTAACACAATGGCATTAAATAGTAAACGGCTTCTTCAAAAGCATTCAAAAGCATCCAAAAGCCATTTTAAATGTATTGCGCCCTAAACAAAAGAAATACCTACAGCAATTTGGTTGATATAACAGCTGCCAAAATCATAAATTAAATGCAAGTAAATCTGTTTTTATGTTATTTGGTCCTAAACAAAAAGGGAAGGGGGGTTACCCGAAGTTGACTTATTAGCACTTAAAGAGCTAATAAATCAAAATATACTATACAGGTTTTAGAACAAAGGTCCATTTCATTGTTAATTTTAAATAAACCTTACATTATTAAAAATGTCTTTGGTTAATACAATATTTGGAAAACAATCGTAAGTGGGGATTAGAAAAAAAAAATAGAAATAGAAAAAATTTATTTACCATAAAAACTGTTACAAGAACAGATAAGGTTTCATCCGTTAAGTGGTATAATGCAATTGTAGTTGTAATCAGTGTATGTGTATTCCAAGTAGTGGGGGTAGCTCGACTACTATAAAAAGATGTAGTAGCAACACAAAATCATTTTATATCGTGAATCATCTACAGCTAGCAAGTCAGCCTATTGCAGTGATTTCAAGTGTGCAAATTTACTCGTAATTCTTTCATTGTATTCATTTAAATATGGCAATTTCCGAAGTTGACTTATTAGCACTTAATGAGCTAATAAATCAAAATATACAGGTTTTAGAGCAAAGATCCATTTCAGCGTTAACTTTAAATAAACCTTATCTCAATAAAAAAATGTCTTTGGTTAATACAAGATTTGGAAAATCAATCATAGTAACTTTGTTTGAGGAAAGCTCAATAACGACTTTTAAATCATTTTTACCGAAACGGCTTGTGGGAATTATATGTCCAAACACTATCGATAAAATAAATTCGTCAAATGGTAAAACTACATTAACATATTTAGGACAAAGTTCTCCGGCTTATCCTGGAGCAAAATCTAGTCCACTAATACGTTTCGGTATTTAATTCTTAAACAAAAATAATCATAATAGTATTTAAGTTAGTTAAGTATTAAGTAGAAATGGAACAATGGAGTCTTTTAAAAATAGAATCACTTGTTAGCTTACAAAGATTCAGATAGTACAATATATTTCTTATTTCGTGTACGCCGACAGCTGCAACGTAAGTCCAATTAGTACTGTTTTATATATATATTTTTTACATTTTTATTTTTAATTTCTAGGTACTTAGGTAGCAAAGATGTGGATGCAATATTCAACTCAAACATGAAGTCTGATAGAAGACATTAAATCTGCCATTGAAATATTGTCTTGTAAACTAGATGACATAAGGAGGGATTCACAACATTCTTTAAATTATCACATAAATGTCTGCTTCGATGCTGAAGTAGTTCGACGTATTAAAATATCAACCAATCTGACAAAGAAGCTAATGTAGATACATAAATTATGTTCTTTTATTTTTATTGTCAAATTTATTACATTAAATTTAATATTGTATGTATATGTAGTTATGATGGTATATTTTATATTATATTATAAGGTTAAATAAATGAAATACACATTAAAAGATTACATTAATTTTATTTCCTATTTTTTATTACACAACTAAAAAACAGCCATAGTATAATTAAAACAGTTTTATTTTAAATACACAATTACATTTTTGAGAAAATAAACATTTGCAAGTACACCGTGATTATTGTTGATAAAATGTTTTTACTTACTTGCTCCTGTCATACATTGATTATTAGCATATTTTCCATAGATATTAAATTAAAAAAAGAGTAATTGTACTTGATTAACGTAAATAATTTCACACCCTCATAACTTTTGCTGTTATAATCTTTCAATAAAATTCACATGTATCTAAATGTTGGCATGTTGCAATCGTTGTCTTCTCGATGAAGTAATGAACAGATTAAATAGCACAATCTTTGTACTAGATTAGAATTAAATAAGGGATACTATTTACAAGGTAAGTAATATATTAAAATTTCACTTTTAAAATTTATTATAAACTTATTTATAATATAATAACGTAAAACATTGTAGATTTGTTAAATAATTAATTATGGGGTATAACGTAAAACATTGTAGATTTGTTAAATAATTAATTATGGGGTAACATAGAAACATGTAGAGTAGATAATAAGTATATGGGGGAAATTTTAACATTAATTTAATAAGATGACACATTTTTATACCTATATAATTTTAGGTTTCCTCCCTTACTTTATCCTTACTTTATCCTTACTTCCTTACTTTATCCTTACATTATCCTTACATTATCCTTACTTTATCCTTACTTTATCCTTACATTATCCTTACATTATCCTTACTTTATCCTTACTTTATCCATACTTTATCCTTCCTTTATCCTTACTTTATCCTTTATACTTACATTATCCTTACTTTATCCTTACTTTATCCTTACTTTATCCTTACTTTATCCTTACATTATCCTTACTTTATCCTGACTTTATCCTTACATTATCCTTACTTTATCCTTACTTTATCCTTACTTTATCCATACATAAGATGACACATTTTTATACCTATATAATTTTAGGTTTCCTCCCTTACTTTATCCTTACTTTATCCTTACTTCCTTACTTTATCCTTACATTATCCTTACATTATCCTTACTTTATCCTTACTTTATCCTTACATTATCCTTACATTATCCTTACTTTATCCTTACTTTATCCATACTTTATCCTTCCTTTATCCTTACTTTATCCTTTATACTTACATTATCCTTACTTTATCCTTACTTTATCCTTACTTTATCCTTACTTTATCCTTACATTATCCTTACTTTATCCTTACTTTATCCTTACATTATCCTTACTTTATCCTTACTTTATCCTTACTTTATCCTTATAATATCCTTACTTTACCCTTACTTTATCCTTACATTATCCTTACTTTATCCTTACTTTATCCATACATTATCCTTACTTTATCCTTACTTTATCCTTACATTATCCTTACTTTATCCTTACTTTATCCTTACTTTATCCTTACATTATCCTTACATTATCCTTACTTTATCCTTACTTTATCCTTACTTTATCCTTACTTTATCCTTACTTTATCCTCACTTTATCCTTACTTTATCCTTACTTTATCCTTACTTTATCCTTACTTTATCCTTACTTCCTTACTTTATCCTTACTTTATCCATACTTTATCCTTACTTCCTTACTTTATCCTTACATTATCCTTACTTTATCCTTACATTATCCTTACTTTATCCTTACTTTATCCTTACATTATCCTTACTTTATCCTTACTTTATCCATACATTATCCTTACTTTATCCTTACTTTATCCTTACTTTATCCTTACTTTATCCTTACATTATCCTTACTTTATCCTTACTTTATCCTTACATTATCCTTACTTTATCCTTACTTTATCCTTACATTATCCTTACTTTATCCTTACTTTATCCTTACATTATCCTTACTTTATCCTTACTTTATCCTTACATTATCCTTACTTTATCCTTACTTTATCCATACATTATCCTTACTTTATCCTTACTTTATCCTTACATTATCCTTACTTTATCCTTACTTTATAATTACATTATCCTTACATTATCCTTACTTTATCCTTACTTTATCCTTACTTTATCCTTACTTTATCCTTACTTTATCCTCACTTTATCCTTACTTTATCCTTACTTTATCCTTACTTTATCCTTACTTTATCCTTACTTTATCCTTACTTCCTTACTTTATCCTTACTTTATCCATACTTTATCCTTACTTCCTTACTTTATCCTTACTTTATCCTTACTTTATCCTTACATTATCCTTACTTTATCCTTACTTTATCCTTACATTATCCTTACTTTATCCTTACTTTATCCATACATTATCCTTACTTTATCCTTACTTTATCCTTACTTTATCCTCACTTTATCCTTACTTTATCCTTACTTTATCCTTACTTTATCCTTACTTTATCCTTACTTTATCCTTACTTCCTTATTTTATCCTTACTTTATCCATACTTTATCCTTACTTCCTTACTTTATCCTTACTTTATCCTTACTTTATCCTTACATTATCCTTACTTTATCCTTACTTTATCCTTACATTATCCTTACTTTATCCTTACTTTATCCATACATTATCCTTACTTTATCCTTACTTTATCCTTACTTTATCCTTACTTTATCCTTACTTTATCCTTACATTATCCTTACTTTATCCTTACTTTATCCTTACTTTATCCTTACTTTATCCTTACTTTATCCTTACTTTATCCTTACATTATCCTTACTTTATCCTTACTTTATCCTTACTTTATCCTTACTTTATCCTTATAATATCCTTACTTTATCCTTACTTTATCCTTACATTATCCTTACTTTATCCTTACATTATCCTTACTTTATCCTTACTTTATCCTTACTTTATCCTTATAATATCCTTACTTTATCCTTACTTTATCCTTACATTATCCTTACTTTATCCTTACTTTATCCATACATTATCCTTACTTTATCCTTACTTTATCCTTACATTATCCTTACTTTATCCTTACTTTATCCTTACTTTATCCTTACATTATCCTTACATTATCCTTACTTTATCCTTACTTTATCCTTACTTTATCCTTACTTTATCCTTACTTTATCCTCACTTTATCCTTACTTTATCCTTACTTTATCCTTACTTTATCCTTACTTTATCCTTACTTCCTTACTTTATCCTTACTTTATCCTTACTTTATCCTTACTTCCTTACTTTATCCTTACTTTATCCATACTTTATCCTTACTTCCTTACTTTATCCTTACATTATCCTTACTTTATCCTTACATTATCCTTACTTTATCCTTACTTTATCCTTACATTATCCTTACTTTATCCTTACTTTATCCATACATTATCCTTACTTTATCCTTACTTTATCCTTACTTTATCCTTACTTTATCCTTACATTATCCTTACTTTATCCTTACTTTATCCTTACATTATCCTTACTTTATCCTTACTTTATCCTTACTTTATCCTTACATTATCCTTACTTTATCCTTACTTTATCCTTACATTATCCTTACTTTATCCTTACTTTATCCTTACATTATCCTTACTTTATCCTTACTTTATCCTTACTTTATCCTTACTTTATCCTTACTTTATCCTTACTTTATCCTTACTTCCTTACTTTATCCTTACTTTATCCATACTTTATCCTTACTTCCTTACTTTATCCTTACTTTATCCTTACTTTATCCTTACATTATCCTTACTTTATCCTTACTTTATCCTTACATTATCCTTACTTTATCCTTACTTTATCCATACATTATCCTTACTTTATCCTTACTTTATCCTTACTTTATCCTCACTTTATCCTTACTTTATCCTTACTTTATCCTTACTTTATCCTTACTTTATCCTTACTTTATCCTTACTTCCTTATTTTATCCTTACTTTATCCATACTTTATCCTTACTTCCTTACTTTATCCTTACTTTATCCTTACTTTATCCTTACATTATCCTTACTTTATCCTTACTTTATCCTTACATTATCCTTACTTTATCCTTACTTTATCCATACATTATCCTTACTTTATCCTTACTTTATCCTTACTTTATCCTTACTTTATCCTTACTTTATCCTTACATTATCCTTACTTTATCCTTACTTTATCCTTACTTTATCCTTACTTTATCCTTACTTTATCCTTACATTATCCTTACTTTATCCTTACTTTATCCTTACATTATCCTTACTTTATCCTTACTTTATCCATACATTATCCTTACTTTATCCTTACTTTATCCTTACTTTATCCTTACTTTATCCTTACTTTATCCTTACTTTATCCTTACTTTATCCTTACATTATCCTTACTTTATCCTTACTTTATCCTTACATTATCCTTACTTTATCCTTACTTTATCCATACATTATCCTTACTTTATCCTTACTTTATCCTTACATTATCCTTACTTTATCCTTACTTTATCCTTACTTTATCCTTACTTTATCCTTACTTTATCCATACATTATCCTTACTTTATCCTTACTTTATCCTTACTTTATCCTTACTTTATCCTTACTTTATCCTTACATTATCCTTACATTATCCTTACTTTATCCTTACTTTATCCTTACTTTATCCTTACTTTATCCTTACTTTATCCATACATTATCCTTACTTTATCCTTACTTTATCCTTACTTTATCCTTACTTTATCCTTACTTTATCCTTACATTATCCTTACTTTATCCTTACTTTATCCTTACATTATCCTTACTTTATCCTTACTTTATCCATACATTATCCTTACTTTATCCTTACTTTATCCTTACATTATCCTTACTTTATCCTTACTTTATCCTTACTTTATCCTTACTTTATCCTTACTTTATCCATACATTATCCTTACTTTATCCTTACTTTATCCTTACTTTATCCTTACTTTATCCTTACTTTATCCTTACATTATCCTTACATTATCCTTACTTTATCCTTACTTTATCCTTACTTTATCCTTACTTTATCCTTACTTTATCCTTACTTTATCCTTACTTTATCCTTACTTTATCCTTTATCCTTACTTTATCCTTACTTTATCCTTTATCCTTACTTTATCCTTACTTTATCCTTACTTTATCCTTACTTTATCCATACTTTATCCATACTTTATCCGTACTTTATCCTTACTTCCTTACTTCCTTACTTTATCCTTCCTTTATCCTTACTTTATCCTTTATCCATACTTTATCCGTACTTTATCCTTTCTTTATCCTTGTTTTATCCTTGCTTATTGCTTTATCCTTATATTATCCTCATTTTACCCTGAAATAAAGATTACATTTATGCAATATTGCTTTTGTGTATTTTTCTATTAGTAGTACTCTAGTTTATTTACTTTATGAAATCTGAATGTGACAAAGCGACAATACAGTAATTTAATTTAGACAATATGAGTGACTCACAAAGTTTGACCAGGAAGTCCAAGATGCCCCTCCAGATAGTAGCATTGACAGACCTATAACACCGCCATCTTCATCGTATTGGATAGATGAGGATTTAGGTCAGGATCTGGAAGATCAAGATAACTCCCCAGACAGCAGCACTGATAGACCAACATCACCATCAGCATGGTCAATGGAAACGGTGTTCTACGATCCAGACGGCCAACCATCACCGGACCAGAGTCATTGGTCAGATTATCAGCTCTTAATAGGATGCGATGAGGAGGTAGATTAGACATATGTACATATAAATTAATTGTAAATGATTTTTAATACGTAGTTTTAGATGATGCACTGCAAATAATTTAATAAATAATTTTAACTAATAAATTAATTGTAAATCATTTATTTATTAAATACTTTACTTAATAAACTCAAACAATACTGCAGTAAATTGCAGTTATTTCCTTAAATGAATATTCTCATATGATTTTTTCTCGAACTCAAGCTTATAATAAATTTGGTTCTATTCATAAAATACATGCCTCTAATGTGATCAAATACATCCAATAACTCTACTATTATGACGACACTGTAAATAAATAATACATAGGACACGTAGAATAGTATAGACTATTATTATCAAATATCATTTATGTATGGAGTCCATAACTTTATAATTTATGTGCAGGGTAGTTCTTTATATTGTGATCAACATCGGAAAGTATAGAAAGTATGCCTTTTTAATGGAACACCCCGTATATATTTTTAGAAAGTGTACCATTTTAATGGAACGCCCTATATGTTTTTGCAAATGTAATTGTGTATTTAAAATAAAACTGTTTTAATTATACTATGGCTGTTTTTTAGTTGTGTAATAGAAAATAGGAAATAAAATTAATGTAATCTTTTAATGTGTATTTCATTTATTTAACCTTATAATATAATATAAAATATACCATCATAACTACATATACATACAATATTAAATTTAATGTAATAAATTTGACAATAAAAATAAAAGAACATAATTTATGTATCTACATTAGCTTCTTTGTCAGATTGGTTGATATTTTAATACGTCGAACTACTTCAGCATCGAAGCAGACATTTATGTGATAATTTAAAGAATGTTGTGAATCCCTCCTTATGTCATCTAGTTTACAAGACAATCTTTCAATGGCAGATTTAATGTCTTCTATCAGACTTCATGTTTGAGTTGAATATTGCATCCACATCTTTGCTACCTAAGTACCTAGAAATTAAAAATAAAAATGTAAAAAATATATATATAAAACAGTACTAATTGGACTTACGTTGCAGCTGTCGGCGTACACGAAATAAGAAATATATTGTACTATTTGAATCTTTGTAAGCTAACAAGTGATTCTATTTTTAAAAGACTCCATTGTTCCATTTCTACTTAATACTTAACTAACTTAAATACTATTATGATTATTTTTGTTTAAGAATTAAATACCGAAACGTATTAGTGGACTAGATTTTGCTCCAGGATAAGCCGGAGAACTTTGTCCTAAATATGTTAATGTAGTTTTACCATTTGACGAATTTATTTTATCGATAGTGTTTGGACATATAATTCCCACAAGCCGTTTCGGTAAAAATGATTTAAAAGTCGTTATTGAGCTTTCCTCAAACAAAGTTACTATGATTGATTTTCCAAATCTTGTATTAACCAAAGACATTTTTTTAATGAGATAAGGTTTATTTAAAGTTAACGCTGAAATGGATCGTTGCTCTAAAACCTGTATATTTTGATTTATTAGCTCATTAAGTGCTAATAAGTCAACTTCGGAAATTGCCATATTTAAATGAATACAATGAAAGAATTACGAGTAAATTTGCACACTTGAAATCACTGCAATAGGCTGACTTGCTAGCTGTAGATGATTCACGATATAAAATGATTTTGTGTTGCTACTACATCTTTTTATAGTAGTCGAGCTACCCCCACTACTTGGAATACACATACACTGATTACAACTACAATTGCATTATACCACTTAACGGATGAAACCTTATCTGTTCTTGTAACAGTTTTTATGGTAAATAAATTTTTTCTATTTCTATTTTTTTTTTCTAATCCCCACTTACGATTGTTTTCCAAATATTGTATTAACCAAAGACATTTTTAATAATGTAAGGTTTATTTAAAATTAACAATGAAATGGACCTTTGTTCTAAAACCTGTATAGTATATTTTGATTTATTAGCTCTTTAAGTGCTAATAAGTCAACTTCGGGTAACCCCCCTTCCCTTTTTGTTTAGGACCAAATAACATAAAAACAGATTTACTTGCATTTAATTTATGATTTTGGCAGCTGTTATATCAACCAAATTGCTGTAGGTATTTCTTTTGTTTAGGGCGCAATACATTTAAAATGGCTTTTGGATGCTTTTGAATGCTTTTGAAGAAGCCGTTTACTATTTAATGCCATTGTGTTAATTTATGGTCGTTTTACGCTTGACAGCAAAACAAAAATCATGGACCCGGGCTTTTGAATGCTTTTGAAGAAGCCGTTTACTATTTAATGCCATTGTGTTAATTTATGGCCGTTTTACGCTTGACAGCAAAACAAAAATCATGGACCCGATAGCAATACACTTCAACTATCAAATATTAGTATGAATTCGGAAAGTACCATAGTGGTAAACCCTATACTATATGTTAAAGATTGTAAATTAATATGCTGTAAATCAATGAAAAATTAATTTTTGTATGTTGAAGTTGAAAGAATTCGAATAGAACCAATTGTAATCCATCCTGATTCGATTTCGATTGATTTGTAGAGTCGCAAAGAATAGTATAATACTAAAGTCGGTACACCCTATATGTTTGCAGCTGTCGGCGTACATGAAATAAGAAATATATTGTACTATCTTGATTCACAATATAAAATGATTTTGTGTTGTGACTACATCTTTTTTTTTTTTATACTTGGAATATAGTATAGTTAGTAAATTACATTGATAGTTTTGGTGATTTACCCCCACCTATAGAATTAGTTACATATTTCAATAACGATTCAAGGAGGGTCAACCAAATATTATATAACTACAAACGTGTACAGAATTTTAACACAGTGTGGTGTGGACATTTGTGTTTAAAGTTTCTCTCTACGAAAGAAATATAAAACGCCATGGAGCTGAAAACTATAACCCCAGCAATGGATCGAGAAGGTATCAAGCGAATGGGCCACTCACTAATTGCATTCTCCCGTTTGCGTAGTCTATTGAAGATGAGCAAACAACAACTTGTAGATATGCCCAAAGAAGTGATGATTGGGTTGGCTTCACATGAAATTGCATTAGTATGGGATAAGCTACCTACACATCTTCAGAACGATGTCGATATAATAAAATATCAATACTGCACAGAACATTACCTTAAAGATCATGAAGGCAGTTTTGATGCTAATGACGGTCCAATACCTCGAAAAATGTTTTGCTGCTATTGTAAGGTAAACGATGTAAATGTGGCATCCAATAACAATGTTGATATATCACCATCAACTTCAAAGAAGGGGAAATTATACCATTATTACTGTAATCCACAATAAATTGGGTAACGCAATTTAATTACATCAATCATGTCGTACACGTTCACACTAGCGAGCCGCTAAATGTAATTGTGTATTTAAAATAAAACTGTTTTAATTATACTATGGTTGTTTTTAGTTGTGTAATAAAAAAATAGGAAATAAAATTAATGTAATCTTTTAATGTGTATTTCATTTATTTAACCTTATAATATAATATAAAATATACCATCATAACTACATAATACATACAATATTTGATGTAATAAATATGGTAATAAAAATAAAAGAACATTATTTATGTATCTACATTAGCTTCTTTGTCAGATTGGTTGATATTTTTCAACGAACTAGGGAATAAATAATAAAAAAAAACGTATTTTTGGTACCAAATTTTGACAGACGAGTAATGTTGTTTGTTTACATTAGTGTATTTAAACTGATAAAAAATATAATAAAATGGATCGTGATTAACTAAGTCATAATTATCGTAGCTTCTTTATGGAACTGAATTTTTAACTAGGTTTCATTAAATAGTTTTACAGACGGTTGAAGAGAGCCATCCCCATTATTCAGTAAAACAGATTAAAAGAGGCATATAATTATTTAGATTTGTTTGAATTGAAATCGATAAAATAAAGTAGGGGTTATTTACGAAACCTTGTATTATTTGTGTTTAATGTTCATCTCAAATCTCAGGGCCGTAGAGAGCCACAGCAATCATATAATTTCAATATTTTGTAATAAAAGAATATGACCATTAACTGCATATGAAGATAACCATTTTTTTTTTTTAGTTTTAAAACTATATCAATATCTACCTTTGATACGCTAATATTTTGCCAAACCTTGTTAGCAGCATTAATTGACTTTTTTTTTTTTTAATCGGTAAAGTGGGAATTGCATGTTGTTTTCGACTTAGTACCATCAATGAACAATGTATACCGTAAATGCACCCGTCATGCAAAAACTTTAAAAGAAACTTTATTTATATCTAATCTTTGGATACGGTAACTAGTTGCATTTTATTTGAACCGATATTCATGATTAAATCAATAATTTCTGCAACATAATAGGAGGCTTTTAATTTTTTTCCGTTGATATGAATTTCCTGTATTAAACATTTCCAGAGCTTTATTAAAGCATCGCTGTAATTTCCGTTAAAATATTGCATTTTAATGCATTATCAAAGTAGTCATCGTTTCCGCTTGCTTTTGTTAAAACGCCGTCAAGTTGGATGTATACTGATCTGTAAATATATCTTAAGATATACTGCTTTTCTATAAGGTAATAAACCATAGAATTTCGAGAAATTGCACCTAGTCTAATTAGAGCGCAATATAGTGTGCCATCATTTCAGTGTTTCAAACAACAAAAAAATTTTGCATGTTTCTTTAACACCCTGTATCTCGGAACTATGTGTTCCCGGCCCACATTTACATATGAACTTTTTTCATATTATTTTGGTAGTTTATCGCACCATAAAGTTTGATCTACTAAGTGTCTATGTTTATTTTCTCAAAAATGTAATTGTGTATTTAAAATAAAACTGTTTTAATTATACTATGGCTGTTTTTAGTTGTGTAATAAAAAATAGGAAATAAAATTAATGTAATCTTTTAATGTGTATTTCATTTATTTAACCTTATAATATAAAATATACCATCATAACTACATAATACATACAATATTTGATGTAATAAATATGGCAATAAAAATAAAAGAACATTATTTATGTATCTACATTAGCTTCTTAGTTAGGTACTCCACTATCTCGTATAGAAAATGTTTTAAAACTATGACAATATCTATCTTTGATAAGCTAATATATTGCCACCCTTGTTAACGACATTGAATGACTTCTTTATAGTAGGCAGTTCTAAACCTTCTATCCTATTCGAATCACACTCTCACCTGTTATTTTTAAGTTTAAAATTTCAGGTAATTGTGTGGCTTTGTTTTGTAAAAATCGACGTATCTTTTGTTTAGATAAGAGATGGCTAATCTTTTGTGCAATATATTTGTCCTTAGAAAAATTAATGCATTTCGACTAGAAATTAAATACCAAATTGTGTTATTGACGGTTTTAAGTCGACCGCCCTAATGGCATTACCTCGATTTTATCCCCCCACCAGACTGCAAATATACTTTGTGATCGAGTTGGTAATTTATATTTAATAGTGAATTAGCTCCTTGCTCTAAAACCTTCATATTCTAAATTATAATCAAATTAAGCTCTAATAAATCGATCACTAAATCGCCATAATAATAAAAAAATAGAATCAACGTCGGAAAGTATAGAAAGTGTGCCTTTTTTAATGGAATACTGGTCGAAGACTACCTACAATTTGGAATTTTAATAATTTGTAAAGGCACAGTGATAGTAGGGTATGTGAAATACGAGTGGTTTGATTTTCAGATAGGCACCTGTTTCGAGAAATTATGCAGCAGTAAATAACGTTGTCAGTGGCAATGAATGACTCCTTTAGTATGCGGTTCAAACCTTTTGTCCTATTCGAATCGCATAAAAGCTGACTTTGGTTACCAGATCCCTTGTTAGCGATATTGAATGACATATATTTTTGACAATTAAGAGCGCATAATTTAGCAATTGATGCACTAATTAATATACAATTGTACCAATTCAATTAGATATATTGCAATTATACTAGTCTAATTACAGCGTAATAAACTTTCATTTCTCCAATTGATGTACTAATTAATATATAATTGTACCAATTCAATTAGATATATTGCAATTATACTAGTTTAATTGCAATAATCCAATTACTTTCATTTCTCGCAACAATTGTGTTTTTAATTAACCCCCTCCAGACTATATAAAATAGTGTAATTAACGCGCAAATAGTCTAATTACACATTTACAAATTACTAATTACGCAATTACATTACATTACAGCGCAATAATTCAATTACTTTCATTTCTCAGCGCAATAATCCAATTACTTTCATTTCTCGCGACAATTGGGTTTTAATTATCCCCCCTCCAGACTAATTACATTTATTAGATATATTGCAATTATACTAGTCTAATTACAGCGAAATAATCCAATTACACAATTACAAATTACTAATTACGCAATTACAAATTACTAATTACGCAATTACAAATTACCTCCCAATCTAATTATTCTAATTACATTTATTGCAATTACAAATTACCTCCCCCACTATAATTGCCCCCACCCCAGAAAAAGTGGTGGGGGGAGCAAGTGGTGGGGGGAGCCTCGGATCCGCTATTACTCTTCTACTCACTCATAAATCCACTAAATAGAATTTAGCACAACAGAATTAATAAATTTAATATTTTTTTTCAATAATAACGTTATAAATTGTTTCGTAATATTTTGAGTCATTTAATCATTTTAATTATTTAATTGTACAATGTATCGAGTTAAGTTAATGGACTATATAATAATATAATAATAGGACAATAATAATAAATAATGTTTAATATTGATAAAAAAATTACAACTGTAATTTGATATACCTACATATACAATTCACGATTCACGAATACTACAAAGTACAAAAGAAAATGCACTTACGCAGAACCAAATAAACATTAGATGAACTACTACTATTACAACTAATGAAAAAGTAATTTTTTAAATCGTCCCACGTATCACTTTTAAAAAATATAACAGCGTCACTTGCAAAGAAAATGATTTTTTCATTAGTATAGATTTTGAAAAGACTTTTCACATAATATAATATAACGAAAATAATTGGGTTTAGAAAAGTGCCTTGTGGAACACCATAATTTACAAATGTAATTAATTTGAATTTAAAGAGTAATTAATTGTTCTTGGTGACTTACAGTATCAAAGGCCTTAGTTAAGTCAACAAGGATACGTACCAATGATTCTTTGGTAACCATTAATATACAGGGTGGCCATTATCTATCTCCTTGCATGGGTAACTTTTTTATTTTCAGAGGTAGAGAGTCGGTTAAATAAGTAAAATTGAGCAGAATAATTGTGAGAGCAATTAATTGCTCTTTCGAGAATTGTGATACTAGGTTGCTAAATTATTCTGGAAAAACTGAAAATGATCGTTTTTTAAATTTTAAATAACTTCGAAATCATTAACTCCAGAAAATAAGTGAAAATTGCTTTCAATAGATACTTCTCCGCAGAATTCAATAAAGCTGTTGCTACTTCTATAACTCAATCGATTTTCGAAGTAGAACATAAACTTGCGTTTTTTTGGAACACAAAGTTGAATATTTGTTCTTATATTTTCTGATTTTAAAGATATTAACATTGGTAAGTTTATCTTTATGGGTTATATTGATATTATGAAATATTTAATTTTTTTAAGGGTAATTTAGAATCCTGATGACATTCCATAATTTTCAAAATAAAAATGAATTACTTTAAACAATTCTGCTCAATTTTGCCTGACCCTGTAGCTCTGAAAATAAAAAAGTTACCCACGGAAGGAGTAGATATTTTCCGCCCTATTGATATTGGCTATTAAATGCAATATCATCGTGTGTTGCAGTGGTTTTCATAAAGTTTTTCTGGTATTTTTTTAGTAAACTGTAAATTTTTTCTTTTGTGCTTTTTCATATTATATTTTAGCAAAATAAGTGACAATCGACGATAATTTTAAACTTTCTCTTTGGTTTGTCACGCGATTTACATAGTAGCTTGGTAAATGCCATTTTAAATGAATCTGGAAAGATATCTGTATGTATGGATTTATTTAAGTAAGCCAAGTTCCACAAAATAATAATAATATAAGTATTATTTTTTTTAATGTATCTGTCTTTAATACTTGTCAACTCTGGGTGTTTTTTGAATTTTAGCTTAGCTCCTTTGTAGTATTTATATTTCTTACTTTTTGGCATAAATAAGTTAAAAAGAATTTGGTAATGATATTTTTGGAAAGTTATTATTCAATGACCGAGTTTTGCAGATGTAATAAATATGTAATAATTTATAATGCCACATTCATTTTGGTGTAAATAATTTTCTTGTACACACTTATTAAGCAGCTAGTAGCACTGTTAAATGTACCGTAATAAAAATTCGACAACTCTCATTTGTCTTTATTTCAAGAAGTTTCAGATAGATACTTCCGACTAACTTCCTCTTAGATATGTCTGAAGCTGAGGTTAATATTGGCCTGTCAGATATAGTTACAAATCAGAGCTCCGAATAGTTTTAAGACTATGTGAAGTGATGTAGCTTATGTGGTTTAGAACATGAATAATGAACTGAATCCCCAACAATATGGTATAGGTTGCAGGAAGATTGATAGAGGGCTCCTTAAACTTTACCTTGATAGAATTATTTAGAAATCAGTACAACGTTGACAAATATTTAATACTTTAGGTACATCCGAGTATAGGTATATGTTTGAATTTAAAAAGCACACAAACACAAAAGAGCTGATAACGACAAGAGCAGCATTGAGAAAATAGAATTATAGGCTTTTGTAAACTCCTTTTGTTTAGTTTTTGGTTCGTTGTTTTCTTTCATAATATTCGAAGTCATTATGAAGTTTTTTAAAATTATTTCTCTAATTGACACCAAAAAAATACTTACATAATTTTTGCCTGCGAATATGGAAAACTGTTTCCACGGGCTATATTTATTAAGATAAAAATTACTTATTTTATAATTATTTACGCCTGCAACTTAACTGTGATAATTTATTCTTCTTAGAATCCACCTGTTTCAATAATAGCAATTTAATATTAAAATTTATCAATTGAACAAAGTGGTATCTTATGTGATTGATATGAGGTAGAAATTTTCAGATCAATCAACAAATTTTAATGTATAATAAATAACTTTGAAAAGTCACGATGATTAACCTAAATGGATGATTAAGGAAATGTTATTTATAAAAAATAAATTAAACATATACTCACAAAAGTGGAAAAATATTCAGGTAATATTTGTTTAAAAGTCTGGAGATGCGCACATATTGAAGCTACAATTACTAAAAAATATTTTATTTATGCTAAAAAATTACAAATTAAACGTTCACCAATATGGATTTCACAAGTAAAGAACCAGTTAACAATGTTGCAGGATACATGATTCCATAGAAAATAGTGCCTTAACATATACCATGTACAATGATATTTCAGAGAGATATGTTAAAGTACACTATTCGCCACTACAATTAGGCTTGAAATTGTTGAACTGGCACTGTTAGGTTGCTAATATAACTCAATTTGTTGCTGGTCAACAATTTCATGTTTGTCATCATAGAAGTTTTATCGGGGTTCTCACCTGTGACTCGTTCATTAAAAGTTTTATTTTTAAATTGTATAGAATTCCAGGAAGACCTAAATACATTTTGTCAATATTGTAAATTAAATAAATTTTATCTGAATATAAACAAGAGACACTCCATTTTGTTTTCCAGAATTGTAAATCTTCTCTATTTTGTAATTTAAGCAATTCTCCAGTAAAAGTTGCGAATGTTGTAAAAGATTTGAGAGTGATTTCGTACTTCAAATTATACTTTAAGCTGCATATTGATTACATTATTAGGTCGGCAAATTACATTAAGCGTTTTGTATTAAGAATGTCAAATGAACTTTATCATTTATCAGGTAATACTTTACAAAACTTTAGTTTCTCCTAAGCTAGAATAAGTGACTCTAATCTGAAATCCTTTATATGATAAATTCACCCAAAAAACTGAACGGATTGCAGAAAAAACAATTTGAATTATAGGTTCAACAAAAGTCGACATTATTCCTCGCATAAAAACAACTTAGACTTAAATTTGAAAGATTTAGCAAACATGTGTTCTATGTTTGTTCTGCTTATAAAATATTTAGCAATATGTTCGGTTCCCTGGATAACACATTTTTTTTAAATATATAATTAAATTAAATAGATTTTTTACTATTGGTAAGAGGTAAGTTGCTGCATAAAGTATAATTTATTCAGAATAAGAGAACAGTAATAATTAGAAACTAATTATCATTAATAACAACTGATAAAAAATATAATAATATAATTGATAATAATTATTCCCATCATTTTTTAAATTTTGTACATACAAGGTGTACCGATAAAAATTCTCAGGCCAAATATTTTGGAAAAGACATGTTTTTTGAATTCTTTGGAACCCAATTGCTATAGAATGTATAAATGGCTTCAGTTTTGGATACAAACAGTTTTTTAATTTATAATGTAAGCGCTTTCAAATGTTTTGATGATAGAAACTTCGAAATAAGGTATACTTCAAAAAAATTTTACTTTGAATCAAATTTCGTTAAAAGAAAAATGTTGAAAATTTAGCCGTTTTCGAGATTTTAGACTTTAAATATAATTATTATTGTTGGGATATTATTAAAATCCTTATAACTTTACATATTAAATTTTGAATTATACGCATGTGAAACTTTGTTTTGATAGGAAGTTAATACAAATTAAAAAAATAAGAGCTCTCAATTAAACTGAAAATGACCTATACTTTGGATTTTTAAATGGAACATGATATATTTTATTCGAAAATATCGAAAATAATACAACTTAACAATTTTTTTACCTGAGAACAGCAAATTTATCAGTAAAGAAAATATTGATTAAATATAATATGATATTATTATTTAATAGGCAAAATAATTTAGTTTAACAGGATGAGGTGCCTTTGCAATTTTTATGAAACTATTTTGACATTTATTGTTTTCAATTAAGTAAATTTCAAATATCAAATATTGAACATTTAGATTATGTGTCCTGTGATGCTATTGACTAAGAATTGTTTTCATACAAATTGATTACATATTACATTTAAGTATTGAGTAAAGAAATAATATAGAGAGCTTTTTTGTAAATAATTTTCTGATGTCAAATTATTTAAAAAATGAGTGACACATATTATGTTTTATATGAAATATCCTACTCATCTTTTTAAATCCAAATATATTCCAAAGTCCTTATCAGTAAAAAACTTTACACTTGTTTTAAATTAACTTTTATGTACTTATTGTGTTTATAGATAAAATCAAAATAAAGATCCTACTTTAATACAGATATGGAATTTTCCTATAGTTATTAAATTATCAAGAATGATAAAATTGTAAAAAATTTAATTCGTGGATATGTGATATTGTCGTAATAAAACAAACAATGATGCAGATAGTATGTTAAACGTCACAAAGCATAATGCTGCATCATACTCGTGGCACAATTTCAAGGTCCAAATTCCCAATAATATTATCATTATCTTTCATTAAATAATTCTAGGTACTTTATATCTAAGTGGTTAAGTGTTTATTTTTATACGAGTTGAAAGTCAAACATAATAACCGGACAAACGTTGTTAGCGATCACAGAAGTGTTCCGTTACAATATTTTTCTCAGAGAAAAGCAGAAATATTTATAGGGAGATTCTAAGTGATTGCCAAAGATTTTTAGTGGTAATTCTTTAGTTTATTCTAAGACAAAAATCTCACATTTAGATGTGGAATAGCCTATTCTTTAAAGATTCGTATATTTTACTAAAATCTAGAAAACGCCTGACAATATTAGGCACGTGGCAATAATTGGCTTAGGTATCTTATAATGAACTTTATACGAAGGCGAGTCCATTCACATGAAGACTTATTGTACATTATAATAATATAGGTATGTATGTAATCATAATTATACAACTGCCAACACTAAACAATTTTGTGATGATGCCTTTTTATTGCCGTGGTTTTGCCACTATATACTTACGTAATCTTTTTATTTCTACGGAAATCTCGGGCGCCAGTCCTTCAATTTTTAAGTGCGAAGAACTACACTGTTTTTTGGCTCTCCTAATTGGGAGAACAACCCTGAGTAGCGAAACAGCGGATGATACGGAATAGCCAGAGGTCGGAGCTGGAGACCTATCTAATGGACTTCGGTCATACTGCTCAAACGGGTTAATCAGAAATAAAATTACAGAAATAATAACTCGTGAATATTACCTCTTTAAAATAACGTATTTATTCAGTAGTAATTGGAAACAGAATAGTTTACTCTAAACCTCCACGACTGTACAGTCGCGTGTGTATAAAACTATTTCAAAACAATAAATAACAAGTCAAGCTGGCAATCAAAAGTCTTTACGCGATTTTACGGCGGAATTTACGGATACGTTGTATGAATATTTTACTGTGTACGACAAGCAAACGTACCTTTCCACTAGGAAATAATATACATGGCGGGCAGTCCGTTAGCTATAGATATTTGAGGCTAGACGAGATCTTAGAACACGCTATAAACTACTGCCGCAAACGTAGAGCTATTTGTTAGATAATTAGGTTGAATAATATAAGTTTTGCGAGTCAGTTCTATGCAGATCTCCTGTACGTATGGTCCAAGTGAACAGATACACACAGTTGATGCATATAATGACTATTTATTTCACGTAGGTTTTCCGGTAACCTATTATGCAAGGGAACTTTTAAGATGGCCCAAGTGAACAGATCTCAGCAGTCTTTGCATATATTAACAAAATAAAAGACCAACGGAGGTATTACTAATAAGCTCTAGTTTACTTTGGTAGCAAAATACGGCGATACTGACGGACAATAAAATCTCTCAATATCTATACTTAACTGAAGGCAGTACCTGCAGAAGGTAGCAGGTTGCGTTGAATTCTTACCAATATTATACTCTAAGGAATTTACTATTAAAAATCGGAGCGGCGGTACGGAAAGATTTACGGGTTCAGGTTGATCGTCAATTGCTGGCGGTCGAACGGATCTGATGCGGACTATTTCGGAATGAACCTGAACTGCTGCCGGTTTTCTCGGAATGAGAATGAGCACGGAATGAGAGCGAAGTGACTGTTCTTCCCCTTTTTGTAAACTTTATGACGTATCTGTCGTGTTAAAAGAGAGGTGGTCCCCGACTTTAAACGATAGACTTGGATGTACAACCCGGCATAACGTGCAGAGGTCCAGCGGATTATGCATTTTGCGCATCGACTCTAAACGTACGTAACCGGGAATGAATTACTTGTAATTTCTATACCATGTTACAAAAAGAAACGGATTAAAACGGCCAAGAATTACCAATTTTAGTAACGAATGATTTGTATTTCCGACTCGACCATTATTTATAAAAATTCTCGGATTTTATTTATACGGGGGATTGTCGAAAATTAATCAATTAATTACTTGATTGTTTGTTTACCAGCGGACTTTTTAACAACTCATTAATGACTTAATTAGAACCTGACTTACTTACTAAAATAGCGGCAGGGTGTACCCAAGTGACGGTAATATTTAAAGCCAAAAATGAACATTCCTTGATCGGAAAAATCACTTCGTTACAATTTGGACGGCGAAAAGGGTTTCGATTGATCTGGAATAAAGTGGGGTCCATAAAACCAAGTACCAAATAAAAAAATATGCAACTTTTATATAGGTCTGCTAATTGTTAGCATTATTTGAAATTTTCAGTCTGCATACAATCTGCATATTTATGAGACTATACAGTAGATAATAATATATTATTCAACGAGCATGTAATGACGGCTATTATTCACTAAGATAAGTTTACGAGATGAGTCAGTGACGAATGTCGTAAATGTGAATAAGAATTATTACACGCGCGTTCAATACTATACCTACTTTGTCCACGACTATTAAATAATAATAAGTTTAGTTTCAGTTGTTTGATGAAAAACCATTTCATCAAAAATCATTTTGATATTTCAAATACATTTGTTAAAGATTCATATATTTTGCAAAAATCTAGAACACGTTTCAAGATACTCCATCAAAAATATATGGGAAAACACAAATCGGTAAAGAGAAGAGATTGATTCAATAATTATTGTAATTCTAGTTACTAAATTTGATTCTGAGGTCACAGTCACATAAAATGTATGCAATTTTTAAATATTTATTATTTTTGACACTATTCAAAATATTGAACAGGAAAATATCTTTACGTAAATATCGAGGTAAATATATACTTCCAGCACGTACAGCCATATCATTCACTATTTGTGCGTCTCTATTCATGTCTACAAGAGACAGACGGGGAGTTTAAATAAAAATAATTAAAGGCGGAAGAACTAGAAAAGTTTGCATGCTCTAGACTAGAGTCTAAGTACAGGAAGAATTTTGTCATTAAACTATAAGAACCGAAAACACGTACAAAACAAAAAATGTCTTCTCCCATCAATGTAAATTACCAAACTGTTGTACCTATACCACATTTTGCTGGTTCAAGCACTTTTACCTAGTAATTTTTCAAAGAGATGTTTTCTGTCAACGTCATAATCAAGAGATATTGCAAATTCCTCACTTTTCTCCATAAGTCCTCTTTATGACACCTTCGCTAGAGAAGATAAACCTACTACAATATCAATTTTCTGTTCAAATTGAAATATTGGTCGTAATATTTCTATTGGATTCAATCTCCTTTCATTGCGGTTTAATGGAAAGATGTATCGCAAGTTGGTTATATTTTATAATACGGAACGTCCGATTTTTGAAATTTTTTTTCTTTTAACATACGTAGTTTGGCCTCCTGAACAAAAAAGACAATCAGCGATCGGTAGCATTTTTCGAGATATTTGGTCTAAAAGTCTTAGAAGATCGTATTTTTCTACTGCCATATCACACTTATTCTCACGAATTTTTCACTTTATGTTTATGAACACATTTAATACAGACTTATTTAAATACTTTTTATTTAATTTCATGTGGTAATTTTTATATTAGTTACTTGAAATATATGGGAAAAACAACAAACGAAATACTAAACTATTGTTAAAAATATATTAACAACCATATTTAAAATATATCTAATACCTACTAAGCCTTAGAGAAAAATTTTAAAATATGTAATTCCTTTAATTTTTCTTTAAATAGAACACTGTGTATTTTTACATATATTGAAAGCTAAAAACCTTATTTAACCATTTGTATTCTTAAAACAAATCCTGTAGTGAATTGTTATTCGTTATCTTTTATTTTTTATGTAACACTTTTGCGTAAGTACTTACTCTGCGTAATTATAGGTTTTGTCATTTTTTAACTTGATATCTCAAACGATTAAATTAAAACATGTACCTATTTGTTATTCACTTGGCTGGAAAGGTAATTTTTCATAAAGAATTATATCCAGAAATTATATAAATAAACAGCTGTATTAATCTTTTTGAGAAATAGTTTAAACATACAGTTTGTTTTCATTTAAAAATTTTAATCTCTTGACTTCTATCGTATATAAAAAAAACTAGTAAAGAAATATATTTCTCCTTTAAAATAACGATAGCAGATTTTTAAAGGCGATCATTAGTAATTTCTCTTTAAATGTGAAACGTATATTTGAAAAAATATCGTAATCCTCTTTTATAGTATAATGTAAAAACTTGAACTGGAATAAATATTATAACTTGGATATACAGAATTTCTGTAAATATTCATAAAACATGTCAATTTTAACTTTTCATTGGCCATATTTTAGCAGTAACGTTCTTAGCTTATTTCCAGGGGTGCAACTCCTAACTGTTAAATTGTTAAACTGAAATAAGTATTTATATAACAAATGTATAACAAATTTTATAGAATTTCTAAACTCACAAATAAAACACGAAAACTAACTTTACATATTTCTTTAGGTTGGTCTTCTATAAATAAGTTACGACAAGATAAGGAACACTATCAACATTTCCTTTTATAATACAGCTGCTTTCAAAAGACTTGACAACCTTACATTAAAAAAAAGAGGTGATAGCTGCCCTCCAGGTAAAAATAAACATTTCTATTTAAATGTATCTACCCAACGAAAAAGTAAAATGAACGTGGTTTCGGGTTCTTTACAAAAATAGAGTTTTTATGTGTGTATTATGAATGAAAAGGCGATAAAACTGAATTTATCTTTTATTTATAATTTATTAATTCAAATTTATTCTTCTTCAAAATTGTACAGTGAATTAATTCTAAATTACAAGATAATTGATGTGGGATGAAAAATTACAGTTTTATTTACCCTAAAATTAGTTTACATATTTACTGAAGAGATAAGTAACAAAATGCGTAGATGAGTGAGAAGAGAAATGGCAGTTTCATTTACTCCAAAATTAATTTACGCATTTATAGAAAAAGGAAGTATCAAGGTGAGTAGAAGAACATCCAAATAAAAATTTAAAGGAACTGAGAAAATATTATATTATAAAATAGTGGCGCAAAATAAAACATGAATCTCTGATGACGGATTTTTTTAAATAGTGGCACCAGGACGTGTTAGCCGACATTGTAAATATTTTCTACAAGCAAATTGTCTTTATTACTAAATACTCATTTTAAGTATTTATATTTCTTGTATTCAGAAGTTTGATCTTTGTGTTCATTGCACTAGTTAAATATAATTTCATTTTTTTAGTCACTATTTTTTAAATTGTATTTTGGTAACTAGTAAATTTTCTAAAACACTATTAAAAAAATTTTCTAAAACACTATTAAAAAGTCAACGCCAAATAGTAGTGTAATATATTAAGGAGATAATAGCACCCAACATATTTTTGATAATTCATATTTTCGTTACTATTGATCGGAATCGTTTCAAATTTTTATGAATGATATAGAATTATGTAATCTAGGGCTGTGTGCATGCATATTTGAATCGGCCGAAAAAACTAAAAAAAAAAATCGAAAAAATATGAAATTTTCCAAACCCATGCACATGCATCTAGAAAATGTAATTCTAAATACGGTGCTAAAATTCAAATCATTTACCTGCTGTCGTTTGCGTATAATAAATTTTCAAAATTCATGGCATTTTGTGTTCCAGGTACAAAATAGCATGAGTTTTGAAAATTTATTATACGCAAACGACAGAAGGTAAATGATTTGAATTTCAGCGCCGTATTTAGAATTACATTTTCTAGATGCATGTGCATGGGTTTGGAAAATTTAATATTTTTTCGATTTTTTTTTTTAGTTTTTTCGGCCGATTCAAATATGCATGCACACCGCCCTAGATTACATAATTCTATATCATTCATAAAAATTTGAAACGATTCCGATGAATAGTAACGAAAATATGAATTTTCAAAAATATGTTGGGTGCTATTATCCCCTTAAGATATTGTACTATGATGGTTTATGCATCTAATTTATTTTTTGAGATGAGATAATCATTTTCGTACATGTGCAAAATTAAGTCTCTAATTACTTTATTGAAGGTGGTTACATCATAGTTGATTTTATAAAATTTTTCATTTCTTTCTTCTTCTGTGTCGTTCTCTTTAATATCGGTTAGTTCTATAATTTCATTTTCAAATGTTAATTTCAATTTCCATAAGAAAATGCCCATTGTATACCCCAACTGACATTGCTGCTTCCAATCATTTTTTAAAGCTTCGAAAGGATATAACTCTTCAGAATTAAGACCAAATTCTTCGATAGTTTCTGCTAGACTAGTATGATATACTTTTAAATAATAATCCATTTGATCAAATATCTCCTTTGATCCTCCTGCGTATAGAAAATAAGACAAATCGCTAACTGGACTACCCTCTTTAAAAAGTTGAAAATCGAGGAACCTCATATCAGATATCTTTCCAGATTCCTGTAAATATGTAATATGTATTATATTGTATTTTGTTATATAAGTACTGTACAATGTGTCGATGGGAAAGAGATATTATAGGTATAAAAGACAAAAATTCACGATTATCAAATTAAAAAATATATGTATTTTCTGTATGTTAGACTTTCAAGAATGTATAGGAGGAGCAGGTAACGGCTTAAATATACAAACTGTTTCAGGTAAAGTACATTTTTTGTGAAAATTATTGAAAAAAATACATAAGAAAAACTCGCTCAGTAAAATACGATACCAACTTTAGTTGTAGCTTTATGCATATTTTAAGTACTTTGTTAAATTATCTAAATATGTAGTTATTATTTGGTTAAAATTAAATTGATACGTAAAATCAAATACACCATTGCACACTTTTCATGATCTGCGGCATTATATACAGATTGCGAAAGTTCCCATCTTGACATAGCCAACCTCAAAATATATACGATGTGAAGTGCCGCTGCCTAGAAATAAGTGCTTTACTGCTCGTACATGTCCGTCCTTGGTCGCCGGCGCCGTATGCTAGCGTCTCGAACTGTTTACACATTAAGGCGCGTACTGACTTGAATGTACATGCGTTGAGTCGGGACGCACGCATATGCACAGTCAAATCTGGACGTGCCATTTGCAACGACTCAACGCATGTTTAACATCTCGCGAGTCATCACGAATGCACATGGTCGGTTTTTTCGCCACATCAAAGGAATCATATCGTGTATGCGTGCGCAGTTTGGTCCAGTTTTTGTTGTTTTGTTAGCCTTAATGCATGTTTGGTGCGAGTAGCATTTTCTCTTCTGGTGAATACATGTGATTTTTATTAATAAAATGGAGTGGTCTAATGAAGACTGCTTACAATTAATTGATATATACGAACAATATCCCGTTTTGTGGGACGCAAAGCATTCCTTCCATTTCTCCAAAAATAAGAAGGTAGGTATATTTAATGGATCCAGAATCTCGTTGGTTTTTTATTATTATTATTTTTTTAAATAAATTTGAAATCATCATATAAGCAACCCCCGCAATAATAACTTCTTCCATCACGAACAAGAATGACTGACCGGAAAGGACTGAACCAACACGAATATGTGAAGTGAAAATAAATTTACAAATATACCCCGAGTCGCTACACACGCATGCATGTGCGTGCGTCCCGACTCAACGCATCTACATTCAAGTCAGTACGCGCCTTTTTAGAGCTGCGATACTAAACAAAACTAAGCAGCTAATTTAGGTCCTATGTCAAGATGAGGACTTTCGCATTCTGTATATATATCTATAACTGTTATCTATATTACCGTGAGAACACATAAAAACATTCAGTGATTAAGTTGCTTGATATAGAAATTTAGACCAACAATATTACTTAATGTATAAAAATAGAAATACATTATTTATACAAGGTGTCCCATATCGTTATGTTCAAAACATAAAAAACATGAAAGGAGTAGATCGATTTCAATTTAACTAATGAAACTATGACTTTATTCTTTTAAATTTTTTAGTGTATTTTATGCTCCCGAAATTTGAACCTAACGATACGGGATACCTAGCATAGAGGAATTGTCTGATATAGGTATAAATAATTAACAAATCTAGAGTACCTACCCTCAGAATACGTTGATGTTCAGAGTCCGTATTCAGGTAAATTCGCTAAATAGAAAGTCCCACAAATATTAAAAATTAATAACATTTTGAGAATGCCTTGTGTTTGTGTCACCCTAAACAAATTCGTTAAATGGATGATAATACCTACTTATAATTACTTTATAGCAGGGGAAGATAAATCTACTTGAGATAAAAAATATCTCTAAAATCTCAGGTACTTACTCGAGTTTACTATCTTTGTAATATAACATACGGTTTGGGGAATTTCCTTAGATCACCTTGGATTATACTGTGAGATAAATACAACAATGTGTACGATCATTACAGAGATCAAGTAAGCATAAAATTAGGTTATGCAAGCAATTGAAAAAGAGAAAGTAAATCATTACTCTGTAAATCATTAATCAGAAGTAATTCGCATTGCTCAGACTCGTCAAATGATTAGGAGGAGTAGGATATTGGGTAATAAAGATGGCATGCAAAATACTGAGTCTGTTGAATAGAAATGTAAGGTTAATATGCATAAATAAATGCCAGACGCCAATATTATTTAGTGATCCAAGGGATCACTAAATAATACAGTACGAAATTTTCGCTGTTTGCTGCAAACTAACTGTTTCAAATTGTTAATACGGATATCAAATATTTTTTTAATTTATTCCAACTAAAACAAAAAACCAATAGTACATTTTGTACTTAGTAGTAGGAAAAGCCCAACATTCCCGGACGACGAGTCCAGGAATGTGCTTTACTACGAGGGACACATACCATTTTTTTCTGAAATCGCAATCAATATTATTATAAATTAATTTATTTAGATAAAAAACTATACAAGAAGGTTATACTTTCCCTGACGGTGTCCTGATGGTTACTTAGCAATGAACATGGTTGAGGCAACGGACTAAAATACTACAATAAAACGAAATTGGTTGCAATTAGCCATACAGAAGTACTTACAAAAAATGTTCGTTTTTCATTTCTACATCACATCGTTGAAAAATATACAGGGTGTTCCATTTGAAAAAATTGAAAGGCCACCCTGTACAGTTTTAGGAAATTAAAATGATTCAAAAACATTAACTAGATGTCTCGTAACTGGTATTCCCATAAGTTTTTCTTAAAACCCATAATTGTGACTGTGGTGATTTTTTTAATATCCATCTGCAGATTGCATTATTTCAACAAAAAAATTCATTACATCCACGTGGTTAGGAGATAATCAATGCTAATATAGGAATGAATAGAGCCTAGAAAGAGGCTTCAAAAAATGTACTGATACACATAGCATTCCATTTAAAAAAAAGGCACTCGGTCCTGTAATTTCGTCCTGGCTCGCCCTGTATCTTCGAAAATAATTTCCAGTTATAGACTTTTTTATCTAGTTTACTTGCAATTTTTTAAAAAATTTCTAGCTATCGTAGAACTCGAGATATCGAGGTCCGACGCACCATTGCCCCACCCTGTATACAATAAATGTAACGGACGGACATAAGAACGGACAATTTAAAAGTTGTTCAGAATTAGATGCCTACACAACTATTTAACTTTTTTTTCTGTAGTCAACTATTTTTAAAATCCGCTGGCAAATGCAACATACAATATCTGCGAATAGTTAAGAGTAATATTACGATGCAAAAATCACACTGGAAAAATTGGTGTGGACAATTAAATAAAAACGTCCCAGCTACCGAACTTTCGAATCAGGCAAAACGAATGCAAAGGACTCCTGTAGGTAATATCATACGATGTAATAATTACAACTGGATGGAAAATTTTCTTGATAAAATCGCACCCGCATCAGTAACATATGATAAAACTAATAGTGCCTATACGTTACAACCCCCAAATAAAAATAATAACATTTTTTATAGCCCTATTACTCTAACTAAAGTCGAATATGTTCTAAAAACGACCAATAATACATCCCCTGGATTCGATGATGTAAGATATCTTATGATATCCAAGCTGCCGCTTAATGCAAAATTATTCTTTTTAACGACTTTTGGATCCACGGCGAGAAGATCGAAGCCTGGAAAGATGTAATTGTAATCCCCATTTTAAAACCAAATAAAGATCCAAATGTAGCTGAATCATATTGTTGGAAATGTTAAATATATTTTAAATAATTTTGTTCTTAAAGAAAAACTAGTTAGTAAATTTCATTGTGACAGTTTTTTAATGTCAATAAATTTATGAAAGTAAATAACAGTTTAATTGTCAGAAAAAATAAAAATAAGCCTTATTTTCATAATTATTCTCTAAAAACAACAATTATTGGCGACCGTGACAGGACAGAAATGGAGAATTTAAGCCATGTGAAAAAAGAAAGGGCGCAGTTAAGGCGAGTTTTTACGAAGACATGTAGGGAGTTAGACAACATCTTTAAGGACTCGTTTAAGACAGTTGGAAGACAAAGGTGCCAGGCTATTTATTTCAGATGAAAAAATTCGACAGTTATTGCACGCATCGAATGTAGAAGAGGAAGAATGGGACTCTGTTGAGTTATATAGAGAAGAAATGATAATTTACAAGTCGAAGTGTGATCATTATCTAAGTGATGTAATAAGTAGACAAGAAGAAGCAACAAGTTTTTCCAACGCAGAAAGTTTAAACAACAGAAGAAAGTTCCGGTTACCGAAATTGGAGCTGAAAAGATTTGATGGCGATGTTAGAAACTGGATAGGATTCTGGGGACAATTCAAGAAAATACATGAAGATAATGATATTGATTTTGAGGATAAGTTTCAGTACCTACTTCAATCAATGGAAATGGGATCAGCTGGTAGAGAACTAGTGGAGAGTTTTCCTCCATCAGGAAAAAACTATGAAAAGGCCATCAGCCAACTAAAAACCAGGTTTGCTAGGGATGAATTCCTAATTGAGGTATATATGTCAGAGAATTGCTTAATTTAGTATTAAATCAGGCTATGAAAAATAAGTCAGGTATGACACTTTCTACTTTATTTGACAAACTAGAAACTCAGTCAAGGGCTCTAGAATCACTAGGTGTCACTAGTGACAAATATGCTGCCATGCTTTATCCTTTGGCAGAATCCGCACTGCCAGAGGATCTTTTAAAGGTTTGGGAGAGGCATCGTAGTACGAATAAAAATTTAGATAGCAAAGTTGACTTATCCAATCATTTACAAATGTTATTAGATTTTTTGAGAGCAGAAGTGGAAAGTGAGGAACGTATCAAGTTGGCTCGAACGAGTTTTGTACCTGCAAAGGAAAAAGGATGGAATACTAGAATCAAGCAGCAGCAGAATGAATCTGAACTACATACTGCAGCAACAATCTTTTCGGCACGTGTAAAGGATGGTAAGAAAACCAATTTTGATAGTTGTTTATTTTGCGAAAATAAATCGCACTCAAGTCAGGACTGCATCAAAGCACAAAAACTAACTTATGATGAAAACAAGGGTTTAGTTATGAAGAAAAGATGTTGTTTTGCTTGTTTAAGACCGAATCACAATTTAAAGATGTGTAAAGCATATAGTAAATGTTTGATATGTGGTAGGAAACATTTTGCAATAATGTGCCCAGACTTGAATGTTAAAAATAAGGAAACTGAAATTAACATACTGAGAGAAGATGTAGAAAACAAAAGAGTTGAAAGTACACTTAGAAACAACAATCATACCGAAACATTGTTACAAACAATAATTGTGCGACTTGTAAGTGACAAGAAAAGAAAAGTTGTGAGAGCGTTGTTAGATTCGGGATCACAGAGATCATATATTTTATCCGGATGTGCCGTTGATATGAAATTTAGGAAAATTGGGGAAGAAAGTATTATACAGGGAGATTTTGGAGGATTAGAGTCTGCTGCATATATACATAATCTATATGACGTTAGTATTGAAAATTTGAACAAATCTTTTAAATTCAATTGGGCACTATTAGACCAACAAAATATATGTAATTTTGTACCGAGACTGAATAATTCAGCATGTATTACTAAGTTAAAAACTAAAAATATAGATATAACCGACGTTGGCTCTAATGTTACCGAAATTTCCTTATTATTGGGAGCGGATATTATAGGACAATTGTTTACTGGGTGCATAGAGAAAATTGATGATAGTCTTGTTGCTATGGAAACACATTTAGGATGGACCGTGATGGGGCAGTATAATGGGTCAAGTAACTTAGTCCACATAACTTGCTTTAACAATATATCCTTAACAGATTTGTGGGAGTTAGATGTATTAGGAATTAAAGATCCTACTGACATTAAAACAAAAGATGATTTAGAAGCTGATGCATTGAGACATTTTAAGGAAACAGTTAAGATTAATGGAGAAAGTAGATACGAAATGTGTCTTCCATGGATAGAAGGTTATCCGAAACTTTTAAGCAATATAGAAGTATCAGAGAGTAGGTTGCATAATACTACTAAGAAGCTATTAAGTATGAACAAATTTTCAGATTATGATGAAGCTTTAGGTAAGTGGCAGAAATTAGGAATTATTGAAGAAGTTCCAGAGGCAGAGAAGAAAAATATAGCACATTATTTACCCCATCATGCTGTAATTAAAGAATCCAGTGCAACTACAAAAATAAGACCTGTTTTTGATGCATATGCAAAAGACAGAAGAGGAAATTCTTTAAACGACGGTTTAGAAAAAGGATCAAACTTAATAGAACTGATTCATTCTATTCAATTGAAGTTCAGATTACGTTCGATTGGAGTAACAGCTGATATTAAAAAGGCTTTTCTGCAAATTAGTATCACACCAAAAGATAGAGATTTCTTAAGGTTTTTTTGGTCGGAAGATTACCAAAGTAAAAAAATGAAAATTTATAGACATTGTAGAGTTGTTTTTGGCGTTTCGCCAAGTCCATTTTTGTTAGCAGCCACTATAGATCATCATTTAGAAAAGGCACCACAATATTTAAAAGAAACAGCAGAAAAATTAAGGAAATCCTTTTATGTTGATAATTGCATTACTAGTGTAAATAACAAGAAAGAATTGAACACATTTATAAACGAATCAAAATTTAATGGAAAATGCTCAATTCGATCTCGAGAGTTTGGGAGTATAACGAACCAAAGGAAGAAAGTGAAGATTTTAAAATATCAATTAATCCTTCTGAAGACGTTGTTTCTGTGTTAGGTTTACAATGGAATTTTAAGCATGACACTGTTTTGTGATATTCAGGCATTAATTCAAATATATACTACAAAAGTGACTAAAAGGGGATTACTATCAGCTGCGCAAAGAATATTTGATTCAATAGGATTTACTACACCAGTAACACTCCTACCAAAACTTTTATTGCAAGAAACATGGAAATTAAAATGTTGTAAAATATACCCTGGAAGAGATAACTTGCCAAGAGTGGCTCGAGTTAAATTAGCTGGTGGAGAGTTGGTTCGTCCATTTCAGCGATTATACCCCTTAGGAGTTTCCGGAGGTGACTGTAAAGTGTTTGAACGAGAGTCAAAGAGTAAAACCGATTTACTATCTTCTCAAGAGAATGGTGAAATATGCCTAGAAAAGAAAATTTTTGAAGATAGCTTAGATGCCAAATGCAAAACTACTACAAGAAGTGGACGAGTAGTTAAGACACCGAAACATCTAGGAATTTAAAACAAACATTTTTAATGTTCCGTCTTTGAATTTTAATATATTGATTAATTTTGTTTACAATTTTGTATTGTTTACAAATTGCAAAGGTGGGAGATTGTTGGAAATGTTAAATATATTTTAAATAATTTTGTTCTTAAAGAAAAACTAGTTAGTAAATTTCATTGTGACAGTTTTTTAATGTCAATAAATTTATGAAAGTAAATAACAGTTTAATTGTCAGAAAAAATAAAATTAAGCCTTTTTTTCATAATTATTCTCCAAAAACAACACATATCGTCCTATATCTCTCTTACCTTGCATTTTAATAGCTATTTATAGAACTAGTTGCAAAATGAGCGTGTTTTTTGCCCTAGATGTGAAGATTGGACCATGAGCGTAGCGAGTGGTCCAACTCATATCGTGTGCAAAAAACACGCAGTTTTGCATCGTGTTTTATACAATATTTTTTGCAATTTAGTTGTTACGAAAAAAATAAAATTTTTGTTACGTTTTCTTTACGTTTAACATAATATAATAAATAAGATAAGTGTTTTCTCAATAAAAATGTTGTACGTTTAATATTTATGTTGTATTCTTAGTAAAAATAAATGGATCTGTCGCAATATCTGTTTATGTGACTAAACTCATTTTAGCACAAGTGTTAAAATGAAAGCTCATTTTAGCACAAGTGATAAAATGAAAACTCATTTTAGCACAAGTGTTAAAATGAAATCTCATATTAGCACTTGTACTAAAATGAACCACTTTTGACAATGACAATCAGTGTCAAAAAGATGACTTTTCGTAATTAAATTGCAAAAATATATTTAAGAGAATTATAAAAAATAGATTAGAATGGTGGTTAAATGAGACAGGAGCACTTCCAATTACCCAATACGGTTTTAAAAAGGGATATGGCACTATTGACGCTGTTGCACACTTAACAACAGACATACAAAACTGTTACTCAACAAATGAATATCTAGGTACCATATTTCTAGATATTAAAAGCGCATACGACTCAGTTTGACCTCTTTATGCTAAAAAGAAAACTAGAACAACTTTCCGTCCCATCGAATATCTCTAGCACCATAGTAAATATATTTTTTGACAGAAAAACTTACATTAGACAACCTGACAATGAATATTTAGGACCCCGCCACGTATCTATAGATCTACCCCAAGGATCAGTGCTTAGTCCACTGCTTTTCAATATATATACAGCAGAGTTACATTCCACACATGTAAATGTAGAAGTCATACAATATGCAGACGACTTTGCTTTTTATGTAGTTAATAAGAAACATGAAAAATGCATTAAACTACTTGACACAGCTATGACTAGTATACTCGACATCGTAAATAACCTAGAATTTCAGTTATCACCAGAAAAATCAGCAATAGTTTTCTTTACTAGGCATATACTGATAATATACAGCTGGGCAAAGTTATGTTTCCTGTACAAAAGCAGATAACATACTTAGGCACAATTTTGGACCAAAAACTCACTTGGGGACCGTTTGTGGAGCACATAGTCACTAAATGCAACAAGGGATTAAACTTTTTAAGAATGATTATGCGAACTTGGTGGGGGGCCGACCCACAAACTGCCATCATGTTTTATAAATCATACATACGCTCTATCATTGATTATGGTTGTGTATTATATGGATCAGCTAGTAATACTCTGCTGCAACAACTAAATCTAACACAAAATAAGGCATTGAGATTATGTCTAGGAGCTATGAGATCTACACCCGTAGAAGCTTTGCGTGTAGAAGCACTTGAACCATCACATTTAAGACGCCAATTTTTAGCTAAAAAATTTATCCTCAAGTCACAAATTAAAAAATCGCCAATTATTGCAAAGTCAGTTAATTAAATAAATATGATCTTATAAACAAATATTGGATAAAAAAGAACTCACCACCCTTGTGTGTAGGTTATCGAAATACCAGCACACTATCCCAGCAGCTAGATCAATTATATTCGTACCCTGATAAGGATGATTATTTTAATCACTTTATTAGAGGTAAGGTAATAATACCCAAGTATGTTGCTACAAGAGAATTAAGCAACAATATCTTAAAACATGTAACAAGCGAGTGGAACGATTACTTGCAAATTTATACAGACGCGTCTAAAAATGAAGATGGGACGGGGTGTGCATTTTTCGCACCATTCAATAACTATAACAAAAAATTCAAAATAGACCCAGATTCTTCCATATACACTGCTGAGGCTACGGGAATCATAAGGGCTTTAGAATATGTTGAGAAAATTCACTGTCAACAAACAATCATTTTGACTGACTCTTTATCCGTTCTTACATCTATTAAAAACAAAAAAAACATCAATTCTCCCTTCAATAACCCGTACATTCTTAAAATTAAAAAAACTGTAAGTGACTTAACTTACAAGGACTACAAAATTATATTTGTTTGGGTTAAAGGCCATATTGGTATTACAAATAATGAAAAAGTAGACCAATTAGCTAAGGAAAGTATCTACGCCAGCACGGACTTACATAATGAGCTGTTCTTAGAAGAGTGTGTTGGAAAATCTAAAACTTTAATGAAAAGGCAATGGTCGCAACAATGGAATGAATACTGTCACAATAATCCAACACGTTATACGCTCATCCAGCAAGAAATTCCACAAGGACATTTGTATAATAACTGCAACTACACAAGAGAAACCATAACACAAATAGGCAAACTGAAATTTGGGTATGGATGTTATCCTTACCACTTACATAAAATAGGCATAATAGAATCCAATATGTGCGAACAATGCAATGAACTCGGTGACATTGATCACATTTTTTTTCAATTGTCAAAAATATATACAAGAAACTAAGGAATTATACAATAACTTAACAAAACTTAAAATACAGACTCCTTTCAATTTGCTGCATCTCTTGTCAATAAATCAAAAAAGTATAATGGATTACTTCATTCTATTCATAAAACAAACAAAGATTAATATTTAGGATAGGTTTAGCTTTGTACCCTATATGTTTGTCCCATTGTTCATCAATGCTAGTAACCGTGGTGACTATCTGTGTTGTGTAATAGACTACATGCCCTGATCGACCCCTGGGCGAGAAGCGGGTGTTCCTGTTTGTATCCTCTCGTTTAAAAATTTAAAAAAAAAACGGAAAAAAAATGTCGTTTAGTTAGGTTTAGATGTTCATTAACAACAAATAACAAATTAATGTCTGGCTGTGTGGGCCAATCGCCCTAATGCCATTTACAAAAAAAAAAAAAAAATACGATGCCAGGTTACATTTCGTAGGTAATTATGTAAATAATACAAATGCTTACTTACGTCATATTTAAACATCATATTATTGCTCCAACAGTCACCGTGTAAAATAACTGAATATTTTCCTTTGTAAATATTACTGTCACTAAATATTTTTAAACCATTTTCAAGATAGTATTTATATTTTTCTATAACTTCATCATCTTCCCCTGGTTGAAGACAGTTTAAACATTGTTCATGTATTATCTTAAGTGCCTTTTGAAAAGATTCTCTTTCCGTAAATTCATTATAAATATCTTTTATTCCTTTTGCTAAATCGGAATATGCATCAGGGTTCAACGCACGATATGCAAAGGAGAGTGCATGGTATTTTCCATATTGTTTTAATATATATTCAGTCTGTTCTTTATCAAACGGCATTTTTTTGCTGACTGTTTCAAAATTCTGAAATTTAATATTTTCCAACACTATTTTCTCGAAGCCATCTTCAGTTGTTGTTCCTAAGCATTTGACTATTTTATTAAAAGCCTTTGATGAAGGTATTTTCTTTTGAAATTGTTGAAAACACGGCCATACCTTGGTATAGAAGTATATTTCATTTAGGAATATGTTTCTTATGCCATTTGACTCTCTAGTATATTTATCGGAAAAGGCTTGCTTGACTACTAAATTAACTGTTTTATCATTTTTCTTGTCCTGCAGCGATAGATAACACATTTCACCAAGAAATCCTTCACCTTTTTTATTTGAGTCAAGGATATTTATAGAAAAATTTGTAATATCTTCATTAACTAATTCCTTTATTAATTTATATACTTTCGGAGGCACTGATGTTGAATCCATTGTTACTATTACTAATATGCGAATCGTTTAAAAAATTGTAAATTTATACTTAATCTATCACCTGAGTAGATAATTTCAAGGTTGCAAAGCAAAATTCGTTTACTCTGTTGTTTATCTGATAACAGTGATAACTAATTATGAATTACTCAGTACACCTTCACATAATCAAATGCAATGCTTATTTGACGTCAAATATGGTCATTTGAATAAAGGCTTAAAACTAGTACCTATTAGATGTATTTTTATTATTGTGTAGTAAGTTCGGTAGTGGTTAAACACTATATGTATATCTTTCCTAAGTTCGAATATCCGAGTTGTGGTAGATGATAATGTTGCAGAATATGTTTGTGCTGTCCTGACTGAATATTGATTTTTTTGAAGAATTTAATGTCTGATTGTTCTTATTTCTCTGGGTTAATTTTGTTTCTTAAAAAAATAAGAAATATTCCCTGCGTGAGGAATAGCTCGTATTTTGTTCACACATAACCAATCATTAATTTCTGTTTGCAACAAAGTTGCATATAGCTTATAAAATACTAACGAATTGTAGAATAAGTTCTGGCTACGCAAATTAAAAAAATTATTAAATATTGCTCAATATTACATTTCACAATAATACACAATATTGACTATTATATCGATTGCAAATACTTATCTCAATTCATTCCAGAGATATTAAATGACAAGGCGTAATACGTAAAACTCCCAAGATTTTATTTATTATCCACTCGTTTTGTTTTTCAATAAAATCGTGTAAGGATGTAACACTTTAAATTTCACTTACCAGAAATAAAAACAAAAAATATCGTTAAAAGTATTAACTAAAATTATTAGATTTTGTTAAGTAAAACAATCTTCAATAAGGCAACTTTGGTAAACATTGGACTGGGGAACTCCAGCTAAAGTGAAGACGGGCTGGGTAAAAAAAAATAATAATGGGCTCCACAAGATATAGGTACCTAATACACCAGAAAGAAAACTTTTTAATTAATTAGTGTATCCTAACTTGATAAATAGGTAGATGTTTTTTACAATTCTCTTTCTTTGCTTGATATGCATTGTTTATAAATGACTTTTTCTACTACCGCTCTTAAAGTACTAACTTTCCGCACACTTTATAGTGCGTAAAGTTAAACTTTACGCACTAGTGCGTAAAGTGTTTTTTACCTTACGCACTAGTGCGTAACGTAACATACTAAACAATTGCTTACGTATTAGAGCACCTATAATAAATATATCTTATTTTAAAAACGTTAAATGTGGTTATTTAATTTTATGTAATCCATTTATTTAATATCACGGTATTATTATAAAACATACCACCTAATTTTCAGTATTCTTTAACAATAATGATTGAATTTTTTACAATTTTGAAGTTTCATTTATATTCTTGACATTGACATTAGACAAATAAAAAATAATTTAAAATTAAGTTGGCTATAACAGTATTGTGATTTTTAAATGACATTATGAAGTTTTGACGTAATAGGTAAATTTGGACGTTTCACATTATTATTAGAGAATTTAGGTCCATTTCGGTAGTAGAAAAAATATTGTATGCAATTGGTGCGAAAAGTGAGCTTTTTTCACTCATGGGATTGTCGCATTCGCCTGTGAAAAACCCACCTTACGCACTTGTTGCATAAATAACTATTATTTAGGCTTTATACAAGCATAATAACAACAAATATATTCAACCTGACATACTCACATTAATGTTTAATCTCTAAACATACAATTATTAAGTTTATTGGACTCTCTTTAATGCATGATAGAAATTGGATTAAAAATTACAAAATTCAAAACGTCTAGAAATAAATAATTAAAAAAATATTTTTAACTCACCAAAAAATTCATTCATTATGGTCACCAATTAAAAAACGATGTCCCCAAGAAGATGTACATGTTCTCTCGCCTTTATTTCGGTTCATCAGGGAGACGCTACCACACCAAATTCAAAGAATCTACATATATCTTGAAACTTATATTTAAAATTGTATTCATTGACATCAATAAAATATTTTTTAACCATAACAAACAAATTTTTTTTAATTCCTGGAATTAATATGCCTCCAATATTTTCACGTCCCTTTGTAATCTACTCTACTCTCTTTTTTGAGACTCATTGCTTATAAACAAACTTATTTAAATTTTATAAGTCAGGTTGGATATGTTTGTTGTTATTATGCTTGTATAAAGCTTAAATAAAATCATTTATAAATAGGTAGGTGATTATCACGTCGAAAACTCCAAAATAGTATACCCACTATTTAGTAGTTATACACTATTGGTAAGGTCCAATCTAGGTGGCCGATATAAATGCATCAGACGGAGATAACTTAAAGCATTTACAAGTTAAACAGACAACGCGCTATCCCCTACCTCCCACCTTCCATTCTTTAAAACACGCGGTCGAAGGGGACGACAGATTCGGCCGAATGTGTCTAACGGCCGCGATGTCGGCCCAACAATTATTCATCAATAAGCCTTTCTCCTGCGAAGTACAAACTGTTATTTTTAGAATACAAGTTTTTATTTCGTTTTTAGGTTTAAGGCTAATAAATAACATCAACTCTTAAGCCGCTGTTGTATTGTCAAATGCAACAGCGATAAACATGATAAAAGAATGAAAACATCGTAAAAATATCGCACGACCGTAAGCTGAACCGCTGTAGTCGCTCGCCACATCAACACACATACCCTCTTAGTAGGAGTGTAGGAATGTTTAGGCGTCTCTTGTTAACTGAAGGCTTTGCCCCTCTTAGTTGCATTACAGATTTCGCACTCTAAGTTGAAACTTGCCAATAGTGTATACCAATATTGTGATGACGCTTAATTACGTATGCTGTACTGTTTACAACAGTATTTCTAGCTTTGTAACACCTTCATTCTAAAACGGAATCTCGGGCGCCAGTTCCTTATTTTTAAGTGCAAGGAACAGCACTTTCGGGCTCACCAGGGGTGAGAACGCTGTCAGGGTAGCTTTCAGTGAAGATACGGTTTTCTCCAGTGGGTCAAAAGATGATTGCCTTATTAAACGAACTGGGCAATTTCTCAAACGGGTTAATTAGAACCAAACAACGGAAATGATAACTCGCAAATTTTTATATAGCATAAGAAATTATTTATTAACTATTATTGATGGTTATAAATCAATTATTAAATAAATAATAACTTAACGATTTACTGGGCAGTTATAGAACAAAAGCGGTGATTCTGTACAATTTTACTATTAAAATATAGCGTGTGTTGGTAAACAAGGGTATATGTTTAATTGTTTATGTCGCGATTTCGTACAGTGCTTAGGCTTGAATAACATTAGTCTGGGTCGCGTTTGAAGCAGTTCGGCAGGCAGGAAGATGGAATTTCCAACAGGACACAGGGCGCGCGGAGTGCAGTCAGTCAGCTATAGATATTCTTCCCCTATACGGAGGGTTTTTAGTTTTAACGATACGGAGGACTACTGCCACAAACGTAGAGCTATTTAATAAGGAATATAAATTGCTCAACAGTCAAAACGTCACACCGTAAATTTTACCCCTTTTCAAATGGCATAACTCCTGACTGCTTTGGACGATTCGGAATTTCTTTGCGTTGTTACTTATCCTTATCCTTATCTTTCGGCAATACATATCTGTGAATAAAACACTGGCGATAATCCAAGTAACGTTTATACAGGGCGATACGTAAAGCGGTGCAAAATGGTATTTTTTCAACATGCTCCTATTTAAAGAAAAATGTATTTTCTTGGATTCCCATATCGTAGGTATAAAGAATAACTTCATTCCTCGAGACGTTCCGTGATTTAATCACGTACCCGTTATTTACTGGGTGGTATAGAAAAACACAACTTTGTATTTTTTTGTAACCAACGTTATGCAAATTGAAACAATTAATGTCAGGCAGAAATGGCCGACTATAGCTTTAAAAAATTAACTGCATTGTAATGATGATAAAATGTACAAAAACACGGATTAGGTACATAGGTACCATTTTAATTTCAATTTCGAACTATAACAAATTGTGAAACAAAAACATGTAACAAACTGTTACAAAAAAACAAACAAACTACAAAAAAGTCAATATTTGGTGGGTCCTCCCCGGCTGGTAATCACTGCTGCTACCCTTGTCGGCATACTGCGGTTCACACCGTCTATGAATTCCTGTGGGATAGCGTCCCATTCTTACTGTACCGCATCCATCAACTCATCATTCGTCCTTCCCGCTCTTTCAACTTCAGTTTCATTCTACTCCAGACATGCTCTATCGGATTCATATCTGGAGACATAGGTGGCCGCCGGCCAGTCCATTCTCTTAATACCTTAATGGTCCTTTACGGAGTCATTGACAATGCCTGCCCTATGAGGTCTGGCATTATCATCGACGAAAATGAAGCCGTCCCCTATGTCCTCGGCGTAAGGAACACGATATTTTTCAGACATAAATCACAGAAGTTTCCAGAATAAATGCAATTTGACGGACAAGAAAGCCCTGTTCTCTCATCTTTGGGATGAGCTGCAGCTGGTAGGGTGTTAGTGGCGGCATACTGATAACAATAGGAATAATGAACAAATTGACTTTCTTGGTGACTTTTGCTGGCATTAATTGTTTCAATTTGCGTAACGTTGGTTACAAGCATTTCCAAACGAGCAAGAAAGCGGATTCTGCTTTGATTACATGCAGTTGTAATTTAGTCCCTTTGTAAACAGTTTTTGTCTCGTTTATTCCCGAAATACCGGAAAATGTTCAAACTTTAGTCCATTTTTGATTGCAAGTCTACATTTTCACCGTATGTTTTCAATCGGTTCTGATTCTGGGTTGTTCATATCTGATGTTTCGGCTTCAATTTGAGCCTTGGATTTTCAAAATCGGTAAAGAATTGAAAATGTTATCATTAAAAAAACACAAAGTTGTGTTTTTCTATACCACCCCGTAAATAACTGGAGTGCGTGATTAAATCACGGAACGTCTCGAGGAATGAAGTTATTCTTTATACCTTTGACATGGGAATCCAAGAAAAAACATTTTTCTTCAAATGGGAGCATGTTGAAAAAATAGCATTTTGCTCCGCTTTACATATCGCCCTGTATAAACGTTACTTGAATTATCTTGAGGTCTTATTCACAGTTATGTATTGCCGAAAGATAAGGCTAAGTAACAACGCAAAGAAATTCCGAATCGTCCAAAGCAATCACGAGTTATGCCGATTTGAAAAGGGGTAAAATGTATGGTGTGACGTTTTGACTGTTGATCAGTTTATTTCCTTGTCTACTGAAGGTAACTAAACTCAGAGCATACGTTGGGGCAAAAGGAGATCAACACAAACGGCAAGTGCACCCTGCGCCCGCGTATGATAAGTTCGCGTTTTGATTTATTCACTAGAGTCGGTTGGACCACCCAAGCGAGAAATGTCTAATCGGCCGGTGACTATTTTATAGAATAAAATACAAGCGGCGAACTGATTTATTAGGTCTAGTTTGATTTAGTAGTATTTTACTACAGCACTTACAACTGATATGAATTCCGAATATCTATACTTAACTGAAGGCGATGCGGACGGCTATACTCGAGTAAACTTTAACTTGGCATGTGGATGAGTTGATATTGTGCGTATTATTGTATTTTCTACAATATCAACTCATCCACACGCCAAGTTAAAGTTTACTCGACTATTATAGTAGCGGATCACGGTGTATTCTTACCAATATACGTTACGGAAATAAAATTAAAATTGAAGCGGCGGTTATTTCGTAGTGGTTTATAATGTTGCACACAGGTTGATAGTTTGTCAGTTTTGTGTATAATGGAAAAATCCCTCTCACAGTATTTTCCATTGCCACGGCCGGGAATCGAACCCGGGGCTTTTGGGTGAGAGGCAGGTACACTACCATCTCGACCATCAGTCATATTAATGAAACCTATAGGTTGACCATGCCAAAAAGAATCGAAATTCAAACAACAATTTTCAGCGCAAAGATAAATCGTGTGTAGATAGAGAGGGTAGGCTTAGTATTACCACCACTGATAAGACGTTTTATTAGAAACGGAGTAGAGATGTTCATTAAATAAGGAAAAATCTATTGAAAATATAGCCACTAGGGCCGCTAACACGTGGACTTACTTATATTAAAAAAATTATCCTTGATAGGAGCGGTTTCCATGCTACTAAATATATAGCTATATTAGGTTTTTCTTGGCAGCAATTCTATTACATTAAATTTTTAAAACTTCCAAATCAAACCATAAGAAGCTACGTACTATCCAAAGATGTAGGAAGTGTGTGAAGACCAAAGAAACAATTTTATCTTGATACGACAGACCAATGAGTAAATATCTAAAGGAGGTAAACTGTCGGTGGTGGGGGCAATAATTCGAACGACGGAAGTTCTCAATCGGCCATATTTGATAAACCACTTTTTGCACGTGAGTTTTGTGTTTTGAAGCCTCAGAAACCTAACCTGTTCTGTCTGTGGCGTCAGCATCTTATGCCAAACTTTTTGCTGAGTTTGGCTTTTGAGTTAAAACGATTTACAAGGATCGTATTTATTCGTGGGTGCGTGTTTTGTGAGGAAGTAAGAAAATTTGGACATATTAAACGGCTTTATTATGGTTAGTTGTATTATCGCACACTGCAAGAAAAAGTGGCGTTACTTTTCATCGGTAAGTAAATAAATATTATTATAACTAAATAAACCAACTGTTAGTAATATTTTCATGTTGGAGTGTTTAAAAACATTATACAATAATTAAATTGCAAATTATGCCTCCACCATGATTGTTTACCATTTATTGTTCTGGATTCCAGTGGCAGTTCATCCTAAATTTGTGGTCTTGCTTGTCGAAAATAAAATAAAATAAAAAAATTATAATTTAACTACTTATATATAACTAGTTAAATTATAATTGTGTGCAAATAAAATAATATAAGTTCGCCGGTGTATAAACTGTGATCTTGTGATGATAACTACTAATTACAAATTTTTCCAAAGGTTCTCGGAGAAGCCTCGCCAGCAAAAGAAATCATGGCTTAAATTCATTGGTAAAAATAGTAAAGAAATACCTACATTTGCAGTGCTGTGCTCACAACATTTTAAAGAGACATACTTCAAAAGAACAGCCTTCAAAGCACTTCTAAAGGAAAGTACTTTTGTCATTTATAAATTTTAGTTTATTATCTCATTTACATGTTTTGTATCATACTTTTTAAAATTCATTAGTTTTATGTTCTATATGTATTATAGAGATAATAATAAAGTACTATAATATGTTCCGATTTTTTTTATTAGAGCCGATTGTACCAAAGACATTCAGCTTGAACTTGGTTTAATATCTAAGGTTACAACAACTGTGATAATAATATGAACATGGTTCAAGCTTAAACCACATTTTTATTTTATTAATTACCTAAATTTCTTCACAATGTACAATTTATCTACGAGTTTGAAAAATACGATATTTATTGAACCAAACTACCTTCTAATTTTTTATATAAAATTTCAGAAAACCTACATATCTATAGTATTTTTAGACATTTTAACTCATTTGGAAAATTTCCTGTTCAATATCATAAAACTTAAATTTAGTTCCGAGAACGTCACACTTCGGATCTCGTCCCGACGGTTCCCACGGATAATGTTGTGTTGTCCGTGGGAAACCCCACTGATTATTTCCCCCACCTAGATAAACCACTTTCGTACCAACCTAAGTACAACTTCCGTCGATTCAGATTTTATAATACCTTCTATCCTTAGATATTTACTCATTGCGACGAACGTTTACATGACTCGTTATTTTTAAATTAATCTTGGACATGAAACATGACATCGTCTTTTATTTATTAATGAAAAGGTAATAAAAATAATTTTTTAATAATTTATAAGATAATCATTTTCATACATGTGCAAAATTAAGCCTCGAATCGTTTTATTGAATGTGGTTACATCATAGCTAGTATCAAAAAATATTTCTTTTTGTTCATCTTCTGTTACATCCTCCTTATAATCAGTTAAATCGAGAATTTTATCTTCAAATGTTAGTTTCATCTTCCATAGCAAAAGGCCCATTGTAAACCCTAACTGACATTGCTGCTTCCAATCATTTTTTAAAGCTTCGAAAGGATATAACTCTTCAGAATTGAGACCAAAGGCTTCGATAGTTTCTGCAAGACTATTATGATATACTTTTAAATAATAATCCATTTTATCAAATATCTCCTTTGATCCTCCTGCGTATAGAAAATAAGACAAATCGCTAACTGGACTACCCTCTTTAGAAAGTTGAAAATCGAGAAACCTCATATCAGATGTCTTTCCAGATTCCTGCAAATATGTAATATGTATTATATTGCATTTTATTATACAGCACTCCACAAAATTTTATGTTCAACTTGAAAACAAGAACAGAGAATATCAGTAATGAGTATAAAATAAAGACAGATACCAGAGCACTAGAGACACGCCTCTCTCTCCATTCTATTTCAAATTGAAACACCTAAAAACTTGGGCAAAAAATCCGCCAAACGAATTTAATAGGGTATCACTTACCGTAAGTATGCAAGTCGACCACATGAGTAACCGGCATACATAAAACGATATTTACTGATGCTTTCATTGACATAGCATATCACCCAGCATTGTCTATTAAATTCCTTTGGCGGCGTTTTTTGCCCAAGTTTTTAGGTATTTTAATTTGCTGCCTTTACCGCTGTCACTCTCCGTGTGGGCGTTACACATTCACCGTTTGTTTTCTCTTTTTAATTCACGCTTTTCGTACTATAAACTCATCTTTGTTTCCAAGTTGAACATAAAATTTTGTGGGGTACTGTATATGTACACACAAGGTGTCGATGGGAAAGGGATTAGAGGTATAGCACACAAAAAGTTACGATTATCAAAACTTATTTTTCATACGTTAGACTTTCAAAAATATATAGAAGGAGCTGGTAGTGTCTTAAATATACTTTAGGTAAACTTTTCTGTGAAAATTATTGAAAAAATATGTAAAAAAACTCTCTTAATAAAACATGTAGGTATTCCGTTAGATCTACCGAATAGCTGTTATCATTTGGTTAACATTAAAGGAAAGTTTGTTATGGAATATAAACACTCGTAACACAAGAAATTAAAACGCTACTTCATAATTTAGGTTGAACGATTTATTGGGCTTTCCATCTATACCTAACTGATTCATGATACCTATGATAAATCGGTCGAAATAATGCATGTTTAGCAGTTATTTGACGTATCCAAATTTTAAATTCATATCTTGTAAAACTAAGAAGATATAGGGGCGAGAGTCCTTTCGTGGTCACCCGGTATATGCACCACCAAAATTTCAAAATATCAGATGAGCGAGATATGAGGGTGGCTCCATGAAAAGTGCGACACACTGTATATTGAAATCATCTTCAAGATCAATCCCAGAAAGTTTCTAGTCAGGAGGAGGCTAAAACTGCTCCAACAGATATAAACCCAGAAATATTGGATGTTTCGGAAAAAAATTACTCAACTTGTTGATGAGGAATCATTCATGCCCCGAAATTAAATCCTGAGATAAAAGCAAACATGTCTGTCACAAATTATAATTACCTTCTCTGGTCTGCAATTGGGAAAGCTTTAACTATTCTTTTAAATGGATGAGGAAGAGAAGAATATGGTAAAATTTCAATCATTGACGCGCTCAGTTACAATGGAAAACTTTTGGCTGATTTACATTTTGAGAGAACAACTTCACGGCATGCTGTAGTGTCAATTGACTTTAATAAGTGTTTCAATGATATCCTTTCGGAGGCTCAGTTGAACGGTTGGTTATTTGGTGCGAATTTGGGTGGCCAAAGCACTAGAAAAGTCTGGTCAGGATTTGCAGAGTGCTGCAACTTTGCAATATCTCGAAATCTTTAAACTTCAAGGTTCTGTGCCGTAGATATTAGAGGGACCAGCTACAGACAGGACATAAACCGAAAAATTTCCAGAGTCATCCCCTCAACGCAAGCAATATCAGACCAATCGTTATAGAAATCAGCCGCAATCATCAGAATCAGACTCAACACCAACATGGACAAGAAATAAATGTAAGAAACTATGCTGGCAGATAAAATTTTTTTCTTCCAGCATGAAGAGAAATAACTTCGAATAAATTATGTTAGGGGATACAAAGTTCTTTTCAACGGGGTAGTTGCTATAACCGCTTTACCACCGAAGTTTATTGGGTCCGTTACGGAGAGAACGTGCCTTCGAATAGCAATAAAGACTCGTTTAGATATGGGTACTATGGTAAATTATTGTACTCCTTATGAAGGCCAAATTTTATCTTCGGTTTCCTTAGTTCATGAAGCTGGTGGTTGTGCAACTGAGAGAAAAGAGGTTTTTATCCGTAATATATCTAAACGATTTTTTCCTTATAAATTATTCGGATTGTATTAGGAATGTTTCGGAGACTTGTTCATTACTAAAACATTTAGGCTTCATAACCAATGAAAGAGAGAGAGCCAATTCCCTCTCACGTCTGTAAATTTACTTACTTTTCTTCTTCAATGTGCTTACGGCTTATAATAATTGAGAAACAATGTAAAATTAAAAAATACATTCAAAGATTTGAAATAGTCATTAGGTTCAATCCGAGAATAGGCACCATTTGTTGGCCTGTTAGTTTGTGTATGTCCTGCGGTAAATGCGGATGGGTGTACATTTTGAGCATGCAAAATACCTTACCCTCTTATGTGCCAGGAATTATGACGAACGAATATCAGTTCACAAATATTTTATGAAGACCTTGATGGAAGGAAAATATTACAGGGATCAGTTGCCCAATAAGATTATATTCTTTCACTCTGGATATTTTTTCAGATGCATCTTTGAGCAGCTTGGGGTAGTTTCGGTAGAAAGGAAGAGTCAGGCTTTTAGAACGTGATGACAAAAGAAATCACATAAATTATTTGCAACTATTGCATTTTTTGCTTTAGAGTGCCGATTTAGTAAGCTGTGAAATATTATTGAGAATTGACAATACGACAGCTATTCGCATATAAATAGTATGGGGGGAATATAATTTCCAAAGTTGAATGAACTTGCCAAGGAAATATGTCAAATGGTGAGATCAGAATCATTTGGCTTTTGCGTCATATATTAAATTTTATAACAATAAAGAGGTCGCTTTAGAATCGCAACGGCTATCTCAAAATACTGAATGCGAGTTAAATGATTCTGTCTTTATAGACATTAAGAAACGTTTCAGGGAATTTAATATTGATATTACTAAATACTCTTACTATTAATTAAGTGCAAAAGCAAGGAGGAAGTTCAAAAAATTAAATCAGAGGCAGAAAAGAAACCGAAAAAGAACTATGAATTAAAAACACCAGAGCAGAAAAACCCCATATAAAAATTGTCGATTTGGAAGACATTATAAACAAAGCAGTATTAGTGGACTGTATAATAAAGCAAAATTTTTTTTTTAAATCAAGAGAACGACTCTTTAAGTGTGAAAATAAAAAAAAAATGAAGACGAAGTATATTACCATTGTTGATTGCTATCCGTTTTCGGCAGATATAATTTTAAAACAAAATAAATTAAGTATTAGTTGGTCTGTATGTCGCGACTTTTAATATATCCCTGTTTTTAGATGATATAAATGTGGTGATTATGATCATTGAGCAGTATAGTAAGAGTGATGAGAAATTTGCAAGTAAAGCGCATAAAACAATTGACTGCGTAAGTGACAATTTTAAATGTTGTAACTGTTCTCTAGCAATTGAAAAATTCAAGTTATATCTATTGACTGATCATACTGTATTTGATTTGAAATTTCCAGTCTACTTAAGAAAAATATAATCATTAAATTATAAAATAAAAATGGTTCATGACAAATAGCCATCAAATAACAAAAAATCAGACACTTTAAACATGTTTGAATTTTAAATTATACATTAAAATTACAATCATATGACATAGGCATTGCATGTATCTCTAAGCATTGGCTCGACGAGAATTAAATTAATAGTATATAAAATATAAACAGTTATGATCTGTGTAGTATAATTTACATTCAAGTATAAAAATGGTGGAACAGCTATTTTTTGTGGAAATTATTTGAAAAACTATGTAAAAGAAGTAGAATATGTAAAGAATGTCTCTATTGAAAAAATAATTAAAATATGTGCTATTGAGGTAACAACTCAAAACTTAGGTATTTATGTTCTTATAATCTATAGGCCGCCATCTGGCAACATGAAAATATTTTTTGAGGAACTAGATAAAATTTTGAATATGTTACGTAAAAGCAATATCCCATTAATGTTATGTGGTGATTTAAATTTTGACCCGTTAGGAACATCTAGGGCAAAGACGGAGATAAACGATTTACTTATGTTATACCGGGTGGTCCAAAAAAAACCGGAATTTTTTATTTCTCTAATAGTTTCGCCAATTTTTAACCGATTTTAATTATTCAAAAACTAAATTATAACTAAAAGATCACGTTATGAGGTAATATAAATATATTTTAATTATTATTAAAATTGTAGATGGCGTTAGTCATCAAACTTGGGCCTTCTTTAAGATCGGCTGGAACTTTTTTTGCTAAATAAACAATGAAAAGATTGAGGGAGTATAATAGAATAAACATTTGTGAATATTTTAAGACATCAAACACTAAAATCGACCAGTTGATTCCGAGGATATACTCCGTAACATAAAACCGTTTTATCACAATTTTGTTGATATTCTAAGCCACTCGTCTAAACACCAATATTTATTTTAGTCAAAACGGCATTAAAGTACCCAGGCAACACATTTCACTTGAAAAAACGTTTTTTTTATGTAGATCATAAAGTATGGATACGGTTTAGTATTAACATATATAATATGGAAAAATGTCAGTCTAAAAAACGTTTACTATTTAACATTTAAAAAACGTGTATGATAAATGTAGGATATATGTATAGCGAAAACATATTTATTATGTAGATTGTAAACATATATTGTACGTATTTATATTAAAATTAAAATACGTGTGGCGGAAACAAATATATTACGTAGATTATAGACGTATGTTATATGTATTTATATTAGAATTAAAATACGTATAGCGAAAGCATATTAAATACGTAGAATATAGACATATATTATACGTATTTATATTAAAATATTAAAAACGTATATCAAAAATACATTTACCTCGTAGGCCACATACAATTGAATAAGATAAGTTCAAAATAAGTTCAGCATAGACGTATTTATTAAGATTAGGTAAATATTTTAAATTAAAGTTAATTCTATACATATCGAAATCCTGTTTATTTTTATTTACTTAGTAGTTAATATGGAAATAAATTTAGGTTTAAAATACAGAAATAAGTAAACTTATAGTCAACCGGATTTAGTATCGAATGTGAAGTAAATACTTGCTTACATAACAATAAAATTAATGCAGCAAAAGTTGTAAAATACTAAACATAAATGTTCAGAATGATTGTAAGAAGTAGGCAATAAAAAATATTTAAAACAAATAATTATTCTTTATTTAAATAAGTAACTATTTCCACCAACACTACACAATAGCAACACACAAGACAGTCATAGAGAAACTAAACACTAAACTAGGAGTAGAACTCACTAGAAGTACACAGGGTTCGTGCGGTCTACACTGCGTCAGTATGTCACGTGTGTACGCGGGAATGAAGAGGGGGGACAGCCTATATTAAACGTATTTTATACTTTATGTATATTACAAACTAAGATATAGGTAGGTATTACACCATAATTCAACCAAGTCGATTTCTATCACGTTTATTAAACGTACTTTATACTTTAGTTTATAATATGTTTACATAGAACGTCTATACAAAAATAATTAAAAGACGAATACAATATTACAAACTAAGACACTTATATTACACCATAATACAACCAATTGCTGATTTATGTTATGTTTATTAAACGTATTTTATACTTTAGTGTACAATAGGTTTACGAAAAACGTATATACAAAAGTAATTTAAAAAACGAATACAATATTATAAATTAAGAAACTTATATCACACCATATTTCAACCAAGTCTGATTTCTATCACGTTTATTAAACGTATTTTATACTTTAGTTTATAATATGTTTACGAAAAACGTCTATACACACATAATTTAAAAAACGAATATAATATTATAAACTAAGAAACTAATATTATACCATAATTCAATCAATCCTGATTTCTGTCACGTTTATTAAACGTATTTTATACGTTTGTTTTATTTTTTGTTTACGAACAACGTATATTTATTATACTAGACCAACTTTTATACCATTTTATATGTATATAAACGTATTTTAAACCAAACTGTGTTGCCTGGGATATTTATATTACCTCATAACGTGATCTTTTAGTTATAATTTAGTTTTTGAATAATTAAAATCTGTTAAAAATTGGCGAAACAATTAGAGAAATAAAAAATTCCGGTTTCTTTTGGACCACCCGGTATAATATTGAAATATTAGTTAAGGAACCTACCAGAATTTGTAGGAATTCATCAACTTGTATAGACTATATGTGCACATATATTGCAATGTAAATAATATACAATGTAATATAAAACACAATGATTTGTCATATCACTCAGTTCAGGTGCTTTTTTCGATGTATCGAAAAATGATTTTGTCAAAACAAATGCTCAATGCAGATTATTTAATGTTATTTTATCTTACATTAGTAAGGAATCCTGGTTTGAAATATTTAACAGTAAAAATTTATTGAGAACGTAAAATATTATATTGACATTGCATTTCCTGAACAAACAATTAGAGCTGACAAGAAAATAAATAAAAAACCTTGGATTTCGAAACGAATATACCTATATTTCTAGCAAAAATCTAAAATTGTATAATTTAGTCCATGATTTATTATAAAAAGTATAAACGTAGCAATAAATAATACAAAGAAAATGATAACATTATTACGATGCAAGATTCGACATTTTATTTAAAATTACATTTGGTAATTATATAAATAATGCAATGCTTACTTACGTCATATTTAAACATCATGTTATTGCTCCAACAGTCACCGTGTAAAATAACTGAATATTTTCCTTTGTAAATATTGCTATCAACAAATATTTTTAAACCATTTTCAAGGTAGAATTTATATTTTTCTATAATTTCATCATCTTCTCCTGGTTTGAGACAGTTTAAACATAATTCATGTGTTAACTTAACTACATCTTTAAAACTCTTTCTTTCCGTAAATTCCATATAAATGTCTTTCATTCCTTTTGCTAAATCGGAATATGCTTCCGGATTCAGTGCACGATATGCAAAAGATAGTGCATGGTATTTTCCATATTGTTTTAATATATATTCAGTTTGTTCTTTACCAAATGGCTTTTTTTTGCTGACTGTTTCAAAATTCTGAAATTTTATGTTTTCCAACACTATTTTCTCGAAACCATCTTCAGTTGTTGTTCCTAAGCATTTGACAATTTTATTAAAAGCCTTTGATGAAGGTATTTTCTTTTGAAATTGTTGAAAACACGGCCATACCTTGGTATAGAAGTATATTTCATTCAGGTATATGTTTCTTATGCCATTTGTCTCTCTAGTATATTTATCGGAAAATGCTTGCTTGACTACTAAATTCATTGTTTTCTCATTTTTCTTGTCTTGCAGGGTTATATAACACATTTCACCAAGATATCCTTCACCCTTTTTATTTGGATCAAGTATATTTATCGAATAATTTTTAATATCATCAACTACATCGTTTATTAATTCATATACTTTCGATGGCACTATTGTATCCATTGTTACTGTTACTGAAGTGACGATCGTTTAACGAATTGTGAATTTATACTTGATTAATACATTACCTAAATAGATAATTTCAAGGTTTCAACGCAAAATCTTTAAGATTACCTAAATAGTTTATCGATTCTCTTGATTATGCGATAATTACTTATAAATTAATCAGTACACCTTCATATAATCAAATGTAGTGCTTTTTTGACGTCAAGTAGGTATACTCATATGATTTTTTTTTTTTTTTTAATCACTTATTTAACGTCGGCCTATTTCCGCTCCTCATATGATTAAAACTAGTATTACGTGTATTTTTATTATCGTACAGTAAGTTCAATAGTGGTTAGCAACCGCATATCTTCCCTAAGTTGGAGTCTGAGTTATGGAAAGTAGATGTAATACTGCAGAACTTGGTTGTGCTATGATGATCTTGACTAAACATGCATTTTTTTAAAGAATTTAATTTTTGGGTCCTCTTTTTTCTGTGATTTAACTTTATTTCTTAAAAAGATAAAAACTCTGCCCTGCACCAGGCGGTTATCCCGAAAAATTCCGAAGTGGCCATATGCATATAAGTAATAGTATGGCCTATATAGTTTTAACTATATCGTGAGCTCACAGGACTTACATTAACGAAGGTAACATAATTGCTTAGCGTTACACCATAAAGGTAAGAACACAATATAACTTAAAAACAACAAATTATAGGCTCATTTATCAATCGCAATACCTTCGATGAATATTAGATACCATAAATACGATGTACAAAAATATGGTACCCTAACAGTGGAGGTACTCCGAAAAAAATGTATTTAGTATGTCAATAAAACAAAATATTCCAGTGTCAGTGTTGAAGATTATTAATAAATGTTAGAGATATTTAGAAAAACATGATAAAACGTCCAAAAATTATTATAACTACTAAGTAAATTTTCACTTGTCCACTCTGTATAGCGATGAGTATAAACGTATCAAAAATGAATGTAAATAATTACTGCCTATTTTTATTCGATAGTAATTGTGTTTTTTTCTGTACCTAGACAATTTTTAGCGAAAACAAACTTTCTTAAACACGAATCAAATAACACCTGTGGATTTTAAAGAAATCAGCTGCAGCTGACTTAAACCTATGGGTTGACCATGACAAAAAGGATCCAAAGCAATTCAAACAGTAATTTCCAGCAATAAAATCGTCTATAGATAGGCTTCGTATTGCCGACCACCACGGATAAGACGTTTTGCCCAACACCTTCAGGATTGAAATTCCAACTCCCCAGAAAAACCCTTTATAACTCACGACAAGAAAAATCAAATACTTGCCGAAATTAACAACCCCATAGACAACACAAGACATAAAGCGAATTATTTATCCCATAATGGAAACATTTAGGATCCCCAAAAAAATATAGACACATTACCTTTTCACGAGTTTTTCTCTAGATAGAATTGTTGGGACAGCCACACAATTTTCTCAATAAAGACCAATTGAACTTTTCTTGATTTACTTGCTAATCCTTATTCTAAACTGAATAGAGATGTTCACTCAATAAGGAAAAATCTACTGAAAATATAGTCGCTAGGGGCGGTAACACCCACTTGTAAAATAATCCTATGAGGGATTATCTTTTCAATATTGTAAGTACCACCTTACAATATCGAAAAAATAATCCCTGGTAGGAACGATTCCCACTCCAGCAACCAAACAAATATACCGTTTTTTTTTTTTTTTTTTTTTTAATCACTTATTTAACGTCGGCCTATTTCCGCTACGGAGGCCAATCACCGACGCCAGGAGACGAGCAACCCCCAACCTGGAAATTTTGCCGAACCTCTTATCTTACTAAGAGTAGGGATTTTTTACTTGCCTAACATTTAATAGACAAGGGACCGACTGCTTTACATCCCCTCCGAAGGATGGTATATCCTCAATACACCTCTCGCCTACAGTTGTATTGCTTCTGCGATATAGCTGATATACAAGCCGCTAGAAGTAGGGAAGCGAGACCGCGTCTTTCCATGGATAGTCCCCATCCATGTACTACACGCGGTAAATGTTGCTTTACTCCTAATATCGCTATGAAGTGAGTGAAGTCAGTCCTCCGCTCGCTGCCCATACCGTTTTAAAACTGTTAAAAGAGTATATCCCGTAATAGACGTTCAAAGAACAAATTCCTCTCATCACAGCGGCTTTCAATATTGAAACGAATGAGGTACGCTTTTTTTTGGATATACTGAAAAAAACTTCCCACAAAAAATTGCTCAAATATCTCAACAGATGTCGATGTAGCCCAGAGGTACCCAACCTTTTTGTGTCCTAGAGCACACTGTAAAATACCGATGGACTGGCTGCGGGCTCAATCTGAAAGTTGATTTACAAGAAAACAACTATCAAAAATTGGTTCCCTAACCACTGATGATCTAAATTAATAGGATTTGGTCGCTATCAAGTTTGTGATGTTTCATGGTCGAACAGCGATAGGCACACACAAAATGGTCGAAGAGCGCCACGGTGCCCGCAGGCATAGGGTTGGTAGCCCCTGATGTAGCCTAATCAAGAATAAATATTACTTTATCTTAAAATGTATCATTTTTACCTGTAATCAATAATTACATATCCAATGGCAAACGTCTCAAATAGGTATCATCCGATGTACTTACAGGTCGATTATTGACTCTCAATCAATAGTTGGCAACTTAGAAATTCCAACTAAGTATTTTCTTTTATGTCCATTGTGAAAATGAAATACGTGTCTAGCATCTATTAACTGTATGATTTCGCATATTTGACAGCTAATGAAATAAGTTCTATTATTTACCAATTACATTGGTCAATATAAACGATTAACAGTTATTAGGTACTCCTTATTAGATAATAATCACCTATACAAATGCCACTTACTTAAGCATAAAAAATATGCGGTTACAATGAGAAATTCATCATCTTCCCGACTTACGTCTTTTCTTCTAAGGAGTTATGGTTATTATTATTCCGATCATCGTTATCATCATGATTCATTTTCTTCGTCATCCACAATACCTTCGTCATCCACAATACCTTCGTAGTTTGCACGTAAACGCGGATTAGAGGAGAGATTCTGTTAGCCAGCAACTTTATTTTTAAAATTTTAAATATTTGGGAAACAAATTACGAAAGAAAGTACCACAGCAACGAATTTCGTTTTCAAAAATTATTCATAAACTTGTGTGTATTTTTTGACATTTTTGACAAACAAGTAAATTTCTGCGATTTTCACTACATGATTTTTATTCAACAGTGTCTTATCAGTGTGTGTATTAAGTATTAAAAAATAATCTTATCGAATATCATTCGAAATTTCAAGAATCGAAAATATTCCGCCTGTTCTTCATTTCTAGAGCCTCAAGCCGCACGCCCTGGTCGTTACTTCTTAGCGACAGGCTATCGAAGAATAATCGAATCATTTTTACATTTTTCACAGTTTTTGTAGTATTATTACTGAATATTTTATTAAGCAAAATCCAAATTTTATGGAATTTGCGGCGTTCAATGTTTATTTTTCATCAAAGTCTGCATTGTACATAGAAGGCGCCGCAAGAAAAATTTAAACAGATGTGTGTTAGGACCACGGTGTAAGACAATTGGGTGATGCCACAAGCCGGCCGACCGTGTCGTCAATTTGTTAACGCTTGGATAGAGAGAGATGGTAGAGCTAGGGCCGCATATTTTACCGTGAATCGGGCTCATTGTATGGATGTAGCTGTTTAAAATCTAAAGCAAATCTTTTTAAATGTTCTGGTGTTATATATCTAAATAATTAACTTCACTCATTAAAAACGAAACAATATTTTTACACTATACCTATAAAATTTAATTAAAACAGATGCAGTAAGTAATGATTTTTATATTATGTCAATGATCGCATTGATCGAAAGAATCATTTATTGCTTGCAATAAGGTATTTATTTAAAGATAATATTTTTAATATTGTAAATAAAGTAAAAATTGTAGTATATTTTGATGTGATAACTAATAAATAATAAGGGATACGTGAGTGAAATAAATATAATGTATATGAAAAAATGTCTATTTATTTATTCAAAAATTAAATAACTATTCAAGTTAAGTAAACATAAAGCATTATTACTTAGATATTTTTATTGACCAAAATCAAAAAAAAAGAGAAAAAACTATTAATCACATTTATATTGATTCTTAAATTTTAACTTAAATCTCTTGCAATGTGCTCAGAAATTTAATGTGGTAAATTGAATCAACTAAACTACGCGGCAATTGAACTCGAACACCTTGAATTAATTTTGCTCAAATTTTGACAGGTGTGTGATTGTTCCTTTGGCCTTTTAATTTTCAGTTAGCGATCCATTTTCACCTACTTGCTCCAAGATACAGGGCCAAGAAAATGTTCGTGTTTTTTGAAAAAATTTTAAGAGACTCCCATTTTGCATGTAGAGAGGTTAGGTAGATATTCGATGTATAGTAAAGAAGAGTACCTTAGTACCTCGGGACGTTTTTGAGTTCTTGTAGATATCATGGCCCACTACAATGATAAAGATATTTTTCTGATTTTCTGAAAAATTGTGAAAAAATTCTGAAAAATTGTTTTGTGTAGGTATACAGCGGAGACCTCATATGATTATTTTTTAATTATACCGATTTAGCAAAATCGATCTATTAGTTTTTGAGTTACATACTTTGAAAAACTATCCAAAATTCAAGGTGTTCGAGTTCAATTGTCGCGTAGTTTGTTTGTTTTTATTGGAAAACGATTTTGTTTTTGTCTGGGATTCTCTTTTATAAAACTGTTTTTTTTAAATCGGCGATTTTTGTAGTTGGCGGTGGTGACAGATAAAATGTAAACATAAATTTTTCATTGCTTGTGACAATAATTATTGTGTTGTAATAAAAGGTAAATGAATACAGTTTTTTACATTCAGAATTGTATTATCACTATTATAATTGCTAAAAATAATGATTTTCTTACAAAAAATTACACTTGAAGTAGTTTTCCACACACACCAAAAGACTTTTGCACACACTCGACGCGCGTTTCGCCAACCAATTTGGCATCATCGGGAGATGATTAAAACTAAGCTTAACCTAACAATGGGACCTATTTATACCTAAAAATGCGTTACGCTTCGACGAACAATTACCGCGATAGTAAGAAAAGGCGAGTAAAATATTTAGCTTCGTTGAAGCGTTAACGCTTGACTAACATAAAAAGCGGGCTATTTGGAATGGGCCCTCTGTCACTATTCATACTATAAAACAAATGTAAACAGTATGGAAAACTACTCCAAGTGTAAGTTCTACACCAAAGGTTCCAACCCCTCTTCAGGTACAAAAAATAATTCCGATTTGACATTTTAAAAATAATTGTAACATTTCCTTATGTCACTTAAAATTTTAAATAAATATGACATTTCTTAATGTCAATGAAAATTATTTAAAATATACCTAGAGTTAATTAATCTTAATTTCACAGTTTCTGGATTAAAAAAAAAAATTAATATGCACCTCGGCATTGAAGGTTCTTTTTATCATGTATGTGGTTTATTTGCCTCGGCCCTACGGACCTCGGCAACGAAACTCCACCTTCATGATAAAAAGTTAAACTTTAATGCCTTGATACATAAATAAGTATTACCCGCATTGTTATGTAAAATAAAATTAGTTTTGTAATTATGTCTTGAGAGTGGGATTCACGGGGAAATTCTAGTGTTTTGCTCTGATTAATACATAATAATTCGTCAATGGTCTCTTCAAATACGTCAACTGAGTTGATATGCTTGAATAAAATGTTTTCCAGGGTAAGGATATGAATACAGTTCCATTTGAATAATTTAGACCTCCCCTAGATTTCACACTTACAAATTCGGCTATAGCTGGTAAAATTATATATTATGCACACACTGTTTACCTAATTTACAAATATTACTCAGTTTCCGGGTTTCCCGGTAAATGAGTGCATTCCTACCACAGTTTCGGTACATGCGAGGCGCAGCCCGCGCAGCCCTGTACTCCCTCTCTTTGTCTTAAGATTTCGCGTCTCTTGCGTTAACAGTTTGGCGAGACTCTAACCTTACGATACATTGAGGCGTTTCATCACTTAATTATTGTCTTACACCGTGGTTAGGACAATATTAAACTAGGTATTGTTAAAAATATATTATACTCGTAGCACTAAATACCTTATAGAAAATTTGAAAATTTTTCTTTTAATTATTCTTTACATAGAATATTCTGTATATTTTTACTGATAATGAAAGGATTTTTAAAGAAAAATACATTTTCGTAACATTTCACAATCTTAAATCGAATCCTATAGTGAATTGTTATTCGTTATATTTTATTTTTTACACAGCACATTTAAGTATTTCGTTTAATTGTAGGTTTCACTTTTGGCGATTAAATTTAAACATATATTTTTTATTTAGTTAACTGGAGTGGTAATTTTTTTATAATGAATTGTACCCAGAAATAGATTTTAACTTCACTATAGACAGTGGGTTCTCATTTTCTTTCTCGTACAAATTTATATCTCTTAGATTCCAGGGTTGCTAAGATGACTTAGTAGTAAATAATCAAACAAGCAAATTACAGTTGAATTAATCTCTTTGAGGAATAATTTAATTTAAAAACATTCAGGTTGTTTCATTTAAAAAAATATAATCTCTTGACGTTGATCGTATCAAAGCAATATTAGCAAAGAAATATTATTTCTCCATTAAAATAACGATAGTAGGTTTTTAAAGGAGATCATTAGTTTTCATTTAATTATGAAGCAAATTTTGAGAAACATCGTAATTCCTATTAATATACAATGCATAAACTTGGACTATTATAACTTTAGACAGAAAATAAAGAAGGCTTCTATAAAAAAGTTACGACAAAAGTACTATGGCAAGATAAGAAATGCACACTATCAACATTTTTTTTTATAATACAGAGAATTTCTTTTGCATTATTTATACTGCGTATTTTAAACATTTCTTATAATATGATATTAAAAAAAAACATTAGGTATTAGCCTTTGGGAATGAGCTTTCAAAAGATGTATCACTTGATATATCCTTATGTTTAAAAGAAGGAGTAACAGCTGCCTTCCGGATAAAGATAAACATTTCCACTTAAATGTACCCAGTGAAAGTGGAAAATTAACTTAATTAATTGTGTTTTAGAGTTATTTACAAAAATATAATTCGATCAAATGTGTGTTAATTTTAAGCGCCTTGTCGGATAATCTATAGTTACCAAATTAAACCGCAATAATCTAATACTATCCAAAGATGCCAGAGCCTGTGAAGATATGCATTTAAAAGATTCCATATTTTTTTATCGATCTTGGTCATGGAACATGCAACATGGCATACTTTATTTTTTCTAGTGTGTATTATGAATAAGAAGACGATAAAACTTAATAATTAATATTTTATTAATAATTTATAAATCTAAATCTAAATTTATTCTTCTTTAAATGTGTACAATGAATTCATTGTGAATTACAAGATTAGAAAAATTACAGTTTTAGTTATTCTAAAATTAATTTACACATTTACAGAAGAGCGAAGTAACAAGATGAGCAGAAAAAACATCCAAATAAAATAAAAATTGAATTGAACTGAGCAAATAGTATATTACAAAATAGTGGTGCGATAAAACACGAATCTCTGATGATGGACTTTTTAAATGTTGGCACCAGGACGTGTTAATCCGACGTTGCTCTAGCGTTGTAAATATTTTCTAAAAGCAAGTTGTCTTTATTACCTACTAAATAACCATTCTAATTCAAATATATGTGTAGATCACTAGTTGAGCAAAATTTAGTTTTTTAGTCATTATTTTTTAATCATATTTTGGGTAAATTTTCTAAAATAATACTAAAAAGTCCGGAGTTTTGTTCTAGTCGTAAAATATTGGTGCATCTAATTCTTTTCTGAGATGAGAAAATCATTTTCGTACATGTGCAAAATTAAGTCTCTAATTACTTTGTTGTAGGCAGTTACATCATAGTTGCTCCTATTATGTTTTTCATTTGTTTCTTCTTCTGTGTCGTCGTCCCTAAAATCGGTTAAATCCATCACTTCATTTTCAAATGTTAGTTTCATTTTCCATAACAGAATTCCCATTGTAAACCCTAACTGACAATTCTGCTTCCAATCATTTTTTAAAGCTTCGAAAGGATATAACTCTTCAGAATTAAGACCAAATGCTTCGATAGTTTCTGCGAGACTATTATGATATATTTTTAAATAATAATCCATTTGGTCAAGTATTTCCTCTGATCCTCCTGCGTATAGAAAATAAGACAAATCGCTAACTGGACTACCCTCTCTAGAAAGTTGAAAATCTAAGAACCTCATATCAGATATTTTCCCAGATTCCTGCAAATATGTAATATTATAATAATATATGTAAAGCCATAATAGTGAAATTATTTATATAATATGATTATATTATTACAAAAGATAAAATAGATTAGAATGTAGTAACATGAGCATATTTAATTAAAAATATCTTAAGCCCGGATTTATAATTATAATGGTTTGTTAACTAATAAATCCAGGTTTAGTTCAAAGTTACATTCATGCTTTTAAATCTATGTAAACCCGATCATTACAGAAATTTGGATTGTCATCTCGAATTCAAAGTTGAAGCACTCAAAAACCACCTATAAGTACATGTTTTAATTTTCATGAAAATATATTGGAGAGAGATGCTTAAAAATTTTCCTTGGGATATAAAATATTGCCACACTAGTTTATTATCTAGAAATATGCATATTTTAAAATGTATAAAATAGTTATATAATTGTTATAGCCATAGTTTTCCAGATTTTTACTGCTTTACTGTATGAAAAATATAAAGATGTTCATCATCTGTAGCGTTAAAGATGCCAAGGGCATGTGTAATTTTCAGAAGATACTTTTGAAATTACCTCTAGAAACAAATCATACCCATAATTTTGTATAAAGATATACATTTCAATCATACGCTTAATTGATGATCAATATGTAGTACTTAAAAAAAAAAAAATTGATAGTTTTCTTACTGCTTGAGAAAATAAGTCAGACCGCACGGTATTTCTGTCATGTAGCTCACGCTTTTTCTCATTTAAATATAAGTTATTATGACTACCTGCCTTCGCACTTTTACATTACTGGGTTCGATAACCAGCGGTGCCACTGGTTTCTAAAGATCTTAATTCCAGATTATATGTACAGTATTACATTTGTCAGCCTTCACACCCCTGTACAATTTTACTGGACCGCACGATTTGAATGATGAAGTAGACGTTCCTCGAGTAGATGTTCCTCCAGCCAGTCCGATCAACAATGTGCACATGTGAATCCAGCGGAATTTTAATTTATTTTTATTTTTTTATTTGTAATGTAATTTATGTCACCTTTTGTATTTAATTCATAATTTTCATTTATTTCAAAAGCCTTATAGACGTTTACAGTAAAATAATAATTTTCGATTTTCGTATACTAAAGGCTCTCTAAAAATTATTTTATTTATAAATTTCATAAATCTGTGGATACTAGGGTTTAAGAAGAGAAGTGTTATGGTGATTAAACCTTGATATCGAGATATCATCAAAATTTTCAGATCAACGAATCTAATTATTCTAAACATGTAGATGTCAAAAGAAATGTTATTGTTTATTGCAAAAAAAAATACTATACTTGTTCCTAGAGAACTTCGCATACTGGAATTCTGAAAATCTATATACAGAGGTTACTCATAATATTCTATTGATTAAAAAACTTTCGCTGAGATGGGACTTCCGGTTCTATGAGAAGTTGGCATCAACTCGCTTATTTTAAATGTAATGTACTATTTTTTCTTTCATTTTTAGATTCAATATCGAAATTTAGGGCAAGTCGTATAAGCATACCCTATCCTTGAATTTAATGGTCTTCGAGATATTTCGACTTATCAATAATTTTGAGAAAAACATACTTAAACTAAATCAATTCTATCTCTATTAGTTCTTTATCTAGAGAGCTTAAATTTTAGATAGATTAAGCCCAGCAAACGCAGAGTGTGACTGTTTCGTAACGTTAAGTCACAAATAAGTAACTCTAGAAGCATATTTCAAAGTGTGAAACAGATTCGTAATTATGGCAATATATCTGTACCTGAAAGATTTGTTTTGAAATTGTTTAATATAATACAAAACATCTTTGGTGGGTTTGGAAAAATTCGAAACTGTTACCTAACAAATGTTATTCTTAATTCCACAAACGTAAATATTTCGCAACTTACAAAACGCCATACTTTCAATTGTTAAAATTTGAGAATATTACGCAATTGTTGATGCGGTATTCCTTCAGTAGCTATAAACAGAAACAATTACGGAATTATTGAAACAATTCATTTTCAGTTGTGAAGCGTTGAAAAATTTACATAATTAGTAATACGTTACATTTTCGCTATACATTTTCAAACAAATGCGTCGTTTCTATAGGCTAGAATTATTTCTGAGAGAGAGATAAAATTCAAACGACCAATAGAATCTTGGGACGCTGCGCCGCGCCAGCGCGAAGAACTGTTTCCGGCTTCAACACAAGTTAGTCTGAATGTGTAGTAATACGTAATTGTGTACTTACACGTGTGGTGTAAACAAGTGGTCTGGTATTTGTGCAAAAAATACTATTGTGAAAAACAATTGCACAATATATACACGTTTAGAATATTAGGTAAGTAATAAGTACTAATAGATTTAAAATTAGATAAGTTATTAGTATGTAATGTAAAAAGCGTTAATTTCCTGGACAATACCTAACATGGCGTGGGCACATTAACAGCGTGGGTAGCGGATCTTTTTACTATTACCTATAAATCGAATAAAACAAACGCTTTTCTTAAAATTTCGTGCTTATTTAAATGGATAACTATAAATAATAATAAAGAATATGTACAAAACTTTGCTACTAACTATAATAATCTACACTTAGATTATTATATCTACTTTACTTGCACAGTACGAATTTATTTGCAAAATTGGATCGTTGAGTGTTCTTTTTTTTTGCTTAGGAATATATTATTTTGTATTTCTTTTTGAAGTTATTCTCCGATGTGCAAGAAACGCATGTTTTTCTTTTAAATTGTTTCAATCAAAAGGGAATGAAGTTCAGGGATTAACATAGCAAACTTAACGTTAAAGTGACTAAAAACATGATTCTTAATTTCTTTATAAACTACTGGTTTGCCGTAATGAATAAAATAGTTTTGATATACAGGATGCTTCCTAAATAACAAAATATTTAAAGAAGTAATTCTTCAGGTGATTTGAAGTGAAGAAAAGTTTATATGAACATATTATGTTCTAAAGATTTTTGTTTCTGAGATAACGGGCGTTGAATATTTTATTTCACTTCTTTACACCATGTATTTATAGATTTTAAAACGTCCAATATTTTCATTTTATAAAAATATCTAAGAAGAGGTAAAAGGCAACATTGCTCCTGGGGAACTTTTTTAAGTTTCGCAACATTCAACACTTCCGATATAAACGTATAGGTCACAGCTGTGAGCGCTAATAGATCAAAGACATTCCGTCGGCCGTCCACTATATTCTTCCTCTGTGCCAAAGATATAAAAAAACACCAGATACCTATACTCGGGCCAAAAAGAGTAGTCAGTAGAGCAAAAACTCACCGGCAATTCTTCAAAGGATTTAGCTGTTATGGAATACAGAAGCGGCAGCTCGTTTTACCATATAATCCCATATAATTCAGAGAAATATATCCAGTTTTCTCCGCCTACCAGAGATGAAAACTACAACTAGGTCATTATGTTTAATTGGTATAGTCAACCAAATATAGTATATGCTTGAACGTAATGAACGTGCCGTGCCGCCCTTATACCCAATAATTTGTTCGGCTATTGGAAAGGTCGTCGAGAGGGCTTAGATAGCGCATTCAGTGGCGTCACATATGCTGCAACGCAAAGGATGTGCATTGTTCAACTGCGTTGCTATACCTAATTCGTGGAGATAATGTTGCCAGATGTCAGCATATTATTTAAAATTTAAGACATGGTAACTCATATTCATGCATAATTAACACAATCCGCTTTCATTTGTTCGAATTATGGAATTTATGAAATTCGTAAATCAGTACGCCCCTGGCTCTACTGACTACTCTTTTTGGCCCGAGTATAGTTAAATTATCAACAAAGTATATTGTCTGTCTGTTTCTTATGTACTTCGAAGGATAAATTATCCAAAAAAACTTCACAAAAAGGCCGCTAATAAAGTTGACGCGTTTAAAATGTGTAAACACTGGTATAAAAAATATGACTTCACAGCATTTATAGTGGTCCGGTAAAAGCTAATGAACGAATGTAAAAAACAAGATCAACCTGACCTATCCTATTTTCCCTTGAAATGAGATAGGTCAGTTAAATTCAAAATGTTGACGTATTTTATTTCTTTTTCTCAAAAACTACCGCGTGTATTTCTTAAATTTTTTTTATATGGATTTACCATCCCTTTGCAACAAGCTTCTTTCTCTCAGGAATAATAATATATGTAATTGTTTAACTTCATTTATTTTATTGAGTGGGCTAGAGTTACATATAGGTATACAGGTTTCATAATCGAAATGTTTTCCTCATTTCATGAAAAAAATAAACCCGTGTCAAATTCTTGACAATCCCCGCCTCCTCTTATTTTTATTTTAAACTAGATATAGGGTGGGGTTAGCGTACTCACCTTAAGGAAATAAATAAATTGAGGTTCACTCTGTACATTGCTAGTTTGATTAAGAATTGATTTTTATTTGTAGATTCATGCAGGAAATGCTTTCCATTTATGACAGTTGATGCCAATTTTGAAGGTGCGTGTAAGGACTGGTTTAGAGCGGCCAGCCAGAGATTGAAGAAAACAAAGAAAATGAATTAATTATTTTATTGTACAATGGACAATAAATTGTTTTGAACATCTATTTGTCAATATTTTATCTTTTTCCTATATTTTAAAGGATTCCTCCAAATACACTAACAGTGAATATTAAGGATCAAGGATTAATTTCACCTAGATATAGAAAAGAGTTTATCTTAAATGGATTTATGGTCTGTAAAGATGAGAGATTGAGAAAGTGAATTTTGTTAAATATTGCAAAAAGTGATTTTAAAGATGGGTCCTGAAAAAGTAACGAGCCCCACTACTGGCAAAATGTGACTGCTGTCTTCGTCAAAGAAAATTACTCGTCCAATAACAAACGAAGCCAGGTTTGCTATACGTGCATATATCCACCCCCAGCCCCCGATCGCTCACCTGCGCACTCGATCATTGAGTCTTTTTTGTTTTTAAATGTATTTAGTATAGCATTTTACAGTCGCTTCAAAAATATAACTGGCTCTATACTATCAGTACATGTCCATCTTAGTACATGTCCATCTTTGCCGAACAAATTATTTATTCACTATTAATCAACTCGCGAGAACCAAAAAAACACTTTTTGGTTTTCGAGTTATTCAACAGTGAATAGGTAATAAGTGGACAGCATGTATTGATAGGGTCTGTCATATTTTTTAGCGTCTGTAAAATGCTTCTATATGCATTTAAAAAACAAAAAGACTCCAATGATCGGGAATGGGTAGGTGAGGGATCAGGGTGGGAGGTGGATTTGTGCACATATATCAAACCTGACTTTATTTGGACTATTTGCATAATAAGTATAAAACAAAAAAGAAACTGATTTGAAAGTAAATCGTAAAATTTATATTGCTTATGATAAGCAACTTTTCTGAAATTAATGAGCAACCTTAAGGTTTCTAATAACGTGCAACTGTTGTGTATCTGTACTTAAACTAAATTTGCATAACGGTTGCGAAGTATTTATATAAGTTTTGTATTTACAAATAACTTGGTGAATGAAACTGTAAAAGCCTAAATGTTACAAGATATTTTCGGAGTTAGATTTTGGTAAAAACGAATTTATTACAAATGTAAATTGGCATTTGTTACGAATATTTTGTTTCGCAATTGTGTAAAGTAATAGTTGCAGTTTATTAATGATGCAATGTTGCGGACAAATAAGCAATTTGTCACCAAAAACACGCATTTTTGTGACTGAAACAAAAGTGTAACACGAAATATAAGTAGCGATAATGTTCCTTAATAGTTTCGAAGCGGTGTTTGCTGGGAGGATATGCTTAGGAGACTAAATTTCGATGTAAAATCCAAAAATGAAATATAAAATGGTACTTACTATTTGAAATAAACGAGTTGATGCCAACTTCCGAAAAAACCAGAAGTCAACGAGAATATCTTTAATCGATAGAACATTCTGGGTAACTCCTTTATGCAAAATTTTCAGAATTCCAGTAAGCGTAGTTCTCTAGAAACGACTAATAGAATGTCTTCGTGACACACCCTGTATAGTGACTGGGCTTTTTCTCTTAAATCCACCACTGGAAGAAAAGTATTATTACGTTTTTGTTTTTGGTTTATAGTGATTATCCATTCTCTTTTGTTTTAAAATATATGACATAGGTATCTAAAGCTGGTGCTATAGAAATGTAGAACAATAATATTACTTAGGGCCGATCTTTTCACCTCCAATTAACTTTATCCGGCAGTTATTTACCTAGGATGCAATTGTTACAACAATGAAAATCAACAACTTTAACTGCCGGATAAAGTTAATGGGAAGATTAAACGATTGGGCCTTAATGTATAAAAATATATATTATTATATATTTACGTATTTACGTAGAAAAATTATCTGATGTATAAAGGAATGACAAAGCTAAAGCACCGTCAGAATACGTTGTTCAGAGATTATCTATATCTATCTAAATACCTAGTTACAGTTAGTACTATAAATAGTAGGTGAAGATATTTCTACTTGAGATAAAAATTATCTCTAAATCTCAGATACTCGAGTTTATTATGTTTGTAATGTCACATACAGTTTAGAGAGTCTCCATAGGTTAAGTTGGGTTAAACTATGAGATAAGTAGAATAACGGGAGGCAGTAGGAGGCTCTTAGTCATTTCATATTATAATAGGTTGGTATCCTAAAAATTGACGAAAAAAAAAAATAAAGAAAGTAAATCATCAATCGGAAGTAATTCGTATTGCTCGTATTAGATAATAAATTAAAGGTGGTGTGTAAAGTACTAAGTCAGTTCAATAGGAAATTAGCGCATGTGGATTTGCATAAATAAATGCCAGACGCTAATTATTGTGTGATCCTAGCAATAAGGGAAACAGAAAGCAGTAAGAGATTCTTACTATTAATCTATAATCTAGCCGTATTGAATTGTTAATACGGATATAAAATTATTATTTTTTAAATTTTAATCAAACATTTTAAACTAATACACGAAAAAAACTAAATAAATGTGCTAAATTTTTATAATAAGGTACGATTTCAGAATATATAAAATACATATAATTATTTTTAAATAAGGTGAATTATATTTTTCACGGATACGAACGGATAATTTAAAAGTTGTTCAGAATTAGATGACTAACTCAACTATTTTCTTTTAATGGTCTTATTTATATTAACGTCCTGGCGAAGTTTAGCTTAGAGCTATTCTAACAATTAACCAATACACACCACATACACCCATTCCCTCCGATATTGCCATCTGCCGGAGCTGGGACTTGAACCCAGGAGAAATAGGCAGTAGCTAGTCGCCTTGTGCCACTCAAGGGCGATCTAGCCCGCTGCACTATCCTCGGTAATGTAATGAGATACGGTCACCCATCCAAATACCGGCTTCGACAAACGCTGTTTTGCTTCGTTGATCGAAGACCGGCAATTGTACGCCTAACCTAACCTTTTTTCACGGGCAACGATTTTTAAAATTCTCTGGGAAATGCAATATTCAATATATATCTGCGAAGAGTATAAGAATGTTACGATCAGTGATGTAGAATTGTAATTTACCGTGTAAATTACTAAATTATTTACCGTAATATACGGTAATTTACCAATTTTTATTACCGTAAATTACGTCGTAAATCATAAGCTTATCTTATAAGCATATTAAAAACAGGTTTTCTTTATTTATTGTTTTATTTTAAAATATTTTTAACCTTTTTAAGTAATAACGTAATAATAATTTTTTAATCTTATATTAATATTCTATGTATTAAATATTAATTCCCTGAAGATTCACTAAAAAATATAAATTACCTGGTAATTTACCAAAAAAATAAATTACTTGGTAATTTACCAAAATTATTTGGTAATTTACCAAAAAGATAAATTACCTGGTAATTTACCAAACAGATAAATTACCTGAGAATCTATTCCGGGAAAAAAAAGTGGTAAATTACCTTGGTAAATTACCGAAAAAATATATTACCGTAATTTTACATCACTGGTTACGATGCAAGAGTCGGTATTTTATCTAAATAAAAATATGGTTATTATGTATATAATGCAATGTTTACTCACATCATATTTAAACATCATATTATTGCTCCAACAGTCACCGTGTAAAATAACTGAATATTTTCCTTTGTAAATAACACTATCATCAAATATCTTTAAGCCATTTTCAAGGTAGTATTTATATTTTTCTATAATTTCATCATCTTCTCCTGGTTGAAGACATTTTAAACATAAATCATGTATAAACGGAACTGCATCTTTAAAACTCTTTCTTTTCGGAAATTCCTTATAAATATTTTTCACTCCTTTCGCTAAATCAGAATATGCTTCTGGATTCCGTGCACGATATGCAAAAGATAGTGCATGGTATTTTCCATATTCTTTTAATACACATTCAGTCTGTTCTTTATCAAAAGACGTTTTTTTGCCAACTATTTCAAAATTCTGAAATTTTATGTTTTCCAACACTAGTTTCTCAAATCCATCCTCAGTTGTTGTTCCTAAGCATTTGACTATTTTATTAAAAGCCTTTGAAGAAGGTGTTTTATTTTGAAATTGTTGAAAACACGGCCACACCTTGGTATAGAAGTATATTTCATTTAGGTATATGTTTCTAATGTCATTTGTCTCTCTAATATATTTATCGGAAAAAGCTTGCTTGACTACTAAATTATATGTTTTCTTATTCTTCTTGTCTTGCAGTGATAGATAACACATTTCACCAAGAAATCCTTCACCTTTTTTATTTGGATCGAGGATATTTATCGAAAAATTTTTAATATCTTCATCAACTACTTCTTTTATTAATTCATATACTTTCGGAGACACTTTTGTTTCCATTGTTACTGTTACTAATGTGACAATCGTTTAACGAATTGTGGATTTATACTTAATCAGTATATAACCTAAGTAGATAATTTCAAGGTTGCAACGAAAATATTTTAAGATTACCTGAATAGTTTATTGATTCTCTTGTTTACCTGATAACTAATTATGTAGGTATTAATAAGTACACCTTCACATAATTAAATATAATGCTTATTTGACGTCAAATATAGTCATATGATTAAAGGTTTAAAACCATTATTACATTTATTTTTATTATTCTGTAGTAAGTTCGGTAGTGGCTAGCCACTGCATATCTTTTCTAAGTTGGAACCTGAGTTATGGTAGATGATAATGTTGCCAGAACATGGTTGTGCTATATGTCCTGAACGAATATTATTTTTTTATGCCAAGAGTGTATAGTATTCGTGTATAAAATTTGATAAAAGAACTTAGTCAACAAACAATAGTATGTTTTTATATGCTGACAGCGTATTCGTTTTTCTTTGTAGTGGCCCCTCATTGCCATAAAAAAATATATACAGTGTGTCGCACTTAAGAGTGAAACACCCTTATAACTTTTTTCATTTTTATCCGATTTGAACCAAATTTTACTCCATGATAGATCCCATTAGGGTCAACTCATGACCAAAAAAACATTCACCCACTACTAATGCAAAGCCACCTGCGATACCAAAATAAACGCAAAAAATCAAAAAACATATTAGACATTTTTTATCGGAAAATTTTACTAATGAAAGTTGTTCAGAATTGTCTAAAAACCTTAAATCCAATATCTCATAAAAATAAAAAAAATATTGATATTTTGATTTAAAAAGTTTTAAGTTCGAAAATATAATTTTACAATATCAATTATCATTCGTATTTAGTTGCAGAGTGTTTCTTTAGTTTTTTTTTTATAAAAAATAAAATATTACAATACAATAATCCATTAAAATTATATTTTCAGACTTAAAAATGTTTTCAAACAAAATATGAATATTTTTTTATTTTGATTAAATATTGGACTTATACTCCAGGAAACGTAGGCTCAAGGTGGAAAACTATATAGGATTTGATTTTTATTTTTTTTTATACTGGTCTAGGGATGCTCAATTTGGGTCTGAGTTTGTGGGACACAGCTGTCCCCGGAACATCCCCATCCACCCCCCAAAAGGGCTATTTTTTTGCTTTTTGCTTTATATCGATCTTCCGGTGCATGCTATCGCAAAAGTACCATTGAAAATTAAAGAGGAATAAACAGTGTACAATATGAGCCATGTTTGGTTGTTGTACGTCAAACCGTTTCTTTGCACGGGCACCTCAAAGTTGCCTCCCTTTGAAATAGACACTTCGTAATTTTTTTATTGTGGCTCACAGACAATACTAATTAAAAATAAAACATATGGCAGTTTGTCACCGATAAATACCTGATTTTTTGGCATATATCTGGTTTTTCTGACATTGCTCTTTTTCGAGATACAGGGTCGTCCATCCTAAAATTCACTCCATCGTATCACCGGGTTGTTCATATAGGATAGTTAAAAATTTATGGTATTATAGACTTCAACGTGCTGTTTGAAAATACGTATCAGACGACCAGATTTTTTCGCCGGAACTACCCTTTAACCTAAAAAAGCGTTTTTAGGTTAGGTTTTTCTTTAATATTCGCTCTTCAGGGCACTCTATGAAAAATAGAACACATATTGTTGTATACTCGCTTATATGGTTTATGTATAGGTTTCATAATTATTTTTTTTTACAATACCCTGTATTCGAAATTTTTTTTTTTATAGAGGGTTCTAAAAAAAATATTTTTTTAATGTTTTCTAATACGCATATGTTTTTACTATATGCCATCTACTTTGTATATCTCTATATGGTTTGTTAATTAGACTACCCCTTCACCCCAAAATCGATACCGCGGCGTAACAGTTTATCAGAAAATTACATTATTCATGTTATGCACATATTCTATACGCATGTATATATTGCAAACGTTTTCCTCAAATATTTTCTCTGAGGGTTATGAAACACCCCATACCCCCCCTCGATTATCCCTGTGACAAATCGTGAAGCGATAAGTCCAATACAGGGTGTTTGTTTGTTTGGCATGATCGTCTAGTTTTTTATTTAGTTAGGACCAACTACGTTGTGATTTAGTAAATTTAACAGATTCTTTAATAAAGTTTGATATTACTTGTTCTTTTAATATTGAGATGTTTTGAATTATTACTTGTTTACTAATTTTCTCGTAATCTAATACACTGGCATTTATTATCTCATTTGAGATTCAACTTAGTTCAATCACATTAGGTTAAGTAGAGGAAAATAATTAGACTTAATAAAAAGAGATAAACACAGAAAAGTGGTTTAACAGGTTTATTTTCAGATAAAGACCAATAGTCAAAATCGACGTGAAAATAACCTGGCTGAAGATGCAATTTAACGAAATCTCGTTAAATGCAGTGGAAATATCCACTGTCATGTTCAGTTAATCCTGACGTCAGCAAAATAGTGCCCAGACGTCAAGGGAAATATCACTTGTGATCACTTTGATCTCCTCGTTTGCATGGGTGACAAGTCAACAAGCAGTACTTGTTGAAAACTTGGCACGTTGTTACTATACTTATTGCATTGTGCAGACTTTCGCCGAAGCGTAGTTATGTATGGACCAATCAGGAACCATACGAGGACATTGTCCCCGGACGACTTCACGTTGTGATGTATGCAAATATGCCTTACACCGAGGAAATTTCCCCAGGTCGTCTATTAATTCGTAGTAATGATAATTGCGTAAGCAACGCAATACAACAGTATAGTGACGTTGGCCGTAAGAACATTCATTGATAGTAGTTAAACTGCCAGATGTGTTAAGAAAGCAGACTTTCAGTTGTCTTGTCACCGCAGCAAAGATTTGTTCAAGTGGCCACAAAAAGGACCGTAGTACTAACCGATAAATTGCAAATACAGACCAGATGTCAAGTCACGTCGTAAAACAATCATTGGATATTATTGAATAACTAACCGACACCCTAAATATAGATCAGCTGACCGTAAAAGCAGGTCAATAGAAGTTAAAATACTTTGTTTGATTAAATGCACTTATACAATAATTAAACTTTAAAATAATAAATTGGTACCAACAGTCAATTCCCTAACTTCGTAAAAACCGGTATGTGGATATAGAGTCGCGATTGATTTGAATGTACTTTTGATTCATAAATTTAGGCCGAACTGATTTAATGTAAATTAGGAAGAAAAGTCGATAGTGGAATCGAAAGACATCGTTGGGGCTTTATTAATTGCGGAGGTTCTCACCTATTCGTGGATAGACGGTCCATTCGTTCATCTCTTCTCCCCCGGATTCGCGGATATCTGAATAGCTCGAAAGCATTGTGGCCGCGTACGTTCTGTCACAGTGGCAGTGACTTCGTTGTAACGTTTAGTAGGGCCAGCGGTCAGCGCAAACTACGGCACGTTCTCGTAGTCACCGGCACTTACTAGGTCCTGTGGGGACCGTAGTTTAGTCGGCGCTGGGGGTGGTGAAACCCAACGAGAACGGCAACGTTATCGAAGACACCGGCACTTACTAGGTCCTGTGAGGAACCGTAGTTTAGTCGGCTCTGGGGGTTGTGAAACCCGTCGAGAACGGCAACGTTATCGAAGGCACCGGCACTTACTAGGTCCTGTGAAAGACCGTAGTTTAGTCGGCTCTGGGGGTTGTGAAACCCGTCGATAACGTTCGTAGCGGCGTGGCCAAGGACTGACCCGGAGTCTACTTCCCGTGTTGTATTTATACCACTTTCGAACAAAGAAAACGCGGTTGTGGTGGTTACGTCACACCCACCCACTTGCATGTGTGCACAAGGGAGGCTGTAATCTAAAGAATTTTAATGATGCTAATGCGTCGGGATTTAGACGGGATTTAGAGTATCAATACCTGTCCATAAGGGCGCTTCTTCCGTACTATAATTTGGAGTGGCCCTAATTTGTATATTTTAACATTCCCGAGTTTCTGTGAGAACTCACCCAACTTGGCCCTAAACTGATGTTAAAACTGCGAGCTATGCTGTGTATTGAAATGAATATTTTAAAATATTATATTGATGCAACGACTAATCATTTAATTATCCCCGAATAAAATCATTGACTATAAGTAATGAATAATTTGGAATTTCACGATATCAATGTCTTGATATAATTTAATTTCATGATAAAATTTAGGAAAATATTTGTAAATTACTGGCCCGTGTACGGCGCGTTTCAGTTATTAAAAACAAATATTCTTTTACCGCCTTTTAATACGCATATATTATGTAGCTACTATGTACAGTATTCTTCTGTTCTAAGTGTATTTACGACAGAAATACATTGACAATGAGTAAACGTTACTTATACTGACTGTACTCCTTTCCACACCACCTGAGAGGTAGAGTATTTGGCGAGTTTTTTTAAATTGTGGTATCCCCATTAGGGCTACTCCACAGCGATAAATCGTCCCCGTTAATAAAACTTGCGTCGCTTAATTCCGGAAGGACCCGGTTGCGCTACGTCCTCTTCGAAATCAATGTCAAGTTCGTCCGCATCTTCTGTAACGTCCGCATAGCCGATCAGTTGTTCATCGTCGTAGGTATTTATCGGTGACAAAGTGCCATATGTTTTATTTTTAATTAGTATTGTCTGTGAGCCACAATAAAAAAATTACGAAGTGTCTATTTCAAAGGGAGGACCAACTTTGAGGTGCCCGTGCAAAGAAACGGTTTGACGTACAACAACCAAACATGGCTCATATTGTACACTGTTTATTCCTCTTTAATTTTCAATATAGGTACTTTTGCGATAGCATGCACCGGAAGCTCGATATAAAGCAAGAAGCAAATAAAAAGCCCTTTGGGAGGGTGGATGGGGATGTTCCGGGGACAGCTGTGTCCCACAAACTCAGACCCAAATTGAGCATCCCTAGACCAGTATAAAAAAAAATAAAAATCAAATCCTGTATAGTTTTCCACCTTGAGCCTACGTTTCCTGGAGTATTAGGGTTTTTGAACAATAGGCATGTCCACAAAAAAATTAATATACATTAATATTAGTTAAAATCGTACATTGGAGCCCCTGGTACCAATATCTGAATTTTTTTTTTTTTTTAAATTAATCCTAACCATAACAGCGACCGAAGAAATCTTTTCCTCCGTTTGAATTAAATAAACGCCTGCTGATTGTTTTGACGTCACAAGCTCGTTAGCCTGGCTGACACGCGTGATTAATTTTCGCGCCGAGCTGTCAGAAGTGTCAGAAAGTCTACATTTACAGTAGCTCTATTATTTACAGCGTTGAGGTGTTGGTTTATTGCATCTTCTTATTAGTAAATATGGAAGAAGGTTTCCAGAAAGGAGATTCACATAATTTGCCAAATGTAAGCGTAATTATGGTATCCGATTTTCTGATAACAGTGATTTTAATCAGCCCCAAAGGAAATCATGAAAAAAAGCTGTGTTTTAATCTAGATCATTTAAATTCGGGTTTAAACTGAGGAGAACTAATCGTATAGTATTTATTATTATAGTAAGTAAACCTCGAAATAAACTTGCATTAAAATGATCTTCGCAGCAGTACAAAGTAGATATCGATGAAATGTTTTTAATATCACGTCTTACTGCCTCAAACCATTTTTTCTTTTTTATTGTTGGCTTTGGGACGCTTACAAATATTTTCGTTGGCGTCTTAGTAGTTGTATTATTGCAGCAAGGAACAAAACACCATATTCGTGCCACCATATTTCTTTTATAATACTGCTCATAAACACAGAGAACGCTCACTGCATGACGAACCCGTACAAGCCGGCCGGCGCGCGGCAACGTGCCTGCGAGCATGTGACGTCATGTTACTAGCCTCTATCTTGGGAACGTTTCTTAGCCTCTCTGCTTTTAGGTGATTTCTATTGCGAATAACTGGCAAAATGAAAATATACAAAATTTTTTATTGTTACATTAGTTCATAATACCAATAAATCTATCATTTCCAATTGAAATTAAAATTTTGTGGACATGCCTATTCTGAACAACTCACATTAATAAAATTTTTAATAAAAAAATGCCTAATATGTTTTTTTTATTTTCACCGTTTATTTTGATATCGTAGGCTTTGCATTAGTAAGGGGTAAATGACTTTTGGGCCATAAGTTGATCCTAATGGATTCTATCTTTGAGTGAAATTTGGTTTAAATCGGATAAAAATGAAAAAAGTTATAAGGGCGTTTCACTCTTAAGTGCGACACACTGTATATATACAGGGTGGAGACTTTAACTGGAATAAATTCGCTACCGGGAAGCTGAATAATTTTTCAAAAAATTCCCGAGACACGTCAACATTTGAATGTATTTACCTACCTCTTTCAAGTAATATGCGAAATGTAGCCCTTCAAGGAGGGCGGAAACAACCCCCAAGTTTTTTTCTTTCAAATGCAACACTATGGCGTGTGACCCCTCATTGGACAGGTGACAGAAAGACAAATACAGCGTACTGATCACATTTTATTTTTCAAGAGGTTCAGGGTTGCAAGTTTATTAAAATGTGCACCATTTACTTTAAATGGCGCACATTTTGAGCAATTGTTACGTTGAAAAGTACACTAAAATTATTATTTATATAGAATGCCCTTCTCTTTAAATTTAAATGCATTTTAAATTTCTTCATTTACCCATAGAACATCATTATCATCCATTGCAAATTTTCAACCAAATTTAGGTATTCAGTCACTGAGGAAATAAATTGCAACCTATCTAATTGTAATATTCCTCTGAAGATGAAGTTCTACTAAAATATCTAGATTTACAAAAATTCTGTATAAATAATTGAAAACAGGTATAATAAAAACGCTTTCTTGTTTATGATAATTTAATGTACTTTATTGAATTTTTATCGCAATAAATTAACTACGTAAATTATCGTTTATAGCTACATCAAATTTAACAATGGTTTTAGATGAACTTATAGATTGATACTTACCTTGTTCAAAGATATAATTAAAACAAGAGCCTATTTAAACATATAAATGGAATTTTCCACAAGTTGTAAGTATAATAAAGTTCTTAGAATTACTTTAATTCACAGATAATACTATGTAATATAACAGGCGTAATAAACAATAAAGTTATTTTTAATCATCTCAAAGCATACATTCTATACTCGTAATTTCAAGGTCTTAATTCCCAGTGATATTATAATTACCTATCTAATTCTAGATAATTATAAGTGTTTTATATCCATGTGGTTAATTATTTATTTTTATACTAGCTGATAATCGAATATAATACAGCGGGGCAAAAGGGGAAAATTTGAGGTTCGAATAAACAAGAGTGCATTTGAACAAACAGTTCATTCATGTCTAGTCACACTACCATAAAAAAACCAACAAGAGGATTGTTATGATGTGATACTGCAGTGAACGCTTGTCTTAATAACGCCTGTGTTAGTTAAAAGAACTGTGAATCAGCCTTGATTCAGCTGATTGGAAAGAATTTCCTGCTAACCTAACCTAAACAACTGTTTACTTTATTACTTTGAATTTGAAGTTCCGGAAAATGATAGCATCAGCAAAACTTACGATAAATTTGTTATTCAATAACTATAACAGTGCTAGAATCCAAAACAAAAATAAAACAAGACGTAAACGATGTACTGAAGATAAGTGGGTACGAAGAATTTATAATGGTAGCCTCAAAATTAAAAGAAAAATACATTTGGATTAATAATTACTTAAATAACGTAGAAGTAATCCTATGTGGGTTGTTATTCATTATTCAAAAGAAAACACAAAAAAGGTTTCGTGATCAATATATTGCATCAAATCACCAGGCTACAAGACTACAAATATTTGTAGTCTTGTAACCTGAAAAATTTTATGGGAATTAGACCTTTTTGTGTTTTCTTTAACCCTTGAATGCCTGATCGGGGTACAGCTGAGACCCCAAGTGGTGTTTTCATCTAATAACTTTTTTTTCTGAACATATTGGCAACAGCGCTCCTAGGTATGTGTCGGTAAATACGTTTTGCACAATATTTCAGTATGCTGCAGTGCATCATCGTGGCCATAGTGTCTCACCATAAAGTCATAAAGTAAGTGGGGTCCCGTTGAGACCCCGATTCGGCATTTAACGATACCAACAATTTGTGTACTAAATGCAATTTTTTTATAGTTTTCACTCAAAATGAAGCGTTGGGAGAGTCAAACTGAAATATAAACAGATATCCAGTTGATTAATAGGTTTACGTTTATTTGTCATGTAGTAACATTTTATTCTTTTTCTTTTAGTTAAATAAGTGTTTCAATGAACACCGATATTATTTTGCTTTGTCAAAAATTCCATTTTTTATTCAAATTAAATACATTTGTATAAAATACTTCTAGGTGTATTATTTTTCAAAAATGCATGAAAATATTTGCAAAAAATACCATATTTCATTGGGGTCCCTGAAGGACCCCTTACCGGCATGTAGGTTCATTTTAGGAGCACCGGCATTCAAAGGTTAAGATGAATTACTTAAATGTTGTGCGCAAATACTCATTTGATGATTTTAAGACCCATTTTAGGCTTACTAGGAATACAGTAGAGGTAGCCATATACAGGGTGATCTACCACGAGTGTGCCAAACTTCAGAGGCTGGTAATTTATCAAAAATAAATGGACTTTCATTAATAAACATATGTCCTAAAACGCATAATAAGGGAGCTACAACCCCTTGAAGGGGTTGATGAATATCAATTTTTCGCTTAAGCAATGTAAATGACATAATACTACAAATCAGAAATATCAATTGTTTTTAAACATAGGTGACTTCAAGCCACTTGATTTGAAGATTGATCGAATTAAGTTTTGCATATTTCACATGAAAACGCAAATTATTCAAAAACGGCTGGTGTGACAGAAATTTTGAAAAATACTTTTTTCTGAGTCATTGCATGGGAAATAATGTTATGTAAAAGTTTTGCTTCGGAAGTGACGTCAAAAAAAATTTTAATCACCACCATATCGGACTTATAATCGAAAAATTGATATTCATCAACCCCCTTCAAGGGATTGTAGCTCCCTTATTATGCGTTTTAGGACATATGTTTATTAATGAAAGTCCATTTATTTTTGATAATTTACCAGCCTCTGAAGTTTGGCACACTCGTGGTAGATCACCCTGTATTTTTGTATTTTATTATTTTTAAGAATCAATATTGTTCTTTAGGTATTGTTATTACATATTATTCCTAAATTAGAAAGAAGAATGCATCTGCAGAACAGTTCATTATTAATGATGATATGGTTATTAGCAAACCAGAAATAATTTCATTGTGTTGAGGAGAGTTTCAGTATGAGTTGAGGACAGCTGATGCACAAACATTTTTTGCAAATAATAAAATTAATTGTGTCATTAAAACATATATACATAGAATGGCCAATGGGAAGTTTAGCTAAAGCAAGTAATATTGATTTTAATATTTTTATAAGTTACAGTGACTTTGTGGATTTCCGAACATTATCGGTGCAGTAGATGGTATGCGCATATTATCAATTCCAGCTCCTACAAATGATGATAAGTTGCTAGCTACTACAACAGAAAGGGCCTTTATTATGTCATACTTCAAGGCATATGTAATGCTCACTTAGAATGAATTGACTGTCGTTGGATGACCAGATTCTAGTCATGACAGTCGTATCTGGAAAAATTCACCACTTTATAGTATGTTATCAGAAAATGAAAATTCAAAACCAAACGACAGTCATTTAGTTTAGAGATTCTGCACATCCCTGGAATACATTTATTATAGTTCCATATAGGGACAATGGCTGAGCATCAAAAAGGCATCAAAGGCATATGGAATAGCAATAGATTATCTCAAGGTATTTTTATTATTCAGTCTTGTCAATTTTTAAGTATTTTGTGAGTTCCTTTATAGCTTCTATTTTCGCTTCTTCTAGTTCCACTTGTTTCCTCCATCTTTTGTCTACGTGGTCTTATTCTTTTCTGTCAAGTTCTTTTTCATACTGCATTCCTTTTTAAAAGTGTCGTTCAGAAATCTTTTCATAGTGTAATTTGCATTTAACTTTTTCCCTTTATTCTTTCTCACGGTTTCATTATCTTCGTTTTTATTCGTTTTTTATTACTATCTTCGGGATCCGCCTCGATACTGGTTTCTGGATCTATTGTCAAAGTAGGTATTCACCAAATTTTCTGTTGGCGGATTAAATCAGTGAAAATATTCTTAAGTTATCTGTCCTTCTCTCCAGTTTTTTTTTGTTTCTTCTACATTTCTTATATATGTAATTAGTAAATTTTTCCATTTATTACTGCAATCAATCCTTCGTATTTGCAAAGAAAGATTTAAAATTAGTCATTTGTCAAAATTTAGTACAAACTCCCGATGAACATCAAATCCAATTATACTTTAGACCAACACCACATAGGTAAAAATAATTTACATCGCGGAATAAACGAAACAATACGCAGAATAAGGAACAAATATAAAAACTTTGATAGAATGAAACCATATTTTGATAGTTATAGTTCGGTCGAGATACCAAAACCTGTACCAGGTTAAGGTTTATATAATTGCAATTAATATTTGACATGGTAAGGATGTAATTTAGCTTGGGTGCCACTTTTAAATTCTTGGTGTTTGGGCGCCATTTCGAAAAATGGCGGCTAGCCTTCGTGATGTTAGAAAATAAAAATATGGGTGAATTGCTTCAGTCACTGAAATCTTTGTCTGTATCGCTATCTTTGTCTGTATCATTGTCTTCCGTGGATGAGTCATAAACGGTCGCGTTTACTTTCTCTTCCACACCTTCTTCAGCCTCTGTTTCCACGTCAGATTTCAGCTCAAGGAGGTTGTTGGATTGGGGCAAATAGACTTGATTTGAAGTGCGGTTATGGTATGTGTGACAGGTCTCAATCGATCTTGATGCAGTTCCCATCCGAAGTTAGTAAAGAGCAGTCGTTTTGCAAGTCTTGCATTCTTATATTCATAAACTTGCAAGTGACTTCGAATACAATGTTGCCTAAATGAGTTTTCACCAGGAGGCAAAGAGAAAGAATCATAATGTCGCAATTATTGCTGCCGTTTACGTGCCCGGGCTTCGCACAAGCATTTGTTGATTGATAAAGTTGTATGTACATGATCCTAATCGTAAACAATTGCAGTAGATCGATCAGTTCATCGGATAATTCCTCTTCAACTACAAGTTGCTGTATTATTTCGAAGTACGTCAAATTATTTGGCTTTAGAGTGCGCTTAATTGCTGCGACCATGCCAAAGAAACCTTCTACCATATCGCAACCGGTAAATGTGTAAACTCCAAGAGCAGCACATGCTTTGTCTTGATCTGAGACCAATGAGTGACCATTGTAGAATTCCGCAGCATTTTTCGGTTTCTTTTTGTACATGTGCATATCCTGCTCAGTTAGGTGACTGACGTATGACACAACAACCCATACATCTGTGTCTTTGAAATCAATAACAACTGGATGAGAACTAGTCCTATGCATACATCCTATGCCATTATTTCGTTTCATTGTGAATTTTATTAAAAGTAAATGTTTTCACATAATTATCAAATCCCATTCATATATTGCCTTTTAGCTCTGTAATAGAAATTCTCTTTCGGCAATTGATCGATCGATCGATCTTCAGGTTGCGGCTGTTCGCGGTCGTTGACCCTTTGTGGGGATATCGTTGAGCTATTCCGACCTTACGCTGAACGAGCTATCTTTGTAATTGCACGACTGAATTTTAATATATATATTTTTACCTTATATGCATCTTTTATTTTAATTGATTCCCTTTCAGTCTAATTGCAGAATAGTTGGAACAAATTGTATTATGGTGGTCGGTTGTAGAGTATGCGACCTTACATTGTGTGCCGGATGGCCCTATAGTTGCTTCGTGAAGGAAAGTGATCAAACCCTGTCTGGGCAAGAAATATTATAAAATTATATAGAACATTTTATAGTGCATATTATTCTCGCCTGGAACTCGCGTCTTTATAGTGAGAACGATCTTGGTAGCCACTTTTTACAGTGAAGTTTGCGATCGCCTTTATACTAGGGAACATTCGTTGCTGGAAGTTTTCACCGGTTGTACGAGCCTACGGTTATTAGTTCAACGACCAAAAGCTAGGTTAGGGGATCAGATACGTTCAGACTATTGATTAAGGAATGAATAAGATACGCCACTCCAATGGTAATGTGCGAGGCTTATTTTGGGAGCGAGAATTTGGTAAGTTGTGGGCATTTCTGTGATTCACGTAGTATGCTTTTGATAAACCTGTGTCTCGTGTCTGGTTTTATATTATTTATAATCTAGTGGTAATACAAATTTAATGTTCACAATTTTAGTTTAAAATCGATAGTGTCCCTTGATTTCGACAAAACAGCTGCAGAAAGAAAGCAACGAGGCTTTTTTGATTATCGATTCGACCAATCAAATGAAATTATTATACTGAAATGGAATGATAATAAACCAGTTTCACTTGTTACTAATTATAGTTATATTGAATCCTTAGTACAAACTAGACGTTATTCACGTAAAGATAGAAAACAAATCCAAATTCCTATTCCCAAACTTATACAGGAGTATAATTCACACATGGGGGGAGTAGACATGAAACAAGTCTCTCCTTATATAACCAGAATTCGGTCAAATAAATGGTGGTGGCCATTATTTACACAACTGTTAGATATATCTATTGTAAATACTTGGAGAATTTATTAAATAATACACCCTGAAGGAAATGCATCAGTCTTAGATGTGCGTAGGAAAGTTGTGCTGGCTTACCTTTCCAAGACAACTTCCTCTACTACAAAAAGGCCGGGCCCACAAAAGACTAAACTTTTAGGCGGACGAGTAAGTTTGGATGTAAGAGTTGATGGAGCTGGACATTTAGTGGTACCAATAAAGACACAACGAAGACGTGCTTTGTGTGGCAAAAGAACAACAAGAATTTGTAGCAAATGCAATATTCCACTACACGACATATGTTTCGCTTCTTTCTACACAAAATAATTGTTTTAAATATTACAATAGCCTTTGGTAAACCTTTTAATTTTTTATTATTGTTGAAACTTAGGATGATTGAATGTCTTTCAGACAATTTAAATTTGTTATTTGAATCATATTTATTTGATAGATATCAGTTTGTGACTATATGATATCTTTAAGTGAAAAAATTTATAAAGAGGCGCAACCACGTAATTTTGCTGGCGGCGAGCAATAGATGGCGTTTCCAAAATATTGGTTAAAATTGTCACACTTGTACGGACAACGATATCACTTTCACAGCGTTTAAACCACTTTGTTGTCCTTATGATTGTGGCAATTTTAATCACACTAACAGTCTTTACACGTTGCATTTATTGCTCGCTGTCAGCAATATTACGGATTTGCGCCTCTTTAGAATTCTTCACTCAACGATGAGATGTAGATTCCAATCGAATCGCTTATTATCAAAAGAACCTATGTCATTTTTACAAGTTTAGAGAAAAATTTCATAAGGTACTAAGTCAGCCCACTTAGTCCTTTTAACAGTTCGGCCATTATTTAAAGGTGGAGATAAGTGCAACATTTCAAACTATCGTCCTATTTCTCTAACATCCTCTATTGGCAAATTATTTGAAAAAATTCTAAAACTGCGTTTAACCAACTATTTAAATAAAAATAAATTCATATCAAATATGCAATATGGTTTTAAAGAAAATTGTTCCACGCAAGACGCAATAGCTAAAGTGTCATCCATTGTATATAGTGCCGTAGATAGTAAGAAACCGTGCCTAGGTGTTTTTGTTGATTTAGCAAAGGCCTTTGACACTGTCAGTCATGGGCTTTTGCTCGATAAACTTAAACATCTGGGAATAAGAGGAAATGTTTTTAAATTGTTTAAAAATTATCTGTATGACCGGAGGCAAAGAGTGGAAATAGACAAAGCTTTAAGTGATGAAGAGACAGTGACTTGTGGAGTACCACAAGGTACTGTATTGGGCCCTCTTTTATTTACCATCTATCTCAACAACTTACTCACCTTAAGATCATCTGGTACCATAATATCGTTTGCTGACGATACCGTCATTCTATACAGTGGAAGTACATGGGAGGAGGTTAGAGAAATAGCGGAAAGAGACCTATAGAATATAATACACTGGTTTAATGCGAATTTACTAACTGTCAACGTAAATAAAACAAAAATAGTGCCATTCACCTCATACGAAAAATATTTACCCACTTATAACAGCATATCCGTTGAAAATTGTGACGTAACACTTGTTAATTCAGCCAAATATCTTGGTATTTTTATCGATTCTTTTTTGAAGTGGGATGAACATATAAAGCTTATTAAAAATAAACTTCGGGGCATTATATACAAATTTTATTTATGTAGAAATATTCTTTCCTTAAATCAGCTAAAAACTCTCTATTATGCACTAGTAGAATCTATACTGCAATACGGCATAATTGGTTGGGGTGGTCTAAAGAAAACTTTAATGGACTCTTTAGAAACAATACAAAAAAGAATTTTAAAAATTTTATATTTCAAGTCAACACGATATCCCTCTAATAAACTGTATGATGACCTTAAGGTATTTGATATCAGACAACTATACTCAAAGATCGTTCTAACCTTCTTTTTTAATAATGAACATTATTTAAATGAACTTAATCATGTGCGTGATACAAGGGCAAGAACAGCAGCCCACCTATTTTTACCGAGAGCCCAAAAAACAATTGGTCAAAGATCTTTTACTTACATTGGGCCAAGATTATATAATAATATGCCTGAATTTCTTAAGCATTTGTACAGTAAAAGTCTTTTTAAAAAGAAATTAAAGTATTGGATTCTTTCAAATGATCGATATTTCTTCCACATCATTGTTGATCCTCAAATTAACTAAAACCTGAATTCCTTAATATGATTATGATATTGTACGTTATATGGGATTATAACATATACATAATTTTGGTATTAGATTTTCATTTATTTATTTATTTATTTTGAATAAATTTTAATTATGGTGTGTAAACAGTAAATATAGTTTTAATGTGTATTGTTTGTACTACCTACTTTTTATGTATCTGTATGTGTGTGATGTTGTATTTCGTACATTTTTACAGTGTCAATATTGAATTGTACACCCTATATCCATAGACAGGTTCTTGATTGAACCTAAATGGATTTCTCTTTATATTTATTTACTTATTGTCTTACTGTCTTTATATTCCTAAATTACTCCTTATGTAATTAATAATATGTTTTTTCCTGTAAATAAATATTATTATTATATTATTATTATTATTATTAATAATAACCGAGATTAAACATAAGCTCAGTAAATGCATTTGCAGTGAGTCCTTTTCATCGCTAAACGATGAGTTTAGTGATAAGTGACTTAGGCCCATTTAATAATAAGCGATTCAATCACAGCAAGCCCACGATACTCTCAAGTCCTAAAGTTCTACCCGATATCAAATTTGAATTTTCGCTGATGGCAACTGTTACTAATTGGCATCATTTTGTTATTTGTTGATGTTGAAAACATTTTAAGAATTTACATACGATCCAAAGCCGTGAGAGGTCTCTGAATATCAAAAGGGAAACTTTCGAAATACTAAAAACCTTAAAAATTCTTACTTTATTCCATGATTTACTCTATTGATCCCGATCCCATTCTCCACTATTAAGAGGGAGCTGCGTGATATGAATGAGAAGGTAATAAAACTTAATTACTTATCTTTCATTAATAATTTATAAGGTAATTATTTTTATACATATGCAAAATTAAATCTCTAGTCAACTTCCTGTAGGTGCTTTCATCATACTTAACGTCGGCCCATCTGTTGTTTCGTTCCTCATCCGTGTCGTCCTCCCTCATATCGGTTAAATCGACGACTTCATTATCAGCTGTTAATTTAATTTTCAATACGACAAAGGCCATTGTTAACCCTAACTGACAATGCTGTTTCCACTCTTTTTTTAAAGCTTCGAAAGGGTATATCTCTTCAGAATTCACGCCGAATGCTTCGACAGTTTCCAAAAGGGTATTATGATACACTTTTAAATAATAATCCATTTGATCAAATATCTCCTTTGACCCTCCTGCATATAGAAAATAAGCTAAATCACTAATAGGTGTACCCTCTTTGGAAAGTTGAAAATCTAAGAATCTCATATCAACTATCTTTTCAGATTCCTGCAAGTTTATTACAAAAATATATTTTTAACCAGAACAAATGATTTCAATATATTATATTCCACCAAGAGAATTTAATACGCAGTAAATGTTTGAAAAAATTGATTAGTGTACTAGTTATTGACAAATAAGAAAATGAAAATATTTTAATGGAAACGTTTCTAGGAGAGATTAATTTTAAAACAGTTCTGTAGGTATTAGGTTCTTATAGTTAAGATCACTTTCTTTCTAGAAGAATTTAACAGTTCATGTTTTTAAATTAATTTAATCCTGCTCTCAACAAAAGATAATATGTTATCTCGAATTCAAGGTTGAACAGCTCAAACACCTGTAAAGGTACACATTTTTACTTTTTTGAGAAATCTTTGAACGAAGTTCGGTGTTTATTTCTAAAAAGTACCTATTATTATGATTATTATTTTTTTAACAAAGGTTATTATTATTATACTTATGTGGTGTTCTTTGGGTTGTAGGTCCTATTTAAAGAAAACACTTAATTTCAATTTGCCGACGTTTCGGTTATGTATTGAGGATTATGAGGATGGTTAAATACATAACCGAAACGTCGGAAAATTGAAAATAAGTGTTTTCTTTAAATAAGACCCAAAAAAACACCACATAATTATTATTATTGTCATGAAAAACAGATGTATTTAATGAGTTTAAAATCTCTGCTATTTAATACCATATTTTTGCTGTTGACGACGAATCATAGCAGGTACAATACTTGAGTTTAATATTAATACATATACGACACGATGTCATTCTTTAAGTGAAAGAAATATTACGATGCAAGTTTGACAACTTTTCAAAAATTTGCTTATTATTATGTTTAATAACAATAAAAGCAATGTTACTTACGTCATATTTAAACATCATGTTATTACTCCAACAGTCACCGTGTAAAATAACTGAATATTTTCCTTCATAAATATTGCTATCATCGAATAATTTTGCACCATTTTCAACATAATATTTATATTTTTCTATAACTTCATCATCTTCTCCTGGTTGCAAGCTTTTTAAACATTGTTCATGCATTAACTTAATTCCGCTTCCAAAATCTCTTTCCATAAATTCCACATAAATGTCTTTCATTCCTTTTGCAAGATCGGCATAAGCTTCTGGATTCAGCGCACGATATGCAAAGGAAAGTGCATGGAATTTTCCATATTGTTTTAAAATATATTCAATATGTTCTTTATCAAAAGGTTTCTTCTTCTCAATTGTTTGAAAATTCTGAAATTTTATATTTTCGAACACTATTTTCTCAAAACCTTCTTCAGTCGTTGTTCCAAAACATTTCACTATTTTCGCAAATGCTTTTGTTGTAGGTATTTTTTTTTGAAATTTTTCAAAACACGGCCACACCTTCGTATAAAAATATATTTCGTTTAGGTAGATGTTTCTAATACCACTTGTTTTCCTGATATATTCATTGGAAAAGGCTTGCTTGACAACTAAATTCAATGTTTTCTCATTCTTCTTGTCTTGCAATGAGAGATAACACATTTCACCCAAAAATCCTTCGCCTTTCTTATTTGGATCATGTATATTTATCGAATAATTTTTTATATCTTCATTGACTACTTGTTTTATTAATTTATAGACTTTTGGAGGCACAGTTGTATCCATTGTCAAGTTACTAATGTGAGAATCGTTCAATAAATTTTAGATATATACTTAATCAATACATTAATGACATTAACTAAGAAGATAATATCAAGGACATTACGCAAAATTTATTAATCAAGATTACCTAAATATTTAGATAGCTGTCTATTGTTTTTTCTGTTAACTATATATTAAATCGTTCATGACTTTACATAACTAAATATATACTTGACGTCAAATAAACTTAGACACACAAAAAAACGTTTAAAAAATTATTATTAATTACTTAAGTCACCGACAAACGGATTACGGAGATTTTTTTATCAAAAGTAAGACGAATATTGATATAAATATTTTTTTGAATGCTTAATAACCGAGTTACAGAGTCATGAGGGAAAATTCTTTTTAAGCTTTTTAAAAACTAGTTGTGATATTTGTTACACTCGAATGTCTTACTGATAACAATTATTTAGATGAGTTTGAGTCGACTGGCTCAATCCAGTGGCGTAAAATCGTTAAGGTTACTAGCTTAAATCACAGAACCCGTACGCCCCTGCATTATTTTTTTTTTTGGAAACGTATTCTGTTTAGATTCCCTTTTCTATTCTGCAAATAAAATCATACCTTGTGCTTTTCGATTAGGCACTTCGTTTTTGACTTCTATTAAAGTACGGCTACACAACTTAATAAAAATAAAATTTGTTTTTTTAAAATACAATTTATCAAAATAACGTAGCTAACTATGTATTACACAACAAAAATATTTTAAAAAAGAAATTTTATAAATATTGTTAAAAATGCCCTCGTCTTGTTGGGCGAACGTCTCTTTTTTATTTAAAAGTGAGTAACTTAAACAATTTTACGCCACTGGATTGAGCCAGCCGACCTAAACTGATCTGATTCATTTTATTCAGAAAGACATTCAAGTGTACGAAATCTCAACCTAATATCATGTCTAGTTTTTGAGAAAACTTAAAAAAAACTAGAAAACAATTTTTTTTCAAAACCCTGTATGTATACAGTGTGTAAAACGTAAAAAGCTGGAAACATGGCTGTATCGGTTAATATACCTTGGACAGAGAAAATTCTTCTTCAAGACTTTTTTGTATCTGATTGCGCATCCTCTGACCTATCCATTTTTTCAAAAACGTAGACTGTGTGCTCGTAAGAGGCCGAAACATTATTTCACGATAAGAGTTAGCAACGGTGATATCAAAAAAAGTTAAAGGAAAAGGATACTGGAAATAGTATATTATGTCTAAATTTAAAGTTTGAATGAAGAATTGTGAAAAATTATTTTCCACCATTTTCTTGTTTTCAAAAATATTGAACATGAAAATGGTTTAAATTTGATTTAAATGAAATTTTCATTAATATTTAATACATTTATCGGTTTTATTGCAAAAGTGAGTTTCTCAAGACATGTTGATCATTGATAGACATATTTGAGGCATTAAAACAGAAAATAATTCAATATATTAATAAATAATTAAGAATATCTTTTAATTTCGCTTAGTTTTTAATTAAACTGTAGAGAAAATGGAAAAAAGTTTTAAAAAAAATCTGTTTTTGAGATTCAAACTATCAATTTTTATAAATTTATCAAATCAAATCAAGTAGCGAGGTTACTTTTACAACAAATGGTACAGTTTCCTTCCAAAATAATAGATATTGGGCAATGGGCATCCAAAAATTCACATTGGACAATACATGCCAGATACCAATATTCTGACAAAGTGAATATATGGGCTGGCATTTTAAATGAACAATTTTTTACTTTTTTCCAGAAGGGAACTTAATGGTGCCAGTTATTTGAAGTTTTTAAATATTGATTTTTCTAATGAGATGGAACAAATGCTAACAATTATAAGACAAAAGATTTTTCAATATGATAAAACACCAGTTCCCAGGCAGATGGATAGGCCGTTATGGCCCTGTTCATTGGTCACGTAGGTTACCTGACCTTACGCCTCTGAATTTTTTCCATTGGGGACACATTAAAAACAAGGTTTATGTAAATAAACCACAAAATAGAGAAGAATTTTGTTTAAGGATAAGGGAAGTTGTTAACGCAATTACTAGGGAAACCCTTAGGAAAGTCATGATACAAAATAGAAAAAGAATTGAAATGCTTATGTTGATGATATTTAAGTACTTATATGTACATATATTGTAGTTGTTTTTTAAATTATGTTCGTTATTAAAACCTTTTTTTAAATTCTAGCCTTTGCCATTCGATTCATATGAATTTAAAAATGTATCTTAACGTTTAACTACCTGTGATTTGTATAAGTCGTAGGTACAAAATTATTACCTGATATTTATATTTAGATATAATTTACGATTCCAAGTATCTACTTTCTTTGTTGCTAACTTGAGTTTACTCTTGTGGTATAAGTTTTGAATTTTGACAATCCCATGAGTGAAAAAAGCTCACCTTATGCACGAATTGCATACAATACTTTTTCTACTACCGAAATAGTTACTAAGAAATATATGTATAAAGTACAATTTACTTTACGCACTAGTGCGTAAAGTATTTCATTTTTTTGCACTAGTGCGTAAGGTGAAATAATAAGATAATTAGGCAGTTGTTGATTAATCCTGCATTCTGCTTAGACATACTTGTACTATTAACATCGAGAATATTGACCATAATGTTGTCGGTTCAATTCATCGTTGAAATAGGCTAGCAAAACATTTTCTGAATATTTAGTAATTTAATTCTACTTGCAGCAATTCTTCATAAATATATCGTATTTATGCTTGTAAAAGCTTGCAGACTTTTTAGGTAACACATCTAAAGCAGATTTTTGTGCCGAATTGGCTATATTCGGCGGAGTGCTTTCAAAATTTAAAGTTGAAAGTTACATAAAAATCATATTTAATAACAAATTTAAAGGTTTCCTTATTTAAATTTAATTTAATATGAAACGCACGTCAAAATATCAAACTTACTTATACGTCAAAATTTAACAATGACAATCAATGGCCAACTTAATTTTAAATGAGTGACACTAATCAGTTATGAAAATATAAATGAAACTTCAAACTTCAAAGATTATTGTTAAAAAATACTGAAAGTTAGGTATGTTTTATAATAATATACCGTGATATTAAATAAATGGACTACATAAAATTAAATAACCATATTTAACATTTTTAAAATAAGATGTGATTATTAACCACAATCATTTGACTAGATTTAGAAATAACCTAAATCTAGATCAACATACCACAGCTCTTTATCAAAAAGGTACTCTGTATAATGGCTGTAAATTTTTCAATTATTTACCAGATTCAATTAAAGAATCTGCGAACATTAACATTTTTAAGAGAAACGTAAAAAAATTATTATTAAGAAAAAATTGCTACTCCCTGGAGGAATTTTTCATGTAATGCCGTTATTGGTTTCATAACATTTTTTATCAAATTTTTTTTATATAATATTTTGTATTAGTTTTTATACTTTTGTGTGTGTGTGTCGGTAACTACGTTAATGTCGATATAACTGTATTATACATATCTTTTATTTATTTATTTATATCTCATGTGTTTGCTTTTACTGACGCTTTCTATCAGTTACTTGTGTTATTAAAGGCTGTATCTGTTTTTGAAAGTGAGTGAGAAATAAAGATTATTATTATTTTTTTTTTTTTTCCGGTTGCCCGATGCTGGACAGTCTCTCCATGGCCTCCGACACCACACGGAGAAAGCGCCAGCGAATAATCTACAGCCACTCCCCACATCCCGCGGGGTTAGTGACTGTAGATTCCAGACTCGTGTGCCCTAAGTAGACGGAGGGAACCCAGGATGACCGCTTTCTGCATTTGACCAGCCAACCACTCTGCCGATTTTTCGCAGGCAGGCATGGTCTTCAATGCGGAGAGCAGCGTGGGCTTCATACCTCCGAGTACACCGATTATCAGGACGACCATCTTGACAGAGTAGCCTGGGTATAGCACTTGGAGCTCCTACCGGAGATCTCTGTATTTGGTCCGTTTCTCCTCCTCCTTCAAGGCGATGTTCGTCTCAGCAGGCGCTGAGAACTCGATGACATACATCACCTTGGTCTGATGATCGAGAAGGACTATGTCAGGCTTATTGGCTCGAATTAGCCTGACGGTCGGGAACGAGTAGTTCCAGTAAATCCGGCATTTCTCGTTCTCGACAACGGACTCGATATCTCCGGGAATGTAAGGCAGCACTGGTGTTTGGTCTATCTCGTACGAGTGCCGTAGATGGTAGTATAGCACTCGTAAAGCCGCGTTATGTCGGTGGATGTAGACCGAAGTCGCATATATCGGACATGCAGATAATAAATGCATGAGCGACTCCGGCGCCTGACGGCAGGTCCTGCAGTTGATATCAGGGACCTCTACACCCATCACGCGACTCCGATAGACCAAGGTGTTAATAACACCATCTTGACAGGCCACAATGAATCCCTCGGTCTCCGACTTCAGCCCTGCTGACCTTAAAAATGCGAAGGTCAGCTTTGTCGATAAACCCAGTGCTTCTATGTTGTTATAGAAAACACCGTGCAGGGGTTTATCGACGTGCTGCCTGAACAGAATGCTCTGTTCGGCAGCTTTAATACGGGCTGTCAGACGATTCGGCGGAAGCTCAGTAACTGACTCTACATCAGCACCTCGCCGGCCTCCTCGTCTGTAGTCGAACACGAGACCGAGTTCATCTGCGGCCCTCTGTGCTGCCCGAAACAATAAAGCGCCAACTCCCACAGTTTCATGATTTCTCACTAACTGTAGGAGTGGGTCCGAGCTCCTGATGACATTACATGCCATACTCAGTGCCACTCTGCCATGCATGCACTCCAGACTCAAGAGTCCTCGGCCCCCCCGTTGACGTGGGAGGTACACACGAGGAACGGACGATCTAGGATGAATACTCCTATGAATATTCATCATCTTGCGGGTATCCCTGTCCAATTGGCGCAGCTCATCTACTCGCCATTTAACTACTCCGAAGGAGTAGAGCAGAATCGGAACGGCAAGCATATTAGTGGCAGACACCTTGTTCTTCCCCGAAAGTTCAGAAGAATAAATCTTTCGGAGTCGGTGTCTGTACTTGCCACGGAGAGAATCCTTTATTAGGTTCACATCCTGGATGTGGCGTTGTTCCACACCCAGGTATGTGTAGGTCTCTCCGGCATCCAAATGTCGTAGGATGCTTCCGTCTGCGAGCTGCGCATCTTCGTGGAATTCCCCGCATCGTCCTCTCTTGAGGTGGACGACTGCGCATTTGTCCAACCCAAACTCCATTCCAATTGCCCGCGTGTATTCCTCGACCACCCTGAGAGCATTTTGAAGTTCTCGCTCTCCGGAGGTATAGAGTTTAAGGTCATCCATATAAAATAGATGGGTGACCTTATGCCTCCGGTTGCTGGGTGGCCCACACTGATACCCGCGGGTTTGGCGGAGTCCAACAGATAGCGGCAGCAGTGAGATGCAGAAGAGGAGCGGACTCAAAGAGTCACCCTGAAACACTCCTCTCTTAAATGTCACCAACTCTGTCGAAACTCGCTCGGCACCGGATGTTATGGTGAAGCGAGTTATCCAAAGCGGCAACAGTTGTTCGATGCATCTCACTAGTGGTGCTGGTACCGCAAGACATCCGAGCAAGTGTAACAAAAGCTCGTGGGATGTTGTATCAAATGCCTTGCGATAATCAATCCAGGCCATTGACAGATTCCGCTTGTACTGCACAGAATCCTGTGTAATACAGCGGTCTATCAGCAGGTTTTCCTTGCAACCTGCCAGGCCCTTCTTGGCACCACGCTGTTCGTTTATCTGTTGGTAGACCGGATCAACAGACCTCAACATCCTGGTATACAAGATACGAGTAAATAACTTGTAGCAGGAGTTGAGGCAGGTAATCGGCCTATAATTTTTTGGGTCAGACAGATCCCCCTTTTTGGGGATTAGCACAGTTCGCCCCTCGACAAACCAGTCCGGAATTTGCTGCCCCTCGTTCAACCATGAGTTGAAAACTCGGGCCAGATGGCGGTGGGTGGAAGGAAACTTCTTCCACCACCAGTTGTTTATACCATCTGGACCTGGGGCAGCGAAGTTCTTGGTTCCAACAAGTGCTTGTTGAACCTCTTCCGTACTGATTACCGGGCACACTTCGTCTGGCTCTTCTAAGACTCTACGACAGAGAGCCTCGAAGTGTGCTATAGCTGGAGTGTCATTTATTATTATATTATTTTTTTTTTTTTTTTTTTTTTCCGTTTCCGGAAGAAATTGCTGGACAGTCTCCCTGTGGCCTCCGACACCACACAGAGAGAGCGCCAGCGAATAATCTACAGCAACTCCCCACATCCCGCAGGGTTAGTCACTGTAGATTCCAGACTCATGTGCCCTAAGTAGACGAAGGGATCCCAGGATGACCGCTTTCTGCATTTGACCAGCCAACCATTCTGCCGATGTTTGGCAGGCAGGCATGGTCTTCAATGCGGAGAGCAGTGTGGGCTTCATACCTCCGAGTACACCGATTATCAGGACGACCATTTTGACAGAGTAGCCTGGGTAAAGCACTTGGAGCTCGTACCGGAGATCTCTGTATTTAGTCCGTTTCTCCTCCTCCTTCAAGGCGATGTTTGTCTCAGCAGGTGCTGAGAACTCGATGACATACATCACCTTGGTCTGATGGTCGAGGAGGACTATGTCAGGCTTATTGGCGTGAATTCGCCTGACGGTCGGGAACGAGTAGTTCCAGTAAATCCGGCATTTCTCGTTCTCGACAACGGGACTCGATATCTCCGGGGACGTAAGGCAGCACTGGTGTTTGGTCTATCTGGTACGAGTGCCGTAGATGGTAGTATAGCACTCGTAAAGCCGCGTTATGTCGTTGGATGTAGACCGAAGTCGCATAAATCGGGCATGCAGATAATAAATGCATGAGCGACTCCGGCGCCTGACGGCAGGTCCTGCAGTTGATATCAGGTACCTCTACACCCATCACGCGACTGCGATAGACCAATGTGTTAATAACACCGTCTTGGCAGGCCACAATGTATCCCTCGGTCTCCGACTTCAGCCCCGCTGACCTTAAAAATGCGAAGGTCAGCTCTGTCGATAAACCCAGTGCTTCTATGTTGTTATAGAAAACACCGTGCAGGGGTTTATCGACGTGCTGCCTGAACAGATTTCTCTGTTCGGCAGCTTTGATGTGGGCTGTCAGACGATTAGGCGGAAGGTCAGTGACTGAGTCACCTCGCCGGCCTTCTCGCCTGTAGTCGAACACGAGACCGAGTTCATCTGCGGCCCTCTGTGCTGCCCTAAACAATAAAGCGCCAACTCCCACAGCTTCATGATCTCTCACTAACTGTAGGAGTGGGTCCGAGCTCCTGATGACATTACATGCCATACTCAGTGCCACTCTGCCATGCATGCACTCCAGACTCAAGAGTCCTCGGCCCCCCCGTTGACGTGGGAGGTATACACGAGGAACGGACGATCTAGGATGAATACTCCTATGAATATTCATCATCTTGCGGGTATTCCTGTCCAATTGACGCAGCTCATCTACTCCCCATTTGACTACGCCAAAGGAGTAGAGCAGAATCGGAACGGCAAGCATATTAGTGGCAGACACCTTGTTCTTCCCCGAAAGTTCTGATGACCAGATCTTTCGGAGTCGGTGTCTGTACTTGCCACGGAGAGAATCCTTTATTTGGTTCACATCCTGGATGTGGCGTTGTTCCACACCCAGGTATGTGTAGGTCTCTCCGGCATCCAAATGTCGTAGGATGCTTCCGTCTGCGAGCTGCGCATCTTCGTGGAATTCCCCGCATCGTCCTCTCTTGAGGTGGACGACTGCGCATTTGTCCAACCCAAACTCCATTCCAATTGCCCGCGTGTATTCCTCGACCACCCTGAGAGCATTTTGAAGTTCTCGCTCTCCGGAGGTATAGAGTTTAAGGTCATCCATATAAAATAGATGGGTGACCTTATGCCTCCGGTTGCTGGGTGGCCCACACTGATACCCGCGGGTTTGGCGGAGTCCAACAGATAGCGGCAGCAGTGAGATGCAGAAGAGGAGCGGACTCAAAGAGTCACCCTGAAACACTCCTCTCTTAAATGTCACCAACTCTGTCGAAACTCGCTCGGCACCGGATGTTATGGTGAAGCGAGTTCTCCAAAGCGGCAACAGTTGTTCGATGCATCTCACTAGTGGTGCTGGTACCGCAAGACATCCGAGCAAGTGTAACAAAAGCTCGTGGGATGTTGTATCAAATGCCTTGCGATAATCAATCCAGGCCATTGACAGATTCCGCTTGTACTGCACAGAATCCTGTGTAATACAGCGGTCTATCAGCAGGTTTTCCTTGCAACCTGCCAGGCCCTTCTTGGCACCACGCTGTTCGTTTATCTGTTGGTAGACCGGATCAACAGACCTCAACATCCTGGTATACAAGATACGAGTAAATAACTTGTAGCAGGAGTTGAGGCAGGTAATCGGCCTATAATTTTTTGGGTCAGACAGATCCCCCTTTTTGGGGATTAGCACAGTTCGCCCCTCGACAAACCAGTCCGGAATTTGCTGCCCCTCGTTCAACCATGAGTTGAAAACTCGGGCCAGATGGCGGTGGGTGGAAGGAAACTTCTTCCACCACCAGTTGTTTATACCATCTGGACCCGGGGCAGCGAAGTTCTTGGTTCCAACAAGTGCTTGTTGAACCTCTTCCGTACTGATTGCCGGGCACACTTCGTCTGGCTCTTCTAAGACTCTACTACAGAGAGCCTCGAAGTGTGCTATAGCTGGAGTGTCATTATCGAATGGACTCGCGACTTCGTAGATTCCTTTCCAGAAGGCTTCGACATTATCAACAGTTGGCGGATTTTCGACAACACGCTGTGGCTCTTGGAACAGGCGAGACGGGTTTGTTTGAAACAATTTGTTTTGTTCCAAACTCCGCATTCGCCTGACCAAAGTTTTCTTAATAGCCATAAGCGCTCGAATCCTATCTAGACAGTGCTGCTTGATGGTCTGCAGCACTGTGCGATTTAGAGTGTGGTGTTGGCGTCTCAGTCCGGCTGCCACTCGCCGGATCTTCGGTGTAAATGGTCTACCTGCGACTATATAATCCACCACACTCTGGATTCGAGAAGCGTGTTGCCTTGCTGATCGAATTTTAACTTCGATCTTCTGTACGCGCCGCTTAGCTTTCTCGACCCTATCAACTGCGCTTGCCAGGCGCTGTTGTGGGACGAGTTGCTTTGCGGCAGCGTACACCGCGCTGTTGATCTGCCAGATGTTAGCATCTTCTGGAAGCTCCTCACTGATCAACGAATCCATTCGTGCCAGGTCTTGTGGCTTTGGGTTAACCCTGGTGTTAAGGTTAACCCTCGTCCTTAAAGCGACGTCGGTGTACTCAAGCAGAAGTTCCTCGTCAGCTGGAATTTGCCGCGGTGGAAGTGCGGCTGGTACTTCCTCACGCCGACGAGGTGCCCTTACGTAACCTGTTCGGCGCAAAAAGGATACTTGGTCTCTCAGATGTTGCTGAGAGAAGGCGCGATACTTCGGGTGCATATCGCACCACAACCGGTGTAATCGCGCCATGTATCCCCTGCGCCCAGGTTCGCTGCTCTCATAGCAGTTAAGCAGGTCATCCCTTAATCCCTCCGTCCACCTAAAGCGTCCATGTACAATAGCAAGTTCGTCATTAATGAGACCGTCCGGTAAGGCCCCTCCCACCTGTATCTGACCCCCATCCGACTGGGGTCGATTGTGAGGGGCCTGTCCTCTGTCATGGTCTTGAACCAGAGGGTTTGGGATCACAGGGTGGTTAGCCCTGAGATCCCACGTCCGACATTTGTCAGAGAGGGTTGCCCCTCCCTGTCCAGGGTGCACCGCGAGGAGGTTGCCGGTCCGCATTTCGCAACCCTAAATTATTATTATTATTATTATTATTATTATTATTATAGGTGATTGTAGGTGCTCTAATATGCAATTTTTTACTATTTTACTTTACGCACTAAATCGTAACGTAAAAACACTTTACGCGCAGTGGTGCATAAAGTTTAACTTTACGCACTATAAAGCGTGCGGAAAGTTAGTACATTTTTTTGTCACCAAAAAATTAATTACCTATGTAATTTGTCGTCTGTAGCTATATAAAATTTAACACTGATTGAACTTATGGGTACTTATTTTGATCATAGAATATGATCAAAGGGAAAGCCAAATTAAATATTTAAATTAAATTTTTCGCAAGTTGCAAGTATCATGCAGTTTTAATTACTTTAATTCGTTGATGATAATATAATAACCCTAGTAACAAACAATTAAGTTATTTTTAATTATCACAAAGCATATGTTGCTTACTAGTAATTTCAAGATCTTGATTATCAGTGATATTATCACCTATAATACACCTAGAGCATTAATAATACCGAGATAATTTTTGCTTGAAGCATTCTCTACGAAAAAATTTTGAGTATTTATCAATGTTCGGGGTGTATTCAGTATTTGTAATATTTTAATTTCAATTTATATTACATTTTGACAAATAAATGACTCGATATGCAAAATTTTTGTTGATTAATACATTTGGTAAAAAATTATCACTACATTTCTAGACAATTATTATAGGTGCTTTATGCGATTGCTTCGATGTTACGGTAGTTTGCGCCTTATGAAGTGTTTACTGGCTACACTAAGTCCTGAACTTTTTTACGTTTGGCACGTTTTGAGGGTAAACTAAACTATGTTGGTCGACTGTTTCTATATTAAATACACCACATGTAATTACGACACCCTTTAAATAAATACACCACATGTAATTACGACCCCCTTTATCCCAGAAGGCTGAGCCTTGTGCGGGAGGAGGTTACACATTTAAAGACAAGACTCTAGAAGAGCGTTGTGCGGGACGGAGCTACATATTTAAAGACAAGGGACACTCATCCAATATCCGTGTATAATGAAAAAATCCCTCTCACAGTATTTTTCATTGCCACGACCAGGAATCGAACCCGGGGCTTTTGGTTGAGAGGCAGGTACGCTACCATCTCGACCATCAGTCATATAAATTCTAATGTTCGTACTTTGTGGACCACACTGTATTACATTAGATTTTGTAAATATAAGTGGGACATTGTTTAAAATATAAAGTGTACAAAAACAAATAAATAAAAAATGCCAAGTACAACAAAGAAATGACACTTTACAAATGTACATATTAATATCACAATCGGAAATCCACTTATCTAAAGCCAGGTTCTTCTATTTCTTCAGTTCAACAGTATTACAGATTTGTGCATTTTTTTTTATAATTCTTCTATCAACATTGTAGGTAGCTCCTTATCATAGGAAGCCCTGAAGTTTTCCCGACATAAAATATGAATTTTCGCTGACGATAACTGTTATTAATTCGTATCTCTTGTTATATGCAGTTGATGTAAACATTTTAAGAATTTACATACTATCCAAAGGTCTCGTGCATGAAACATGATTTCAACTATTAAGCGCGAATTGCGAGTCTTGTGAATGGGTAGGTAATAAAACAACTTAATTACTTATCTTTTATTAATAATTTATAAGGTAATTATTTTCATACATATGCAAAATTAAATCTCTAGTCATTTTCTTGTAGGTGCTTTCATCATACTTAACCTCAAACCATTTGTTCTTTCTCTCCTCCTCTGTGTCGTCCTCCTTCATATCGGTCAAATCGACGATTTCACTTTCAGCTGTTAATTTAATTTTCAATACGAGAAAGGCCATTGTTAACCCTAACTGACAATGCTGTTTCCACTCTTTTTTTAAAGCTTCGAAAGGGTATATTTCTTCAGAATTCACACCGAATGCTTCGACAGTTTCCAAGAGGCTATTATGATACACTTTTAAATAATAATCCATTTGATCAAATATCTCCTTTGATCCTCCTGCATATAGAAAATAAGCTAAATCACTAATAGGTGTACCCTCTTTGGAAAGTTGAAAATCTAAGAATCTCATATCAACTATCTTTCCAGATTCCTGCAAGTTTATAAAAAAATTATAAGTATAACGAGAGCATATGATTCAATTTTATGTTACACAATATTGAATAATGTATATTGACAAATAAGAGAATGATAATATTTAAATGGAAACGCTTCTAGACCAGATTAATTTTAAAACTGTTCTTCAAGTAGGTTCTTTAGTCTAGGACCACTTCTTTCTTTCTATAGAGGAATTTAACAGTCCATATGTTTTTAAATTAATATAACCCTGCTCTCAACAAAAATTTAATATATTATCTGAAATTACAGGTTGAACCGCTAAAACATCTGTTGTAAAGGTACACATTTTCACATTTTTGAGAATGTCTTTGAACGAAGTGTTGCAAAAGTAAGATTTATTAAACACAATATTGCAAATCGAAGATTTATCTTTATAATACATTTTTATGTTTTATTTATATGGTATGAGAAATTTTGTTTATTTTTGTGTTTGATTTATATAGTGTGAGAAATACAAAAATACGTTCACAATTATATCATTTACTCTATATCTATCTATACACCTTTTTGACATTTAAATGAAAGAGGATATTGTTAATAAATTTTTGATCTTGATCTTGATTGATTATTCTTCCGCCTTAAAATAAATTATATATTGATATATGTATTATAATTAATAAAGCTGCATAATTATTGATCAAGTTACTAGAGCATTGCATTGGATACAATCAGAGAATCTCTGCGGACGTTTGTATATAAATTTGAATTATTACTATTTAAATTGCAACACCTATAATACATTAAATATTTAGCTGAAAATAGAATAGATAAACAACTGCACAGAAATGATTAATTAATAATATTTTGAATCCGGTGTTTATTTCTTTATTGTTTTATTATTACTGTAACAAAGAACAAATGTATTTAATGAATTTAATATCTCTACTACTTATTATTATCGTTTTGCTGTTGACAACGATTCATACCAGGTAAAATTTTATCATTTTGAGCAAAAAATTTTTTTAAATCTTGAAGTAAGTACTTAGGTTTAAACGTAATACATATTTGTATATATCACCATATTATTCTTTAAGTGGAAAAATTATAATGATGTACCCCAGCTTCTCTTAAATTTGTGTATTATTATGTTCAATAATTTATAAAAACAATGATTACTTACATCATATTTAAACATCATGTTGTTGCTCCAACAGTCACCGTGTAAAATAACTGAATATTTTCCTTTGTAAATATTGCTATCGTCAAATAATTTTGTACCATTTTCAACATAATATTTATATCTTTCTATAACGTCGTCATCTTCTCCTGGTTGCAGACTTTTTAAACATCGTTCATGCATTAACTTAATTCCTTTACCAAAACCTCTTTCTACAAGTTCCACATATATGTCTTTCATTTCTTTTGTTAGATCGGCATAAGCTTCCGGATTCAGCGCACGATATGCAAAGGAAAGTGCATGGAATTTTCCATACTGCTTTAATATATATTCAATATGTTCTTTATCAAAAGGTTTCTTCTTGTCGATTGTTTCAAAATTCTGAAATTTTATATTTTCGAACACTATTTTTTCAAAACCATCTTCAGTCGTTGCTCCAAAACATTTGACTACCTTCGTAAAAGCTTTTGCGGTTGGTATTTTTTTTTGAAATTTTTCAAAACACGGCCACACCTTGGTATAAAAATATATTTCATTTAGGTATATGTTTCTAATGCCGTTTGTCTCTCTGGTAAATTCGTCGGGAAAAGCTTGCTTGACAACTAAATTCAATGTTTTCTCATTCTTCTTGTCTTGTAATGATAGATAACACATTTCCCCCAAAAATCCTTCGCCTTTTTTATTTGGATCATGTATATTTATCGAATAATTATTAATGTCTTCATTGACTACTTGTTTTATTAGTTTATAGACTTTTGGAGGCACAGTTGTGTCCATTGTTCAAGTTACTAATGTGAGAATCGTTCAATAAATTTTAGATATATATACTTAATCAATACATTAATGACATAAACTAAGAAGATAATATCAAGGACAATACGCAAAATTTGTTAATCAAGATTACCTAAATATCTAGATAGTTAGTTGTCTATTGTTTATCTGTTAATTTGGTACTAAATCGTTCATCTTTACATAAATAAATTTAGAAACACAAAAGAAAGCGTTTAAAAATTATTATTAATTATTTAAAAGTGAAGTACAGAGATAAATAAATAAAAAATGGATGAATAGGATTCAACATATTGTAACTAAAATTGTTCGCGTATTAGGTTTTGTGCATATATGAAACTGGTATTTATTTGATTTAGTTTTTCTGGGTCATAAGGCATGTGGTATTTAACACGTTGACTGCCGTCTCGGTCTATATGACCGAGAAAATAATTTCCCTTCACGCCGGCGCGGTCTATATGACCGAGATTTTTATTTATTTTTTTTTGTCAATATGACCAAGACATATTTTCACGATTTTCTTAGCAGGGTTGACGAATATTTGAAATTTTTACTTCATTACTCGTGGATATCCATTTCTGTGCATCATGGCTCAAAGAATCAAAATTTTGACCCCTCGTTGAATATGCCCCCGGCCTGAACGGAAAGTACAATAAAAGATGTCCGGCAGTGAACGTGTTAAGTGTCTAGTAAGCTGTAATATTTATCGAATTCAAGTCGATATTTATGAAATTTGTTACATTTCCAAACCTGTGTTTATTACAGGTAAGTCTGTGTGTTGATAAGATATTTTTTGGGGTTTTGTTCGTTTTCAAAATACGATATTGATACTAATCACAAGATTTTTCTCCTTTAATTTTACCAAAGATGCCTAACAATGAAATATATAGATACTTTTAACCTGTTGAACGTTTGATCAGCAAAGGACTGTTTGGGTATCACCAGTGTGGATTTTCGGCTGTTCGTTTTCTGAATTCGAGTTTCAATTTGAATAGGTAGGTATGTGAATGCAGTTATTTTTTATTTTGGTCACTTATCCGGAATTTGGTTTTCTAGATTTGAAATATTGGTAGTGGAATTTATTCGATAATACTAAAACCTTTTTTTACTAATGGTACCTCTTGAATAACTGATACGTTTTTGAATTCCACGATTTTGCTCTAAAGTTGGCTCAAGGTAATGGATATCTGTTAATAATTTTTTGGTTGTCCCATTTTCTTTAATAATTTTAATTTTTTAACTATACAGTTAGGTTTGTCTTCGTTAGGAAACATTTTTGAACAAAGTTATCTTATGAAAGTCTACTTTTTTCTAGTTGTTCTATCACCTATCAAAATTAATCACGTTTAACCTGGACCACCCTGCATATTATCTTGTTTTTGTATTTCGTATTTTGCATTTTGGTATTTTGTATTTTTGTCGGCAATTTGTATATTGTGTTTTATTTATTTTAATTCTTACATACCTACTTTATATCTTGCGATTTACATTTTACATTTTATGTTTTGTATTTTATTTATTTATTTTATTTATGAATTTTATAAAGCATTGATACTACCGAGATAATTTTGGCTTGAAGCATTCTCTACGACAAAATTTTGAGCATTTATCAATGTTCGAGGTGTATTCGGTAAGATAATATTTTACGACTTGTTATTTTTAACCAATTAACACATCATTTAAATTAATATTCTGTTGTTCTTAGGTCTATTTTCTAATACAATTTGATTAATTGAACCGAATACTACACCTTTGTCATCTTTTATAAATTGATTTTCAATTTGACATTTGTTGAATTTCAATCTGATGTATGCATGTTATCGTTATATTTAATGATTGGATGAGTTTTGACAAATGACTTGAAATGCAAAATTTTTATTGGTTAATACATTTGGCAAAAAAATATCCTTCATTACATCTCTAGAGGTAGGTACTTTATGCCCATGTGATTACTTCAATGTAAAGGTAGTCTGCGCCCTACGAAGTGTTAGCTGACTAAGTACACTAAATCTTGAACTTTTTTACGGTTGGCACGTTTTGAGAGTAAAGTATGTTGGTCGACTGTTCTTCATGTTCGTACACGGTGTATTACATTAGATTCTATAAATATAATAATAATAATAACAAGAATAATACCTATATTCGTTGACCAGCTACACAGATATTTTTCAGTACATTTGGTACGTCAGGATACATATAATAAATAAATAAACAAAACATGCAGTAATATTATTAATATGTAGAATAGATAAAAACACTAAAATATAGAATATATGTATGTATAATACAGTTTCCAATAAATAATCTAATATTTCTTAAAGTCTAAAAACTAATTACTACCTAAGAGTTATCATTCAGATATTCATCAATCGAATAGTAGGTTTTGGAAATTAGGAAAAGTTTTAATTTCCTTTTAAATTTTTTAAATTCTTCAATATTTTTTGTCATCTGGTAATATATTATAAAGAATTATGCCAGAATGTATTGGAGACTGTTCGTAGAGTGAGGGTATATTGCGCCTTAGTTCTCAAAATTCTGCTCGAAAATATACGTTAGAAATTGCATAAAATAATATAGAGTACAAAAACGAATAATCGAAAAAGGTCAAGTACAACAAAGAAATTACATTTTACAAATTTACATAATATTATTTAATATCACAATCGGAAATCCACTTATTCTAAACCTAGATAGTATTCGTATTTGGTGACACCAAATCTAACAATTATACCCAAAGGACAAAAGAGTTTATACTTTATTCCAGAATAGTGAGACCATTTACAAAATATATGTTAACTAAAGAACTAAAGAATATTGAATTCGAATTAGTATAAGTGGCTTATAAATGACTTTATTTAGGCTTTATTCAAGCATAATAACAAAAACCTATCCAATTTGATCTACTCACATTGATGTTTCATCTCCCAAATTCATTTATTATGGCCACCAATCAAAAAACGATGTCCCTAAGAAGATGTACATGTTCTTTCGCCTATATGGCTCATCAGAGGAACCCCAAAATCACGATCAATTCAAATTCTACCTTTATCTTGAAAACTTATACTCAAAATTGTATTTATTGACATTAATAAAACATTTTGTAACCATAACAAACAAGTTTTTTCATTCCTTTAACTGATATGTCTTCTACTATATTTTCATATCCTTTTGTAATCTACTCTACTTTCTCTTTTGAGACGCATTGCTAATAAACAAACTTATTTAAGTTTTTTTATACTGGCCCTATTATAACAAAAATTATCTAATATATTTATTGATGTTCCACTTCTGAACACACAAATATAAATTATGTTGAATTCAAAGAAAATCATTGAAAACTTTTTAGAACGTTATTATTGTCGAATAATGTGAAAACAAAATACTCTGCAGGACTATATGTCCATACAGCATTGAATTAAATCACAAAATCCATAACATTCAAATAAAAAATAAAACATTTAAATAAAAATTATTAATCTCCATAAAAAATTAATACAATCTAGTTTTATTTCGATTGTGACATTATGACGTTAAAAATTCCCTAGTTTTAATTTTATTCTGACATTGACGTTCAAAAAATAACATAACCTCTTAATGTCAAATTGACATTAATGAAAAAATCGATATAACCTAAAATTCAATGTCATTCTAACATTGACATTGATGTCAAATTAAATCAAAATAAACTACTTAGTTACATTCTACCCTGACATTGATATCAAAAATTAATTATTAAAAAATTATATCACTCTCTTTTAGGTAAGGCCTATTCCTTTCTATCTTTTTTACAATTCTCTTTCTTTGCTTGATATGCATTGTTTATAAATGACTTTATTTAGGCTTTATTCAAGCATAATAACAAAAACCTATCCAATTTGATCTACTCACATTGATGTTTCATCTCCCAAATTTGAATTGATCGTGATTTTGGGGTTCCTCTGATGAGCCATATAGGCGAAAGAACATGTACATCTTCTTAGGGACATCGTTTTTTGATTGGTGGCCATAATAAATGAATTTGGGAGATGAAACATCAATGTGAGTAGATCAAATTGGATAGGTTTTTGTTATTATGCTTGAATAAAGCCTAAATAAAGTCATTTATAAACAATGCATATCAAGCAAAGAAAGAGAATTGTAAAAAAGTATAAGTGGCAACATCGTTGGTATAATAATAAAGTTATCCGTAGATATAAGTGGAATTAAATTGATATTTAATTAATTAATTTAATTTTTTTATTATATTGATATACATAGTAAAATAGACCATCTGTTATAGCAAACGTAGCACAATTATTATTAAGTATATTATTATATAGGGCAATCCTAATTAATTGCAAATTAAATTAAGGGGCGGTTCCTTGGATTATTCTCTAAAAAAAAGTTTATATAAACATATTTTTCCAACAACCCTTTTTGCATTGGGAATATTTTAAATTTTTTCCAAAAATCTAAAAACTGCATAAAGATATTTTTGTGAAATTTGATTTTATGATTTATAATGTTTTAAGATACATCTTTTGGCGGCTTGTACGAAATTGCTCACTAAAAGATGTGATTTTACTCTCTTCACATAAATTCATGGGCAACAATCTTCATACACCAACCATGCTGTATGCATTAGAGGATTCAAACGCACAGATCAATATCGATAGTATAATTAAATCATATATATTTGGTAGGCATCAGTTGGAGTACAGGGGAAGTAGGTCCCCATCATATTTAGATATCAAATTTGAATTTTCACTAATGGCAACAACTGTTAAGTCACCTATTTTGTTATTTGCAAATAATGTAACCATTTTTAGAATTTACATAGTACTCAATGCTGTAAAAGGTCGCTGAAGATTGAAGGTGAAACACTTTATTGTAGTACTAAAACCCTCAAAAAAAAATTACGCCTTTCCATGATTTACTTTACTGATCCCGAGCAAGAAACATAACATTCTTTACATACTAGTGCCATGTGAATGAAAAGGTAAAAATAAATATATATAACTATTACTAATTTATAAGGTAATTATTTTTATACATGTGCAAAATTAAGTCTCTAGTCATTTTCTTGAAGGTGCTTTCATCATACTTAACCTCAAACCATTTGTTGTCTCTTTCCTCATCTGTGTCGTCCTCCGTAAAGTCGGTTAAATCGATGACTTCATTATCATCTGTAAATTTAATTTTCAATATGAAAAAGGCCATTGTTAAGCCTAACTGACAATGCTGCTTCCACTCATTTTTTAAAGCTTCGAAAGGGTATATATCTGCAGAATTCACTCCAAATGCTTCGACAGTTTCCAAGAGGCTATTATGATACACTTTTAAATAATAATCCATTTTATCAAATATCTCCTTTGATCCTCCCGCATATAGAAAGTAAGCCAAATCACTAACAGGTGTACCCTCTTTAGAAAGTTGGAAATCTAAGAATCTCATATCAGCTATCTTCCCAGATTCCTGCAAGGTTTTAACAAAGATATATGTTTAATAAGAACAAATTTAATAGTTTCAATATATCATATTACACCTAGACAAATCTGTACTCTGGACTCATTAAATAATTGAAAAAATTGATTAGTGTATACTAATTATTGAAAAATAAGAGAATGGAAATATTTCAATGGAACGTCTTTCGGTCGGTCTTTAGATAGGTTCTTATAGTCTAGGATCACTTCTTCCTTCTTAAAAAAATTTAACAGTTAATTTGACCCTGTTCGCTCACCAAATATGTAATCTGTTATCTCGAATTCAAAGTTGAACCGTTCAAACACACTAGCCTACTAACATCAAATTGGCATGATTAGATTAGATTAGATTAGATATTTGCTAATGCTACCTAATGCATTATCAACAATAGCATTACTTGCATTTTTGATTGATTTGACATGAATGAAACAATTTTACGTAAGAAAGATCCCTTTGTTGAGGAGCAGTAGGACGCACGATTTTCGAGAAAAATGGAATTATGTAGGTAATGAACGGTGGATATTTTGAACTCCTCCTTTAATAATTATTTATTTTTGTTTTAATTATTTGTTGTTTTAATTAATTCAATAAATGATACTCACATTATTCATAACATGCTTTTTAATAAAATGTTTTCAAAGTGTTAAATACATTCACTTGTCATATCTCGGAAAAGCCTAGCCTAGTCAAGCTAAAAATGTACCTTCACGTAAGTTAAACGCAGTTTACATAATGCCATTTTTCTCGAAAATGGTGCGTCTTCCGTCTCCCCAACAGGGGATCTTTCCTTAGATATTTAATAAAAATTCATTTGGGGTGCCAACTTCAGGGGGCGTAGCTCCCTTAGGAACCATTTCCGGACCCATATCCATTAGAACTTTTCTTCATTTCTTCGCGCATACAATCACCTCCCGAACATAGTTTAGGGACAACCTATATTATTGTAACAATGAACACATTTATTTAATGAAATACATATATCTGCTACTATTATCATCTTTTTGCTGTTAGCCGCGAGGTATAGCAGGTAAAATTCTACCATTTTTTGCCTACTTTTTTTTTAAATCTTGAGGTACTTGAATTACGTCTTAATACACATTACATAATGACTACATAACTACATATTCTCTTATACTATTTTACATTATATATAAATACATATATATCGATTATTCTTAGGAATTTATGTAATTGTATAAGGTATAGTAATAATTCATACTAATATCCCCATATCATTATAAAATGCAGTTTTTTTTTATTTATTAAGTAAATAGAGCACCTAAGCCTGGAGTGACCTCTACGTGCCGTTTATTTATTTTGTAAGCATTGTTAATTATTTCTTTATAATTTTCTTATAACTCTGTCCCATTATTCTTTCCTTTTATGTATATAATAATATTCATTCATGTTTTTAACAAATTAATAAGAGTATCCTTATGATTCATGACGTATTTTTTTTATATGTTTTTTAAATATGAAACTGTTTTTATAATTTTTTATTTCTGTGGGTATGTTGTTGTATATTTTAAGACCTAAGTAATTTAAGCTATAACGACATTTTGTTTTGGTTTGCAGAGGTAGATTTAATGCATTGCTTGTTTTAAGTCTAGTGTCATGAGTGTGTTGTATAATATTTTTCTTTTCCATTTCATGCACAAAAATTTATATTTTAAGAATAGCTAAGGATCTAATGTCTAATATTTTATATTCACTATAAAGGAGGTTTGAGGAGTAGACCCTTTCCTTTGAAAAAATTGTTTTTAGTTTGTAGTTCTGTGTTATTTGTAATGGACATATTTGTCATCATTCTTTAAGTGGAAAATTTTTTACGATGCAAGTGCCCCAGGGCATTAAAATTTGTGTATTGTTATGTTTAATAATATATAAAAACAATGCTTACTTACATCATATTTAAACATCATGTTATTGCTCCAACAGTCACCGTGTAAAATAACTGAATATTTTCCTTTGTAAATATTACTATCCTCAAATAATTTTACACCATTTTCAACATAATATTTATATTTTTCTATAACTTCGTCATCTTCTCCTGGTTGAAGACTTTTTAAACATAGTTCATGCATTAAGTTAGTTCCGTGTCGAAAACCTTCTCTTTCTGTAAATTCCACATATATGTCTTTCATTCCTTTTGCTAGATGGGCATAAGCTTCCGGGTTCAGCTCACGATATGCAAAGGAAAGTGCATGGAATTTTCCATATTCCTTTAATATATATTCAATATGTTCTTTATCAAAAGGTTTCTTTTTGTCGATTGTTTGAAAATTCTGAAATTTTATATTTTCGAACACTATTTTCTCAAAACGTTCTTCAGTCGTTGTTCCAAGACATTTGACTATCTTCGTAAAAGCTTTGCCTTTTGGTATTTTTTTTTGAAATTCTTCAAAACACGGCCACACCTTGGTATAAAAATATATCTCATTTAGGTAAATGTTTCTAATGCCGTTTTTCTCTCTGGTAAATTCGTTGGAAAAAGCTTGCTTGACAACTAAATTAAATGTTTTCTCATTCTTCTTGTCTTGCAGTGAGAGGTAACACATTTCACCCAGAAACCCTTCACCTTTTTTATTTGGATCATTGATATTTAGCGAATAATTTTTAATATCTTCATTAATTACTTGTTTTACTAAGTTAAATACTTTCGGAGGCACAGTTGTATCCATTGTTCAAGTTACTAATGTGAGAATCGTTCAATAAATTCTAGATATACACTTAATCAATATATTAACGACATTAACTAAGATAAGATCAAGGACAGTACTCAAAATTTGCTATTCAAGATTACCTAAATATCTAATTAGTTAAATTTACTTGACGTCAAATAAACTTAGAAACGCGAAAAAACGCGTTTAAAAAATTATTTAAACGAAGTTTTAGAGAACTGATTTAAGAAATGGATTAATGTTTACATACAGGGAATTAGGAAAACTTTTGGGTAATCAAAAAAAGACTTATGACAATTTTTTCTTATAACGATAGTTTCGTGAAAAACGATAATTTGTGTTTCATCTCTAGGTTTTCAGAACGACCAGAATGCGCTTTAAATTGAGCTGAGACTGCTGAGGGTGATATATAAAGATATACGAAGTCATTTTGTAATGCGTCCAATTTGTTCATACACTTTAATAATAAATTAATGATTTTTATTTAGTGTTTTTTCTTTTCATACAGTGTTCTCATTTTGTTTGGTACACATTTTAATCAGAAATTGTGTTTATCGTAGAAATCAGAAAAAAATGTTCTAAACAAAAGGTGTAGGGTATTTACTAAATTTTTATTTGGCAGTAATAAAAAAAACAAATGAATATCAATTTTATTAGATATGTTTACCTATGTCTTTTTTTAATGGAACACCCTGTATGGTTTTACCCAGTTAGATTTGATTATTTTCTGATTACACTGATATAGCATAACTTAATAGTTTTATTCAGGATGTTTTGATTTATTAATCAAAATCAAAAATATTGTAGGTTTAAAGATTTTGCGTTAGAAAAGAGAAAAGAATAGTTTTATTCAGGATGTTTTGATTTATTAATCAAAATCAAAAATATTGTAGGTTTAAAGATTTTGCGTTAGAAAAGAGGGCCGTGGATGAAAATAATAGAAACTGTTATTGATTTAACTAATGTCATTATTTATACATCAACAATGAAACATACTATTTATTTTCCAAAAGACACATTTATTTGTGCATCATATAAATAAAAACATCATGTAAAAAGCTTACTTCCTACCCGCCCATGGTGTAAGATCATTGAACTCTGAATGAGATCTAAACACAGCTGATTTTTCTCAACGTTGTACTATCCTAATTGAAAACGTTTACGTTATTCATAAGGAAAAAACGATTCATATTAGAGGAAAATGCATAAGATTTTTTTGATTAGAAATTACTTTATTTAGGTTTTACACAAGCATAATAATAACAAAAATATCCAATTTGATATAATAATATGTATTTATATTGATGTTCTATTGTACTTTTAACTACATAATAAAAATAGAATTAATATTTCAAAATTCCAAACGACAAAATATTGAAATTATAATCATTTAACTTACCACAAATTCATTCATTACGGTTATCAATTAAAAGATATCCTCAACAAGATGTACATGTTCATAATTTGTGTTTGACATTAAGAGTCTTATATACCCACTTCGTAGTTTTCGAGTAACTCGTTTAAAACTTATCCGATTTAAATGCAATTTGTATCAGATTAATCTAAAATTTGCATAAAATGTCGGATAGTTATTTTTTTATTAAAAAGAAAATAAAAATTTTTTGCATGCATTTTATATATTTTCTGGCCAAATTTACTAACTTTCCGACAATATTCATTGCTCCTAACTCTATTATTTTCCCCGAATCTTGGTATGAGCTGTAAAATAATTTATTTGAAAAACATAAAGTTCATATCTATACCTTAAAACTGCTGCCATCTCACACGAATTTGCGAAAACATATATGCACCTGCTGCAACCTGCATTCGCGGTAGTTTCGGTTTTGCAGCATCATGTCAAACTGACCTGTGTGAGGTGTGGTAAAATCGAGACTTGCACCTGATACAGACCCTTAATAAACTTTTTCTTGGTAACCAAAACAAATAACAATCACCCTTATAATTATTGCCGCCTATACCTTCGTGCTTTTATGCAAATTATCGAGCAAATTACTCTACTTTGTTTGATATTTTTTGTTTATAAACAACTTTATGTAAACTTTATACTAGCCCAGAACAGCAAAAATATCGGATTTGGTATATTTCTGATGTTCCATTTCTGAACATATAAATATAAAATCTGTTGAACTTAAAAATTATTGAAATCACTTCAGAACGCTAAAAGTATATTTTTAAGTGCGAAAAAGACAGTGACTTAGTGAAAGTGAGTGAAGTAGATTAGAGACAATTATTCGGGAAAGCAGCTAACGAGGGGATGAAGACATCAGGCAGCATCTGGCACAACCTTCTTTAGAACTGTATTGTCATCATTCGTGTACTATCAACATACACTATCTGGTTGCGACACGGTGGTGGCTCAGTACCATCAAATTGAAAAAAAAGGTCAATAAATGTTTAACGAATGGTCGGGTTTTAACGCATTTGGATCTAATAAACAGCAATATTGAAGATGTTTCTCAAGAATGTACAATTTTTGTAGCTTCGTGTTATGGAGTAAGCAATGCTAGCAAAGTGACTGATGGTAGAACTTCTCTATACGCTAAAAAAGTCGGAGAAGTCCAACTAAAAGTTCCGCTATTCTCTGATCTTCCACCAACTACTGAATGTTTTCAAGAAAGTGTACAAAGGGCACTTTCCAAACATTTTTGTGGTTGTCTGTAATGGATTTTTCTTGCCCAAATATAAATGCCATTCAATGCTGGTGGCAGGCTGATGACGATAAAATGGAATTACATCCAATCGCCTTGCCAAATAAAAATTCAAATTGCCCCAGATTACATTTTGGCATTAGCAAAATGTTCATGCAAATGAATAAATCCGTGTAACAATACGATGCAGTTACGTGGCTAATGGCTTGTCATGCAATTGTCTGCAACTAAGCACCGAACATTCTTGCTAAAAACTTCATAAGAGAATATCTGAAAATATAACTCCTGACAGTGAAGATTCCGAAGGAGATTAAATGTTGATTTTGACGTTTTGTTGTTTACAGTTTTTACAATAAGAATTTGGAAAAAACATAAATTAAAAAAAATTTAAATTACAAAAAAAACATAAAACTAAATAAACCACGAATAAACATATAATAAAAAAAGGATGATCAAGCCTTTCCACCTTAAAGAAATTCTGAATATTAAGTTTACGTTTGTTTAATATATTTAAAACCTTACTTGTTTATAGCTAGCAGGACCTTTTAACCAATGTTTTTAAAAGGTCATTCAAGTTGCTCACGCATACCACTTTTAAGGATACGGTGTTATTCGTATTCCCAAAGCTTAACTTGATTATACAACAAAAATAGGTGCTATTTTTTTTTACTTCAAAAATGTATTTATTTTCCGAATCAGCCACCCTTTTGATAAAGTAAATTACACACTTAAAGATTACATATTACACAATTTTTAACCTTAAATATTAATTCTTAGTAAAGACCTTATGCCTTAAAAACATATAAAACGACATCTCCCACACCCATATAACGAAATATTTCGTTCTTCTGGTGATGATGAAGTTTCCTCTTTTCTTATCAAAACATGTAAATATCTCCTTCTCACGCCATTAACTTATCTCATTAATGCATCCTTTGTAACTGGAGTGTTTCCCGATAAATTGAAGTTTGCCATTGTAAAACCTCTATTTAAAAAAGGTGATGAATTTGATGTCACTAACTTCCGGCCTATAAGTCTCCTCTCAGTCTTCTCAAAAATATACGAATCTATTACGAATGAAAACATAATTAATGAATCTCAACATGGTTTTGTCAAAGGCAAAGGGGTTGACACGGCTCTATTTTCTTTCATCAACAATGTAGTCGACTCTATCGACAAAAAATCTTTCGCGTTTGGAATATATGTAGACCTAAGTAAAGCCTTCGATTGCATCAATCATACATTATTGTTAGAGAAAATGTATAGATACGGTAACGTGGCACGGCATATAATTTATTTAAATCCTATCTCAGTGGTCGGAGCCAAAAGGTCTCTGTATCCCTAAAAGATAAGATTGTTCACTCAGAAGTCTCTCCGCTATCCATTGGGGTTCCTCAGGGATCGATCCTTGGGCCTCAATTATTCTTAATATTTGTTAACGATTTACATAAAGCGCTTATGGAATATCCAAACTTATTAATTACTTACGCTGACGATACAAATATCTTATTTAAATCTAAAGATCCATCCTACTTCGAGGAAACTGCCAATTTAATTTTTAATAAATTAGTACAATGGTTAGAAAGAAATAAATTACCGCTTAATGAAAATAAAACCGCTATCATGATATTTAGGTCCTCTCAGTGTAACATAACTCTTGACAATGGCATTACCATTGGCAATAATTTTACACAGTTCTCTCAGTCTGTTAAACTCCAGGGAATTCATCTGGATAAGAAACTTGATTGGGTCAAGTAGATAATCTATGTCATAAACTAACAACAGCATGTTACGGACTTAAGTCTATATCAAAGCAATGCAGTCAGTACATCCTGATATCTTTATATTATGCTAGTTTTTATTCACACCTTCGGTATGGCATTATTCACTGGGGCTTGAGTAAAGATTTTAATAGAGTTTGTCTCATACAAAAATATGCGCTGCGGATTCTTGGTGGCCTTAAACCACGAGAATCCTGCAGAACTGCTTTTAAAAATTTTAAGATCTTGACTGCTATATCTGTATATATTTTGGAATTATTATGTTTTGTGTATCGCCATTTTCATTTATTTACCAAACATAAAGTAGACCACTTGTATGACACTCGTCGTAAAAATATGCTTCATCCTGATCGACACAATTCTACATTTTATCAAAAAGGTGCATACTATAATGGCTGTCGTTTATATAATATTATCCCTCTGGAGATAAAAAACTCAAAAAACATTAAGATTTTCAAAAATAAATTAAAGAACTATCTTAATATGATATGTCCTTATACGTTAGATGAATTTTTTCTTTATAATGCTGTGGAAAATTAATCACCTATGTTTTATGTTTTATTTATTTACTATGCTGTTTCTCCATCCATTTTATTGTTTATTGTTTTTTATAATTTCATATTGCTTTACTTTACTCCTTACATAATTTTATCTATTGGCTAATTATTTGTATTTTCTTATATGTAATCTCTGACGTATTTTCTATGTACCTACCCCTATGTAATGCATATGAAAATAAAGTGATATTATTATTATTATTATTATTATTTATGAAGTTTGGTACATTTCCATATTTGTATTTATTACAGGTAAGTCTATATGTTTATAAGATAATTTTGAGCTTCTGTTTGTTTTTAAAATTCGGTATTGATACCTACTAATCATATAATTTTTATATAATTCTACCAAATAATATGTACTACAACATACCTAGCAATGAAATATTTACTTTTAACCTGTTAGAGGTTTGAATGTTTTTGTTACGGGTTCTAAACAAGCATCATAATTCGCGCAGGGGCAACTCGGCTTAATACATTATTGCCTTATATTAGAAAATTTAGTATTTCCTGTAAAATTCTGATAAATTGGAAGATAAACTCTGGTGCAATAAATTTCAAACATTCTTAACAATATGGTGCAATTGTACGTAACATTATATTCGTCAACTAAGGTGCCAGTACCTCTAAATACCTACCAAGTTTAGCTGCCTTTTCCAATAATATTAATTAGTTTATGTCGACATAAAGTGTTTAAACAAGTAATTTAAATATCTTTGATGTCCTCAACCTGCTAGAAAGTTGATAATACTTGAACAATAATTAATTTGCTGCTCATGTTTTAACGTAGTTGTATATTTGTATTTTATCTAAGTGAATGATACTGATATTATAATGCAATTTAATGGTTGCTTTTATTAATTTTGTAGTGGCAATAAATTCGGTCAAGTATTATTATCGGATTCAATGTTTTATTGCTGATCAAGAAATAAATTATAAATTGTCTAAAATATTCAACTAAAAAATTTTTTGAAAAATTACTAAATCTACCCAAGTAGCATTTTTAGACACAGTTTAGGAACAAATTTAGTGGAGTGGTAAACAGTTTTGTAACTGTTTCGATACTTATGGGAGATACAAAGGTTAACATACATTTCCAAACATTTCCAACATTTTTTCTGATATTGTTAACATTTTTTTACCTTTTACAGATAGCACAACAATATTATGGAACAGTTTAGCAACTGTTTCCACCTTTAGATATTATTTTTTTCCGAAACAAGTGTTTGATCACATTTTCGAAACATCTGTTACCCGTTTTTAAATTGTAAACTTGTGTCGATACATTATTGGAATTGCATGAAACACATTCTTATGTCTCCAAACTTTCTCCATTTTTTTTCATGAATATAATGGGAACATACTTCACCACAAAATAGCTTATTAACCGAAACTTTTTAATATAGTTATAACCTCACATTTTATCCTAAGTTTATTTTGAGATACAAAATGGGAAATCAAACAATTTAAACATTCTTCCAGGTATTATAATGTGTTAAAGTATACAAGAATTGTGAAATCAAGAGTGGCTTTATGTTGCTGTGGAATGTCAAAAGGCAAATAACAATAAATTACAAATCTTGTGACTGATGCACTTTTAAAGGGTTCATCAAATAATGCGGGGAAAGTAGAAGAAATTCCTATTAACATTGAGGAAGGTAAAAAGTTGTAATGAATAATATTTGGGATACACAGAGTGATCCTACTTTCCGAAAAAGAAAATTATTAACATTTCCAAAAAAGTTTCGAAACAAGTTTCTTTCAGAGGTATTATGCTACGGTAATCGGAACTGAGTGGATACATATATCAATCAAGTTTCTTTTAATAAAACATGATCTAAATTTTCGAAACATATGCAGAACTGCTTCTGTAGCCATTTTGGTTGTAATGTTGATGTTTACTATTTTGCGGCCATTATGGGCATTATTTTTAAGGAAAACGTAGACAAAGGCTTAATATCGACTATAGGTAATTACGATAATTACGAAAAAATATGTAATTTGGTATAATCATTGTCACCAAAATAATCCAAAAAAATATATTTTATATCCTATATATTTTTATGTTTAATAAAAAAATATAATCTAAATGTTTATATTCGTAAAGACCCATTGAAAATATAGAAGTATCTTCTCCAAATAATCGATAAAATTATATCCGTTACGTTTCTTCAGGCCCACAAATGGCTAAAAAGACAAAGTTTTCACATTATAGGTGTGTAATACCACCATGTTATTTTTATTATCACCATGTGTGTAGAACTTTAAATAGTTTCCATATTTAAATAACATTTTTATTAGCCGAAAAATAATAAAATTTTTCGAAACTGACTGCACGCATTTGTTCCCATTGTAAAAAGTGTGTATGGAAATATTCAATATATAATATAATAAAATATCGATACGTTTCTGAAACTGTGTATAAATCGCGAGACAAATTTGAAATATGTTTCTCTTTATTTTCGAAACCAGCAAAGAAACACCTAGTGCCACCACATTGGAAACATGAACTGTATAACCATAAGAAATTATACATGTGTCGGAAATGTATTGGAACATGTTGGAAACACCTCCCATTTTAGGCATGGTAACAGACACAATTTGTTAGAAACGTTTGCCAAAATGTTCCTTAAAATGCTACTTGGGTAGTAGTGTAGCATGCATCTGAAGTTCCTTATATTGAACGGAAGTCACTATACTAATTTATCAATACGCGGAGAAGGTTATATGATTTTCATCTCATATAGAAATAAGTACATATTCATTAACTTCATGACTATCATTAATTATCTAAATTTCTTTATTTTTCTTATCAATGTGAAGGATTTAAAAATATCTGCTGCTTAAAATAATAAATAAATAATAAAATAATATAAATGATTATAGAAATGTTTTACTTACCTCACATGTAGTCGTTTTATTTTACTTTTTATATAATTGTGTATAATAGATAATATAATATATTATATAAAATATAATTCAGTTTTTTAATTGTAATTATATGCTGCCGAGCCTTTTTCCAATTATGAAGACGACGATGTGGATGTATACTGCTACTGCAATGAACATGACATCGGAATTAGAATGTAGGGGAAATGATATACATTTTGAATTTAGTGGTTTACAATATAAGTAAACTCTTGTTTTTTAATAATGAAGTAAAATAAAGTGCCTTTTTCAGAAAACCTTATTACTATTTATTTGTTAAAAAAGCATTTTCACCTAATAAGATAAAACAAAAAAGTTTTTAACCGATTGACTCATTCAAAAGGAATAATAGCTATTTTATTTTTGCTACAGCGCCATAGCAAAACTGGTTTGTAATCAACTTAATGTGTAATTTGATAAATCTGTTTCCTTAAAATGTACCTATACATGTAGTGGAAATATTCTCTTCAAATGTAGCTCATCATATATTTTTTAATACATTTTCTCGAAAATTATATATAATGCAATTTATTAAATGTAATATGTTTATTTATAAATGGACTAAATTATTTATTCCTTATGATAGAGTTCTTATCTACACCATAAACTTTTTATATTATTTCATTAATAGCATCAGTTACTTGCTGAATTATAGATGATTAAAAGAAAAATCTGATCTCATTATAAAATATGTTATTATAAAATTGAATTGATTCATAATCATTGTTTATTGACATAAGAGATAAAGCATTTATTGATAATATCGTTAAATTTTAACGATGGCTCGTGGCATTCGTATTTCCAAATCTGCCCCACTGTCTTTTTAGAACGACACTTATTATATTGGTAGATGTCGCCATAACATAGTCTAGTATAAATAAGTAAAAAGTTCCTCGTTGAAATAAACTATTTGTTTTGAGCGACTGTAATGTTTTCAAAACATACACTTTAAAAATGAATTTAAACATTGAAAAATGATTGAGTTTCCGAAATGTTTCCGAAACATTTGTCCTGATAGCTTTATCTGGAAAAGCTACTTTAATAACAAAGTTCAGTACCTACCTGTACTTTTGTTTCTTATTGATATAAAACTGATCTTTCCTAAATAACCTTCCCCGTTTTTATTGGGTTCGTGAACACTTTTACATAATTCTCAATATCTTCACTTATACTACGATTTTTATAATTTCATACACTTTTGGTGATCCGGCGTTATTCATTGTGAGAGTTATATTTGATTATAGTAGGGCCAAAAAGAGTAGTCAGTAGATCAAAAAATTCACCTGCAATTCTTCAAAGTATTTAGCTGTTATGGAATACAGAAGCGGCTGCTCTTTTTACCATATAATCCCATATAATTGAGAGAAATATATCAAGTTTATCCGCCTACCAGAGATGAAAACCACAACTAGTTCCCCCTGGCTTTACTGACTACTCTTTTTGGCCCTACTATAGTGTCCATATTATTCACACACAGTGACAAGTTAAACGATGCCAAAGTTAAATTGAATAATTTGCTAACCAGCATGCAATTACGAGTTATTTGTACCTTGTCCAGGAGACAATTATTCCTAAACTATTCCCTACGACCCAAAATAATGGTATATGTATATTATGCATACCACCAACGTGAAGATATGTCAGTCTTGCAGTCAGTAATTTACTTATGATATGATGTAAAATGAAACACTGCAAATAGTGCAAATGAATTTGTCTAAACTAAATGCTTCCGTATTTATTTCAACGGTGAAACCGGAAGTGCTAGAATCATTTTATTAACATGCATTAATTCAAATTTACTTGTTATTGCAACTGCCAAAATTTCAAAATTATATCTGAAAAAACAAAAAAGTGATAGGCCTAATTTCATTTACACCCGGTATAGCATTCTAATTAAGTATAAAAAATTTACAACAATCATTGCGAATGATGTAACTGGATATGTAATTTAAATCTAATCACACGTAAGTATAATAATTATCAAACAAAAAATTATATAAGTATTATATCAAATTACGTGATTTACAAAGAGAACAATGGTTATATTAATTACATGAGAATGCAGATTTCAATCTACATAGGGGATTATTTTGTAATATTTTCCATATTATTTTAGTAATATAACAAAATTCTTTAAAAATCAACAAATTTAAAGAAAAGAGACTAAAATGGATCGGAACTGAAACACCTTTAAACGACGAAGTTCATCAACTGTTTTTTCTGTATAACTCCAAACCGAATAAAGGGTACCTCTTAACTTCTGGTATATATTAAATATAAAAATAAACAACTAGCTACGTAAAAACTGTTTAAACATTTTTATCATATGCGTCCTAAAAGGATTACGTGCCCAATGTTCTCCAACTGTTTTTTATACATATAAATGTACTATACCGTGCTTTCACAGCTCATAGCTACATAGATATGCGGTGATCGTGTACATTCGGAGTAGGGGGGAGATCATGGCCGGTGCTGTGTGGCCTATTCGGATGGAGGTCTCAGTCGACGCTAATTCCCACTTTTGGCGTACTGTAGCCCCACTCACTCACGAGCTTGACCGAATGCTCCCTTGTGTAGTATTGCGAGATGAAAACACGGTATATGTATACAAATCATGATGATTGACTAAATATTTTGTTATCCAAAAATGCTTCCCTGAAGAATTATAGCCCGTCAAAGATTCAGAAGAAAAAGAAAAGAAATCGGAATTGAATCAAGACTTGTTAAGTCAGAGCAACTAAATTTGGTAGGAAGTTTTAGATCTAGTTTATGGTTAATTTGATGCAATATGAAAAATAAATATAAATTGAAATGCATTTTTAAGGGTGGTGAGTCGCATTACCACCTCCTGAACTTTCCTTCTTAGAAAAAAATTAGGAAACAGTTATACGCTTGACAAGTATCGTGAAAAATAAGCCTTTTGTATCTCTTGCATTCATGCAGTCTGTTATAAATATATTTAATAAAGGTTTAAGATGTCGCACGTGTAACGTTCTTTTTCCGGTGCACTTTGCTTTCGGTCAGATACTTACGTAATCTCTTTTATTCTTACGGAATTCTCGGGCGCCAGCCCTTCAATTTTTGAGTGCGAAGAACGACACTATCTTTTTGGTTCTCCTAATTGGGAGAACAACCCTGAGTAGCAAAACAGTGGATGATACGGAATAGCCAGAGGTCAAAGCTGGAGACCTATCTAATGGATTTCGGTCATACTGCTCAAACGGATTAATCAGAAAATAACACTACAGAAATAATAACTCGGGAAGTTTGCCTTTTTAACATAACGTATTTATTCAGGACTAAATAATGAACAAAGTAATTTATGCTTAGTCTTTCACAACGCTGCAATCGTGTACGTATAAAATAATAATATAAAATATTCTCTTAAATAATTATAAATTAGTCAAGCTGGCAAGCAACAGTCTTTACGTGGGGTTTTGACGGCGGAATTTATAGAGACGTTGTATCGATATTTCGCTACGTACGACAAGCAAATGTTTCCACGAGGACTCTAGACGGCGGGCAGTCCGTCAGCTATAGATATTTGAGGCTAGATACAAGATTTAAACAAACGGTAAGCTACTGCCGCAAACGTCGAGCTATTTGTTACAGGATTATTTTAAATAATGACAGCTTTGTGAGTCAGTTCTATGCAAAACCCAGTCCGTATGGCCCTAGTGAACAAATACAAACTGTTAATGCATATAGTGACTATTTTCCACGTAGGTTTTCCGGTAACCTAGTAGGCAAGGGAACATTTGAGGTGGCACTAGTGAACAGACCTCAGCAGTCTTTACCTACATTAACAAAATAAACAAACCAACGGAGGTATTACTAATAAGCTCTAGTTTACTTTGGTAGCAAAATACGGTGATATTTACTGACAATAAAATCTCGAAATATCTATACTCGACTGACGGCAGTACCTGCAGAATGTAGCAGGTTGCGTTAAATTCTTACCAATATTATACTCAACGGAAATTACTATTAACTCGGAGCGGTGATACAAAAGATTTACGGGTTCGGTTTGATCGTCAATTGCTGGCGGTCGAACGGATCTGATGCGGACTATTTCGAAATGAACCTGAACTGCTGCCGGTTTTCTCGGAATGCGAATGAGGACGGAATCAGCACAGAATGAGAATGCGAACGGAATGAGAGCGAAGTGCCTGTGTTTTCCCTTTTTGTAAACTTTTATGACGTATCTGTCGTGTTAAAAGAGAGGTGGTCACCGACTTTAAACGACGTACTCGTATGCATATCCCAGCGTAACTTGCAGAGGTACAGCGGATTATGCATCTTAGTGCATCGACTCAAAGCGTATCTAACCGGAAATGAGTTGCTTGTAATTTCTATACTCTGTTGCAAAAAGAAACGGATCAAAACGAGCAAGGATTAATAATTTTAGGAACGAATGATTTTTATTTCCGACTCGGTCATTATTTCTAATAATTCTCGGATTTTACTTATACGAGGGATTGTCGAAAATTAATCAATTAATTACTTGACTGTTTGTTTACCAGCAGACTTTTTAACAACTCAATAATAACTTAACTAGTACAGGACTTACTTACTAAAACAGCGGCAGGGTGTACCCAAGTGACGGTAATATTTAAAGCAAAAATGAACATTCCTTGATCGGAAAAATCACTTCGTTACACCCCCCTCTTACTTCGGTAAAAAAAAATAATAATTCATCATACATTTTTTTTTCTTCTCCCTGGGAGGCTCCAGGTAAACAAATGCAAAATTACTTTAAACGGAAAGCTCCCTACTCTAATATTTACAAGACAAAATTCTAAATTAGAAAAAAGAACAAAAATAACTTTACACAGCCTCCCGGGACCGGTGTGATTACCTATCGGGTATCTTCATTTGGTGTTTCTTACCAGCTGGTCCACAGATGGTCCTGGACTGTCACGGCTCCCTGGCTGGTCATTCTGAAAATACAAAAAAACAGTTAGCTATGGTGAAGCTAATTTCACGGCGGACGGCGGAATATGGTTCGTAGGGCGTGGTTTAGCCCTTGCCATAGTGACGCTGGCAACCACTCGTAGGACATGGTCTTCGGTTCCTAAGCGGAAACAGAGGTGGTCGGCTGGTACCTCTTCGGGTGGTGGCATGTCCTCTTGAACTATCCTCGTTGTGGGAGCGGGAAACTGGATGGTACGGATGTTGCGGACGGTGACTGACGGTACTGATGGTCACTACCTCTCCTGGAACCGGTTTGAGGTGTTTCCTGGGAATATGTCGCAGCTGCTTTCCGGTCTCGGGGATGGTCCGGAAAGACGTCGGTCTTTTGGCGGCATATTTCTGGTTGGCGGATGGCTTGCACTGCTGGCACTTTGGGCAGTTCCTAACATACTGGGCGATGTCTCGAAACATGCCAGGCCAGTAATAACGTGGTGCCATCCGAGATATGGTCTTGGCGATTCCCATGTGTCCAGCGGACGGAGCGTCATGGTTTTCTGCCAAAACGGTCCGGCGAAGTGCGGTTGGTACTCGTAGCTTCCATGTGTCGGAGAGATCAGGTTCAACATGTGTCTGCTTACGAGTATTCCAAGTACTATCAGGTACTTCGGTCAGGGTTCCTAAATCCTCTGAATCTGGAGCAGACGACGGTCCTGGTAATGGTTGTCTGGATCCAGTCTCTGATAGCGGTTGTCTGGATACGGAATCTGATGGCGGTGGTTCGTTGACGGTTGTGGTCTGTGACACAACTTGGTCATTCAGAGAAACAGTTGCGGTGCCTGGGGTGATGAGAAAGTTATGCTTACGCAATACGTCCATCCCCAGGATTATGTCAGACGATAGATTTTCCAGATGCAGTAGATCTTCGGAGAATTGTGTTTTGCCGATGGCAAATTGCAGCTGAAAAGCTCGGGTGACGGTAGCTAAGTTACCATTAGCTAATTTAGCGGATGGTGCATTAACTGTTCGGTGCAGAATTCCCCATGTAGTACACAAATTCTTCACTTTATTGCCGATGTAGGAACGGACGGCTCCTGTGTCAACAAGGGCAGAAAAAGTCTGGTTACGGATATGTACTAACACATGCGGGCGGTTGTCGTGATCGGGTGAAGAGTCATAATTTGAGGCGTCAAAATCTCGGAACCATATTTTCCTCGTAGCGGTGTGGCGTTGATCTAGTTTCTTCGCTGAAGGACATCGGCAGTCTCGGGACATGATGCCCTGTTGCCCACAGCGGGAGCAGAACAGGCGTGGCGGTGCACGACATTGGCTCCGGAAATGTCCAGATTTACCACATCGCCAACATAGGGTATTTCGGTCGCAGGTAACGGTCATCACGGGGGTTCTGGTGTGACGGTTATGACGGTCAGTAGTACGGCGAGTAAACGATGAAATACTCGTGGAGTGACATGAACAGTCTCGAGTCATCGTGTTCGGTTTTCCACAACTGGAGCAGAACAGGCGCGGAGAGGCGTGACATTCGTTTCGGAAATGTCCGGTGTTGCCACATCTCCAGCATGTGGTGTTACGGTCATACGAAATCATTGCCACTGGGGTGGATGATCGGTCATTCCGTCGGTTGTGCTGATCGGTTTGTGAACTATCTTGCCTATCGTTCGTTCGGTCTGGTAACGGGGTAGTACGAGCTGGTTGATTGACGGATGGTTGAGAAGATGTAACAGGATTGTCAGGCCTTTGGCGGCTAGTGGCAGATCGGTAGGAGGTGGACGGTTCATTGTATACTCGCTCTACTTCCTGTTTCAACATTTCGAATTCCCGGCATTTCGCGGTTAACATGGACACGTTCGTGAAATCGGTTCTTCGGATGTACTGACGGAAATCGGGTAGCAAATTACGGTACAGCCATCGTAGCTCTTGTTCCTCGGAAATTTCTCCATGGCGGCGGATGAGAGTCTGCAAGTCGGTAAGGTAGCTCATCACATCCTCCTCTGGGCGTTGCAGGCGTCGGCTAATTTCCACTTCTATATCCTCTTGATAGTGAACCGGTAAATAGAAGATGCGAAAATCCCGCAGAAACTGCTCCCAGGAGTTCCAACGTGCTTTATTATTTCGGTACCAGAGCAAGGCGGATCCTTGCAGTAGCTCAGGTAGGACCGGAAGTAACTGTTCGCATCGGATAGCGGTATATCCACAGACTTCTTCCAATCGTTCCAGGAATGCGGTCGGATCACTGGTGCCATCAAACTGAATATTCCAGTCGTGTATCTGGAAAGGGTCTAACGGTGGTGGTCCAGACGGAATGTTGCTGGTCGGTGTCGGTACTACTAGCGGCGTTGGAAAGACGGGCTGGGCGGTACTTGGTCTAGGCGACGAACACCCCTCCTTGATAAACTTTACCAAGCGGCGCTTCTTCTCGTCTACGGTTCCGGTTACAGGCAGACCAAATTTCCCTAACTCATCATCCAATTGCTCCTTCTTTAGTTTATATATCCAACTTAGACGGATATCTCCCAAATCCGGATTTGCGGCATCGTCGATGGGTAATACGGGCGTGTCGGCTTTATCTCCTTCGTTCGGCATGATGTTACTCCCTAAAGAAGTCGGTAAAATAAGTTCAAGTCGAATCAGACGGACGATAGGAGTCGGAAAATCCTAACTTGGGAACGGCTGGTTGAATTGCGTTGAAACTATCGGCAATCGCTTTAGCGTCCTCGGTTTACTATTAAATGAGGGGTCACACCCTCGGAAAATTCTGACCCCGGAGTCACGAAATACTCCGGTGAAACTCCGGTAAAATAGTAAAATACGTCACGGATGCTGTATGGCGGTCACGGATACGGAAAACTGCAGGTTGTGATGATATTTAACCTCAGGCGCCGCGACGGTAGGCGTCTTTCAGCAACGGTGCTTCAGATCGGGTTGCAAGTATCACCAATCGGTTCCTAGGGTGCTATTACCCTAAAAAGGATACCCCACAAGGCTAGCTTGTACCTGGGTATCTGCTGGATGACCTTGGACACCACGGACGGTAATTCGATTCAGAAAGTGCACTCGTAGCTTCTCTTCACGTAATCTAGTCACGTAGAACTCGGTTTGGTTTCAAAGTCGGGCAGAATCAAGAGGTTACGGGTAACTTCTTCAATAGGGTTCAGATCGGTATGTAAGTAGTCGCAATCGGTTCTTCAGGTTCGATTTAATCAGAATCGACACGTCGCAAGCGTATTTACCGCGGCTGGCAAAAATCGGGTTGCGTTCGGTGCGTGCCGAATTCAAAGAAAACCTAACAGATCGGGGCACTACCCAGCGGATGGGCAGTTGGATGCTAACAGAAGACGGTAAATCTGCGTTGCAGATTTGTTTGGAAATTGCCTACTTACTTGTTATAAAGCAACAGTGGTGTAAACACGCCCTGGTCACGTCTAAATAATTTGTTGTAAGCTAGAGTGCCTATCAACACGGTATTGGCCAGCAGTTTTCAGGTTTTGAATTGCTTAACCACTCGGCATAGGGCAACAGCGGTATCTGTCCCCTATTGTTGCGTCAAAATTACTAAAAATACTGCTAAAATTATTTAACTTCCTGGTGAACGGTACAATAAGGTATGCAGTATCAGTACATTTGGCACACCCTGTATAGTATCGGACCAATTATGTTGAAGTTGCCTTCCCACTCAACATGGCAGAGAGTAGCGGGTGTCAACCACAGCGGCAACGTCAAAATAATTTCGAAAATCCTCTATCGATTCGGTATACAGCGGCTATAGCAGCTTGCGTATTTTGTGGAAGTAGGTGCTTATGCAGGCAGCTGTTTGTAAAATTAAAATAAACCACCTTCGGTTGTAATTGTAATATGGACGTACTAACTAGTTAAATTGCAATCACTTGGCTAGGTTACAGACAGACAGACGGACGGATGCAAACCTAGAAGTAATTTGTTTCAATTTTATTTCGATGTTTAAATCCTCCGAGTTAAATAGGAAATGTTTTTATTATCTAGCAGACGGACAGACGATATTTAATTTAAATCGCCTGATAACGGAATATTATTTCTTTACCAGAAATAAAACTGTTTGGTTTTATAAATTTTAAATTGATAAAACCCTCGTGTACGGCGAACAACAAGTTTTTATTTCTTATCAATAAAAAAAACTGTATTTTATAAAAAATGCTAGCGTTGACAACTGAAAAAACAGGCTTCACGTATTTTATTTTAAATCGGCGTCGTATTGCTAATTTCTGGTGTTTCGGTATTTATTTAATTTTACGCTTATTTTACACGCGACTTGCAGTTTTTGGCGGATCGGTTTTCTGAATAACTTTACAATTTCGGATTTCTGATTAACGTAAAAAAAATGGTCCCTGCTCGGGCGCCACTTTTGTAACGTTCTTTTTCCGGTGCACTTTGCTTTCGGTCAGATACTTACGTAATCTCTTTTATTCTTACGGAATTCTCGGGCGCCAGCCCTTCAATTTTTGAGTGCGAAGAACGACACTATCTTTTTGGTTCTCCTAATTGGGAGAACAACCCTGAGTAGCAAAACAGTGGATGATACGGAATAGCCAGAGGTCAAAGCTGGAGACCTATCTAATGGATTTCGGTCATACTGCTCAAACGGATTAATCAGAAAATAACACTACAGAAATAATAACTCGGGAAGTTTGCCTTTTTAACATAACGTATTTATTCAGGACTAAATAATGAACAAAGTAATTTATGCTTAGTCTTTCACAACGCTGCAATCGTGTACGTATAAAATAATAATATAAAATATTCTCTTAAATAATTATAAATTAGTCAAGCTGGCAAGCAACAGTCTTTACGTGGGGTTTTGACGGCGGAATTTATAGAGACGTTGTATCGATATTTCGCTACGTACGACAAGCAAATGTTTCCACGAGGACTCTAGACGGCGGGCAGTCCGTCAGCTATAGATATTTGAGGCTAGATACAAGATTTAAACAAACGGTAAGCTACTGCCGCAAACGTCGAGCTATTTGTTACAGGATTATTTTAAATAATGACAGCTTTGCGAGTCAGTTCTATGCAAAACCCAGTCCGTATGGCCCTAGTGAACAAATACAAACTGTTAATGCATATAGTGACTATTTTCCACGTAGGTTTTCCGGTAACCTAGTAGGCAAGGGAACATTTGAGGTGGCACTAGTGAACAGACCTCAGAAGTCTTTACCTACATTAACAAAATAAACAAACCAACGGAGGTATTACTAATAAGCTCTAGTTTACTTTGGTAGCAAAATACGGTGATATTTACTGACAATAAAATCTCCTCGAAATATCTATACTCGACTGACGGCAGTACCTGCAGAATGTAGCAGGTTGCGTTAAATTCTTACCAATATTATACTCAACGGAAATTACTATTAACTCGGAGCGGTGATACAAAAGATTTACGGGTTCGGTTTGATCGTCAATTGCTGGCGGTCGAACGGATCTGATGCGGACTATTTCGAAATGAACCTGAACTGCTGCCGGTTTTCTCGGAATGCGAATGAGGACGGAATCAGCACAGAATGAGAATGCGAACGGAATGAGAGCGAAGTGCCTGTGTTTTCCCTTTTTGTAAACTTTTATGACGTATCTGTCGTGTTAAAAGAGAGGTGGTCACCGACTTTAAACGACGTACTCGTATGCATATCCCAGCGTAACTTGCAGAGGTACAGCGGATTATGCATCTTAGTGCATCGACTCAAAGCGTATCTAACCGGAAATGAGTTGCTTGTAATTTCTATACTCTGTTGCAAAAAGAAACGGATCAAAACGAGCAAGGATTAATAATTTTAGGAACGAATGATTTTTATTTCCGACTCGGTCATTATTTCTAATAATTCTCGGATTTTACTTATACGAGGGATTGTCGAAAATTAATCAATTAATTACTTGACTGTTTGTTTACCAGCAGACTTTTTAACAACTCAATAATAACTTAACTAGTACAGGACTTACTTACTAAAACAGCGGCAGGGTGTACCCAAGTGACGGTAATATTTAAAGCAAAAATGAACATTCCTTGATCGGAAAAATCACTTCGTTACACACGTCTTTGCGAAAATCACACCAATCATTATTTCCGCAAGAAACGCAAACTCCAAAATACCATTTTTATCATTAATGCAGAACGATTAATAAGGCATTTTGACTAACAATAATAAAGTACTTAATAAGTAACTACCAATAGAACAAAAAACATTTTCCTTGACAAATATACAACAATAGTACAGGGTGTTCAGGCGAGATGTGAACCCCCCCCCCCCCCGCCTAGGTACGCGTTTGATGTCCAAAAATGAAAGTGTGAGTGAGGTAACTTTTAGTATTTAGTAAACTTTGCTTTTAGTATTTGGTAAACTTTGCTTACATATACTTCGCCGGCATACTATTTTTATGTTTATTTTTATATAAAATAATAAAAAGACTGATCAGTTTTAATCATCTCCCGATGATGCCAACTTGGTTGGCGAAACGCGCGTCGAGTGTGTGCAAAAGTGTTTTGGTGTGTGTGGAAAACTACTCCAAGTTTAATTTAAATATTCTGATTACATTTTATGATTATACAACAATAAATTAATCGTATAAACTATAAATTGGTATAAATTGGTGACCCCGACGAACTATATGTAAGTGAGTACGCCACAGTTTACTTAAAAAATATTTCAGTTAGGTTTGCTGGTCCGGAATGTGATACTCATTTTTTTTTTTTTTCGGTAAGAGTGCTGAGATTATAGGAATATTTACTACAACTTTTGTCCTTATATTTTTTTAGGATTAAATATATAAAAAAGATAGGGTAGGTAGATAAAATCTTTCGTAAATACATATGTGTAAATTAACAAGTTTAATATCAATAGATTTAATACATATATATTTTTTTAATCACTTATTTAACGTCGGCCTATTTCCGCTACCAGGGCCAATCACCGACGCCAGGAGACGAGCTACCCCCAACCTGGAAATTTTGCCGAACCTCTAAGAGTAGGGATTTTTTACTTGCCTAACATTTAATAGACAAGGGACCGACTGCTTTACATCCTCTCCGAAGGATGGTATATCCTCTATACACCTCTCGCCTACAGTTGTATTGCTTCTGCGATATAGCTGATATACAAGCCGCTAGAAGTAGGGAAACGAGATCGCGTCTTTCCCTGGAGCCCATCCAAGTACTAAACGCGGTAGCTGTTGCTTAACTTCATATCGCTATGAAGTGAGTCAAGTCAGTCCTCCGCTGAGCCACAATAGACCGAGCGGTCGCAGTGGAGGGTCTGATTAACAGCCCACTCACAATTTACCAATTACCAATTACCAGTCCTCCGCTCGCTGCCCCTTAATACATATAATCTTTTTATTAATTACTCGCACATTCATTACTATAATTAATAGTCTTTTTAAGTATATTTATTTTATACTTAACACTAAGTTTAACAAAAACATTCAACTTTTACAAATATATTATAGCATTTTTAGGCTATACCTAACTGGAATGTCGTAGTTTTTCTGCAATTTTGTGAATATAATATAATAATAATAGTGCTTACCAATAAATTTTGCTTTGCTATAATTTTATCGTTGTGTGATGGTAGATAGTGTAGATGCAGAGGAAGTATAGTTCATTTCATATTTGTATCGCAGGGAAAAAATGCCGCATTTACAAAGCAGAAACGCGGCCTCTTTAATGTTCGCAAAGACGCCGCCGCACGTGTTCCTTTGTCGGTAATTTTTTATCTGCGGTACAACTCTGAAGTAGACTTTACCTACTCTATGTAATTTTTGTAATTTATGTCAACGGGAAGTAACAAATGAGTGATATATTAGGTACAGTGGCACATGTAGAAGTATGTATCACATAGGTAACATGCAAAAATATAACAAAGTGTATTTAAATACTTAAAATCGGTATTAAATACTTAAAATCGGTAATAGAATTCAAATGCCTTTGTGATTGCATGAGATTTTAAATTCAGTGAAATAATAAATATAAAAAAATTTGTCGTAACCCTAATTAAAGTGCAATGTAAACAATTAAATAATAAACGACAATTAACATCAACCTTCAACAAGTGGTGTTTTTAATTATTATGCTAGTAAAAACTGTAGCCACAAAAAAGTAAATAAAAAAGTAAATCAGGATTATGTCTTTATTATAAAATCAACAGGTGTATCCCTAAAAAATTACGATCAAACCATTGAGGATGTTAAGGAAATTATTATTCTGCAAAATCTGCAGTTAGGCGTTAATAAAGTACAAAAATTAAGCTATGGTGCGATTGCAATTAAATATAACGGTAAATTTTCAATTGAGATTTTACAAAATGAAACTAATAAAGTTTTGAAGAGCAAATATGTATCGCAAATAATGCTAAACAAAAATTGCCCAAATTAAAAAAAATTTAATATAGAAGAATTTTTTAATATGTAAATAATAAGAAAAACCAACTCTGCTGGGATGCAATTGTGGGAAAAATATTGGAAAATAGTGAAAAATATAAGATGAACAAGATGCTATAAAAAGAAGTAGGTAAGTATATTAATGTTATTAGGTGTTTTAAACGCCAAGGTTTAATAGTTATTAATTACTTATATAAGGGGATTAACAAACCTTTAATCCACGAGAAAAAATGTGAACTCGAGGTGCAGCCGAGAGTCACATTTTTTCGAGTAGATTGAAGGTCAGATTGGTCAGAAGTTAAACAATTTAAAAGAATTGAAAAAATAGTAGGTACTGCAATAGTAGGTGATAAAAATATTAATGAATGTTAATTAAAACTTGCAATTGCAACTGAGATTTAATCAAAAATAATGATAACGTATTATATTTATGAATTTCATGATTTAACAAAAAACAGAAGAAATGACACCTCTAAGACATAAAAATGAATTTTACGCAACATAAAATGGTGGGATAATGAAACCAAGGAAAAATTAAACTAAGAGGTCAAAGTTGCAAGAAGTACAAGCTAGAGAAAAATAAAGGAGATTGGATAATATACATATATCTAAACAAAGAAGGACTGAAGTTGTATAATTGCCAATTGCGAACGCGAAAAAAGGAAAAACAATGCTGTGAAAATAAAATTGACAAACAGGAAAGTGACAATAATGAAATGTGGTGTACGTTAAAGTCATTAGTAAGTAAGTAACAAAACTCACACTAATATACCGGATGAAATAATTTTTCCACATGCAGCAAAATATGCGAAGAGAAAATAAAACAATTTCTTCCACTTTGTAGAAAGTATAGAAATAATAATAATGAGTATTCCTGATTTAAACTTTACTATATCATCAAATCAGCAAATAGGTTACCCAGAGACAAATGACTTTAAATAAAGTATTTTGTTTAAGAAATTTAAAAAAATATAATATATTTAATTTACTAACAAAACTTTTTTTGATAACATATTAAATACTAAGCTGTAATTAACACCAACACATTAACACATTGACGCATAATTAAATAAGGGAGTTGTTGCAGAAACAATAACTATCAACGATTAGAAAGTTATTTAACGTTTCCAAGAAACTTCTTTTTTTTGTTGATTAATATATTTGTTCCAGCAATGTATAATGTGAGTGAAGCTGTACTAAAGTGATTTGTATATTATTTATCAAATCGTAACCAAGTTGCTAAAAGAAATAATTAATAACTATGGTGTCCCACAGAGTAGTGTATTGAGGTCATTCATATTTTTTGGTTTATTATAATATAATATAATATAATAACATAATATGGTACAAAGTAATAGAAAACCATAAATTAGGTACACTTATTTGCTGATGATGCACTATTAATATTATATTAATGAAAAAAAAAACATAATATTTTAACATCTAAAATTAATGAGGATTTGCGTAATTTATCGAAATATTTCAATCACAAAAAATTAAAGATAAATGCATCGAAATGAAAATACAATAATTATGGTAGTATAAATGGGTTTAAAATTTATATAAAAAATGAAATTTATAAGGAATAATTAAGTGAAAATGTAGTGTTTCTGTATTTGTTTAATTTTTATAATAAGGTTAAGTTGTATTAGTAGATTTTACTATTAATACAGTCTTCTTCTTCTTCTTATTTTTCTATCATAATGGTAATGGTATAAAAATCATGCATAAAAATTGCATCATTATTTTCTCTACAAACTGGATAATAAACAAAATGTAGCAAAACAATAATTTGTACTATCCTCTATCACGACCAGTAAAGTAATGAAATTCATCACTTATTTTTCAACGTATTAGCAAAGTTTTCTCTTAAAATGTTAAACCATGCCCTAAATACATTTTATTATTTATTTATGTTACGTGACAAGGAAAATGTAATTAAATATTCCAAATTAAATGCTTTCACAAAAAGTCATTTTCGTACATATGTAAAATTAAATCTCTAGTTCGTTCCTGAAAGGCGGTTTCGTCATATTTTGCTTCAAAATAAGTTTTCATAGATTCGTCACTATAATCTGTAAAATCTGTTAAATCCAGCACATCTTCATCGTAGGTTAATTTTATCTTCCATAAGGTAAGGCCCATAATAAATCCTAATTGGCAGTGGTTTTTCCAATTCCTTTTTAACTCTGTAAAGGGATATAATTCGTTAACATCATAGCCCAATACATTTAGACTTTCTGAAAGGCTATTGTGATATACTTTTAAGAAGTAATCCAACTCATCAAGTAAATCTTTTGATGCTCCTGAATAGAAACAATAAGATAAGTCAATCACAGGAGTTCCATCTTTAGCGAGCTGAAAATCTAAGAGCCTCATATCAACCACCTTTTGAAATTCCTGTAAATAAATAAAAAAATATTGATTGTAAAAATACACCCTCTGCTGTTCATCAATTGTTTAATCATAGCCAAAACCAAATTGTCATAAAATTATGCAGTGTTAATTTATATTTTATTTACAAGGTTTCCCTTGAATTCGTTAATTTATTATAAAATTATATAGTACATATTATTTTAATATGTACTTATACTACTGAGGACAAATATATTAAATTTAATTGATGTTTGACAGAAGAATACTATTAATTTGTAATACCATTGCAGGCATTGTAAACTAACTGTACAACTAAACACAAAAATATAAAACGTTACAGAAGGCTGTTAGTTGAATGAGATACTTACATCGTACCGAAACATCATGTTATTACTCCAGCAGTCGCCATGTAAAATAACTGAATAGGGACCTGTATAATTATTACTATTGCGGAATATATCTATTGCATTTTCCATGAAATGTTTATATTTTTCTATCGCTTCGTCATCTTTTCCTGTCTGAAGATTATTTAAAGTACATTCGAAAACATATTTGATAGATTTTTGAAATGCTTCGTGTTCAACAAATTCGGCGTAAATGTCTATAAATCCTTTTGATAAATCAATATAATTTTCAGGATGTAGAGCTCGGTATGCGAAAGATAATGCATGAAATTTTCCATATTGTGTAAAAATGTATTCCACATGTTCTTTGGTCAATGCCTTTTTCTTGTCAAATATTTCAAAATTCTGGATTTTTATATTTTCCAATACTAATTTCTCAAAGCTGCTATCGGAGCTTGTTGCAAAACATTTAGGTATCTTATCAAATTCTTTTCTTATTTTTAGTTCCTTTTGAAATTTTTGAAAACATGGCCATACCTTAGTATAGAAGTAAATTTCATTCAAAAATGCATTTCTTATGGGAGCATTTTTCCTGATAATTTCATCTGAAAAAGCTTCTTTAATGATAAGGTTGCGTATTTTACCTGTATTTTTGTTTCTTATCGATATAAAACAGATCTTCCCTAAATAACCTTCGCCTTTTTTATTTGGTTCGTGAACACTTATTGCGTAATTCTCGATATCTTCACTTACTACGTTTTTTATAATTTCATACACTTTCGGTGACACGACGTTATTCATGGTGAGAGTTACACGCGACTAGTTTCAATGTTTTTTATTAACAGTGACGAGTTAAACGATACCGAGGTTAAATTATAAAATTTGTTAACCAGGATAGAAGTATGAGTTATTTGTACCTCGTCCGACAGAGAACTAATAATTATTATTGCTATACTATTCTTTCTTTACGACCTAAAATAAACAGTGGTATATTATTATACATAACTACGACGTAAAAACCTGTCAGTGTTGCAGCTAGTAATTTGTTCTTATGTGATGTGGAATGAAATATTGCGAATTAACTTATTCAATCTGAATAATTTCATATTTATATGAATTATTTAAAATTTAAAATATTTTAAAAGGCTAAATGACATAGGTAACAAATTATTTATCAATTATACAAAACATGATTGAGTTATTATAGTACCACTGTTAGACTTGGTTAGATAAAATGGCCAAGAATGGGAACAAGGTCATTGCTAACTAAGAACAGACATGAGTAAACTGATGATTGTTAAAGTTACTTTTACACGGCGAGCCAGAAAAAGTAACACCTACTGTTTTTGATGCTGTGTTGGAATTTTAACAAGACTGGACAAAAATCTGCAATTGAATCCATAGAATAAACTGTTGGTTGGTTGTAAATGGTATTAGGAATTCTTCAAATAAAATATAGCAGTTTGCTTTATTACGAAGAGTGCATGATTTCCAAAGGGGAAAATTTAGATCACACTCCCGAGTTATACACGTGATTTTTTTCTACTATCATTTTAACCGTAACCATTGATTAAGGAATGAATAAGATACGCGACTTCAATGGTAAAGTGCGAGGCCAATTTTGGCGAGATCTCGGTAAGTTGCGGGCATTCCTGTGATTTACGTAGTATGCTTTTGATAAACCTGTGTCGTGTCCAGTTTTATATCATTAATAATCTAGTGGTAGTAAAAATTTAATGTCCAGATTAATTTTAGTTTAAAATTATTAACGTAGTATGTTCTCTCTGCCAGCTATTTCTTATATAACGTTTGTTTGACTTTTAACCGTCACATAATTTTAAAATAAAATCAATCTGAACATTCAATTTTTGTTTTCACTAGATTATAAATTATATAAAACCAGACACGACACAGGTTTATCAAAAGCATACTACGTGAATCACAGGAATGCTCGCAACTTACCGGGAAAATCGCTGCCAAAATTAGCCTCGCACTTTACATTGGAGTCGCGTATCTTATTTATTCCTTAATCAATGCCGTAACATATTTTCACAAGTGGAGAAATAAAAATATATAAAGGGTGTTTTTTAAGCACGATAGAACTTTAAACTTGAATAAATATCACAAAAATTAACTTATGATCAAAACTCTGTTTTTATTTGAAAGATCAATACATGGCATTAATATTTAAAAATGGTTTGTGGCATATGGCCACCGAGGCTGATATTAACGGAGCGCATTCTGTTAGTCAAATTTTGGGTAATTTTTTCGAGCAATGGTGGCCGTATGTCATGAATAACACGAACAATGTTGGCTTCCAAGGCGTCCATTGTTTCTGGTTTGTTAGCGTAAACCATGACCTCACGTAGCCCCTTACAATCCGGAGGCGGCAAATCGCAGGACCTCGGAAATTATGCTTATTAACAAACACGCTAAACCAAAAATGAGCCTCATCGCTGAATTCAATTTTCCGATAAAACAACGGATCAATTTGCAACTGCTCTAAAGCCCAATTAGAGAAAGAACGACGCAAGCGATGGTCTTGTGGCTTTAATTGCTGCACCAACTGGATCTTATATGGGTGTAGGCCAAGATTTTTGCGCAAAATTTTCCACGTAGTGAACGGACAGAGTGACGAATCGACAATTTTGAATTCTCTTGCACACTTTTGTTTACAGCGATGGCATTGTCTTCAGTACGCACATTCCTTCAACCATTGAGTAAATAATAATAAAGAGGCGCAACTGTAAAGGTTTCGAGATTTTTGTTTTGTATTTTTTTGCCAATAACTACAGAATTATATACAGCATTTAGGGCTATGAAGCCGAATTACAAATACCTTCCCGTAGCACTAAAAATTGGTGACAATCCTGAAGCTATTGGCAAAAAAATACAACACTAAAATCTCGAAACCTTGACAGTTGCGCCTCTTTATATTATTTCTTTACTCAATGCTTCAACGTATTGATATTTTTGCATCATTTAGGGTGTATGTGGTACGAAATCTATCCACAGTGCGACGAATCGCTTGTTCAGATGGAAGATTATGGACGCCGTTAAAATTTACGAAGTGGTCGATACGTTTCGTGAATCGACAACCAACTTTCAATGAAAATTCAAGCGTAAGTGCATTCATGGTAATTTGCCATACTATAATAAATACAAATATCACTGATAGCGCGCAAACTGACAGCTGATTTCAGTCATCGCGATTAAAAGTTCTATCATGCTTAAAAAAACACCCTTTGCATATTTGACAATCAACTGTATAAACGTCAAATATACTTATCATCGAAAAATTGTTCATAGGTATCATAATATACATATAAGTAAAATAATAAAAGCAAGCCAAAAGTACATAATAATAGTTATTAAGGTATCAAGGGAGTTATAAGGATAATAATAATGCACGAGGTTGGCAGTGTACTTTTAGAAGGCCTCCTGCCCGAGGAATGTACGCCGACCGAGGGCGTTATTATCCTCCCGTGGAGCTTTCAATGTTTAATGTCCTACTACTCTGTTATTTAATTCCAAAATTTTGAAATTATGTCATGAAATAGCTGATATGACATTTGTTTGACATTTAATTTATACTGACGTTAATGAAGCTTACTTGTAATTTCTATCGTAGAATTGATTTATTTCCATGGTAATGAGTTCATAATTCCCTAGGGCGTTATTTCTTATTTCATAATTCCCTAGGGAGTTATTTCTCATATAATGTATGCCAGAATACGGCCATTGATGCAAAATAACAGAGTAGTAGGACATTAAACAATATAATAAATTAGAACATATACTGGGTCAGAAATCGGATCGACCGGCCAAAATTGTGAAATTATCTTTATGAATTAGTTAATTTCACAGTAAAACTTTCAGTAAAAATATTTGTAAAATCAAATCTTCATAAATGGTAGTTATTTGTGTAACTAGTGCAAAAAGTGTGTAAATAAATCTTTCATTTGTTAATAGAACATGGTGCTACTACAACTGTTACATATACCTATTTGTGTCTTGAAATAAGTGAAAAGTCACGAAGTGTTCCAATTTAAAAAACGTAACTTTGTAGGTATATCTTGTAAATAGTTATAGGTAATTAAAAAAAACACAGTTGTAAGAAAATATAAAAAAAGACATATTTAAAATACCTATGTTTTCGTGTTTTTTCGTTAAATTGAATGATACACGAAATATAAAAGTTGAAATCCTACAGTTTATCCCCAATCACCCTGTAATACTCTCATAAAAATATTAAAATAAATTGCACATCATTGGACCGTTAAATTAGATAACGGGCCACATTAAAGTATTATTTGAATGAAAAGTAATAAATATTTAAACAATTAGAAAAATTCAGCACATTCCATTTTATCGATATACGAAATATTTATTTATTATTTTTTGTAAAAGATACCTTTACGAATGAATAAATGTTCTCCTCTGCTTTTATGCCCTCTCAGATATAATTTAAAAATCATTGAAATGTTATCAAGGTCATTATCATGTTTCAAATAGAATCTCTAGAGGGAAATGTATCTATCTGTATTTTATAGGATGTATAGATAGTAATTTGTATCCTTTCAAAAACAGACATGAACATAAATAGAAATGAAATCCAAAGAAGTCAGAAATCCATAGAGATAAATTATTAATAAGATAAAACAGTAAAAGTAAATTTTACTATTTACGTCAAAGTTAGTCCTATATCCTCTAATGTCTTAAAAAAATATAAAAACTCTTTTCAGAGCTTATTTGAAAAAATCTACATTTAACTGATGAAAATCCAGTACTACGAATGTAGAAATCAAATAATTTAATATTGCAATAAGCCCCACCAGACGGATTAATCCAAAAAAGGACTCCTTCTGTTATCAGGCAGCGCACGTCATCATCCCATGGACCAGTTTCTGGCTTATAAGCCTTCTCCAGCATGGTACAGGTAACGCATGCATGACAACAAAAGACATTAGAGGATAAAGGACTAACAAACTTTGACGTAAATGGTAAAATTTACTTCTACTATTTTATCTTATTTAAAATTTACCTCTATGGATTTCTGACTTCTTTGGATTTCATTTCTATCATTCGCCTGGTCTGGGCACATTCCACATTGCAATAGGTTTCACCAGAGGGCCCCACGGTCCACATTTGCATCTCACCGACTTCATGTCGATCGAGATTATCAAGAACTGGACCTTTTGTTGTCATGCAGCGTGCATTACCGTTACCTGTACCATGCCGAAGAAGGCTAATAAGCCAGAAACCGGTCCATGGGATGGTGACGTGCGCTGCCTGATAACAGAAGGGGTCCTTTTTCGGATTAATCCGTCTGGTGGGGCTTATTGCAATATTAAATTATTTGCTTTCTACATTCGTAGTACTGGATTTTCATCAGTTAAATGTAGATTTTTGCAAATAAGCTCTGGAAAAGAGTTTTTTAGGCAGCTGTCACAAAGAGTGACGTTTTACGGATGTGACAGCGTTCCTAAATGTCATCTCTTTGTACTCATTTGTCAATTTTATGTTTTTTGGCCGCATTTACTTCACGGCCGATTTTACTTCACGTCCGCATTTTCTTTACGGTCTCTATAATTGATCATTAATAATAATATTTGAAATGGATTTAGGCTTAAAGGAAAACTAAAACAGACGTAGATTTCCAACCTTGCATTTGCAGCTTCATAAATTTCCGGTGGATTATCGCTATCACTATCACTCATTTTTACTAATGACAGAAATGGCACGGCTTGTCAATAAACCAGTGACGATTTCATTTGTCAAACGAATAAGAATTGTCAGCCTACTAGGCTTCTCGCAAAATTTTGTCCATGTCTGCAGTAGTTTGTACGAAACAATTTAAAAAAAAAAATTATTTTACTTTTTGAGACAGCTGCCTAAAAAATGTTGTGTGCACCTCGGCCAAATGATCTTTCTCGGCCTTATCCGAAGTTTGCTTGGCCTCGGCTACGCCTCGGCATCAAACTTCAGATTCGGCCGAGAATGATCAACTTTTTGGCCTTGATACACAAATAACTATTTATGTATTTTTAAGACATTAGAGGATATAGGACTAACAAACTTTGACGTAAATGGTAAAATTTACTTTTACTATTTTATCGTATTATAAACATAAATGGTCAATAATTTATGCGTAGTATACACAAATAGAAATGCGCCTTTTCGACAGTTGGATTTTAGTTAAGGTTAATATTTAGAAATCGCTTAGATTCTGTTACCTTCAGAAATGAGGAACTTAATGATGGTATATTTTATTTTGTCAATAACTTTTTAACTGTTTAATTTCTTGTACATTTGAAAGCATTTCTCTAATCTCTATTGTGGACCAATTAAAACCAAATAATCATCAAATAAAAAAGTTAAAATATTATAGATTAATCAGTCTAGGATCCCAAATTAACCCTTTTTAGTGTGGTAGGGTATGTCATACCCTACCAATTGTTTACAACCGCAAAATCGAAATGGGACAGACTAGCGGCATGTAGTGCTCAGTAGCTTTAGATAATATATATTTTGATAAAATAGAGTCATTGTCGGCTGTCCATAAACTTTCAGTGCGAGGTCAGATCTGTCCAAAAACGGTTGGTATGGTATACCTCGATGCACTAAATAACCTAACTTTTGTGTATATCGCTTTTGACCTACAATGTCTTATGAAGAAAGTCATCGAGGGCTTAAAAAATTATGGGAAAAGTTTGGCGGGGATTCAGGGGAGGAATCTTTTAGATATATCTATTCGTATTTAGACCGCACTTCGGTAAATCTATGAATGATGTCTCAAGAACATAGAAACGATAGATTTTCGACAAAGACATCTCTCGCATTTTTAAGGTCAGGTGTGCCAAAGTCGAAACCGAGGAATTTGTTGTGCTCTACTATATTCAGTGCCCAGTGCTTATAAATGTCCATTACGCTTCAGTAGAAGTTCGAACGGGGGCTCACAACTAACGGTATTTGAGACACAAATGTACACGGGTCATTTACGTTCTTTTAAAGTATTCGTAACAATGCAAAGTGATGATAATGAGGCAGGGCCATCGAAACCAAAATATTAGTGAGTGGACGACAACCTAAATATCTGGGCTTAGATGATGGTGGTCAAGGACTGATTCAGGATTGGGAATGAAGAATAAAGTTGAACAGGAAAACTTGCTATAAGACGACTTTGATTTAGAGACATTGATAATGTACCTAACATAAGGCCTAAACAAAAACGTAGACCCCAGACATTGAGTGAAAAATAGATTCTGGGACAATAAATACTAAGGCTCAGCGCCACTAGTTTTTTTTTGTAAAAAAATACACTTCAAAAAGTTTATGAAAGTTAATGGCAAGTGATTGGGAGCATTAATATAAACATACATTTAAAGACAGATACAGACATTGCAAATCTTGACCATTTAATGGTGTTACTGTTAACGTACCCAGGAGAAGCAGTATAAGTAGATATAAGCAAAAAGATCCCTTTAGTTATAAGCATACAAGCTGAGGCTTGAATGGTGTATGTGGAACATCTGTTCCATATGCACCATTTTTTTTATCAAAAATATGTCGAATTTCACTTCAGTTCCTAAACCCAAAATTCCATCTTTTTACCTGATATGCATGATTCCGTGCATATCAGGATCTTTTATAAAATTTTTAAGACGATTTTCAGTACAGTTTCCGAAATTCCATTTATCTTTTTCGGCCATTATCCCATGTTTGAACGAACGCATCCAGGCACGATGCAGCATGTAGAGACGACCAAGGACATGCATTGTCCTCAGCCAGTACCGATTCCTCGAAGGACGGACTGCGCCACAACAATGATCATAGCGCAGATGATCATTGTCATAAGCCGGTCTAACGGATCACAGGAATACTCCACAAAGGCGCGAGAGTGAATCTACCGTAGATCGGTAGCTCTCGATCAGATCTATCATAGACTGATCCACCTTCGTGGTCGCACTGATCTACGGAAGAATAGGTTCACTCTACCCTCGCGTTCTGGAATTCCTCGTGAGTCCGTGACCTACGGCTTCCAAGGATGGTTGAGCTGGCCTCGCCTACCTATTGGTCATCGTCTCTACCGGGATCGTGTCTGCTAGCACCATTTTGAAAATGTTAGGAACTAAATAAAAATGTGAAATAGCGGAATTTTGCGATGCCACGTGGCGACATTGAGTGGTCTCGGGTCCTTTCCATATATATAAGGGGCGACCACCCAATGATCTCGCAAAATAGAAATGCGATATTTTTGGTTATATCAAGCCAGGATATGCCTCTGTGTGGTACGCACGGGTACCGGGGCACTTCCCCATTATTACCAGGTGACCGCCTTGTGAGATAGCATTCGAAGAGATTTCCCTTTTACGAAATATCCACAGACGTCTAACGGCATATACCCCTTTTGGAGAATATTACCTTAAAATTCTAGTATATAATTCTATCAGTCTATAAACCCCACTCACTAAATTGCCAGTCACGTCCATGTAATAATTCTCTTTCGGCAATCGATCACTCGTCTTTAAGCGCGACCGTCGCGGTCGCTGACCCCTTGTGGGGGTATCGTGGTTATGGTGGTAGACCTTGATAGGTGAGGCTCTATGTGTAATGATGACTATTGAATATATATCTTTATTTATTATCTCTGTCTTCTTTATTGCATTCTAGTATTAGTCTGGTATTTGTGTTGACCCCATAACTTACGACCCTCGCAATTGCGTCGGTTTGACCATTCGGCTGAGCAAAGAAGAGTGAACGAACAAGACCTGTCTGGGCAGGTGTCAGAAGTGAATTGTGTATTGTGCAAAGTGTTTAGCTAGTGTTGTATCTTTAGTTCAGGAAGTTGCGAAACCTGTATAAGAGGAAGCATTCATTGTCCACAGTTGCCGTTAATCTATCGATTTCGAGACGATATATTAAGGGTTTGCCACGACCTGCGTTGAATTCAACGGCCAAGAGTTAAATCAGATGTTGTGACAGCGGTTGGTTGACTTAATACGAATATCGCAATCCAAAGTTGTGCATTCTCGTAAGGGCCAGTGGTTTTCGAAAATTGTTTTAATTTTTTGCTGCCAAACGGCTACAGAAAACATTTTGAAATTCAACCAGAAAAATCTTTGAGTCATGAGCTATGACCCCATATGAATAACTCGAAAATTTTTGATAGTGCCCTTTTGCACAGGACGATTTCCTGACGAATTCGGATTTAAGGTACTTAGGGCATAAGCTTTCATTTCCGATAGGTGCCAGCTTTTAGTCTTAAAATGCCCACATAACTGATTTTTAAGCGACTTTACGTGCCGCGAGCACTACACTACCACTGCCTGTTCACTTATACCCGAGTCAAGATAGTTCAAATTTTGGGTAAACCTAGACAAAAATAATATAATGCAAATTTTTGGTACAGATCATAATTGAGGGCTAAATAGTAATATACTAAAAGTCCTGGAGAATCCTCCTTCCGCAACCCCCTTTTTTCGCCCCACAAACCCCCCCCTTTTAATATTTTGGTGATTTTCTCGAAAACTATCCACTTTAAGGAAAAATGTCAAGCGAGCATTTTTGAAGCTGACAAAATTACCCTTCCAACGACGTATTGCGAGCCCATATAGTACCACGTGGTACACACCAGTGGCGTATCAAAAGAAAGTCTGCCCCGAGATTAATTGAAATTTCTTGAAGGACACGTCGAATTTACTGATTTTAACCAAAAACTATAAGCTTGGCGAAAAATATCGTTACCAATTTTTTTGTAGGTGATAAAATTGCAAATCCATTGATGTATAGAACGACCCCCCCGAACCAAAAATATTAAAACTGCTGTTTAATTTATACGTACATAACGTAAACATAAAATAAACAATTGAATTTAACATAACGTACAACGGTACAACGTATAAAATAAACAACGTAAACATAAATGTAAACTATAAAATACTATTTACACAGTCAAGCACAAACACCTCAGTAGTTTAAAACTTCGCCCTTTTGGAAGGTCCGGGTCTCGCATCCAGTCTGGATTAGTGGGAGAGGGAGGGGGAGGAGAGACGAGGGTTTCTGGAGGTGGAGGCGAGTCGTCATATGTTGTTGGTGTGGTCATCCACATCCTCGCCCTCCTCGTCCAGGACGATAGGGGTGGCGTTGCTGCAACTTCGCCCTTGGTAAAAGGATAGGATAGAGCACTTGAGCCCTATCTTTCCGCAAGTGCACGGCCCTAAGCACCCTTTCTTGCATTGCAAGCCACCATTTTAAGTAGGGTTTGAGGAGCAGGCTCTGCGCACATTGTGACTGGCATGAGACCTTGTTCGCTGGTAGCCCATCCCCAGTCACACGGGTTTTTGTCGACCCCCAATCATATTTGCACCTGGTGATAGGTCCTCCAAGAATTTTGCAGCCTCTGTGGTGGGGGGGGGGAGGCGGCCAATTTTACAAATGCTGAGTATCACAGGGTGTTCAGCAGCGTTCCCTCGTCTTCTCTGTAGAGGTTCATCAAGATTTTCTCGCCAGCATTTCCTACTTCTTCCTGGTTGGAGTTTGGATCAAGGAAAATGCTGGCGAGGTCTATCCAGTGAGTTTTCTTTTGAAGACGTTGCACCACTTCATCTTAAGGGTAGAGGTGGTGTCACACCCACTGATGGCATGCAGGAACAAAACCGTCTGTGGTACTTGCATTTCTCCACATGTGAAGGAGTTTGCTGGATATTGGGCGCACTCTGACCCATCTCTGCCGCCTTTCTGAAAGTACATGTTCGTATGTAGAGAGCTTAAGCCGTTGAGAAGGACCAGTAGGTCGACGTCCTCTCCAATGATGAAAACTTGGTCGAACGATGAGTTCTTGGAGAGGGCAGTCCTCACTATATCAGCATCGCCGTCTTCTTGAGTTTGATGTACCTCGATACCATGCCTCTCAAATTCAGTACGCATCATGGTGATCAGTCGGCGTTTGTTAGATTCCTTTGAGAGCAGTTTTGCTTGGGACACTTGATGGGTGTTGATTCATCAAACAAAATGTCACTGCAGGAGAGAGAAGCAGAGCGTCGCAGGCGTTCAGCTGATTTAGTGCTCCTCATAGCTGCATCTTGTGGGTATCCATCAAAAACCACAGCTACGTTTTTATCAAAGCGGTTGACAACGTAGCTGACGTATCCCGCCACAATGGCTCTGACCATTGAGTAAAAATAATAAAGAGGCGCAACTGTCAAGGTTTCGAGATTTTAGTGTTGAATTTTTTCACCAATAGCTTCATGATTGTCTTCAATTTTAAGGGCTATACAGCTACATTACAAATACCTTCCCGTGGCACTAAAAACTGTTGAAAATCATGAAGTTATTGGCAAAGAAATACATTACAAAAATCTCGAAACCTTGACAGTTGCAACTCTTTATTATTTTTTACTCAATGCTCTGACTGAATCATATATATGTATATTCAACATATTTCATTGTAAATAAAACAAGAAAAACGGTACCTATGTAATTTTGTTTGTTTAATGAATTTTCGGTATTTGTTAAATATTTGTTTAGTGTATGTTTATTTGAAGCCATATGTTACATCTAAAATGTTAAATTCAAATTCTTGCACGTTTTTTTAAAGAAATATATACCAACATTATTCAGTACAATGTTTACCCAAAATCCGATGTTATACTATTGTTTCGTTATTGAGGAAACTATGAGGCCTAGAGGCACCATTTTGGGATCAAATTGACGCTAATTCAATTATCTACAAACTCATTTTCATGACTTTTCTCTAGGAGCATTAGTTTAGTCGGTACGTGTCTTAGAAAATGACCCTACCGATAAATTTTCACTTTTTAGAAAAAATTGCCCATCGTTCACTGGCTGTATCCCCGCAACCAATGGACCTAGAGAGCTGTGGTTGGGCTAAAATTGTATCAAATTTAGTTTTCTTTACAAAAGTATAGAATGAAGATACCCGAAAAACGCTTCTTTAAGTTATTATTTAAAAAAGAAATGCAACAAGTGTCAGAATTTCGCAATTTTTCGAGCACCAGGGTTTTCAGGATTGCAAACTTGGGTATAAACTACTCTCAGGGGTCCTAATAATATATAAAACAATCGTAGATACATGCGCGTTTGTGATGTTTGCCTTTTCTTGTGTCGATATTGACTGGCCTAATATTGGTAGTAAAAATTAATTTGCTCCAGATTTACGTAAAGCTGAGAATATTGTCTAAAAGTTATTTGTGGCATCTTTCTGTATTTTCTTTCTGTTCTTATTTGGGATTTACGGCCACACTTCTGAACATTATGTCAGAAAACCAACCTTTAACTGTTCCTTTGACGTAAAGTCACAGGCGTAAAGGTTATTTTTTAAATAATCCAAATATTTTTCAGATTATCAGATTAATGTTCAGAAGTGTGGCCGTAAATCCCAAATAAGAACAGAAAGCTGAGAAGTCTCGGATAAACTTTTATTTTTTTTTTGGCTGAAGTAATTGCGATGAACTTCTAAAAGATTCGCAAGTAGACCACCTCTTAATGGTCGTTTTAGAGAAAAATATGTTCCTTCTAAAAAAATGATGCTTAGATCAAAAATACTGAGAATAAATAGCAAAAAGTATATTTTTTAAAATTAACCCTTCACTTGATACGCCACTGGTGGGTGCCATGTGCTACTGAATATGGATTTCAATACGTCCTTGGAAGGGGATTTTTATCAGCTTCAAAAATGCTCACTTGACATTTTTACGTAAAGTTGATAGTTTTCGAGAAAATCACCAAAATATTAAAAGGGGTGGGTTTGGGGGGCGAAAAAAGGGGGTTGCGGAAGGAGGATTCTCCAGGACTTTTAGTATGTTGCAATTTAGCCCTTAGGCATGATGTCTACCAAAAATCAGCTTTATATAATTTTTGTCTAGGTCAAATGCTATCTTGACTCGGGTATTAGCTCATTGTGCCCTTATATGTTTCCTAATTCATCAAGCGAGAATAGTTTTAACAATATTCAAGATATCGCTGATGTGTGCATTTGCAATTTTCTTTGAAAAAAGCTCCCCAAGGTAGCAGTGCCTTTTTACATATAAAGTTGGGCAAAGGTATAGATATATGGTAAGAAGTTTCACTTTCCACTCCATATATACTGCAGCTAGATACTTTCATGTCATTGAGGTATAGGTATTCTCAATATCCGATTAGGAGTACTATCACAATTCCTATTCATTTCCCGTTTGATTGTTTATTATTCCTTGATTCTTGCCCTTACTAGAGCGTCAGCTATCTCCTTACCTTAAAATCTCTTATGTCTTGGTGTTCATCCCAAAATAACGCTCTTCCTTTCTGCCAAGGCCACAGGTTCTTGATGTAATTTTGTACCACTTTAGTGTGTATTTTTACATTTCCTATACTTTTTGTTTCTGCTTGACTGTCACTTATTATAAAGATTTATTTTCATATTCCCTTCACATCACGATCTGTGACCAAGTTGTGAATGCGATCACTTCTGCCTGGAATACGGTTCTAAAGCAACCCAAGTTCATACTTTGAAGTTTGGTTTGTCTATTTAATAATAATAATAATAAATGGCTTTTATTGGCACAGTATAAGAATACAAAGAACAAACAAATATATATATATGTAGAGAAGAATATGCCAAAGGGCTGGAACAAGTCCATTCTTACACTTTATTCATGGACGTTTTGCTTCTGACTTTATGCATTAGATTAGAGACGAATTATCCTGATGCACCATCTTTGGTTTCAATCCCCATATTGTACCGATCTAACTACAGGCTCATAAGGCCTATGTTGTCTTCTTCGTGATTTTTTCTATGTGTGGGCCAAAAATCAACTTGATATCGAAATTTTGTCATTTGTTACTCCTGCACTTTCTTGTAATTCCTCTCCACATATTTTAAGTCGATTTTGAAGATTTCTTTTACGTGTGAAGACCATTGTCGAGGATTATTATTTTGCATCATTGATCTGTCGACACTACGCCATCCACTACTCTTATTACTGAATCAAAATAATTGTTAACAGCAATCATTGTGGTAAGGACTGATGTCAAATTGGTACAGTAGAAATAAAATTCATAATACAGATATACATATACAGAATCATATAGAGAAATGTTTTTTTCGGCAATATAATTTAACTGGACGGATTTTCTTTAAGTAATTAGCAACCTAAGAAACTCATATTTGCGTATTTTCTGAATGCCTACAATTAAAATAAAATAAAACTACGTTGTAAATTCAGATTATTGGTCATATTTTTTCCTCTTGTCTGTAGAGGAAGACTATGAATAATTATTGTTTAATAATACAGACTCTCGAAATTTTTAATATTTTAATCTAAAATATTACTAAGTAGTGAGGGATAAGTGCATCCCTCTGGTGGTCAGTTGCTACTACCAGTCGAGACATCGAAGATGTCTCTGTGACCGATAGCGGCTTGCCAAGCAAGCACCAAGAGCGGCGACCTCTAGCCCTGATGGACTAGTCTTAGTCTATCAGGGCTAGAGGTCGCATCCATCCATCAGGGCTAGAGGTCGCCGCTCTTGGTGCTTGCTTGGCAAGCCGCTATCGGTCACAGAGACATCTTCGATGTCTCGACTGGTAGTAGCAACTGACCACCAGAGGGATGCACTTATCCCTCACTACTTACTTGTGCTGGGTCTGCCATAGACTAGTTTGGTTTGCCTTTGTTATTTGTCTTTTCAGCTACCTGTGGCACACTGATGAGAACATAAAGAGTTCGAAACCGGTCTGTGTCTGGTGGAGAAAAGACAAATAACAAATTTGGCTACCAATTTGGATTTATAGGTATAATTCAATGGGAGTAGGGACCTTTGCCCGTCCAGTAGTTGTTTCCTATAAATCCTATTTATCATAAAATATTACTGGATTTTTTTGTAAAAGTTATGAACAAAAATAGCTAATAATTTAAATTCGAACTTCTTACTCTGGAAAAGATTTCTTTTTAAGGTTCCTTGAGTGAAACTTCATATGAGATGGAATTACGTATTAAATACATCCAAGGCGTATACTCTAATATCGGAAATTACATTTACTCTACAATGAGAGGTATGCGAGTGCGTACCTTTAATCCAGCCGAAGAAGCACAAGAATCAATAGTAAAATATCCATCTCAAAACTATAACTAAAATTTTATCATTACAAAATATAAAAAAATTGACTGCCAGTTTAGTTATTTCAATAATCGTTTCCCTAACTACATTGTAATTAAATATATTTCCTTTGTTCACTTTACCAGGACTTCTTTCGGAAATAATTGTTTCCTTCACATTCTGCATGTGTTTGTTAACGAGTATTCTAATGCTAAGAATCTCTTATTGTGCTAAACAATTATTACTTTGTATTTATATGCTGGATTACTGAAGATGGTGTCAGGATGGCTAAAGAATGTAAAATGGCTTTGAAGATAGAATTATATAAATTACAACTTAAGAATATGTATAGTTGTGTGAACTGCGTTTTATTCAAATGAAAGTTATTAGGTGATTAGTTCTCAGCAAAACACTCCTCGATGCAGCTATAAAATATGAATAATTATGAAAGTTAGAAGTGAAGTAATATCATAAAAGAGGTAGAAAGTGTGAAGGAACATTGTGATATAATTTGTTCCATATATATATGCTCTGTATTTTCCAAGCATTGATCATTAGAAAACTACGCAGTAATCGTATATTGTCATTACTTGAAATAATAAGATAACTAGAAATTTAATATACTGATATCCAAAGTTCTAAAAGATTTAAATTATCTTACAAGTCATTGTATTTATTTTTTATCGCTTAATTACTGGCGCCAGGACAGGTGACTGCTTTTGTAAGCACTAGGGCACCTAACCTGCATATTTTGTAAAATCCCAACGTCATTAGAATCATTAACGCCCACTCATCACAGACACATAAATTTCACATCATTTTCAAAATATGGCAACGCGTCCAAGTGTCCTCATAATTAATGGGTCTATACAGAGAAAAATTAATAAACGGGAATAAGGACTAAATTATATGTCGATTTTTAGTTTTTCCAGCAATTCTCTTTAATCTGTTATAAAATATACTGAGAAGGGGCAATTATATCAAATTATTGATGTCTACAGTTGTATTTACCTTCTATAAGGAATAGTGTTCTATCTGCTCGAATTTTAAGGCGAAAATTCCGTCCAAATTATTGTCAGAAAGTTTAAGTGGACTCTATATTTTACATAATATTATATAAGTAACTAGCGGAATCAATTAGTTAGTTCTTATACATATTTATAAAAGAGTCCTGCAAGTATCTGCTTCCAAGTCCGATTTTTCATATACATTTGAAATATCTAAGTCAAATATTGATATAAATTTACTGCCGTCAATTTCAACAAACTAACTAATTACATAATAATTGTTTATATTTCCCCACGTTAACACTAAATTAGCACTTATGTGCTACTCAACAATTAATGTTTAATGTTTTAGTGTTTCCTTAGCCGCCTTTCAAGTCACCGAAGTGAGCGCAGGAAAATCCTACAATTTTGTGTTAGGGTTAGGTAAATAGAGACGAAGCCATACAGTTTATTGTGAAGTCCGAACCACGAAATTGAAACACTAAATGTGAAATTTTATGCCATTATTAACTCTAATATTTCATAAACTGCATAACAGATTTAATACAATCATCAAGTATACTTAAAGCTTATATGTATATTATTAGGAAGTAATTACTTTGTGTCCTTGAAAAACTTCTACAGATTTGAATTGTCGGAACCAGGACATAGGGCAAATCAAACTATTATATACCTTGCCTACGTTTCGTTTAATTATACTTAAACTTCTTCAGGGCTCAATAATAACAATTTAATGGTGTTGAACACTAACATTCTCAAAACAGAACAGCTTAACCATGCACTGTCTGTAAAAAAACAATTTGATAACCACTACATATATACACCAAAATTTGCACAATGATATAGATACTAAACAACAATAATTATGAATACACGTACAATTTAAAAAAAATTTTAAAAATTTTTTTAAAAATTACAAAATTATAATAGTCAATCCTAAAACCTGTGAAATAAAGCCACTTAACGAAATATCTAACACAAAACGACAAGTAATAGCAGCATCAAAAAATTATATTGAAAAAACATTATAAAAACAAAACGGTACATTGATAATAAAGGTATACAATAAATATAAACCACAAATTACCTTACCTTATATATTATATAGTGTCTCTTTAATGCTTCAATATAACTGAGGTGTGAAATGAAAAGTATGCGTCAAAATTACTATGATGACCAAAAATGTTTCCCTGCGGAATTATGTTCTTAGAATTGAATTTATTATTACCACACGCAATTTGTCTCTAAATTGCTCCTTTTGTCAGTTTTGACAATGGGTCATTCCTAAGAAGGTTGAAAAAAATTGCATGTTAACGAAATTCTTTTTTAGAGGTGGTCAAAAATGAAAATGCTCATATTTTCAAATTTTGATAATCGGCTCGACAGTCATCAAAACTGACGATAGAGACAAAGTTCGTGTTGAATTAAAAAGGACTTTGAAGACATAAATAAAAAGCAATTATTTTCTCTTTACTATTTTCCTCAAAACAACCTCTACGAGAATCGTATATTATGTGAGATAGAAGACTTAAACATGAGTTTTAGCTTTAGTTCTAAAATCGACCGCCGCATTTCTACAGGTGTAGTCGATGACGTCATAGCGATAAGACGGAAGCAAAGATGGGCTAATGTAAACAAAAGCATGGGCGTAGGTTAAAATGCTTGAAAACGCCTCTGGTCTGAAGACCTGGGATCCTGAAGTCTAGGACCCCACCGCCGAAAAGCTTAAGCGCTTCTGGTGATTGCCTGAAGGTCTAAAGCAAACCCCCTCAGTGTAGATGCGAGATGCGTGGACTCTTCGGATGGCCTGTGTCCATCCGGAGCGAGTGGCCTTGAAAGTGAGCTTGAACCAGTCTAGTATATCTACTGACTTGACTGCATAATTGAATACAGTTGGAGCTGGAGAAAGATAAATAGCAAAATGTAATTTTTTTTACAATTTCTTCATATGTTATCGCAATGGTAACATGTTCAATAATTGATATTAATAATAATTGATATTAATAATAACATTAATAACATAAAATTAAGGCTAGATTTGGTCACAGAAGTAAATTATCTCTGCTTAGAAGTTAGGTTACCATTGCCATTGATTCAAAAATTTATCTCAATTGATCAATCAACCGACGATTTCCGACAATCGAGAAACGGAATTCCAGGTAGGTGGCAGATCGAGTTCATTCTCGTATCGATCACGACTCGATCGATGCGGAACGCAATCTCTCTGCTGTTGACAAATCTGTGAGTGAGAAGTACGCGCCGGTCTTAATTCATGTACAGACTTGTTTAAAGGCACAAACCCCATGTTAAGTATGTTGTTGCCATAATTGCACAGTCTTCTCCCACATGTTACACATGTTAAGTCCGCGTGTTTAATGTTTTTAATCAAAAAGGTTAGCTGAAAGTATTGATACTCGCTTTATGGGTAAAGAATTCTCAGCTGAGTTTATAGACATTTATAAAATTGTAATGGCGTCTACTTACGTAACCTGTACTGTTTGTAACTGGCTACCTACAAACAGGACTCTGGCTTTTTAACACTTTTTAGACGGAAATTCGGGCACCAGTTCCTTATTTTTAAGTGCAAGGAACAGCACTTGCCTGGCTCACCGGGGTCAGAATGCTAACGGGGTAGCTGACAGTGGAGATGCGGTTTTTGTGCAGAGGGTCGAGAGATTGTCTTGTCAATTGGACTGGAAAGTTTCTCAGATTAATTAGAAATAAACAATGGAAATAATAACTCGTAAATTTTACATAGCATACCAAAGTATTTATTTATTAAAAGCAATAGTTAATAATAAGCAATTGAGGACTAAACAGAATAATGCAGCGATTTAATTTACAGTCGGTTGTGTACAATTTTCATAAAGATATAATGCAAGCTGGAAAACAAGAGTACGAGTGAATATTATTTTATTTCGGACGGCAGTTGAATCGAGGTGCGAACGGATCGAGATATACCCACGCGGGGGAAATTAAACGGCTAGGACGAGCAAGTGTGACTACAACAAGACATCAAATTATCGGAGCGCGTTCAATAAGCCACAGAGATTCTTTTTGTTTCGGTTTCGGTTACTATATAAATACAGAGCTATGCTAACAAGGAAGTTATTTCCTTCCTTACCGGAAAATAACGATTTACATCATACGCTGGGGCCACATAACTACCATGAGCAGGTTAAAGAAATGTTTTGCCTGTGTATGATAAAACCACGTTTTGAAATGCATTCACTGGTGGCTAGGCCATACCATCATGAACATAATATTGTAAGGTTCAGCCGGTGAATGTGTAATATAACATTAAATACGAATAAACTGAAAATTTATATATTTAATTAAGTAGTTTTACAAAACGTCGGTAATTACACAGTGATATCGACGCAGAATATCTATGCTTATTTGACGGCGGTGCGGTTGAATTACGGCGACTATTGTTATTACCAAGATGATACATGCATGATACATTGTAAAAAAGTGTATCCTGGTGCGGACCGCAATTTTGTTTTTTTAAAAAATACAATAATCAATAATCTCGTCGTACTATCCATTCTTAACTAGTTTCTAAAAAGATATAATCGAATGGTTCTTACATTTGACTTAATAATATTTTTAAATCATCTATGTTTTTGTGAATACTCCTAATATTAAAGTGCATAACTTTAAAACCCAATGTAGAAGAATTATTTATGTTGAAAACCTCATTGCATTGTTCAATTGTTTCTCCTTCCTCGGTATTTATCTTGGTGCATTTAAAATTACGAATATAGTTATCCATTATGATAGTAAGATAAATAAAAAATTGTAAATGTAAATTCATCCATGTAAGTTTTTTGTGAGGCGCTGAATTCTGACATATTTTAAAATTCAAAAGTTTAATATTACTTGTAAAAATAATGTTATTCTGTGAGGTGTATGGAATGCCTTAAACCCGACTGATTATTTATTTATTTTTTTTTTGTGCTGCGATTTACTGTTTATCAGTGGTTTGGAATATCATAAACAGTAAAATAGTATTGTATAGAATCTCAATCTTACGATCTTATCAACAATTTTCTGGTCTTTGTTTTTAAAGACCACGTTTATTTAAGCACCATAAACAAATGATGTGTGGTTTTTTAAATATTTACATGATTTTTCGCAATCTAAATATAATACTTTATGAGGTACCTCTTTAAAGACGACTGTTCACTTAAAGCACAACACACACGTACAACTTAGATATCGACAAACTGGCAGAGCAACCCCGGTCCTAAATCCACGCTTATGATTTTTCAAATTGCAAGACATTGACAAAATTGAAAGAATTGCAAAAACACGAAAACTTCAAACACTATTTCCATATGAATTTCCGAGATACTGTTCTGGTAAGAAATCCAAGATAGAGGATTGAACTTAGAACTATATAGTGAATTGCACGGTCACGCTCTGATTTTAGACTCAGGAGGAGTGAACGAAAAGGTTTTTGACGTCTATCGTTCTGAAACCGCTAAAATCTTACGCGTTACGTCATTCTGCGTAAGTCATGCTTCATAATATGCAACATGAAACTGATTTTCGACTCCCTACTAGGAAACCAAAAACATTTGTTTAATCCTGCTCTTGAAACATGCAGTTTCTTACTTGGATACAATACTCGAAACCCTTTGTTTTGTTCACTAAAATTATTTATATGGCAACGTGTGGGCAAAGGTAGTGAGTAAAAATACTTTCGCCCACTCTTGTGTCACTTTCGCCCACTCTACTGTCACTTTCGCCTACCCTACTGTCGAATTACCAATTGTCAACTACAATAAAATTCAGACGAAATTTTTCCATTTCATTTAAATACCTTGTTTTAGGTTTCTCCGGCAATATATGAAACGTAGCAGTATTAGCTTCTTTTAGAATGTCTGCTGGCACAGTAATATCATCATTTACTTCCATTATTTCATAATTTTATAAAAAATGTTCACCACGCATCTGGTCAATAATTTTCTTGACGACTACAAATGTTTATATTTATACAAACCATAGCAACGCAACATGTCCATTGATTTGCTGCACTTCATATAACCATAAACTAAAGTAGCTTTTACAAAATTTAATAATTATTTAACATTTTAATGGCAGGATTAAACAAAACGCTGGTGAAGAAACGAATTCGCTCACTTGTGTGATTTTGTGCAATTCTTACTTTCTTCACTTGTATTGTGATACACTATTCCAATGTTAAAACTTTTGTATTTATATGGTCTCTTCGATTTACCGCCGTCAGACGGGAACCTTTCATCATCGAATTTGCACGTCATTTCCCTTACTAAGAGCAAAGTTTAAATATTCATTTAATTATGAAAATAAACTGTAGGTACATAAAATATATCAACCTCACAAACAACTGACAAATACTCACATCAGACATAATATCAAAATTCAAAATGGCACGCGGCACAAATGACAGATGCCGGGCTACTTTACAGAGCTGATTTCAGCCTTCCCTACCTACTTTATCCATCTAGCTGATTGTTTGGCGATAATGGCGTCGCATTTGGTTGATCCAGAAACTATATTTATAAGTGGGAACCTTACAATCAAGTTTCCTATCTAGAGGATTTTATCTATGGAGGCTGCCCATGATACTAAGTAGGTTTTAGTGTCATGGAGGCTGCCTGTGAAATTTGTATCCATGGCAACGAAATAATTACTATCTGTCATCAGTGTCATCGAGAATATTACACATTTTAATTTCTGGTGCCTTGTTTTACCCCAAGAAATCCAAAGCAAGGTATATGCAAACTTATGAAGCGTTTTTAAAATGGAGTAGGTAGGTACTATGTGCCGACAAAAATGTTGCGAAAATCGACGAAAATGTAATGTTGGCGTACTTCCTTGAAAGACCTTACTTTATTAATACAAAATTGTTTAGTTGTATTAATTTTTTCAAATAGAACGAATTAATTTCGTTTAAAATTTGTTGTTCTACGTTTCGGTCCTGGCCGCATAAGTTTTATTTTCGTAGCAACCAGGTAACTCGAATGTTTACTTTCGTTATCGCGCATGTTGCTAGGGTTACAAAGTTCATTATTTATGTAGACGGTAGTAGAAAAATACAATTTTATTGACTCATGCCTTCAGTGGTTATTGTAACGTTTGGTATAAGGTATTAAAATAAATTATAATTTCTAATCGACAGTCTTTTTTATTAGTTCTTACTTGGACTACTGTATACACTGAAAAGAGGCCGTCACACCGGCTTACCAGCTATTTATATGGCGTTACTGCCAACCTTATAATATAAACTTAACTAGATCACTTTACATCCCTTCTTATAAGTTAAAATAATTATTAATTATTTTCAGAAAACAAAAACAATCTATTCCTAAACGAAATATAATATACAATATATACAATGTGCTTAAAATGTACATGTACACTTAAATAGGTCCTAAGTTAACAATCTAAATCAACCTACAATTAGTAAAGCGAAAACTTATATACAATGCCTTTAACATGCATCAAGACTTGCATGTACTACGTAAATAATAAGGTTCCCTAGTGTTATTTTTATTACAATTATTAGCAAATTCAAGTGACTTATCATTTTTTACAATAATGTGTTGCCTGTTTCTCCTATACAAATTATTAAAATTATTTTTAACTAAGTATGATCTCGGTTCTTTACATTTCTCTACTATCTTTCCTTTTTCCCAAAAATTTTTATGTTTAAAATATATTTTGTCGTTAGCCATTCCACCTGCCAAGTTTTTAGTATTTTTGTTGTAATTATGTTTTTGTTTTAATTGCCTATTTTTTAATGTCTCTCTTAATTTATTTTGATTATTCAAACAAGGTTTGAGTAAAGAATCAACAGTAGGTAAATTGTCTTTTAGTCTTCTATTAAATAACATTTGTGCTGGTGATAAACCTATATCAGAAATTGGCGTGTTACGATATTTTAAGAGATACATATCAATATTTCCCTTTTCGTAATGACAATTTTTTAGCATATTTTTGCAAATATTTACTGCTTTTTCAGCTAGACCGTGACTTCTTGGGTAATTAGGACTAGAGGTAATTAATTTCACATCAATTTCACTTAAATAGTTTTTAAATTCAAACGAGTTAAAAGGATTATTGTCTGATATTATGCAATCAGGATATCCATGAGAAGAAAACACAGAATCCAAAATTTTTATTATTTCCTGAGCACTCTTAAATTTAATACTTTTTTATTCAATCCATTTACTAAAATAATCCATTATAACCAAGAATGTACGTCCGTTAAATTCTAAAATATCCATACCTAACTTTTCCCAAGATCGACTAGGTATCTCATGCTGAATTATTGGCAGTTTGGCATTGTTATTACAAAATCTAATGCATATCTCACAATTTGACATAAACGTTTTTATATCATTACTGATATTTGGCCAAAAAATACTTTCTGCCGCTCTAGATCTACATTTATTTATTCCAAGATGGCCCTTATGTAATGATTGTAACATAAAATGTCTAAGTTTACTTGGAATTATTACTCTGTCTGAGAAAAAAATTAAATCATTACATATACTCAACTCATGTCTAATATTAAAGTATTTTAATAATTCAGGGTTTAATTTTTTTGATTTTTTTGGCCAGACACCGTTAATATATTTTTTTAGCATAGTCAAAATCTGATCACATTGTGTTTCTTTAATTAATTCTCGTTTTCGAGCTTCTGATAGAGGTAAATTTTTTGTTATGTCATGGATTATAAAATTATCAAGAATAGGGTCAATACTATTATTTTTTAAACTTGCTCTTGACAGTAAATCTGCAATATACATTTTGTTACCAGGTAAGTAAGAAACTGAAAGTTCATATTTCATAAGTCTAAAAAGCATTCTTTGTAATCTACTGGGAACTTTATTAATCTCCTTTTTAAAAATATTTACAAGAGGTTTATGATCTGTGTGAACTTGAACATTTTTTCCATAAATAAAATAATTGAAACGTTCTGCAGCAAACAAAATGGCACCCATTTCACGCTCAATTGTAGCATGTCTTTTTTCACAGTCGGTTAATGCCCTAGATGCAAATGCTATAGGTTTATTATCTTGCAATAAACAAGCACCCATCCCTTCAGAAGAAGAATCACATTGCATTACTAAGGGTTTATTAACATCATAATGTGTCAGTACAGGTGGTGATGTTAAAATGTTTTTTAATGTATTAACACTGTCAGTGTGAATTTTTTCCCAACTGAATATCACATTATTATGAGTCAACTCTCGTAAAGGAGCTGAAATCTTAGATAGATTTGGAATAAATTTGCCCAAATATTTTACCATACCCAAGAATCTTAAAAGTTCTTTTTTATTTTGAGGATTTTCTAATTTTAAAATAGCTTGAACTCTATCATTATCAATTTCAATACTCTTTTCAGAAACTTTAAAACCAAGCATTTTAATTTCCCTTTTTTTATATTGAAACTTGTCCTTGTTAAACGTGATACCATGTTGTTTAGCTGTATCTAACACTTGTTTTAATATTTCATCATGTTCAAGTTCATCATTACCTGAAATTATTAGGTCGTCAATATAAACTTTATTACCAAGTATACCTCCAAAAATTTTTGTATTTTTTCTTTGAAATACTTCCGCTGCTGTGTTTATACCAAATGGCATTCTTAAAAATCTATATCTACCCAGCGGGGTTGCAAACGTACATAATTTTGAGGATGCTTCATCCAACTCTATTTGATAAAATGAGTCTTTTAAGTCTAGTATTGAAAAATATTTTTTACCTACTAAATCTAACATAATTTCTTCAGGAGATGGTATTTGAAAATGTTCTCTTTTAATATACTGATTTAAAACAGATGGATCAAAACAAATTCTTAATTTTTTATTAGGCTTTTCAGTAATCACTATGTTATTCACCCAGTCAGTGGGCTCTATTTGTTTACAAATTACCCCTTCTTTTTCCATATTTTTTAAACAATTTTCAACTTGAGGAATTAAAGTTTTAGGAATTCTTCTAGCAGGATATACACAAGATTTTACATCATCCTTTAGAGAAAATTTATAAGGTTCCCCTGGAAATTTACCTAATCCAGAAAAAACTTTATCATATTTTTTTAAAAACTCATTTTTAGAGTTGAAACGTGCATTCCCAATATTATGATTATTATTGTCAACGGAATTAACCCTTTTTATTAAATTAAATTTTAAACATGTTTCCAGCCCTAATATTGGTTTACCATCAGCTTTAACAATCATAAACTCTATTAAACAATTCTCACCACGTATTCTACAATTTAATACTGCCGATCCTTGAACTTCAATCCTGCTTCCTCCATAGGCTGTCAAGTTAACATCTACGTCCATTTTTTCTACAGGGTGTTCCAGTTTTTTGTAGCAGGACTTTAACAGTCGATAGACAATTGAAAATTATTAAAAAAAGTTCCTATAAACATAGGTTGAAAAATGCTTAGTTTTCGAGATACAGGGTGTTAAAGTTTGAAAATAAATACGGATTTATATTAATATTTCCAGAATGCTAAGGAGTATCGAATCCAAACTTGCCAATTCTTTACATATAATTTAGAGGCCTATTTTAGAATAACAAACTACTACTTTACTTAACCATGGGCGTAGATATATGGATTTACTAAGGCTCTTTTTTACAAAAAAGTAGTACGCCACTGATATTTTCCCATGTTTTCAGTTTAATTCAGTATAGCAAGAAAAAACAAAAATTTAATGTCTCTTGGCACTTTTTGATATGACAAGCCGTTTTCCTGAAAATTTACATTTAATCATTTGATGCACGCATCTGGACGAATTTTAGACAAACTTGAAGTCGCTCAGAATTTCAAAAAATTTGATGGTGCCAAAAATTTCTTAAAAATAAAGAATGAAACATTTAAAATATTTATTGTAAAAGTATATTATCATGTAAATCAAAATTTTTATAACCCAAATGTATTAAAACGCAACGGTCGAACTAAAATAAATTATTAGAAACACAAATACAAAAGTTAGCAACATGTAAAAGTGTCTTACTTCATTACAAGCATCATTAACGATGTTTCATTCTTTCTTTTTAAAAGACTTTTCGTACCATCAAATTTGGTGAAATTCTGAGCGACAAGTTTGTCTAAAATTCGTCCAGATGGGTGCATCAAATGATTAAATGTAAATTTTGCAGGAAAACGGCTTGTCATATCAAAAAGTGCCAAGAGACATAACATTTTTGTTTTTTCTTGCTTTATTGAATTAAACTGAAAACATGGGAAATTATCAGTGGCGTACTACTTTTTTGTAAAAAAGAGCCTTAGTAAATCCATATATCTACGCCCATGGTTAAGTAAAATAGTAGTTAGTTATTCTAAAATAGGCCTCTAAATTATAAGTAAAGAATTGGCAAGTTTGGATTCGATACTTCTTAGCATTTCGGAAATATTAATATAAATCCGTATTTATTTTCAAACTTTAACACCCTGTATCTCGAAAACTAAGCATTTTTCAACCTATGTTTATAGGAACTTTTTTTAATAATTTTCAATTGTCTATCGACTGTTAAAGTCCTGCTACAAAAAACTGGAACACCCTGTATATTAGGAGCCACTTCTTCAAAAATCTTGGCAGGAAGAATGTTGCATTCTGCACCCGTGTCAACCTTAAAACATACAAATTTGTTATTAATATATATGTTCTCCAAGATCTCTAATCTTTTGGTGTTTAAGTTGCACACCCTGTAATTTGTTTTAATATCATCTGTTACTTTTTTATTAAAGGTTAAACAGTCTATAAAAAAATCATCGTCAACACTTCCCATTTGAATATTATTTACATTTCTTTTATTTCTTATTGATTTTTTACTTTTATTAGGATTTTTTAGTAAACAGCCCGACTCATAATGATTGGGTTTATTACAAAATCGACATATCTTACCAAATGCAGGACAATTTTCAGCAGCATGCCTTGTGTTACACTTAAAACAGTTATATATATATAAATATATTCATCATGAACCAATACATCAGAGACTTTGAGATTCAAAATATAAAGACCTTTAATTTAAACACAATTCAACAAGTAAATGAAATAATAAATATCAATAATGACACTGCTAATTTCAAAATAATACATAATAACATAAGAAGCATTTCAAAAAATCTTCAAGAATTTAAAATATATATAGATCAGTTGCAATTTGATTTCGATGTTATTATATTCACTGAAACATGGCAAATACAAGATACATCCATATACAACATAAGTGGGTATAACTTAATCTATAATGAGGGCGATCATAATCAAAATGACGGAACGGTGGTATATATAAGGTCCGACCTAGATTATTCGTTTAATATTATTAAAATTGGCAACTTAAAATCAATACAAGCTATTATAAACTATGATAATAAAAAGATAATTCTTACAGCCGTATATAGGCCACCATCCACCGATCCTTTTGACTTCATTAATAACTTGTACAACTATTTGCAATCATTAAATACCGATAATACTAACTACCAAATTTTAACTGGTGACATAAATATAGATATTCTAAAAAATAATGATTGTGCAAATGAATACTTAAATACGTTAAGTGAATTCGGCTTCATATCAATGATAAATAATTGTACAAGAGAAAATGAAAATTCTAATTCGTGTATAGATCATATATTTATTAAAAATAACAACAATGTCAGTGACCTTAGTATGCCAATTATATTAAAATCTAACATAACTGATCATTATACTATTATATTGCAGGTAATATCTACTCATAACAGTATAAATACAAAATCTAAAAAATATAGAACTATTATTAACTACAAAAAATTTGAAAGTACTATAAAAAATATATCCTGGGATGACGTTTACTCGGCGCAAAATGTTGAATCTGCAACACAAAAGTTTCTTGATAGTTTCAAAAATATTTTAAAACTGTGTACAGTATATATAAAAATTAAAAGAAAAAAACGAAAAAGAAAAGAATGGATGACAAATGGAATTTTGAATTCAATAAATACTAAAAATGATTTATTTCAAGAAATCATAAAACACCCAAATAATCTACAACTAAAAAATCAGTACAAGTATTATAAAAAAATTAACTAATCTAATAAAAAGAGCAAAAAAGGATCACTATAAAAATAAAATAAATGAGAAAAATGATTCAAAAAGTATGTGGAATATAGTAAATGAAATAACAGGTAAAAATATTACAAGACATAATATCACCGAAATAAAGCAAGAATCAGGACACTTAGTACATGATAACAAAAAAATGGCAAATATTTTCAATAAAACATATGCTGAAATTGGTGAATCACTAGCAAGCAAAATATCACAACAAAACAGAAACTTTGAGAATAGCAATGTAGCCAACTCCATATATTTAACGCCAACAAATGTGAATGAAATCGAACAAATTATAAAAACTCTTAAAAATAAAAAATCTCCGGGTATTGACGGAATAAGGGCAGAGGACATTAAACCTGTCTCAACAGTTATAAAAGGGCCATTGTGTTATATTATAAATAAAATAATTGAAACAGGAGAATGTCCATCTGCCTTTAAAACAACAATAATAACACCAATTTTTAAAAATGGGGATAAATTATATGCTACTAATTATAGACCAATATCACTCATTACGTGTTTTGCGAAAATATTTGAAAAAGTGATTAAGATTAGATTAGTTAAATACATTAGCAAATATAATCTGATTTCAGAAGACCAATATGGATTTCAAAAGAATAAATCAACACAGGATGCTGTTCTATCTCTCACAAATAAAATTTACGCTGCCTTGGATAGAAGTAAAAAATCTTTATGTATGTTTATCGACCTGGCAAAAGCGTTCGATACCGTAAGCCATGAATTATTATTAAAGTCTCTAGACAGTTTTGGTATCAGAGGACCGGTTTTAAAAATATTCGATAGCTATTTGGTAGGCCGAAAACAATGTGTCAGAATAAATGATTCAATTAGCTATTTTGAGACCATAAAATACGGCGTACCACAAGGCACGGTACTTGGTCCACTGTTATTCATAATATATGTTAATGATTTGTTTTCCATTCAAAGTAGTGGTAAAATAATTAGCTACGCTGACGATACAGCAATTTTTTATGAGGATAGCTCCTGGTCTGATTTAAAATACAAAGTGGAACGTGACTTTGAAATGATAAAAGACTGGTTTGACTCTAAATTATTAACGATAAACTTCAGCAAAACACACTACTTACCTTTCTATTCCATAAAAACATCAGCCCCAGACTTCCTAAATATATCCATTGTAAGTGCCCAATCAAGTTACACCGTTGAACCTAAAAAGGAAATAAAATACTTGGGTGTATTTATAGACCAACAATTAACATGGAATGCGCATGTACAATATGTATTAAAAAAATTACGATTTATACTAAATAAAGTTAAGTACTTACGGAATTTTCTAGAACTAAAACATATGAAGCGAATTTATCAGTCACTGGTTGAATCCCATTTAATATATTGTATTGTTAGTTGGGGCGGTGTTTTAAATTGTCATATAAAAAAATTGGAATCATTACAAAAAAGATATCTGAAAATCATACTTCGCAAAGAAGCCACTTATCCATCAGAGCAGTTATTTCATGAATCAAACATCCTGGACATACGGCAACTATTCTTCCTCTACGTAAACATAAAACAATTTAAAAGTAAACATCTCCTGAAACAAATTGACCATACATATAATACCCGAAAAGCGAATTATCTGTATAAAATATCTATTCCTCGAAAATCAATAGGACAGAGGTGTATGAACTATTTAGGACCTAAATTATTTGGAATGCTACCTAATGAAATAAAAAGTGAAAGAAAATTAATAGTATTCAAAAAAAAACTAAAAAACTATATAATTAATAAAATTATTGATATAAAAAATAATTAGTTATTAAATGCACTTGTAGATTAGTCTTAAATAGTAAAATAATAGTAATAAATTTAAATTAATCCTTGTGTTAGGTATTAAGTTGTATATAATTATTGGATGGTTGACTGCGTCTTTGTGGTGCGCGTGGGGAACGTCGGCGTCTTTGAAGATTATACAGTCGTCAGAGGCGCCGACGTTTTTTATGTACTCTATAGAGATGTAGCCAACTTTAACAAACTAGTTAAAATAAGTATGTATTAGTTTATGTCTTTCTTTTGCATTATTTTTAAGGTTTATATTGTATGTCTTATGTTTATATTTATATGTATTATTTGTATATTTTTTCCCTCACAGACAGTACACACCGTACTATAGTGAGTATTATGTTTATTATGCCTACCTATCTTTAAATATCTTGTAATTCCCTTGTATGCAAATAAACGTTATTTATAAGAAATTAGCATTATCATTTTTATTTCTATAATATTTTTTACGTTTATGTTCAAATTTTTTACTAGTTGAAGGCATGTTACAATTATTAATATAATTATTACTTAGCTTTTTATATGCAGGAGCTCTTCCAACAGCATCCACATTAGGCTCGGGGTATCCAGTATTCTCCATTTCAGCTGTGTGTTTCTTACTCTGCTCGTAGACTTGGCACATTTCTTCTGCCTTGGCGAGGGTCAAGCTCTCATTTTGTAGTAATTTCTCTCGAAGTTTATTGTCCAAGATGCCCATTACCACCTTGTCTCGAACCATATTTTCATTTTCTTGATATTCACATGTCGAGGAGAGCGATTTTAACTCAGTTATGTATTGCAGCAGTGAATGATTTTGTTTTTGCGTGCATTGCAAAAACTTGTATCGCTCGTAGATAACGTTTTTCTTCGGCTCACAGTATTTGTCGAATTTTTTTATAAGATCTTCGAGTTTAGGTTTGTCTTTCATTTTAAACGTGTTATATATTTGGATTCCTTCATCACCAATAATATTTAAAAATCTTGCAATTTTAATATTATCAGCGGCATCAGTTTGACCAGATGCCGTCAAATAAATATTAAATTTCTGCTGCCACATTGTCCAATTTCTTGCAACATTACCCGTAAAATCCATCTCGGGAGGGAGTCTCAAATTGTCCATTGCCATATTAATTTAATACTTCTTATTACGAATTTAATATATACACCTGACACCATGTAACGTTTGGTATAAGGTATTAAAATAAATTATAATTTCTAATCGACAGTCTTTTTTATTAGTTCTTACTTGGACTACTGTATACACTGAAAAGAGGCCGTCACACCGGCTTACCAGCTATTTATATGGCGTTACTGCCAACCTTATAATATAAACTTAACTAGATCACTTTACAGTTATGATACCACGTCCACAATATTTCAGAAAGAAAAATTAAAAGTCTTCAAACTTCTTCAGAAAGAAATGTAGTTGGTTAATGTGAGTGACTTTCAATGGCAAGAATTCAACAAATAAAACAGGCTGGTGGAACTCTTTTCCTATATGTATTATGTAATTGTTAGGAATCACTTTTCATCTTCACGAAATTATCTTAAATTATTTTAGTTTTAACATTAAAAATGTTTGTTAGTGAAAAAAATTTGTATAATACCATTTTAGTTTTCATTATGAAAATGTTTTTGTTAATAAAATTTTGTATATAAAATAAAATATAAAATTGTCATAAAATTAACTGCTAAAAAATAATTCGAACATATGTTTTGCCTGTAAATTATACTGTCTTGACTGGTCAAATATAGATTGCCATCCGAGCTTTGCTAGTAACTTTTTGTAGATAGAGCTTTTTACCTACCGCACGCTTTCGTATATTTGCTTACTCGCTCTCACCGTATTATTTGCTTGCCGTTTTCCGCTTTTTAACCGTAGTTTGCCGCTTTTAGTTTTGCCTAGCCCGCCTGCTTTAAATTTTGCTTTTAAATATTTGTGCTTTATTTTCCGTAATTTATGGCATTGTATCTATTAAATCTTGAATAAAGCTTGTTCTGTTTTTAATCCGAAATTCTGAGTTTTCTTTAGGTATAGGTTAATTAGACCCCTGGCTTAAACGTGTCTTCACTGCAGTTACCTGAAGCCTCTATTATCCTACTAATAGAGTAAAGTGGTGTTTCTACACTCTAAAACAGAAACTGGCGCCCGAGACACCGTACTAAAAAGCACCGTAACCTTCTCCGAACTTCCGCCATAACGAAGGAAGGTTACAGTACATTTTGAGAGGAAAGTATGTTGGTCGACTGCTTTTCATGTTCGTACTTTGTGGACCACGGTGTATTACATTAAATTCTATAAATATAATAATAATAATAACAAAAATAATATATTTATTGACCAGTTCCACAGATACTTTTCAGAACATTTCTTACGTCAGGATACATATAATAAATAAATAAATAAAATATGCAATAATATTATTGATATGTATAAATAAGAACAATAAAATATAAAATATATAATACAGTTACCAATAAATAATCCAGTATTTATTACGGTTTAAAAACTAATAATTGCGCCTTACTTCTCAAAAAATGGATTTGTGTGTTGCATATTGGTGGAATTTTCCATTCTGTTCGAAAATATAAGTTAGAAATTGTATCAAATAATATAGGGTACAAAAACGAAGAAACAGGTCAAGTACAACAAAGAAATTACATTTTACAAATTTACATATTATTTAATATCACAATCGGAAATCCACTTATTCTAAACCTAGATAATATTCGTATTTGGTGACACCAAATCTAACAATTATACCCAAAGGACAAAAGACTTTATACTTTATTCCAGAATAGTGAGAACGTTTACAAAATATATGTTAACTAAAGAAATAAAGAATATTGAATTCAAATTAGTACAAGTGGCAACATCGTTGGAATAATAATAAAGTGATCCATTGATATAAGTGGAATTAAGTTGATATTTAATTAATTTATTTAAATTTTTTATTATATACATATAAAAATAGACCAAGTTATTATGTTACGGGTGGTTAGTGATCAAAAGGAAAAGTTACATTTGTTATTATCTTTTATAGCAAACGAAGCACAATTATTATTATATTATTATATAGGACAATCCTAATTAATTGCAAATTAAATAATTAAGGGGGGGGGGTTCCTTGGATTATTCTCTGAGAAAAAGTTCATATAATTTTAAATTTTTTGATTTATGTGTTAAGCTATCGTTTGGTTAGCCTAAGTACGAAATTGATCACTAAAAGATATGATTTTACTCTTTTCACATAAATTCATGGGCAAAAATCTTCATTTATCAACCATGCTGTATGCATTAGAGGATTTAAACGCACAAGATCAATATCGATAGTATTTATGCAAATGTGCAGAAAATTTTTGAAATAAATAATTATTGTTGAAACTTAAGATTAATAGTTTTCCGGACAATTTAAATTTGTTATTTAAATCATATTTATTTGGCAGGTATCAGTGTGTGGAATACAGGGGAAGTAGATCCCGCCTTGAAATTTTACCTGATAATAATAATAATAATAATAATATAATAATAATTTATTTATCCAGTTGATCACAATACAATGAAATAGGACATGTCAACAAATTTTCGAGATATATAAAACGAAAAAAATATATAACTTCACTATACGTACTATAAGACCAACAAAATTAAATATCAAATTTGAATTTCCGCTAATGAAAACAACTGTTAAGTCACCTATTTTGTTATTTGCAAATAATGTAACCATTTTTAGAATTTACATAGTACTCAAAGCCGTAAAAGGTCTCTGAAGATTGAAGGTGAAACACTTCATCGTAGGTAGTACTAAAACCCTAAAAAAAATTACGCCTTTCCATGATTTACTTTATTGATCCCGAGCATGAAACATGACTTTCTTTACTTATTAGTGCCGTGTGAATGAGAAGCTAAAAATAACTCTTTTATTTTATAAGGTAATTATTTTTATACACGTGCAAAATTAAATCTCTTGTCATTTTCTTGTAGGTGCTTTCATCATACTTAACCTCAAACCACTTCTTGTCTCTTTCCTCATCTGTGTCATCCTCCGTAAAGTCGGTTAAATCGATGACTTTATTATCATCTGTTAATTTAACTTTCAATATGAAAAAGGCCATTGTTAACCCTAACTGACAATGCTGCTTCCACTCGTTTTTTAAAGCTTCGAAAGGGTATATATCTGCAGAATTCACTCCAAATGCTTCGACAGTTTCCAAGAGGCTATTATGATACACTTTTAAATAATAATCCATTTGATCAAATATCTCCTTTGATCCTCCTGCATATAGAAAATAAGCCAAATCACTAACAGGTGTACCCTCTTTAGAAAGTTGAAAATCTAAGAATCTCATATCAGCTATGTTTCCATATTCCTACAATGTTTTAACAAAAATATATGTTTAATGAGAACAAATTTAATGATTTCAGTATTATATTACACCTAGAGAAATCAAATAATTGAACAAATTGATTGGTGTACTAATTATTGAAAACAAGAGAATGAGAATTTTTTAATGGGAACGTCTTTCGGTCGGATTTATATTTAAAACAGGAAACAAGAAAATGGCAAACAAACTAATTGATGGGAAAAATATAGGAGCCCCTCCAGTTTAGTACGCCCCTAGTTAATATTCTCCATCGTTGATAATGCAGATCTATGACACTTATTTACAGTAGATAGCATGCCAAATTTGATGTTGGTAGCTCAAAGAGTTCTTGAGACATTAAAAAAAAACGTATTTGGGGTGCCAACATCAGGGGGCGTAGCTCCCTTAGGAGCCATTTGATGACTCATGTCTATAGCTTATCTTCATATTTTCGCACATGCAATCGTAGTTTAGGGACACCCTGTATATTATAGTTATTAATAAAGGTACAGGGATATCCAACGAAAATGACCACCCCCTAATAACTTCTTTATTTTTGATGCTATAAAAAATTTTTTCTATAAAAGTTGCAGGGTTTATTGAAAGTATTTAGAATATGTATTCAGAAAAATAAATGAAAGTCGTTTAGAGGAGATAAGGTTTTAACTTGCATTTTTTCAAATGAAACACCCCATTTTTTTTGCATGACCATGCTGACATGATATCAAACTGCTTATCAAATTTGGAGAAAAGGTATCATCGGCTTTGTATCGAACATGAAGGGCGTCATTTTGAACTGTTTATGTAGGATAGTTTTAATTACTTTTATTTATAGTTGTAATTAATATCTAAATTAGCCAAGACTAAATGCATTCTAAAAATAAAAATTTGTTCTGTTGTTTTATTTCCTAGTTGTTTTCGGGCCACAAAAATTGCAATAATTAGAAAACCCTAAAAGATAATATGCTATATATCTACAGGGTGACCATGAAAAAAGTGCAATGCAATGCAAGTGCCACACGGTAGAGCAGCCTAAAATAATGAAAAAGGTTCGTATACACTTAGGTCCTAATGCCTTTCGTTTATTTTAACGTTTTTTTCACAATGAAAAATTTTCTGTTGGCCTAATTTCGCTAGTTTCGAGTCATTAGAATATGAACTTGTTTTTTAAATAGCTGTGTTTGTGTGCAGCAGGCTATAATGCAAAGAAATCCATGGCAACTGTCAAACAGAAATTGTAATTTTATTAGCTAAATTCGGTAATTTTCTAATGAGATTTGTTGTTTGCATTGTCGTTTCTTCCTGTTCAAAATGGTTCAGTATACTTTTGTAGAATACAGAGACATGATTATGTGTTATGGCGAAGCTCAATCCAACTCTAGTAAAGCTCAGCGAATCTACCGAGAAAAATATCCCACACGACAGGTTCCTAATGTGAGAACATTTATTGGCGTTCATCGGCGATTGGGAGAAGACGGATGCTTTAAAAAACCAAAAGTTGTAAGTGGCAGGCGAAGAACTCATCGTACCGTTAACAACGAAGAAAATATTTTGCAAAGGGTAGAAAATAATCCTGGTATAAGTACAAGAAAAATTAGTGCAGCTCTACGAACTGTATGCCGTGAGTCTGTCAGACAAGTTCTTAAAGAACAGCTTCTTTGTCCCTTCCATTTGCAAAAAGTTCATCACTTACTAGAAGGAGATTATTTACACCGTGTACAATACTGCGAGTGGCTGCAAAATCACGATGCAAATTTCGTCTCATTAATTTTGTTTACTGATGAAGCGGGTTTTAGTCGCGATGGTATTCTAAATATATATGCATAACATACACTATTGGAGTGACGAAAATCCTCATCAAACCGTCATAAGAAACCACCAGTATGGTTTTTCTATTAATGTTTGGGCAGGCATAATTGACAATTTCTTAATTGGGCCATTTCGGATACCCAATCGTTTGACAGGTGAACTATATCGAAATTTCTTACGGGATGAACTTAACACTTTGTTAATAATAAAATAATAATAAATACACCACATGTAATTACGACCCCCTTTATCCCAGAAGGCTGAGCCTTGTGCGGGAGGGGGCTACACATTTAAAGGCAAGGGACACACATCCAATATCCGTGTATAATGGAAAAATCCCTCTCACAGTATTTTCCATTGCCACGACCGGGATTCGAACCCGGGACTTTTGGGTGAGAGGCAGGTACTCACCATCTCGACCATCAGTCATACAAGTTAGACGATGTATCAATAAACATTCGTAGTAGAATGTACTACATGCATGACGGTGCGCCAGCTCATTTCTCCCAAACAGCAAGAGAATTTTTAAATAGAAGATTTGGTAATAGGTGGATTGGCCGTGGTGGACCTATTGCATGGCCGGCACGAAGTCCCGACCTCACTCCCCTTGATTTTTCATTTTGGGGGTTTATGAAAAATGAAGTATATTCCGAAGAAATAAACAATGAAGAACATTTATGGAACAGAGTTATTGAAGCTGCTGATCGGTTTCGTAATAATCCGGGATTTCAGAGATGTCGTCAATCAATTTTGAGAAGATTGGAAATGTGTATTCAAGAAAGAGGCCGACAATTTGAACACCTTCTTTAAATTTGCACTTTATTATTCTTTGTACCTATGTATTATTATTTTTGTTAATATTAATGTTCATATTTCTGTATGTTTTGATTGACCATAGTTCATAAAAGTATTATTGGTTTCCATTGTTTCATTGCGTTAATTAGTTATTTAAGAGAACATGGATTTTTTATTAAATCAAATCGAAAGTGAATTTTTCATTGTGAAAAAACGTTGAAAAAAACGAAAAAAAATTGAGAAATAAGAAAAAAATAATATTTTTAAAAAAATTTTAACACGCTCTATCTCGAAAACGAAAGGATTTAAGACCTAAGTTTATACGAACTTTTTTCATTATTTTAGGCTCCTCTACCGTGTGGCACTATGCATTGCACTTTTTTCATGGCCACCCTATATATATTCGAAATGAGAAAAGTACCTTGATATCAAAAATGCAAAAAAATTTTTTTATAGCATCAAAAATAAAGAATTGGTCAAGTGACTAGAGCACTGCATTGGATACAATGCTAAGAGAATATCTGCGGACGTATATAAATTTAAATTATAACTTGTTAAATTATAACACCTATAATATATTAAAAAGTTAGATGAAAATCTTATAGATAAATAATAATGCACAGGAATTATAAATTAACATTTTAGATTCGGTGTTTATTTCTTATTATCATCTTTTTACTGTTCGCCGCGAGTCATAGCAGGTAAAATTCTACCATTTTAAGATATATGTTTTTAAATCTTGAGGTACTTGAGTTGTCTTAATACACATCACATATTTGTCATGATTCTTTAAGTGTAAAAATTAATGCAAGTGCCCCAGCTCTTTTAAAATTTGTGTATAGTTATGTTTAATAATCTATAAAAAAAATGCTTACTTACATCATATTTAAACATCATGTTATTACTCCAACAGTCACCATGTAGAATAACTGAATATTTCCCTTTGTAAATATTACTATCCTCAAATAATTTTATACCATTTTCAACAAAATATTTAAATTTTTCTATAACTTCGTCATCTTCTCCTGGTTGCAGACTTTTTAAACATAGTTCATGTATTAAGTTAATTCCATGTCGAGAACCTTCTCTTTCTGTAAATTCCACATATATGTCTTTCAATCCTTTTGCTAGATGGGCATAAGCTTCCGGATTCAGCGCACGATATGCAAAAGAAAGTGCATGGAATTTTCCATATTCCTTTAATATATATTTAATATGTTCTTTATCAAAAGGTTTCTTTTTGTCGATTGTTTGAAAATTCTGAAATTTTATATTTTCGAACACTATTTTCTCAAAACGTTCTTCAGTAGTTGTTCCAAGACATTTGACTATCTTCGTAAAAGCTTTGCCTTTTGGTATTTTTTTTTGAAATTTTTCAAAACACGGCCACACCTTGGTATAAAAGTATATCTCATTTAGGTAAATGTTTCTAATACCGTTTGTCTCTCTGATAAATTCGTCGGAAAAAGCTTGCTTGACTACTAAATTAAATGTTTTCTCATTCTTCTTGTCTTGCAGTGAGAGGTAACACATTTCACCCAGAAACCCTTCACCTTTTTTATTTGGATCATTGATATTTAGCGAATAATTTTTAATGTCTTCATTAATTACTTGTTTTACTAAGTTATATACTTTCGGAGACACAGTTGTATCCATTGTTCAAGCTACTAATGTGAGAATGGTTCAATAAATTTTAGATATATACTTAATCAATACATTAACGATATTATCTATAAAAATAATATCAAGGACAGTACGTAAAATTTGCTAATCTAGATTATCTCATTATCTAAATATGTAGTTAGTTGTCTCTGTTATTCAACTTTATGTAATTAAATTTACTTGACGTCAAATAAACTGAGAAACATGAAAAAACGCGTTTAAGAAATAAATTATTTAATCAAAGTTTTAGAAAACTGATTTAACAAATGGATTAGTGTATATACAGGGTATTAGGAAAACTTTTGGGCAATCAAAAACAGTCTTATGACAATTTTTTCCGAGATTTTTTCTTATGACGATAATTTCGTCAAAAAACAATATTTTGTGTTTTAACCGACTCGGTGGCGTGGGGGCTAGAGCATGAGTGACAGTCATGGCTCTGGCCACACTGCCTATCAGAATTTGTGTTTATCGTTCGAGACCCGGCACCGGCAGATGGCAATGTCGTTGGGTATGGATGTTTGTCTGCGTTTTTTCTAATGAGTAGCCACCTTCCGTACAGCCTTTGGCTTTGGATTTGGGGGTTGTCTAATTTCCGTGGTGTGTTTTTAACTCTAGGTTTTGGAAATGTTTTTGGTTTCCTAGTATGAGGTCGAAAATCAGTTTCATGTTGCATATTATGAAGCATGACTTATGGAAACAGTGGCGACAACAGAGTTACCAATTTTTGATTGGTTGTCCAAGTCATGTGGTACCGGCAGTCATGGTATATGGTATATATATTATTTTTTTATAGGCGTCTTTGTGTCGGGAAAACGGCTATATTTCGTTGCGATCCATTGAGTATTTAAAAAGTTATTAGCGTTTCAATACCCCATGTCGAAGAATTTTGTAAAATTTGCGAAATTAAAAAGAGATACGACATTAATGGCCGTCGGATGCACACGCAGGACTTTAAAACTTTAACATTTTTCGTTAACGTCACAAATGTCACTTTTTAATTCGGTTCTGCAGACCTCAAAATCGCAGCTGGACCGCAAAATTCACGATGAACTTTCAAGTTGGACTTTCTAATTTGGATTTCTTGCCAGTTCTTGTTGTGTTGTGTAGTGTTTTCACAAAATTCGCCAAAAAATCCATAGTGCGTCCGATAGTTTACACCTTATAGTCGATCCAGCGAAATTTTATGATTTCTTAATATCAGTCCTAGGACGGAACCGATTACAGTTTCGGACTCGGGACAACTTCAGGCCCCCGAAACAATTTTCAGTTTCTCGATAGCGCCCTTCCTTCATTTTAACATTTAATTGTATTAAGTGTACAATAGCTAGTCATGAAACCAGTTACCAAATACTTTATTTTGTGTAACGAGTAGTAAATGCAACAAATAAAACTTTTTCAGGGAGTTAATTTAACAGATTGCACAAATTGTATAGTTAACATTTATAACTAAAAAATAATAATTCCTATAAACTTGTGTTATGTTTGGAATATACGATGTTTCTATTTCTTCTTGAGAGTTATGTATTTTTCTTAACTGGTTATGAAAAGTAGAACGTTTTGACACTTACGTCAATTTTGAGAAGTTTATTTTATATGTTAAAATTTAAAAAAGTACATTTTGTGCTTCAAAACTTTATAAGGACTACGAGTATACGCTCATGTAGTGATAACGTCATTTGACAGGTAATTGGATGCAAACAATGTGTGAAGTTTGGAAAAGCGACAATAATTTAACTATATTCAATTTAAATCTAATTGTAAACTAGTCATTTTTGTTACTTATCGTATCTACTGCATTTGTGTGAAATACCATGCAAACGAATTTTATAGCTTTTTAGAGTTAGGGCCGAAATGCCTGGTTGTGTAGCAGTAAATTTCAGTAACTGTGCAAAAAAGGGCTTTTTAATGAAACGCTTCCGCAGAGACCCGACAAGGAGAAAAGAATGGTTTATTAAAATGAGAAGAGATAATTGGAAACCAACAGATTATTCTTGTTTATGTGAGGTAGATATATTTTATGTACCCACAGTTTATTTTTATAATTAAATGAATATTTAAGCTTTGCTCTTAGTAAGGGAAATGGCGTGCAAATTCGACGATGAAATGTTCCCGTCTGACGGCCGGTAAATCGAAGAGACCATATAAATACAAAAGTTCTTTCCCCCTAGAAATTTTTTGTATGGTGGACACATTTTTTTAACATTTAGATGTTTTTGGTTTCCTAGTAGGGGGTCGAAAATCAGTTTCATGTTGCATATTGTAAAGCATGACGTAGGCAAAATGACGTAGGTAGCATGGCGTCACGCGTGAGATTTTAGTGGTTTCAGAACCATAAACGTCAAAATTACACTTATTCGTTCACTTCTCCTGAGCCTAAAATCAGAACGGGACCGTGCAATTTAATATAGTTCTAAGTTCGACCTTGAATTTTTTACCAGAACAGCCTCTTGGCTGTTTTGCATTTTTTTTATCAATTTTGTCTTGCAATTTGAAAAAGTATAAAGGTGGATTTAGGAACAGGTTTGTTCTGCCCGGTTTGAGTACCATTACTTTAACATGAAGTAGATTAACCAAAAGTAAACAAAACAGTGTTACATGGGAGTTTATCGCTGCGTTAATAAAAGAGTCACTCCCAACAATCCCCAACACAACTTAACATCGAGAAGCACGTCGAACAGCTTATTTCATTTTGTCTCGTCGAAATATGTATAACCGAAAACCATATTACTTAAAAATTTTGTCGTGTTTCGCAATTTACAAAGACAGGAGTGATTTGAAATGAAGCAAAATAATATGTATGTTCGCCTCCTCTCTCAATGCCTGATTCAAATATATGTCACACGGTTACAGTACAGTCAAAATGTACAGAAATTCATAAAATAAGCAAGAAAATTGCGAAGTCTTTGTCACTCTATACTTATTATTTAATTATTGAAGGTAGATTTTCATTGCATCGAGTTATAAGGCAGACAAATAAAACTTACTAAGACATTTGTGTAACGTATGTTAACTACGTGAAAAATCAATTTAGACAAAATTCAGTAATTGCATCTCTGCCTCATGAAAAGTTTTTGTCAAATGATATAAACGAAATTCGATTAATTTCAATGTTGCCAAAAATTCTTTAAAATAAAGGATTCTTTGTAAAACAAGCTGTAGATGATGAGGATTCACCTACCGTTAAAAATATCAAATAATGGACGAACATCTGTGCCTAGTCGATTAGGACGTTGTTCTCCGTTTTCTATGAATTGCTTTGACCCCAGAAGAAAAATATATATTTTTCATAAGGCCAGGAACAGATAAAATTAAATGGAAAATTCTTTCTTAGGCAGAAATTCAGAAATCGCATGAACGCATTAAAAGTACAATTTTACTGGCTCATGCATTCAGTGGTTGTGATACCACTTCTACAATATTTCAGAAAGGAAAACTAAAGATCTTCAAACTTCTTCAGAAAGAAATACAGTTGGTTAATGTAATGAGAACTTTCAATGACAAGAATTCAACACCCTCATGCATAAGTAAAATAGGCTGGTGAAACTCGTCTCCCAGTTGTATACGGTGCAAGGAGAATCACAAAATCACTCAACACATACAGATTTAATCAATTCAAAAAATCGCAGTAAAAACAAAAATCTAAGTTGGAATTATTACCACAAACTTCAGAGGCAGTCGCTCAACATTCATTACGAGTATTCTACAAAATTCAGAAATAGCTTGGCAATGAAAAAATCCACAATAGTGGGGATAGAAGAAAATTAACGGCTCCTTACAACCTGTGACAACACTTTTTGTCCCAACACCAGAATCAATATTGCAACTTATCTCCAACAGAAAAGCAGTTTTAAGATGCTCACACATTTACGGAAATTGTCAGGGAGTACAATGTCTAAATTCATACATGGATAAAATTATCGAGAATCTAAACGACTGCAATCGACGAGAATGCGGAAACTAATTTAGAAGATATTGTCCAGGAGATGGATGCTATCGATTCCGATCTTTAGATAGAAATTATGTTTCTTTCAATATAATATAAAGGTTTAATCTACTAGAAAATCCTCACTAATACAATGATTATGTACTTTTTTCGTTTTGCAGAATATACTCACACATAATCAAACAGTAAGTAAATGAAGGAGACAAACCTAAAATTGAAAAAAAAATTTTAATGGAAAAGTCAGAAATTAATATTTCTCTATAAATGAAAATATAATAAGTCATTCTTATATTTTTTAAATTTCTTGAAATATCTATATGTATTTTTAAATGTATATGTCAAGGTTCAACGAATTCGCTATGTTCTTGTTTATTTTGGACACTTTGCCTGTACTATTAGCTGCGTTTAATAGTTTGTCATTAATCGATGTCGGTATTTATAATTGTTAGGAATCACTTTTCATCTTTACGAAATAATTTTAAATTATTTTAGTTTTAACATTAGAAATGTTTGTTAGTGAAATACATTTTTATTTTTATTTCTAAATATGTAAAACTACTGATATTACGATTTCACTTTTTGAAAATGTTTTGTGTTAATGAAATAACTATTTACTACTTTGCAACAAATTTTCGTTTTTATCATATCGGGATTTCACAAGATTTGCGTTTTACTTAGTCATTTCTAATGTCTTCTCCGATTGCATTTTGCGAGGGACTGTGAATTTTTTGTTTATAAACAACTTTATTTAAGCTTTATACTAGCCCAATAACAGCAAACATAACCGATTTGGTATATTTCTGATGTTCCATTTCTGAACATACAAATATAAAAGCTGTTGATCTTAAAAATGATTGAAATCACTTCAGAACGCTAATAGTGTATTTTTAAGTGTGAGAAAGACAGTGACTTAGTGAAAGTGAGTGAAGTAGATTAGAGACAATTATTCGGGCAAGCAGCTAACGAGGGGATGGAGACATCGGGCAGCATCTGGAAGAAACTTCTTTAGAACGTATTGTCATCATTCGTGTATATATCAACATACACTATTTGGTTGCGACACGGTGGCTCGGTACCATCGGATTGAAAAAAAGGTCGTTAAAAGTTTAACGAATGGTCGGGTTTTAACGCATTTGGGTCGAATAAAGAGCAATATTGAAGATGTTGTTTCTCAAGAATGTACAATTTTTGTAGCTTCGTGTTATGGAGTAAACAATGCTAGCAAAATGGCTGATGTTAAAACTTCTCTATGGGCTAAAAAAGTCAGACGAGTCCAACTAAAGGCTCCGCTATTCTCTGATCTTCCACCAACTACTGGATGTTTTCAAGAAAACGTACAAAGGGCACATTTCCAAACATTTTTGTGGTTGTCTGTAATGAATTTTTCTTTCCCAGAGATTGATACCATACAATGCGGGTGACATGCTGACGACGATAAAATGCATCCAATCACCTTACCAAAAAAAATTCAACTTGCCCCAGATTACCTACATTTTGGCATTAGCAACAATACGTTGCAGCTGCGTGGCTAATGGTTTGGCATGCACTTTAATGTGCAATTATCTGCAACTAAGCACCGAACATTCTTGCTAGAAACTTCATAAGAGAATGTCTGAAAATATAACTTCTGACAGTGAAGATTCCGAAGGAGATTAAATGTTGATTTTGACGTTTTGGTGTTTACAGTTTTTACAATAAGAATTTAGAAAAAACATAAATTAAAAAAATTTATATTACAAAAAAAAACATAAAACTAAATAAATCATGAATAAATATAAAATCAAAAAAGGACGAACAAGCCTTTCCACCCTATAAAAATACTGAATATTAAGTTTACGTTTGTTTAATTTTTTTAAAACCTTGTTTATAGCTAGCAGGACGTTTTAACCAATGTTTTTAAAAGATCATTCAACTTGCTCACGCATACCACTTTTAAGGACATGGTGTTATCCGTATTCCCAAAGCTTAACTTGATTATGCAACAAAAATAGGTGCCTTTTTTTACTTCAAAAATGTATTTATTCTCCGAATCAGCCACCCTCTAAATAAAGTAAATTAGCAACACTTAAAGATTACATATTACACGATTCCTAACCTTAAATACTAATTCTTAGTAAAGACCTTAGGTCTTAAAAACATATAAAACGACATGTCACACACCCATATAACGAAATATTTGGAAAAAACCTGTTTTTCACTCTAAGCCAACCACCATCTTGATAATCTCAAAATGTCCAAGGGTGTCAGCATAGCATCGAAATCGTAATGTTGACCCTTTAACGAACCAAAAATAGTCAAAAAGCCTTTACTATGAACTACTTTCTTAGGTTAGGGTAAAAATCCTTAGGGTAAAAATCCTTATTTGGTAGAACAATATAAATATATCAAATTGGATATTTTTGGTATTATTATGCTTGTATAAAACCTAAATAAAGTTATAAACAATACGTATCAAGCAAAGAAAGAAAACTGCAAATTATTTTTATTTTTTGATTGTTGGATTAGATTATACACCACTCACTTAAATTTGCCTAAAATTTTTCCTAGCTCCCTGTATGTGTATACCGGGTGGCCACGAGTCAATGTACGCCCCCAATTTTTTGGTTGTTTTTTAATTTAAAAATTTCGTTTTTGGTATACGTGAATAAGACAAAAGTGGGCTATTTTTAGACTAGCAGGAATGAAAATATCACTTCCGGTTGAACCGGAAGTGACATCAACTTTTTTTTCTTAAATGGAATGACCATGTTTTTTTTGTGGTGTTTTATAAAACATGAAATTCTAACTGCAACAGTTTTTTCAAATTTCAAAAATTCCAAAAAATAAGTGAGATACGAACTATTTTTTATTTTGTACAAAATGGCCGCGTCAGATGAATGCGATGTAAGAAAATTACTAAGTAGGCTATGGAAATTATTAACAAGGTAGTAAGCTTGTCTGCAAAGAATAAATTAGTTATTTAAATTACTGATAGATACGACTATTTTTAGGTTTTTCTCAAAAAACGGAATTTAATTTTCATTTTCATTTCCGTAGGGGTCCTATGGAAAATTTTTAAATGGGACCGTACTATTTTTTTTTATTATTCTGACATAACGATTCAAGCTTTAATTTGTTCGCCAATAATCATTTCTTAACGAGATCCTTTGTAATAATAAAAGTGTTTTTAAAAGGTTCATTAAAATTATTTCTTGTTTAATTTGTGCTTACCTTTCCTGCTAGTCTAAAAATAGCCCACTTTTGTCTTATTCATGTATACCAAAAACGAAATTTTTAAATTCAAAAACAACCAAAAAATAGGGGCGTACATTGACTCGTGGCCACCCGGTATACATATTATAGAAAATACAGAAGCAGTGTGACTAAAATAATATTGTCCGCATATTAATTTTCTATTCATATATGAAACTGGTATTTATTTGATTTAATTTTTCTCATAAGGCAAGTGGTATTTAAGCGTTTAGTAATCTAGTAGGCTATTATTGTATTTGTTGAATTCAAATCCATATTTATGAAGTGTTACATTTCCATATTTGCATTTATTGCAGGTAAATCTATATGTTTATAAGATAACTTTGAACTTCTGTTTGTAATAATAATAATAATAATAATAATAAGAATAATAATAAAAGGACTTTATTTATCTGAAAAATGTACACTATTAATAACAATAATATTTAGGGCGAAGTTCAAGTATTACCTTGTTCTACCACTTAACCCCATGAGTTCAAAAACAAAATCGACAAAAGAAAATTAAAATACTAGGTATCTATAAGTACATATTATTAAATCTTAATAAAATTTGAAATTTTTTTTTAAATTCTTAAATTTACCAAATAAAGAAAACCAATGATATCTAGTAACCTATCTAATAATAAAAATAATGTAAGAAATAGAGAAAAGAGTGCCTACCTACATCTATACAAGAAAAGAATAATGTCAAAATATTCTACAATATACCTAATTCAAAATATATGTTTTTTCTGTTATTGATTGCATAATATTATTTTCCTCATTTCATGTTTAAATTTATATTGTTTGTTTTTAAAATTCGGTATTGACACTTAATCATTTAATTTTTGTATAATTCTACCAAATAATATGTACCTACCTAGCAATTAAATATTTACTTTTAACCTGTTACAGGTTTGAATGTTCTTGTTACGGGTTCTGTCTATTTTATCTATTTTTTTTTATTTTGATATATTTATATTCGATAATACATACGTACATTTTAATATTGGTATTCCTTAATTTTAGGTCGCACTTGTATGCATGATAATATTACAGAATTCATGGGGTTAAAACAGTATTGTAAACAAACATAATTCGCGCAGTGACAACTCGGCTTAATATATTATTGCCTTTTATTATTTGTCAGAAAATTTTGTAAACCTGTAAAATTCTGATAAATTGGAAGATAATCTCCGGCGCAATAAATTTCAAACATTCAAAATATGGTGCAATTGTACGTAACATTATATTCGTCAACTAGGTGCCAGTACCTCTAATTATGTCGACATAAAATGTTTAAACAAGTAATTTAAATATCTTTGATGTCCTCAACCTGCTCGAGAGTTGATAATACTTGAACAATATTAAATATGCTACTCATGTTTCAACGTAGTTATATTTTATCAACTGTTATTATAATGCAATTTAATGGTTCTTTTTATTCATTTTGTAATGATGATAAATCTGGTGAAGTATTATGACCGGATTCAATAAGCCGTTTTATTTCTGATCAAGAAATAAATTATCTTAAATCTCCAACTAAAAAATTACCAAGAAAATTACTAAGTCTAGTAGTGTAGCATGCATACATCTTATATTGAATGGAAGTCATTATATTAATTTATCAATACGAGGAGAAGGTTATATGTTTTTCATATCATATAGAAATACATATTCATTAACTTCGTTATATTATTAATTATCTAAATTTAATATTTTTCTTATCAATGTGGGAGGATTTAAGAATATCATAATGAATGATTATAGAAATTTTTGATTTACCTCACATGTAGTCGTTTTATTTTCCTTTTTATTTAATTGTGTATAATAGATAATATAATATATTATATAAAATATAATTCAATTTTTTTATTGTAATTATATAATAATTATATTATTTGACAAATAAACATAATAATTGATGTTATATTTAACTCAAGTCGAAGAACAGTTAGTAATGGAAACGAAAACATTACGATATACAACAAACACGATGTTTATGTTATCCTGAACTGTACATGATCTTTAACAATCATCACCCCTTATTGATAAAAATAAATCAAAATGACTTTACTTAAACTGGCCGTGGTGTCAGCTCTAGTGCATTCTGTGAGTCGGACGAACATAGCAATATTTGGGGAGTCAACCAAACTACTGCCCTCCCCCCCCCCCCCCGTTTTCGAGGATGCTAAGAACAATGATAATGTTTTTCCTGCTCCCTATGTTGACTCTACCCAAACGGTCAAAAACCACCTCCAAATGTGGGGAATCGCGTATTCTACGTCTTCCACCGGCAAAACTTTTGTTACCCCCCATTCTTGAGGATGCTGAACACGACGGTGATGTTGGTTCTGCTCCCCGAGGCGAGCCAACCCCCCGAACGGCCAAAAACCACCCTCCAAGGGGGTGAAAAATGTGTATGGTGCTACAAACGAGAAAACCCATGTTATCTCTCGTTTTTGAGTATGCTGGCCAAGAGAAAAATATGACCAAGTCACCTCGACCCCCGCGAGCCTCTCCAATGGCCAAAAACTGCACCTGTTTTGCGTTTTATTTTTAATTAACGGCAACGGATGGGAGGTGTAAATTATTATTATATTTTGTATGCTCATTGAAGAGGACGGTCTGAGGAGCATGGAATCTGGTAGCAACTCATGTGCTCACGCATACCCAGGATCGACAAACGTTTTCTTGCTTCTTTGATCTTTGAATGAAATACAATGCATTCAAAATTACGCGTGCTTCGTTGCCTAGTATAGTAACAAAAACGTCGTTTCTTTTAGGGCCGGATTATAATTTAGAGTTGTGATAAATACTTTTAAAAAGTACTCCCAGTACCCAGTACAAGTAATCAAAACTTTTATCCCACTACTAAGTACAAGTAGTATACTTTGAAAAAGTACTTAGAGTATTAAGTAATTTACTTGAAATTTAAAATTTAAGTAACCAGTACAAAGTAATTACTCCGCGAATTACTCTAAGTACTCTAAGTACTGAAAGTACTTAGAGTACTTTAAAATACTCTGAGTATTTCTTTAAGTACAAGTAAAAGTATTATAATTACTTAAAATAATGTTTGTTACTTGCAGTATTTTGCGACTGTAAGACTTTTAGGTATTTAGTGGTACTAGCAACTTTTAACGAAGGAGTCTTATACTGAAGTAGTCCCTCTTTACACAGCAAAATATTTAGTCGTTGGTCGTAAACACGTTTTTCGTTTCAATGCTAATTTCAAAATTGGCTTATATCTGCATTTTAGCATTTCAAACAGAAAGACATTTCTTTCTTTTCATTTAGGAAAACAGATGCAGCATAGAGGAGGAGAAGACTTCACTTGTCTTTTGTCTTGTGTTCGCGTTGGCTGTTAGGTAAAATTTCTGAAAAAATCCTCAGAGAGCAAATATTGAAAGGATAGCATACGCATGGTCGCATAGAGAGGGAAACATGTATAGGATACGAGTGTTTTTTTGGTCTCTTAAAATTTGGGTAATAAAATTATACAGTGTGTCCCCGGACAGACGCAACAAATAGGTGTAGTAAAAAAATTAATAATGACTGTTTCATTGGACATTCATATATTTTCGTTTTCCATAATTTTTTTTTTTTTTTATTGTAATGAAGTCTAAGTAGGCAGTTGTTTTCATGGGTTAAGTGTAAGACTAATGGTCACGATTACTTGACTTTGTCAGGTAATTGTGGCACATTAAACTTCGCCCTTTATGTTCCTGATAATATTTGATAAGTAATATGTAAGATTTTTTTTTTCTTAAAAAAGAATATAATAAAGACGTTTATTATTATTATTATTATTATTAATATGAAAATTTTTATGATGAAATTTCATTTTCTAGGTTTCGGCCTTGTTTAGATAGAAAGTAATAATTTTTTTTACGAAAATTGGAAATTTACAAAATACATAGTAGGTATATTGTTTTATTAGAAGTAAAAGTGATACTTTTGTGACGAGTCTCTAGGTTTGCAATTACAGACAAGTCACAAAAGTGGCTTTTACTCCGAAAAACATGCTATTTTGTCTTGCTAATTAGCTATAAAAAAATTCACAGTCTTTTGCAAAGATGCAACCGGAGGAGACATTGGAAATTTCGAAGTAGAACGCAAATCTCGTAAAATTTGGGATGTGATAAAAATGAAAATTTGCTGCAAAGTAGTAAGTAGTTATTTCTATATGATATGATGTAAAATGAAACACTGCGAATAGTGCAAATGAATTTGTCTAAATTAAATCCTTCCGTATTTATTTCAACTATTAAAAATATCTTTAAATGGTATGTTTCATTTATATTGCAAATTATATGCAGTTATTTTTACACGGCGAAGCAGGAAAAACAGGACAAAATGATTTTAATTCTAGATTGGAATTTCAACAAGACAAAAATTCTGCAATTAAATCCATACAATAAATTGTTGACTGGCTGTAACTAGTATTAAAAATTCTTGAAATAAGACGTAGAGCAATAGACGTAAAAGTTTTTCTTCAATCCGACATTTTTTAGATTATCTGCTTCAAACTAATAAAAAATATATAGTAATAAATTCCAAAGAAGAAAAGAGAGAAAACTAAAATAATCAACGATGATCGAAGAAGCATTACTCTGAGAAATAATATGTATAAAATTCAAGTAAATCCACGAAAATTATAGATTCAAGTATATTCATGAAAGTAATAAATAAGAATATATCAAATGCGGAGGAAAAGGAAGACGAAAGGAAATTGAGATAATGTAATGAAATGTGTATAGCATTCTAATTATAAAAAATTTACAACAATCATTGCGAATGATGTAACTGAACCACTAACTTGATATGTAATTTAAATCTAATCACACGTATAATAATTATCAAACAAAAAATTATATAAGTATTATATCAAATTACGTGATTTACAAAGAGAACAATGGATATATTTATATGAGAATGCAGGATGTTAATCTACATAGGGGATTATTTAATAATAAATTCCATATTATTTTAGTAATAACAAAATGCGTACAAAAATCAACAAATTTAAAGAAAAAGACTAGAATGGATCGCAACTGGAACACCTTCGGGCGCGTTCTCACCAAAAGCTACCGGCGACAGCAATGCAACAGCAACCCAACTACGGTTTCTATTGCGTTGGTCTTGTGTACTTACTAGAAGCAACTCATTTAGAAGTCAGTTGTGAGAAAAATGTCTTCCTCATCAGATGAATACTGCATACTTGCTACTAAGAAAGCGTAGAAAGACGAAGACGTAGAAAATTTTGGGTTAACCCTTCTTATACGTTAAATTTGGGACATAGTTCTTATGTAGTAGCTCAGGAATTAAATCATGATCCTGTTAAATTTCACGGATTCTACCGTATGAGCAAGCGCACATTTCAAGTTCTGGTAGAAATATTAAAACCTGAAATAAGCAAGAGAAATTTCCAACCAGGCTTTTTCCTTGATATCCAGACGGATGTAAGAATCGTTATTTATATCGTATAAACATTGATATGTTTCCACAAGTGCCACAAAATTTAAATTTTTAGTAGTGTCGTCCATTTTAGCATGTATTTTCAAACAACTTTGACTAAAACCTGACGATCGCGACGCGGATAACAGCACTTCTAGCAACCGGTTTCTCATTGGTTGGGTTGCCGTTGAGTTGAGTTGCGGTCAGTGGAAACACGTGTATCGAAATATTAGCGCTACGTCGCGTTGTTGTTGCGTTGCTGTCGCCGGTCGCTTTTGGTGAGAACACGCCCTAAAAGGGTGAACCTCATCAACTGTTTTTTCTGTATAACTCCAAACCGAATAAAGGGTATCACTTAACTTCTGGTGTATATTAAATATAAAAATAAACATGTAGCTACGTAAAAACTGTTAAAAAATTTTATCATATGCGTCCTAAAAGGATTAAGTGTCCAATGTGCTCCAACTATTTGCCAAATATACAACATATTATATATCGTTGTAATTAGAAGGAGGCAAGAATCTATTTTAAATAGCTAAAAATACAAAAGGTGGTTCACTTAAAAAATACTCAACTTGGGCTTGCTGTTCCGGAATGTGATACTCATTTCTTTTCGGTAAATGTGCTGAGATTATAGTAATATTTACTACAACTTTTGTATATTTTTTTAGGATTAAATATATAAAAAAGATAACGTAGGTAAAATCTTTCGTAAATACATACGTGTAAATTAACAAGTTTAATATCAACATATTTAATATATATTATTATGATTTTCTTTTTATTAATTTACTCGCTACTCATTACTATAATTAATAGTCTTTTTAAGTATATTTATTTTACTCTTAACACTAAGTTTAACAAAAAAATTCAACTTACAAATATATTGTAGCGTTCTTAGGCTATAACTGGAATGTCGTAGTTTTCCTGCAATTTTGTGAATATAATATAATAATAATACTTACCTACCAATAAATTTTGCTTTGCTATAATTGTATCGCTGTGCGATGGCTGATAGGTAGATGCAGAGGAAGTACTCTGTGTAATTTGTGTAATTTATGTCAACAGGAAGTAACAGATGAGTGATATATTAAGTACAGTTGTACATGTAAAAGTATGTATCACATAACATGTAAAAATATAACAGAAAGTGTATATAAATTCTTAAAATCGGTAATAGAATTCAAAAGCCTTTGTGATTGCATGTGATTTTAAATTCAGTGAAATAATAAATATAAAAAAATATGTTGAAACCTTAATTAAAGTGCAACGTAAACAATTAAATAATAAACGGCAATTATAATAACATCATCCTTCAACAAGCGGTGTTTTTAATTATGCTAGTAAAAACTGTAGCCACAAAAAAGTAAAAAAGAAGTAAATCAGGATTATGCCTTTATTATTAAATGAACAGATGTATCCCTAAAAAATAACGATCAAACCATTGTGTTAAGGAAATTATTAATCTGCAAAATCTGTAGTTAGGTGTAAATAAAGTACAAAAATTAAACGATGGTGCGATTGCAATTAAATATAACGGTAAATTTTCAATCGAGATTTTACAAAATGAAACTAATAAAGTTTTGAAGAAAAAATATAACTAAGAGGTCAAAGTTGCAAAAAGTACAAGCTAGAGAAAAATGCAGGAGATTGGATAATATACATACACGTCTGGTCACTTACAAATTTCTGATAGGATTCTGTAAATAACACAAATATTGTGTCAATCTCCCCTAACAATTTCGACTCCGCCCTAGTTTTATGCTAGTTAATAGCAAAGGTTAAAGTGGAATAAATAATAAAACAGCAATGCGCTTTTTTAGGTATTCGGTCGTTTGACAAAAAACACGACGAGACACGTGTGCCCAGTTGAGTATTGTGCCCCAAAGCATCAATCAACCAATCACGCCAGTCCTAGGCGGAGCGTCTACCTTTTACAGGTTCTAATTCGAAATTAATAGGGGAGATGTATGCAACTTACTGTACTCTATCCGAAATTACTAAGTGGCCAAACGTGTATATCTAAACAAAGAAGGAGTGAAGTTGTATAATTGCCAATTGCGAATGCAAAAAAAGGAAAAACGATGCTGTGAAAATAAAATCACAAACAAAAAAGTGACAATAATAAAATGTGGTGTACGTTAAAGTCATTAGTAAGTAAGTAATAAAACTCACTCTGATATACCGGATGAAATAATTTTTCTACATGCAGCAAAATATGCGAAGAGAAAATAGAACAATTTCTTCCACTTTGTAGAAAGTACAGAAATAATAATAATGAGTATTCCTGATTTAAACTTTACTATATAATCAAATCAGGAAATAGGTTACCCAGAGACAAATGACTTTAAAGTATTTTGTTTAAGAAATTTAAAAATAGTATATTACGTAATGAGTGTTGTAAATAGCATATTACGCACGAATAGAAAAATTGCGCACGACGCCGCGTAGCGGCGGAGTGCGGCAATTCCATGAGTGCGTAATTGCTTTACAACTCGAATTATGTACTATACTTTACCTACGATCGTATTTATTCATATTAAAACACAATTTTGTATTATTTATTGCTTATGTCAGTTTTGACAGCGTTAGAAAATTAAGTTTTGCACCTGCCATTTTTAATAATTTTAGCCTGGTGTCAGAAATATGAACTACAAGTGTTGTGTAAAGTTGGTCACGTGGTCACATTGCATTGCACCTCAGCGGCTGAGCGTGCGATTTGTTTACGGTGTGTAAGGTTCAATTTACATAGGTGGCGGAGAGTGCGTTTTCAGCTATTTACGTTAGCGATCGTAGGTAAATATAATTAACACATTAACACTTAACATATTGACGCATAATTAAATAAGGGAGTTGTTTCTGAACAATTAGAAATGACAACAATAAATCCTGTACCTAAAATTAAAAATACAGTAAGGGCTAGTGCATTAATAATGTGCCTCTTGTTATTGACAAAGTGTTTGAATTTTCTGAGTCTTAATTATTTCGAAGAAAATAAAATATTTTATGAAAACCAACATTCACAACATTTACCCCAAGAATTCTTTCATGTTTCTACATGATGAAGCTACGAACACGTGTTTCGGAGTTATTGCTCCTCATCAGCGTAGCGTAGCTTAAGTAATAGATTCATGCGAATACAATCAGCAACAATAGGTAACTATCAACGGTTATAAAGTTAGTTAACATCCCCAAAAAACTTATTTTATTGGTTAATATATTTGCTCCAGCACTGTATAATGTGAGTGAAGCTGTACTAAAGTGGTTTGTATCTTATTTATCAAATCGTAACTAAGTTGTTAACGTAGATGACACTGTGTCTAAAGAAAAATTCATAACTATGGTGTCCCACAGAGTAGTGTATTGAGGTCATTCATATTTTTTGGTTTATTATAAATAACATAATATGACACAAAGTAATTAAAAACCATATGTTACGCTTATTTGCTGACGGTATTAATGAAAAAGAAAAAATACATAATATTTTAACATATAAAATTAATGAGAATTTTTGTAATTTATGGAAATATTTCGAGCACAATACACTAAAAATAATTACAATGGGTTTAAAATCGGTATAAAAATGAAATATATAAAAAATAATTAAGTGAAAATTAAGTATATCTGTATTTGTTTAATTTTTAAGGTTAAGTAATATTAGTACATTTTATTATTAATAAAGTCTTCATCTTCTGTACCCATAGCTGGACGCATAGAGGAAAAGACCCGAATATGGGCACCCCTTTTGTTTTTTTTAAATTATTTAAAGGTTTTTTGAAATTTTCATCTTAAATTTTACACATGGTTAGGCAAAAGCTTTACCAATGTAATTATAAAACTAATTGTTTTAAAAGGTAAAAGGAAAAAATAATTTTAACCCAAATATGAATTTTGGCAAATTTTTTATTCGGGGGCAGAAGGCTTGGAATATGGGCCCTCATCAAAAAAAGATAAAAAACATTTATTAACTTAAAATAAACCTTATTTGGTAACAAAAATCAACTGAAATAAAACATTTGTTATAATTGTTTTCTAATTAACGACAAAAGTCACACACGTACTCGTCGTTTTCGGCTCCTGAACATTGTTCGTAACATACTGCATATTAAACAACGAATCCAAAGTTCTCCTTCCTGGTCTGCTGAAAAACGACCGTCACAAAACAAACAGGACCAAATTGACCTATTTCACCACGATCTAGGTCTTCATCAGCCGCTGGGCCCCTGGTCCATATTAGGAATCTCTAAGGGCCCATATTAGTACACTATACGTCATACAAAACAAATGTTCCTACTTTTTTTGTAGGTTAGATAAGTTAACATCAACAAGAAAATAATAAACCCTAATCTAAGTATTACCTATGTTGCTAATTTCGCAATTACTTTTTGAAAAGAAAGCACTAATATCGTAATACTAACTTATCTTAATAAAAGATTCGGAATTCCACAAAACAATGTGTGCACACCTACTTATAACATTAGAAGAACTGAACTGAATACGACCTAGAAAACCATTAGGTGCCAGTTGGGCGTATTTTAAACGATGAATCAGAGATGTCGCCCAATGTATTGTTTCAATTTAAAGGGGGCCCATATTAAAAGCCGGGCCCACATTCGGGTCTTTTCCTCTAACACTTAAATATTATACTACAGTACCTAGATAAAAATTGTCAATACCTCTTACATTTAAGTACTAAAAATCTATCACAACGGTAATGGTATAAAAATCATACATAGAAATTATTTTCTCTACAAACTGAATAATAAACAAAAGTAGCAAAACAATAATTTGTAGGAGGTCGAAACTCGTACGTACGTACTACACATACAACCTATCAGCTCTTAATTCAAAGAATAATAATTCGAAATATACCCAAATATAAAACAAGTAAAGTTACAGTGAGTGAAGTTAATAACAAAGTGATAGTTCTTACTTCACGTAAGTAACAAGTAAGACGTACTTAATTGTTAATTAGACAATATCATTATTTGTAAACATCAATAGTGCGTTATCTTATCAGCACACATTCCAAACGGTGCTGTTAGCCGCGATAAGCGGATGAACAGGGCCGTACTGGGCAATGTCACAAACCAACATGGAAGTCTCTGACTACAGGGATTTCCAAAATGAAAATGTAATGTCTCCAACAACCAATGAACAAATTAAAACACAAGATAAAATTAACAAATCATATTCATCAGTACTAACTCAACAACAAATACCGAAGTTCCCGACCAAACAACAGGCAATAATACTAAGCGCAGTAGAAGGTATCAAACTGCAAGAATACTTATTAGCGTTAGGTGCTATAGTTACCCCTAAAAACATCCTATTTTCATCAAGAATATCGAATAACAGAATATGTATATATTTATCTAGTAAAGAAAATGTTGATAAATTCAGGGAAGTGCACGGTTCCATCAATATAAACGGGGTAAATATACCAGTCCGCAGATTAGTAACACCTTCTCAAAGATTAGTTATGTCTAACGTATGTCCAACAATTCCACATAACATTTTGGAAGAAGAACTGAAAAAACTTGGATTAAATTTAATGTCACCAATAACATTTCTAAGAATAAATGCATCTAATCCAGAATATAGCCATATTCTTAGCTTCCGCCGTCAAGTATACATAACACCACCTGACAACATAGAAATTCCTGAATCCCTTCTCCTAACACACGATAACACCTCCTACCGCATATTTCTCTCCCAAGATGGCCTCTCATGTTTCAAATGTAAACAACCAGGACATATAGCGTCACAGTGTCGTACAGAAATAACAGAAAACACAGAAAATACCATGGTTATACCCCCAGTACTCCCAATGAAACGTACTATATCCGAAATAATAACCCCACCAATTATAGAAACCTCCGCAGAACAAACCTCAACACAAAACAACACATTCCTCATACCGGACACAAGACGGCCGAAAAAACCAAGGACGAGTACTTCAATTGAGAAACAGCCCTCAACTGACGAACTAATGGCTCCCACGAAAATATGCATTGAAACGGAATCCCCACCATTTATTTTAACATATGAACAAATTACTGATTTTTTTGAAAATTCATTTGGTTCCCCGGACCCCCTCAGTATAGCAAAAAACTACACTGATGATATCCCTGCCCTTCTCAATGTGCTAACAAAAATATACCCCCACTTCACTCAAAGAAGCATAAAAACCAGGTGCACAAAAATCAGAAAGAAAATTATGAAACAACTGAACATGGACCCATCTGACAACGAAACGGATTCATCTCAAGAAACCTATTAAATATTTTACATACTACCTTTTTAATGCCCTTCACATCTTTACTACAGTGGAATATAAACGGGTATTACACCCATCTAGAAATGCTTAACATTATCATCTCGGAACATAAACCAACAATAATATGCCTACAGGAAACACACTTTAAAGATAATAATACACACCAACCAAAGAACTTCTGCAGTTTTGCTAAAAATAGACAATTACAAGAGAGAGCAAGTGGTGGTGTTGTCATCTACGTAAAAAACTATATAGAAGCACATAACTTTCCTATCACAACCAACCTAGAAGCTAGAGCAATTCATATACCTTATCCGAAGAATATATATATATGCAACATCTATATCCCGCCAAACCAGGAAGTTAACTTAAATGACCTAAATCACTTACTCGAACAAATACCAGCACCACGAATAATTTTAGGGGACTTCAACGGACACAATGTAATCTGGGGGTCTAATATAACAAACACGCGAGGCAGCATGATAGGTAACCTTATAAATAAATCCAATTTAATACTTTTAAACAATGGGGACAAAACTAGATTTGATGCATTCTCGGGTAACTCATCGGTATTAGACCTAACTTTATGTGAACCATCGCTAGCTCCGTGTCTGTCGTGGGAAGTTCTACCTTACCTATATGGTAGTGATCATTATCCTATCAAAATAGTAAATAATGGAAATAATACCGATGATACCAACTCCAAACCGTTCGCTAAATGGAAACTAAATAACGCTAACTGGCCGCTATTTAAGACACTAGTGGAGAACCAAATTAATAACTTACACACATATGAGGACATTAATAAAACATTAGAAGAATTTACAAACGTTATTCTCAGAGCAGCAGAGAAATCAATGGGTAAAACCAAATAAATAAAAAAGCACACTCCAGTACCATGGTGGAACGCAGAATGTGAGGCAGCCATTAAACAAAGTAAAAGGGCTTTATACACCTATAAGAGACACAAAACTATTGAGAACCTACTGACTTTTAAAAAACTTAGAGCGAGAACACGCTATATAATAAAAAAGTCTAAAAAAGAATCATGGATCAAATATGTATCAAGCATTAATAGTTCAGTAGATCTATCTACAGTGTGGAACAAAATTAAAAGAATTACTGGAGTAAACACTTATACTGGTATTAAGAGCCTCACCCAGGCAGGGATAGTATATTCATCCAACCAAGAAATAGCCGAACTGCTAGCAGATACATACCAAAATCAATCAAGCAGCGAAAATTACCACAACAACTTCTTAACACACAAAGCCGCAGAAGAAAGACAGGAAATTAACTACAACCACGAAAATGATGACCCAATAAACTTATCTATAACCAGAGAAGAAATGAATGATGCCCTTAATAGCTGTAAAAACACTAGCCCAGGTCCTGACGACATACCATTTATATTTCTTCAAAATTTACCTGAACCTGCTAAAGATTATTTATTACATATACTAAACGTTATTTATACACAAGGTAAGTTCCCACGAAAGTGGTCGCAGGCTACAATAATACCAATACTCAAACCCAACAGCACAAAATCTAACCCAGAAGCATATAGACCTATTTCATTAACCTGTACCATGTGTAAACTACTCGAAAAAATCATTAACAGAAGACTTATGTGGTATTTAGAGCAAAACAAACTTTTGATCCCAGAACAAAGTGGCTTTCGTAAACATAGGTCAACCATTGATAATATAATAGATCTAGAAACAGAAATACGTGAAGCTTTTGCAAACAAACAAAAATGAGTGGCGATCTTCTTTGATATAAAAAGAGCATATAACACCGCCTGGAGATATGGTATTATTAAAAAATTGCAGTCCTGGGGTATACAAGGTAACGTAATCATATTCGTTCAAAACTTTCTAAATAACAGATCCTTCCATGTTCGAACGAACGGAACAATTTCTCAAGAAAAACAACAACAAAACGGCATCCCGCAAGGATCAGTCTTGAGCGTAACCTTATTCCTTGTATCAATTAATGACGTAATCAACAATATCGAATTACCTGTTAAGGCCAGGCTATATGCAGATGATCTAGTAATATTCTTGAAAGGAAAGAACACGAACACAATTGAACACACCTTACAAAAACACCTTAGAAACATCGAAAACTGGTCAAACAATACAGGCTTTCAATTTTCTCTGAATAAAACGAAATGCATAATATTTTCCAAACGTAACATCCCAACAACAATAACATTAACACTTAACAGTCAAAATCTACAATTTGTAAACAACATAAAATTTCTTGGCATCACATTTGACCACCAACTTACATGGGAACTACACATAAAAAATCTGAGACTGTCATGCCAAAAGGGAATAAATCTGCTAAAAACACTATCCAACTACAACTGGGGTGCAGATAGTACGACCCTACTACGGATATACCGTGCACTTATAAGGTCGAAAATCGATTACGGTTCAGTAGTATATTCGTCTGCCAAGAAGACCCTACTCAGAACAGTCGACACCATACATAATACCGCAATAAGAATAGCTTTGGGGGCATATCGCACAAGCCCAATTGAAAGTTTATACTGTGAAGCAGGAGAGCCCTCCCTAACATATAGAAGACAGTACCTCAGCCTATCCTATGCAGCAGTTGTATCAACTAATAAAGAAAATCCCACTCACACAAATACATTTGCAAACCGTTTTAGAACAATCTTTGAGAGTAGAAGAAACACAGATATACCATTTTATGAAAGGACAAATAGATACTTGGCTAACATGAGTTTAACACTACCCAAAACATATCCTCTTAATATTAAAACTCCCGCTCCTTGGACAATCCCCCTTCCTACATGTGACACACAACTAACCAAATATAAAAAACAAGAAAACAATCACGAAGAAATTATCAAACATTTTCGTGAAATAACCAACAGTGAGTACCCAGGATATTGCAGAATTTTCACAGATGCATCCAAGACGGAAGAAGGCGTTGGAGCCGCATATATAACAACAGAAACGGCAAATCAATACAAGCTACCAGCACACTGTAGCACATACACAGGAGAAATATATGCCCTACTACAAGCTATAAAGTACATCCATAATCATGACAATCAGAAAACTATAATCATAACGGATTCTCTGAGTGCTATATATGGCATAAAACAACTGTACCCCATCAACCCTATCCTAAAACTAATTAGAAAAGAAATATCCTTCCTACGAGAAAACAATAAAGATGTTACATTTATGTGGGTACCGTCTCACATCGGGATCCAAGGCAATGAAGAAGCTGACAGATCTGCACGAGATGCCATCACAAATGAAAACTCTACTATAGTTACCACAACAGTACACACAGACCTGAAAAAATACCTGAAAGAGCGGATCTGGGAACAGTGGCAAAATGATTGGGAACAGAAAACAACGAAACTGAACGAAATAAAAACTTCTGTTAAACCCTGGTCACAAATACCCAAGTGCAGAAAGGAACAAGTTATTGTGTCCCGTCTACGCATAGGTCATACCAGGCTCACTCATGAGTACCTTATCAAAAATATTGAAGTGCCTAAATGTGAAGTGTGTGAAACAATCCTAACAGTTAAACATTTTCTCGTGGAGTGCCCCAAATATACCCTAGAAAGGGATAACAGACATTTTCCAACAGATCTATGCAGAATCCTAGGTGACAAGTGCAACTTAAAAAATTTATTGTTATTCCTGTCAGATATTAATGTGTATAACAAAATTTAATAATGTATTTAATAATGTACCTAATGTACCTATATTTATTTGTATACTTTGTACATATCAACTGATACGTCGCTAATAACCAACAAGGTTGATGCGACAATAAATCTTAAATAAAAAAAAAAAATAATAATTTGTACTATCAGAAAACATTTCTCTTCTCTATCACGACCAGTAAAGTAACGAAATTCATCACTTATTTTTCATCGTATTAGCAAAGTTTTCTCTTAAAATGTTTCCATATAAACCATGCCCTAAATACATTGTATTATTTATTTATTTTACGTGACAAGGGAAATGTAATTAAATATTCCAAATTAAATGTTTATTATTACATATTTCACAAAAAGTCATTTTCGTACATATGTAAAATTAAATCTCTAGTTCGTTCCTGAAAGGCGTTTTCGTCATATTTTGCTTCAAAATAAGTTTTCATAGCTTCATCACTATAATCTGTAAAATCTGTAAAATCCAGCACATCTTCATCGTAGGTTAATTTTATCTTCCATAAGGTAAGGCCCATAATAAATCCTAATTGGCAGTGATTTTTCCAATTCTTTTTTAACTCTGTAAAGGGATATAATTCGTTAACATCATAGCCCAATACATTTAGACTTTCTGAAAGGCTATTGTGATATACTTTTAAGAAGTAATCCAACTCATCAAGTAAATCTTTTGATACTCCTGAATAGAAACAATAAGATAAGTCAATCACAGGAGTTCCATCTTTAGCGAGCTGAAAATCTAAGAGCCTCATATCAACCACCTTTTGAAATTCCTGTAAATAAATAAAAATTATTTATTGTAATTCATCAATTATTGTTTAATCATAGCCAAAACCAAATTTTCATAAAATTATACAGTGTTAATTTATATTTTCACAGGGTTTTCCTTTAATTCGTTAATTTATGATAAAATTATATAGTACATATTTTAATTCTACCGAGGACAAATATATTAAATTTAATTGATGTTTGGCAGAAGAACAATATTAATTTGTTATACCGTTACCGTTGCAGGCATTGAAAACTAACTATACAACTAAACACAAAAATATAAAATGTTACAGAAGTCTGTTAGTTGAATGATATACTTACATCGTACCGAAACATCATGTTATTACTCCAGCAGTCGCCATGTAAAATAACTGAATAGGGACCTGTATAATGATTACTATTGCGGAATATATCTATTGCATTTTCCACGAAATGTTTATATTTTTCTATCGCTTCGTCATCTTTTCCTGTCTGAAGATTATTTAAAGTACATTCGAAAACATTTTTGATAGATTTTTGAAATGCTTCGTGTTCAACAAATTCGGCGTAAATGTCTATAAATCCTTTTGATAAATCAATATAATTTTCAGGATGTAGAGCTCGGTATGCGAAAGATAATGCATGAAATTTTCCATATTGTGTAAAAATGTATTCCACATGTTCTTTGGTCAATGTCTTTTTCTTGTCAAATATTTCAAAATTCTGGATTTTTATATTTTCCAATACTAATTTCTCAAAACTGCTATCGGAGCTTGTTGCGAAACATTTAGGTATCTTATCAAATTCTTTTTTTATTTTTAGTTCCTTTTGAAATTTTTGAAAACATGGCCATACCTTAGTATAGAAGTAAATTTCATTCAAAAATGCGTTTCTTATGGGAGCATTGTTCCTAATAAATTCATCTGAAAAAGCTTCTTTAATAATAAGGTTGCGTATTTTACCTGTATTTTTGTTTCTTATCGATATAAAACAGATCTTCCCTAAATAACCTTCTCCTTTCTTATTTGGTTCGTGAACACTTATTGCGTAATTCTCGATATCTTCACTTACTACGTTTTTTATAATTTCATACACTTTGGGTGACACGACGTTATTCATGGTGAGAGTTAATACGCAACTAGTTTCAATGTTTTTTAATAACAGTGACGAGTTAAACGATACCGAGGTTAAATTATATAATTTGTTAACCAGGATAGAACTACGAGTTATTTGTATCTCGTCCGACTGAGAACTACTTAATAATTATTGCTATGCTATTCTTTACGACCTAAAATAAACAGTGGTATATTTTTATACAAACTACGACGTAAAAATCTGTCAGTGTTGTAGCTAGTAATTTGTTCTTATGTGATGTGGAATTAAATATTGCGAATTAACTTATTCAATCTGAATAATTTCATATTTATAGGAATTATTTAAAATTTAAAATATTTTAAAAGGCATAACAATTATCTATTAGTTATGCAGAACAGAACATGATTCAGTTATTACTACCACTGTTGGACTTGATTAGATAAAATGGCCGAGAATGGGAACAAGGTCATTGCTAGATTTGACTGCTTTATTTAAAGGCGCATATAGCCGAATGAAACTAAAGAAGCGATATGAGTAACTGATGATTCAGATGATTGTTAAAGTTATTCTTACACAGCGAGCCAGAAAAAGTAGCACCTAATGTGTTTGATTCTGGATTGGAATTTTAACAAGACGGGACAAAAATTCTGCAATTGAATCCATAGAATAAACTGTTGGTTGGTTGTAAATGGTATTAGGAATTCTTCAAATAAAATATAGCTGTTTGCTTTATTACAAAGAGTGCATGATTTCCAAAGGGAGAAATTCAGATCACACTACCGAGTTATACACGTGATTTTTTTCACAAGTAGGAAAATAATAGTATTTTAAATAACAAGTTTTGAAAACGAATCTTTTCACACGAGTGAGACAGTTTGGTGGGATGAGCCGAAGGCGAGGCCCACAAGTCGAATGAGTGTGAAAAGATGTTTTTCTACTACCGATCTTAAAGTACTAACTTTCCGCACACTGTAGAGTGCGTAAAGTTAAACTTTACGCACTAGTGCGTAAAGAGTTTTTACCTTACGCACTAGTGCGTGAAAAAGTAACATACTAAACAGTTGCATACCTATAATAATCATATCTTATTTTAAAAACGTTAAATGTGGTTATTTAATTTTATGTAGTCCATTTATTTAATATCACGGTATTATTATAAAACATACCACCTAATTTTCAGTAATCTTTAACACTAATGATTGAATTTTGAAGTTTCATTTATATTCTTGACATTGACATTAGACAAAGAAATAATAGGCATTGATTAATTTCACTCATTTAAAATTAAGTGGGCTATAAGTATTGTGATTTTTAAATGACATATGAAGTTTTGACGTAATAGGTATGTTTTGACGTTTCACATTATTATTAGAGAATTTAGATGCATTTCGGTAGTTGGAAAAAAACAAATAATATGATAGATAATTTTATTTAACAAAACTAATTACATTAAAAATTAAAATTACAAGTCGGTTACTATGAAACTGAATAAGCCTAGCCTACCTAAAAAAATACAAATAACAGATGTCCGTTCTGTTTTTGACAGGACTGTGTGAAAAACATGACAGTACTGTGTTTTCGGATTTTTGCACACATCATGTGAAAAATGATAGTTGCGTGTCGTGGTTGCTGTGGGTTTTTTGTCATTTTCGAGGGCAGTCGTAGAAAAAAATATATACATATTTGACAATCAACTATTTAAACGTCAAATATAAATAATATATATGTAAAATAATAGAAGCAAGCCATACGTGCATAATAATAGTTATTAAGGTATCAAGGTAGTTGTAAGGATAATAATACCTGTGGTCGACAGAGTAATTTCCGAGGGCTCCGGCCCGAAAAATTTACGCCATTGTAAGCCGACCGAGGGCGCTATTATCCTAACTCCCGTGATGCCCTCAACGTTTAATGACCTACTTTGTAATTCGAAAATTTTGAAATTATGTCACAAAATAGCTGATATGACATTTATATGACATTTAATTTATACTGACGTTAATAAAGGTTACTTGTAATTTCTATTGTACAAATGATTTATTTCCATGGTAATGAGTTCATAATTCCCTAGGGCGTTATTTCTCATATAATGTATGTCAAAATACTGCCATTATTGCAAAATAACAGGGTAGAAGGACGTTAAACAATATAATAAATTAGAACATACACTGGGTTAGAAATCGGATCTACCGGCCAAAATTGTGAAATTATCTTTATGAATTAGTTAATTTCACAGTAAAATTTGTAAAAATATTTTAAAAATCAAATCCTCATAAACAGTTATTTGTGTAACTAGTGCAAAAAGTGTGTGAATAAATCTTTCATTTGTTAATAAAACATAGGGTTACAAGTGTTACATAATATACCTATTTGTGTCTTGAGATAAGTAAAATGTCAAGAAGTACTTATACCATTTTAAAAAACGTAACTTTGTATATCTTGTAAATAGTTATTTAAAAAAAACAGTCTTAAGTCTTAAGAAAACCTAAAAAACGACATGTTCAAAACATGTTTTCATGTTTTTTCGTTAAATTGAAAGATACACGAAATATAAAAAGTTGAAATCATACAGTTTATAACCAATCACCCTCTAATACTCCCATAAAAATATTAAAATAAATTGCACGTCATTGGACCGTTAAAGAAGATAACGGGCCACATTAAAGTATTATTTGAATGAAAAGTAATACTAATTTATAATTTAAACAATTAGAAAAAATCAGCACCTCCATTTTATCGATATACGAAATATTTGTTTATTATTTTTTGTAAAACATACCTTTACGAATGAATAAATGTTCACCTCTGCTTTTATGCCCCTCTCAGATATAATTAAAAAATCATTAAAATGTTATCAAGGATATATGGCAATTAATAATATTTTATTATAAACAACCAGCTGCGGTTACTCAGCTGGTCATTTTTATGTTTCAAATAGAGTCTCTAGAGGAAAATGTATCTGTTTATTATAGGGTGGAAATTCACAAATAGAAATGCTCCTTTTCGACAACTGGATTTTAGATAAGGTTAATATTTAGAAATCGTTTAGATTGCCTCTGTCACCTTCAGAAATGAGGAACTTAAGGATGGTATATTTTATTTTGTCAATAACTTTTTAAACGTTAAATTTTTTGCACATTTGAAAGCGTTTCTCTAATCTCTATTGTGGACCAATTAACAGCAAATAATCACCAAATAAAAAAATAAAAATATTATAAATGAATCAGTCTAGGATCCAAGTTAACCCTTCTCATTGTTTGCCCTTCTTCAGTGTGGTGGGGTATGTCATACCCCAGTACAACTGTTTACAACTGCAAAATCAGAATGGGACAGGCTAGCGGCATGTAGCGCTCCGTAGCTTAAGATCATATATACAGGGTATTTCATTTCATGACAAACTGTACATACTTCTAAAGACGATGGAGGATCCCTTGACTATTCTCGAATGGATATAGAGATTTGCCTGTTGCGCTTAATTACTGGAATACAGGGTGATAAACTACTTATGGTCAATATTTCTTTTGGCCAGAACGTAGACCCAGACATTGATTAGAAAGTAGATTCTGGGACAATAAAGACTAAGGCTCAGTGCTACTATTTTTTTTAAAGACGAATGTAGACGTCTGGAAATCTTGACCTTTTTGGCATGGAAACAAATGTATGAATATGGTGTGAAAAACACTTCGGTCTATAGTATAAGCGTGAGAAAGTCAGGACCATCAATGGATCTGCCATTGGCGGTCCAGTAACTCTTGAATTTACTTTCTATGCGTCTCATCTAAGGCCGGTCGCAAACACAGCCACTTGTGGCCGCCACAAGTGACTGCCACACGCTGCGGACTGTGTTTTGTATGAAGTTTAAATAGGCTCAGCGCAAACACAGCGTTGGCAGTGGCTCTACAAAATAGTGTGGTGGCCACAAGTGGCTGTGTTTGTGACGGGCATAAGGCCGGTGGCAGCCACTTGTGGCGGCCACAAGTGGCTGTGTTTGCGACCGGCCTAAGTGACTTTGCCCCACATCCATTAAACAAACAACACAGTATTGTGAATAGTAACCACGATTCTCGTATTGTATAAACTCGAGTTAGGAAAAAAAATCAACCAATTGCTAAGGTCTTGATATATACATCACATTTCGTATCTGGCATATCATATCTAGTTTGTAGTTGAGCAACATCCGATAATAAATAAGGGAATGGCAGAGGTAAACATTTTTTAAAATTTTAACAATCTTCTACGCCTCCAAAAAAGAAATATGATTTATTTAAAAAATATTTGTAACTCAACGATTTGGTTCGACAAATGTGAAAGTCAAAATAATAAACGTAAAATTTTAATTAAAGTAATGTACTGGGTCAAATTTTATACATGTCGGATTGATTATCTACGGGCACTTTACACCCACTGGATTTTCTGTTTATATTATATAACAGCATAATAAATGGTTGTAAACAGAGGAGCTTAATAATATTATTATGATGTCCTTGAGTAATCTGTGTTAACCAGAGAGCGTTCAAAACGAAGTAACAGCTATACTCGGGCCAAAAAGAGTAGTCAGTAGAGCCAGGGGCGTACGGATTTACGAATTTCATAAATTCCATAATTCGAACAAATGAAACCGGATTGTGTTAATTATGCATGAGTATGAGTTACCATATCTTAAATTTTAAATAATATGCTTACATCTGGCAACATTATCTCCACGAATTAGGTATAGCAACGCAGTTGAACAATGCACATCCGTTGCGTTGCAGCATATGTGACGCCACTGAATGCGATACGATAGACTTGCTCGACGACCTTCCTAGTAGTCGAACAAATTATTGGGTAGAAGGCGCCACGTTCAAACATGTACTCTATTTGGTTGACTATAGCAATTACACATAATGACCTAGTTGTGGTTTTCGTCTCTGGTAGGCGGATAAAACTTGATATATTTCTTTGAATTATATGGGATTATATGGTAAAACGAGCTGCCGCTTCTGTATTCCATAACAGCTAAATGCTTTGAAGAATTGCCGATAACTTTTTGCTCTACTGACTACTCTTTTTGGCCCGAGTATAGTTGCGTAAAATGTATTTAATGTATATACCGTGTGTGTAATGAATCATTAGATATATGGCTCGGAAATGACAACACTGGCTACCGCGAGATCCGACACAGAGCGAGACAGAGCGCTATCCTGTGATCGTACCGTACAAAGCATTTACGGCGCATTGTTGTCGCTCCGCAACTCATCCTATGCATTTATATACTCGAGTAAACTTTAACTTGGCGTGTGGATGAGTTGATATTGTGCATACTATTTCATTTTCTCTTGCACACAAAATTGAAACAATGGCCCAAAACCATTGTTTACGTTTAAACATACGTGAACAATGTTTTTGGGTTATTGCTTTAACTTTGTGTGCAAGAGAAAATGAAATAGTATGCACAATAACAACTCATCCACACGCCAAGTTAAAGTTTACTCGACTATATATCTAATGATTCATTACACATACGGTATACACTACTTATTTTCTTGAGGTGGCCTCACCATAATTAATAATTATTACAACTAGAAGCGATGCAGATTTCATGTAGAGTAAATCAATATTTTTGTCATCAAAATCCTGATTCAGTTGAATAACGGCGATTTTTCTATAGCACAACCTTTAATAAGTCGCTTTTCAGAGATTCTCAAGAATTCTAGATTTGTGGGTGTGTTTACCCCATATTGAAATACAATACATTAGCAGCCAAAATATGACATTGTGTTTTAATAATTGTTCGAGAAATGATAATTCGTATACTTAATTCAAAACAAATTCCGTTGCACGTCATCACACACAAGAGCCGTATTTTGTTATTCAACGTCTTACAGCTGCTGCAAGACATTTTTTTCTTCACCAACTGATGACGGTCATCGGTTGGTGAAGAAAAAATAATGTCTTGCAGCAACTGTTAGACGCTGAATAACAAAATAAGGCTCTTGTGCGTGATGACGTGCAACGGATTTTGTTTTGTATTAGGTTATAGATGATAGCATTTCAAACAGGTTTTCTGATTCTAATTGACCCAATAAGCACACGTAAATATGCAAATTAAAGGAGCTTATTTACATATAAATTAAATAGTAAAGAATCAAGACCTTGTGAAATTCCAAACCGTATATTCTTAAGGGTACTTTCTATCCCGTCGATTTTGACAAACTGTTCTCGAACTTTTGTTAAAGCAATATCAATAAACAGTATGTGTATATGTCTTAGTACTGATTTGCCAAGTATAATTGAAATGAGTTACTGCTGAATGTATCTAAAACAATGTCATTATTGGCTCTAAGGCTTTAGTCAATAGAGCAAAGGAAAATCAAAGCGTAAACATATTATTGAATAATTGTGTTTAAAAGTCAGGCAAAAAATGTTGCAAACATTATAGACCACAATTTATCGTTTGAAAATCACGTGTTAAAAAAGTGAAGCATGTTACTTTAAAACTAAATTACTATGGAAGCATAAAATAAATATATGTAGGTACTATCACAAGAAATGAAGTGTAATTAGCGTATAGTATTCTACAACATTAGACTCCTTCATAAATATAATTTTGTAAAATTTCAACAATCAATTTATATCTATCAATGTTTTAAAAATGTATCTTCGTAGAATGTTTGATTAAGGTATTAATTGCAACTACGCACTTCAAATAATTTAATAATATTTAGATATGCGTATCGTCCATTTATTTTATTTGTTGGAGCTATTTGATCCACTGCCCTTCTCGGTTAGCTCATTGTGCCCTCATATGTTTCCTACTTCATCAAGTGAGTAGCCTTAACTAAATTCAAGATACCGCTGATTTGTGCATTTGCAATTTTCTCTGAAAAGGGCTCCCCAAGTTGACAGTGCCTCTTCATACATAAAATTGGGCACTAATATAGCAATATGGTAATGAGTTTCACTTTCTACTCCATATATACTGCAGCTAAATACTTTCATATTATTGAGGTATATTCTCAATATCCGATTAGGAGTAGGATCACAATTAATTCCTATTTATTTCTCGTTTAATTTAAATTATTCCTTGATTCTTGCCTTTACTAGAGCGTCAGCTATTTTCTTACCTTAAAATCTCTTATGTCTTGGTGTTCATCCCAAAATAACGCTGTTCCTTTCTGCCACGGCCACGGGTTCTTAATGTAATTTTGTGCCACTTTTGTGTGTATTTTTACATTTCCCAAACTTTTTGTTTCTGCTTGACTGTCACTTATTATAAAGATTTATTTTCATATTTCATTCACATCACGATCTGTGACCAAGTTGTGAATGCTATTACTTCTGCCTGGATATGGTTCTAAAGCAACCCAAATTCATACTTATTCCATTATCTGTGCCAAACTTTGAAGTTTGGTTTGTCTATTCATGTACGTTTTGCTTCTGACTTTTTGCAATAGATAAAAGACGCACTATCCTTATACACCATCTTTGGTTTTAATCCCCATATCTTAGCAATCTTACTACAGGCTCATAAGACCTATGATGTCTTGTTCGCGATTTTAACATTGGAAATGTTTTTGTTTTCGTATAGGGGGTTGAAAATCAGTTTCATGTTGCATAAAATGAAGCATGACTTATAGAAACAGTGGCGACAACAGAGTGACCAATTGTTGATTGGTTGTCTAAATCGCGTGGTACCGGCAGTCATGTTATTATTTTTTTATAGGAGTCTTCTTGTCGAGAAAATCCCAACGGCTATATCTCGTTGCGATTCTTTGAATATTTAAAAAGTTATTAGCGTTTCAATACCCCATGTCGAAGAGTTTTGAAAATTTTGCGAAATCAAAAAGGCCGAATGCGCGCGCAGATCCCTCCAAATTTCATACCCGTGCAGGACTTGTCAAAACTTTAAAATTTTTCGTTAACGTCACAAATGTCACTTTTTAGTTAGGATCTGCTGACCTCAAAATCGCAGCTGGACCGCACAATTCACGATGTACTTTCAAGTTGAACTTTCGAGCTTGGATTTATTGCCAGAACGGCGGCCCGGCGGCCTGTTTTCGTTTGGAAATAAGGTTTAAAATTTTCGTGTTTTCGCAAAATTCGCCAAAAAATCGATAGTGCGTCCGATAGATTACACCTTATAGTCGATCCAGCGAAATTTAATGATTTCTTAATATCGGTCCTAGGACGGAGCCGATTACAGTTTCGGACTCGGGACGCCTTCAGGACCCCGAAACAATTTTCTGTTTCTCGATAGTGCCTTTCCTTCACTTTGACATTTAATTGTATCGAGTATTGTATCCAAGTAAGAAACTGCATGTCTCAAGAGCAGGATTAAACAAATGTTTTTAGTTTCCTAGTAGGGGGTCGAAAATCAGTTTCATTGCAAAATGACGTAACGCGTGAGATTTCAGCGGTTTCAGAACAATAGACGTCAAAATTACACTTTTTCGTTCACTCCTATTGAGCCTAAAATCAGAGCGCGACCCTCTACCTTGGATTTATTACCAAAACAGTCTCTCGGAAATTCGTTTGGAAATAGTATTTGAAGTTTTCCTGTTTTTGTAATTTTTTCAATTTTGTCAATGACTTGTAATTTGACAAATCATAGGGGTGGATTTAGGATCGGGGTTGCTCTGGCAGGTTACCGATATCTGATTTGTACGTGTTAGACTAGGTTTGAGTATTGTTTGTAGTTTATTTGTGGCGGATAGTTAATATACAGTGGTTTTCTGGGGCAAACTGTTGAGGTTTGCCTTTGATACTACACTTTTATCTTGACATATTTTGGCAATTTCCTTATTTCTATTTATTTTTTAGAATTTGGCGTGATTCCCAGAATTAAGTTTAATGATAGGTTTGAGTGCCATTACTTTAACATGAGGTAGATTAAGCAAAAGTAAACAAAAAAAATTATCGCTTCATTAGAAAAGTCACGCCCAACAATCTCTAAGACAACTTAACATCGAGAAGCACGTCAAACAGCTTATTTCCTTTTGTCCCTTCGAAATATGTATAGCCGAAAACCATATGTAACTTAAAATGTTGTCGTTTTTCGCAATTTACAAAGATAGCGTGATTTGAAGCAAAATAAAATATATGTACAACTCCTCTCTCAATGCCTGATCCAATGATATGTCACATGGTTACAGTACATGCAAAATGTACCTTGGATTTATTACCAAAACAGTCTCTCGGAAATTCGTTTGGAAATAGTATTTGAAGTTTTCCTGTTTTTGTAATTTTTTCAATTTTGTCAATGACTTGTAATTTGACAAATCATAGGGGTGGATTTAGGATCGGGGTTGCTCTGGCAGGTTACCGATATCTGATTTGTACGTGTTAGACTAGGTTTGAGTATTGTTTGTAGTTTATTTGTGGCGGATAGTTAATATACAGTGGTTTTCTGGGGCAAACTGTTGAGGTTTGCCTTTGATACTACACTTTTATCTTGACATATTTTGGCAATTTCCTTATTTCTATTTATTTTTTAGAATTTGGCGTGATTCCCAGAATTAAGTTTAATGATAGGTTTGAGTGCCATTACTTTAACATGAGGTAGATTAAGCAAAAGTAAACAAAAAAAATTATCGCTTCATTAGAAAAGTCACGCCCAACAATCTCTAAGACAACTTAACATCGAGAAGCACGTCAAACAGCTTATTTCCTTTTGTCCCGTCGAAATATGTATAGCCGAAAACCATATGTAACTTAAAATGTTGTCGTTTTTCGCAATTTACAAAGATAGCGTGATTTGAAGCAAAATAAAATATATGTACAACTCCTCTCTCAATGCCTGATCCAATGATATGTCACATGGTTACAGTACATGCAAAATGTACCGAAATTAAACAAATAAGCAAGAAAATTGCGACATCTTTGTAACTCTATACTTATTACTTATGTAATTTGAAGGTGGATTTTTATTGCATCCACATTTACGACGTATGTTAACTACGTGAAAACCAAATTTAGGCAAAATTCAGTAATCGTAGCCCTCCCTCAAGAAAAATTTTTGTCAAATGATATAAATCCGATTAATTTCAATGTTGCCACAAATACTTTAAAACAAAGGATTGTTTGTAAAACAAGCTGTAGATGATGTAGATTCGCCTATTGTTAAAATAGCAATTGAAATATTAAATAATAGACGAACATTTGTACTTAGTTGATGAGGACGTTGATCTCCTTGTTCTATTAATCACTTTAACTCCAGAAGAAAAAGATTTTTCATAAGGTCAGGAACAGGAAAAATTATATGGAAAATTTTTTCTTCGTCAGAAATCCAGAAATGACAAGAACGTATAAAAATAGTTATTTACATTACTAGATGCGAATGGTTACTTTAAGGTGTGAGGTGATTTTTGAATGGTCGAGGCGAAGCCGAGACCTTTCAAAAAACACCGAATACTTAAAAGGGCTTTTGCATCGTGAAATGTATTATATTTTTCTACTATACCGAAAAAAATTATGGGATTTACGAATTTAAAACTAATTATTTCATGAAATTAATTGACGTTTTTAATAAATTTTATAGTTTAGGAGGCTGTCTGTGAAAATTGTTTCCATGGCAACGAAATATTACACATTTTAATTTCTGGTGGTTTTCAAACTAAAATAAACAAATACATATGTTTTGTGGCGATATAAATGGGAATATTGCTTGTGCCTTGTTTTACCCCAAGAAATCCAAAGCAAGGTATATGCAAACTTATGAAGCGTTTTTAAAATGGAGGTAGGTAGGTAGGTACTACGTTGGGTACTACGTGCCGACAAAAATGTTGGCGTACTTCCTAGAAAGACCTTTCTTTATTAATACAAAATTGTTTAGTTGTATTAATTTGTTCAAATAGAACGAATTAATTTCGTTTAAAATTTGTTTTTCCACTTTTCTGTCCTGGCCGCATAAGTTTTACTTTCGTAGATAGCAACGCCTTAGCAACCAGGTAACTCGAATGTTTACTTTCGTTATCGCGCATGTTGCTAGGGTTACAAAGTTCATTAATATAAACGGTAGAAGAAAAATACAATTTTACTGACTCATGCCTTCAGTGGTTATGATACCATGTCTAGAATATTTCAGAAAGAAAAATTAAAAGTCATCAAACTTCTTCAGAAAGAAATGCAGTTGGTTAATGTAGTAAGAACTTTCAATGGCAAGAATTTAACCCCCTCACAAATAAAACAGGCTGGTGAAATTCTTTTCCTACTCATACGGTGCAAGGAAAATCACAAATGTCTCACTCAACTCATACAGATTTAATCAATTCAAAAAATCGCTGCACGAACAAAAATCAAAGTTGGAAATATTGCCACCAACTTCAGAGGCAGTCGCTTAATATTCATTACGAGTATTCTACAAAATTCAGAAATGGCTTGGCAATGAAAAAAATCCACAACAGTGGGGATAGAAGAAAATTAACGGCTCCTTACAACCTGTGACAACACTTTTTGTGCCAACAGCAGAATTAATATTGCAGCTTATCTCCTGCAACCGCAACAGAAAAGCAGGTTGAAGATGCTTACAAATTTACGGAAATTGTCAGGGAGTACGATGTCTAAATTCATACATGGATAAAATTATGTATTTATATGCTATCGATTCCGATCTTCTTTAGATACAAAGTGTGTTTCATTCAATATATATATAAAATTTTAAACAACTCGATAATCCTCTCTTGTACAATGATTATGTACTTTTTCATTTTGCAGAATATACTCACAGATAAACAAGCAAAAAATGAAGGAAACAAACGAAAAATTGGTAAAAAAATTTAATAAAAAATTCAAAAATTAATATTTCTCTATAAATGAAAATATTCTTATTTTTTGAAAATTTCTCATGGTTCAATTGCCAATTTTTATTATGCATGTGAAAAACCTAGTTCATCCCACGATTTTTCAAGTAGGCAGCTCCGACACACCCATTACGGTTCGGGACTCTTTAAGTTTCTTGAAACATAGGTATGTATTTTTAAACGTATATGTCAAGTTTCAACGAATTCACTATGTTCTTGTTCAGTTTGGACACTTTTCCTGTACTATTAGCTGCGTTTAATAGTTTGCGATTAATCGATATCGGTATTTGTAATTGTTAGGAATCACTTTTCATCTTCACGAAATTATTTTAAATTATTTTAGTTTTAACATTAAAAATGTTTGTTAGTGAAAAAAATTTATATAATACCATTTTAGTTTTCATTATGAGAATGTTTTTGTTAATAAAATAACTTTTTATTTTAATTTCTAAAGGAAACTACTGATAATAAGATTTTAATTTTTTAAAATGTTTTGTGTTAATGAAATAACTATTTACTACTTTGCAACAATTTTTCATTTTTATCACATCCGAAATATCACAAAATTTGCGTTCTACTTCGTCATTTCCAATGTCTCCTCCGGTTGCATCTTTGCGAAGGACTGTGAATTTTTTCTTTGTGAGGACCAAAAATCAACTTGATATCGAAATATTTGACATTTGTTACTCCCGTACTTTTTATAGTTCTTCTCCACATGTTTTAACTCAATTTTGAAGATTTTTTTTTACGTATGAAGACCATTGTCGAGGGTTATTTATTATCTTGCATCATGTTTAATATTACGTCCTTGCATTTCCCATTTACTAGAATGAATGGTGAGATCATTCATACAGCTTTGCACATAAAATCCCTTCTATTTCAGTTACTTAGGAGTTTATTCACTACCAGGCAGCTTATCTTAATGGGCATATTTCTTCTAGAGAAATACTTTCCGTCTTATGGCGAATGGTAGAGTCGATCCATCCAAGTATTGATCTGTCAACCCTACGCCATCCACTACTCTTATTACTGAATCAAAATAAATGTTAACAGCAATCATTGTGGTAGGGACTGATGTCAAATTGGTACAGTAACAATAAAATTCATAATACAGAATGATATACATAATATACAGAATCATATAGGGAAATATTTTTTTCGGTAATATACATAATTTAACTGGACGGATTTTCTTTAGGTAATTAGAAACCTAAGAAACTCATATTTGCGTTTTTTCTGAATGCCTACAATTAAAACTAAAAAAAACTACAGTGTTGATCAGATTATTGGTCATATTTTTTCCTCTTGAATATACATACTACGTTATTATATCTGTAGAGGAAGACTATCAATAATTATTGTTTGATAATACAGATTCTCGAAATTTTTAATATTTTAATCTAAAATATTACTGGATTTTTTTGTAAAAATTATCCATCAAGTAAAAGTTATGACCAAAAATAGCTAATAATTTAAATTCGAACTTCTTACTCTTGAAAAGATTTCTTTTTAAGGTTCCTTGGGTGATATTTCATATGAGATGGAATTACGTATTAAATATATCCAATATTCGTACACTCGAATATTGGAAATTACATTTACTCTACAATGAGAGGTATGCGAGTACGTACCTTTAATCCAGCCGAAGAAGCACAAGAATCAATAGTAAAATATCCATCTCAACACTATAACTAAAACTTTATCATTACAAAATATAAAAAAATTGATTGCCAGTTTAGTTATTTCAATAATCGTTTCCCTAACTACATTGTAATTAAATATATTTTCTTTGTTCACTTTACCAGGACTTCCTTCGGCGATAATAATTGTTTTCTTTACAGTCTGCATGTCTTTGTTAACGAGTATTCTAAGGCTAGTAAGAATCTCTTATTGTGCTAAACAATTATCACTTTGTATTTAAATGCTGGATCATTGAAGATGGTGTTGCTAAAGAAAATAAAATAAAGGCGTTGAAGATATAATTATATAAATTACAACTTAAAGAATATGTATAGCCGTGTGAACTGCGTTTTATTCAAATGAAAGTTAATAGGGGATTAGTTATCAGCAAAACATTCCTCGATGCAGTACGAGAGCTATAAAATATGATGAAAGTTAGAAGTGAAATAATATAATAAAAGAGGTAGAAAGTGTGAAGGAACATTGTGATATAATTTGTTCCATATATATATGCTCTGTATTTTCCAAGCATTGATCATTAGAAAACTACACAGTAATCGTATATTGTCATCACTTGAAATAATAAGATAACTAGAAATTTAATATACTGATATCCAAAGTTCTAAAAGATTTAAATTATCTTACAAGTCATTGTATTTATTTTTTATCTCTTAATTACTGGCGCCAAGTGACTGCTTTTGTAAGCACTAAGGCACCTAACCTGCATATTTTGTAAAATCCCAACGTCATTAGAATCATTAACGCCCACTCACCACAGACACATAAATTTCACATCATTTTCAAAATATGGCAATGCGTCCAAGTGTCCTCATAATTAATGATTTAAGCCTTATGGGTCTATACAGAGAAAAATTAATAAACTGGAATACGGACTAAATTATATGTCGATTTTTAGTTTTTCCAGCAATTCTCTTTACTTTATAAAATGTACTGAGAAGGGGCAATTATATCAAAATATTGATGTCTGCAGTTGGGCAACTATCCACATACTTTAAAGTATTTACCTTTTATAAGGAATAGTGTTCTATCTGCTCGAATTTTAAGGCGAAAATTCCGTCCAAATTATTGTCAGAAAGTTTAAGTGGACTCTATATTTTACATAATATTATATAACTAGCGGAATCAATTAGTTAGTTCTGATACATACATATTATAAACCTTTAACTACTCGCGCTGGTGTAAAAAGTACACCAAAAGTGCGCCGCAAGCTGCTGATTTTTTCTGAATGCTTCCTCGGCGTCACCGAACCAGCTAACCCTCGCGTAATGTGTCTTCTACCTGTATCTGCAATATCGCACTGACTGTTGAAAAGGGAAGTGAGATATTTTGCAAGTTTTGTCGTGGTGTACAGAATACACCAATGTATTTAAGTACGTTTGCAAGTTCTTTTTTAAGTTTTTTGCAACGAATTATTTCTTGTCAAATTTGTGAACATTGTTAAAAGTATTTAGTTTTTATGGATTAATAATCTATTTTTAGGGATAAATATTTTTATATTTTAGAATCTATTTTTTGTTATATAAAGGATATTATTTGTTACTTTCTCTATTTTTTTCACTTTTTTGTGCCAGTAAACATGTTTGCACCTTAGTTAACCTGTTTTTTTCATAGATGTATTTTTTAAAGTACATTAAAAAATTATAAAACATTTTATCACTATAAAAAATTAACGATGTACAAAATACACCGCGCGAGCAGTAGCGTGAAAATTTGGTGCGCGAGTAGTTAACGGTAAAAGAGTCCTGCAAGTATCTGTTTCCAAGTCCGATTTTTCATAGACATTTGAAATATCTAAGTCAAATATTGATATAAATTTACTGCCGTCAATTTCAACAAACTAAGTAATTACATAATAATTGTTTATACAGGGTGTCCCAGAAATAAGTGCTCAAAAAGAAACCACATATTCCCGAGGTCAAAATAAATCGATTGGACCAATCTTACCTCTATAACAAAATGCTTCCTAAGAGAGCTACAGGCCCCTAAATGTGGGCCCCTGAAGACGGTTTTTATTTATTATCTCCGGAACTGTCCAAGTTAAAGTAATGAAATTTTGCACATCCACTAAGTTTAAATGATCAGAATTAGACAAAATTACTTCATCTGATTTATAGTTATCGGAGTTAGGAAAGTTTATTTTGGAATTTTTTGACTCATTATTTGATTTTACCGGTCTTGAGGTTTGAAAATTTGTTTCATCAACTATGACATCTCGTGCGACAATAAGTTTTTCAGCTTCCACGTCCCAAATTTTATAACCATCTAATTCATAACCAATAAGAATTCCTTTAAAGGATTTTTCTTCAAATTTAACTTTACTTGTTTTGTTATGAATATACACCTTGTGGAGCCGAACACCTTGAAATGCTTTACGACTGTGCCACATTTCATAAGGCGGTTTATTAAACTTTAACGCTTTGATTGGTGGTGTTTATAAGTGGCTGTTAGTACAGCTTCACCCCAAACTATATTACTTAAATTAACACCAATAAGCATTGGGGCTTTTTCAGTTATTGTTCGCATCATTCGCTCGGCCACTCCATTTTGGTTAGGTGGAACAGTTAAATGGTAGGTTATACCTTTTTGCACACAAAATTCCTTGAATTCATTAGATAAATATTGAGTTGGAACTATTTAAAAATAGATTATTATTATAAAAGCATTCGTAAAGAAAGGTAGCATAGTTAAAGCTGCTAATTCGTGAAATCAAAAAGACTTTTATTTAAATATTCCCTTAACCCCTTCAACGAATATAAAGAGACGCAACTGTCAAGGGGCCGAGATTTTAGTGTTGTATTTTGTTGAGAATAACTACAGAATTATCTAAAATATTTAGGGCTATGCAACCGAATTACAAATACCTTCCCGTAGCACTAAAAATTTATAACAATCCTGAAGCTATTGGCAAAAAAATACAATACTAAAATCTTGGCCCCTTGACGGTTGGGCCTCTTTATATTATTTATTTACTCAATGATGATCAAACATATAATGCATATGTACTAGTGAAAAATCATCGTTTTATTTTAAATTTCTAGGTGATGCTCACCGAGCAAACAATATTTCTATTTTTTTTCCAAGCTTCAGTAATGGAGGAACGATAATAATTGCCTTTTACTAAAATCATCAACTATCAGTATCCCACAACATAGCTAAAAAAGTTGGGCTTATTTTGTTAATATATTTTTTTTTCATTTTTGTATTTGAATTTAAATATACAGTAATATATTACCCACATAACATTAATAGTAATTGAAATATTTTGTTGTATAAATAATTTATTATTAGAATGAATGAATCCAAATAATTTTATTGTATAAGAAACTTAATTTTGAATTAAAAATTCAATTTTCTTCTGATTTTTCTTTAAAACATGGCCACATCTTTGTGTATAAGAATATTTCATTTGAAAATAGGTATCTTATTTCGTCCCACCACAGAAACTAGACAACCCCCAAATCCAAAGCCAAAGGCTGTTCGGAAGAGGCTACACATTAGAAAAACGCAGACAAACATCCATACCCACCGACATTGCCGTTTGTCGATGCCGGGCCTCGAACCCCGACACGATAGGCAGTGTGACCAGAGCCATGCTTGTCATTCATGCTCTAGCCCACTACGCCACCAAGTCGGTATTGAATATTGGGGTACGCCACATATTCTTTAAATGTCAAAATTAAAGTACTTTCAATCGTGTTATAATTATACTTTGATTTATAGTCAACTACTTACTTTTATGAAACGTCACAGTCATTCTTGAAAAAAACTTGTTCGTTATGTAGAAGAAAGCTAATAAGCAGGTAACGCTTACGTGTACTATTTAATCGTACCATCATCGTTTGCCTTCAAATCAAATAATACACGCGTACACGTAAAGAAACAATTGAAAAGTGCTGACTCATGGTGTTATCTAAAAAAAGCAGAGAAACGGGTTTGTGTAGGTATATCGCATAGTAGCAATTTTCTAATCAATAAAAAAATGCTATAAATTAGATATTTAATATAAACTATTACTAGACCCATTTACCTGCTTCATACATCTACAGGCTGTTACATAAATATAATAACAGAAAATACTCTTACATTTTCTTAGTGTATGTAGTATGTGTAGTATAATGAGATATTAAGTAAATTGACAACGCGTAATATTCTACAAAATTTTAATAGTAATCAAAGTCATGTTGCACAAAATCATTGAATCTGTGATGAATGAAATTGATATAATATTTCCTCTGTATATCAATTTAACTGCCTTTGAGTTATTATGAACAAATAGGCATGTATAATACAATAAAATTGATTATTATAAGTTTTTATTACTTAATAATTCACAAGAAGTCATTTTCATACATATGCAAAATTAAATGTCTAGTTCTTTCTTTAAACGTAGTTTCATCATACTTAGAATCAAAGAAGCCCTTTACCGATGACTTGATATTTTCAGTAAAATCTGTCAAATCTATCATATCTTCATCGTAAGTTAATTTCATTTTCCATAAAAAAAGGCCCATAGTAAATCCTAATTGGCAGTGGTTTTTCCAATCATTTTTTAACTTTTCAAATGGATATAATTCATTAGCATTACATCCTAATTCATTTAGAGTATCTGACAGGCTATTGTGATATATTTTTAAAAAATAATCCAACTCATCAAGTAAATCTTTTGATGCACCCGAGTATAAGCAGTAGGACAAGTCAATAACAGGAGTTCCTTCTTTAGCAAGTTGAAAATCTAGGAGTCTCATATCAATCACCTTTCTGAATTCCTGCAAGTAGTAAAAAAATATTAACTGAAATAAATCATCCGATTGCCAGATTATAACTCTTGTAATAATAATTATAGACAAAAGTTACTCCTAGAAAGTTAATATGCTATTATAGTAATGCTGCTATTTGTTGTAACTGTTTAAATTCACGTCATTAGGTAATCGGAATCAGAAATATTAATAAGGGTAGGTCTTAAGTGGCTTGTGTGAAACAATGCTTAGAAATTATATACAGATGACATTAAGGATACATATATAAACAATCAAATATCTATCATTAGTATAAGTGGATAGTATATTATGTTTAGAGGAAGATAAAATAAAAAAATAACTACTTTTACACGAGTAATGGAAAGTGTTTGTTATTTCTGTATTTGTGTCGTGACTTTTTAAGTACCTACTTCGTTTTACTTATTAAATAATTAAAATAAATAAAACATATACTGATCAGTTAGTTTTCGTATGAAAATTTAAATCGATCTAAATAATTTTTTTTTCAGATTAATATACTTTTATAAATCATTCATGCTGGAATATATTTCCATTTAATCAATTTATATAAGAAAATGTAACACCTACTAACTTTTAACCGTTAAACATGGTACTCATAATATGTTCAACGATGTAAAGAGATAATTTTTTTTAATGTTAAGTACCTGAATTTTTTGAATTTTTTATTAAAAATACAAATTGTGAATGGAAACCTTACTTACATCGTACTTAAACATCATGTTGTTACTCCAGCAGTCACCATGTAAAATAGCTGAATAAGGACCTGCATAATTATTACTATTAGAAAATATGTCTATGCCATCTTCAATGTAACGTTTATATTTTTCTAAAACTCTATCATCTTCTCCTGGTTGAAGACTGTTTAAACAAAATTCGAAATTGAACTTGAGAGAATTGCAGAAAGCTTCATTTTCAACAAATTCAGAGTAAATATCTTTGAGTCCTTTAGTTAAATCAATATAACTTTCGGGATTTAGCGCTCGGTACGCAAAAGATAATGCGTGAAATTTTCCATATTGTGTAAAAATGTATTCCACATGGTCTTTGTTAAATGTTTTTGTTTTAGTAAACATTTCAAAATTCTGAAATTTTATATTTTCCAGTATTATTTTTTCAGAAGTGATATCGGAAACTGTTGCAAAACATTTAGGTATTTTATCAAATTTCTTCTTCAATTTCAGGTCCTTTTCAAAATTTTGAAGACGTGGCCAAACCTTGGTATAAAAGTATATTTCATTCAAGAACACATTTCTTATGGGGGCTGATCTCCTAATACGTTCTTCTGCAAAAGCTTCTTTAATAACAAGGTTGAGTATTTTACCTGTATTTTTGTGCCTTATCGATATAAAAGTCATTTTTCCCAAATAACCTTCTCCTTTTTTATTAGGGTCATGAACACTAAAGGAATAATTTTCAATGTCTTCACTTACTATGTTTTTTATTATTTCATACATTTTTGGTAACACGGTGTTATTCTCGGTATTATTCATGGTGATATTTATATCGCGATTGATTTTAATATTTTTAAGTTTCAATAAACCATAAAGAATAAAAATTTAGTAGATAATACCGATGAAAAATTATACAATTTAAAAATTAGAACTAGTTATTTGCACCTTGTCTGACAGTGTACTAATTCATTTCTATACTATTCTTAACGAGATAACAAACAATGGCTTGGCTTAAATTATTAAAAAACTGCGTGCTAGTGCTGTAGGTGCTTTTCAGTGGTGTATAATGAAATATGTATTCGTACATTATGTAATCTGAAGGTGTTCAAGATGTATTGAAACTACATGTATAAAAGAAAGCAAGAAAACAATTTTTTTTAAATTAAAAATAAGCGGATCTTTTATATAAATAGTTAATAATAAATTATAAAGAGGAAAGATTTAAAATTAACAGCTATTTTTACAGTGCTGTTTCAGAGATAATTTAAGTTAATATTGGTTTTGTTGTATCCTATACAAATTTAATTGCTTGCATAAAAATTTGTCGTAAAACAAACTTATGTGGTATAGATATTAAAATTTCTTTTAAAAAATCAGCTCTTTCGTCGTCTCTCTAATTATTTACCAAATTTTATGGACAGATAATAAAGTATTCTCAAATTATCACGATATATTGACAGATCGTTGTATAACTTCTAAATTAATTCCTAATAATTAGAACTTCAAAAGTGTATTGAAAATCCAGATGGTAATTCATAAGGAATTATGCGACAACAAAAGGTTTGCATGAATCAAACGGAATATGAGATTCCGTTTGCATCGGTTTTTTTTAACTTTTCAGATATCCATTTTTGCCATGTCAGGCCCGTATAATACCAGTACCAAAAATATTTTACAAAATTGGTAAAAAACATACTTTAAGCCTTTAAATGTTTGTCTGAATGCTATTTCCGATATCTAAAGGATATTGAATGGAATTAAACGTATTCTTGAAATAGGTATTCGATGTATGTATTGTGAATCAGAAGCCTCTTTCCCCTCGATATAACGAACATCTCTTACGGTGCTATTCTGTAACCCATTTTACAGCGCTGTAAGGGATGTAAGCCTTTGACCTTGACTTATTACATCCAATATAAAATAGTGTCTATTCTATACCATAAAATGCAACTGTAAATTTGTAAAGTGTTATAGAAAAACCTAACCCTAGATTTAGTGAATGAAATTTTTATTTGTAGTTTGCATTTAAATAAACTGCTGAATATTATAGAAAGTAAATTAGGCTGTCTTAATAAGTAATAATAAAAAGTAAAGAGTTGCCATTTACATCCTGCTATAATTTTATAGAGGTGTATGTTTATAGCGCTATAAGAGAAAGTTATAGAATAGCATCATTAGTCTAGGTGGGCTGCGTAAGACACTGCCATAACCGATTTCTTTCTATAAAACCAGAACAGAGCTTTTGGATCGTTTATAGTCTAATCAACATGTTCAAATTGGTGAAAAATAGTGGTAAAGCTCCTAAAAATATGAGCGATAGCTCATTGGATTCGGAATGACGTCTAGAAAAATGTATTCGAAGGAATAATTAGCACGCAAAAAATTACAAAAGTTATTAACAAATTAAGTTGCAAAAAATAGGCATTTCGTTTTTTGTTAATAACTCCGAAACTATTCATATTTAAGAAATTTTAATGAAAAGCTCCTTAAAGAGGAGGAAATTTCCAATGAAAAAGTCCCAACTCCCGGAGTTCTATCTCCATTATTTACAATTTTAATTTAACGCTGAAAATAGGGCTCCGCGCGGCCGCTACGGCACGCACGCGCCGCCTCAAAAGTGAGTACGCCACAGAAAATAATTTTTTTATAGTATTAAATATTAGTTAAAAAATTTGCATTAATTATGGTGTATTTTGAACGCTTAAAAGAAAAAATTCCCGTTGGAAAAAAGTTTTAAAATTCATTTTTCAACAAGTTAGGCTATTGTTAATTAACAAAATTTTTTCGGATCTTCGTCTTCATTGTAAGTAATAAAAAATGTTTAAATAATTGCTCTATAAATTTTTCGTTTCTTGGAGCCCTTATTATATATATATACTCAATAGGATCAAGTTATTAAAGTTTTTAAAAATTGTTTATTTTGTTAATTATAATTTTTTTAAGTGAACAAAAAATGAAATTTGTAAAAATTGTTGTTAAAAGATTTTTTTTAAGCATATGTTTTATTATGGTTGTTTTTGCATCTGCTAATGGCATGAAACAATGTTGTGAAAACATTTTTTACATCTTTTATTTATAAATTTTTTATAAACAAATGGATTAGTTTAATATTTTAAAAAAAATTATTTTTACCATATTGTTGTCTTGAGAAAATTATGATTTTTTAAAAAAAAATTTTTCCTTAAATCCATTTTTTTATTGTTTATAATCGTTTTTTTATATTTCCATTATTTAAATAATTAGTTAAGAAATTATTTTATCTTTAAAAATCATTATTAGCATTTCTCAACAGGTAAAGGCCTTTTAGGGTGTAAAAAATAAAAAAAATTTTTTTTCGACAATTTGTTATATATGGCTGTTTTTGTAATTTTTTGAAGTTTCAGAAAAAAAATATAATGATAGTCAACATTTGTTTATAACAAATTGTTAACTTAATAAACAATGAATTTGTTGATGAAAAAAAATTTTTTTTTGTTTACCTGTTGAGAAATGCTAATAATGATTTTCAAAGATAAAATAATTTCTTAACTAATTATTTAAATAATGGAAATATAAAAAAAAACGATTATAAACAATAAAAAAATGGATTTAAGGAAAATTTTTTTTTTTTAAATCATAATTTTCTCAAGACAATATGGTAAAAAAAAATTTTTTTTAAATATTAAACTAATCCATTTGTTTATAAAAAATTTATAAATAAAAGATGTAAAAAATGTTTTCACAAGATTGTTTCATGCCATTAGCAGATGCAAAAACAACCATAATAAAACATATGCTTAAAAAAAATCTTTTAACAACAATTCTTACAAGTTTCATTTTTTGTTCACTTAAAAAAATTATAATTAACAAAATAAACAATTTTTAAAAACTTTAATAACTTGATCCTATTGAGTATATATATAATAAGTGCTCCAAGAAACGAAAAATTTATAGAGCAATTATTTAAACATTTTTTATTACTTACAATGAAGACGAAGATCCGAAAAAATTTTGTTAATTAACAATAGCCTAACTTGTTGAAAAATGAATTTTAAAACTTTTTTCCAACGGGAATTTTTTCTTTTAAGCGTTCAAAATACACCATAATTAATTCAAATTTTTTAATTAATATTTAATACTATAAAAAAATTATTTTCTGTGGCGTACTCACTTTTGAGGCGGCGCGTGCATGCCGTAGCGGCCACGCGGAGCCCTATTTTCAGCGTTAAATTAAAATTATAAATAATGGAGATAGAACTCCGGGAGTTGGGACTTTTTCATTGGAAATTTCCTCCTCTTTAAGGAGCTTTTTTTAAATTTCTGAAATATGAATAGTTTCGGAGTTATTAACAAAAAACGAAATGCCTTTTTTTTGCAACTTAATTTGTTAATAACTTTTGTAATTTTTTGCGTGCTAATTATTCCTTCGAATACATTTTTCTAGACGTCATTCCGAATCCAATGAGCTATCGCTCATATTTTTAGGAGCTTTATCACTATTTTTCACCAATTTGAACATGTTGATTAGACTATTATGCCTCATATAACCCAGCAGATGAATACGGATGTTTAGTGGAAAGTTGGTAGCTACCTAAATAAATATCCCGCTCTAGATATGAAAAGTGTACAGAAATTGAAGTGTAGTCTACAGGATGTTAGATTAATGACAATCAATGGCTTTTAAACCGCAAAGGAATCGAAATCCGAAACAATTAGCAAAATCGGGCTGCGGCTTCGCGAAATATGCGCATCAAAGTGCATTTTTGATGCATTTCGAATGCATCACTACACTATTTTTTAAATATCTCCGGCCCTATTGCTCGTAAAAAAATTAAAATTAAAATTAAAATACTCGTAAATGAATAGACAAAAAATCCAAATTTTCCAATTAATTTTTATTTTACTATAGATAATGCAATAAGTGGGGTAAAAATATTCAGATCGATACGAAAATTGGAGAAAATATGTAGTTTCATGCTAACGTGAATAAATAAAAAAAAAAAATCATCTTTACGGCCCGAATTGATCATTTTCGAAAAAAATTAAAACGCTTGCCATTTAATGAGAAATGGTTGTAGGGTAAACTTTTTTTTAAAGTGTAGGTTTCTTTATGTACTTTTTTGTGAACAAATGCCAGAGTCTGTTTATCATGTCATAATGTCTTTTTTTTAATTACAAAGAAATTTCACTTTCTTGACATTTTTTCATGTATGTATCTTTTATGCCAGATTTTCATATAAGTTTTGTATAAAACGAAAATAAATTCATTATGAGGATTATATGACAGTTAAAATAATTATTTGAAAAGGATAATCGTTTAAGCACAGCTTTGTTTGACGTTATCGAATAGACATTAAAAGAGCTTTCGTAAGGTGTATTATTATATTCATTTTTTTACTATACATACATATATAAGCTTTAATATACTTATTTTAAAATATTTGAAAACGAAAAAGAATATCACAATAATAAATGACCATTTATGTTTAAAATCTTCTTAAAAACTAAAAATTTTATACAATAGTCTTTTTTTCTTTAAGATAATTTGAGTCATTTGAATTACTATTTTCCATTAAAACATCAGAATCATAAATACCTTCTTCTATTTTATTAACTGGTTCGTACATATCTACTAGAATCCAAAATAGTCATTAGGTACTACTATAAACAGAATCTTCATTAGCATCATTGACCATTTCAATATTCATCATTTGCAAAAACAGCATTGTCTTCTGTATCATCTATTAATTCAGTAGGCGCATTTGTGCAATAATTTGTACCTTTGTGAAATCGACATAGAATACTACAATTTCTATCTTTGGATTTGCATGAGCATGTATTTGTTTTGCAACCTTTTCTGCAAGAACATTTAATTTTTTGTCAGCCCTAGAAAAAATTAAATGTTCTTGCAGAAAAGGTTGCAAAACATTAAAAACATGCTCATGCAATCTAAAGATATAAGTTGTAGTACTCTATGGTATTTTTTTAAGCCACAAATTATTGTGCATGTGTGCCTACTGAATTAATAGGATGATGATACTGAAGACAATGCTGCTTTTGCAGTTGATGAATCCGATAATTAACAATTATATACTCAATGATCACATCGTCAAATGATGTGAACAATTCAAAGACCTTGGTGTAATATTTGACTGCAAGTTAACTTTTGTAGATCATATTTCCTCTACTATCACTGCGGCTTATAAAAATTTAGGTTTCCTACTTAGAAACACAAAAGATTTTAGAGATAATACTACTTTATTTCTCCTCTATAATGCATTTGTACGCTCAAAATTAAAATATTCTGCTATTAAATGGAATCCTGGATATGATGTTCATATTAGTAATATTGAAAATATTCAACGCAAATTTTTAAAGTGTTTGGTCTATAAAAACGATGGATTATATCCTGAAATAGGGACTTCTCATGATGGCCTGGTTAAGACATTTCATGTTAATGATTTAGGTACTAGACGTAAGTACCATTCAGTAGTTTTGCTACATAAAATTCTCTGTAATAAGACTGATTGACCTGAAATTCTCGGTATGATCAATTTTCACGTACCACACACTTTCACACGCAACATTTCTCTATTCTATTCTATTTACCAACCACCTAGAACAAATATTCAGATTCTCACCTCTACATGTAATGTGTTCCAATTACCAAACTATAGGGTAAGTCCGGGATAGATGGCCATGAAGAAACATTTTTGACGGTAGTTCGGGTTTAAATATCATAACGAGAAATATGTTTAGGTACATTTTTTACGCGATATCTTGCCTACAAAATAAACCAAATATAATTAGTGTACAAGTAAAAGCTTTACGAAAATTTTGCAAAATTTAAAATTATAACAATTGGCCATCACTCCCACATACAGTGGGGGAGATGCCATTTGATTAGTAACCAAGATGTGCCAAATTTAACCTTTTTCCGATTACGCTATTTTGAGATAGAAATTAAAAACCATTTTTTAGCCCATCCCTTTAAGGGGGTGTAGCCGAACAGGGAAAGCTTATTTTGGACAATTTTATAAGTACCCACCTTAATTTTCGACGAGGAATCTCCAGTTAAATTTTTTGCACTTTATTACGGGACACCCTGTATATGAGAAAATGTCAGAAAAGTAAAATTGACATTTTAACTTAATAAACAGATTCTGGCATATGTGTAGGAAATCTACTTATTTGTAAAATCTGGCAACATGTGTTGCTTCACGTGTTTTAACAGCGGCCGTGTTGGCGCGCATTTTTCTTAAGTTAGGTTAGTATTGCAAGTACCGAGGGTAATGGTGTATGTACTTCAAGCTCTCTATGGTTTTAAGTTGTATTACAAAGAAATAAATCTATTGTTGTGTTGTGCAATTTAGTTTATTTCATACCGGAAATTATGCAAAGAAAATAGCGGGAGATATCCCCAACAAAGTGGTCCTTCTCGCTGGATTGTGGTTAATAATTAATTGGATTGGATAATTAGCAAACATTGTGGGTACAGGATTCACAAGTGTTTAAAACAGCTAAAACATTGGTTTGGTTTGATTTCGAAGTTCATACTTCACATGTACAGTGTACACATCGAAAATTTCAAGTTTACAAATTGGTTGTAAACAAACAACAAACAACAATTGGTGGATTTTATACTGTGAAATAAAATTCAGAGATAAGTATTCTCAGACGAACAGGCAGCTCGTGTTCAAGGTCAAGCAAGTAAGACGTACAGTGGACGTCTTTCTCTCTGGAAACAAAACTTGGAGGTTGGTGCTAGGCAGGGCAGCTGCAGCTTTCATCGAATCGCTCAGGCACGGGAATACAGGAGACCAAGACAGCGGCATCGAGGCGTGCAGGAGACTTGGTGGACCATTGGCGTGTGGCGCGGGGTATTGACGGAGCATTTTATTGGTAAAATAAGAGTCTGCAAAAACGTGAGTCATTTTAATCCTTTATTTATCTATTCCTTGTATTTCAGTTGAGTAAGTAACGTTGTAGCGTTGTTAATAAAATTCATTTAATTCGTAAATTGAGAAATAAAAATGAGTGAACAAAGAGTTAGAGAATTAAATGGAAAACGCGGCTCTGTAAAGGCTAGGTTAACGAGTTCCAAAACTTATTTTGAAGGGGTAGTAAATGAGGCTTTAGAAAATAAAAAATTAGACAAGACATTAGTTTTGGAACTTGAGAGTAGATTCAACAGGTTGGAGATTTTGTTACATGAATTCCATGAAATTCAAAGTGAATTGGAAGTTATAGTTGAATCAGATAGTGATTATGAGAAGCAATTAAAAGAAAGAGAATTGTTTGAGAATTCATATCATAAAGTTCTAGCTTTGTTTAAAACGTTTTACTAGATAATAAGGATGATGATATTTGTAGCATTAAGTCAAAGTCAAGTCGTGCAAGCGGTGGTTCTTTGGTAGCTCCACAAAATCTTAATAAGGACAATGATATTGGTAGTGTTAAGTCAAGTCATGCAAGTGGTGGTTCTTTGATAGTGCCACATAGGTTACAGTCACAACCGAAGTTGCCTGCAATTCCGATACCAAAGTTTAATGGAGAGAGTGCAAGTTGGCTAGAGTTTAGAGACACATTTCAGTCTTTAATACATAAAAATGATTCAATCGCGGATATTGAAAAGTTTTATTTTTTAAAAGGTGCACTGGAGGGTGAAGCAAATAAGGTAGTTCAGTTGGTAGATATTTCAGCGTCAAATTATGTACTTGCGTGGAATTTATTATGTGAGAGATATGATGATAAGGAAATGTTGGTTAATGAACACATAAGGTCACTGTTAAGTTTACCTACTGTATCTAAAGAATCTCCTTCAGAGTTACGTCATTTGTTGGATATTTTAACAAAAAATATACATGGTTTAACAAAGTTGGAAATAGAAATAAGTAGTTGGGATCCAATACTAATATACATATTTAGTGAAAAGTTGGATAAGAAAACAAAATTGTGTTGGGAAGAAAGTAAAAGTAAGGGTAGTTTACCTACAATAAAGCAATTTCAAGATTTTTTGAAAGAAAGAGTAGATATATTAGGAAGATTAGAGAAAGGTAGTGATAAAAAATTGGATAAGGCCTACGATAACAAAAGTTATGACAAAGGTAAACAAAAAATGAGTAAGTCTTTTATTGCTACTAATACTAATGTAACTTGTTTCTATTGTAAAGAAAAACATTTGATTTATAATTGTCAGGGTTTCTTAAAATTATCTGTACACTCAAGATTTGAAAAGGTTCGAGGTTTGGGGCTGTGTCTTAATTGTTTAAAGAAAAACCATATAAGCAAAAATTGTCAGGTAAGTGGTTGTAGAAGGTGTGGCCTAAAGCATCATACCTTACTGCATTATGAGAAACAGGTAACCGCGGAACATGAAACAAAAGAACTGGAAGTAACAGATAGGTCTGCGGAGAACAGTAATCGTAATGAAACGGCAACTAATGATAAAGAGGCATTAGTACCAATGAAAGCATTATTTACCGAATATACTCAATCTGAGGTATTATTGTCTACGGCACTGGTTCAGGTGTTAGATTCAAGTGGTCAGTCACATATGTGCAGGGTTTTACTGGACAATGGGTCTCAGTCAAATCTAATAACAGTTGATTTTTGTGACAGATTAGGTATTCAGAAGCAGGAAGTAGACATATCGATTGTTGGGATTAATCAGATAGCTTCAAATATTAAAAATAAGTGTGTTATTGAGATTCAGTCAATTCACAATGGTTTTAAAACGTCTATTTCATGTCTTGTGGTTCCACAAATTTGTGCTTTGGTTCCTAGTCAGAATGTTAATATAAATAATCTGAATTTACCTACTCATTTGAAGTTGGCAGACCCTGGGTATGCAAAACCTGGAAAAATTGATTTGCTAGTAGGAGCAGAGTTGTTTTATGACTTATTATGTGTTGGGCAAATTGCATTGGGCAAGAATCAGCCAACATTACAGAAAACTCGTTTGGGTTGGGTAATGACAGGTTCTGTGGGTTTAGCTGGCAAAAAGTCTGTGGTTAAATGCAATTTAAGTATGAATGCTGATGTTCAGGCACAGTTGTATAAATTTTGGGAAATAGAAGAAATTTCTTCGAAAAAGATCTTGTCTCATGAGGACAAGCAGTGTGAAAGCATTTTTCTTGAAACTGTAAAACGTAATGAATTTGGTAGGTTCGTGGTAACTATTCCGTTGTGTGATTCTCCGAATAAGTTGGGTGACTCAAAAGAGCACGCATTGGGTAGATTTCTCTCATTGGAGAAAAGGTTGGAGAAAAATTCCAATTTAAAAAAGGCTTATGTGGATTTTATGGTTGAATATCAGGATTTGGGGCACATGTCATTGGCAAGCCAGTCTTCTAGCGATATTTCATATTTCCTACCTCACCATGGGGTTCTGAATGAGAATAGTTTAACAACAAAATTAAGAGTTGTGTTTAATGGTTCGGCGAAAACAGATACAGGTATTTCATTTAATAATATCCAGTACACGGGTCCTATTTTACAAGAAGATTTGGTAGGCATCTTACTTCGCTTTAGAAAGCACAATGTGGTAGTATGTGCAGATATCGTAAAGATGTACAGGACAGTTTTGGTGGAGCCGAGTCAGAGGTCGCTACAAAAAATATTATGGAGGGCAAACCCAAGGGATGAGATCAAAGAGTATACTTTGAACACAGTAACTTATGGGACGAAATCCGCTCCTTATTTGGCAATACGTTGCTTGCAGCAGCTCGGTGTAGAACATTCTGATAGTTTTCCTTTGGCATCCAAAACTATTTTGAAAGACTTTTATGTAGATGATATGCTGTCTGGGGCAGAGAGTGTTGAGAAAGCTGTACAGTTATGTAAAGAGGTGGATTCAATATTAAAATCTGGATGTATGGAACTGAGAAAGTGGATTTCCAATGAATTTTTAGTAATAAAAGAATTTTGTGGCCACAGTCTTTGTGACGATATTTACTTTGGAGAAAAAGAACAAAATAAAACGCTGGGTTTGTATTGGTCGTTTAAACGGGATGAGTTAATGTATAATATAGATTTTCCTACTGGATTTGGCAAAACTACAAAAAGGTCAATTTTATCTGAGGTTTCAAGGATTTATGATCCACTTGGTTTATTGGGACCATGTATAATAATAGCAAAAATTCTGTTGCAAGGGTTATGGTCTGAAAATCTGACATGGGATGAGACAGTCTCTTTCGAAATCGATTCTCAGTGGAGAAAGTTAAGGAGTCAGTTTTCAAATTTAAATGAGCTTGCGATTCCGCGGCAAGTCATATGTCGTGAACCGATTGAGATTACCATCCATGGGTTTTGTGACGCTTCTATGCAGGCATATGGAGCTTGTGTCTATTTACAGAGTATCTCACTTGATGGTCAGATTCAAATTTCTCTTTTGTGTTCAAAAGTCAAGGTAGCTCCCTTGAAATCGTTGACTATTCCCAGGTTAGAGCTTTGTGGGGCTCTCTTGCTGGCAAAATTGGTAACCAAGGTTAAAGAATCAATGGAATTATCTTTTGGGCACACATACTTCTGGTCTGATTCAATGGTCGTGTTAGGTTGGATTAAAACTTCCCCTAATTTATTAAATGTCTTTGTGGGAAATCGAGTTTCTCAAATACAGGACGTAAATGTAGATGGACAATGGGGTTATGTTAAATCTGAAGAAAATCCAGCTGACATTTTGTCGCGTGGTCTTTTACCAGAAAAACTGATAGATTGTAAGAAATGGTGGCAAGGTCCGGAATGGCTCTTCTATCAGAAAAGCTTATGGCCTATTTTTAAAACAGATAATAATGAGCAGTTACCTGAAATGAAGGTGAAGGTAAAAACTTTTCAGGTAGTAGAGGTAAAACATGAATTTCCATTTGAGAGATTCAGTGATTTCAATCGTATTAAGCGAGTAGTAGCTTATTGTTTGAGATTTGGTATGTACTGTAGGAAAGGTGAATTTAAACCTACTACTTGTTTAACAGCAACTGAATTGGACAAATCTGTATCTATTTTGGTGAGAATCGTACAAGAAGAAAGTTATTCTCAAGAGTTATCTTGTTTACGACAAGGTAAAGAGTTAAAGTCTAAGAATCTCTGCAATTTAAATCCTTTTATTGATGAAAATCAGCTCCTTAGGGTGGGGGGTAGATTGCAATTTTCGGAATTAACATATGAGGCAAAGCATCCTATTTTATTGCCTTCAAAACATAGGTTTACTTTATTGCTATTTCAATCAGAACATAAGAGGCTGCTTCACCCAGGTCCTCAAATGTTATTAAGTTCCATTCGGGAAACTTATTGGGTAAATGGGGGTAGAAATTTAGCAAGGAAAGTATCCTTTCAGTGTATCAAATGTTTTAAGACAAATCCCAAGGCCGGAAGCCAGATAATGGGTATTCTGCCAGAACCCCGAGTTCGCCCTATGCCTGTTTTTTATAATGTGGGGGTGGATTATGCAGGTCCGCTGCTTATAAGAGACAGACAAGGTCGAGGGGCCAAAATAAGTAAATGTTATGTAGCACTTTTTGTGTGTATGTCTACTAAAGTCATCCATTTGGAATTGGTGTCGGAATTGACTACCGAGGCTTTTATATCAATGTTCCGTAGATTTATAGCACGACGAGGAAAACCTCATTGCGTTTACTCCGACAATGGGTCGAACTTTATTGGAGCTGTCAAAGAATTACGGCAGTTAGGTGAGTTTTTGAAAAATCAATCTAAATCACTATGTGAATTTGTGGAAAATGAGGGAATTCTATGGAAATTCATACCAGCAAGGTCTCCAAATTTCGGGGGAATTTGGGAGGCTGGGGTAAAGTCGTGTAAAAGGCATTTGAAAAGGGTCATGGGAAATACCTCTCTTACTTTTGAAAGTTTCTCAACGTTGCTTACCCAAGTGGAAGCCGTCCTCAATTCTCGACCCCTGTTTCCCTTATCTTCTAGTCCTAATGACCTAGATATTCTTACTCCATCCCATTTCTTAATTGGACGTCGGCTCACATCCGTACCAGACCCTGATTTGAAAGATATACCAATAAACCGGCTGTCAAAATATCAGCATATCCAAATGCTATACCAGCACTTCTGGACTCGTTGGTCGAGAGACTATATCAGTGAGTTGCAGTGTCGCAATAAATGGACTGTGGAAAAAGACAACCTTAAAGTTGACCAACTAGTGTTAATCAAAGACAATAATCTTCCACCTTTATGTTGGAAGTTAGGCAGAGTAAGTGCAGTGTTTCCTGGCTATGATCAGAAAGTGCGTGTAGTGAAAATTAAAACTCAAAATGGTGAAATACAACGTGCTATAACACAAATATGTCCTTTGCCTCTTGAAAATTAGTAATTTGTATTAGTCTCTAAGACTAACCACCTTTGTATTAATTTAGTTTTTCTTTTTGAAAGTATGCCCTTTCAAGGTGGGGGGAATGTAGGAAATCTACTTATTTGTAAAATCTGGCAACATGTGTTGCTTCACGTGTTTTAACAGCGGCCGTGTTGGCGCGCATTTTTCTGAAGTTAGGTTAGTATTGCAAGAACCGAGGGCAATGGTGTATGTACTTCAAGCTCTCTATGGTTTTAAGTTGTATTACAAAGAAATAAATCTATTGTGTTGTGCAATTTAGTTTATTTCATACCGGAAATTATGCAAAGAAAATAGCGGGAGATATCCCCACCAATATGTTCACAAAAAAGTACATAAGAAAACCTAAACTTTTAAAAAAAGTTTACCCTACGACCATTTTGCATTAAATGGCAAACGTTTTAATCTTTTTCGAAAATGTTCAATTATGACCGTAAAAATAAAAAAAATTTTTCTTCAATGTCCCCTCCGGTTGTACGTTTGTGAAGAACTGTGAATGTTTGTTACTATTGTTATGCCCGAGATTTGTAAACAATACATAAACAAATAAAGTAGAATAATTTGTAAAAATGAAATTAATTTTTCCCTTATAACCACTCACCATTGGTGTTTAAATTGCATTCAGATTTTTTTTCTTGATATTTGCATATATTGGTTTTTATACTGACTTATAATTTCGACCGTGATATAATTATACTTTGATTTGTAGTCGCTTACTTAAAAACGTCACAGTCATTCTTAAAACACTTGTTCGTTATGTAGAGGTATCTAATAAGTAGGTATAGTCAAAGTTTACTAAATTACTATAAGTTACCTCACTCTACGAAACGCATGAATCCGCCTGCCCCACTTCTCGGCTCGCCTAACCCTACCTCTAGACCCTCGCGTCCTCGGTAAAAGGTACCCAGGGCACGTACACAGTGGCACTCGTTCACTCTACGAATGATTTCTGTGACCTAGGTACATGACTTGGTGCGCTGACTGCGCTTTTAAACGTTGCTAATACACCCGATATCCGCATCGCTTTATGATAACAACACGTGTTCGCGGTACGCCTTTGATGTCTAAATATGAAAGATCCGCGCCGGAGTGAGGTAACTTTTAGTATTTAGTAAACTTTGGTATAGTTTATCCAAAATCAAGTGAACACTTCAGTTTGAAGCATTTTTATATAGCAAAATAACCAACGTTTGATCTGTACCGCCCTCGTAAGTAACGACTACGTTCAAGCCGGTGCAGATCAATCATCGGTATTTCAACTGATTTTGGATAAACTATAACTCTTAGCATACGTGTACCATTTAATTTTCATATAACTTCAAATCAAATACACGCGTATACGTAGAGAAGCTAATAACTCTATGGAAGAGTGTTTACTTATGTTGTTGTTATCTGAAAAAAGTAGACAACGGATTTGTGTATATCACACAATATACTATTGAGACCCATTTACCTGCTCCTTATAATTACTCATAGCCAGTTTCATAAATATAACAGATTATACACTTATTGCCTACGGGCAAATTTCCTTAGTATGTTATGATGAGATAAGTAATTTGACAATGTGTAATATAGCAATAATTTTAGTTGCAATCAAAGTCATGTTGTATAAAATCATTAAATCTCGGACAATCAGATGACGACTAAATTTGATATAATAATATTCCTGCTATTTAACTGCCTATAAATTATTATGAACAGATAGGCATGCATAACAAAATTTTTATTATAATTTTTTATTAATAATTCACAAGAAGTCATTTTCATACATATGCAAAATTAAATGTCTAGTTCTTTCTTTAAAGGTGGTTTCATCATACTTGGCATCAAATAACCCCTTTACCGATGACTTAATATTTTCAGTAAAATCTGTAAAATCTATCACATCTTCATCGTAGGTTAATTTAATTTTCCATAAAAGAAGGCCCATAGTAAATCCTAATTGGCAATGGTTTTTCCAATCATTTTTTAATTTTTCAAATGGATATAATTCATCAGCATTACATCCGAATTCACTTAGAGTACCTGACAGGCTATTGTGATATATTTTTAAAAGGTAATCTAACTCATCAAGAACGTCTTTTGATGCACCCGAGTATAAGCAGTAAGACAAGTCAATAACTGGAGTTCCGTCTTTAGCGAGTTGAAAATCCAGGAGCCTCATATCAATCACCTTCTTGAATTCCTGCAAGCATTAAAAAATATTCATAACTCTTATCAATAAAATATAGTATAGTTGTAAAAGTTTACTACTAGAAAATTATATAATAAGCTGAAATATTTTTCTCCTGGAAATGTAAATTTACGTCATTAAGTACAGTAATCAGAATCACACAAATTAATAAAGGTAGTCCTTGAGAAGGTTGTATTAAACAATGCCTAGAAATTATATGTATATGGTTAACAAAAGGATGCATATATTATAAATAATTAAATATCTGTAATGGTATAAGAGAAGAATCTATGTATAGAAAAATTAAAGATAAAATGCCCAAAAACCAAAGAGAAAATCGTTAGGGAGGAAATCGTTAGATTTTGATCGCCTATAAAAGATAATTAATATGCACGCACAATAATTTAGTTAACAGAAATAAAGAAACATGTCAGTGCTTGGTATTATTATATATTTTCAGCACTTCGTTTTACTTATTAAATAATTAAAAAACGTAAAACAATAAAATATAAAATATATTTTGATAGGTCTTCGAATGAAAATTTAAACCTATCTATATTTAATGTTTTTTTTTTTTAAATTACATTACTTTTATAAATCATTCATGCTGGAATTGATGATATATTTTCATTTCGTTAATTTATATGACAAAATGTTATATCTATTTTTACCTGTTATTTATAAATTAAACATTTTATTTTAATATATAAAATAGGTAAATCGTTTATTCATTTATTTCAGGGTTTATTTAATTATATACACATGGTAGACAGAATATGTTCAACATCGATGTATAGAGTTTTTTAATGTTAAGTACTTGGATATTTTGATTATAATAATAATAATACTTACTTAATAATATTTATTTATTTATAAAAATCAATCGATGCAATTTAGTAACTCATAAATATAAATTATGAATGAAAAATATACTTACGTCGTACTTAAATATCATGTTACTCCAGCAGTCACCATGTAAAATAGCTTAATAAGGGCCTGCATAATTATTACCATTGAAAAATATGTCTACACCATTTTCAACATAACGTTTATATTTTTTCAAAACACTATCATCTTTTCCTGGTTGAATACTGTTTAAACAAAATTCGAAACTGAACTTAAGAGAATTGCAAAAGACCTCATTTTCAGCAAATTCAGAGTAAATATCTCCCAGTCTTTTGGTTAAATCAAAATAACTTTCGGGATTTAGGGCTCGATACGCAAAAGATAATGCATGAAATTTTCCATATTGTGTAAAAATGTATTCCACATGTTCTTTGTTAAAAGTTTTTGTTTTAGTAAACATTTCAAAATTTTGAAATTTTATATTTTCCAATACTATTTTTTCAGAACTGTTTTCGGAAACTGTCGTAAAACATTTAGGTATTTTATCAAATTTCTTTTTCAATTTTAGGTCCTTTTCAAAATTTTGAAAACATGGCCAAACCTTGGTATAGAAGTATATTTCATTCAAGAACACTTTTCTTATGGGGGCTGACCTCCTAATAAATTCATCTGTAAAAGCTTCTTTAATAACAAGGTTGATTATTTTACCTGTATTTTTGTCCCTTATCGATACGAAAGTAATTTTTCCCAAATAGCCGTCTCCTTTTTTGTTAGGTTCATGAACATTAATCGAATAATTTTCAATGTCTTCATTTACTATGTTTTTTATTATTTCATACATTTTGGGTAACACGGTATTATTCATGGTGAGATTTATATCGCGTTTGATTTTAATATTTTAAAGTTACAAGTAACGATCAAGAATAAAAATTTAGTGGATAAATCCGACGTAAAATATTACAATTTAAAAATCAGAACTAGTTATTTGCACCTTGTCTGACAGTGGAGTAATTTATTTCTATACTATTCTTAACGAGATAAAGAAACAATGGCTTAAATTATTAACAAATTGCGTGCTAATGCTGTAGTTTATAAGTTGCTTGTTAGTGGTGCAGAATAAAATACACCGGATTATGTAATTTTGAAAGTGTTCAAAATGTATGAAAAAGTAAATGATATAAAATATTTTGAAATGAAAAATAGATTGGATCTATATAGTTAATAATAAATTATAAAGAGAAAATATTTTTAATTGACAGCTATTTGTACAAAGTGACCTAGAATATGGCATCTGTTATTGTATTTGAAATAAACCAAACTTTGAGAGAAGATTCTTGAAGTCAATATCGATTTTGTTGTATCCTATACAAATTTAATTGCTAGCATAAAAATTTGTAGTAAAATAAACTTATTTCGTGTAGATCTCAGATAAAGAAAAAAAAATAATCAGTGGCTCCGTCGCCCCTCTATTTATTTACCAAATTTTATCGAGATGTATTGAAGTGTTTTATTTTATTTTTTATTTTTATTTTAGCAAGAAAGACCACCTAACAGACTGCCAGAGCAGTCCAATAATATTATTCACATACATGTGAAATAATGAATCACAAGTTATTGCCACACGCCACACGAGATGAAATAACATATGATTTTTTAAGAACAATAAGAGGACCTACTAATCAGTATGTATTCGCAAAAGAACCGGATTTTCCTGAAGTACTAAGAGATAATTTTGCAATATTCTAGCATTCGGACGTCACTCGACTATCGGCCCCGCGTATTCTAGTCCAGTACAAATGCGTTCGAATGCAGATGTCTAGAATTCTCATCTGAAGCCTACTAAGGGAAAATTCTTTTTATTGCACAAACCCGAATTGGGAAGTATAGTACATTGTTTTCTACGAGATAATTCTTAATTTTGTAATATTATATTTAAAAATAATGTAAGATTAAAAAATTAAGAATTATATTTCAAATCCAAATGACACCAATAAAATACATTGCTCTGAATAAAAAATGACGAATTTTTTTTCAATTTGGGTAACAGTTTTGAAAATAAATTTTTTTTCGTTGACCAAAATATTTTTTTGGCGGCCTATATCTCAACCACCTTTGAACCCACTATAATGAAATTTTGTTCAAAGAAGTTTTTAAAGGTGCTGATTAAGAATATCTGACTAGATGTTTTCTAAAGAAACCACTAATATAAATTCTTGGAAAATCCACCTTTACGTTAGCCTATGTAAAGGTACACCAATGATGATTCTCAAATTTTACTACGTCATTAAATTCTAATTGGGGCAGTGAGGAACTGTCAACGATTCAGTTAACCGTTCGCTCGAGAATCAGGAATAGTTGGAGTCAACGACAGTATTCGTATTAAGTCAATCAGCCGCTATCGCAACCTCTGAACCAACACCCGGCCGTTGACTATCTGCGTAGGCCCGTGCAACTAATATAGATATATTTAGATATAAATATACGGAATCGTCGACAACGGATATCTTCCTCGTATACAGATTTCGCAACTGTCCTGATTATATACAGGGTGATTCATGAGTAATGGTACACAGACCAGCAGCGCAGCAGATTTCGAACGTAAAAATATTGCGATTTAGCCAAACTTACCTTAGTCCAAAAGTTAATAGTAACCAAGATACAAGGTGTCAAAGTTAAAATTTATTTTTTAATTTTCTCTTGCAATTTAATGAAATTTTATATATTTTTCTTGTGAAAATGTATGAGTGGGGGTTATTTGGGGTGAGGAATCATAATACACCTTCAATTTTGGTATAACTTCTAGAGGGCGCTACGTACGCTGCGTTTAATGTGTAAAAATGACCCTAACTTTTTTGCCCGCACACATAAGGCAGATTTCGCTTAAAAGTTATAGTCTTCTATCATTTCTTAATAAAGAAGGTATATTTGTTTCAAGTCTCTAAATACAACAGTTTTTGAGAAAAGTGCAAATCGAAAACTCCATGCAAATTCACTATGAGATGTGAAAAATTAATTTTGTTATTTTGGCGGCAAAATTCGACAATTTTTCGTTGAAAATGTTGTTTTCTGTTATGTAGTTAATCCCGTTTAAGTGGTTATTGGCGGAAACAACTTTTCAAAATTTCAGACATTACAACAAAATAATTTTAACTAGTACGCATAAATAATTTTATTCCAAATGGTAAACAATGCATCACAAATAATAACAACATAATAACGAATACTACAATAAATACTCAACTTGATTACTTCTCTCATTTCAGAATTCGAAAAAAATATGTGGCGATCAGTTTTCAGGTATTAAAAGAAATTTAGAAAGAAATAAAAAATACAATACTTCTGCAACAATTAATTATTGTTTAAAAGATTGGTTGTTTGACAGGTACTTTTTGTTTTTATGCGTACTTGACAAATATTTATCTTTATTTACTCTGATAATGCTGTATCTCAACGCCTACTTTTAAAAATAATTTTTCACAGTGCATAATGAATACGCATAGAATTTTTTATTCGCACTTTTCTCAAAAATTGTTGTATTTATAGACTTGAAACAAGTATACCTTTTTTATTAAGAAATGATAGAAGAATGAAATTAATAAGTGAAATCTGCCGTATGGGTGCTGGCAAAAAAGTTATGGTAATTTTTACACATTAAACGCAGCGTACATAGCGCCCTCTAGGAGTTATACTAAAATTGGAGGTGTATTATGATTCCTTACCCCAAATAACCCCCACTCATAAATTTCCACAAGAAAAATATAAAAATTCATTAAACTGCAAGAGAAAATTAAAAAATAAATTTTAACTTTGACACCCTGTATCTTGGTTACTATTAACTTTTGGACTAAGGTCAGTTTGGCTAAATCGCAATATTTTTACGTTTGAAATCTGCTGTTGGTCTGTGTACCATTACTTATGAATCACCCTGTATACTAGATTAAAACTTATATACCATCAAGATACAACCAAAGATCATTTGTGTATACATAATCTTTGATACAACGAACAGATACAATAATTGTAATATTTCTTCCTGCCCCTACAGGACTTAATCACTCTCTCCGTGAAGCACTTGAAGGGTCTTCTGGCACACAATGTGAGGGTCGTAATCTAAGCGACCAACGCAAATTCTTTGATCCTTCTACTCGGTGATTATTCTGAAAAGAAAGCGATAGTCTTCACAAAGCAAGATTAATCGCAATAGCCATGATACCCCCACAAAGGGTCAGTGACCGCAAAAAGTGCAGCCCAAAGAGGTTAGTGATCGAATTAGTGAAAGAGAATTTAGTAGTTATAACAGAGCAAAAGGGGAATTTAAGGATTTGGGAATGATTATTTAGGTAAAAACCTTTACTGAGAAATTTTAAGTGCTATGCTCCGAAATAACATGCACCCATACAACGTGCGTAAAGTCTTTCTGAAAGATTTCCTATCGAATGATTCTTCACGAGGCGGTCATATGGTAATAATACTAAAATGCCCTGGTACCCACCACTCATATTCTATCCGCCTATTTGAATTTTCACTTCAGTTCCTAAAATTTAAAATGGCTCTCCAAGTCGTTGAATTGGGGTAAGGTGAGGCCAGCTCAACCTTCCCATGAATCTTTGGTCACGGACTCACGAGGAATTCCTGATCTTTAGCCTTTTGCTGGATCCGTTAACAGAATCACCCAAATTTTAGAAAAATCGCAACGGTAGCTTCTGAGATATAGGGCTCCATGGAACTTGCGACACGCTGTATATTAAGGTACGTAATGAAAAGTAGTTAATATTGATTATAGTAGCTTTGTTTGTCATCAGCCACTAGTGTACACTTTTTTACACTTTTTGCCAATAAGTCGTTTGTTATAAATTAGTGCAGATAGTGCTAGCCGTTTGGTGTAACAGTATAGTGTACACTTTCTTGCACTTTTGACACTGACTCCTGAGGAGGTGTAACGAGTGTCGATAGTGCAGCGCAGGCACCCGAGTTGAAGTTTGAAGCTGTTCTGTGGTTTGAAGTTTGAGATTTACTGAAACGGTTTGTCTGACAGAGGTATGAATTGAAATAATGTGATTTTGTCACAGTTATTTAATGATCAGAGTGAATAAGATACTGGTAGTGAATCTATTATTGCTATTATTTATAGGTTATGTTGATTTTCTAACAAGAGTACGTACACTCTAAAGTTGTTTGTTATAGAATTACACATTTGCACTAGTTAACATTTTGTACACTTTTAAACCTACACTTTTCTGCACTACACTTTGATGACAAACAAAGCTAGTATGTCAGAACCACATTATTTTTTTAGGTTATAAATTCCATCGATTCATATTATTTAATAATTTATTAATTTGTAGCGTGTAAAACTGGAGAGGAGCTTAAAACTACGTTTGTTCAGTAAATAGAGTATACCTAAGAACAAGACAAATTTAACACAGGTAAAGAATAAATTTTTCTAATTCGTTTGAATTTGCGTATGGTCTCTCAGGTTAAGTTGAATCAAATGCTAAATTTCAAGTTAAATTTAAAAATCAAGACACCTGTAGTAAGAGTAACCCGCAAACTGATGTTTAAAAGTATAACAAGTTAGCATCATCTTGACTCAATAGTGAGAGTGAAGTTTGTCTGATTTACACGGACGCCTGATCACAGTGGCATGAAGAAAAAGCAAATTGTCTGACGAGAAGCTTTATTTTCGGTTCTAGATCACATCTAATTTTTCCAGAGTTCAGTTTGATTGTAAAAATTGTGCCTAAGAACAATTATTAAGTCCTAGTTCTCGAGATTACTGTCAAAAAATTTGTTCGTCATTTTCTCACAAGAGCCATCTGAAGGCTGAATTAATCATAAAAAAATATACAGAAAATTTATATCTACAAAACCTCGACCTCATCTTTTTACGATCGCTATATGGTATAAGATAGTTTGCTAAGGATCAGCGTTAACTGTAACTTTACTGACTAATTTGGTATTTCCCATTAATGAATTAGGCTTCCACTTCTATATTCTATGTCACATAATGAAGCAAAGAGAACGCACTACCATTAAACAATTTACACAATATAATAATAATTTTAATAATTAGTGTTGCTGTATTATATTGACCAAAATTATTTAATAATCTATCCGAAACATATATTTATTATCACAGTTGTATAATTAAAGTAATATCTACACAATCTTCTTAATTTTAATATACACTTAGCCACATGATATTGAATTTTCACAATGAAACTTTAGAATAAAATGACAAAAAACATGTGATATATCTAGTAATTAACCTGTTAAAATTTAAATGCATGGTAATTTAGAGAAAATTAGTTAATTTATTTATTTATTACTACATATATATAAAGTCCAACAACTGTTTCTTTAGTTTTTGTAATCCTGTTTATAATGAGTGCAACTTTGTCAGATTTGGAATCTTGGGTCAGTGATATGATGGTGAAGAGAGGAATTTCAAATTATAAACTGGATATATCTGGGAATACGACAAAAGGAGATGGTTATTTGGGAGAGGTAACATTCTTAAAAGTAATTACCGTTTTAAACAATGAAGAAGAAAAAGTATATCATTTGGTAGTGAAATCGGCAAAGAAAAATGATGAATTTAGAAGAGAAACTCCAATAAGAGAAGCCTTCGAAAGGGAAATATTTATGTATAACAAAGTCTTTCCTATTTTTCGCGAGTTCCAAAATGAATATGCTTTAGACAATAGCTTTATTAAGTTAGCAAAGTGCTATGGAGTATGTAGTGAAACCAAGAAAGAATCTTTAATTATGGAAAATTTAAAAACTGCCGGATTTGAAATACATGATCGGAAAATTCCCCAAAATTTGAATCATGCACTATTTGTATTTCAAAACTATGGAAAATATCACGCGATATCCTTAGCTCTAAAGACAAAAAAACCTTCGCTATTTAAAGCATTGACTAAAAATATGACTGATGTGATGGGTCATTTTATTTCTCAGTCACAACTTGTACCGAGCATTATAAATGACTTTCATATTGGTATTAATGCATTGAGAAGTAATGGAAAAGAGATTCTCGCAGAAAAGCTTAAAGGATTTGAGACTGGTATTGAGGAATACTTAACAAATTACACCAATCCAAATAGTCCACATTCTGTCATTTTACACGGAGATTGTTGGAATAATAATATGATGTTTAAGTATGAGGTAGGTGCAGTTATTTAATAAACAAATCATTACCAAAAGCTATAGTCACTCTAACGACTTTGATGCCGTAAAATAATATAGGCTGATACATTTGCCCGTTTTGAAAGATATTTAGAAATAAATAAGGAAGAAATAATCACGACCTGGACAGTAGTTATTTTTATTCTCTTTTCTATAAATTATTCCCAATTAATGAATGCACGCTTTACGAAGTCGCCACGGTGTATTTCCAATAAATTTAACTCGTTACTGGTTATTATAATATTCACTATGCTAATACAGTAACGAAAATTATGTTCAACACTCTTCCTCACAACTGTGGTAGCTTAAAATTGGACAATTTCAAATGGTACCTTCTATCTTGTAATATATTGTTTTGAAGGATTTGAATATGGCAGTGTTCTAATAGCAAAATAATTGAAATTCATGGGATAGCTAGAAAAACTACTTGATATTATGAATAGTAGGATTATATTACATGGTTTTGAAACACCTTAAAAGACTTAAAATTGTTGCGTTCATTATTAGGCAGACACCATTATGGTCCATTTTAAAACTTGTAATTTATCTAAATTCTTTGGTAATTCTCATTCTCTCAAATGACTCAGATACCAGTATTTTTTAATAATTTGATTGGAGTAGATCCAGTGGAGATGAATCTGGAATTCTTATCAGTCATTTTTTGAACATAGTTAAAAAAACACTACCGATATCACACAGACCTTTTATTCAAAGAAGTTAGTTAATGTATTAAACATTATGAAATTGTATATTTACAAATGCAAATATTTAAGTTACCACATGGTATTTTGAAGGTGTTTTCCACATACATATAAGAGTAGATTTAAAGTAAATAGAAATGTTGAGGTTTCATTTTGCAGGAGAACTCAAAGAAAAATTATTCATTAAATCATCGGCATCGGTCCAAAATTGCTTAACTTTTTGCCAGAGAATAGGCTAGTGAGAAATCTCGCGCGAGTTTTGTTGGACAGTGCTGTCACATCGTTGAGAGCGGTCTAAAAAGTTGACGATGTTTACACTTTTGTCACAGCACTGTCCGACAAAACTCGCGCGAGATTTCTCGCTAGTCTATTCCTGGTTTTTTACCATCGCCATAGTCAATAAAAACTGTAGGTAGCAGTAAATTTACATAGATACGAAAAAGGAAATAAATAGTTATATAAAAAGCAATTCTAATTAGTGGAGGGAAATTAGAATTTTGTAAGTGATGTAATCGGGAAGTTGAATTTTTTTTGTTTTTTGTTTTATACATCCAAATGAGTCGAAAACCGAAAAAATTAGCAAAATCGGGCTGGGGCTTCGCGAGAATAGCGCATAAAAGTGCATTTTGATGCATTTCGAGTGCATCGCTACACTATTTTTTAAATATCTCTGGCTCTATTGGTCGTAGAAAAATTAAAATAAATCTAAAATACTCGTAAATGAATAGCCTATTAAACTGTTGTAGTATAGTTACATTAAAAGTGCACCTCAAAAAATGCAAGTTTCTCAGTTTATTCTTTTTTTTTACTAATAATGCAATAAGTGGGATAAAATTCTTCAAATTTTTACGAAAATTGAAGAAAATATTATGTATTTTCATGTTGTAAATACGTGGTTAAATTAAAAAAAAATAATTATTTTTACGGTTACAATTGAACATTTTCGAAAACAATTAAAACGCTTGCCATTTAATGCAAAATGGTCGTAGGGTAAACTTTTTCTTTTTAAGGAGTAGGTTTTTTTATGTACTTTTTTGTGAACATATACCAGAATCTGTTTATCAAATTAAAATGTCGTTTTTTTAAATTAAGTGTTTTGGTTTTTTTTAAATTCTTCTACGACCAATAGAACCGGAGATATTTAAAAAATAGTGTAGCGATGCACTCGAAATGAGTCAAAAATGCACTTTTATGCACTTTTCTCGCGAAGCTCCAGGCCGATTTTGCTAATTTTTTCGGTTTTGGACTAATTTGTATGTATAAAAAGAAAACAAAGAAAAAATTCAACTTCCCGATTACATCACTTTTCATTAATTATTTTGACTAATTTCCCTCCACTAAATATTTGAACATGTCAATAAGACTAATTATTATTGATAAATACATATTTTTTATAAAATACTTGCCCCCTTTACCTCAAATATCATATTTCATAGAAAAATAAATTACCTCAACTTACTCTGATCCTTTCTACCCTAAATTCTTAAAAATTATCTTGAATATGTAAATAAGCTAATTGAATTAGTTTAGGCTTAGGCTGTTCATTTTAAGACTCAAGAATAATTCCTTAGTTCTATGCAAAACTCATTTTATTACCTTATACATATAACAACCAACGATGATTTATGAATATATTTATTAAGATTTATTATTATAATTTTTAAAATCTACGGTTTTGCATAATTGCAGTGGTCAGGGATATTACTGCTACTATATTTCCCAACAAAATAAGAATAAAGTAGGTACTAATAATTGTTTATTTTAAAAGATATGATGTATTAACTTGAAAAAAATGGAGAAACCGACAAGGCAACTGTATTAGGAACATATTATATACTTTTTAATAATGTGTGTGACCTATCCTAAAAATGTTGGAACTTTCCTTGTGAGAAAATTTAATTCGAGATACAAAAAATTAAGGATGGTTTTAAAAATAAAGATTGTCACATAAATCTCTTTACTTTAATTTTAGTGTTTCATGTACGCTTCTGTGGATTAACATTAACACGACTGAGCACTGCTGATCATATCAAACTGCAGTTAAATTTTTCATCAAAATGATACCCCTTCTACTGTCAACTGGAACTCCAATCCATCGCAGTTGAATATCTATAACTACCCTTTTTTGAACGAGTATGTAACCCAAACCGTAATTAATCTTAGAACACAGTTGAGCCTCACTGTGCACTAATTCAATTTTGATCCTCTTACTAACGTAAACGAAATTTTAATGGCAGGAGCTTAATGGGTTCGATTTAGTACCTCAACGATGATGACTGCTGGAGTAATTTGAATCATGCACTATGAATCTCTTTTGATCTTCTCAGCTGAACAAAATTTCGTTGTTCTACGTTGTTGAGTCGATAAATTCAAAATCGCATTCTGAAATATATCTATTGTTTGCTACTTCTACCTGTCGTGCGCCATTTTTCAACATGTCCAGATTCTTAATATTTCATCCAAACTTAAATTATTTTTCTACATGATTGAAAACAACAAAGAAAGTAAGGATCTAATCAAAACTAATGCTATTATAAAATTAAAAACACTCCAAAATATTGGCTAGATTATCAAACCTAAAGACGTAAAAAAGTTATTAAACCATACGAAATTTGTAGCAAATCACAACTCACACAGCAACTCACTAAATAAATATTTCGAGATCATTGCAGCGTGTTACGTCCCATTCCCACAGTTATTGACGCAACGTTAAATCTAAAATTTAACCTTATCCTCTTCATCTGTCTAAAAACGTAATATTTAATAACGTAGTTTTCCAGCACAATGAACATCTAAAACTTAATTTGAATTATCTCCCAGTTATGCTAACTCGACTGGCAACATGAGGGTTTTGTCATCCAGTGAAAATTGCTCCAGTACCAATGTCACAATATGTAGTAAATAATAATAATAATATTTATGCCGTAATATCTTAAATTTTCACCTATAGTAATACTTGGATGTGTAGGTTTTCTTCAAAAGCGATTACTAAATTTAAACTGTGTGCGATTTACCAAAACAACTTGTTTGCTTAGTAAGATAAATATTTTTTTAGGATGGAAATAAAAGCCAACCTATCGACATGTGCATGATTGACTTCCAGTTAGCAAGAGTGGCATCGCCAGTTTTCGATCTGTCGTATTATTTGTATTCTTGTGCAGACAGAACGGTCTTACGGAACTTGAACTTTTTGCTGCAAGCGTATTATTCGAGCCTCACGGATTCTCTCAAACATTTTGGATGTAAATCAGAAGATGTTTTTACCTTTACCGAATTGAAAAATCAGTGGAAGAAATATGGAAAGTATGGATTGTCCTTATCTCCATTTATCCTGAAGATCGAGTTGTGTGAATCAGATGAAGTGGTTGATTTTGCTGATACCGTCGGCAAAGGAGGACTAAAAACTGCTTTCGATTTTAAATTGCAACAGCAAGATGTGTATGAGAATAGACTTGCAGATGTATTGGGTAATTTTGCAGAAATGTTCCTGTAAATATATTAAATTTAATTAAAATTTCTACCTCATGATTTAGTTAACATACTTGGACTATTAGATTAATATTACAATTTACAAAAATGTTACTAAATAAAACGTCAAAGGAGAAAATTATTTATTCTCATTATTATTTTAGAGTAAAACCTAACTAGAAGTGAAGTGACGAAATAAATTTGAAATTTGTAGTTTTGGGAAAACAATATTCTCAAAATTTTTAATAGCTCAATATTTTAACAGAAATCATGGTTAAATTTACTTTCCTCTAAAATGGAAGGATAATTGTTTTTAGCATTCCTACAGTTTCCAAGTTATTAACAATCTCTTAATAAGTTATTCTATAGTTTTTGCATGGTCAGTGATATTAAAGGCGAGCAAAATTTTCGAAAAATTGCTTATCAAAACATAAAAAATTAGCAGGTACAATATTATACGTAACCTCCCTCACATTTCTATAGAATAAAATAGATGAGCCATAAATTATTGTACAAACTTTACAACTCATTAGTGTAGTTTACAATGTTAAAAGTTGTAGTTTTTTGTAAAGTCGAAAATATAGACTGTTTTACTCTTTATTTTTATTATTTTTATAATTCCATACGAATTAAACAGGTCACCATATTTCACTTTTATGAAATTTGGAAATTTATTGATTTAATAAGTTATTTATTTGGGTACAATCCCAGTGTAGAATCAATTACGTGGTTAGCAAAATACTACGATATTTGAAATAGTAAAATGATATATTAAGCTGGTCAGTGTAATCTTACGAATGTTGGTTCATGGAATAGAAAAATAAAATGTTTTTATTTGACTTGTTTCGTTTCAAATGGTAAAACATGAAAGTTTGACATGCTTTTAAAGTATTTGGACTATCAATTAAATTACCTCCTCTACCTTCCCAAGCTTAACCAACTCTGCAGTTGGGTATGCTTGGGTCAACTTTTAGGTACTGGGTTATTTTGGTAATTTGATGATAACAATAATACGTTAACATATGAAATTATAGCACAGGTTAAGTTATAGGTTATAAATTTCATTAAAAACAAAACAAAATCTAAAATATTAATCTTGAAATTAATGGCATCGGGCACTCGGGCAGATGAATAGAATTACTTTGAATTTGGCACTTTTTTGTGACGTCAAAATGACGTATTTTACCACCTCCAACTGCCCTAAACAACTGCAGTAGGTAAAGCTGGGCAGCCGAAAAGAATTTGACTTATGCAATATTTTGCGTAACAAAAGAGAAACAAGTTTTCTGTTGTCTTGCAACGGGAGAAAAGGAAATCTATTTAACAACCTTTGACGTGGAAAGCCAATGGCCAGATATATGTTATCAATTTTATGTGATAGAAATTTTAGGTAACGAAGTTGACAATCTTCAACATTATTATAATATTTTATAATGTCAGTCGTGTGTTTTAAAAAAATTCGTAAAACAACTTTACTGAAACTTTTCTATTTAACATTAATATTAACGTACGATGAACAAAATAATTTTATTTTTCTAATACTTTTAAGATAAGATTATGTAATTTCTACAATATGAACAAAAATATATGAAAATTATAAGCGAAATGGTTCTGAAATATAAAATTTTTTGTACGTTTCAAATGTGTTGTGGTCATTAAATAATATTTATAGATAAGAAAAAATGCTATACAATATTTTAACTAAAGTTTTTAACAATGCACAAGAAATCATTTTCACACATATGCAAAAATAAACTTGGGATCCAGAAAACCTTTTAACAATGTCTCAATATTTTCAGTAATATCTGTCAAATTTACTACCTATATCTTCATCGTAGGTTAATTTTATTTTCCATATGAGAAGGGCCTTAGTAAATCCTAATTGGCAGTGGTTTTTCCATTCGTTTTCAACTCTTCAAATGAATATAATTCATCAGTGCTACAGCCAAATTCATTTAAAGTATCTGACAGACTATTTTGATATACTTTTAAAAAATAATCTAACTCTTCGTAAATCTTTTGATACACCCTAGTATAAACAGTAAGACAAACAGGAGATCCATCTTTAGCAAGTTGAAAACCTAAGAACCTAACCTTTTTGAATTCCTGGAAGCAATTAAACAAATAAAAATTAATATTATTATTTTTTAAATTAACATTAAAATATTAAAATAATCTGGTTGCTCCAGATCATAACTTTTGTAATGATAAATATAATATTAAATAGAGTACGAAAGTTTTCTTCCAGAAAGTCACACAAATTAAATATTATGTTGAAATAATAATAATAACAATAATATTAGTCTTTATTACCAAAAATCTGCAATGTTCATAAATAATTAAAAAATAATTAATTGCTTCGTCAGTATAGCAAATTCATACCATTAGGTAAGTACAGGGTGATTCAAATTCAACTCCCACTCCTAATTTCTCGGAAACTGTTTGTAGAGGTTATGCACAAATTGTTATCGGCGATCAAACATAACTTATACAGATTACACGTTAAGATCAACTGAAAAGTTTTATCGCATCGACGCTAGGCTAGGCGCCGATGCTCTTATTGATTTTTTTAATTTAAAAGAGAATTTAATCTGAACATGCCTGTTCTGATTTGTTTTTTGTTTCAAACACCTTACTGTCTACGAGTATGTTTTTTAACCAAAGTTTCTAAGTACCGAATTTCCACAAACGTTTTTTAAAATTTTTTTGAGTGGCATTTTCTTGGTCTCTTGTTATAAGGAAAAAACTAGTTTCTCGAATTTTTGATATCCCTCTTCCTTCATGAAATTTCGATTTTTTCTGAAACCCTGTAAATTTCATGTATTTGTTCTAGTATATCTTACTGTAATTTGTGTGATTGTCAGAATATTTGACAAATAATTACGTTATTATGTTCATTAATATTTTTGTCATACATTTTTCTTGTTACATTTCCTCTTCTTTAGAGTATGTATTTATAAATAGGTGAGTGCCCAGTGCCCACCATGAAAGTGGTACCCTAAGGTTCTTGCACCGTCGTAAGCATTATATAACACCACAACTGATTTTTCGTAGATCATTTCCATTAATCTAGAGTAGGTACCTAACTTCGCAACTAAGCAAGTACCCACTATAACAGTACCTAACTATTGCGACCATTGTCATGCAACAATGATGTCAGGTCATAAAGGGACACTGCAACAGAATTTAATTATCGGCTTCCTGATGAGCCACTAATGCGTCATCTGAAAGTTAGGCGAATTAATAATTTACTTAATAAAACGAGCAAAGTGTGTAAAAAAAAGAAAAACGCGTGTGGGAACATGTTGGTGAAGCAGAAATTCTTCAATTTGTGACAGAAAATCCAAAGTGTAGACTAGGAAGAATAACTACAATATTAAATGTATCCAAGGATACAAATTAGGCGTCGCTTGCGTCGAAATAATGTTCGTCCTTTCAATCCTATTTTCTTACATACATTAGAAGAAGGTGATGAAGAAAGACGGCTGAAATATTGCTATTAGTGCCAAGGGCAGTTTCTATATAATTGTAATTTTTTTGAGAATATTCTGGTTTCAGATCAAGCCACGTTTACAACTAATGGTACAGTAAACTCTTAGAACATTCGCAACTGGTCCGTTAAATAAATAATAATAAATACGCCACAAGTAATTACGACCCCCTTTATCCCAGAAGGCTCTAAAAGAGCCTTGTGCGGGAGGGGGCTACACATTTAAAGACAAGGGACACACAAGACATCCGTGTATAATGAAGAAATCCCTCTCACAGTATTTTCCACTGCCACGACCGGGAATCGAACCTGTGACTTTTGGGTGGGAGGCAGGTACGCTACCATCTCGACCAACAGTCATATAAAATCCGTTGATAAACCTCATTGGATTTTAAACTGTCGACGCCAATATTCTCAAAAGGTTAATGTGTGGTGCAGTATTTTAAATGAAAGTATAACTGGACCATATTTCTTTGAGGGAAATTTGAATGCGGAATAGCTCTTTAATTAATTAGCCACCGAGGTCACCAGACCTCATACCCTTGAATTATTTTTATGGAAAACTCTAAAAAATGACGGCTATAAATCGCAGCCTCGAAATGGACAAGATCTAGTAAACCGGATAAGGCAAACTTGCGGTGAAATTACGCATTAAACCCTCCGAAAAGTTATCAACAATAAAAGAAAGCGAATCGAGGCATGCATTTCACAGTTCAGGGAGGTTTGAAAGAACATAATATTTAATGTTTTTGTTAAATGCAATTTAATTTTAATTTTTCTTTCGTTGCGTTTAACTAAATTTTTTTAAGTTTGTTATTTAATTCTAATTTGTGAAAGATATATTCCTAAAATTAAAATGAATCTCAGAATGGATTGTAATATTTTACATTTATGAAAAAATTTTGCAAATCCTACATTGCAGCTGAAAACGAACGATTATTAGATTAGATTACAGGTGGGTCGTTAAGGCATCTAAAAACCTCCCTTCACTTCGACCTGGACAGATCTTTTGTGATAACCCTGTGTCTATGTGTACCCGTCAATTCTTAGGTTTCTAAGGAAACCAAGAATTTTTCTGGGGGCCATGTTTTCCACTTCGGCAGGTGTTAGAAACACCTGTTCCAAGTGTCGCAGCCTTTGTCGGATTAAGACTCTGCATTCGCAGAGTATATGCTCCGCCGTTTCGATCGCGTCTGTACAGAAGCGACATGTGTCGTCCTCAGCTTTACCCATTTTTTTGAGATGGTATCTCAATGGGCAGTGACCTGTGAGCAGGCCTGTTATTAGCCTTATCTCCGACTTGCTAAGTTCGAGAAGCTCTTTAGTTCTTTTTTGCGAGTAGTTAATAAACTTCTTCGCTTGTCTTTGTCCTGGAGTTTGACTCCAGTATGAGGATTTATTTTCTTTTTCCCATTTTCTGACCGCATCCGCTGTGTGACTTTTTGATGTCCCACAAAACGGTTCCGGTCCGATGAATGATGATTCTGCGCCTTCTCTCGCGAGGCGGTCTGCAATCTCATTCCCTTCTATTCCTTCATGCCCTGGCACCCACATCAAGGTTACTTTGTTGTTTTTTGCCAGTTGCTTTACTGTTTGCAGACAATCCCAGGTGATTTTAGACCTAAAGATAAATGAGTTCAGAGCTTTAAGCGCTGCCTGGTTGTCTGAGAGAATATAGATTCTTGCTCCTCGTGTTCTCTTTTGGATACATTCTTGAGCGCAAGTTTCTATGGCATGAATTTCTGCCTGAAAGATGGTGGGAGTATGGCCTAAGGGCTTTGACAGTTTACATCTTGGCCCATAGATGCCTACTCCTACTCCTTGTTCCATCTTTGATCCATCTGTGTACTAGATCAGTGATCCTTTTTCAAATTTAGATCCTCCAGAGCTCCATATCTGGCGGTCTGTTAGAACCACTTCAAATACATGCTCAAATTCGAACCTAGCTGGCATTATGTCAGTGGGTTTGGTCATTGAGTCGAACTGAATTTCATTTAAGATACTCATGTGCCCGACTAAATCACCTGTTTTAAAATTTCTAGTAGAATCATTGATTAAGGAATGAATAAGATACGCGACTTCAATGGTAAAGTGCGAGGCCTTTTTTGGCAGCGAGATCTCGGCAAGTTGCGGACATTCCTGTGATTTACGTAGTATGCTTTTGACAAACCTGTGTCGTGTCTGGTTTTATATCATTAATAATCTAGTGGTAATAAAAATTTAATGTTCAGATTAATTTTAGTTTAAAATTATTAACGTAGTATGTTCTCTCTGCGAGCTATTTCTCAACGATTGCTTGACTTTTAACCGTCACATAATTTTAAACTAAAATCAATCTGAACATTCAATTTTTGTTTTCACTAGATTATAAATTATATAAAACCAGACACGACACAGGTTTATCAAAAGCATACTACATGATTCACAGGAATGCTCGCAACTTACCGGGATTCTCGTTGCCAAAAAAGGCCTCGCACTTTACCATTGAAGTCGCGTATCTTGTTCATTCCTTAATCAATTGTAGAATGCAGTCGTTGGGCGCTGAGAGCTGCGTCCTTCTTTACGTACATGTGTAAAGGGAGCAGGTCAAGCAGAGTTTGCTGCTGTTGGACAGGTGTTCATTGCTCCTGTGATTCCAAGACACGCCAACCGTTGCACTTTTAGCAACTTGTTTTGTGCTGTTATTTGTTTTGTTTTTTGCCACCATATTAATGATGCATAGGTGACAATGGGTCTAACAACCGTTAAGTATGGCCAGTAGGTCATTTTTGGCTTTAGACCCCAGGTTTTACCAAAAAGTCTTCGACATATCCAAAGAGCCGTTGTTGCTCTTTCTGTGACTCTTGTCAGATGTGCATTCCAGGTAAGTTTTTGATCTAGAATGACACCTAGGTATTTCACCTCATCTGATAAGTCAATTTGCGTACCATTCATCGTTGGAGCTATTAATGATAGCTTCCTTCTTTTTGTGAATGGTACGATGACTCTTTTGCTTGGATTGACGTTTAAACCTTCTGCCAAGCACCATTTTTAATGATGTTAAGAGCAACTTGCATTAGGCCCGAGATCATCCTATCATGCTTTCCTCTTACTACAATAACTAAGTCATCGGCATAACCCTGGACGTCAAATCCAGATTCACTTAGTTTTGTGAGAAGCTCGTCTACAACTATAGACCATAACAAGGGTGATAGAACCCCTCCTTGCGGGCATCCCTTGACGGCTGTTACTGTTACTGAATCGCCTCCCATTGTAGCCGTTATTTTCCGGCTGTTAAGCATGGATTGAATCCATCTTATAATTGAAGGTTCAAAAAATTTTCCTTGTGCGGCTCTTTTTATTGATTCATAGGAGGTGTTATCAAAAGCCCCCTCTATATCTATGAATGAACAAAGAGCCACTTCTTTGGCCACAAAAGTTTTCTCAATCCTATTTACTAGGCTGTGCAAAGCGGTTTCTGTGGATTTGCCTGCTTGGTAGGCAAATTGGTTTTTATGCAGCGGTAAATTTGTTAGTTTTTCGCTTTTTAGGTACCTATAAGTCTAAGATTTTCTCCATTGTTTTTAGGAGAAATGAGGTCAGACCTATGGGGCGGTAGGATTTGGGTTGGGCGCTTGGTCGCCTCCCTGCCTTGGGTATAAATACCACTTTTACCTCCCTCCAAGCTTGGGGAATGTAAGCTAGGGTATAGCTGGTTCTGAAGATTTGTACCAATATAGGTAACAGCTCCTCGATTCCTTGTTGTAGGAGAGCCATGAAAATGCTGTCCGGGTGATTTATAGGGCTTAAATGTGCTGATAGCCCATCTAACCCTATTTGGCGTGAAGATTTTTCCAGAGATGCTTTTTCCCCGGTTTGTAGGACGGTGTACGTCCTTGAGAGTCGGGTTTTCAGCCTCTCTATCTTCCACGATATTAGAGCCTGGAAAGTGAGTTTGCAGAAGCAGTTTCACACTTTCCTCTCTACTTTCAGTATATGTGCCGTCTGAATTTTGCAGCAGCCCAATTCCGTTTGAGTGGTCTTTTGAAAGAACTTTCTGGAGTCGGGTAGCTGGGGGCAATTCATTAATCCTCTCACAGAACCCTCTCCAAGTTCCTCGTTTAGACTTTCTCAATTCCTTATTGTACTCTGTTAACTCCTCTTTATATTCGCCCCAATTTCCGGTGCGTTTGGCCTTGTTAAAGAGTTGTCTTGTTTTGGTTCTAAGTTTGCTGAGCTCCCTATTCCACCAAGGCACGTTTCTATTTGTAGCCTTTCGTTTTACAGGGCAGCTTCTCTCATATGATGTTTTTATGAGAGTTTGCAATTGTGTGGAGGCAATTTCTAGATCCTCAATGGTCTCTATTACATTGCCTAGGTCTGCAACTTCCGACTTTAAGTGTTCACGATAGAGACACCAATAGGTCAGTTTTGGTATCCTCTGTTCATCGAGGCGCGTTATAGCTGCCTCTATATCAAACCTTATCTGTTTATGGTCTGACATTGAGGTTTCGCTAGATACGTGCCAGTTTACTATTTTATTGCTTATGAATGCTAGCTAAGGTTAACTCTAATACCTCTTTCCGCACGGCGTTCACAAAGGTGGGATTATTACCCTTATTGACAATGTCTATATTATTCGTAGACAGATAATCAAAAAGGTACTCACCTCGTTTGTTGATGTCTGTGCTTCCCCAGATGGTATGGTGTGCATTTGCGTCACAGCCTACTATGTAGTGTTTGTTCCTTCTTTTGCAGTAGCTGATTAGGTTTGATACTTCATCAGGAGGTGGAATCTGACCAAACTTGTAGTTCACCCTGAAAGCCTGCTTTTTCAAGCTTTCTATTTCTATGGACTTGTGGTCCACTATGAGCGTGAGTTGTGTAACGGTATTTTCCGGTGTTCTTCTAAGAACCCTCCTGTCCGTTACATTCAGACCCTCATTTTGAGCGCTAAGGAAACCCAAAATTCGTTCATTAGAGTCGTCTGAACTGTTGGGAAAATAAGCAACAAGAATTTGTGCGCGAGGAATTTGGGCTTCCTCTACCGCTTTCAGTGCTCTGCTCCTTCCCAAGGTTTGAGTTCCTCCGCTATGCCTTTTAGCCAGTTTGCAGTGGCTTTATCGGCACAAGTTAGAACTAACCAACCTGGTTTGAAAGTGGAACCAAGGAATTTTGGTTTGATGGTACTTTCCTTTTGTTCCACTATTTTATTTAAGATCTCTTCCTGAACGGCTTTAAGTTGCTCCGTTGTCAGAGAGGTATCCGGAAAAGTTGTGGCCAAGATACCCACCTTAACACTCTCAGCGACCTGCTTGAATGTTTGGGGTGGAGGGGGCACTGGATTCCCGTGTGTATCTTTGGCTCTTTTCGCTGTTTCCTTATTAGGAGGAGTATCTTCCGATCGGTTCCTCTTGGGACCCTTTTCGGTTGATTCCCTCTTAATAGGATTTTGTGCTAGTTTGCGGGCCTCTTCTGGTGTGTGCCCGTGCTCTAGCAGCCATTTGAAGCGCATTCTTGCAGCTCCTCCAAGTTTCATTCTCCGGTCTTTTAAACCCAGGTCCTCAATTGATTTCCTAAGGTCCGACTGGTTGGATTGAGTTTCCTCCTGATCATCGCTAGATAACAGGAGTTCGTTTTCGGTATCAGCCGTTATGGCAGGACATTTCCCAGTTCCAATATCCATTGGTGTTTCTGATGTACCGATATTTAAAGGGAGATCACTGATGATCTCTTCCGATTTTTGTACGATTTGAGGTGCACTTTCCTCATTGGTTTATACTGCCTTTTCCATGAAGATCCCACGAGTAGCTAGGGTTGTGAAAGTACCTGCAGCAAAGCCCCGCATGCCACAGGCAGGCTACTTTAAACCGGAGGACGCCAAGTATCCGGAGTTCGCAAACTATCGACTGAGCTCCCACTCAGCCATGCAGCCTTTGGAGCTTGCTGTTCCACCTTGGCTTGGGTTGTATCCGTCTTTGTCTGACACCTCATCAGAGACCAGTTCGGCATGGGAAACCCTACCGGTAGCAAGCTACCGCCGACATAGCTCTCTGACTCCTTGGTGCACTCAATCTCCTCCATCCGCCCAAAAAGGCTACGTCAAGATGCGGATACGTCGGAGGAGAAAACGAACGATAATTGATATCATAAAATTATATTTTCGGACTGCAATTTTTTTAAACAAATAGGTATCAATATTTTTTAAATTTTGATGAAATTTTGAAATTAAGGTTTTTGGACCTCGTTCCAAACAACTTTCTTTGGTAAAATTTTCCTATAAGAAAATGCCTATATGCTTTTTTTATTGTTTTCGTTTATTTTGGTATTGCAGGCGGCTTCGCATTAGTAGGGGGCGAATGGTTTTTTGGTCATAAGTTGATCCTAATGTACTCTGTCTTTGAGTGAAATGTTAACTGCCGATAATTGTTCAGGTGGTAGAAATAAAACGCGTGCTTACTCTACTAAATATATTCATCAACTGCCCACAAAACCATACATATTATTGTTTTTACATAATCCTTCGTCATCAATAAACTGAACTAAAAACTAGACAAAACAATACGACCAGTATTATGTGATTCATTTAATGAAAACAATACAAGATCAATATATTTCTAATGTAACTTAAAGTAATATATATATATAGTAATATACAGGGTGATCATTCAACATTCGGCCATCCTGCTTATAAAGCGTCCTCGCTTGGTCTTTGAGGGAACGTGTTAGGTATTTTTTTTGGCTTGCCCATTTGGAGTTTTCTGAAACAAGGAAAATGTAGCGGGGAAATTATTATTATAGACATCTCTAAAACTATATATATATTATTATTATTATTTTTTTTTTTTTTTTTTTTATTTGTTTTTGTTGTATATATCTACATATATTTTGGGTTATATTATCCCCCCCTTTTTTTTTTGTTATATTATGTTCCTTCTAGCAGGCCATGACTTTCGTTTTTCGTTCACCTTCTTGCAGGTCTCTCTCTCACTCTTTTTTTTTTTTTTTTTTATATATATACATATATATAGTAATCCTAATATCTCTTAGGTATTTCATAAGCTATATGTTAATGACGTAATGTCAAAACTTTATTAGACAAAAATAAATCATTGTATCTATAATTTATTATATATCATAAACAATAATACCTATATTCAAAAGGTAGCAAAGCAATAAAGTAAAATAGTTGCTAAGACCTACTCGTGGTGTATTGTGAATTTGATACTGCTTTTTTTTGTATAACCTTCTAACAGGTTCTTTTAGCCTTCCAATAAGTCAATAAGTTCATCAGTACTATTCACATCCGAGTCTGAGTTGTCGGAATCGGTTATACCTCCCACAAAAGGTCGTAACTGTTCCACTGAAACCGTCGCTGTATATTTTTTGTACCCCTTTAAACCTTTCAGTGACGCAATTTTATATCTATCGTTCCCTAGCACTTTTTAAATTTTATAAGGGCCACCAAAGCGTATCCCTGTTATTCTGTTTGTCTCTTTTTTTTCTACACCGGCACCTGACCACAAAACTAAGTCGTTAACATTATATTTTTTACTCCCTTTTCTTTTGGAATCAAAATGTTTTTTCATTCTTCGGCTTTGTTTATCCATAAAGGTAGTAGCAGTATTTTTGTCTGCCTCTCGATTTATGTCTTCGACAGTAGCCTCCCCAAGGTCACCGATTATGTTCTTGTCGAATCCGAACATCAATCTATGAGTGCTTAAGCCCGTGCTACTATTAATGGTATTATTGACGCCTAAAACTACTTGAGGCAGTTTTCCATGCCAATCGCATTCGTCGTCGATACTAGTATTAATAGCGTCTAATAAAGTGCGATTATATCGCTCAACTTGACCGTTCGACCGTGGTGATGCCACTGTATTAAGAACATGTTTTATTTTAAAATCCGAGCAGAAACTCTTAAAATTCTTAGACTTGAAGGCCCTTCCCTGATCCGAAATAATTCTTTTCGGTACACCAAACATGCTAAACAAGTCCTTTAAATGGTAAATAACTTCTTTTGACTTTGTAGATTTAGTCGGTCGAGCAAAGAGATATTTCGTAAATGAATCCACTATAACAAAAATATATGAGAACCCAGAACTTTTACAAAATGGGCCTAAATGGTCAATATGCCAGGTATGCAAAGGTTGTGTTGGTTTTTTCATCGGGAACAGATAACCTTCTTTTCTGCCATACTGCCCCTTTTTGAATGCGCAGTCTAAACATGAATTGACATACTTTTTGATGAACCTTGTCATACCCTTAAACCAAAACTTATCCTTAATTAACTTTTCGCATTTATTAAGCCCAACGTGGCCAATATCATCATGAAATTTTCGCATTAAATTGAATCTAGCGTATTTGGGGATAACAAGTTTGTATTTTCCGTCCGCGGTTTTCCGAAAAAGTCTATCATTCTTCTCAAAGTAAATATTATTTAGTTCTTTATCGGGATTTTCCTGATTTAATCTTCGTTTTATCGACAATAATTCATCGTCTTGGGATTGCACAATGCATATCCAGTCGTCTATATTTATCTTGAGAATGTTTGATTCTCCTATATTCCTACTCAGGGCATCTACGTGAGCCATTCTGCTCCCGGGCCTGTGTTCAATTTCAAAGTCAAAATCCTGTATAGCCAACCACCACCGGGCTACTCGTGGTACTAAATCTCTTTTGCTGAAAGTTAATCGCACTGCGCTGCAGTCCGTAATAATTTTAAAATGTATACCGGACAAATATACTCGAAACCGTTTAATAGATTCTATTATGGCCAATGTTTCAAGGTCATAGGAATGGTAGACACTTTCCTCCCTAGTAGTGGCCCTACTATAATACATTACAGGTTTTAGGCCATTGGCATGCTTCTGCATTAAAATTCCGGCCAAGCCCTTGCTGCTCGCGTCGGTATGTAGTTCAGTCTCCCGATTAACATCAAATATACTCAGTATAGGGCGAGATGTCAGTAGTTGTATAATTTTCTGAAAAGCATCTTGTTGATTCTCACCCCACGTCCACGGAACCCCCTTTTTTAGCAGTTGACTTATCGGTAGTACAATAAGTGCATGATTTTTAATAAATTTTCTAAAGTATGAACACAGACCTAGAAACTGTCTTACCTCGTGGATGTTTTTGGGTGTCGGAAAGTGCGAAACCGCATGTATTTTACGTTCGCCGGGTTTTATACCAAATTCATTAATTTCGTAGCCTAAATATTCAATAGATGACTCAAAAAATTGACATTTTTTTAAATTTAATTTAAGGTTGGCCTTTTGGAAAAGTTCTAGTACGGTTTTAAGGAGTTCGAGACCCTCCTCGACACTATTACATAATATTAAAATATCGTCGAGATAGTTGACTACTTTGTCATGCCTTAAATTTCCAAGAACTCTGTTAAGAAGTCTCTGAAATGTGGCAGGGGCATTGCAGACGCCGAACGGCATTCTCAAAAATTCGTATTGGCCATCAGTCGTCACAAAAGCAGTTTTCTCGATCGAATTTTCTGAAACTGGTATCTGGTAATACCCCTGCGTCATATCAAGGACGCAAAAGTACTTAAACCCTTTTAGGCGGGCAATATGGTCCTCAATATTGGGCAGTGGATATCTATCTTTAACGGTAATTTTATTAAGTTTTCTGTAATCTATGGCAACTCTATAGTCGCCATTTTTCTTTTTGACCAAAATAGCTGGACTTGCATAGCATGATTTAGATTCTCTTATAATGTTATTAGTTAGCAAGTCATTAATTTTCTCTCTTATGATTGCTTTTTCTTTTTCTGAAACTCGGTATGGTTTATAGAAAATTGGCTCCTTAGAGGATAAATTGATTTCAAACTCCACGAAATCTGTCATTCCTAACTCACTAGTGGTTGTAGCAAAACAAAACTGAAAATTTTTTAGCAACTCAAATAAAAGTACAAGATGTTTTTTTGAAATATTTCCAACTTTTATTTTGGACATCTCTATACTACGGATTTCTCTAACTACGTAATCCTGGTTAGGTGGTTGGAAGTTATATCCTCTTGTCAATATTTTCCCACTATCCACCACTAATGTATCCGACCCCACATTCGTTACGTCGATTGTAAACGTAGATTCGGCGGCCCACACTGTCGAGATTGCATAGTTATAGCATATTTTCGCCGGAATAATTAAATTATTACGGCAACTACTATTTACTTTGACACTCAGTGTGTTATTTGGCGGGATTTTAATATTCTCAACAGCTCTAACTTCAAATTTCTCACGGTTTCCATCAAAATTAAAATTTGTCATCTCGCTTTTATTTTCAATTTTTTTTAATGCAACTTTATTTCCCACTATTTTCATTTCAACTTCGTTGCTATTAATTACCGGTTGTCCAATGATTATATCTATTAATCCCATATCAACATCGACAAAGTGAACAATTGTGTCGATAGCAAAATTATCAAAACACATATTCACTAAGGCTCGACCTATAGGGTATATGATTTTATTCCCAAAGCCTGTGATATACATAGTCGTTCTCATTAATTTAATTCCTAATTTGTCAATTAAATTTGCCTGCGCAACATTTATTTGGCTACCTGTATCTAAATAACCCTTGCATGCAAAATTATTTATCTTAATTAAAATGGTGTAAACGTCATTTTGTACTTGCCTTTTTAGGGTCTTCACCGTAGCTGATTTCAGAAACCAGCAGTCGTCTCGTAGGTGGCCATTTTTCCCACAGTTGCTACACTTTTTCGGTAGGTGTTGTCTTGTAGGGGAATGCCGGCGGTAGCTTGTCGATGGGCGTTGGCTAGTGGATGGCAACTCATCGTTGTTGAAGCGAAACCAACACCTTCTGGCAATGTGTCCGGATTTCTTGCAAATGTGACAGGTTTCACTGAGTTTTGGCACATGTTTTTCCTTAATGTTGCTATCGGATTCCAACTTGCTTAAAAATCCTTGAAATAGTTCTTCTGGACTTTTATAGCTTCCAGATTTTGCTGCACCCTGTGTGGATAAGGGGAGTCCATCGATTACACACGACACCGCATTTGAATCACTTATGTCACACTTTCTGATAAGGATACACTTTGAATAATAATAGTGCATCATCGTTTCGTTACTGCCCTTTTTGCGATCTATCATTCTTTTAAGGTTGTCAATAAAATGCTCGTGAGACGGAAAGGCTTCCACAACCGCTGTTTTCCACTCACTCCATGTTTTATCGTAATTTTGCAGCGCATTATACCATACTTTTGCGATACCACTTAATTTTGACTGCATGTAATACGATTTTGTAACGTCATTCCAACCATGAATAATTGCTAGTTGCTCTATCTTGTGAATCCAGTTAACAGAGGTTAGATCGCTCTTCTCAGGGTCGAACGTCGGCACAATATCATTTTTTGCTGGATTATTAGCATTACTGGACATATTTTGAAAACCCTGTATCATATTTTGCCTGCTTAGGATCTCACTAACTCTTTTATTTACCAAATCCTCTATATTTTCGCGACGTCCACGCTTCTTTTGTTTTTCAGATTTTGGTCGCACCTCATTTTCCGAGTCGCTACTAGTATCCGATGGATCATTCGCTCTTGGTCTTTTCCTTTGTTTTGAGCCATGTTGCCAGTCTCTTACAGGGTTATTATTGCTGGTATGGTCACTATCACTCTCACTGCCACCCATTCTTATATCCCAACTTCTGAATTGTTAACTGCCGATAATTGTTCAGGTGGTAGAAATAAAACGCATGCTTACTCTACTAAATATATTCATCAACTGCCCACAAAACCATACATATTATTGTTTTTACATAATCCTTCGTCATCAATAAACTGAACTAAAAACTAGACAAAACAATACGACCAGTATTATGTGATTCATTTAATGAAAACAATACAAGATCAATATATTTCTAATGTAACTTAAAGTAATATATATATATATATATATATAGTAATATACAGGGTGATCATTCAACAGAAATTTGCTTTAAATTGGATAAAAATGAAAAAAGTTATAAGGGCGTTTCACTCTAAGTGCGACACACTGTATAAGTATTTGATTAGCAAAATAAAGAAAATATATGCATGCCTTTCATTTTCTGTGAATTTATGCATTTCTGACATTCCTGTCCGAAATATTTCAGTCTCGGGCTCACTCAATTTTAAAATATCCTTCACTTATGTGGAGAAACTGTACTGTGCACATGGTGCTTACATGTGCAAAGTTCGTCACAAAGCAGATCTTTTGTAGATATTACTTTATGCATGACGATAAAAGACCTTAAGGCATTCTCAGTCTTACGCCACTTATCACTCACAACAAACAAACGCATGGCTAGCAAATGTATTTATTAAATAAAAAATCTTATTTAAGTTTAATTATGTCAAATACACAACCCAATACTGACGCAACACAGTAGAAATGTATGGTTACACACAAGACATTTCACATAACTATTGGTGACCGCCTTTTTATTTAATTATAAAATCTAAATTACTCTAATAGATTTGTTTTATTTAGGTCTTATACCTTTCCTTTGCGATTCTTTCCACAGCTATATAAAATAAGTTCGTAAATTATTTTTGCTCATATATATTGTAAACAAGTATGTCACAAACATGCAACCTTAATAAGTTAGTAACAGAATGTGTATACATTTTCATTTAAAGTACAATTTTACTCCATTATTATTATCATCAAAACAATTGCAAACTAGAACCAAAATTATTTAATACCATACATGACATATATTTGTCTTCTTATTTTTCTAATTGTTATCAATTGTCTTGTAATTTTATTGTATCATATAATATACATGAATAAGAATAACCTAGTAATTAAAATAATTAACGGTAATTTAGAGAATATTAGGTAATCTATCCATTGCAATTTTATTCTACAAGTACCCATATATAGCAATGTACATGAATGCGTGTTTAGTTTAGTATTTGTAAACTGTTAATATGAGTGCAACTTTAATAGATTTAGAGTCATGGATCAGTGATATGATGACCAAACAGGGAGTAAAAAAATATCAAATTGATGTTTCTGGAAATACAAAGAAAGGTGACGGTTATTTGGGCGAAGTAACTTTCGTGAAAGTAAACGCAAGTCTAGAGAAAGGACGGGAAAAAACTTATCATCTGATAGTAAAATCCGCGAAGAAAAATGATGAATTTAGGAAACAAACCCCAATAAAGGAAGCCTTCGAAAGAGAAATATTTATGTACTCGAAAGTTTTTCCCATGTTCCTGGAATTTCAGATTGAATGCGGTATAGAAAGTTATTTCCATAAATTTGCGAAGTGTTATAGTGTATGTAGTGAAAACAAAAAGGAATCTTTAATATTGGAGAATTTAAAAATAGCTGGCTTTGAAATACACGATCGAAAAAGTGTTCAAAACTTAAACCACGCTCTTTTCGTGTTTCAAAACTACGCGAAATTTCATGCAATTTCATTAGCATTAAGAACAAAAAAACCAGCATTATTCAAAAGTTTAACAAAAAATATGACTCATGTAATGGGACGTTTTATTTCTCAGTCTAATATGCTGCCCAATTTCGTAAATGATTTTAAATTTGGAATTAATATACTCAAAGCTAAAGGGAAAGAAAATGTTGCTTTAAAGTTTAAGGGCTTTGAAGATGGAATAGAAGATTATTTAACGAAATATGCCGATTCAAATTGCCCACAGTCAATTATATCACATGGTGATTGTTGGAATAACAATATGATGTTTAAATATGAGGTAATTTATTAAACAAAATTATTTTTAATATTTGTTAGCCAGGATATTGAACAAGAATTGAGAAGGATTACAAACCTCAACTTAAATTTTGATGAATATAAACAATTCGTTAAGCTTAATTATTATTTTTTTATTTTTATTTTACATACTTTGTACATTGTTTATCACCTTCTATCACTAATCATTGTCACTACTTAAACTGACGATAATTCGCATCCAGAAATAGCTTTTTATGATTTTTTAAAAATGGATAAAACTTTAAAAGTATCTTCAGACAATTGCTTAAAATGCCTACGAGGTAACTTATTCAATAATAGTATATTATGTTACTAGGAGTAGAAGGCGACCATTATTGCTGAGCCCAGAAGTTTGCTCAGCCGAGGCGCAAGCCGAGGCAGCAAACTGGGCGAAACACATAATGAGCCTTCTACTCCGAGTGACATATACTATTTTTTCTTCAAGCGTTAAAATCAAAAATATCAAAACTTTAATTTTGAAAAATGATATCAGGTCAAATGCATTCAAGCTTAGTAAAAAAAAATATATGTAATACTAACCATTTTATTTATCAATCAAACATGACATAGGTGAATTTGCAATTTCAAGTATTTCAGGTGGTACGTACTGCATTTCTTCAGACTTTTTCGCTTTTAAATTTAAAAAACGGCTCGATGCGCAACGTCAACTTTTAAAATGACAGTTTATGACAAGTCATAACTTAGATTTCTAATTCGTTGCCATGGATACAGTATTTCATTTTTGTACTAGGAAAAAAATGGGAAATATTTGTACTAATACAATAATAGGCTCCTTCTACAGGACGTGTTGCAGTATGTAATGTAAGTATTATGATAAATAGGATTTATAGGAAACAACTACTGGACGGGCAAAGGCCCCTACTCCCATTGAATTATACCTATAAATCCAAATTGGTAGCCAAATTTGTTATTTGTCTTTTCTCCACCAGACACAGACCGGTTTCGAACTCTTTATGTTCTCATCAGTGTGCCACAGGTAGCTGAAAAGACAAATAACAAAGGCAAACCAAACTAGTCTATGGCAGACCCAGCACAAGTAAGTAGTGAGGGATAAGTGCATCCCTCTGGTGGTCAGTTGCTACTACCAGTCGAGACATCGAAGATGTCTCTGTGACCGATAGCGGCTTGCCAAGCAAGCACCAGGAGCGGCGACCTCTAGCCGCTATCGGTCACAGAGACATCTTCGATGTCTCGACTGGTAGTAGCAACTGACCACCAGAGGGATGCACTTATCCCTCACTACTTACTTGTGCTGGGTCTGCCATAGACTAGTTTTTTTTGCCTTTGTTATTTGTCTTTTCAGCTACCTGTGGCACACTGATGAGAACATAAAGAGTTCGAAACCGGTCTGTGTCTGGTGGAGAAAAGACAAATAACAAATTTGGCTACCAATTTGGATTTATGGGTATAATTCAATGGGAGTAGGGGCCTTTGCCCGTCCAGTAGTTGTTTCCTATAAATCCTATTTATCATGCACGTTTTAGTCCATCAGGGCTAGAGGTCGCCGCTCTTGGTGCTTGCTTGGCAAGCCGCTATCGGTCACAGAGACATCTTCGATGTCCCGACTGGTAGTAGCAACTGACCACCAGAGGGATGCACTTATCCCTCACTACTTAATGTAAGTATTGTTAAACGCTTGAAGAAAAAATTGCATTATTAACCTAGCGGCAATAATTTTTTTTTGTTTTGCTCTGTGTTGACTTTGACAACTTATCAATAGAAAAAAGTGCACCCGTATCAGTTTCCTCTTTTTTATTTTGTCTTTTACCAATACTTTGTTAAATATCACCCTCGCGGAAAAGAAATTAAAATAATTTTATTTCACAATTAAAACGTTAGGTATATAAAGTCCAAATCAAGAAAACACAATTAATTCGAGAAATTATGCTGATTTGTTAATAGGCATTGAAATTTGAATCAGCTGGAAAAAGTTATGCCATTTTTACATGACAAACAAACCGGTTTATTTTAGTACAAAACCATATTTCTGAGATTATTATCAGAAACATAGATTTCTTTATCCAATGCCATACGCATAAGATCGAGGACTAACGCACTTGCCATTACTAACTCAATAAATTCCAAGATTTATAATGGATGGTTGACTGTAGAAGTCAATTAATATTAAATTAAAGTCCAAGAGAAACTTATCATTTTGTCGCAGAATTACTAGGTATATTTGTTTTACTATGCGCCTAGAAGGACGTACCATTAATCATCGCATTATTTATTGATGTTGTTATGTATATCAATAGTTTTTGAAGTTGAATAATATTAAAACATTAAATCAGAAATAGTATTAATAATAAGGTGTCATTGCTTTTAATTGAAATTCCTCGAGTGCACCCAATCGCCGTTTTATTTCTGTGGTTTCGATCATACTAAAACAATTGAAATAATCAACATGACCCTCTAACTTAAAATTACAGTTTCTCCCGTACGTTTGGGTTCATTACGACCTATCAGCATGTCCAGTTCCAGTCCAGCTCTCTAATTTACTAAGAAATAGGTTATAATTTTCTGTACCACGAACTAATTTATGTAATCCAATAATACTTACTGAGTGACGAAATTGAATATAAAAGTGAAGAAAACACAATTAACATATTAATATTTTTTATATTTTAGGGAGGAAATAAAAATCAACCAGTTGATTTCCGTTTTATCGATTTCCAACTATCAACAGTGACATCTCCAGTGTTTGATCTCTCTTATTACTTGTATTGTTGTACGGACAGAACAGTTTTAAGCAATTTTGATTTTTTGCTACAGGCATATTATTCTACTCTCTCAGATTCTCTCAATGAATTCGGTTGTAATGCTGAGAAAATAATAACTTTTAAGGAATTAAAGGATCATTGGAGGAAATATAGCAAGTATGGGCTTTCTTTAACCGCTTTTATCGTCAAAATTGCATTATGTGAGTCTGAAGAAGTCGTTGATTTGGCTGATAGTGTTGATAAAGGAGAATTAAGTAATGCCTTCGACTTTAAATTACAACAACAAGATGTGTACGAGCAAAGGATTTTAGACGTATATACTCATTATGCAGAAAATTTCTTATAATAATAAATATAATGTTGTCTAGCTACTTTAATGAACTTCTACCTGGTATTTATTACAAAACTGTGTATCGCTAATATTTTTACTTAGCTTTAACCCACATATAAGGTACAAATCTGTATAAAATGTAATAATCTTCTATTATAAAAACAATACAAAACAAAATTTTTTTTTATTTACAAAATAAGCGGTTCCAGAAATTTGCAAAATTTCCTTGTGGCAAGTCAATAATTGAACGAATTCTGAAAAGAGAGTACCATTTATTTTTACTATAAAATGCTTCATTGAAATATCGTACATTTGACATTATTTTTATTTATAAAATAAATTTTAAGATTGAGTCATAGCTTTTATGTTTGCCGCTTAAGGTGATCTAGAGAATGTATTTATATAAGTGGTTAAGTGTGAAACGCTATTTTTCATTATACCATTCTGATATTATGATTTATCAATACTCTATTCTTCATTGATATAACACCAATGCCTAGGCCGATAAAATTTATCATTACTTTATTCTTCATTTATATTACACCAATATCGGCCTAGGCCGATAAATAAATTGAAGAAAAATGCAAGGCTTACAAATCATCATTAAATATGAAAGTATTTATGGTATAATGAAAAATATTGGCCGACACACGGCCGGTACGCAGACGTGATTGGTAGTAAAATCTTGTCTGGTATTTGCTACATACGGGCCTTATGACGTTAATAACTATATCAATACAGACAATACAGTTACATATTGATTATACTTTTTATAATTTTTCTGCTTTTCTAAATGTAAAAACATGTCTGAGAAGAACAAAAAATAAATATCTGAAGCGATTATTAGAAACATTTTCTGTGAATATATTTACAAATTAAATTAGAGAAATTTTGTCGATTTCTCGAGAATGAAACAGCTCAGGCATATATATTTTTTGCATTTTGTTCCTAAATGTTTTTCATAATAAAATACCCTCTTATGTATCCACACTATCCACAATATAAATATATAGAAATAAATGAAAAATAACTTAAATCCTTAATTTTAATCAATCATGTCAAATTTGAAAAAAATATTTCTCGTTGAAATAAAAAAATTGCTATCGAATCCTCATTCAGAGGTTTTTCTTTCTTATTTTGAAGTGAAGAATATGCTCCTGAATCCCGAACATTACATTTTTGAATCCTGTGGTATGCCTAGTTAAGAATAAATAAATACATATAATATATAAGAACCATGTGCATGACTTTGTAAACAAATTATATCTTCTGATGCACAGTAACAATTACCGTGCAAATTTTTATTTATATTGTCTATATAAATATTTAACTAGTTAAATTATATGAGCTATTATATCTTGTAAAGTACTGCCCATTGAATTAAAACTCTTCATCACACTGATAAGAACAAACTTAATCTGTAAGTTTATTGTAGTTCGCCATTTAAGTACTATTTTTCATAGACTTAATAATAATATTCATAATTAAAATGAATTATGTTGATATTATAATTATTTATTAAGATTATAATTTGTCATTTTTTAAAAATAAGTTATCCATAAATAAATATATTTTATTTAACAGTAAGTGCATTCATAAGATAACTAATGGCAATCCATTAAATTTTACTTACTTGCCAAAGGAAAATTTTGTATAATTTAGCTTTAAACGTATTTTCAGACCTTCAGTCTAAAACAAATTTATTTTCCATCAAAATATGTCTATTTAATTATAGAGAAGGAGAAGTTAAAATATAATAAAAAAATATATATATTCCATCGTCTATCCTTCAGCTATCATAACTTCAAGGAAAAGGAAGAGATCTCAGGCGAACTAGGCTACTCGGTCAAGGTCGTCCTAACTATGAGCATAAAGTCTTACAAAGCTTTCAGAAATGGATCACTATTATTACGTTCTGGAAGCTATCTCTCACTAACCCTGTGGAATGTGACGAAGTTGGTATTAATTCGCAATGTCCTCTTGATGTTATGAGATAATAGAAGGACACTTCAAAATATAGAATATTCAAAAAGGTACCTCCTCAGCCACTCTATTGCTATTGATAGAGGTATTAAATAATTTTCCAAAGTTACATGTCCTGCTGCGAAAAATGTTGACGAGTCACTATTTGACAATGATGGTAGTGTTACTTGTTCTTCTGTTATGTTATTTATTTTGCTAACAGTTCTTTCAAATCGAATAATGAGTGATCTTGAAATCGAAATAAAAGACAAAAAAAAAATTTTAAATCATGAAAGTAGGCTTTAAATTTCTTAGTACGTTTAGCGTAACATTGAACTGTTTAATTTGAGTACGGTTGCATATGTTAAATATATAATTTCAGTGTACATTCAAGTTAACCTGAATATTTTGTTATATATTATTTTTTAAAATAGGTATTTAATTTAACTTTTTTTAAAAACACTAATAAAAACCTTACCTACCTACCTTAATCTGTAAATTCATTGTAATTCATTATTTACCGTCTCCAAAGGATTTTACGCTGAATTAAAGTATATAGTTTGGTTTTAAACTATCATTATTTTTAACAGTTTAGTTATAAACAAATATACTTTATTTAATAGTATCTTATTAACATGTGCGTAAGTGGTATTAACCAAAAATTATCAAAGTTATTAGACAATGTTGAATATTATTATATTTATGCGAAATGTATTTTCAAGATTTATTTATAAGAATAAACAAGGCGTAGTAGGTACATTACAACATTACAAGAACATGATTATGATTATAGACTAATTATAATTCAATTAATTTTTAATTACACCTTTTATTCGTTAACTAACCTTGAATAGAATGTTATATGTTTAAATTGCTGACAATTTTTTTCTATTGAGACACAAACTTATAATCGGCTTCTTAGTTGACATTGTTATGGAGAATAAAAACTTGTTTTCTAATTTTTAAGTTTGCAATATGTGGTTGGAAGATTTCATGCGAATTATTAACACCTTGTATAACTAATTTGGCAACAGAACGGTTTACATGAAGTTCTCAGAATAATGATTAGTTAATAATCGGATATAAGATATTATTGCCGTTGATAATCTATCACGTACACGCCTGTAAAAATAATAAATAATTAGTTAACCTTCATGTAAGCAGGTATATGTTTGCTTCATCACTGTGAAAAATTTCAAATAATTTATGAACGTCGATTTTAAATAATAATGCGAATTTAAATTATTATATAACGTTAATGGTTAATATCTATATTGGAGCAAATTACGACATATAAGAAACTGAAGTAATTCAAAAAATTGTATGTTATTAGTTATTAGTAACTTTTGGGCTGTTTTTCATGACTTCAGAATAATAAGTGTTCACAATGATAAAGCAAAACTATCGGATCTTTCCTCTAAGAGAAAGTTCATTAACGAACCCAACAAATAAAATTCAAAATAAAATTAATATCCTCGTTAAATCATGACTCAAAAAAATTCTAATTACAGAACAACAAAAAAATAAACTCATTTGCCGCAATGGTCATGCCCCCTTCATCTACGGCCTACCAAAACTTCACCAAGAAAATATTCCTTTAAGGCCTATTGTTATCAATAGATAGTCCCACATATAATCTCTCACAATTTCTATCAAATTCATTAAGTAATATATTAGGAAAAACCACTTAAAAGACTCATGGCAATTTCGTGACGTTATAAAAAACCAAACAGTTCCCAAAGACCATATTATTGTATCACTTGATGTTACTTCATTATACACTAATATACCAATAGACTTAGCAATAAAATACAGGGTGTCCCAAAGTTGATGTCTCGGGAATATATCTATATCTATAGAATGAAAAGAGTTATCACAAAACCGTTACCGTGGTTTAATTTGGGGTGCACTAAGGTACATTTTACGCTAGCAATTTTATTATTTTTTCGAAATCTGGAAAATGGCGAAACTGACGTCATTAGAGGTTTTTTTTCCAGGAACATACTTTTTTGTGCTACCTGGAAAGTGCTATTTTTTCTGAACATTTTCTATTAAAAAAGTTTTTTCGTATCTTTTATATTTAAAAATATACATGGTAAAATAGTTTTGAAAATACCCTTACTTGCATACGAGTTAGCCATGATATAATCGAGTGGCCTATGGAAAACAATGAACTAGGGCTGTTGACATAAGTTTGTTTAGTGAATATATTGTTTGTGTCAAATACTTTACGGGTGTGAATTAATGTAAATAGCGCCGAAATGTTTACAAACAATGAAAAAGTAGACATGATTTTAATCTATGGTGAAGCTCAAAAAAAAAAGATTTAGAATTTTGTTAGTTTTAAAATATATATATATTTTTAAAATATACTGTCACAATTCTTTGATAAAACGTATAAATAGCTTTTGTTCATTGTTTTCCATAGGCCATTCGATTACATCATGGCTAACTCGTATGCACTTGAGGGTATTTTCCAAACTATTTTACCCTGTATATTTTTAAATATAAAAGATACGAAAAAACTTTTTTTATAGAAAATGTTCAGAAAAAATAGCACTTTCCAGGTAGCACAAAAAAAGTATAAGTTCCTGGAAAAAACTTCTGATGACGTCAGTTTCGTTATTTTCCAGATTTCGAAAAAAAAATTTCTTTGAAATTATTTACGACCTGTAATTTAGTTATTAACGGTGGTTAACGGGAATTAGGTCTGTTTTGAAGAAAACTAGTTTTTCAAAAAGCGAACGTTTCGACACATTTATTGCATCATCTTCAGGGCGCTACAAAGTTATAAGAAATTATAGGAATACATATATAATTAACATGCTAAAAAGAATAATAATAGTTTGAAACATAAAAATTGATATGTTTAAAATAACTTCAAAGTTAATAATAAAAATAAGATAAAAACTTGATAAATATAAAATTATTAAAACTCAGTACTTCCATTAAAATTAAGTTTTCCGTGTTATCAGGTTTAAAAATTCTAAATTGTATAAAGGTTGCGTAGATACTTTGGTTAAAGGAAATTAAAACGAATGGTAAAATACAATTCAAACTCATGCCTTGATATTTAGCGAACTACTACTAATAAGTACATAATATATAGATTTCTTACAGTGACAATGTTTATCATTATATTTTTTTGGTTAGAAAATGAATTTTTATTACCTATTAAAAACAATATTAATGTTTTATTTGGTTGATTAAATTATAATATGCATTATTAAAGTGTTCTATATCCTTTCTGGCGTTGACAGTATTATATTTCTTAATATTTATCATTTCTTGGAAAATTCGTTTGGATTAATTATTTTGCATTCCGACAATTTTTGTATTTTCTAAATTAAATTCGTGGTTGGTTAAGTTGCAGTGTTCCACTAGAGACGTTGGATTATTTAATTTATTTCTATTTTTTATGTCTCTTTCATGTTCCTTAATTCTAGTTTTTATGTATCTACCTGTTTGACCTATGTTTGTCACAATTTTTACAAGGTATTTTGTAAACTACATTTTGATAATTATTGTTCAAAAGGTGTTCTTGTTTTTAATTTACTGTAAAAGGATTTTTTTATTGTATTATCATTACTAAAAGCAACAGTAATGTTTACATTACAAAATACAAAAATTGTCGGAATGCAAAATAATTATTCCAAACGAATTTTCCAAGAAATGATAAATATTAAGAAATATAATACTGTCAATGCCAGAAAGGATATAGAACACCTTAATAATGCATATTATAATTTAATCAACCAAATAAAACATTAATATTGTTTTTAATAGGTAAAAAAGATTAAAAAAATTCATTTTCTAACTAAAAAAATATAATGATAAACATTGTCACTGTAAGAAATCTATATGTACTTATTAGTAGTAGTTCGCTAAATATCAAGGCATGAGTTTGAATTGTATTTTACCATTCGTTTTAATTTCCTTTAACCAAAGTATCTACGTATCTAACCTTTATACAATTTAGAATTTTTAAACCTGATAACACGGAAAACTTAATTTTAATGGAAGTACTGAGTTTTAATAATTTTATATTTATCAAGTTTTTATCTTATTTTTATTATTAACTTTGAAGTTATTTTAAATATATCAATTTTTATGTTTCAAACTATTATTATTCTTTTTAGCATGTTCATTATCTATGTATTCCTATAATTTCTTATAACTTTGTAGCGCCCTGAAGATGATGCAATAAATGTGTCGAGACGTTGGCTTTTTGAAAAACTAGTTTTCTTCAAAACAGACCTAATTCCCGTTAACCACCTTTAATTAAAAAATTTCTAGCGTAAAAAGTACCTTAGTGCACCCCAAATTAAACCACGTAAACTGTTTTGTGATAACTTTTTTCATTCTCTAGATGTAGTCCCGAGACATCAACTTAGGGACACCCTGTACTTATAAAAAATAAATGGTCGGAAATTAATAAATATTCATCTCTTACCGAAAACGAATTTGTCAATGCGGTTACCTTATGTTTAAATTCCACTTATTTTACATAATATAACAAAAACATTTTTTTTCAAATTTTTGGAACTGCCATGGGATCACCAATATCAGCCACCATTGCAAATCTTGTAATGGTAGAGATTAGAATACAATGTATTAAAATCTCTAAATTATATACCAACATTTTTAATAAAAGATATAGATGGCTGTATTATTTGTTACCAAAAAATAAAATAGAATACACAGTTGAAAGTTTTAATAATTTCCATCCACGTTTGCAATTTACCAGCGAAGTAGAACAAGAAACCAGCTTAAATTTCTTAGATATAACTATTAAATACAATGAATCGGGAATTATTGATAGAACCTGGTACACGAAAGAAATATGGGATGTCGAGATCTCTTTGATTAGGGAACAGAACCGTCAAAGCTGGAACGAGGTAGTCTCTCAATAGCTCTAAATATTTTTGGCCTGTCAATGATCTGTCAATGAAAATGGGCCCAACAATCCTATCACCCACTATTCCTGCCCAAACGTTGACTTTTTCTGGAAACTGGGTATGGGCTTCCATCATCCAGTGAGGGTTGTGCTCCGACCAATGGCGACAATTTTGCCTGTTCACCGTTCCATTTAAATAAAAAGTTACCTCCTCACTAAACAAAATTCAGCCAGCGAACCCTGCATCGGCGTTACAATCATTTGTTAGCAAAACTGAATCCTACGATCAAATTCATCTTCGTTCAGTTCATGCACTAAATTAACTTTGTAAGGATGCCATTTCTGGCTTTTTAATTTTTTCAAGACAGATTTTTGTGAAATCTCATTATTTGCCGCAACAGCTCTTGAGGAAAGATGAGGGTTTTCTTGCAACTCTAACAATACGTTCAACTCAACGTATTCGGGAACTGCAGGTCGTCCACTTCTCAGGCGATCTCTAACATGCCCCAAATCTTCATACTTTTTTATGATTTTACTAACATACGTTTTAAGAAGAGGTTCTGCAAGCGGATATTTATTATTAAAATAAATGCACACTTCTTCGTAGGTACGTTGTCTGTCATCCCTTATGATAAGAATTTCTATTCTTTCTGCCTCCGAAAAACGTCGAACCATTTTGAAATCTACTTTAATGATACGATAAATCGAACGAAACAAAATACTGTAAGTAAAAGTTTACCTCTTTTTCAAATAAAATTATCACGAGGCCAGTGATTGGTTTGCCTTTTTTGCCTATTCCAAATACAATATGAAACATACCCAATCTCTTTTTTCTTGGTATAACTTTCTTTATCACTACAAAATAGTACAATTCTACGTCTATCATGTTTTACTTTTAAAAATTAATATCTCGGGAACTAATAATCCAAAAAAAGTTACACATTTAATTCTGAAATCGGAATTTTATGATCTATCCAAATCCACCAAAAAAGGGGGGGTTGTATTTAAAAAAAATTGCTCTGACGTCATAACTTTAAAACGGAGAAAGGTAGAAAAATTAAAATAGTCTCAAAATATGCCTTTTAAAACGAATCAATTTGACCTCTCCCAGCGTTTTTCGAAAATTTCTACTGGAACAAAATTTTTTCCGGGTTTCGAAACTTTATACGTGCGCTGTATAACCTTAGCACATAAACCATATAATACTACAAAAAAAATTTTCACAAAACTTAACCCTGAACTGCAACCAAAAGACAAAACTAATACAGTATACAAAATAGACTGCAACGACTGCAACTTATATCGGCCAATCAAAACAATACCTCCACAAAAGAATACACACCCACAAATATAATATAAAAACACTCAACCAAAATTCGACAGCACTAACAAAACACGCTCTAGAACAAAACCATAACTTTAACTTTAACAATATACAAATCTTAAATAATTGTCTCCTTTAAAAAAATAAAGAGTATATTATTTATGGAAAATATCCTGTCGTCCATTTATGTTACGCACTCAACTATCACTCTAGACATTTTTCTAACCACAATTCCGTACACTATGAGATTACTGTGTCAACAAATTCCCCTGAAAATAATACACCTTGACCTTTTACGGTTTCACATTTCGACATCTCATTATAAAATCAAAAAAATATACGAATAAATCGATAGATCTCGCTGGCATTCAGCCTTTATGCTTAAAATGTCATTGTGTGGTTTAGAACAAAATCCTATACAATGCTAACTTTCCTGTAAATAAAAAGAAATACCAAGAGCTTTCTTTCTAACCATTCGTTTCACGTTGTATGTAACGAAATATCATCAAAGACCAACTCTGATTTTTCAAAGACATTCGTCTTATCGCCCGCTTTGTTTCTCCTTCACATTGGCAACTTTACTCTCTGCAATAATCAATTATGTGTACAATTTCAGTCACGATAATATACTCCATACAAGCCCGTGTCTGTTCAGAGATAATCAATAAAGCTGATTTTTTACGACAAATAGTGACAATAATAGTTATTTATGTATCAAGGCATTAAAGTTAATCTTTTTATCATGAATGTGGAGTTTAGTTGACGAGGCCCGTAGGGCCGAGGCAAATAAACCACATGAGTAATAAAAAGGAACTTTAATGCTGAGGTGCATATTACATTTTTTTTTAAATCCAAAAACTATGAAATTAAGATTAATTAACTCTATTTTTCAAATAATTTTCAGTGACATTAAGAAATGTCATAATTATTTAATATTTCAAGTGACATTAGGAAATGTCATAATTATTTTTAAATGTCAAGTCGGAATAATTTTTTATAAGAAAACCATTATTTTTAGCAATTATAATAGTGATAATATAATTCTGAATGTAAAAAACTGTATTTATTTACCTTTTGTTATAACACAATTATTATTAGAAGCAATAAAAAATTAATGTTTACGTTTATCTGTCACCTCGGCCAACTACAAAAATCGCAAAATAATGGATTACTTTAATGACTATTTCTATCACTTTAATGACGATTTTGAGGTACTTTAATGCCGATTTAAAAAAAAACATAATTTCTTATTAATTCGTTACGATATTGGCAACATCGATATCAGGATGTACAGAAACAATACGACAAAGTTGCCAATGGAACTATGAGTTTTTATTATTACTGAGCAATAGAACCACAAGATGATGTTCACTTATTTCTTTTGAAGTATTGTCTGATAATATTCAGGATGCTATTGCGGTCAAAGGTCATGGTACAAACTTTGAAGCATTTGCCAGTGACTTAAACGACTCGTCGGTATCTACTGCAAGTCATAACAGTTTTCGATAAAGCAGTTAGGGGTTCAAGAGTTAAAAAATGCTCCGGCGATCAAACCTCCATTTGCACTAATACTGTATAGAATTTCTAGTGAGTGCAGATTTGTTTACCAGTAACTCGGTATAAATGATTTAATTCCAGCTTCCTAGAGATCCCTGAAAAGTTGAACGAAAGGTAGAAGCTTTTTGCATTTAAAACACAGCTCTACGAGTTCACTTACTTCTTTGAAACATCGACGTAATGTTAGCATATTCGTTTTTTTTATAGTTATTTTTATGGAGATTGATCTACATAGTAGCATCGCGAGCAAAATTCTATTATATGTGCTCTAGACAGAACCAGTTACTCATATCTTTATTATGAAACTTTATAATTATTGAAAGTCACTATACTATACCCTACACATCCTTCTTTCAATATAGCTATATAATGTATTGCCCATTAACGTTTCCCTGATTCCTCTCGCCACCCGCGAGGTGTCATAGGTCTGTCGTAAGTCTTAATAAAAAAGTTGAACCGAGTTTAATGTACGGAAAATTTATGAATTAATTTTATCTAATAACCAACGAGAGGAAACGATTGTAATTGTAAAATTGATATGCGCAGATCAAGAAATCAATTAATTTGCTTTTAGAAAAAGCTGTCTGGATCATGGACTATGTCGCAAACAGTCTGAAGCAGATAAAAAATTCCAGGAATGGCTTTATTCATAATAGATCCCTTTGTTGTCTTTTTGCTAATGCGCATTTAAATTCCGGTCGCATGGTTTCAATCGTTCCATTATACTTGGAATTGCACCAATAATATTATCAATTAACCGAGTAATAAAATTTTTCTGGACGAAATATTTTATGTGTTAAACTAAAATGAGGTAATACAGCAAAATTCAATTTAAAAACACACGTTTTTTTCCTAACCCTTAATCTACTAGAAACTTCAACATTTTTTATGATAGGATGTAATTGAATTATTTTAGAAAAATAAAGCCATATAGTGCCAGGAAGTTAAATGCATGTCCTATTACCTTCAATGCCTAAACCCCTCCTTCATGATGTTCATTAAAAAGGGGACTTGTTACTACTTACGTTCAATGCCTAGAAAATAGCATTTGCCAAGCTACTGGCGATGATTATTAACTAAAATTACTATAGTCATAGCTCTTTAATACTTAATAGGCTTAATATAAAAATGAGGTAAATGAATCAGTATTTTGAAAATAATAATAAAAATGTATAATATGTAGTATATTAAAAGTTAAATAAAACAAACTCTTAAAATGCATTCATTCAGTTTGGGACGCATCACAATGTTGAAATTTAATGAATATGATGACTTATATAGATAAGCAATGTATATAATAGCATATAACGTGGATAAAAGCTGCATTTAAATCCAATCAAAAGTTTGCAATGAGTGAAAATAGTACTGTAACAGAAAAGGACTTGTTTTCCTGGATAGGCAAGTCGTTAGAAAACGAAAAACTAAAAAACTATGAAATTAATTTAGTTGGTAAATCGGAAAAAGGTGACGGATATATTGGTGAAATCGCCTTTATTAGCGTAAAAGGTATTACAAGTGATGATAAAAGAAAAACTCTGAACTTTGTTATAAAACATGGAAAGAGTAACGAACAGGTGAGACAAACTTTGCCAGTGAAAGCAGCTTTTGCAACTGAAATACACATTTATAATAAGGTGCTTCCAATATTTAGGCAACTTCAGTTTGAAAAAAAAGTAGTGAATGTTTTCAAATCAGTGCCGAAATGTTACACAACGTTAACTTTAACGAATATGGAAGTTATAGTATTTGATAACTTAAACAAACGTGGATACGAACTGTATGACAGGAAACGGCATTTTAATTTGTCTCATATTAAGGTTATCTTAGAGGAATATGGAAAATTGCATGCTTTATCGTTTGCCTTAAGAGATCAAAGAATTGAGGAATTTAATATTATCAGTGCTTTTGATGCCGACGTCTTTAAGGGGTTTATGGAATCAAACCTTATTAAAAGAAGCCTTAAAACATGCGTAACTAATACTCTAAATATGTTGCAAGAAAAAGAGGACTTTTATTTAGTGGAAAAATTAAAACAAGTAATAAAGAAAAATGGAGCTGATATGATTTTGGATTTGATTGCTGAAAATGAACCTCAATCGGTTATTACCCATGGAGACTGCTGGACCGGTAACTTTATGTTTAAATACCAAGTAAGTAAGTCATTACACTGTGGATGTTTATGATAATTTTGGTCATTAGCAATAAATAATACTAAAAATGCGCAATTTCTAAAAAGTGTCGTTTAAATTGTCGGGTTAATATTTAGAGCCTATACTTCGAAGTTATAATCCGGAAATTTAAATATAACTATTTTAGCACCTAAAATATATCTTGTATTTGTGGTTAATTCTTATACATTTTTGCTGGCCATTCTTGATCTCACACGTGACAATTTTTATTCAAAGCTTAAGGGAAACTGATCAATGACAAGGCGTGCTACATGGAGAAATATTGTATTAAATAAAAAAAAATATTTTTAGGTTCTTACCTTTATATTCTTATATATTAATTTATAATCAACTTTTAAACTTATTATGTAAGCTGTGCATATTAAAGTTAAGCCATACAAATCTGATCTAGTGTAAAGCAATGCACTTCCTTATAAGTCTTCTTTTAAACGCATTTTCAAAGCGACTCATTTGATAAAAAATGCATATACAAAATATTCTTGTCTTTATAATATCCAACTTGTACAAGTTTGACTCAATTTTGAGGTTTAGGATTATTTCAGTACATGTGCCTGTCCCCCCCGCTCTATACAGGGTGTTCTAAACTACGTTCGAAAAATTCCGGAGGTGATTGCATGCACAAAAATATGAAGAAAAGTTCCTATGGACATGAGTCAGCAAATGCCTCCTAAGGAAGCTAGGCCGTTGGCACCCCAAATGATTTTTTTTTTTAATATCTCAGGAACTCTTTGAGCTACCAACATCAAATTTGGCTTGCTATCTAATGTAAGTAAGGGTTATGAACCTGCATAATCAACAATAGAAAATATTAACCAGGGGCGTACTAAACTGGAGGGGGCTCATATATTTTACCCACCAATTTTTTTGTTTGCCATTTTCCTTCATTCTTGATATCGGAAATTAATTTCTTGAATAATTTTACGTAAGACCCTTGTTGGGGAGCCGTAAGACGTACCATTTTCGAGAAAAATTGGATTATGTAAATCGGTGTTCAACTTACGGTACATTTTTAGCTAGGCTTCCCTAGAGACATGAAAAGTGATTGTATTTAACGCTTTGAAAACATTTTATTAAAAAGCATGTTATGAAAAGAGATATAATTTATTTAATCAATTAAAACAACAAATAATTAAAACAACAATAAATATTTATTAAAAGAGAAGTATCCGCTATTCATTACATAAACCCATTTTTCTCGAAAGCGGTGCGTCCTACGGCTCCCCAACAAGGGGATCTTCCTAACGTAAAATTGTTCAAGAAATTCATTTCCGACATCAAAAAGCCAAAAAAATGACAAACAAAAAGTTTGTGGGAAAATATAGAAGCCTCCTTCAGTTTAGTACGCCTCTGGTTAATATTTTCTATTGTTCATAAGCCTTACGGACGTTGGGTAGCATGCCAAATTTGTTAGTAGCTCAAAGAGTTCCTGGGATATTTAAAAGAAAAGTCATTTTGGGCGCCAACTTCAAGGGGGGCGTAGCACCCTTAGAAGCCATAGGAATTTTTCTTCATATTTTCGTACATGTAATCACCTCCCGAATTTCCAGAACATAGTTTAGGGAGACCCTGTACAGATTACTATTTTTTTAATAAGTTTGAACTTGTCGGGCTTATAGATACTTAGTAAATATTCCAAAATTTTTTTTTCTAATTTTTAAAAGTTATTACAACAAATCGAGATGGTAAAGTACCTGCCTCTTACCCAAAAGTTCCGGGTTCGATTCCCGATCGTGGAAATGAAAAATACTGTGAGAGTCCCCTCTCATGTGATGTAATATTGTGATCATTTTGCTCTGTTGTTGTTTTGCTCAACACAACGATGTGACAAACGTATCAGTTTTCTTTCTTCCCTTCGCTGCAAGAACTCTTTGCCGAATCCAAAACAAAAATGTGGATGCTATTTCACGTACTGGATCCCCTATGAACCAGGGCTTCATATCATAGCTCATTCTTCTGCAGTATCGTGTATTGCATAGTTATGACTAGCTGGTAAAATACAGATAAATGAATGAGTGAAGTGTTGGACATTATAAAATTTTTTCTGAATCTCTAAATAATTCTATCATATTAGGGTTATTCTTTCCCAGTTCTGCATCAACTTTTAACGTCTTGTAAAGTCCGCTCTCATGTGATATATTTGACTCTCTTTCATAATAGAGCATTTTCATTATCAGCAGCACATAGATTAATGTAAAGTTTGTCACAATATCCGCAAGTGTATGAGCTGGGAACGCCAAGTCTTAAATTGAAATTACTTTTAAAACCATCAGTGTATGTTAGACATTTTTACAAAAAAAGCTTATGCACTTTCATTAAATTTAAATTTGGTTAAAGGCACTTTTCCGATGACTCATTCCTGCTGTTTTCCTGTAGAGAAAACGATGCAATATACTGACAAGTCCTATCTGTTTCTGTATCTTGAATTTTTGTCGGACACACACCGTCCACGACAAACGTTTAAATCTTGGCTATCCTTTCTTATTCACAAGGTATATGATTCTTCTTGGTGTCATTGACACGCAGGCTCCGACAAATTTTCGACAAAGAGGAATATATTTCCATACTTACATCTTTGTTTTGCGTATCTCGTTGGGAGGTCGATAGCCTCCACATTTACTTTTCTCACTGATATGTGCTGCTCCCCAGTGCATCCCTGGTTTGTTTTCTGGCAGTTATCTTCCACGAATTTATGTTCAATTGCCTTTTTTGTCTCTACTCAAGTGCGAAAGGTACGCAGACGACACTTGCACCGCCATTTTGCTGACTGTTAATTATTGGGCGTACAACGTTGTTACAGGTAAACACCAGAATCGTTCCTTCAGAACTGGCATTACAGAAATCTATTCAAGATTTTTGAGATTTTTATATTACCGACATCTTCCTGTATGTATATACTACGCGGTTTTATAGAAATTCTGCATTTTAGCAAAATGTTACTTACAATGTTGCTCCGGCAGACTCTTCAACTATTCAACTTCGAAATAACATGGAATTATTGAAAAAGTTAAGCGCAGCATACAGTATACAATTTAATCCACAGAAAGACAGGTATTTCTTAAATACGATTTCTTGATTCAGTAATGTCGAAAACTCCTGTGTTTGCGATACAGTATTAAATTAATTTATAAGTTTCGTATTAAACCCCTTTAAAAATATAAAATATAGTTTATGGAGATACCAACCTAACTTACCCAAACAAACTTTAAAAAGGTTCAAGATCATCACATTTAGTAATGGAACCAAACTCGTAAGTTTTAATTACTTTACTACTACGACACAACGTTGAGAATGACTAATCGAAGGCACACAGTTTCTACTTCATAGCTAACTGCACTGACGTTTTTTCCTAGTGTATCAGTAAAATCCCGTGGTTTTATGTTGAAATATAACGTTTCCTAAATGTTCTTTATCCGAAAAATGGACTGCGAAGATATAGCCTTCAAAATAACAACATCAATTTTTCTAAAGAAACTCGATTGCCATTTAGCAATACTTCAATAACTACAATCCACCAACTAGCAAAGCGAGTATCATCAATTGCTCTTCCCCCAAATTACCCTTTTCAACATATAATCAAGTGGCAGTACAGTTTAATAATAACATTTTCTTTTTTCAGAATATTGCTGATAAAACTGTTCCAATGAATATCGCTATCTTGGACTGGCAAATGTCAGCTCTGCGATCTCCTGCATTTGATCTCTCATATCTAATATACGCCACTAGTTCTAAAATTGAGCTAGACGAATTTGAGGAGCTTTTAAATGTCTATTATATGTCGTTCTCACGTTGCCTAAAGGAATTGGGAAGTAACTCGCAAGAATTATTTTCATATTCCTCATTAAAAGCACACTGGAGAAAATATTCCTTATTCGGATTAATTATGTCGACTATGATTTTACCAATGGGAATGTGTGACAATGAACAGGCACCCTCACTTGAAGACTTAGACGGAATATTTGGGGACTTGCTCACTCTAGATGAAAAAGGAAAAGAATTGTATTACCAAAGGATAAAAGCTGTAATAAGTCATTACCTTGAGTTCATATCCATTTAAAATGTTATTTTATTTGTATTTGTACAAAGTGTTTTGAAAATATTGGTACAAAGCTTGAATGCAGATTGCTGATGCCAAACCCAGTAGATTAAATCAAAAAGTAGAGGATGGAACTCCTTTCATTAAGATAATAATTTTGTATTTATTTTTGTCTTAATTTAGTTACGATATAACGTATCGAAAACAAATTTTGTAAGGATTTTTAAAGACGAAAATTACAAAGAAAATATTGCCAATGTTGCTTAATGTAGGACCATTTTAGGTTACAGTACTTTTCTCCGACAATTTTTTTGAGATTGAGTTTTACAATTTACAAAAATTATTGAAACGCAATACAAACCACTCATTTTAAAAAATACGCGAGTTCGAAGATAACTAAAAACTTTTTTGTCTAGGTAGGTAATTAAATACGATTCTTTAAATATTTATATTCAAAAGTTACCTATATATAATGGGTAACGCATAAACAGTAAAAAAAATTACTTATAATTAAACCGATATTACCTCATTCGATCTGTGTACTGCAATAATTGTAAATCATATATTTTTCGAATAGGGTGCATTGTGTCATATTTCAACAAGCATACCTTCCTTGTACTTATGTACTTAGATATAATAAAATATACTGCGCAAATTTAATCTCAAAATTTTTATGGTTAAAACTGTCAGATAAAAGTAGTATAACAGGCATCCTTTAAGAATAGTAACATTGGTATACCAGCATTAAAATCATCGACCTCAAAAACGTGCCCCTACTAAATTTGCGTCAGGTAAATAGAGATAAAACGAATACAAAATCTGGACTTCTGTTCATTGTGTAAAAGGAAAATGTCACATACTCTACCTTTTGGGTTAAATAAAGAGTTAAGAATTGTCCTAATTTTTCGAAACACCCTGCATGAGATGTAGTCAACTTCTGTAAAAACAAATTATATAATACACTGTCCTGAATGAATTATGCGTAGTTTATTTTTCTAATTAAACTTTAAACATGTCAACAGCAAACTAACAATTATTACATATCCCTAGACATCGTATTATACTTTCCTCAAGTATTTATTTATCTACTGCATATATAATTTGATAAGAATATAGAGGGAAAAACTTTGCAAAAAATGTAGAATATAGTACAAGTAGATAGAGTGGGGTAAAAAATTATTATTATATAAACCCGTTGATCACTGATTCTAGATATAATGATGAATGGTTTCATAATAACATCACTTTACACAACAAGAACTCGATTACAGTTCAAACATAGGAGGTTTGCTGAATTTACATTTATTTAATATTGACATACCAATTAATGATATATGTAATTATTGACAAACGGTGAATATTACTACTCATATTTTGTTCTTTAAATATCGACTGCATAACATTGATTCAACAATATTAGCTCATTAACTTGGTCTTTTACTTTCCATTAAATAATAAATAATATCATTCATTGTACTTTTTTTTAATGGAATACCCTGTATATTTTTTAATTTTTAGAATCTCTATGGAAAGCTGATTTCAAAGACCTATACTACTTAGGGCCTAGAGTTCCTAAGTTTTAATCAGCAGACATTTGAAAATGTTATTTTTTTAAGTTAAATAATTATTGTTTTATTGTAATATTTTACAATAAAATAGCGAATGAACAGTAAATAATAACATAAGATATCTTGATCAAGTATTTCCAAATACCAAAGACGTGGTAGTGTTGAACGGCCACCAAAGTCACCGGATCTTACCCCGTTAGATTGTTTCCTTTGGGATCACCTGATAAACTTAATGTACAAAATTTAAACCTCACAATATTGAAGAACTAAAAAATTAAATTAAATTTGTGGCAACATTTCTCAAGAAACTATAAATAAATTTCAGCAAGAATTCATTGATATTTGCGATACTTTCAAGCAGAAGAAGGTTTTCAATCTGAACATTTGATTAATTACAATAAAACATTATTCTATATATTCTAAAAATAAAAAATATACATGGTGTTCCATTAAAAAAAGTATATCACGTCATAACTGAAGTAGCGATGACTTATTAGCTAAAAAAATCAAAGCAGAAAATCGACCTGTCCGAGAATTTTTTCCAAATATTTTCATATTCAGAAATAATGAATTTATTCCATACTAAAGCGAACGAATTTTTGTTAATGACTTCTTTAATGTAACTTCATATACAAGTAAGTATTTGAAATCTTTGAAATTAAAAAAAACAGGCGAATATACAGGTGTCCAATAACTTGACGATCATACCTTGAAAGTATATTGCCAAAGCAATTTCAAGTCAAAAATGTTCAATGAACCCTAAACTTAATCGTAACTGAGCTACGGTGATTTTAAATCTGAATGAATATCGGATAAAATTTCAATAAAAAATCAGGTAAAAAGAAGTTGTTTCAGTGTTTTCCTGCAGTAATTATTGTTCAAAATGTTCGCACGATTCCTGCATACGCGTTTGAGCTCTCCTCAAAACTGATGAGGTGACTCTTCTGACAGCCTCAGGTTCAACACGAATATTTTTTGCACTATCCATAATTCTAGCAATAGGCTGTTGTCTGTTTTCAGGATTTCTACATAAGCAAGATGTTTACAGTCACAAAAATAACATATCACAGCCACCCTATTCTCCTACAGTAGTAGTTTTTTTTTGGTTTTAAAATGCTTGTATATTTTTATATTAAAAACTAAGAAAATACAATATGAAGGTTTTAAGCAAGTTATCTTGAACCGTGTATAAATTTTTTGTGATTTTCCGATATTTCATAGACTCTGACTTGTGTCTCCATGAAGGTGTTATTTCACAGTTTAAAGTTTCGTGTCGTTAAACTGCAATTCTGACAATTTTATGATTTACGATCCCTGCGCGAGTCACTGATGATGATTAGGATAATGACGAGTTCTTACAAGAAAAAGATGAAAGTTGAATAGAGACGTGAAGAAAACAATATTTTAATATTTTTACTTTTCTGCGAGATTATTTTACTTTTCTAAACTTCTTAACTAGAAATTACTGGGTAATTGAAATTTTTTAAATTTTACGATCTATAATATAAGAACATAACGTCGGTGACACTGCAATATCTGCTATGTGAAAATACCGAAATTTACAGAAAGTACAAAAAACTTTTCAAATAATACAAGATGGAAAGTTGATACCTGCATAATTAAACATTGTTGTTGACATATTTTATTGATACAATATGTGGTATTTAGAATTGCTGACATTTGATTGGTGTTCTTCAAAATAAATAATAAGTCCAATTTTGAGCACATAGCACTGACATTCTAGCGCACTTAGCAGGTATTACCATGTATTTGCTACACATCGAACAGGTATACTTGTGACTTATGAACGAAAAAAAAAAAATGCATCAGGTGAGAACTATTTATTAATTTTGTTTCAGAAAGCATTACAAATAATTAATATAAATATTAACAAGCATTACAAATAATTAATATAAATATTAAAGTAAACGAAGTAACTGTAAAAAAATCTTAATTTTAGTGCGGTAAATTGTCATAGAACGGATGATGATCTGTCTCAATAACATTTTTTAACTCCTGAAGGTGTTTGAATTTTTGTTTACTTATTTTTATTTGGCGGCTATGTAGTTCTTTTTTTCAACATGCTGCAGTTTTGAAAGAATAACATGTGTCACATTGATCTTTCCTAGGACGATGGATAGAAATGTTTTGCTGCTTCAAAATTTGACTAAATAAAGTACGGCTGACGACTGCCAATTGATTTTCTCTGCAATATTCCGAAAAAATTTGATATAAATGTAATTTGGATCTAAATGTTGACTCTACGTAGAGTTTTTTTGAAGACTTCCTGCAATAGTGACTCGGTACTTTTGGCAGCATCTTGAACCATTCCCCAACATGTTTTTTCTTGTTAGTTCTTTTCAGCGGAATTGTCCCTGACTTTTCTTTATCTGTCATATTATCATCAACCATTTCATCATCATGCATTGCATCATTTTAATTCAGATCTGTTCGACACCATCTTTGGAATGTATCCCGTCCAATACCAAACGTATTCAATAACATGGTAGGACACACACGAATTTTGTTTCCAATTTTGATAGGTAAATAACATCCATGACTCGTTGCTTTACGTGGGGAATTATTGTTAGTTTCCTTCCTTCTGCGTGATGACGCTGTAGTAGATACCAAACCTTTAATACACGATTTTCTAGAGTCCCATGAAGATAGGCTCCAAAAATAATTGAAACAATTTGCTCGGTCCTCATCTGTAACTAATCCACACAAAAAAGTTTTATCCGTTTTTTTGTCGGTTTTCGTATGTGTGCATCTGCTTCTTATTTTTCTCTCTTCACGGTCTGTCTTGTTTTCAACTTTGCCATGACGCCTCGTATATCCTTTGTATCCCTTTCCTCTGAGTCTTTCAGTTTTATTTATTTCTCGTCTAGGTGGTTTTCGTTTGTCCAATCTTTTCCCATTATCATTTAATTCTTCTTCATTAATCTGCTGATTATTGTGACCATTCTCAATATTATAAGGAAGTTCTTGTTGACCCAAAGAGGTAATATTCTTATTATTATCATCAACAAATAAATCAGTGTCAGAAGTATCTGTATTTTCGTCATCTGTTCATTCACCTGTTCTTGGGAACTATTTCTTCCATTATCATGCTCAGTTTCTAACATAATGTCATTAATCTCATAATAATTCTCTTGTGCCTCATTTTCGGTAATATAATTCTCATTCCCTCTGACAGGAGAACTAGTGCTATGAAAATCCATTGTTTCTAATAGGGCATAAGAGTTTTCAACTTCATCTCCGATAATTTCTAACATCGTCACTTTTTACACAACAGGTGGAGGTAGTTCAAATGGTTCATCAATTGGCACATCAAAAATTACAACCTGGTTGTCGATCTGTAATTATCTATCAATACAAATAAATTAAACCTATGATCAAAATATATTTTATAAACAATTCATTTGGCTCTCTAAAATTTTATCCCAGATTTCAACTATCAATTTTTAATAACAACTAGACCTCTAATTTTTTGCCAAATAAATAACTTAAAAATACATTTTTAGTCCCTCTGTATTTTTTATATGACTGCTGCACAGTAGCCTATCCTGTACATAATTTGAATAATTTGATCATTTTGATCAACTTTGTACATTTTAAGTTTATTTAATTGTTTGTTTAATTGCGCTGCTAACTATGAATAAAATGCTTATAAACAAAATAAATAAATCACCTGAAATAAACACTCTTTTACGTTTTTCTGAGCCATCTCCTGTCTTTTTCTCTGGTTGATGCACATAGTATATCGCCCTGATTTTGGTTATTTTCTGAAAGATAGATAGGTAATCGAATCATTGTAGCTTCATTACATTATAATACGGTATCAAAATACATACCACTTCTATTTTCTTTGCCACAAGCAAGCTGTAGTATACGTTTTGCGTTTTGCCCTTGTAGTCATTTTGAATAGTTTTTTCTTAATAAATATTATGAAACACTTTAATTATTGATAACAATATTGCACACTGGTTAGAAATGATAACATAACCCCAATTTAATTAGGCAGCTTCAGAACAAAAAGATTTCAATACCTGCTATGTGAAATTTTTCTGCCAGAAAGAAAACAAAACCTGAACCGTGATAACTGCTATGTAGAAACGATTCACATAGCAGCTATTTCGTGCCAACAGTTTACATAGCAGGTATTATAAAACGTATTTTATTAATTCTGTGTTTGGTGGTCACACATAACAGCTTGTAAAAGCTACGGTCTTTGCTAATTGCTTGAAACGTAAAAAATCTCAAAATGGCTAAATATTCACATAGCAGGTATTACAGTGCCAACGACGATAATTTTTTTACGCATTTAAATTTATCTAGCCATCGGTTTATACTCTTAGTTCTACATTATATTTTTATTTAAGCTCTCTCTCTCTCTCTCTCTCTCTCTCTCTCTCTCTCTTTCTCTCTCTCTATATTTCTCTCTTTCTTTAATTCAATCCTATCTATAAATGATGGAAAATTACTTCGTTGGGAAAATAGCTGCGACCACTGAAATGTTTATATCTAGTTTATCTATGTTGTATGTAGTATTTTAAAGTATTATACTAGATAAATTGATAAGAAAACTGAAAAGGAACATACTTTTATATCGGACCAACCTTGAGCTGAAGATTAATTTGTATTATTTAAAGGAGATACAGAAGTTTAATATGCGTTAAAGAATCACATACAATGAACGAAAATAGTGCAACAGAGCTGGAACTGGTTTCTTGGATACAACAATATCTAAATAATAATGAAATAAAGAACGATAAAATTAGTTTCACAGGCAAATCAGAAAAAGGTGATGGATATATCGGTGACATTGCATTTGTAAGTGTTAGTGGAACTACAAATGAAAATGAGAAGAAAACACTGGATTTTGTAATAAAACACGGCAAGAAAAATGATCAATTAAGAAGAGAAGCCCCTGTGAGGGCAGCTTTTGAATGCGAAATATATTTTTATAATAAAGTACTTCCTACATTTAAACAATTTCAAATAGACAAAAAGATAACGAATATCTTTGAATCAGTGCCAAAATGTTACAGTACACTTATTATGGATAATATGGAAGTACTTATACTAGATAACTTAAGGAAACGTGGGTATGAACTATATGAGAAGACAAAATCATTTAATACACACCACCTTCATGCCGTGTTGAAAGAATATGGAAAATTGCATGCTTTATCTTTTGCATTGAGAGATCAGAGAACTTCAGAATTTAATAAAATTACTGATTTTGCCGCCGATGTTTTTAAAGAATTTTTAAATACGGAAAGTGTTAAAAGTAGTATTCGAATTGGGATCGATAAGGCTCTAAATATATTACAAGAAAATGGAGAACTGTATCTATCCGATAAATTAGAAAAATTAGTAAAGAAAGCTCCAGCTGGTATTCTTTTGGAATTATTAGCAGCAAGAGAAATTCAATCTGTTATTTTACATGGTGACTGTTGGAATAATAATTTTATGTTTAAATATCAGGTAATCAGTGTTATTCTGTAAGCCATTGAAAAGTATTCAATATTGGATATTTCCCAATAATTGTAAAGATTCCAATGACCTTGTCATTTTTATATTCTGTAACCACAATGAATTCAATTTATTGAAACAATATCTTGAAAATCTTAACAACCGATTTTTGCTCTTGTTATTAAGTTTTGAATAGAACATAACCTCAAACGTTTATTTTGAATAACTGATTTGTGCAACGATAGAAGGCGTTTGTAATTCATAATGAATAGACAATTTATTTTCATTAAAAATGCAGTCGAGAATATAATTGAAGTGAGTATTCAAAACAATGTGATAAATTAAAAATAAAATATTTCTAAATTAATCAAACAATAAATACTTCAAATGCGCGATAATTGTAATTGTCGCCCCAAATTATTTTTAATTCATCTGGGCCAACCAAAGACGTGAATTTGCCCGTTCGTACGTAGAAGAGGATACTGTTTTAAATAACGAACATATATGGTAAATTGTTATGGACTTGTTCTATTAGCAGGGGCCATATCACCAAATTTTCGCGACCACAAATCACTATTCAAAATACACCGCAGAATGGCGCAAAAACAACAAAAGTGAGGTTAATCTTCTTCTTCTTTCAAATTTATTACGCACTATTTGTCAATAATTGTACTAACCGTTTTAAATTTAGTGACTAAGATTGAATGTTCCCAATATGGTTTACAGAACTGCAAAACTTCTCAATATTGGAAATACCCTTGGAAATGTGATTGAAACATAAATTGGAATCTATTCAATATTGGGAACTTTTCAATGGCTTACAGAATAACACTGAATATAATATAATATTATATTATGCCATAATACGATCGTTGAAAGTATTAAAGTCTTCAAGAAAAAAATTATCTAGACTCTAGGTTCCCGTTTCAAGACGAGACTTTTATTTTACAAATTATTACTTTCTTTTACGCCCAACTAATTTTATATTTGTACGTTCAGAAGTAGAATATAAATACAATAAATTGGATATTTCTGTTGTTATTACGCATGTAAAAATACATAAATAAACTCAAAAGACTTTTCTTGAAATTTGAAGAAAATTTTTACAGGATTTCGTGTTTCACAATCAAGATAAAATTATTTCGATAGTTCAGATTGAATGACATACAATCAGCCTCTATATTGATGTATGTAAAATGTTTTACTCATTTAAAGAATGTATTCAGTCAACGTAGGCAATCTAATTAAATTATATTTTAACAAACATTTGCAATGCATTGTTTTACGATATTATTATTAATCAAATTAATATATAAAATTATTATAATATAGAATCACAAACATTTTATAAAAATGAAAGTCTTCTTATTCATTGTATAACACCATACCTTCTTTTTCAGAGCGATGGTGATGGCGTCGATAAAACTACTCCATCAAATGTTGTTATATTGGATTGGCAACTGTCTGCCTTGCGATCACCTGCGTTTGATCTATCATATTTCTTATACGCGACCAGTTCAAAACATGAATTGGACAAGTTTGATGAACTATTAAAATGTTATTATACTTCTTTCTCAAATTTTCTAAAAGAATTGGGCAGTAATCCGGAAGAACTTTTTCCGTATTCTGCATTGATATCACACTGGAAAAGATATTCTGCATTTGGATTAATTCTCGTGGTTTTTGCTTTACCTATGTTACTATGCGATAAGAATGACGCGCCCGCGTTTGAAAATTTACAAGATGGGGAAACATTTGGTGACATGTTACGAGTAGATATTAAAAACAAAGATTTATATTTTGAACGAGTGAAATGTATAGTTAGTCATTATTTTGCTTATACACATTAACATAATAATTAACGATCAAAAATGTTAATTGCAATTTAATTTATAATTTTATAGAACTAGGTTTTAAAATTTTTTTCATATTCTATTACTCTTTGACTTGGACAAACACTCGAAGAAGTATTGATTAACATCTTCAATAAAATGCTCAACAAATCAAATTTAGAAAATTTTATCCAAATTTAAAATGCAATGACTTTAATAAATGCAATATTTCTAATAATTTAGTATAGAATGGGAACAGAGAGCCCGCATAATTTACCGACAGTTTAAAAAGTCGACCATCAGAGTTTTGTTGGTTTCTATTTGCTCGATGAAAAAGACGTGACTCTTAGGTTAAGTAAACAAATAATTTTAAGTTCGTGATAGATAAATATATGAACCGTTTGATAGGAAAATTAGAATTAAAAATAACTTAGAAAAAAAATGTATATGCAGATAGTTGGACGTGTTAATGGAAAATACCTTATGGATCGTGAACAGGTAGGTAAAAGTTAGATGCAATAGTTCTAAATAACCAAGCTGACATTAAGTATATAATATATATGTTTTAATACTGAGTGTTCTAAAAAATCCCTTCATACAAGATTTTATTTATTTTGTTTTTCTTATAAATAGACTCAAAAGTACAAGGTTATGTAAACTTCTGGAATATTTTTATATTTGTATAGAAAAACTACCAAACTTTATTGTTTACTTCGATCCGTAGATCTTAAATAAACGTTTGAATCTAAATTGATCTTCAACAAACGTTTAAACCTAAATATATAATTAGGAATACGTGTAAAAAATTGCATATTTCTCACCAGTAAGAAAACGCGACTGAGAAAAGTGTTTTCTACATGTGTTATACACTATCTCTTCTACATTTTTAGTAAATGAAATTTGAAAAACGACCATGTCAATTATTGAGAATATTTTTTCCATTCTTAAACGAGACAAAAAATTAGCTAGAATTTACTAACAAAACAAATATTAGCTACTAAAAATCACACACTATACTGGGTAAAAGCTTAGTTTATAAAAAAATAAATATGCCGCAAAAAATATAAGATATTTCAAAATCAATTACATAATTTTTTGTTGCATGTTTTGTTGTTGTTCTTCTCGCGTATAAAAAAAATTAATTTTTTTTAGACATTGACAAATGAAAGAAGAAGGTAATTTTTTAACTCAAAAGTGGCAATAGATACTTCAACAGCAATGAAAATACCTACATGTCATACTTTGAATAGCTCTACCAACAAAAACTGATACAATAAGTTGAATAGCTGCAATCTTCTTTTGTCGATGTAAAATGGATTATCCTGTCGGAATAGTTGTGCAGAAGATTTATTCGACAAGTTATCTTATTTTCACTATGCGTACATACATAGAAACTCACATAAAATATAAGTATAGCACTTTTTTAATACACTGTGCGGTAGAAAATATTCTTAGAACAATTAATTGCTAGATAATTTTCAAAATATATCCTATCAGCATATCGGTGCTTTATATCTACCTCATTTCCGCTGTTAATTGCTATTAAGTGATATTTGTCGTATATTGTTCCTGTACTTATGTTTTTTAATAAAAGTTATTACATTGTTAATATTATTTATTATTACGTTACGATCATGAATAAATACTCGGTAACATGGGGCAGAAATATATGTATAAGTCAAAAAAGGAGCACTAGCGAAACTTCAGTCAAATGCTACAAACTGAAACTAATTTTACACAAAATCTGGACAATAGTGAATGTTGCTTTTTAAATTAAAGAAACGCTAACGAAAAATAAATCATTATTGCAATTTAAAATATATTTCTCGACAAAATATATTCGATAATATATAAGCACAAAATTAACCACGCAACAGTGAACCTCAAATAAAAACAATTATTGGTCTTATAATACAAATATTCATCCTTTCCTCGGGCCATGTGTAGGTACGTTTAAACGCAAAATTATTTTTATCCCATCGTTCTGGCAAAAAAACTAAGGACTTGCATGTCTGTCTTCTTTTAAAAATCTCATTAAAAGTTATACAATTGTTTTCATAATAATCCAAAATACATCGGCTACATCTTTACATGGATGCAATGATCGATGGTTCGATTCCATCCTAAAGCACATTAAACATTGATTTGTGATTTTCCAAAGATTACTTCGATGCAAAGACAGTTAGGAAAACATATTATATATAAGAGAACATTTTGTTCTTTCATCGTTAGGAAATTACAAACGTGTGTGAAATGTAAGTTGTTTTTAACAAATTCCTAAAAAAAATTAAGTTCTTGAACGAAAACTGTAAGCTGGAGCATTTAGTTTAAACGCCCTGAAGCGTGTGGAAATATAGTATAATCTTCACGTACCTAAGTTTTTCAAGAAATTTTCAAAAAAACTTATACAGAATTTGAGGAATTAGGAAGTATAGTTATAATGTTATAGTATTCAAATTGTGTAAATGTTAACATTCATGGATGGGTAACCCGAGTTCTACCTTCTAGCTGGTTGGAAATTAGTGCATACACTGGAGCTGCAACTAGACGAATATTGGATATGTGTTAAGTATACCTTTCTTCGGTGTGAAAATATGAAGCAAGTGTTTTAACTCTTAGATGTTAGGAAAGTCAAAAATGCTCTACTCTTCGGCAGAGAAGAAGTTCAGCAAAATTTATACATATTAATGTAAGATCATTAAATGCAAATTTCAACAATTTTAAGAACTTTGAATCGGAGTCACAGCGGGATATTATTGCACTGACCGAGACCTGGCTTGATGAGAATATATCCTCTCATTCTGTTAACTTAAGTGGGTATACTTTTTTACGTAAAGATCGGAAATTTGGAGAAGACGGTGTTGGGCTATATGTTGCAAATTATTTAAAATTTGACATAATGGAAATCGATAATAAAATTATGGGATCAGAACTTCCTCACCGAGAGGTAGAGTTTAAAATAAAAGTACTAATTTTTGACGTACTCGTGAAAAAATTTTTATTTTTAGATTTTCCTCATCAACGAACTCAATCTTTTCTTTGGCCTCTAGAACGGGTGTACCAAATTTGAAAGCCTTATCTCAAAAACTGTAGCTGCTATCGCGATACACACACACACAGACAATTTTTTTGTCTGAAATTTCATGTATCGTCATAATTTGATTAAGTTTAAAAAGCTCCTTGACGTAATAAAAATATAAAACAATTGATGTCACGCAGAGATAAGGCCAGAGAAAAATATAAGAAAAATCAATTACCTGCATTGGCAGACCCACAAACAACAGAAATTAGACAACGAGTGCTACACGACAAGCAAAAAAACATACTTTAGGTCTGTGAATTAATACTAATTCAGTAGGTTCAGATGATATTAATTTAGAAATGATACAAATATGCTCTCCAATCTGTTACAGTTCAAAATGAAATTAATACAAAATTTACTATATTGACTTAAAATATCCAAAATGATAGTAAATTGCTCAAAGTCAGCTAGCTCAGACATGAGACTCTCAGAGTGAGATTCGTTTATTTTTAACGATTCTAGGATTTTGCCAGTTCTATAAAATGATAGGCGCCAGGTAATTTAAAATTTAAATTCACCAACCTCAAGCGCACGTTAGGCACACCGTTTATAAAATTACCAAACGCAGTGTCTATTTCAAACTTTAAGTCAAAAAAAAAAACAATTTAAGGAATTACTAAATATATTACAATCAGTAGATATAGGTATAACTTTTCACAGTGCAGGTTAAATGATATAACGTAGTTACCAAAGAAATTATCTCTTAACTCACATTTAAAATATTAAGATTTGCTGCGAAATACAAACTATCAACAGGAAGATTTTAAGTTTCTATTGCTAATAATTTACACAAAAACAAAATATTTACACTATAGGAGAGATCGTTAGATTTTTGGTATAAGATGGAAAGTACAAATGTACATTCTAGATATATATGTATAACTGCGCAGTTACTCACATGTCGCATAATATATGTTCAATAGTAAGATAATTATAATAACTTAATAATTAAAACGCAACATATAAATCTTTTATTGGACGTCACGAAGAGAAGTTAAAGGGGTACTTATCCGGTCTCCAGAGTCACTGAGAGTGGTGAAAATAAAAGAAAACCCAATCCTTTGATTGAAGTGGTGAAGGGGTGTAACGGCAGCCAAACTGTAGAGCTTCCAGTCTTATTCTATTCTAGACGTTGTAGTTCCTCATAACCAAAATCCACATACTCTCGACACGTGGTCATCCAGTAAAAAAAAATCCAAAAGAAATCCTAACTTCCCAGTTTGGAATTAAGGTAAACCAACTAAGGTAGATTTAACATACATACTACTTATTGCCCAACAATGGCGTGGGCACACAAAAAAACACGAACCAGCAACTTCGTATTTGCGTATTTTAGAAGGCCTCTCCTAAATTCTCATCGGCTTCAAACAGCTCACCAACATAAGGCACTTCCAAATTTGAAGATCCTCTATTATAATCCCCAAAATTACACAATAGGGTGCTTTTTACAGCATTTAGATTTTAGAAGAATCTCTGTTTAATCACGAAACCACGCGTTGCCGGCGTCGTTAGAAAAAAAGTCCACGTTTTTTTTTTTGTAAAACCACCTGTCCTTATGAACCAATCACAGATTGCCATTTCCTACAAAGATTACCCATAATTCTTACCGAAGCGCGCACCTACTTTCAAAATTCCAATGAAGTAGAAAATAATTCCAACCAAGGAAAAACAACAACAACCACTAGAATTAAGTAAGGTAAGTACAAAATCTATTATTAAACAACATTTACAACAATAACTTCTGAAGTTAGAATTAAATGATTCAGTAACCTGATTTTCCCTAAATCACCAACCAACAAATATGAAATATGACAGCTAAATATTCTAAATTAGACAATCAAAACAAATAGAGTGGAGGTCTACCAAACTTATTTAAAAATATGAACAAATAAGAGCGTCCATGCCACAGGTAAGTCCGTTAATATTTTTGTTCGAGGTAGCTGTACGGTTTTGGAAATAAAACTTCACTTTAACAGAGTACTTCTATTTATTATTTAAGATACACTATAAACTTATTTGTACGTCTTGCTTCTACCAGGCTCTACACACAAGTGCCTGGGTTATCCGAAGTCCGGCGTTAGGTAACAGCCTTAATTATCTTTTTATTCATATTTGTACATTTCCGATTGGTATCAAAATACTTATTACTATTGCGTACACTACATCCCTTCCTTTTTATAATCAATGAAAAATAACACCTCATTCAATACAATCCTAGCGTAAACTATATTAATATGGTACTAATTTTACAATATAATTTAAGGAATATCTTTTAGTACATTAGTTTAATAATATTAACAACCTAACAATAACAGTGACCATATATGGTCGATTCTAATACATTCTTGGAGTAAAGTAACAATTTAAAGTAACAAGGTATAAGTTATCAGACTTTATAAACGTATATAAAAATGTAAACTTATTTGTCGGTATGATTCTCGTTATTGGCGTCACTATCTACTGGTCGCTCTTGATTGTCACTTGCGATTTTCCATTCGTTGCCTATTTTTTTAAGATGGATTACATTTCGCCTGGATTCTCGTCCCGTGTTGACATCCTTCACTTGGGTATCTCCTCCATTCTTTGTAACAACTACATGTGGTGCGGGGTCAAAAGTTGGTGTTAATTTGTTATGTTTCACCATATTTTTAACATAGACTTTATCTCCTATTTTTATATCACTTTCTATCGCTCCTCTTTTCCTGTCGCTGTATAGTTTCCCTTTTTCTTTTTCCATTTTGTCTTTTTCTCTAACTGCATCATCACTGAATCGGTTTGATATTTCTAAACTGGGAATTTTATCTCGGAATGCTCTGCGAAAAAATAGTTCCGAAGGTGTCTGTCCTGTGGTAGAATGAGGCGTACTATTGTACATCATTAGATACTCCATTAGGTCTTGTTTCCAGTCATCTTTTGTCACTTGGCTGATTTTTAATCTTTTAAGAATATCTCGATTTTGCCTCTCTACTTCGCCATTTTGCTGGGGCCAATATGGGGTCGAATAAAAAATCGTTATTCCTCTCTCTTTGCAGAATCTCTTTAATTCCTCTGACGTAAACTGTTTTCCATTGTCCGCGGTTATTGAAGCTGGGAAACCCAGTCTTGAGAATATTTCTTGCAGCACTTTCACTGTGTTAACTGCTGATATGGTTCTCATAATTTTTACCTCCTTATATCTGCTGAAATAATCAACTATAACAAACAGGTAATCCCCACTGGGTAAAGGACCCATAAAGTCAATTGCTACGTCCACCCATGGAGCTGATGGAAGTTCTCTACGTTTCATTGGTTCTGGTAAATTTGGTGCAGAGACTAATGTACATCCGTTGCATGTCCTTACTAACTTTTCTGCGTCGTCGTCCATTTTTGGCCACCAAACTTTTGTTCTCAGTCTTCTCTTCATTGCTACGATTCCAGGATGACCTTCATGCGCAGCTTGTAGAACATTATGTCTCAGTTCTTTTGGAATTACTATTTTGTTTCCTCTTAATAGCACGTTTTTGAAGAAACACAGCTCTGTCTGAAATATTTTGAAACTCAATACCGTACTGTCCCAGATATTTTCGAAGAGTCCTTGTTTCACTTTCTGAATTTCGTTGTCAGTGGAGGAACGTTCATCTATTTCTGGGAGTGATACTGCCCTTGGTCTTGAATATTCCACTAACTGTTGTATATATTCTTCATCATTGTTTGTTATGTCTTGTAACCTCAGGGTACAAAGTCTGGATAGTGCGTCAGCGATGTTAGTTTTTCCTGGCTTATAGATTACTTTGAAGTCAAATGACTGCAGCCGAAGTACCCAACGTTCTATCCTCGCACAAGGTTTTGATTTCTTTCCAAATATTATTTCAAGCGGTTTATGATCTGTTATTAGTTCAAAAGTTTTGCCATATAGATATATTTTAAAATGTTCTACCGACCAAACTAATGCAAGCGCCTCCTTTTCGGTCTGACAATAACGCTTTTCACAATCTGTGAGACTTTTGTTCCCAAATGCAATAATTCGAGGTTCTGAATTATCAAACTGTATTAAGATAGCTCCTAAGCCTACTGGGCTAGCGTCTGCAATTACTTGTGTTTTATCGTTGGGGTCATAATAGCCTAATGATTTAATATTTATTAGAGCCTCTTTTAGTTTTAAAAATGCCTTGTTTTGCTCGTCTCCCCAATATTTTTCAATATTAGCATGTCTGCCTAATTTCAAACGGAGTAATTTCCTAATAGGGTCTGTCAGTGTTGCTAGATTTGCAATCCATTTTCCCACGAAATTTAGGAGCCCTAAAAAGCTTTGAATTTCATCTACTGTTTTTGGGGATCGGAAATTTTGAATTACATTTACGTGACTCTCCAACGGTTTAATACCCTTTCTTGAAAGCTGGTGGCCCAAAAATGTAATTTGGTTTATCTTGTACACGCACTTATCTTTATTTAAAAGGACGTTGTTTTCCTTAAGTACGTGTAGTGTTTTCTCGAGTCGCTCGTCGTGTTCGGAATTATCTCGGCCATACACCAGTATGTCGTCTATGAAGTTAACCGTTCCCTCACAAGAGAAAAGAATCCTTTCCAAGATTTTTTGGAATATTTCTGGCGCGCAAGATATTCCGAACATGAGTCTTTTATATCTGAATAGGCCTTTATTTGTAATGAACGTCGTAATGTATCTAGATGATTCGGAGATTTCTATTTGGTGAAAAGCATTTTTTATGTCTAACCTTGAGAAAATTTGTGCTTTTCTAAAGTGGGGAAGAAGGATATCCATTGTTGGTAAAGGGTGATTTTCTCTTTGGATTGCTTCATTCGCTCGTCTCATGTCAATGCAAATTCGTACTTCTCCATTTTCTTTAAGGATCGGTACCATTGGCGAAATCCATTTAGCAGGTCCTTTTACTGCTTCGATAATATCAGATTCTATTAGTTCTTGAAGTTTCCCTTCCACTTTTAACTCTAACGGTATCGGTATTCTCCTGTATGGTTGACATACCGGTGTAACTGACTCGTCTATTGGGATGTTGACAACCACGTCCTTAAATTTTGGAAATTGCCCAATAGCGTTGACTCCTAAACCAATCTTGAGGACTCCTAGAGCAATAGCTGTCTCTTTTCCGAGGAGACATCTAGAACCATTTTCTATTACATAAAATGTTGCTACCTCGCTGTTTTCTCCGATGGAAATTGTTGATTTAAATGATCCCAGTATTTTTAGGGGAATTTTACTTCCGTATGCAAAAAGAAGTTCTTCTGGATTTTTAATTTGATCCCACACTTTAATTTTATCTCGTTTTAAGAGATTCCATGTGTGATGGTCCAGAATGTTACTTCTGCTTCCAGAATCAATCAACATATCAATAGCTGCACCTTCAAGATTACATTTTATTACGCTGTCATCGTCGATTTGAAAAATATAATCAATCTGTTCTTCCTTAGCCTCTCGTTTTGAAGAATTTCCAAATGTATTTCTTTTTTTCATCTCTGGCCTTTGTTTGTAGTTACCTATTGTAGCTTCGTTATTGTGACGTCGTTTCCTTGGATTTGTTCGACAATATTCTTGGGAGTGTCCTTTATATCCGCACTTTTTGCACGTTTTCAGCATTGCGGGACACTTTTGGAAGTTAGGTGCATGATTCCCTCCACAGCGTGTACATTTGTTAGATCGAGCTATATGATTTAATTCTATTGTTTTTTGTTTAGTCTCCACAAAGCCTTCCAACTGTCTATTGACAGCTTCCAAAGAATTGGCTTCTGAAATAATTCCATCAAGGTTGATTGTGTCGCCGGCAGCCAGAATTTTTTTTCTAAGCTCTGTTGAAGTGCATTTCTCCACAATTTGATCAATCAGTTGTTCATCCATGTTCGGAAATTTGCATTTGGCCGCTTGGTTTCTAAGTCGAACAAGAAATTTTTCGAATTTTTCTCCTTCTTCTTGTTTCGTCTGGCGAAACAAGTGACGTTCATAAATTTTTGACTGTTTTGGTTGAAAATATTCGTTAAGTTTAGATACAGCAATATTATATATGTCCACCGCTTCATCCTCGGGTTGAACGTGAGCACCTGGAAGATTATGGTAAATTTCCTGTAGTGCCGCACCAGCGCTATGTAGGAGTGTTGCCCTCTTCTTGGTTGGGTTATCGATGTTTGATGCTTCTAGATATATTTCAAATGATCGCAACCACTTCTCCCATCTGATTCCCACAGAAGCTGGTTCGCCTTCACATTCGAAGGGCGGCATGGCTATTAAGTTTGCCATTATATAGGTGTATACCTATATGCCCTGTAGACGATAAACGTCATTTAAATTTTTTCTGATATAACTTAGCGATGCACATACAGGCCAATACCCCCAGTTTGAACTAGTTTATCCTTATCCTTAAGGCTGATAATTTTCATTCCCTTTATTATTAACTTGATTTATTATATAAGGAATATTTCATTATTATCGATGTATGGTTTTGTAAAATCTACTGCCTTGAATTTTAGGTTTAGGAATGATGGGAGGTTTTTCCTCCTTTATGGAATCTTGTGTTCCAAACATCCTAGTTCAACACTGTTTCGTGATTCACTTATTTTAATAACGATCACTCAGGTCAATATTGCCTATATGCCTCTCTGCTCGCTATATTTGCAATTTGCATGCTTTTTGTTAAAAATATTAACTCTTACCTTATCAATAAATGGTATCCAAAATACTCCTCGTCGCCACTGTACGGTTTTGGAAATAAAACTTCACTTTAACAGAGTACTTCTATTTATTATTTAAGATACACTATAAACTTATTTGTACGTCTTGCTTCTACCAGGCTCTACACACAAGTGCCTGGGTTATCCGAAGTCCGGCGTTAGGTAACAGCCTTAATTATCTTTTTATTCATATTTGTACATTTCCGATTGGTATCAAAATACTTATTACTATTGCGTACACTACAGTAGCAATTATTAATCTTTGTTTCTCTCATTTTAGGTTAACCTAGCAATAATGCAGAAATGTTTTCCCATGACAGCAAAGGTTTATATAGACCTACAAGTAGGTGTGTTTGATGACCCAGTCCAGAACGTCCCGAACTAAAAGTTACAACTTCCCATTGTAGTTTTAAAATAAATATCACTTTGACAACAACTATCAAACGTAAAAATCCCGAGTGTACAGTGTACATGTTTGTACACCGAACAACATAGTTTTTAAAGTTCTAGCAATTCGAGTTCAGTTTATACAATTCGCTGACTTTAGTCCAGGACGTTCTGAACTGGGTCACCAAACACAGCTACTATAACAACAAATGACATGTTAGAACAATTAACCTAAAATTGTATTAATATCTAAGAATAAATCCGAAAATGAACAAGAATGTTGAGATTATTTCTAGTTAGACACCATTCGATACAAACGAAAATGAACTCCTCTCTATCGGCCTGAACTAACCACAAAATTAGAATACTGCAAGAAATATCCCTTTTTTTTTCAGGTACAGTACTGCAATCATTAAAAAAACAACGTAGACTTAACTTTAGAATTAATTCCATATTTACAAGTACACAAAAACAGAATTAATATAACGTTACAAATTATCCAGTATCACCTATTAAATATAATAAATAGTTGTATCTCGAGTTGTATTTTAGAAACTTATTTTAATAATGAATGTATTTTAATAATGAATGGAAAATGGCGCAAGCCATACCAATTCCTAAAAGTAAAGTAGTTGAGGAATATAAAGATCTCCGTCCTATAACCATACTGCCAACATTCTCCAAGCTTCTAGAATCAATTTTAAATTCACAGATTAGAATATATTTAGACAAAAATAACATTTTACCAGCATGCTAATCTGGATTTAGACCCCAGCCCAGCAATCTCAGCATAGTTGTACTACGGCTCTACTTCACATTATTTGCCAATAGCTGTAAGAGAAGCGCATATGAAGGAGAGTAATAATATTCTACAGATTAATATTTCAAATTTAATCAGAAGCATGCCAAACATAGAGACGAGGAGATAACACAATACTAATCTTTTTTCTCTGTTCATAAAGTTCCAGTATATATTACATGTGTTCGATTTTGTGTTAGTAATTGCAAAATGCAACTTTATGTCAATAAAATGATTTTAAATTTTGTGCATGTTTCACTTACAGTTATGTATTCTCTAAACAAAGCAAGATAAAGAGGTAAATCAAATAAAAAAATTTAATCTGAATTCAAACATTGAGGGTATTTTGAATTTATTCCCAGCGCCGAATAAATATACAGTCACTTTTATTTTTTGCTGTATCAATTTTAAAACTTTTTATGTCTGTCAGTGTACATACATAATTTTATTTGTAAACGATTTTCTTATTATTTACAAAATAATCCCCTGCACTACAATTATAATCAAATATAAAATAATATTATCAATTATTTACTTAAGAGATATTAATTCAACTTAAAATATATATTAGAATAACCTTGAATGACGTTTATAGCATGCCTTATAATGTATAAATAAGAGCCGTCTATTATGTAGCATCTAATGTAATGTTTTTATGTGAAGTGATATATAATGAACGGAGCTGTAACAGAGTCGGAAATATATTCTTGGATAGAGCAGTCAATAAATGACAAAAAATTGAAAAATTATGAAATTAGTTTAAATGGTAAAACAGAGAAAGGTGATGGATACGTTGGTGAAATTGTTTTTGTTAGTATAAGTGGAACTACAAATGAAAATAAGAAGAACACACTGCACTGGGTAATAAAACATGGCAAAAAAAATATCCACTTGAGGAACGCATTACCGATGCAAGCAGCTTTTGATAACGAAATAAGCCTTTATAGTAAAATACTTCCTACGTTTAAGCAATTTCAGTTCGAAAAAAATATACAAAATGTTTTTGAGTCTGTGCCCAAATGTTACAATACACTTATTTTCGACAATATGGAAGTTATTGTGCTAGATAATTTAAAAACACGTGGGTACGAATTACACGACAAAAGAAAACCATTCAACACAGCCCATCTTAAGGTTGCCTTGACAGAATATGGAAAATTGCACGCCCTATCTTTTGCATTTAAAGATCAGAAAGCTGAAGAATTTAATCAATTTATTAATTCTGAGAACGATGTGTTTGAAAAGTTTTTAAAATCAGGAGGATCTATAGGTGCTCTGCGACGTTCCCTTGATAAAGCAATAGAAACATTGCAAGAAAATGGTGAACTGTATCTATCAGAGAAGTTAGCAAAATTAACTGAACGAAATCCTTCTGATATCCTTAGAGATGTGTTGGCAGAAAGAGAACCTCAATCTGTCATTATACATGGGGACTGTTGGAATAATAACTTTATGTTTAAATATCAGGTAATGTGATGTTGGATAAATTTTATCCTTTCAATTATACGACTTACGTATTATAAAATTGGTCAATAAAGGAGTGGCGAGGAGGTTGGGAAATATAAGGAACTAATTCAACTGAATTATTCAGTGTCCCTTTACTGAATAATTCTGATATAATGAGACGAAACCGAGCAGCTTCCAAGATTTTAATATTTTTTACCATTAGCTTCAGGATTGCATCGATTTTTAGTGCTACAGGTTATATTTGGCTGTACAGTCCTAAAAATTTAAAACGTTCCTGAAATAAAATACAATACTAAAATCTCGAAACCTGCTCGACTCTTATTCAATGACGGATTGCTATATTTTACACTTTACCCATTTCGCACTTGCTTTTAAATAATGTCATATCAAATTATTAACCTGCGAAAGCAATTTTATACCCCAATAAATGTCAATTATATTATGCTTATTGAATATATTTTTTTTATCTTTGTTGCAGAACTCCGATAGAACTACTCCAACCAATATTGCTATTTTGGATTGGCAACTTTTAGCCTTGCGATCCCCTGTAATTGATTTATCTTACCTAATATACGCAACGAGTTCAACAGACGAATTTGACAAATTTGACGAGCTATTGGAAGTCTATTACACTTCTTTGTCAAGTTTTCTAAGTAAATTGGGAAGTAATCCTGAAGTTATCTTTCCATATTCTGCATTGAAAGAACACTGGAAAAAATATTCTACATTTGGGTTCATCATGGCACTTTTTGTTTTACCAATGGTATTATGTGACAAGGAAGAAGCACCCGAGTTTGAAAACCTCAAAGAGGGTGAAACAGTTGGTGATCTAATGATATTTGATATTAAAGATAAAGAACTATATTTTAAACGATTGAAACCTATTGTTAAACATTTTCTTAAGTACTAATAATTATCATAAATAATATAACTAGTGATTTAGAATTGTCGAGAAGATTTATTTATGAAATCATCCGTTGCCTAAGTACTTTGAGAGTAACCTAGATAAAAAGTCACGAATTCGTGGGGCCAATAATTAGTCTAGTCAAATAGTCAGACATCTAAATTCTAAATCTGAAGTTGTATTTAACATCATTATTTTTTTAATAAAACCATGTACAAATAAAAAAATATATTAAAAGTGTTTTATTTATTGAAGTGAAACTCAATTAATTTCTTGCAGTGGTTTCAGCTTGAATCGGAATCGAACCAATATGACCGGTCTAATGGTTATACGATAATTTCAAGCAACAAAAATCGAAACTTGTTATTAAATTAATTAATTAAATTCGGAGCTAATCATCTCACCACAAAATTCGCATTTCAATTTTCAACTGTCACTTTAAAATCGTGGAAATTCGCAATACATTTGGTTGGTAATAAAGCAAGCAATAAAATTTTATTTTAAAATATAATATAATAGGTAGGTATTATGAAAACAAAATGTCCATTTTTCTTATAAAATATTTAAACTACATTAGGTAAGTCTCAGTTTTTTTTCTTTTAGTTACATCTTCAGCAAATTGGCTTTGAGATTAAACATTTTAAATGTTACCTACAGGTATATGTTTTGCACATTTTTAAACAAACAGTCCAGGAGTCACATTTATTATACTTATACAGGGTGTTTGGGTAAAGGTATTCAGGCATGTAGAACTCATCAAAATAAGCCAAAAAGTTACATAAACTTTGTTCCAAAAACGGTTCCTAAGGGAGCTACCGCCCCTTTAAGAGGCTTCTAAAAAAGATGTTTTTATAATGTTTTTTCAAATACTGACTTATGTCACTTTACAATCATTAACAATTGCAAGTATTGATGGAAGACATTGTCCCCAGGAGACGTGATATTTAGACTCTAATTATTTTGTAGATGTGCATACTAAATTTTAAATTCATTTATCTCAAAAACGGTTCAATTTATGAAGTTTTAGAAAGAGGATCTTTTTAAAGCAAAATTGCTTGAAATTTTGAAAATTTCTATCAGAATAGTGAAAAAATTACATGCTAAGAAAATAAAGGGGCGACATTCCTGGCACACCCCCATGTAGGGACGCCCCTGAAGAATATTCAAATTTAAGGTTTACAGTTTTGTTAAGCACAAAAAAGTATTCTACCATAGAAAATTTTATTAGTTTATATTGATCGGTTCTCGAAATATGTGAGAAAAACATCTTTTTTAGAAGCCTCTTAAAGGGGCTGTAGCTTCCTTAGGAACCGTTTTTGGTACAAAGTTTATATGAACTTTTTGGCTTATTTTGATGAGTTCTACATGCCTTTGGATTTCTGAATACCTTTACCCAAACACCCTGTATACATATAATATATTATTTCAGTTTCATTTTCAATAAATATGAGAGACGAAGGCTGTACCATGATGATTTTTACGTCAAAGCACTGAATAAATGAATATAATATTTATTCAATGGTCAAAGCATTGGTTCCTTTATTCAAAGGTCAAAGGCTGTTAAATCTTATGCAAAATTGTTTTAATCATATTTAAAACATAAAACGTCCTTCCTTAAGAATTAAATATTAAATATATACAGGGTGAATTTGAAATACACTGAATAACTTTAATCCGTTAAGCTCTATGGTCCGTAAAAATTCTTAATAATAGTCATTTGTAAAATAAATGAAATAGTCAAGAAAAGAATTTTTGAATATTTATTAAATATTCACGACGCCCCTGAGCAGAACAGCTGATGTGTGTAGCGACATTAAGGCCTGTACCCCCACTCTTCTTAGCTATCGTGTTGTAGGCGACTGGCCTAGTTTAGCTTGTGCATTAAGTGTTAATTTTTCCTAGTGTTTTAGATTTCAGTTTTGGTTTTACTTGGTAAACACTGCGAATACTGCGTAGAGATATTTGTTCGTAACCAAGTCAATGTCAAGTTCACTGGTCAGTGTATCCCCAGTGGAACGAGTTTAGGGTTTTTTTGTTGAAACATTAACTATTACATTTTGAAATTAAAACACTGCGAATTCAGTAATAATACTATAAGAAATTACAGATTAAAAATATTCAGTGTATTTTAAATTCACCCTGTATATTAAAATTGTAACTAACTAAATAACTCTGCAAGAGTGAAAATATGGAAATAAATTAAACGTATTGAATCTAATTTCCTTCATAACAAATTAAATACCTACATAAAAATGCAATATTCATATTACGTAAGAGAAAACCCATGAGTCGCTAATGGTTTGTTAGCTCCATAAAAGTTTATCTACAATTAAATTAATTATCTTGACTAAGAAAAATAGTTGTAGAAATTACATCTTAAATTAATTAAATTATTTGATCACTAAAGACAAAACATGATCATATTAGAAGTCTAGATACATAATATAGGAACGTGTAAAAATGTTTGGAACATAGTCAACTGAATAAATAACTATTCAAAAATTACATGTGTAAAAAATGATAACAATGATTAAAGACTGAGAAATGTCAGGTGCGGATGAAGCAAATAAAGTAGTAACAAATTTTAAAAAATGCATTAAGTTATTCAGTATACAGATACATCGACAGACGTTTTTCAAAAAAGTTTTTTCAGTTTTTCAAAGTCGAAATGATATAATTTTATTATACATACAGTTCCAATTTTAATCTGCATATGGTTACGAATCGATAGAACTGAATGACATAGAAATTTCTGATATAAATATTTGTCATTAGAAAGGTTCTTTTATGAGATACCTAAATCAAGATTTATTCGACATTCCTCAATTATACAGGTAGTTAATTTTTGTTCACTCATGCATTCAATTCCCCATCTAAGCTTTTTAGTACACTACATCAATGGAAAGGTTCAAAAAAAGTCTGGAAACGTTTAGGTTTTCACCCATTTTTTTAATCCTTTTGCTATTTTTGTACATGTTAGATATTTTCACCTCTAACAAAGTTAGATTTATATTTAATATGAGCTAATAAAAACATATTACACTGCTTTCTCAAATTCTATTAGGAAGTACCCCGGAAGAAATTTTCCCATATTCTTCACTGGAAAAGATATTCCGCATATGGATCGCTTCTAGTGATTCGCATTATTATGGTGTGATTAAAATAAAGCACCTGCCTTTGAAAACTTACGAGATGGCGAACAAGTCGGTGACATGATGGTTTTAGATATAGAAAAAAATTAAAATTGTGAAAGAGTTACAACTATATTTAGTCATTACTTTGACATCTTGTAATTTTGAAATTTGGAACTAAAGGATTATTGGCGCGTGGTCCATATGGGCGATGTATGTTAAACTATAACTTAATTTTAGTCTTGATTTCAGGTCGGTTGAATTCGGAGTTGTTGGATTTATTGGTTTCCTACCCTTTCGGTGTTCTTCGCACGCGAGATTATGAGATCAGCCTTTATAGAAATAGCGCTCACCACAAAAACGACATGGATTAGTAGGTAGTTGAGGATTTAATCTTTGAAGTATGGGCTGTCTTGATATTTGAATAGTAGAGGTCTGTGGTTGTCACTATAATTAATAATATTTTCCAGATCGCCTTCGATTTGTCAGGCTACTCTTATCAGATCTTCGGCATTTTAAAAGTTGTAACCTCAAAGTCTTGATCGTATTTCTGGCTTCAATTGATCCATTGTGGTTTCAGGCTGTATCTTTTCGTTATTGTCTAGTCTAGTAAATAGACATTTTTTGTTATGAAAACAGCAACTGATTCGGATTCTTTTTATTTACCTCCATATAGTTCAGATTTAGCAACAGCAAAAATTAATATAAAGTCATAGCGGTTGTGTTCTTGAAAATGATTGTACGAGATTGGTAACTTTTTATACTTTCGAACTATTTATCTGCCTAATCTTTAAGCGCCCCTGCAGCCGTATTTACTTTATCGTTATCATATCGCTTATATGATATTTATTTAAATACTTTTAAAGTTGAGCCAAAAATACATTTGGATCTTCGTAATCGTAACCATTAAATGTTCTTTTCGAAGAAATAGGTCCTGGTGATTGTGAAAAAAACTTCGGCTGCATTTTCAACAGAGCTCACGGTTTCGGTTTAGATGTCCGATTCTCTATTATAAATCTGTGATGGTAATGTCATTTTTAACGGAGTTGACTCTTGATATTCTTGATAATCTAATGAATCAAATGTTTCATTCAAACTTATCGCAGATAAGTGTAGTGGTTTTTTTAGGTCTAGTTTGTTCTGTCCCATCTTTCATACTGTTCTGATCCATCCTGTGTTTGCCTCCGCTGGGTCTTTTTCTAATAATGAAAATTTGTGTACTTCTTCTAACAATTGCAAATACCTATTGCCGGCCTGATAAAGTACCAGGTCGGAAGACGAATCAAGGAAAAGAGCACCAAATATACCAACCCAGACACTTAACTTTTGTGTGTGTGTGAATGTGATCAATATCGATAATTATGACGGTATACCATTTAATAAGAAAGAGTATTTATCCGAAAAACAAATAATAATAAAGATGGATTGTTTATGGCTCGTTCACTTATGACCACACAAAATTGCAAACGATGATCAAAATCGTCTTTGTTTATCCCCTGCAGCAATTGCATTTTGTATGGATGGAATTTACTACGCTTTAAAATCCTTTAGTTCTACTAACCCTAGATAAATCAGCCAATTTTCTCTTATTTAGCGTAGGATCTATATTAACTTGTCCCATTTCTTACGTCTGTACGTACCTTTTACCACCTTAGAAAACCTCTTAAATGATGTTTCACACCCAGCAAACACAGAGTGTATTTGTTTCGTAACGTTAAGTCACAAATAAGTAACTCTAGAAGCATATTTCAAAATGTGAAACAGATTCGTAATTATGGCAATATATCTGTACCTGAAAGATTTGTTTTGAAATTGTTTAATATAGTATAAAACATCTTTGTTGGGTTTGAAAAAAATCGAAACTGTTACCTATCAAATGTTATTCTTAATTCGACAAACGTAAATGTTTCATAACTTACAAAACGCCATACTTTCAATGGTTAAAATTTGAGAATATTACGCAATTGTTGATGCGGTATTCCTTTAGTAGCTATAAACTGAAACAATTACGGAATTATTGAAGCAATTAATTTTCAGTTGTGAAGTGTTGAAAAATTTACATAATTAGTAATACGTTACATTTTCGCTATGCATTTTCAAACAAATAAGTCGTTTCTATAGGCTAGAATTACTTCTGAGAGAGAGATAAAATTCAAACGACCAATAGAATCCTGGCACACTGCGCCAGCAGCGCAAAGAACTGTTTCCGGCTTCAGTACAAGTTGGTCTGACTGAATGTGTAGAGTGAGTAATTAATTGTGTACTTACATGTGTGGTATAACCAAGTGGTCTTGTGCAAAAACTACTATTGTGAAAAATAATTACACAATATAGGTATACACAGCGTAACTGGTAGGTAAGTTCTAATACTTATAGACCTAAAATTAGATAAGTTTTAATTGTATGTATTGTAAACATTAATTTCCTGGGCAAGATATAACATGGCGTGGGCACATTAACAGTGTGGGTAGCGGATCGTTTTACTAGGTACCTATAAATCGAATAATAAAATAAACGCTTTACTTAAAGAAGTAATTCTTCAGGTGATTTGAAGTGAAGAAAAGTTTATATGAACATATTATGTTCTAAAGATTTTTGTTTCTGAGATAAGCGGGTGTTGAATATTTAATTTCATTTCTGATTTTATCTAATTTTCCACAATTTGTAACATATGAAACTGAAATTTATGGATTCGATTTTTTTAAGTTTTGCAACATTGCACACTTCCGATTTAAACGTAGAGGTCACAGCTGTGACAAAGACATTCCGCCGGTCGTCCACTTTCTTCATTCTTCCTCTGTGCCAAAGATATAAAAAACATCACATAATTAAATTACCGACAAGGTCTGTTGTCTGTCTGTTTCTTATATAGGTACTTCGAACGATAAATTATTCAAAAAAACTTCACAAAAAGGCGCTAATAAAGTTGACGCATTTGATGAAATGTGTAAACACTGGTATAAAAAATATGACTTCCGAACATTGATAGTGGTCCGGTAAAAGCTAATGAACAAAAAACAAGATCAACCTTGACCCGAGCCTTGACCTATCTTATATTCACTTCAGATGAGATAGGTCAGTTAAATTCAAAATGTTGGCGTATTTTATTTCTTTTTCTCGAAAACTACCGCGTGTATTTCTTTAATTTTTTTATTTGGATTTACCATCCCTTTGCAACAAGCTTCTTTCTCTCAGGAATAATAATATGTAATTGTTTAACTTCATTTATTTTATTGAGTGGGCTAGAGTTACATATAGTACATAGGTTTCATAAGTTTTACAATCGAAATCATTTTCTCATTTCATCAAAAAAAAACCTTGTCAAATTTTGACAATCTCCCGCCTTCTCTTCTTATTTTTATTTAAAACTAGATACAGAGTTGGGTTAGCGCACTCACCTTAAGGAGATAAATAAATTGGGGTTCACCCTGTACAGTGTACATTGCTATTTTGATTAAGAATTGATTTTTATTTGTAGATTCATGCAGGAAATGCTTTCCATTTATGACAGATGCCAATTTTGAAGTTGCGTGTAAGGACTGGTTTAGAGCGGCCAGCCAGAGATTGAAGAAAACAGAGAAAATGAATTATTTTATTGTACAATGGACAATAAATTGTTTTGAACATCTATTTGTCAATATTTTATCTTTTTCCTTTATTTTATAGGATTCCTCCAAACACATTAACAGTGAATATTAAGGATTAAGGATTAATTTCGCCTAGATATAAAAAGAGTTTATCTTAAAAGGATTTATGGTCTAAGTATAAAGATGAGAGATTGAGAAGTGAATTTTGTTAAATATTGCAAAAAGTGATTTTAAAGATGGGTCCTGAAAAAGTAACGAGCCCCCTACTAGAAAAATGTGACTGAGGTCTTCGTCCAAGAAAAATTACTCGTCCAATAACAAACGAAGCCAGGTTTGCTGTACGTGCATAAATCCACCCCCCAGCCTCCGATCGCTCACCTGCGCACTCCCGATCATTGAGTCTTTTTTGTTTTTAAATGTATTTAGTATAGCATTTTACAGACGCTCCAAAAATATAACTGGCTCTATACTGTCAGTACCTACATGTTGTCGAACAAATTACTATTCACTGTTACTCAACTCGCGAGAACCAAAAAAGTTTCCGCACACTTTTTCGTTTTCGAGTTGTTCAACAGTGAATAGGTAATAAGTGGTTCGGCAAAGATGGACATGTATTGATTGATAGGGCCTGTCATATTTTTGGGCGTCTGTAAAATGCTACTATATGCATTAAAAAATCAAAAAGACTCCAATGATCGGGAATTGGAAAGTGAGGGATCAGGGTGGGAGGCGGATTTGTGCACATATATCAAACCTGCTTTATTTGCATTATTTGCATAATAAATATAAAACAAAAAAGAAACTGATTTGAAAGTAAATTGTAAAATTTATATTGCTTATGATAAGCAACTTTTCTGAAATTAATGAGCAACCTTAGTTTCTAATAACTTGCAACTGTTGTGAATCTGTACTTAAACTAAATTTGCATAACGGTTGCGAAGTATTTATATAAGTTTTGTATTTACAAATAACTTGGTGAATGAAACTGTAAGAGCCTAAATGTTTCAAGATATTTTCGGAGTTAGATTTTGGTAAAAACGAATTTATTACAAATGTAAATTGGCATTTGTTACGAATATTTTGTTTCGCAATTATGTAAAGTAATAGTTGCAGTTTAATAACGATGCATTGTTGCGGACAAATAAGCAATTTGTCGCCAAAAACACGCATTTTTGTGACTGAAACAAAAGTGTAACACGAAATATAAGTAGCGTTAATGTTCCTTAATAGTTACGAAGCGGTGTTTGATGGGCATAATCCCTCATCCCTATTGAGATTGTTAGGAGTATGGCAAAACACATTAAACCCGGTATACATCTTAACGGTAGACCACCGCAGGAGCTTGGTTGTATGTTTAGTTGTCTATAAGTTAATTTGATTGGTAGTTTTCTAGGTTTTCGGTCATGTGGTAAAATAAAAAACTATTTTCTGACGTTTCGGTTTTATTAAACCATCTTCAGAGAACTAGATAGAGAACTTACTTTAAAAATTATTTATAATGAATTCACAGAATATACTTACAATTTAGGTGGTAAAAATTATATAATAATTAATATTAGATACATTTTTATGTCTGTTATGGTTGAGATCTTAAAAGGAACTAAATGCTAAAATATTTTGTGCCTGGTGTTTTGAGATGTTTATGTTACCCTTGATAAGGTGTAATTTATGAGATTATTGGTACTTAACCAGAGTGAGTGACAAGAATTTAATGTTTGGGCTATTTACAATTTGTTTTGTTGATGGAAAGATGTAAAATTTTTTATTTTTTTTTAATTGTTATTTTTATATTGTTGTCTATAAGAGTAAATATGTCATAAATATCCAACTATCTTGTCGGCAGTCGACAGCGGGACAAGTCGTTTAACGTTAAGTTTTTAGAGCATTTTTTCTTTGTAATAAAAAAGCAGAAGACACGGCATGAGTATCCATATTGAGGTCTTTTAGCTGGAATCACCGGCCTAGAGTGGTCGTGCCTGGCTCACATTTAGTGTTCTCACATATTACGTATATAGAACCATTGAAGGTTCAAGCAGCCTAAAATACTTTAGTTCTTGCCTTGGCCTAGGTAAGCTATTATTATTATATTTCACCTATTTAATCACCATTTAGTTTAGTAGCTGATGCCACTCCCTGTTGTTTTCTATAAATTCCAAGCATGTCGCATAACCTAACATGGCACATGTTCAAATATGAAATACCAGTGATATGTTCCTATGTCAAATATAGATTTGCCTGTGTTTATATAGTCGCCTGAAACGACTTTAAAACATAGTTTCCGCGTGTATAGTCTACTGATAGCGACAGCTGTTACCCTCGTAGTGTGTTATTTCATCATTACTCTTTAGTATTATTCCTTTTAATTTCTAGTGGGAGGTTATTTTAATATAAGATAAGTATGTGTAATCTTGTCCTAACCTCCGAAGTACTGTTAATGTTAGTAAAATGTTAAATTCTGTCCCATGTAACTGTGTCAGTCCTCATTACACCCAAGTGTTATGTTGAATTATTAAGGGTGAAGTTTTTTGTAGGTTACGTACTGTGGCCAAAAAGGATAGTTACTGTCCCAAATAAATGTTTAATACAACCTTCCATATTTATTTACCCGTCTGACCCATTATCGAAGAATAACTTAAGAGTTTCGTTGCAGGAGTCGCGCCCCCATCCCTAGAAGGTTAAAATCTGTAGCAAGAAATTTATGTAAACTGATATCCCTCTTTGATTAAAAATTGACCTGTCTCGGCATCCTTGCCAAAATTTATTTTCCTACAAGTTATTCTCTTTTGTTTCGATTTCGATGGCCAACTCTGTACATTATGCGTCCTTTGCATAACTTACAATAAATAAATAATATATAATTTGCATTGATATAGTACGTATTTATTTATTTATGGTGCAACTGATTGACATGTAATGCCTATCAAAATTAAATTAAATACGCACGTGTATTCAGCTAATTTATAGCATAAGGCTAGATTAGAAATTACTGGGTAGTTGAAATTTCACTAAGTATTTGATAAACAATCCAAGAATATGTGAATTGAAAGGACTGTAGTAAATGTTACGATCTGTCTTTAGATTAATCAGTAGACTATTATTTTTTACGCATTTAAATTGATCTAACAATTGGTTTATACTCGCGCTTCCTAAATCAGATATATTGATGTTACAGTTCTCTCCTCAATCCAGTCCTGGCAATAAGTAATGGAAACTTACTTGGTTGGGAAAATAGCGCAGCGATCGCCGAAATATTTATATCTGGATTGTCTGTCTTATATTTTAAAGCAATATGATTAGAAATTGATAAGGAAATTGAAAAAGAAACATATTTTAATATCAGAATGACCTTGTACTAAAGATTATTTCGTATTATTTATAGGAGATACAAATATTTTACATTAGAATATCACATACAATGAACGAAAATAGTGCAACAGAGCTGGAACTGATTTCTTGGATACAACAGTATCTAAAAAATAATGAAATAAAAAACAATAAAATTAGTTTAACTGGCAAGTCAGAAAAAGGTGACGGATATGTTGGTGACATTGTATTTGCAAGTGTTAGTGGAACTACAAATGAAAATGAGAGGAAAACACTGGATTTTGTAATAAAACACGGCAAGAAAAATGACCAATTAAGAAGAGAAGCGCCTGTGAGGACAGCTTTTGAATGTGAAATATATTTTTATGATAAAGTAGTTCCTATTTTAAAACAATTTCAGTTAGACAAAAAGATACTGAATGTTTTTGAATCAGTGCCAAAATGTTACAGTACACTTATTTTCGATAATATGGAAGTTCTTATACTAGATAACTTAAAGAAACGTGAGTACGAACTATACGACAAGTCAAAACCATTTAATATACTCCACCTGAATGCCGTCTTGAAAGAATATGGAAAATTTCATGCTTTGTCTTTTGCATTGAGAGATCAGAAAATTTCAGAATTTAATAAAATTACTGATTTTGGTGTTGATGTTTGTAAAGCATTTTTAAATATGGAAAGTGTTAAAAGTAGTATTCGAATTGGGATCGATAAGGCTCTAAATATATTACAAGAAAATGGAGAACTGTATCTATTCGATAAATTAGAAAAGTTAGTAAAGAAAGCCCCGGATGGTGTTCTTCTGGATTTATTAGCAGCGAAAGAAATTCAATCTGTCATTACGCATGGTGACTGTTGGAATAATAATTTTATGTTTAATTATCAGGTAAAATAATATTATATTGTAAATAAGGTCGCTAAAAGTTATGATATCGTCAAGGAAAAGATTATCTAGATTCTTGTATTGTCTAGGTTTTCAAGACAAGAAGCTCAACATACTTTATTCAAGTACTTTTTCAAATTATTCTACTTTCTTTTTACGTTCAACAGATTTTGTATTTGTATGTTCAGAGATAGAACATCTACATATTTACATGTACAAAACTGTTAGCTGAATATTTCTGTTATTGTTATCTTGCAAAAGAATCTTAATAAATTCAAGACTTTTCTTGAAATTTCAAAGCAATACAGTACCTACTTCTTGTTTCACATTCAAAATAAAATTATTTTAAATGACATAAAATCTACCTATATGTGCGTGTGTGTAAAATGCTTTACACATTTAAAGAATGTATTCAGTCAACATAGACAATATAATTAAATTATATTCCAACAATTATTTAAAATTATACGTAGTGTTAACTAAAATCCGGTTGTGTGGCAAAATACGGGTTGCTAGTAAATTTTTATTTCTTCTGATTTCAAATCTTAGTTCTGAATTGAAGATAGGAAATAAGGTAAAAAATAAGTGGTGGTGTGCCTCTCCTGCTTGGTGATGTGATTGAGTAACTGCGAAACTCAACCAGGACCATAACTAGAACTTTTAAAACTTGAAAATTAAATTTTATCAAAATTATAAATTTTATAACTTAACAACGTGCTTTTTTAAAAAATTAAGTGAAGTTGGGAATGCTTAGAAATATTTAAAAAAAATTTAAAACAGGTATAGATCTGCCAAGTTTAAAATAGTGGTACTAGATAAAAACTTAAATATTTTTCCATATTGGGCAAATGTTTTTAATAAAACAAGCCGTAAATATTGATTTTTGATTAATTTGCAGTTCATTAAACGACTAATATAAGAAAGTTAATTTACTTGTACTAGATATCTTAAAATGGTGCAATTGATGGGCTTGAAGATATGTTTATTCTGAAAATAAGTTATTGCCTAATTTAAGCGTATTCAATTTCTTTAAAGTAACTTTTATATTTATTTTTTTGTATTGCATGCTTTTACGACATTCTTTATAATCAAATTATAGTCTAGAATCGCAAACATTTTATAAACAGAAAATTCTCTTATTCATTGTATAAAAGCATAATTTTTTTTTTTTTTCAGAACGCAGGCTCCGATAAAACTAGTCCAACAAATGTCGCTATTTTGGATTGGCAACTGTCTGCCTTGCGATCACCTGTATTTGATCTATCATATTTCATATACGCCACCAGTTCAAAACATGAATTAGACAAGTTTGACGAGCTATTAAAATGTTATTACACTTCTTTTTCAAATTTTCTAAAAGAATTGGGCAGTAATCCGGAAGAACTCTTTCCCTATTCTGCATTGATATCACACTGGAAAAAATATTCTGCATTTGGATTACTTATCACGACGTTTGCTTTGCCAATATTATTATGCGATAAGGAAGACGCGCCCGCGTTTGAAAATTTACAAGATGGGGAGAAATTCGGCGACATGTTAAGTGTAGAAGTTAAAAACAAGGATTTATATTTTGAAAGAGTGAAATCTATAGTTAGTCATTATTTTGGATATTATGCATAATACACTCACAGGCAAAATAATCGATCCACGCAAATTTTCGACGAATTTCAATCGCAAATAACTTCTCTATTTGATGTTGGATTTAAACGAATTTTGAAGAATATTGTAGACAGATTAATGGAGAATCGCTCACATTTTAAAAATTTACAAAAAAATATACATACGTTTATAATATACAGGGTTAAACAGAAAGATGTTTTTTACCAAAAGTTTAAGACACTCTGTGGAGTGGCGAAACAGTAAATTGTTTTAAATTAAGTTTTAATTATCAAGTTTCATCTATTCTTAACATTTTTGTTTTTGGTTCACCTCGATATCTTTATTTTTGTGGAAAATATGGATTTTTTAAAAAAACATTGCAATTTCCAATAATTTTTTTGTACGAAGAACTAAGGTTGCTTTAGAGGACTAACCTCGGGACTAACTGTTTTGTTGACAGTTTTTGTTGACAGTTTCTTTGTAAATGAATGTGTTACTTCTGAGATGTCTTCTTATTTTTAAAAATGGATGTCTCCGACTGATGTTGCCAGAGCCATTGCTTTAATCCAGGATGGGCGGTCACAGTATTACGTGTCAAGAGTTTTAAACGTCACAAGAAGTAAAGTACAAAGGGCTGTAAATTGGTTTAATCAACATGGCGAGTACACTAGAAGGAGTCAATGTGGTAGGAAGAGGTGTACGAATGAACGAGATCTCGTTCATTCGTACACCTCTGACCGTGATGGCCCATCCTGGATTAAAGCATTGGCTCTGGCAACATCAGTCGGAGACATCCATTTTTAAAAGTAAGAAGACACCTAAGAAGTAACACATTCATTTACAAAGAAACTGTCAACAAAAACTGTCAACAAGACTGTCAGTCCTCTGTAGCAACCTTAGTTCTTCGTACAAAAAACTTATTGGAAATTGCAACGTTCTTTTAAAAAATCCATATTTTCCACAAAAATAAAGATATCGAGGTGTACCAAAAACAAAAATGTTAAGAATAGATGAGACTTGATAATTAAAACTTAATTTAGAACAATTTACTGTTTCGCCACTCCACAGAGTGTCTTAAACTTTTGGTAAAAAACATCTTTCTGTTTAACCCTGTATATTATAAAAGTATGTATATTTTTTTGTAAATTTTTAAAATGTGAGCGAGTCTCCATTAATTTGTCTACAATATTCTTCAAAATTCGTTTAAATCCAACATCAAATAGAAAAGTTATTTGCGATTGAAATTCGTCGAAAATTTGCGTGGATCGATTATTTTGCCAGTGAGTGTGTTAATGATGAAGAATGTTAATTACAATTTAATTTATAATTTTATAAAACCAGCTTTTAAATCTAGTTCATATTCTACTACTTTTTGACAAACTCTCGCAAATAAACATTAAATAACATCTTCGCATAAAGTGCTGAACAATTCAAATTTAGAATATTGGACCGAAATTTAAAAGCAATAATATTTAACACTTTCTAACAGAGCAGGAAAAGAAGCTCATAGGTAAGTATAATTACCGAAATTTATGATATTTAATTTTTGTTAGCTTATTTTCCTGGTGAAAAAATTTGACTCTGAGGTCAAATAAATAAAAAAAAATTAATTTGTTACCCCACCAGAAAGAAACTGGTGTAATTAGGTTTTCTTCTTTTAAAAAATATAACTTTAAAGTAAATTTGACACTTTTTGAATACATGACAAAAATATTTTAAAAACAAATATTAGATAATAATTATCAACATAATAATATCTTCTATCACCACATCGATGAGATCTTGTATATCTACTTCAGTACCCTTGTTTAATTAATATTAAGTATTATTTATTGTATTGTTCTTGTAATGATATTTTTAAATAAACGTTATTATTTTGTTATTATTATTTATTGCTAACTACGAGCGGTTTGCAGTGGCCATCAGTGGCGTTGTTGCGAAATTAAGTTCGGCTACACCAAAATGGGCAATGGGTCTATGCGGTATCCGGCATTTTAATTAATTTAATTTATTAAATTTCAATTTAAGCAAGCCGTCGGTATATGCCGCCGGGCTAGCCCAGTTTGGTGAAGCCCTGCCTTTATGAATAAATGCTTGGCCATGGTTAAATATTATGTCATCAAAAAAGGTGCACTACAACTTCAGTCAAATGCAACTGATATAAGTTTACGTAAAATTTGGATATTATTAGTGCATGTTGCTCTTTTTTTAAAATAACTGCATTTTCAAAATTTTATATTTAATTCAGATGAGTACCAATGGTTCACTTTTCGAGGTGATTCAATAATATGTATTTACTGTTTATTTTGCGCAAAAAATAACATTTTACAATGTTTACATTTTTACTTGGATTTGTAACATATTTGTATATTTCTCTACAAAACGTTTTCGATAAATGAGCACAAAATTGACCACAAACTTGTGGTATCCTCCCAAAGAACACTACAAATGTAAATTTAGCAGTCTTTTCTATTTTACTCCAGAAAAAACTGATGTCTCCTTCACAAATACGCAAATACCCCCTCAAAAACATAAAATAACAATACGGCACGTTCTTCTTGCTGATTATTGCAACAAATGGAAACTATATCTACTGACAAATATTTGGATTGGGACAATCCTCTCCAGAAATAAAAAAGAATGGCAGACTCAGAGTTTTTGTAAGTACATATTTTCTATAACCGACTTGAAAACGGTAACTTCCCAAAACTGTTAAAAAAAATCACTACTAACCTCCAAAGTTATATAAAACGTTGTCGTAACAAAAAGTAAAAAAATTCGCTAATAAAAGAACAAAAACGCTTGGTCTGCCTTTCTTATATTCTAATATTTTATTTTATTTTATCAGGGCACTGTTGGGTTAATGTCTACTTGCATGGATGCAATGATCGATGGTTCGATTTCATCCTAAACCAAATTAAATATTTATTTGTCATTTTTCGATTACTTAAACGGAGGTTAAGAAAACATATTAAACACATGAAAACATTCTGCATCATTAGGAAGTTTCAGACGTGTGTTGAAATGCAAGTAGTTTTACAAACTAGAAAAATTTCAGCTTTACAGGTTTAGTATTAACCAGTAGTAAAATAACACATTTAAAAATATAGACAGACATTTAAAATACAGAATTTAAAACTTCCTGAATAGCATAAAAAATATTATCCAGCAGAATGTTTCGCTTCTTTTTCAAATTGGTATACATGATATTAAGCTATTTTTAAGTGATTTGGTAGCTTATTAAAAAGTTTTATACCCATGTACTTCTCATAACAGAGACAAGAAATGAGTAGGAGTCAATAAATTATTTTGTGCACGTGTATAATTGTGATTGTAATTATTTCTCAATAATTGCTTAATATTTGATTTCGTGCTAGTAACGATACCCTAAAATATATATATGTAATAATATAGTAGGAGAGCCCCCGACCAGGATTTTCGACCTCATCGCGACACGAGGATTCTACTTTTTTTTCAACGGTTCATGTCGATATGAAAAAAAAAATCTATTGCGACTGACGCTATTTCGTTGCTAAAGGGGTGAACAAAATTATAGACAATGTAAAAGAAAATGGGTCGTAATAGTTATTCGATTATCCAAGCTCGGCCGCGGAAGGATATTAAGCAACGAAATTTTTAGGGATCCGAGAGGAAGGTTGGTTCTAGCTCTCCCGAAAGTTCGGTCGAAAAAATCCTCCGGGGGGGGACGCAAGGACCCCCGGAAAAGTAGTTTTTCAGCAAAATCAACCTTTTTCAAAAATTCATATCTCGGCTAATGTCGGAGATGGAGCTAAAAAAAGAGTTCTTCATTTTTCCTTCTGCTTGCCCGCCGACTAGATTCAGATTCTCAGATTTCTAAAGGGTACATGTTTGAAAAATCGCTAAAATCCGACAAAACCGCCTCTTTATAAAAATTCATAACTTTCCTAGGAGTAAAACGATTTTTCCGTAGGATATTCTAAATTACATCTAGTTTTCAAAAAAAAAAATACACCGCCGGTCCATCTCGATAAAGGCGCGAGTTATTAAGCTCGGCCCGGTCGCGTATTTAGAGAAATTTGAAAAATTGAAAAAAGTGCGAAAACACGAAATTTTTAAACGCTTTCCAAACGAAAAATCGCCGTCGCCGCCTTTCTGGTAAGAAATCCAAGGTAGAGGGTTCAAAGTGGTATTTTGATGTTTTGACGAAGAAGTTGGTTTAAAATTTGCAAATTTCCTGAAGCGGTCATTGTTCTCACATCTCTTTCTAATCTCACAAATTGTACACCATCCTCCGACATGGGGGTATTGAAACGTTAACGTTAATAACTTTCTTAATACTCGAAGGATCAATACGAAATATAACCTAAAAAATTTTCCCGACACGAAGACGCCTATAAAATACGATGCCACGCGCCGACACACGCCCGGAAAAAAAGACTTTGAGGTGGCAAAGTAAATGAAAAATTCACACGAAATTAGAGCGAGCCTGATCACCGTAATTTTTTTTTATATATTTTTATATATTTTTTCATAAATAAAACTTGTTTCTTTTGACTCGAACTAAAAATTTTTAATGAAATTCCCCGTGTCGTGATAACTCGAAATTTTGGTTGAGGGCTCTCCTACTAATACAAGCGAACGATACTCTTGAAAACTTTTATACATGATTTTCTTTTATTTATAAAAAAGTATTCAAAATAAAAACGTGTTTACTACATCTTTGGAAACGTCTTTTAGTCGTCTATACAAATCCGTACAAAAATATAGGGTGTTACATTTAAAATAAAAAAGTTGGTGTTACTTCCGAAAAACCTGGAACTGACATTGACTTATGACTCGAAATGTGCCAAGTGTCTGAGTATTTTTGACAAAACCGTGTTGTTCAGACTATATTAAATTTATTCCTTTCATTGTGAACACTGTGTATTGTTTGATAAGTAGTCAATATTTATGTCTCCACACAATAATATAATCATAGATCTATCACTTAATAGATCATGAAGTAAGTGTTCTGAGTTAAAAAATACATTAACATGTCCGAATAGTGATTATGTTAACTACTTTTACTTTTTTTATTGAATGAATTTCAATACCGTTTACATTGAATGTTGATTTACAATAACTCATAATAATCCAATTTGTATAATGTACAAAATTCTGAAAGATGCTACTTTACGTGTATGTATAACCTTTGACTCTAACAGCTTCAATTTCAATGTTTCGTAGCCAAGTTTCGGTTACACATGTAATATCTATGTTATTTGCATTGAATTCAATTTATAACTAAATTATAAAAACTTTGCTTACTGTGATAAAATAATTACCAGTCAGTATCTGTGGTATATTTAATTTTTTGTCCTTGGAGTTTAATTACTTATTTAAGTAACACTGGACAGTTTAGATTGAAGAGTGAATGGTTTACATTAAAATCTGTTTTCAAGGTTTTGTTAGCTTCCATACAGTTTACACACTATTTTGGAACATTACAATCACACTGATTACTGATTTCGTGCTCACTTATCGACTTTGCACATGGGAAACATTTGGAAATGCTGCTGTTACATTGACCAGCTTTGAGATCAATAATCTAGAAACAGAGGATTCTCTTTCATAATCCTTTGAAATGAATGATTCCGGGGCACATTTTAATATGGCCACTCATTTGGTTTTCATTTTCTTTTATAACTTTCACGTATCGTAAAGCACATTCATGATATAAGGAAGGGATTTTTAAAATTTCAACAAGGTCATCATTATAGTAATTTCTATGTCAATATCTAAAATCTTTATATTTGGATTTTTTAAATCGGGTATATTAACTTTGTAATTTTTATCTAATTTTTCACTGTTTTGATCTTTTTTATTTAATGTTTACTGCCTCACTTAATTATTTTTATATTGTAATTTTTTTAACTATCCTATATATAATTCTATTTCTGAACGATTTTCTTATTTGCACAATAATCGCCCGCACTTGAATTACATTCAAATAATATTATCAATTTTTATTTACGTAGATATAATTTAACTTATAATAATAATATATTAGAATAACCTTGAATGACGTTTATAGCATGCCTTATATAGTGTATAAATAAGAACCGTCTATTATGTAGCCTACAATGTAATGTTTATAAGTGAAGTGATATATAATGGACGGTACTTGTGTAACAGAGCCGGAAATATATTCTTGGATAGAACAATCAATAAACGGTAAAAAATTAACAAATTATGAAATTAGTTTAAAAGGCAAGTCGGAGAAAGGTGATGGATACCTTGGTGAAATTGTTTTTGTTAGTATTAGTGGAACCACAAATGAAAATAAGAAGAACACACTACATTGGGTAATAAAGCATGGCAAACCAAATATCCACTTGAGAAATACACTACCAATGCAAGCGGCTTTTGATAACGAAATAAGCTTTTACAGAAAAGTACTTCCTACATTTAAGCAATTTCAGTTTGGAAAAAATATACAAAATGTTTTCGAGTCAGTGCCAAAATGTTACAATACACTTACTTTGGACAATATGGAAGTTATTGTTTTAGATAATTTAAAAACACGTGGGTACGAATTATACGATAAAAGAAAACCGTTCAACACAGAGCATCTTAAGGCTGTCTTGACAGAATATGGGAAACTGCATGCCCTATCTTTTGCATTCAAAGATCAGAAACCTGAAAAATTTAATCAACTCATTAATTTTGAGATTGATGTTTTCGCAGGGTTTGTAAAATCAGAAGGTTCTGAAGAAACTCTGCGACGTTTCGCTGATAGAGCAATTGAAACCTTGCGGGAAAATGGTGAACTGTATCTGTCAGAGAAATTAGGAAAATTAGCAGAACGAAGTCCTTGTGATATCCTTACGGATTTGATGGCAGAAAAAGAACCTCAATCTGTCATTATACATGGTGACTGTTGGAATAATAATTTTATGTTTAAATATCAGGTAATGTGATATTATTATTATATTACATGTTGAATATATTTTATTCTTTCTATTTTACGACCTTATTATAAAATTCGCCAGTAAAAGGGTGTCAGTGGGGTTGGAAAACATAGAAAACAAATTCAATGGAAAGCAATATTTTACACGTTCCCCGTTATGAACTTGCTTTTAAATGATGTATGTTCGCAGTCTGTCGGTCTGTCTATTTGCCATAATAACTTGAGAACGATTATTTATATTTTTAAGAAATTTGTAACTCTGTCAGTTTACCGACTCGGTAGCGCAGCGGGCTAGAGCATGAGTGACAGACATGTCTTTGGCCACACTGTCTATCGTGACTGGGATCGAGATCCGGCACCGACACTGGCAATGTCGGGTGGTATGGGTATGGATGATTGTCTCCGTTTTTCCAATGTGTAACCCCCTTCCGGACAGCCTTGGCTTTGGACTTGGAGTTGTCTAATTCGTGTTCATGTTTATGTTTAATTTTACAATATAGCAATATTCTTTCACGTGTAGAGCGATGACGATGAAATTTTTTAATTCGAAAAGTATCTTCAGACCTATAATAAAATTACTGATAATAAAATATCTGCTCATATATTTTCTTTAACCAAAGTTTTTCTGGAATAATAAATAATATTTTTTGTAATAGAAAATTTCTGAAATTGTTTTTTACTTGCCAAATTTTCACTTTATTTTGTTATTTTACAAATAGTTTCGTCCTAATCGGACCTGAGGTCGGTCATGCATTTATGGTTGGATTGATGTCTAATAAATCTTATCTTAAAATATATACTATACAGTGAAATTAGACGAAAGATGGGCTATTAAGGGAAATAAATTCAATAAACTTTCCCTTTTAAGATTCGACGCGAAAAGTGGTGGGTTTCAATATTCTATGGTCTCCTCCAAATTTATTAGAGCCTGGCACCCTTAAAGGCCACCCCTAAAGTGCATATCCGCTGTGCTTCTCATTTTGCATCAAAACAGTAACGATTTTGCAATTTTAGTCTCGATACAAAAATTATCCTTATAAAATTCTACACAAGAAACGTAGGTATTTTACCACTTTTTCTTATACAGGGTGTTCCAAAATTAAGTGGCCAAACTCTTAGAGCGTGTAGAGGGGCTAAAAACAAAACAAAAATTATCTATAAACATTTGATTCATAGTGCATATTAAAGAAGTTATAACCTTCCAAAGATGAAGAGAATCAATTTTTTTTATGCTGTAACCGAGGCTGTACAGAATCCAAAAAAAGTAGGCACATCAAAATTTAGATGTTACTTTTTATTTAGGTTCTCAACCGTGTCCAACATTCAATTTTGAAAGAACTGCTCAGGGGCGGCGCGTTTGGGGCTTAAGTTAGGTATATTAATAAATATTTTTGAATCTGTTGGCACTATTAAAAGTTTAACTTTAAAATTTGATTTTTCAATCATTGTTACACAAAATGATAAAAATTTGATTGATTGAAACCTACTATAATTATTATTATAATATTATTCTGGTACACTACTTGAGGTTTGAAGTGCAATTAAAATTTAAAAGTGGATTTTCTCGAAAACGGCGCTTCCTATCAAAATGTGAAAGGTGTACCATTTTTCTATAATAATGATTGAAAAATCAAATTTTAAAGTAAAACTTTTAATAACACGAACGGATTCAATAATATTTATTAATATACCTAACCTAAATTTCATACGCGCCGCTCCTGAACAGTTTTTTTCAAAAATAATTTTAGGATATGGTCGAGAACCTAAATAAAAGGTAATGTCCAAATTTTGATGTAGTACCTACCTTTTTCGGATACTGAATTAAATCATAAAAAAAATTGATTCTCTTCATATTTGGAAGGTCATAACTCCTTTAATATGCAGTATTGACCAAATATGTATAGAACATTTTCGACTTGTTTTGAGCCCCTCTACATGCTGTAAGAGTTTGGCCGCATAATTTTGGAACACCCTGTATATACAGTGGTTCTCAAGCTACAGGCGCCCCAATATAGGGATAGTTTTATGCTAATTTAAACCCATTATCGCCCTTTATGTTAATAATGATAGTTTTACATAAAATAAGTATTCTGCAAAAACATTTGTCCAACTCTTTTTGAGAATTCACGAACTTATTTCCGTGATATTGTGTTTAAATAAGCAGAAAAACTACCCTTATATTGGGGCGCTTGTAGCTTGAGAACCACCGTATATAAGTGGTAAATACCTTTTTCGTGCAGAATTTTATATGGTCCAATTTTGTACAGATGCTAAAATTGCAAAATTGTCACCGTTCTGCGGTAAAATGCGAACAACCGTGAACATGTACGTTAGGGTGGCCTTTAGTTTAGAGGTGCCAGGCTCTAATAAAATTGGGGGAGACCATAGAATATTGAAAATTGAAACTCAGTACTTTCCGCGTCGGATCCCCAAAGGGCAAGACCAAGATTATTGCATTTATTTCCCTTAATTTTGACAATTTCAATGTACTAACATAGAACGTTTCTTATTCTATTATATTGTAGTGACTTATTATTTATTTATTATAGGTATATCAGTTATCTGAACTAAATTCAATAACATTTAAACAATAACGGGGAGTTGTTCAAATCTATTTGATCATTTAATAAGTTAATAACTCTGATTCCTATTTAATTTATTTATTTCTAAGGCTCCTAATAAATTAAGTTTATTACTTTTTTCACATACTTTTAAATAATCCTGTATGAAGAGAGACATTTAGTGTTTTATTTTATACCAAATTTTATAATAAATTATTAATGTATAGGGTCATCACGTGAAAATGTTAGATTCTGCTGTAACTTTGTTGCTTTTGAATTTATCGGAAAAGTAAGAATTGCTTTACTGACTAACTTTTTGCCAGGAATACAAAATTTTATAGAAAAAAACAATTGAGCATCGCATTACAGAGATATAGCTATTGACATTGTTTTTTCTTATGTATCACCCTGTATATGATTACAACTTTTGATTCTTCGTTTTTTTCCTAATTTCATCGATATAAACATGTAAGCTATTATCTTTTGTTTTTTGCGAGATATAGATAATTACATAATTTAAATTACAACAATTAATATATAATCTTTTTTCCAAATTATCTATATTTCGTAAAAAATAAAAGATAATAGTTTACATGTTTATATTGATGAAATCAGGAAAAAATTAAGAATCAAAAGATATAATAATATAGGGTGTTACATAAGAAAAAACAAAGTTGATAGCTATATCTCTGTAATGCGATGCTCGATTGTTTTTTTCTATAAAAATTTGAATTCCTTTTTACTTTTCCGATAAATTAAAAAACAACAAAGTTACAGTAGAATCTTACAATTTCACGTGATGACCCTGTACAAAAGCAATTTGCTTAGGACCGAAAGAAAACATTAATATTTATTATGCGTACAGATATACAAATTTTTTAATTCATGTTTTGTTTTAGAATTTCGATAGAACCACTCCAACCCATATTGCTATTTTGGATTGGCAACTTTTAGCCCTACGATCCCCTGTAATTGATTTATCTTATCTAATATACGCAACCAGTTCAACAGACGAATTGGAAAAATTTGACGAGCTATTAGAAGTATATTACGCTTCTTTCTCAAGTTTTCTAAGTGAATTGGGAAGTAATCCTGAGGTTCTCTTCCCATATTCTGCACTGAGAGCACACTGGAAAAAATATTCTTTATTTGGGTTTTTTATGGGAATTTTTATTTTACCAATGGCATTATGTGACAAGGAAGAAGCACCCGCATTTGAAAACCTTAAGGAGGGCGGAACAATTGGTGATCTACTACTTTTTGATATTAAAGACAAAGAACTATATTTTGAGCGATTGAAGCCTATAGTTAAGCATTTTTTTAAGTAATATAATTATTATCGTAAGTAATATAAAATTGTCGAGATGACTAATTTATGAAACTTCCATTACCTTAGTACTTTGAGACTATTTAAAAAATCACTAACCCATAGTATCGGTCAGTTTGATCTAGTCAAATAACAGTCAGACGATAGTTTGAGTACATAAAAGTCGTTCCTTTAAATTCCAAATCTGGAGTGATATTTAACATATTTATTTTGTGAATAAATCCAAAAACAAATAAAGAAGCTGATTAATAGTGTTTTATTTATTCAAATGAAATTCGATATTACGGTAGTATTCGCAGATTAATCACCTAAGTAGATTTTATACGAGAATTAATAATAATCATATTTAAAAAACATATATTGGAAATAGTGTTATTTCAAATCAAATTTTTTGAAGTTTTATCTCGCCCAATAAATTAATGGCAATTAAGACATTCTACAAGTCAATGTTGTAAGCTGATAAGAAAACTTTTCATAGCAGCCAAAATAAACACATACTTAGAAGAAATAATTCAGTCACTAAATTAAATCCCCTATACTAAAATTGTGACTAAATAACTTTTAAAATTATTGCCAAAAATTATAAACAAATAATAATTTGAGTTGTCAGGAATAGCGCTATAATATACAGGACGGTCTATTAAAGAAATATGGCGTTCACCCTGGCTAGTATACCAATGGTAATACGCTGTATTAGTGATGACGTATAGCGGCCATTTTTTGTATCCAAACAAACTACTTTACCTTTGTTTTGTATATTACTTATATGATGTTTCCGTTTGTGAATTTTAAATGTATTAAAAGCAGTTTTGACAAAAGCGAGGAATATAACTCAACGCTTATGTGTATCCTTTTATAAAATATTTAAATCTTCATAACCTTAAAGTTTGTTTGGATACAGCGGCGACTTTGACGTCACACTAATAGCCCGTATTAATGAAACTTTTCGGAAGGAAAATTAAGTTATAAATTTGCGGAGCTGCTAAACTAAATATTTGTAAAATATTTGGTATTTGATAGACACATCATAAATTGTGGCTTAGGTTTTGTGCCCAAATACTCAGATATGGATAACTTCACCAGTCGAATCCATGGTACTACTTCCATGGTGGCTTAGTTAAGGAGATAGGTACTCCAGAATAGTGGAGATTTACTAAAAACCAGTTACCACGGCAATGCTTACTATTGTAGTTTGAAAGGTTTAAAAGGTTTAAAACAAAAAATACAAATATTAAATCATTATATAACATAACCATGTTGGCACACCTAACCTAACCTCACGAAATCTGTATAAAGACGTTGTAATTTAATCATTTTAATATGTAATTAAATAACGTAACCAAATTTCGAACCGTCGATCGGACGCGCATTGTGAAGGAATTCTAAAAACGTTACCTTATTTCTTGATGTATTCCATGGGAAAAGTATACTATTATAATAATATAATGGTACTTTTTCCATTTTATATGACTGAAGGTCGAGATGGTAGCGTATCTGCATCTCACCCAAAAGTCCCGGGTTCGATTCCCGGCTGTGGCAATGGAAAATATTATGAGAGGGATTTTTCCATTATACACGGATATTGGATGTGTGTCCCTTGTCTTTAAATGTGTAGCCCCCTCTCGCACAAGGCTCTTCTTGTGCCTTCTGGGATAAAGGGGGTCGTAATTACATGTGGTGCATTTATTTATTATAATGATAACTTTGAGAGTTGTTTCCATACCAACACTTTTTCTAAATCATATTTCAGTTAGTACCTAACTCTGCAACCAATCATTTGCCCACCTTGGGAATGGTACTGTCAGATACTGGTAACCATGACATCCCTTACCTTGTTAACCCCACTACCGTAATACATTTCCGAATTATAAAATGAATAACTCTGGAGGATAGATACATATTCTTTCGCTGTCAAAAGCTCATCAGGAGGACAAGAAATGTTGCAAATAAAGTTATTTACTTGAACTTACATTTTACAATTATTAAACTGTCCATAAGAAACAAATTTTATTTCTATAACTAATGCCGCCTGCCTACATTTTCATGCTTTCTTATAAAATACTCTACCTCTCTTTACTCGAGACTTGTTGTCTGTCTATAAACAACCTTATTTAAGCCTTATACTGGCCCAATAATAACAAAAATATCTAATATATTTATTGATGTTCCATTTCTGAACATGCAAATATAAATTATGTTGAATTCAAAGAAAATCGTTGAAAACACTTTAGAACGTTATTATTGTCGAATAATGCAAAAACAAAATACTCTACTAGACTATATGTCATAAAGCATTAAATTATATTACAGAATTCATAACATTCAAAGCAAAAAGTAAAACATTTACATAAAAATTATTAATCTAAAATAATTAATATAACCTAGTTTTAGTTTAATTGTGACATTATGGCGTTAAAAATTCCCTAGTTTTAATTTGATTCTGACATTGACGTTCAAAAAATAATATAACCTCATTTTAATGTCAAATTGATATTAACGAAACAATCGATGTAACCTAAATCCAATGTCCAACATTGACATTGATGTCAAAAATAAATTAAAATAAACTACATAGTTTCATTCTACCCTGACATTGATATCAAAAATTAATTAGTGATAAAAATATATCACTCTCTTTTAAATAAGGCCTATTTTAATACATGATAAAAATTGGAGTAAAATTTAGAAAACTCAAAACGTCTAAAAATAAATTATTAAAAAGAATTTTTTTAACTTACCACAAAATTCATTCATTATGGTAACCAATTAGAAAACGATGTCCTCTAACTTTTTTCCTAAAATTAATATTTATCATTTTGTTAATGTGTTGTATACTTTTGAAATCACTTTGTATATAGAGAAAGTAAGAACAGTTAAAGGATGGTAGCTTTTATCAGTAAATTTCAAGAGTATCTGAGAAATTAATTATACAAAAATATTTTATTTGTACCAGCAACATGTGTGGGGCAACTTCCATTTCACTGCTGTGCATCCAGTTGTCTATACTATAGTATGATTTTTAGCTCATTTTAGGAAATCGTTAGTTCTGCTTTATTGAGTAACCATATTTATTTATTAAACTTTAATTTCATTTACTCATTTTCACTTTAACTTAAGGAACTAGGCTATTTATACTTGGCAATTAGTGGTTTGGAATTTACTCACGTTGTTAGTACATGCAAAAGAAATGTTGAATCTTTGTAGTTGATAAGTAACAACTAAAGATTTTTAAGATAAGAACTTAAATCGACGTAACAAATTAGCAGGTAATAGAGAATAGATACTTTAATGACGAAAGTATTAAAACTCATTAAGATATTGTAAAAGCGCTCTCTTTCTATATACTTACGTAACCTTTTTAGATGGATAACTCGAGCGCCAGTTCCTTAATTTTTAAGTGCAAGGAACAGCACTTTTTTGGTTCTCCAATGGGAAGAACGATCAGGTGTAGCTGACTCTGATAATTTTCCAGAGGCGCTATGAATTCTGCATACAATTTAACTGTGGTAATTACGCTATAAATGCTCTTGCATTTGCCTGAAGTTCCAGAGGTAATCTTTAATCAGACAAGAAATAGCTACTTCATCATCAACTCGTCATTGTTGAATGTGCTAATTTGATAATAATGAGTCATCGGTTCTTCTGGTCTTTTCCTTCGCGCAATCAACACTTTTAATATTGTTGCGAAATCAATGCATAAACGGAAGGCTCGCGTCAAAGTAATCTTCTTCCCTGTCAAAGTTTTCTTGTAATCTTCCAAACGGTTAAACTAATTTCGAGCCGATTTTTGTTTGGTACTCTGGTACGTCCAATTGTAAATTTCTCCCAACTGGTTTTTAAGTGCAAGGAACAGCACTTTTTTGGTTCTCCAATGGGAAGAACGATCCGGTGTAGCTAAACAGATGGAGATACGGTAATGTCCGGGGTCGTAAGCTGAATGTCTGTCAAATGGACTTCGACAATTGCTCAAACGGGTTAATTAGAAATAAGTGACTGAAATAATAACTCGTGAATTTTACCCCTATATATCAACGTGTTTATTTATTAAAACATTAATGAACAAATTAATTATATCTGATATTTCAGCGACTTGGTAGTCGAGTAGGTACAAATTTGAAAATGATAAAAACAGGCGAGCTGGCAATCAAGAGTTTTTACGCGTGAATACGATTTTATTTTCGGAAGACGGTCAGTTTGGGTAACCACTAACCAGTGTCTGTTTTCGCGGCTTGAAACGATTTCTGAAGGCAAGCAAACGGAATTTTCAACTGGATATAATATGAACGGCGGGCAATCGGTTAGCTATAGATATTCTAGTCTATACGGAATGTTTTATAATACGGCGAACTACTGCCACAAACGTGGAGCTATTTATCAATGAATATTTTTATTAAATTAAGTTTTCCGGTAACCTTTATGCATTGAGACTTTGTAGATCGCCCTAGCGAGCAGATCTAGTCAGCCGATGCTCAATTTATGAAACAAAAGACCAACGGAGGTATTACTAATTAGCCCTAGTTTGATTTAGTAGTATAATAAAGCGATACTCACGAACAATAAGATCTCTGAATATCTATACACTGAAGGCGGTACGTGCGGATAGTAGCAGACCAATACCTATATTATATTCAAGAAAATTTACTACTAAAACTCGGAGCGGCGGTTACGGACGGAAACGGTGACGGCTTCGGATTGATCTGGAACTGATGACTGTAGATCGGATCTGAAGATGCGGCGGACTGTCTCGGACTGAACCTGTACTGCTGCGGACTTTCTCGGACTGAACGCGGACTGGACTGGTCTCCGGTGTTTTATTAGTTTTATGACCTATCTAGATGTCGTGTTAAAGGGGCTGCTGACTTGAAACGACGGATTCGTGTTTACAACACGACGTTACTTGCAGATGTCGGGCGTATTATGTAATTAGTAACATTGATTCGGAGCATCAATAACCGGAAATGAGTTACTTGCAATTTCTAGACTATATTGCATAAAGAAACGGATTAAAACGGACAAGGATTAATATTTTAATTGTTTTAAGTAACTTAACTAAAACAGGACTTACTTACTAAAAAGCGGCGGCAGGGTGTAACCCAAGTGACGGTAATATTTAAAGCAAAAACGGACATTCCTTGATTGGAAAAAATCACTTCGTTACACCATTCAGGTATATGCCGGTATAAACGAGTTACGAAGATGCAATTATAGGAACATAGGTGATTGTGACTCCTGTGAGAAATCAGGATACAAAAATGAGTTCTTATGGTATGAGAATGTACATATTTTTAGTAAAAATGGTTAGGATGGCAATGAAAATATGGGCAAAGTTAAAACGAATAGAGCCTCGAAAGAATATTAGTTCACCTTCCAGGGCCTGATCTTGGTAGTAGGTGTGAAAACGTAGGTAACATTCAAAAATGAGAAATCGACAACCTAGAACAAAGCTTGCCCAAGTTGTCCCTGGTTAGCGTATATCAGCAAACGGAATATAGTAATTTTTTTCTTTTCTTTTGAGACCATTTAACTAATTTCTTACATTTGAATAATAAATTAAAATAGAACCTGATTGACAGCAACATATTAAAGGAAATTAGCTACGAATTACGTGGCCTAAAAGGTAAAATTTTTTAAGAAATTCGTCGAATTATAAATTTACCTTAAACTGAAACCATATTTTAAGCCAGTGTAAACAAGCAAAATCGTAAGGTGTTTCTTCTAAAATGGCAATAGCTGAGGACTATTTGAATATTAACTTTTTCAGTGAAACAAATTATATTATTTACTATATTTATGTGTTCTATTTATGAAATGTATAATACTCACTGTTGCATTGAAAAATGCCATTAATTAATGAAAAAGTAATTGAAATGAATACAATAAATCTGTCTATCGATTTGCCTGCGGTGACAAATATGGTGGATGTATTGTTCTGCAAAATTCACACGTTTGCTGAAATTGTCAACAAATATAGAAAGAATCGTTCAAACCTATTTAATATCAAAATTATCGGTAAATTCTGTAATAATATATACGTTTCATATTAAGAATGAGAAAAAAAATGTGTACTTTTTTTAAATAAACAGCTTCGGAAATATTCATTATTAATTTACTTTATATAAAAAAAATTTAAACAATTACTCTACGAAATTACAATGAAATTTACACCCAGTTTCTGTTTTAAAATATAAACAAATACTAAACTATAAACAATAGTTATAATATTAATTAAAGTTACTACATGAATGAAATAAATAACAAGATTTCGAAAAACTTAACCTGCAGCAATAAAAGTGTGAATAAAAGTTGTATAACTAAAAGAAGTTAAACTTCCTACTAACAACTAGATATTTATGTTCATGAAACTTACATAACCCGCTACATTACATTCATAAACATTCAATTCAATTCAAGAATAAACTTAAGAAACTGAGATTCCTTCAAATAGTTTAACAGAAAAAATTATAGTAGGATAAAATAGCAAAATAAATTTACTATTCAGTCGTAATCCTCTAATGTCTTAAAAGACATAAATACTCTTTTCAGAGCTTATTTGCAAACTATCTACATTTAACTGATAAAATGGTCAGTACTACGAATGTAGAAAGCAAATAATTTAATATTTGCAATAAGCCTCCATCAGACGATTAATCCAAAAAATGACTCCTTCTGTTACCTGTACAAGTCACCATCCCATGGACCGGTTTCTGGCTTATTAGCCTTCATCAGCATGGTATAGGCAACCCATACTGCACGATATCAGAAGGACTCCAGATCTTGTCAACATCGATCGACATGAAGTCGGTAAGATGTAAGTGGGGCCCTCTGGTGAAAATTATTGCAATGTGGATTTTACCCACACTAGGTTCGTATGATAGAAATGAAATCCAAAGAAGTCAGAAATCCATAGAGGTAAATTTTTAGTAGGATAAAATAGCAAAATAAATTTACTATTCAGTCTTAATCCTCTAATGTCTTAAAAGACATAAATACTCTTTTCAGAGATTTTCAGAGCTTTATCAGTTAAATGTAGATAGTTTGCAAATAAGCTCTGAAAAGAGTATTTATGTCTTTTAAGACATTAGAGGATTAAGACTGAATAGTAAATTTATTTTGCTATTTTATCCTACTAAAAATTTACCTCTATGGATTTCTGACTTCTTTGGATTTCATTTCTATCATACGAACCTAGTCTGGGTAAAATCCACATTGCAATAAGTTTCACCAGAGGACCCCACTTACATCTTACCGACTTCATGTCGATCGATGTTGACAAGATCTGGAGTCCTTCTGATATCGTGCAGTATGGGTTGCCTATACCATGCTGATGAAGGCTAATAAGCCAGAAACCGGTCCATGGGATGGTGACTTGTACTGCCTGTTAACAGAAAGGAGTCCTTTTTTGGATTAATCCGTCTGATGAGGCTTATTGCAAATATTAAATTATTTGCTTTCTACATTCGTAGTACTGACCATTTTATCAGTTAAATGTAGATAGTTTGCAAATAAGCTCTGAAAAGAGTATTTATGTCTTTTAAGACATTAGAGGATTAAGACTGAATAGTAAATTTATTTTGCTATTTTATCCTACTAAAAATTTACCTCTATGGATTTCTGACTTCTTTGGATTTCATTTCTATCAGAAAAAATTATGTTAAGAACTTCCATATGTTGCCCATTTTAATTAACATACATCTCTATGCAGTTTTGAAGTGAGGTTTCTACTGTTCCTAAAATTGTCTTTGTGATAGATTCAAAAGCAGTTATTACCCTTTCCTTCATATTTTGGTAGTTGTTGGTGTGTCTTTATAAACAATTTCCTTCACGTATCCCTATATAAAAAGAAATCCATTTTTATAAGTTCTGAGGATCTAGCAGGCCATTTAGTGGAACCATTTGTTTACTTCCATTGAAGTGGGTGGATATTATTTAAGTGATCCCTTACTGCATTTGAATAATATGGTGGAGCACCATCTTGCCGAAACCACATCCTATTTCGAATCCTTTCAGGAAGATTTATCAATAAGTGTGGCAAATAGTACACCAGAAAATGAAGAAAAATGTGAATAATAAATAAAGTCAATGTATCATCAAAAAAGTGTGACCCTTATTACATGTTCTCCAATAATTCCCCCCAAACCATATGTGCTGTTTATCAACTTGCCTAAAAAAGTGAGGATTTTCTGAAGCATAATAATGGAAATTGTGCCTGTTAACAAATCAATTTTTATGAAAAATTGCCTCGTCAGTGAATAAAACATTATTGAAGAAGGTGAGATCTAATATTGTACCTCCGGCTCAATTATAAAACTGTAGACGCATTTGAAAATCTGCATCAGATAATTCCTGATACATTTGAATATGATATGCGTAAAATTTATTTTAAGAATAGGGTATTTTACACTATGAAAGATTTGTGGAATAAAGAAAATACGACGGGCTGTGCAATGTGCATGGAGAAACCTAAACATTGGTTCTTATTGATAATAATACAAGATTAATTTAATATTCAAGTTTTGAAAAGCGAGATTTTTAGTCTATACTGAAACTTTAGCCGCCATGATGGTTTCGCATGTGATGTCATTAGTATAGTAAACTTAACGCAAGACTAGAGGCATATTTTTACGACACGAACATGAGCAAACACTTTACTGCTTTAACCAATCACTCAGCAAGAATTGTTTTGTTCAACTAATTAAAATTAATTCTTAGAAAAGATTTTTCAGGTGTTCGTAGCGCAAAAATACGCCTTTAAAGTTTCCTATCAGTTTGACAATCAATCGAAAATTAAATCTGGATGGTTTGCAATTTCAATTTATTCGGATTTTTTCAACTGAACCTATTATTTTATATTCATTATAACCTCAATATTGTTTTCAGCTTAAAAACAAATAGTTATTTATTATACAAGGGAGAAAAATATTAGATTTTAGTTCGAGGTTGTGTTTGTCATAAAAAGTGACATTTTGTTACCTGCCAACAGAGATAAAATGTCAAACTTTTTTCCCGTCACAAAAAAAAATTTTTTTTCTTCAAGCGTATAACAAACTTACATTACATAATATAACACGTCCTGTAGAAAGAACCTATTATTATTGTACTAGTACAAATAGCCCAGGGGCGGTCCAGTCAAACCATGAACAAATTAGAAACAAGCTGATATTTGGTATATAAGTTTGTATTGGGGTCCTTAAAATACCGCGAAACCCCACCAGTAATCCGTCGTGCCTGTCATCCCTAAACAACCCCCGAAAGGGGTAAATATCGGACTTTTTTTAGTCTTTTGGCAATATCTTAAAAACAAAGCTATATACGAAAAAATATGAAGATAGAAAAATTAAAGGGCATAAAATTTCCTATAAAATTACGTTTATCAGATATATTTTGCTTTACCAGTGGCGGAGTTATGATATTTTTAATAATTGGGTATTTTGTAAAAATACTCTCTAGCCTTTACTTATTGGATTTTGACATTAAATATACATAACAATTTTTTTTTTTTGGTAAATACATTTAATACATTCTTACATCAATAAATTAGAAATAAAAAGCATACCAGTGGAGTACTATATTCTAATTTCATACATTATTTTGTATTAGCTAATAGAACTTTAACATATTACGTGCCTATCTAAAAATGTAACAAAATAATTATTTTAAATATCCGTGGAATTTCTGTTACGAATTGAGAGGAATTATTTTTATATTAATAGTATTTAGGACATATACTGCATCAAGGCAGCTGAGGTAGTCATCCACGTCGCCATTCGCCATACGCCTGTATGTATGCTCTTCTTCGTATATTCTCGATACGACTCCACTATGCTAAACAAAATTTGTATATGCTACGCCCAGGAAGAAGTTCAAAACCAAATAAAATTACTAATAAATACTTCAAAGTTCCAGCATTAGTTGGGACCTTTAAAAAATGTTCTTTTGCCATGCACGCCATTTCCGGATGTGATACTATATTTGGCCTGTTTAACAGGGGAGAAATTAATTTGGTCAATACTGTGAAAAAGAAGAAGTTGTTTGATTGTCTTCAAGAATTTTACAATCCAAATAAATCCAAAGATATATTGAGGACCTTAATTTCGAAATTTTTTATTTCCATATACGTCAAAAATTGAACAAGTACCGATTTGAATAACGTCAGATACATTCGCTACCAGCAGTATGTAGCAAAGCAAAGTTTAAATAAAGAAGTCCAGCAACCCTACATACATATCTTATTTACCTGTATGATTAACTTTTAGGTTCAAGAATGACTGAATAATAGCTTACCACTCCAGGACTGAGGATGGATTTCTAGTGATTCCGGAATCTCTCCAGTCCAGATGGATCATGATATAGACCCCAAAGGGTTGCTTAAACAAATTATTTGCAACTGTTCATCAGGTGGTTGCAAAAATGCATGCTTATGTCGTAAAATCAGCCTAAAGTGTATGGAGAGTGTAATGGTATTACCTGTTTTAATAGTAGTGCAGGCAAATCTCGGCGCAAAATGGGTTCGGCGTGAAGTGTTTCCGGACATTTATTTGTTTATCGCAATGGATAGCTCTATTAATGTAGGATAAGCACATAAATGTCCCAAAAAATTTCATTAATTTGTGGAAAATACTTTCTGTTAATATAATTTATAAATTTACTTTGCACTGCCTCTAATTTACCAATATACACATTATATTGTGGATTCCAAATTAAGGATCCATAATTTAGAACGCTATTTACATAAGACATATACAAGGTTCTAACTGTTTTATGATTGTTGAATTCATAGCAGGACCTAAATATAAAACCTAACATTTGATTTGCTTTTTTGGAAATATTACATATATGTGAATTAAATAATAATTTCGTATCAAATATTATTCCCAAATCTTTTACGTGACTTGCAGCATTTATAGTGTTATTTGATATTTTGTAAGCAGTTGGTATTAATAATATGTTTCTACTGAATGTGATGTGATGACATTTCGAAAAATTTAGGAATAAACTATTATCTTAACAATATTTATTTAGCCTGTCAAGGTCTTCTTGAATTAAGTAACTGTCCCTGATGTTGGTAATGGAATGGAATATTTTTAAATCATCCGCGTACATGAGAAATTTGGAAAATTTAAAGCACCTGGAAATATCATTTATATAAATATTAAACAACAGTGGACCCAGATGGGAGCCCTGAGTTACGCCGGATGTTGTATACAGGGTGAGCCACGGTGGGTGGAGTATTAGAAGTATATGGAGAACGGATCAACCGATTGCTTTGAAATTTTGGTTACCAAGATAATCGAGTATGATCTCTCCAACTAAAATATTTTCGAAAGTGCAGTGTTGCCACTTATGCGTAAAACTGGCAACAACTTCGTTATTTTAAATGGATTGCCCTGTATATTTTTGCATTTTTTGGATCGTCGTCTCTTTCTGAGTAACTGTTGTTAATATTTCCCTATTATCTCAAGCGGTTTTCGAGATAATATTTTTTTTCTTAATTTATTGTCAAAAATTTGACTTTTAGTAAATCTTGTTTTCTCCTACCTACGCAGCAATTAAAAGATAATTTTTTAGTTGCAGCTAGGCAAGGCCTGGGGGCATCTCCTCCATTAATCAAATGTTTTAAATTTTATACAGGGTGAGTTAGAGAACGCTTTCTATAAGTGACTTAGAAAAATGCACGAAACTCAATTTTTTTAAATGAAACGCCCTGTATATTATTACTGATTCGGAAAGGTGATACATTTACCTATTTAAAAAGGTACTACACTCTATACCTAGTGCTCACCGTTTTCGATTTATGGGCACTTTTCTGTAACCTTACTAAGAATATTAGTCTTTTGGTAGGTATCATGACGGGTGGGCCATGAAATTTTTATTTTGTCATTTTGTAATGACAACAGACATGCTACTTTTCTAAATAAATTTGACATTAGTGATATTTGCAGTTAATTTGAATAGCTGTAGCACAAATATGGCAGAAAATAATTATACAAACACAGTTTTAATGGATTTGTTTATTATCCATGGACAGTACAATAACATTATCAGCAGAACTTGTAGAAAATTTAATGAAAAATATCCCAATTTGTCGCAGATGAACAACAGAGAAGTTCTACGAATTCGAAGGAATTTTATAAAAATAAACAAATCCATTAAAACTGTGTTTGTATAATTATTTTCTGCCATATTTGTGCTACAGCTATTCAAATTAACTGCAAATATCACTAATGTCAAATTTATTTAGAAAAGTAGCATGTCTGTTGTCATTATAAAATGACAAAATAAAAATTTCATGGCCCACCCGTCATGATACCTACCAAAAGACTAATATTCTTAGTAAGGTTACAGAAAAGTGCCCATAAATCGAAAACGGTGAGCACTAGGTATAAAGTGTAGTACCTTTTTAAATAGGTAAATGTATCATCTTTCCGAATCAGTAATAATATACAGGGCGTTTCATTTAAAAAAATTGAGTTTCGTGCATTTTTCTAAGTCACTTATAAAAAGCGTTCTTTAACTCACCCTGTATAAAATTTAAAACATTTGATTAATGGAGGAGATGCCCCCAGGCCTTGCCTAGCTGCATCTAGAAAATTATCTTTTAATTGCTGCGTAGGTAGGAGAAAACACGATTTACTAAAAGTCAAATTTTAGACAATAAATTCAGAAAAAAATTATTATCTCGAAAACCGCTTGAGATAATAGGGAAATATTAACAACAGTTACTCAGAAAGAGACGACGATCGAAAAAATGTAAAAATATACAGGGCATTCCATTTAAAATAACGAAGTTGTTGCCAGTTTTACGCATAAGTGGCAACACTGCACTTTCGAAAATATTTTAGTTGAGAGTTCATACTCGATTATCTTGGTAACCAAAATTTCAAAGCAATCGGTTAATCCGTTCTCAATATACTTCTAATACTCCACCCACCGTGGCTCACCCTGTATATATAGTTGGACTTAAAACTTCCTAAGGTGACTGCTTGACGTCGACTTTTCATATATGATATTAACCAAAGTAATAGATTTCCATGTATACCGACATCAGCAAGTTTCATTGAAAGAATAGAGTGATCAATTTTATCGAAAGCCTTGCTGAAATCGGTATACACGGAATCAATTTGTATTCTATTACTAAAGTTTTTTTTAAATATATTCAGAATAAATGAACAGATTTGTATCAACCTCTCATAAAGCCATGTTGCTCTATGTTTAAAATATTTTTTACGTCGTTATATAAGTAATCAAAGATTATGCTTTCAAACAGTTTAGCAATGATACACAGTTTAGAGATTGGTCTATAATTTTCAATGATATGTTTATCACCCGATTTAAAAATTGGCACAATATGAGCAGTTCGCCACTTTTCAGGAAAATAACCTTCTTTAAGGGATTTATTAAATAACAGATACAAAGGTTTAACTAAATTAAGTAGACAATTTTTCAAGAAACATGTAGGAATATTATCAGGTCCCGGTCCCTTATTTGGAAGATCATTTAATTTCTTTAAGATATCATTTCGACTAATATGATATTGAGCTATTTCTAATCGGTTATTATTATTCGAATTAAAATATTATTATTACCTGAAACAAAGACTGAAGAAAAATATTCAGAAAATAGTTAAAGGTTAAATATTTTTTTTTTTGTTCTTTTCCTCTATTTACGTTCTACAAAAAGTATTAACATGTATTTAACGATAACATGAACAATAACCTCAGAAAAAAATATTAAAATTTAAACACTACGTAAATGTAAATATAAATAGTTTTTAGTGCAATTTCTCGTTACCTTTGGAAAAAATAATTCAAATAAACGATTTAGAGAATACAATTGGCTATTTTTTGATGCTTTGTTTTTTTATCTATCTCGAGTATTAACAGAGTTATGATTTTTTATTCTGACAACTGCGCATATTTTGCTCAGGGACATTAAGCTCAGACCTTTACGCCCGAGTCACGTAAACTTGTAGACTGAGAGCTGGCGGCCGCGGAGGTACTACGACATTACCTCCGGCTGGAATTTTGAGAAATGGTTGGGGGGACCATGAGGATGTGCCATCTGCAAGGATTTTGCTCAAAACCCCTGCAAAGGACACGTCAGACGACTCAAAAATGAAAAAATCCTTGCTCAAAAAATGATCGTACCTCCGGCTGAAAATTTGCACATTACCGGTTTAAAAGTCACAGATAACGTATGTAAATCGTCAGACGTCTCGGTCGCTGCCAAAGGGGTGTCAGACGCCCTCAAAGTTGTCATTTTTTTTTCAAAAAAAAATGTTTCTTACCTCCGTCTGACGTTTTAACATATTGCAACAGAGACCATTTTAAGCACATTTTAAAATCGTCAGACGAAAATACCGCTGCGAAGTCTCCCTACAATGTTCACAAAGTTCCGACCCACATGGAACGTGTATTTTTTTTTTTGAAAAATTATTTTCATTACCTCCGTCTGACGTTTTTACATATCATCGTAGAGACATTTTTAAGCATATATATAAATCGTCAGACGAAAATACAACTGTGGAATGCCTCTGCAATGATGCGAAATTCCAGCTCATTCACTCTTGGACGCGCTCCATATTATCAATAATTATAAGTTTTTTTACTTTTCATCATTTATGATAAGAAAAGTATTGGTTTAGGGCGAAAATTGACTATGGCTAAAGACCACTTTTCTCCACGTTTAAGACCTCAGGAATCCAAAAAAATGGTTTTAACAAAATATCGGTCAGTCTGTCCGTCCGTAACTTTGTAATTATTGGAGATACAAAATAGTTGTGTTACTATTCTTTGTTGGAAATTTAATACTCTACAAAATCGATCTCTTAACATAATTTCATATCTCCCTTAGTTTTTCAGTTATAGCGAAAAGAAGAAAAATTTCGTACATTTTTTTCATATAGACTCGAATATCTTTCAAACATTTTGAGATACGGGTAAACGACGAAGAATATTTTTGGTAAGAAATTTATAGCTCTACAAAAAAGATCTCTTGATATTTTTCCGCAACTTGCTTAGTTTCTGAGATATACTTAGTGAAAATCGAAAAAAATATCCAAATTATTTTACAATTATTTGAAATTATACAAAATACGAGAAAAAGACTAAGAACCAATTTTGTAGAAAATTGAATTTGCAACAAAAATATCGATAAAAGATAAACCAGCGAGTAAACATTTTCTTAAAACATCGAAAAATATCATTTTGAGCTATTTAGAAAATCAAACTAAACCGATACTTTTCTTAACTCTGTCATACATTTTGTGATTTTTCATCAAAAAACAATTGCGGACGTTGTTCCACATCACCTAGAGCGCTCATCTATGATCAAAATCTCTATTTCATCGTCAGTAAACTTTTTGTGGGATGCCAAGTTAGGAAATAGGAAATTACTTTATTTTAAAACACCCCAACATGTAGTAAAGGATTTTTTCATTTTTGAGTCGTCTGACGTGTCCTTTGCAGGGGTTTTGAGCAAAATCCTTGCAGATGGCACATCCTCATGGTCCCCCCAACCATTTCTCAAAATTCCAGCCGGAGGTAATGTCGTAGTACCTCCGCGGCCGCCAGCTCTTAGTCTATTGTCATGTGGTCGTTTCCTCAACATTTTATGAAATACAATAAATTAAAAGAAATACACTATTGTATGAACACTTTTAATATTTACAAAAAAACTAATATTTCATTGGTTGGAAATTGGTTATGTAGATTATTTCTTTCCTTTTTTTTGTTTGGGATTTATTTACCACATTCCTTGAGATTCCTATCCAAAAAATTCAATTTATCTAAAAAATAGTTTTAAACTGGGAAATAACCTCTACGCCTTTGACGTAATGTCAGAGGATCAGTTAGAGGATTTTGAAAACAGATATGTTGAAAATAATATTCATAAACCGGTAACTTGGTGGAGATATGTTGACGATATTTTTGCAATTTGGCCTCATGGAATAGATTTATTAAACAATTTTTTGGAAATTATTAATAATAAAGAACCATCTATCAAATTCACTCTAAAAATAGAAAATAATAATGAATTACCATTTTTAGATGTTTTAATTAAAAAAGTCAATAATAATAATTTTCAAACTAGCGTTTACCGAAAAAAGACTCACACTAACAGATATTTAAATTTTAACTCAAACCAGTCTTTGGACGTTAAAAGAGGTGTTACAAAATGTTTGTATGATAGGGCAAAAATAATTTCTTCTAATGATGAAATATTCAAACATGAAAGGCAATTTGTCAGGAATATTTTAATTAATAATGAATACCCGAAAGAATTTGTTGATAAGACTTTCATGAACATCGAAAATAGAGTTAACAATCCGGTGCAACCAAAACCAGAATATCATTATTCGACATTAATTCCATATACAGTAAAGACCGAGGAGGTTCGAACATGGGTATTAGGTTGCGCGATTTACTTGTGTCCGTTGTAGGCAAGCGGACACAGTGGTGGGAATCGTGGATCTCTGCGCTGTAGCCGATAGCTCTCATCACGTCTACTATTCCTTGTTTGAATTCTTTTATAATAATTTTTATTAAACCTGAAACAGTCGAGGTGCAGCGACAATTAATTAAAATTAATAATTAATTTTAATTTTATGTTGTAGAATCACATTTTTTTTTACAATTCTCTTTCTTTGCTTGATATGCATTGTTTATAAATGACTTTATTTAGGTATCCATAATAAATGAATTTTGTGGTAAGTTAAAAAAAAAAAATTTTTTTTGCAATATTTTATTTTTAGAAGTTTTGAATTTTGTAATCTTTAATCCAATTTTTATCATGCATTAAAGAAGATTCAATAAACTTAATAATTGTATGTTTAGAGATGAAACATCAATGTGAGTATATCAAATTGGATAGGCTTTTGTTATTATGCTTGTGTAAAGCCTAAATAAAGTCATTTATAAATCACATTTTTGTTGCGAAAAAACAAACAATGGAATTTTTTAAATGTGTTTTGAGATTTTTTTTAAATTACAATAATTAATCCTATCTAGGATGAATTATTGAAGTTAGAAAAATTTCGAAACGTAAATCAAATTTCTTTCAGACATGAGTTCTACATCCCAACAAAGGCTTTTATACACAATGAAAAAAATAAGAGATAAGAAATAAGAAATTAAAAATATGGAATAGAATTAACAAATAATGATATCCGAAAAGCAATTAACAATTTGAACAGTTGAATTTTAAATCGAATAAGAACTAATATTATCGCCCAGAGTATTGTGTATTTAAAACTTAATATAAGATAAATAATTATTCCATTTCTTATTCCATTTTCTTATCTCTTATTTTTTCATTGTGTAATGAGATACTAACAACAGTGCTGACTGCTGAGCGAGCAGTGAGTGGCCACGGCCACAACGCACTGCCCTTCTCCTAATGTACAAATAATTTCGAACTAAGGCGAGTTGTCGGCCGCTCGTATATTCGTCACAATCCCTGTCGTGTTCGAAGCATCCTGGACTTATCTGTATAAAAGGTTTATCTGAGAAATTACGTCATGTCGGTAAAAAATTTGGCGTTAGGACAATTTTTTAAACAAATAATACTTTAAGATCAATATTAACAAAAACGAAACCATTAAATCCTGAACAAAATTCAAAAAATTGTATATACAGTATCCCGTGCGAGTGTAATAAACATTATGTGGGTGAATCATCTAGACCACTTATTGTAAGATTGGGCGAGCACAAAAGTTATATTAGAAAAAGTGATATTGAAAAATCTAAAATTTGTGAACATGCTTGGGAAAACGATCACAGGATAAAATGGGATTCAGCAAAAATTTTGACCAAAGAAGCAGACAACAAAAAAAGAAAAATCAAAGAATCTGCAATAATTTTACTTAATGAAGATAAATGCGTATCAAATTGTTCGGTAGAATTTTGTTCAACTTGGTTACCTATGTTGAGAGAAGAACTCAATAAAATTAATATTAGGTATTTAGTATATTTTTCAACATTTCTATGGTAAGTATCTATGGAAATGATATAAACAATTTTTATTTTATGCCGTGTTATTTTTTTTTTTTTTTTTTTTTTTTTTTTTTTTTTTTTTTTTTTAATCGTCTTATTTATATTAACGTCCTGGCGAAGTTTAGCTTAGAGCTATTCTGACACTTAACCAGGACACACCACATACACCCATTCCCTCCGACATTGCCATCTGCCGGAGCTGGGACTCGAACCCAGGAGAGATAGGCAGTAACTAGTCGCCTTGTGCCACTCAAGGGCGATCTAGCCCGCTGCACTATCCTCGGTAATGTAATGAGATACGGTCACCCATCCATTCCCCGGCTCCGACCGCCGCTGCTTTGCTCCGAAGATCGAAGACCGGCAATTGTACGCATGATCGAAGACCGGCAATTGTACGCATGACCCCATCTCACTACACGTTACATAAAAATCTAAAGCCTAAACTTTGAAAAAGGAAACGCATATACTTAGTTTCCGAAACGTCAGCGCAGTATTTTTGTATTAATTTAATTCCTATTTGCTGTCAAAAAACACCCTCTAACTGATCCTCTGACATTACGTCAAAGGCGTAGAGGTTATTTCCCAGTTTTAAACTGGTTAATTTGAATATTTTTTAGATAAATCGAATTTTTTGGATGGGAATCTCAAGGAATGTGATAATAAATCCCAAACAAAGAAAAGAAAAGAAATAATTTATGAAATGCCACAAATAACATTTAAACAATGGTTATGTAGAATTAATTAGCTATTTACACGAACATCATCTTGGTATACCTATTCTGTTAATAATGAATGTTTTCGACTTGAGTAAATACCTAATTAATTCTACATTCATTTTAATATTAACAAAAAAAAAAAAAAAAAATTATGAATCATCCTCTTCAATAATGCATGCATATTTACAGTCAATTCCATGACAATTTTGGCACATGGAGGTGCAAGGACCGACTTCCCAGCAGGCATATTTTTTCTGGCACCCATTCGCATTTACAATATAAGAAGGTTAATATGGTGCTGGAGGTTGCTGCATTGCAACAGGAAAAAATTCGTTGTTGTGTACCTTCCATCCGAAATCTTGTGGTGGTAAATCATTTCCCAACCAGATCTGGATTTGTAGGTAGGTCCTAAAATGAATACACATATCAATATAAATAATAGCAACTTATCCGGAGAACTATACCTTAATATATGTTGATTCAGTGCATCTTTCGTAGGTGGACGGAAGTGCTATCAAATTAAATGATTTGTTTAAAGTTTCTCTTGCTATGCTTTTGTTATACAAGTTAAATCTTTTCTCATTGATGTCATTAGTAGCTTCTAGTCATCAATAACATGAACTCATGACCAACAGCCTATAATAGTTTTATGTCCGCATTAGCTTCATTAAATACTAATAACTTGTCATGCATATATCCATGCTTCTTTAGATCATTTAGAGCTGCCGATTTACCTCTTTTAAAGGAATATGCAATTGTATGACATCCGCTGAAGGCATATAAGAACAGTATATTAACAATGGGTTGTCCCAACACACATTTTGATTATGTGATAAGTGACATCTTCGCTTTTTCCAGCTTTACATAAGTATAGGTTAGACAACATTTGTCAAAAACCAATCGACAGAACTATCAGATCGGTGTCTTCTCCACCCACAGATATTGACTTGCTGTTCTCTTTTACCAAATTGATGGCAGTAGTTACAATTAGCGTATCTGCATCTGCACTAGCTTCATATGTTATAACGTTCTTGGTTTTAAGAATTTTGAGAAGTTTAATAAGTTGAGATTTGTTTTTTTTCATAAGATACGAAATCTGACTGACTTCATGATACTAATAGCTACACGAACTATAACTTCAACAAGAATTTTCTTATTTCTATGCCTTCAGCGGATATGATACCACTTAATATTCCTTTAAAAGAGGCAAGTGGGCAGTTCTAAATGTTCTAAAGAAGCATGCATATATGCATGACAAGTTATTAGTATTTAATGAAGCTAATGCGGACATAGAACTATTACTTATAGGCTGTTGGTCATGAGTTCATGTTATTGATGTACGGACTAGAAGCTACTAATCTCTAACCACATCAATGAGGAATGATTTAAATTGTCTAACAAAAGCATAGCAAGACAAACTTTGGACAAATCATTTCATTAATTTGCTACTCTACTATTTATACTGATATGTGTATTCAATTTAGGACCTACCTACAAATCCAGATCTGGCTGGAAAATGATTTACCACCTCAAGATTTCGGATGGAAAGTACACAACAACGAATTTTTTCCTGTTGCAATGCAGCAACCTCCAGCACCATATTAACCCTCTTATATTGTAAATGTAAAAATGGCTGCCAGAAAAAATGTGAATGCTCGGCAGTCGGTCGTTGCACCTCCATGTGTCAAAATTGTCATGGAATTGACTGTAAATATGCATGCATGCATTATTGAAGAGGATGATTTATATATATATTTTTTTTTTGATATTAAAAGTAACGTAGAATTAATTATTATGTATTTACTCAATCCGAAAACATCCATTATTAACAGAATAGGTATACCAAGAAAGACTTATTTGATATTCGAGTAAATACTTAATTAATTCTACATAACAAATTTCCAAGCAATGAGATATTAATTTTTTTTAAATATTAAAAGTGTTCATACAATAGTGTATTTCTTTTAATTAACTGTATTTCATAAAATGTTGAGAAAGCGACCACATGACAAGTTTACGTGACTAGGGCGTAAAGGTCTGAGCTTAATGTACCCGAGCAAAATTAGCGCAGTTGTCTGAATAAATAATCATAACTCTCTTATTACTCAAGATAGATAAAAAACAAAGCATCAAAAAATAGACAATTGTATTCTCTAAAACTTTTATTTGAATTATTTTTTCCAAAAGTAACGAGAAATTGCACTAAAAACTATTTATATTTACATTTACGTAGTGTTCAAATTTAAATATTTTTTTCTGAGGTTATTGTTCATGTTATCGTTAAATACATGTTAATACTTTTTGTAGAACGTAAATAGAGGAAAAGAACAAAAAAAATATTTAAAATCGGAGCAACGGTTACTGAGATATAATTTTAAAGAAAACGGGTCTGGCGGGCATTTTTCCTAAATGGCGGCTTAAGCTCACATGGGATTTTTTGAGACTTTTATGTGCTTATCCTACATTAATAGAGCTATCCATTGCGATAAACAAATAAATGTCCCAAAATACTTCATACTCAAAACCGAATTTGCCTGCACTAAAGGGGAGTTGAGGATTTACATGCAGATAAATTATATTGGATAATAAGTAATTAAAAACATACATTACATTCAGTTACTTAAACATAACCTGTAAGTATTTTAGTTTATTTAAAAAAAAGCAACTGTGCTACTCACTACATAAAAAACTCATATTTTATATATTATTATAGTTTTAATGTGTTTTGGTATGAAAGACGTAAAATATATTAATGTAATGTAATTATTTTGTGCGAAATGTTAAAATATACTAGACTTTACAATACGATAACTCCACCACTGGTAAAGCAAAATATATCTGCTAAACATAATTTTATAGGAAATTTTATGCTCTTTAATTTTTCTATCTTCATATTTTTTCGTATATAGCTTTATTTTTAAGATATTGCCAAGAAACTAAGAAAAGTCCGATTTTCACCCGTTTCGGGGGTTGTTTAGGGGTGACAGGCACGGCGGATTACCGGTGGGGTTTGGTGGTATTTTAAGGACCCCAATATAAACTTATATACCAAATTTCAGCTTGTCTCTAATTTGTTCATGGTTTCCTATATAAAGCTTCAGATCGACCCTGGGCATTTCTCATTTTTTTCGTAGTACAAAAATGAAATAATGTATCCATGGCAACGAATTAAAAGTTATGACTTGTCATAAACTGTCATTGTTGACGTCTCGCGTCGAGCGGTTTTTTAAATTTAAAAGCGAAAAAGTCTGGAGAAATGCAGTGCGTACCAACTGAAATATTTGAAATTGGAGATTCTCCTATGTCATGGTTTCATAAATGATAAATAAAATGGTTAGTATTACATATAGGTAGATTCTTTGAATTTAACGTGGATCGTCTCCCTGATGAGCCAAAATAAAGGCGAAAGATCATGTACATCTTCTTGGGGACATCGTTTTTTACAATTCCCTTTCTTTTTTAATTGGTGACCATAATGAATGAATTTGTGGTGAGTTAAAAAAAAAAAGTTCAATAATTTATTTTTAGAAGTTTTGAATTTTGTAATTTTTAATCCAATTTTTATCATGCATTAAAGAAAGTTCAATTAACTTAATAATTGTATGTTTAGAGATGAAACGTCAATATATATCTTTGTTATAATTATGCTTGTATAAAGCCTAAATAAAGTCATTTATAAAAAATTCATTTTGTAAAACTCCAAATATTTTAAAATTACCACAAATAAGCCATTTTAATGGCATATAGTTGTCAATAGAAGATGTGTGTCCTTTTCCAATAACGAAAAAATGATCACTGTTTTAAATTCTTCTGAATAAACTCTGGAAAAAAGGGTACGCCAATGATCGAAATTTTATTTTTCTTCCATTTTTGAAATCTACAGTCAGTTTACGAATAAATGTCCTGTTTTAGTTTTTACTTATAGTTTTACAGTTAAATTTTAATTAGAATTCATTGCATATTCATACGAACAAATGTTTTGAACCTTAATAAGAATTATTTAAAAAAAAGCAAATAAACATATTTCACAAAATAAACTAAAATCGTTATAGGAGCGTTCAAAATGCTCAGCACCAAATTCATTACATTTCCGACATATTCGAATTATGGAATCAATGCCAGCTAAAATTGAAATAAAAATATTTTATCTTCAACAAGAGAGAAACCACAACAAGTCTTCAATAAATTAAGTAAAACTACTAACTCTAACTAGCAAATAATAAGTAAACGAAGTCCATAGAACTGCTCGTGCATAAAAATAAATTAGATAGCTAGGCCGGGAGATTAAATTTTTAGTTGACATTCCACTCCGACATCAACCAGTTCACCCGAATAATCCAGAACTTGTAGGTAAATTAGCCTTATCTAATTTCTGTTAGGGTACAAGTAGCTAGACACAAATTTACTGCGCCGATCTACTGCACATTCCCCACTTTGTACCGGTTATTAATTTCGCGAGCTCTGAAGGCACTGAAGTGCATTTTTGTTTTTTTAAAGTTTAAATAGGGTCATCAATGGTAATTTCTCGAACAATATCTACATTCTGTATATTTTAATTTTTTAAATCGGGTGTACAAACTTTGTAATTATTACCTAATTTTGTAGTGTTCCTAGAGTATTTTTACTTTCTTGGATGGTAATCTTTGGTTTTAATACGACATCTCACCAGAACTTTTCATTATTGTGTTGCTCTGAATTATTGTACTATATTACTTAATATTTCTCCTATATTCGTTATATCAGACAATGCTTGTCTCTGCAGTTCTGTTAGATCTGATTTCCATTATCATGTATTCTTTTTTATGCTGAGACAGTCGTCTCAGAACCATTTAACTGCAGATATTTTCAGCTATAATATCCCTAGGACATTAATAATGTACGAGATAATTTTATGACAATCGAAAGCACGTTGCTTGAGGTTGTCATATAATTATGAGGCATTTGTCAATGTCAGAGGGGTATTCTGTCAGAAAATTTTTTGAAAAAATAAAATCAAAAAGTCGCAACACAACAAAACAATTGTTTATTTATTAAAAGTTTATAGATTGAGAATTGGCATTGCCAAAACGTGACATTTTGAAATTTATTTGGCAGTTAGGTATTATGAAGTTGTCAAAGTTAAGTAATTTTGTTGTCATAGTGATTGAAAATTTCCCTGGATGGTGTTATCAGTGTAACGTTGAAATGATTGGGTAATTTGTGTCACATGACAAGAAATAACTAAATTTAATTGGTTGTTAGAACTGTCAAAAAATTTTCGTGAGAATTTCCTGACAGAAGTTTCATTGCTTAAACCAACAAAAATGACATACCAATGCTACTAGACAAAACATAACAAATAATTTCATAATTTTGAAAATCGAACAATACTTTATTAAACATTTAAACAGTATCTCGTGTGTTGCATATTCTTCTTAGTAAAAAGTCTCCTTTATATTATCTAATACAAAAGAAAATATTTTCCGCCAATATTTTTAAAAATAACACAAGAAAGTATTTATTACTTAAAATTTACAAATATGCCCTAACTCGAAATCTAAAGAAAATTCATTGAAGTAATATTTCATCAATTGTTGCAATTTTTGAACTACTCTATTTCTGAACGACTTATTCATTTACAAAATAATCTCCCGCGCTCGACTTATAAAACTTATAAAACAATATTATCAATAATTATTTACGTAGATATTAATATAACTTAAAATATGTATATTAGAGTAACCTTGAATGACGTATATGGCATGCATTGTAATCTATAAATAAGAACAGTTTATTATGTAGCATCTAATGTAATGTTTTTCTGTGAAGTGATATATGTAGAATGAACGGAACTTGTGTAACAGAACCGGAAATATGTTCTTGGATAGAACAGTCAATAGATGGTAGAGAATTAAAAAATTATGAAATTAATATAAAGGGCAAATCAGAGAAAGGTGATGGATACGTTGGTGAAATTGTTTTTGCTAGTATTAGTGGAACTACAAATGAAAATAAGAAGAACACACTACAATGGGTAATAAAACATGGCAAAAAAAATATGTTCTTGAGGAATACAGTACCGATGCAAGCGGCTTTTGATAACGAAATAAGCTTTTATAGAAAAGTACTGCCAACATTTAAGCAATTCCAGATTGAAAAAGATATACTGAATGTTTTTGAGTCAGTGCCAAAATGTTACAATACACTCACTTTGGACAATATGGAAGTTATTGTGCTAGATAATTTAAAAGCACGTGGGTACGAATTACACGATAAAAGAAAACCGTCCAATACAGCCCACCTTAAGGCTGTCTTGACAGAATATGGAAAATTGCATGCTCTATCTTTTGCATTTAAAGATCAGAAATCTGAAAAATTTAATCAGATCATTAATTTTGAGAACGATGTTTTCGCAGGGTTTTTAAAATCAGAAGGTTCTGAAAAAACTCTGCGACGTTCCGCTGATAAAGCAATTGAAACCTTGCAGGAAAATGGTGAACTGTATCTATTAGAGAAATTAGGAGAATTAACAGAACGAAGTCCTTGTGATATCCTTCTGAATTTGATGGCAGAAGGAGAGCCTCAGTCTGTCATTATACATGGTGACTGTTGGAATAATAATTATATGTTTAAATATCAGGTAATGTGCTATTTTATTACATGTTGAATACATTTTCGCTATGAGTGGGTGAAGGGGGCTTGAGAAATATAATAAACAAGTTGAATGGATTGCAATAATTTACTTTTTCCAAATTTTTAACTTGCTATTAAATGATGTCTGTCCGCAGCCTGTTGGTCTGTCTAGCTCTCTATTTGCCATAATAACATGAGAATGATTATTTATATTTATTAAATTGCTTACGTATATTTTAAATACTTGACCAAAATTTATGTAAGTTGTATATTTAACAGCAATAATTAAGAATTATTATTATGGCAATGCAAAAAATATTTACCCAGTGTCCGTTGGGTACCTAACTAGGCATAATCGTTAAATATTCGAGTGATTGCAATTTTTTAAAACTACGGATAGAATTTAAATATATAATTCTATATGTTACTACAAAATTTTGCTGATGCAATTTTATGGAAAAGTAAGAGGCTACTTGCATCTTCATAAAACTAGATTATATAATTAATCTAAAATTTACCGAAAGAATATGTTACGGTTAAAGTAAGAAGGAGGAGTAAACCTAGGTTTAACCGGTTAAAGTGGGGATTATCTGGGCTTTGCGGCTACGTAAAGCCCAGATAATCCCCACTTTAACCGGTTAAACCTAGGTGTATCCCTCCTTCTTACTTTAACCGTAACAAATATATATAAAATCACCAATGACAAAAATAAATAATAAAGATAATTTAACAGATAAAGTGATAAAATATAAAATATCACACGAATGCGCCACATTCATGTGGTTTAGGTCACTGTTCTACGTCACGACCCTGATTGTTTCACAATGCACCAGGTATCCTTCTATACAATAATTTTGGGCAATATCGTAATCTTCTACGTCAAAAACCCACTAATTCCAAGTCCAACACTGACCACTAATATACAGAAAAAAAAAATAAAAGAGAGTTTCGGTTTTATCACCTTTACTTAAAAGTTGACACCTAGCTTTTAAATAAATTATTTGTTCAAGAATCAAAATTAAAGCATCCTGTATAAAAATTTACTTTTTGCGTATAATAAATTCCATATAAAATTATTAACCTACGAAAGCAATTATAAAACCCTATAAATGTCAATTATATTATGCTTATTTAATACATTTCTTTTATCCCTTGTTTCAGAATTCCGACAGAACTACTCCAACCAATATTGCTATTTTGGATTGGCAACTTTTAGCCTTCCGATCTCCTGTAATTGATTTATCCTATCTAATATACGCAACCAGTTCAGCAGACGAATTTGATAAATTTGACGAGCTATTAGAAGTATACTACACTTCTTTCTCGAGTTTCCTAAGTGAATTGGGAAGTAATCCTGAGGTTCTCTTCCCATATTGTGCACTGAAAGCACACTGGAAAAAATACTCTGCATTTGGGTTTTTTATGGCACTTTTTGTTTTACCAATGGTATTATGTGACAAGGAAGAAGCGCCCGCACTTGAAAACCTAAAAGAGGGCGAAACAATGGGAGATCTAATGATTTTTGATGTTAAAGATAAAGAACTATATTTTAAACGATTGAAACCTATGGTTAGGCATTTTTTTACGTATTAATTATCATAAGTAATACCATAATAAATTTAGAATTTTCGAGAAGACTTGTTTATGAAAATCTCCATTGCCTAAATACGTTGAGAGCAAACTAATTAAAAAATCACGAGCCCGTGGAATCAGTCGGTTTGATCTAGTCAAATAACTGCCAGACGATAGTTTGAGTAGGTACGTAAAAGTCTTTCCTTTAAATTCTAAATCTGGAGTGGTATTTAACATATTTATTTTGTGAATAAATTTAAAAACCTATAAAGAAGTTGATTAATGGTGTTTTATTTATTGAAGTGAAATCCGATTTCTTGCGGTGTATTAGCTTGTACTCCTTAATTCGGAGATTAATCACCTAAATCAGTGCAATTTGACCGGCCTTATCATCATATGATAATAATTTTAAACAATGAAAAGTTGTAAAATCGTAAATTAAATTTGGAACATCTCATGTATCACACAGCCCTCATCTCAACTGTCACTATAATCTGTAATACCATAGAAATTGGTAATGTATTTAATTGGTATGAATAACATAAGCAATAAAATTATATTTTAAAATATTAATTGCGATTCATAATATTATAAGTAAAATGTCATCAGTGACAAGAATGAATTAAAGAAACAAAAATCAAAACAAAGAAAAATCCCAAACCAACATTTTGTCTCCTCCATTGAGATAGAATATAGGGAGATGCTATACGATATAAATAGGTAAGGAAATAACGGTACCACTGGGCGGAGCTGAATGTAGTAGCAATATGGCGGCTTTAACAGAATTGGATTAAGCGCGTTCTTACGATTCGATTTTAGTTGGTCAACTTTCAACTTTCGTAATCAACTTAAAGTCGGTGAAGTTTTTGGTTCACACGTCTTTTTAGACAAGATATTTAATATAGTGGAACTAGTTTCATTGAAGGAAAACTGCACTATTAGTTCAATAGTACCAATTCCTACAGCTTCTAATTGGGTGTGTGGATGATGGTGAATATGAAAAGTAAAACAATAGGCAAATAAGTAAATATTTCTTTAATTTACATCCCCATGTTATACATTCGATAATACATTATACAACTTCGACCTAAGAATGTTATCATAACGCTGCTTTAAAGTAGATGACAAGTGGTGCATACCAGTGTTATACCAATGTCAAATTCTCTGGATATTTCTAGGATTTGATGCAAAGTGAACATTTGGTTGGTAGTTGAGCGACCTGGTCTGAATCCTGCCTGATATTCTCCGAGGTGGGCTTCAGAGAATGGTTTCAGTCTTTCATTTAGGTTGGTCCTCCCGCCAGCAGCTCTTGAAAATGTGCTCTCCATCCAGATAAAATATATTTTTTATTGCTTATTAAGTTTTCTCCTTTGTCTCTACAGATATTAGTTTTTGGTTTAAAACCTTTCTTGTCGCGTTTCATTTCTGATAGAATTTTCTGCATTCTCGTTTTGGTAACTTTCAAGCTGATCTAAAAGTTGGTTTTCCTTCTCCCGTTTCTTTCGTTTCTAGGTATACGAGTTCTCTTCCCCTCTAAGATGCTTGTATTTGTCTACCGCCGCCCTTTGTCCTACGCTGTAGCATGTATAAAGTACACTACCAATAATAGCATTTATGTACCATAATTTTGTAGGTACGGTTCTGTTTATTGTTTATACTAACCTACGAAATGTTATTCCCGACATCTTTTTATCCACACCGTCTCTGCTACAGCAGCTACGCACAGCACAAGACACCATGATTGTTTTTAAGAAAACTAACAAATATACTTATATAGTTCTCAAAACACAAATGAAATGCTAAATATTGCTCAACATAAACTGACAACAAATGACACTATACAGTTTGACATTTTTGACAAAAACGTCGTAGCAATATGGCGGACATGAAACCACTTTTGCCACGTGATGCCATATCCCTATTATATTCTATCTCAATGGTCTCCTCTAACTTTTTTTCTAAAGTTAATATTTATCATTTTATAAATTTGTTGTATACTTTTGGGAACACTCTCTATACAGGGTGTCTACGTTGTGCGTATTTCTTCCATAACTCCTTAGATTGTAGATAAACAAACATTTCTCAAAAAAAAGTCGTTCAGCAATAAACACATCATATTCCAAAAATATTTCTAGTTGTATAGGGTGTTTCATTTAGGCTGGGCAGTAACAAACTTTGTTAAGTTAAATGGAACACCCCATATATTATTCCATATTTGATTAGAGAATGTCAAGAGCTCTCGTACGAACTATCATAACCTGTACTTCTTTTGAGAGGTTTTTGAAATATTCCAAATTTTGCCGAAATTTTGACAGATGTAGAACCTAAAGAGAAATGCCATATTTTTCATATGAAAAATAATTTTAAACTTTTTATTGTGACAGCTGATTAAGCTAGATACAAACTTTCTAATGATGTATTAGAATTTAAACTTTCATCAACACGGTGTTCATAATTTGATTTCGAATATGTAGATTTAAAAATATCAATAACTTTCTTATTTTAAATGAAAAACCCTGTATATTGTTTCATAATCAAATAGAGAATTACAAGTGCTTTCTGATGATCCCCACACATGGTGATTATTTTGAGTAGTTTTGAAGATATTAGCAATTTAAAGTAATATTTTGTTAAAAAAGAAACAAATGAAAGTGTTTTTTTAAATATACCTAGTTCAATTTTTTATACGTTTTTGCAAGACTTCAAGTAGCTGATAATGCAGCAAATTAATTTGGGATAGAAAATTATTTCAAAGTAAATATTTTCCAGTTCATTTGTTTCATGTTTAAAAATTTTAAGTTAAATTTCAAATAGGCTTTGGAAACAAAATTCTCATAAATTTTATTGCACTAAATATATTTTGACAGCTAGACTCTACTTTCTTGTCTTACTAAAGTGATAAAACAAATACTAAAGCAAACATGAATTTTTCTGACAGCGAACTAATTGATATGATTGAACTCCTCAAATGTTAATAAAAATGCGTTAACAGGTCCAGATAGAATTAATTTGTGCACAAAGTAAAACGGTCGACTGTGTGAACATTTATTAAATTAAGAATTTGCATCAATTTTACCTTAACTTTATTGTTATTTATTTATTAAACTTTTTACCTCTTTATTTATTTTCAAAAATTACCTATCACTAGAAATGTTCAGTTGTTATTTTTTACTGTTAAAATAAATAAACAATATTTGATAAAAGTCTTTCATTTGTTTTTTTAAACAAAATTTTACTTTAAATTGATAATATCTTCTAAACTACTCAAAATAAATATCATGTGTGGGGGATCGTCAGAAGGCACTTATAATTCTCTATTCTCTATTTGATTATGAAATAATATACAGGGTGTTCCATTTAAAATAAGAAAATTATTGATGTTAAAAAAATCTACATATTCGAAATTAAATTATGAACACCGTGTAGATGAAAATTCTAATACATCATTTAAAGTTCGTATCTAGCTTAATCAGCTCCCACCATAAAAAAATATAAATTATTTTTAATTTGAAAAATATGGCATTTCTCTTTAGGTTCTAATACATCTTTCAAAATTTCGACAAAATTTAGAATATTTCAAAACCCACTCAAAAGAAGTACATGTTGTGATAGTTCAATGAAAAGCTCTTGACATTCTCTAATCAAATTTGGAATAATGTATGTATAGGGGTGTTCCATTTAACTTAACAAAATTGGTTGCTGCCTAGCCTAAATGGAATACCCTATACAACTAGAAATATTTTTGGAATATGCAGTGTCGATTGCTGAGCTTTTATTTGAAAAATTTTTGTCTATCTACAACAGCTAAGGAGTTATGGATGAAATACGCACTACGTAGACACCCTGTATAAAAAAATAAGAACAGTTAAAGGACTGTAGCTGTTATCGACAAATTTTAAAAGTATCTGATCTGATAGTGTAATAGAAATAAGTGAATATGAGAAATTAATTATACAAAATCGTTTCAATCAAAAGAGTACTCTGAATCGTACCGGTAATGAGGCAACTTCCATTTCACTGCTGTGCATCCAGTTGTCTACACTATAGTATGTTTTCTAGCTGATTTTAGAGAATTGTTAATTCTCCTTTATTGAATATCAATATTTATTTATTAAACTTTCATTTTATGTAACGTTTACTCATTTTCATTTAGAATATAGCTTAAGGAACTAGACTGGGTACCTACTTATTATTGACAGTTAGTAGTTTAGTACTCACGTTGGTACAGGCAAAATAAATACAAGGCTATAAGAATTCTAAAAATTAGGTTCTAACGGCAAATCGTGTAACAATTGATTAACAGGTGAATCCTTAGGTTTTTGGTGTCGCTGAACACGTCTAGGGGTGTTAACAGTCCAAATTTTTAGTCCTTATGCTTCAAATTCAAGATGGCGGCCAAATTTTTGGCGTTTAATTATAAAATAAATATTTCTTGGACGATTTTGACAAGATCGGTGTCGATATATATGTTTTTGGGTATGCTGAATACGCCTATGCATGTTATAACCTCAAATTCCCAATCCTTGTGTGTTAAATCCAAGATGGCGACTCGTTATAATTTTAAAATAACTAAAAACAAGCGCATACATATCAAATGCTTTAAAACATATTTGTTTTAATATGTTTCCGAGTAAGCTAAATACGTGTGTGGTTGTTAACAATCAAAATTTTTGGGTATTAATATTCAAATCCAAGATGGCGAACTAATTTAAAAATTATAAGTATACCCTGTTGTTTTTGACTAGATTGGTATGGTTTTATATGTTTTTGGGTAAGTAAGTCAATCATATGGGAACTAAAACTTTAAATTCCTAAGCCCTCTGTCCACATCCAAAATGGCTGCCAGGTCTCTACATGCAAACGTCTCAAGACAGTACTGTGTGTACAGTGTCTGATTTTATTTCCAGCAGCCATGATGTTGGTGCAATTTCAAGTAGGCTAAGTCATTTTAAGTCGTATTGGTTATCGCATAGTACAAAATGGCCAATTTTTGATCGAGTTGTCACAGATTTTAGCATGGCTGAGCTAAATGCTATAAGTTTATCCTTTAATGAGCGGTCTTTTATTAGTTATATTAATTACTGTTACGATCATATATACGAAAATAAAATAAATAATAATATAACTCACTTAGCTTTGTGTTGCGCTCATCATATGATGAAAATATTTTCTACCTGCATTAATAAATATTATGATGAGAGTAGTCGTGTAAAAAGTGTCCTAAAAGAAAGTTTTGCTTCTGTTTTTAATATGAAAAAACCCAAATATGTAGATGTTTGGTTTGAAAATTTAGTAATTGTAACTGCTTCGAAATACAAGGGGCTTGCTGTTGATCATGCGGAAGCAGAACTTTTTAAATTAACGGGAAATGCTGTAGAGCATGCGGATAATTTCGAACATAATTCTGACGAATGCTCGATTTCAGTGGATATATTAGCGGAGAATGAGGAAAATGATAGCCAATATAAAAAATCAAATTTTTATATCTATTTTAATGATAAAATGAAAAATATAATAAAAAATATTTGCAATGAAGGAATAGAAGATAGAAATCCTTATTATTCACCAGAGTTTGTGAGGAAGGTTGGTCTAAAAATAAAAAAAAACGCACTCGTATTATAAAGGGTTATATTCAAGCAGGCTTTTAAAAGAAGACGGTGTTAGTAGTATTAATTACGTTAGGCACAAGTTTCTTTCAAACGGTTTAATAGACAATTATAAATATTATGAAGTAGTACGCAGCACACATTACGTGGTAGGCAAATACGATTTCTTAGGGTGTAACCGGGTGTAACGTATCTTACATTTTTGTTTGATGGCCCATTTGTGAGGCTAAATGAACCCCAAAACCAAAAGATAGCAGGTCTTCCTGGCTCGACGGTTCGGTTATAGTATTTTGTTTAGATATGTTTGTTTATGATTCTAACGATAACGATTTTAGGGTAATCAGTGACGCATTTAGTAGGGAAATATTTGTTGACAAAAGGAATATTCCTAATAATTTGCCCAACCTTGAGGGAGTAAAGAAATTGATAATGCCGTACAACCAAAATAATAATCACTGGGTGTTAATTTATGTAGATTTTGAATTTGGTATATTTCACTATTTAGATCCAGAACGTAAAAGTTATCAAGAAGCTAGTAAGAAAATGCACCAATTTGAAAAGTTCATTGTCAAATATAATAAAAAGTACCCTTCACAAAATATTAATGACACATTTACAATAAAACACATAAACGTTCCTCTTCAAAGAGACTCGTATAATTGCGGTGTTTTATAAAAAATAAAGAAATTAATATGAATTTTGATCCAAAATTGTATAGAATATTTTTGAAACAGTTACTAATAACTAAATCCAGTGATATGAAAAGTGCTTGTTTATACTGCGGCCATACAAAAGATATCAACAATCCGATGATACTTTGCGAAATTTGCAATAGATTTATACATATCAGTTGTATTAAGCAAAGAAATAAACAGTTTCAACCCCCACCAAAAGGAGTGTATTTCACTTGTAATATTTGTAATGAGAAATAGACTAGATTAATGCATTTAAAAATATAGATTTTAATTGACATATGACGTAACGATAATTATCAATAGAGGTTGGGTAAAGCTATTATTAGGGGTTAGAGCAGCGGTTCTCACCCTTTAGGTATTTGGGCCCCCCTTTCTATATCGATTTTAATCACGCCTCCTTGCAATAGTTTTATCGCAACTCTGCTAAAACCTCGGCTAAAACTATATTTTGTTAAAAGAGATAAGGATATCCTCACATTCATAAAATATCTAGGAACAATATATGGCGTCCAAATAATTCTTTTTTATAAATACATATTCACGTGAAAGTGACTTAAAGTATAAACTATTAAAATAATTTTAAAAATGATCACGAATCGGAACTGAGCTATTAATTATTAATTAATGGAGATTGGGTATGGCTATATGGGGCGAGAGGAGGCCATAAGTGCGGCGCGGCGTAGTGTTGATATTTTCTGCATTTCAACACAATGTAATTGGCTCATAAATCGTGGAAGAAAAATGGCGCAAATTTATTTAGATTGATACATTATTATAACAAACTGCGTTAAAAAAGATGAAACACAGCCATTCTTCTACATAATATACGTATTTTTCTCATTTAGACCACCCGGCCAAGCACTTTTAATAATATTTTCCCAACTTTTCTCCCTCGATATGATTGAGTGTGGTGCTCCCTGTATGGACCTAAAATATTTTTTCATTCACACATTTTTTCGATTTTTTGCGAGATATAAATTGTCAAAAATTCATAGATGGGTAAAAGTTGATTGTCTATTGCCATTTTGAGCACTTACGTGCCTTAAAGTTGCAATTCTCGAAAGGCCACAAAGTGCCACCATTGGTATTGTTTTGAAAGAATCGATTTGTTTATAGAAAATGTTCCTCTTGTTTTGTGTATGCGGCCAGCACCAAACGACTTTACCATTTCCGGCGCACGTGCATTAATCAAACTCTCTGAAAAAATAGTTTCTTTTAGTGTATATTTTTTTTCGTCCATAAATTACACGTCATATATGATCACGCGTCACCCGTTATGCTGTTTTTGCAATAACATTATTTTCTGATTTTTCACAGCCATTTTTCTACATAATATACGTATTTTTCTCATTTAGACCATCCGGCCAAGCACTTTTAATAATATTTTCCCAACTTTCCTCCCTCGATATGATTGAGTGTGGTGTCCCCTGTATGGACCTAAAATATTTTTTCATTCACACATTTTTTCGATTTTTTGCGAGATATAAATTGTCAAAAATTCATAGAAATGGGTAAAAGTTGATTTTCTATTGCCATTTTGAGCACTTACGTGCCTTAAAGTTGCAATTCTCGAAAGGCCACAAAGTGCCACCATTGGTATTGTTTTGAAAGAATTGATTTGTTTATAGAAAATGTTCGGGCAGCGAGCGGAGGACTGACTTCACTCACTTCATAGCGATATTAGGAGTAAAGCAACATTTACCGCATGTAGTACATGGATGGGGACTATCCATGGAAAGACGCGGTCTCGCTTCCCTACTTCTAGCGGCTTGTATATCAGCTATATCGCAGAAGCAATACAACTGTAGGCGAGAGGTGTATTGAGGATATACCATCCTTCGGAGGGGATGTAAAGCAGTCGGTCCCTTGTCTATTAAATGTTAGGCAAGTAAAAAATCCCTACTCTTAGTAAGATAAGAGGTTCGGCAAAATTTCCAGGGTTGCTCGTCTCCTGGCGAAAAAAAAAATAGAAAATGTTCCTCTTGTTTTGTGTATGCGGCCAGCACCAAAACGACTTTACCATTTTCGGCGCACACGCATTCAAACTCTCTGAAAAAATAGTTTCTTTCAGTGTATTTTTTTTTTTCGTTCATAAATTACATGTCATATATGCTCACGCGTCACACATTATGATGTTTTCGCAATAACATTATTTTCTGATTTTTCACAGTAATTTTTCTACATAATATACGTATTTTTCTCATTTAGACCACCCGGCCAAGCACTTTTAATAATATTTTCCCAACTTTTCTCTCTCGATATGATTGAGTGTGGTGTCCTCTGTATGGTTCTAAAATATTTTTTCATTCACACATTTTTTCGATTTTTTACGGGCTATATATTACTACAAAATTCGCACATATTGTTTTATGTAGATTATCCATTGCCGTTTTAAACAATTGTATGTACTAATATTAAAATTTTTGAAGGACTATAGGGTGCTGTTATAGCTATTGCGTTGAAAGAATTGACGTGTTTGAAGAAAATCGTAATCTTTTTGTATTTTGCGTACACGCTTAATTCGACTGTGACTTGTTTTTTCCAAAAATATTTATATACGATAATAATGAAACAGAAAGCATAAATCTACGTAAAACTGGCATAAAATATCTATTAATTTCTTCTGTGTATAAGAGAAATGTGTGGTCGAGTGTGCAAGCACTGCTGCATTCATGAGCCGTGGTGGTGTTGCGGCGCGCTCGATTTCGTTTGGAGCTGGCCTCGCGAGAGCTGTTGGTCTCACTGAAAATCCGAAGGCCTTAAGAAGGTGGCTTATTTCTGGTCCAGAAATAGCTCATTTAATTTGAAGATTCTATTCCTCAATAGCAAATTGAAAAGCATCAAGAAGAGTATCTTTCTGTCCAAAAAGTTTTACATCCGCTGTTTCTAATGTTATAGTCTTTTAAGGAATATGGAAATCCTTTTCAAGAAACGTCTTCAGAATTATTTGCCCTTGATAGTATAAAGTCGTTGTAGTGCAGAAACTTGATTTTTGTGTTAGCGAAAGGAATTCTCCATTGCAAAGGTTTTTTTAATGAAACATTAAAAATTGACCGCAAAAATCTATTATTGACCCAATCAAAACAAAAAAATAAAGCAAAATGTAACATCTAAACAGAGTGAGCTAAAAAGTCAGATGTTAATTTATTTAGACGGCTATAGCATCTTAAAATCGGGACGGAGACTTAGGTAATTTCTTTAAATTTGAAAATCACTAATGTATCATGGTAACAAGTCTGATTTATTACGATGCCTTGATAAGTATCTTACTAATGTGGATAAACCAACAGATGTTGATGCTGTACTATTAGACGGAGCTGGTCTTGTACATATATTCTTCAACCCAAGGCGTGTTCAAATTTTGGTAATTACATTTCAAAAACATTCTGAAACCCTACATGTTTAATATTTTAAAATCAGTAACCAAGGTAGATATTATTTGGTATACTTATTTGGAAGAAGAGTTTGAAGGGCCAAATTAGGGAAAGAAGGGGTAAAGGAAATAGAAAATTAGTTAGACTAACTACAGCCACTGATTCCAAGAAATTGGTACGATTTCTTGCGAGTTGCAGCAAACAAACAAGAATTATTTAACCTGATTATCGCCTACTTTGGCAGCATTCCATTACCTGAAAATAAAGTTCTTGTATGTCCTAACGACAAGAATGTACTGTAGAAACCGTCTCTCGACAATACAAAGAAAATTATATCATGTAATCATGCGGAAGCGGATACGCGCATTTTCGAGCATGCGCACAATTGCTCTAAATATCATTTAAACAAAATATTAATAAAGACTGTAGATATGGACATATTGGTACGGAAATTTTTTATCAGTACCAAAATAAAAATCAAGGCATTTGTATAGAGTTTCGCACTGGAAAGAATCTTAAATATATATCTTGTAAGGATATCGCCAATCTATTTAAAGAAACATGTCTTGCTCTTCCCTTTCATGACTCATTTACGGTTTGCCATACGACTTCTTTCTTTTTGTAAAAGAAGTGCTGGGAAGCTTGGGATTCCTTTCCGGATATCACCGCCACCTTTATTGATTTGGTTAAAGATCCAAAGGAGCCAAATAATGACCAATTGAGAATGCTCTCAAAATTTGTTATAACAATTTATGATAAGCATTCTGAAACAGATGACATCTACCAGTGTCGAATGAACTTTTTGCCCCAAAAAAAAAAAAACGGTTGAGAACTTACCCCCAACAATGAATGTTTTATTTGGGGTAACTTCTGTCAACCAGTGGTAGAATTGCCATGGCCATCCAAATGGGGATGGATTTTAGATAATGAGAAATGGGTGCCTATCTCCAATAATGACACAATTTCAACAGAAGTTCTATTATAATGTAAATGCAAAATTTGTGGGCCAAAGTGCAAATGTTTTTTATAAAATTTAAAATGTACCTACTAAATTATGTTCATGTGTAGAATGTTGCAATTAGATTATTAATTTTGATATTTATTTTCAAATATTATAGTATCTATAATTTAGCTATTTTATTTTTTATTAAATGTTTTTTGTTAATTTAATTTAATACTGTATACTTCCGTTTATAATTTATGGCATAAAAAATAGTGAAAGTAGTTTTTTAATACACCTATTATTATTAAAAATAGATTCTAATACAACTACATGTGCCGCTTTTTCTATACACTCCACTGGCGGCTTTTTTTCCGGGCGAGTGTCGGCGTGTAGCATCGTATTTTATAGACGTCTTCGTGTCGGGAAAATCTTTTAGGTTATATTTCGTAGCAATACCCCCGTGTCGGAGGATGGTGTAAAATTTGTGAGATTAAAAGATGATGAACAATGACCGCTTCAGGAAATTTGCAAATTTTAACCCAACTTTTTCGTCAAAACATCAAAATTCCACTTTGAACCCTCTACCTTGGATTTCTTACCAGAAAGGCTGCCCGACGGCGTTTTTTCGTTTGAAAAGCGTTTAAAAATTTCGTGTTTTCGCAATTTTTTCAATTTTTCAAATTTTTTTAAATACGCGACCGGGCCGAGCTTAATATCCCGCGCCTTCATCGAGATGGACCGGCGGTGTATTATTTTTTTTTTTGAAAACTAGATGTAATTTAGAATATCCTACGGCAAAATCGTTTCCCTCGATTTTTCCTCCTAGGAAAGTTATGAATTTTTATAAAGAGGCGGTTTTGGATTTTAGCGATTTTTCAAACATGTACCTACCCTTTAGAAATGCGCCGCAGCCTTTCACTTTGGATCTAGAGGATCTGGACCTAGTCGGCGGGCAAGCGGAAGGAAAAATGAAGAACTTTTTTTTTAGGTCCATCTCCGATATTAGCCGAGGTATGAATTTTTTTAAAAGGTTGATTTTGCCGAAAAACTACTTTTCCGGGGGTCCTTGCTCCCCTCCCCGGAGGATTTTTTCGACCGAACTTTCGGGAGAGCTAGAACCAACCTTTCTCTCGGATCCCTGAAAATTTCGTTGCTTAATATCCTTCCGCGGCCGAACTTGGATAATCGAATAACTATTACGACCCATTTTTTTTTACATCGTCTATAATTTTTTTCACCCATTTTTAGCAACAAGATAGCGTCAGTCGCAATAGATTTTTTTTTCATATCAACATGAACCGTGGAAAAAAAGTAGAATCCTCGTGTTGCGATGAGATCGAAAATCCTGGTCGAGGGCCCTCCTACTATATTATTACATATATATTTTAGGGTATCGTTACTAGCACGAAATCAAATATTAAAAGCAATTATTGAGAAATACATAATTACAATCACAATTATAATACACGTGCACAATAGTATATTATTCAACGACCGTATAATGATGGGTATTAATCACAAGGTGAAGTTTACGGCCACGAGCCGCAGGCGAGTGGCCTAAATCACCGAGTGGATTAATAGCCATTATACGGGGGTAGAATACTATACTTTATCCACGACTACTAAATATTTTTGTTGTTTGTAGCAGAACAATATAATATTATAGCTAAATCAAGGAAGCATCTGACAGTAGTGATTAATGACTCATTAATCACTACTGTCAGATGCTTCCTTGATTTAGCTATAATATTATATTGTTCTGCTACAAACAACAAAAATATTTAGTAGTCGTGGATAAAGTATAGTATTCTACTCCCGTATAATGGCTATTAATCCACTCGGTGATTTAGGCCACTCGCCTGCGGCTCGTGGCCGTAAGCTTCACCTCGTGGTTAATACCCATCATTATACGGTCGTTGAATAATATACTATTATTGACTCCTACTCATTTCTTGTCTCTGTTATGAGAAGTACTATTGCGAGCAATAAATTTTCAACGATATTTAATCAAGTGATATTGGTTTTTGTAAAATTAGTCTTTGTAAAAATGGTTTTAAAGTCATATTTGACATTTTATAAAATCTTTGACAGAATACATTGACGTATCAAAAGAGAAATCTATAAAGGAAACATTAAATTTTATTTATTAAATCTCTATATAACCATTAAGTAAATAATAATAAAGAGGCGCAATTGTCAAGGTTTCGAGATTTTAGTGTTGTATCTTTTTGCCAATAACTACCAGTATTATCTACAATATTTAGGGCTATGCAGCCGAATTACGAATACCTTCCAGTAGCACTAAACATAGATGACAATCCTGAAGCTGAAGCGAAAATATACAACACTATAATCTAATATAAAATTAGCAATATGTAAAACTTAAAAACCCAATGTTGCTGAATTCTTCTACGGCTTCTATGGGGCAGTTGAATTATATGCTGGAAAATGTGTTTCTTCCCTAGCCTTTAATGCTGTCGAAAAGAGATAATTTGTGTTATATTCCACCAAAGCAGCATCTTCCACATTAGAAGACGCGGACGACCAGACCCCGGCATACGAGCTAGATTTCCATTTTGTGTCCACTTGCGCTTTAGGTAAAATATTGTTGTTTTGTGACAATGTAACTCATCTGCCATACGTTGTAAGCACTATTCAGCTTTTACTTTGGCCATTACAATCCCTAAATTCGACGTCTGTAAGCTTGTGGTTCGACATGTTTTAAAATTTAAAAAATACTTAATGAGACAATCAATATAAAAGTGACACTGACAGTCACTAACAAAATAGAGTGCGACATGCGTCGCCACTGCGTTTTCTCCTATTTACAAAGCTAAAATGAATCGTTGAAAATTTATTGCTCGCAATAGTACATAGGTATAAAACTTTTTAATAAGCTACCAAATCACTTAAAAAGAGCGTAATAACATGTATACAAATTTGAAAAATTAATATGTTTTCTTAACCTCCATTTAAGTAATCGAAAAATGACAAATAAATATTTAATTTGGTTTAGGATGAAATCGAACCATCGATCATTGCATCCATGCAAGTAGATATTAACCCAATAGTGCTCAGATGAAATAAATTAAAATATTAGAATATAAGAAAGGCGGACCAAGTCTTTTTATTAGCGAATTTTTCTACCTACACAACACAACACTTTTTGTTACGACAACGTATTTAACTTTGGAGGTTAGTAGTGATTCTTTTAACAGATTTGGGAAGTTACCGTTTTCAAGTCGGTTATAGAAAATATGTACTTACAAAACCTCTGAGTCTGCCTTTCTTTTTTATTTCTGGAGAGGATTGTCACAATCCAAATATTTGTCAGTAGATATCATTTCCATTTGTTGTGATAATCAGCAAGAAGAACATTGTTATTTTATGTTTTTGAGGGGAGACATCACTTTTTTCTGGAGTAAAAAAGAAAAAACGGCTAAACTTACATTTTTTGTAGTGTTCTTTGGGAGGATACCACAAGTTTGTGGTCAATTTTGTGCTCGGTTATCGAAAACGTTTTGTCGAGAAATATATTTTAAACGAATAGACTGTGCATTAAAATTTAATTATTTATCTATGTTGCAAATCCAAGTAAAAATAAATGTAAACATTGTAAAATGTTATTTTTTGCCCAAAATAAACAGTAAATACATACTATTGAATCACCTCGAAAAGTGAACCATTGGTACTTATCTGAATTAAATATAAAATTTTGAAAATCCAGTTATTTTCAAAAAAGAGCAACATGCACTAATAATATCCAAATTTTACGTAAACTTATATTAGTTGCATTCACGGTGTAAGATAATTAGGTGAAGAAACGCCGCAATTAGAATGTCTCCAAACTGTTAACGCTAGAGACGCGAAATCGTAAGACAAAGAGAGAGAGTGTGTGGCAACTTGGGCCGCGCGGGCTGCGGCCCGTATCGTCCCTAGTTAATTTCCACTTCATTTTACCAGGTCGAAAAATATACCATTCGATGCAGAAAAATGTGTAGAACACGATTGTTGAAAAATTATGTGTTTATATTGTCGGCTACTGTGCAAAAAAAAAATAAAAACCATAAATGAAATTAGACGCCGGCACGTTTAACTCGAAACACTGCTAAAACAGTTCGAGTTATGAAAAAAATTAACATAAACAATTTTATAGAGAACTAAGTTTCCTATAAAAAAGTCAGTGACGGCATATGTCTATTTTAAATATTTTAGGCGTGAGCACGGTGTAAGACAATTCTTACACCGCGGGCCTGAAAGTTGTGCGCTGGAAAACGATAAGTTTAATTTAACAAAAGATCAGCGCGCGAATTTGAGGCGCCCTCACACCAAAACTATTAAAGATAGACTAATGCCACCACTGACTTTTTTATAGGAAATTTAGTTCTCTATAAAATTGTTTATGTTAATTTTTTTCAAAACTCGAACGGTTTTAGCAGCGTTTCGAGTTAAACGTGCCGGCGTCCAATTTCATTTATGGTTTTTTTTTTTTTTTGCATAGTAGCCGACAATTTATACACATAATTTTTAAGGCTTTGGAAAATCTGAATTCTGTTGGTATGAATGACTGTTTTAATTACTGAGGTTATGTTGAAAAGTCAAAAACATAACCACAAATTCGAATTGATTCTACATAGTTGCCACAGTGAGACCCTAAAGAAAGCACAGCAATGTCATCAATAAAAAATTTGGCAATTCAGCCAAAAATAAATGACAGTGACGATCAATTAAATCTGACACTTCAATATTTTGTCAATAGTAGACAACCCTGAGACAACCTAAGAAAAACATATCATAGCCTCCCCTCATGTAAATAAAATGTGAATAGCATATACGCCCATTGCCCATTTTGGTGTGGTCGAACTTAATTTCGCAACAAGGCCACTGATGGCCACTGCAAGCCGCTAAATATTATGCCAGCGACAAAAGGCCGCCAATGCCGCCGGGCTAGCCCAGTTTGGTAAACCCCTGCTTTATGGCTTTTTCGTAGTTAGCAATAAATAATAATAACAAAATAATAACGTTTATTTAAAAATATCATTACAAGAACAATACAATAAATAATACATAATATTAATTAAACAAGGGGACTGAAGTAGATATACAAGGTCTCATCGATGTGGTGATAGAAGATAATGTTGATAATTATTATCTAATATTTGTTTTAAAAATATTTTTGTCATGTATTCAAAAAGTGTAAAATTTACTTTAAAAGTTATATTTTTTAAACGAAATAATCTAATTGCACCAGTTCTTTTCCTGGTGGGGTGACGAATTAATTTTTTTTTTATTTATTTGACTTCAGAGTCAAGTTTTTTTCATCAGGAAAATAAGCTAACAAAAAGTGTTAAAAATTACTGCTTTTAAATTTCGATCAAATATTCTAAATTTGAATTGTTCAGCATTTTATGCGAAGATGGTATTTAATGTTTATTTGCGAGAGTTTGTCTAAGTCAAAAAGTAGTAGAATATGAACTAGATTTAAAAGCTGGTTTTATAAAATTATAATTTTAATTGTAATTAACATTCTTCATCATTAATATTATGCATATATCCAAAATAATGACTAACTATAGATTTCACTTTTTCAAAATATAAATCCTTGTTTTTAACTTCTACACTTATCATGTCACCGAATTTATCAACATCTTGTAAATTTTCAAACGCGGGCGCGTCTTCCTTATCGCATAATAATATTGGCAAAGCAAACGTCACGAGAAGTAATCCAAATGCAGAATATTTTTTCCAGTGTGATATTAATGCAGAATAGGGAAAGAGTTCTTCCCAATTCTTTTAGAAAATTTGAAAAAGAAGTGTAATAACATTTTAATAGCTCGTCAAACTTGTCTAATTCATGTTTTGAACTGGTGGCGTATATGAAATATGATAGATCAAATACAGGTGATCGCAAGGCAGACAGTTGCCAATCCAAAATAGCGACATTTGTTGGACTAGTTTTATCGGAGCCTGCGTTCTGAAAAAAAAAAAAATTAATTATGCTTTTATACAATGAATAAGAGAATTTTCTGTTTATAAAATGTTTGTGATTCTAGACTATAATTTGATTATAAAGAATGTCGTAAAATCATGCAATACAAAAAAATATATATAAGGTTTCTTTAAAGAAATCGAATACGCTTAAATTAGGCAATAACTTATTTTCAGAATAAACATATCAAGCCCATCAATTGCACCATTTTAAGATATATAGTACAAGTAAATTAACTTTCTTATATTAGTTGTTTAACGAACTGCAAATTAATAAAAAATCAATATTTACGGCTTGTTTTATGAAAAACATTTGCCCAATATGGAAAAATATTTAAGTTTTTATCTAGTACCATTATTTTAAACTTGGCACATCTATAAATATATAAATAAATACAAAATACAGGGTGAATCTTAAAGATTCACCCTGTATAAATATCATTTAAATTTTTTCAAAATAACTTCATTTTTTAAAAAAGCATGTTGTTAAGGGTAAAGTTTATAATTTTGACAAAATTTAAGTTTCAAGTTTTAAAAGTTCTTGTTATGTTCCTGGTTGAGTTTCGCAGTTACTCCATCACATCACCAAGCAGGAGAGGCACACCACCACTCATCTTTTACCTTATTTCCTAATCTTCAAGAAATAAATAATGACTAGCAAGCCGTAGTTTACCACACAACCGGATTTTAGTTAACACTACGTGTAATTTTAAATAATATTTGGAATATAATTTAATTATATTGTCTATGTTGACCGAATACATTCTTTAAAAGTGTAAAGCATTTTACACAAACGCACATATAGGTTGATTTTATGTCATTTAAAATAATTTTATTTTGACTGTAAAACAAGAAGTACTGGATTGCTTTGATATTTCAAGAAAAGTCTTTTGAATTCTAGATAATATTTTCCTTTACGATATTACTAGTTTTAGCGACCTTATTTACAATATAATATTATTTTACCTGATATTTAAACATAAAATTATTATTCTAACAGTCACCATGCGTAATGACTGATTGAATTTCTTTCGCTGCTAATAAATCCAGAAAAACACCATCCGGGGTATTCTTTACTAATTTTTCCAATTTACCGAATAGATGCAGTTCCTTATTTTCTCGTAATATATTTAGTGCTTTATCGATCCCAATTCGAATGCTACTTTTACCACTTTCCATATTTACAAATGTTTTACAAACATCGACACCGAAGTCAGTAATTTTATTAAATTCTGAAATTTTCTGATCTCTCAATGCAAAAGACAAAGCATGAAATTTTCCATATTCTTTCAAGACGGCATTCAGGTGGAGTGTATTAAATGGTTTTGACTTGTCGTATAGTTCGTACCCACATTTCTTTAAGTTATCTAGTATAAGAACTTCCATATTATCGAAAATAAGTGTACTGTAACATTTTGGCACTGATTCAAAAACATCCAGTATCTTTCTGTCTAACTGAAATTGTTTAAAAATAGGAACTACTTTATCATAAAAATATATTTCACATTCAAAAGCTGCCCTCACAGGCACTTCTCTTCTTAATTGGTCATTTCTCTTGCCGTGTTTTATTACAAAATCCAGTGTTTTCCTCTCATTTTCATTTGTAGTTCCACTAACACTTGCAAATACAATGTCACCAGCATATCCATCACCTTTTTCTGACTTGCCAGTTAAGCTAATTTTATGGTTTTTTATTTCATTATTTTTTAGATACTGTTGTATCCAAGAAATCAGTTCCAGCTCTGTTGCACTATTTTCGTTCATTGTATGTGATTTTCTAATGTGAAATGTTTCTATCTCCTATAAATAATACGAAATAATCTTTAGTACAAGGTTATTCTGATATTAAAATATGTTTCGTTTTCCCAACCAAGTAACTTTCAATTACTTATTGCCAGGATTGGATTGAGGAGACAACTGTAACATCAATATATCTGATTTAGGAAGCGCGAGTATATAAACCATAGAGATAGAATATAATATCTCTATGATATAAACCAATGGTTAGATCAATTTAAATGTGTAAAAAAATAATAGTCTTCTGATTAATCTAGACAGATCCTAAAATTTACTACAGTCCTTTCAATTCACATATTCTCGGATTGTTTATCAAATACTTAGTGTAAATTTCAACTACCCAGTAATTTCTAATCTAGCCTAATGCTATATATTAGCTGAATACACGTGCGTAGTTAATTCAATTTTGATTACATAATCAGTTGCACCATAAATAAATAAATAAGTACTATATCAATGCAAATGTTATATAATATTTATTTATTGTAAGTTATGCAAAGGAAACATAATGTACAGAGTTGTCCATCGAAATCTAAACAAATAACTTGTAGGAAAATAAATTTTGGCAAGAATGCCGAGACAGGCCAATTTTTAATCAAAAAGGGATATCAGTTTACATAAATTTCTTGCTACAGATTTTAACCTTCTATGGATGGGGGCGCGACTCCTAACAATCTCAATAGGGATGAGAGGTTATGTGATACATCATTTAAGATGTTTTCTAATTCTCTACATTCCCATATTTTATTTTTTAAATTTGACGGATTAATTTCCGGGAGCTATTGTTAAAAGTAAGGTGGTAAAAGGTACGTACAGACGTAAAAAATGAGACAAGTTAATGTAGATCCTACGCTAAGTAAGAGAAAATTGGCTGATTTATCTAGGGTTAGTCGAACTAGAGGATTTTAAAGCGTAGTAAATTCCATCCATACAAAATGCAATTACTACAGGAGATAAACAAAGACGATTTTGATCATCGTTTACAATTTTGTGAGGTCATAAGTGAACGAGCCATAAACAACCCAACTTTATTAATATTTGTTTTTTTGATAAATGCTCTTTTTTATTAAATAATTATCGATATTGATCACATTCCAATCCGAGGATATTTCACGAACTGCACACCCAACATCCGGAAAAATTAAATGGCCTGATATATTTGGTGTTGGTTTCCTTGGATCCTCTTTCCGACCTGGTACTGTAACAGGCCGGCGATAGGTTACTAAGTAATATATTTATGGAGGATTTTGAAAACAGATATGTTGAAAATAATATTCATAAACCGGTAACTTGGTGGAGATATGTTGACGATATATTTGCAATTTGGCCTCTGGAATAGATTTATTGTTAAGTGCTTGCACTCATCGTGAACCGTTCGAGTTCTATATACTATATCCTATATTAAATTTAATGAAGGAGTTGTAAAAGCCATAGTGAATGTTGTAAACAAAAAATTTATATAAACAAATTATCTTTTTGAACGAAGCATTTTTATTACCATTATTAAACAAAAATAGGGTCAACCCCAACATATGGTCCTTCGAGTACGGATTTATGAATTTATAAACGAAAATAAACAAAAACAAATATAAACTGCAGCATTGAAGAAGCTACAGCACGTAACAACTTGGGAAAGAAAATTAAGCATTGGTGAATGGACAAGGCATTCAAGTAAGGCCGTTTCTATTCGTATCGTACGATTCCTTAATTTTCAATATTATCATTTATATTACTGACATTGACGAAATTTCTGTTATTTGTCAAATTCTCGTCAAAATAGCATATCGTGGTTTTATTATTAACATTTAAACCTATTTAGTGCATAATGTTTTTTCATTTATCAATAATTAATCTTACATAGTATTTCAAAAGCACTAACGTTGCAAATATGGCTGATTTCTCAACGCTTGGCTTTAAACGTGGTCAGATGAAAGGTGAGTTAACCAGATTTTGCACATTTGTTGACAAATTCGATGGAGAAAAATTTATTGAATTAGAAACGCGGTTATCAAATATTTTATTATTATTCAACAAGTTTACAGACACACCAACCAATATAGAGCTATTAAACGAAGAGGAGTTAGATTCGGAAGAAAGAGTAGCATTTGAAAACCGATTTTATAATATTGTAGCACTTGCAAAACAGCATCTACTTATTAATCAAGCAAAAACTGTTCCCAAACATGATAGTATCAATACATCATTGCACAATAACTCTAAAAACGTGAAACTGTCAACTTTAGATTTACCTAAATTTTACGGGCAATATGGTTGGTTACAATTTCATGATTCATTTCAGGCACTTGTTCACAACGATGCTCATATTGACGATTCAATTAAATTTTATTATTTATTGAGTTGCTTAAAGGGTGATGCAGCTAAAGTTCTGCAATGTCTCGATGTAACCAAGGCTAACTAACTATCCTGTGGCATGAATATTACTAAAAGAACGGTATGAAAATAAACCTGTCATAATAAAAAGTCACATTAAAGCATTATTTGATATGCCAACCGTAACAAAGGAATCACATGTATATTTACGTCGTTTATTAGATGATTTCCAACGTCATATCAGGTCGTTAAAAACATTGGGTGAACCAGTTGATACCTGGGATACGCTATTAATTCATATTATTTTTCGAAAACTTGATAACACTTGTAAAACAAAATGGGAAGGATATTTAAATTCTAATAACATCAGCAAGCCTAAAACATCAGATATTACAGCCTTCTTGTCAAATCGTTGTTATTTATTAGAAACGATTGATTCAACATATCAGCCCGCATTTAAACAACAATTGTTTAAAACGGAAGATAAAACTTCTTCATCTTATGTTTCTACTTATTATAAAAAATGTAAATTTTGCCAAGATGATCATTATATTTATTGTTGTCCGAAATTAAAAGCGTTACCTGTTTCTAATCGCTTGGATGAAATTAAAAAACTATTTTATTCAAAATTGTAGGTCGGATGGTTGCAAAATATGTTCAAAAAAGCATAACACGTTATTACATCGTGATATTCCTGAAAAAGAAATTAATGTTCATCTCAAGTTCATCTCAATTTGCAACTAAAACGCAAAATCAAGAATATGATCATTCTAATTCTGAAGCATCTATTTCTACTCACTCTGTTTATTCAAATAGTGGAACTTATATTTTATTGTCTACGGCTATTGTATATGTAAAGGACAAGTTTGGAAACATGCACAAGGTTCTCGCACTGCTTGATTTGGGTTCACAATCAAATTTCATGAGTAACGATCTTTTTGACAAATTAAAATTACATAACCAAAAAATTAATTTACCTGTGACAGGCATCAATCGATTTTTGATAAATATATCTCATAAGACGCAAACAAATATAAAATCGATATAATTCTTACAACGGTGATCTTACATTTTTAATTATACAGAAAATTACTGAAGAAATTCCAAATTTTCAATTAGACTGCTGAAATATTCATGCAATTATTATCTGTAGGGCATATTAAACTAGGTTTTGGTCAACCTATTTTGCAGAAAACGGCACTTGGTTGGATTATATCTGGTCCTCTTAATATTCCGGAACCGCGAACGATAAAGAAAGCTTATTGTTATTTATCTAGAGATTCTCAAAATATACAAAATCAATTAGAATCATTTTGGAAATTAGAAGAATGTATAAAAGTAAACAAACGGTTTATTGAAGAAAACGAATGTGAAAAATCGTTCATAGAAAATGTAAAACGTGACGAATCGGGGCAGTTCGTAGTACGCTTGCCTACACGGGAAAACTTTGATCAACTTGGAGATTCCGAGGAAAATGCTAAAAAAACGGTTCTATTTATTAGAGAAACGGTTAAATCAAAATATTAAATTACGAGAACAATATGTAGCTTTCATTGACGAGTATAAGTTGCTAGGACATATGAGTCAAATAGACACTAATAGCGAACCGTACCCTAAAATAGTATATTATGTTACTAGGAGTAGAAGGCGACCATTATTGTTGAGCCAAGAAGTTTGCTCAGCCGAGGCGCAAGCCGAGGCAGCAAACGGGGCGAAACACATAATGAGCCTTCTACTCCGACATATACTATTTTTTCTTCAAGAGTTAAAATCAAAAATATCAAAACTTTAATTTTGAAAAATGACATCAAGTCAAATTAATGCGTTCAAGCTTAGTAAAAAAAATATATGTAATACTAAAAATTTTATTTATCAATGAAACATGACATAGGGGAATTTGCAATTTCAAGTATTTCAGGTGGTACGCACTGCATTTCTTCAAAAAACGGCTCGACGCGCGGTGTCAACTTTTAAAATGACAGTTTATGACAAGTCATAACTTAGATTTTTAATTCGTTGCCATGGATATATTATTTCATTTTTGTACTAGGAAAAAAATGAGAAATATTTGTACTAGTACAATAATAGGATCTTTCTACAGGACGTGTTGCATTATGTAATGTAAGTATTGTTATACGCTTGAAGAAAAACGTATATTATCTTCCGCACTACGACGTTATAAAGGAGTCGAGTACTACCCCAGAACCTTTGTTCTGGGGTACTACGACCAAGCTGCGTGTCGTATTTGACGCTTCAGCAAAAACTAGTTCTGGAATGTCATTAAACGACGTTTTACTGGCAGGTCCGACGATTCAATCTGATCTATTTTCAATTTTATGTAGATTTAGATAACGAAATTTTGTTATGTCTGCGGATATCGCGAAAATGTACAGAATGGTAAATGTAACGAGTGAGCAACGCGATTTACAACGAATATTTTGGAAAAATAATCCTAACGAACCTTTAGAACATTATAGGCTTAATACTGTAACCTATGGTACAGCTTCAGCATCATTCTTAGCCGTCAGGTGTCTTTAACAAGCAGTACAAGAGAATAAAAACGCATATCCCGTGGCTAGTCAAAAAATTCTAAGCGATTTTTATGTTGACGATCTCTTATCCGGAGCGGACACAATAGAAGAAGCCGTAAATATTAAACGTGATATAACAGACATTCTCAATAAGTATGGCTTTCAGCTTCGAAAATGGGCATCAAATGAACGAATTATATTAGAAGATCTCACGAGAGATAAACAAGAATTTATTGAATATTATATATCGGATGATGAAAGTATTAAAGCATTAGGTATAATTTGGAACGCGAACTTAGATACTATTCAATACATTGTTAATAGTTCTGTTGAATTTAATAAAATCACTAAGCGCAATATTTTGTCAACAATTTCTAAAATATTCGATCCATTAGGACTGATAGGCCCAGTTACAATTTGAGCGAAAATTATTCTTCAGTACATTTGGCAACTTAATCTCGCATGGGACGAAGCCGTTCCTATTGATTTACATACCTCGTGGAAGCATTTTTGTGAAAAATTATCTTCGATCAATAACATAAAGCTACCCAGGCATGCATTAATTAAAAATCCTATTTATATTCAGCTACATGGTTTTTGTGACGCGTCAATGAAAGCATATGGCACGTGTTTATATTTAAGATCTACGAATATAGCGAATGAGGTTCAAGTAAAGCTATTATGTGCAAAATCCCGTGTTGCACCACTTAAGAGTATTTCATTACCAAGGCTCGAATTATGTGATGTACTCTTATTAGCGCTATTGTCCAACACAGTATTGGACTTATTAACTGTTAAAGTCGATGAGGTTTATCTGTGGTGTGATTCCGCTATTGCTTTATCATGGATTTCAGTAGATGCATGCAATTGGCAGACTTTTGTCCCGCATCGTGTTACCCAAATACAAAAACTTAGCAAAATAAATCAATGGAATCGCGTAATATCATCAGACAATCCAGCTGATATTATTTCTCGTGGAATCGATTCCGCTGAATTGCAATCTTCTAAATTATGGTGGAAAGGTCCGAGCTGGCTTGTTGAAAACTATGAAACATGGGGCCAAAAACGAAATTCATTACTCCTACAGATATTCCAGAAACACGAAAGAACAATTTAACATTTCTACATGTTATACCTGATCGTGACATTTTTATGCGTTATTCATCACTTCACAAATTAAAAAAAGTTGTTGCGTATTGCCATTGTCTATATAACGTTATATAGACAATGGTATAGCTTACGATTTAAAATTGTCAAGACTAACTTCTAATTTATCAGTTGATGAAATAAATAATGCACTTCTAACTCTCATTAAGATAGCTCAAATTCAAAAGTTTGCAATAGAAATAAATGAATTGAAAAAAAACACACAGTATGGAATAAAAGCAAAATATTATCTCTTAACCCTTATTTAGATGACAGGAATATGATTCGCGAAGGTGGCTGGTTAAATAAATAAAAAATCAGTTATGACATGAAACATCCACTTTTATTGCCAGAAAAACACGAATTGACTCGGTTAATAATACGCGAAGAACATTAAGGCAGCTTCATGCGGGACCGCAGGCAATTCTTGCTGCAATTAGGCAACGTTATTGGCCGGTAAACGGTAAAAATGCGGTGAGGAGCGTGTTACGAAAATGTGTAACTTGTTTTAAGGTTAATCCATTAGAACTTAAACATAAAATGGGGGACTTACCACAAGCGCGTGTTACTCAAAATAGACCGTTCTATGTTTGCGGAACGGATTTTGCAGGTCCTTTTAGTATTAAAAATGGCAAACTAAGAAATCGTGCCATTATTAAGGCGTATTTATGTGTCTTTGTATGCTTCTCTACCCGGGCAGTGCATTTGAAAGTTGTTAATGACTTGAGCACTGAATCATTTCTTAATACGTTAAAACGTCTCGTAGCTCGAAGAGGTTTGTGTGGACATATTATTCTGATAACGCAACAAATTTTATAGGTGCAAAAAATGAGTTAAACAAAATTAAAGATTTTTATAGTAGCAATAGTAATGTAACAGACTTTTTCTTTAAAAATAATATTCAATGGCATTTCATCCCACCACGTTCGCCTCATCACGGAGGTTTATGGGAAGCTGCTGTTACATCAGCCAAATATCATGCAACACGAATAATAGGTAATTGTATTCTTACATTTGAAGAGATTACAACGGTTTTTACAAAAATGGAAGAGGTACTTAACTCCAGACCAATAAAATTATCCCTTTATCAAATGATCCAAACGACTTAACAGCTCTCAGACCTGGTCATTTTCTCATTGGAGATGCACTTACAGCTGTCCCACAATATGACGTTCAAAGTATACCTGTTAATAGTTTAAATCAATATCAACACTTGCAAAAATTAGTGCAACATTTTTGGTCGAGGTGGTCGTCAGAATATTTGACAAGTTTGCAGCAACGTGCCAAATGGAAAAAAAATCAAGTCAGTTCACTACAAGTAGATTCTATGGTTGTGCTGAAAGAAGACAAATTACCTCCGTTAAGTTGGAAATTGAGACGAGTTACCGAACTACATTCAGGAGCAGATGGTGTTGTTCGAGTGGCAAGCATGAGGACAGCAACCGGCATTTTGAAACGAAGCATACTCAAGTTGTGCTTGCTGCCAATTGAAAATTAATCTTAGAGTTATATTAGTTTTTCTCTTAATGTGAATTTTATCCTTATTAGTAGATATATTCTATTTTTTATATTAATATGTGCTATGTAATTTATTTATACGTTGTATTTCATTTTAGTTAATATTGTCGTCAGTAAGTCACATTTGAACATTTTTCATATTTTGTAATTTCATTGAAAGTTAACCTTTCAACGCGGGCGGTATGTTAAGTGCTTGCACTCATGGTGAACCGTTCGAGTTCTATATACTATATCCTACATTAAATTTAATCAAGGAGTTGTAAAAACCATAGTGAATGTTGTAAACAAAAAATATATATAAACAAATTATCTTTTTGAACGAAGCATTTTTATTACCATTATTAAACAAAAATAGGGTCAACCCCAACATTTATTAAACAATTTTTTGGAAAATATTAATAATAAAGAACCATCTATCAAATTCACTCTAGAAATAGAAAATAATAATGAATTACCATTTTTAGATGTTTTAATTAAAAAAGTCAATAATAATAATTTTCAAACTAGCGTTTACCGAAAAAAAGACTCACACTAACAGATATTTAAATTTTAACTCAAACCAGTCTTTGGACGTTAAAAGAGGTATTATAAAATGTTTGTATGATAGGGCAAAAATAATTCCTTCTAATGATGAAATATTCAAACATGAAAGGCAATTTGTCAGGGAAATTTTAATTAATAATGAATACCCGAAAGAATTTGTTGATAAGACTTTCATAACAATCCGGTGCAACCAAAACCAGAATATCATTATTCGACATTAATTCCATATATAAAAGGTTTATCTGAGAAATTACGTCGTGTCGGTAAAAAATTTGGCGTTAGGACAATTTTTCAAACAAATAATACTTTAAGATTCATATTAACAAAAACGAAACCATTAAATCCTGAACAAAAAAGTGTATATACAGTATCCCGTGCGAGTGTAATAAACATTATGTGGGTGAATCATCTAGACCACTTAATGTACGATTGGGCGAGCACAAAAGTTATATTAGAAAAGGTGATATTGAAACATCTAAAATTTGTGAACATGCTTGGGAAAACGATCACAAGATAAAATGGGATTCAGCAAAAATTTTGACCAAAGAAGCAGACAACAAAAAAAGAAAAATCAAAGAATCTGCAATTATTTTACTTAATGAAGATAAATGCGTATCAAATTGTTTCGGTAGAATTTTGTTCAACTTGGTTACCAATGTTGAGAGAAAAACTTAATAAAATTAATATTATTTAGTATATTTTTCAATATTTCTATGGTAAGTATCTATGGAAATGATATAAACAATTTTTATTTTATGCCGTGTTATTCTACACGTTACATAAAAATCTAAAGCCTAAACTTTGAAAAAGGAAACGGATATAGTTTCCGAAACGTCAGCGCAGTATTTTTGTATTAATTTAATTCCTATTAGTTGTCAAAAAACACCCTCTAACTGATCCTCTGACATTACGTCAAAGGCGTAGAGGTTATTTCCCAGTTTTAAACTGGTTAATTGGAATATTTTTTCGATAAATCAACTTTTTTTGGATAGAAATCTCAAGGAATGTGGTAATAAATCCCAAAAAAGAAAAGGAAGAGAAATAAAATTATTATCATTTTCACGCCCTTCAATGGCCACTAAAGGATTGCCCTTCTACCTGTACAGTTTCTCAAGGTGACATTATTTTACCTTTTGCTTCATTATGTTCACCCCCTTCAACGGCCGGCAAGGGATTTTCCTCTTGTAGGCCAACATTCTACTCTATTCCTTACAGTCCTACGTAGTTTTCAAAGTGACACCTTTTTCCCTTCTGAATAAAAAAAATACATATTATTTTTAATTTTTAATCGTTTTCATCCCCTTCAACGGATTTTCCTCTTATAGGCTAACATTCTACTCTATTCCTTACAGCCCTCATTATGTAATCCATTAAATTTTTGAGAGAGCACTGCTCCTATAGCGAAATTACTAGCATCTGTCGTTAAAATAAAAGGCTGGCTAAAATCTGGATATTGAAGTAAAGGTTCATTACATAATAGGGTTTTACAATGATTAAATGCATCTAAAAATTTTTTATCATGTATGATTTTAACATTTTTTTTCAAACATTGAGTGAGTGGTTTTGTCAATTTTGCAAAGTCTTTTATAAATTTTCTATAAAAACCTAACATACCGAGAAAAGATTTTATATCTCTACTGGTTTTCGGAACGGGAAATTCTAAAATAGCTTTTATTTTTTTCGGATTTGGTTTTATTCCTTGAGGAGTAATTACATGACCTAGAAATTCTACGTTTTGTCTAAGAAATTCTGATTTATCTAGTTGAATTTTTAATTTTGCTTCTCTAAGTTTTTTAAATACTAATCGTAAGTTTGAAATATGTTCCTGAAGGGAAGTTGAAAAGACGATAATTTCATCCATGTATACAAGGCATACTTTATTTTGGAGATCGCGTAAAACATGGTCCATTACCCTTTGAAAGGTAGCTGGAGCATTCTTAAGTCCAAATGGCATACGAAGGCATTCATATTTCCCATTTTCGACATTAAAAGCGGTTTTTTCAATAGAATTTTGGTGCATCTCTATTTGGTGAAAGCCGGACGCAAGGTCTAATGTAGAGAAATAATTGCATTTGCCAAGTTTATCTAAAATATCGTCCATATTGGGAATCGGATATCTGTCGTTTACTGTTTTTTCGTTAATTTTGAGATAGTCGACTACAATTCGCCACTTCTTTTTGCCGCTCGCGTCTGCTTTTTTCGGTACTATCCAGATGGGACTGGACCAGGGGCTTTGACTATGACGGATAATTCCATCATTAAGCATTTTATTTATTTGACGATTAACCTCTTCTTTATGGCAGAAAGGAAATCGGTACGTTTTTGTATGTACTGGTATTTCATCCGTGGTACGAATTTCATGTTTTGTTTTATTAGTAAAAGTTAATTTTGAATCATTATCGTGAAATAAATCTGAAAATTCTGAAATTAATTTTAGTAAAGCGTTTTTTTCTTCAGAGTTCATATGATTAGTACGAATCTGTTTTAAAATTTCATTTTTATTATCTATTTCATTTTGATACGTTGGTATCATTTGCTCAATATTAAAAATTTCAATTTCCTCATTAATTAAAGATTTTACATGGAATGGTTCATGAAATGTGTAACATACTGTATGATCACTTGTATTTTGAATTTCAAAAATAGCTTTATTATTTTCAGCAAGAGCAATAGTTTCCGGGATCCATAATTCATTATACTTAATATCAGGTATTAAAATTTCACCATAGTTTACATCAACTGGGAATCTTTGCTGAAGGCTTGAAAATGCAGGTATTTCAATTGTAAATTGATTTTGTGTTTTTTCAGAGCGATATTGAAATGGAATTTTAATATTAAATTTGTTATATAAAATCTTATTTTTAAAGTCCATTATTAACTCTAATTTATGCAATTCTTTTAATCCGATAATACCGTCGAAATAATCAGAAAATGGAAACAATGTAAATTCTATGTCTTTGTTTACTTGAAATTCTGGGAATGCTGGTATTGTAATTTTTCCTAGTACTGTTTTATCTCCTAGCGGAGTTTTAAGAACAGAGGGGCTTTTGACAATATATTCTGGAAAGTAATATTCAGCAACTATAGGTCTTATCATATTAATATTACATCCTGTGTCTATTAATAGTTTCAAGTTCGGATTTTTTATTGTGATAAATGGTAAAGCGTTTACATAGGCATTAAACGCTATGTCAGGGGCAATGTTAAGCAAGCTGTTTGAAAATTTTGCTGACTTGAACTTTGATCGTCACTAGCTAAATATTCTAAAAAATCTTCAGAATAATATTCAGGAAAGTCATAAGGTGGAAATTCATTAATTGTTTGTTGAATTTCAGGATCATCTAAGTTAAAATTAGGTTCAATTTGTTCATTTTCTACGTTATGTAATTCTTCAGTTACATATTTAGGTAAGTTTGTCGGTTTAAACCATGGAAATTTCTTTTGAACTTGAGATTGAGATAAGGGTTGGTTTTGATATTGACTTCCGGTTTGTAATGATGGTACTTTACTTTGAGTAGACATTGGTGTTTGTTCATTTTTTGGTATAAAATTTCTATCAGGTTTAAAAACATTATTATAATTTTTAAATGGTGAATAAAATGGTTTTTGTTGCTTATTAAAAACTTGTTGATTAGTAAAATATTTTTTAGTTTGAAATGATTGATCTTGAAAGTTTTGATTATAATTTTGATTTTTAAATATGCTTCTTTGATTTTGAGATTGTAAATTTTGAAAATTTTGTTTATGACGGTTTTGTGTTCTTCGGTCATATTCTTGTTCGGATTCTTCGTTTGCAACTATTTGCATAGCAGCTTCTAATGAATCTGGGGACTTACATTTTACTATGATTTTAATGTCCTTATTTAAATTGTTAATATATGTTGCGAGAGTTAATTGTTCGTAATTTGTAATTTTAATTTGTTTCATTACTGCATTAGCACCCGTTTCATTTAATTTAGCAACTAATAAACTTCTAATTAATTGTAAACGAGTACCAAATTCGGCAGATGTTTCATTTTTATTAATACTCGCGGTCATTAAATCATTGAGCAATGTTTGTTCGCTCCGTCTGTCTGCAAAAGCACTATTTAAGAAAAATTTTATTAACGGCCATGAATTTAATTCTTCTCGACGGCTAACTAACTCTGACGCGTGTCCACGTAATTTAGAAATTATAGTTCTAACAATAGCTCTATTTATTTGATGATTTGGATGGGCCTTATCTTCAAAATTAGCAACAAGGTCATCACAAGCTCCCAAAAATGATGGTAACATACATTTATCGCCATTAAATGGAGGGATGTTATCAGAATAGATACGATAAAGACCTGAATCTATTTCTTTTGCCATTTTAGATGTTTAGGATACAATTTTCGTTTAACGCAAAAATTAAAAATAATTAAGTAATGTTAAGTTAATCAATTAATTATCAAATAATTGAAATAATTAGCTGTATATGATATAATATCAGAATACGTTGAAATATAAAATTCTTTCGTTTTATTTCCAACAAAAATCAAGTTTTCTTACAAACTAATGTAACAAGAATGTTACGCTCTTGTAAATAATTTCTCAAATGAAATAACTACAAGAATGTTCACAATGAACAAGCCTAACTAATTCTTTCAACAAAATCTATTTGATTTAGAAATTGGGAAAGGAGCAAAAGGAATATTAGACACTTACTTTGATTGTAGTCTTCTAACAACCTCTTGGAGACTGAACTCTTTTGGGTAGCACTGCGAAGTTTTTTCCTCAAATTCGAATAGCGATTTTTCTATAGAAATAGAAAGGTAAATTTGCAATAAATTACCCTCGCTATCCTACCGACTGCGCCAATTAGGGGTTAAAGATGGAAAACACCCTTTTTAAAAACAATCACAAATACTATTGAACGTGTATTTATTATAAACGATATAAAAATACAACAACTTGTTCGTTCAGAGGTGAGTTCTAGACTAAAACTATATGGTATAAAAATGCAAAGCAACAGTTTCTTGAAAGGTTGCACTATTTACTTATCATAGATAAATGACGCAATGTAAACTGATAATACTTTAATTGGATTACATAATGCCCTACGTAGATTTCAAAGTGACACCTTTTTTCCCTTCTGAATAAAAAAAAATAAATCTTATTTATAATTTTTATCGTTTTCACCCCCTTCAACGGCCGGCAAGGGATTTTCCTCTTGTAGGGTAAAATTCTACTCTATTCCCTACAGTTCTACGCAGTTTTCAGAGTGACACCTTTTTTCCTTCTGCTTCAAATCATAATCACAAGAAAGATTTCGGAAAATATTTAAGTGATTATAGCCCGTTCTCATAATCAATTTTTTATATTGACTTGATGTTGGTTGCATCCCTTCAACTGTCGTTTTAATTTCAATTTATTAATAACAAAAATAATGAATAATTTATGCACCTAGTGCCATAATTTTTTATTTTAATGTCATTTCCTTAAATAACGCACGTCTATGTGTGTTCGGGTATTTCCGACAAATTGGCTGCTATCTTTTGGCTGCTAACTTCACACCGGTTCAATCTATTACATTATACAATGTATTTGATATAAGAGCTTGTCGTGAGATTTGCCTGTGTAAATAAATAAGAATACAATATTAAACTCTCGCGACAAGCTTTTATATCATATAAATTCCTGAAGAGGGGTTGGAACCTTCGGTGTAGAACTTATACTTGGAGTAGTTTTCCACACACACCAAAACACTTTTGCACACACTCGACGCGCGTTTCGCCAACCAGGTTGGCATCATCAGGAGATGATTAAAACTAAGCTTAACCTAACAATGGGACCTATTTATACCTAAAAATGCGTTACGCTTCGACGAACAATTACCGCGATAGTAACAAAAAGGCGGGTAAAATATTTAGCTTCGTTGAAGCGTTAACGCTTGACTAACATAAAAAGCGGGCTATTTGGAATGGGCCCTCTGTCACTATTCATACTATGTTTACATTCGTTAATTTCCAAGCTTTCGAATGCATCTAGTTGTCTAGAGTTTGTTACATTTCTAATCAACCTTAAATTATTAATATCTATTTTATGATTGTTATCAAAAGCATGTTGGGCAACGCTAGACTTATCTATTCTTCCGTATTTTAGATGAGCCATATGCTCCTTAAACCTCGTCTGAATGCTAGCGTCTTGTTTGTCCAACATACTTTTGGCTAATTTCGTAAATCCCCGACCTTTTGTTCATTACAATTTTATCCTTAGGGTTGCCTAAAAGTTGTTGTAGTTTATTTCCTGGTCGATGAACCACCGTCATATCAATGTTGTTGAAAATTCTACTAAAATAAAAAATAAAAAAAATAATAATATTATTTTTTCTTACATCGATTTAAATTATGGACAAAATAATTTAAGTTCACTGAACGTGGCTAACGATATTTAGGTTAGCCATATCTTAGTATTGGAGCATAGGGATCCACCATATTTTAAGGTATGACTACCAATGGTAATTAATGAAACTTTTCGGAAGGAAAATTAAGTTACAAATTTGTGAAAAAGAATTCCAAGCGGAGCTGCTAAACTAAATATTTGTTAAATATTTGGTATTTATTTGATAGACATATCATAAATTGTGGCTTATATTTTGTGCCCAAATACTCAGATATGGATAACTTCACCAGTCGAATCTGCTCTTGATATTCTCAAGTCAAATAATATTTAATATTTAGGGACTGTTCGTATTAGAAACTTTTTTTATAAAACTAAAAAATTTCGATATATCTGAATTATTGAAATTTAGGGAACGATAAACTAAGAATAATTCAATGCAGGCAAGTAGTTTATTTTCCAAAAATGTTTCCGTAAAGTTAATAATTTTCCATATTATTAAAATATACTTGTACTTTAGGCGAAATGATTGAGTAATTTTTACCATACAAATAATGATTTCATATTTTTCCTGGTATGACTAATCTGAATGCCAAGAGACTTTGATGGTATATCTAAAATATAGATATATATTTTTGGTTTTTTCTTGACCGTTGATATCAATATAAGTATTATTTTTCTTGGGTATATCGGTCATATACATAAACAAATTTTTTTTTTTTTCTAACGTTTCGGTTTATTTATAACCATCGTCAGAGACTACAATAATAATAAAAAGAAAAAATTGTTTTACTTTGTTATGGGCACATACTAAATTAACTGAAGTATGAAGTACATTATTATTTTGTGTTTGTTTGATCTTAAATTAATTACTGTACTATACATTTTTTAATGTGATGCATTGAGTGTCTTAAAGGCAACTAAAATATTTTACTGTCTATTTTACGTTCTGATTATATGTGCAAGTGAGAGTTCGTTTGTTTATGTTACAGACAAGATACGGGCTAGCAGGTATACATTATAAGTGGGTGTATTTTATAAAATGAATGACAAATATTATAGTTTATATTATTTTAACATTATTTTTGTAAAGTAATCGGAAAGATGTAAAAACTTAGTCAGTAATTATATTTTACCCCTTTTGGTAATCTAGAATTTTTATAAAATCTTAAAATATAGGCAACCATTCTTTGGAGCTCTCTCAGAGATGAGAACTTGTCAAAAATATTGAAATTGTCAATGACAACTGTACAGGCGATATTGCGCTGTTCTGGTAAATCTACATTAAACTTCATTACTTGTTAGCCACTCCGGCCCTGACCACCATAGCCTCGAATCAAGCAGCTCAGGTGCGTCCATACCGCGCGAGATAAGATCGGCCGGGTTGTCGCTTGACTTGACATGATGCCAGTTCGCTATATCGGTCAAACGCTGTATTTCGCTAACGCGATTTGCAACAAACGTTTTCCATTTACCAGGACACGCACGTATCCACGATAGTGTTATTGTCGAATCGGACCACAAGAAAAATTCGTTAAATTTAATTTGCATAGAATTGACTACCTTATGAATTAATTGTGCCAGTAATAAGGCGCTGCATAACTCCAATCGCTGTAAAGTTATTTTCTTAATCGACGCGACCCTTGACTTTGCACATACTAGCCTCGAAAGCGAATCGCCCGAATTATTTCGGGAACGAATATAAATGCAGGCACCGTAAGCCCTTTCGCTGGCATCCGAAAACACATGCAATTCTATCGACTTGTACTTGGAAATTATTACATGCCTGGGAATTTTTTATTCATTTAAAATTGAGAGATCATTGCAATATTGTCCCCACCTTGTATGTAAATGTTGAGGTAATGGAGAATCCCACCCTATCTTTTCTTGCCATAAAGCTTGTATAAGTATTTTGGCCACTATAATTATAGGGCCTAATAGGCCACACGGATCGAACACTTGTGAGATTTCGGATAGAATTGAACGTTTACTTATTGTTTTTTGTCTCAAAGAATCGGATATTGAATAATGTATTGTATCATATGTGGCATTCCACATAACACCTAGCGTTTTGTTTGCCTCGAATTCCCCAATTTGTAAAATGTTAGATTCTAAATCTCCGTCAACTTGAAATAATTGGCATAAATTAGGTTTGTTACACAACCACTTGCGTAATTGAAACCCGCCACTGGCTAGAATATTTGTTAAATTATTTTGGAGCTCCAGTAATTGTGACTCGGAATAGCAACCTGTTAAACAGTCATCGACATAGAAATCGTTTTTAATTACATGACTATAGCTTCAGGATGCGAATGCTCATGTTCCACCCCTAATTGATATAAGCACCTGACTGCAAGGTAAGGTGCCGAAGTCGTACCAAAAACGACTCTATTCATCTCGTAACATTTTACATCACTGGAGGGGTCATTTCTCAAAAATATTCGCTGAAATTGTCTATCGCTTTCTTGAACAAGAATCATCCTGTACATTTTTTAAATATCCGCGGTCATGACAATTTCATGTTTTCGAAAACGCAAAATAATTGACAACAAATCATTTTGAATAACTGGGCCACTGTATTGCACATCATTTAGTGAAAGATCGTTGTCAGATTTCATAGCCGCGTCATAACGATCTGTTAATCGTTGCCATGCTACAGCATATAGCGACGCCGCTGTCTTTAAATGCTCAATTCGTTTGGTACACAAACTTCTCATAATCGCTAATTGACTGATTGTTATGAATTAAACTTATAAAGGCTTCTTTAAAATCTAACCACTGCACGTAGTTGCCATCATTCGGCAAATTAGTAGTGGGCAGTTACCCTAGCATTATTTAATGCATAATGACTTGTTTGATTTTGAGTATGATGCGAACCTGAATTTACTAGAGAATTTACACTTTTGATTGAATCTATTTCCGACTGTTGCCTTGTAGAGTAAACTGAAAGTATTGCTTTAAATTGAGCTTGTAAAAGATAAAATGCATTGTCGAAATCTTCCCGTTTCTTGTCTTCGATCTGTGAATTCGACTCTTTGTGTCTGTCGATTAATGTTTGGATTTCCGCGAATTCCTCAAAAATAGGCTGAAATCTTTCTAAACGTGACTCGATTTGCTCAAACATAATATTATCCATATTTGATTTATCAACTGAATCATAAAACCTTTTTGCTCTTGTTAACTTGGACTTGATTTGACCTCTCTGATATCTTAATTCAGAAATGTCTTCCATAGCGTAAACTCAGATTAATTGATAATGGTTTAAAAAGCAAATGAAATAAAATGGAACAAACTCACCGGATGCTCGTCTGGTGTATTGTCGGCTACTTGGTACTTGTGAATTGCCGGAACTAGAATTGCTAGAACTAGAACTGATTTTCTTGTACTTGCACAACACTTTTCCTGGAACTTGAACTACACTTTTTCTGGATCTGATCCGGCTCGATCGACCAATGTCGAGGATTGAATTATTTATCGAGTGACCATAAATTAGTGGACTGTAACTTTTAATTGGTTAATACAGTAAAGCTTGTAAATGAAAAACACTTGTACTTGAAATTGCAATTTACTGTATCTCGTACTTGGAATACACATTAACAGTTAACACGCAACGGTATTAACATATATGTATTATAATAAACTAGAATGTATTGTCTTTTGCTTGCGGTATCTTGCAAAGCACTTGCTACTCATCTTCCAGCTACTTGTCGACTCTGGTCAGACCTTTTCTTCTTGACTTCTTGACCACCCCTCTTCTGGCGAAGGGTGATAATGGGTATAGAAAACATGTGCCTACGGGTCGCTTTCTACATTGTAAACACGAGTAGCAAAAATAGAGAAATAATAGGTACAAAATATAAGTACATATAGCCTCAACAGTGACTGAATCATTTAGGAGTTCTACTAACTTGCTGGACGAATATGTTTTCGCAAGTGAAAAAACCTGTTCACCCACGCACCCTTCGGCCAGATCTCAGGATTGAAAGCTGCAGAAACATTGGATTCATTGATAGTTACTTTAAACGAGGAGTAAAAATGTGGGTACATCGAGTTCACATGTTCACAAATAGCTTCGGGAAAACTTGCTAGGTTTTGTCCTATTCAAATGTTCAGATTTATATTTATTAAATTTATTTAACCCTTTCCAGCCCAAATTAATTTTGAAAAAAAAATTTGGTCTAAATAAGTTATAAGAAACAGCATCCATTTAATTTGCATGCTATTTTTTTCTTTTTTGCAAAATAAACGATGAGTCCATATGGCGTCATTGGGTAAATATCAAGAATGTTTCTCTTGAAAAAATTTTAACTTATATTTGTTATTTATTACCAAATTTACGGATAAATACTATAACATGTATATTAATTATTTGGAAAATCTTTCAAGAGTGTTATCAATACAAATTCACTTAAATTATAGATATAAATAGGATTTTTTAAGTTATGAAGGGAATAAAAACAATTTTTGTTTGGTTCTTGCATTTTTTATTGAACCTTAGTTATACAAATTATTTATTATGAAATTTAGTTTGTCCCACGGTGTAAGATAATTAGGTGAAGAAACGCCTCAATTAGAATGTCTCCAAACTGTTAACGCTAGAGACGCGAAATCGTAAGACAAAGAGAGAGAGTGTGTGGCCACTTGGGCCGCGCGGGCTGCGGCCCGTATCGTCCCTAGTTAATTTCCTCTTCATTTTACCAGGTCAAAAAATATACCATTCGATGCAGAAAAATGTGTAGAACACGATTGTTGAAAAATTATGTGTTTATATTGTCGGCTACTGTGCAAAAAAAAAATAAAAACCATAAATGAAATTGGACGCCGGCACGTTTAACTCGAAACGCTGCTAAAACCGTTCGAGTTATGAAAAAAATTAACATAAACAATTTTATAGAGAACTAAATTTCCTATAAAAAAGTCAGTGACGGCATATGTCTATCTTAAATATTTTAGGCATGAGCACGGTGTAAGACAATTCTTACACCGTGGGCCTGAAAGTTGTGCGCTGGAAAACGATAAGTTTAATTTAACAAAAGATCAGCGCGCGAATTTGAGGCGCCCTCACACCAAAACTATTAAAGATAGACTAATGCATAATTATGTTAATTTTTTTCATAACTCAAACGGTTTTAGCAGCGTTTCGAGTTAAACGTGCCGGCGTCCAATTTCATTTATGGTTTTTATTTTTTTTTGCATAGTAGCCGACAATTTAAACACATAATTTTTCAACAATCGTGTTCTACATATTTTTCTGCATCGAATGGTATATTTTTCGACCTGGTAAAATGAAGTGGAAATTAACTAGGGACGATTCGGGGCTTAGCCCGCGGTGCCCTCGCGGCCACACACTCTCTCTCTCTTTGTCTTACGATGCGTTAACAGTTTGGAGACATTCTAACCATACGATACATTGAGGCGTTTCACCACCTAATTATCTTACACCGTGGTTTGTCCTTAGTAAGACACAGAGGCATTTTGCACTTGGTATATGCTATTCTTGTGTAAGATTTCACACATTTCTCTGCACCGTTGTTTTGGTTCTATATGCTCTGGCCAGTGACAAAACCCATCGTATCTATAACATCATCGGCAGGCTTAGGGTGCACTGGTCTCTTGGGTGGTGGCTCTTCCACTAGTTCCCAGCATCCCAGCTTGGTCTTCCTCTTCGACATAACGTTACATTTTGCTGTAGCAAAGCATGAGCAATATTTTTGCAGACCCAAATAAATATGTCAAACTGCCCACTGACGCCAAATGGAGTGAGTTTCTTTTTAGCTTTATTGCCCACTGATGCCATTTGGAGTCACTGGTTTCAAACCTCACAACCCAAATAATATTAGTACATTTTGATAAAAAACTGGATACACATTATCTTATAATATCCCTGTGTAACACACATTTTTCTGAAATGAATAAATTTAAAACTTACCTTGCTTTTATGCAGAGAAAATCGAAAAATAACTGCCCAAATGCACAAACGTGGTTATACAACCATTAAAACCAAAATGAAAACCCAAATATCTGAAACAGTATAAGTAGACCATGTGTGATCTCCAAGCGACAGCTTAGTTCAATCACGTGTTATTTATTTGATATTACAGATTTCTAACTAAGCTTTAAATGAATATATGCCATTTGGCGTCACCGGGCTGGAAAGGGCTAAAAGTTCAACCTGATCATTTAACACTTTAATTTTGTCTTGCAATTCATGTATTAAAACGTCTTTTTGTTTAATTATATATGTAAAGATATAGACATCTACGTTATTGTCAACAGATATACTTTCCATTGCATCGAAAAATGCTTCGTTATTTGAGTCACAGTTTTCAACACCACAACAGTTAATTAATGAGTCACTAATGACTATTACACCTTTTGAAACTCTCGCACAACTTTAGTGAAACATACTCTTGCACTTTTCACATTCTAAATAATTGTTTGCGATGTTTTTACCGCATCTTTTACAAGTAATTGTACAGCCAAGATTAGATATACTGCCGGTGGCAACCATCTTGGATATATATGACCATAAGAAACAAATTTTATTTCTATAACTAATGCCGCCTGCCTACATTTTCATGCTTTCTTATAAAATACTCTACCTCTCTTTATTCGAGACTTGTTGTGTATAAACAACCTTATTTAAGCCTTATACTGGTCCAATAATAACAAAAATATCTATTGATGTTCTATTTGTGAACATGCAAATATAAATATGTTGAATTCAAAGAAAATCGTTGAAAACACTTTAGAACATTATTATTGTCGAATAATGCAAAAATAAAATACTCTACAAGACTATATGTCATACATCAGCATTAAATTATATCACAGAATTCATAACCTTCAAAGCAAAAAGTAAAACATTTAAATAAAAATTATTAATCTAAAAAAATTAATATAACCTAGTTTTAGTTTAATTGTGACATTATGACGTTAAAAATTCCCTAGTTTTAATTTGATTCTGACATTGACGTTCAAAAAATAATATAACCTGATTTTAATGTCAAATTGACAATAACCACACAATCAATATAACCTAAATCCAATTCGCGAAAATCACAAAGGGTGCGACATCTCTTATGTAAATATGCAACCAGTATAGTGAAGAAAACAAATATTTGACGTTTTAGATTACGCGGTAATGTTATCCAACACATAGTAAGGGTTCATATTTGAAAGTCTAAAACTGTTTAATAACATCAATTAAAGTTGTGAAATTAATAGCAAATGCAAAAGATTCTGTTTAGTACCTCAGTGCGGTACTTACAGCTCAAAAGTAGTGTCCGCATGCACTGGTTTCCAAAAGACGCAAATACTTGCAATAAATGGAAAAAGGCTTAAAAAATTGCAATACCAATAACCAATTTGTATGTATGTATGTAGCCAACATTTTATTCTTGATGATTCTTTCATTAGTAAGTATTATATGCATATCAAATTACCTATATCTTTATTTTATTTTCTTATTTTATTTTCAGCTACCTGATATTTTAAATAGTGACAAAAAGTTGTTGTATTTCACTGGAGTTGACCTAGATGTGATAAAGTGTTGTGAACAATGCCTTAAAAATATAAAATATAAAAATCAGCAAATTGAAATTTTGTTTGTCTATGTTTTCACAGCTTTTGACATCACACTTCTTTTCAGGATGAGGATGGCAAGACTTTAGGACTCCTTCACACTTGGATTCCTTGAATGGCATTCCAGAATCTGATTCCAGAAACGCACTGAAACTTTCCATACATTTAAATAGAGTCTGTTCACACAGAGATTCCGTAGAATGCATCTATGTATATGCATTCTACGGAATCTCTGTGTGACTTTATTTAAATGTACAGAAAGTTTCAGCGCGCTTCTGGAAGCGGATTCCGGAATGCGATTCAAGGAATCCAAGTGTGAAGGAGTCCTTAGAAATTGGTTCAACTTCATACACCGTCTTCAAAGTTTCTTTTTCCTTACCCCATGCCTGCGTTACATCTGTGCAACTTAGCTCCTCCAATTTCTCAATCCTCATAACTAATATGTATTTTCAGAATAATTAAATAGTAATAAGTATAATAAATACAAAAACTACTGAATTATTTTATAATCTAACAAATCTTGCCGGTTTATGTAAATGAGCGCGGAGATTATATGCTTACAAAACCCAGATTGACCCGCTTTGCAGCTGCATACGCATTGCCATTTATTGGGCTCATCTCGTATACATATTTTTATTTCATGAGGTGGAGAATTTAATGCAGATGTTTGCAAACACAGGGCAAATATTTGTTGCTTGATGACATCTTCAACCTGGCAGAGAATAATGATATGACCAGCTTTAAATACGGCTTCGCCTTCTTTCATGGGTCTATTTTTGATTCCAACATAACCAAAAATGTCGCTCAATTCTGCTATAACTTTCGGCATGTCGGAAAACCTTTCACGTAAATAGTTATTTATACGAAAATAATACACTTCAGGTTATGACAGCCGCAATGTTTTCCTCACTATATCCGACATTTTGAAAATTCGCTAGCGCCATCTGTTGAGCATGATTTTCGCGAATAATCAGTCTAACATTGACATTGATGTCAAAAATAAATCAAAATAAACTAGTTTCATTCTACCCTGACATTGATATCAAAAATTAATTAGTAATAAAAATATATCACTCTCTTTTAGATAAGGCCTATTCCTTTATATCTTTTTTTACAATTCTGTTTCTTTGCGTGATGTGTATTGTTTATAATTGACTTTATGTGTACTTTATACAAGCATAATAATAACAAATATATCCAAATTGATATTGGTACTTATATTGATGTTTCATCTCTAAACATACTATTATTAAATTCATTGGACTTTCTTTAATAGGTACATGATAAAAATTGGAGTAAAAATTACAAAATTCAAAACGTCTAAAAATAAATTATTAAAAATAATCTTTTTAACTTACCACAACACATTCATTATGGTAACCAATTAAAAAACGATGTCCTCTAACTTTTTTCCTAAAATTAAAATTTCCTAAAATTAAAATTTATCATTTTATAAATGTGTTGTATACTTTTGAAACCACTCTGTATATAGAGAAAGAAAGAACAGTTAAAGGATGGTAGCTTTTATCAGTAAATTTCAAGAATATCTGAGAAATTAATTATAAAAAAATATTTCAATTGTACCAGTAACATATTATGTGGGGCAACTTCCATTTCACTACTGTGCATCCAGTTGTCTATACTATAGTATGATTTTTAACTCATTTTAGGAAAACGTTAGTTCTGCTTTATCGAGTATCCATATTTATTTATTAAACTTTAATTTCACGTGACTATTACTTATTTTCACTTTAACTTAAGGAACTAGAACTAGACTATTTATACTTGTCAATTAGTGGTTTGGCATTTGCTCACGTTGTTGGTACATACAAAAGAAATGTTAAATCTTTGTAGTTGATAAGTAACAACTAAAGATTTTTAAGATAAGAACTTAAATCGACTTAACAAATTGGCAGGAAATGGAGAATAGATACCTTAATGACGAAAGTATTAAAACGTATTAAGATATTCAGATATATGCCTGTATAAACGAGTTACGACGATGCATTTATAGGAACATATAGGAACATAGGTGATTTGTGACTCCTGTGAGAAATCAGGATACAAATATGAGTTCTTATGGTATGAGAATGTACTATCGAGGCCGAAAAAAAGTAATCGATTTTTTATCAAGTAGTATGTTTTTTCGAAAAATTTTTCTTTGTAAATGGGAGTGTTTACATCAGTTATGTCAATTAAATTATTTTGACAAGAAATCATTGGTGGGGTCGTATTTATTAAAAAAAAACTAATAAGAAATAAGTTGTTAATATTTTTTAATTATAAGAAAACAATTAATTAGTATGGTTTTGAGAGAAGCAGAAAAAAGCTACAGCATCACCACACTTGGAGAATCGTGCTTTTGCTGCAATTAATTTCACTTGCTATGCGTTGTTGAGACCACCCTTCTCCAAGTTGGCGATGATGTAGCCTTTTTCTTCTTCACTCAAAACATGATAAGGCATGATTAAGTAATACAAAATTTATTTTTGCTTAATATGACAATGACGTTGACACTAATAAAAATATATTGGGATTGATGCGACACTGAATAGAACCATAGTTACAACGGGAAAATCAGTCGATTGCTTTTTTTCGGCCGCGATAGTACATATTTTTAGTAAAAATGGTTAGTTAGGATGACAATGAAAATATGGGCAAAGTTAAAACGAATACAGCCTCGAAAGAATATTAGTTCACCTTCCAGGGCCTGATCTTGGTAGTAGATGTGAAAACGTAGGTAACATTCAAAAATGAGAAATCGACAACCTAGAACAAAGCTTGCCCAAGTTGTGGTGGTTTTTTTTTTACTATGGCTACTGAAACCATTAAACTAATTTCTTACATTTGCATAACAAATTAAAATAGAACTTGATTGAAAGCGACACATTGAAGGAAATTAGCTACGAACTACGTGACCTAAAAGCTAATATTTTTTAAGAAATTCGTCGAATTATAAATTTATCTTAAACTGAAACCATATTTTAAGCCAGTCTAAACAAGCAAAATGGTAAGGTGTTTCTTCTATAATGGCAATAAGTGAGAACTATTTGAATATTAACTTTTCCAGTGAAACAAATTATATTATTTAATATATTTGTGTTCTATTTATGAAATGTATATTGTTAAAACTCACTGTTGCATTGAAAAAAGCCACTAATTAATGAAAAAGTAATTGAAATGAATACAATAAATCTGTCTAGCGATTTGCCTGCGGTGACAAATTTGGTAGATGTATAATATAGTTCAGTAAAATTCACACATTTGCAGAAATAGCCAGCAAATATAAGAAGGATAAGGCACGATCACGATCCTTCAAATTTATTTAATATCAAAATTATCGATTTTGTAATAGTATATAAGTTTCATATTAAGAATGAGAAAAATATATATTTTTAAAAAATAAACAATTTCTGAGGGTTGTTATTCATCTTAAAGAAAACACAAAGGTCTAATTCCCACAAAATTCTTTTATTGTGCAACCGGTTTCGTGATCAATACATTGCATCACATCATGTATCAGGCTACAAGGCTACAAATAGGAAAATCTAATTTACTTTATACCAAAAATTTAAAACAATTGCTATACGAAATTACAATATTTTTGCACCCAGTTCCTGTTTTAAAATATAAACAAATTTAATAATATTAATTAAAGTTATTATATGAATTAAATAAATAACAAAGTTTGAAAAAAATTAACCTGCTGCAATAAAAGCGAATAGAAGTGTATATGAAAATTGTAAAAGTGAAGGAAGTTAAACTTCCTACTAACAACTAGATATTTACAAGTAGGTAATTTATGCCCATGAAACTTCCACAACCCTTAACCTCACAATCACAAACATCCATCTTACATTAACATTAGAAAATCGTCTGATTATATTTTCTGCTAGTGAAATTCGCACCCACTGTGAGAATGTTCAAAATGGCCTTAAACTCGTATCCTACCTTGATTCACTCGTTCATTGCCGCTTTTTGGATAATAATTCTTAATAATTAAGTTTTAAAATTCTATAATTATGAAGCGCAATTCATAAAATGAACAAATAGAGTTGTTAATCATTTATGTAGAATAAAACAAATACATATTTGATGCGCATTTTAACATTGGAAATGTTTTGTTTTCGTATAGGGGGTTGCAAATCAGTTTCATGTTGCATATTATGAAGCATGACTTATAGAAACAGTGGCGATAACAGAGTGACCAATTTTTGATTGATTGTCTAAATCACGTGGTGCCGGCAGTTATGTTATTATTTTTTTATAGGCGTCTTCTTGTCGAGAAAATCCCAGCGGCTATATCTCGTTGCGATTCTTTGAATATTTAAAAAGTTATTAGCGTTTCAATATCCCATGTCGAAGAGTTTTGTAAATTTTGCGAAATTAAAAAGGCCGAATGCGCGCGCAGAACCCTCCAAATTTCATGCATTTCAGGATCTGCTGACCTCAAAATCGCAGCTGGACCGCACAATTCACGATGTACTTTCAAGTTGGACTTTCGAGCTTGGATTTATTGCCAGAACGGCGGCCCGGCGGCCTGTTTTCGTTTGGAAATAAGGTTTAAAATTTTCGTGTTTTCGCAAAATTCGCCAAAAAATCCATAGTGCGTCCGATAGATTACACCTTATAGTCGATCCAGCGAAATTTAATGATTTCTTAATATCGGTCCTAGGACGGAACCGAGTACAGTTTCGGACTCGGGACGACTTCAGGATCCCGAAACAATTTTCTGTTTCTCGATAGTGCCTTTCCTTCACTTTGACATTTAATTGTATCGAGTATTGTATCCAAGTAAGAAACTGCATGTTTCAAGGCAGAATTAAACAAATGTTTTTAGTTTCCTAGTAGGGGGTCGAAAATCAGTTTCATGGCAGAATGACATAACGCGTGAGATTTCAGTGGTTTCAGAACGATAGACGGCAAAATTACACTTTTTCGTTCACTCCTATTGAGCCTACAATCAGAGCGTGACCGTGCAATTCACGATGTAGTTCTAAGTTCGACCCTCTACCTTGGATTTCTCACCAAAACAGTCTCTCGGAAATTCGTTTGGAAATAGTATTTGAAGTTTTCTTGTTTTTGCAATTTTTTCAATTTTGTCAATGACTTGCAATTTGACAAATCATAGAGGTCGATTTAGGATCGGGGTTGCCCTGGCTGGTTGCCGATACCTGATTTGTACGTATTACGGAGTGTTAGAGGTTTGAGTGCCATTACTTTAACATGAGGTAGATTAAGCAAAAGTAAACAAAAAATTATTACATGGGAATTTGTCGCTGCGTTAGAAAAGTCACGCCCAACAATATCCAAGACAACTTAACATCGAGAAGCACGTCGAACAGCTTATTTCCTTTTGTCTCGTCGAAATATGTATAGCCGAAAACCATATGTAACTTAAAATTTTGTCGTTTTTCGCAATTTACAAAGATAGCGGTGATTTGAAGGAAAATAAAATACTTATATGTTCAACTCATCTCTCCATGCCTGATCCAATGATATGTCACACGGTTACAGTACAGGCAAAATGTACCGAAATTAATCAATTAAGCAAGAAAATTGCGAAATCTTTGTAACTCTATACTTATTATTTATGTAATTTGAAGGTGGATTTTTATTGCATCCACATTTGTACGACGCATGTTAACTACGTGAAAACCAAATTTAGGCAAAATTCAGTAATCGTAGCCCTCCCTCAAGAAAAGTTTTTGTCAAATGATATAAACGAAATCCGATTATCAATGTTGCCAAAAATTCTTTAAAACAAAGGATTGTTTGTAAACAAGCTGTAGATGATGTGGATTCGCCTATTGCTAAACTAGCAATTGAAATTTGTACTTAGTTGATGAGGACTTTGATCTCCTTGTTCTATTAATCGCTTTAACTCCAGAAGAAAAATATATACTTTTCATAAGGCCAGGAACAGGAAAAATTATATGGAAAATTATTTCTTCGTCAGAAATCCAGAAATGACAAGAACGTATAAAAATTGTTATTTACATTACTAGATGCGAAAGGTTACTTTAAGGTGTGAGGTGATTTTTGAATGGTCGAGGCGAGGCCGAGACCTTTCAAAAAACACCGAATACTTAAAAGGGGTTTCGCATCGTGAAATGTATTATATTTTTTCTACTATACCGAAAAAAATTATGGGATTTACTAATTTAAAACTAATTATTTCATGAAATTAATTGACGTTTTTAATAGGAGGCTGCCTGTGAAAATTGTTTCCATGGCAACGAAATAATACACATTTTAATTTCTGGTGGTTTCAAACTAAAATAAACAAATACATATGTTTTGTGGCGATATAAATGGGAATATTGCTTGTGCCTTGTTTTACCTCAAGAAATCCAAAGCAAGGTATTATGCAAACTTATGAAGCGTTTTTAAAATGGAGTAGGTAGGTACTACGTGCCGACAAAAATGTTGGCGTACTTCCTAGAAAGACCTTTCTTTATTAATACAAAATTGTTTAGTTGTATTAATTTGTTCAAATAGAACGAATTAATTTCGTTTAAAATTTGTTTTTCTACTTTTCTGTCCTGGCCGCATAAGTTTTACTTTCGTAGATAGCAACGCCTTAGCAACCAGGTAACTCGAATGTTTACTTTCGTTATCGAGCGTGTTGCTAGGGTTACAAAGTTCATTTGTATAGACGGTAGTAGAAAAGTACAATTTTACTGACTCATGCCTTCAGTGGTTATGATACCATGTCTAGAATACTTCAGAAAGAAAAATTAAAAGTCATCAAACTTCTTCAGAAAGAAATGCAGTTGGTTAATGTAGTAAGAACTTTCAATGGTAAGAATTCAACCCCCTCACAAATAGGCTGGTGAATCTCTTTTCCTACTTGTATACGGTGCAAGGAAAATCACAAATGTCTCACTCAACTCATACAGATTTAATCAATTAAAAAAATCGCTGCACAAACAAAAATCAAAGTTGGAATTATTACCACCAACTTCAGAGGCAGACGCTTAATATTCATTACGAGTAATCTACAAAATTCAGAAATGGCTTGGCAATGAAAAAAATCCACAACAGTGGGGATAGAAGAAAATTAACGGCTCCTTACAAACTGTGACAACACTTTTTGTGCCAACAGCAGAATCAATATTGCAGCTTATCTCCTGCAACCGCAACAGAAAAACAGGTTGAAGATGCTCACAAATTTACGGAAACTGTCAGGGAGTGCGATGTCTAAATTCATACATGGATAATATTATCGAGGATCTAAACGACGCAGAAGATTTAGATGCTATCGATTCCGATCTTCTTTAGATACAAATTGTGTTTCATTCAATATATATAAAATTTTAAACAACTCGATAATCCTCACTTGTACAATGATTATGTACTTTTTCATTTTGCAGAATATACTCACAGATAAACAAGCAGAAAATGAAGGAAACAAACGTAAAATTGGTAAAAAAATTTAATAAAAAAATCAAAATTAATATTTCTCTATAAATGAGAAATTTTCAAAAAATAAGAATATTTTATTTTTTGAAAATTTCTCATGGTTCAATTGCCAATTTTTATTATGCATGTGAAAAACCTAGTTCATCCCACGATTTTTCAAGTAGGCAGCTCCGACACACCCCTTACGGTTCGGGACTCGTAAGTTTCTTGAAACATAGGTATATATTTTTAAACGTATATGTCAAGTTTCTACGAATTCACTATGTTCTTGATCAGTTTAGACACTTTTCCTGTACTATTAGCTGCGTTTAATAGTTTGCGATTAATCGATATCGATATTTGCAATTGCTAGGAATCACTTTTCATCTTCCCGAAATTATATTAAATTATTTCAGTTTTAACATTAAAAATGTTTGTTAGTAAAAAAAATTTGTATAATACCATTTTAGTTTTCATTCTAAGAATGTTTTTGTTAATAAAATAACTTTTTATTTTAATTTCTAAATAAAACTACTGATAATAAGATTTTACTTTTTGAAAATGTTTTGTTTTAAAGAAATAACTATTTACTACTTTCCAACAAATTTTCATTTTGCGTTCTACTTCGTCATTTCCAATGTCCCCTCCGGTTGCATCTTTGCGAAGGACTGGACTGTGAATTTTTTAAGCGAGAGGACTTACCATTAAATAAGAAATGGACACCGAAACAAATATACACTTACAACTGTTCATTCAAACATCAATGACCAAACATAGCGCCCAGGGCCTGAAAATTTTTTATAGAAAATTTCAGCTGATTATGTTCTGAGACTTCAGATCCAAAATACATAATATATAAAAAATCTTGTATATATAAAAAATTGTAAATTAAGTAGTGTAGAACCTTTAATTTTGTATATACAAAACAGTACAGTTACCTTTAAGCGAAATATAAATTTATAAACTGCAAATATTGAATAAAATAAAAAAAGTAAATACCTAGTAGAGTACCTACCTATATATGCATAAAAAATAGACTTTATTGCTTATACTAAAATCCTAATGAATATTATTATTACAAAGTTTCATAATTATTTGAAGTTGTCTGATTTATCAAAAAACAACAAAATGGCGATGTTTTTAGAGATTATTTAAAAAATATCAACGAGCGTGGAAAACGATAATTTTCATTATTAAAACAATAAATATATTGATTTATGTCAATTATTACTATTAGTAATTTTTCGCTAAACTGTCATACAAGAGAAACAATTTTGAAGATAAGATAAATGTATTGTATTTTTCTTAATAACGTGATAACGAAAACAAACAACATTGTTGAGTGCTTTATTTACAACTCAAAATGTTCTGCTTTTTTTGCTTGATATATTTTTTACAACTTTATAAAAACCTAAATAAAGTCGAATATGTATTGAGTGTATTAAAATATATTACATAAAATTTTAAATAAACCATATCAATAACTCATATACACACAACCATACTTATATGTAATCACCTATTTTCTCCCATTTGATCAAATTTAAAGAAAAGCGAAATTGATAGAAAATAAATAGAGGTGTATGCAAACCACTTTTATTTAAAAAATAAACAAAACTTTTTAAATAAATTCTGTAATACCACGAAACATAAAACGTATCTTTTTCTCAAACAAAAACTTTGAGGTAATAGGGAATTTAAGAAACAAATAATCATTTTTTGTTAATTTAATAATCAGTGTTGCCACCTCTAGCCTCAATACATGCGCGAATTCGACGAGGCAGCTTTCGATTAGGTTATTAATATTTTCTTGGGGAAGATTTTCCCATTCTTCTAAAGCTGCTTGAACCAGTTGGTCTGTGTTGTCAGGGTTATTGACTCGAGCTCTAATCCTTCTTTTAATCATATCCCATAAGTGTTCTATGGGATTAAGGTCAGGTGAACAACTAGGCCACTGTAAAACAGTCACATTCTGTTTCCAAAAAAATTGTGGCGACTCTGCCTGTATGAGGAGGTGCATTATCGTGCATAAATAAAAAATTTTCGCCAAAAGCGCCTCTCCAGTTTATTACTATGGGTCCTAGAATTAAATCAACATACCTAGAACCCGTTAAGTTTTGTCTTATGGGAATTTTCTCATCCATCATAATTCCACCCCAAAACATTACAGTTCCTCCTTTGTATTTGGGGACAGATTTGGCAACAGCGAGTCTAGCCTGTCTCCCACGATCTCTCAAAACTCGAATTCGCCGGTCGTCTGAACGAAGGCCAATTCTGGTTTCATCTGAAAATAAGACATTTCGCCAGTCTTCTATAGTCCAGTTTTGATGCTCCAAACACCATGGTAAATGGTCAATTTTATGTTGTCTTGATAGTTCGGGAACCCTTAACTGTCTTCTGCTAAATAATCCTCGAGCTCGAAGCCTTTTCCTGATCGTTTCGACGGAAACGCTAATACCCGTATCTTGCAAATGTTGCCTTTGATGAGATACAGTCGGATTTCTTCTTGCTATTTGAACTAGAAACCGGTCCTGCTCTTCAGTAGTAACTTTTCCACGACTTCTTCTTGATCGATTTTTTAAGGTTCCTAATTCTAGAAACCTTGAATAGGTTTTCGAAACGACCCCTTGTGTAACTCCTACCGTCCTTGCAATTTCTCTTTGTGACATTCCCTGTTCTACCAGAGTAATAATTCTTCCCCTCTGCACGTCTGATAACCCCACATAAGGCATTTTTTCAAAAATTTTCACACAGAAACAATTTATAACCGAACTACGATTTTACATGTTTGTACCTGGAAAACAAAATGCCATGAATTTTGAAAATTTATTATACGCAACGACAGCAGGTAAACGATTTGAATATTAGCACCGTATTTAGAATTACATTTTCTAGATGCATGTGCATGGGTTTGGAAAATTTCACATTTTTTCGATTTTTTTTTTTAAATTTATTCGGCCTATTCAAATATGCATGCACACAGCCCTAGATTATATAATTATTCTAAATCATTCATAAAAATTTGAAACGATTCCGATGAATAGTAATGAAAATATGAATTTTCAAAAATATGTTGGGTGCTATTATCCCCTTAACGTCAGTGTCTAAAATGAGACATTTTTTCATTGATATTGCGTTACCATGTCCCGTGCGCAAAATATTTTGCACACTAGGTTGCAAAATATTTTGCTCATCACATACCTATTGTACATACTGCCGTCAGGATATTTCCCGTAAAATATTCAGTGTAACAAAGTTGGCTGCATCTGATATTTTTGGTGGGGTATAGAATCATCTTCACTTTCGAGACTCTCCATTATTATCTTATGTATTAGTTTACTTTAAAAAAACTCACAATATTCAACACTCACAATATCGAATACGTCAGTGAAAAATGTTTGTTGACAAACATATTGGTTTCCATAGTTACCTGAGACATCTGCTACCATTTCTTTTTAAGTTAATTTGCATTAAATATTATAATAGAAGTTATCGTTTTATGGTTTTAGTTTAATCAAATTAAAGTCGTTGTAGAAAAAATATTGTTTGCAACTCGTGTGCGAAATTCTTTGGTAATCTTGAACGATTTTTTGACTCGGCTGCGCCTTGTCAAAAAACTTTCGTTCTCGATCACCAAAGTAGCATTTCGCACCCTTGATATCAAAATAACTATTTTTAATTTTAATTTTGAGTTGAGAGAGATGCCAATGAATTGTAAAAACGATTGTATACTTTTAATTGATGAACAAAAGTAATTTGTACGAATTTCCTGTACGTGAGTACCTACTTATTACAATTATTATTTATTACTTGTACTGCGGAACCCAGGTGGGGTTATAACTACGAAGAAACATCACAACTATGAAAAATATATAATTGCTAAATCTGTTTTTAAACACGCAAAATTAAAAAAATATCGTTTGTTTATTAATTTAAATATTATACGGTACGGATGGGAAAATCAGATGAAAATAAATTTAAAAAAATTATTAATTTATTCAGTTAGTCCGGTCCCCGTAGGATTTCAATATAGAGGCAACAATCAGAAAGGTCACGCGATCTGACCAATTTTAATCGAAAGGGGGGTCAAAAGTAGCCTATTGCCAAAAAGTCGGGATCCTAGCGACGTGGGGTCACCCAGTTTTTTAATGAAGAGTGATACATTTTATTTCTCTCTAAATATCTCGCGTTCTACTAACGCTAGTGCAATTTTCCAAAAAGCATTTTAAAGCTCTTTTGAAGCTCTACAAGTCGTCAAACCAATATTTAAAAAATTGCTCGGGATACATACGTTTGATTAAACTATTGAAGGCTTGGTGAAACAATGGAGGCACGTACAACCTGTGTTGGATGTAACTCAAGCCCTTTAATGTCTTCTAGTGGAGTGCAGAAAATTATTTCTTCTATTAGATGAGTTAAGGTTTATTAGAAAAGTCAGTCTTAGAGACGATTAAAACGGTGCAGATACCAGAAGGAGCTGTTCCCGAATAGTTATGAAAGGTGATTAACAAACACACTAGTAGATGCTGAATAACATACTGTTTACGATTAGCAAAGAGGTCTAATTACTTTTTATTGTTTTTTCTGTAATAAAATATTTTGGTTCTATTTGCTCAACATTGTGTTTGCAACATAATTATTAATAATATATTTATGTATAACTAATACTGGATGCAAAGTACGAAGAAATAAAAAGTCACGAAAATCGTTGTGCATGCACACAAACCTGGCCACTCACACTGAGAAGTTGGAGTTGAGCTGCTGCTAATGAAATTTGCGTTATTTATGTAAAATAAACATTTGTTGTTAAAAATCGTCTATAGATAATATATATTTTTAAGTTTTTCAATTAAACAATACATTTTAGAACATAAAATAATACAAATAGCAACAACATATATGTAGTTGAAAATATAAATTTTTATTTGACAACTTCGGTGTTAATAAACGAACTTGTAGAGTTTCAAAAGAGCTTTAAAATACTTTTTGGAAAATTGTTCTAGCGTTAATAGAACGCGAGATATTTAAGGAATACCTAAAATATAACATATATACACAGGGTGATCCATAACTCTCTTTTCATCATAAATAATTCGAGTGCTGTTAATATATTTGATTGTTTTCAAATGTATATATATGTAGAAAGTCCTGCAGAATCCGAATATGTATTCAAAAAAAAACAATTGAATGCCAATTTAAAATAATAAAAAAAATACAATTTTCTTAAAAAATTTCACCCTGTATATTATTGCATAAAATGATATGGCAACATATTATAGACATACACATGATACTCATTGATGTGTCCAACTTCCGGTTTGGGCGAAAGTGCTTGCAATTTATAGCAATTTTTTATTAACCCTGTATATTTTAATTATTTCAGATAATACTATCGATTACGAATCCAATGATATATAAAACATCATAGTTTCACCATTTTATAAGCGAAATAATTCACAAAATTCAAATTTTGTGATACATAATACAATATATTAAATACACAGATTTTAAATTATTCTAGTAGGCGGCATGCTTGAAAAAAATGCCTATCCGGTTGTAGCTGTCATTACTATATGATTGATATTGTTAGTGCGTTTTCTGTAATCAAAATGAAATAGGTACTCAATTAGTGAAAGATATGATATGATTGAAATGTTTATTTTAAATTCGTTGAAGTAGGCTTCTTGCAGCTCTTGCATTTTTTCCATTTAAAATAAACATTTCAATCATATCATATCTTTCACTAATTGAGTATTTCATTTTGATTACAGAAAACGCTCTAACAATATCAATCATAATATAGTAATGACAGCTACAATCAGATAGGCATTTTTTTCAAGCATGCCGCCTACTAGAATAATTTAAAATCTGTGTATTTAATATATTGTATTATGTATTACAAAATTTTAATTTTGTGAATTATTTCGCTTATAAAATGGTGAAACTATGATGTTTTATGTTTTATATATCATTGGATTCATAATCGATAGTATTATATGAAATAATTAAAATATACAGGGTTAATAAAAAATTGCTGTAAATTGTAAGCACTTCCGGCCAAACCGGAAGTTGGACACATCAATGAGTATCATGTGTATGTCTATAATATGTTGCCATATCATTTTATTCAATAATATACAGGGTGAAAATTTTTAAGAAAATTGTATTTTTATTATTATTATTTTAAATTGGCATTCAATAGTTTTTCTGAATACATATTCGGATTCTGCAGGACTTTCTACATATACAGGGTGTCCCACTTAAGATATATTCACCCTCATAAAATCGTTATTTGTGAACCGATTTTCGAAATCTTTTTTTTGCTGGATAGGGCTTGGAAAAGCTATATCTTATATTTCTTAAAAAGGTATATCATGACCTACTGAGACGTATTTTTTTTAGCGAAATTTCAAGAAAAATTATTAGCGATTTTTTTAGAGAAAAACTAATACCAGAATTAGATTCAGGACCTTTTAAAACCTAAGTGGTGTGAATTTTGCGACATTAGGATACAGGGTGTTAAAGAAAATAGAGAGGAATTTTTAACAACGGCAAACTTTTTTTTGTAAACAAAATCGGTACTATTTTGAAATTATCAGTAATTTAACATTTTTCACAATTTTCTGGTTTATTTGAAGACGTATTAAGAAAAAGAGACAGTGGTAATGACTAAAAATGATATCTAATTTCTGTTGGTACGGTTATTATATTGAAAACAAATAAAACATTGCATTATTAAAGCTAATTAAACAATTCACAGGAAAAAATATTGTAATAATCCTTTGAAAAAACAAATGGTAAAAATAAAAACAACAAATAAACAAATAAAAAATTATTAAGATTTACTGGTAACAAAACCACTACAAAATTATTAAAAGAACAAGGTTCCGAAAAATAATCAAATTAATCAACTAATAATTAAATTGAACTATTCTCAATGAGTTCACCATTCACCTTATGCATTTTTCAATACCGTTTGTTTCTTTCAAAGGATTATTACAATATTTTTTTCCAGTGAATGGTTTAACTAGCTTTAATAACTAATGTATTGTTTTATTTGTTTTCAATAACCGTATCAACAGAAATTAGATTCCATTTTTAATCGTTACCACTGTCGATTTTTTCTTAATACGTCTTCAATTAAATCAGAGAATTGTGAAAAATGTTAAATTACTGATAATTTCAAAATAGTACCGATTTTGTTTACAAAAAAAAGTTTGCCGTTGTTAAAAATTCCTCTCCATTTTCTTTAACACCCTGTATCCTAATGTCGCAAAATTTACAACACTAAGGGCCGAATGCACCGTGTCGTTAAACTCGGCTTATATTTAAGTATAGTTTAGAATGTGATATTACAAATGCGTATAACTGAATTAATATCACATTCTAAACTATACTTAAATATAAGCCGAGTTTAACGATACGGTGCATTCGGCCCTTAGGTTTTAAAAGGTTCTGAATTTAATTCTGGTATTAGTTTTTCTCTAAAAAAATCGCTAATAGTTTTTCTCGAAATTTCGCTAAAAAAACTACGTCTTAGTAGGTCATGATGTACCTTTTATAAAAATGTAAGGTATATCTTAAATGCAGTTTTCCAAGCTCTATCCAGCAACAAAAATATTTCGAAAATCGGTTAACAAATAAAGATTTTATACTCTGTCTGTCAAAGAGATAGAAAGAGACTCCGCCCCATTAATTTCATAGTAGCGTAGAACGGTGTACGCAATAGTCAGTTTTACTCGATGAAATTAATGAAATCTGCGATAGCCACCATATATTATGTCTCAATATATTTGGTTAGCCATCAGATTTCGATGAAAACTTAACCTTAAAAAACCGTTTTAACATTTAATCAATTATTAATCATTTGCATTACGTATCTTCATACTTAATACACAAAACATAATATAAGGTTAATTCTTATACGTACCTTAATACGCAAAAAAGTAAGATATGTTTATATAAAATAAATCTCAATGAATTCATTAATATAAACAGCTGACATAAATTAATAATTTCACAAAAACGAATATGACAGTTGTTGACAGTGAAGCCGGCTCCCCATTTACTCGCGTTTTTTACTCCTTTAGCGTTTATGCGTTTCACGACAATCATACCATAAGCTGATTGGTCTGTTGCAAAATGCGTAAAAGTTTAATACGTACTTGTAGTGTTGACCTTTGTCATTCAAATCTAGCGGTTGCTTTGTAATTCGGGTTATATAAATACGACCAATAGAGAAATTCCATTCAAATTTAGCGGGCATTTTTGGGGAGGAGTCTATTTCTATATCTTAAACAGACAGAGTATAGGAGGGTGGATACATCTTAAGTGGGACACCCTCTATATACATTTGAAAAGAATCAAATATATTAACAGCAACCGAATTATTTATGAGGAAAAGAGAGTTATGGATCACCCTGTACATAAAATATAACTCGGTGACCCCACGTCGCTATGGTCTCCACTTTTTGGCAATAGGCTACTTTTGACCCCCTCTTTATTAATATAACAGTACTCTGGAATTACGTGCAAATGGCAAAACTTTGCCAAACACAAAAGAGAAGCCTCTCGTGTAATGTTTCGCGACTGATAAGTAGAACAAGCCGCGTTTCTTAATTATCTGACCATTGTCGTGAAATCTCAATGTTACTTAACACTTTTGAGGAAACAACTGTTTTTAATTTACTGTTGTGTGTACCCCTCCATCATTTGGAAAATAAAGTTAAACACATATTGCCAATCGTAACGTAGTTTTAGATAGGTGAAGTAACATAGTGAAAATGTACAGGTACTGTGGCCACATTAACCGGAGTGCTATTGAGATTACCACAAAAGGACGATAATGGTTAACCCAAAGGGTCAGTTAGTAATAACCAGATGGTATGTTTCAAACGCGTGCTTGAGGCTTGTAAAACTCGTCAAATCGTCCATCGACATCGGAACATTTAAGGAAATGTCCAAGAGGTGCAAATTGTGTTAAAAGCCATTAAATCTTGCATATCAGCCTAGATGTTTACAATAAGTAGCAAATTATTTTTAAATATGGTTTATAGGAACAGAACTGAATCTAAGATAGTATCACAGCCACAGAAGAGAAATTAATATAGTCGTAATTTACCATTTTTACTTGGGAAGTTAAATACTGAAAAAAACACAGTACCTAGTCTCACCTAGTCTCGGAGTTACGGTGAAATTCGAAGTTCTCTCTCCCTCAGTTCCCCAACCGATTCATCATTGGAACTCATGTTTGATAGAGGCATCCAGGCGTCTAACAACATCCAGCAGGTACCACTTTGTAGGTGCATGCAATTATGTGCGTACGGAGACATTGTCCACAGAGGTGTGTAAAGTTTGATTTTCCGTAGAAAAGTGAACGTCGGGCAGTATCGTGGAGAAACGTGACGCAGACATCGATGTCGTAGTCAGTGCATCCTCGATGGTTAAACAAGCGCCAAAAACCTCTTTGTATAACAATACACTAATTTAATTGGATAAATGTATCAACAGAAAACTCTTTCATTTAAAAAACTGTCAATCAAGTATTCACCACTCGATTGAATTTTATTTTGCTAGACCATGTAATAACAATTCATTAACATTTTTCTTTAAAGGTACTACAAAAACAGATGCTATGAATGTATTGCACAGACGGCGCGATAAATTCAGTTGATAAAAACACATGTCCCCTATTAAGAGTTAGTAATGTTTGGATAATCCTATTACCGAAATGGAGTTTTGGTATGATTTATCTTTCGGGATGAATAATCGTGAAATTACTAAGATAATGTTTAAAGATGTGTGCACAGACTATTGTAGTATTGATGTAATATGAATCTTATTATTGAATGGGATATTTTTCCATAATTGGTTTATAAATCAAAAACTAGGTATAAAATAAAATACTTACTTATTATATTTACAAACAGGAAAAAACAAAAACTATACATACTGTATAAAAATAATAATTGATCGATTTTTAATGAAACCTAGGAAATACATATTATTTTATGACTATATAACTGGAAGAAATGTCAAATACCCATTAGAACGACTCCTGAACGCATTTTTTAAAAAAAAACATTTTCTCATAACTTTTGGTAAATATACAGGATGTATATAACTGAGGAATACTTAGCCCAGACAGGTTCAACAAAATATAAAAAAAAGATATTTTTTTAATCATAAAAAGAGATTCCCATACATCACCAAGATGTAATGAATCTTTTTTACTCTTCTTCATCATCAATAACGAGAATTTTTGCGGCCTCTATCGATTTCTATGCTTCGTTTGAGAGATTAAAATACTCCACTCAATTTTTATGAAAAGGACAAGTTTTATTTTGATTTTTATTAATTTCTAATGAACCGTCTCAGAAAGTGAAGATTGAAAAATCAAATGCCTATCCCTCGGTGTGCCACTACACTGTTGTACAACTTTTTTGGAATTTCAAAATATAACAGATTGATTATTCTTATGAGGCATTTCAAGATGGCCGACATATACAAATTTATGTATTATAAGTACACAATATATTAGGTACTTATAGTTGGTCAGTATGTAATTTTGTATAAACCTCAGCCACAATGAACCTTTATGGCTCTTATCGTATGAAGCTGCGGACCATGAACGTCTCCCTATGCTCTTGGTGCTTAAACAACTATTATTTTATGTATGAATGTCAAATATCGGGAAAAGTGTTGTTTTTTACCCTTCCTATATATTTTATTATTAGCATTAATAAATTTATGTATTGCAGATCATGCATATGATACCTATTTCAAGTCGATAACATAATCAAAAATATCACAGTTAAACTGTAATTATGTGTCATTGCTAGTTACACATTACACAGCATTGATAAATCATGTACCTTTGTTACAATATCCTTATAACTGCCTTTTATAGAATGTAATATTGTAAAAATAGTCTTCAATTGAAGCAATAATGTCAAAGATATGCTTATGTGTTATGGTAAAATGTGGGAGGTAATGACGTTATTTCCCAACATGTAACCTAATGTGGATTTATCTAGCGTTTGGGAGCGCCATTCTTTTAAACACAAATATTTTCTCACATAATATGGAATATTGTTGAGCCCACAGATCGTTACAAAATCACTTGATTTATATTATTGGAAACAATGTGCACACAAAATATAATTATATATAATGAATTAACTAAATTAATGCTAAATAGAATTCAAACCAAAAGAATCGCATTACATTTGTGTGGGAGGAATATTTATGCTAACGTTGCTATTTACTTAACCAACTTCCTAAAGTTTAGTGAAATTTATAGTTTGTCTTTTTTATTTTATACAGTGCGCAGCAAATGTATGGGTCCGTCTGGGTATAGGGAGTAGATTGGGTGTATTATTTTTTTTCTCACTAATATTTTAAAAAATTTCCTTTTTAAATAGCGGTCTGAAAAAATTCTCCAAGAATATTCAAATTTATTCGTGGTATGAGTAGATGAGTAGAGAAAAAAAACGTATGCGAAAGAGTCTTCAGATTTGGGACATATTAATTCTGTTAAAAAGTTTACGGCAATCAGTGTACTATAGATTGTCCTGATTTAAAATCTTTTAAAGAAATATAATGGAGTAATGCATACGGCGCAAGTGAGGATCATTTGTTTAAAATCTATGTAGTAAATCATAATGGGAAAAGTCTGTCTGGGTAAGTTCCTGAATCTTCAAACCAGAGAAATCGTCCATCAGGTTTTTGTGATTTTCGAAGCCGATATAAGCTAAATATTCTGAAACATTTCTGAAGTATATTCAAGTTTTGATTTAACAAACGAGTTGCAGAGAAACTAAGTATATTATATTTTCATAAAAGTTTTTGTAGTTACTAGTAACCAAGCCTAACTTTATGAAGGAACTAGCAGTGATTTGGTTAACAAAAGCCAGTTTAAGATCAAATAGAACACCAAGATCTTTAAAGCGACTACACCTTTCCAATTTTACATTATTAATTGCGTAGACAAATTGCATTTTGTTATATTTAGCTGCAAGTTATTGGTGCGTGAAGTAATAGTTACTTACGTAACAAGTTCCGAAAGTGGTCTTTTACTGGACGAGTAAGCAAATTTGCAAAGTTTGTGAGTCCAGTAAAAGTACTTTCGGGGCGTGTTACGTATAATATTTTTTCTTCAAATCATCTCTTTAAAGAAACCAAAAATTGGTATACTTTGACTATTTATAAATATTAATATTAATTATAGAAATATTATTATGGCTTATGTTTAGTGGATATGACTGATTTGAAACATTTGGGATATTAAGAATTGTAATATGTATCAGACGAAGACAATATGGCAACACGACTGTTTAGTGTTTAGCGTCGAGTACGAATGTGATTAATGTGATTCATAGCAATATAACATGCAAATTAACATTGACATTTAGATGATCTGACATTTTACAGTAGGTACTATTAGTCCTCGTAATAGCTACTTTCGGGGCTAGTACTAGAATGCCCTACTTTTGGTACAAAAAATCGTACCTACCTACTTTTGGAACGTTGAAGAAAAAATATATTCTCGGACTATGTAATACACATTATCATATTTCACAAGCGTTTCGATTTCATTATTTAAGACAGCGAGGAATGGCGAACAGAAACTCTTGGCATAATACGTAAAGAATGGTACACAGGCAAGTCTAGGACAGAAACAGGAGCTAAAGCAGGGATATATGGAGCGAAATCAAGGACGGGCCATTCCCTAAATTAAACTACAAACTACTCAGAAAGAACAAGTTCCATTTAAGAATAATAATAGGCATGCTTCTGCTTGCATTTTAAAACATTTACTGATAATGGGAAAATGGAAAGTGAAGACTACGTGGAAATGAAACATAAACGGTGGCATATTATATTTAAGTGTGACATTGACGAATAGGAGATTCTACAGACTAGCCCTAGGAAGAAACATTATCATTTACGTTTTCAACATCAGTGATAGGTACATATGATTTGAAGCTATCAATTTATGGCAACGTCTTGCAATATGAGTCACCTATGATTTTATTTATAAGGATATTAAAAGGTAGATGTCCAACCGCGAGAGGCACATCGTTGTTGCAATTTCAATAGACCAAAAACCATGATACATACTACACAGATATTAATCTGTTCATTCATTCTTAGGATTACTGACTCCTGGAGAGGGTTGGAACCTTTGGTGTGACAGTAACCCCGACGTAGTTTCCATAAACATCAAAACAATATTTTTATACTGGACGCGAGGTTTGGCCAACCAAGTTGGACAATTTACTCAGCAAAATGTGGTCTGTTAATGGCTTTAGAAAAATCTACGTAAAAAAGACACACCACAATCTAAGTATTTATAAAAAATGAGAAATACATAGTAAATTACTGGTGGTATCATCATCTAGGTCATGTTTTGCATCATCATCTCTGTCATGTTTTGCGGAATAAATTAGATATATTCCAGACTTTCCAAGCAATGCCAATTTTGATAGAGATAAATTAAAATTATTAAAACCTAAAGGTGTTACAATTTAAATAGCACAATCATTTATTAAAAGGTTTGGAATTCCATTAAGGATGTGATGTATTTTGCTTTAATCTGCTTAATAATATCTCTACTTGGGGCATTTTATAGTTAAAGGAATGAACTATTGAAGATTATATCTACAAAGTTATGAACATTTTGCCCCAAAAAGTTGAAATACATATTTATGAGAAACTACAAATTATTTCTTTAGTTTTTTCAAATATTTTGATGTTTAATGAAAACATTAAATAAAACAAGAAAATAAATGAATGAAAAAAAAATGGGTTGTTGAAATAAATAATAATTCAAGAAAAATTAATAGTGCCGTAGACCCCGAAAAAGAAACATGAAGCAGCTACGGACATGTGTATTATATTATATTACTTTGTCTTTTAATAAACTTACTTACAAAGACCATACCTAAGTACCACTGATTTGCGCTAACAAAGACCATAACAAAAACCCTTTAATTGAAACTTATTGCGACCAATGATTTTATTTTACCTAGAGCGTTTGTGCTAGTAAATTGATAATCACATAATTTGCTATTAAAAGCCGTAATGGTATCCCGTTATAGATTAAAGAATAATTATTGTGAACAGTATTTGTTACTTGTAGACAAATTTCTGTCTTCTTCTGGAGCGAAAAGCGGACACGTCAAGCTGGCTGAAACGTCAAACAATCAAAATAAATAACGTGGAAGAAAACCCAAAAACTATTCTACAAATATTATCTACAACTACTAGTTATTAACGTCATAAGGCCGATATCAGATATCAGATCAAATATCAGACAAAATTGAAGTTTGTAAAATCGAGGCGAAGGTGAGCTTTTACTATCAATCACGTCTGTTATATGCGTATCGGCCGTGTGTCGTTCATTATTTTTCATTATACCATAAATACTTTAATATTCAATGATGATTTGTAAGCCCTGCATTTTTCTTCAATTCATTTATCGACCTAGGCAAATATTGGTGTTATATCAATGAAGAATAGAGTAATGATAAATTTTATCGGCCTAGGACGATATTGATGACTCCAATATCATCAATGAAGAATAAAGTAATGATAAATCATAAATATCAGAATGGTATATAATGAAAACATCTTTTTCTACTACCGATCGTAAAGTACTAACTTTCCACACGCTGTAGAGTGCGTAAAGTTAAACTTTACTAGTGCGTGAAGTGTTTTCACCTTACGCACTAGTGCGTAAAGTAACATACTGAACAATTGCATACCTATTAGAGCACCTATAATAATCATATTTTATTTTAAGAACGTTAAATGTGATTATTTAATTTTATGTAGTCCATTTATTTAATATCACGGTATATTATTATAAAATATACCTACCTCATTTTCAGTATTCTTTAACAATAATGATTGAATTTTTTACAATAAATCTGTAGTTTCATTTATATTCTTGACATTGACAGAGAGAAAGAAATAATAGACATTGATTAGTTTCACTCATTTAAAATTAAGTGGGCTGATAACAGTATTGTGATTTTCAAATGACATAAATATTAAGTTTTGACGTAATAGGTAAGTTTCGACGTTTCACATTATTATTAGAGAATTTAGATCCATTTCGGTAGTAGAAAAAATATTGTATGCAATTGGTGCACAAAGTGAGCTTTTTTCACTCATGGGATTGTCGCTCTCGCCTACGGCTCGCGCAACAAAATTCTCATTCGTGAAAAAATCTCACCTTACGCACTCCTTGCATAAATAACTATTTTGGGACAAATTACTTATTTAATCGTAAAAAATATATTTCTTCATTGTAATCGACCTTTCCAACCGTATGAATATGATGCATTAATTACTCATAGGAAACAGTTGAAGTAGTGGTTTTACTTCATTTATCTTACGGCAAAAAATTATAATATGAGTCATAATTGTAGTGATGATGACCGATCAGTCATAGTTAATTGGTACTAATAAGCATAAATACTAATATACTTAAAATAGAGTTATAGATAGATGACCCAAAAGTAATGCATTTCATTTTTCAATTAGGCATTCACATTATTTAAAAATTATCACTACACCAAGTCGGACTAGTTCTTTCTGCATCAAGCAAATGGTTGATCCTTATCCCTACTCCAATTTAATCTTCTACAAGGAGGTACAATTTTTCTAGCGGTTGTTTCAACGGGTTCCTATAAAGACTTTGATCTTTCGTAAATTCGCCTTGAATTTTAACATTGAAAATATTTTTAGCTTCCTAGTATGGATCCGGAATTCGTGAAAAGTGTCGTATTGCATTAAATTTGCAGCATGACGTAGACGAGTGAGACTCGAGCGGTATCGACTAATGCCGAGAGCTCTATCGACTACTATCGACTAAAGCTGAACGTTAGCCTTGGCCACAGCACAAAATAGTCAAGACTGCAGCCGGTATTATGATGTGACAGGTGACAGTGGGCAAGATGAAATAAGCTGTTCGACTTGCCTCTCGATGTTGTGTTGTCGAGGGTGACTTTTTTACCGCTGTCGTGTGACATATAGTTGGATACGTCACAATAATATGCATCAAGATTGCAATCGACCACAAATATTTTGCCTCGTTTTAAACCACCCCTTCTTGAAAACTGCAAAAAATAAATAATTTTGGAAGTTATATAATTTTCCGGCCATATTTTGATTGGACAAAATAAAATAAGTTGCTCGACTTGCTTCCCAATGTTCAACCTGCATTGGGATTGCCGGGGATGACTTTTTTAACACTGCAACAGACTAAACATATCATTGCAATAGGCATCGAGATTATTTTTATTTTTAAATAAAAATATTGATACTACCATTTTCCTTTATGAAATGTTTTGTTAATGATAACAATTTAATACTTTGCAACAATTTTCATTTTTATCTCATCTGAAATTTTACAAGGTTTGCGTTCTACTTCATCATTTTCAATGTCTCCTCCGGTTGCATCTCTGCGAAGGACTGTAAATTTTTTTTATGAGAGTGGTTTGCCTTTGAGCCTTTGTCTATTTCAAAATTTTGAATAATACTAATTGGCTTAATTATATATTAAATTATTTAATGGAATTGGCACCACCCAATCTCGTACTTTAATTGAAGGAATCTTGAGATTTTAGCTATATTCTTCGAGCTAAAATTTAATATTATTGGTATTTTTTTCGTTTTATACCAACCAATTATAGTTAAGATATTAAGACGTTCCTTACTGTTCATTTTTGATCCCCAAAAAAGTGTATTTTGAGTAAATGCTGCTGACTCTCATACAGATGTCTCATCTACAACGTTTCATAAAATATCTCCGCATATTTTGATCATTATATTTGGGTATTTATACATATCGTGCATTCATAAAATTCATAAAACCTTCCATTTGGGCAACAGCTTTCTGAAAACTTTTCCTACAATAAAATGGATTAAAATTTAAGCATATTGTCCGAGCTAAAAAGTGTCGGTTTTGAGGTGGAGCAATTATGTATTAAAATGTATCACCGATGATCTGACCTGTAAACAATAAAATCAGAGTTTATTATTTGGTATGACAAATAAGGTGCAGATCCACACAAATAACGAAACCCACATATTAATACGTTCGTCCCAGTAAGTAGAGCCTGTTGGGAGTTGTGAATGTCAGTGTCCAGTTGAGAGGCCGTCTTACAACATAAAGATACTCTGCAGCTTGTTGACAGCAAGAAAAGTGCGTGAGTGCAGACCATGGGGTGTGGAATTATTACGGCCTTTTTGGCCCTTGCTTGTGCGGCTGTGTTCGTAGATGCTGTCACGTTAGATTTAGGTAAGAAAATTTTGAAGTCTCATCTTGTTATTATTAAACTAAACAGATCTGGACAAAGCCTAATTTAAAGCAAAATATTGAAGCTTGAAAATTAAGGATATATAAAAGATAACAAATAATCTCCGTCATTGTATTTTAATTCTTATCCTAATTTATATTATTTTACTGCATTTATAAGCCAAGTGTACTAGTTTTTATCAGATTTCCTGTGGTTTTTATAATTTCGCCTAAATGATTCGTTTCAGAAGATCAACGACTGTACAAATCAGTGGTGTATTTTTTATCCTGAAGTCAAGAAGAAATTGATAAAAATATTAGCTCGTCTTTGAAAGGAAACAAACCAAAACTGAATGACAGTACAAACAAAAATATCGTTTTAAGAGTTTACCGTATAGCAGAAGACAGCTCGATATAATAACGAATGCGTATACAGGGTGCCCCGAAATTTCATTGGTACCTACAGGGTTATAATTTTTTTTTACGGTAATAAATAATCTTATCAATCAAACCTTTATAAGTACCTACATAAGTATCGGTTGTTAGGGTTGTAAAATTTATTGTCTTCACTGAAAATTTGGTACCAGTTATAGTAGGTATTTGTTTGGTTTAATTGTATGTTAATTTTGGGAAACAAATTACCATGTATTAGGGTTACTACCCAAGATTACATAAAGCAAAAACAAATTATTATAGTTTATAACCTCCTTTACATTTCATAAATTCTTTAATGTAAGATAATTTTCTTGTCAAAGTTCATGGCAAAGAAAAATACTTACATAATTTTTTTTCACAATTTTGTTTATTACCTGAAAACAATATTATACAGAACAATTAGTAGATATGTGTCTCAGCTGATATTTTGTTTATAATTAATTATATAAATACTGTAATAATTCTAGTTCAGATGCGCATTACAGGGTGATAGGACAATTTAACTTGAAAAGTCATATAATTTGTTTTTGAATGTTTAAACTTAATAGGCTCTTCTAAAGCCTTCTGGGATAAAGGGGGTCGTAATTACATGTGGTGTTATTATTATTATTATTTATTTATTAATAAATTAAGATCTATCCACTTCTTTATTAATTTGAGATCTACTTCTGCTCTGCCATATACCACAGAGTAATTTTCGCCTATAAATATTATACTAGTGTCCTTTGTATAAGTTCTAACTCAGTAATTGACGGTAGCTTCTTAGAGGCATATTGAGAGTTACTTAAAATGCTTCCTCTATTTTTACTCTATCATCTATCATAGTTAAATGATCCTCAAACTATTTCAATGCATCGTCTCTAATGCCAACCTGATTTAATATATTAAATTACCCTTTATGGTATAACGTGTCCTTCTGTAAGCCTATACAGGGTAAGTCAAGTTGTATGGTGAAAAAATAATACGTGAATAGAGCATGAAAAAACAAGTATTGACGTGTCTCAGGATTTTGCTATATGACCCTTAATTTTTTTTATACAAGGTGTTAAAGTTGAAAAGTTTTTCAAGTATCTTTTGGTTTAAGAACAGTCAATCAATGAAATTTGGTTGGTTTATATTTTTCAAAGGGTTCTATCAACTGGTGATATTAGTTTTTCAAAATTAATCCAGTGGCGTGCGTGTACACATTTTTTTCTGATAAAAATGCCGATAACTGTGCGCCACTGGGTTTTTTCATACAATATTGGAGGAAAATTCAACGAAAAATTTTCACCTTTATAAAAAAAATTAAGGGTTATATAGCAAAATCCTGATACACGTCAATACTGTTTTTTCATGCTCTATTCAATATATTAATTTTACCATACAACCTGACTCACTCACTGACTCAAGCGATTTAAAATTTTTTTAAATATTTTAACGAAGTTGTTTATTGATGAAATTAGTCGTTAATTTATTAGATTGTGGTCTTCACCATTTTTATATACCTACTAGAGAAACGATTGAATCTTTAAAGCAGAAGGTATTTTAGAAGTTGTAAAAAACAAGTTAATAACATATTATTATAAAGATTTTAATAGCAAGGGGTCTTTTTATGAATTTAACGCACATCACTTGCAGAATTTTCTATCAAGAACGCAATCTAAGTGTAAAGTTTATTCTCAGTCATGGTTTTTATATAAATTGAGTTGCTCTTATAGATATCAAATTGGGCAGAAACTGATGAGAAGTATGTATTTTTCTATAATTTATTTATTCCTATAAGGAAATCATCCACAATTTCGATGTTGTGTGCTTATTTTTTTTACATATTTTATTCTATTTATTATTATTTGTAGCGTCACTGGTAATTTTCCACATATGTATCATATTTTTGGATTATTATGAGAAATTATTATTAAATCACATTTTGTGGCTATCAAACTACATTTCTAACACTTCTTTCAAAGAAGGTTTAAATTAAAAGCCTTTGACATTTTAGAATTTATTTGTTTTTTCTCAAAAACTCGAAAAGGAGGCAACGACTATTTTATATTCTAAATACTATTTGCTTTTAAAGTAAATTTTTTACAAATATGCACTGAAAACAATTATATTGTTAGCTGATTTAGTGTAAAGTTGTTTAAGTAATTGGCTAGTAGGCCTGTAGAATTAGACGATGTGAACGGGAATCTGTAACTAATTCGTTTCAGATAGCCTTAGGCAAAAACAGGTGTATTTAGTTATAAGGAATATACTTCTGCGATACCTCCCAAATCAAATAAACAGAACATTGTTTAAAAGTCACTTTTATGTGAAAAAATCATGAAATTTTGAGTTTCTTAAAAATTACAGTAAGACTGCAGTAGATTAATTTTTTTGAATGTTTCTGTTTACTAGGTATTCCAAACCGGTTAATTTAAGCCCCGGTTGATTTCATTTCATTGATTATTTATTTAAATAATTGCCGAAAACCATCGAAATTTCCGAAAATTTCAAGCATTTTTTACTCTGAAAGGAAAAATGCTAGACTCTCGAAACTCTGGTGGAATATGTGTCTCATTACCCTCAACTTACAAAAAAAATTTCGTTTGAAAATGTTTATTAGTTTTCGAGAAATTCTATTTGTTTATTAAAAACGTCCCAAATGTTTAATGAAAAATTGACCTATTAACGTTATCAAAAATAATTCAACCGCAGCTCAGTTTTTTCGTCAAGACATCAGTTTTACGAATCTGTTATGGGCGTATCGATTTTCAATAATTTTGACCGTCAAAATGGCGTTAACAACATTGCTACTTTTTGGAGCAGCGTTTTTTGCAAATAACTTTACAACAAATGAACGTATCTGCACAAATCTTTCATATTTGAGTTGCTGGTATTTTTCTACAAATTTATAAAAAAAAATTGTTGCTCTGGGACATGTAGGAGCCGAGATAATTTTTTAAATTGTTTAATGCGCCAAACGTTTATTTATTAATATTTATGGCCAAAATTGAAACTAGTTGTTAATAAGATCTTGAATTTTGTGAATTTATCAAGTCCTATTGAAAACGGGCCCTTTTTGGGGTCAAAATATAATTTTTAATAATTAGTGATTTTAGAGCGTCTTCAATTTGTTTGGCTCAAGGGACAGGTGAATTTTTTATCAAACGAGTTTCAAATTGGGGTAGCGAGAAAAATTCGTCATATCTCCGTTATTTTCCGGCCAATTTCGACGTTTTTTTTTTAAATTTGGCGTAGCTCACGAAAATAATAACAATGGGCACATTTGCAATATCCAAAAAATAAACAAATAATTGTTATAAACAATAATTTTTTTTTTTTAATATTTTCTTTTTTGGGCTTATGCAACTTATAATATGTTAATGTATTAAATATAAATTTATAAAGATTATATAATGGTAACAATGCTGTAACATCGTATATTGTTTGATGGAGAAATAGTTTGTGCATACATACCAAAGTTTCGAGAGTCTAGCATTTTTCCTTTCAGAGTAAAAAATGCTTGAAATTTTCGAAAATTTCGATGGTTTTCGGCAATTATTTAAATAAATAATCAACCGGGGCTTAAATTAGCCGGTTTGGAATACCTAGTAAACAGAAACATTCAAAAAAATTAATCTACTGCAGTCTTACTGTAATTTTTAAAAAACTCCAAATTTCATGATTTTTTCACATAAAAGTGACTTTTAAACAATGTTCTGTTTATTTGATTTGGGAGGTATCGCAGAGGTATATTCCTTATAACTAAATACACCTGTTTTTACCTGTGGCTATCTGAAACGAATTAGTTACACCGTTTTTTCTATTTGTGCAGGCCTATAGTACGATTTAGGACGAGGATTACGATTCTCTGATAAACCCTGAATATACATAAATTTAGAGAGTACGAAAATATTCCCACAGGATAAAAATACAGTTTCAAATGTACAGTTTTTCTGCCAGTTTAGCAGTTCCCCATTACTCACTAGACATCAGAACAAATTGAGATTCAGTTAGCAGCAATCAGTAATATTTATTTAGCTTGAAATCACCTCTTTAAATTAAGTGAAGAAACATCTACATGTCTATATTATTAGCTGGAAAAGTAGTAAATACACAATTCAGAAATAACTTATTACTTATAAAGTTGAATGCGACAGATATTTTTAAATTCTTATAACCCGTAAGTAAATTAAAAGCTCTCTTAATTTGAAAGTGACATTTACATTTATAGATTTATAGTTGATTTCGTAATCTAATATAAAATGTACGGGCTACCTTTCATTAACTAAAGTTAAAGAACAAATTCTAAAGCTTTTAATTTTCATATAGTTGTCAAATAATGCCGATATTCTTATGTATATTTTTATGTTCACTTCTTTTTCTTTTTTGTAAAATAATTAGGAACAGCGAAACTGTTCAATATATTTTTATTTATTTAAGTTTAAGCTATTTCATCAGACGATGAAATAGAGACAGTTGACAAAGTTAAAACTTTGCAGGCAAAGAGAAAATAGTTCCAATAAATTACTAGTGCGTTCGTGTTAATGGTACAGTGGTATAAAGTCACTGAAAGACAGAGTATAAAGAAATTCTTTAGATAATTGCTGTTGCAGATTATAGATTTGGATACAAAGCAAAACAGGAGCTAAACGAAAATTGTCCACTATTTTAGTGCTGCAGACGTCAAGACGAAAAGTTCAACTTTAAACTAGTCCTAAAGTGAAATTTTCATTATTCAAGAATTAATTTGTAAAGAGTTACTTAAATTTATAACCCGTGGATCAAAATATTTCAAACCATTTCTACGTGAGTTTATCAGTAGACAGAATATGACTGATGGTCGAGATGGTAGCGTACCTGCCTCTCACCCAAAAGTCCCGGGTTCGAATCCCTGTCGTGGCAATGGAAAATACTGTGAGAGCGATTTTTCCATTATACACGGATATTGGATGTGTGTCCCTTGTCTTTAAATGTGTAGCCCCCTCCTGCAAAAGGCTCTTCTAGAGCCTTCTGGGATAAAGGGGGTCGTAATTACATGTGGTGTTATTGTTATTTATAATTTCCATTTTTGGACTACTGAGTACCCTCGGAAAACTTGTGAAAACTCATTATGTCTCCGCAAATCATTGTGTTGTGTATTGCATCAGAATCAAGAATAATTGAACCATGGTTCTTTGATAAAAAAAAAACAAAACTGATACAGTGATGTCAAGATGCTTATAGACATACTATGTTTGACACATTATTCATACGTCTGCACGAAGTACAAAGGAACAACAATTAGTGGTTTTAGCAGAAAGAGGATATAGTCATATAGCCAGAATAAGTATTGAGTTTCTGCGGGCTATGTTTCCAAATAGATCTGCAGTACCTATCAATTTTAAAAACAATATTTTGCAAAACAATTTAAAAATTTGTTTCTTGCTTTGTGATCTACTTATATCTTATTGTTGTATCGTTATATTATTTTATTTTCCGATTCAGTGAAAAAATACATTTACTTATTTTTACACGCATTCCGTTTAAAATATTTTTAAAAACTGAAAATGCACTCTGCCATACTTAACTTAGTTTAAAAATACTCTGTCTATTTTAATCATGTTAGATTGTTCTCTATTAACTGAATAGCAACTGCGCTTATAAACCTATTGTAATGTAACCACATCACTGTTGATAAAAAATATCTCTGAGGCAATAGTCAATAAAATGTTAATCAAATTTATCGTTCGCATTATGTATCCTTTGTGTAATTATATTATTACAAATAGTAAAAAATCTTATCGTATATTTCAGAAAGAGAAAATATGACAGCTCTTTATTCCGAAACACCTGCCGCTCATTCTATTTCTGTTTGTCGGACTGATGGTCCGTTGGCAAGAGCACTTGGCTCTCACCAAAAAGTTCCGGGGTCGATTCCCGGCCATGGCAGTCAGTTAACTGCAAGACTTCCGTTGTCTCTAAATGTGTACCTTCTCTGGCATAAGATTAGTTTAGGGATACGGAGAGTTGTCTACTTATCGTTATCACTCCAACTCCCTATTTCCAAAAATAATCGAGTTAAATATATACTATAGAACTGATTTAGTTTCTACAAACATCAAAATATTAACTCTGTATCTGACGCCTCTTTCGCCAATCAAGTTGGTATGATCCAAAGGCGATTAAAACTGCTCATTTTAGACATCTCTAGCTGATGTGTTTTTTAAACTCCAATGTTAGTTTTGTTGGTAATAGAAGCCACGACAGTACTGCATCACATCGGAAAGGTCGAGTGAATTTCTATCCAATTGAGGAAAAAAATACAATACGTTTTTTAAAAAAAAATTATAAATTTTAATTGTTTAGTTGTAATTCGAACGTGCAGTTATACATATATGATATTTTTTAAAGGTCTTAAGCAGTATAACAAATCATTGTTTGTAAGTCTTTAACGCGGGGTCAAGCAGTCGATAACAAGATGGATTGACTCAGCACTCAAAACCAGGAAAATACAAACAATGCTGGGCTCCACGACAGAGGAGGTGTCGGCAACCAGGGGCTGTCCGCAGGGGGGTGTCCTATCACCCCTGTTGTGGTGTCTGGTTGTTTATGAACTCCTAGAACAATTAGAACAGCAAGGAATATATGCGCAGGGATATGCAGATGACTTCACCATCCTGGCAACAGGAAAATTTGAGGGCGTCACATCAGAAATGATGCAAAGAGCCCTCAAAACGGTAGATAAATGGTGCACCCAGGAAAGTCTATCCGTCAATCCAGGAAAGACCACAGTGGTAGCTTTTACAAGGAAAAGAAAAATCCAGAACCTGAAGAAACTATTTCTTCGGGGAAAAGAATTACAAATGAGCGGTGAAGCCAAGTATTTGGGACTAACTCTAGACACCAAACTGAACTTCAAAGCTCATATAGAGAAAGTGACCACCAAAGCCACGCGGGCTCTATGGGCCTGCAGACGAATGGTGGGCAAGAACTGGGGACTACAACCACGAATGGTACATTGGCTGTACCAAAGGGTTGTGATACCAATAATAACCTAAGCCTCCCTGATCTGCGGTGGCACAAAGCTGGAAAAGGAGAGTCGTTGAGGAAACTAAACAAGGTACAAAGACTTGTGTGCCTAGGGATAACGGGGGCCATGCCTACCTCCATTAAATCTAGGAGTGGAGAATGAGGCATTGATAGCGGCTTACAGGCTAACAAACAACGGGTATGAGACCTTTCCAAGAAAAGGATATCATACAGAAATAGCCCAACAACTGGGAAAAAACCGACTACTTGAAATGCAGTCTGACAGAATCAGCACAACTTATAACTTCACAAAAACCTTCAGGGTGATTATACCTGATAGGGAAGATGAGGGCAAAAGGCAGATGCGAAGTCACCCAAATGATACCACATGGTATACGGACGGATCAAAAACGTCAAGCAGTACCGGAGCAGGAATTGCGGGAGACCAACCAGGGACATACTTCAGTCTGAACCTGGATAGCACTGCAACCGTGTTCCAAGCAGAAATAACAGCCATAGAGGCTTGTGCACAAGAAATGGTATGGATTTCATACACTAACAGAAGAATCCGTATCATCACTGACAGCCAGGCAGCTCTTAGAGCTCTGGAGGCAGTAGAAATACGTTCCAAAACAATAAGAAATTGCCTGAAGCCCCTGGCGAAACTGGCAGAACACAACAATGTGCAATTGGAATGGACGCGAAGAAATTCAGGTAATGAGAAAGCTGACAGGCTGGCCAAAGAAGGAGCAAAAAATGCCTTGATAGGACCCGAGCCGACATGCGGGATCGCATACAGCACCGCAAAAGGCGCAGTAAAGGAACTATTAAGACAGAAACACAACTTGCATTGGAGAGAGGCACCAGGAATGAGACAATCACGCATATTCTTAGGTGACCCATCCAAGTCAAAGACTAACGAATTGATGAAGCTGAGCAGAAGACAGTTAAGATGTGCAGTGGGTATTCTAACAGGACACTGCACGCTAAACAAACATCTCACCAACATAAGGATGATGATGAAGGATGATCCAGACTGTAGGATGTGTGGTGAAGAGGAGGAAACACCTCACCACATCATATGTGAATGCCCGACCTTAGCGGCCAGATGGATTGCACATTTCGGTGAACCATCAGTGACACCGGAAGAGATAGCCAATGCTCCCATCGACCGTATACTCGCCTTCGTGGGAGGAACTGGTCTCATGGAATGGGGAGACCATGGGGGTACAATAAGCTTTAGCTTCAGTACCGCAACCCATAAGGAAAAAAAAAAAGTCTTTAAATAGTATTGAAAGGGTGTAAGAACAATAAGTAAACCACAGAGGCTATGTATTATTACTATTTCAGGTACATAGTACAAGAAGTAAACAGAAACTTTTTTAAACTTTTAAATATGTTTCTTATGAACTGCGGCTAAAAATGGGCAATGTAGAATAAAACGATAGTAAAAAATTGATAAAATAATTCTAAATTTGTAAATGAGTTTTCAAGGTGTTTTCTGCGTTATTGAATTTTTTTAAATCTTGACGTTTCAACCATTTAAAAATGGGCGTCACTTCAAGATGGTCAATACCTCAATATTTTTAAATATTTAACACAGAAGACAACCCGAAGTATCTTTTATAAACCAATCTCCGCAAGAGCCTTAGAATCAAAATTTCACAAATGATTTCTTAATTAAATTATTTACGCAAGAATAGAAATTTAGTGGGTTCTACTAGGTATACTAGGTATAACACCCCATACCTATATATTGCAAAATAAAATCAAGCATATGGGTTTCACTTGTTTTTAAAATAAAAAATAAAATTCAACATAAATTAATCAAGTAACTTCTTGTAAATTTCTGAGCAATTTTATAAATTAGCATATGAAATAACTTATTGGATGAATTAAAAATTTATGAACCACTAGACAACAGATCTACTAAAGTTTCCATTGCAGAAAAGAACAGACGAGATGATACTTGGCAGTAAGAATTATACAATTCACACGACGCATGTTTGAACCACCAAGTTGGCATCGCATACATGGTGTATTAAACTTAACAATCAACACTTACACCTATTTATACTTCTAAAGTATTAATCACTGTTTGATAAACTGTGACCTACCTAATATGGGGTCACAAGTATTATTTTCACATTTTGTAAATTTTTATTTTTCAAAAAAATCTAGTTATAGGTGAATTTGTTTGTTACATTTCTAAAACAACTCGAGGACGTCCGGATATTTTTGTCATTTTTTTTTAAATCCACATTTGAGCTTTGGCACAATAATTTAGTCCTTTATAAGATTTACATACATTTCGGAGCAACCAACTCAAATTTAACTAGCAAACAGAGACAACGGTAGCCCCCAAATTCCCGATAAATTTTGCTTCACATTGAACATACCGAAAAAAGTCAATAGAAAAATTTTTTCAGAATCCACCCAGTACCAAATTTTATTACGAAAGCCGCATTTTTAGTTTTATCAATATTCTTCCGCTAAACACGGTTACTATTTGTTTTTCAATTTAATAGGATGCTATGAAAATGGAAAAATATATCGAACAAGTGTCGATTTGACAAAAAATACGTTTCAAGAGAGAAGAAAACAAACAATTAACTTTTGGAAATTGAAATAAGTAAAAAAACAGCTAAAGTAACAATAATTTTTTGAGATAAATAAAAACTATAATTAATTATCGAATGTAGCCTCTCTCAACTAATTCTCCTTCAATATGAATACATTTCTCAATTCTTTTACGACTATGATTGGCTATACTCTTTACAGCTCTGGAATGCTGATTTCGCGACAGGCTCGTTTTATTTTAGCACAAAGTTTTCCTCGATTTCTGGGCCTTGTTTTGTAAACTTTATTCTTCACTGTTCCCCAGAAATAAAAATCTAATCGGGGGACCTAGGGCAAAATAATTATTTCTTCCTATACAGCGCATTGGAAAATGTTCGTTCAACTACTGACGAACAATTCTGGAATTATGGATTGACGCAACATCTCCTGTCGCATATTAAGAGAAAGATTTTCAACTGCATCCCATCATTCCGTATCGAAAAAGTTAACTAAACCCTCAGCATTTTTAAAGAAAAAAACGGACCAATTATGCGGTCTCCTAAAATTCCACACCATACGTTAACTCCCTCTTTACAATTAATAATCCAATGAGGATTTTCTGTAACCCAGTATCTACAGTTTTGAGAAGATACCACACCAAATGTAGCCTTATCAGTAAACAAAATTTGATTTAGAAAACTCCGGTAATCTAAAAAATTTTCCTGAGCTCAATAGCAATAATCTAATCTATTACTTTCTTCACCTTGTTTCAAAGTACGTAGACATTTTGGTTTATGTCGTCGGTTAAATTCTGCCATTACGAGTCCCACCACCAAATATCCTTATCTCTTTGATTTTTTCCTTAAATGCAGACGCATTTTACTATTGTAAACTAGAACTTTACACGATATAACTCAAAGTTTTGTCAGATTGGCATTTAATATAATCATAGTTTCTGTTTTTATGGCATTCTATTAAATTGAAAACCAAAATTATTGTAACCGTGTGTGAACTTTAAAAAAGTTGGGGGAACTTTCTAACAACTTTTTTAGATATCTTCAATGAGAAACAAAATATCTGGAATGGGTCCCATATAGGAGGCTGCCGTTGCTTTCTAACAACTTTTTTCGATATCTTCAACGTGAAATAAAATATCTGGAATGGGTCCCATTTGGGAGGCTGCCGTTGTCTCAGTTTGTTACTTAAATTTAAGTTAGTTGACTCGAAATGTACGTCTCATTTATCATTTCTGATTTATCATTGTTAAATATTAATTTTATGAATATCTGAACTAATTAAATAAACATTATCTGTGCTTGGCATAGTACTTGAAATGAATGAATATGTATACAAACGTGCCTTTTTCTCCGGGCAAGGTCTTTCTGTGGAAAGAACATAGTACGGCAGTTCTTGAGTGGGCTGCACGCAATAAGCAATTTGTTCCCACTTAAGCATGTTATGCACTTGTTTCTTGAATTTAATAACGCAATATAGCTCCTAACAATTAATAATTGTACTTACTTTATCGTACTATTTATATAACTAAACTGGACTTTATTATTTTTATTGTAGTTCAGATTTATTCATAAAATCTCCATATTTAATTGTAGATTGTCATTACATATATTTATTCGTATAATTACATATTATTCCTGCTATGTTGTCTTTGTAGGCGACAAAATTATTTTTTGTTTGGAAATTATATTTTTTATACCCATAAGTATCCAATTTATTCAGTAAATATTTGCTTTTTCGTTACAACACAGTCTATTCTAAGAAACCAACGCAAAATATCTTAACATTTTCGCCTTTATAACAGCTTGCAAAACATCAACATTTTATTCCCTGAAATATCATAAATTATTTTCCGACATACGTGAGGACAATAAAAAGGAAAAAGTAACCGTCGAAGAAAGTAATACTAAAATTACACATAATATTTTTGTCACTTTATATAACAAGTGAGTTTTGTTAGGAAACATTTTATAGGTGTGTGTACAGTGTACGTATTTAATAAACAAAATGTTTTTGTCTTGAAATATGTGGGAAGTATTAGTATCGTAGTATGTATAACGAATCTCAATTATATTGTCGTTAATCTGTCCACCAATCTTTTATTTTGTTCAAAATTGATAGTATAGTTTCACAACTTCCCACGAATTAGTTATAGGATTTCAGTGGGTGGGTATAATACCTCCATTTGTTTGCATAGATATGGGTTAATATTGGTAATTGTTAATTAAATACCTATGTAAAAACTTTTTTTTTGTGCAGCCGTTCGCGAAGTGAGTATTTCGCATTCGCAAAACAGTCCGCGAAATCCAATTTCGCGGCCGTTTCCCTTAGTAACGGCCGCCAAACCAAAAGTCATTATTTCGCGGCCGTTACCTTTAGTAACGGCCGCCAAACCAAAAGTCATATAAGTGACGTTTAAGTCACTTCAAAATTTAGCATTTCTAGAATATGACAACGAAAAGTTTTATTTTTTATTAAACAAATTTATTACCTAATTATTATTATAATAAAGGTTAGTAACAGTAAATACACGCTTTTCGTCAGTCTTCGTATCAGGAACAGTTACTATTAATACAGCATTTTCTTCCTGAATGTCATCAAGTGTCATTTTTACTAGTTCATCTCGTCGCAATGCCCCTGATATTCCCATTACCAAAACTACCTACAACAATAATTACAATAAATAAAACAACTTATCACAAGTCAACTTGTTTAATATTTACCTTCCACAATAAATAATTGGTAAATGTTGAGATAACGGAATCTCCGACTTTCGGAATTTTTTTGCTTTTAACATACGTAGTTTTGTCTCCTGAACAATAAATTCTAAAAAAAAAAAAACGCCGCTCGTCAACAGTTTTCGAGATATTTGGCCCCAAAGTCTCTGAAAGTCGTATTTCTCCACTGCCATAAAATCACTTATTTACACCAAATTTTTCATTTTATGCTTATGAACGCCTCTAATACAGACTTATTTAAACACTTTTAAATAATTTCAACACATTTATTCCAATCAATAACTATTTTTTGAACCTTCTTATAAAAGCCAACAACATCATGGTTTGCCGGTAATTAATCTTCTTATAATTTCTTGGTCAATTTCAGTCCAAACATCTTCAAGTCTTTTGACAAGTTCGTTCAAATTTCTAGGCCGAAGTGGAAGAGTTCGAATACTGCCCATGAAATCCCATTGAGGTTCAATGAGATTAAGGGCGGGACTTCTTGGTGGCCAATTCATTGTTCAATATCCACTTCTTGAAGATAATTTTGAACTACCCTAGGGATGTGAGGGATAAGCATAAAATTATTATCAATAAATGATGCAAATGGTACAACGGCGTGCGGTTTCAGAATATTAGTAATATACCTGCGAGTTGTTAGTCTTCCACCATTTAGCAACACTAAATCCGGGAGCCTCCAAACTTATGCCTCCCCACACAATAACTGATGCGCCACAATAGCTCACAGACCATACAATGTTGCATTGTGAGTACCTTTCACCTGGCTTTCTAAAAACTAAATTTTTGTAGAGAAAAAGCAGAACCTGGATTCATCCGGAAAAAGTATTTTAGAACGGTCTTCAATTTTCCGATTAAAGTGTTTACATGCAAATTCCGAAACAGCGTCAGAACATAACAATTTATTTAGGTAATTATTAACTGGAATTTTCATCGCCTTGTTTTCATTTCCAAGCGATTTTGTTGATTAAAACAGTATCTCTGAAGGAAAGTTTTCATAGCTTCAAAAACTAAATTAATACTTCAACCAAATTCCCAAAAATCTCTTGCAAAAACAGAAAATAATTTTTAGTAAAATAGTTTAGAATGATTGCATTTTGACAAATAGACTTAATAAGCGTTATCACATTTCGTCGTATATTACGAATATATGTTATCCTCACCTCTGAGTGCGTTGTCGAAAAACTTTCGTGGACTGATTTATCTCATTTAAAACTTTTTCAACTAAATATAATCTATAATTTTGAACAAACTTACTTGAGAACTGAATTATTTTTATGAAACCAATCTTTAAATAGTATCTAATGCCGTCATTCAAACTGCATGGGCACTTGTGTAATCTACGTATGTGGCAGAAAAAATTTTGCAAGTAGCGTGGATTTTTCGCTTTTCAATAATTACAAATAATATTAATTTGTGAAGACCAGTTGAATTTGTACAGGCTATGAATGCGATTCATTATTTTCGGAGATTCTTGACGTATGACAAAAATCGGACATTCTCTTTTGTTTTCAGTGTTTGTTCATAAATTTTAATTCAATTAATTTCACAATTAATTCAATTAATTTCACACACAGCAATCCTGTCATCAGATTCAAATCCCGGTAGAGCTTCCAGAAAACTCCAAAGCTATCTCAACCTGCTGCAAAACTGGCTAGAACGCTGGAAAGTCAAAGTCAACAACGAGAAATCAACACAAGTCACATTTACCACTAGACGAATTATGTGCCCTCAAGTTTATTTAAATAACTCCCCAATCCCAGTAAAATCGGAAGTCAAATATCTAGGACTCCACTTGGACCAGAAACTTACTTGGAAAAATCATATTAAGGCTAAAAGAACACAACTCAATCTAAAAGTGAAACAAATGCACTGGTTGTTAGGGAAAAAGTCGCACCTATCATTTAGAAAACAAATTACTCATCTACAAGATTATCCTAAAGCCAATCTGGACTTACGGGATCGAACTCTGGGGCTGCAGCAAACCTTCCAATACAAAAATCTTGCAAACCTTCCAATCAAAAACACTCCGTATGTTAGCAGATGCTCCATGGTATGTGTCCAATGCAACCCTCCATAATGATCTTGGAATTACCTTCATAAAGGATGTAATTACCCTCCATGCCAATAAAGCAAAAGAACGGAATACTGCCCACAGTAGCCTGACCATAAACCAACTATACCAGCTACCTTTAGAAGAGAGGAGACTTAAGAGAACATGGCCAGAAGACCTTACTAACTAGGTGAAAATGGAGAACCATCAGTGGATGGTACCCAACTCAAGAGAAGTACAAAACAAAATATTTGCTAAATACTCTGTACATCGATTAGAGTAGATTGTAAATTTGCTATGAAATAATAAAAAAAAAAAAAAATTAATTTTTCATTTTTCTTAACTATAATTTTGTACTGGTCTAACACGCAAAATGGGCATACGAGTGAATTCTTTATTAATTATTGTACTTTCCAGTGGTACCATAGTACCATTATGGTACCATTTGAAAAATAAAATTTTGGTTCAAAAACCATTTTAAATATCTTTGTAGGGCCCTCAACTTCTATAACGTTTGCTATAGGTCAGTTAGAATTGATCAGGTGGGATCATAGCACTCTAGTGTGAAAAATAATATGGACTGTAAAAATTATTTTCATAATTGAAATGTCACGTATGTGGCACTGTTGGATACAGAAAACTATATAGAATCCAAAAACGTAATAATATTAGCTTTTGATTTTTAAACGGAATGTCTTTTAATATTTTTGAAACGTTTAAAGATACTCAAATGAAATTTTGCACATGTACTAAACTTTTTATGTCTTATAATGTAAAATTAAAGTTAATGATCAAAATTTATCACAGATGGCCGTAATTCTGATATATTTTTAATATTATCCAAATAATATTAAGGTCATTTTAAATCGCAATGAGGGTCTAATTTTAAAAATGTAATATAAGTGTGAGGTTGTATAAGAGCAATTTTAGAAACATAATTATTATTGAAAACCTTACATAACCATTACAAACGAGTTTACCCTAGCAATTAGAAATTAAATAAAAAGTAGATATTTTACTCAAAAGTACTTTTGATGTTCTTGAACTTCTGATCTCTTTGCCAAAATAATTTACATACGTTTTTATATTTTTTCATAAAAAAATTAAATTTCTCGTTGGAAAGTTGAAACTTTCATTAATTATTGTATGAGAGTTTTCAACGCACACACAATTATAATACATTTTTGGAGTCACGGAAATTATCTCTTTCAGAAAATTCCAAAGCTACATGATTGTCATTTAAGAATGACCTTGACCCCATATCTATTGAGATATATAAAAAATAAAAATGGCGTCATTATATACATAAATATATTTAATTTACAACCAAATTTGACTTTTTTAGCCATTTATTTTAGATTCCACAAGGGCCGGTCAAAACATTTATCGTTCTATTTATATACAAATAACTATGCATATTTGGATTTAATTTATTGTATGTAGTTGTGTAAATTTTATCGACAGTGATAATATACCCAAGTAAAACTTCGAGGAAGCTAATAATGTTTGAATTAATAATATAGAACAGAATACGACCTCCATGTTTATATGTGTAAATAATATTCGTGAAATTATCATTTAATCTACCTAACTAAATTTGGTGCTTGTTGCGTAACTAATTAAAATATTGCGCGCAGCGTGTTCATTCAGGTATAAGAAGTCTAATTTAGGAACATGTAGGTATTCAAACGCATTTTTTTTTCTACAGTCCTTATTTATAGCATAAAAAGTGGGATACATGAATTAGAAGTGTGTACCTAAAAAAACTACTTATATGAAAACAAATGTGTCATTATATTTACGACCATTATGTGTATATTCTAGACAATATATGCCCACGCTGAAAATGACGTACTATATCGATGGATATATTTCCGTGTATTCTTGTTATCCTGTCTTTCGATAGTATTGGGTCTATTATTTCATGCACCCTTTCCCTCAAATTACCACAGAGAAAATGATCCAGCAGGATTGAAACTGAAAGCTTGATGGCTCTTTATCTTGCTGGAGTCATTTAGCCATAAGGAAGATTAGATCATTTTCATTAGGCACCAACTATACCAAAGCGCAAGAATGGTCTTATTGGTAAATGTTCATCGAAAAAAAATCATATTTTCTGTGTTTGAGTTGATACATTTTCTAGTTCTCGATTTCATTACACCCGTTGGTCGAGCTGAGGTAAATATCAGCAAGTTATGGATATCCGGTCTTACATTTTTTTTTTGTATTGTCCTAATTTAACGTTATTTTCTTTGACACAGGTAGTGGCAACGAACTTTAACTGCGAAAGAAGGAATTCTGAAAAGTCAACTAGAATAAACTACGGAAACAACTTTTATATTCATCATCTTTAACGAGTATACAATTGTCAATGTATCATTTACACAGAATTTGGTCAATTGATTTTCAGATGTTAATTCAAGCAGATAATTTAATCTAAGACTGGTACTACTTTGGAGAACGGAGCTAGAAGATATTTATTATCTCGGGTTGCCATTTATATTTATTTCCTTTAATTGCTTTAGAAAATCAATTTTTTTATACGTAAAATGAAGAAATGTAAAATAAATTAGGCTTTTAAATAAGCTTGCTGTTTTCTAAAATATTCTTTCTTAGAATGACGTAAAGACAGGTTATTAATTAACTATTCGGGTATACAGAAAATTATATATTAAGTATTCATTTTGAACAATTCAAGTTTAACTAACTATCATTGAATGTTCATAACTCAACGTTATATCTAATCATTCGTGATATTTGTTCCTTACGTGTTGCGGTTTTTTTGCCTCGCTGTACTGAAGCTTAAGCTTATTGTACCTCATAGTCTATTCCATGAGACTCGTTTCTTCCACAAAAGCGAGTATACGTTCGATGGCAGTTTTAGCTATCTCTTCTGGTGTCACTGATGGTTCCCCGAAGTGTGCAATCCCACTCGCCGTTAGGGCTGGGCATTCACATACGTCGTGGGGTGTTTCCTCCTCTTCACCACACATCCTGCAATCCGGATCGTCCTTCACCTTTATGTTGGTGAGATGTTTATTCAGTCTACAGTGTCCTGTTAAGTTGCCCTTGCCCACTGCACATCTTAGCTGTTTTCTGCACAGCTTCAGCAATTCATTAATTTGATTTGGATGGATCACCAATGAATATGCATGATTGCCCCTGGTGCTCCTGTCCAATGCAAGTGGTGTTTCTTTCTCAATAGTTCCTTTACCGCACCTTTTGCGGTGCTGTATGCGTTATGCAATCCCGCAAGTTGGTTCAATGCTACTTACTCTTGCACCTTCTTTGACCAGTCTGTCCGCTTTCTCATTATCTGGATTTCTCTGGTGTCCTCGAGTCCACTCCAATTGTACAGGGATATCCAACGAAAATGACCACCCCTAATAACTTCTTTATTTTTGATGCTATAAAAAAATTCGGGTATACAGAAAATTATATATTAAGTATTCATTTTGAACAATTCAAGTTTAACTAACTATCATTGAATGTTCATAACTCAACGTTATATCTAATCATTCGTGATATTTGTTCCTTACGTGTTGCGGTTTTTTTGCCTCGCTGTACTGAAGCTTAAGCTTATTGTACCTCATAGTCTATTCCATGAGACTCGTTTCTTCCACAAAAGCGAGTATACGTTCGATGGCAGTTTTAGCTATCTCTTCTGGTGTCACTGATGGTTCCCCGAAGTGTGCAATCCCACTCGCATTTGAAAAAATGCAAGTTAAAACCATATCTCCTCTAAACGACTTTCATTTATTTTTCTGAATACATATTCTAAATGCTTTCAATAAACCCTACAACTTTTATAGACAAAATATTTATATAGCATCAAAAATAAAGAAATTATTAGGGGTGGTCATTTTCGTTGGATATCCCTGTACATTGTTGTGTTCTGCCAGTTTCGTCAGGGGTTTCAGGCAGATTTTTATTATTTTGGAACGTATATCTACTAACTGTCTCCAGAGCTTTAAGAGCTACCTGGCTGTCAGAGATGATGCGAATTCTTCTGTTAGTAGTTAATCGTGATCTTAATATAAACTATGAATAATATCAACTAATTCAGCTTCGTGGTTATGTGAGAGGCATCGAGATGGCCAGATCTAACATCTGTATATTAATTAACTTCAATTATTGTATCAATAACTATTTACCTTTTAAATCAACTGCGCCATTTGAAAATTAATGGGAGCTCTTAGAAGTAGAAGCGCATTTTGTCAGTTAATAGTCAACCAAAAGTGTACCATCGGACTAAGCCATTACGGGATTCTAGTCAGATTTTAATATTATTGAGTAATTTTATATGATATCACAACAGTAACGTTTCGAGATTGTATCTCAAAATAATATTTCAATATTTGCTTCATTTGCTGTGACGTGAATGTGTAATAGAAATACCAGTCTTACCACATCTTGAATCATTATTTTATGATATTACAGATAAATTGGAAGACCGTGAGATCATCTAACGCATCACTAACACGAGTTCTTTTCATGGTAGTTGCATCACAATATATCACAAAATTAGTTGTTTATGTTTGTGACATAATACATAATTACATAAATAGGAGATAGAAAATAATCTATATAGAAGAAACTGATAGGCTTGTACTAATTTCTGAGGAATCATGAAAGAATAAAAGTAAAATATAAATGATTTATTCAAAATAAGTAAAATATTAAAGTGCTGCTCAAGTGTTATTTCAAACACGCAATAATGACGTTAAAAGAAAAGAAAAGCACCAGTAAAGGATGTATGCCCGTTCGTAAACAGGAACATACACTTCTCTTCCTGGGGTCTGTCAGGATATTATTATCAGACAAACGTAAGAAAAAAATCCAATAGAAACCACCTTTAGTAGCCATATCTCTTTTGAAAGGATCCAATACATGTTCTGTGTAACAAGTACGACCAAATCCCAGACTTGTTACTAATTTCAGTGATTTCACATATTTTCCTGGACAGTCCTAACCATCCTCCCACACTTTCGTGAGTGCATTTATGCATTTATGCATTTATGTATTGTAATTTATTTTTTAATTACTATATAGAATAAAGTAGACATCAGTGATTTTGATTTTGATGCATATATGGATCTTATGTTAACGCTTCCTTTGGCGATAATGATAGTTCTTAAAACTAATGTAAACTACACCCATACCACAATACATTTATTCTCCAGTAACAATATGATAAATGTTAATAAAACATGTTTAATAAAAATTTTGCATTATATATTCGAAACAAAGAAGTAATTCCAGAAACATAAATTAATTCGTACTCTTAAAATTCATCTGCTCTATAGACAAATAAAGTATGGATTTATTTTCGAGTATGTTGCAAATAGTTATCTTATTCGTCGTATTATATTATTTTAGGTTAGTCGAACTGACCCGTGTTATTTCTCAGAACAAAATAATAAAATGAACAATGGCGCAGTACGATGCATGATAACAAGATAGTTAATCATAACCCTTCGGAAATTGACGTATCTCGACCCGACTCCTCCTACCAGTGAACAAAAATAAATCAGACGTATTACATTTATATGTACCGATCTGGAGATCCGAATTATAGAAATTAATGAACAAACTACAGTAGCAATAAACAAATTAGAAAAAACTACCCAGGTAGAACATAATATTAGCTGAACCTCGATTTTATATTGGCCCAATATAGATACATTGAAATCGAAGAAAATATATTGTATCGATATTAACAAATATCGATTTTAAAATATTTGTAATTTAATATTGGCACTACATTATTTTAACTATTTTCAATCCACATATATCAAAACAATATTGATGAACGTCGATAAATATTAGTTTTACAATATTGCAAAAACAATATTTACCCTACATTGGTAATGTTCTTTGTAGGCTATATTGCTCAACCAATATACATCCATACAAATAAATATTAGACTTATGATATTGGAAAAACCATATTTAACCTACGTTGGTAATTTCTTTGTAGGCGATATTGCTCAACCAATATACATCCACACAAATAAATATTAAATTTACAATATTACAAAAACCATGTTTACCCTGCATTGGTAATGTTCTTTGCAGGCTATATTGCTCGACTAACATACATCCATACAAATAAATATTAGATTTACAATCTTGAAAAAACCATATTTAACCTACATTGGTAATGTTCCTTGGAAGCTATATTGCTCAACCAATATACATCCATACAAATAAATATTAGACTTACGATATTGGAAAAACCATATTTAACCTATATTGGTAATGTTCCTTGGAAGCTATTGCTCAACCAATATATATCCATACAAATAAATATTAGATTTACAATATTGAAAAAACCATATTTAACCTACATTGGTAATGTTCCTTGGAGGCTATATTGCTTAACCAATATATATCCATAAAAATAAATAATGGTTTTATAATATTGTATAATCAATATTAACTTACATTAATAATATTCCTTGTAGGCAATATTGTTCAACCAATATATATCCATACAAATAAATATTAGATTTACAATATTGAAAAATTCATATTTAACCTACATTGGTAATGTTCTTTGAAAGCTATATTGCTTAACCAATATATATCCATAAAAATAAATATTAGATTTACAATACTGGAAAAACAATATTTAGCTACATTATACATTTATACAACCAACATTGATTTTGATGTAATTTCAGTTTTTTTTTATCAATGTACACTACCGTTGTAATGTCGCTTTTCTCAAATATCTGTCACCTAATTACTATTTTTTTAAATAACACATTGTTATTATCTATAACTGTATAACTTATTAAATGTTATTAACTCATCTCCGGTCCAATTTTTGAAAACCAATACAACTCGTGCTTAGCACTCGTATTTTTATTATTGTCGTAATTCGTACCATTTCAAAAGAGTTGTCGAAAATAAGTGTACCAATTACTATATAACCTTCGAGAATAAGAAATTTCAAATTAATATCTCGTTTATTTATATATACAATTAATCCATTATTGCCTTTCGCCGCCGGAGCTAATTGCAACTAATTTTATTGCAGTAGTCATCGGTAGATGGCGATCTTTGCATTTTGCGGTCTAAATAAGACCTAGAAATACCTTGGGACATCAGGATCCTTATTGGAATTAATTCTTCCAGCTGGTGTTTGCTGCAATCAGTCAGTCCCAGTCTTAGCATTTTGTGGTAAAATGTGATTATTATACAAAATGCGGCCAAGCTTAGAGTGACTGTAAACTCAGCGTTCGACAGGACATACCTATTGTCCAGTATGTCACAGTTTGGTTTTAAATTCTTATTTATTAAGAATTTGAAGGATTTTTGACGAAAACATTTGCATTTTCTGTATTCTGTTAGGTCCAATATTTAATTTTAAAGATTGGTTTATATTTGAATTAAATATTATATAATATAGAATTTAAATATCTCCCAATAAAGTTTAACCATTATTGATCGATATTGCGAAATGTTCACATTTTTTATTGGCTCAATATTGTCTATTTTGGATTTAGCAATATTTAAATTTAATATGTTGCCAATATAGTTTTACTACTTTGGGCTAATTAGCCCAAGTTGTTTATCAAATATTGGGTCAATATTTAATTTTAAAGATTGGTTTATATTTGTATTACATATTATACAATATAGTTTTTAAATATCTCCCAATAAAGTTTAACCATTATTGGATCAATATAGCGAAATGTTCACATTTTTTATTGGTCCAATATTGTCTCTTTTACAGTGCGCCAATATTTTAACAATATTAAACCAATATCGGCCCAATATTAGTGTTCTACCTGGGTAAGTTTTATCTGACCAAAATAAGCAACAAAAGACTGAATATGCTTGCTTATTTAATTTGTCACACAGTATATCAACAAATTACATAAGGAATTATATTTATTTTAAAACAGGAACAACTAAATATGTTACATCAATTAAATTAAGTTAATTGATCTTATTTCATAATATACTCTACCATACTGTTGCTTTAATTTGGCTGGCTGACTAATGCGTGGGAGAGTTTCCTCAATGTAAATTTTATGAATTAATCTTAAGGATAGAAAGTAAAGGTCAAAAATAGGTGTTATTTATTTAAGTAAGCGTAAAGAAATTATTTGCCAATTAAGAATTAATGGTTAAATAATTCGTTCCCTCCACGCAGCAACTAGTTTTGAATATTTTTGGTCAACCAAAAGAGTATAAATTTTAAGACAGAAGCGTGTTTACAATAACGAGGTTCATTTGAAATTTCTTCCATTCATAGGATAATGAAAGTTTTCTTTTTAATTGATCTGTTTATGTTAAATTAAAAAGAGGAATCATTCATGAAAATTATATGGATTAGGCCCTGTGATGAAGAAAACTTTTTTAATGAAATTATGAAAAGTAAAAATTAAAGCACACCACATCAATGACTGCCTTAAATCTAAAGCAAAATCTGTCGGGGATCAGACTACGCGTTTGAAAAAACGTTGACGCAAATCCATTATCCACTTAAACTGCCAGTATCAAACCCAATAGCCTATAGATAGCATGATCGTCAAAAAATAGCGTAGCCTTACTGTGCTACCGAATCAGTATTAACTTAACTTAATATAACTTTAGAAAAATATGTTTTCTCGAAAACTTTTTTTTCAAAATGGCAACCAACAGAATTGATGTCTGATAAGAATTATATAGAACACTCTCTCTATATATATAGCATGCATAAAAAACTCGTATTATTTATATCTCTTTTAGAATAGATAACGAGAGAAGCTCTTCTACAAAGTTTTATCAATAGTCTGACATGGTTCGAGTTCTTTCAGAATCATGATATAATGTACATTTAAAACAAGTGAAATTATGTCATGACAGAAGGGTTAACAAATCCACGTTAGCCCGAGATTGTTAAGTAACATATGTCACTAATTTAATTCAGTGTGCCTCTACTTTAATTAATTTAAACCACAGACTTCCTCTAGACTGTAAACAGTATTAATTACTTTACCAATATGCTATTTAGGTAATAAAAAAGGAATGTGAGCAATGTAAAAAAATATATTTTACTGAAGCTTCTCATAATTATACAGTTTGTTACTAATTTATTGTTTACTATATATGCGTCTCTTGAAATATTTCAAACGTACAGGCTAGGTAACAAAATTAATTTTAATAAAATACAAAATTCAAATCAATGCAAATATAGCGAAAGCGGACCCTATAATTATCAGATTATAATATAATACGCTGTTTTAAATTTTTCTCATCATGGTCTTGTAGAAAAGCTACCTACGTCAAAAACGCCAATTTTTTACACTTTAGCACTAAGTTTTTAGGCGATGAAAAGATTAATTGCCATAAAGCTGATGAAATTGTCAATATATACATTTCAAAGATCATTGGTTAGAACTTTGGCAGTGTGAAGTTAAAATAAATAATCGAATCTTACCTATAAAAGATAAGACATCTCAAATCAAAATCCATGACAAATTCGTTTCTCTAAGTTCGTAGCAGCCCCTGTATTCTGGAGATGAGATAAAGCCATTAAATGTGCTATAAGCTGTGAAATTTCTAACAGACATCAAAAGACTTCAAAATTTGGTCTCCTGAAAGTTCCAACTACTAAAGAAGCAGCACCTGAGGTACTCCTGCCGACCATATGTTGCACATATTTCAAAGACTACCATGAAAGTTGTTCCTGCAGGAAATACAGCATGGAATGGGAATGTACCATCATTTGTACACTATGCAAAGACCAGTCCTACACCAATGCTCAAACTGACATCCTGATTCTCGTTACTGATTACTACGACATAGATTATGATGACATCATGGAAGATATAAGAGGAGACTTTGACGATGATTTGAATAAGAAAGAAAAGGAACAATTAGAGTTCATGTTATTGGGACCATCATCCTTCATACGTGTAAAAAAATAACACTGTAAATTACAAACATAAACACATTGTACATAACTCAAAATTAAGTTTTTTTTACTCTTAGTGAATGTACTTTGTTTTATCATATAATCGTAATGTAATAAATAACACATTAACCTGCTAATTTTATTGTCTTCAAAACTATTATTTCCATAACAACGTGCAGGTGAGGGTAAAAAACCGAAAAAAAAATTTGAATGTTGGAAAAACCCCGGAAAAACTATTGAATGGAAAATTGAAAAAGGCTAATACCAACTTACTGGTTAGGTTCGTTGGCACTTTCTTGAATTTTTTTAAAACATAATTTGATGCTCTATAATTTTTGTTTAACAACATTTTGCGTTAAAGTTGGTTGATTGGATATTGTATGTCGATATTATAGAGACTAAAAGTGTTTTTCTACAAGTGTGAAAAATTGGCATTTTTTGACGTAGCTCTTCTACAAGGTCACTTGATCACATTCCAACGTTGTTCCACAATTCTAGTAATAGTAGACTTTTCGATTAATTCGTATCAGGGACCTACTGGAGTGATTAAAACAGTTTCCACAACTCCACCCGTTTTTGGAAGGCAGTCCCTTTTTGGATCTAATTTTACTAATCTGTAACACGATTAGTATAAAAAAATCATATAATTTTAGGACAGTTGTCACTCTCATTGTTGTTTCACGTCTGTATCGACACTTTCTGAAATAAATATTGAAATTAGAATAATTAGATTAAAGAAATTGAAGAGAATTTAAATTTTTGTTATGTTAGCAATGGAGGCAAGACCAGAAGTCAACAAAGTGTATGTGTGCTATAAGAATCAAGAACTAATTGAACTATCCTTAGCAAGTTGGAAGAAAATGTAGACACAGGCCATGTTATAGATCTTCCTAAAAGTGGGAGCTCAAAATTCTGAGCATATAAAGGCAAAGGATGTTTTATTTGCATTTTAGGAACATTCTCCTTAGATCCTGACTAGTAAGGTTTAGATGATTATATGCTTTCATCGAGTCCTAAAAATTATATAGCAGTTACTTTGTAAATCATACCTTGCTTCTACTGATTGTTAATTGTCATATTATGAAAATCCGCATTAGATGGAAAAGTATCACATTTAATACCCACAGAGTCAATATTAGAACCCAAAATGAGACTATTTTGATACCATAGATCTCAAACTTTTTTGCAACATTAACTCCAAATTGTCTTATATGTTAATCATTGTTTTTGAACGCCATATTTTTGTAATAATTATAGCTTTATTAACCCCAAAATTCATTTCTTTATCCAGCATTACGTTGAAAATATCTGAAAATTGGTATGATTTTTTTTTGTCGCAACCTCGGTCGCAACTATTGTAAATGGCCACGAAATAATAATAACGGTGCATTCTTTATCATGAAAGTTTAAAATTATGTAACCCCAATTTGATATTTTATATAACAGTAATATGTATACAAATTGTATTATATCGACTCAAAAGCAGTCGGTTAGGGTTAGTCCATCACTAATGAAAAGTTGAGAGGTGATATCCAGTAAACGTGCCAGATGGGGTGTGTAAACTTTTCGGGTCTAATCACTGACTTGACGATGTTGAGAATTTATCCAAATTCCCTGTCGACGGAAATAATATCTAACACGAGCACTAATTGTGTCTGTTAGTGAAGTCAGTGTTTGGTTTTACTAGTTATAATAATAATGAAATTTGTTTTGGCAGTTAATTTCTATTAAAATTTTGCAAGAGTTCAGAACATTTAATATAGAATGTTAATAACAGCAGGCATTTATCTTCAGGCAATGGAACAGTACAAGCATTAATAGACGATTATTTTCGTATAAAATTCTTTTTATTATTATTAAACACAATTTAATAAAAGATTTGTATTTTTATAGCAAAAATTTAGTGTAATCAGGACATCAATAAAATAAATAAGTGAAAAAAAATATATAAAAACATTTATATCCTCGTTTTTGTCATTAAAATTTTATTTATTTATACATTAACTTTACGATAACTAATTCTACAAAAGCTACTCAAATATACTAGCAGTTTTAGAAACTTTACAATACCTATAGCTTAATTTTATTGTAGAAAATATTTCCTAATCTTTATACTTATTCAAAATTTGGTAGTAGTTGACTTTAAAGTATGTGAAGCTTCAAAGCATTCTTGATAATTCATTAACTTTTCATATCATGACAGCGTATTTTGAATATAAAACAATTTCTAATACATAATACATTTAATCTTTTCACTCAGCGCAGATTCTTGTTTTAGTGACTAACATTTGAACTAATTTTAAATAACAACTAACAAGTATTACTTGTAAAGCTCGTTATAAAGTTTAATAATATTTCATATAATTTCAATTCATTCAGCTTTTACTGTGAGCTCAAACAATAAGCTGAAGAACTCGACGATGAGAAATAATGCGGAACTTAACTTCTTTCTGTTATCTTTATAAATAATTCAACAATCCCGTTGAAAATAATCAGTCCATACATGATACTGTATAAAAACTTACAATGTGCCGATGGACTTGTAGTGCTGCATTTAAGCTTATCATTGGCGTACATTTTTATTGAGGGTTTTAGGTATTTTAACCTTTATAATATAAATAAAACAAGGAAAGGTTAAAATACACAAAAATTAACTAAATGCAAATATATAACGTCCCTTAAAGTCATGACTCTACATCGTGTTGGCTCAAAAAGATGTTGATGTGTCCTTTAACTATTTTTCCTATGTGTAAGGATTCTAGAAAAAATTAAAGTTGATAGAATAATACACACAATAAGAAAATATAATACTACATGGTACTGTATAATTCAAACGAAAACAAGAGAAGAAAATTAATGTTAGTTTGTAGATTGCGACTACACTAATTGTAATGAAATATATAAATAGTAAATATGTCATCGCATGCTGTGTACAAGCGATGCAAATTGGGAATTGATTATATTTATTCTAAATATGCCTAAATCAAAAGTTCACGGCATGTAAAAATTCAACATTTCCATCATTTGAGGAAAATGTAGGACAGTACATTATCATCTACGTAGAAACATTAGTTGGGACTTTTGACGTGTATTATGTAGGCTTTGAAATGAAACATTTATTAAGCCTAATGGAGTGGAAGGAGTAAATTAGAGGGTTAACTGTATCTCCCTAAATAACTGCAAAATTTTAAAATAAATGTGCTTCACACCCATTCTAAATATACACCAAATACTCGAAATGCACTCTACTTGTGATTTTACAAATGTAAGAAAGCAGCTTCAATGTAATGTGTGCGTTTTAAAGAAGCTCAGAGCTCTTAAACAATCACAGGTAAAATCGTAGATGTGATTAAAAAAATTGAGATGTTGATAGCACTAAATCTCTATGGTTAACTGTTCAAATTACTATCGAATTGCTTGTTACATAACTAAAAATTATTAAATTTAGTATTATTGATAGTTAAAGATAAACAATTATAAATAATATCAATAAATACATCAAATAGAAAGGGTCCCAGGTTGGATCCTTGGAGGAACATGGAATGTTACTGATATTTGAATGGAGCAGTAACCAGAATATTTCATGTTTCTGTTAGTCTACATCTACGTCATTCTTATAGCGATAGACTTTAATATAAATCATGACACAGAAACTTGTAACAATTCATTTTTCTTCCATAAATCATGTTGTGATTCATTAAATCGTTATGCATTTAGTAATACGTGTATTCATGTAGTAAAAGTTCGATTTGTAATTTAATAAGACTTCTTCTTTTCAGTTATTACCAATGAAATAGAGGAAGTAATAAAGAAAGACGATTTTGTGCTCTCCCTTAAACATATTAAACCGAGGAAGCGAACAAGGGGTGCTGTGGAGACTTTGTTTGCTGTGGACTTTCCAGGGGCAGAACATAAGTTTGCACTTATGCTTGACAGGAAAACTAAAAAGGGTAAGTTGCTTCTTTCGAACTAATTATTTTTCCTTCCATCCCACATAATTAACATAATTATTGCCTAATTGCTACTCTGATGATGTTAAATAATAATTTTTTTTTATTATTAATTCTATATTATGTAAGAGGAGGACAATTTATCATTTTCAATATTTCGCACAATGCTAAATTATTCACAGAGCTTCTTTAAAAAAAATAAAATTCGGGAGGTTAATTTTGTAAATTTTTCTCTCGAAATTTTGCGTTTGAGATTATTTTCAGGTAACGAACAACATTCGTTTAAAAATATAAATGAGTATAATTTTCGCCCAATATATTGTTTTTTAAAAACTAAAATAATTAATTAGTAGTATCTTAACTCTATTGCTGTAGATCTTACTAAAACAGCATTACTTAAATATCGGATTTGAAACATGAAGACTTACCGTTAATTTCACTAATACCTAGTGATTTGTCCATTGTCCATTTAACTTATTGGTAATTCGGTATATATTATTTATTTTAGTCATTGTGGAAACTTTGGAAGACGGCCGAAAACGTTCTCAACATTTCACGGTGGACACTCTCCATGATGAAAGTACAATAAGGTCCCTAATACTGGCAGTAAATCAGACCCAACCGGGAGCACACGCCACGTTATATATTGACTGTAATTCCTACGGTATGGTGGCTACGCCTAAATCCATGAGAGATATGTTTAGCAGCATGAAAAATCCCAAGATTGAAGTGGTGAGTTGAAACATATTTTTCAATATAACGTAGTGGAATTAGTTTAAATATCATGTATATAATAACATTATATAATCCCATTTTCGCTTATGGGTTGGATTATTATTATAGTGATAGTATTTTGTTTGCATTAGAGAAATTATTTTATGCCGAAAGATTAACAAAGAACATAATCAAGAGCAATTTGTTAATAATTTGTAGTTTGTTGCAAAAAATTATTTAGTTAGATCCGATTATGAATAACGTAATATAGCAAATAAAAAACAAAACTGACGAAGATTCACCTTATCAGAAAAAGTTTTGAAACAGTTTCGGTTAATACACTGAAACGCAGCCAAATGTTAATTTTATGGTGGATTCATTTCCTTAACTGTTCTGTAATATTGTTGTGTTACATCAAGAAGGTACAAAATTGGACACAATTTCAAAAAAACTTTGTAAATGTATATAAACCCCTCACGCTTACAAAAATTACGAAACTGTTACTGTCAAATTTGTACCAAAACTGTGCCTGAAAATGCTACTTAGAAAGGTAATATAATGACTTAAATATTTAATTTAAAAAAGTGTTAGATACTGGTAACATCAATATATGTAGTCACCGACAACAAATTTCCCTTATTTCTGAATCTTTGTAATAATACATAGATCAAGTTCACGAAAATAAGATGTCATATATCTTTAACGTATAGTGTTGCTAGCTGACCATGATACGCTGCAGCCCATGTGGTCAGTCGGGGTCATAAATACTATATCTTTTATGGAGAGGACAAGCTAATTCACTTTCGAACGTAACATTTTATTTAATACGAGAGAATAAATCAAAGTTTCCGTCTTAACGGTAGTTTATCGCCTGGAAAACTGGCGTAGTTTCCTAGATCCTTTTCTTATTTTAAATTACGTACGAGATATTAAGCTTAAAAAATGAGCGACTAATAGTAAAGTACCAATTTTTGATAATTTAAAAATATAAAATTACAATGATTACAATGATTACATGATATACTATTTCATACTATATTAGTTCATGAAATCAAGAATGTAAATTTCTCGACTTCTTATCGTCACGTCACGAAATATTTCAAGATGGAATCGACACAACATTTGGGACAAAATAGTTATTTTTGTATTTATTTTCTCCTTTCTTGGGTTGGTCTGTAAAAACTTTGAGGACACTGCAAAGTCTCGGGCTTATTGTGTTCTCCTTGTCTGAATATACTCCACCTATTTTGACATCTCAGTTCTTTTGACCAAGTGATGCATATGGATGGCTTTTTACAGTCTCCGATTCTGTTAGTATGTTATATATCGTGCGAACTAATGAACGAGCACTTAAATACGATATGATCCATTGTTTTTGGTTCCTTTTCACTTTAACAGCAGTCGAGTTCACCATAAAACTTTTCCATTGTTTGTAACTATTTTTTAATGGGAAAATGTCCTGTCGGGACCACAATCATTATTCGTAACTTTTTTTTTATATTGAAATTCTTAGAAGTAAAGGTTCCAAGAATTCCAATATAAAAAAATTTACCAACAGGGAGATAAACTTATCCCCTCTCCCCTGGTGTCTCTTCTTCTATCTCTGCCTCAGCTCCTTCTTTCGTCGTAGACCATTATGCGTACCAGGTTAGTCATTTGCGTAATATGTAAGAGGTTTCTGTTCCCCATTTCTCTCTGTCATTACAGATTGAGATACCAGGTGTTATAGTTATTAATAAGCAGAACCTAGTAGAAATTTGATATATCGTTATAGCATTATTACAAAGTATCATGTAGGAATTATCCAAGAATCAGTATAAAAACACATGAAATACTGTAGGAATTAAAGCCGATCTGAACATTGTGATTGAAACTAATGTTTTTATCGGCTTTAGCAAGTTTTCTATTACGTAAGAGTATTATATTCATTTATACAACTGGTCAACTCTTCTGCTAAACTCGACTTTCAGTCCCATGTATCCTGCTGCAGGTACGAATTCAATTTTCACATATTTTGAAAAGCAAAATAATTTAGTTGTTATATAAGTACAGGATGTTCTGTGTAAGCGGGTCACTGGATTTGCTGCCCCAATTACAAATATTGGCGAAATATAAAATAAATATATAAATATAGTCTTGCAGCATTTTTTGAGAGGAATGAAAATTAAGTGTTAACGAGTCACAGTATAATTAGTACTTGGTTCTCACAGAACTCCAGTCGGTAATTTATAAAAGCCATGTCCAGAATGAGAACAAAACATGCACTTTGTCAAGCACATAAATATAGAATAGGATTAGCAGACACACCAGCTTGCATATGTGATGAAATCGCAGACCTCCAACATATGGTACTTGAATGCCCCATATATTTACACTACATAAATGGCCTCTATAAAAATCTTGAAAAATTGAAAGTTAAATTTCCAACAAATCTAGATACTCTTTTAAGCTCAGAGAACATAAATATACACTACGCAATATATAATTATATCAAAACCATTGCCTTAGACCTGAAATAGAAATTAGAAAATAATTTAAACTAACCAAATAATTTTCCAGTCACATAACGTTGGCTGGCTAATTGGTAATACCAAAGCCTTTGTCCCCCCCCCCCCCCCAAACACACACACACACACACAAGATATTTATTATAAAGTTTATTTACTATAAGTGTGAATATACGGGGTAGCTCAACCAAAAAGGAATAACTTTGGAGGTAAAAATTTTCTGAAAATTGGTGAATCACGTTGATCTTGTTTCGAATGGGGGCAAATTTTAATGTAATATCAGTGACATATGGAACTATAAAGACGGTTAACCGTACGAAAAGTGTTGAAGCAACATTTCAAGTTAGGCAACCAAATATACAAGCAAAATTTATATCAAGGAAGTGATGGTACCTTTGGGCGCATTACTGTACTAAAGGAAATTTAGTACATGACATTGGTGTTTGCTACTGAACTATACAGAAACCTAAGTAGATTTGACGATTTGAAAATAGCACTGCAATAAGCCATAATATGGCATAATGAACATAGATGTGACGTTAAATTGTCTGAATTGTCTCTATATAAAAAAGGCCATAAAAATCGGCCATAAATTAAACCGCTCCGTCGTAAAGCTGCTTCGGTAGGAGTGAGTCGGGTAACTAATTTAAAATAATTTGAAAATATAATGCTGGTATAATTGAAACAGTAGTGTTTCCGTTAATTTTTATTTTTTAATCATGCCAGAACAAATTTTACATGAGAATAATGATGTTCTATGGTATTAAGTAATACATTATATTATTTATATTTATTATTTAATAGCTGTAGAAAAATAAAGTATGTCCCGCTCTCCCGTCAATGCGTAAACGGCAAAGCTTTTGAGGTTTTTTGTGCACTAGAAATAGAAATATGTAGTTTACTTCATCTTAACCTTATGTTACGTTATCTTAATCTAATTTATGAATTATGATTTATTATCGTATATCTAATATAATACGTTTATATCCATATTCGTGGGTGAATAGGCAATGCGCAAAGCAAACTTGCGGAAAAAAAATTTACCTTACCACAAATAATATTTTCTGATTAAAGAACATAAAAATGTTGGGTTGTCTGACATGAAATTAAATCAATATTATTTTCGTTCGATTAAATATTAATGTTGATATTTTCTGAAAAAGTACATTGAAATAATTGATACAGGATATTATACAGGGTGTGTCAACAAGATCACCTCGGTTGATATCTCGTTTAATAGGTATTTATTATCTATATCGAAAAAATTTTTAAACAGAAATTGTAGGAGAACAAGAAGACCATAATATTGTAAAATAATTTCCAATCATATAGGGTGTTTGATATTCGAGTGACATATCAAATTTATATTTCTTTAAACGGGACACCCTGGGTATAGTATATTTGTACACTGTCTTATTTTCTTTTTAATTGCCTTTTTCGAGTATATCTACTGTTTGAAATTTCATTGCGACGTTGTCGAATTCATCTGTTTTTCAAACAAAATGTTACTTGATGACCTCACTAATAAAATTTTTGCAATAGATATGTCCCCACATTAAACAACTTTTTTTTGTAAATGTACCAGCTTCTATTAGATACCTATACCTATAATAAAGTTGCAATTATTTGTACAGGGTGTTTATTGCAATGATGTAAATATGATATCGATCATAACTTAATTTTTTTAATTGGAACTCCCCGCCCCGTATATTTTTACATATTTGGATAGCGTCTTTATCGCTCTATAATTTTTATTAACCTATATCTAAAATCAACCATTTCCAGTAAAATTGTATGTTAATGAAAACATCACGTAGGTATACTAGATTTCAGTTTTCTACGGCAAATAAAAAATTACCGACAAAGGAACACGTGCGGCGGCTTGTTTGATACGTTAAAGAGGCCGCCGTTCTGCTTTGTAAATGCGGCATTTTTTTTATAGTTGGCGAAAACCACATAAAAATTCAAAGGTGCCGAATTGTTTCTTATATTTTCAATCTTACTACATGCGAGTACCTATATATTTAAATAAAAAATATGCAGATAAGTGGATTGGTAGTGGTTAGCGAATTCATTGGCCACCTAGGTCACCAGACCCCAGACCTAACAAACTTTGATTATTTTATGTAAGGTTATGTACAAGAAATTGACAATATAATACTTCCCCAATTACAGCTGAAGATATAAAGGAGAGAATTGGAGTTGAATTTCAAGAAATTAATGCCGATAAGTAATGTTAGCCAGTCTTTTTTGAATCGGTGAAGATTGTGTATAAGGAGATGGGGCGACTAGTGTCTCTATCACAGTAAAAGATTAATATGTAAACTAATATTTTAACACAAAAAGCCCAAAAGGGTAAAATCACAGCAACACCAAAACTCGTAGAAATTATAGAGAAGTTAGAGAGCCATAAGTGATAAGTACAGTGCACGCCAGGCGACGACGAACATGGTACTTCGAAATTAGTAATTTGGCAAACGCACCTCGATCGAGCCCCTCGTCCTTTGTACCGTTGTGCGTGCAATCGGTTCAATCCGATATACGATTATCACCCATAACGAGGACACCCGATCGAGTTCGGCTGCCAGTTCATTTCCCGTCCCGTGTTCGTAGTCGGGCGGCGCGCACTGTATTATTTTTTATTTTACATATTTTATTAATTGCTTAATAACACATAGCATTTATTAGCATTGAGATATCACGACTGTGCTCATATATTATAGTAGTTAAAACATGACACGAATAGGTAACGAAATATCGGCAATTTTTCGCAAACTGCTTTAAACTATAACTCGCAAGTTTGGAAATCTACAAAAGACATGTATATATTAATAAAATGAAAAAAATATTGGGTAGGTATGCCCCATAATTTAAAAATTGTAGCTAGAATTTTAGTTCAATTCATTTTATTTTTGTTCCAATATTTAGAGCAACTTTTCTTACGTTACAGATATTTTACAATTTTTATTTTTAGCGGCGCGACATCTATAGTTTAGTAGAATAATTAATGTGGTTAGATGCACATGTCGGTAGTCCAGCTACAGTTTTCCAATCTACCATCGTTCAATGTTATCCTATATATGAACAATTATTATCATATAGTTCGTCTGTGCAATACTCTTGTCGCTACTAGTAAAACTGTTTTGTCGCCATCTAGGTATATCCAACAATTTTGCGGCTACATCAAAGATATTACGTTCATTATCTTTGTAGTTCCATATATCGCTGGTAATATCTATCCCTTTACCTTACACAGCTACCCCTCAAAGAATTAAAATTACAAAGGGGGTCGAGTGATACAACTTTTAAAATGTCTTGTCAGTTTGGTTTTAAGGGCCCATACATTATCAAACAAATTGCGCAACAGATCGTTGTGCAACATTGCGTTGCGCAACGTATAACCCATACACTTTATTAAAGTTTCTTCAAACTTTAGTTATATTATAAGTTGCGAGTTGTAAGTATGTATTGGCGCTAGATAATTTTGAATATTATATTTAAAAAATTCGGAAAATATCTACAGCTACATTTTAAAATTTCAAAATATCTTCACAAATAAGGAAATAGGGGGGGGGGGGCAAAGGTTCTGCATATACTGAATCATTATTTTTTAGGCTAAGTATATCCTATTACTATCCACAGCTATAAATATTGTAGCTGATTACGAAATACACCAAGGCGTAATAGCAATAGATAAAAGTCTCTCCTCATTTAGAGTAGTTTTTAAATTTAACACTGTTTATTGAGTCTGAAGTAAATGCAATTTATACATTAATCCCAATTAAGATGTCCATGATTGCACCTAAAAATTTATAATGACCCTTTTAAGCAATTGCTATAGTTCTTAAATAAATTATAACTAATAATATTTATCAAATTGGCTAAGAACATTATTGAGTTTATGATTTAATTCCCTTGCGTTTGAACTTGATATTATGATCATTAGCAATGATTGACACTTCCCATTCAGTATGTCTGCTAGCATTGCTTCTGTTAGAAAACCATGTAGGTCCTCTTATAAATTTAACCTCATATCCAAACCAAAAAATATGTCACAATTTCTTTTTCCTAATGTTTTCCAGAAAATTGATGTTAAGATCTTGATAAATTGGATAATGATTTTATTTACTATATTTGTTTGCAAGAATTTAAATATTTAGAATTAGAAAAAAATCCCTACTCTGCCGAGTTAAAAATAAAGCGATATCTGGCTGATGATCTAATAGAAAATCATCAAAATCTAGTGTTCATACTTTGTATGTTAAGATGATTGATTTTTTATTAATATAGCGATTTAATTTTTTATGCAACCAACCTGACTAGCTTGTAGCCATCTAAATGTTCTTATAGATTCTCCAAAGTTTGCTTTGAAAAATTCCAATTTTTAAATTTGAATTTGACTAAATATTGGGGTCATAATCTTCACGGGTACGATTTATTGGAAAAGATACCACCATGAAACGCTTTTTATGTATCAGCTCACATTTGAAAAGAACAAATCCTTACATAAATACAGACACCCTAATTTTAGAACTGCTTTCACAGACGAATTATTTTTATTCGTGTGTGACAGGTATTCTTTTGCGTTTATTTATAATTTAATCTTCTCTGAGTGTATTTTATAGTGACACTGATTTTATAGGCCGTGAATGTATGTTGATTCTTTTCTGATGTTTTTTCTGTGCTTTATTTGCGATACGGGAATTTCTATAAAAAACTGTACCCCATTCACTTACATGGTTTGCTGTGTTTTCTTTTGCCTCATTAGATGGCATTTTAATTCGATTTGTCTTGGAGGTTCCCATTTCTTGTCCAAATTTATTTGAATTTCTAGACATAGATGGACCTGTTGTTAAGGTTTTGCTTTTTTTGATATTTTCTTTTATGGATATTAATAGGCTGATTATGTAGGTATTTAATTAGCGATTCTTTGTTGCAGGAGTTTCATGCAAAAAAGATTATTTTTATAAAAGAGTATTGTTATACCATAATTATTCTTAACACATTCCTTCTTATCATATACATATTATATGTGTTATGTTTCTATACGGAAAGTTTTTATTACTAAACCTTCTATTTCTTAAAGAATCTATTAGTCATATCACTATTTGCATTCTCTGGTAACTTATTGTTAATTACGAATTTAATTAATTCAACTTTTTTAAGTTTACAAGTTCTCTAGGTATGGATTGACTTGCTTATTCGCCATCTTAGATACAATATGAGTGAGTATATAATGGGCAGTTAAATCGTTGGATCTCATTCGGTTGACCATTTCTTCTGGAGTTATTTAAAATACAAAATGTACTTAAATATACATAATAAATTTAAAATTCTTAAATGAGAGAATTCATTAGGAAGTTGGTGACATAAGCCCTGAAGTTACTGTTAAAGTTCAAAGGAAGTAGTTTACAACGTAATCGGAATGCAAACGGGGTAAATTTTAACAATCTAACTTTTAAATAATTATCTGTTTTAACATGTTACAAATCGGAAAACAATTTTGCTGATCTCTGTAACAATTTTATATATAAATTTCATGTAATATATATTATTAAGAGAGAACATTTATAATTTGTATACGTTTCATCATTTCTCAAATATATGTAATTTAATGCTATCTCAATGATGATTATTGATGTATTTTGAATATTCCAAAGCGTGGGTAGATCGTTGCAAAATTATTCACAATATATTTTTTGCGATATATCTACTTTAGAAATGTATACATTTACGAACAAAAAATTCTGTAAAAAAGCTGAGAGCCCTTCTAAAAAATGTAAAAATATGGAGGTTATCTAGCACTTAAGACAATATTTGGTACAAAAGAGAAAATTTATTGCCAGGCTTGTGTCGATTTACAATATTGAAGATATGATTTATTTTTTATATGTTTTTCTCTTGTATTCAAATCCTGTATACTGGGTATTTCACTTAAAACTTCAAGGCTTACATTAGAAATTACGAAATAAAATTGTATCAAACCAATATTAGTGCAAATTAATGGTTTCCTATTATCAAATATAAATCATATTAGCTTTCGAATTTGCATTAACTACTACTTCCCACATAAAATTCGACGAGCAGATGTGTCATTTTTTATATAACTAATAAAAATTGCTCACAATGAAAGGCGATCATCGCGTTATTTAGCAACTTTTTACAATTGACTGAAAAAAAACATAAAAGCTTTAGAAGAAACAATGAGATTGCTACGTTTTAAAATTTTTAGAACTATTATTTGTTAATTGAAGAGAGGGAGAAAAGAGCAAACAAAGCTTTTCAATTATAATCCTTTTTATTTATGCACAAAATATTTTTAAATTCCAACTAGTTTCGGTTGCACAGCCATCGTCAGGGGAATGTTAATAATAAAAATATTAAGGTTAAAAGTTTGTCATACTGTTAGAACATTATTAACATTAAACAAGTATGAAAAAATATATTTGACTGATGGTCTAGATATTAGCGTACCTGCCTTTCACCCAAAAGTTCCAGGTTCGATTCCCGGTCGTGGTAATGGAAAATACTGTGAGTGGGATTTTTCCATTATACACGGATATTGGATGTATGTCCCTTGTCTTTAAATATGTAGCCTCCTCGCGCACAAGGCTCTTCTAGAGCCTTCTGGGATAAAGGGGGTCGTAATTACATGTGGTGTTATTATTATTATTAAATATAAAAAACGACACATTCAGGAAGACAAATAAACAGTAAATATTTTTCGTTCGTTTTTTAGCAAATTTCAAAAGCTGACTTATATTTTTATTATTCTTCAGTCAAGTCAGAATGACCCAGTATTCTCTTGAATAATGTACTCAATATACGGCAAGATTCAATCCATACCTTTCTCAGTGAATTTTAGCCTCCATTTGTGCATTAATTTTCCTTTACCATTCTCAATAACCCCTCATCAAATTTAACCCTCCATTACAAAAATGCATAAAAGCTTCTGCCCCTCATGAAATTATGTATTCCCGATGGCCTCTGCAATCTACAATCTACTGACTGATCTTAACCGGGCGGAATGAAATAAATTACACAAACGAGTCCTAGGATGGCGGCTTATGAAATTAGGGTACGAAAGAAAAGACCACGGATAACAATATTGTATTTTTCAAGGTCATACAGACTAAACTAATCAACAGCAAATTCGTGCTGCAAAAACATTTCCTTGAAAAAATAAGTTTTAACACTCAAATTTTCCTTTATTTATAATAAACTTATTTTTAATATCTGGATAGATACATTCACAAACACAAAATTATTTTTAGCTGTTAATAGTTATCAGGTGACATATTAGGGTTCGATAATTAATGAAACAGTAAACAATGTACATGAATTATTGCATGGTACTATATTTTTTATAATATTTAACTCCATTTCTTGTAAAATAATAAACACTAGAATTAAATTTGTAACACCACATTGACAAACTACAGTCTAGAAATATGGCAGGTGAAACTTCTGTTTTGTGCCTTTCGTGCATTAACTTGTAGCAGATTCGAATTCGATAACGCTGTACCCAAATCTTTAATTTCTGATTTATATTCAAGAGGAAGACTTTTAAAATCAGTTTGTTTTATACTACCAAAAGTAAAGTATTCATATTAAATTCACATTTTCGTCAAAGAAGTAGGTATACGTAACACAACATTTTACCACCCCACTACACACCTACGCCGATAAGAGCATAGTATTGCCGCAAAAGAAATGCGACTAAATTCAGCAACTTGAATCGATTGTACCCGGTTACCAGGACTAGTCAGTATTCAATGAAGAGTCTCAGACGCTGTATAAAAAGTTATTTAATTTCCAAAACTGAAAATATAGCATATGTTTTTTCAAATGGAATGTTTTGTATTTTATCAGCTCTTGTTTTTGCGTCAAAAATATAAAGATATATTTTTCAAATAAATGTATTGTATGTATTTTTGCATCAAATTTGGATCAGCTCTTTCATTTCAAAAATATAAGGGTTTATCTTTCTTACTTTTAATAATTTTAAATAATTTTCTGTTAAATTTATTATCATTAGGCTGGGTAATTTGTAGAATATTCACCTGACAATATTTAATTGTTCGGCATTGCTCTATCGTTAATTGTAACAAAGAGATGAAAAACATGTTAAGTAAATATGGAACACATCAATGGTTACTAAGGAGTTCAGATTTATTCTCTTTATTATTATTTATTTAAAAGTAAAATTTATGTTGGAATAAAATTTATATGATTACTGATTAACATATTAAACATAATTTTGTTACAGCTCCATGAAAGAAAATATCAGATGGAAGTAGATGGTCGTAGAAATTTGGGAATGGTTTTAAGAAGAAATGAGTGTCCATTACTTTTAGAAACTGAAGTTGACACTAAATTTGACAATTTTTTTAAAGATAATTTCTCGAATAACGATCTTAAAGACGATCCAAATATTCAAGCTGCTCAGCCTGATTACGAATATAGGGGCGATATCCCACTAGTACATTCATTGGAAGACAGTAAGTTGGAATTTTGGCTTATTATGTTTATTAAATTGTTTTCATTTAATATTGGTTAAGTATCTATATGACACTACTAAATGAGTATAATATAATATCTTTGTAGTTTGTAAATTACAATGGTATTGTATATGATCCGAATTTAATTTATTATCTCTCTTTAATCTGGTTGCATCGAGCTATTAACATATAAAGCTGTCCTATTTTGAAATCCCTATCTTAACTCAAATGATAATAATAAAAACAACAACAGAGGTTCTAATTGATGCAATGAGGTCTTAAAATTAATGACTGTTTCAACTAAACTTATTAAGAAGCAGTTTAAAATTTATTAAAACTAAATATGTAACAAAATAATTAACAAAATGAACGTTATATTTTGTAAAGTGCAAAGAGAACAAGACAGTAGTACATTTTCAGTTGCAAGTTTTTTAACCATACCAGTTTATATATTCAAACACATCTCCAGTCAGATATTGTTATGATTTACTACTTTTTCATATGTATTTGATGTAAAATAATCGTAAATTTTTTTGCAGATGGAATCATTGGTGCCCTCAACAGTCTCATTAAAACTGTAAACTTGGAAGTTAAAAGATGTGAAGAGACTACTAGAGCTATTCAAGAAATACGTCGGCTTATTGAAGAGTGCGATCTTTGTAGACAACGTCCTCCACGAACACCAACATGCGCCACTAATCCACCAGGCTGTTACCCTGGTGTCCGTTGTCATGATACTGAACAAGGTCCAAGATGTGGATCATGTCCTTCAGGATACATAGGAGATGGTGCGTAATTGTTTGAAAGTATATTATTTAATTTCATTTGAGCATGATAACATAAATTGCTACTATAAACAAAAACAATATAAAGCCTCTCAAGGATGTTCAAAAATGATCTTTGTAGTAGTAGTACGCAGTTTCCGATATTAAGTGAATTGTAACTTACTTAAGTGGTATATACGAACAAATAACTCATTCTAAATAATAAATAAGGGTTTAGCCAAATAAACATTTTTCAAACCAAATTTTAGAGAAAAAATATCTATTATATTAAAATTTCTAGTTCAAGATACATTGGGATTTAATGTTAACTGGATATATTATGTTTTAAAATCTGATATATACTTTAAAACGTATAGAACAGAATAATATGTTTCCTACAATTAGATATTCTAAAAGAGAACCGATTTTGTTCTGTTATGCTATGTTATTTATTTGAATAACAACCCTTGGACAGGCCCAGATAAAATAGATAGATAGATAACCACACTCGTCAAGTACTTGGTAACTCGGTTTCTGGGAATCAAGTTTATATAATATATAGCTACGTCATCGTACAATAGATGGTACTTCCATCAAATTTGATCAAATTGTAAATAATACAAAATTAACTCTACCGAATGTATTGCTGAAAGGCTCTATTATAAATATATTAAAAATGAACAGTTTTAATTCCTCAAAGTCCACCTGCTAAGAAAAAACTGTTTGTATTTATTTTTTGTGACGAAGAAATTGATTGTGAATGTGAATGGCAAGTAATAGATCTTTTAAAAGCACCCAAGGGTGATGCTTCAAAACGTAATTTGATTTGTTGGCGTTAACCTGTGAAATGAAGACAAAAATGCTTATAATCAAAAATTCTTCTAGCATTTTCAATCGGGAGCATACAAGCTACAAAGCTAGATAAAACCAGATTATTTCACATTTACCTAGTATTTCGTGAAATATGAAATATATGGACCCTGAACATGTTCTCGTGTCTCAATAATAAAACGACATTAGCCTAATACAAGTCATATTTACTATCTCTTTGTTACAGGTTACGAATGTACGCCAGGTCGCAGATGTTCAGAAACTCCCTGCTACCCAGGTGTACAGTGCAGAGATGGTCCTCGTGGTGCAGAATGTGGCCCATGTCCTAATGGTTTAGAGGGTGATGGAGTACACTGCAGTAGAAGAAGAAATTATTGCGATTATAATCCTTGCTCCCCAGGTATGTCGCCATAAGGTTTTCTATGGTACCTTTGTAGCATGAACTAGCTGTGGTAAATTTTTGCCTGCTTTGTGTAAGATTACTATTTGAAAATAACTTTTGACCTTATACTAAATTTTCTTTTTCTATGTAAAACTATTATTCGTTTCTTAATAAATTCTCTAATCTTGTTACTATTGGTTTTATTGAGTTCTAAACCTGGTGATGAAAAACTTAAATTCCAAAAAAATATTGTATTAAAAATTTAGTAAAATAAGCTATTAGGACAGTACCAAAATATTTTGAAAATGATAAATTATTGTGCAGCTTATTAAAATTTACCATTGACTTAAAAGCAGTTGTACCCTTCTTCTTTTTCTGTCTACTTTAGTATGTGTGTGTTTTACCGGTTGAGGAACTAAAATTGATTTATATGTAACAATGCTCAAACCAAAATTTGTGGTTTTTCCTAAAAGAATTTGCTTAAATAGCATACTATATTTAAACATTTGACTGTAATATTTAAAACATTATTTAACTAACTAACGAATATTGGTAATTTTTTTTCCAACAAGTCACATTTTATTGTCTAGGCAATTGCTTTGCTGATGTTATTCCTTACCAATCTTTTAAGACAAGAATTGTTAGTGAATATGGTGGACGTATTTTCATTAAAACACAAAGTCTGATATAATTATCAGACTCTGTTTCTATAAATAGTGTGTCTGCATGGTAGCAGTAGTAATTTTTGAAGCAGTCTTCATATTTTTTTTCAACTTTCTTATACATTAATTAATTTTTCTTTGCATTTTAAAAATTAATATTAAATGCACCAATGACACAGATTAAGTTAATCTGTGCCAATGAAAGAAAAATGATATTGGTTATGTCACATGACAGATTAAGAAAATATCAAGTTAGGTATACGAGAAAATATCCGCTTAGTGATGTTCATGGAAATCTCAAACGTAATATGCAAAACCCAAAAATTAAAAAAAAACATTACTCGATAAATGGAAGTAAAAAGTGTTGATACAGACAAAATTTTGTGTAGATATTTGAAAGATTTGTTAATCAAGAATACAAATACTCCTAACTACAACGGTGTTTGCATCTTTTTTATGGTTATTAATAGAAATACTCGTCATAGCCCATCTACACTTCTCCAAGAAATTAACGCACCACCATAAAATAACCAAAAGTTTGAAGTTAATTTTTGTCTAGACCTCTTGTCCGATTTCGATGATTTTTTTTTGTATGATAGGCTCTTTATTCAAGAATGTGAATGTAATTTAATTTTTTCAGAGAATTCTTTTTTTACTGATTACAGGGTGTAACAATTGAGACGTGTTTTTTCCATGAAATTTGTAACGCCCTGCGAAGTTCAACAGTTACACCAGCAACTTAGAATTCATATCGTACTATAGCCTTATATTTTCTTAACATTTTCTTTTTTGATTTACTTTATTATCTTTATTATTACCAGAGAAACACAATTTTAGCATAACATGTTTTTATTGATTTAATTTTAAAGTAGCTTTCTTTGGAAAACACAAGAAACGTGTACGCTAATGTCAAAAGCATTTGAAAAGAGTGTGTTTATTGTGGTGATAGCCGTGTTTATTTTCAATAATTTTGTCAATATCGAACGTGAAACACGAAATCTTACTGGTAAAGAATGTGCTCAAGCATTAATAATATTGGTTGAAATAGGTTGGAGTTATCGAAGAATTGGGCAACCATTTAATGTGGCTCATACAACTAGTCGTCATTAATGGAAGCCTTACAGCTGAGCGGTACATATTAGACATTTTAACAACCACGTGGTTCCATATGCGCCATAAATAGGGCAAGGATTTATGTTAATGCAGGATAATGCCAGACCTCATGTTGCTCGAGTTGTGCAACATTATCTGGAAGAAATCGGAATTGACACCATGGAATGGCCAGCCAAAAGCCTGGACTTAAATCCACTGGAAAACCTCTGGGATAAACTTGGTAGAAAATTGGACATAATCTACACCTTGACAGACGTTGGGCGAAAATTGGTTCAAATTTGAGAAGAATTGAACCAAAATGAAATACCGCCGCTTATTTTAAGTATGAATCGCCGTTGCCAAGAAGTTATTCGAGGCAGAGGCGAAAATACTCGCTATTGACATGCTTTTTTGCAGTTTATTCATTTTCATTTAATTTCTTTTTTTTTTCGATATTACCTTTAAGTAAAAACATGTTACGATATAAAATTATGTTTCTCTGGTACTAATAAAGATAATAAAGTAAATCAAAAAAGAAAATGTTAAGAAAAGATAAGGCTACAGTACGATATGAATTCTAAGTTGCTGGTGTAACTGTTGAACTTCACAGGGCGTTACAAATTTCATGGAAAAAACACGTGTCAATTGTTACACCCTGTAATTAATAAAAAAAAAAATAAAAGAACACTCATATTCTTGAATAAAGAGCCTATCATACAAAAAAAAAATTATCGAAATCGGACAAGCGGTCTAGACAAAAATTAAGTTCAAACTATTGGTTATTTTATGGTGGTGCGTTAATTTCTTGGAGAAGTGTATTTGTTACATTTTTTTTTTCATATAATTGCAAATTCTAAAGTATATTTTTCATAGTTATTTGAAAGTATTCTATTTTTTAAACGTCTTATTAGTAAGACAAATAGATTTTTTTTATGTGAAACTATGGCTATATTATCATCTCGATGATGGCAATTTGGCACTGAGAATGCACGTAAATAAGTACCCTGTTTATTATTTTTATATCTTTGAGCACCACTTCGGTAATATCAAACGTTGCATTTTTTTGATTAAAATATTTTTTAAACAATGGAATTATTTTTCTACCTAGCAGTTAAACTCTAAAGTTTCGTCGGAGTTTTTGTTCATAACCTGCAAGAAATATGATGACATTTTGAAATTTGTAAAGGATTAATAAATTGTCAAACAAACATTCTAAGGTCGCCTTTGACATAAAGGATTAGTAGGGGGTGCTTCTAGAGTGTAAAACCAAAGAGTTGACATTATAGGGTATCATCATGTTGTAGAACAGATTTTCGCTATTATCTCGGAAACCGTTGATTCTGCGGTAAAATTATTAGGGACCGTTTTTGTTCAGATTTCCTCTTCCCATTGCGTCTTAATAAATACATTTTTTTGTAAAATTAACAGTTTTTGAATTACAAGGTCATACATTTTCTAAAGTATTTTTTCGAAATTACTCATAAACATTAATTTTATGAAAAAAAAGAGTTATCTATAAATTCTATCTAAAGTTTTCTATATTATAGGAGTAGCTTACGATTTACATCGCGTCAAATGTCGCAGCTAGGTACACGAGCGCATTGAATTACTAATACAGTTGCTCATACTCGAACTCTTTTTCATATTAACCAGGAGGTAGAGTTCTAGGCACGTTCTTCACGTGGTATTCCCATAAGGCCTAATCCACAATCAACAAAATTCTTTTACTTTTTTCTACTTTTTTTACGGTGTTGGTCCAGCGTATTATTCGAACCTGAATCATCGTTTTCGTCATGAAGAGTATCTAGGTAATCTATATCACCAAACATCATTCTATTTTCTTATTATTCTCTTCTTCATTGTTTTCTTCATGTTCGTTCTCATCTAACACCTGTAGAACGTTGTCGCACAATTGTCTACTGCAGTTAAAGCAAATGATTGAGCATTTGAGACCTGCTTTGCGACATCCACAAGCTTTTCCATAATTGATTTTACATAGGCACGAAATGAGTTTAAGTAAAGAAAGAGGTGCAGGAGACAATGATGTAACAGCACGTTCAAGCCCATGTGCGGTTACAACTCACATTGTCTTCAATACACAAAAATTCGCTGACAACATTTCATTCCTTCACGCCTTCAGTGGTTGTGATACAACGTCAGCAGTGCACAACGTTGACAAAGTTAAATGTCTAAAAACATTGAAAGGCAGTCTACAGCTATTGAAGAGAGTGGAAATGTTTAATGAAAAAAATTTTGACCAATATATGATTACCTAGGCTGGACAACGTTCTTCATCGGATTATTGGGAGGTATCACTACAGAAATATTAATTAACTCGCTTCGTTATAAAAAAAAAAACATAAAACACACCACAGAAATCCAAACCCCCCAAATCCAAAGCCAAAGGCTGTCCGGAAGGGGGCGGCTAGACATTAGAAAAAACGCAGACAAACATCCATACCCACCGACATTGCCATATGCCGGTGCCGGGTCTCGAACCCGGAGGCAGTGTGGCCAGAGCCATACTCATGCTCTTGCCACCGAGTCGGCGATTTATTCAATCAGCAAACAAGGACAATGCAATTTAACGACGTTACCTGCAACACAAGTAATAGCTCGACTTCATTCGTTTGGGACATATCACCAAGTCCAAACATCCAGACTCAGAAGAATTGGACTGGAAAAGAACCACACCACATATGAACTTGATCCTGTCGTTACACCATTGCCACCTTGCGCCTCTTTTACTTAAACTCATTTCGTGCTCATGCAAAACTAACTGTGGAAAAGCTTGTGGATGTTACAAAGCAGGCATTAAATGCTTAATCATTTGCTCCAACTGCAATGGACAATCGTGCGACGTTCCACAGGTGTTAGATCAGAACGAACATGAAGAAATTAATGACGAAGAAAATTATATGACAATAGACACGATGTGTGGTGGATATAGATTATCTATAGAAATTTCTCATGACGAGGATGATGATGAATGAAAAATTTTAGAAATACGTCAGTGAAATCAATATAGTCTTCTGCGGAGAGTATAATAAATTAATACACATTGTTTTTCTAAATTTCAATTCTTAATTTCATGCAGACATTTCAAAAACAAGAAAAAACATATATTACAGAACTTAACAGGCATTTGAAATAGAAAGAATTAGAAGATCTTTATGTTGTAAATCCAGAACGAGAAGAACAATACCTACATTTTATTACGGTCCTCGAACCAGCACTAAAAGAATACCTGCTCAGGCTAGATACGTTTTGCATAAGAAGCTGCTTTACCTAGAGGTTTCTATAATAAATTTTCTTAGTGGCTGTCAAGACAAAATTGGTATGACACTCTATTTCTGGTTCAGTGTACTTTTTTCGTGAAGACACTTTCGATCGGACTAAAATCATCACACTTTTCTTGACAAATTAAATTTTCTGTAAACATGTGGACGGGGATGCTGGGAAACTTAATCAGATGGTGTGTTTTACCTAACACGACCGATCAGTTCTATTAATATTATCTATTTGTGGAATAATTTCGTCAACGTACTTGACGCAACAAGAACAAACATATTATGCTTTATGAGCGTAGGTGCTTCATCTTATGTTCACATTTTAATGGGGGAACATACTATTTCCAATCGAAGGATAGGATAGGAGATAGGAGACATCTCGGCTTGTTCAGTCACCTGTTCATAGTAGATTATTTTCTATAAGGTTATTTAAAATCCGTCGTTAAGCAACTTCCATAAATAACATTGAGTTTATGGACCCACATGTCTAGATCATGGTGCGTCGCCTTAACGAATGTGTGGCAATGAATATCTGGCGTGGAATGTTCTATGTGTGGCTAAGAATGTTTATTCAGCCTCCTCTTCAACTTTCTCTTATACCCATATAAATAAGCCACGGAAATAATTATTTGTTAATATTAAATTCTTTTGTTTTCAAATTTATGTGTATTCTACTTGAATTAATTTTATAGAAAACTCATTGTGTTTTTCACAAAAAGTTAGCTAGATCTTAATATGAACTTTTTCTTAATTTTTTAATATAAAATTTGTCCACAAATTGGATGGCTTAAGTTGAACTACACCTATTACTTATGAGCAAAAATTGCCCAAAAATAATTTACTATTCACTTTAGAATTGTAGGAGTTTTTTTTATAGTTTTGATAAAAATACTGCAAAAATTAATTCATAATGTAAGAAATAGTTCTTTTATGTCCTTATTAATAATTATTCTGGTGTATGCTTTAGGGTTGAAAGTTGAGGGGGGGCTCATTTTCATTTTATTTGACACAACAATTTAGCCTTTTCCACTTTTTCACTTTAATAATATGGCCAACGAAACTGCGCCAGCAATATTAAAGAGTGTTAGTTATTCCATAAACTAGTTTTTTTTATATCTTATCAGTGACTAAAATACATTAATTTATCACCCCTGTATATTCAATAAATCCATGCAAATAGATTATCTGTTATCCCAGAATGCAAAGAGACGTATAACTAGTGCATCTTTTGACAAAAAAAGTGAGGTCTACCAACTTAACTCATTCCCACAAATTAGGCATAGCAATTCAAAAACACCCTAGATAAAAAATTTTATAATGTCGGCAGCTTTATAAAAACAAAAATTCACGCTAATGCATTTATTTTCAGTAAATCATTGTGGATCTTCGTTGCGCAAGTATGTTAAAAATAAAGAAATTGCAGACTAACTGAAATGCTAGTGTTTGTGAAATATCATCTATGTCAGTCGTTACGTCTAATAATTTGTCTGCAAAATGTTTTCAGTGATTCAAAATAAATTTGAAAAAGTTTTTTATTCATTTTAAAAATTTAAATTCCAATTTAAAACTGACACTCTCTTTGAAAGCATTGAATTTGCATTTATTTAGAAACACCATGCAAATATATAAAAATGCATATTTCTTTCAAATAACCAATAGGTTTTTTCGAAAAATTTTTGTTTTAAGATAATAATTATTTGTAACTGCTCTTTCTGAATGTTACTTTCTTTATCCTGCATAGATTGCATGCTATCGAAATATGAATCTTCACTTTTAAATAAGTACTACTGCAGGACGTAGCTAGTAGTGCCATTGTATCGCTTTTTTTATTTTCTGTTAGTTTTCTGTATTCCAGGGTACAATAGAGGATATTGAATTTGTCCCTTAATAAGCATACATTGTAACATTTATATTTTTAGCCAATATTATTGTTATTGATATTGTTATTCTATTGATTATTTTCTTATGTAGAACTTACTTTTATAAATATAGTTAATATAAACTAAAAGTTTTGTTTTATTTTAAAACAGGGTGTGTACCTGTCTGGAGTCGTCAGTGATGGATTTTTCTTCATATGTCCCGTTTCAATATCCAGAATATCCTTTGGATGCAGAATACAAACAAAAATGAGTGTTTTATTTATAAATATTAAACACAGCACTGCATTGCACTGATTCACTTGGTACAAATTAAATTATTAACATTATAGTTTATTTTCACAAATATTGTATGCACAACCACACACATACTAAACTGACATTTATAGAAATAAACAGATATATAATAGCCAACAACATAAGGAGAGTAAAGCAATATTCGAACATTTTCAATAATAGATCTAAATATAGTATTCCTATACATATTTTCTTTAAAAAGTAAGTAACTCCTTAAAATAACAATTTAATTCAATTTCATAATACGAAAACTAGTATTATGACAACAATATTAAAGAAAAATAAAATTTCATTGGAAGCATGATCTTGAAATTTCTGAAAATGATAGATTAAACGTTGAAAGATTGGTGTCCCTAAAACTTATTTGCTAGAATTATCATATTAAACATCTCAAGATAACCCCGACGTAGTTTCCACAAACACCTAAACAATATTTTTGCACTCGATGTGCACTTCGCCAACTAAGTTGGCAACAACTGGAGATGATTAAAACTAACGTTAATCTAAGAACCTATTCTATTTTTATACCTAAATTATGTCACATTTTGATAAACGGCGACTAACATTGGCACAGTTCGACGAACCATAGTCAACTAACCAGTAAAGTGGACTATTTGGGATAGGTTCTTTGTTACTATTCATATTATTCTTACATTTTCTAATTTCTGGACTCTCAAATTCATCCAACTGTCTACAATTAATAATATTTCTTACTAGCCTAAGCTTATTAATATCTATACTGCGATAGTTCTCAAAAGTATGTTGGGCAACACTAGACTTATCTGTTCTTCCATATTTGAGATGAGCCATATGCTCTTTGAATCTAGTTTGAATTGGTCTCATTTGCTCAATATTCTTTTGATCACAATATTTGCAACTACCTATATCTATATATTTATCTTTTGGATTGCCTAAAGCTTGTTGTAACTTATTTCCTGATGAATGAACGACGAGGTCTTTGAAAATCCTAGTTAGCCGACGAGTAAACCGTGGTCATAGGGAATCGATACAAATTTTGAATTTTCCGGGTCAATCTGAAAAGTCGTAGAGGTTCGAAGTGTGTCCTTAAATGTACGTTTCCTAATTTATTTTCCCACTAAATCTGTGGAATAGCCATTATTCGCAGCCATATTCTTAATCAATGCTTTTTCTGCTTTTCAATAAAGAGAGGTTTGAATAAGAAAAAACATTGATTGAGGACATAGCTTTCATCGTAAAATCTATTGGAGAGGAAATATTGTCAAGAAACTGTTTTTGGACGTCATTTTTTCAAAGCAAGGTAGAAATTCGAAAAGAGCACCTCAAAATCTATACCTAAAAATGCTAAATATCAAAAGTCAAAACTTTCCAGCTAACCCCCTTTTTGATATTATAAGGAAGAAGGGTATTTCTAGCAAACTTCCAAGTAATTTAATTATAGTAATATAACAGTGGTTTGAACTTCATTCGTTTTTACTGAAAATGTGTATAGGAATTATGATTTTTTTTAAATAATACAAATTGCAAATTTGTCTACTTTACTCCATTTTATTATTTTAATCAGGTTAATGGGTAACTAAAATACAGGACACAAGCACTACAATTATTAATCTTATATTTTGTGCAACATAATATTTGATGTATTATTTTTTATCTGTGTATAATGAAGATGTATATTTTACATACTTAATAAAGATTTATTTATAACGCATGTTCTTTTATAATAAAATAATATACTGCTTCCTAAAAACTTTCACTATCGAATTAGTTTTTGAATCAATTTTCAAACAAGGATTAAGTAAACTACTCAGTGTTCAGGAATTACCTAAGTATGACATAATAAACGAATCAGGTTTAATTGTGGCATAATTGAGACAGATCTTTTGTGAATCTGATCCATATTGAATATGCCAAAGGCAAGGTCAAAAATGTTCATTTTATTTTCCTCTTTATAACAAAAGAACACTTCCTACCAAGTCAAGAGCTGATGGTAAAATGAATTTAAACATTGTACTGATATGGTTTTATAGGTACCCAATGTCTCCCCACTGACGAAGAACCGTACTACAGATGTCTTGGCTGCCCCGCCGGTTACACAGGGAACGGCACGGATTGTCGTGACATAGATGAGGTATGTAAGAAGTCGTACTTGAGATAGTGAAAATTATACACGTATACCAATAATATTAAGCGTTGCAACAGTTTAACATGCATGAATCATTGTTAAATTATTTAAATAGAGCGAGTGTTGAAACGTAATGCACCAACTGACGCAAATTGAACTTTACAACTCTGAGGATGTATGAACAAATTTATATATCAATTTCTGTCATTTCGTGTCGTCTTTTTGTCAAATTAACAAATTCTTCTCTGTAATTCGTAGTTTATATTAATATTTTTATTAGCGATTTAGCAAAGTTGGTTAGTTTGATAAGAGGCATAATTTTTTTCTTTGCAAACTAACAAATTATCCAAAATTATTCCCAATGGATTAGTTTTATTCAGAAATTAATTACGAACAATGTAATATTTAGGAATCAGGAAACTTAGGCGGTAGATATATCGGATAAAAAATGGAAGACAGTTATCACTAGTCAACATTTCGATAAAATTTTTAATCTTCTTCAGGAATACAGATGAATGTATGAAATGTAATTTCCGCTGTAATAAAAATGACTAGAATGATTATACTTAATCGATCAAATTAATTGTACTTTCAGATACATTTGATCAACTATGAGATCAGATCATTTGACAGTGAATGGAGTTCTTAGCATTTGTCAAAAATGTTGATTGTTAATACATTCAATGTTGATTGTTAATACATTCGATTTCAAATATCCAAAAACCCACAGAAATTATATATTTTTTAATGCATGTATAATCGCAATTAAATTAAATAGTGAAAAAAAAACGGAACTTTATATTTAAAAAGAATTTGGTTTTCAGTGCGATCTAGTTCAACCCTGCGATCCTCATGTAGAATGCAAAAATCTGATCCCCGGATACAGATGTGGTCCATGTCCATCAGGTTATACTGGAAGCTCTGGTATACAAGGACTTGGAGTAGACGATGCGGCCAGCAACAGACAGCGATGCGTTGACATCGATGAATGTGCGGATGGAAGGGCTTGTGTTCCACATTCAGAATGTATAAATACTGAGGTAATTTTGTTTTTATTTTATGTCGTGGAAAACTAATATTAAATGAAAAAAAAAATCCTTTGAACTGAGACAAAATAAGGTGGGATGTTAATATAGTAAATATATATTCTTCAAAATAAGCTCTCTCATATATCACTAACCATATAGGTATGAAAAACATGAATAAACCGTCGAAGTTGAAAAATTTATATTGTAATATTTTTAATCACTTCAACCATTTTCCAACTGATCACAATTTTCTATTTTAGAAACATAACTGATAACTGCTTTTGATCGTTCCATCTACCGAATTTGATCAATATTCTTTACAATTATTATTCTATTTTACTATTATGTTCTTTTTCAAAATTTTACACATTGAAGATATATTAAATATATATTTGATATTACTTCGTTTCACTTCTGGCATCACTGTTTCAGTCTTTCCTACTTCAAATTTTATTTAATCACATTTTTTTTGGATTCTAGTATCGTCAAGAATTTAAAATCGGAGTAAATATGTATCTGTTACACTCACGCCACTGCTATGATTGTCTAATAAATTTGTGCCATCAAGTTAGAATCATTACTTATCTTACATGAAATGTATCTCCTAATACTTTATTTAGTTTCACTTTTATTTGTATGCAGCTGACTCAAGGAACACAGTAAATAAGGACGATTTTATTTATACGGGCATACAATATTATCTATATTTTTCATTCTATGTTTTAGGGATCCTACTACTGTGGTCCTTGTGAGTATGGATTTACTGGGAATCAATCTATAGGATGTCATCAAGGAGAGGGATTCTGTCCAAATGGACGTCAGTGTGACAAAAATGCCAGATGTATTGATTTAGGCTATGGTGAATATACTTGCCAATGTGTAACAGGATGGGCAGGGAATGGTGTGATGTGTGGCAGAGACACAGATTTAGACAGCTGGCCTGATACATCTCTGCCATGTAATGATCCTCATTGTAGACAGGTAAGGAAAAGTTTCAATAATTTTACTTCTTTTAATTTTTCTAATATAAGATCTCACCAGTTAATTTTATTCTAGGATAACTGCCCTCGTATACCTAACTCTGGACAAGAAGATGCTGATGAAGATGGTCAAGGTGATGTGTGTGATTCAGATGCAGATGGTGATGGCGTGCATGACGGCGTAAGTTTATATTTTCAAGTGCATATTTAAAGCGGAAACTTCATCTACTTTATTAGCTATTGTTTTAATAGTAATAACAGGTGTTCAGAAATTGATATTGAAATATTGAAATTTTAAGAGGAATTAAGTAAGAGAATTAAAATAAAAATATTCTAAATATTTATTGAAGGTTAATTTCTTAGTAGTCGGTGTTCAATAACTAGACTGTTACATTTGTTAATAATCGGTATATTTTGTCGATTTTAAATTGAAAATTTAATACTACTACTGCATCGACCAGTGATTGTGTTTTACTTAAGTATTACTTTCATATGAATATATCATAGTTTTCAAGGGAGGGTTTTGTAATCCACCTGAATATTCTTATGCATCTGATATAAGTAAGTAATTAAATTTATAACAACCTTCTACCATCTGGTCGAAAGTTAATAAGTGTTAATTTGCATATTTATTTTAGGGTTGTCTCTTTATTCTTTTAGTTGTAACTACACTGTTATAAATCTTTACCTATTATGACATTTCATGGTTCCATATAATTTTATAAAGACTATTCCTAAGGAGTTCTGTTTATTTTTTTGCAACCAGCGGCATGTTTGGTAGCAACATTCTCATAAAGGTATCACTCGTAAGACAACACACACATTTGTACGCATGTGTTTTTGCATATTATATTGTGATTTCCAAACATAGTGAAATGAATAAAACAAATTTGTTTCAACTTGCTATAAAAAGTCAAACTGGTGGTTTCACATAACTTGTTCTTGTTAGTGATCGTCCTTGTTAGATTTTTATAGCCTGTAAACCAGAAGGAAATTTCGTGTCAATCTATAACTTCTGGCGTTGTTGCATTTAGTATTTTATACCTCCAGTACATTTTTTTCTGTTCAAGATCATTGGTTATATGTATAATTAATTATTACAAAGCGGTTTTTTCGTTTTTGTATTACAAATAGTCGACAATGTCGACATAAAATGTGATTTCTCAAAGAGAAGTAAAAAAATTACAATATACGGAACTGTATCTTTAAATTAAATTTGGAGTCAGGTCATTAAATATATAAAATTATACTTACTGAAAACTCCAATATCAATCATACCATCTTTCAAATTTTTTAGGATAACTGCCCTCTCCATTCTAATCCAGACCAAAGGGACTCTGAGCGTGAAGGTGGTGACAAAATCGGCGACGTTTGTGACAACTGTCCACATATAAAGAATCCAGATCAAAATGATATCGATCAAGATGGATTAGGCGATGTTTGTGATTCAGATATGGATAATGACAACATACCGAATGAATATGACAACTGTCCCAAAGTGGCAAACAGAGATCAAAGAGATGGTGATGATGATGGTATAGGAGATGCTTGTGACAATTGCCCTGATCGTTATAATCCAAACCAGGAGGATTCTGATGAGAATTTGGTTGGAGATGTATGTGATAGCCCAGTTGATACAGACAGGTATTATTTTAAACAAGCTATGATGACTATTTTCACATTCTAAATTAAATTTTGTTTGCCCCTTGGTTTGATAAAGTGAATAAATCAGCAATTAACTGAAGAAAAGGAGATTGAATACATTTTTTCATTAATGCCATTACATACAATTAAATATCTGAATGATAATTATTATATGTAACTTCAATTTTTGTTATGTTTTGTTTCTTATTTAACTTTCACAGTTAAAATTTGTTTCGGTTGTCCCTTATGGGAGGTTTAATGGCAATAACATTGAGCAGCTTTACATAAAGCATCCACCGCATCTCTAAAATAAGGTGGAAGTTTAAGTACATTCGATGGTGGTTATCTTCTCTAGTTAAATAATAAATATTATTTAAGGGTTGCTTTTCCAATGTTCTAAATATAAATAATACTACAGCTGTAATGTTATATTTTTAATACATATTATTGTTTAATGATAATCATTCATTTTTAGAGATGGAGTCAGCGACATGCATGACAACTGCAGATTAGTTCCGAATCCCAATCAATTAGACACAGATAAGGATGGTAAAGGAGATGCCTGTGACAATGACATAGACAATGATGGGATTATCAATCACTTAGATAACTGCGTTTATGTGTACAATCCCGAACAAACTGATTCAGATGGTAAATATTATTTTCTAAAATAAACAGAACTGACATAGGTAATCATTATACAACTAACTACTATTAGAGTTAAATGAACGCATATTTTTCTATTTAGACAACTTTGCTTTACTCTAAATATACAACAAATTCAGTCGTTGTGAATTATACAACTGTACATAAATTATATTGTAGGAGACGGTTATGGTGATGAATGTGAAGATGATTTTGATGACGACGGGAAAAAAAATCTTCAAGACAATTGTCCAAATAACTCGCTTATATACCAAACAGATTTTAGTAAATATCAGACAGTTGTACTTGATCCAGAGGGAGATTCTCAAATTGACCCCAATTGGGAAATTTACAATCATGGTGCTGAAATTGTTCAAACAATGAACAGTGATCCTGGACTTGCTGTAGGTCATGATGAGTTCTTCGGTGTTGATTTTGAGGGAACGTTCTTTGTTGACACGGATATTGACGACGACTATGTTGGATTTATATTCAGGTATGTGTTTATCGTATCCAATTGATGAACTTTTCATGTTTATACTCTAGCCATTTTATTACTCTAACTAATGAATAACAATGTAAAGTAAAGATTCGTTGATATTTATCGATTTACTACGAATGCAAGATGTGTAATTATAATTCTGATGATCGGTCAGTTTTTGTTCACAATAAAGTTGTACATGGTAATAACGAAAAATGTCAAAAAGTTTCTACAGATGCCAAAAATCGTTTAAACTTAAGACTTACCTCGTAATTGAATCTATACTTGTGACTGCTTTTGAGAAAATTATCTTTTTGTATTTACAATTAGATTCCATTTTTACAGTGAATGATTCATTTTAATTCTTTTTATAGGAATATATTTTAAATTTTTTGTTTAATGACAATATTTTTTTCTCTAGCTACCAAAACAACAGAAAATTCTACACAGTTATGTGGAAAAAGAACGCTCAAACTTACTGGCAATCTACACCATTCAGAGCTGTTGCTGAACCGGGTATTCAAATTAAGGTCGTTGATTCGGAGACCGGTCCAGGTCAGCTTCTAAGGAACTCTCTGTGGCACACAGGAGACACACAAAACCAAGTAAGAACACTATGGAAAGACCCGAAGAATGTTGGTTGGAAAGAACGAACATCATACCGTTGGTTCCTGATACATAGACCATCTATTGGCCTTATTAGATTAAAAATATTCGAAGGGGAAAATATGGTCACAGATTCCGGTAATATCTTCGATTCCACTCACAAAGGAGGACAACTGGGAGTTTTGTGCTTCTCGCAGGAAATGATTATTTGGTCAGACTTGGCGTATAGATGTAACGGTAAGTTAAGCAGTTGCCATTCTTAGTCTTTGAACTAAATCTAATTTATTATCAGTAGTTTAACTCCTAATCACCACTACTTATTTGTAATACATATATAAAACTTCAAAACCTCCTGATTATATTTATACCTATATTATAATATTGAAAAAACTATGATTACTTTTTACAGAAAATTTGAGGGAAGAAATTTGGAACGAGCTGCCAAGAAAATTGAGAAGGAAATTAGACATCGACAACACACGCACATATAGTGTGGCATCTCCACCGTTTGCTTAGAAATAATTTATTAGTGTTTTAACAAAATGCCATACGTATTGTGTTCTGTAAATTAAAAAATTATATTCCTGTGAAAAGTCAATAATACCTTTTTGTACTTACAATTATTTTTATAAGTTATACTTGTAAAGTTTTTATAATATTTTTTCATTAAACATGTAATATATGTACCTATCTGTAATATTTTTTTATCATTAACACATTTCATATACAGTATAGTATAGTGACTGTATTATATTAAGTATAATGTTGTTATTTGCGATTGTTAATATTATACAGGTTATTGTTTAAGTAATACAAACCGAAATGAAGTTTTGTTATTCCTTCCTTTGTTAATAATGTGATATTTTCTACTATTTAATAATAACGAGATCAAACAGCTCTTTACATCAGTTTTCGGACGGACCTGTGTCCGTCCTTTTGATCTTACCTTTTCAAGTATAAATCGAATACATTTCCGTCCAATCGACGCTTTAAATAACGATGCAGATATGTTCATCTTCGGGGAAAATCACAAATCTAACAGGTATTTAATTATAAAAGACTTCAGCTACATTTTCAGATTTCTGATTAGAGAAAAACATGAGCGATTAGTGTTGAAAATGTTGCTAGTATTGATATCGATGAATTTAAGAAAGAATCTTATAAAGTGTCAAACAGCTATGACGTGGTTTGTAGGAATTTAAAAATAAAAAGTTCATTAAAAAATTGAATTTCTCATTGACCGAAAATGCTATGATATAAGAAAGAAAATTTTAAACTATAATTTAGAATATCTTCCGAATAACTCGAAAAATTTCAATTCACAAGCTGAAATTATTGCGAATTCGAGCAGTTGCACGAATGACTCTATTTTTCGTAATGACAACAACGATAAGAATAATCTTAGACGGGATATCATCTTCAATTCTACTCCAAAAACAAATAATTCTGGAAATTTTGGAACGGAACAAATTTTGAGTACCTACCTATTACTGCAATTTCGGAGATTTCTATCTGCTGCAGATCCTACACCTAGCTCAGAAAATATTAACGAACAGGATAATTTCAATGAAAGAGACTTTAGTTTAGAGAACAAATCCTTATCAAAATCTAGGGGCCATATTATAAATATTTTTTGGAAATATCCAAAGATATTAAGAAAAATGTATAGATAATTCTGACATATTTCAAAATAGTCCCTATCATAATTTAGAGTTTCTAAATTATAGAAAAATATATTCCGTTCTTACCTTGCTGGTTAAAAAGTAAACTTCGAATAAGTAATGCGCCAATAGAACGTTGGTTTGGCATAACCAAAAGCTTAATACATGACGGTATGAAATATAAAAATTGAAGTAGAGTTATACGCAAAATTATAAAACACGTCCTTAGTATCAATATAGAAACCACATTGAATATTCATTTATAACGGTGCACAAAGACAACCCAAAACCAATGGCTTAGATGAAGGCATTTTGGCAGTAGCAAAATGGAACAAGAAAACTCCTGCACCAGTCAGTTATTTCTGCAAAAGTAGAATTAGCGGAATTATGTCAAATCAGAAATTCAAAGATGAGGCTAGAGTAAACGACGATTTTCTTCGCTGCATATACAGTCCATTCGCTTTTTAAAAAAATAGTGGAGGCTGTGATTTCTCATAATGGTTCACTCTATATAATGATTGACAATATTAAATATTTTAAGGTTATGTATACTGACAGACATATTTCGGCAAGAAAGCGTTGCCATTTTCTTTAAATTTCTATTAGCAACAGTCTGACCCTATATGTTCTATGTTTGTAACTATACAATTTTTAGATTTTTTATCGGTTCTGTAATTGTGGAATAGTCTGGCATAAAGTTTATTAAATTAAAATTATTAAAATAATATATGTTTATTGACATTATAGAGACTAATAAATATACAACGTAGTAATTAATTATAGCAATAAAATAGATAATTATTAAGAGTGGAGCATTTATATTTAATACAAAATAAGTGTGTATACATAGATACTTATATCCATATTAGAAACATATTGGAGGTAAATTAAATTAAATGCATATTTCTTTCAATTATTATAAGAAAACAAAACAATAATCAGAGAAGTACTTAAAAATTAATTTTTAAGTATTTTATAAAGAGAGAGAACATATGAGCGAACTATATGTGTAGCTCCGAGTGTTCAAAATTAAACTGTTTAATCCCACTTCGTTCTTCCACACAGCCAAGTGGTAGGTTTTTGCGAAACCGAGTAAAAAAGACAACGCGCTAAAAAGAATAACAAAAAAAATAACGAATAATTAGAACCTATTTCATGGTAGGAGAGATATGTATATATATTTAAACAATAATAATAATTAAATATAAATAAAAAAAAACTAAAATATTATAAAAGTTAGGGAATCCTGAACACTTTTCTTTTATCTCTGTCATCTTTATTGCTTCTATATAGAACCATCTTTCTTCTCATCATGCGAATGCTAATCACTCGAATTGGAGATTCAGGCTCTAGTGAACAGTGGGATCGGGGTTCGCCGACGCTGATGGTTTGTCTTATCCATAAATGCATAAATCAACATTCTTACTGAGAGAGTTGGTACATCCCACTATATATAAAGTATATGTGGCGCAGTCGACTTCACATCTATTCTGTCTAATTTTTGTCGCATTTGGGATATCTTGGTTATATTTGTATAAAATGCAAATATGATATGACTATAATAACGGTCGAGAGGCTAACGCACTCCTAAGGTCCCGGGTTCGATTTCCTGTCATATTGGATGTGTGATCCTTTACCTTTAAACTGGTACCCTCTCCTGCACAGCGTTAGTTCAGGGATACATGCAGGGGTTATAATATATGTATTTTGTGGTGTTATTATAAGATACGAATTAAGTAAATTTTCGACCATATTTAAACAAGGCGCATTCTTTCAACACTGATCACGCGTTTTGATCTCAGAAACGCAAGTCTTTTGGCACTTATTTTCCCAACTGTTTGTTCGCGTAACCGAAAAATGAACGCATGTTTTCGATGATCCTTACAAACAAGAATCAAGATTGTTACTAAAGAATGCACCAAAAAATGAAAAATGATATGATTCTTTTAAATTGGATCTGACTTATAAACCCCCTTTCACCATTTAACTATCAGAGTCTGATTCTTCTTCTTCGTTTGAATCCGAGTCAGATTCTGCTAGTGAAATAATAAAAGGAGGCATATCTTCAAAAGATGTTTGTCCCATTTCCCGTACCCATTCCTCCCTCACCAGATTTTCGCAATGCACACAAAAATTTTTCCATGTCTGAGCAGTACATTGACGCAAGGACTCAAGCCATAAATATTCAGTCTGCTTCATAGAAGAAGACTGGAGATTTATGTGTTTGTTATAATAGTCCTTCGTTACGTGCCATGCCATTTCAATTGGGTTGAACTGACAATGGTATGGTGGTAAACGAAGGTCTTCATGTCCTTGCTGTCTCAATAGTTCGTCAACTACGTAAGTCTTGTTACAGTCACGCCGAAAGGGTTTTATTACCTCCCAAAGTTGCTTTTTATTTAAATTTTGATAGTCTTTTTGAGTTCTGTCAGTCAACCATTTTTGCATTTCACATTTCTTAGAAGCAAATGTTGGTGGCTTATCCAATAGCATGGAATGGGTAAGGAGCATTATCCATCACCACCACACATTTACATTTAAGCTGTGCCAATGCAGGAATTAGTTGGTCTTTTATCCATTTTTGAAAAAGGTCTCCGGTCATAGTTTTGTGATAGTCTCTGTCATTGTTTTTAGAATTTAAAAGGAAATCACACCCTCCCAACCACCCAAGTTCACACCCCGCATGCAAAATTGTATAACGTCTCCCCTCATTTTTAACTTTAGACGGACTAAATTTTAAATCTGTGTCGTGTACCCAGCGACGAATTGGAGACCCGTTCTGATAAATCCAAGTTTCGTCCAGGTACACGAACATGTAATTTTCACTAGAATTTTGAAATTGAAGAAATTTACGACAAAATATGATTTTTAAAGTTTTGATGTGTTTCTGTTCACACAGAATTTTCCTATCATTCGCAATTTTGTATTTAAGCCCTATTGATTTTAAAATTTTATATAATGTAGTTCTCCCTCCCCTATAATGTATTAAATTTCGCGCAGCTTATAACAAATTATCCAAAGTAAAAAATTGATTTCTTTCATTATATCCACTGATAATTTCGACCAGATCCCTTTTAAAAAAATAATTCCATTTTTCAGTTTTTTTCCTAATAGACACCGCCGCCCCCTGCATGGCCCCTGTCTTATCCCGTATTATCCCGCATATAACGGATCTTCCTACCTAAAAATTAAAATAACATTCCAAACAAAATGATTTATTAAAAATAGATTCATTGTACTTACACTGAAAATGTCCACCAGTTTATTTACAATAGCATCATTGTTCAAGTCTGGCCTGTCGTGTCTATAATGCTTATAACATTTCAAAATGCTAAGTTTTTTGTCTGCCAAAACTATTTTGGGCATTATTATTTAAATAATTTCACTAATAACTTTGACAAAATATAATTTAATATTCGTCATGTGTCATCCATGTCACAAATGTCACAATCACATTAGAAATAATTATAGAAATGAGTGCATTCGATTATTGAAATAATTACTGTAAAAATTACAAGATTTCTCAAAATGACCCAAAATTATGTGTGAAAAGAATACACCTAATAAAATTTTACAACGCTGCAATTTAAATTTAACACACAGCAATTGAAATTCGACATAGAGCTGACAAAATACCTAACCGTAAAATATTTTATGTTGTCAATCTATTATATAGAGTGAAATGTCACGAAAAATCAAAGCCACCCTTTATTTTTTTTAAATGTGAATGGACTGTACATATTGTTATACAGGTAAACTGAACACAACAGCAGACTGGGTGCAGTGCGACGATTGCCAAGATTGGATACACCAGTTATGCAATAAAGACACCATGAACAAAACGTATTCTGGTGATTTCTTTTGCAAATTTTGCTACTAGCACTGAAATATGTGTGGAGAAAAAGATATTGCAGATTTGTGCAACAATTTTATAAACACAAATTTTCAATTGAGCGGAGCGGCATCCAATTTTGATGTACTCTGTACTCTTTTCTTCGCGAGCGGAGGAAACGTTGCAAAGAAAAATAAAAGACGTTCTCTCCTGTATGAGACCAACAACATCAGTAATTTTAATTCCGTGAAATATGGTCGAGAAAATGAGCAAAAAGCAATTAGAAAATACAGCGAATTATATCATTTACGTGACGCACAGCCCACTGGTTTGTAAGTCCACAATATTTGCACATGCAATATTTAGTGTGTTCTCCACAGATGCGATAGTTGACGATGGCATTTTGGAAATAAAGTGTCCCCATTCAATAATAAATTTAGATCCAAAGGAAGCAATAAATACAGGAAAACATATATGTCAGAGGACGGTCGTCTAAAATCGACGCACAATTATAACTATCAGATACAAGGTCAGTTCGGAATTGCACACAAAAAATGTGGTGTGATTATTGTGTTTATATCTCACAGGGTTTATAATATGTCATCAGAATTTTGCCAGACAAATATTTTTTTTACAATATGATAAAAAAAACTTCAAACTATGTATCTCTTCTATTACCTGCCCAAAATTATTCAACCTAATTAATCACGACATTCCAAATCCGTTCCAGATATCACCTTGTCATGTTTCTACCAGCCTGTTTGAAGAGAGACTATCGAAAAATATTGCATTCCAAATAAATGGCAGTACTCTTATACTTCCCATAAATCAAAAACAAAGTTATTGGTGTATTATTTTTGCAGAATTCCTTCTAACAATAGTGAAGAAGAGGCAATGGTTTATAAAAATTTATTTTTAGAAATTCTAGAATCAATCGGTTTATTAATACTAATATTGACACAATAAATCACTCACGCAATATGAAGATATGCAGACTTATTGTAAAAAGCTCAAAAAGATTGTGATACGATATCAAATATACCTATGTTTAATTTGTGCAAGAGTCTTACACTGCATCCGTTTTAAAATGTTACTGCTGTGAACGTAGTTTCCAATTTGATTGTTTAACTGACGACCTTAAAGAAAAACTAGAATATAGCAATAACAAATCAGACGACTACTGTTTTCTTATATTTGCGGATTTTCTTTATCTTAAGAATATTCATGTCTGCAGTTGAAGAAAATTTAATAAATACAGCCCACACATAAAATTCAAAATACCGCTACTTGGTGGCACGTTTGGCCGTGATAGGTATTGGTAACAAAAAACAATATAGGAAATAATACTTATTAACACTTGAATCAGACAATGAATACACCTTCGCCAATATTTGACCCAACAAGTATTTGACGTGAGAATTAAGCCACGTTCAGCGGAATTAAATGCCACGCCGCACATCATTAAAATCGTTACTTATATCGCAAATTCACGAACTAGAAAATATACTTTTTTTAAACGCCTTATTTATACTAACGTCCTGATGAAGTTTAGCATAGCTATCCCGCAAGTTAACCAGGACACACATACACAACAACCATTCCCCGTGTCATTGCCGGTATCATGACTGAGATGCGAACTAAGATGCGATAGGAATTATCTAGATGGGATTTGCCACATATCCGCTCTCTGGCCGCAGGAAAAGTGTACAATCCAAAAACCGCCAAAAGTATTACTCCTATCTCCTATCCCTCAAACTTGCGAACTAGGAAATGTACCCTCGCTAAATTATGACATGACATATAATATGAAGTAGGAAATGCTGCACGTTATGTAGAATTCATTACCATGCCGTAGGAAAAAGTGTACAATCCAAAAACTGCTAAAATTATTACTTTTATCCCTCTAACTGGCAAACAAGAAAATGTACCCTCACCAAATTTTGACATGACATGTAGTATAAAGTAGGAAATGCTGCACGCTATGACATGTATAATTCATTGCCACACCGTAGGAAAAATTATACTGCTCAAAAATTGCTAGAAGTATTACTCTTATCAGTCTTATCCCTCTAATTCGCGAACCAAGAAATGTATCATCACCAAATTTTGACGTGATATGTAATATAAAGTAGAAAATGCTGTACGTACACCATGCAGAATTCATTGCCACGCCGTAAGAAAAAGTTTACACTAAAAAATCGCTAAAATTGTTACTCTTTTGTCTCTTATTACCTACATACCTACAGTTGCTGTAACATACCTACACGTAAAATATCACAGCAGTCTCATATTTATTGTGACGCAATATGGAAGGTATACTGTATTTGAACGTTCGCGCGTCTGATGACTCTCTCCTCTAATAAAGCTTCGACATACGTTTTCCTCAGGTGAAAAAGTGAGGACGGAAATGTGTGGATAGTTTCACACGAATTAAATGTTGATGGTCTATAAATATTTCATTCATTGGTATTTTTGAGCCCTTTTTTACTAAATCACAAATCTATAGCCCTAATTAGAACATAATAACAAGATTGACTGCCTGCATATTTTAAAGCGTAAGTATATTTACCGGTTTCAGGATATTAATCCTTTGTTTACATATACAAAAGTAGGCTGGTAAGTCATAACTAAAGTTGTACAGTAATATGTATTACCATGCCAACAGCTTGTACGGTAATATTACAATACAGATCTGTCAACAACTTTCAACATATGAAATAATAAAAAATGAAACTATAGGGCTATTTATTAATACAAACAGACAGAAAACTCCAAACAATAATAATTAAACACTGAAATGTATCACTATTGCTCCTGCTTCTTAGAAAATCTATTAATAATGTCTAATGTCTTTATTTTCTTAAACCGATAAACTATTGAACAAATCACGGATGTTTTGAATCACGACAGCCTTAGATGTCTTAACCGATATCTGCGGCAGTTATGATACTCATAACATTCCTAGATATGTTAATAGCTATTACCTACTCTCATTAGGTTATATATTAATTAACCAACTAGTTTTGCACAATTAATAGTATCCATAAACAGATAGCGTTGAGTTATAGTAATTAAAAAGTCACCGGCGAGTTTTTGTTTACACCAATCTCCTTTAACTTCATCCCTAGCCTGTCCAACAGAAATTCTTTTAAAATACGGTGAAATAGAATGGTCCATTATTATTGAGGGGAGGAAAGTGATTTGACATTTGAATAGTTTTGACGTTTAATTAAGTTAAGTAATAATTGTGCCAAAACTGATGAAATCGGACTTGCAAAGGTTAGTATTTACTGTTATAATCGTAGATATCGTATAGTATTCAACTCGTGATAATGCTAAATAACTCACTTGATAAATTACACCACTCGCCTGGCGGCTCGTTTCATCGGCTTGAGTTATTTAGTATTTTCACTTGTCAAATAATATACTTTTAAATTTCTCTAGTAGGTCGATTGAAACAGGTAAGTAAGCAAGGTAAATTAGGTAATTTAAGCTGTTGATATATTATATGAAGAATTGACTATTATTATTCAAAATAATGTTCCTTTAATTAATCACAAACACAAACAATTTCCAGCTTGGTTCTCAATTGGAACGATAAAATTACTAAGGGAAAAAGAAAAATACCATGGGAAATAGAAAAAATACAAAAGGGTTAATGATTATAGCAGATTTTCATCCTTGAGAGGGGAATGTAAGAAACGATCAAATATCGATTATAATAATTACATTTCTAACACGGAAGAAAATATTGTAAAAAATTCTAAAAAATTTTGGTCTTACGTGTCAAATATAAAAAAAACTAATACTATACCTATTTGTATGAATTATAATAATAACACTATTAATGGATATTCTCATATTGTTGAATCGTTTCATACATTTTTCTCTTCAGTATATGAGCCATCCGATAAACCAGTCCTTATGAATGAGAATGCAACTATTGTAGACCATATTGACATAGACCATATTGTAAACAAAATTAATGGACATCAATATTCCACCAATCTTTATCAAATCCTGTTGTGTTAATGTCAAAAAACCGCTTTATATAATATTTAACAAATCAATTAAGGAAGGTCATTTTCCTGTGCAATGGAAAGTAGCGAAAGCTATACCTAAGTATATTCAAATCTGGTAGTAGAAATGATATAACCAATTATAGGTCTGTTTCTATTTTATGTATTTTCGGTAAACTTTTAGAATCTATAATAACAGACCAACTATTTTCACAAGTAAAATACTTGATAAATGAGCACCAACATGGGTTTTTTAAGGGTCGATCGGCATTGTCAAACTTAACTCCTTTTGTGCAATTCATTTCGGATACTATGGATGAAAGAATACAGGTAGATGCGGTATACACCGATTTTTCGAAGGCGTTTGATAAGGTGCATCATGATACATTAAAATTTTTTTTTAAATACACCACATGTAATTACGACCCCCTTTATCCCAGAAGGCTCTAGAAGAGCCTTGTGCGGTAATTAATTAAGCTTAATCTTCTCAACTGGATAACCTCATATTTAATGGATAGGTACGTTGTTGTGATGAATCACCAGTCTGACCCTTCCTTCATTACATCAGGAGTACCGCAGAGTAGCCACATAGGCCCCATACTTTGCTCTATATACATAAATAATATATCTGATTGTTTTAAATATTGTAATTATTCCCTTTATGCAGATGATTTAAAAATATACAAACAGATTAAAAGTACTTCTGATGGAATAAAATTTCAGGCTAATATTGACAGACTGGATTCATTCTGCAACAATGTGCGGGAGGGGGCTACACATTTAAGACAAGGGACACACATCCAATATCCGTGTATAATGGAAAAATCCCTCTCACAGTATTTTCCATTGCCACGGCCGGGAATCGAACCCGGGACTTTTGGGTGAGAGACTCTACCATCTCGACCATCAGTCATATACGGTTATATAGATTCGAATCTTTTGGGTTTTATTTACTTTGTGGTACCAGCTTATAACAATAGACAACAATTTTTATTTAACATTCAATTTTCGAGTAGTAACTCTAATTATAATTCACCTCTCAATAGAATACAAAGATACTTCAATAACAATATTAGTAATTTTGTTGACATATTTAATATTTCTCTTTACAAATTCAAAAATATTATTAGGAAATATCTCTATACTAATAGAGCCAATGTTTAGGTTAAGTTAATTTCAAGTGCATTTATTATTTTTCTCTTTATTTTAAGTTATGTAGTTAATAACCTATATATTCACTACACTGTATTTAACATTAGTGTTACCCTGTTATTGGGAATTTGATTCCTGTTGGGTGTCCTATTCAATAAATAAATAAATAGAGACTGTGAATTTAGCTTCAGAAATTTTGTCGTCATATTTGGCATACTTATGCACCGAGTAAATGTTTGTATCAAACATAAAGGTACCATAATATGTATACATTATACATACCATTTTGGTAATGCTTCCGGCTAATGCAGTTCTTTTCCAGTAGCTCTCTAAAAAAAGGTTTGTTAATTACTCTATAGTAGTTTACTTGACCACACAATTCTATATACACTAGTGGGTAGAAGAAATACATATTCAATTGATTTCAATAAAAATTACTGACAACATATTATGCATATTTTATATAATGCGTTCTAGCTTGTGATTTTATAAATTTATTTCTGTACTTGAATTATATTTTTTCAAAGGTATTATGGGAAACAGATGCAACATATGTATGTAATGATGTCATTATACAATTAGTCAATAGACATATGTAAACAAAAAATGTTACAATAAATTTTATTAAATTAATTCTTGGTATAAACATATGCGATTTTACTGGATGTTTAATAAACATTTCTTAAAATTTTAGGCAACAAATAATTCTAGTATGTCAATCATCAAAATAAAATATGATTTTCTGGTTGATCCAGTCCTAAGAATGTCAGAATTGTTTCAGAAATACTTAGTTTCACATACGGGCACATTTATTAATTTCTTCGTGCTCCGAATTTGAAAGGTTCCAAGAAAGAGAAAGAACCTATGAGGAATATTTACTAAGTTTGGTTACAAATATAGTGGGCTATAAGGTGCATTCTATATATCGACAGGTACCGATTACATGCAATCATCACACTAACTGTAACTCCTATAATTTAGAAACTTGTGCATTGAGTTACTTCCAAAAATAATTTAAAACGATTTCATTTGCACTACCTCGAATCAGCAGATACAAATGGTCATCAATAATGTTTCTGTCAATGATGTTCACATGGAGAATCCCAAGGGGTAGTACTTTTACCCATGCTACTATTTATGTTACTACTTTCTGTCTATATTGTAGGCATATTAACGAAGATTTCTGAAAATAAAGGAATAGAAAATTGACATACACGCAAAATGTTTGTAAAAAAGTATATGCATAGTTTTTATTTTATCCGGACGTGAAGAATTAACAAAAAACAATTTTTTATTATCTACAAAATTTTTAAAACTTAGTTATTGTACAACTTGTGTTTCTACCGATAATTTATTTTTGTAATTTCTTTGATAATAATTAATTATTAAAGTTTATCAAAACAGAAAACAAACGAGGTCGAGGGTTAAATTTATTTTTAAAAACAATTTTTTTGGAAATGGGTCGGTAATGTTGAAATAAGTTTCTTCTTATTTTAGTTCCTGTTTTGTGAATGAGGAAAGTTTAAGATTTAAAAAGAATCAAATACAAGGTGGTCTAAGTTATTCTTAATAACAATTAACGAATAAACATAATAATTTAAATGATGAAGCCCACATAGTAATCTGTCGCTGCAATAAATATAACGTGATAGAGTTATGAATGTCAGTGTTTATTTAAGAGAGGATCAAACAACAAACAAATTAGCAAAGAGTGCGCGAGTGTGAATTATGAAATACGGAATGGTAACGGCCCTTTGGGGCCTAGTTTTTACCTTAGTGCTAGTGAATGCCATTTCAATAGATTTGGGTAAGATGATTGTGTGAGCAATGTTTTATTGTCTATAAAAAAATCAGGTATTTTTAATTAATCAAGATTTACGATAATGAGTAATATTATTGTTTGTAGATGATTTTAAGCATTTTAAATTTAAATAATATATTTATTAGCGCTACAGATAAATAACTTACTACTGAAACCAGTAAGAAACCAGTAAGATAAATCCAAATTTGAAATTAGTCTTACTGATCCCGAGAAAGACGTTTTCAAAACGTGTTCCTGGTCAATCGGTCTGCATAAACAAGGTCTAAACTTTAGCAGCGCCGTTTATTTCAAAATTTATTTTATAGATAGAATAACTGATTTCGCATGCTACAATAGTAACGTAAATTGGAAACGAAAAACAAACTTCAAATAAATATTGTAATGCCAAAGTCAACTCACATCCGATTTAGCCGGAAATGTTCTACCAAAGTGTTATTTCAACTTGCTCTATATTTTAAAAATCTTAAAGGCAACTTTATAATCAAAAACACACAAATTTCATGAAATTTAGGTTTAACAGGATATAAACTGCTTGTGCTCTAATTTATTTGCATTGAAAAATATAGGTCTTAGAACATGAAATAAACTGCATATTTTTAAGCCTTATGTATTTATTTATTTAATTAAGTATTTATACACTGTTATACTGGTAAGAAACTCGATTATAGATATATAATCACGAGGAGATCCTCTAAATATATTAAAATTTAATTATTCAAATATGTTTTGGTAGTGATTTCATTTTTGCGAATTTTATATAAAATTACCTGTTGTCTATTGAAACGAGTTTTGATTGACTGCTTATTAAGCAGTTCACTTCACAGCAAACCAATGAGTATAGAATATAGAATTTAAGGTTAAAATGAGATTAAATTTGTTTCATATCCTAGCGGTTGGTAAAATATACTAATATTCCCTTTTAAAAAACTCTTCAAGCATAATAATTAGATCACAATTCGGATCGCAAGTAAATCACTTCCCATTAAACTAGAGGGGGATTTTTTATAGATTCATGCATTTATGAACACATATGAAATATATTTTAATGACACTATTTCAATTACAAGATAGGTAAGAAAAACTCTAGGTCATTTTCGTCTAAATTGGAAATGTGTTACAATATACACTTATAACAAAGGTGAAGTATTATGTATTACGACCATGGTCAACTAATACTATCAAATGCATGGTCACTAAAAGGTAAGATTGCTGGTCTTCAGTATTTTAATTTGCTGTCATAAATAACATATTAAAGTGTAATCTGTATGAGTATTTTCCTTACAATAATATTAAAATTTTCTCATTTACCTGCGTATCAAAGATAAGAATGAAGTTATAATTATTTATTTATGAGAACTATAAACTGTTTTTCCGTTGCTTACAGTTGTTCCACATAAGCTACGGTGTTCCATAAATAATTTTCAAGGTCAAGTTATAATAAAGACTGAATAGAATAGAACAGTAATGTTGAGATAAATTGGGTGCAATTATATGAATCCAAATATACTGAGATTTGATCCGATAATAATGTTTTAAAGGCCACCTCTAAGTCTATTATTGCCTCTTCTTAAAATAAATTCTTCCAAGTTGACGCCATTCGGCCGGTACAGCTTGAGAAAAATTATTGTTTCATTTTTACTAAATTTTAATTAAACCTTGCTTTTAATTTTTCTTTTATTTATATATTATATTTATTATTACATTTCTGAGGATAATCCTATTAGTAGCACTTTTCTAATAGAAACAATTTTAATTTTTTTTTAAATAAAAACACATTTTCACAAAATTTTATATTGTGCGGCAAGCGGTTAAATAATCTTGGTGACTTATTGGTCATTTTTAATCTTGCGGAGGGCTCATGCATTTTATTTTTCTGCCTTGTATTATTGGCACTGTGATAGTCACTATTTGAAATAAATTCGTTTTTGTTTTCAAAAACATATGTACAAATTTTGAGAATAGGTATATAAATACTAGATAAGGTAAGAATTTTATATTCTTTAAAGATATTCTTTAACGTGTGAGTGTTAGGTATGCCGGCAATACATCGTAAAATGCGTTTTTGTGCAATAAAAACATTTTTAGACATAACTGAATTTCCCCAGAAACTGATACCATAGCTTTAACGCGAATCGACCAAAGCATAGTATAAATTAATAAGTTGTTCCCTTGAAAGAACTCCCCTAATATTTTGAAATATATACGTTATGGATGAAATTTTGGTTAACATATCAGGGTTTCACATTGATGCTTCCAGGTTAAACATTCATCAAGGTATACCCCTAAAACTTTACATTCTCCTTTGTACTAGAAATAGCTAGTGGTGCTATCTCTTTTCATCTTAAAATCGTCGCACGAGGGGTATTTCGCTGGGGAATTTTGGTGTACAAACTCCAGGAAGGAATTAGTAGGAATTAGGGGAATTAGTAGAGAATTAGGAGAATTAGTGGGAATTAGTATGGAATTAGTAGGAATTAGGGGAATTAGTTGTGGAATTAGGGGAATTAGCAGGAATTACTAAGGAATTAGTAGGATACATTACGTAATTAGGGGAGAATTAATTCGCAGCGCACGCAACTCTATCTACAGTGTCCGCCAAAAAGTCTGCACCATATGGGAAATTATTTTATTAATGGCTTTCAGAAAAATTTTACAGGTTGATAAAAGTTTGTGCATGGTCTCAAACGAGTAAGCGTCTACACAAGTTTGTGGTAGTCCGGGCGCTTAGGTCGGAAAATCAAATTATTTAAAATTGGCTTAAGAATAAACTACCCTCATTTTTTAAGATGTCGAAAAATGTTATTTAAAGAAGTTGTTCCGAGTTATTCATAATGCAAAACATCCAAATTAATATCAAATTTAGTTGGTCGATTCGAAAAATAAAATTTGTTACCATTTTTACGCGTAATTTCTGAACTATATTTTTAAATATTTTTTTGATATCAAAAAATTTTTCTGAAAGTCAATAATAAAATAATTTCCCCTATGGTACAGACTTTTTGGCGGGCACTGTACAACCACACATGCGCGCTTATTCCATAATTCACACGTGTACTAGTATCGCCGTTGTAAACAAGCAAAACCAAACAAAACAACTTCGTAACTCAGTAATAATAATAATATAACACCACATGTAAATACGACCCCCTTTATCCCAGAAGGCTCTAGAAGAGCCTTGTGCGGGAGGGGGCTACACATTTAAAGACAAGGGCCACACATCCAATATCCGTGTATAATGGAAAAATCCCTCTCACAGTATTTTCCATTGCCACGACCGGGAATCGAACCCGGGACATTTTGGGTAAGAGGCAGGTACGCTAACATCTCGACCATCAGTCATCAGTCAGTAATAGCATTGAGTAAATAAATAATATAAAGAGGCGCAACCGTCAAGGGGCCGATATTTTAGTATTGTATTTTTTTGCCAATAGCTTCAGGATTGTTATCAATTTTTAGTGCTACGGGAAGGTATTTGTAATTCGGTTGCATAGCCCTAAATATTGTAGATAATTCTGTAGTTATTAGCAAAAAAATACAACACTAAAATCTCGGCCCCTTGACGGTTGCGCATTGATAACCATTCCGTTCCATTAGGTAAACTCTCGGGTAAACTTAAAGAATTTTGGAAAGATAAGGAAATTAAAGCAGTTGTATTCGATACTATAACTATACTACTTTACTCAAAACAATTCAACCCTCGATTCAACCCGATGATGTAAGAATCTTGTGTTGGGTACTTTTATACATATAAAGTAAAACTCAAATATTTTTTTCATGATCAGTATACTACATCAGATGTGTTGGAATAGAACATGGAGTCAGTAAAACAAAGAAGGTGAAATGAATGAAACACCAGAAGATAATGATGTCGAAAATTGTCAACTGGTAGATAAACCCAATCTACAATATAAAAATACATATAAAGTAAAACTCAAATATTTTTTTCATGATCAGTATACTACATCAGATGTGTTGGAATAGAACATGGAGTCAGTAAAACAAAGAAGGTGAAATGAATGAAACACCAGAAGATAATGATGTCGAAAATTGTCAACTGGTAGATAAACCCAATCTACAAAAAATTACTTATCGTGAAGCAATTCAAGCTTTGAAGGTATCACTGGAATGGCCCGAACAGAATGATGTTGGCATAGCGGACATTTAAAGCATGAAAAAGCTATAGTTTCAAATTCAGCTCAAAATCAAAAACATATTACTTTGTTTTTTAACTCCCTTTTTTGATAGAAAATTATTTTTCAGTTACCTAAGTACCGCTAAGTACCTATATTTTTTTAAATATAAGATTTTTTAAGAAGATGTAAGATTAAAAAAAGTGAAAATAAACAATTTTATTTTTACATCCTCTCTAGTGTGAATACTTGCGCTAATTTGACGCTGATTAAACTCGTGAACCCTGACGTGTGGTGTGCATTCATAGGATCAGCAAAATATTTGTGTTATTTAAAAAATACGGTTCAATTTTCAATTTTTCGTCATATTATTAACATCTATAATTGTAGACTAGGTATATTGTAATATTTAGTAGATATCTCGGTAGATATTGATTATTATTGTTTTTGTGGACGATCTAATGTTGCCGATTAAATCCAGAATTCTGAAAGAGTAGACGTACCTACTGAACTGGTTCATTGCAAATAAACTAGACTTGAACATGTCCCAAACAAAAACCTACAGTTTGAAGCCAAATTTTCCAGGTTCGTTTCCAGGCTAAAACTGAAAAATGCTTCCTCTCTGATAAAAATATTCGTTAAGTACTTACAAGGGATGAAAACATCTTTGAGTTAGGTGTTCATTTTTTGAATTTAGCTCCTCTTGATCTAAAACTAAGATATTCGAAAATGAAAAAAACTAGTTATAATACAGGGCATTTTAAGGGCAAATTTCATAAAATTGGCAAGAGTAAACTTTATTTTCAAAGTTAGGTACAGAAAATTTACATTTTGAAAAGTTACCTAGGGAAGTATTCAGAATAAAAAATTATGTTTAATTTTAAATTGCAGTAAAATTCGATTATGACTTTCAATTGCAATTCATTCATGCCTACTGTTGATTATGTTGTTTATTTGAATAAATATTCAAAAAGTGTAAATACAAAATGTATTTAACTTGCTCGGATGCGGATGCCTTTGCAAAGAAACACTTTTTCCCGAGCTTTTTTCTAAATAACTTAGAAAAATGATAAAAAATCCAAAAAAACACAAGATGTGTCGATTTTTCTGAAAATTTCAAATTAGACTGTTTATTCAGAAAAACTTTTCACAGGGTGAATTTTCCGTAACTTAGAAAATAAAATCAGGTTACTGTCACCAATTTTTTTAAACTTACTACTAAAACACCCTGTTTATAACAAATTTTCGAACAGAATTTACACATTTTCAATATGTCATATTTAGATTAAGCAGGAGCTAATTCCAGACCTGAATACCGAAATGAATACCTAACTCAAAAACTCGTCGTCGCATATCTTCCACCTACCATGAAATCTTATAACCTGTGTTTTCTCGATGTTGAGAAATAATCTTTTTTGGGAACCAATGGTATAACGTTTTTAAAATATCACTACAATTTTATTCTAAAACACTAAAACAATTTAATATTATCACAGAAATATTGCTAATTGGCTCATTTTTAGAAACTTATAAGTACTTAGAGGCTTATAACCGATTTAGAAAAAAATGTATCAATTTCTTTTGCTACTGACAAATTCGTGGCTAAAGCACACCGTATGCAAGGCCAGAAAATGAGAAAAAAAAATTTTAGCGTAGAATTGTTCAGAAACTTGTGCCTCTTCGAATACGCTCTGTATAATGATAAAATAGACAACATAATTAGCAATCAAAACTATCAGCTGTTTATAACTAGATATGTTCTGATGAAGATGTTTCAAGGCCAATAGCCAAAAAAAAATAGAACTGATATGAAACACAAAATTAATGTTTTCAAATTCAATTCGCACAGATTATTTACTTTTTATTGCTTTAATCACTTATAGTTATTAATAAATATATAAAATTAACGTCTCTGCTACTCTCATGTTTTATATTTTTAATCTTAATTATGCTCATGAATTTCTTTAATGAATTGACATACGTAACTTTTCCGAAAAACTTTAAATTTGTTTGCTAGATGCTGTTTTAATGACGACCAACCGAATAAGGAACAATAAATAATATATTTTTTAATTTGGTTCCCTGAACACCGCCTTCTTTCAAATTGTTTATTTGATTATTGTTTTCAGAATAGGTCTACTGATTTGTTCCTTCTCAGTAAATATTTTCTTAAAATTTGCATTTTGTCTGCATGATAATAGTACATATTTCCTTTTAATGACGCACGGACGTTTCTAAATTAGGAAAGTTGCAACACTTAATTAATTTGCATATTTGTCGTCTCCTACTACTATTTAATAATTCAACTGTGTGACCTTTACTAAATTTACTGATCGATGTATAAAAATGAAAAATATTTTTAAGAACCTAGGTTACTATTCATTGTTGTTAGTTTAGAACGTCGCGTCGGTTAAGAGCAGATTCTCTAAAATAATAGATCGGAGCTGAGAGCAACATTAAAACAGTTGAGAAACCGTAAAGCTTCCGGAGAAGACCAAGTGACGAGTAAGGCATTAAAAACTGAAGGAAAATCTCTAGGGCTCTCATTTTCCTCAATTTTCCACATTCAAGTAATGCGCACACTAATTGAAAAGTGCACTAAATACAACATCCCCCTCCACCTGTCAGTCGTTAATTACCAGAAGGCTTTCGAGACAGTGGAGATTTGGACAGTGCTGCATGCGATGGACGCTGCGAGGATAGACTCATGATATTCAAATCTCATCAGAAACATCAACGGGAAGTCCCCATCAAGAGAGGTATCACATGAGGCTACACTATCTCACCGAAACTGTTCAACCTGGCGCTGCAAGACGTTTTTCAAAAACTGACGTGGGAGCGGAAAGGCGTTAATATCGATGAGAAGAGAAGAAGAAGAGTCACTTGAATTTCACTGACGACATCATCGTGATGAGCACTCATGCTGACGAACTTGAAACCATGCAAAAAGAAGAGCTGAAGAAAGTTTCTGGTGTCGGGGATCTGAGGATGAACCTCCTGAAGACCAAGGTCATGAATCAAGACAAAATCCAGGTTACACTCGACAACCACACACTTGAAGTGATTGGGGAATACGTGTACCTCGGTCACAATATCAAACTTGGCAAGGACAATCAATCTGCGGAAGTCACCAGATGAGTTGGCCTAAAGTGCGTGAGCGGCTTTTGGAAAACTTGGTCACAACCTCAGAAAACCGGACATCTCGGTTAATCTGAAGTGAAAAGAAAAGTCTTCGACGCCTGCATATTGCCAGTCATGACCTACGGCCTCGAGAGAAACGTGAATAGAACATGCTAGGAATCAGCTTGAGGCACCGAGTCAGATACGAGACAATCAGAGAAGGAACGAGACAATCAGAGAAGGAACGAGAGTGGTCGATGTCATAGAGCACATCGCCATCAATAAATGGCTTTGGGCAGGGCGCGTCGCCAGGGATGACAATAAGTAGACGAAGACGATAATGCAGTGGCGGCCCAGAGAAACTAGGTGGAGTATCGGGCGCCCCCAAACAAGATGAAGAAATGACATTCAGAGGCAAACCGGCAGGAACTGGATTTCAAGTGCTCATGATAGACAGCGATGGAAGACTATGAAGGAGGCCTATGTTCTGGAGTAGATTTTTCTTCCTCAGCAAAGAAAGATAGTTCAACAGCTTTGTTAAGAGTAGATGGGAATATATTTTCTTCAGCTGCTGAAATGTATAAAATAGGTATATCTTGAGCGACCAGTAATGTGGCTTTCATCAAAAATGACTACCAGCCCGGTAAAATGACAAATTTGTATAATCTCAAGCTATAGATTTTCTGCATTAAATATTTCCCTTGCATTTAATAGAGTAGCAAGATCTACTAATACGCCAGTCATCTTAAACAAAAAAAAGGTAAAGTTCGCAAAAAATCCGGAAGTTGTAAATTTCTGATATGTTGTTAGGATTCATATCAGCTGCATAAAACCAAGTTTGCAGCTTCGAAAGACTTGTGCTCGCTGCGTGGTGGGGGAAAAACCACGATATTTTTTTACTTTTTTTAGTTTTTGGGTTAAAACTCGTAAATAATGGATCCTACATAAAAAAATAATCTCAGCTTTTTTCAATCCGATAAAATTTCTTTCATTTAGAGATTAAGTGCAGCTTTGTACGGCCAATAGGTTTTAAGATACAGGACTTCAAAAACTTGATTTTTTTTTCTTTCCAGCAAAACATCAACTATATAATCCATATTACAAATAAAATTACGAGGTATTATAAGTGTAATGTAGCTCTCTATTAAATTAAGCATAAAACAAAGCATGTAGAATATTTCATGTACGGTGATTTCATTTAAGTTGATCAAAAATTGTTTGTTCTGGACAAGTCCACGTTCTTCACTCACTTCAATTAGCGTCTGAACACCGCGTCTTTTCACAATTGTCACCTTCCCGTCTTCGACTGTAGTACGACAACTAAAACAAACACCCAACGGAACCGACGACATTTAGCACTAAGCACTTTGACAATTTGTGTGGGCGGACCTAGTAGAGATGACAACAATGTATCGATATTTCTAAAACATCGATTCTGTTTGTCTTATGTTTAACTTAATAAAGAACTGCATTATATACCTCGTGATTTTATTTGTAATATGGATTATACAGGGTGTTTGACGAATGGTTTGCCAAATGTAGGTGAGGCCATTTAGAACTTATTTAGCCCCAATTACCTCTATACAAAGTCTCACAGTCTTCAAGATATAATTTTTTTTCGTTAATTTTGAAAATTTCTCAAAATTCAGCATTTCAGCTGTTATAGTATGGAATGTGATATACCGTTAGAAAGGGCATACACTAGAGAACATTTTAAAAGAATTTGAACATCTTGATCTCTTTTACTTTTTTTTAAAATGCAATGCATTTTAAAAAAATTTCTACCCACTGTCGGGACTTCGTTAGCTCACTTTTTTTTCATTCTTTCTCAGCGTTACTTATCGATTTTATTGGAACAGGATACATTAAAGATACAGATAAAAATTATTTGTAACTATTAGAACCATAAAAAAATTAGTTATAACAGCTGAAATGCTGAATTTTGGGAAATTTTCAAAATTAACAAGAAAAAAATAATATCTCGAAAACCGTGAGACTTTGTATAGAGGTCATTGGGTATAAATGTGTTCCAAATGGCCTCATCTATCCACCCTTTCCATTTGGCAAACCATCCGCCAAACACCCTGTATAGTTGATGTTTTGCTGGAAAGAAGAAAAATCAAGTTTTTGAAGTCCTGTATCTCAAAACCTATTGGTCGTACAAAGCTGCACTAAGTCTCTAAATGAAGGAAATTTTATCGGATTGAAAAAAGCTGAGATTATTTTTTTAAGTAGGATCCATTATTTACGAGTTATAACCCAAAAACTAAAAAAAGTCAAAAAATATCGTGGCACAAGTCTTTCGAAGCTGTAAACTTGGTTTTATGCAGCTGATATGAATCCTAACAACATATCAAAAATTCATAACTACCGGATTTTTTGCGAACTAGAATGTATTAAATGACTGGCCTATAAAGAAATTACCATATTTTGGCTTGCCAATTTAAATCAGTTGGATATCCGATTCCCTACAACCTCTTATTTTATGTTGTAATTGATCTTATCTCATCATACCTCAAGCCGAGCCGAGCCGACTGCTGAGCAGTGAGTGGCCAGTGGCCACAGCCGCCCTTCTCCTAATGTACAAATTTCGAATTGAAGCGAGTTCTCGGTCACTCGTATATTCGTCCCAATCCCTGTCGTGTTCGAAGCATCCTGGACTTATCTGTATATACAAAGGTATAAGGCAGAAGTACATTTTGGTTTAGAATATTTATTGAATTCAAATAGAATACAAATAAGATTTATGTAAAATAAATGTAGTACCAATCGTAAAAATACCAGATGTTTAACATATTTTGCATAATTCGAATACCAGAAAAATGATCATAATAATTATACTGTGTTTAATGTGGTTTGTTTCCATTACCGTTACGCTAAACTGATGTTTAAAATCTTGAAAAAAAAATTATTAGATATATAACCTACTTAATAACGTAAATGACTAGCATTGTTCACACTACCTACAGTGAACTAGGTTCGTTTCCCAACTCTGACACTGACTATGGGGTAATGGATGTTAATACTTAGCAAAGTGGGATCATGTAATTATTCATTTATATTATTATTCAGAATAATAGTTTCGTATTCCACTACAACTGTAGGGCCCCATTACCAAAGTACTTTGATATAATGACGTATGTATGGCATAAAAAGTAGATAAAAATGATTATTATTTCAGAAATTACCAAGGAAATGGAACAAGCAATACATAAAGACAATTTTGTGATCTCCGTTAAAGACATTAAGCCAAAGAAACAAACCAAATATACTGTGGAGACTTTGTTTGCTGTAAACTTTCCAGGTGCTGGACATAAGTTAGCACTTAAGCTTGACAGAGGAACTAAAAAAGGTAAGATGATCTTTTAGAGCTTATAATTTTTTTATTAAATAAAATATATATAATATTGATCTTATAGTACAATAAAACATACAGAGTAAAATTACCATTGATACCTGATTACTTACTACCCATTAATTAAAATATATAAATTACAAATTGAAATAAACTTGGTCAAAAATTTGCAAGAAATTTAAAAGGTCTGCTACATTTTTTGTAAAAAATGTCGGCTATCTGATCGACTGGAAAGTCACACCAAATCAGAAATATTGAAAAAAGAAACTATAGAATGATGTTATAGTTATGTTTAATGTATTTGATACTTCTCTAAATTCACATTAACTTTATTTCATCTTAATATTTGGGTTATTATTTGAAAAAACTGGTACCTGGAATTATAAAATATATTACAATTAACAAAGTGAACAAATCTTTGTTCCTGCAGTTTCAAAATATAAAATTGGTAAATATTAAACAAAATAATTTTCGTAATAAAGGAAAGATCCAAATTTGGACAGTTTTGTTAATTTATATTTGTTCTTGTTTTTAATAAGTTTTTGTTTATTTTAGTCATTGTGGAGACTTTAGAGGATGGCTGGAAACGTACCCAACATATCATAGTGGACACTCTCCACGACGAAAATATAATAAGATCCTTAATCCTGGCAGTAAACCAGACCAAACCAGCAGCACATGTTTCGCTGTATATAGACTGTATCTACTACGGCATAGTGGCAACCCCTAAACCTATGAGGGATATGCTCAGCAGTATGAAAAATCCAATGATTGAAGTGGTAACTAAGCATACATGCAAAATGATCCTTATCTTACTCATTAGAAACATACTATCTTGATGTTTAAAAAATGCCTTTTGTACAACTGTCCCATATATTATGAAATACAGTGTTTCTATATTAATGTATATTTTCAAATATTTGTATTTTATCCGTCATTCTGAATACGACGATGCCACACTTAGTTTTGCTTCTAAAATAACTAAAATATTTACAAAAATAAATAGATACTTACTTACTTACATCTTGTTTTAAGTCGTGATCTCCTAGAAATCGAGTAATAGATTTTCATTCATAAAAACAAGTCAGATTACGTTAATTTAAAGAGTTGACGATTTTTCTGGTACTTTCTGGCAGCTTTATTCTGTTAGTTTGTAATTTCTTGGCAACTAAGCTAATATTATAATTAAGTAAATTTCCCTAGAAAAACATAACTAAATTTTAACCAAATAATTTCATTTGTATCCTTGCAGTTCAATGACAGAGAATATCAAATGGAAGTAGATGATGATATCAATTTAAAAACAGTTTTAAGTAGAAATGGATGTCCAGCAACTGTAGATACTAAAGTTTTCAACAATGATGATTTTCTCAATAACCATCTTAATGATGATCCAAACGTTCCAGTCAGTCTAATTGTCGAAAAATATGATAGGGCGGATATACCAATAAATACGATAGAAGATGGTAAGTTATATTATCTTTATAATCATGGGACTTATTTTAGAGGTATTTCTTCTCCAATATAAAGTTAATTCCTTTTCTCAAATTTTACTTCTTATTAGGCGCAATACTCAAATCCCTCAACGCCCTGATCAAAATCGTTAATGTGGAAATTAGAAAATGCAAGGAAAATACTAGAGCTATCGAGGATATTCGGCGTCTTCTTGAAAATTGTGATCCGTGTAGGAATCGTCGAACGTGCGCTACACATCCACCAAAATGTTTTCACGGAGTAAAATGTCAGGACACTGAATATGGCCCAAGATGTGGATCATGCCCTCCCAGATATACTGGCAATGGTGTGTATTTTACCTTTATCAAGTAATATAACTACTCTAAACCTGCTACATGCTGCTGAAATACAACTGGTGAAAACACGCTGTTGCAGTTAGAAATATATTAATTGTGGGATATTTTATACATTTGCTGGAATAAATTTAAGAAATTATGATTGCAGTGTATTTTTGGAGGTTACATTAATAATCAAGAAGAATAATTTTGTGGCACCCCCTGTTGATGACCACTTATATTTTAGATAGTTTCCGGCTTCAATTATAACAATCGTTTTATAGTCTTTATAGTTTTTATGTGTCATTACTTCTACTAATAACCTTTTAACAAAATCTACAAGATGATTCCGTATTTCCAAAATTTTGAATCCTAAAATGTTTATTGTTCTATATAATTTAAGTGCCTCCACCTATCCAATATAGATTTATTGTAATGATGAAAGCAAGCTAGTGAAATCATTCACAGCCATAAAAGTGTGGAACTGGGAGTTAATCTAAAATATCGTTCGTAGTAGGCGATGGCCTCATTTCACTTATTTCGGAATATGGAGCCACATACCCAGTTTACATATGGTTAAAAGAAGTTAAACTAAAACTAGATATTACCTTTTTGGCTTTCTATATATTATTACTTAATATAATTACATGTGGTGTTACTTATTTATTTATTTATTAAATACATATAAAATCTTCATGGTTTCATGCTAAGAAACCCACACACAGTTTCCAGTCAGAAATGGAAAGATTAACGTATTAATTACAAGTACATCGAAACACTTTTAATTACTTAATGAACATAAAAAAACTAACATAAAGAAGCAATATAAACATGTTTTATTTTTGGAGTACAAACAAAATATTTTCAGAGTTTTCAGTTATTCCATGTCAGTTTCTCCACACTGTACGCAAGATATTCATTTTGTAGAATATTCAGTGTAGGTATATTATAAACTTTTTATAGTTATAAAACTATCTCGAACTTTAACATTTCTTCCTATCACATATGCAGCAATTTACCACGATTGAATAAGAAGTTGCATCCATTTGTACTCAAATTGTTCAGCATTTCTTAAGAATAAGATATATGCTAATTTTATTTCTTAATGAACAAACATCTCATTATACCGTATATATTAGAATTAGTAAACTAACTAACAATACTAAAGAAATCAAGACCCCCAAAAAGGATGCTGCAAAGATTAAAAGTACTATATACAATTCTATAAGTTCTAAATACTTGATTAATCTCTAAGAATGCCTCTTAGTTCAGCTTGAAATTGGTATCATGAAAGAGGTACCTACTTATATCATTACAATAAGCATGCATAGGTATTTAAATTACTTTCTCAAAAAATTTAAGTCGGATTATCAACTTTTCGGAATATATTCGTTCGTCCATTATTTTTACAACTTGCTTTATCGTAAGAAATAAGGTTATATTACTTTATGCATTACGAATTTTTACAGAAAATGTATGTAGGTATATTATTAAATAAACGAGTTGTTAAGATCAGATGTTTATACAAGGTGGCGCAAAATGAAGTCCCCTATCAGAAGTCGCTATAATTTTGTTTTTAGTTGACATACGTCAGATATGTGTTGTCAATTGAAAAATAGATACATGAGAAATTCATCATGAATATTAATATACGCCTAGAGAACGTGCGGAAATTGAAAAAAATTTTTACCAAAAAAGTTCGTCGATTATCTTAGCTGCTCAGTGATGTGGCATATCCGCCGAGATCTTCAGATTTGACGGTGCCTGACTTCTTTCTCTGGGACAATCTCAAAGATCGAGTTTTTATGAATAAACCTGAAACTTTGGAAGCATTAAAAGCTAACATACGAGAGGAAATCGTCAACATACCACCTAAAATGTTGGAGAAAATAATGAAAAGGCCTTAAAAAGGGCTCACTATTGTGTCAATGCTAGGGGTGGTCATTTGGCTGATATTATTTTTAGCATGTAACAACAAATTTCCAAGATTTAAGTAAATATTTATGATTCACAAAATGAGAATTTCTTGAATAACCTAAATATTATAAGCAAACCATATCGGGGACTTCATTTTGCGCCACCTTGTACAACTAGTATTCATAGGATTAAACGTAAAACACAGTATAAAATAAATGTAATTTTGAGTTTGCAAATATTCCGGAAAATAGTATATAGTGGTGATATTCAACATATCTTAAAGGTAACAACCAAACTCTGACTGTTGAAACCTCTTTTCTTTAATCAATGAAGACGAAATTAATGTATTTTTTTATTATATCTACTATGAGAAATAGTTACCCACAATAGGTGGCACTTTTAAACATAAAATCTTCATTTATTTTACCATTAATAGTTTTAAGCATATCCATTAATCATAATAACATTAGTTATTCGTTGCAGGGGAGCAATGTACCCGTATTTCATGTTCAGAAAATAATCCTTGTTTTCATGGAGTAACCTGTAGAGATGGTTATTATGGACCTGAGTGTGATTCGTGTCCATCCGGCTATGAGGGCGACGGAATAACCTGTACCCCTACTACTCCTCGTCCAGTTCTGACATGTGCCCAGAGAAACCCTTGCTTTCATGACGTAATCTGTAGAGATAGTTATTACGGACCTAAATGTGATCCCTGTCCATCTGGCTATTATGGCGATGGAATGACGTGTACCCCTACTACTCCTCCTCCAGTTCTGAGATGTTCTCAGAGAAATCCTTGCTTTAATGGCGTAATCTGTAGAGATAGTTATTACGGACCTAAATGTGATCCCTGTCCATCTGGCTATTATGGCGATGGAATGACGTGTACCCCTACTACTGCTCCTCCTGTTCTGACATGTTCTCAGAGAAATCCTTGCTTTAATGCCGTAATCTGTAGAGATAGTTATTACGGACCTAAATGTGATCCCTGTCCATCTGGCTATGATGGCGATGGAATAACCTGTACCCCTACCACTGCCCGTCCAGTTCTGACATGTGCCCAGAGAAATCCTTGCTTTCATGATGTAATCTGTAGAGATAGTTATTACGGACCTAAATGTGATCCCTGTCCATCTGGGTATCATGGCGATGGAATAACCTGTACCCCTACCACTGCCCGTCCAGTTCTGACATGTGCCCAGAGAAACCCTTGCTTTCATGACGTGATCTGTAGAGATAGTTATTACGGACCTAAATGTGATCCCTGTCCATCTGGCTATGATGGCGATGGAATAACCTGTACCCCTACCACCGCCCCTCCAGTTCTGACATGTGCCCAGAGAAACCCTTGCTTTCATGACGTAATCTGTAGAGATAGTTATTACGGACCTAAATGTGATCCCTGTCCATCTGGCTACGAGGGCGATGGAATAACCTGTACCCCTACTACTCATCCATGCGCAGTGAGAAACCCTTGCTTCTCTGGAGTCGTATGTAAGGATGGCCCCTATGGACCTGAATGTGGGTCATGTCCATCTGGATATGAAGGAAATGGAGTAAATTGTACATATATTACTCCTCCTCCTATTAAATGTTCTCAAAGGAACCCTTGTTTTCATGGCGTGATATGTAGAGATGGTGATTATGGACCGGAATGTGAATCATGTCCAACTGGCTACGAGGGCAATGGAATAAACTGCATTCCTTCTCAATCTCTCGTTAATTGTTCCATTTGTTTTCCTGGAGTGTCCTGCAGCATTGGTTTTCATGGTGCTGAATGTGGTTCGTGTCCATCTGGCTATGAGGGAGATGGAAAAACCTGCACGGGTGTTTGTGATCAGTTTCCGAATCCTTGTTCCTCAGGTATGATGTGACACAGTTATTATTTCTTAAAATTGTCTAAAATTTGTACTATTTTTGTGGTATTATTTTTATTTGTTTTACACACAAATTTCTTAAAATTTTAAATTTCATAAACCGATTTTGCAAGGTCCGTCAAGTTAGCGACTCACAATTGGAAAAGAAATGTTTTTGTTAAACTATAATTTTGTGCTCATTTTGTGCCAATTTGTGCTGTATTTATTAAATTTTATGCTCTTTTTGTGTAATTCGCCGCACTAGAATGAGTCGCTAACTTGTCGCTGCGACTCACAAGTCGATATTTTAATTTTTTATTATGTCAAAATTGTGTGCTCATTTTGTGCCAATTTGTGCTGTATTTGCGAAATTTTGTGCTCTTTTCGTTTTTGTGTAAATCGCCGCACTAGAATGAGTCGCTAACTTGTCGCTGCGACTCGCAAGTCGATATTTAAATTTTTTAATATGTCAAAATTGTGTGCTCATTTTGTGCCAATTTGTGCTGTATTTGCGAAATTTTGTGCTCTTTTCGTTTTTGTGTAAATCGCCACGCTAGAATGAGTCGCTAACTTGTCGCTGCGACTCACAAGTCGATATTTTAATTTTTTATTATGTCAAAATTATGTGCTCATTTTGTGCCAATTTGTGCTGTATTTGCGAAATTTTGTGCTCTTTTCGTTTTTGTGTAAATCGCCACGCTAGAATGAGTCGCTAACTTGTCGCTGCGACTCACAAGTCGATATTTTAATTTTTTATTATGTCAAAATTATGTGCTCATTTTGTGCCAATTTGTGCTGTATTTGCGAAATTTTGTGCTCTTTTCATTTTTGTGTAAATCGCCACGTTAGCGACTTGCAAACTAAATAAAAATAATGAGATCACTGGAAGAGTTCGAGGCAACCGAAAATCCTTACGATGTACGAAAGCCGAGAAGAAAATAGGATGACTGAGTATAATTTAGGTACGTCAATTGTGCAGTAGTCCATTTCTAGAAAGAATAAGATTCCCTGAAGAAATTCATCTTACGAGAAGAGTATCCTATAATGAAAACATCAAAATATTCATTCTTTTTCAGAATTTTCGGAACGCACAAAAAATATTCTTGATAGGAATCTACAGAATTATTCATCCTAGATGTACTTCGCAGTTTTTAATTGATATCGTTTTTAATTGGTAACGGTATAAATTGAATTATGTGAAAATATGTACACAAAACGTATTAAGTTATTATAAAAGCATTATTCTCATATAATAAACGATACAGTTAAACTATGTAGGGGATTAATAACTTTGTATTTAACAATTTTAAATTCAGTGGAATTTCCTTGTGAATTGACTATGAATTAAAATAAAAAGTTTTATTGATTAAAACATAAGCAAATAAATGTAATTCTATGGTGTTATAGGTAACGATTGTATTCCTACTGACAAACACCCCTATTACATATGTCGATGTCATGAAGGTTCCAAATGGGACGGTAGGAAATGTATTGACATAGATGAGGTATGTATGTTCAAATAATTGTAGGACGTGATCTTCTAATTTCTACAACTTTACTCTCCTTTACTAAATATGCACTGAATCTATTTTAATATTTTTGTCACGCCTATTGATAGTAAGTGTAACAAAAAACGGTCTGCCAGTAATAATTGCCTTAAATTTGCTAAATAAACCATCCAATTAACTAATATGTACTAAATCTTATACTATCCATTTATCAAACATCCATTATTTCAGTGTGAAGTAGTTAAACCATGTGACCCTCTCGTAGAATGCACAAACCTAAATCCAGGATATAGATGTGGCCCATGTCCATGGGGATATACTGGAAGTTTAGGAGTACATGGAGTTGGAATCGATTTTGCTATTAATAACAAACAACGATGTGTGGATATCGATGAATGTGAGGATGAATCAACTTGTGGCCTTCGTGAATGTATAAATACAGAGGTAACAAAGTAAATTCGTATTTTCAAAACAAGCATTTGTATATAGGATATAAAAATAATTTATTATGATTTAAAATTTTAAAACAACTTACTTTTTACAGATTAAAAAAATTGTTATTGGGATTTAAAAACAATTGCACATCAACAATTCCGGCATTCACTTTTTATTAAGCTCTTTTCCATCTGTTTATTTATCTTAATGAGTACTTTTACCTTCACTTCAACTTGTTGATGAAAAAATAGCTATTTTAATGTTTTAGGGATCTTACACTTGTGGTTGCAAACTTGTGAACCAAACCTGCGAATGGCATCCGAGAGATACATGTCCATCTGGCATCAAATGTAGCAAAAATGCAAAATGTATTAATTTAGGCTTCGGTCAGTATGCTTGCAAATGTGTCACAGGATGGGCAGGAAATGGCGAAATATGTGGTAAAGACACAGATTTGGATGGTTGGCCTGATGATAGTCTCTCATGTAGTGATTCACATTGTGTAAAGGTAGAAATAATTCCTAAATAATTTAGCTCGTTGCTAATTGTTTCAATGTAAAATGCAACACTTAAATTTGATAAATGTGCTTCAGGATAATTGCCCTCGTGTACCAAACTCTGGACAAGAAGATGCCGATGGGGATTTGAAAGGCGACGTATGTGATACAGATTCGGATAATGATGACGTACTTACTGATGTAAGAATTAGTGTTTGTTTTATTTCAGTGTTAAAACTATTCATATATTTTTAAATAGAAACTTCACTTTAACTAAAAAATGGTCAATACTTATAGGTAATATAATGGAGTCTTTTTAAACTCGTTATGTATATATTTGTGCCCTTTGCGGCTATCTTCCATTTATTATTAATCAACTTCTTTAATGTAAAAAACATCTACAGGATACTTTCTGTTCAACAGCGTTTTGTTTTAATTTTCATATACATATATGGAAATAATAATAATAATACACAAATTTATTTTCCAAATAATAATAAATCATACATAGTGGGCATTCTGAGTAAAATTACTTTATTTCAAGATACAGCTTCGGCAATATAACTTTTCTTTTTTCGTCTCTTTCTTGAGTAATTATGGGCAACAAAAATTACACATGGATTTTTAAAATTCGTTGGCAACGAATATAAAATATATAATTTCATTGTAGTTTTATTCTAGGTGTTTCCAGTTTGCCTTCTTATTATTAGTAGATATTAGGTATTTAGTTTGGAGTTCAGTAATCGAAACTCATTCTACTAAAATGAATAACCGCTTTTATAATTACTTTACATAAAATTTAAAATATGAAAATTTAACATTACCATTCACTATTACCACTTTCTGTTACCTAGGATAACTGCCCGTTTCATTATAATCCAGATCAAAGCGACACCGATGAGGACAAAATTGGGGATCTGTGCGACAATTGCCCTTCAAAAGCAAATCCAGACCAAAGCGACATCGACCAAGATGGAAAAGGAGATTTATGTGATGAAGATATTGATGAAGATGGTGTTTTTAATGAATATGACAACTGTCCTAATGTAGCAAACCCAGACCAAAAAGATTCAGACAATGATGGTATAGGTGATGCTTGTGATAACTGCGTCAATGAACCCAATCAAGACCAGCGAGATTTAGACCAGAATTTCATTGGAGAAGTGTGTGATAGCCTAGATGATAGAGACAGGTAAAGAAATTATTGAAGTAGAGACATATAACTATTCCGTACATTACACAAAGAAATATTAGGTACTTGTTTTGTAGATAATTAAATTAGCCTGAATTTCTTTACTAATATTGGTTAAAAATGTTTCATTCACTGGAATGCATATTTACCATGGTTGTTAAGAAATCATACTTAACTTTAAGGGAAGATTTTAAATATTTTTTAGAGATGGAATTCCCGACTCACTTGATAACTGTGTAGATGATCCTAATCCCAATCAGTTAGATACAGATAATGACGGTCAGGGAAATGAATGTGACGATGATGATGACAATGATGGAATTATTGACATGTTGGACAATTGTCCAATGGCTTATAATCCTGACCAGACCTATCCGATTGGTAAATATTATGTTCAAAAATTAAAGACCTTTAGTACTATTGTTTTCAAAATTTTATAGGCAATCCAATCTTTATTATTTATTTTTTAAAGCACTATATTACAAATTTCTATGTAAATGTAAGTATTTTTTTTCTTTGAACTACTTAATTATTATAAATGCCGTAAGGAAGTTTAAAGTGTATTATGATTATTTAATCATTTCGGATACTTAATATACTAGAATGTTTTCCAATTCAAATAAATTGTGTCGAACAGTTTTTTCCTTAATTTGTTAATCCCAATATATGAAAAATATATACTGTATAATAATATTTACTGATTTTTTTTTTAGGAAATAGTAGTCGTGGTAGCAAATGTATTAAAGATTACGATCTGGATGGAATAGATGATTATAAAGACAATTGTCCCAATAACTCATTAATACACAGAACTGATTTCAGAAGATATCAGAAGGTGGCACTTGACCCCCAAGGAGATGCCCAGATTGATCCAAATTGGGAAATTTATGATCATGGTTCGGAAATAGTTGAAACATTCAACAGTGATCCTGGTCTTGCTGTCGGTCATGATGTGCTGTATGGTGTTGATTACGAGGGAACTTTATTTGTTGACACAGATATCGATGACGATTTTATTGGAATTGTATTTGGGTAAATATAGTTAACATAGTTTAGAGTAAACAGAATAAATTTTTTATAAACCACCATTTTAATAATAACATAATAATAATAATAATATAGTCAACAATAGACATACAGCAGTCCTCTGTATTTGATGATTTGATTTTTGGCACATAGCTGATTAGTTTCATAAATAATTTTTTGTAGGGTTCTTAATTTCAACTGATAATTGTCTAAACGACATCTTTTTCCTAATTTTGAAATGGTAACCAAAAGGTCTGGTAATGTTAAGTCTTTTTAAGCACCCTATGAGATATTTCGTCATTAATAATTATGTAGAATTGTAAAAACGCAATACGAACATTTTAAACGGAAACTCTGTTTGTAAAAGTAAATTTTTACCAGTGAGGACGCGGCTTAAAGTAAAAGTAAAATGCTCAATAATCAGAATTATATCAAAGTTTCCTAACGTAGATTGAAGCTGCCAAAATAAAAAAATATGTGTTGAAATACCTCTTAAACAAATGAGAGTATTTTATAATTTATTATTGGGTACATATTTATTCATTATAAAAGATAGGTCTTAATTTGCACTTAACATGCAATTTCTATCAGATGGTTTTCTATCTTAAAAAAAAAAAATTGTCGCTCCCCCATTCATTACGTATAATAATTGTAATAATAATTATAAAACAAAAGATCTCTTTATTTAGGAGAAACTTAAAAGCTTTGAGTCAAAGTGTACACAAATACGTATCTTTCATTTAATTGTCGTTTCACTTTCGAAAAGATAATTTTTTTAATAGCAATAAATTTTTTGCAGTTACCAAAGCAACAAGAAATTCTATACAGTCATGTGGAAAAAGAACGCTCAAACTTACTGGCGACCTGAACCATTTAGAGCTTTTGCTGAACCTGGCATTCAAATTAAAGTTGTTGATTCAGTAACTGGTCCAAGTCAATTACTAAGAAACTCCCTATGGCACAACCATAATGTTACAGACCAAGTTTCAATTTTATGGATGGACAAAAAAAATGTGGGTTGGAAATCGCGAACACCTTATCGCTGGTTCCTGTTACATCGACCATCTATTGGTCTCATTAGACTAAAGATATTTGAAGGACAGAATATGATAACCGATTCTGGCAACATTTTTGATAGCACTTTTAAGGGAGGTCGTTTAGGAGTATTATGTTTCTCGCAGGAAATGATTGTATGGTCAGATGTGGCATACAGATGCAATGGCAAGTATCTAGACATTTCTCCCAAATCGTATATTAGAGAAAATTGATTTTTACATCTTGATAATACGATTATTTGAAACATAAGGTTTCTCTACATTTTTCTCTTTATTTACCCAACACAAAATCTTAGGTCGCATTAATGACTTGAAAGGCGTTTAAGAAACATTTATAAAGAATATTTTTATTTGTAGCGTTTCACAACTGTGTTTCCGCAGTCATATTTTAACATTTAAGATAATACGTAATACTGATTTTAACCTACTTGGCATATAATGTTCTTAGATTTTACCTAATAAAATGCACATGGTAGCCGAGTGAATAAATGTATTGATATTTAAGTAGGTACTTAGAATTTATTTGTGGTTTGTTTTGTACTTGGATGGGAGTGGGAACTTTCAATGATCCTATATAGACATATCTAGGTAGTTTATTGTGGGGTCCAAACCATAGTTTGGACCCCACAAGAAAAACTAGAGCCTCGTTTCTCCTACTTAACACGATATTTTAAATTTTTAGGGAATCATTTCAGTGATTTGGGAAACGGTCAAGAAACCATAATAATGGTAACATAGATCAATACGACCGTTTATTGTTAACGCAGCTATGGTACCTAATTAATCTATTTTTTTTTTTACAGAAAATTTGAACGAAGAAATCTGGAGTGAGCTGTCGCCCTTCTTGAGAGATAAAATAGATATTGAGAGCACCCGTAGATAATTGTCTTCGCCAATTATCTTGATTTATTTATATTCTTCTGTGATGCATTTCAATTAATTTTTGTACTTATAGCAATAATTTGCCGGATTATGTTTCTTTTTATAATAGCGTTTGTTTAACAGAGAAGGTGGGGCAAAATGAGGTACCAAGATGAAATAATAAAATAAAATAATTTTTGGAATAAGCAGCATGTTTCTTCATTTTTTAGAATTACTCTAAATTTTCTATTCGCGTTATTCATTATCACGGAAAAGATGGCAACCGTTGCAATCAGCAAGTTATCTAGTTCTAGATGTCAGCAGCAGTCAGCAAAAATATAGTTAGTGAAGGCTCACTTATTTTATCTGTTACACTATCCTCAAGGACTTTTAGTTCCTTTTGTATCATTATGTTCTAAGAATTAATTTGATTATTGAACTACAATAACCTCAAAATATATTGGGCAAAATAGAATAGAACAACCCTTTCAATACCTTCTATTTTTGCTGGTACCACTGATAAATACAAGTACCTTTACTAACAAGACTTTGTTAAACAAGGGTGGATAGATAAGGTACTCCACGTGCTAGAGTGGACGAAGAAAACGAGGTTGTCACTTGCGCATGTGAATAATATATTATTAATGTCTGTATTATCCGGTATTTCATAAATGTCCAATTTTATTCTTTGTATATAATAAATGAGCCCAAACGTTAAGCACCTCTTTCTGCCATATTTTCCCTATTTATGTTATATTTTCTATTGTTTGTAGTTTATTTGTGGCGGATAGTTAATATTCATTGAACTTAATTCTGGGAATCACGCCAAATTCTAAAAAATAAATAGAAATAAGAAAATTGCCAAAATATGTCAAGATAAAAGTGTAGTATCAAAGGCAAACCTCAACAGTTTGCCCCAGAAAACCACTGTATATAGTTCTAAATGAATATAAATACAATATTGGTATCTAAAATTTTGACAAGTCCATTTTTTGTAATCACAGTTGAAAAAGGACCTAGACTTTGGTTCGAAACGTTCTGTTAAGATAAGTTATTGTTTTATAATTGTTTTTTACATATCATATAAATATATATATATATATATATATATCTATATATTATATAATAAACATTTTGTTATATTTTCTAGTGTAAAATACTAGAAAACCACTGATACGAATTTTAGATAACAATATTGTATTTATATTCATTTAGAACTATATACAGTGGTTTTCTGGGGCAAACTGTTGAGGTTTGCCTTTGATACTACACTTTTATCTTGACATATTTTGGCAATTTCCTTATTTCTATTTATTTTTTAGAATTTGGCGTGATTCCCAGAATTAAGTTCAATGAATATTATATTTCCTGTTATTAACAAATGTTATTTGTTACGTTGTAACATAAAATGTTTATTGTTTGTCATACTTTTGTTCAATAGAGAAACGTAAATAATTTTGTTTTCTTTACATTATATATTTATGCACTTTTATTTCTTTCAAGATTTAGCAGGGACGTATATTATAAAAAGTCTTTATATTGTGTAATCTCTTTCAAGCAACCAGAAGCCAAATTCGAAACTTTTTGGTGAGAGATAAGTGCAGTTGCCTTTCAACTATATAGTCAAACTTAGAGTATTTCGAAGAATACAAAATTATAGACATTGTTACATGTAAATTAAACTACATACCTACCACAGCATTTATTGTATTTAACAAAAAGGATACAATACAGTAATTTATTTATTTTAGTTAAAATAGTCCACTTTCTATTTCACGAGCAAATATTTTGGTTGATAACTTTACTTGAAGTAGCACCGAAGCGACTCATTTTAACGTCTGTCTCTATAATTAATTTTTAATAAAATGTCAAACTTTGCTTTGCCATCCGTATCCATGGTTACGGCCATCCGTATCCATGGTTACGTCGTTGAAAACACCACGCTGATAGACCAATTAGAATTGAAAGACAGTCGGTGTTTTCGCGATAATACAAGCTGTCTTTAGTTTGTGATTGGTCAGATTATGTGATAATTTTAAGGTGAGTGAAATAGTCATTATAATACCAGAAATAATCTGAGTGTGCTTGCAATAGCATCGGAAACAATTCTTTTTAGCACTATGTATTATATTGACCTTTGGCTTTCCATTCGACACAAGGCATTCTCCATCTCAGTATTACAATAGTTAATAATTCCTAGACACCTTTTTAATGTTACTGCTAAGGTATTGTGCATAAAACAGCTGGCTTGTAAACAGAGCTGAAACAAAAAGGCATGACCTTCAGACGATACATCACGAAATTAAATCGGTAATTTCCCAAATAACTCGTATAATATTGTTTTACTACTTACCTAGCCATAAAGACAGAAGCAGTGATAAATAATATAAAGAGGCGCAACCGTCAAGGGGCCGAGATTTTAGTATTGTATTATTTTGCCAATAACTTCAGGATTGTTGTAAATTTTTAGTGCTATGGGAAGGTATTTGTAATTCGGTTGCATAGCCCTAAGTATTGTAGATACCTAATTCTGTAGTTATTGACAAAAAAATACAACACTAAAATCTCGGCCCCTTGACAGTTTCGCCTCTTTATATTATTTGTTTACTCAATGACAGAAGTTCAGATATTAATTGAATATTATCTGTGGCATAGCTGATGTTTTTAAGTCATCGAGGTGGGCGACCTCGATGTTTGAAGTATCGCCTTGGAGAGTCGTGGCGCTGTCTAATGATAGTGATGTTAGTCACGGTCGGAATTTGTTAAATAATAAATATCGATGAAATGTGAGTGTAATGGAATTGTTTTTTTGAATAGGAAACTTGGTTTATTCTTAATAGGCTTTGTAAGATATCTTTGTCTAAATACGCTTGATTTTATATAATAACCCGGTGGTTGGTTGTGTCGAGTTAACTCGTGAAAACTCTTGGAGTCACGGACAGTTCCACAAGTATGTACGAAGTGAGGAGCGTGGGCGTAACTGACAATTTGACATTTCTGACAGATACCATTTTCCGGCATTTCATTTTTCTTGATCCAGGCGAGAGTGTGACGTGCTTTTCTAATCAGGTAATTTATTTCCAATCCTTGGGATTATTGATGGATAGCATAGAAAATATAGTGGTAATTTGTTATTGATGTTGGAGAGTCCACATATTTTGCCAATATTTGGGATTAAATCACACTTTCACATTGGGGTAAAGGCCTATATGGTATAGGAACCCCAGGATCTCGCTTCAGCCCGCCCAAGATATACAGGTATATATGTCAGATTGTCAACTACAATTGCGTTACGTACTTATTATCGTGGATTATAATACGTTCTCTTTACAGGGCTTTTTTCTTTTGTTGTGAAATTAGATTTGGTTTGAAATTGCTGTTTGCTTCGACGATGCTTTGACGCTGCTGTTTTGCTGCATCGCTGCTGTGCTGTTTTGCTTGTAATCTGCTTGGTTTTATGCTGTTTTGATGGTGCATTGTCTCTACATTGTTTGACGCTGCTTGACACCGCTTGGATGCTGTTCTGCTCTGCTTGGTGGCTGTCATTGTTCGATTTGAAGCTGTTGGAAGCAGTCCACTCCATTCTGCTGACTTGTCTACGACTCAACGACGTCCCGACGCCCTGGATTGACGACCAGATAAGTACCTGTCAGTCATATTTGTAAGATTCATACCATTCAGGTTTAGTTGTGACGCTACTAGTCACAGATCTTTAATCGTAACTGATATTATTTACGTAACATTTTAGCATATTACCCTTCAGGTTAACCAATAGCAATAAGATTCTCCACTCAGGGAGATACATATACACCTAGTTAGTAAATAACATTCTGTACACCACAGTGATCACTTACGATTTTTATTTTTTTCCCTTAGCTACGTAGGGGGTTATTGTCTCGACAACTTTAATATTTAGGTGTGCTAATATCCCTCTGGGAGAATATTGTGTGTATTGCTAAGCTTGATATATCTATTTCACCAGTGTGAATTTGATTGTTGAAATTATATTAATATGTTTTATTAGGGTGTTTTACAACCTCCATCCACTGAACAAACCCACACCTACGCCCACTGAGCTAGCCAGTGTCTCTTCCGCACTTTTAGTTTTATTCCGGCTACTCACCGGAAGGGGCACTTTAAACACTCAAATTTTTATTACCGTTTTCACCTTAAGAGGCTGCCGAACTTTTATAACGACTAGTCTTCCACTAGGAAGGCAATTACCGGGGTAATAAATAGCGGACTATTTTAACTAAAATAAATAAATTACTGTATTGTATCCTTTTTGTTAAATAAAATAAATGCTGTGGTAGGTACGTAGTATAATTTACATGTAACAACATATTTAAGCATAATACCTTACAAATTTTTTTAAGGAATTATATATCCTATGCTTTAGGTACTTTTTTATTTCATTAACAATTTTTTCTGATATTAACTTCCCATATTTACTAGTGATTTAACTAGAACTCTAAATGCAAAGATCTTTGAGCAAGTTCAGTCACTAGCATAGTTAAAAAATTGCCTATATACATTTATATATAGATGGAACACTTCTGAAAATGACGTATTTTAATCTACTAGACTCATAACCTTCTACCTGTCATACACAAATACTTACTGTATGACCAAATAAAGTCTGGTGTGCCTACGAATAGTAGATGGATTTTTTATATCTTCCCTCTACCTTTCTCAACAATTTATTCCATGGGATCTTGTTATTGAACATCATTATCTCTTATTATCATTATTTTAAAACGTGGAAATCACACCACAAAGATAAATTATAATTTCACAAATACAATAAAAAACCTAAAATAATACGTAGTTACGTTGGTCGACTGGACGAACTGTGAATAAATATTTCGTTAAGAAGTTGAAGGAGTTGAAATACCTAAATATATTTATTTCTGAGGAATACCTAATTAATATTTGATTTGTATCGCTTACATATAAATTAAATCATTTTACCAAAGTTTGCTTTAAACCCATTAGACTGTTTAATTTTCCGGCAAAAAATTTAAAATGAACGCTAGCATTTTACAATAATAATGAAAAAAGTAGCCTATCTTCATTCCCGTTTGTATCCAATGTCTAGAGAACTTACTGGTAGACATTTCATCATCGATCTAGCAAATTGGGAAAAGTCTTAAATACGCACTTATATAAAAATAATACAGGTGTACAATTGATCATAGCGATTGACTCAATGTTTTACGTACAGCAAGAAAATAATATGCTTTTGATATAAAGTAAATAGCTAGTGTTAAAATGCACATAGAAGAGGTGAAGTGAAGAACGTTGATATCACCGAAACTGAATACTAATTGCGAACTTGATGATCAGTTACAGAAAGTGTAAAATGTATTTTAAGGAATACGAGCTAGAAAAGGGCTAAATATGTATAGTGGAAGTTACATGAAAGAAGAATGTTGTGGATAGTGCCCAAAAAGATTGATCACGAATTTGCAAACAATGTCGTGACCCAGCAGGACATGCTGTTGTTAGACAGACTAAAAATTACATTGCATGTAGCTGGTGGCTACCCACCGGCTTCGACGTCCAACGATGCCGGGTGGTATAGATCCAGGAGACGATCCTCCTCCTATTCAGCCGTATAGAAATATCCACATGGAGGACGTAATTTTTGTAGAGAGCTCTTTTTCAAATAATACCAATCAAAATTTAAATAACGAAAATTCTAATAGTAATTTAAAGAATGTTGAAAAAAAAAATCAGCAAGGCCAAACGAGTTTATCAATAGATAATCTAAAAACTACAGAATTAAATACCGATATGTCTGGCAAAAAACAATCGCGATTTATTGATATTAACAACAGGTTTAAAAATACCGATAAAGGCCCATTTTTTATATTTGTGGAACATAAAAGTCTTAACTTAGGTCGACTTCACCCTATGAAACTTGGTGAAAAACTAAGCCAACTTTCGGAATATGAAAAACATATTACCGAAATCAGTGGCGTAGGTAGAAACCGAATAAAAGTTTTAGTAGATTCTGGAAATGCAGCAAACAAATTGGTAGCCGATTCCTTTTTTGAAAAAAATGATTTGATAGCTTACATCCCAAATTATCTCACAGAGAAAAAAGGAATTGTCAGATTTGTAGATACATCTCTTTCCGAAGAAACACTATTTAATATTATTAAGTCTGATATCGCTTTAAAAAAGGTCCAAAGATTACATAGAATGTTAGATGTACAGTCGATACATACATTCAACCTGTCATGCAGTGCCATAGGTGTTTGCGATTTGGACATTCTTTTTCTCAATGCAAAGGAAAAAAAAGGTGCAAAAAATGCGGTTCTGATAATGAAGACGAATGTCTGGAATGTTGTTCATATTGTATTTTTTGCAAAAATAATAGTCATCAGTCGACATATAAAGAGTGTCCAGAATATCTAAAGCAGAAAAGAACTAAGGAAGCAATGGCGCTTCATAATATATCATTTAAAGAAGCAGAAGGGATAATTGACAACCCCGCTTATACAAGCATAGTAAAAAAAAATCGTTTTGCTCCTCTGATCAATTGCAACTTTGAATTTCCTCCTCTTAGCCAACATTCTAAACCCAAAACCCTCAGTTACGATAAACCAATATCACTTAGCCAGCCACAACCCACTAACCCCCCCAAAAAAAGAAAAACTCAAGACACGACACCCCATTTTCCACCAATTCAAAGAGAATACAACACATTCTCTTCTGGAGGTCCAGTTTTTAATAGTACTAGTTATCAAGAAAATGATAATATTCCTCAAAATTTTAACGTAGACTTGTTGAAAAATAGACTCTGTTCAAGTGTAGGGAATTTCTTAATAGAAATAATTGGGAAAATGATACCGTCTAACTCTGCTCTTTCTATCGACGACTTAAATCTGGAATCATCGTTAAATAATATAGTTAATAGTATATTTAATTAACATTCAATTTCACCGACCTAAAAATTTTACAGTGGAATGCCAGATCGGCATTCTCTAACCATTTAACTTTAAAACAACTAATAGTCGAAGAAGCATTTGACGTGGGTTTGATTAGTGAAACTTGGTATAAACCAGGTTATAATATTAATTTTAAAGGGTACAACATCATAAGAAAGGATAGGCATAATGGTAAAGGTGGCGTCGCTATTTTAGTATCACAGGGGATTTCTTATAAAGTTATCAAATTTAACAATAACTTCAATAACAAAATAGAAGTTTGTGGAATTAATATTATGATTAACAAAAAAAACATATCTATTGTTTCTATTTATCGTCCCCCTAACATAAAAGCTACTGTTACAGATTATGTTAATTTATTGAATCAAATACCATGTAACAGCTGCGTTATTGGTGGTGACTTTAATTCCCATCATGGTCTTTGGGGATCTTCTATAAGTAATGAAGCAGTGGTCGTGCTACAAGGCTGACCTCTCCTAACATCACTAATTCTGTGGTCGATATTACAATGATGTCGACTGACCTAACCAGCTCGGTTACTTGGGATGTCTGTACTGACACTTACGGATCTGATCATTACCCTATTAAAATTACTTTTCCTAATTTTTCAACTAATTCTACAATGGTATATCCTATACATAAATGGTCCACCGAAGACACTAACTGGGACTTATTCGGAACTCTGATTGACCAGTATTTTGTTTCAATTCCCCATTTTTCTTCCACAAATGATATGATCACATATTTAGTTGAAGCTATAACGAATGCAGCAAATATTACATGTAAGAAGAAAGTTCCTTTTATTCCACGAAAACCTAAATCACCACCTTGGTGGGACAACTCATGCACCAGCCTTTCACTCCAACGGAAAACTGCTCTCAAAAATTATAAGAGAAATATGACAAACGGCAATTTCATTGAATATAAACGTATCGACGCCCTATGTAAAAGAGAATTTAAAAAGAAAGCTAGAGATAGCTGGAAAAACTATTGCTCCACATTAACAAGACAATCAAACACATCTGAGATTTGGAAACGGGTGAACAAAATTCAGAGAACTCATTCTGGCAATCGATTTAACGATCCGGATTCAGTGGAGATGTTTATAGATCAACTGGCTCCCGATAATGTGTCTATGCCACCACTAACTCCAGGACAAAAATGTGACGTCCTCAAAAATTCTCTAGTTCTACCAATACCTAAATCAACCGACGGGAACTCATTCAGGCCCATTTCCCTTATGTCATGCATTTTGAAAACTTTGGAAAGAATCATTAAAAATCGGCTTGAATGGTGGCTTGAGAAACATAAACTAATTCCAGACTCTCAATATGGCTTTCGTAGAGGTAAAGGCACAACTGAATGTATTGCACAACTTGTAACAGATATACAACTAAATTTTTCGAGGAATGACTATTTGATGACTCTATATCTAGACATATCAGCTGCATATGATCATGTAAACCTGCATATATTATATGAAAAATTATTATCTTTACAAATTCCGCCGAACATAGCAACAAATATTACTAACTTATTTCTTAACCGCAATGTATTTGTCAGATTCAACGATAGTACAATAGGCCCTCGAAGGCTAGATATTGGGATACCTCAGGGATCTGTTCTTAGCCCTTTGCTTTTTAACATATATACCCTAGATTTTCATAGAATTATGGATTCGCGGATTACTGTTTTACAATATGCCGACGATTTTTGTATTTATGGAAGCAATAAGAGCTATAATCATGGTCTCGATATATCCCCTGAAAAATCAGCAGTTGTTATATACACTAGACACCGAGTGTCGTCCAATATCTCCAATTTGTGCTTGATACCAAGTTAAATTGGAACGGGCACATAAATGAAGGCCTAATTAAGGCAGAGAAAAGTCTTAATATTCTAAAAATAACTTGTAAACGATCTTGGGGTTCTGATCCCAAAATTGCTCTTCTCTTTTATAGATCCTATGTCAGATCTATACTCGACTACGGGAGCATTTTCTATGATTCCGCTGCAAATTCCCGACTTGTTAAAATTGATAGACTACAATATAAAGCATTAAGACTGGTATTAGGTGCATTTAAATCCACCCCTACTTGTGCTCTTTTAGCCGAATGTAGTGAACCTCCACTTCACCTTAGGAGAAGATTCTTGGCACATAAGTTTTTGCTGAAGAATCTCAATATTTCTAACAACAAACTATGTATCAAAGTAGCTACCCTCGCTTCTCTTAATCTAACTATACCATATTGGCAAAACAAAAAATCTCCTCTGTTGGCTGACGTATTTGCTAATCTTCCTAACCTCAAATCCATAAGTGAAGAAGAAACCCTACCATTTTTTAAGGAATCATATGAAATTTCATACTGCAAGCCCCAAGTTATTTTTCCCAAATATGAATGTGCCTCAAATAACAACCAAATACTCCAAGAAGTGACATCCAAGTACACCAATTCATATAAAATCTTTACCGATGGATCCAAATCACATAAAGGCGTTGGTAGTGCTTTTTTCGTTAAAAACAAAGGAATATCATCCAGCTACCAACTAAATGAAAATTGCTCCATTTATACAGCAGAATCACTAGCTATCAATAAAGGATTAGATTGGGCCATCGAAAATTACATCTCCTACCAAACAATTCTCATTTTGTCCGATTCTCAATCTGTACTAACAGCCATTTCAAACCCATACAAACACATAATGAAGAATAAAATACTAACAAACATCTTAGGAAATGTTATAAAATTACAAACATTAAACAGAGAGGTTATTTTTATTTGGGTGAAGGGTCATTCTGGAATAATTGGGAACGAAACTGCAGACTCAGTGGCTAAAAATATCACAGGTCCTTCAGTCGACTATTTACCATATCAGGATCTTATTTCAATTGCTAAGATTAATATGAGGAAAAGTTGGGAAGAAGAGTTTCGACAGATAAGACAATCGAATAACTATCAATACTGCCGCATATATAACTGCTTAACCACCAAGCCATCCCTTCTTGAGTTCCCCTACAGTAGACAACATTTTGTTACTTATATACGTTGCTTATTTGGTCATGGTGCATTTAAATCAATGTTATACAAAATGAAATTTGCCGATAGCCCGTTTTGTGACTGTGACGGAAATATTGGAGATATGAATCATTGGCTATTTCAGTGTCATCATAATTTAAGAGCCATTAACTTCCTCATCAATAAACTCGGAGAGGTTAATACCTTCCTGCCTCTGGATAGTACTTCCTTACTATATTTAGTAACTAAAAATGAAAAATGTAAACGGATATTTTGGGAATTTATTAGGCTATGTCGAGTTAAGATTTAGGTGTCGGAAGTTCCTATGTATTTGATCCTGTGTTGAAACTACCCCCTATCCGTTGCCTAGTGTGGTGTGTCAAAAAGTAAGCCGTCATGAAAGGCACCTTGACGTGAAACAGGTGTCCCTGTTAAAAAATCCCTGAGTATAAAATTTAGTCGATATTTGTATGTTTTTCGTATTAGATTAGATTAGGTGTTGTAGGTAGGTGATTTATATTATACTAAGGAAGCCCAGTTAGGTGTTTTTAGGTACATGGATCTATCTTATAAATATTTTCGTGGCTGAATGGAGAAATCCAAAGCCATTAAAAAAAAAAAAAAAAAAAAAAAAAAAATTAATTAGTGGCTTTTAAAATGTATGTTTATTTTAAATCTAAATATGTAAAGGCGTGTCTTAATTATTGTATATTGTGAAGACATCATTTCTACCACATAGGTACTCTTCACAGTTAACACATTAGACATTTTGATTCTAGTAAAAGGCAATAAGCTATTTTAGTAATTATCACTGCATTTATTAAATTTATTGTAATGGAAACTGTTAAATTGACCAAGATATAAAATATTTGCGATAATCTTGCAGGCGTACCCAAAATATTTCCTTTACCACTCATCTATTTCTTTTGTTTTTGTTTTTTTGTGGAAACCGAAGTAAAGCACATTATATATTATCATTGATTAAGGAATGAATAAGATACGCGACTCCAATATAAAGTGCGAGGCTAATTTTGGCAGCGGAGAATCCCGGTAAGTTGCGAGCATTCCTGTGATTCACGTAGTATGCTTTTGATAAACCTGTGTCGTGTCTGGTTTTATATAATTTATAATCTAGTGAAAACAAAAATTGAATGTTCAGATTGATTTTAGTTTAAAATTATGTGACGGTTAAAAGTCAAATAATCGTTGAGAAATAGCTCGCAGAGAGAACATACTACCTTAATAATTTTAAACTAAAATTAATCTGGACATTAAATTTTTATTACCACTAGATTATTAATGATATAAAACCAGACACGACACAGGTTTGTCAAAGGCATACTACGTAAATCACAGGAATGCCCGCAACTTGCCGAGATCTCGCTGCCAAAAAAGGCCTCGCACTTTACCATTAAAGTCGCGTATCTTGTTCATTCCTTAATCAATGATATTATGCAGTAGCGCCTTCCAGAGCAAATGGTCATTGTATGTGTATAAACAGAACAAGATGTTAATTGCCCCTAGTTTTGAAGGCAATAATAGTGCTTATGACTTCGGATATCTTTAATAAGAAAATCAATACCTACTTCATAATATCAGCTTTCTTTGGATACTCTGCCACTCAAGCAACTTTATTAAATTCTGTTTAGAATGAGATAGTTGGTATGAAGTGTTATGAACTAAATCAAAGATCACATAACAGACAAAGAAAACTGAAAGGGTGTTATGATATAACAGGACGAGAAGTAAAGCAATAATTATTATAAGAATGGAGAATTAAAATTGGTCATAATTGCATATGAACCAAATACGATTACCAGTAAAAAATTATTCCAAAAATTCAAATAACTTTCTCAAGTAAAAGAAGTGTTACTGAATGACTTATTGATTTCTACTCAATCTTTATCATCCATTTTAGAACATTTAATAATTGTTTCACATTCATTATTCTGTTTCTTACTACTTAATATTCATTTACACGGGAACATTGTAAAAATTGTCCCTAATAGTTACAATTTTAAGTTAGTAATTGTGCTATTGCTAATAATAAAAAACAAAATGAAAGATATACTTTATTTCCATATATACCAGATATAAAAACAAACTTAAAAACAAAAGAAATATAAAGCAGAATTAACGTAAAACTAAACCCAAAATATATTATATTTTGGAACAAAGTAACGCGTTATTACGTTATTGCTATATGGCACTTAAATTGTAGCATATAAAACGAATATTATTTTACTGAAATTAAATAACGGCAGTTGACTTGATACCAATACCAGTTAACCATTGATGCAAATCGCCTGATTAGTGGGAATTCTGGTTCAGTATAAATGTTATAATCGCTTTAATTGTACTAGAATACTATGAATTTTCTAACTGGGGCGAGTTGCAACAATTTTAAAATATACGTTATAATAATATTATTTATACAAAAACTATCAACAAAAACAACAGGTTATATATTCCTTTGTTAGAAAGGATATTTGGTCCCCAAATGTATAACGAAAACTCACTTTTACGAGTATTACCAATTTATAAAATATATATATATACTTACTTTATAACAAAATGATGATAATGTTTTATAAAGGAGAAATGAAAAATAAATACACTCATACGTGTTTACATTTCATAACATCTTTCACAACAATAATTATATACAGTCGTTAATGAAAGTAGTGGCCCAAGGATTTTTTACATAAATAATGACTTGGGGCATTACGGTACTGACTGGTAAAGGCGAGTATACATCAGAAATTTGACACTCTCTTATAAATATGTATGTCAAAATAAATGTAGTAAAACTATAATGTCAATGTTAAAAATCCTTCAATAATTACCCAGAAATGTATTTTAGAAAAGAATTTTGTTTATTGTAAGCTTATACAGTGTCATTTTACTTAAAACTACCTATTACAAAATTGTATACAGGTCTGACCATGTTTAGGTGTTTAATTGATTGCTGTTGGATACACGCCTTATATTTCTGAATTTAAATACTAACAATTAAGAGCTAATGTATTCATGATATGTACACTGAAGATATAGACGACAATTATATATAGATATGGTAACGTGAATATTTGTAAACACATTTTAAATAATATTTTATTGTCACATTTATAACATCAATTACCTTTCTAATCCACGTATTGTGTGAAATACATTTATCATAAATGCATATTATGGCAAAACCGGCAAAATATGATACATTCATAGTGAAATTACAATTTCAACACAGAATTTACATATTTCCATAATACAACACAATACGGAAATAATAAGCTCTAAATATTTAAAAGGACATATTTCCAGACTTCAAAATTAAGAAATGCGCATGCGTTGAAGAAACAACCGGTGCTACACTACAATTTTGATTTAGTTGACTTATTAGTTAAATATGTAAAACGATAACATATTTTACCATGGAATCGGAGATGAAGAATGGAGTATAATTTAATAACATAAACAACGCATGCGCGAGAGTGCGTTGCTTGGAAAATGTGTCCTCTTATATATGATCTTCTTTTGAAATTTCTACTAATTCGTGAGGATCGGCATTTAGCTTATCCGCTTCAGTAATTGCTCCTAATTCTCCTGCACTGAGCAAATCCACAATTCTTGCTCCTAAGCAATCACACATCACGTTGATTGTTGTACGGAATCGATCGCTGGAATAAATAATAATCGTGTTAAAACAAGCTTTTTTGTATGTCATGTGTCAGTAACTAATTTGGACTGTTAGTTATTACTGCATACTTACTTCTTTAGACGAACTGTATATATTGGGATTAATAATAATTTGGAGAAATGTAAAATGCTACTAAACTATATTTTTATGTAAGTTTATTACAATTAAGATGTGTTCAGACGTGCCGTGCCATTCTGTTAAAATGTTATACAAAATTTAGTAAGTATCTTTATTTAATATAAAAAGTGCATAGTAGCGATGCAAAGACCAATAATAATGCGGCGTAAGAAACGCAATCATTAATGCATTGATTGATATAATAAATATCAGCATTAATATAACTACCATAGCTACAAGTATCCCAGAACTTCATTTAGACAATTTTGAACCCAACGTCATGAAAAAATTCATAAAAAAAATTGTAGACAATATTTTCGATTATCACGTAGGGTCTACAATTTGCACCTACTTATCATTTGAATGTATGGCCTTTAAACTTCCCAGATCTGATTATCTTGTATTGTATTAAGTAATTGGGTATTTTGAAGCAATTTACGCCAAGGAAATGAAGAACAATTGGACGGATTGAGTTAAACACTTAATACCAATGATTTATATAAACAACAAATACTTGAAAAGACATTATTGTAATGAAGACCAGAAAATATATTTATAAGTATACTATAATGTGAGAAGTCCCCAGAGCGTATACTTTCTCTTTCATCACTGATTAAAGCATTAATATATTTCAGTTTCTGACTCCATGGGCTCTTCCTCGAAATTTTGCAAATTACACCAGACTATTGTGTTTTTTAAAATAGCTCTGACGTATTTTTTCATTTTGCTAGTATTGTTCATTTAAGGCCAAAAAAAATATTTCAAAACGTGGTAATTAATCTATTAAATTTTTGTGACGTCAAAAACGGATAGTCATTGGTATAGGTCGTGTACATCATATGACTCACATAACCTCAAATTGTTTATTTTAATTTTAATTTTAATTTTTGTAGTTTTAACACGAATCCATTAAACTTTTAGAAACTCTCGCAGACAGAAGATATATAAAGTTTTAATATTGTAGATTATTAAAAATAGACGGTTAATTATAGGTTGGATTTCCAACCAACAAAAATAATCTTATTATATTAAATCAAGGCAAATAAAACTTCATTATTAATGCACTGAACAAGATTTTAGTTGATAGTACAGAAACCAAGCAGAAATTTTGTAGAAAGCGACAAAATATTCGAAAATCGTAAAAAACGCATATTTTTGAGGTTAATATTGTGACGCCACGTGCACAAACGAATTTGTTTGGGGTTTAACCAATAGCAAGACCGTCCGTTTTTACGTCATTAACGGAAAACTGGCGGGACTTTTGAAATTGATACAACTTATTAATATTTAAAGCAACTGTAAGAATAATATATTATTGGAATTTATTGCATTATTGTATATAATACGTATTCAACTTTGATGTAAATCTATTAAAAACCTTTAATTCAATTGAGGTGTAAGAGCCCATTACCACAATATCTTTACATGTTTTATATGTCAATGTTAATACTAAAGAAGGTGATCTACGTCAGCACAATCGAATTATTTCGACCACCTGTTATGCTACATGCAGTAAATTAAGAAATCTAAAATAAATTAAATTATCAAGAAATCAATTCATAAACAATTTAAACATTTGTTAAAATCAAAGTTTTAAAATAAATTATAAATTATAATTACGCTGATACTCACAGAAGCCAATCAACGGCAATAATGTTGATTACATCTTCCGATGGCAATCCAACTGTATCAAGCACCATCACCATAGTGACGAGGCCTGCTTGTGGTATTCCTGCTGCTCCTATACTTGCCGCTGTTGCTGTGACACTGGAATTAAGGCACGTTGAAGTAAATTACGAATTTAAGTATACGAGTATTATATCGTAACTGAATGCACAATATATCTTAAGAGTTTATCCATACTCTATTTTATTGATATTAACTTAATATTATTTGTATGTATTTGTACACTACATAGACCACAATTTTTAACTAATACCGATAATAATCAAATGACAAATATTATTTTTTCGTGAATTTACTATCGTTTAATACAAAGATAATGTGCACGTGCACTATCCAATTTTTTAAGGAAACTTTCCATATGGTTTAAGAGATAACTAATTACCAAGAAGAAACTGAACTGGAATCTCAATTAAATAGTGCTAAATAATTAATAGCTTATTCTTTAATGGCTTATATATTTCCTCTGTTGTATATTTCACAGAGATATTTCCTTACAACTACTACTAAAAGTTTTTATAAAATATCAATTAATCAAAACTATAATATAGTTATTATATTTTTAATAATGGTTGTAGAACTAAAATATTTAAAACTCACCATACTGCAACTGTTTTTCCAAAACTAAGAGTCATGCCTCTTAACTGCGCAATGAATATAGCTGCCACAGCTTCATATAATGCTGTACCGTCCATATTAATAGTAGCACCGATCGGAATAACAAACCTAGTCACTCTTGGATCCAACCCCATTTTGTCCATAGTCTGTATTGTAATGGGCATAGTCGCAGAACTAAAAGCAATAATATTTATTCTAAAATCTAAAATTTATGTTACACTTACACTAGAAACAAATTTTATTAAATCAGACTCCTACTTAAATCAGAAGAATTGCAAGAGAACTAGATGATTAATTACCCATAATGGATTAATAAATGCTTTAATTATAATAATTAGCTAATAATACTTTAGATGCCGAAGGCACAGTTGACCATCAACATAAGGTATGGTATTATAAAAAAACATCGGCAAGCTTGCAAATCTTTACCGCCGTCAAAGACGCAGACGTTTATTACTGCTTTAATCAATGGATTGTTAAGTTAATGCTAGCTGAAGATGCTAAGTAAATTCCTAGTTCCTGTTGCATTTTAGTCAGTCAGTGTCAAAGCATTTGCATTACCCAATAAAGTTGGGAAACAGATAAGTCTTTAACAAATATTCGCAGGTAAACATCAGTAATCTGCATTGCTACAAAGTCAGAGGCGACAAATACATCAAAAGCCTGAATAGAATGTTTTGCTTGGTTTTCTAATAAACACGCGTATCAAAAATTTACTGCAGTGGACTCTATTAATATTAATATTAATGAACAAATCTCTACAAACTTTAATATACATAAGTACGGCATGTGTCAAGACATATTTGAGAAAAATGGCATTTTCTTGGACAACCATGGACAATTATAAAAATCTTACCTTGATGCTGTTCCAAACGCTGTGACCAACACTTGGCTTAACTGGCCAATAACTTTGAAGGGTAGTCTCCGTGTCGCAATAAAATAAAGCACAGATAAAGTACCAAATCCATGAAGGAACAATCCTAGTAATACTGTTGCAAAATACAACCCTAATCGACCTATCAGTTCCTGGAAACTAGGGATTCCCATAACCTTAGCTGCTACCAGAAAGTACACACCAAGTGGAGAGATCCTAAAAATATATAATTATTAGAGGTACTTCCTTATGTAATTATCGTTGTCCATAACACAAGAAATACTATTGCTTTTATTTTATACACAAGATGTTTCATTTTTATTTTTGGAACTTTATGGGAAATTAAAGCTGCATAAACTGCATTTCAAATTCCTGTTACCTAAATAATTATTTGTAACGCGGTGCTATTTACATCATACCATTAAAAGATTACTACTAAAGGAAACTATGTTGTAATATCATATACCTACAATGTATTTTATTTTATTTTATTTATATTCATATTAAATTGCGCTTTTACTTCTGTTATTTATATATGTATAATAAGGTTTCTAATGAAAAACGTATACCAAGTATTTAATTTTGTATGGCAAGGGGAAAATAAACGAAACGATACCACATGTAATTAAACACACTACATGTAATTACAACCCCCTTTATCCCAGAAGCCTCTAGAAGAGTATTGTGCGGGAGGGGGCTCCACATTTAAGGACAAGGGACACACATCCAATATCCGTGTATAATGGAAAAATCCCTCTCACAGTATTTTCCATTGCCACGACCGGGAATCGAACCCGGGACTTTTGGGTGAGAGGCAGGTACCATCTCGACCATCAGTCATACCATATTGAAAAAATATTTAAATCCATAACTAAAGCCGTTTATATATTCCAGCAATTGGCTTTTACAGAATTCAAGTGTTTTTATTATTTTCCAAAGTATTTAGCCCGAAGTAACTCGAAATTCATTTAAAATGCAACAAAAATCGACAGCTTTTGAAAGCAGAGATTGTAGAATAAAAACTTTATATGAATAGTGACAAAACCAAATTAGCCTGATATCTTAGTTGAGCGTTGAGCGCTAAAAATCAAATGTCTTGTTGAAAATCACTTTTTATTGATAAATTAAATAACTGCAAATGAAACTTACCAAATCACCCAACTGGTTATGATCATCATGGCTTCGCTCAGAGTTTCAAAGAAATCTAACAGAACTTTTGCCTTCGAGCCAAGCTTTCCTAAACTTATACCAAAAATAATTGCAAATGAAACCAATCCCAGGACATTAGTAGTGGACTCATAGCGTTCTTCAAATTTCCACTTCTCTTCAGCTATATCCTTTACTTAAAATCATAAAATTTATTTTTTTTTTTTTGAAAAAATACAATGCAAGACTTTGCTACTTACCACTGTTGTTAGCTGGTTCTATGAGGAACGTTTGCGACTGAAACAAAAAAAAAACATGTAAATAATGTTAATTATGTTTATGTAAAACAAAATAAAATTATGGTGTGAAATGAGCCATATTAATTTTACTAAGTAGTTTTCAGGATCCACAATAGCCTAGTGCCTAGTGTCACGTTATCTATACCATAAAGGGTATATTTTTAAGTGATATTTAGATTTGGTATACATAAAATTTGATGTCTATAGAAAACACGATTTTATTCTGTTCTATTCTACATTTTCTCATAAAAAAACTAACCACGGTAAAATAACACTCAATTTTACTCATAATGTTATCTACTTAACTTAGGTATTTAGGTGCTTGACCCCACAACTACCAGTGTTAATTATATAGGGTAAAACGGAATCATGGTGTTAAAGAGGTCTTGAAATAAAAAGAGAGGCAAAATTTTGATCAATTTTACGTAATAATTATTCCAGGTCTATTTTGATAATTTTTGGTTTCGGAGGAAAAATAGATAGGACGATATTTTTGAAACAAAATTCTAAATTGAAATAAATTAAAGAAAATGACTTTCTTTTATCAATGGTATTAATGTATGTTAACACAGAGAAAACACCTAAAGAGCAATTTAAAACTTGTTATAAAAAAAATGCGTCCATCCTGACGAATATACCGAAAAGTTTCATTACCCTGAAAACTGTGATTCATTTAGTGAAAATTTCATCCAAATCGGTTCAGTGCTGCCCAAGATAATCATAATAATTTGATCATTTGATCATTTGCACTTTAACTCTGTTGAAGCAAATTGGAGTGAAACATTTTTAGTACATTTGTCAAACTATTTTATAAGACTAAATCTCAACTTTATGTATAAGTACACTGGATTCGTTTGAAATCTATCCACTCTCGTGACATTTGGAAGTCCGTTAAGACACGTCGACTTTTGTTTCAAAAGGAAACTTTTTTAGCGCTTAGACAACAATGACCAACTTACCATCTAACCCCGAGCACCCTCAACATCGAACTATTAAATAAAATCACCTTATGTCTCATAATCATTTTAAAGCTAATTTTGTTTTTCAGTTTTTGAAGCTGGTAGCTGGTTCAAATGGGGAAGTTATGGGTAAAAAAAAAAAATGAGAAATAGTAGATATATTTTCTTTCTAACCTTTAAATGTTATGCCATCGAATGGCTTACTCGCTCCGCTGATTTATTTCCCCTTGACTTTTTCTGTGGAGCCATTTATAATTAATTGTCTATAAGACGCGCCTAGGGATATTAAAGGTCTCAAAAATGAACCAACTGTTGAAACAACTCCCGTGAAACCAATTGGTTAAGTTTAGAATTTGGCAAGATGCTTTATTACTGACTTGGCACCTGTACTTACTTTGAAAATTTTAGAAAATAACTAGTTACCTAATTTAACACATAGGTACCTACTTCAATTGTTACGCTTCACATCCCCAAGATTCTTTTTTCTATGGGGCTTTTCGCAATAACAACTTTTAACGATTCAAAAGAGAATACATCTATTAATAAAAAGTTATTTCCAAAAACCAATCATAAATAAAAAAAGCAAACATCCACCATATAACTGTTAATATTAAATAAATAATCAAGGCTAAAAATAAAGCCTATGAAAATTATTTGAAAATTACATGTGTGACCAACAGAGAATATATTATATAATAATAATTATAATACTAATAATAATAATGTTTATTTATCAAAAGTTACAAAGTAAACAACTACTAGTCTATTAAATATTGTTAGACCATAAATAAACAAGAGAAAATCACAATAATATTACGTTACATTACGTAATTATGTAAATGAAGCCAATAAAACGTGGAAAAATTGCATATAAACAGTATGATTTAAACAAGAATAGAAACGTTCAAAAAAGCCTTTGGAGAAATTCAGCGAAGTGGGGTGTTGTTACAGGTTTTATTCCACAAAAAAAAAATATTTTACCTCCTGATTTTCACAAACCTAAAGAGCAATTAAAACCCAGGTTATTGGTGTAGACAATAAAAATTCTAAGATGAAATCACTTGTCATACCATACTGCATTACCATAATAAAACATACACTCAGTTCCATAAAAAGTGACGCACTCGATTTTTTGGGTAATTTTAAAGTTCTGTAGTTCTTAAACCGGTGGACCGATTTGAACATTTTTTTTCTCAGTTTATAGCAAAATTCATTCTCTATGAGCCGGATTGGAAGCAATGGTGAGTTCTTCCATATTTCATGGAAATTAATGGAGAATTTTAAACCTAAGTTTTTTCACAGGTTTTCAAAACACCCTGTGGATTATTCTCGCATTCATGGAAAAATTATTCATTCTGAATTCGATGAACCATTTTTTAATAAACATTTTGATTTTTTATTCATTGATTTATCTCTAAAATTGTCCGAATTACAGCTTTCTTGCTGAAACCTTGCGTATTACCAACTTTCTGAATTTACCGAGTTTTACAAACTGATACGAATTTTAAAAAACATTTTTATTAAACACAAAATTATAAACTTGTTCAGGATTTATTTCAGGCATTTTGTGTAATTTTAGTCTCTAAAACTTCTTTAATGACACACCAACAAAGTATGGAGGCATACAACAAATTAATTGCTATGGCAACGGCAATTGCTTTTTCAAAAGCAATGTGATCCTACAATGAAATAAATTTCCACCTCTATATTTTTTGAAAGACAAAGGAATTACCTACCAATAAATAAAAAAAAAATTAAAAATCGGTCCACTGGTTTTAAAAAAAGAAAGAAAAAAAGTTAGGTCAAAAATCAAATGCGTCACTTTTTTGAAACTGAGTGTATTTAAAAACCTTGACAATTTCTATTGGTTTATATGCTATACAGTTCTGCAGTGAGTATGACCACTCATAATGTGCATCATTTCTCAATACACGAAAAAGCAGGGTTCACGTAAAAATGTTATATTCGGAAAGTACCAGCGATAAAACAGTGAACAAAAAAACAAAATGTTTATTAAAAAATGGTTCATCGAATGCAGAATGAATAATTTTTCCATGAATGCGAGAATAATCCACAGGGTGTTTTGAAAACCTGTGAGAAAACTTAGATTTAAAATTCTCCATTAATTTCCATGAAATATGGAAGAACTCACCATTGCTTCCAATCCGGCTCATAGAGAAAGAATTTTGCTATAAACTGAGAAAAAAAAATGTTCAAATCGGTCCACCGGTTTAAGAACTAAAGAACTTTAAAATTACCCGAAAAATCGAGTGCGTCACTTTTTATGGAACTGAGTGTATTTTTCCTACGAGCCGAGCGTGTAGAAAGTATCACTTTTCCACAGGCATTTTGATTTCAAAAGTTTTCCGCACTAGTGCGCAAAAGTAATTATATTTATATTTGCATTTTCGGGTAAGTTATAGTTAGATATTGAAAACGTGTTAGTTAATAATAATAATATGCCAATGTTTTTCTGTTATATTTTCTTATTTTATACAAATTTAATAAAATTATAACAATTTCTATTTACACTAATCCTTTTGAAGTAGCCTCTATAACTTTAAAAATCAAACGATCATGTAGCCATGACTGTCTGATTTTGATGTGTCTCGATCACATAACAATTAACAAACGTCAAGTCAAACACTAGCATCTTTTTAAAGTAAAGCCTAGTTTTTTAATTAAGAAAAAATGTATTCATACGCTCGTAGGAAAAATGTTGTTCCTAACACCGGAAACTGTCTTTTCCGCATTCTACTGCTTTCCGCTACCACTTTCCGCGCTTGTTAGGAAAATAACTATAATGAAACCTTACAACAAGGTATTTTTCCAAATAATTTACATCATATATGTATTCTACTCTTACCGAAAAGAGCATATATTATCCTTTCAAATAAAAGAGTATTTCGAACTTCACACCATCCTGCATCTGAAATAGAGTCAGGTTTTCATAAGAAACATGGAACACAAACTGCACCCCTGGAAGTTATAAACTATATAAGTGCAGCAATGGACAAATCATTGCCCTCAACTTTAGTCTTACGAGATCAAAGTAAAGCATTTAATTTGGTTACTTCTCGCAAAATTAAAATTCATTGGTTTCGCAAATGAAGCTTTAAATTGATTAAGATGTTAATTACCGGTAAATTTCAGTAGATTATTCCATAAGACAAAAGTCTTCAGGTGTTCCACAGGGTAGTAGTGGCTTAGGTCCTATATTATTTTCTAATTCTTATTTTTGGTTTTCTTCATGCTCTAACTTATTGTAAAATACAACTTTATGGTGATGATTTCAAACTCTATATGCCAATAAGTAATATTGAAACCGATATAGTTAACATCAACTTTTATTTGTATAATACATCAAGATGTTCTAAGAGTCATGGGCTACGCATTAAATCAAACAAAATATTAGCATCATATATTGGACCTAAACGGTAAATAAACAGTATTATATGTGACCATTAACTAGAATAAATATAAACTGGATATAATGCGCAAATTACTTAGATCGCTGAAAGTTCATTGTGAAAATAATTTCGACAAACAGTTCACGAGCGGCTCGCGAATGGTTCGGCTCGCAAATATATGCACCTTTAGAGCACTTGATTATCATTAAATGAGTTAAATAGTGAAAATCGGGTGTACTAAGTACCGTGCTTGGGCAGCGAGCGGAGGACTGCCTTGACACACTTCGTATCGATACGAAAAGTTAAGCGACACTTGCCGCGGTCAGTACGTGGATGGGTGACTATCCACAGAAAGACGCGGTATCGTTTCTCTACTTCTAGCGGCTTGTATATCAGCTATATCGCAGAAGCAATACAACTGTATGCGAGAGATGTATTGAGGATATTGACCATCCTTCGGAGGGGATGTAAAGCAGTCGATCCCTTGTCTATTAAATGTTAGGCAAGTAAGAAATTCCTACTAGGTAGGAGGTTCGGCAAAATTTCCAGGTTGGGGGTTGCTGACGTCGGTGATTGGCCCTGGTAGCGGAAATAGGCCGACGTTAAATAAGTGATTAAAAAAAGAAGTACCGTGCTTTTTATAAAATGATTAAAAAGAAAATATCTCTTTACCTCTGCAATCTGAATTAAACGTTTTCATATCCATATTATAAGTATAAGAATGAATAAAATACAATCATTGAATAAAGGAATAAAGAGGCGCAACCGATTAGGTTTCGAGATGTTATATTTTTTTGCCTTTAGCTTCAGGATTGTCAACAATTTTTAGTGCTACGAGAACGCATTTGTAATTTAGCTGCATGGCCCTAAAAATTAAAGAGAATTCTAAATCTATTGGCAAAAAAATACAATAATAAAATCTCGAAACCTGCTCGGTTGCTCAATTATACAATACAATTTCACAACATTCAACAAGTAAATATGAGGTAACTTTTTCTTATTAAATACCTAGCTAGATTTATCCATGGTTCAATTTTTAAAATAATGTAAAAAATTCTCTTTTGAATACATTTTTTATTTTTTTTTTCTAAAATAACTTAATGCAAACATTGGTAGGTATTATTTTCTTGTTGCACTGGACTTTCTGATTTTGCTTTCTTTCTTACTCATTTTTTGGTAAAAATATTAATAATACTTATATTTATTTATTTCTATGGTTGAATCCCAAATTTTTTAATTTTTTTCATTTGCAATCACTACAAAAATGATGATTTCTAAACTCCTTTGGGAAACGGAAGGTAGCTTATGCTTAGGTTAACTTCTTCCTTTTCTGTGTAAAATATTTTTTTCTTTTTGTATACAATAAAGATTTATATCATTATATTTTTTTTGCCTTTAACTCGCCCAAAATTCAACCTATTTCAAAAACTGAAAAACCATTGTATTCGTGACTGAATTTATTTTATAATAAAAAATAAAATGACAAGTGGGGTGGTTCTATTTAATATTTTATAGTGAGGTGTATTAAAACTTGTAGATGAATTAATAACGATTGTCTAAATACCAAATTTTTTAAATGAACACAGCGTATACAACAATTTTCATTCCTCTGACTCAACAAGTGAACTATTTTATTTTTTTGGTTTATTTTTAAATACGATATACCATAATTTTACTATTGATTTATTTTCGTACACATAAATTCTTATTATGTTTTGTTTTTAAGTTATTGCTAGTTATATTAAAAGAACATTTTTAATAATAATCATTTATGTGGCTTTTTACTAACAACAGGAAATTAAATAATTAAAAAAATATCTTCACACTATAGTGAGGAAATATTATTACAAAAACAATTATTTTTTTGAGACAGTTAACATCTCAGTTCTAATGACATTCATACGGAGTGCTAAATGGTGGCATAAGTTCCGCGATTAGCAACGATGATTGCGGTGCTTAAAGTTGATGGAAAAATTATAAAATTGTTAGTAATCTGTGTCCAAATGATTAGCGATTTGGAAGGCGCTAAATAAGTGCTAAATAATGGAAAACGTTTAATTTAAGTACCGGTAGTAGTAATAAATTCACAAACTTTAATTTAAATAAATTTTGCCATTAGTTTTTGCTCGGTTGCAATCAATACGAAAATTTATAGTTTTATGCTAAACGCTTGGTAGAAATGACGTTTATTAACGTTGCACATAAAACTTTTGTCGTTTCTTTACAGATTTCGTATTAAAGTACAGTTTACTGGTACTCAGGCAGGACACTTAACAAATCTGACAATTGCGGACTGACATCTATCCTCTGAGGTCTTTCTATCTTCTATTAAAATGCTTGATCTGACTCTATTATAATAATACATTATGATTACTTGATGGTTTGGCTGATTTTAAGGAAAATAATTACTTAAAGGGTAGAAGGATATGGATGTTAAAAGTTTACTGTTTACAGAGATATATTCTTGAAATGTGTGTCTTTCTACCATGTTCATTGTTTTATTATCTTCTGATCCTATGCGATTTTGAATTTGATATACCTATGTACAAAATTAAATTTCGACCCAATAAAGGAAAAATTAAATAAGTTAATTTTAACAATATTAATTTTCGAACGCATTTAATTGATACATTTATAAAAATCAAGATATAATTATACTGTAAGGAAAATATAAATGATTTAATATCAATTCCTAATGCAGAAGGTGTATTTCCCGTATTACAATAGTGTATCACCTTGAACACCCTACAATTAATCGTATTAAACTGCACGTGGAATCGCCACGAGCAAAGCTTTTCAAATATCTGGTCAGTGATCAGTAACCATGGCTACCGCTTTCAATTAGCAAAACTGAACTTTAATTATTTCATTTTATTTACTGACTTCCATCACAGATTCAGTATTTGGGATTAAAAGTCTTTTTGCATTCTGCAATTCCTGTCCTACTGATATTTTAATGTGGGTCAAATGAGTTGTATAATAATAAACAAGATACTTATTCTTAATTTTATTTCCCATACATGGTGTTTCAAAGACGCCTGCGCCTGTTGAAATTGTAGAGTCATGACGTTCAATTAGCCCTTGCTTTTGAGATATTATACAGATATTTACCAGCCCGTAAGTATTCGAGTTAAAAAGCAATTCTATTAGTAGTAAGGTCAGGAAAATTGATATTTAAAAAAAATATTTTTCGAGTGTTGTATGCAGGATCCTTAAAAATAATTAATATAATTTTACATGCATTCAATAACCAGAATAACATGGTTGGGCATAATATGTGAATCAATTACGTCGTATTTAATAATCCAGTTTATTATCTGCACGTCGGCCAATCGTTTGTAAAGTACCAGCAGTAAAGATTTTTACTGCTGGTAAAGAATATGACTTTTTATGAGATCCTCTTGGCAGACTCACTCACACTTCACTTTGTCAATGTTTACAAAATTAAACTCAAAATGGTCTGCAATCAATCTAGTCCACAATTTATAAGTATTTACTCTTGATTCCTCTTCAAGCACGTTAAGAGCAACAGTCTTTATTATGCTAGAATTTGTAATACTCAGTAAGATTTTCTTCCCACTGTTTCCAGAACAAGTTTTCTTTAACGACGTAGGTACCCTTTTTGCTAGCGATTTATGGTACTCCAATTAATAAAATTTCTATAATTATCGACACTTGTATTTGCAAATAAATAATAAATCGCGTCCACAAATATATTGTGCCGCAACAGTATTGTGACGTTTATTATCTGGTCCAAAATGGTTATTCGATTACTTGCATCAATAAGAATTGATATACGTAATGAGAAACAATATTTTGGACCCGCCAATGATATTAATTCCAACGGCTCCAGCACATACGATTTTCTTCCACTGCACAACAGTTTGTAGGCCTAACTGGCTAGAGAAAAGATTTTATCAACGTGCAAGAACCAGGAAGTAACGTAGATGATAATAAAGAATATGACATCAATAAAATTAATTCAATGGATTTTCAGTAACAAAATATGGATTGTGTGTAAGCAGGTAACTGAAGGAGGTACAGTGTGCATCATTTTGTTTTGTACACATTTTGATATGAGTTTGTGAGTTTATTACAGAAATTAAGAAACAATGAATATGAAAATTGTGGAGTATCTGCCAAAGTTTTATATAACACTAATAAAAACAATTAAATGACGATTTTTTTTATATCGATATAACCTATGGTTCTTAAATAGAGCACCCTGTATATTTATGCTTAAATATCTTTAACGTGTAATGTTCGGAGATGGGAGAGAGACAGTATTTTAAGAGCCTAAAATATGGTGGCAGAGTGTTAATCACTGTGAACAAGTATGCATCATCAACTTCAGCGAATGTTTGATCTTATCTGGTAATATGTGAAGAACTGTGGGTGTGGGTATCCATAAATAATAATAATAATAATAATAAATGGACTTTATTAGGCGAAAGTTTAGTTACAAACTATTCTTACACTTTAACCTAAATAATAAATAGAAACAGAAAAAAAAAATATTTTATCATAAGAAAATCTTAATGGGGAGGGGAAGGAAAGTTCAAAAAGAGAGAAAATTAAGATGTAAATGTCTACAATTATTAACTAATGATGATAAATGTCATCACTTTATTTAACGAGTAGATTTTTTTTAAAGTTCATTTTAAAAGAGTTTGTAGATAGCAGTTTTAGGTGATCATCAATATTATTGTATATATACGGTGCTTGATAGGAAAATGATCGCTGAAATTTATTTATTCTATGCTGGGGAATATGTAATGCATATGGATTACGGATGTTGGCATTATGTAAGTTACAGCGATATTTTAGTTTCTTGGACAAATAAGGGGGAGATTTATTTGTAACAACTTTGTGGAATAAACTAGCTGAATGCAGTAAACGACGATTTTTCATATTTAACCATTTCATATTAGTAATTTCTCTAGAGACATGATCATATTTTCGTAAATTTAGAATGAAACGACAACAGCTATTTTGCATCCTTTGTACTCTGTAAGTATCAAAGGAATCAATACAAGGTCCATATACTACATCACAATAGTTAAAGTGCGAGAGCACAAGTTGTTCACATAATGTTTTCTTTAATTCCTGATTAAGAATGAATCTACTTGAGTACAATAATTTAAGTGAGCAGTACGCTTTTTGTAAGCACTTACTAATATGCTCCGAAAATTTTAGATTAGATTCAATAAATAAGCCAAGATTTTTAACAGAAGGAATTATAGGAAGCGTAAGATCTCCTAATTTAATGTTAAGAACATTTCCAACTCTAGATTTAAAACATTGATTACCAAAAACTAATAACGATGATTTGACTGGATTAATATGTAAATTGTGTTGTTTTGAATAATTGATAAGTTTATTTAAATCATTGCTAATAAGAGTACTAGCAATATCAGCATCATCTGGATCAAAACTATAATAAACTTGACTATCATCAGCATAAAAATGACTATTACAATAACTTAAGAATTTATAAAAGTCCACGGTGTATAGTATGAAGAGCAACGGTCCCAATATTGATCCCTGAGGCACGCCACTGGTGACATTAATTGAATCAGATTGATTACCATCCAGGGCAACAAACTGGCTGCGACCAGTCAGAAAAGATTGAAAAAAAGACCTGACAGTTCCACCGAAACCATAAAATTTTAATTTTGAGAAAAGAAGTTGGTGATTTATAGTGCCTTTGAATAATCAAGTAACACTAAGGCAGTAAGTTTCTTCTTATCCCATCCTGTCAATATATCATTACAAACATTTAGCAAAGCAGTGGTAGTGCTATAATCCCTTCTGAATCCCGACTGAAGTTCTGGTAAAATTAAATTATCATTTAAGAAATCATATATTTGCTTGTATACAACTTTCTCAAGTATTTTAGACAATAGAGGTAAAATGCTTATTGGTCGCAAATCAGAAAATCCTTTCGGTTGAGAACATTTAGGGATAGGACGCACTACTGACTTTTTCCAAGTTACAGGAAAATGACCCGATTCCAAACATAAGTTTACAATATGAGTGATAGGTAGGAGAAGAGCTGGCATGCAATATTTTATCATCCTTAGTGATATACCGTCATTCCCAAAGGCATTTGACTTCAACTTAGAAATAATGTTTTCAACATTCTCAGGACCAACTAAGTGAAAATCAAAATAAAGATCATCATTATAACGGTTATTTTCATACTTTTCGATCATTTCTGAACAATCCTCGTTTAAATTAGAGACAGCAGCCAAAAAATAGCCATCGATACCATCAACATCACGAGAAATGCAAGGGGGTATCTCAGTGGATTTATTAGGGGTAACATGAAGATCGCTAAGTGTTTTCCAGATATCTTTAGAATTGGTTTTATTGTTGTAAATAAAATTTAAATATGCCTTTTTCTCTCTACGAATCGCCCCTAAAGTAAAGTTAGGCACGTAATTTTTTGTAATTTTCAAAATCTTCAGGTAACTTACTAAGTTTATATTTATTTTTGGCTTCGTCTCTATCATTCATTAAAATTTTAATCACGTCGGTTAACCATGGCGCTTTTGGTTTTGTAAATGTGTTTTATAAAAAAAACCTAATTTATGTTGTGTCTGTGCCAGTGCAGACTAATTTGTCTGCATGACTTAATAAAGTAAGTGACATCTGATAACCATAGCATTTGTGGTAAGGAATTCTAATGTTTCTAAATTAACTTTTTCCTACAATAGATACCTATTTCAATCTACTTTAACAATTGTTCCTAATCTGTCATTTCCAAACCCTGTTCTACACTACCCAGATTCAAAAATACATGTCCGTAACTGCTATGTTGTTTATTTTAGAAGTATATGAATTAAATCCATTCTTAATTTATAATTCAGTTCCAAAAAAACTGTTTTGGTTATTATTTTGCTAGGTGAAACGGGCAGAAATTATAGAGTTCTATGTAATAACTGATCCTGTTCCTGAGTTATATGACCACAACTATTTTTTATTTTAAGAGTATAAGACAAACAATCCATTTTTATTTTATAATTTGACTCTAAAAGCTATTTCATACTGTTCTACGGACTTTTAACCAAAATTCTGATTTGCTTGAATACAGTACAGTACCTAGCATAGAAAGTAAAATCCTTTCTTCTATCTTTTCCGAAGTAAATTTGTCGATAACCAAATCATCGGAAGTTCATAATATTCATGCACCAAATAAAGGTCGCCTCATTTAATTAATTGGTATTGGTAATTCTGTCATCGACGAAAAATATATACAAAACACGTTGAACGCTTTATAACCATTTAGAGCATTGCGGATTGATTATTATTAATACCTACAACTAGGAAATACTTCCTAAAATTTGTAAAAACAAAAATTAATTCCATACGCACATTATTTACATGTTTTAATTAATAACCATTTACATTTAAAATGGTTTTTTGTTTTCAATATAGGTACTATTAAATAAATTTTAAACCGAGTCGTAAAACCAATAAAATATTCTTTGTTTTACTACACAGTTTTACCAATTTTATAGCACGAAAGGAATCCGAAAATCTTCCTAGGTGTATTTTAATACAGTATACGAGCCTCTTGAACGCCCCCTCTAAGTAAACAACTAATGAAAATCAATCCGTTAACTCAGTAACCTTGCATAGTATTACCGAGCTCAACTACTTGCTATAATTGCCAATTTAGGTCACGACAGGGGTGCTGGTCTTGATGAATTTTCAGCTATATTTATAGAAGAGAAAATTCAATAAAAACGCCCTAATACAAGTCACTTTGAGGTGTTTTTACAACGATTCAGAAAAATAGCAATTATTTAAATATTTTTTCAAATATTAGAGCACATGTTCTTCCATAGTAGATGTGGTGATTGTTTGTATTAGAAAGGTAAAAAACTATTTTCCTAACGGTTTGCATTAAAATTTAAAAATATATTCCTCAAAATCCAAAATTTCTTTTATGAGAATGAACAACATTCTTGGATTTTAAATTTTGAAAATAAATTTATTAAATCACGAGCTCAATGGTAATAGGAAAGCAGATATCAACTATCAAAACTTGTGCCGCCAATGAATTACATTAAAATGTTCTCGTTCTTATAAGCTGGTAAACTCACCTGCGCAATACAGGCCTGGACGATGTTTGGAGGGAACAGATTTCTGAAACAAAAAAATCATAGTGAGAAAGAGTTTAAACTAGATTCGTATTTTATTTTAATAAATGATTAATATGACGTAATAAGCATACGTAGATCGTAGATATTATAACCAGAAAATCGTATAGTTTTTTCCTTATAGGTTCAGCCGGTGAAGTTCCTCTTTACTAAAACTTAAGCTTAATTATTATACCCCAGTTTCTTATTCCATTCGATCCAAATAAAAGGCTATTGGAGTTTTGATTATCTCTTTCGGTGCCACAAAAAATGATCCTCCGAAACGTATAAGATTTCTGGCCATCGAGCATGTCCCATTCCTCCTGGTGCTTCTGTCCAATCAATGTATTTTTCTGTTACTGTTCCTTTACTAACCGTTTTTCTGTACTGTATAAGATTCCAAAACTGCAAACAACTATTTAGGTTTTTTCGCTTTTGTACTTATTACACATTAAAGAAAAGCAACCTTCAAAACAGGTAATATTCATATTCTATCAAATGAGCTGTATAAAAGATTTCTTTACCATATTTAATTTCTCCGTTAATTATTCCAATGTTTTCATAATTACAAATGCCAAAACTTGTAAATAAATAACAAGTCTACTAATTTTATTCACAATACAAAGAATATGTAAAAAATGGTAAATATTACAATGATTTTTTATAATGATTTTTAATTAAAATGCACCCCCTCTTTATTGTAATTACTGTCATAAGCCGTTTACAATATGTAGAGTGTGGTTTAATGGCAGCAGCAGCTTTGAATTGGGAAACCCTATATTTTGTGAAGCTCTTCTTTACGATGCTGGGCTGTTTGTCACTACCTGCAAACAGTACTCTCCAGTTTTGTAATAGCTTATTTATAAAAAAAAATTTCGGGCGCCAGTGTCTTATTTTATAGTGCAAGAAACAGCACTCTCTCTCCTGGCGGTTTCCAGGAAAGTTCTGGATATAACTGCAGTGGAGACACAAATTGATACAGGGTTCTACTGAGATGAATTGGCAAATGTACAAGTAATGCAATGCAAGTTAAATTCACGGTACGGTAAGTGCTACAGGAGAGGGGGGGGGGTCTAGTTGTCTCAAGTACTTGTTATCACATAAGTTCAAACTCCATCTGCCGATATGATTAAGAACCGTCTGAATACAGTCGGTAATTGTTTACCTTTACCGAGAATAATAATAATACAAGCAATATCAGTGCTTTTATAATGGTGTTCAAAGTTTGTCAGCATTTTATGTGTATTAGTGTCGGTAAGTAAATTTTTATGCAGTTTTTAATCAGTAATTACCTCTTAGAAATTAACTCATCCAGTCATGATATATTTTTTTTCGGATAGATAAGTCAGGACAATTCATATGCAGACGTATTTTGAGGTTATTTTGTAGGACATTTTTATTAGTTCCTTAAAAGTGCGTCAACGACATAAAGCGCTTGTTGCCACATATATGTGGGGGTGGGGGATACAACTAGCCCCACACCACACATAATATGCCATGTGAATGATTCATAATTTTTTTTTAATTATACTTAGGTCTAACTATGCCACATAACAGGAAAAAGCTGACCGAACGCGGAAAAACACCTAAAGACGTTATGTTGCGGGCCATTAGAGATGTTGGACCTGGCCAATTCATCAGAAGTGTGGCTAAAGATTTTAATATAAATTATAGAATACTTACGCGCTATTACAAAAAGTTTACGGATGCGCCAAATTTAAACCCCGATACTGATTTGACAGTCGGATATATAAAAATTCGCCAAGTTTTTACTGACAAGAAGGAGGAACGATTGGCCACATATCTGAAGAAAATGTCAGATATATATTTTGGATTGAGTCTTTACGAAGTCAGAAAATTTGCGTTCGAATATGTAACTGCTTTAAATCACAAATTTCCTGAGACATGGGGCACTAACAAGATGGCAGGCATTGATTGGTTCAAAGGGTTCATGAAAAGACAAACAACACTCAGCATTAGAAAACCGGAAGCCACTAGCTTAGCGCGAGCTTCTAGTTTTAATGAAGCTAATGTAAAAGCATTTTTCAAAAACTTGGTCACTGTTCAAGATCGTCATCATTTTAGGCCGAGTGACATTTGGAATGTTGACGAAACAGGCGTCACCACAGTACAAAGACCTCAGCGTGTTGTTGCTAGAAGAGGAGTTAAGCAAACAGGTGCAATTACTTCAGCAGAGCGAGGCAGCCTAGTTACCATGGCGCTTGCCATTTCAGCTATTGGAAATTCAATACCTCCATTTTTTGTGTTTCCAAGAGTGCACGTTCGTGAACATTTTGTAACCAATGGACCATCTGGATGTCAAGGAGGTGCTAATCCGTCTGTGTGGATGAACGAAAATACATTTTTCAAATTTATCGTCAATTTTTCTCATAACGCCAAGTGCAGTAAAGAGCACCCTGTGCTGCTCTTACTGAACAATCACGAGACCCACTTATCTATTAAAACGCTTGACTTCTGTAAGGATAATGGAATCGTAGTATTGTCATTTCCTCCCCATTGTTCGCACAAGCTACAACCGCTTGACCGAAGTGTGTATGGACCATTCAAACATTATGTGCACATGGCATGTGACGATTGGATTAGGACGCACCCAGGAAAGACTATGACAATTTACGACATTCCAGCAGTTGTTTGAGTAGCGTTACCGTCTGCTATAACTTGTAAAAATGTCGTGGCTGGTTTTTCTTGTACGGGCATATATCCGTTCAACCAAAACATATTTACAGAAACTGATTTTGCTCCAGGCTACGCTACGGATAGACCAAACCCAAATGAACTTGAGAGATCTGCAGTTAGACTTGAAGAACCTAGACGTGCAAATGAAGATGTACAAGGTCGTAAGATACCATCTGCACAGCCAGGTACGTCGGCTGAAGCAATGGGTGAAACTACTCCACACTCCACAGAAAACAAATTTAATTCCTCTCATTACTCCAGAAAGCATTAGACCTCTTCCAAAAGCAGACGCTAGGAAACCAAAGGAAGAGAACTACTGCTATTCTAACAGACACACCTATTAAAAATGCATTAGCGGAGCTGATATCACAACCTAAGCCAATACCGTAAAAGTGCCATACTTTGCCCAGCCGGGTCAATTTTGCCCACGTTGGCAATTTTTAAACAAAATTAAATATCAAAATCGGTAACACTGAAAATGGATTTGGTGGGAGGGATACAAAGTTAGCAGGATACTACTTACACGCGTAGTGCAATGAAATCCGCTGTAAGAGAAAGGTGACTTGCTGACACCGGTTAGTTAAAATAGTTATGAATTGTAGCATTTTTGAACTCTGACAGCTAAGCTTTGTACAGTAGTTATTATGTGTGCTTTTGATCTACAGCATGGATATTGCATGTATCTAAGTATTGTTACTATATTACTTATTTGAAATTGGTCACATATTTAGTCATTTTTCTTTAAGCAGTATGTAACGAAGTGGGCAATGTTGCACCTAAAATTGTGGAAAAATATTTTCTTATGTTTATACAATTATTTAACTTAAGATAATCGTGTAAATAGCATTTTACATTTTTGTGTCTTTTTAAGATAACTATGGGTAAACACAAACGTATACTGGGCTCTCGAAAATACATGGACTACACAGAAAAAACGTTAGAAAAAGCCTTAACGGAAATTCAAGGAAAGAAGACAATTTTATATTATGTGGGCCTCGTACTGGAGACTGAAAATGAAACTGAAGAGGATAACTGCATCCTGATTAAATGTATGAAGAAGAGGAAGCTAAGAGACGGTGGAGAAGTTTATATTTTTCCAGATCCGAAAACCATTCTAACTTTGCCAACCACATTTTTTTTTTTTCTTAGCTCGTTAAGAGAAGGCACTCCTAATAGTAAGAATTTGACGGCACATATATACACCAATTGACCTTCACGTTATTTTCATACAATGGCCATTATTTGAAATATTGGCAGAAGTTTAGTTAAAAGTGGGCGAAGTATGGCACTTTTACGGTACCTAAAAAACTACCTGAACTCTCAAAAAAACAGGCAACTACAAAAATTGTGAGGAAAGCAGTTTTCGCAAGAGATGATAGTGACGACGATGAGGAAACCCTTTGTTTGGTATGTGGCGAACCGTGGGCAAGTAGTAAACCAAATGAAAGATGGGTTCAATGCACAAACTGTCGGTTATGGGCGCATAAATGTGCTGGAGATAATAACACATTTTATATACAGTAAGGTCCAAAAGTCAGTTACCCCCCTACTAACTTTTGAATGGTTTCAAATATTTTTTGAAGTCTTAGGGATTATACTCCCAGACAGATTTGCGATTGTTTGACGCTAAGTAAAAAATTTGATATTCCAAAATGGCGCCTGGTAGCCATATTGGATATATCTCTATTATCGGACCAAGGTGTGTGACACCTTAAATTAAAGGTCTATTTGTCCATAGTAACTTGCCCAAATTTCGAGGTAATCCGATGACGTATAACAATATGGCAGCATTAAAACAAATTCGATGTTCACACAGCGTGCTCATTTCTTTGCCTAGTCTTTTGACATAATGATGCCCGACTATTAATCCCAGTAAGCATTTGAATTGAACATAACAAAAATTCTGTCAATAAAACATGTAAAATCATGTTTGAAATACATTTTTTTATTATTTATTAGGATTTTTCAAAATTAACTAACAGTAAAGTAAATAATTTTTAACTTTGAATGAACATTTTTATCTTAATAATTAGGTGTAATAAATATTACATTTATTTACTTTAACAAATGGTTCATTTCCGTATTGTTCACGACAACAGCGAACCCTTTTCATAAATTCTTCGCAAACTGCTAAGCGTTATATCGTTAACACTTCTAGATGTGTCCCAGTAAGCATTTGAATGAAACATAATAAAAAATCTGTCGATAAAACAAGCAAAACCATGTTTGGAATGCAATTTTTTATTATTTATTAGGAATTTTTAAATTTCTTTGGACCTGTCAGAAATTATCTTGACGATTGTTTCCCGAATCGATAGGTCGGGGAGGTCCGATAGGGTGGCCAGCGCGATCTCCCGACTTGTCACCCTTAGATTTTTTTCTCTGGGGCTTCATAAAGTCGCAGATTTACCGTACCCAAGTCAGAAATTTAGAAGAACTTACTCAAAACATCTTTGACATCTAGAAGTGTTAATGGTATAACGCTCGGAAGAGTTCGCGAAGAATTCATAAAAAGGGTTCGATGTTGTCGTGAACAAAATGGAAGGCACTTCGAGCATTTATTATAGTAAACAAATGTCCTATTTATTATAATTTAAGATTAAGAGAAATGTTCGTTTAAAGTTAAAAATTGTTTACCCCACTGTTAGTTAATTTTGAAAAATCCTAATAATATAAAATTTTATTTCAAACATGATTTTACTTGTTTTATTGACAGAATTTTTATTAGGTTCAATTCAAAAGCTTACATGGGATTAATAGTTGAGCATCATTATGTCAAAAAACCAGGTAAATAAATGAGCACGCTGTGTGAACATCGAATTTGTTTTAATGCTGCCATTTTGTAATACGTCATCGGATTACCTCGAATTTTGGGAAAGTTACTATGGACGAATAGACCTTTAATTTAAGGTGTCACACACCTTGGTCCGACAATAGAGAAATATCCAATATGGCGGCCAGACGCCATTTTGGAATATCAAATTTTTTATTTAGCGTCAAACAATCGCAAATCTATCTGGGATTATAACCCCTAAAATTCCAAAAAATATTTGAAACCATTCAAAAGTTAGTAGGGGGGTAACTGACTTTTGGACCTTACTGTATGTGTTAATTGCAATTCCGATGATGACATGTAAATCAATCTTAGATATATCGATAAATTTAACGTTTACCATGAATTACCATAACCAGAACGAACTAAATGTTTCTTTTATTTATTTTTTGTTCAACTTTACGTTCCATTCTATTACAAAACATATGAGACAACTTACCCTATTCATTGATACAACTATCCCATTTGACGGGGTTAGTGCTCACATATATATCGCAATACGAAAACATAGATATAAAATATTCTTTTAGATTGTTCATAAGTTTTCATACATAAAATTATAGCAAAATGTCATTTTATTTCAATAAAAAATTTACGTCTTATGCAAGTTAATATTGTTAAAGATACACGGCATGAAATGAAAATTGTGACAACTAGACCCCCCTCCCCTATATTATTACATATATCGCTGCTGGCAAACAAGAAAGGTTTTACACGTGTAACACGCTGATATTTTGATTTTACGGTGGTCAATTTTATAGACAGTTTTTCGGGGATCTATTGCCTCAAAACAGATCTCGGTTACAGAACGGCTTACTTCCCTTATTTTTATTACTAGACGGGCTAGTGAGAGTTCATCCCAGGTCAGAGCCTTGAAGTGTCACTGTCCAACGAAATTACGAGACCCTACATGAAACACCAACTCCCCTGATCAGACTCTTGATACCAGGTGTATGATAAGCTAGGTATGTTAATTCACGAAAAATCCGGAAGTATGTTAAGTCCATTTTAATATAATAAGTCGGTTCCGCGGTAGCTGAATAAATGGTTACTTTCTGGTAAAGGTAAAATCTTCTTTGACGTAACCTGTCACTGAATAGACAAAAACGATTTTACCCGACATACCACTGCATTGGCATGTAAGGAGTTTCCCACAACCTACTCTTTTGATAGAATCTAATATATTAGAAGATATTAACACCAGGTACTAATTTTATTACAAAATAAAGTCGCAGCTACGGTAACAGATGGAAAATACGTTTTAAAGGTATTTCAAGAATTTAGAAATAGATGCAGAAATTGTAGAAGAAAATGATGATATAGGTTGAAATATAGACGTAGATGGGAGAAACAACCAACATTCATTGAAGGAGATGTTAATCAAATACAGAAGGAAATGCATTTTACCTTACCCAAACACATTGTATATGCCAGCTATACTTGAACAAGCAATTTCTAAATGTGAAATCTTGTGGAAAAAACAAGTCCGCTGAGATTATTAAAGAAGTCGTAGGTCATACATTCAGTTATCCTTGCATAACACGGTGGAATTCTTATTATGAATTATGAAATTTTCAAGAACAAGGAGAAACAATCTAATCTGTATAACAAATCAAACTTTAAAAATTCAGAGACGTTAACATACAAGGAAATGTTGTATTTAGAAGAATACTGTGAAATAATGAAACCCGTTGGTGCTACTCTAGATGACAAGAAGCAATATATTGCATGTCTTTCATCTGTGCAAAAAATTGCAAAAGTAAAAACTCAAGAATATTAGAAGGCTTTAGAACACTTATATTTAATGCAAACCTGAATGGTTTGGAAACACGATTTTCTTCAGTATTTACTTTAGACCAACAAATCAATGATGCTATTTTATCATCTATTGTGCAACCTTAATTTAAATTCCGATGGTATAATATTATTCGTGCTACTGCTACTATTCCCATCGACACTATCCAAGACAGAATGCTGTTAAAAGTGTTATATTTGTTACTTTGGATAAAAGTAATAATACCAAGGATTTCTTTAATGATCAAGAATTTTGAGTAAAAATTGCTGTCAACTTAACCATGATTAGAAACAATTATCAATGGCAGTCATGTTCTTATGTCAAAAAATGCAAGCTACAGAATTTGACATAAAAAAATACAGTGTTCCATTTGAACTAAAAAAGTTTTTGAGGTTTGAATTTGACAAAACGTAGCGTGAAAAACTGATGCATTGGTTTACCACTATGGAACATATTGCTGGGTTTAGGTATAGGTATGCTACATCTTTCGACTCGAATTTTATGCTCATTTCGAAAAATCGAAAATATACATTGTGTTCCATTTAAAATAAACAAGTTGGTATCGACTTCCGGTATAAAAGGAAATAGGAAATTGTTGTAATATTAATACATAAGTAGACAATATATATTTAATTTAATATCAACTCATAGACGTATTGAAAATATATGTTTAAAATTTAAAATATCATATTATAAATTGTCTACTTGCAATGTGATTTAATTTTTTACAAAATAAAGGAATTTCGTGAAAAAGAAGTTACTTCAATGCTAATATGTAAGCTTAACCGGATTTACCCGTCCCGTCGAATCCTAAAATAATATTATTTATACAGGGTGTTCCAAAACTCCAAAGTGTAGAGGGGCTCAAAACAAAACGAAAATGTTCTATACATATTTGGTCAATACTGCATATTAAAGGAGTTATGACCTTCCAAAGACGAAGAGAATCAATTTTTTTATGCTCTAACCGAGGCTGTAACTCAGAATCCAAAAAAGGTAGGCACATCAAAATTTAGATGCTACTTTTTATTACGATGCTCAACCGTGTCCAACATTCATTTTTGAAAGAATTGCTCAGGGGCGGCGCGTTTGGGGCCTAGGTTAGGTATTATAATAAATATTTTTGAATCTGTTGGCATTATTAAAAGTTTAACTTAACTAAAATTTGATTTTTCAATCATTATTACGCAAAATGATAAAAATTTGATTTATTGAAACCTACTATAATTATTATTATAATATTATTATAATACACTACTTGAAGCCTGAAGTGCAATCAAAATTTAAAAGTGGATTTTCTCGAAAACGGCGCATCCTATCAAAATGTGAAAGGTATACCATTTTTCTGTAATAATGATTGAAAAATCAAATTTTATAGTAAAACTTTTAATAACGCGAACGGATTCAAAAATATTTATTAATATACCTAACCTAAACTCCATACGCGCCCGCTCCTGAACAGTTCTTTAAAAAATGAACTTAGGATATCGTCGAGAACCTAAATAAAAGGTAACGTCCAAATTTTGATGAACCTACCTTTTTCGGATACTGAATTATAGCATAAAAAAATTGATTCTCTTTATCTTTGGAAGGTCATAACTTCCCCAACTAGCACCAAAGTAATTGTGACTGAGACGGGAACCTCGAAAGAGTAACTATTACGTAACTGCTACTAAATTTTCGACTTTGATGTATAAATAACTTAATTTGACAAATCTACAGTCGATGCCACGTAGTTTCTACCACTAATGGTTAATATATAGTTATGAGACTTCTACGTATTTTTCCTGGTACTGGGGAAGTCGTAGTTACCAGTCGAGAGACCTTTTAGTTTTCAGAACTTGAAGGTGGGAAACTATGGTAGCAGCGACTAACTCGTGTTACTGAAATGGGACTCCAGAGTTGCAGTCACTTTCAAGTAGCTTTGATAGTTGCCGCGACGTTCTAGGGACCTTCACTATCCGTTTAAAGTCGTGGAACTTGTAAGTAATTATTATTAGCGTTAATGACGTTACCGCTACCTGTAAGACTGAACTTCAACTATTTACGATTACTACAAAGCGTGTGGCACCTCTTAAATTCACCATGAAGTAAACTTCACCATCTAGTTCCCAATAATGAAAAAATTTCATGGTGTGCATCATCAGTTGTGAGTGTAGTGAATATAGCTACAGTTCATTCATTATGTGAAAAAAGTAAAGGGTGACTTTGATGTTTCGTGATTTTTCTCTATATAATGATTGACAGCTAAAATATTTGTATCAATAAAGTTACCTTTTCTTTTATTATGTATTTAATATATGTATGTGAGATTCGCAGACAACTCACAACAAGTGAAACTTGCCTCGTCATCATCTGCCTGTCAATAATGTGAGGTTAGGTTAGAGACTGGTATATCATGGTAGTCACAACTTTGCTGCGACTTTAAAGTGACATCACAGTCCCATTCGGTACTTTGTAGTAAATATAACTTTAAAGTTACATATTTGCAGTTCCCGTCACTATTGCCAAGCAATGATTACTTACAAGTCGCATTTTCTAGTAAAAAGAACCTCAAAGTTATTTTATCCGAAATACGCCATTGTCTTGGACAAACTTTACGACGCCATTGCTATAAAACAAGAATCCTCACTTCACAGATTACTTGAAAAATGCATTTGTCATCAATTCTGCACCAAATATAATAAATGTATGCATAATAGTTAGTTTCAACTTCCAAATAATAATAAAAAACGCTTTCAGCATCTAGGGTGTCATATTCTCGCATGTTGTTAGATATCTCAAAGACAATATTTTAATTAAAAAATGTAAATTTTAAAGGCGCGTGGTTGGATTTGGAGGTGTCATCATTATGTTTAACAGTAAACTTGCATTCGTTTTAATCCTGTCGCTAAGACCGATCGAGAAACAGTATAAGTTTTGCTTTCTAATATTACTCTTATAGTATTCTTTTAAGTGTCTAAGTGTCTGAGTTAGGGAACTGGACGAGCATCATGAAGGAATGAGATAAAGTATAACAAAATCAGTTGCCAGACAGAGCTGACAACACTAATTTCAAAGAGTGGAGAACTGTAAAGTTCCATAAAAGTCGCGGCTTCCACGCCAGTACGTCGCCGCTACGTAACCACCACGTCATTGGAACGTAGCCGGGCAAGTTACAGGAACGTCGCCGGAACGTTGCGGTCACCGAAATATTGTTCCCCATTTTGGTCGCGTTCACGTAATGGGAGCGTTCCTATTACGTGCCCGTAGTTAGTGGCAAAATACTTTAAAGTTCCTACAATAGTCGCCGCTACGTTCCAGCAACTAATTGTGCTAGTTGGGGCCTTTAATATGCAGTATTGACCAAATATGTATAGAACATTTTCGTTTTGTTTTGAGCCCCTCTACATGCTGTAAGAGTTTGGCCGCATAATTTTGGAACACCCCGTATATCTATTAAACATTAAGTAGTGTGCGGTAATATAAAATGTGAATTAATGCCAAGTAAACAAAATGAATAACAGTTAGACAACCAGACTTCACATGTCGTCATATTAGTCACCGAGAACATGCCGGATACACCATGACATGAGATCGTTAGCATCTGTACATCAAAATTTCCTGCTTGAATAAACCATGTCCTGCTAAAGTTCAGACTACCTTTAAGCATATTTTAAAATTTTAAATAATAGTTACAACATATAATTCGTTAATAATTAAAAATTATTTTGACCAGAGATGTGACCAAGTTGTTTTAGATATTTGGAAAAATAATATGCATTATTATTTTTCAATTTCAATTTTTCAAATTCAAAATTCTACTTTATGTAATACTGCTATAACTTAATTTACGGTCGAAGTTCGAACAGAAAATGGAATTTTATTGGAAAATAAATACTAGTGAGTTCGTTAGTTTACACATTAATTATTTACATTGATTCCTCTCACCCAAAAGTCCCGGGTTCGAATCCCGGTCGTGGCAATGGAAAATACTGTGAGAGGGATTTTTCCATTATACACGGATATTGGATGTGTGTCCCTTGTCTTTAAATGTGTAGCCACCTCCCGCACAAGGCTCAGCCTTCTGGGATAAAGGGGGTCGTAATTACATGTGGTGTATTTATTTATTTATTTATTTATTTATTCATGAATCAGTGTGGTAATTATGTCAGGCCGTCAACTTGTCTAGTAGCAGTGGGTCAGAACATTAAATAATTCATAACTGTCGGAGCAATCATCATTTAATTATTTAGAAGCAAACCGATTATCCTATCTACAACGCATTTCTTTTAGGGCTTCAAACGTATATTTATTAAAACCAAAATAAAGTTATTATTTTATGATTTCTCGTCAACTTTCTTTCTTTTCTCTTTTAGGATTTATTACCACATTCTTGAATATTTTTATTTTTGTTTTATATTAATTCTATCCAAAAGAAAACTTTTACCGTTCCTGGCGTAAAGGTAATTTTTTTTAAATCCAGACGATATTCTGTAGATTATTTGGAACTTCAAAATATTAAAGAAAGAAAATTGAACGATGCCAATAATAATTTTTAGATATTCAAAGCATCCTATTAGTAAATTTATTATTTTTCACAATTTCTACATTTCCTGTACTAAAAAATGTTTGGACTTTGGATAGTTTATGTAACAGAATTTTCGACAAAAATAAATTTGTATGTAACATTAATTCGAATATAACTTTCTTTTCATATATTCAAGAAGACGTTGTTAGCACAGTCATATGATGCTCATGTATACAGAGTGGTCAGTTAAACTCCAGGCATTTTCTCTAAATACATACAGTGGAACTTAATTAAATCTAGAATCAGAATTATCTAAACTAAAATGTGTGATGACTGGTAGCCACAAAGCATTTTCCATTAAAACAAATCAATTTGATTCAGTTATTATGATTTCATCTTGACAAATTAACGAAAGGTAGGTACTAAATAGAAGGGTAGTTAGGAAGCGCTAATTATATATCATATTTTGTAAATGGATTTGTGAGACGAAAAGCAATCTATTCCAATCCAGGTAAAAACTGAAAGATTTTCACATTTCAAACAATGTAAACAATTTGATCAATAAAATATAGTTCAGGAGACTTGGGGATCAACACAATAATGGTGTGAAATCATTTTACCTCAAATTAATTATTAGAAAATTTATAGTAGTATGACTATTGTAGACTGGAGACATTATTGCTGAAAACATTAATTTCTAACCAAATCAAACAATGTAACCTTCCTTAAAATGTCAGTTTATGTTTGAACACTTATTCCTTCATGTGTCAATTTCCATATTGTAAGATTTACTTTTACACATGATTTTTTTTAGTGTTCCCCAAAAACATAATCCCTGAAGAGTGAACCTTCACCCAAACTGATTATTAGAAAATTTAAAATAATATAACTACTGTAGACTGAAAACATCAATTTTTGCTCATTTTCGCAGTCACATTTTGTAACAAAATCGGCAATTCTTGTAAAAAATTAAAATATCTTTGACCTACCAAAGCATTTTGGAAACTAATGTGTCCATATAAATTCCGCACCAAATAATTATTCCAAAATATCCTTACTGTTGTATTTGATCTATTTAGCAGAGACTTTCATCAGTTCAGTGTGAGTGAATCATTCACAAAAATAAAGTTTCTTACGGCGACTAATAACTGTGCCAAAAAAGTGAATTATTTTCTCGTTATCTCATTCACTCAACTCATAAAATTGTTAATTTAGTATTGATTTTTAAAAACGTTTGTATTCCACAGAATGTGTTATGATCAGAAAGACTTCTATTCGTATACATGGTATTCCGATAATTTTTCTACGATTCACAGTACGAAAATATTTTCACAAACTCATAAAATATGTAGTAGTTCCTTTTTGGTGCTTTATTTACTGATTGCTATTGTTTTTATAGGCTGCTATTGTATAGTAAAAAAAAATTAATTTAAAACGTTCAAAATTTAAATTAATCTTTGTAACTTTTGAACAAAAAAATACTTTCTTTTAACACATATAAGTATGTAGAATGCACGCATCTCTTCAATAACTATCACATACAGTGTTACTACGAAAATACATTTCTTAGTGTCGTGACACAGAACGTACGATTTTTTTTCAATTACTATTTCAAATTTTAGTCTGGGTAAGTTACTAAATGCTACTAATTATAACTTAAACCTAATTCTGTGAAAAAAAGCTTGGGGTGTCGTTAACTTAACCTTGTACATTCACGTTTTAAAAATACATCCTATTTATTAAGCACGTTCGTTTATATAATCAAAATGTTCATAATAAGGAAATGAGCAAAGTTAATTTGTATCGAATTGGTAATGATCTATTAGGTATAATAAAATTAAAATATTCAAAATGGCAGATGAAATTTATAAGAATAATGGTATACTGAAACAATTATACTTAAAGGAAAATAAAATTAACAAAAGAGAGCTTAAGATTTAGGTTATCGTAATCATCATGATTACGATAACCTAAATATAGGATGTAGAACTTTGTAATTAAGATGCATTTTTAAAAATAAATAAATTAATTACATTAATTTCCTCTTTGGCTTTGTAAAAATGATGAAAAAATACAAAAAATAGAAAAATGTTCTCATTTAAAAACATGTGAAAAAATGAGAAGATAAAAATTTCACGAAGTTGAAATATTTTAATATGATGTAGCAAAAATAGAATGAAAAGTGCAGTTGTTTTAAGCATACGATTCTGGAAACACTGATATAACAGTAGAATCGCAACTCCGTTAAATTAGGTTTCTTATTTCTATGATGTCCTATGCAAATACGTTAATGATTAAGAAAATTATTCAGAAAATGATTAGAAACGCACTTTTAAAGACCGCCTTCATTATTTTTAGACAAGTATTGTTACTATAAACTTATTAAGAACCTAAAAGGCTGAAGCACGTATAGAGTATAAATTAAGTATATCGTTAAAACATTTAAAAATCAAATTATCTTTTTTAAGATGGTCATATCTCTGGATTTAAGAGGATTTTTACGGTTTTATCGCTTTAGGAATGTCTATTATAATATAGAATTTCACCTTAAACAAAATTAAGTTATGGTATATGAAAACTTATTACGTGTTTAACATGCATTTGAAAATGTCAGTAGAATATCCATATTATTAGGAGGGGATTTGGATAAAAGGAAAAAACTTTTTATTAGTTTTCGGAAAATAAAATAAATTATTGTGTCTAGATGTTGATTTGAAATTAAGCACATGTAGAATATCTCCCACAGCCAAAGTGATCATTTGGTAGTTTATAAAGAAAATTATTAGTTATAATATGGTTTTCCAGACTATCCTATGGTAATTTATCAAGAAGTTCCCTACCAATAGTAGAATAAGCTGTTAGAGCGAGACAGTACACGATCGTTCACAAGATAATCAAGTACAATAAAATTAAGTTTGGTTGCAAACGTCATTATATTCCATATGTCTCCATTCAACGGCAATCTGTTTTTGATACAACAATTTTATTTCTAATCAATCACCTTCAGTTACAATTTTGCAAAAAAAGTTGTTATCTTTGTCATCTGCATTTGAAGTAAGATCATCAACTACATATATCAATTATGTAAAAGTTAAAGAAAAATGGACTTAAATTTAATCCCTGAGGTACCCTTGAACTAGCAAGAATTGCTATACTTAATTTCGACGACTGCCTCTATTAGTGAGATATATGATATAAATAAAGCAACGAGATTGTTTGGGAATTCGAAGGTATTACACTTTCCGAATGATTTACTATGGTAGGTAGTGTAGGTACTATCGAAAACAGCCGACAAGTCGGTATTAATGACGTCTGTTTAAGCATTAATATCAATAGTATCAGAAATAAACTCCGTACTATGAAATAAGTGATAAAGACAATAAACACAAATTCAGAAACTTTGAATTATATTAGATAAATAAGGGGCTTGATGAAACAGTTTTCGTGTTTGGCAAGAAGAAATTCTGAAACTATGGAACAAATTAGGAAGTAATTAACCTGTACGTTTTACATCGAGCAATTGCCATAGCTAACCATCGTGAAGTTTCTTATTTAACTAAAACAAGTCCTCAATTTCTCAATTTGAAGAATTGGACCTCAAACCAATTCTTCGCTTTTAAATTGACCACTTGCTATGATCAAGAACCGTGAAGGAACCTGACGAAACGGTTTTCGTTATGCATTTTATTTGAAAAATATACATCTTGGAACAAATCAGAACAATTTGAAACCAATCGACCAGTTGCCACGATCAAGAAGTTTTCGCTATGAGTTACTTACTTGACAAAAACAAATTCAGGAAATTGAATACCCTAAGTGGTAAAAAATAAAATAATGTAGGGCGGCCTCGATAACTTTAGCAAAATTTACTGTGTCGCAAATTTACAAAAACCCAGCGATAAATGAAATATCAGGCTCAGGCGTTAATTTAAGTTTAATTTATTTTAATGCATTTATCGCTTTGTGATGCGGTTCAAACGTTAAAAACAAGTTGGCAACTGCGGATGAGTTATAATTTGTTTGACAATTAACAGGTTCATAATATGATTGCTGAAAGAAGTGAACGACAGCACTTTTTATTAATTTAGAGAAACACAAAGATAATGTCTTAGATATTCATTTTAAACATGATTTATCCCCGTAGACCCATCATGTTACATTTTAAGTTTCAAACTTCAAACTTGGCATTTCTATTATAATTTTGATCGATTTACACACCATAACAATTTGTATATTGTGTTCTTCCTTTAGCATTTAATATATCTAAAAAGATATATTCGATATTTAGCCATCACTGTGAATTTCTTACACTTTTACCAACAACAGACAATTGTTTCGACCTGTTAGGTCTCATCAGTGTTGTACAGGTTTGGTACGGGTATATCAGAGATATCCCAAGTGAAGACATTCCAGCGTAGTAAATATCGAATGTATCTCAGTTTGGATCCGATGAGAATCGGACACTTATAACTTGCGCCATCTAACAGATGAGTAAGGAAGACATATATTCCAGCATTTTTACGGTGAGAGCACTGTTACATGCAAACTCTCCAACTGCATCGCAGAAAAAAGCTTAGGTATATGCAACCCGTTACGCACAGCTACAAGTCGTTGCCTAACCATATAGGTTATTTCTTGAGGATTACATTGCCCCAGCCAAACACATTTGGCAAAAGTATATATCTAAAAAGATATATTCGATATTTAGCCATCACTGTGAATTTCTTACACTTTTACCAACAACAGACAATTGTTTCGACCTGTTAAGTCTCATCAGTGTTGTACAGGTTTGGTACGGGTATATCAGAGATATCCCAAGTGAAGACATTCCAGCGTAGTAAATATCGAATGTATCTCAGTTTGCTACGCTGGAATGTCTTCACTTGGGATATCTCTGATATACCCGTACCAAACCTGTACAACACTGATGAGACCTAACAGGTCGAAACAATTGTCTGTTGTTGGTAAAAGTGCATGATACTAAAACCTACACTAAAACCTACAGATATGATCATTTGCTGAACGAATTTTGAACCAATTCGCGCTCGCGCATGACGTCAACCTGTGACAAAAATGTATGCCGATATAATAATATGGGGAAGCTAGTTTTTAATGTATTTTTAGTTTAAAGTTATTGAAATTTTCGTTGTATTCGACTGTTATAACTGTTTTGGATATTATTTAAATATACAAAATAGAAAATTAGACATTTTGCACAATATGAGGCCTGTAAATGCCGTGTAAATGCAGAAGATGCTTTACGCATGTGATCTTATTTTGAGCTAGAAACAAAAAACTTGTAGGTATACAAGTAATTGCCATAATCACAGTCTTGTATGCATAAAGTATTTTGTGTCTACTTTCAGATTTTAAACCGTAATTTCGGTGTTATAAAGCTGGATATGCTTCTAAACAAAAACCCTACCAAATTGCTTATAGTGTGTCGTGGTTGAGTGGTAGAATAGCTCTAAGCTAAACTTCGCCAGGACGTTAATATAAATAAGTCCTTAAAAAAAACGAGAGGGTGGTACCAATAACTAATTTTTCGTAACTTTGTCCTAAAAGCAGGTTCTGCATTTACACGCCTCAATATAATATATTTATAGAAAAATAAATTATATTAATTCGTTTCAATTTATCTAGGTACTATGTATTGTAACTTTCCCTCGTTCCGCGGAGGTTCTTAGATGGTTATTTTGACGCCTGAGGGGCGGCGCGGTGGTGTTATCTGGACGGTATATCTTGAGCGCCAGTGATAATAGACGCTTAGGTTAGTGAAGAAACTGTTAAGACAGGGGTCTATATTAACCTATAAGTAAAACTCAGGAGTTTCGGATTAAGACTTTATAACAGGTTTTATTCAGGAATTGTTAACAATTTAACACAATAAATCAATTTTGGCTACGGTTAAGTAAAGCACAGGTACCTACATACAGGAAACTTAAAACAGGCAGGCTACATAAGGCAAATATTAAAAGCGGCAAACTTTCTCTTATTTTTAGGCAATTGGAATAGTTTTTCTTTAATATAAAAATCATCATCCAAAAAATGCTTTGAACATATTTTACCGTTATTAATATTAAAATCGTACATTTGATAGCACTTTTGAATCCATAAACAAATTTCTTTAGCAGCAGGAAACTAAAGTATCGCAACTAGACGAATAGCTTTTACTTCTTCTATTATTGTTACTAGTGCAATCCAACACTGCACAGTAAACCATTGTTTATGCTATATTAAATAAACCAAAACACACAGCCACAACTGGTCAAATTAACTAATATAACGTATTCACACCGAATTAAAACACAATAATCGAAGTAAACAAACTAAAATGCGTACATTTAGACATTAAACTATGACAGCCCTCGCAAAATTAAAAAATTTGTCACGAAGTGACGTCAGCGATTACATGTCATGCGCGTGAGCTTATCTGTATTGTTTTAGTATCATGGTAAAAGTGTAAGAAATTCACAGTGATGGCTAAATATCGAATATATCTTTTTAGATATATACTTTTGCCAAGTTTGTTTGGCTGGGGCAATGTAATCCTCAAGAAATAACCTATATATTTAGCATTTAATAAAATAGTCTAACAAACCTAAGGAATAATATTTATTTTTGGTAGCATACCGAAGTCCATTGGCATTTGTTTATTAATTAATTCCCCAACAGTTATTGAGGGCATTTTGTTTTAATCCTGTATGTAATAATACAATATAGGATGAGTAATCAGAATGTCAATAAGTCACCAATATTGAAAAATTAAAAATTAGTAACTATTAAACTAAATGAAATTTACCATTCCTTTATTTGACTTAGAGGACGGTTTATCTTTGTGTTGAAATTTTTCGCTAAAATTCTCAAAGGAACAAGACAAGACACAACTGTTACTGATTGTAGTTTTTAAATTGAGTAATGTTAGCCTTTTTATATGATGGAACTATCAACATTTGTTATGGGAAATGATTTCCAATGCATTCCTTACTATCGGATCTTTCAATAAATGAATAGATGGACGCGCAATGGGATACAAAGGACATCCGAGTATTATCAGCAAGTATTTCCAATTTGTAAAACTCACAAATATCACCAGATGACAAATGAATAAAACATAACAACTCGTACCTTTGCCCTGAAGTTTCAGTACTATCGAACCTAACATTATCTGAGATCCTTTCTACCACGAACGATAGAGTTATGGTATAATTGACAAGGCGGAATCGAACCGTTTCCAACCTTCTTTTGTGAATGTTTTCCACAACATGCCATTCAATAATCGGAAACAAAATCCTTTTACATGACTAATATATGATACAACCATTTAAAGTTTTAAAGAAATACCATTAAGTATTTAAGTATTTGTCATATGAAATTCATGCATCACAAAATGCTTAACAAACTTTTATTAAATAATCTAATAATTCAAAAGCGTGTAATTGAGCACGTTAAGCATAATTACGTGAGAACTACTGTGTACAAATTTAAAGCACTTGCCAAACAACTATTAATTAAATTCTTGAACAAAATCAGACGGGGTAATTTAACGAGAACTATTAACAAAATCCCAGTGGTACGTTATAAATCATGAAAAATATATTATTGATAAAACCAACACAAGGGATCAGAGAATCAGAACCAAGGCAAACCCAAGTCACATAAAGAGGTCTGTAGCACGTTTAGAGGTTATTTTAGAAATACATCACCATACAGAACAAACTGTTTTCATTTCGAAATATAAAAAAGGGCCTTCAGTAAGATTAACTGGGGGTACGTACATACGTAATTTTTGTAGTAATTTGTATTTTTGCCTTTTCAACGATAAAATATTAATTTTATCAGTAATTAAGCAAGATAGGTAGTTGCATCAGAGTAATTTAATAAAGACGACCGTTTTGAATTATTACATTACTAAGTATATTTCTTATACCAACAAGAAGGGCAACTTAAATGTATTGAGAATAAAGTAGCTAGAGCGTATTAACCGAAAACATTGCCTGTGCAATAAGACACTTTTCATACGATAAACATAGACGTCGTCCATTTAGCTCCGTGCACTTGAATCTAATATAACTTTTTTATTTTTAATGTTATTGCCTTAAAACTTTAATATGGTTTGCAAAATTTGCTCTGACGAAATCAGAAGGTCACATAAATTTATAAATTGTGAAATATGCCAAGAGCGGTTCGTCTAGCATAATAAATTTTCAAATATTGTGCTCATTGATAATTTTGATCAGCATGACGACTATATTTTCCAAACGTTCCAAAGAAGTTTCATCAAAAAGTTAATAGAATTTGTGATAAGTGAATAAGAAACTCGAAATAAGGAGCGATTTCATGTCATCAGCAACACACGTACTTATATTTTTTTACATTTAACAACCTTCGAAACCTTTTATTTACCATTTTAGTGTTACTGGTTGGGTTAAAATAATTTAAAGCAATTCTTTTCTTCGTTATTAATTTACCTACAAAGTTACCTAGGTTAAAATATAAGTTCATTATTACAGTCATTACGTAATCTAAAAAGAAAACAAATTTATATTTTTTTAAATACTTTTTATGATTATATTTAAGTGGATCCAAGGCCAATTACTTATAAATTCCTATTAGAACGGCTGAAATAGTATTTCAAAACAAATTTAAATTGCTCGTAATTTTTGGTCATTATATAATAGGCGGACGTTTTTCTTTCCAATTGGTGAGTTCACGTACCGAAATTATTTTAATAGGATCAGTAGGAACAGAAATATTTGCTAAAATTTACCAAAAAAGAGGATTTTTTTTAAACCAGGAAAGTGTTCCACAGATAGTCAGATGTAAAAAATTTAGGTGGTGTTCCTGATGATACCCAGAACATGATAAAAAAGTCGCCTTTCATTTCTGTTCCTTATTTCCAAAAATTTTTACTAATATGACTCCACTATTGGCCCAACCTTTTAACATTCCTCCTATAAGCATTTTATCTACATTTTCCAAAATTTTAGAAAAAATGCTTGAATGCCATTTAAATAAACATCTCTCAGAAAATAAAATTATCCATAGTACACAATCGGAGAAAGTTGCCATTATTATGCAAGAAACATCCATTTTATGTCAAGAGCTGAATTCGCCAAATGTACCACAGACCCGACCCATCGAAGATTTTTGGGGACTATTGACCTGAAAAGTATATGCTAATGGGTGGGAAGCTCAAAATGAAGCAGAACTAAGGCGGTTGATATATCAAAAGATAAGAGAAATTGATATACACAGGAGTGGTTATAGCTTCTTTCCACTCTGTGGGTACTTGCCCATTTAAGAAACATAGATTGTTCAAGTGTGCCAAAGGTTTAGAAATATATTTATGTATGGATTTTATTGTTTTAACTGAAATTCGGTGCAGTATTGTTTTTTAAATTATTAATATAAATTAACACTTCATTTTCTGTTACAGGTTTTAAAAATTAACTAGACTTTAAGTAATGCTCAATTTTAGAAGGTTCAGGTTTGTACGAGGGTTGCTTTATTTGACTTACCATTTTATTACCTACATTAATAAAAGATTAGTTGAAACAATTTGCTTTTTCCTTATGCGCTAAGCTTTGATTTTATGCGCCAAACTTTCATTCATTCATTATATTATTTTATTTTATTTTCAACATTGTACCATGTTCTTTAGGTTTAATTATAAAACAGTCAACATAGTGAATATTGAAACTTTGCGTGCAAATATCTCGAAAACTGTTAAAGATATCCCAAAGAGTTTTATATCATTGGATCGAGAAAAAGCAACAGATATTATTTAAAAAAATGCATACGGTGTTCCATTAAAAAAAATTAAGTTCATGGTTACCCCCTGTATAATTAATTAATCAACTATTTAAAAAATTAAGGACAACTAAATTACTTTTATTTTTTGCACAAATTCTTAGCTCAAATATTAACGGAGATAAAAGGGGGGGGGGGGGGCATTCTCGATCAATCACCCTGTACATGAAATTAAGATTTAAGGGCACTCTCACACATCCTATGCACACCACCGAATTATTTAAACTCATTTTCGTATAATATTGCCAATTACTGCCAATATTATTACTGATTCCTTAAACTGTTCGACTCTTCTTTGAGTCGTATTTGCGAGAATCATTAATTGCACACGGAAAATGGTTAAATTGCCGGCTGAAAATTTCATTTCCTTATTAGCACATAGCAGCAAATTGAGCTATTTAAATAAGTCAAAATTTAACATATTCAACAATGTTTTTGCCAAGTTTTAAAACTTTAATTGAATAAATTTGTCCGTTAATGAAACCAAATTTTCCTGAACTAATAATAATCAATAATTATTAAAACAAAAGAATATATCTTACCTAATTAGATCTAATAATGTATCCTGAGTAAGCACATGTCTGGTCGTAATTTCGCTTTCATCTCCAGTCCATGGTGTCCCGCCAACACCCGGTCTTATTGTTATCACTAATATTATACCTAATATGACCGCGCATATAGTCGTAGTCGCGTAATATATTATTGAACGGATTGCAATTTTTTTCGATAAACTTAAATCTAATGAACCGATTGCATGAATCACTGAAGACATTAGTAATGGAATTATTAAACATTTCAGCATTCTCAAAAATATGTCTCCTGGAAATGACAAATACATAACATCTCTCTTCGACCACTGGCCTCCCGTAACTTTTCGTAACACTATTCCCGTTATGCTGCCACCGACGACACCCAATACTGTTAATATAGTCAGCAAATTTCTCCGAATACACGACTTCCTCTCACCCGGCATTTTGACTATTCTGAAAAGAAAAAAATTGTATGTATTATAATCTGCATTTATTTTTATAGAATGGGTAGGTATATTTTCAGTTATTTTGAAACACTTCTTGTGCTTAAGTATCACCATATTTGTTTGGTTCTAGATCAAAAATTTTGTGAACAAGTACGAGACAAAAAATATTTATGAAAAAATTCTTTTACTAAAAACTTTCTCTCTAAGGGCTCGTAACCATTATATAGTTATAGTATACAGGGTGCGCCAAAGTTCTGAATTTGTTCGATTACGGTTGTATTTGAAATGATAGAAAAATTTTGCCTGTAGATTGTTTTCATGGTTTTCAATTCCGCACTACCCTAAAATATGTAGAAATATACAGGGTGTTCCGTTTTCGTTGACCGGACATCAACTTCGTTATTTTAAACGGAACACCCTATATTTTTTTCTTTTATCGAATTACCCACCTAATTATATTCATAATAATATTAAGGTAGTAGGTACTTAATATAAACCGTTTACGAAATAAGAGCACCTATTTTGATATATCAATGGAAAGGTAATATAATGCTTCATTAGATGACAGAACTGAAAACAGGGCGTTCCATTTGAAAAAATTGAATTAAGGCATTATTTATAAACGAAAAAATAAACTCAATTTTTTCAGCACTTTGTATAAGATTAATGTTAATAACTTTTCTACCCTACTAGCCATTAATATGTCTGATATAATGGTATAAGCAGTATTTTCAAATCACTCTTGTGTATGAAATCAGAGCTACTCAAAAAGTTATCTGCAAACCTCACTTTCTTTCAATAAACCTCTCTTAATTCGTAAACGGTTCATTTTAAGTACCTATACTACCTTAATAATATTATGAATATAATTAGGTGGGTAACTCAATAAAGGAAATAAATATAGGGTGTTTCATTTAAAATAACGAAGTTGATGCCCGGTCAACGAAAACGGAACACCCTGTATATTTCTACATATTTTCGGGTTATGCAGAATTGAAAACCAAGAAAATAATCCGCAGGCAAAATTTTTCTACCATTTCAAATACAGCCGTAGACGACCAAATTCCGAAGCTTGGCGCACCCTGTATATTATGATCCTCACCTCAAGTGTTTATGTAATAAATATCCACCATCGTGCAACATATGCAATCATATCAAGTAATATATAGAAAAATATTACAGTAAAATAATAAAACAGAAGTTGAAGATAGTAATGACAAAAATAAGAAAATTATTTTTGAAGATTGAAACAAAAATGTTGGAGATTTATAAACCAGCAAAATCCATTTCTTCAAAAAATACCTGGAGCTGTGGCAACAGTTGAAAGGCATCGGATAAAATTTTAATGCTACTTTTAAGAGTAAAGCGTGTTTACATCTCAACCAAGAAGTCACACAATAAAGTGTACTGTTTGCATACCATGTCACTCACTAGCGAAGGGTTTCCAATTTTAGATGTTTTGCGGTAGGATAAAGTGAATCAATGTCATATTTCAACTTTTTAATTTATTGGAAATCAAGAAAATAATTTGTATTTTTAGATGATTAATTTGGATTTTTTGCTGATAGCCTGATTTGTAACTTTTATATTCATTCTACTGAAAGAATTTCTGCAGGTACATATGATGAGAGTACCAAGATATTTACAGATTTATATTTTTATAATATGAGTATAACACGGGCATAAATTTAACACATCCATTATTAAACAATAAAAACAAAATATTGGATTTATATCTTAAAATTAAATTAAATATGAATGTAAGCAAGAATGTTCTACTATACACATGATTATATGTATGAACCTCTCATTATGGGGGTATAATGTAATTGCACTAGAACTTTTTAATTTTTTTTTTATTTACTGTTAATAGATAAGATGGTGTTACAAGAAGGTAAATAAAATGACAACAGGTCATATTAATATAGTTCGAAAATGAGTCTAATATTTTCAGTTAGACTTCATAGCCTGATGACTGGATAGTCTACAAAGAAAATTCAGAAATTAGTAGATGAAACCCAACTCTCTTAATTTCATCAAAACATCGAGCAAAATTTATATCAAACAGACAACTAGATTAACCGACCGAAGACAGTGCGGAATATACAGGGTGACAATTTAAAATTTTTTGATCTCTATATCTTCGAAAGTAGTGAATATAAAGAATCGCTCAAAAACGTTCCTGTTCACGCCAATCTATCTCCTCAACTCGAAAATCTTAAATAGCAACTCCCTGTTGTTTGTGATACCTCATTAAAAAGTGTTTGAGTAGTACTTTCCAATGATATCAAAAAAAAGTTTATTTAGGACTATTGATTTTCGATTAATTCTTGAACATGTATTTAAATCATAAAAATTTATTATTTAATAAACTGTTTATAATAAAAGTTCAAAGATTTCTATTATGTTCTGGACAAGAATATAGTGTATTTTCTAACTCCTGTTGAACGTTTTCGATCTTGGATGCCATTCTATCCTCTTCTGCTAATCCACCGATTTGGGTAATGATCATGTTAAGCATCTCAGCGTAAATATTTGAATTTCCATCAGTGTATAATGGACCAATGATGACATGCCGTAATAAGCCTGCCCACACACTTATTTTCTCAGGATACTGTGTAGTGTGTAGTGTGTATGCCCCTCTCTGAAAACGTGGGGATTCTAATCACACCCATAACGGTAGTTCTGATTATTAACTCAGTCGTTCAAATTAAACGTACATTCATCACTGAAACACTTGTTTTTCACACATTGTGGCGTAGTGTTTTTTTTTTAATTCACAGAACTCAATTCGCCGATCAGGGTCATTATCACCAAGGTATAAAGCATTATTAGGATTGAATAGGCAAATCGACCACAACGATAATAATTAAGAGCTCAGAATGAATGTATGACAAATCTGCTAGAACTTTTTACAAACAATTTGCCGAAAAATAGCATACTTTTTTACTTATTTCTTATTAATACAGCAAATGAAGTAAAATAAGTACTTATATTTTAAAATTTAAATGGGTGCATATTCATTAATTAATTGAAAACCAATAGTCTAAAATAAATTTTCTTTGGTATCATTGAAAAGCACTTCTCAAGCGCTTTCAATGAGGTATCACAAGCAGGGAGTTGCCGTTTAAGAACTTTGAGTTGAAGGGTTGAGGGCGAGGTTGAGGGGTAGATTGGTGTGCGTCGCTTCTATACTATTCGAGTTTCCTCTTCATCACCGCAACCCCTTCGAGCAATTCTTTATATGTTCGTTCCTTCTGGAGATATAGTGATCGAAAGTTCGCAAATTGTCACCCTGTATATTCCCGTTGAAATTAAGTTTACTATTACTTTACACCTCAGTCATTTCTTTTTGTATTTTTTATATTGTTCAATTACAAACTTGTCCACAGAAATAGTACAATTATTACCAAATTTAATAGAGCTATTTTAATACTTACTCAAGAAGCTGTGTTTATAAGCAGACCGACAAACTAACAAATGATAATAGCGGTTTTGTAATTTTGAAAGTAAGATTGAAAATGTAGATCTGCAAATTGTTTCATCATATAATAATGTCGAATAATTTATTTTATTGATTTTATATACATCTTTGTTCAAAGTACGAAATTGTTTTTTCTTCTTAGCTTGTCTCATCAACTTGTTAAAATATATTAAAAGTACAAATCCATTAAACAAATATTTAAAATAGTTGATTGAGTTGATCTTTAAGTTAAGTTTTATTTCATTCAAATATTTAAAAGTACATTCAAGTATTTTATTAATAGTTCTTTCTATTTGTCGTTTTTAAAATCTATAAATAACCACGTCTATTTTTTGGTTGAAGTGATACCATGAAACATAGAAGTATAAAAAGTAGAAATACCAGACAGAGTGTCATTTGAACTAATTTATATCTGCTAGAATCAAATAATGTTGATAAAATGATAAAATATTGGAGCTTAAATGGTTTAAATATAGTTTATGTTTATCGTATAAATGTGGGTATTTTCGTATAGAGAAGTAGTAAATAATAGATTATTTAATTCATCAAAGAGCTGTTCTGGCACAGTTTAATTTGTTGTGCAAAGGCTCAACAAATGTTTTTCAATACTATTTAATTAGGTAACGGTTACTAACACTTATATGCATCCCAAATTTATTATTTACATTTTTTTTTAAGTCACAATTTCATAGAAACAGTTAATTAGGTATATGCAAAATTGAATATGGATTTTTGATATAATGCTGAAAGTGAAACTAAAATTAATAAATTATACAAAATAAATTTTCTTCTTATTACATTCGCCAGATTTACCTACATATTTTATCAGTTATTAATACATAAGAGGTCGTTTTTTTACCGGGTAAATTTTTTTTGGACAAAAACCTCTTTTCCCATGAACAATTTTCTAGAATTAAGAGCATGGAAAAATCGCGACACGAAGTGGAGAGATTTTTCCTATGTCCCTTAATTCGCGCAAAATTTTCATAGAAAACAGGTTTGAGTCACTGAAAAAAATTTACCCAATTATAAATCGACCTCGTGTGTATTACAGAAGATTAATATTAGTCGAGTCAATGAAGCCTACAAATCGGCGAAACTTCGGAATTCTCAGGAACAGACCGATTATAATGACACTTTTTTTTAAATACCATATTGTTTGAAATCAGAAACAAAAATAAACATAATAAAAAACTCCTGGAAGCTGAAAAACTCACGTATATTTGTTATGGAAGATTTGGTAAAAAATAAGCGTGACCTTTTACAAGAAGCAAAAACTAAATATGGAATGAAGAATGTATGGACTTTTAAGGGGCATGTGTATACTAAAATAGATGGAAGAAACATACAGATTCGCAGTAGGGAGGATATAAAGTAATGTCTGAAAATTATTATTTAAATTATGAAGGATTTCAATTTTATAAATATGTGAAATAAATAATCTCTATCTTTATTATGCATTGATATTAATCCATATAAATACGTATTATTCTATAACTCTTATTTGTTTGTTTTAGGGGTAAACTTGTAAGGTTATTTATATTATTGCAGATTGTTTTTAATTTTTCTTTTACTATTTTGTAGATTGAGTTAAATCAATCTTTTTCTTTGAGTTTAGAGTTAAGTATATGATATTAGATTTATTTAAGGTGATAGAGGAACAGGCGAAAATTGAAACTAGTTTTTATGAAAATAAACAAAATACATTAAAGAACATCGAAGATAAAGTTGTGCTAAATATAGTCCATTTCAATATAAGAAGTTTGAGGAAAAATTTCGAGGAATTGTTAATTTATTTACAATCATTTAGTCTAAAAGATATAGATATTATTGTGCTTTCTGAAACATGGAAGCTAGAAGCTGTAAGTAATTTCACAATACCAAATTTTAATATGTTTTACAATAATTCTATATATAATCAAAATGATGGTGTCGTAATTTATTTAAAAAATACAATACAAGCTGAGGTAAAAATAACTAATTTAACTGAAACTAATTTAATAAGACTAGGTTTTCAATTTAATGGAATAAAACTAGGTTTAACTGCTTCTTATAGACCTCCCTCAATATGTTTGAACACCTATTTATCAGATATAAATCAATATTTGAACACTTTAAAAGACAATAACATTGAAATTTTTATTGGCGATATAAATGTAGATATTTTAAATAACTACAGTAAGAGGTAAACAATTATTTAAATATATTAACAGAAAATGGTTATATCTCTTATATAAATAAACCCACTAGGAAAACTGAATATTCAAGTACTTGTTTAGATCATATTTTCATAAAAACAGGAGAGAAGAGCCAACAAAACTATGTAGACATGAAATCTTTTATTATAAAAACCGCTATAACGGATCATTATACAATTGGATTGCAAATATTTATGGGAAATAATAATAGTGACAAAGTAAATAAAAATATAAACGAGATCATCACAAAAATAAACTTTTCAAAATTTAGTGAATTACTACAGAATGAAACCTGGGAGAACATAATACAATGCTCTGATGTGGAGGTAGGTTATGTGAGGTTCATATCTAAATTTAAAAATTATTTGAACTTAGCTACAACTAAGACCTAAATAAAATCTAATAAATACCGGAAATTAAAGCCATGGATAACAGCTGGTTTAATAAATTCTATTCACCATAGAGATAAGTTAAAAAAAGAACTTGTAAAAAAATTTTCACCTCGTCTTAAAACGGAATACACAATTATAGAAATAATTTAACAAAGCTTATAAAAAAAGAAAAAAATAATTATTATCAAAGTAAAATCACTGAGGCAAAAAATAACTACAAAAAAATATGGAATTTAATTAATGAGGCTTCAAACTGCATAGCAACTAAAAAAGATAATATTAATTCTTTATTGAACAATAATATTGAAGTAAAAAATAATAAAGACAAAGCTGATCTTATGAATAATTTTTTTATTAACATTGGCAATGAAATGGCAGATACTTTAAAAAACAAAAAACCGACATTACCACAGGAAAGCAATTTTATTAGTCAGTCGTTCTTTCTTTCTCCAGTAACAAAAAATGATATTATAATGAGTGTAGCTAATTTAAAAAATAAATCCGCAGCAGGTCCTGATGGAATATCGACCACTGTTATAAAAGAAGTGCATTTATTAATTTTAACCCCATTGCATTATTTATTAAACTTAATATTTAAAACAGGCAAAATACCAGTACAATGGAAGGAATCTATAGTATCTCCAATTTATAAATCAGGGGATAGAAAAATGTGCACAAATTATAGGCCAATATCTGTAATAAATAATTTTTCCAAAGTGTTTGAACATTGTCTGAAAAATAGATTGGTGGAGTTTTTGGAGAAATATAAAATTATAACAGATCGGCAATATGGATTTAGAAAAAAAATAAGTACCGAAAATGCAGTAACTGATTTAACTAAATACGTGGTAAATAGTTTGGAAAATAATAAAAAATGTCTTGGTATATTTTTAGATCTGGCCAAGGCATTTGACTCGGTAGATCACGATATATTACTACAAAAACTTGAGCATGTAGGTATAAGGGGCATTGGGGCAACATTATTCAGGAATTACCTGTCGGAGAGATGGCAAAGGGTTAAGATTAATAACACTCTCAGTGAACCCTTAAAAATTACCATGGGCGTACCGCAAGGGACAGTATTGGGTCCAATGCTGTTCCTTGTATATATAAATAATCTTCCAAAAATAAATAACTTAACAGGACATGTAATATCCTATGCGGATGACACAGCTATTCTGAGTATAATTTAAAACTGATTTGCAACTGGTTAAACTCGAATTTACTTAGTTTAAGGCCCGATCTTTTCATCTTCCCGTTAACTTTATCTGGCAGTTAAAGTTGTTGATTTTCATTGTTGTAACAATTGTATCCTAGGTAAATAACTGCTGGATAAAGTTAATTGGAGGTGAAAAGATCGGCCCTAAATATCACAAAAATAAATTTTCTAACTTTTTCAATCTTGACGTCTGATCAACCTCAACAAAATAACTTAAAATTGCATGAGACGAATTGTAAACAACAACTTTGTAATTGCCCACAAATATCTAAAAAGAGTTGCACTAAGTATTTGGGTGTAGAAGTTGATCAGCATCTTAGATGGGATGAGCACGTAGTTGCTGTTACAAAAAAAATTAGAAAATTAATATATAAATTATATCAAGTTAGAGACATACTAAATAAGAAAAACCTCTTAATGATTTATAACCCACTGGTTGAATCTGTTATAAGATATTGCATAGTAGTATGGGGTGGTATATATAAATATAACCTAAATAAATTGCAAGTAACTCAAAACAGTATTTTAAAAATTATTTTCAAAAAACCTTACCGATATTCCACAGAGCTATTATTTAAAGAAACCAGCATATCAAACATCAGACAACTATATATTTATCAATGCATGTTGTGGACATATGAGTCGCCTGAAATTTCAAACGTTACTTCTTTATATAATAGTAGAGCTGAAGCAAATAAGAATGTTAAAATGCCCTTTTACAGAAAAAGTCGTTCGCAAAGATTTATTTTGTAACGATAATTTGGTAAATTACGGTTACAACTGGTTTCTACCGGAGACAATTAAATGTAGCTATGTTATGCGCGCGTCGACGGCACTGAAACGTTCTCGATCCTACAGCATTCCTCCTCCACCAGCTTTTTCCTATCTTCCGTACTGGTAAGTCGTAATTTTATGAATATCTAATTATTTTTCTCGGATGTAGAATTTATCTGTACCTTATCGTTACAAAGTATTATTTGCAATACGTAGCCTAGTAAATATTTAGCATGTTGGTTATTTATTACAGTCAAATGTGGTAAATATCGATTTAAATCGAATTTATCAATTGGGTGTGTTTGACGCCGGCATTTTAGCCAAATTTAGTGCTCTCCACGCGTGATTGATTTCATGCAAATATCTACACGTGGTGTCGTCTTGCAAGTTAACTTATGTTATTACCGTTCCTTATTATCTTTTGCAGTTAAAATTTGCAATTATCGTTATTATCTTTATCGAGTTATTCATAAAATATATGCACTTACACAGATCTCTTTCGTTTGCGGAAGGTGGTAAAAAACTCCTCGAAATTAATAGTTTTCGCTTAACGGAAAATATTGGTTTTTATCTTATCGTATCAATTTGATTATTGTAATTTTTCGTAATTTAATTTAATATTTAAATTATTCCCTGCTATATCTTAATACGATTTGAATTAATTAAAATTCATAGTTATTATCTAATTATCGTAATTTAATTGAATAATTAAAGCATTCCTTACCATTTCTTACTCCAATTGTTTCTTATCGTTCTACAGTAAATAGTAGAATTTAACTTTAATTAGTAATCTAATTAAATTAGTTATAAAAATCAGAATACCTAACTTTTTACTTTCTTACTTATTGTATTATTTTGTGATTCACACATTTTCTATTTGTGAAAAGATTGCGTTTTAGCAATATTAAAACTTAATTTTCTGAGTGTCTTATTGTGATTTGTCTATTTAATTACTGTTATTAAATTTAAATAATATAACAAATTTCTTTCTAACATAATTTCTTATTCAGAGAAATTATTTTTATTGCTTTAATCTTGTCTAGTTATATCTAGAGTAATTTCTAAAATTTCATAGTTTCGAAATTATAATAATTAGTTTATTATAATTTATATCTTGAGTTATTTTTAAAATAAAATAATAAATTCATATCTTTGTAATTATAATAATTGATTTATTATAATTCATATCTTTGCTAAATTGTTTAGTCAACTTTTCTAGAGAAACTTGCCTTCAGTGAGTTTTTTTCTAATTTTATCAGCCGTAAGCTAACTTGCATATTTCCAACTTTACTTTGTACATTTTTGACACTGGTATATTTATGTTTTATTGAACGAGACCAAGAAGAGGATTCGACAGATTCAACTTTACCAGACCACATCAGGCTGAAATCCAGATTATCCTATTATCTTATCCAGGATTGGTTACATCTTTCCCAGGTGCAGGTGAAGTCTAGCTAGACCCAGAAGATCAGTATACACCAGCATAGGCCATCTTGGCAAGGGAATAGATCATCGTGGAAATCCTTGGAAATTAAGGTCTGTAAGTCTGTGGTAGAACATATTTCCATCATCAGGTCTTCGGTTCCAGCGTAACAAATAATTGCCAGTAATTGTTCTTGTAAATGTAAGCCTTGCAGTTGATAAAATATTGTCTTTCTTTCATTTTTTATTGTGATAGCCCTTTAGGCATTTATTTCCATTGTTTTGCCCTTCAGGTAAATATATATTTTTTTATCATTGTCAAGAGTAATTTGTTAATATTAATGTTTATTCTATTTGTTAATATACTATTTATTTGAGCTGAATCGTTTTATTTCTCTTGTTGTGAAAATCTGATATCATACAAATTGTTACTAATTTTTTAGTAGCTGGCGCCCAAAAATTATCTTAATTTATCTTAATTTTACTTGATAAATAATTCCTTAACTTTTAATCTCTTATAACTTGCAGTTTTAAATCTTACTAAGCTAGAAACTTAAAGTACACTCTTCAAGTTCTTTTGTTAACAAATCAGGGTTTTAACCAAATTTAATAATAAGTTTGTTAATTTATTAAACACCATATTCTGACTCACGACCCACCGGAAAAATCTGAGCAGCCGACAGGTAAAATAAACTTTGAAACCCAGAAGCCCATAAGGCAAATTAGATTTATTCAGTCTGGGGTTACAATTTATTACCTCGGTCCAAGATTTTTCAATCTTTTACCACCATCTATTAAAAATATTAAAAGAGTTAAAAAATATTAATAGCAGTGTTTCAGAGAGTTCAAACGTTGGCTATGTTCATTATTTTATATAACTTAATATTTATACAATTATGTATATATTTTATAAGATGGTCACTTAAACTGCCCTGTTCCTCCGTTTCCTTAAATACTTGCTAAACGATGTTTCAGATAGGTATTGCGTTATGGTATTTATATAAAACTAGTTTGAATATGCAAACAAGTTACTCGTTAGCTTAGGCAATTCAAACTAATATATGAATAAGCGTATATAAATGTAATGTCTGTTTGGTCTAAATAAATTGAATTAAATTGAAATTGAATAAATTGAATTCCGGCAAGCGGAATAAAATTTTTTGATTCTAATTTTAAAATTTGTGATTTTTCTTTTATGCTTTAAATAATTCATAAATTTCATAGTTGAACTCGCATTTTCGACGAAAAAAAAAGATTGGAAAGGTTTTTGGTCACAGATTACTAATACATTGTCAAAAAAAGGTTTTCAAGAAATTTTTTGAATTTTTTTTTTAAATGTTTTCGAAAATTATTATTATGCGAATTAAGTATAAAAAAAAACATTATCTATGAAATTTTACGAACAGTTTTCAAAAATCGGAGGAGGATAATTACTCCTGTTTCATAAAATTGTTTCCAAAGAAAATTAAATGTGGAAAGTGGAAAATTTGGAATAACTGGATTTGTCAACTATAATATTTTTGAACATTGATATTTAAATTTTGTGTATTAATTTCTGAAGTAATTCACAAAAATATTGAAAACTACAGTGTTTTGTTGCTGGTTCTGTAATATAAATAAAAGATGTTGAAAAATATTTGAAATGCATATAGAAAGATCTGAAACTTTCAGAATCGATTCATCAATACATCCTAAATTACCTAACAAAATCAAATTAATATTGGATAATAATTGTACATATAAAATACAAAACATTTAATTTAATTTAACTTACACACGATGCAAGCGTATAAGTCATTTCGCAGTAGAATTTGCTCTCAAACAGAAAATAATACAAATAACATGCTAAACACTTTTAAACAATGAATGTATTTTGAATGATTCTGAAAAATTGCATAAATATTTAACAAATATTTTGAGCACAGTAAATAATTAGGCGACGAACGTATCAACAAGGCTCGAAAAATTAAAAGAAACAAACAACAGTAACTGTAAAATAAAAAATATTGTACCTGACGGGTTTAAATTTTTACAAAACGTTAGATCAATGTGTCTCGAATTAGCATAAAAAATTCAACAAAGATGGAATAATTATTTATAAAATGAGAAATATTTATACTATACGTGAAGCAAGCATATAAGTGTCGCGTTCAAAATTATTGACAAATATGATTTTACAACTTAAATGAATAATTACTGACTATAATGATATTTTTAGACCTATTTATTTTTAATACACAATAATGAGAAATCACATATCACTTTTCCGTCGTTTTTTTTCACTTCTTGGCAAAAATTCAATTTTTTAGTGATAATTTAATGGTTTCTATATAAATTTACAACAATAAAAACACCATTTTCAACAAATTTAGGACACTAAAAACACAATAATTTACTCCAAAAAGCATGAAAATACTGGTTGTAGTCAAAGTAGAAGCAAGGTTGGACCGCCCGGTTAGAATACTACCTAAAATATCTTTACGAGGTAGTCTACATGCAGTATAAAAAGCCAATTTCTAATTATTATAGTATATATTTTTTGGCTGAAAATGTATATGTACATATTACTATGTAATCATATTCGTTGTATTAAAATGAACGTTAAATTATTACAAAAATATATAAAAAATTAAGAATTAACATTTTCCAATTAAATTTTTGTAGTTTTATACTCAAATATGTTCTATTATAAATATAAAAAAAATCATTTCTAATTAAATATCATTGAAAAAAAAGTTTTTAAACAATATAGATACTTGAGTCCGCCTGTCAGAATGTTTCTGATTTCAAATAATACATTATAAGAAAAAATTTAAAAAATAGAATTATCTAAATCCAACCTGACCTATTCCTGAGGATTCCGAAATCAAAATCTTCATTGACTCGACTATATATGATTAAGAAATATTATCGAAAATAATTATTAGAACAAGAAAACTGTTTACATATTTAAAAAATAACAATTTATAAGGTTTGTCCTAACACAGCAACCGGAATATAAATGCAGAGGAGCTTACCTTATAAGGAAGAGGCAACTGAGCGAATATTTCTGACGGTTTCAAACTCGTCGGATTGCTCTGTTGGAACAAACCTCTAATAAGAAATGGCAACTTTTTGTAATGTTTCTTATCACGCGAAATGTGATTTTAATCATTTCAACCACTTTTTAGTTTGACACATGGCTACTACGAAAAAAAGTAGCAGGCATTTTTCTCAATATTTACCACTTATCGATAGCCGTTTTTATCACTTTAAAAAAATCCTATTGGTCGATTGTTTTTTAAAGTGTACGTTAATAAAGTAAGAATATATTAATAAATATCAAAAATGTTTTCTAACTGACATCTAAAAATGATTTAAATATTCTTTAATGTAAACCTACAAGTATTACCATTATTTTTTTATACTGGTATATTGTCGAATTTGTTGATTTATACAGAACATACATATAAAAATATCGATTTCTATAAATCATAAAACAGCTATTGATCGTTCTAATAACTTTTAAATTATTATACCTTTTAGATTTATAGGTATATAAATAATTACACCTTTTGTACACATTTATCACACTTTGGTCCTGTTTATGATTTTATTACTATTTATAAATATTTAAAAATAGGATTTTATCAATCTGTAATCTAAAGAAGCTGACGAGTGTTTCTAGTACCATTTATTAAAGTTAAGAGTCCTATATGTATACTGTTTAATATAATTTGGTTACCGGTCGAATTATTTATATAAATTTATAATGATATTCGATGGTGATACAATTAGATTAAACCACACATAGTATACCAGTCGTTTTATGTTTTTAACCTAATGGTAGATCTAGAATTATTATATTATATTGGTCTTTTTATTACAAATTCATCTTCTAACAACATGTATAATTGTATAGTCGCCATTTTTAAAATCAATCTAGTTATTTTGCTAATTCCATGGTAAGAAACTACAACACTAAGCCTATAAGAGAAGATAAATGTAGAAAACGAAGGTATACTCCAAAAAAGAGGACATGGATACAGCGATATTTACGATTATAAAGTAGTAGGGACGCATAGAACCAGGATAGTTATAATAACTTCATCAGCGCAAGCTATGAAGCAACATAAATCATTTTATTACATTTTTTATGGTATGTGTTATTTAATAACACTGAATAAATTAATAATGAGTTAACCCACTGAGAGACCTTATCCATTTAGTAATTTTTATTTGAACGAAATCAATTTCTAACTAATCTTTTCCTGCCTAAGCTTTATACAAAAATTGCCTCTGATTTATTGTATTAACTTTGCTGCGTAAGAGAGAACCTGAACAGATTCTATTGTTCTGTGTACCTTGTTGCATTAACCATATACCGGTACTATTTTCGTACCATCAGCTAAAGCAACCCGTTCAAGAACTGATAATTGCAGGTACTGTATCACAATATGTATCGCATTGTAATCAATATTTGTTCCAAGCAAAATTGTGAAAACTACTTTGGTATGATTTTGACACTTCCATCATATGGCATTAAGGAGAAGTGAGGTTAATCACCAAAGACAATGTGTCTGTTGTAGCCGAAGAGTTCGATGGCGGAATGTTAAAGAAAAAAATTGAATTGGAATAATACAATTTACGTACAAAATCAAAATAGTTTGTAAAATTACCGCGTTGGTAATAAAGGGTCTGTAGTCTGCAGCTATTAACAGGTTCCAACTAATATTGACTTAAACCTGTTTCTTTTTTTCTTCGTGTTCTATATACTAAATATTTTAAATCGAGTTTTAAATATAGTATTTTTTTTTAATAAAAAAATAGTTACATAAGAGGCGGTCTATTTAGAATAATTGAACTTTTCATTAAACATAAAAGTTGCCAGCTTATCAAAAACTACGTCACTGCCATTACAACACATTCGCAAGCTCCCATGATACACAAGAAAAACCTACATTTTAGTTTCCTTATGTAATAAAATCATATCCAAAAAAGTTCGTTCAGGTTTTATCTGAATTATATTTACGGCTTCACAGAATATTACATATTATAACGGATGAAGAATATATTAAAAAAGGACATTTTCAGAGACACGTCGATAACACATTTAGTAATTCTATATTTCAGGGAGTTGGAAAGTATTTTTTTTTAATGTATATTCCGTATTAGTGCCTTAAATAAACGTCGTAAAAGTCGTTATCGATATCAGCATTAAATAAAAGGATTAATCATCTGTTTATTAATTGCAAATTTCTAAAATCAAAATATAATGTAAAGCAACAGTCTGCATCTAATAAAAACTAAAATGTAATTATTCCAGAAGAAAAGTAAGGATTGTTTTTGAAAATGGATAGCGCTAGACAATAGTGACTGTTTTCGACTCTGATAATAATAAAATCTGTTCCTCTATCAAAGTTACGATTTCTTCTAATTCCATTTTTCGGAAAAATTGCAAGAAAAATTTTACTAAAGACAAAATTATAATACGAGAGAAACTAAAATTGTGAAACGGTTCGCAAGAAACTCCTTTTATCTAAGAGAAAATACATTAAAGCACGTTCTGTGCCAATGGAGAAGTGACAAATTGGATTTAAAAAACATTTAAAAGAATAGAATTCTCGATTAAAAAAATTCATATGTTATGACATTATTGTGCCAATTGCAATACGCTGATAAAAAAACTAGTAGGTAGTAGGTGGTACTTTTATGCTAACTTACGTCTGAACCACAACTCATGACGTTAAAGAAGCTGGAAATAACATATAATTTTTTCTAGATTCTTGCATTTATTCATAATTTCAAAAACTATATAACATCCAATTTAACTCATACATCGACCATCGTGTAATAATAGTTCACTTATTAAGAAAATTAAGACACTCATAGATGATTTATGGTCCTAGCATGAGGGTATAATAATTAAAATTAAACTTGTTTTGTATTTTATGACCCAACTAAATCATATTATATAAAAAACAAATACTCCCATAAATTAAACTGAATAAATGTTAATTTTAATAATTAAAAATAAATAATTGGTATTCTTGCACGACCGAAATTCTTGGCTAGCTCCTTGAAAGTAAATAATTAATTTAATATCTTATCAACAGATTTAGACATCTGATATTATTAATGTTTACAATCGACAAGTTCTAAATAAATAAATAAAGTGTGATAAACACGTTTTTTAACAAACAGATAGCGTTTACCAGACATTTTTTTAAGTAGTTTTTACTTTATCGAGTGGATTTTAAGATTATGAAATAACAATAATAATTTGTGGATAGTTCTGATCGTAGCCCTATTTATGGCACATTGTACATAAAATCCTAAATTGAGGACTATGTTACTGTACAATTAATTGTTCTTGATCCTGTACTTGAAGCTACGCTGAGCCGATAGTGAATAATAATTCCTTTTTTTAGTACTATTTGAATCTCATATGGTACTAGGACTGGAATTTCATTATGGTACTGAGATCATAATGAACTTCTTAAGTCACTATAACGAAATGACATAATAATATCATTATGACATTATGACAACAGATAATAGGTACTTATATTATAAGTGCCATATGAGGTATTTTAAAGCACGCGTCTAAACGAACCGAAGGTGAGTTCTATAAACAGTCGAGTGCTATAAAATACAGGTATGGCACGTATAATATACGTATAATATACAAGATAATAATCCATCTAAGATTATATCATTCGTTACATGAAAACACGGAATGGACAATGGTCTTGGGATGGAACCCTGTAACATACCAGATACTTGACGTTACTAGTCTGATGTTAGTAGTATAACACTCGGTATTGCTCGTATTGTATCATTTTTTTTTGCAATATTCTGAGCATGTTTTTGTATACCATCTAATCTAAAATCAAGTCATAAGTACTTTGAATATCATCAATAAAAACAACAAAATCGTCATTATCTCATCAAAGGGGTTATGATCCGACGGATAATTTTCTGAGTGTGAAAAAGGGGAAGCACGGTTCTCGACATCTAAACAGGAATTAGAGGATTACTCGAAGTTAAATCGACAACAAATTATTTTTCTGACAAGTTTCTTGAGCGTGTATGATTTTTTGCTCCTGGCTCTCTAAACGTGAAATTTGTTCTGCTCCCAGTTCAGAAGGACATGACCCTGAGTTTGAATAGCTTCTTCGGTGTGCTCGATTTATTTACGGAACCTTCGAATCTTTGGTAAATAACCTAATTTGCGCAATTCATGATATCTCCAAAACATAAGGGATAAAAACCGTTTCTGCAACAATAAATGTGGAAAAAGAGTTAATTAGGCTTAACACGGATGTATATATGAATCCAATACAATAAATGGAGCAATATGATAATGTGTAAAACTATATTTAAATTATTAGTAAAAATGCGTTTTTCCAATTTCCTTTGAATAGTAAACAAATATCTTTTTATTACATATTTATTAGGATTACGATACGGTCGAATTACAGCACTCCTTCCACTCAAGGATCAGGCAATCTTAAAGTACCGATCATAAAAGCTTACAGATCGATTAACTTGTAGCATTTTCAAGGTCGACAATTTGATACCATAATTGTCATTACATTGGGTACTGCAACGAGAAATACATTTACTCTAATACCTATAGTAACTTCGCAGCACTTAGATGTTACAGAGAACCTCGCAGGTGAACCTTATCCATGAAGGTATTAACTTCGGCATCATCACAACTCTCGTAAAAACTTTTATCATTTTAAACCACATCTGGTTTCCTTGATTAACTTTGATTAAGTTTGGATTATAAAATTACTTGGTATGTTAGAAATGGAATATACTGATGAATTTATTATGTAGTCGGAAATGTCTCGCCTAAAGTAATTATTTCTGAAATTGCAGTTCATGAACAAATGCAATCCTACTCTTGTATATTATCCTCCGTTGGTCCAAAATGAGAGAACTAACGAAATTCGCTCCATTTTCATAATACTAATATGTAGGTATATAATTTAGATGTCAATCTGGTTTATTCTCAAAAGATTAACTGCCAACTTCGACTTGTCAAAGCGAGTCATTATATTCTGGCGAGAGAAAATGAGCATGATCTTACCTCACTTGATATTTTACTTCAAACAAATTATGCATCAACAATTCATTATCTTCTGTGGTGCCGTAGCCTCTATTTTCAGCAGCATCTTCCACCATTTAGGCTGGGTTTTTCAATTTGATCTGTGTTTTTATGTCTTTCATCTTTCCACATAAGTTCCGGTCGTTTATAATTTCTAACCTACTTATAGTCGTTTATGGATCCACTGACATGTCCCTCCGAATTTAATTTGGATAACAACTATGGTTTGCTATTTTCCATGTCCTTAAGGCAAATACATTGTTACCTACCAAATTTAAATTAGGAAGGCTGAAGTGGGTGAAAATTTGTATACTCTTACGATCATTGGGTGGATGTTACCGACCATTATTTGAATGAACCTCGAAATGAACATTACACTTGGTGAATTAGATTTCAAAACTAGGCAAATATCATGTTCTATTTTTATTATTTGATATGGCGGTAGCAAACAGTTTCTAGTGTTTATGTTTGATTGATGTACTTTTGGACCGAATTTGGCCCTGACAATATTACGCAATATTGATAACAATTGACTTGAAATCCCTCGAGAAATCCTTTGGAATGTTTACGAATTAATAAAACCAAATATGACTTATAGTTTTTTACATAGGAGCTGTATAATAAATATGCTTCAGTAGCAATAGAGAGAAGTCGGTTAACGATTTCTACACACTAATGAGGATTACTTATTAGTTCTCTTAATTTTTCAAAGTCGAACGTTCCAAACATTATATACAGGGTGTTAACTGTAACTCTGGCCAAACTTTGCAGGCTTATTCTACTAACCAGAATAATGAAAAAAGTTTATATAAAGGTGTGTCCTGAAATGCTTCCTAACAAAGTTATACGCCCTCGAAGCTTTTAACAACGTTTACTCAAGTTGAATACAAAATTATAATAGTAACCTATGAAATAGACAGTTACATTAAATTTTCTGATAAATGTCAACCAATATTGTTTAAAAGTGTATTCAGTGTGTTTTTAAACAAAATGTTCACTTATACTGAATTAGCTGATATCCATTTTATGTATGGCAGAGCAAATGGCAATAACCGCGCAGCTCGGCGACTCTACCGGGAAACTTTTCCAAATCGTAGGTGTCCCCGTGTATTGTTGCGGGAGGAAGTCACTTTGAACAATTACTTTAATTTGTGTTATTATTTAGTTTGTATCATTAGTTACTATAGTTATGTTTTTTTGTTATTATTTACTATTGTCAATTTTTAGAATAAACACGTTGTTAAAAACTTCGAGGGCGTATAACTTTGTTAGGAAGCATTTCAGGACACACCTTTATATAAACTTTTTTCATTATTCTGGTTAGTAGAATAAGCCTGCAAAGTTTGGCCAGAGTTATAGTTAACACCCTGTATATATAGGGTGTTTGATTTATCGTTCCTGTAACTTTTAAACGAATTGTTTTAGCGGAAAAGTGTAAAGCGAGAAAAAATCTATATCGTGTGAGCTACATTTTCGTATTTTCGAAAAAACAAATGAATGTCTAACAATTTAAAAAAAAATAACGAGTAAAAACAAATAAACTGAGGAAAAAATTAATATTGAAACTATATTTGAAATCAGCGCCCAATTTAATCTCAATTTGCTAATAAAATTTTCTGTCAAAACACAGCTTGCTTTAATTTTGGCAATTATTTGATTTCCTATATGATTTCCCTGTTTGATTTATCGTTCTACAGCCTGTAACTTTTAAACGAATTGTTTTAGCGGAAAAGAGAAAAGAAATCTATATCGAGTGAGCTACATTTTGCACTCGATTTTGCATTTTCGAAAAAACAAATGAACGTCTAATAAAGTCAGAAAAATAAAAAAACTTCGTTAAAAAAATAATTTTAATTTATATACGTATTAATAACTCCGTGATCTAGAGGTAACGCACTTGCTTCGAAACCTCGGGGTCCCGGATTCGATTTCCGGTGGAGGAACTGGAATTTTTTCAGGGAGAGAAATTAATTGCAGTATCCTTGGATATTGAGTATTATTAGGTACATATTATTATCTGTATTTATTAATAAATATTTTAATCTTATTTCAACTAACTGCGTTCCATTTAAAGAAAGTCCGATTTAGTTGTCCCGGATTTATGGTACACTCAAAAATAATTTTAAAAGGTAGCACATTTACGGTCCTATAATTTACAATTAGATTTTTTCTTAATCTTCATTAGCCTAGTAGCTATGGTCCGAGCGAGGATAGGTGGGCCACCCAGTATGTTACAATTTATATTATTAATTTTAATTTATTATATAAAAAAAATCAAGAACAAATAAACATCCAAATTTGAAACGCAATAATTCATCCAGTTTTCTGAAGCCAGCTGACAATCACTGGAAACTTGGAAATTGAGGTAAATAATAAATACATAATATATAACTTCTCGTAAACACTGCTGGTGACATACTAACAGAGGAAAATCGCATGTAAATGGTGCGATGCAAGTGGAAGATTAGACTATGAATGGATAGAGATAGTATAGGTAATAGGAACACGTGTATTAACATTAGCTGTACGTATATTCGTTTATTATTTTTTCTCAATGACTACTGATATTTTTGGTATTTGCACCAATCAGCATTAACGAATCCCAACATTCCCAGAATGGCAGCATTAAAATTGAAAGAACAGAGTATGAGTCCCAATATCTGATAGTATCAGCCATTGCTTTCTTCATCGTGCGTGGCGTGTTTAAGAGTAAAATTTTAAGTGCTGAATTAAATTATTTCCAACGAATTCAGTTTTGGGTTGATAAGCAATGACAATTGCATTGGTTTATGGGCTTATTGTACGTCAATAAAGTCTGACTATTGTCTGAGGTTACTCCATTTCCAGTAGGCAATAAAGTTCTTGGTACAAAGTAATAAAACAACAATCCCATTAGGTTTTGTTGCTCTCTTTAATACTGAAGTTTTACATTAGAATATAGCTTATATTATCTTGTAGTTCATATATCTAAAAGTGTGTCAGAAAATAGTTTTGTATTCATTGATGAAAATAATCCTTAAATGAAAAAATAAATATGTAGTACTAAACTGGCCTGCTCTCTTCCCAGATATAAATCGGACATGTGCTTACACATTCATATCATCATATTTATTAACTCGAAACGATCCATCAGCAAGTGTAGTGAAAGAATATAAAAAGATACAATCATAATTACGAACCAGACAAAAATATGCAGGAGAATGTAATTTCTCTTAGTGAATAGATAACAAACATTTTGGAATCTAACAGTTTACGCCTGTAAACGAAAACAGCGGAGTAAAATTAAATTACTAATTATGGATATTAAAACTGAATATAACCACGATTTTTCAGATATATAATGCCTTGACATAAACAGAAGTTACATATAGTGTCTCTGATATAAATAACTGGATTTTAGAAGATAACATCTTACAGTCTATAAATTTTGATGGAGATCAAACAGAAGATAACAAAACAAGTCTTTGTCAAGGCCTCAAATAATATCAAAATAATAACAATGATGTTATTACGCTTCTAGGGCAGACATGACAGTCGATTTATTGCATTGTCTACGTAATTGTGACACATTCTACAGAATACTCTTATATGTTTTTGCGAGTATTCTTAATTTTTTACATAGTTCCTATAAAGAAGTTCAGTGCTGTTTCGCATTCGATATTTGAAGTAAAATCATGGCTATATCACTCGCCAATGATGTTAACATGGCTGTTGAAACACACGTCAGCTATATGCTACTGTGCATATTTACATATTTGTACAAATTATTTAGTGTTAGTATAACTAACCTCAATGGTATAATGTAAAACATCTCTTAAATTAAAATATTGCAGAACTTGTTTTTACATTTATTTATCGATTATTTTCAGCTAGGTATTTACTTAGTTATTTTCTGTTCATAAGTTGTCGTGCATATGAAACATGATAGACGGGCTTTTAAAAAGTCGTTTAGAACTCGATGTCTAACACGACGATATAAAAAGTTTTGCTCTAGGCCTATGTTTACGATTTTAAAAACCTGTCAGCAAATTTAATATACTCTTTTTCAAACAGTGTAGTAATTAATGAAACCAAAAAGAATAATAAAATAAATGGCTCAAACGGCTATATTTAACCGTCACGTCGCGTCGTCTTGTGGATGGAAGTTTCTAAATAGGGACATCATCAGATGCGAGTACAGACCAAATTTCTTCAGTTTGGAACAACTTTTTCTTTGCGGCTTGAAATGGAATAAACAATCAACAGCATCAACTAATATCTAATATTCTATAAGTGCTTATAACACTTGATAAAATCAACTCGAAAACATCGTGATATCCATTTTTTTGCGATTGGTACAGGTACACCATGAATGCAAAAAGTTTGGAATAAATGCCTATAGGCTTTGACCCTAAAGGTCTAAGAAAAATAGCGTTCAGGGAAAATATGGTTGGATAAAGAATTCCATGTATTTGAGTAAAAACTTTTGTATTTGAGGTAAAAGAACTCGTAGATAATAAAACGTTCGACAGCGTTAGGAGTTCATAACAACTCATCATTCGTAGAGCCCGATTTTGGATTAAATCTTAAATTTTCAATGTCGTGCAAATTTTCACATGTTTCAGCTTTAATCCAAATCACATATCGTTCATAAGACAACAGTAGGTGCTATGCACTAATATAGCATAAGGAACTAATCCTCTTCACTAACGTTATGTTATACACGGTGGTGAATTTTTCGATGCCCACCATTGCTATCTCGGAAACTATAAGATATAGAGATCGGTTAAATCAGACAAAAGTTGCGCTATTTTATGCTCTACAATTTCCTGCCAAGAAATGCTGGATATCTTGATTCGTTCGCGGTTTATCCTGAAAAAATTGTGATTTCAAAAAAATAATAATATCTTCTATACCATTCATGCGAACTTAATGAAATTTGGTAAGGTTATATTTTTTACCACTGCCAATTGAATGGCGTTGACAGAAATTTTCTAAGCCTTCCAGATTTTGAGCAACGATAGTCAACTTTTTTTTTTCTTATGGCCGCCATATTGAATTTTTACACCATTAGTTAGAGAAAATAATTCTCTTTTCACCTATGTCACCAAAATAGACTGATTTTTTTAAAACATGTTAATATTCGAATTAATGTAAAAATAATTTATAAAATCCAGTATGCTTTGGGAAAATAATTGCAAGCAACGTTGTAATCCAGACGCTATTATTAAATTGCACACTCGTAAAAAAATTACAGAAAAATTCCAGGTTATTTAAACTCCTATTAAATATTACAAACAATTAATTTATTAAAGAGTCAAGAAAACAAATAATACTATTTTTATTTTATAAATTGTTTGTAATATTTAATAGGAGTTTAAATAATCTGGAATTTTTCTGTAATTTTTTTACGAGTGTACAATTTAATAATAGCGTCTGGATTACAATGTTGCTTGCAATTATTTTTCCAAAGCATACTGGATTTTATAAATTATTTTTACATTAATTCGAATATCAACATGTTTTTAAAAAATCAGTCTATTTTGGTGACATATGTGAAAAGAGAATTATTTTCTCTAAGTAATGGTCTAAAAATCCAATATGGCGGCCATAAGAAAAAAAAAAAGTTGACTATCGTTGCTCAAAATCTAGATGGCTTAGAAAATTTCTATCAACGCCATTCAATTGGTAGTGGTCAAAAATATAACCTTGCCAAATTTCATTAAGTTCGCATGAATGGTATAGAAGATATTATTATTTTTTTGAAATCACGATTTTCAATTTTTTCATGATAAACCGCGAACGAATCAAGATATCCAGCATTTCTTGGCAGGAAATTGTAGAGCATAAAATAGCGCAACTTTTGTCTAAATTAACCGATCCTCTATATCTTATAGTTTCCGAGATACCAATGGTGGTCATCGAAAAATTCACCACCGTGTATAGTAGCATGACATGAGAAAGATATGGCGTAACTAATCTGTAGATCAAACTTATAATTCTTTTTATGAATAATAATAATAATTTAATGATTTTTATTCATTTTATTAGTTACATCATAATTTTTTTATGACCAATAATATGGACATTTTAATCAAACTCATAATTTTCTGTGATAAATACTTTTAAAATGTGTAATCATTTTCTGGTCTACATCTATTTCCTTAACTTTTTTTCTAAAATTACCTCATCGCCCTAAAAATAAATTACACTTTTCCAAAACGTTGACTTTATTGAAAAACAGTTTGTTGTTTTAAATATTGATCCCAACCCCCACTTAAATCTAAAAAATACAGGTACATAAAAGGCTGCTACATTCATTATTATAATTTAAAATCATTTTGTCGATTCCTTTAAAATTGTAACCACGCTAAATGTATAGTAGTTTGGAAGAGTAGTTGAGTAAATATAAACGCAATAATATATTGTTTCTGACTATATGAAAACTATATTACCTAATTAATTTCTCCTCTGTTTAACTCTCAAACTTTCAGCGCTTATTTTCAGTTAACTCCACATATTAATTTAACTCTTGCACCTGTACCCTTTCGTTATACAATAATATATCTTTCTTTTTCGTGAAAGCAAGATTAACATGGTATATCTTGCAATCAATTCTCAAGGAACTAATTTTATTGAACACTTAGTAAATCAACCTCTATGTTTGAATGACTATCCAAATACACACCACTTGGAATAAAGTCGACAACAATTAGGAACAACATCGACTAGAACAGTACTGTTGAATTTAAATTATTTTGACACGGAATACATTACACTGGGATTGACGTTGAATATTAGGTAAAGGCAATGTCCTTCCGTGGATATTCAAGATCTCGAAGATAAAGTTTAGTTTCTCTCTATCCCTTAGTTTCACGGATAGGTCACTGACAAATACAGATGTGCAAATTTATAGCTTGATGTACTGTAAAATATATTAGTGTTTAAATATACGTACAAGTAGGCATATATTTTTCTATTCAGTAAATTGTGAATCCTTCGTGATATCACTGTTTTTTGAAGCCACTATGTACTTAAATTCTCTGATATACCAGTAAAAATTTTGTGGTATGTTAATAAACAGGTAACAGGTTGCAGTGTTTGGCCTTTCGACGCCCTTGTTACGATCCTCTCTACGGTTTATACAATAATGTTTTATTGTTGTATTATTGTTAAAATTATTTAACATTTACCTTACATCAAATACATACATGCTCACATGCATACATCAAATTGATGCTCTTTCATCAAACTGAAGGCGAAGATGAAATGTTCTTACAAAGCAAATTGAGAATCATGTTTATTAGCAGTAGACATGTTGGTGTTCTAACGCGAAGTACCTACATATTATAGGTATAATATTATATAATAATTTGAAACAAGAATAGTGCAAACGTGCTCTCAAAAATCACATAAAAAAACGAATCGTTGCGTTACTGGTTGACCTCCAGTAGCATACAAGGACAACAATCAGAATCAAAGGCAATTTCGACCCAATGCGACCACTTGCATCTAGACATAGTCTTGCTGTTAAATAATAAAACACGCATAAGCTATCTTGTATATGTGAGCGTTTGTTTATATTCATGTATGAAGTGGTTTAAGTTTATTTTGTAAAACATAAATTATAGTTAGATAAGTGTTATACTGAGAAGGGATGTATTCTTAAGACACTTGAGAGTCAGCTAAGCTAGGGGCGACTCGACATTCTTATTCTAACATTGGTAACGAATAGTTGTATTTTATTCAATATACGGAGTGTTCTGAAGCCAATTGTTCGTTTTATTTTATTTACAAATTTGGCCTTTCGGCTTATTTGCTAACATCAGAAGTGGGATAGACTCATTAAAAGTACCACGAGTGACAGACACGTTGTGATTGTTATAGTGTGTGAAAAAAAAAAAAAAACATGGAAGAATTTGCCAAAATTTTGGTGGACTCTTTGAAATCATTGAAAGAAATAAAGGACCAGTCAGTGAAGACTGCGACCACCAGTGCAGTGAATATTCCAGTGTTTAATCCAAAATTAGACGATGATGGTGCCGAGAAATGGTGTAGTGAATTAGAAAATTTAGCGACTACTTTCAATTGGGCTGACCATGAGTTGTTGATGAGAGGTACCACCGGCCTTGTGGGAGAAGCAAAGGAATGGTTTTTAACATGGAAACCGGATGGAAAAACTTGGGAAAATTTCAAGACTGAAATTTCCAGCTTGTACCCAGCGAAACGAAATTTAAGTGAGAAACTCCGCAGAGCCAGTTTGTTCACCAGCGATAAAGCTGATTCTTATTGTGAGTATGCCAGAAAAAAAATTAGTCTACTTAGAGCGTTAAGTTTTGCTTTGTCCGAAAATCAATTATTGGAATTAGTCATTGGAGATATCACTGATATTGATGTCAAAACTGCCGCATTTAATAGTAATCTTTTATCAGTTAGTGATTTGTTAGTCTTGCTAAGCAATTATAGAATGAATCCAAGTGGCATAAAAAGAAACTACCCCTTTGATAAAAAAAACTAGCTTACAAATTTGTTATAATTGCAGTCAACCGGGACATATTAGTCGTAATTGTCCAAAGAAAGGAAAAAGAGATGAATTTAAAAATGTTGAGATGACTCGCTTCGGTAGTTCTAATAAGGTTGTATGCACTTTTTGCAAAAAACTTGGTCATAAAGTCAGTAATTGTTTTGCCAAAAATCGCGAAAGAGCCTCTAGCTCTAGAATCAATTATTTTTGTGTTAATTTGGACGCCGACTTCGTGTCTTAACAGCTCTTACGAAAGCGGGGTTTTCATTGAATATTAAAAAGTGTCATTTTTTTGAATCGAAAATAGAATATTTGGGGCAGGAGGTGTCTGAAGAAGGCATACGACCCAGTAACAATAAAACTGAAGCACTATTAAGGGCACCCGATCCGAAAAATGTTAAAGAAGTTCGTCAATTCATGGGTTTGGCTAATTATTTTAGAAAATATGTACCAGAGCTTGCAGCTCGTACAGAAAGTATTACTAAACTCACAAAAAATAATGAAAAATTTGTCTGGGGCAATGATCAAAAAATTGCGAAAGCATATGTCTGCGCATTTTTAAGTCAAAGACCATTGTTAACCTTCTTTGACCCTTGTTTACAAACAGAGCTTCATACGGATGCTAGTTCCATAGGTTTTGGGGCCATATTATTTCAACGACACGAGATGCAGTTAAAAGTAATTTCTTATTTTTCAAAACGAACATCACCTGTTGAAGCCAAATATCATTCCTATGAGCTCGAGACTTTAGCAGCGTATTATGCCATCAAACATTTCCGAATTTACTTACTGGGTGTTAAATTTAAATTAGTAACGGATTGTAATTCATTAAAATTATCACAACACAAAAAAGAGTTAACACCTAGAGTTGCTCGGTGGTGGTTATACCTACAGGAATTCAACTTCGACATTGAATATCGTCAAGGCAAATTCATTCAACATGTCGATTACTTTAGTAGAAATCCAGTAAATAGTAATGACATTTCTCAAAGTTACACTGCAATAAACGCAATATCCACTGATAACTGGTTGAAAAAAGCTCAAGGTAAAGATGAACAGACGCAAAATATTAAGCAATTACTTGAGGGCAAATTGACAACTGAGTATTTTTGTCAAAATGATATTTTGTTTAGAAAAATCAATCCCGGTCAAAATCCTACAATATACCGCGCCTTCGTACCTAAAGAAAGTCGCCTAGGGTTATTAAGATTGTTTCACGATGAGCAATGTCACGTGGGACCGGACAAAACTTTTGCTAAGGTGAATCATTATTTTTGGTTTCCCAGAATGACTAGGTTTATTCGAAAATACTGCAACCATTGTTTGAAATGCATAGTTACTAAAAAGCATTCAGGCCCCAAGCAAGGGTTGTTACACCCTATTGATAAGAAACCAATTCCATTCCACACAGTTCATGCTGATTGTGTAGGGCCATTTCCAGTGTCTACTGAAGGTTTTAAACATATTTTATTATTAATCGATTCATTTACAAAATTTTTGTTCTTACTTCCCCTGAAATCTCTATCTGGTCCAGAAACTTGTGAAGTTTTAAAAACTTATTTAAGTATGTTTGGTATTACTAAAAGATTAGTTAGTGATAGAGGCACAAATTTTACTGATCAGTCTGTAAAGAAAATGTTGTCCGAATTAGGAATTGACCACCATTTAATAGCAAAAAGTGCACCTCGAGGTAACGGACAAGTCGAACGATATGTCGCGACCGTTTTAAATATGCTTAGAGCGGAAATAAATAACAGATCAGAATGGCCGAACGCTATTGTTAAATTACAAACTACCCTCAACACGACAATACAAAAAACTACGGGATTCTCCCCTGTGTACTTACTGACAGGAGTTTGTGGTAGTATACCCGACATAAAAACTCTTACCGACTCAATTCCAATGACAGAAATTGCACAAAATTTAGAGAAAAACCGAAATCTGGCATACGAACGTATAAAAAAGCAAGCAGATTATGCTAAAAACCTTTTCGACAAAACCAGGCGCTCAAATAAAACGATAAACGTAGGGGATTTCGTATTCCATCCTTCAGGAAATAGTCACCTTGCAAAACTGGATGACAGATACGATGGTCCATTTGAAGTACTCCAAATCCTTCCGCATGATAGATTCGAACTGAAAAACTTGGCTACCAATAGAAAGAGGACAGTTGCTAAGGACATGATTCGAGTCTGGCCAGGTGAACTTGCTGGAGATTTTTAACATACGGTGAGTAAAGTATGCTCCAGGCAGTGTGAGCGTTTGCAGGAAGAATTTGTAAAAAGATTTTTGTTTTGAATTTGTAAGAGTATTTGAGAAATAATTTGATCAATAATTTAATTGATATAACAGTGTATGAGAGACGTTTTATTTGTTTTTGGTTGAAAGCGTAACGCTTTGCCTGTTGTTGATTGAACTGTTGGAATGCCGAACGCTTCGCAGTTGGGGTGAAAGGTTGAACTGTTGGAATGCGGGACGCTTCGCAGTTGAGGTAAAAAGTTTGAACTGTTGGAATGCGGGACGCTTCGCAGTTGAGGTAAAAAGTTTGAACTGTTGGAATGCGGGACGCTTCGCAGTTGAGGTAAAAAGTTGTACTGTTGGAATGCGGGACGCTTCGCAGTCGAGTTGATAAGTATTGCACTGTTGGAATGCGGGACGCTTCGCAGTGGGTAAAAGTTTGAACTGTTGGAATGCGGGACGCTTCGCAGTTGAGGTAAAAAGTTGTACTGTTGGAATGCGGGACGCTTCGCAGTCGAGTTGATAAGTATTGCACTGTTGGAATGCGGGACGCTTCGCAGTGGGTAAAAGTTTGAACTGTTGGAATGCGGGACGCTTCGCAGTTGAGGTAAAAAGTTGTACTGTTGGAATGCGGGACGCTTCGCAGTCGAGTTGATAAGTATTGCACTGTTGGAATGCGGGACGCTTCGCAGTGGGTACGTTTTGTGAGACAGATTTATATTGAAAATGTGTTTGATGATTGATAATGATGATTGATGATGTCAATAAAATAATCTAGTAGTAGTGTTGATTTGAACTGTTGAAAGCGACACGCTTTGCAGTGATTGATTTGAGATGTTGGAAGCGTCACGCTTCACATTATATTTGTTGATCGGAAGCAAAATGCTTTCCGTTAAGTACGTTACAACCTAAGCTGCCTTACGATCGTTTTACAGGTCCACAACCCCGCCCATGGAGTCTGGAGGTTGCCGACCCACAACATTGCCCATGGTCCCAGGGGAACGGGATAATTCGAGAACGAATTATAGGTCAGAATTGGCCGTGTGAGCGTTTGTTTATATTCATGTATGAAGTGGTTTAAGTTTATTTTGTAAAACATAAATTATAGTTAGATAAGTGTTATACTGAGAAGGGATGTATTCTTAAGACACTTGAGAGTCAGCTAAGCTAGGGGCGACTCGACATTCTTATTCTAACATTGGTAACGAATAGTTGTATTTTATTCAATATACGGAGTGTTCTGAAGCCAATTGTTCGTTTTATTTTATTTACAAATTTGGCCTTTCGGCTTATTTGCTAACATATACATACATACGATATGTTTAAATGAACTGATTTTTTTGTATTCAAAATATAAAGTCGCAACAAATAATTGACAAAATAAACTGAACATAAATATCAGCTGCTTATTCAGGAATAAGTTTTCTTGATAAGCAATATACTTTTTTAATAATCTGCATATTTCACATGCCGCATGCCGCTACGGGATAGTCATAGATATGGGAGATGATGACATGACTCTTTATATTTTATTTGAATATAACAAACCAACTATTTTTTCTACTATACTCTATAGAAATAAATAAACTTAAAATTTTTTCGCAATATGCTAATAGAAATACAAAAATAATTTTTTCGTCATAGTCATTTTTATTTCGTTTTTATATTTTGAAGAACTACTTAATGTCTATTAAATTCATATTCAGTAACAAAATTGTAATGTATTCTGCCGTTCCCAGAATATATTCTATTCTGTGTATTTGGCGACCTAATAAATTAATGAATAAACATATACTCAAAAATAATAAAAAACTGACATTTAGCAAGAAGGAGGAGGAATGGGCAAGAAATTTAAACGTATAATGAAGTAGGTACTGTGGAAAATTACCATCCAATAATCTGTATGTAATCTGAAACCATTAAGTTTTTCCAAACTTAATGCTGAAACTTACTTAATATTTGTGTATTACGAGACAATAATAATAATTGACGTTAATTTTCATTAATATATTATTATAAATATACATTGAAATAAAACCAAAAATAGAAGCAAATAGGTGAAATATCTAAAACGATATTCAGTAGTTATTTAGCAACGAAACTTTCAGGAATCCGAGAGGAAGGTTGGTTGGTTCTACCTCTTCTGAAAGTTCGGTAGAAAAAATCCTCCGGGGAGGGAAGCATGAGCCTCCGGAAAAGTACAGCTTTTTGGCAAAATCGACCTTTTTAAAAAATCATATCTCGGCTAATATCGGAGATGGCAGTAAAACAAGACTTCTTAATTTTTTCTTCTTCTTGCCCGCCGTCCGGGTACAGATCCTCTAGACCAAAAGGAAAGGCTGTAGCGCATTTCTAAAGACTACATGTTTGAAAAATCGTTAAAATCCGATAAAATTGTCTATCTTAAAAAATTCATAACTTTCTTAGGAGGCAAAACCGAGAAAAACGATTATACCGTAGGATTTTCTAATTTACATCCAGTTTTTAAAAAAATTTATGCCGCCGTTCTGATAAGAAATTCAAGGTAGAGGGTCCAACTTAGAACTACATGGTAAATCGCACGCTCTTGCTGCGATTTTCGAGGCAGTAGAAGCGGACGAAAAACTGAAATTTTGACATTTTGACGAAAATTTTGAAGTTAAAATTTGCAAATTTCCTGAAGTGGTATCTTTCTAATCCCACAAATTTTTCACAATCCTCCGACACGGGGGTATTTATTGAAACGTTAATAACTTTCTTAATACTCGAAGGATCGCTACGAAATATAGCCTAAAAGATTTTCCCGACACGAAGACGCCTATAAAATACGACGCCACGCGCCGACACTGCCTGGAAAAAAGCCTTTGAGGCAGCAAAGTACATACAAAATTCACGAAATTAGAGCGTCTGCGTCTGTCTGATTCACCCTTTCCGCAACATTCTGGGACTTTCCTTCATAAATAAAACGTGTTTCTTTTGACTCGCACTAAACATTTTTCATGAAAGTACCCGTTTCGTGATAACTAGAATTTTTGGTCAAGGGCTCTCCTACTATAAGGACGTAAGGGTTGATTTCATAAAAATGGCAGAAGAAGATGCCTTTCGAATTCGCTGAAAATCCGAAAGAAGATGTATCTAGGTACAATTGTTGTAAATAGTTTGATTTTTGTAAAATATCTTTTTGCGTAAAAGAATAAGTAGGTACCTACTTATTGTTTATATTGAAAATTTTAGCTGTAACTTATAAAATATAAACGTAAATGGTGATCCATTTACAGGGCATATTCGGGGCAATTTAAATGAGTGGCGTATAATGAACAATCCGAACATTAAAAAAAAATCTTCTGACATCTTTTTCTATTTTAAAGCTTTCTTTCTTTATGAATAATACAAACGTTTTCTGTAGCTTTATTTGTCGTTGGTGTTTCTCTTTGTCTTTCTAATGTTATATGAACTTTTTTCATATTATTTAATAAAAAGGTAGGTATACAAAATATTTCAAAAAATATATTTTCATCTCATTTCATACTCATCAGTTTATCAGTTCTCCAAAAATAATACATATCTAACAGTAAATAACACTAAGGATAATATAATATAATTAATTCATTTTATTTAATCAGGTACACCGAAAAATATCTTTACAAAATTCATATTATTGTACTTTTTTCATATGCTAAGCTGCTATGAGTTATAAATAGTAAGTAGTCTAACAGTTTATTAAAAGTCTTGATTAGCCTTGAGAATATAGTTACATAGTTTCATTTTCAACAAACAAGCACTTTTATTGTACAATTTAATAATTATTATAAATTAAGTATAATGTGGCGGGTATATTGAAAATTTCATGTCTCTTGCAAGTAATTTCCGTGATGGAAATGAACTATTTAACAGTAATTCAGTAATTGCAATATTGCAAACCGAAATTAGGATGAGGTATTTCCAATAATTTACTTCGGTATAAATACGTACGGATGTATATAAATATAAAATCACTATTCATCAAGTCGTAATAAATATTTTTTTTCAAGCTTATTTTTTCCCAAAAATTGCAAAATTTTATTACTGAATTGAGAAAAATATGCTTGTTTCAAATTGACAAAAACAAATTATGGGTGCCATTTAAAAAGAAAAAGTTGGTTGCCACAGGAACAAACCAGAAGAAGATATCAACAAACTAAAAAACTCAAAACATGCACGGTAAAGAATCAAACAACTTTTATATTGAACATTTTTTGTAACTTTGCAAATAACAAAGTTAAAGCCAATATTTGATACTTTTGTTCCACCCTGTACAGCAGCTGCAGATAGGTGTTTCGCTTCTTATATTTCTTTTTCGGAAGTCTAATAAAAAGAAGTAGACCAATGTCTATTTTCTATAGCAAATTATAATATAATTTAAAATATTCGCACATTGCAATTTTAACGAAAAATATATAATGCCTATTTTAAAAGAATTTTTCAGAAACCTATCTTACTTGATAAGTAAAGATTTATATTACAGCCCAACTTTTACACGCTTACTTTAAGAAAACATGAATGTTATTTAAAAAGCGAAAACTAGTCAACTATGACCATTTCACCCTATTTTGAGAGTGTTGCCTCAACTATGCGGAAGCCTTGTCAATTATTCTTCTACACAGCCGCAACAATGCATAAGAAAACAGTTAACCTACATTTCCAAACCCACTTTGTCTAGATTGTTGCTTGGGAGTGGACAAAAACAAACAAAATTTCATTAACGCACAATACTTTTCAAAATTATTTTCCACAAAAAACTATCAACAAAATTTCTATGGTATCTTGATACGCATTACGGAAGTGTTTTGTAAGTAAAAAACAGCATTATAAATTCTGACTGATACTTTTTTCATGGCGAACAGTTCCTAAAATCACGTATATTCTTACACGTTTATGATAAACCTTAAACTTCTATTTAAGTTATACATGTTCAAGGCTACATATTACACAAAAAAATCATACTTAATCATTATTAAGTAATTGTAAACACAAAATATTTCCTTAGCTCAATTGTAAATTATTATAAGGTGTGACATCACATCAACATAAACTAAGTAGGTAGGTAATTGAAAACGAATGTACAGTGTACAGAGTACAAAAAATGCAGTGCGATTATGTAATTCGAAATGTGACAGAATTGCTGTACTCTATAATCACATCCTCTTTTCTAACCAAGTCAAACTTTAACGATTGTAACTATATAGATTCCTTACGGCAGAAGAAAATAACTGCCTACTATTAGGAAACTCTTTCTCAGAGTAGTCTAACCCTTAAAATGAGTTTCTAATAGTACATTAAACAACAAGTTTAGAAAAGCAAAGTTTTACTAAACGAATATAGTGTTTGAGTACGAGCGAGCGCAGCGAGCGAGTAACTCAAAACTATATGAGTTTAGTACAACTGCTTTTCTTACGAGATTTGTTTATACTATTTTTTCGCATTTTGTGTTAGTAGGTAATTGTAAGCAAATAGTGATAGACATAAAAGCATTACGAAGTTAGACATTTAAAAAATATCATAGTAAGTACATACTTATGTAGGGTTTCCGTAACCTAGTAACTGACACGGCTTTTGTTTATTTTTGTGAGTCGTAAATAAAGATATGATATTGCGCATGTGGGAGGAGCCAAGCGATCAGTTGGCGTACGTCACCTGGTGACGTTTCTTGCTGTGTACTTTATTGTTCCTCATTATTTTGGCGTGCTTTGAGTGGTTATATTTTAAAAAAAGTGTTTAAATTATTGATAAATATGTATTGTGCGGTTGCAAATTGTAAAATAAGCAATCAAACCAAGTGGAGGCGGCGGCATTAGCTGATAATTAATCAAACAGAAAACGTTCAAAATGGGTTGAAGAGTGATCGCTTAAACAAGGAGACAATTTTCCCACGTAAGACTACCAAATGAGTTATAGAACCAGGTGGTTGATTTAATTATCTGCGGATGGACGAAGAAACAAAATAAATCACCCTACGGCGTGGACAGTCCCGACACTAATAAAATTCGACGTTTTACCTTCGTGGCAGACTTGCCCGAGCACCAAGCACGTTCAAAATGGTTAAAATCAACCGTTGGCAAGATATTGAACGCCGACGCCAGCAAGAAGGATGGTTTTCAGCCACACACCTCAGTTTTGAGACTGCTTTACCCGTACAGTTTTACCGGCGGGCAAAATTGCTAAAAAAGAACGCAGTCTGTGGTCGGACCACGCCAAATTGACATTGATACACCTAACTACTCTCCTCACGTCCCCTCGCCCATTTACATTGCAATTCAAATAGATAAGGGGGTGTGAAGAGCGCATTAGGTGTATCAAGTCAATGTGGTGTGGTCCCAGCCGTGTTGTCTGTTAGGGGCCTATAAATTAGAACTAATGTTTAAACTCTAAGAAGAATAACAAATATGAAGGATATCGGTCCTGATGGTTCTGTATCAAAAATTACTTACCTATTAAACTAGTCATAACTATTGTTTTACAGGAAAAAAATCGTTTGTCAATAACTTCTTTTTTGCAGTTCTGCCACAATTTAATATTTTTATTTTTTTGTTTGTTTTAATATGCCATTATGTTAAATATTGTATGTAATTAATTGTAAATATTAAATATAAATCCACAAAATCCTTTTTCTTTTATTGTAGAAAATACTTAAAATAGAGACAAAAACAATTAAAAAATTATAGAAATATTCAATAACGCTATATTATCTACATAAGCTAATAGTGCAGGCGAGTTAGACGCAAATCATTCAAAATTTCCGGGTATGTTTAGGAAGCATAAGATCTTCACTTTCCGATAGGTAAAAATGTAAATGCGTCAATTTGTACATATCTCAAAAATATGCGGCGTGTTCGAGTATTGTTAATTGAAGTTGCAAAAAGCATGTTTTCCGGTCTTTAGCTTGAAACACTGCCAAAATTAAGCTAAATAGAGAAAAATTGCTTAGGACATTTTTTGTAGAGCATTAAATTCCCTACAGAGGCCTTGACGGCATGCCTGCACAATCCATCGTTCAGAAGTGATTATAATTAATCAAAACCATAAATAAACTTCATAAAATATTTTTTTTTTATTTCATGAAATTAATTAATAAAATTGTGAATTAATGATTTAAGGAAAAAAAATACTCGTTTTCGAAGGTAAAATTGAATAAGGTTCAAATCGCGATGTGTCTCGAATCGGAGTATTTTAAACTCATCTGTGCAGGCGGCCATTACGCATGCGCGATATGTAGGTAACAGCTAATTAACGCGAGAGAGATTTTGATTAATTATTACACCTGAACGGTGCACTGTACGGGTATGTCGTCTCGGACTTTTTTGTAGAATATTTCGAGCTCTACAAAATGTTCTAAGCAATTTTCCTCTATCTAGCTTCATTTTGGCAGCGTTTCAAGTTAAAGACCGGAAAACATACTTCTTACAACTTCAGTTAACAATAATTCGAAAATGCCGCAAAATTAAGATGTATAAATTGAACCTAATCATATTTACATTATTACCTATCGGAAAGTGAAGATCCTAAGCTTCCTAAACATACACACAGATTTAAAATCCCTAACTCGCATAGTCCATATAATCATGATACAATAAACAGTGTATCATGAACTACAATGCTATAAATTTAAATTTGTGGCTCCAGGTGACGTCATGCGCCAAAGCAGACGAATTTCGGACGGCGATTGATCATATCTTGTATTATTGTATCATGAGTCGAATTGATTTTAAGTTATACAGGGTGTCCCAGAAATAAGTGCACAAAAAGAAACCACATGTTCCAGAGGTCAAAATAAATCGATTGGACCAAACTTACCTCTATACCAAAATGCTTCCTAAGGGGGCTAGGCCCCTAAATGTGGGCCCCTGAAGACGGTTTTTATTTATTATCTCCGAAACTGTTCAAGTTAAAGTAATGAAATTTTGCACATCCACTAAACTTTCTAAGCCTAACAAAATGAGGTAAATATCATCTCAAAATTTTCACCAAGGGTGGGTCAAGCTGTAGGGGTGGGGGGTAAAAATTACCGCAACTTTTTTATTTGTAAATTTTTTTAAGTTTTGCCTTCAAATTATGAATTATTAGAGTTTAGAGTTTCACAAAGGAAATACCCTCTTGTGCAACTTCGATCGGAGGCACCGTTTTCGAGATAAATTCATTTTAATATTCAAATGCATGCTCTAAAATGATTAGATAAGTGGAGTAAGTGGACTAATTTTTTCCTTTTCTCGTCAAAACAAAATTTAAGAGCCAGATCAAACCAAGATTTTCTTATTTATTTTAACAACTGCTCAAAATGCTTAAATTTAGTTTCGACGCGAAAAGGAAAAAATTAGTCCACTTCCCTAATCATTTTAGAGCATGCATTTGAATATTAAAATGAATTTATCTCGAAAACGGTGCCTACGATCGAAGTTGCACAAGAGGACATTTCCTTTGTGAAAAACTCTGACAATTCATAATTTGAAGTCAAAACTCAAAAAAATTTACAAATAAAAAAGTTGCGGTAATTTTTACCCCCACCCCTACAGCTTGACCCACAATTGGTAAAAATTTTGAGATGATATTAACCTCATTTTGTTAGGCTTAGAAAGTTTAGTGGATGTGCAAAATTTCATTACTTTAACTTGAACAGTTTCGGAGATAATAAATAAAAACCGTCTTCAGTGGCCCACATTTAGGGGCCTGTAGCTCCCTTAGGAAGCATTTTGGTATAGAGGTAAGTTTGGTCCAATAGATTTATTTTGACCTCGGGAATATGTGGTTTCTTTTTGTGCACTTATTTCTGGGACACCCTGTATATTAATTATAAAAATGAATCTTGCTACTGAAAACAATTTAGAAAATTGTTTTGAAGACATTTTAAATGCCGCTCGAGAAACAACTTCGAGCTTACTTCCTTTAAAATCCAAAAAAATATACGAGAAGGTATATGAAATATTTTCTGTCAAACTGTTACTGACAATATTGACATTACTATAATAGTAAAGTGACATTTCTATGTGGTAAAGTGCGACTTTATTAAACGATTTTGAATTTAGTAAAATACCGTAATATCTGTCAAAATGCGAAAATAGTATATTACGTAATAAGAGTTGTAAATAGCGTATTACGCACGAATGGAAAAATTATGCACGAGACGCGTTAGCGTCGAGTGTGATAATTCCATGAGTGCGTAATTGCTTTACAACTCGAATTATGTACTATACTTTACCTACGATCGTATTTATTGAAAGTTTGTATTTCATTTTTATTATTTATCGCTTATGTCAGTTTTGACAGCGTCAGAAAATTAAGTATTGCACTAAACTTGTCATTTTTAATAATTTTTAGAGAATAAGTTTGTTTGTATTGACCGTTGCTAGGCGGTTGCTAGGAAAACTGTACGAATTGTGCGATTTTTTTACCAAGTTGTGCGATTTTTTTACCGTGCGTAATAGGAATCTTACATTGATCGCAGACGGTGTGTTTTTAAGTACTTACAGTAGTGGTCGTAGGTAAAGGTATATTATATGATATTATAATTCAAATAATGGTATATAAAAAACATAAATGGATATTTTCACACAAAAACAAGCCCATTTATAAAAATTTTGACATATGTATTAATTGTGGTGCCTCTAGTCAAATCAATACATTGCTTGGAAAGTTTATGCGGATTTGTTTTTGTTTCAGAGATTTGTAGAGGGGTCTGTCTCGAGTGCAAATTCAAGTTAGCGTATGCGCAGAACTATAGGAATGCAGACATAGCTAAAAAAGGGTTGAGTTTTGTTTTTCAAATAGCTCGCTTCCTGTCAAAATTATATAAAAATAGTTAATATCAATGGAAAGCATGAAATTCTGATTTTTGTGTTTTTTTGTGCAATTAACATTTCGTCATCATCCACAAGAACTGTATTTTACTATTATTCAGCGTCTTACGGCTGCTGCAAGACATTTTTTTTCTTCACCAACTGATGACGTCATCAGTCAGTGATGAAAAAGAAATGTCTTGTAGCTGCTGCAAGACGCTGAATAACAAAATACGTGATGACGTGCAACGGATTCTGTTTTGTATCAAGTATAATATATGTCTAGAAGTGTTTCAGACTTTACAATAAATTGTAGAGCCTTGTCTCTCTTTACCTAACACAAAATCCTCGGATTTTCCGGGGGTTAATACTTCGATAACTTAAAAGTCGATTTAAAAAACATTTCAAATATAATTTTAATGGAAAACTACAGAAATAAAAATACTTTAAAACTCACTTATTTAGATGATCAAAAAATATATAGTAGGTACAGTCCTGTGTCAATTTATTTGCTCTTGTCTAATGAACAAGATAAACAATCATCGTGTGTCGGAGATGAAAAAATATAAATGGAAAATAAAATTGATATACATTTTGCCCCAATTTTAAAAAGATTGTTAGGTACGGATAATATAGTGAATAAAGTGGTAGAATCAAAACTGATCCTAACTTATCTGTGAAAGGACAAGTTTTGAATAGAGTTATAAAATGTCCCTTCAATACATCTCCGCCACTTTGAGCTACGACTCTACAGGAGACGAAATTGCAATCTCGCTATATTATTATATTTATTTATTCCAGATTCTTGTTTCTTTTCTTATACCTACTTTAAATGAACAAATGTTATAAGAATTGTTTGTGCCATGATAGTGTTTTATATATTATACCTATAATATTCATGACAAATATTGTTTTCTAGAATATGTAAAAATAGAAGATTAATAATTTTTTGTGTTCCAGATAAAAATTTAATATAATCCCTTATTAATTAATAGAGCCAAAACTGGTTTCGTAGATGAAAATACTAACAATGGTGCACAAGGAAAAAAAAATACCTACTAGCATAAACATTTTTAGACGGATTTTCTTAACGAAAACATTACGCATGTAATACATAATAATCACGTCATATTCTTTACGGAAAGTATATATTTTAAACCTGGACAATTGATGATTGTATACACGTGTTGTTCTAAAAAAATTAAAATCAAAACAAATAATGTCGGCGTCCTCTTTTTACTGAAAATTGCAATTTATGATCTCACCCAATTTTCACATTCTTTTATCTTCTATTTAATATGTAATTAATATGTTTACTAAAGTTTCTTTATTCATCTTGGCATACCACAAAACGTTTGGTAGAGAGCCAATAATAGAACATTAACTCTTCAATAAAAAATCAAAGGTAGAAACATTGACTATTATTATTGCCAAAAATATATCAAAATGGGTTGTATTAAAAACGTTTTTAACGAAAATGTTACTCTCATCAATATTACTTCGTTATCAGTTCTTATTTCAATTTATTTTTATTTATCAATGATAACCGTAGACACTTTTGCTGACTACTTTGCACAGCAATGGGGGCGCTATGGAGGTTACCAATCAGCAGATATCTTGAGCGATCAGCGATACGGATTACGTTACAAATGGAGATATTTTCACTAATATCATCCATATACATACATATAGAATAAGACAATTTAAATATTTAGGGAATCTCAAGTTACAATTTTGAGTATATCCACTTCATTGGATAAAGCATGATTAACGCCTCTTAAACTAGTCTCACTAAGCTAAGACAGCTTAGTTGTGCTTATAGACATCAAATTTGTCTTTTTAACTGCCAGAACAATTTCTCGCTAATATTTGTGACATTCCGTAAATACATGTTTTGTCTTCGATCCTAATATTACTGGTTGGATCTTTATGCAATTTCATCAATTACCATACTGTTCGTGCAAATTCTAGATTTATTTTGGATTGTAAGCAATTTTGAAAAAATATAGTAGTTATAATTAAATAGTAAATTATGAAATGTGTATTAATTATTAAAGTCGGATAATTTTTGACAATATATGTGTACTATGTGTGTACATATATTTACATTTTATAAACAACCTTGGTATTTATATTTTAAACAGAATTTATGTATTTATTCAACTACATATTTACATAACACACTAATTGATTTATAAGATGCAAACATGAATGCATGAGTATATTAATTATAATTAATAAGATATGCTTCGTGGTAAATTAAATAATTTAACACAGTGTTGAAGGTGGTAATAGTTACCTACAAATTTATGGCACATACACATACAAAATATAAAGTAAGTACTTTTATAATCCATATAATAATACATCAAAACTACAAAATTGTTTTACTGTATAGAATACTGGGGGTAAATTCTGTAAAACGATTTATGTAAAAAATCGTTATTAATGTTAATAATTACATAATTTCTTTAATTAGAATATAATTTCGTGAATAATGTAACTGTCTAAATCAACCGTCGCAAAGCCTTCAAGTTATGAAATTTAAGTGGAAAATTTGCATGAGTAGAATCGGGCTCAAAATTTGGAATATCTTCAAATATCTCCCTGTTGTGTAATTTTCTTTACAGTAATAAGATTTAAATCATCTTAGACCAGCTGGTATGGGCAGAATTTTCTAAACACTCTTGTGTATGAAATCAGAGCTACTCAAAAAGTTATCTGCAAACCTCACATTCTTCCAATAAACCTCTCTTATTTCGTAAACGGTTCATTTTAAGTACCTACTACCTTAATGCTATTATGAATATAATTAGGTGGGTAACCCAATAAAGGAAAACAATAAAGATAGATAGATAGATAGATAATTTATTAGTGTCAAAATTACACAAAAAGTGTTTACACACGTCAAATATTGTAATATTAAAATATTAAAATAATATAAAAAATAATGAAATATAAAACAGTAAAAGTTAAAAGTTAAAAAGTTATAATGGCAAAACGTTAAAGAGTGTATGTGTAGTAAAATATATATGAAACTAGGACTAAGTACAATAGGACAAACATATTTAAACAAAAAACATATGAATAAAACTATGAATAAATAGGATGTAAAACAAGGTGTAAATAAATAAATATGACAAAAGTTTAATATATACTATACACTAAAGTAGGGTTTTGAGCATTGCACCAGCACACACAAAACATCCTAAATAAAGTTGAAGTTACTGTCTAAAAACTCTTTCGTACTGTAAAAGGCGTTATGAAGTAAGTAGTTTTTTATTCTCTTTTTAAATTGAGATATATTGAGTGACTTTACTTCGGTTGGTAAAATATTATAAAATTGAATTCCAAAATAACCAGATCCATTTCTAGTTTTAGTTAGCCGTAAGAAGTTATTGTTTATATTATCTTTAATTCTAGTATTATATGAATGGACTTGGCTTCGGGTAATAAATAGCTCCTCGTTATTTTTCACATAAAGAAGACACTGGAATATATACGTGCAAGGTACAGTCATTATTTTTAATTTCGTGAATTGTTCTTTACAGTCATCTCTAAAATTTAGACCAGTTATTATTCGTATAGCTTTCCTTTGGGCCGAAAATACTGCGTTACTTGTTGTCGCATGTCCCCAGATTAAAATGGCATAGGACATAGTGGAGTGAATGAGACTGTGGTATGCAGTTGTTAAAGTACTTTGTGACACTTTTCCAACAAGATTTCGAAGCAGATAAGTAAATTTAGAAATTTTTTTACATATTTGTGTGGTGTGATTTTCCCATGAGAGTTTCGCATCTAGGTTCACCCCTAGAAATTTAATAGAATCCGGATTTCTTATATTTTCCATGTTGCGTAAACTGAATACCATGGTCTCTGTCTTTGATGCATTTAGGCATAATTTGTTAGAGGTAATCCACTGTTTGGTGTCAGTTTCAATAAATGGAACTTGGTCTAATAGATCTTCAACATTGCTATTGGTTATGGTTAAATTAGTATCATCGGCAAACAGTATAGCTGCGACATTTTCTTTTATTGCATTTGGAAAATCGTTAATATAAATTAGGAATAGGCTGGGTCCCAAGGTTGACCCCTGGGGAACACCATGTTTCAAGTATTGTAGGGTAGATTTGATTCCATTGTAAACTACCAATTGTTGTCTGTTTGTAAGGTATGAATGTATAAGAGATTTGCTATCATTTGAAAATTCATAGTAGGCTAATTTATTAATGAGTATGTCATGGGACACGCAATCAAATGCCTTAGTGAGATCTAAGAACAGAGAGCATACATATTCCCCTTCTTCAAATCCCGTATTTATTATGAATATAGGGTGTTCCATTTAAAATAACGAAGTTGATGCCCGGACCACGAAAACGGAACACCCTGTATATTTCTACATATTTTCGGGTTATGCAGAATTGAAGACCAAGAAAATAATCTGCAGGCAAAATATTTCTACCATTTCAAATACAGCCGTAATCGCCCAAATACAGAATTTTGGCGCACCCTGTATATTCTGATCATTAATTTATCTTTTTTTATTCATAATGTTATTATTATTATTATTGTTATTATTAATTAATTATTACAAATTTATTTAATTAGTTTAATTAATAAAATATTTAAATTAACGCAGGATTTACATTAAATTATTTCTCTGTTCATGAAAAATTATTGGCTTTTTATTAACTTAAATTATTTATACATACATATAATATGTATATACAGGGTCCGCCATAAAGTTGGCTACATATGGGAAAATTTGTATTGAGATTATTGTGATTTCTAAAACAACTCTATTGGGAGTTCATTTTTGCATGTCCGACAACCAAAAAAAATACATGTTGACACGTCATGTGATTACCGGTTTGGCGGGAATATAAAATATAGCTATTGTCTAAAATATAAAATATGTTGACGGTGGTACTGAAAAATAGGTCAAATTGACATAAGATTGAAAAATTTCATTAGGAACATTAGGAAATAAATTAAAAAATCCGGTCTGGTCGTGTCACTATTTGTAGTCAACTTTATGGCAGACCCTATATATACAGAGTGTCCCTAAATTGCACCGACAAACTATAACCACGCGATTCTACGTCAAAAAATAAGACGATTTTTCTTAGGGCATTTTTTCAAAAAATGTACCCCTACAGAAATACAGCCCTTCAAAGTTGAGGGTTGGAAACAATCCTTAATCCTTAATATCGGGAACCTCTGAAGATTTTCTAACGAAATTCGAAACGCTTATTTTTCATGTATGTTTCAACAATCCTGTGTAATGAAATAAAATATGTGGTTATAAGGGGTAGTTTGGGGTTATAGGGGTTGATATTACTCCTATATAATTTTTGTCAGATGCCCAAATGAGGTTCTCGAAATATCAGCTTATGGCAAATTGAAAATTGAAACCATTCCATCTCTTCCATTTTTCTCTTGAAAGAAAAGTTTTACAGCAAAATGCGTAAAATCATAAGCGTGTTATTAGACTGAGAGTGAATAAAATCTGCTATATTTTGAAAACAGCATTATTTCTTAGGTGAAATTTAGTATAGGTTACTTATAGCTATTAACATATCTAGGAATGTTATGACTATCATAACTGCCGCAGATGTCGGTTTGAAATCCGAGCTCGTAGAGCGAGGATTTTAAGACATCTAAGGCTGTTATGATTCATAACATCCGTGATATGTTCAATAGTTTATCGGTTTCAGAAAATAAAGACATTATTAATAGATATTACCTTTTGATATTCTCTTATTAATAACGTTTTCATTTCATTAGTTGGTCAAGTCTGTATGGGTTGATTTGTCGCCATGGTTACAGTTATATTTTGTTTGTTTCTATTTGTTACCTTTTTTCATATTACATAAATGTTTACATTTTTAATGTCACAACGGCTACATAAAAATGGACCTTGGATTGCCTGAAAATACATTTCAGTTGGATTTCAGTACTTAATTATCATTGTTTGGAGTTTTCTGTCTGTTTGTATTAATAAATAGCCCTATAGTTTCATTATTTATTATTTCATCTGTTGACAGTTATTGACAGATCTGTATTTGTAATATTACAGTACAAGTTTTAAATATAACTGTACAACTTTAGTTATGACTTGTTTACCAGCCTACTTTTACATATGTAAACAATGGATTAATATCCTGAAACCGATAAAAACAGTTAACTTTTATCAGTGGTGCTATCTCGCAGTATAGTTTATAGTTTTTGGTTATAGCATTTTTCAGCACCTTGATATTTATTAAATTCATATCCTTTTAACACTAACTAATAATACTAAGTGCCACGCTGTCATTTCTGCGAAAAATTAAATATTTTGAACAATTTATATTCTTGACAATTTAAAAAAATTTTAAACATCAAAATAAATATACAAACCAGCCAGTACTTTATACACACGCTTATGATTTTACGCATTTTGCTGGAAAACCGTTACCTTCAAGAGAAAAATGAAAGAGATAGAATAGTTTCAGTTTTCAACTTGCCATCAGGTGATATTTCGAGAACTCCATTTAGGCAACTGACAAAAAATATATAGGGGTATAATCAACCCCTATAACCCCAAACTACCCCTTAGAGCCACATATTTTTTTCATATTACACAGGGTTGCTGAAACATAGACGAGAAATAAGCGTATCGAATATTTCGAAAATCTTCAGCGGTTCTTGAGATATTAGGGAGTTAATGTTTCGAACCCTCAAGTTTGAAGGGCTGTATTTCTGTAAGGGTACATTTTTCAGAAAAAATGGTATCAGAAAAATCGTCTTATTTTTTGACGTAGAATCGCGTGGTTGTAGTTTGTCGGTGCAATTTAGGGACATGTATAAATAATTTATGTTAATAAAAAGCTAATAATTTTTAAAACTTTCATAAAAAGAATAATAATTCAATGAAAATGCTACATTAAATTCAATATTTAATTAATTAATTAGATAAATTTATAATAATTAATTAATAATAACAATAATAGTAATAATGACATTATTAATAAGAAAAGAGAAATTAATGATTACAATACATTAACAACAGAAATACCATGAGACAGCAAGTACTTGGTGAGAATTAGGACCGCTGGTACATACGTGCGTGCGGGTAAAAACAAAGAATTTTTACATATATAAAAACTCATATGCAAAGTTTAAAGATATAAAAAATAATGTATTGTAAAAAAAAATTATTATACTTACAGAGCGTCAAAAACCGGGAAATTGACGTTATTCCAATTTTTAAAAACTAAAACCATTGAAAATATCAAATATCAAAAAGTTACTAAACATTTCTTCGATCAGAAGAATATTAAAAAAATTAGTTTGAGTGAAAAAATGGTATTTTTCTCTTTGTTAAAAAACATTGTTTTAAACAATATCAAACCAGGTTACCGTTTGGTAACATGGATTTTCGTAATCGGTACTGTCTCCTGAACCGATTCCAGCAAAAAAATTCAATACAAATGTACTGCTTAATTAATTAAATATTTAATTTGATGTAGGATTTTTATTAAATTATTACTGTTTCCATAAAAGTTTAAAAAATTATCGGCTTCCGGTTTCGATCATAGTATATTGATCTTCTTCAGAATCTATAAACATGTTACTTATTCAATCAAACTAACTTGAAATTAATAACAACATTAAAAACACTTATCAATTATATATATGCAGTCAACAGGCAAAGTCAAAACCGAGGGGCAAATCACTGACAGTTTTTTGTACACCAATTCCATAAAATGCCATATATTTCCAAAATTCCAATTCCAATACCTCAATATTTCCAACAATTCCCTGAATTCCGTCAATTCCGTCATAATTACGCCAATGCCGTTATAATTCCGCCAATTCCGTCAATTCCGTTACAATTCCGTATATTTCCATTGATACCTCTACACTTATAAACTTACTAGTTTCCGATTTTAACAAGAATTTTGAGATCACTAATGTCAATATATTCAAAGAAATATGTAAGGTTTTAATTAAATAATACATAATAAAAAAATAATACTCGAAATAATATATTAAGAAAATTCCTATTTTTAGCAGATGGGGTACATTGTTTTTCATTTTGTTTAGAGTTTTTAGCTACAAAATAGTCTTTAATTAAATAAATAATTTTTTTATGTCCACTCATAATTTCAAAATGGTCAGGTCGATTGGAAAATATTTGTCCATAGTAATTTTTATATTCGGCAGCGGGCACAATTTTGTGGAGTTTGTCTCTAGCATATTTTTCAATTATCTAAATCATTATCGTTCACACGTTGCATCATTCCCTCAGTATTGAATCCATTTAAAGTAAGAATATTCTTTAAATACGTAGGAATTTCTATGTTTAAGTGCCTTTCAGCTTCATCAAATACTAATAATTATTGTTCGCCTGTGTCCGAATCATGTACGATTTCATTTATATTTGCCATTGTTTAAATGATCTGAAAAGCGTAAATTATTTAAAATAAAAGAAATCGCAAACTGGTAGATTAGACTTATTTATGATAGTGTTAGAAAACACCGAGGAAAACATAATTATAATTTAAAAGAGACAATATTACTTAGACATTCCTGTTATCATCGTGGAACAAAAAGTTTCGTTTTAGGTACTTAATTTCTCGGTCAGGGTATGGCGTTTGGATTTTTCTCATAGTAAACCACAGATACCTTTTTTCTAATTTGAGACGTTTCGGTGCAGGATTTGCAACCATTTTCAGAAGAAACGACCTAGGAAACGACGTAACATTTAAATATAACATATACATAAGTATTAGGTATGTCATATTATGTCATTATTTGTTTTTATTTTCAACTTTTTTACCTTGTTATTTGCTCGGTTATTTGTTGGATGACAACTGAAATGTGACACTTCAGTTGTCATCCAACAAATAACAACATAAAAAAGTTGAAAATTAAAAATCTATACATAAAAAGAAATAATGACATAATATGTATGTTATATTTAAATGTTACATCGTTTCTTCTGCCTGAAAATGGCTGCAAATCCTGCACCGAAACGTCGCAAATAATAAATTGGAAAAAAATATCAGTCATTTACTATGAGAAAAATCAAAATTTTATGTACATAAATAAATAGGTAATATAAGAAAGAGTAATAAAAGCTCATTATAAAAATACAAATCCCCTAAAAACATAGTCAGAGTAGCTATAAGTCATGTCTTTGTATTATATTATTATATTGGCGATCTGCAGGGCCGCTGCAAGCGGGTGCCCTTTTTAGGGGGCGCTAGAATTACCAATTACATAATATAATATTTATACTGGAAAGTTTTTTGTCCATCCACCTATAAACGAACCACTCTGGCAACAGCATGTCCACCAGGGTGTCAACTCTAATTTTGCCCCCCCCCCCCCCTCTATTTCCTTATTTGTGAAAATACTTTAAAATTTTAAAATGTAGCTTTATCAGACATTTTCCGAATTTTGGTGGTGAAAAAAAGTTGATTTTTTTAAATGGAATACTCTGTATATTTCTTAACAGGTTTGTAGTACTCTTTGAGCTGATTTCAAAAATGTATAACTCCCTTGAGTTTAGATCAAAATAAGTCGAGATATTCAAGGATAAAGATGAGAAATATTTGTTGTTATTTTTCTCGTTATTTTTATATCTTTTTTTTAATCTTTTCTTTGTTAATAAAATATATTTTTGATCTTGGAGAGATCTTTAAGTATTTGATATTTATTACCAAGGAACATTATTTTGACAACTAATAATCAACAATTAAGTCAGAATGCCAAGCCACTTCGAAAGTAAAAACAAATATTTCTCATGTTTATCCTTGAATGTCTCGATCTATTTTGATCAAAACTCAAGGGAGTTATATATTTTTGAAATCAGCTCAGAGAGTACCTACTACAAACCAGTCAAGAAATATACAGGGTATTCCATAAAAAAAAAACTACTTTTTTCTCGCCACCCTGTATGTATTGGCGCTAGGTAATTTTGAATATTATATTAGAAAAATTCGGAAAATGTCCGATAAGGCTACACGAGAGGCTACATTTTAAAATTTTAAAATATCTTCACAAATAAGGAAATAAAGGGGGGGGGGCAAAATTAGAGTTGACACCCTGTACGTATTTTAAAGGGTGAGATTTCTGTTTTATTACGCTCCTTCATTTCCAATTGAACTATAATTAATAATTATCCATTTATAAAATCTTAACTAAAACACTAAAACTTGGAGAAATATTTCGAGAAACATAGTTTCTTACGATGTTTCTTACATTTTCCTATATGTATTTATTTAAAGTATTTAAGTTTTGATTTTAAAAAGTGGCATACCCACGACATACCCATACCATACCTCAACAAGACAACGTATTTTTTTGCTCTTATGTTTTATTTTTAATTAATTCGAAGTAATATTATTATGTCTCACGTGAGCGTAACGGTAACATTCACTTGCTTTGTTATCTTGCCCTACCACCCGCAAGCCTACGCCTGCGTATAGCTGAAATGTAGCGAACAAACAATTCCATAATTCCGAAATAATTCCATAATAATTCCATATTTCCGTGAATATTTCCGTAATTCCGTGAACATTTCCATAATTTCACTCATATTTCCGATAATACCAGTATTTCCGCCATAATTCCAACAATTCCGTGACAATTCCGCATGGATGTACACCATAATTCCGTAGCGACTTACCCCTCGGTCAAAACACATGTAAATAATTTAATGTACATCACACACAAATTAATAATTGACATACCTATAAATATAAAACAAGTACACTTCACACTGATCGTGAATAAACTGGGAATCTAGTTGGAAAGAACTATTTTTATTTGATGTTTTTTAAATAATCTTTTTCAATACAATAAAAATAATAAGCAAAAAACACATTCTCTCAATCCTGCCTATGCCTATCCTTTACAAACTTGCTCAAAACACTTAAATTGTCAATGTCTGTTCTAAAATATAGGTATACAATTTTCAGTGACATTAATATATAATAATATCAGTCTTTTACTTAAATTACTTTCATGGTGTAAAATTTTAACATCATTGAACAGGATAATTGGCATGGGGTGGATAATGCTGACGATGTTTTATAAATTTTTAAAACATTTATATCTATGAACACTTAAAAACTGAATAATTATTAATAAACCTTTAAACTATTTATTTAAACCAAATATTAACTTAATTGTTTGTAGAGATTTTAACGTAGATTCATAAAATGTTTCAAGAAATTTATTATTAATTTTAAAAGTAAATTAAATTAAATTAAAATTGACGTGTTTTAGGATTCTTTTCAAAAGCCGTTTATTTTTGAAATAATGAATTTATTCCATACATTTGCATCATGCTGTATGATCAGCCTCAAATAGTCGCCTCACTTTTCAACAAATTTATAGAAGCATCACACATCACTATCAAACAAATACCACAATTAGACTGCAATATTCATCAACGTAGTTATATTATAATTCACAAAATTAATTCTTTATTTTTAAAATCACCACTGAATATGAAGTGTTAAATTTACTAATAAGAAAATTTAAAGCAAAAAATCGTCTGGTCCTGGTGATATTCCCTGTTTTAAAATTAAAAACATAATATATTATATTATTAAACCACCACATTTACTGCAAATTTATCTATTGAAACGGGAACATTTTCTAGTATGTCAACCGACACAGCAATACATTCTTTTCTAAATAAAACTTTAGAAGTTAATGAAGCGGGAGAATTGGTATATTTTGTGATCTCAGTAAGACATTCGACTGTATTAACCATAGTTTATTAATATATAAACTATTTTATTATTACAACATAAGAGTGAAAATTCAGTGCACAGTGCTAATTCGGAGTGTTTAAATTTAACTATGGGTGTCCTACAGGGCTCTATCTTGGGTCCTGTACCTTTTCTTCTATTTATTAATAATATTAATTTTTATCATCAGCCTCACATTTTACAATGTATGTACCTACGTATGCTGATTATATTTCCGTGATAATATCAAATCCATGTGATAGTGTTTTGGACGTAATTGTAATGATATTTTAAACGCCTTAAATCACCGGTTTTCCTAAAATAATTTATTTCTTAACGCTCAAACAACTTAATTTATTACATTTCATGGTAGACGAAAGGAATGCGATTATTTAAATACGAAAATAAATAACACCACTTTTAAAATTTAATATTAAATAAAAATCGAATTATTGGCTTCACACGGGAATATGCCAAAACAAATATCACGACTAGTAAATATATGTTTTATTTTTCTCTAAAAGGTTTTAAAGTCAACATACAAAACATAAGGTAGCATGTAATTACAATATATAAAAATAACTGTGAAATAAAGTTGCATAAAAATAAGTCATAACAAATTAAGATATAATTAATCATTTTCTAAATGTCAGCACATAGCAAGGTTGAGAGAATATAAAATATAGTTTCGTAGTCTAACAGATTCATAACTGTTGGCAACCGGCAATAATTATATAATGGGAATGCCGTGGCAAGACTTATTGACATACATGTGTTCTACGTAGATAAATAAAGTAAATAAACCTATATTAAACAATACCTCCCGTGGGCTCCGAACCTCATGGAGGAATTCCAGTGATCATCTACTGCCACTCCCTGCATTAGTGGCAGTAGATTCCAAAATCGTGTACCCTACGTAAACTGATGGAACTAAAAAACCAATGTTTGTTGCACTGAATTCAAAACAGAGTAAGCTTCATAATTTTGAGTATGCCGATTATTACGACTATTTTGACTCAAGAGACTGGGTACAACACTTGAAGTTCGTGCCGGAAATCTTTGTATTTAATCCTTTAAACTATATCTACTCTGTCAGGCGACAGTCAATAAAATGGTCTGATAAGGCGAATGGATTATGTCGAACTTACTTTATAATAAACAATAAATAACGTTATTAATATTTTTATTAATCTAAAAGAAGTCTCATAAAGAAGTTTGAAATCTTTGGACGAAAATAATGCGACTTTTATGGGGTGATTTTTTATTTTGGAACGTAGCTTTCCATATACAGGGTGTTAATGTTTAAATTTCGAAAATAGTTTTTATTAAAAATTCTGTTATTTATTAAGATTTTTTCCTGAAATATTGCACATACTTTTATTTTTTCAGGTACACTTTTTGTGGAATTTTGGTCAAAAAACTCAAAGAGCAAACGGGGAAAAGGAGAGTTGTGGTACACATTGACCCTTCCAACTTTATCATGAGGACGCCTATGATATCTAGATATTTATTTTTAGATTAAATACTTATCTCCCCAACTTTCCTTACTATCATAAAATTTTAGTTTAGGGCTTAGTTAACGAAATATTCCAATAAATTTAGATGTGTGATATTATTAACCCGAGGAGTTTTCACTACCGGTCGATGTATGTATTTACAAATGTTTGCTAATGAATTTCATAAAAACGTCTTCGGAATGATTTCAGTTGAAGTAATTAGATTTCTGCATTGTCACATCTCTAAATTAGCACTCGAATTCAGGTTAAAAAAATATTTTTTATTTTTAGTTTTTGGGGAGTTGTGAAAGATTTTGTTTATTCGGTTTCAGTTTTAAATGAGCAACAATTACGAGAATGAGTTGTAGAAGGTGTACGGCAATTTTTAGCAAAAATGTTTTCTTTGAGAAAGGTCCTTAACATTTTTTACCCAAAAGGAATGGATTTAATGAATACCAATGGTTACTACAGACAACAATAATTATAAAAATAATAAATTTCGAAAATAAGACATTGAAAATGAATCTGAATTTATTGGAATATCCTGTTAACCAATTAAAATGTTATAAGAGTAAGATAAATTGGGAAAAGAAGTATTTAATTTAAAAATAAATATCTAGATACCATAGACGTACGCATGAAAAAGTTGAGAGGGTTAATGGGTACCACAACCCTCCTTTTCCCCGTTTGCTCTTTGACTATTTTGACCAAAATTGCACAAAAAGTGTTTCTAAATAAGATCAAAATATGTGTAAAATTTTAGAAAAAAATCTTAAAAAATAACAGAATTATTAATAAAATTTAAAGTTCGGAAAACTACATGCCAAAATAAAAAATCACATCATAAAAGTAGTATTATTTTTGTTCAAAGAATCTGTGGTTAACGGCTTGACCTACTTTTTCTTAACACCCTGTATATTAAGAAAAAGTTTGTTATAATAGATGGAACATCAATATAAGTATATCAAATTGGATGTGTTGGTTGTTATTATGCTTGTATAAAGCAAATAAAGTCATTTATAAATAAATAGCATGACTCATGACGGTAAAATCAAATGTAATAACCATGTATTCTTTCGTTTCTTATTTGGGATTTACTACACACTTCTGAACATTCCCCAGACAATCTAATAAATATCTGGATTTTTTTTTAAATAACCTTTACGCCTGTGACTTTACGTGAAAAGAACAGTTAAAGGTTGTTTTTTTTTTTGACATAAAATATGAATGTAGTGTGGTAGTAAATCCCAAATAAGAAAAGAAAGAAATCTGAACGATGCCACAAATAACTTTTAGACAATTAACATCCATGTGTTTTGAAAAAAAAAAAGAATGGCAGGAAACAGTGACGTCCTGTCATTGTTATACACTTGTGTTGTTTTTTTTTTTTTATTTATCATGTCTTATAACAGTTCTACTTCCTATGGAAGACGACATAAAGTCCATAACATAATAAACTCCCCTCTGCTGTTGTAACCCTATTACACAAATAGTCGTTCAATATTATTTATTCTTAATTTAATGAAATATGTAATATAAAATGATCGTAAATTGTACGATAAAACATTAATTAAAGAATTTATAATAAAATATCAGGACCAAATTAAAACAACGAAAGATGATATGCCGCACAAGTTTTAAAGGGAAATTTTCTGCATTATATCCTTTTTATGCTTATTTATATATTGTCTAAGACATTTCTTGAAAGTTCCTTATTTTATTTACTTTTAATTTGACATTATAGTTAGACAACTTATATTTTTGTACGTTGTTTTATTTTGATACTTTCAAATAAACCATGTGTTATGATCGTAAAGAAAACTGGAAATTAATGTTTTCAAATGTATATGTGTTTCTCAACAAATATCTGTTGGCTTGTCTGTATATACAATAAGAAAGTGGGACAGCCAGGGTGGAAGAGAATTAAAAATAAATATGCAATAAATATATATACCATACCCCGCAGAGCCCCAACAATTATTTTGCCGTTGAGGAAAAATTGTTTTCAAACAGAAAAATATTGAAGAGAAAAAAATATATAGCTTTTTAATTATAATCTTTTTTTATTTACTGTTAGTCTATCGCCTAGTAATGTGTTGTTCTTTATATTTTTTACATTTAATTGTTTATTGTTTCAACAGTAATGCAATGTGACAAACTGTGGAGATTTTAAATTACAAATATTTTTATTATTATATTATTATCCCTCTGAAAATTTCTGTGAAGTCAGATTAATATTTTCATAACAATTTATTTCCATTTAATTACTAGTATAGTAAATAATCCTGTTATAAGTTACATTTTTATAAATAGACAATATGATTATTTTCACAAAAAATCAAATGCCTCAGTAGTCCTGAAGAAGACAATAAAGAATTATCGACACGTCGATTCAAAAAAAATTTGAAGTTTTCTTTTCTTTTATCCGATAACTCCGACGAATAACCTTAAATATTAGAATATACTTCATAAATTTTTCAACTTTCTTTAAAAAATTAGCTAATTTTAAGGTGAACCAAAGAGGTGTCGAACGCAGGTTACGTCGAAAGTCGTCAAATTGTGCGTCTAATTTACTTTTTCAATAATTTCCAACACAATAGGGTTTTTCTCCTCGCCAACACTGTTTTTTAACGCCTTATTCATAGTAACATCTTGGTGAAGTATGACTCTACCATTCAATCAGAACAGGGCACAATAAAATTGCCACTTACTCCAGATAAGATTCTAACTCAGAGAAGCATGCAGTGATCAGCTGTAATTCTCTCACAACCCTTAGTGATTTAGCCCATTGCAGCAACATCGGTGGCGTAATACGATTACCATTTCCTTTCTAAAGTAATCGAGCCTACAAGAAACGTGACGAACAAAGCCATTCAGACTACAGCGATTAATTCGAAGGTTCAAAAATGTTTGCCCTACTGCCGATATTTACAAATTTAGAAATGTGCTAACAAATGTAATATACTTCTCTGTGAAGAATATGTTTTGCCATATTTAGTTATATCTAACTATTATGAATTATATTCGTACCATGTTCGTGAAACGTTTTATTTATTTTGATTGATAATTTTTCTAAAATCTTCAATTTAGGCGAATTTTGAGAAGTTGAATTATAAATTATTGATACAAATTATACCGCCTGCGTGTGTATTTAATTTTCATAATACCTTCCAGTATTTAATAACCAACGAGACTACCGCGAAATATTTTTTGGGAAAGAAATATGAAATCAAAAACAAAAAATGTCTGTTTGCGTTTAAATGAATTGCTATAAAGTATGTTACGAAGACAGTATGTACATTGTGCATCTAATGTTGCGTTATATTCCTATTCCAGGTTCTTTGACATAATATATTTGTTTTCAGATGTTCATTGTCATTAATGCCGAATTTTTGGCAAGAAACATATTTGTTCAAATAAATCAGCAAGAATAAGTTTATTTTGGGAACATTGGCATATAGATATTTTTTAGAGGACTTAAATTGTTTACAAAATATTCTGCCGCTTAATATTTTCCAAAAGCATGTGGAAACAGGGAAATATATACCTAATAGAATAAAATAGAATAAAATAGCAAAATAAATTTTTTTTTTTGACTTCTTTGGATTTCATTTCTTTTATACCTAATAGTTCAAATAGATACATTTAATGGACGTATTATGTAGGTTCTTAAAATTTCCGGCGTGTGAAGTGAGGGACTTAAAAAGTTTTCTTGAGTGTTTAAACATCACTTAACTTTGGGGATGTGAGAAAAATATTTAAAAGTAATAATAATTTGTCTTCTTTAACATATATCTTAATCGTTTTCTAATGGAATACTATAAAGTACTCTTACTTAAAGTCAACAAGTGTATCATATTTTGTTTTATTTAAATGTCTTGACCTAAAATGTATGTAAAATATCGATATACTCTCACAGTCTCACATGGATTATTGGAATTCAATTTACTGATGACTATTAGGTATTATAGTCTTATTATAATATGTTGAATCGGACAAAATATATTTCTATTTTGTTTGCCTTTTCAAATGTTTATTATTAAAACGGCTTTGAAATTAATTCTTCATATTAAGTACCTACTGATATAAAACTCAAGATATTTAAATTCAGTTTGTTTCAAAATCGGCTATAACTTATATCTTATATTTATGCATAATTTCAAAAGATTATTATTTTGCAGACGTTCTATTCCAGGAAAAATTACAGATCAAAATAGCCAAAAACAATTAAGTTATAGAAATTTGGTAAAATAGTAGAAATTTATTTAAAAAACTCTAAAATAACGTTTTCTTTATAAAAATTTATAAAATAATCTTTATTCTGGCGTAAAAGTTTATTTAATAATAATTTCAATACTTTGCAGATTAGCACTTGTAGGTTAATATGATTAGATTATCTTTAATGATCAATATGGGATCAGGTAAGTTATTTCCAATAACTGTAACAGCATTTAAACAATTATTTTATTTTATTGGCTTAGTATTGATGAAGATTGAATTTGTTCTAAAACTCGTTTGAACTTAGGACCCATGCATACAATGTACTCGATGTAATATGAATACTATTCTTTTATCGCAACAGAAAAAACTTGTGTATTGTGCATTTTTTATAAATAATTTTTCTTTTATTGCAGAGATACATACAGGGAGTTCCAGTTTTAAACATACAAGCTACCATTAATGATAGAAAATATGATTCTGTGAAAAAAATCCTGAGAGCAGGTCTGCAAAAACTTTATAATTAAAATACAGAGGGTGTTAAAGTTCCTTAATATTTTAATTTTATATTTTGGGAGAAATCCTAATTTGGTACTGTTTTTAATAGTATCGCCGAATAAAAATAATATTCAACAGCAGACAAGTGCCCGCGAACCCTTTTTTTAAATATAAATTTTATAATGATGCATTTTCTTTAATATTTTTTAGTTGCCTAATCAAGTACATATAACTTAATATAAAACAAAATCCTTTGCAAGTCATCACGCACAAGAGCCATATTTTGTTATTCAGCGTCTTACAGCCGCTACAAGACATTTTTTTCTTCACCATGACACGTCATCTGATGGCAGATTTTATCAAATGCCAGACTAATATCAAAAAAGACTCCAGTACAATATCTTTTGTTTTTAAATGTTTAATTTATGATTTGTGTCATTCGATGAACTTACTGCACTATGAAATGTTTCTGATGAAAACCAAACTGATAGTTTGACATCCAGTTTTCTGGTGGAAGGTCTACATTTAATCTACGAAGCACCAATCAAGTGGTTTTGAGGTTATTGACTACAACATTATTATTCTAGAGAAGGAGACATCTGTTGGTTATTTTCCTGGTTTACCAATGAATATCATTTGTGCCGTCTTGAGACATTTGACCAATATCCGAGCCAATATCCAAGTCAAAGAATAGCGTTATAAATGTAGGTTAGTGGCACTATCCCTTTTCTTGGCAATTTCTTCCTCATTTTAGCCGTTACAAGATTGCAATTGCAAGTGACTTTTTTGGATTTAGAACTATAATTTCTTCCGTGATTTCTTTTGGTGATTATGCTTTGACAGGCTTATGTATGATAGGTAGAATAGCTAGATTGTCTTATATTTTTTGTTCTGCTTCATTGTCTAATGGTTGTAATATGAAAGCCAAATGTTCAGCATCACTTTTTGCCTATGACTCGTTACAGGTCTTTCCTTTAAGGGATGCAGTTTTAGATTTTTTAATTTTTTAAATACATTGTTTTAGATTGGAATTCTAATAGAAGTAAGTTGAAAATGCCACGCCACGAGTTTATAGCAGAAATGAGAAATTGGATATTCTGTTAATTGTACTTCGACACTAACGTCTAACTGGCAATAACAGCTTATCAAAACATCAAAATTTGTTTTTTTGTTTCACAGCCACCTTAATGACTTATATTATTGAACCGAGTAAATACTTATAATTTTCTTACTTCCGTGATTATGTTTGTATTGGTTATATACAAAAAAAGTTGATATGGATGGATTCCCCATTGATGGTACTTTCAAATGATGTCAGAGTACCATTATGGTACCATCTGAAAAAACTGAGTATTAAATAAAACACGTTTTGATATAAATTTGTTGCCCGTGTTTCGAACTACAAGATTTTTGCTGTCGAAATTTCACTAGTGCAGCATTGATTTTGATTTGGAACAATTTTAGGGGATTTATTGCTCTCTAGATCGAAAAATAAAATGAGCGTTCTGACAATTGAAATATCAACTATGAGTATCATTGGATCCAGAAAATTAGGTAGATTTCAAAAATGCAATAATCTGCAGGATGTTCCATTTAAAAAACTGAAGTTAATATCATTTCCGATGAAACTGGAAGTGGAAAAAAACCTCCCAGTGTCAAAAAGTGCCTCTTAGTAAGCATATCCAATGTTCCAAATTTCAGAAGAATAACTGGGAAATTAAAGGAGAAAAGGGGGTGTACCATGAATCTGTGTCACCCGGTATAGGGTGGTTAAATAAACTCTATCTATATATCTATATATCTATTGTTTTTAACAGTTTTCTACCTTTGGTTGTTACTAAACGTAAACCCACACCTAGTGTTTACTATTATAATCACCACCGGCAAGAAATGTATTTCCTAATGTTTGGAAATATTCTTGAAAACCTTTCTATTTTATATAGTGACGGCTATAATTATCAATTCATATTATGATAGAGTTGTTACTTTAATTGCAGTGGATTGTAGGAGGATTTTTTTGGTATTTCGTAATTCATAGTGGTGGTAAAACGATACATAACGATATTATTTTTTAGCAAAACAGTTTATTTTCATTTCACAGTACCTAACATAATATTCTAGGAAATGATTGGACTTCCATTATAGATGAATAGGAAAAAGAAGAAGTTAAAAAGAGCTAAATTGCCGGATCTAAAATATCTAGTGGCTCTACTTTAAAATCAATTTTCATAACTAATCCTTGAAATTTAATATTATTCAATTTGAATTTTGGCTTAAGATGCAAACAGAGCATATTTTAAATATTTTGGTTTAAATTAATTTTAATGATTTTTTACTTTTTTATAATGTAAAAAGCAGAACAAGTCGCACATTTCTTAACAGCGGTTTAAATTTTTTTAGAAAATTAAATAAATTTTCATAAACTGCTTATTTTTTTATATTTCACAAAAAAATAAGATTGTGACGTCACATAAAAAATGTTCCTTCAAACAGAATTATTGAATTTAAGGATTCCCTTTATTGAGTTTCCACATTACTTTACGGACGCATTGTATATTGTGTTATTTGTGTTCCAACAAAAAAGTATTTAAACCTTCTATGAACTAATGGGAACACCTTAAAAAAATCAGCTAAATTTATACCAAACGACTGCCAAAATAGAACGGCAACATTCTGTGAAACAGTTGCATTTGTCACCTATTTATAGGCGGATTATTGTTATTAGCGACATTAGTGGTATCAGAACGAAAAGAACGCATAGACAAGGGAATGAGAACGCCAAAGGAAGTGTTTAATAAAAATAAATTATTAATGAAAAGTGAGGCTTCAAACGATCCTATAATATAGGGTACTATAACATTATATTTACTATAATGCAATTAGATGTTTTATGTACTATTTACTTACACACAACAAATGTATCTAAATTTAAACAATCTGGATGCCAGTCTAGGTAAGAAGTATTTTAGGTAGGTATGAATGAGTGACCACCAGCCAGCCAATTGTCGCTAAAATTAGATATACTCCATCTTCTATTAGTAAACATTATGTGAGCTGAGTCAACACTTCAATTACTTCCCCTATTTGCAATTGAAATAACTTTACATAAGATTAAGATCGCATTTAATGAAATAAGCACTATAGCACAGGTTGATATTCCCTTTTTAAATGTAAGTAGTTTAAAACAGTTTAAAAATAAACTGCAACGAAAATATAACATTATACAAGTATACAGTATAAACTAGGTTCATTAAATTCGGAAATCTAAACTAGAATATCTAGATAGTAACCTCGACACTCCGCTTTTAATTTAACCTTATAGTAAAATTTAATGATACTTCTGTTGAATTAGTTTTATAGTTGTAAATGTACTAAATTATATTAATATATCAATATCAAAACTGTAATATTTGAAAGAATTGTTATCGATTTTTTGTAATATTGATATGTTCAGCAGGCGTTAATGAGAACTAAAGTAATGCATTTAAATTTGGACAATTTTAAAAACAATGATAAGAATGAAGTCAATAACAGGCTGTCCAGAATACGTGAGCAATTTCTGAATTACTTAAAAAATTTTGATGAAAATTAATAATTATTTCTCTTACATTTTTGTTACCTACTTTATTTTGAATATCTCTATTTTAACGGATGCATTACATTTTTTTTTAATAACGATATAAACTATTCCTCTATTAGTCTGCACGTGTACTGGATTAATCAGTTATCACCCGGAACATGATCAGCTCACGACTGAATAATTCATTTGATGATTACATTTCCCACTGGATATTGTATAATTTTTTTCATTAGTATTATACATACACTTGACGGATAATCAATAAAAACAAAATCATATTATATCTATATAGTCGACTGGACTACATTTATGAACAAATTGATGTCCAAAATATTTTATTGTTTATTAAGTATTGTTTTTGACACACATAATTGACTTGTGGAATATTGAAAATACTAATCCTTTCTGAAACTACACAAACTTCACAAAATTAAATACAAATTGTATGTGTATTCTGGTGCAATTTTCAGAATAGCATGGTTTATTTTAAATAATCATAACAAAGTCACTGAAAAACACTTTGGCGGAACTGAAAATATAAGTTTTCGAGTTCTCTTCGACTTTGAATATTTTGAATTCTTGAAATTTTGACAATTTTATCGATTATATAATTGAAACGTCAAAAATAGTATATTATTCTACAAGTGGTAATACACTAAATAACTCACGCCGATGAATTTTCCAAGTGCTGTAAATTATCAAGTGATTTATTTAGTATTACCACGAGTTGAATACTATACTTTATAATAATAATAATAATAATAATAATTTATTTACATACATAAAACTATAAAACGAGGTTTAATACCATACAAAATATGTAAATAAATATACAGAAAATCCATTTAGGTGCAATTAAGCACCTGTCTATGGTTATGGTTATACTCATAAATTGTAATATTTATTATCAGCAATGGATCAGACAATTATACATATTATGTACTTCTTAATTTACACATAGTATTATATAATATACAAACATTAGCATTTAAACAAAATACATACATATACATCCATTTATACATACACATATATATGCACAACAGTCACAACACACATATATACTTAATAATAATATTAGATAATTTATCAATAAGAGTTGATTTCACAACATTAAAAGAGAACAGGTTTTCCTAGAATAAGAATAAAAATAATATAATAATAACAAAATAAATTTAAATTAGGGGATCAATAATATTGTGGAAAAAATGTCGACTTTTTGAATGAATCCATTCCTTTAGTTGCTTTTTAAATCGATGTTTATTATTTAACTGTTTAAGAAAATTTGGTATATTATTGTACAATCTTGGTCCAATGTAGATAAAAGATCTTTGACCCACTGTTTTTTGGGCCCTAGGTAAGGACAAATGAGCAGCTGCTTTTCCTCTCGTATTACATCTGTGTTGTATTGGGTTTAAGTAGTGTTTATTAGTAAAGAAAAATACTAAAACTGCCTTTGAAAATAATTGTCTAATATCCAATAACTTAAGATCGTCATAGAGTTTATCTGAGGAATAACGTGTTTCTTTAAAATACATAACTTTTAGAATTCGTTTTTGAATTTTTTCTAATGGGTCCAGCAAAGTTTTTTTTACTCCCCCCCAACCAACTATGCCATACTGCAATAAAGACTCTACTAGGGCATAATACAAGATTTTAAGTTGATTCAGGGAAAGAATATGTCTACATAAATAAAATTTATGTATAATTCCTCGGAGTTTATTAGTAACCTTTTTTACATGTTCTTCCCATCTCAAAAATGAATCAATAAAAATACCTAGATATTTAGTTGAGGTAGCAATTGTTACATCATTATTTTCAACAGTTATACAATTGTAATCAGGTAAATATTTTTCATAAGAAGTAAATGGAATTATTTTGGTTTTATTCACATTTACGGTTAGCAAATTTGCATTAAACCAGTTTATAATTTCCTTTAAATCTGTTTCCGCTACCTCTTTTACTTCAGCCCAGGAGTTACCAATATACAGTATGACAGTGTCGTCTGCAAATGATATTATTGTCCCAGAGGAATCTAATCTAAGTAAGTTATTCAGGTATATGGTAAACAAAATGGGACCAAGAACAGTACCCTGAGGTACACCACATGTAACTGTCATCTCATCACTGAACACCTTGTTTACCTCCACCTTCTGTTTTCGGTCATACAGATAACTTTTAAATAATTGAAGTACATTTCCTCTTATTCCCAGGTGTTCAAGTTTATCTAGCAAAAGACTATGACTAACAGTGTCAAAGGCCTTTGCCAGATCAACAAAAACACCTAAGCATGGCTTTTTGTTGTCTACAGCACTATATACAATAGAGGACAATTTGGCTATAGCGTCTTGCGTGGACAAATTTTCCCGAAAACCAAACTGCATATCTGAAATAAACCCATGCTTATTTAAATATTTTGTCAACCGTTTTTTTATAATTTTTTCAAATACTTTTGCCATAGAGGATGTCAAGGAAATAGGACGATAATTTGAAATATTAGATTTATCTCCACCTTTAAATAATGGTCTAATTACACCTACTTTAAACTGTTTAGGAAATGATCCCTTCTCTATGCACCTATTAATTATAAATGATAACGGTTCAGCTATATAATTTATTGTTAGTTTCAGCATTTCATTCGTTATACCATCCGGTCCTGGTGCTTTATTACTTTTTAATTCATGAACAATTTGCTTAATTTCAGGTACATTGGTTGGTTCTAAGAACATAGAGTAGGGAACATTTTCATTCATATTATCAATGTGCCCTGGGATTATTTCTGAAGCAAGCTTATTTCCTACTTCTGAGAAGTATTTATTAAATTTATTAGCTATTTCTATAGGGCTGTCAACTTCGTCTCCATTTTCTGTTAAAATTTTGTTTATAGTTTTATTTTCATTTTTATAATTATTAGAAAAGTCATTTACAATATTCCAAAGGTTTTTAGAACAACTTTTATTATTTTCAATTTTAGATTTGAAATAATTATGCTTTGTTTTTTTTATCAGCCCATTTAATTTGTTTCTATAGGTAATATATTCTTTTTTAATATCTTCATTATGTGGATGGGCTACATGTTTATGATATAACATATCTCTTGTTTTAATGGAGCTAACTAAACCTATAGATATCCATGGTTTTTTCTTTTTGACTGTGCTGAATTTGATGTTCTGTGTGGCTTCATTCAGTGCATTTAAAAATTTTGTTTGAAGTAAAGTTAAAGCAGCTTCTGGTTCATTACAATTATATATATCATCCCAACATTCATTTGATATAATTCGAACTAATTTTTTTTCATTAATTTTTTTGTAAGAGTTGTTATTATTTTGCGCTTTTGTATTTTTTGTTTCTTTGCAGTTTATTTTAGCAACTACTGGATAATGATCGGATATGTTTGTCTTAATAACTGCTGGAATTATGTCATTCGAAATCAGATATTTACTTTTAACAAAAATGTGGTCTATACATGAAGCTGTATTAGAAGTTACCCTAGTATTTTTATTTATAGCTGATATAAAACCATGTTCCGACAGTAAATTCAGATATTCATCAATGTAATCGAAATTACCCCTATTTTCGCCAATATCTATATTAATATCTCCTACAACGAAAAAAGTATCATACAATTTGTAATCATAATTGCTTAAAAGGATTGACAAATTATTCACAAAGTCAATTTCAGAAGTAGATGGAGATCTATAGATGGCAAGGATATTAAATGTAGCATCATCTGAAGTTATTATTAAGTTTATTGCATTTGTTAACCCTATTTTTATGCATTCATATTTATATTGAAGCTCCTTCTTAATATACACTAATATACCATTATGTATTATAACAATAAATACTAACCTTTGCAAGTCCGTATCCATCATTTTTGGCACAATTATTACGTAACTTAATTAAACGTCAAAAACATTCTAATGTCAAATCACTTGCTCTCAATAATAATAAACCATTCTATTTTATCGTATCGGAAAAGAATTTCTATTGGACAGGCTAGGCATGAAGTTAAAGGAGATTGGTGTAAACAAAGATTCACCCGTGACTTTTTATGAAAATAACTCAACGCTATTTGTTTATGGATACTATTAATTGTTCAAAACAAGTTGACTAATTATTATAGTATGTATAACCTAATAAGAGTAGACAAATCAAATTATTCGACACGGAAGATAATCTCTTCTGCAAAATTAACAAACATTTTTTTATTAATTTTTATAAAGAATTTTTAAATATTTGCATTAGGATGTGAGTTTGCGTCTGTAATATTTGTAATGCTAATATCCTGCAATAAGTGTTTTCTAAAAGACTTCTAAAAATTAAATATTTAATTAAATTTAAAGGGAAAAAAATATTACTTAATTTAATTCTCTGTGAATTCAATACTTTGAAGAATATTATATACCAATTAGAATTCGTATGAATCCATGGTAACGGTTACTTATAGCTTCAAAGAACTTCACTGCTTTTAAACCACGTTATGAAATTTTACCAGGGTGTTTTCAACTAACTTCATTTCAAGTAAATGATTTGGTATTTACTTTCTCCTTTATGTGTGATGCGTTGCAGAACATCAAATTTATTAAACTCAAAAGTTTACGGTGTTTGGAATTATTTTGAATAAAGAATAAAATATCGTTTTTAATCTTATTACATTGCTTCCCCTAACGATATTTTCTTTAATAAATTCCCTTTTGCGTAAGAAGTATATCAATAAAGTTTGTATCTTCAAGAATGTAGCTCTTATATCGTCAATAGCGTATCATTTTTTGAGTATCTCGGACGAGGGTAAATTTTAAACAATATGTAAATTAAAGTAATAAATATATTTGTTTATTTAATTGGATTCTAATATATTTCTTATATCTGGGCAATCAAATGATTAGTTTCTCTGAATGTTGGTAAAATTAAAAAAACCAACGTTTATTATATGTTCTATTTTCATTAATGTGGTCAGCAAAACTATGCAAAATCCTAAGCTGAATTGAAAACTGTGTAGATGCATTAGAAGATTTAAAAAATTTGAATTGATTTGAATTAATAATTGACGGATCAAGAAAAATTACAGCAGAAATTTATGCAGAAGAGCAGTTTCCCATAATTGGAACGACACGCATTTGAAAAACAACAAAATCGTTGGACTAAGAATGCGAAGACGAATCTACTCAAGATCCAAAGCAGAATCTAAGGCGAATTTTGATGATGAAGGTTGAGAGTGAACGCTGTTTTCATTTATTGAAAAAACACATTTAAAATTTTCCATAACTTCTCTAAATATGAAATTAATAAAAATGATACACAGCCACATAAAAAAATGGGCTGTTCTTTTGACTAGATCAACTTATCTTTATGTATTTTGACACGATGAATTCGAATTATGAATCAGAATAAGTTTTCCATCACCCTTCAGTTTTTCTTAATTGTGGGAAACTACCCATAAATTCAGAAAATTCCTCTGTATGGGGCGCGTGGGTTGTTTTTTTGACTACACCAACTTTTTTTAAGCCGATTGGATGCGATTGGGAAACTAAGTCTTATTTGTATGCGCTGAATTCTAATCGGAAGTCGGAAGTACTCCATCACCGTTTACTATTTTCTTTTTTATTGAAAAGCAAGTAACGTCCTGTATTTCACAGAAATTGCCAAAACTTAGTTATTCTGTGCCTATAGAAAGATAGAGAAAGATAAGTAAATATGTTACACTTACATCCTTTTTGTCTTGTAACGAACTTCTTCGAATGATCTACGCTGAGCGGTTTTCTCTTTCTTTTCTTGTCGCTCTGGTTGGTTTCCTTCTTTAGCGTCCAACAGAAATCTGCAATCATATTAATAATAATAATAACTTTATTTACGCAATGAATATACATCAGTATTAACATATATAGTTGCAACTACAATATTTTAACAGCATAAATATAATTTATAAAATCCACATAGAAAATCCGCGCCTGATTACCAAAAAGGCTCTAATACTAAATGTTATACTAATTATTAACATCGTTTAAGAAAAATAGATAATTAAATAATGAGATAATTATAGCTATATCTAAAAACAAACAAGAATATATTATATATTTATAAAAAAAAAAAACTAATTCTGCAGTATCAAAAATGAAAAGGAATACAGTATTTTGAGAGACATTGATATGCTGCACGGCGAGAGCTAAGCAACAATAGGTAAGTAGAGTTGAGTACGTACATATATCATAAATCATAATGCAAAACTAAAATCATAATAAGCAAAACTAAAATATTTTTAAGATCTATAATTTGATGTATTTCGATACGTTTCTTTTCAGTTATCCAATGATTAATTTTCTTTTTAAACAAATTTACGAATTAATTGCTTTTATCTTGGCAAGAAGAGAGTTAAAAATGACAGTACCTAGGTAGTTGTGACTTCTTTGACCAGCTGTATTGTCAATTTTTGGAATTTTAACCGAATCTAATTTATATCGTGTATTATGAGGGTGAACAATTAATTCTAATTTATTTTTAATTTTATAGAAGCGTGTCAACAACGATTGACAATATAATTGAGGTTTGGCAGGCCTCTACTATTGTTTGCAAAAGGTAACACATACGATGTTTGTAATTCATCGTTAACAACTTACCATAAAAATTTTTTATGATATTTCAGCCTCAACATTATCTCTTAAAGTCTCCCAGTCATTGCCTTCAAAAAAATTAGCCGTATCATCGGCAAAGCTGATTATTTTACCGCTGATGGGTATATCAAATAGTTCATTTACGTATATTATGAAGAGTAATGGACCGAGAACTGTACTCTGAGGAACACCGCATTTAACTGTTTTAAATTCACTGTAAATGTAACCGATTTTTACACAATTAAGCATTTAACAAAGATAACTTTATGGCAATGCGTTTACAGGACCACGAATTCCAATATCATTTAAGGTAGCTAACAAATCCGGATGACTTACTGTGTCGAAGTCAACGAAAACGCAGAGAGACTTTTTTGTTGAATCTAATGAGTTGTATATATTATGTTTGTTGTTATATCAGCTATTGCATCTTCCCTTGACCTAGCCTCTCGAAAGCCGTACTGTTTATTAGTTATTTAAGAAGCACAATAATTTATTTTTTAGGATTATTTCATATATTTTTGTTAAGCTTGAGAGTAGCGAGATTGGACGATAATTATTAAGATCTTCTTTATCACCGGATTTATATAAAGGTTTTATAACCACCTTCTTGAAAGATCGAGGAACTTGTTTTGTGCAAAAGATGTATTTATTATGTATGTTAATGGCTCAGCTATATTTAGAGCAATTATTTTCAGTAATTCTGGTGTGATCAAGACCTGGCGATTTCTTATTATGGTATTCGCCTCGGTCACCGCCTGGCGGATTTAGTCAGAACCCTCGCCGTGTACCGCAGTTTACTGGTTTTCAAAGTTTGTTATTAAAAAATGCAATTTATTATGCGCAATCGTCATTTCAACGTAAAAATAACGTGAGTAGTTTTTAAAATATCTAATTCCAGTATTAAGTTCAACGTCTTTGCTACCTATTTTCTTTATTTTGATGAAATTCTAGGTTTCATAACCTCTCAAAGATTGTTTACATGTTTCAAAGTTAGTTTTGAACAAATTATTTAAAATAATAATATGTACAGCAATAGATGACGAGGTCGTGGTGAGTTTCTCTGCAATCATACATCATCTGGGGAGTGTAGTACGTATGTATGAAGACGCCGCTTTTTAAGAACCTCAAGGTTTGCTACGCACAAATCTTGAAAGGGCTCTAGAAAGTAGAAACATACTGGAGATTGCCGTTATCTTTAAACGCCGTGAATTTGAATTTTTCTCTGGAAACAACAATACACTAAATAACAAGGTAGAAATAACAAAATAAAAATGTGTAATCTATCATACGTACTTGCTGGGAAGAAATACTTCGAAGAAATACTACAAACACATGTAGCTGACGTAATTTTTTTTTATTTTTGTGGCTTCTATCCACAGTTGCTTCCTTCTTTCATCTAAAGGGAATTTGTACAAACCTCTTGCTTCACTCACTACCTCCTTTGCCGCAATTATATGCATTCAACTGACTAAAACGTAAAATGTAAACAATCTTTGAGAGGTTATGAAACCTCGAATTTCATCAAAATAAAGAAAATAGTTGAAAAAAGACGTTGAACTTAATACTGGAGTTAGTTATTTTAAACAACTACTCACCTTATTTATACGATTGAGCATAAAAAATTGCATTTTTTAATAACAAACTTTGAAAACCAGTAAACTGCGGTACACGGCGAGGGTTCTGACTAAATCCGCCGGGCGGTGACCGAGGCGAATTTATATATAGCATCTTTTACCTCATCTATGTTCGTATTTTCAAGAAACATTGAATTATTAATTACTTTCCTATTTTTGCTAATATTTGGTTGTTTCGGTAACTTGTTTATAATTTTCTCCTATTTGTTGAAATACGTATTAAATTCATTTGCTATTTCTATGGGTTCCGTTAAAATGGAATCTCGACGGGATTAAATTACTTTTATTATTTCAATTTTATTTTTATTCACGTTAGTCATTTCATTTATGTTTCCATAATTCTTTAGGGTTTTTTTTTAGCTGAATATAATTGATTTTTATAATATTTTTTTTTAGTTTGCTTTATCAATTCTTTTAAAGTTTTATCATATTGTTTAAATTCATTAATTATATTTAAATTATCCTTATTTTTTGTACATTTTTGAATAATTTATTTTTCTTATTAATAGATTTCACCAAACCCGAAGTTATTCAAGGATGTCTTTTAATTTCATTTCTTTTGATTTTTACCGACTTTGTACATGTTGCAATATTATTTTTTAGTATATTCAAAAAGGCTTCTACTGTTACATCAATATCTTATGAAGTATACACATTTATCCAACTCTCATTTTTTAGTAACTCATTTAATTTATTATGGTCTGTATACTTTTTATAATAATTGGTACAAACACGCTCTCCTTTATTTGTTTCACTTTTAGGTAATTTTATATTCAATATGGTAGAGAAATGATCAGTGATGAGGGTTTCATACACTATTGACGTAAAACTGGACAGCGATATTTTGCTTTTAACAAATATATGATCTATGCAAGATTGACTTTCTCCTTGTACCCTGGTAAAATTATTAATTGCAGGTATGTATCCCTATTATTAAGTCTATATCATTTGTTTTTTTGCAAGCCCTGAGGTGGTACCGTAAGCCAGTATTAAAGGAAAAGGGACAAGAAGACGGAGATCTGTATATTGCACTTATATGCAAGATCTTGTTTTTATTGTAACATATTTGAGATCAATTAGCTTTATATTATTTATTTTATTTATATTAAATTGGTAATTATAATAACTTTTTATATATTGTTCTAATATAATATACAATATTATTATCACCCTCACTGTACAGCATATCGTATCCTTGAATTTCATACAAATTCATATTTTCATTATGAAACGTTTCAGAGAATATTATACAATCAAAACTATGATTTAACGCGGCTAACATAACAAGAAATTTTTCCAAATAATGCGTATATTATTGTAATATATAGAAAAATTTGCCTCATTGATATTTGGATTATTATATTCTGGCATTCCCGTGTATCTTGAGCTACTACCTATCTAATATATTATTATGGTATTTCGAATTGTTTAATATAAGGATCCATATTTGATTGATTTATTAAAGCAAAATAACATGATTAGTTAATAATAATAACTTAACTTAATAGCAGAAATAAAAATTTGTGTTTAAATTTTTAGTAAATAATTTGATGTATTTTAATTTAATATTAACATGCCTACTGTCTAGAAGAACTTGCTACTAAGATTTCTCTTTTGAGTCGAATAATTTTTTGCTTTATCTAACGCTTTTGTGTCAACTATTTTCTGATATTTTTTCTGATGTTGCCTTCTTATGTTCCTGCAGATCCATCATTTAATGAGTTTTGCCCAAATGCAGTGGTATGGTCAATGGTCATTGCTATTGTCTTTTTCTTCCTCCCCTTCTGTCCCCTTCCGTCTCCAAACAAATGATATGCAATTCTTCTGGTGTGTACAATTGGTTTTCTATTGTTAATTTGTTACCCTTAATTTGAGCTTTTTTGCCTTTTGCTTTGGCTACCTTTAAACTATTTACCAAAGTTCGCGTTATTTCTCTATCCTCCCAGTATTGATCCTCAGCAATAAAGATATTTTTTCCTTTAAGTTTCTTAGCGTTTTTTAATATTAATTTCTTAGCCTGATAGGAGATTAATGCAACTAGTACTGGCTGTTTATGGTTATCTTTCCCAAGCTTGCGTATGTTATTTATATCATGTTATCTAATGCCTATTTCGAGTTGCTTGTTTAGGGTATTTACAACAACCTCCTTTAAATTATTGTTTTCATGAATACCATAAATTACAATATTATTTTTGCGTGCCTTTCTTTGTAAAAACTTGACCTCATTTCCAGGCTGCTGATATTTCTTTATTAATTCTTCTATTTCCCCATCATATTTGTTAGCTATTTCGTTTATTTCAGCCTTAATTTCATTAATCAGATTTGCAACCTCGGCAAGTTTTTTGTTAATACTGTTACTTAATTTCATAAACAATCCATCCAGATATTCTTTTTGCGAAACGGTAAATTCTGACTTATCTTCTTTTCTTAATTATAATCAAGAGCAGTTGTTGTTTACAGCTATAAAATAGTATTTGTGCCGTGTATGATTTCCTTTAATATTTAGTCAATTGTCAATTATAACTATAACAACTGATACTGATAAGAAAGCTATGAATATTTGTAATCACAGAACTATAGATCAACCATTCACCATTCACTCTCATCGTCCTTGATATCGACTCTACATTCTCTATATTCCACTTCATCTTCATATCTAAATGAAATATTTTCTTCATTATAGTTCCCGAGGTTCTCTCTTCAACTAAATCCTGGTAATCCTCACTCTTCTCATTTCCCAAGAAATTTGAGAACTTTTTGAAACTCAGCTGTGCTGCTTTTTCAGGATCATTCATTTTTGTGATAAATTTTTCGTCCCCAAACAGGGAATTTGAGGACCGTCTTTTAATATAGAATCACTTATTTCGGGAAACTTTTCTCCTTAACATTGAAAACGGTCGACATCTTTGTTCAAAACTTTGACGAACTGTTTCATAAGACCAAGTTTAATATGATGCGGTGGAAGCAGAATATTTGAAGGATCAACCAATGGAATTCTGACTCCTGATTCGAATTCAGCTCATCACAATAATACAGCCCGCTTTTCTTGTGTGTGTTTATGTAATGATTTGATAGAAAACTGTGCAGCTATAGAAAAATCACTTCAAATTAGTCTTAATCTTAATATCGAGCTTAACATATCAAAGTAATCGAATTATTTAGGGAAATCAAAGCCTGCAACGTATATACCTAACTTTAAACATGACTGATAATAAAGGTCTACACTATTTTATAAATATCTTTATTTTCCAACATAGTAATATTTCTACACATTTTTTTATGAGTATGAGTGAGTATAAGACTATCAGCATTAGCAACAAATTCGATTGATCACGAAATAAGTGACAATATTAATTAAACATCAGTTATCAAGAAATTTCTAGATGCCCGACCTAAAGGGCCTCTACTAACTTCATTCTAATGTAACTTTATACACGTGTAATTACTTTATATTATTTCTTGCGTTGGAGTAGGAGTATCTTTAGATTATATGAGTATCAATGATATGAAATCAAATTATAATTTGCATCTTTAAAAGTTTATTTTCTTAACTTCCTCCCAAATCATTCAGTCTGAACCATATCTGGACATTAAGAATTCTTTTATGGAACATCACCACGAAAGAAAGTAACAGTAAGCCCCTCGGTAAGCCCATAAACATTTATAAACACGTTCAATCATCGAAGGAAGAAATTATTTCCTTTTCCAACAGTTCAAATTACAAATTGCATCGAAACTGAGATAAAAACTCCTTCTAGTTCAGTTTCCTCTCAGCTATATGTATAGTTGTTTTGAGAGGTAAAAGCAATAAAGTAATACTGGCAGACTTTCCTAAGCTCTTTTTGTTTACCTACCAAGCCTATAGCTGCGCTTCACCTTTCATACACAAACAACCTCCCGGTAGAAGAGTAATAGAGATATTTATCTTTCTTTTCTTTTTTGGGATTTATTACCACATTCCTTGGGATTCCTATCCAAAACAATTCGATTTATCTAAGAAATATACAAATTAACCAGTTTAAATTTAGAAATAACCTCTACGCCTTTGACGTAATGTCAGAGGATCAGTTAGAGGGTGTTTTTGACAACTAATAGGAATTAAATTAATACAAAAATACTGCGCTGATGTTTCGGAAACTATATACGTTTCCTTTTTCAAAGTTTAGGCTTTAGGTTTTTATGTAACGTGTAGAATAACACTGCATTAAATAAAAATTGTTTATATCATTTCCATAGATACTTACCATAGAAATGTTGAAAAATGTACTAAATAATATTAATTTTATTGAGTTCTTCTCTCAACATTGGTAACCAAGTTGAACAAAATTCTTATTTTATGCCGTGTTATTCTACACGTTACATAAAAATCTAAAGCCTAAACTTTGAAAAAGGAAACGGATATAGTTTCCGAAACGTCAGCGCAGTATTTTTGTATTAATTTAATTAATAATAATAATAATAATAATTCCTATTAGTTTTCAAAAACACCCTCTAACTGATCCTCTGACATTACGTCAAAAGCGTAGAGGTTATTTCCCAGTTTTAAACTGGTTAATTTCAATATTTTTTAGATAAATCGAATCTTTTTGGATAGGAATCCCAAGGAATGTGGTAATAAATCCCAAAAAAGAAAAGGAAGATAAATAATTTATAAAATGCCACAAATAACATTTAAACAATAATAGAGATACTAATACATATATACCGAAACAATTCGCTCACTCTTTAGATTTGATTTAGCACAATTAATTTTAGGGTGATGTATCCTTATACAAATAGATACTGTTTGCTAAATTAAATATAAAAGTGTATCGATAAAAAGTGCATATCTGTAAATGATTTATTTAGTAATTGCCGCCTCAAATGTATTAGGTGATCACACGAACATTAGAACCTCATTTAACTTCGTCATTTTTGGAGTTACGTAAAAAATGTAAAAAAAAATAAATATGTATGGTATACCGGGTGACACAGGAGACATGTAACACTCTGTAACTTTGCTATTCAAAAAGTTAAAATTTTGAACATTGGGAGAGTTGTATATTACATAATTGTCCTTTTTTTGAGCATATCAAACATTTCCTTAAACTTCCGGTTTAAGCGGAAGTGACCCAAACTTTGTTATTTTAAATGGTACCCTGTATATATTTTTTTCCTATCTGATTAGTCTTTAAATTCTCTTTTCAACCATGTATCGCACCATGGCATTTGTTTTTAAACTGACAGTTAATAATCATTTTATTGTATTAAGTATAGTGGCCATTATATGAACCTTGGCAGATATTGATGCTTAGTGTGCCGTAATATCGAAAGACCTCTGGTACGCAACTTTGTGTCTCATATTTTTTTGGACATAATCAGTAGCTGAACAGACTAACTAGATCTTTCTTATTTAAAAGAAAAAATCTCTAAACAACCCACGATATCATAAAAACGAAGATAGGAACTCCATTTTTTTATTTGACCTACTTAAGAAATACTTATTTATCTTTTATTTTCGGCCAATACAATTGCTGTACCTATCTCATTTTGCTTTCTTCATTAAAATTAGTATCGATAATTATTGCATAGTAATGAACATTTTGTTACTACCTACTGCAACAAAAATATTTAGTAGGCATAGTGTAATGGTTTTTCATTAATTTTTTCAAATGTTTTTTATTTATTAAATAATTCCTTTTACCTTCTTTTATTTTGTTTCCACCGCCTGCCTACTAAATATTTTTGTTGCAGTAGGTAGTAATGTTCATTACTTCCGCTTAAACCGGAAGTTTAAGGAAATGTTTGATATGCTCAAAAAAAGGACAATTATGTAATATACAACTCTCCCAAAGCCCAAAATTTTAACTTTTTAAATAGCAAAGTTACAGAGTGTTACATGTCTCCTGTGTCACCGGGTATACATGGTATATGGCAAAAATCATGTCAGAAAAACAATTGAAAGTCGAATTTCGTTATCTTCAAATACTAGATTCGTACAAAAATTTATATAATTATCTAAATTCCAGAAATAATGTCTACTACGAGTATTTTTAATGGACATTTCACTTTGGTTTGAAATAAAATAAAAAATTTCAATGATCGTGATTTCTCAGCTACTATGACAAAATAATAAAATATAAAATTAATATCTTGTAAGCTTTTTAAGATAAATATTATGTGTTATAATAATATCGTTAAAACTTTTTAAGACCTTCCATATTCTTGTTCCATTAAAGAAAAATTAAAGTTTGATTCATCTCACCGGATTAAATTGTTAGTTAAATGGTATTATAACATTCTGTACGTTTATCTACGCATATATCATGATGTTTGGCCCACGAACTACATTACATATTGCATAATAATTAAAAGTTTCAATAAAAATTTGAGAACAAAGTGGTTATGAATCAACTGATTCTAACGTTTTCTTTGAATTTGCTGGTAAAAACAATTCCAATTAACGAACTACGCATATCATTTTTTAAATGTTAAAATTGAAGTTATTTTGCCTGCTATTTGAAGATCCTATGATCAAAACGTTTTAAGAAAATCGGTTTCTAGTCCTGTTTTCAGAGAATTCAATTAATTAGCCAATTAAGTTTCTGGTAGTAAACATAAGCATACATTTCATGATAACAGATATACAATAATGTCCGTTTGTTTTTTTTAATTTTAAAACTTATAAGATTTATGGAGTCTATTCAATCTTCTTTGGCTCGCAATAAACAAATCATAAACATTTAGAACGACAATTCTTGCAGGACCAGTATATACATATTAAATACATTTACCTTTCCTGGGATTCTTACAATAACAAATTTCTATCTATATAGATCACTTGGTTCTTAAACTATTATAATCATATTGGTAATCTTCCTTGAATCTTGAATTGAATTTATGTTAATAGAAATAAAAACATCAATTACATACATATTACTAACTACTTAATACGAGTATAACAATTTGCTACTAGATCGACACATATCTACATTATGACGATATTTTTCCTTGTCCCATATATAAAAGGTTTTCTTCGGTTGATATATTGATATTAAACTGATTCTAGTTATAAGCTGACAGACGGGCAAAAGTATGGGAGAAACTGTTTATTATAATTAAATAAATATATTATAACATCGTCCTTAAATTTAGAACGTCCATAAAAACAATCTCAACTTTCTGACCCGTATCTATGAATGAGATCATATTGACATTAGCCCCATTAATCTGTAAATAAATACTTGTAAGTTATGTTTACGATATCAACAAGGAAATTTGAAGTTTCTGATGTAATTCAATCAGTTAGTTCAATATTATCTTGAATAAAAGTAATATTTGTCTTTGTACCTAAAATATTTTATCTGTATCAGGTACGCTACCATCTCAACCATCAGTCATATAATTTAATTTAAGATATTATTTATGTTAAATACCGCATTAAAATATGAAATAAATACCAATTAAACTCAATCTCCTCACATAGCAGCACATAGGTACATCTATGTGTGTAGAGTATTTTAAGATTCACTGCATTATTCTTCTTTCCTTAATCCTTGATGGTTTTAAAATCTGTCTTCTTAAGACGACGAAGATTTTACTACATAAGCCAAATAATTCAGTAGGTACGTCAAATTCTTGGGTGTATATTTTTTATTAAATTATATTTGTTTTTTTACTTTAAAATTTAATAAGCTTAAAGGTTAAATGGAATTGATCCATATAAGCTCATATGTTGAATATTGTCTTCTTACTTTCCTTCTATTTTGTTAATCAGAAATAAGGAAGCTTACGGATCAAGTGAAATCATCTTGAGAAAGCCCTTGTTCTGATTTGTTAATAATTTGCAAACTATCTCTTTTTCATATCCCTTTGTTTCTTCTTTCAAATCCTGGGAGCTTGCGGATCATGTGAAATATTTTTAGATAAGCTCTTGCAATTTATTGGTAAATTTTTAGTGTATATACCGGGTGTAAATGAAATTAGGCTCACCCCTATAACTTTATTGTTTTTTCAGATATCATTTTGAAATTTTGGCAGTTGCAATAACAAGTAAATTTGAATTAATGCGTGTTAATAAAATGATTCTAGCACTTCCGGTTTCACCGGAAGTGCTAGAATCATTTTATTAACACCGAAATGTAGGTAACGAAAATCTCTATTAAAATAGCATGAGGTATAATGGTTCCATTAAAAAAAATTCTTAAATCGAAAAAACCATTTCCGAGATAATGGCTATAAAAGCAAAGTTAGCTCACTTAATATCACGATTTTATTTTTCCAATACTCAACGGCTCAGAGAGAAAAGTTTTTCAGCAGTCATGGCTCCCTAGATGTTAACTTAAATTATCCTAAAAAAATGTTTCAGGTTATGTTTCTTCCTCGAAGTTAATACCATCGTATGCAGAATAAATCTCTGAACCCAAAAATGTAAAAATATACAGGGTGTTCCATTTAAAAAACAGATGTTACGGTAATTTCCGGTGAAACCGGAAGTGCTAGAATAATTTTATTAACATGCATTAATTCAAATTTACTTGTTATTGCAACTACCAAAATTTCAAAATGATATCTGAAAAAACAAAAAAGTTATAGGGGTGAGCCCAATTTCATTTACACCCGGTATATACAGGGTGAATCTTAGAGTGGCGGCCATATTTTTGGGGTTAATAGTACTAGTCGTCATGAACATGAATCAGAATTTTTTTTTTTGTAGGTTGTAAAATGGCCGAATTATGAATTTTTAAAAAAAATTCGCGATTCAAGTTTCCTGTAATTCCGGCGCCGCTGGGCAAGCACTTACTGCATTACGTGTGACCGGTCGACAGTGTTGCCAAGTGTAGATGATATAAAACTCTCGCTAGCGCATTCCACTGGCGGGGTACCCAAATTCAAATAAAAAGGGTTTAAACAATATTCATTTTTCATGGCGCGAAAAAAAAAAATGTATATTTGTGTTCCCATAGTGAACGGTGTCGCCTCCTATAAATATGGCCCCCACTCAAGATTCACCCTGTATATATATTCCTTTTTTATCTCCAAAAGATCTTGTGAATTTTATGGAAAAGTGACCAGTTAGCTACTAGGTGCGATTTATTAGAAATTGAAAACTCTTCTACCAGACCTATCTTCGCTCACACTATAAAATGTCTGCTTTATTAAAATCAGGCATCTTTTCCTTTGACAACCATGGGAGCCACTATATGTGAGTTAAAGAAATAATAGAGAATAAGATATCCACATTGTTGTACCATTTTTCCACCATATTTTTATAGGAATTTGTATTCATTAATTAGTATTGAAGTTCGTGAGTTGTCATTCAGGGCATCCTCTATGATCTTTGAAGAATGATTGTCAGGGTAAACAAAATTGTTCATTAAAGGAAACAAAGAGCTAAAAATGGTGTAAGAATGTACATAGATTCTTATAATTATTTTAAGCTACTAATTGAAGTATCACTTGCCATGTGATTTAAAAGAATGTCTAATGTGTTAACTACCACTTTGATAACATCACCATAATGCCAGCAGGTGTTTCTTCGCAACTTCGTTACAATATTTAAATTGGAGATATTCATTCTACTAAAAAAAAAAATGTGTTTACTCTTATTTAATCTAGTTCCTTATCCTTAACCTTGAACTTTTCTACTACAAATAATTATAAATAATAATTCTTTTCTCTGAATTATGAAATAAATCGTCATTAATTAAAATGTGTGTCGTCTAGTTCTAGCGAATGATCGTAAGACGGATGACCGATATGATTGATTACTAAATAGACTTAATTTGTTGTTTGGTGCAAACAATTCCATGAATACATAAGTATTATTGAAAAGTATGTGGTGATAACCTACTGTCCTGGAAACTATTTACCATGAATTAATATTCTAGCGAATGATCGTAAGACGGATGACCGATATAATTTATTACTAAATAGACTTAATTTGTTGTTTGGTGTAAACAATTCCATGAATACATAAGTATTATTGCAAAGTATGCGGTGATAACCTACTGTCATGGAAACTTATTTACCATGAATTAATACTGACCAACCGATTGGCCTAAATAAAATAAAGAAATACATAAATTATTTGTTCAATATTTTTTACAAAAATACTTTTATCCCGACACAAATTACGTGCATTTACTGTTAAGTGTGTATATACATATACATGTGTGGAAATTCGAGATATTTTTTATTTATTTATTATGCTTACTAATTTGAATAAGATTTGAATAAGTGCATTTTATTACTTCTTTCCTTTTTTTTTGTTTGGGATTTATTACCACATTCCTTGAGATTCCTATCCAAAATATTCGATTTATCTAAAACATATTCAAATTAACCCGTTTAAAACTGGAAAATAACCTCTATGCCTTTGACGTAATGTCAGAGGATCAGTTAGAGGGTGTTTTTTGACAACTAATAGGAATTAAATTAATACAAAAATACTGCGCTGACTGTGGTAATAAATCCCAAACAAAAAAAGGAAAGAAATAATTTATAAAATGCCACAAATAACATTTAAACAACATTTTATTACTGTTATCAACAAACAAACTTAAATTATATCATCATATATTTCTGAGTTTTTGTAAAACAAAGAATTCCAGTCTTCCTCTATAATGAATAGATGAAAACCGAATAGTTCTGATCTGCAGATGGCATGAGAGTCTTATATTCGTTATTAGTCTCGCGTTGGTGGTTTCCTATTATTGCAAGTGTTGCATGTTGAAGTAAGATCACATCAGGAATATTATCTCCTAATCATACCTCGCACCAAATCGCTGTTGAAATTCCCAGGAATACCTTCCTATTATTTCAAAATTGTATCTGTCATCATGCAAATTATTCTCATTTCAAAATTCTAAGGAAATTCGGGGAAAATGATAGGCCTCGTGATTTTGGCATGTCATTGACACAATAAAGTTAGCAAACCATAAAACCGTAATTTGATATCAAGTGCTTTTTCAGATTATCTTAAGATTCACCATTAGTACTCATGATTTTAGGCATTATTTGTATTTTGCAACGAGAAGGCGAAACAACTCATAACTACTAAACATAATACCGAGCATAATACCAATTTTTCCATCCAACCATTAGATATTATAATCCACAAAGAAAGAATTTTTTGGGGAAGTTAAATAAAATAGATAAAGTTTTTGCCTTTACCCCAAGAAAGAAACATGATGCAGCTACGGACACGTGTTTCCATGGTGCACGAAAACACAAATTGAGTAGTGTGTGCTGTTACTTTCTAACCGTTCATAGTTATTGTTTCTGATCCTATTCACACGAATCCATTAAGCTACGCTACGCTGATGAGGAGCAATAACTCCGAAACACGTGTCCGTAGCTGCATCATGTTTCTTTCTTGGGGTAAATGGCAAACACCTTATCTATTATAATCCACGTTACAAAGCTGGTTATAGACCACAAATTAGATACTTACCTATAAATAGTATCAGTATTCTAATGTGAAAAAAATTTCATTATTCTATTTTATAAATACGTCTACTATTTTAACCAAAAATTTTCCCTTCAAACCATTACTCGCCTCGGTAGCAAGTAATTTAAATGACATTCCATTTTAAACGACTTGAAATGTGCCCTGGCTTATTAATTACTGAATGCGTGCATTTTAATTTTAGCTTGATATCTCTGTATTACATTAGATTGGGGAAGGAGCCCAAATAAATTGTACAACTGCCATTTGCATTAAATTCTGCTGAATGATTAACTAGAATGACTAGATAATGAAACAATTTTGTTTTAATTTATAAAGCTGAATGTTCGCTAAACACGAGTTAATCCCTTGTAATAATAAAATCTTGTAAAAAAATCTCGAAAATAATATTTGGGAATTAGTTGATAAGTTACACGATTTGATTCTATTTTCATAAACATAGACAATTAATATTATTCTGACAGATTGAGTAATCCTGCGTTACAAAATAAAGCCCACATAATAGAATTACCACCATTACACAAGTAGCACTTATCATGGTAGCTGAAAGCATATGCCAAAATGATCTAACTACTAAATGTAAATATTAAGCTAAATAGGTAACTTTAACTAGCATTATTAAGTAAGTAATCTTGTAGGTACTTACTTAAAACCATAAAATTTGCAACGAAATACTTAGTTTCGTCTCTAAAATCAGAGGAGTGATCTTAATTGATTTAACTTTCCAAAGCTTCGGGGTGAAAATTTTTCTACACATTCTTACGTATCTGTTAACCTTCTTCTTTTCTTGTCTTCGAATATGACCGTTCAAATGTTAAGATGTTAATAAACTGAAGATCATCAACATTCATCAGAATAGAACAAGACCTGCCGGCGCCGGCGTGGTGAGAAAGGCGGCGAAATTAAAGAGACAGGTATTGTCAGGCAAGATTCAGGAAGATGGTCTGGCCGACTGAAAACTGAAAGTTTTGGCAGGCCACCGAAATGACAGGTGGATAACATCAAGCGTACTGCTGGAAGATGATGGATTTCACATAGTCTAAAGGAAGATAAAGTAGTTCTGAAAAAGTTCTACATTTATGAGTGGAGGATTGAAAGCTTAAAGGAAGAAAGTAAAAACAAGATCAAATGAGATATCTCGTGCGAAAGTAGAAATTTATAAACATATATATATCCATGCGATATAGAATGGCTGAGGACCCTATTTCTTAGCAATATAATTCTCAACGTCGTACTGTAATGGTTACACATAATACTAAAATTGGTTCCAACAGAATGCATTACATTTATCACCAATAAAACGTATGTGGAAATGATTAGTACTCGGATGACCATTAATTTGTCAGGTTTCAGATGGGATTACTTATTTGAGATATGTTTGAACAGGGCAGTACAGTGTTTCATAGAATTATATAATATTCGCTTTTTCCGATTTGAGGTGTACCAATCTATGACAATCTGGTGGAGCATAACTATACATATAGTGCACTATGAACAGTTCTATCAATTTAGTAAGACGTTACACTACATACCTACACTATATTATAGCTGGAAACTGAACACTAATAATATTCATTATTATTATTTGCATTTCTAAAACCCACCAAAATGTTGTAGATGGATTATCAGTGAACAAAGATAAACAGTTCTCGATGGAATTTTAAAGAACAAACCTCGATATGTTATTGCATAGAGATAATCGAATTGTGTAAATTTAAAAAACTAAATACAGTTAAATTATAATTTGTCTTCTAGAAGAAAACTTTACAGAAATGTAGAAATATTAAAGACTTTTCTTTAGTTTTCATTGTAAACTTGATCAAATAAATTTCACTGGCAAGAACTTCTTTACCACAAATACGTGATAATTGATGAAAGTCTGTTATAAGAACCATAAATTTTAAAAGTTGGATAAAATAGAAGCTCTACTTTTTAAACTAATTACCACAACGTCAATAAAATGTCAAATGCGTAGAGAACATAAAATAATTAAATTGGCGTCACTCTCTTAACTTTCTACTTTGTAAAGGCTAATTCTTAAATCAATTTTCAATTTCTATATTACAATTTAACTTGATTATTATAGGAGTTTATTTCTACGTAGCATTTAAAACAAAAACACCGATAGTTATTTTTATATTGCTGCCTATAGTCACCTTGCAACGTCCTGGGACTTTCCTTCATAAATAAAAGTTGTTTCTTTTGACTCGAACTAAACATTTTTAATGAAATTACCCATGTCGTGATAACTCGAAATTTTGGTCGAGGGCTCTCCTACTATTAGTTATTTTATTTAGAATAGGCTTGAAGTACTTTCCTATTTTCAGAATAAAATATATTCTAAATATAAAATAATACAAACATCTCCTTAAAATATATAATCGGTTTGCTACCATCTATCGCACTTAAATAAAATAGATAGTAAATTTTGTTTAATTAATTATAAGAAGCAAACATAAAATAATAGATAATCTTTAAAGAAATAATAAGGATACTATGTGGAAAAATAAAAATGATGTAACAAAACCAGAGCATACTGTTTAAACAAAATCTCGATAAAACTTCTCTAAACTGGATTTCTGATTGAACAATAATAAAATATAAGTAGTATCTTGCGATAATTCTAATATTTTAAAATATACTTCATAAATTGAGTAAAAATTCAGGGTAAGATTTTACCCGTAAATGTAATAGTTACCAGTTTACAAAATCTCAGTATTAGTTGTTATATAACTTGAAAATGTTTTTATTTTGATATTTTTCAAAACTCTGGCAAAGAAACTGTTTTTTCAAATTTGGCGCGCACTTATTAGACGGAATAAATTGTACCATCATAAACAATTTCATGAAAATTAACTTAAACCCAAACGGCTTAAAACCCCATTGTTGGCACGCATATTGGAATTTTTATATTTCTAATTCTCAAATTTATCAAAAAATTTATAATTTATTACCAAATGATCGTTTTACTTAGTTTTAACAAATTGGAAAGAAAAGATATAATTTCTATAACTAACTGTTTTAGAAATTGTATTAAACAAAAACAAGACACGACTAACTGAAGTAAATATTTGATCACCCCGATAACTTTTTAATTTGTAATTTTAGAAAAAAAAATATTTCAAGTAAAAGTTGTAGGACATATTATTAGAAAAACAATTGAACATCGTATTTACGATCTACCGATACAAGTTATGCTTTTTTAAATGGAACACCCTGTATTTTTTTATATTTTTGGATTCTATACGTTTTTCTGATTTCAACCATATAAATATGCCATATGTTTGCTCCGGTAGTTTATTTTAAATAATATTTTACTATCCCTTCGGCATCTTGAATATAACAAACTGCAACTACGCTGAAAGCTAGTTTTGCTTTCCCAAAAAATTAATATTTTAATAACTACCGGAGCAAACATATGACATATTTATATGGTTGAAATCATAAAAACGTATAGAATCCAAAAACATAAAAAAATACATAGTGTTCCATTTAAAAAAACATAACTTGTATCGGTAGATCGTAAATACGATGTTCAATTGTTTTTCTAAAAATGGGATTTTTAAGCCCTTAACATGTCCTACAACTTTTTTTTCTAAAATTACAAATTAAAAAGTTCGTTCTCGGGGTGATCATTTTCGGTGGAAACCCTGTACACCACAAAAAGACATCTACAGGATTTAAATCAGGTGATCTAGAAGCTTTTACACAATCCCTGACTGCCGATCAAACTGTAGGAAAGTATATTTATCTCATTTCAATATAAAAATCGGGTGAAATTCCATCTTGTAGTGCATATTGATTTCCTTACTTGATTCGGTCAATATTCTGAAAGAACTGGTAAATCGTTCCATAAAAACTCTAAATAGATTTTTTCTCGGATCGAATCAAATCGACTTGGAAAGAAATCATCAATCTCTTGTTCTTTCAAATATAGGACTTTGTCATCCCACAAAACTTTATTTTATAAATTAATTGAACCGTGCGTCGTGGTCAGGTTCATATATAAATAAAATAGTAAATAAAAAGATAAAAATGTTTGATTGCCACTGTGAAGATTTCGAATATAATCACAAGAGTTCAGACGTGTTTCAGGATATCTAGAAAATATAGCGGTTGAAGCTTTTTTTTTTTTATTTTTTTTATTTTTTTTTTTTTATTTTTTTTTTATTTTTTTTGGATAATGGTGAATATGAAGCAGTTGCTCACGTAAAACTTTAAGCATTTGTTAGCTCTTCGGAATATTTTCTTGACTAGTACTCGTCGTAGGATTGTTCTTAATGGTATTGCACCACGTATTTCTGTTGCGACTGTGCATGGTCTTCTTGGGAGTACTGCTTTATGGTGATTTTATTTAAATATTTCAAATTTTCAGTATCTTCAGTAGATGGTACTAAACATTCAAGATTACGATGTTCGTCTATTAAAAAATTCTTCCAGATACATATAGGTACACGTCTTGCTGTGTGCAAAACCATTAATAAAATGCATAAAATTCTCAATTTGAAACTAATTATTAGGTATTCATAATAATTACTTCGAATTACTGTTTTGCAATTTTACTCTAAAGATAACTTCAAAGTTGTCAAATGGTAATAATTCTACGAAACATTCTGCTTTTTTGTTTCGAATGCATTTGTTTATGCAAAATCTTATGGTTTAAGAATATAAGGAGTGTCGCAAAATACGCATTTCTCGAGTACGGTTAAAAATTAAAGCAAAATGTTAATATGAAAAATGATCTTAATTAAGATTCTAAAAAACCCTCGAAATAACATGAGATTTCGCCGTTACGATAATAGCAATAAATAGTCGTATAAGACAACCGTCAGCAAAGGAAGACTATATAAAGTTGTTAATAAAGAAATCGAATCTAACAAAATTAAAAAACGTTAAATGGGTGAAAGATTTTACTTTAAAAGAACAATGAGAATTATATGCAATATATAGGTAATATTACGTAATAAAGTATGGAAAATTTTAATGTATTAAAAATATTTTGATGCCAAGGCTAACGGAGCTAATGATTTGTAGAATAGTTTGGAGGTTCTGTTCCGCATCGACTATTTTAAGTTCTCAACAGTTTTTTTGTCTTCACTGAAGAAGAGGACCAGGAAAAGATGATCAAAACGGAGACTTCAACATAACCAATGCAAAAGAGAATTAGAAAACTCTTCCACAAATATTAAAAATATGTTACTTAAAGAATGTGAAAAATAAAAAACATACCTATTAATTTCCAGCATTTAGAAAAATATTGGAAAATACTGAAGCTGACGTCATTGCAAAATGTACATGATGTCATTCATCAAACTCATTGATTTGCTCATGAAAATCATCAGAAAGTCAGTTAAAAAACTGACAATTATTTAAATGTTGTGATAACCTAAGTATGAGAATTTCATTTCTGTTTTAAAAATTAGGTGGGAGGCTCAACATAAAAGTTAAGACCATTATAATAATACGTCCACATTGAATGTGTTAGCTTTATAAAATTATGCTTGTTATAAACTATTTTCGTCAGCTTTTTGAGAACGGAAAATAAATAACAAACCTTATTTATTTTTAGGGTAAAATTTGTGTGCTAGCGTAATTGTGGAGAAACAATAACTAGGGTAGGCCAAGTTGATTGACCTCTAGATAATCCATTATCTGATTTAATCTATTTACATGGTTTTAAGTAAAACAAAATCATTTACGGAATTGTGGATAAAAAGTTTACAGTATGTTATGTATGTACGTGTTCTTGATTATATTTTATTAGAGTTGTCAGACTCATTTTAAAACTAGGTGATATGCACCATACAAGGTGATCATTTAGCCATGTAAATACGTCATTGTCGAAACTGGATGGTTTTCTGGATTCTGGAGATCTACCAATTTGGAATTAGTATTAAATCCAAAATTTTTAAAATGTTGATACAATAAATTGAGAGCTCGATAAAGTTTGTGAAATATGTGAGATAATAATGAAATGAGAGATACTGAATATAAAAAGAAGTTTTTAATACACTTTTAAATTTTATTCATCGCAATAAATAAAACACTACAGATGATTACGATCTCATTGATATCTATATTAGAGCAACGGATACATACAACTAATATCCGAACATAATGGAAATAATTCCTTTGCGGGTTATAGAATTTCAATTATTGCCCTTTGATTGATAGTAAGTAATGATCATTATCATTATTAATTTCTTTAAAGGAACTTCTCTCGGAACTACTAGTTAGTAAGTATCACAATTGATAATCGATTCCAGAACTCTAAAGTGATTGTTAAGAATAAATTGCTTTAAAATATTTAACTGTCGTAACGTTTGTTGTCATAATAATGTCAGAATTCGTATTGGAAATGCAACTAATCCTGAAGAGGATTGGAACCTTATGACACTGTTACTAACGTAACTCCAATTTGATAGCAAAATACCGCAAAATATCGAATACTTACTTAACACTCGACACGCACCGTTCGAATCATCAAGATGGCATCATCAGGAGAACATTTAAATTTAAAACATTACAGAAGCAGATGCAATTAAATCAAATAGGTTGGTATTAATATAATGTCACTTGAATATTAATTAATTGGTTTTCCATCACGTTCCTTCACTTATATTATGAAATATTACCAAATAATTATAAGTAATTAAATTGTACAGCAAGAATTGCGATCGTTAGAAAATCAGCATTGAGATATTAAAGACTTGAGAACATTTTGAGATATTTTGATGAAATTTGGTAAGATCAGCGAATATTAAAGTTATACGAGAATGATCAATAAGTACGAAGGGTCACGAAGCAACAGGGATCGTAAAATTTCCTTAAATCCCAAAAAGGGTTAAACACAACTCTTCTCGTTTCTTGCTATAAACACAAACATGTTTTTGCCAATAATTTATTTTGCAAATTAAGTCACTTTGGATATGTTCATTATTTGTCTGTAAAGTACTAATTTTTTTAAATAATGTTTAAAAGTAGGTACCTATAGTTTTATTTATTTTACTTAGGTAATTTTTTTGAAGTACCATAAGCCCACATCGAATGCAGAGATATTATTTTTCTGTAACAAAAATGTATATACATTATTATTATTAGGTAAATTAAATTCTTCTCCTAGGGAGTTTTAATATATTTTAATTCGAACTAAAAACAGAAAAGTAAGGCTCAATTATTGATTTTCTTATTGTTAAAATTTAACACTGATATAAGTAGGTAATCATATCTTATAATAATAATATGTAATAACATAGAACTCTAATACTGGTATGAAGAAAACAAATTTAATCGATCAGATAGACAGCTTTAAAAATAAGTAAAGTGCTTAGAAGGTTTTTCAAAAATAAGTACTTGCAAGGAATTAATTTGTGTTAAGATTTGTATTTATTATATTTTAAACACAGACATACTCAAAACTTATTTTTTTAAACTTTTCCTGTCAGTATGTATAATTATAGCGATTTCTAAATGCATTAATATTGATCACTTATCACCCACAACAAATAATAAAAGCAATCATATTTTTATCAAATTACTGCTTTACATAGTTTGAGAGAATAGCACATGCAGCACCAAATCAACACTTACCGCAACAGGTAGAATTTGGTAGAAATAGTAGTTTAGTAGCTTCGAGGAGGGTATCGGTATCCGAAAGGATTAATGGGCGAGTAGAAGCGTAGAAGCTAGAAGCACCAAACAGTCTTTCACAATGCACGCACGCGAAATGCCTACCGCTCGCAACACTTGTCCACGAGAACTGCTCCACTCACTGATTCTGTGCGATATCAGCAATAATTGCAATCCCACCGGATCTCACAAATAGGCAGAGACGTACTGGGGGATGCTTACTTTTTGACAGTAATTTATACTGACGGCTCACTAAATTAATAATTTTTGTCTCGTTTTCTTGCTAATTTCATACAAATGTTAATTAAATGCATACGTCAGAGGAAGTTAAGAGTTCCAGGTTTTTATTGTTTATTTCCGCCATATAGTAAGTAATAGTTTTATTGATTTGTTTGCAAACATTTTTCATTTTAAACTGAAATATATGGAACTGTAAAATCTTCGGAAATGTTGTATTTATGGACACTATGTATGTCAAATAATATTGATGTACTTCCTTACACGGATTGTTTAAAAACTGGTGCAATTGGTGCAAAATTAGTAAATAATAAATAGGTACTTCTGACACGGCTTTTATTATAAAGTATTTGCAAAATATTTTGAACGTTATAAATAAAACTTAGTTTTTAAATACTTGTACCTATCGCAATTTCTAAATTTTAAAAATTTTGTTTCTTAAGGTTTTTTTATTCGAATAAAGTCTTTGCTGTATTTTATGTTTATTAATAGAAGTATATTTGTAGATTTTTAAAAAAGAAAACAAAACAAAACAAAAATAAACAAAAAATTATGAGTTTTGATTTTTAATTTTATAGACCTAAAATGGTTATCTAGAGACCATTGAATAATTTGTATTTGATTCGAATTGGTGCGGTATATTCTCTAGTTTTTGGTATTGTGTTTATTAGGGAGTTATAGCCAAATTTATGTTATAAAATATTTGGAAAGTGTTAATTATTCGGTTTGTTAGTAGCACTTAGTCGTACCCTTGCAGAGGTTGGGATAATTGTATTGCCTTTATTTAATTATCACAACAGACATGCAGGATCTTGATTTTCAAAGGCTATTTGGATAAATCAAGATTTTTACCATCCTGTTTAACCTTTACGAGAAAATGTTTAACGAAAAAAATTAACTCTCCAATGATGTATGAAGAAATATATATAACCAAACCATTAAAAAGAGTGACATACAAAAAAAAGACATTTTGAAACCTCGAACATGGCTACTGTGAAAAAATGAATAACTTTAATCAACGTCACCTTTCCATAAATATGATATTATTGACACGATAATAAAAATGATTTGCTGATGGAAATTTTTTATTACTTATATCAAATAAATAAATTTATGATAATATGCGCTAAAAAATATATTTTTCAAGCAGTTTAAAACTTATGTTTGTAAGTAAAGTTTCAACTTAGCTATTAGATATTATGTTATTGTGATTATGTAAAAGATAATTTAATGTTTTGATAAAAAGTCATCTACAATTACCTGTTGATTAGCTATTATTCCCATACAAATATTTATCGGAAATTGGTTTCAGTGCTTCATTGGTTACATGAGTATGTGAATTTTCTTCATCCCATAGGTGTAAATTATGGAAGTTATAAACTTTATATCTAAAAAAATCCACTTCATTGGTAACTTGATAGTCCGATTCTTCCGTTGTTTTTCGGCAAACGGTTTTGCATACTTCAGTCGTCTAGTATCAGAGCGTGCACGTTTTGAATGTGATTTGAATGAAGCAGTTGCTCTTATTATGAATATTTACTATCGGTTTATCGGGTTTGCTGATAAATTTCGAATGCTATAGGTTCATCAGGAACTTCTTCTAAAATTTTATCTTCTAATTTCACAGTACATGATGTTCCATTTGGAACTTCACCGTCTTGGTTTGTTATGAAACTTCCTGCAACGTACTATTTCAAACAAATTTACCATGTAAATATTATTTATGGTCTCTTTATACAGGCTGTCTTCTGAAAAACGTCGCAAGCCATATATTTCAATTATAAATTATTAATTTTTTATTGTTTTAAATAAATATATATTAAATAATTCTTCAATTTGTTTAGTAAATAGCCTGTCAATAGAAATTCCATAAGATACCCCTGATTAGAAATAATCTAAATATCTGGAAAAGAAAGCCTATACTAGCGAATTTTACCATGGGTATTTTTTATAGGAAATACATAAAAGTTTTAAAATACGTATAAAAATATAATTTCTGATAATTGGTGTAGAAGTTTATGGGGTTCAAATACGGACAGCACCCCAAACTACGCCGCTGCTTTTATGAGAAAACTTTTTGCAAGTAAAACAAATTGGCCTTTTAATACGAGGTACAAAATATGAACAAAAAATCTTTATTTGTTCAGAAGATGGATAAATAGTATCTAATAATTTCCAAAAAGTTTAACGCGCTGTATCTTGAAAATTAAGCGTTTTAGAAAAAATGTTATAGGCAAGTCTCCTATTATTTTTATATGTTCTATCGTTTACAAAATTTATCAACAAAAATAAGGGAACACCCTGTATATTTATTTTTTATAGATACTGTTCAAAGAAAGTGCCTTCCTTTTCTACACATAACCTATATCTTTTTTCCAAATTATCTATATCTAAAAAATAAAAGATAGTACATGTTTATATTAATGAAATCAGGAAAAAAACGATGAATCAAAAGATATATATACAGGGTATTACATAAAAAAACAAAGTTGATAGCTGTATCCGAGGCTGTATCTCTGTAATGCGATGCTCTATGTTTTTTTTCTATAAAAATTTGATATCCTGGCAAAAAATTTGTCAGTAAAGCAATTATTGCTTTTTCGATAAATTCAAAAGCAACAAATACAGCAGAATCTAACATTTTCAAGTGATGACCCTGTACATATACTTTTTTATATAAGTTAATTAATTATTTGACTTTTGTTACACGGTTGTGTTAGTTTGATATTAAAAACATTTTTGTAAAATTACATAAATACGCCGTTTTTTTTTCATAGTAATTAAACAAAAATAATAATTCTTGAATTTGTAATATTTGTTTTATTTTGTTTTTAGTTTAGTAGAGAGTAAATTAAATCGATTATGTGCCTTTGAAAGCTAGACGTAAAAATTTTAAAATTCACGATATATCATTGGTTTATAATTTATGAGAAAAATAATAATAATAATTCAAATTTTATAGCGATACATTGCCACTCAAAGCAGCATCATTTAATAAGAAATTTCGATTAATTAGGTACTCCAAAAAATCTTCAAAAATGTACACACTTACCAGTGTTAGCCATCTTCTAACAACAATTTGGAAGTAATTTTAGAAAAAATAAAAATAAGAAAGTTTTATTTTAATAAGATTGTGGAAAACAATCTGGGTTTAGCGCAATTTTGTTCTCAAAAACTGTTGCATTTACCAACCAACGAACCAACCACTAAGCATGAGTACTGTTTGCTTAGAAGTATGCTTAGGAAGTCTAATGCTGGTATTTAAAGTTCAGAAATGTTACCCCATGACATACATACCTTAAAATATAACTTCTGACTTCTGACAAATGGACAATGCCGAATTATCGAAATGTATTTACTAGATATATATTCTTCTTTTGACTCATAACCCTGGGTGCGTTTTGGCTTGCTCTATACAATGTTTCTCCATCTGGCTCTATCTTCTGCTATTCTTCGCCAGTTTCCGCCTCTCAAAGTCTTTAGGTCACCTTTCACATTGTTTGTCCACTTTTCCTTGGGTGGTATTTACTATATAAACTAAAAACTTGGTTAAATGCATTTTAAAATTTATTAATCAAAAACCGTTTCATCCCGTAACATTAACGAACCGTAACCGTAACAGAGGGCTGTAGAAAAAAGTTTAAATTAAATTAATGGTACTGTTTGGACGCCATCTTTAAACTCCCGAATTATTAACACGAAGTTATGGCACACCCCGTATAAACTTGCAACTCCAAAAGAAGTTGCATTAAACAATACACTTAAGAAAAGATGTCAGTGGTGCTTTGGATTTAAACGACGATAATATGTAAATAAGTACATAGGTAGGTAAGTATATATTTTAAAACATGTCTCTAGATTTACCATAAAAAATTGTTAAATACTAGGTACTAGTACTAGTACGTTTTAATAAATGGTTATTTATGTCATTTTAAGCAAATGCTATTAGCAAAATCTTAAACTGCCTGGTAATAATAATAATAATAATTTGTCATTTATAATAAATTTTATACATTTTATGGGAGCAGTACTTTGCAATATTTTAAAAATAAGGCTTTAAAGAAGCAAATTTGCTATGGGTTTGCTTTCTACTTAACCTAAATAATGCCTCATTTCCAACAAGATAAACAGAATTCATAATATATTATTCAGTAAAGAGGAAACATCAAGAAGAAAAAAGAATAAAGTGACACAAAATAACTCTATTCATTGAATGACAACAAAAAAACGCAACAAAATTATTTATATTTCAAATTTGTCTACTGACTATTTTTACCGACTATTAAATAATTTCTTCTTGGATTTAGTAATCAATTCAACAAGCTCTAATGTTTCTAGTTCTTTAGGAACATAATTATATACCTGGAAAATGTGATATGTACATACCTATAAGATATATCTGTATCTCACCAGGTTTGTGGTCTCAGGCCCACTGAAGCTTAATTGGCTTATCGTACCTCCTTGTGGTTCTACGTCTTCAGACGAGTGTCCCTGACGAAATTCAAAATATTGCCGATGGGTGTATTTGCAATTTCTTCGGGTTCAGGAAATGGCTCATGGGACAATGTCCGGTTAGGAGTACGTCATTCTTATTGTTTGCTACTCAGTTGCAGGTATTCCTTGGCTCATATTCTGATTGGTGCTTCAAGGAACATCCGGAATGCCGCATTACCAAGAGCCCCAGGAGTCCCATCCAGTGAGAGCCATGTTGTTTACTTAGTTCGCCCTTTATTCTACCTGATACGATCTCTCCACGAGTGGGTTCCAGACCAACCTTTTTCGTTACTTTCCTCGTTAGAGCTTTATGTATGTATAAAATAATTTGAACAGTTCAGTGCGAATTGATGGTGATGTTAGTAAACCCTTAACCTATTATTTGTGGACGTCTGTACATAATCTAATTTTCTTTGATTTTTTGTATAACTATGACAGAGAGTCCGAGATTCACATAAGAAAACTTTGTGGTAAGCAAATTCTCGTGTCTTGGTTTCTATGTGGAAGGAGTAGCAAAGACCAGCTGACTCGTTATAACAAACTGGTAGACCTCTAGTTCATTCATTAAAAATTCTTCGTCCACCTCTCCACACTGAACTGGTCTAATGAAGCAATTTGTTTAGCCTGTTCTAAAACTAGTTAATGCAGATGGTAATAAATAATTCTCAAATGTTGTGTTAATTGAATTGAATTATTTCAATTTTTGCAGATAGTAACAAAAGAAATGAGCAAATATTGGGTTTTCTTAAACAATATATTGTGCAATTTAAAAATAATACTTGTACAGTGTTTTTATTACTGTATTCAGATTTTTTTAAATTCAATTTATATCCTTTCTGAATATTTTTATTATTTAAACTCCGTTATCAAGTACAAATCTATTTCGGTACTGTTTTCCACAAATATTTCGATTTCGATTTTCAATGGAAAATATACGGCTGCCTTTATTTATTTTTATGTTGAGGTTTTGTTGTCGAGATGTAGGTAGCATTTTCTTTAATAGAATATGATGTTTTATACAAAGATGTGGTTTCCGTTTATTTTATGTTCATGAATGGCTTTACGAATACCGATTGAAAGGTCACTTTTTGTACAATGTGTAAACGTATTGAGAAAGTATAAAGCTTTCTTCTGATTGTCTTTAATGTAAAAAATTTAAACGTTGAATTGAATATATTAAATTTTATTTTATTTTATTTTAATTTTAAACGAATCTTTTTACTTAAGCGTTTCCAAACAGCACAAGAGACTTTTAACATCATGATGTTACTGTAAGCGTATATTAAAATGATTAGCTGCATGGCATTGCTGTATTATATTAAGGCGTAATGATGGTCAAAATTGGAAATTGAGGATTTCAAGTAATCAAAACTTAACCAATGCCAAACGATCATGAGCAATTATTATCTTCTAGCGTTAATATATTTGATATAGTATTATTTAATATAAGTATGTATAAAAAAGAGAAAAATTAAAATTAATCATTTAATACAAAAATAAAGAAAAAAATTATGTTATTCTGAAAAAAATTTAATTTTTTAAAATTGAAATAAAACCAGGTTACCAGTTTGTATGCATTTTCGTCGTAAAGATTACAATTCTTGCGTAACCGAAACATGAGTTGGGATAGGTAATGAGTAAAACACAATATGTATAATATGTTAGTATAGTACCCGTTTGAAAAATTTGCGACTCACTTTCTCTTCTTTCAACAATGTCCAAAATTACTTAATACGCAATACTCAACTTACGTAGGAGAAAGTTTTAGATTTTCTAATGTTTACATTTCTTGACTCCATTATGGCAAGTTTTAAAAATTGACGTTAATATTTAACGCTAAAAACCTCAGAATACAAAAATTCCTGAATTTTTTTGTTTCTCTAATACTTCCTAAAATAAAGAACCACATATTATTATATTCAAGTTTAATATTCAATTTCAACTATCAACGATCAACAATAGATGTTAACACACACCACATGCTTGATTTGTAAAAATTCAACAAAACCGTCACAAAGTGAATGACATAAACTGGAACGTTTTATTATTTTTAAATATACATATTTGGTCATGTATAAGAAAATATTTAAAAAAAAAAGTAACATTGTAATATGTGTGATATCATCGACAATTATTTTGAATTCAGAAGTTAAATTAGAGTTACGAGTAAATGTTTTACTTATTTTTTTAATGTCTGGAAAGTTTATGTTTAAGTCAACAAATCTACTGGTTTTTTTCCAAGATATTATCACCATGGTATATTGATAGTTTTTAAAATCAAATGTTAATTGTAGTAGTAATTTGCATTATTTAGTGCTATAAAGTCCTTGACCATGTCACATATTCAGTGAAAAATATGTTAAGTATATTGACAATATAAACATTAATTATTGTGTAATATGCTGAGAGTTAATTATTTAAATTTTATGCAATGGGAGTAAGTAGTTAATGGTTGCATGCATATATTAAATAAAATATATTAAATTGTAAGCAATACAGTGGTATAAATGCAAATTCACATGAAAAAGAACAATTTTATATATGGCCCCTCAAAGGCGGATTCGAGGTTTCATATTCATGAATTATCTACTTTAAAAGAATATTGAGCATAATTCACAGATATTAAAATTCGTCTAAAATCGATCTCAATCTTGAACGCCTACGAAAAAGTACTAGACAATTTGAATTAGGCCATTTTTTCACATATCAAATATTGAAATATTGAATATATTAAAACAATGCAATAAAAAACGATTTTAATAAATTCTTTTCAACACCTTATATCTCAAGAACGAAGCTTTTATAGAAAATCTCTCGAAGTTTGAGGAATTAAATTCGGATCAGCCAGTATAGAAATTACTTTAAAAGCTACAATTATTATTAAACATCACAGACGGAAAAACTACTTAATTAAAAAAAGACTAACTGCTTTATAAATCTAAATTTTGTGGCCACTTTTGTATATCTTACCGGCGAAACCCGATTTTAAGGCCAAACTAGCCAATACCAAATTAGGATGAATTTTTGTCCTAGTCCAAACTAGTTTATCTTGAAATCAATGTAGGACTGCCGGAAAAAACTGATTTGTCCTAGTCTAAAGTTGTTCGACCAACATTACTCTGTAATGTTAATTAGTTTAAACTGTTTATCAGCCGCTTGTACGTCGATGCCTCTGGAAGAAAAAATTTGTACTCTACAACTCAAAATGCCATAATAGTTTGTCTCGTAAAAATGTGGTTACCGCATCTGTGATAATTTTCTCATCGTTTCATAGGCTATAATCCATTTTATACTAGGCCAGATTAGTTTGTCCTAAACAGTAGAGTGCAATAGCAGTTCAAACTAGTTTAGACTAGGACAAACTAGTCCATTCTATCGCTCTTTGCCAGTTTGGTCCAGGTAAATCTAGTTTTTTCTGAAATCGACTTTGGCCGGTAACGTATATAAATGATATGAGAAAATTTAGAAAGTCAGTCAGGAATGGATAAAAGTCGTCAATTGAAAAAAGTTGCTACGTAGACTTTTAGTATATCATTAAATTGATAATTGGTCACATCTGTATATTTTTGACAATTGAAGTATATTATATAATCTGAATCGCCACCAGTGTTGCATATGTCGCACAAATTGGAGGCAGATACTCCTATTGTATGGAAGTTTGCAGGGTAACAGCTATGTCTAAATTTATTCCTATTGATAATGGTCATATAATTTCCATTGTAGTTTAAAATTACCACGTGAATATCCGAATGGAATCTTGGCAAGTTCGTAAATAGGAATAAGGTATACGCATGATTTTTGAATTAAAAGTAATTTTGTAAATTAACTTACTAAATGGCTATCGAAATAATAAAAAACGGCTAAAATGTAACCCATTACCTATCCAAAAAAAAAATTACGAAAATTGATTATTTTAAAGAGTCCCAAAAATTACGGTGACGTCATGCAAATGACTGCTGTCGTGTTGTGGCGTCAGACACTGGCATTTCCATTTAATGTTTGATGTTGGATGTTGTGTAAAACTTGATAAAATAGCATTTATTTACAATGGAAAAGAAGGATATTTATTATTGATATTAAGCGTCCAAGGTACTGTTAAATACCTCAGTGTCAGTCGTCCGCAAGAAAAACACCTGAAAAAAGATTGGTCTCATTACCAATACACGATCAAGCGCTAAATTAAAGAAAAACCGAAAATTATGGTTACATACCATGAGAAGGAGTGAAATTGATATATCAGGAAACGCTAAAGAGGTTGTATGTGAGATATCATTTCAACGTAATTGCGATTTTGTACCTTTTAAAATCATACAATTTTAGGTTATGTAATTTACTTTTTTTCAATTATAGGAAGATTTAGAAAACTAGGTGTGGGTGTGGGTGTGTGTGTGTGTGTGTGTGAATGTGTTTACGTTTAAATGGCTTTGGCGTAACCAATTAGGCAGTCTTTTTGCAGAGACGGGGATGATGTCCTCATAACCAGTAACACAATTATTAATATAGTTATATATTATAAGTAGGTAACATATTTTTTATTTTTTTTTTTTAATTTTATTTTTACTTAAAACTATCCGAAATGATAGCCTGGTTCAAATGTAGCAATATTCAACTGGCGTTCAAGAAAAGGGGCATTTATTTAAAACTGTGCCATTATGTCAAAAAAATACCAGCGATTGATGTCACGCCCAGCACGGTGAGATTCGAATTCCATCGTTTGTTCTCGGTCGGTGGCCTGAACTTAAAAATAATATAAATTTTAATTAACAAATACATAAATATAGGGTACATTGTTGATAAAATTTTATTGTTATTCATTTTTTTATAGCATTAACTATCTTTTTTAACCAATTTTGCCTAAAAATCTAGCATATGCGCATACCCTATTGGCCTATTATCACCACAGTTTGATTATACCTATATTATTTGTACTAATGCACGCCTAGAAGGGTCCACATAATCATCGTTTCTTAATTTTATCGTGGATTTTCAAGCCGGCTATATTATTAGAAAGAATGCCACGTACTCATGTAAAAGGAATTTGTCCCATATTAAGATAATAATGCTGTATAATTTTTTTAAATATTAGCAAGGAAAGGGTTAGATAGGTTGATTGTAGGTCAATTGTAATTTAACAAAGATTAGAGCAAAAAATAATTTGAAATTATAATTAAAATATTACCATTACTCCGTACATGTGTGTGTCTGCCATATATGTTAAGGTAACTAGGAAATATTAATTGACTCTTACAAATATTTAGACCAGTTTATAAATGACTTTATTTAGACCAGTAGTTCAAGATTATATACATACGTGTATTTTGGCGTATAAAACAAGATACAAACTGATTTATTTTATGTTTAACTAAGAAAAGTCAGTCGCATGTGAGTAGTGGTTCATATTGAAAGAAATCAAAGTCTTTTTCTCACAAAAATTCAATAATTTATTGCAGTAAATTATTTTTTATTATTATCAGTTTGATGAATTATTTAAGCAGAACAAGTGCCGACTCGTTATAGTTAAGGAGCTTATGAATCTATTTTAACGGGAATTATATGTTACACGTTTCTGTATGATTTATTTACTTTTTGGCATTAGCTAATACTACCGGATAGGACCGAGACAGTTAATTACGAAAAGCAAAACAGAATAAAGCCCATGGTAAATCAAGAAAACGAGTTTTATGTTCTCGCAAGTGTTGTTGAAGACCACGGACTTTAATCTATTGTGCTTTTCATACTTAACTGGCCTGGTAATGTTAAATCTATCGATCAATCTTTCAAATGATCTTGCATCTGGATGTCTTCTATCAGGAAACCTCTCGCCGTATAATAAATATATAAATCTTATCAATTGATTTTGGGTTACATACTGAGTTTCAATATAAAAACTTCTTATGAAATAAAGAGATTATGAACAAAATCTCATCAAATCTTACAGGATGAAACAAATAATTAGTATTTTCTTTCTGTTCTTATTTGGGATTTACGGCCACACTTCTGAACATTAATCTGATAATCTGAAAAATATTTGGATTATTTAAAAAATAACCTTTACGCCTGTGACTTTACGTCAAAGGAACAGTTAAAGGTTGGTTTTCTGACATAAAATATAATTAAAATAAAATAAAAACAATTATGTTTTGCAGACGTTTCGGAAACTATATAACCATAGATACTTACTACGCTCACAGAAAAGTTGATTAGATTAGATATTCAAGTTGCTAAGTTCTTCTTTTAGCATCGGTAACCATATTGTACAACAATCTACAGAATAATTTGATACGCATTTGTCTTCATTTAGCAAAATTATTGCAGATTCTTTAATTTTTCTCTTTTTACTGTCCGGTTCTTTTGTTAAAATTTTTGCTCCATTCCAATTTATTGGATGTCCGTTTTCGAAAGCGTGTTCACAAATTTTTTATTTTTCAATTTCATTTTTTCTAATATAACTTTTGTGTTCGCCCAATCTTACATTGAAGGGTCTGGATGACTCACCAATATAATATTTGTCACATTCACAACACGGAATACTGTAAATACAGTTTTTTGAATTTTGATCACTATTAACCGGTTTTGTTTTTGTAAGTATAGATCTTAAAGTGTTAGTAGTTTGAAATACCGTTCTAACATTAAATTTATCACCGATAGTGCGTAGCTGTTCAGATAATCCCTGTACATAAGGAATCATTGTTACTGTTGTGTATTGCCGTTCGGGTACTTGTTGGCGCTGATTATTAATTCTATTTTCAATATTTGTCAATGTTCTATCAACAAAGACTTCTGGGTACTGATTGTTAATTAGTACATTTTTAATAAATATTTTTTCTGTATTTAATATTTCTTCAGTAGAAGAAATTGTTTTTGCCCTATCATATAAACATTTTATAACACCTCTTTTAACACTTTTTGATTGATTCGAGTTATAATTTAGACATCTATTTGTATGGGTTATTTTTCTGTAAACGCTAGTTTCAAATCTATTGTTAACTTTTTTAATTAAAATATCTAAAAATGACAATTCATTAGTATTTTCTATTTCCAATGTGAATTTAATAGATGGTTCTTTATCGTTAATATTTTCCAAAAAGCTGTTTAATAAATCGATTCCGTGGGGCCAAATTGCAAAAATATCATCAACATATCTCCACCAAATGACTGGTTTATATATATAATTTTGAACATATTTACTTTCAAAATCTTCCATAAATATATTACTTATTATTGGAGATAATGGAGACCCCATTGCCATACCGAAATCCTGCTGATAAAAGTCATTTTTTAATTGAAAATATGTTGTTTTGATACAAATTGTCAATAATTCCATAATACTATTTACACTAATATAAACATTAAAATTGTGTAATTTCACGAATTACACAAGAGAAAGACTATTTAGCATTGAGAAAGGAAACAGACTAAGTTTCCGAAACGTCTGCAAAACATAATTGTTTTTATTTTATTTTAATTATATTTTATGTCAGAAAACCAACCTTTAACTGTTCCTTTGACGTAAAGTCACAGGCGTAAAGGTTATTTTTTAAATAATCCAGATATTTTTCAGATTATCAGATTAATGTTCAGAAGTGTGGCCGTAAATCCCAAATAAGAACAGAAAGAAAATACAGAAAGATGCCACAAATAACTTTTAGAAAATAATTAGTATTGAAATTAGGGATGTTTGAGCAAATATTTTCAACACCCTATATAACTAAGCCAAATAATGAAGGTGGTTTCGGATGATTTAGGCCAAGACCAAATTAACAAAAAATGGCGGAGATATAACATCAGTTTCAAAAAAATATGTTTTCTACCAAAAATTTCTCTAAAAAATCTTAACTTGCTGCTGCATTCGAGTCACAAAGAGTTTTAGGTTTGACTACAGAACTCATAGAGACTTTATTTACCATATATAAGAAACACACTATTTAAGAAACGAGTCGTTTTAGTGTCAGTATTTTATTGAGACGCCCTCTATACTTGAAAATAATTTTGGATTGTAGCAGAGATGAAACATTACAAATTTTATTATTCTCCCATAAGTCCAACGGTTTAGCAACTATTGACCGACTTAACGCGCACATACTGGAGTATCCTGTATATCTTTCAAGGGTGACTCTCTGCACTCTTTATATATCTCTATTCACAAAAAATAATCGAGTACAAGCTAAATCTTTTAGATTGAGTTGTTTTTTAATGTGTAACTGTAGTTACCCAGTTTTTTTCAACAGTTAGCTATGAAGCTTCAGAAAACAATTAAAAACCTTTCCTATATTCTAAAGTACACCATTTAAAACCCTGTCTAATACTCCAAAGTACACTTTCACACCTTCCTACTAAACTGTAATTGTATATTGTATGAAAAGTTGTCGGTCGATTAATTGCTATGCATAAGTAAATGAGCAGTGAGTGTCGGAGGAAATTGGAAAAGCAGAATACAAAATAAATACATTTACGATGCCATACAGAGTTCAGTAGTAAAATTTTTATAAAAGTTAAGGAAGTTCATACTTCATAGTTCTGCAAAAATAAATATGGGGATGATCCAAGCAATTGAAATTGTTATAAGCTGTGTACCATTAAAAATTTGTTTTCATTGCAGGGACTAAAACTAGTACTAGTACTTTAGTCCCCAATTTTAAGAACTAAAGTGCCACTTTTACTCCTAAAAAAAAATATTTAATACTTGTGAGAATAAAAGTAAAGCAGTAGAAATAGAATGGATTTTTTAGGTTTATAACCATAAATTTTTCTTTTGAGAAATGCTTTAAGTTTTGCATAATTCGTAGTATTAACAGTATTTTTTATCAATATATCATTTCTGCAGCTTCTTCGATATTAGAAATGCTCATTTTTATTTAAAGTTGTGACACATAAATTTAAATGACTTTTGTATGTATTTTTTTGTTATGTCAAAATCCTAGCCTACTAGAATTCCTATTGGTTTTTAACTTAATGAAGCATCATTTTAGTTTATTTGTTTATTTATTTATTTATTCAATTACCCAACAGAAAAAATCCAATTACAGAATGACTTATAAAAAAAAATGTAATTGCAAATTTTACTAAAATTAATGTAAATGTTTATACATACAAATAAAATATACAATATTGCACAAATAAAAAAAACATGAAACGTGGTAAATAACTGGCAGTTTAAAGGGGAAAAATAAAATAAAAAATATGAAATAAATACAACAAACATTACGTGCCGAATAAATAATTATTGTTGGCAATATTGTTGAGCTATTTTGTTAAAATTGTCACACATAACGTGTATGGGTGATTTCAATAAGATATTAGTTCTAGCATTAGCGTGGTAGAATGTTTGGTTTAATCTTAAATCCTGTCTTGGTACTTGAAAATTGAGCATAGATAATAAAACGGGTGCATCCACCGAATTATATAACAATTTGTATAAAAAAAGTAAGACTGGATAGCATTCTTCCATGTATTAACGTCGAAATGTCAAACTTAGTAGTTAGTAATATATGATCAATACCTCGTGGTGGATATACACCATCGATTTTATAAACTAAAAATTTCAGAAATCGTCTTTGCACATTCTCTAATAAGTTTACATACAAATTATATTGAGGATGCCATATCAACGCACCATATTCCAACTTAGAAAGTACGAGTGACATATATAGTGTTACAAGAGCAATTATATTTTGGAATGATTTACAGTTGCGTAATATAAAACCAACCACTTTACAGCCCAAATGGAAATCTTTTTAATATCGAATTAAAACGAGAAAGTTGTGCAGTGTTAATAGAATAGCTGTAGTGAATAGGATTATTACTCCTTGTATAAGAGCAAATTTTACATTTTGCTACGTTCATAAAAAGCTGGTTATCATTGCACCAGGCTTCAACAAGATTTATTTGAGTTTGTAAATTAATACAATCATTTTCATAGTTTATAGCAGTAGGTATATAATTTTAGATCATCCGTGAAAAGAAGATTACCACAATCAAGCATTGTTGTTAAATCATTAATAAAAATAATAAATAACAAGGGACCTAAATTGGACCCTTGCGGGATACCAGATATTGCTATATACGTAGAAGAATTAAAACCGTTGTAGCTGACAAAGTGTTTTCTATCTTGAAGGTAAGATGTGATTAACAAAATTAAGGAGGTGTTGCAGCCGTAGTATTTTAATAAATCAATGTTGGTGGTGGGAGATTAGGGGCTTCACTTGAGGAAATATGAACTCATACACACACATCTCAAAGACATTTTCAAAATTACACAGGACGACAATAGGACGATAATTTTGTATATTGTCAGCTCTATCACTTTTTAATATTGGACAAACTCTTGATAATTTCCAATCATCTGGAAATGTGCAAGTATTTAAAGTTAAATAATAAAATTAACAGAGGTGTAAGAAAAGCATGTGTACAGTCCTTAACAACAAAGCTTGGTATCCTATCGTAACCTGATGTCATTTTGTTTGCTAGTCTTTTTATAGCTTTTAATAGATCTTATAAAAGGAAAATGTCCGATTTGTTCAAAATTAAGGGCCCTATTTGCAGCATCCTTAAGCACATTACTAATATAATCTGCAAAACCATTTACTATGTCCTGAGGATCATCGTAACACGCTGCAACATTGTACATTTTTTCAGGAATTTTCGAAGAACCTTTTTTATTCTGTATGTAAGACCAGAAATTTTTTCGCATCAACTGATACACTGTTTTCAATAGATAAGAGATAATTGTTATACGCTACAGATATTTGGTTTTTACTCAGTGATCGAACCCTTGAAAATTCCTGGTAAAATAAATGTTAGATTTTTTATATTTTTTGCGTAGTAGTTTTTAAGTTTAAGATTATTTTTTTATTTCTAAAGTATACCACTTTGGGTGTTTGTTATTTTTGTTACTTTTATATAGAGGCACATGTATGTCTAAGAGGGAGTATAATTTTTTGTAGAATTCATCACAAGCAATATTTACATCATTGTGGATACTCAGATGAGACCAATCGGTATTCAGTAGATCGTCATAGAGACCAATATAATTAGCCCTCCTGAAGTCAAAGCTTTTATTTTCTAGGTTGTTAGAGAAAAGAGAAATTATCCTTATTGTCATAGATCAAGTTAAAATTAATTATTAATGACGGGTGATGATTATCTTCTTTACTTAACGGCAGAGGATCGCGTTCAATTACACATTTAGTATTCGTAATCACTAAGTCAAGCAATCTCCCATACAGGTTAGGTATCACGTTTACTTGATTTAAATTAGTAAAGTTAATAAATTCGTTTATCCCTTAGTGTGCCGACGGGACTTCAAAGTCCCACTAACTACTAACTTTTTTATATTCACTTTATTACTATGAGGTTTATACCAGAGTATAATTCTGACGGGACGTGAGAGTCAGCTATTATTTCTTACTAGAACTACTCAAATAGACTGTAGGTGGCGCTAATTTGAAATATTCCACAACAAATTGCTATGGTGCGTGCTTTTTTGATCCCGACGGGACTTCAGTGTCCCAACCAACCCCCAATCCCTAAGTAGAAGGGGTGGTAAAATTGTGAAGAAATTAATTTAGGCACTTTAACATATTAAAATCAGAATGGAAACAAAAAAAAATGTATGATTGGAAAATTTTAATAGCTTGGGACACAAAGGGTTATAATTCTGTATTTTGAATCAGTTAGATCCTCATTGACAAAATTGGTGATGTTGAAATTACCCATGATAATCACAGAGTTGTTGATAATCAGTTACTCAATGTATTCTAAGAATATATCTAATTTAATACTATGATACCAAGCCACGTTCGAATTTTTCTATGAAATAGCTCAGACTACTTAAACCACTTGTTGCTTTAACTTATTGGAGCGCGAAATAACCGACGTTGGAGCCTATTGCTTTCCACATCCTATGATCCAGTGAATCAATTTTGGATAACTTTAGTAACAGAAGATTTTCTATACATGAGATACCTTATTGTGAGTAAAGCAAATGGTTTAAAAATTTGAGCAACGTCCCCTTGCTCATTTAATGACTCCGCGACGAATAATCAATAAGGACTCTAACTAAACTAGTAATTATGTCAAGAATCCTTTATTTGAGTGTGCTCTCAAATAATTTGATATCGTAGAAAGTTTTTTAGGCATGTACTCGTATTTCATGTATAACTTAAGAGTAATATTTTGAGCTGGATTATCTAAATATTGTTACCACATCTGTCAAACCAGTTCAGGTAGATATAAAGCTTTAAAACAAAATGGAGATGTAGTCTATAAATGTAAATAAACTACAGGCAAAAGTAGGTACATCATTTTTCTTTTTATTTGTTCGCCAATTAAAATGACCACGACTTAATTGAAATAAGTCATGTAATTGCGTAATTACTAAAAAGTTATACTTTAAATGCATCTAGTAGATGCAACAAAATATGGTTATCTTATTTTTAATAAAACTATCATGTATTCTGTAAAAGAATTTATTAATGTAGTTGTTAATTTACGTCTGCTTGATAAGATGGAAGGGAAAATCAAAAGCAATTTGGACAGTAAAAAATGTACTTCTCACAATAAATTAAGAGCCAAGATTTTGGTGAACGATCCCCACCATCATCTGGGCTGAAAGAACCAATCTCTTTAGTTTTTTCAAATGCAATAAATAATGAAACAGTTCTTAACAATATTACAATACAAATGTAGACATATATATATTTAACATTGAAGTGTTTAAATAATCACAAATTTAATATATTTAAAAAATGTTGATGCAAAAAAAATATATACAAGTAAAAACAGGTAGGACAAGTTATTTTCAGAAAAAGAATGCTCAAATCAAATTTAAATGTCTATGTGGGCTACGTAAACATCAATAAATTTACATGTTTACCCCAGAGGCACAGGTATATTTGACATAAATGAAAAGAAATCTATTTATGTTAAAGGAAAAAACAATGATAATTTTTTGTTTGCTTTGCTGTCTTTATTTTCATGTATTATTGTAAAATGGTATGAAACAGCTATCTTCTCTTACATTTCAGGATAATATTATATAATTTGCCTTAGGTTAACTATCATCAAGTTTAAAATTAAAATAACAGCGCACAAGTCCTTGAAGACATCTTTTTATTAGGGTGCATTAAATTGTGCATATAATTCCTACTTTAACGTATACATTACTGCAGCAGTGATAGAATTAAGAACGTGACAATGCATACATATTCTAAATTGCAACCTCGGGTCTATCGTTATACCTAATTCGAATTCAGTTTTTGGCGATAAACAACAATATATTTAGTAGATATACTAAACCCCTATTAAAGTTTCGATTGAAATATTCTAACAGAATTATTAATTTAGACTATTAGTCATAAAACTACTGAAAAATGTATTAGAATGCAATTATTATTATTGTCGAATTCGTTGAAACAAATACTTTTGCAACTTGATCAGATACAATTTGATCTTAAGCCTGGGTCGGTTCTCATGGCCACCCGGTATACGAATTTTCTAAAGAAAAAGTAAATGATATCCGTGCAGATAATTTAATCGATAATGATAAATGAAAAACCATTCGGTACAATAATGTGAAAAAATTATAGCTACAGAAATTTTTAAAGACAAAATTGATCTTGATGCGCCAAAAATGATTTCACTCCATTCTAATGATAATTTTTATGGCCAAATAGACACTAGTTATGTCAAAATATGAATTTTAAAAGTTTTCTTTGCACTCTCTACTGAAGGTTTTTATAGCACCTGCCATTTGATATCAAATCAGTTAAAAAAGTTTGTGATTTCAAATTAATGAAAATATCTCTTGGTCTTCAAAGTAGAAGTGCAAAATACAAAATATATGCCTGTCTTGTGTAATAACAATGAATAAAGTGAATTTCTCTGCCAAATTTGCCATTTTTTAATTGATATTTAAAAGAAAATATGCTACATGCATTAAATCGCTACAATAAATATACTTTTATATTAAAATAGTAAAATCTAGATGGATAGAAATAACAAGAAATTCATAGGAGAAATACACAAAAATATTAGCAATAATTTTATTTAGTTTCAATCCGAAGAAAAAAGAATTATAATTTAGAAAATGTTGGTCATACTATAATAGTGTGCCAGAGAATATTGGAATGATGATTAGGATCTTCAATCGTCTTCTAGTGGGGGGTTATTCGTGCATCTTCCCTCACAATTGTCACAGACAAGTGCATGTTATCCCAGCCTTACGACATCCGCGTACCCCACATCAGCTGTACATTTGCAAAATATGGTTTTCATGATTGAGTCAGGAGTTGCAGGGTCATTGGTCATGATAGATTCGAGGGTTCCATCCACACCTCGTTTCCATCCCCAGGCCTCAGATGTCAACTGGTTGCCCAACCATATTTGTACTTGTAGAATGACTCTGTATGCATGCTGCTGGGCAGAGCCTTTTGTTGGTGGCACAGATGCAAGATCTGGCTTCAGCTTATTAAAGCGGAGTACCTGTGGTTGTTCAAGTCTGACGTGCATTGTACATTTTTAAAAACATCCGTTCACCCGCTTGTAGAACCGCTTCAGGTGTTGATGAGTGATTATGAAAACCATTTCCAATGGCTGTCAGGCTTACATCTTCCTCAAGCAATTTAACAATCGATGCTTTATCTTTTCTGTAGATGGATTAGGTGGTGTCGCATCCACTGAACCTATGAATTAAGAGAATGTTTTTTTGGAAATCTCAGCTTCTGTAACTTCAAGGAGGAATATGTTTTCCTAGTTTAATGAAGAGTATATTTCTTTGTGGTGGGGCTAATGTAATGAACAAGACCAGCAAATCAATGGCTTCGCCTATTCGCACATCGCACAATGGTAGTATCAACATTCCCCTCAGCTGGTGTTGTTTCAATATCCTCCCTATTCAATTTCTGAGAGAGCATATTAATGAACTTAGTCTTGTTTCTCTTATTAGTGTTCTTGCTGAACGTTCACCATATCTTCACTGAAATCAATGTCATCTGAGGTCTTTGTCGTACTTCTACGCTTTTTCTTACACCGTTTTGTGCTGTTCATGGTATCTGTGTATCCATCAAACACAACAGTGCACTGATGTCCCGTAATGTGTTTTAATATAAGCCACGTACTGATTGAATATGAAGGAGAAACTGGACCCTGCATTCAGGTTTTTTAAAACGTACAAATTGTACAATGCTTGTCAAGCAGACTTGAACAAGGTACTCCGCTTTCTTAAGATCTGCTAACAAGCTGACGCCAGATCTTGCGTTTTTGCCACCAGCATGCATACAAAGTCTTACTGCAAGTACAAAAATATGGTTGAGAAACCAGCTGACAACTGAGGCCTGTGGATGGAAACGATGCGTAGATGGAACCCTCGAACCTATCATGACCAATGAGTCTGCAGCTTCCGACTCAATCATGAAAACCATATTTTACAAATGTATAGCTGGTTGTGGGGTACGATGTGGATGTCGTAAGGCTGGGATAACACGCACTTCAGTCTGTGGCAATTGTGATGAGGGAAGCTGCACGAATAGACCTCCCACTGGAAGACGACGAATTCGATGAAGGTGTAGCCGAAGGTCCAGACCTTTGAGTTTCCGCAAAAACAATTGTATTTTATTTAGTTCAATGTATAATATAAATATGGTGTCGGTAATTGTTACAATTTCGTTCACATAGACAACATTTTCTGTAAATTTAGTTATGAAATGCCAATAAAGGCTTTTTTCATATGCCTATGTTTTCTGTACCTACCTTACAACTTTGAGAGTATCACTCCTACGTGAAAAATGAATAGGGCCTTCTTTGTAGAAAATTTTGTCTACTTTAATTTTCTATACGGATACATTTTCCATAGGGTTTATAGTTACGGAAATATAAGCAAATATCGAGGAAGAGTTTCTTTTAAACAGCTCCCCCACCCTCCAGGACTTTTAGTATGTTGTGCTGTAAGTACCAACGAACAACCATACCAATTTTCAAAACTCTTGGATTTTTTCCCTCGATTACCATCTATTTGCACAATTTGACTGAATATAAGTATATCATAAAATTTTAAATTTAGTATTTCATTTGACGTATAGTATGACTGATGTCTAACCAAATAATTTCAGGTTCGATTATCGATCGTAATGTTGTTAGGTGTATGCCTCTAAATGTGTGCTCTCTCTCTCTCTTTCGGGCATTAAATACAACTTTATGGCCTATTATCATCCTCGGGCGATAAAGTAACTTTATGGCTCACTATTGAAATATAACGACCGCAAGATTGGCTTTGTTTGACCGTTGCTAGGCAACGACTTGCTTGAATTACAACGCACTAGTGCGGAAAAGTACATTTTTCTGCACTAGTGCGGGAAAGTAAATATATTTTTATTTCCATTTTCAGGCAAGTTATAATTACATTTTGAAAACGTGTTAGTATGTGAAAGTTTTTCTTTTATATTTTCCTAATTTAGTGAAATTAAAGCAATTTCTATTTACAGTAACCCCTTTGAAGTAGCCCCTATAACTTTAAAAATCAAACAATCAAACAGTAATGGCTACACGACTGTCTAATTTTGACGTTTCTCATTCACATAACAATTAACAAACGTCAAGTCAAACAGTAGCATATTTTTAAAGTAAAGCCTAGTTTCTTAATTATTAGAAACACGTATTCACACGTTCGTAGAAAAAATGTCGTTCCTAACACATGCGGAAACTGCCTTTTCCACATTCGACCACCATAGCAGCAACCATCACTTTACCAGCCTCGGTTTGATAAAATGCGATTTTCTGGCCTAAAAATAAGCCGAAAAGTGCCGGTTTAAAAAAAAATTATTATTAATGGTTTATTTCATTTCATATCAATTTTGAATGTATTTTTATGCAGTATATGTAAATAAATGTAAACTGTGGAAGTCAAATTAAAGAGGACATGAAATTACGTCATCTATGGTTGCAACACAGGCAACACGTGCGTAATTTATTTTTGGTTACAAAATTAATTGAGTTCTGGCCTTCATTAATCTGTGAAGTTTCCTAATCAAGTATTCTCTCACAATATCGTGTGACTAGCCCTTATACTAATTGTTTGTTACTTATTTCTGGTTACTGAGACAACCTAAGAAAAAGTGTGATATCATATTTCTAAACTAATTTATTCACATATTAACTAATAAATTTTTAATTTACGCAATTAAATATTACAAAATTCAAAAATCAAATCGACAGTATACGAGTATATCAATCATTAATAGTAATCAGTCCATTTATTGATAAAAACTTATTTTACTGCATTATTAACAAAATAAGTAGGCTAAAAATGGTATTTGTACTACCATTTGTCTCGAAAAAATTAGAAATGCAAACGAATACCAGAGATAAGAGACAAGAACAAGAGATACGAAAAATTTGAAAGAAATCATAAAATATAAAAGACCAAAGAACCAAAGAGCAAAAAGTCAAAGAAAAACTAAAAACCAAAACAAAACAGTTACACTATATTAGTCCTTAAGACTTCGACTACTAAAAGTATGCAAAGAAATCTTGCGGTAAAGATAGCGATATTTTTTATATATTTGTTTAACGCCTGCCTAGTAATTCACCAATGCCAGGAAATGCAAAATGTTCAGAACCTCTTCTTTAATACCCTGAGAACTCACTGCTTAACATTTTCTCTAAGGAATACCACCAACTGCACAATTCTCATCTAAAGTTGCAAAGACTCTGCGTATACACTCGTATACAAGCCTCTAGAAGTATACTCTAGTCACGACGATTGTTGCTTAACCTTCATTATCGAATACGACTACAGTCAAAATTTGCAAAAATTAGTAAAAAAATCCAAAACTTTCATGATATTCGTAAAGCATTTAATTAAAGCAATGATTAAGTTAAAATCTAATATCTAGAGTTTGGACAAAAACCGGAGGAATTAAACTAGCTTTCAAACTAGCTTTCTTGCAAACATTTTAAAAATATGCAGTTTTCAGATTAACCGTGTTCTGAATAGGTATAATATATAATCTTTTATTTAATAGTATATTCTATAACAAGTTTAAGAATGGCCCATATTCCACACGAGCGAAAGTTTGTAGTCCGAGCCAAGGGCGAGGACTACGGTTCGCGAGTGTGGAATATGCCATTCTAAACGTGTTGTAGACTATACTTTCTCTAAAAAGATTTTAGAAACTACACAAAAAAAATAGAAAATAATTTTCTTGGAAAATTACAATTTAACATCAAATTTATTTATTATTTTAAAATTCGTCGAAAGCAGTTACGTAATAATTTTTAAGAGCTTTGATTCGTCGAAAACTGTTATGTAATAAATATTCTACAACGGGTTAGAATGTCATATATTCCAACACAACTTTTAGTTGTGGAATGCGTAGTTTCTAAAGTCGTGTTAGAGAAAATAACTTTACCAAACTAACATCATTGAAAGGGAAGTCCTTTACATTGAAATAATGTACTAAATGTAATTAAACCATTTATTTATTTGTCCTTCGTAATTTTACATATTTTTATAATTATTGTTCTCATGACCTATTATCATAATGAATTCAATTGTAGGATCTACAGCGGATGTCAGGAAGCTCTATGTTATGTTAATTATTGGAATGTTAAGCGCAGTCCCACGCGTATGGTTTATTATTACATTTGCAAGTATCATGTCTAATTAAAATAATTATAAAGTGACTTATACAGTATTTAAACATTACACATACAGAATAGTGTGCGTGTAGGATCACGTGCACAATCTTCAATTGAATCATGGTTACTAATTGGGTCAGCCATATACTTACGAGTATAGGGTTATGGGACCTAAGCCACATTATGACTACAAAGACTAAGTAAAGAAATTCTGTCAAAGTGAATTGCTATTGAAAATTTCACACCTCACTTTTTTTAACGAATCAGGAGTTTGTCTTTGGTTACGTTACCATGGCAAGCCAAAAAATTTCTGGAAATTTTTTATCCCCCAAGGCAAAATTAATAAGTGGAAATTTTTCTGTCAAATTATTGACATATGATCATACTTGACGTTTTCTGTCACATAAATAAATAAACTGTTGTAAAGATTGAAAATATAAAAAAAAAACAGGAATCACTCGTTTGGGTGATGAAACTATAATATAAAACATTACAGTAGATATAATAAGTATGTATATTAACCCCTTATGAGTAGTTTTTTGCAAATAAAATAGGTGGAAAGATTTTTCTTTAACATTGCATATACTATGTAAATATCCTGCAACTTATACAGGGTGTTAAAAAAAGTAGGTCAAGCCGTTAACCACAGATTCTTTGAACGAAAATATTGCAACTTTTATGGTGTGATTTTTTATTTTGGCACGTAGTTTTCCTTATATGTAAAGTTGAAATTTTGAAAATTATTTTTTAAGATTTTTACCTAAGATTTTGCATAGACTTTTATCCTAAGCAGATACACTTTTTGTGTAATTTTGGTAAAAAAGTCAAAGCGCAAACGGGGAAAAGGGGGTTATGGTACCCATTAACCTCCGCAACTTTTTCATGCGTACGTCTCTAGATATTTACTTTTGGATTAAATACTTATTTCTCTAATTTTTCTTACTCTTATAAAATTTTAATTTCGAACTTGGTTAACGAGATATTCCAATAAATTCAGATGTATGATGTTAATCCGAGGAGTTAACACTACCGGTAGTCGGTGTACAAATTTTTGCTAGTGATACGAATTTTACAAAAACGTCTTTCGGTTGAAGTAATTATTATGTTTTTGCACAAAGTCATATCTTTAAATTAGCACTTGAATTCGGGTTAAAAAAATATTTTTTATTTTTAGTTTTTGGGGAGTTGTGGAAGTTTTTATTTATTCGGTTACAATTTAATTTAATTTAATTTAATTTAATTTAATTTAATTTTAAATGAGCAACAAGTACGAGAACGAATTATAGAACGTGCAAGGCAATTTAATCAAAAATATTTTCTTTAAATTAGTATTTTATTTGTTTCTTTTACGTATGCCAATGGTAGTAAATGAAATTAATTTAGCTTTTCTAAGCAAAAATGTGTACACCACTATTTTTTCTTATAATTTTTTATTTTATCGAACTTCTCTACTATGCACAATAAAAACCGTCTAGAAATTTTTGCCTAAAAGTAATCGATTTAAAGAAAACCAAAATGGTTACTACAAACAACAATAATAAAAATAATAAATTCTTACACTAAGATATTGAAAATGAATCTGAATTTATTAATATATCTTGTTAATCAAGTCATAAATTAAAATTTTATAAGAGTAAGAAAAGTTAGAGAAATAAATAATTCTTTAGTCTAAAAATAGACCATAGGCGTACGCATGAAAAAGTTAGTGAGGTTAGTAGATACCACAACCCCCTTTTCCCCGTTTGCACTTTGACTTTTTTTTACCAAAATTACACAAAAAGTGTATCTGCATAAGATAAAAGTCCGTGCAAAATTTCAGGTAAAAATCTTAAAAAACAACAGAATTATTAATAAAAATAATTTTCAAAATTTAAACTTTAATACCCTGTATAAAGAAAACTACGTGCCAAAATAAAAAATCACACTATAAAAGTCTCATTATTTTCGCCCAAAGAATCTGTGGTAACGGCGTGACCTACTTTTTCTTAACACCCTGTATAGCCTTATTATAGGTGTGATATTTTTACCGAATCCCCCGTGTGCTTGAATTAACACACACACACACACACACACATTTTGTAAGAAAATTTTTGCACTCGAAAAATTCCCGGTAATAATTGAAGCACTAGGTAGATTACTAATGAAAATACTTGTAAAGTACGTAGTAAAATACGTCCACACCATTTTTTTGTCAGAAGAAAACTTTGCCGATACATTAAGAAATTTTGCTTTTTATTATAAAGTTTTGATAAGTTTATTTAAATTGATCAAGTTCGTGACTGGCTGTATGGTCCTTGACCGAAAGCCATAAAAAAAAAATTATAAAGTTATTATGTACAGGGTTATTGGTTATAAACAAACGTTAACTTCGTTATTTTTTGAGATAAAAAAATTTTTGAAACAAAAATTTTAGGACATTCTATGAATTTTTTTACAACCAAATACAATAGTATACAGGGTGCCTCATAAAAGCGGCACAAAGCAACCTTATGTGTTTTTTAATAAAACACCCTGTGGATTCTTGCATAGTATGAAAGACCTCGTTTTCCTGATTTAAGAAATGTATAATATGTTGACGTTTACTATTATATCTATGCATAATTATTATTGGTTAGATCAATATTTCAGTTTTGCAATAAACAAAAACAGTACGAAATTTGTATTAATAACAAGATTCTATACATACTAAAGATTAAAAAATTATTATAATAAATTTTCAACATGTCCCCCAATTTCATCAATACATTTTCTATAACCTTTTGTTTTTGAAAATCATGGAATAATTGTAGTAGGTCTTGAAAATTGACACATTTTTTACAGGGGTGTTTTCATTCAAAATGGGTCACACTGTATATACCTGCCGTATATACCATTGAACTAGCTAATTGGCCTTTAACGTTGTTTATCTAACTTTCAATACTTCTTCTTATTAACAACACTTAAATTTTTCTTTTAAAATTGATTTTTGACTTCTCAACTTTTATTACTTTTTGTTTTTATCTTTCCCGTACTCTGAGGAGCTGCTTCTCCTCAATTACTATCTGACTGACTTTTTCTTGTCATTCATTCTTATTTTTCTTCCACTTTTTCTTTTCTATTTTTCCTAGCAACTGACGTTTTTCTGTCAAACTTCATATTAATAAATGTAGTATACACATTACCAAATTCTTAATAAGAATCTTTAGTCTAAGTTGCCATTCTTATTCTAAGTAAATTTTGCCATTCATGAATATGCAATCACGAGAAACAAAATTCTTAAACTTTCCGATCCTGCATCATTCCTACATTTTTTTCTTCTTTTCTTTCGTATAAAATAAAATGTTCACTTGCAGTCTTTCTCTTAATCTAAATACAATCACATTCTGCATAATTTTCAACAATTTTCCAATTGATATTTTAACAATTAGTGGCCAAATTCAATCTTGTCTTAACTTTTAGGATCGTGCACACAAACTGTAGGTTTCACAATGTCCCTGACGTGCTACATAAACCTTTTTATGCTTTAATATGCACCCATTTTAAAACTCAAAGTGAAAATTTATTTATTAACATTCTATACAAACCTTCTCGATTGAAGAACGACTTTTACTAAGTACAAAATTATTTAGTTTGAAACTACATTTCTCTACGTTTATCCTTTTTGAAACCAAACCAGGTAAATTATTATATTTTATTTCATTACAGTATACCTACATGATGTATGGGGAAATTGTTTGATTGGTAATCATGACGAATGAATTTTTGTGGTGAATTAAATATATTTAATTTCAATAATTTGTTTACAGATGTTTTGAATTTTGTAATTTTAATCCAATTTTTATTATGTAGTTAACATAAACTATGTATTATCATTAAAGACCGGATTTAAGTGCATCATTCCAGCGATGGCTAATTGGTATAAAATAAAATTACTGTCGTATAACATAGACTTTTAGTAAACTTATTTCACTGCAAAAAGTTGCACTTTAAAGTAGTATTTACGTAAGCAAATATTTATAGCAACATTGCAATTGACAACGGAAAAATTGTAATTTACTAAAATTAAACTGTTATTTAAGTGTATTTCTTGCATTTTTGTTATCATAGGTAAAAAGTGTAAGCAACACGAGTGGAAATGACTATACTGAACAGTTCAGTATAATAACTAGGGGGAGGCTTGGGGGGGCTATGCCCCCTACAATATTCAATAGCCCCCCCCAAAAAGATTATTAACATTTTTAATAATAAAAAAATAATATATCAACTAGATTAAGTTTTGTTTTGTCCTTATGTGATTATTTCATATTTAGTACTACTGTCCTGGACAATTGAACTGCATATTTGGATTTTTTCTTTAAATTTTGGAATAAGATATCTCTACAGGGAGGAATATTATGGAGTTGCGGTTTTCGACATTTTGTTGCAAATTTTATTAACAATAAGCGGTTTTGTCTGTTGGAATGAGTATTTGCAATAAATATCGTATACAGTGCCTAATGCAAGACTCGCCCAAAAATGGAAAATTTCATTGACACCAAGAATTTACAATACTTTGATTTTATATAGGGGTAATCTACTGACTATTTACAAAAACCAATTCGGTCACTTTTTCAAAATCTGCAATATTTAAAAAAGTACAGTGATTTTTTTGAAAAAATCACATTTTTCTCATTACTGCCCTGTAACTTTCCACTCAAGTGTTTAATGGGATATTTTTATTCGTCACTTTCTTACGCATAGGCAGTGGCGGCTGGTCAGGGTGGGCAGGTTGGGCAGGGCCCACCCAGAAAAAAATTAAGAACTGTTTCGCACTCTATGGAAATATTTTTTTGTTTTCTTTTTGTGATTTAAATTGGTGTACATTTGCTTTCTATTTATATATAGAACAATGAAATGTTGAAAAATATTAAAAATGGAGTTTAGAAACTATTCGAGATAATGCCTAATATCCCCCGCTTTCCAAATTTAAAATCCCGCTTAATACGTTCTATCCGCTATTATATGCATTGGGCTGGCCCATGCTCCATCATAAACGTCCGTAATAGCTAGGCAGTACGCTCACTTCATTGAAGTTAGATTTGCCATCTAAGTACCCAAGCGTATGTCGCGTACCTATTCTGCCTCAGCGTGAATCGCCGGGCCGGCCCGTTGACGCGATCAAGCGGAAGCAAGTTTTCGTTCAAGAAACTAAAAATCTAGCCAACACGCGTAATCACTAATGCAAAATACGAAATTATGGATAATATACTTACTAACTTTAAATATGGAAATGTTAAATCTGTGTGAAACGATAAATAACATAACATTTATTATTAATTCTTAGCCCATTATTGTTATAATTTAAAGAGGGACGCGCCAGCTTTTAGAATGTACGGGCCGGCCCTCGGGACTCTCCGGAAATTCTCGGCTTCTCTTATCGTTAGAAGGCAGAGAAAGGACAGGGGTTCTAGTTTAGTTCGCTTACAATCGCATGGTGCAATTTTCATGGTTTTCGACATAAAAACAAATTAGTGTAGTATGTAGATCCTTTTTTTGTACGTATGTTTTAAGAAACTAGGTATTACGACCACTACCCACTTATATAAAACTTTTTTTTGTTATCAAAAATCGTACCTAGTTCTAGTTCTATTTGAATGAAATATATTACCAAAGGACTGAAAGTGAATTTTTATTATACTGTTCAAATTTAAAAAAAAACTAGGTAGGTAGGTATACAAATATATAAATAAAATGAATAACGGAACAGAATTTTTTCAAAGGATTAAAAAATTTTAATAAAACAGTTGCGTCAAACGAAAGTGGCATAAACAAAGCAATCTAGAAAATATTTAAATATCAAGTTTAGTACATAAATTTTGAGGTAAAACATAATGACCTTGAAAATCCTGAAAAATTTTCGGCGGCGCTACGCAGGGGGCTGCCGCCCCCCGCACCCCCTGCAGCTCTTGCCCCGTGTGCACAGCGTTTTGCCCTACCAGCCTTAAACACCACGAGCCGCCACTGCGCCACTGAAACCAGATGAAACTAAACAAAATGAAGTGGTAATGACTGGAAGAAATGAATTTCGAATTTCAACCTTTTTGGCCATTCATTGATTCTCTCATAGGTCAAGGTCGCAAACGGCGAGCTTCTTATGAGGAATTTAGCAAAAAATTTTCTTTTTTGGAAGTTGCTCATATGAGAAATATGTGTACTGACGAAATAAAAAAAACTGTACTATTTCTGCGAGATCACTATCCAAATGATATTGATTGATACTAATTTGCAAGATGAAGTAACACATTTCGTTGAGCATTGCTTATTTATTGATAAGGACACTGATGGCCCCATTTTAGAATTGTATAAGTGGTTCAATAAAATGGATTTAAAAAGTATATATTGTTTGTAGATTGTGCCTTTGTTTACCTGTCTCAAATTGTTCTGGTGAACGTAGCTTTTCATGTTTGAAAAGAATTCTAACTTATTTGAAGTCAACAACAGAGCAAGAGAGACTTGAAGCTATGGCCATTCTTAATATTAAATCAGACCTTACAATTTCTAATTTTGATGACATTATTAGTGATTTTGCTGAGAAAAACGCACGAAGAAAAACACTAGTTTAAAGTTTGTTTCCCCTTTCGAAAAATTTCGAAAACTAATTCTTGTTTCAATACATATACTCAAGGTTACGAAGATTGTTTCATTTTTTTTTATTTTATTTTATAATATAATTGTGTTCTATTTTCTATTTGTTGTTTACTTATCGTTTATTTTGTTCAATAAATATATTTTTTTAATTTCTCTTGCTGCCTATCTTAATATCATATCCTCCTGCTTGTAAATGTAATCTCAAGAGGTTTTCTATAAGGGGGGGGGGGGGGGCGGCGCGAAAATGTTCAGCCTAGGGGCTACAAGAAGTTAAATCCACCCCTGGCTATATATGATATTCATTGCAAATGCTCATTCCAATAGACAAAACCGCTTATTGGCAATAAAATTTGCAACAAAATGCCGTAAACCGCAACTACATAATATTCCTCCCTGTAGAGATATTTTATTCCAAAATTTGAAGAAAAAATCCAAATATGCAGTTCAATAATTGAACTGCATATTTGGATTTTTTCTTAATTGTCCAGTAGTTTAGTAGGTAAGATCACGATATGTGTATCGTGGATAAGATAAATAATTAGTGTTGTTAAGTTTGTTGTCTAACAGAATTCAAACAAAATAAATATTTTGTTTATACTAAATATTTTATTTTATTATTGTCCTAATAAAAGTTATTGTTGTGTCCTTCCTATTGTTTAATAAGTTTTTGCCTGCGGCGCTTTTCCACATGTCATCATCCTTCATAGTAGCCTTAAGATAAGCCCTCGAATAAGCCTTCAGTCCCACCTAGCCCCCCCCCCCCCCAAAATAAAAGTCTAGTTACGTCTATGATGAACTCGACCACTTTTCACATCTGTTACTAAATAATCATTTCTTTGAAATTCTCTTCCGCGTTGAATATTTTGAAATCTCAATCAAACTAAAAAGGTCATGATAATACGGTCAAATCTCTGTTCTACAAATTATCATCAGCTCCGCAGAAGCCTTGGAATTAATTAAAAATAGTTTTCTTTCTCTGGCATTTTCAAGTGACTGGTACTTGTAATATATACACTCAGCTCCATAAAAAGTGACGCACTCGATTTTTCGGGTAATTTTAAAGTTCTTTATTTCTTAAACCGGTGGAGGTTATAGCAAAATTCATTCTGTATGAGCTGGATTGGAAGCAATGGTGAGTTTTTCCAAATTTCATGGAAATTAATGGAGAATTTTAGACCTAAGTTTTTTCACAGGTTTTCAAATCACCCTGTGGATTATTCTCTCATTCATGGAAAAATTATTCATTCTGCATTCGATGAACCATTTTTTAATAAACATTTTGGTTTTTTATCCATTGATTTATCTCTAAATTTTGCTGAAAGCTTGCGTATAACCAACTTTCTGAATTTATCGAGTTTTATAGTGAAATAGACTGATACGAATTTTAAAAAACATTTTTATTAAACACAAGATTATAAACTTTTATTTGAGGAATTTTGTGTAATTTTAGTCTCTAGAACTTCTTTAATGATACTTAATTAATGACACAACAACAAAGTATGGAGGCATACAACAAATTAATTGCTATGGCAACGGCAATTGCTTTTTCAAAAGCAATGTGATCCTACAATGAAATAAATTTTCACCTCTTTACTTTTTGAAAGACAAAGGAATTACCTAACAATAAATAAAAAAAAATAAAAATCGGTCCACTGGTTTAAAAAAAAAGAAACAAAGTTAGATCAAAAATCAAATGAGTCACTTTTTTGGAACTGAGTGTATTTGAAAACCTTGACAATTTCTATTGGTTCTGCAGTGAGTATGACCACTCATCATGTGCATTATTTCTCAATACAAGAAAAGGCAGGGTTCACGTAATAACGTTATAACTCGGAAAGTACCAGCGATAAAACAGTGAACAAAAAATCTAAATGTTTATTAAAAAATGTTTCATCGAATGCAGAATGAATAAATTTTCCATGAATGCGAGAATAATCCACAGGATGTTTTGAAAACCTGTGGAAAAACTTAGGTTTAAAATTTTCCATTAATTTCCATGAAATTTGGAAGAACTCACCCTTGCTTCCAATCCGGCTCATACAGAATTATTTTGCTCTAAACTGAGAAAAAAAGTGTTCAAATCGGTCCACCAGTTTAAAAACTAAAGAACTTTAAAATTACCCAAAAAATCGAGTGCGTCACTTTCTATGGAACTGAGTGTATTATCATATAACGTAACATTATGATATTCGTGATAAGAATTTTCTTATTTCTTACTTACGTAATGTTACAGTTATAAGGAATTATTTAATGAATATCGAGAATCAAAAACATATTTTAATATTAAACCGAAGAGGAAAACTGTTTGAAAGTATTTGGACTATTTGAAGGCAGCAAATATTTGCGAACATAGATAATAATATGTAAATTTTAAATCAAATTACACATTTATTGCGTGGAATTTTTTTTCTTAAATAATAGAATTTCCGCATAGATTTATTCACCTATGATTTTAGCATTAAATGACATCAATTCCATGTATATAATTTATTAAACTTTATCGTATAAAAGCACAACAAAATTAATGTTAGCAAACATATTGTAATGTAGGTACTAAATTAATATGTAAGTGAATTAAGTGTTTATTCTTATACAGGCTGTCTATTTTACGAGGGCCACACCAAATATCTCGCTTAATATCTATTGTTGAGGAATAAAGTTTTAGAAATAGTAATTCCATATTTTGTGAGCTATATTTCAGTAAAAAGAAATTAGAAATCCATAGCCTACTTTGTGAGATATATTACAAAAACCTGAAAAGTAGGAAAACTACAAACGGTTATAGCTTCCTTATTTGAGGAGATACGAAAAAAGTTAAAGGGATGATAGTTGACGGCAAAGACAATAAGAATAATAATATGTATCAAAAAATTCGAAAAACGCAGTTGGCTTTGACATACACGCTCTTGTGCAAAAGTTAAAAGAACAAATCTCAAAGTAGGCCATGACACCATTAATTCCGTTTATTTTTTCTCTTTCCAACGATATAAAACATGTCACAAAAATTTTAACTGATATTGCCAATATTTAATATTTTACGAAAACCACAATTCATATCGTTAAATCGTAAAAATCAGCTATGCCATGATAGTAAAAATTCACTTTATAATAATTATAATTCAGTAATTATTTATTACAATTTAATACAAACTAACACATGTCTCATAAATAAAAATAAAAGTACAAAATGAATATCCAAAAAAACGAAAAATTATGTACAGGGTTTTCCACCGAAAATGATCACCCCATTTGTAATTTTAGAAAAAAAAGTTTCAAGTAAAAGTTGTAGGACATGTTAAGGGCTTAAAAATCCCATTTTTAGAAAAACAATTGAACATCGTATTTACGATCTACCGATACAAGTTATAATAATAATAATAATAATGTTTATTGTGCAACATACAAGAAAATTACACAAAAGGTGAGAGTTCGGCAGTGCCGTTATTCTACTCTCCCTATTTTGGATATGTTTTTTTAAATGGAACACCCTGTATTTTTTTGTATTTTTGGATTCTATACGTTTTTCTGATTTCAACCTTATGAATATGTCATATGTTTGCTCCGGTAGTTTATTTTAAATAATATTTTGCTATCCCTTCGGCATCTTGAAACAAACTGCAACTACGCTGAAAGCTAGTTTTGCTTTCCCAAAAAATTTATATTTTAATAACTACCGGAGCAAACATATGACATATTTATATGGTTAAAATCAGAAAAACGTATAGAATCCAAAAATATAAAAAAATACAGGGTGTTCCATTTAAAAAAACATAACTTGTATCGGGAAGATCGTAAATACGATGTTCAATTGTTTTTCCAAAAATAGGATTTTTAAGCCCTTAACATGCCCTACAACTTTTACTTGAAACTTTTTTTTCTAAAATTACAAATTAAAAAGTTATCGAGGTGATCACTTTCGGTGGAAAACCCTGTAGGTACATAGTTTTTCGTTTTTTTGGATATTCATTTTGTACTTTTATTTTTATTTATGAGACATTTGTTATTTTGTATTAAATTGTAATAAATAATTACTGAATTATAATTATTATAAAGTGAATTTTTACTATCACGGCATAGCTGATTTTTACAATTTAACGATATGAATTGTGGTTTTCGTAAAATATCAGTTAAAATTTTTGTGACATGTTTTATATCGTTGGAAAGAGAAAAAATAAACGGAATTAATGGTGTCATGGCCTACTTTGAGATTTGTTCTTTTAATTTTTGCACAAGAGCGTGTATGTCAAAGCCAACTGCGTTTTTCGAATTTTTTGATACAGCCGTCAACTATCATCCCTTTAACTTTTTCGTATCTCCTCAAATAAGGAAGCTATAACCGTTTGTAGTTTTCCTACTTTTCAGGTTTTTGTAATATATCTCACAAAGTAGGCTATGGATTTCTAATTTCTTTTCACTGAAATATAGCTCACAAAAAATGGAATTACTATTTCTAAAACTTTATTCCTCAACAATGGATATTAAGCGAGATATTTGGTGTGGCCCTCGTAAAATAGACAGCCTGTATATTGCTACTTACTTACTGGTTTATTAATTACATTAGCATCATATCTTTAATGAACATTGTTAAGACATCTCATAATATTTCCGACATGGCAAACTAAATAAATATTTTAACAACTTATTTAATTCATTATTAAGATATCCTACACCAGTTAATCTACTAGCCAGATATAAATATACACCATTTAATCAAATAGGTCAGACAAGACTTGTTTTTATATATTTATAAAAAATTCAAAGAAAAGAGTAATTAAACAAAAATAATAAAATAACTATTCAAATATTTATTATTGTAGTATAAAGAGTTAATTCAGATTAATCAAAGATTTATTTTCAGTAATAATAAGGTTTGTTATTATTTCTCTCAATTTCTCAATGCATGACAATCTCTGTCGTGGCCAATCGGTAATTCTCACTGCGAGGTTCGGTGGCCTGGCCACCGAACCTCGCAGTGAGAATTACCGAATTATCACGTACTTATGGGAATTACCGTAAATACTCGAATCGCCATAAGTATACAAAATATTCTTAGTAGGCAGGGTTTTTCTTTTTTTGAGATAACAACGTACACTTATTAATTATTATTAGAACAATCATTTTGATTTAACTTTAACTAGCCCGTTTCTACTATTTCTTTAAGGTGCTTTTAACAGGAACAGGTAATGCCCACTCTAAAGGCTGCCACAGACGCTCCTTGTTGCATATTAACTTTCTTGCACAAACATAAGTTGTAAGATATGTCTGAAATAGCCCACTAACGATTCAGTCTTTTATATCAATTTCCATTCAGTTTTTTCATTTGGTGAAAAATGGCCGACGAGGAGCTGATGTTGTGCGCTGCCTAAAAGAAAAAAGTAATAAAAAAGAGAAAACGTTCCAAATGGTCAAAATATTGGTTACTAAAAAGACAAGAATTGTCTATTATCTAAATGGGCTATTTTGAACAAAACATTGAACGAGCGAAATAAAACTTAACCTAAAAAAATTAATTCAAGACTGAAACCAAAGTCGCAATAGCCACACACGTTCCAACTTGCTTGTACCCGCTCGATAATTTCTAGCAATTACAGACTTTCAATTCAGTCCAAACTTATGTTTGAACACACAAAAATATTCTTCCGACTTATCGCCGCTAACGCAGCGTTTTATCGTACAACTTATGTCTGCACAAGTAAATTGATATGCAACTTGGAGCATCTGTGACGGCCTTAATGTCATGCTTGTAGAGTTTGCCAGCCCGCAAAAGCCTTGTAGAAAAGATTTTCGTTTGCACTTTGTTGCTAAAATGTGAGACCCACTTTTTATCATTCCCCATCCGTTAACAATGCAAAATCGAGAGGTCGTCAAAAAATCGTACTGTACAGGGGGTGGCTAGGGGTGGTTTTTCAAATACACTGACGATCAATTGAAGTGACCCAAGAAAAATTTGCATCAACTTCCAACTCATATATCTTTTGATGCAAGAATCGCAGAGCCATAAATCTTTTTAGGTATTATAGATATACTCCTCAAGAATATGTGACACATTTTGCTTGTCCTTGTCTCGTTTATTTTTGGAGATACGGTGATGAAGGTTGAGCTATGTTTTTCTACCAAAGTTTGAGGTCGTGCATGGAGTGTCCCAAACCGTTTTCGGATATGAGAATATAGTCATTTTGTACCCTCATTCATTGCGTTTATTTTCATTTTTGATTGATTGTGCTAATTTAATTGTTGCTGATTTTTTGAGAATTTTTATACAACAGGACATTTTTTGGCTTTAAATGCTTACTTTATTTAATGTTTACAATTAAATCTTACACGTACATAATACACATATAAATAATTTTAACATTAAATCTCAATAACGAGTTGGTCTACTTCTTGCTCCTATAACAGCTTGATACCGTCTGAGCATACTGACAATACAATTATCTATAATTTGCTGATCCACAAGAGGCCATTCCTCTGAAACCGCAACAGCAAGTTCTTCCAAATTGATAGCTGGTACCATTCGTTTGCGAAGGCGTCTTCCAAGTGCACCTCAGACATGCTCGATAGGGTTAAGATTCGGCGAGCAGGAAGGCCATACCATTCTTGTGATCTATTTTTTCGAAAAAAATGTTTACTACTCGAGCACAATGTGGTCTTGCATATATATAAATTCAGGGCCTCTTTGATTCGCAAAAGGCAATACAATAGGCCGCAAAATTTTATTGAGGTACCTATCCGCATTCACAGTTTCATTTGCGAAAACTATCAAGTCAGTTCTTCCCCCTGCGTATAAAGTCAAAAAAAATGTACTGTTGTATAAAAATCCTCAAAAAATCAACAATTAAGTTAGCACAATCAATCAAAAATGAAAATGAACGCAATGAATAAGGGTACAAAATGACTATATTGTCATATCCGAAAACGGTTTGGGACACTCCATGCACGACCTCAAACTTTGGCAGAAAAACGTAGCTTAACCTTCATCACCGTATCTCCAAAAATAAATGAGACAAGGACAAGCAAAATATGTCACATATTCTTGAGGCGTATATCTATAATACCTAAAAAGATTTATGGCTCTGCGATTCTTCGATCAAAAAATATATGAGTTGGAAGTTGATGCAAATTTTTTTTGGGTCACTTCAATTGATCGTCAGTGTATTATGAAAAATTTTTTTTGCGTTTTTTACATCCATGCCACCTGGTCCATCATCTACTGAAGTTTTATGCCAATATTTTAATCAGAAATATATATTTTGTTAATTTTAAAATCGTCATGTACAATGCTTTTATATGGAGCGCCTTATTATATAAATTCTCGCCCTGAAATACCACAATTGTAATATTCTTTCTAACGTCCTAACTCGAAAACCTTTTGATTAATCAAAAAAATCATTTCTATAAACGTTGTAGGTCAAAGATCGAGGATTACATTACTTTTTTCAGATTCTAAATCCGATTGATAGTTTCGTTAAAAACTTACAAATTGTAAAGCCATGTCGTGGCGGTTACGGCCGACATTGGAGATGCTACGAAGGTTCACGTTACCATGGCATGCCAGTCAAAAAACGACTCTAAGCCTCAGCGCGTTTGTAAAGTCGATATTCGCCTATTATCGTGCAATTTCTGTGTTTTAGAAGCATTTTAAATGTCTTGCGATATTATTTTATTAATAAATATTTAATTAAACAACTTCGATGTGATTTTTTTTAATGGTAATAAAATTTCCCTTTGATTTTTTTCAATAATGATAAGTTATTTTAAATAGCTACACAAAAATATAGGCAGGTAGCCGGTATCTTACACAAAAATATAGGGTAGATTGTAAGGTCCCTACCTACATAAATTAAATAGTGTAAAAGTTTTGTTGAATATATTAAGTTAAGTTTACAATGACAAAAGTAATGATAATAATTAATAATAATTGTACTACAAGTGTAACGAATTACAAACCCTTAAAAGGGAGCCATATATAAGAAAAATGGGTCCGATTGGGAAATATTTACTATTTTTGGTCATACATTTTTTGTTAATTCATATAATACAGAAGAAAACATAAACTTATAATATGTTAAACTTATAGGGAGAGTATAGTTTTGTGATTTGTGATCTGTTTATATACTTAGCCCAATCAATAGGTACTTCTACAACGTGATAGAGGTACAAAGGAGTGACTGTACGACGCAAAATTGTGGCTAAAAAACAGAATTATGACGTCTTGAAAATTCTGAAAATTATCTATCGAGCGTTGACCGCATTTAATATGTAAAGAAATGTAGTACCTAATCAACAAGGTTAGGGTCTAGTATTGATTAGCACAAGTGCAATTTACTTATTTAGTCAAGCATTTAATCTATATATTAAGAAGCAATAATGAGAGCCAAGTAAGTTATTTTTGGCGTTTGTTAAGTTTTTGGGGTAAATTTGAATTTGATTTGTCCAATATAACTAAACTTATAGTGTGTGAATGAATATAAAATTTTTGATATGTGCACTACTGAATTTTAACATTGGAAATGTTTTTGTTTTCGTATAGGGGGTTGAAAATCAGTTTCATGTTGCATTTTATGAAGCATGACTTATAGAAACAGTGGCGACAACACAGTGACCAATTTTTGATTGGTTGTCTAAATCACGTGGTACCGGCAGTCATGTTATTATTTTTCTATAGGCGTCTTCTTGTCGAGAAAATCCCAACGGCTATATCTCGTTGGGATTCTTTGAATATTTAAAAAGTTATTAGCGTTTCAATACCCCATATCGAAGAGTTTTGTAAATTATGCGAAATTAAAAAGGCCGAATGCGCGCGCAGAACCCTCTAAATTTCATACGCGTGCAGGACTTGCCAAAACTTTAAAATTTTTCGTTAACGTCACAAATGTCACTTTTTAGTTAGGATCTGCTGACCTCAAAATCGCAGCTGGACCACACAATTCACGATGTACTTTCAAGTTGGACTTTCGAGCTTGGGTTTATTGCCAGAACGGCGGCCCGGCGGCCTGTTTTCGTTTGGAAATAAGGTTTAAAATTTTCGTGTTTTCGCAAAATTCGCCAAAAAATCCATTGTGCGTCCGATAGATTACACCTTATAGTCGATCCAGCGAAATTTAATGATTTCTTAATATCGGTCCTAGGACGGAACCGATTACAGTTTCGGACTCGGGGCGACTTCAGGACAATTTTCTGTTTCTTGATAGTGCCTTTCCTTCACTTTGACATTTAATTGTATCGAGTATTGTATCCAAGTAAGAAACTGCATGTTTCAAGAGCAGGATTAAACAAATGTTTTTAGTTTCCTAGTAGGGGGTCGAAAATCAGTTTCATGGAAGAATGAGATTTCAGTGGTTTCAGAACGATAGACGTCAAAATTACACATCTTCGTTCACTCCTATTGAGCCTAAAATCAGAGCATGACCGTGCAATTCACGAGGTTGTTCTAAGTTCGACCCTCTACCTTGGATTTCTTACCAAAACAGTCTCTCGGAAATTCGTTTGGAAATAGTATTTGAAGTTTTCGTGTTTTTGCAATTTTTTCAATTTTGTCAATGACTTGCAATTTGACAAATCATAGGGGTGGATTTAGGATCGGGGTTGCTCTGGCAGGTTGCCGATACCTGATGTGTACGTATTACGGAGTGTTAGAGGTTTGAGTGCCATTACTTTAACATGAGGTAGATTTAGCAAAAGTAAATAAAAAATTATTACATGGGAATTTATTGCTGCGTTAGAAAAGTCACACCCAACAATCTCCAAGACAACTTAACATCGAGAAGCACGTCGAACAGCTTATTTCCTTTTGTCTCGTCGAAATATGTATAGCCGAAAACCATATGTAACTTAAAATTTTGTCGTTTTTCGCAATTTACAAAGATAGCAGTGATTTGAAGCAAAATAAAATATATGTTCAACTCCTTTCTCAATGCCTGATCCGATGAGATGTCACACAGTTACAGTACAGGCAAAATGTACCGAAATTAATCAAATAAGCAAGAAAATTGCGAAATCTTTGTAACTCTATACTTATTATTTATGTAATTTGAAGGTGGATTTTTATTGCATCCACATTTGTACGACGTATATTAACTACGTGAAAACCAAATTTAGGCAAAATTAAGTAATCGTAGCCCTCCCTCAAGAAAAGTTTTTGTCAAATGATATACCTAAACGAAATCCGATTAATTTCAATGTTGCCAAAAATTCTTTAAAACAAAGGATTGTTTGTAAAACAAGCTGTAGATGATGTGGATTCACCTATTGTTAAAATAGCAATTGAAACATTAAATAATAGACGAACATTTGTACTTAGTTGATGAGGACGTTGATCTCCTTGTTCTATTAATCGCTTTAACTCCAGAAGAATTATTATTATTATTTTTTTTATTATTCACTTATTTAACGTCGGCCTATTTCCGCTACCAGGGCCTATCACCGACGCCAGGAGACGAGCAACCCCCAACCTGGAAATTTTGCCGAACCTCTTATCTTACTAAGAGTAGGGATTTTTTACTTGCCTAACATTTAATAGACAAGGGACCGACTGCTTTACATCCTCTCCGAAGGATGGTATATCCTCAATACACCTCTCGCCTACAGTTGTATTGCTTCTGCGATATAGCTGATATACAAGCCGCTAGAAGTGGGGAAACGAGACCGCGTCCTTCCCCGGATAGTCACCCATCCAAGTACTGAACGCGATAGCTGTTGCTTAACTTCATATCGCTATGAAGTGAGTCAAGTCAGTCCTCCGCTCGCTGCCCAACTCCAGAAGAAAAAGATATATTTTTCATAAGGCCAGGAACAGGAAAAATTATATGGAAAATTCTTTCTTCGTCAGAAATCCAGAAATGACAAGACCGTATAAAAATAGTTATTTACATTACTAGATGCGAAAAGTTACTTTAAGGTGTGAGGTGATTTTTGAATGGTCGAGGCGAAGCCGAGACCTTTCAAAAAACACCGAATACTTAAAAGGGCTTTCGCAACGTGAAATGTATTATATTTCTTCTACTATACCGAAAAAAATTATGGGATTTACTAATTTAAAACTAATTATTTCATGAAATTAATTGACGTTTTTAATAAATTTTATAATTTAGGAGGCTGCCTGTGAAAATTGTTTCCATGGCAACGAAATATTACACATTTTAATTTCTGGTGGTTTCAAACTAAAATAAACAAATACATATGTTTTGTGGCGATATAAATGGGAATATTGTTTGTGCCTTGTTTTACCCCAAGAAATCCAAAGCAAGGTATATGCAAACTTATGAAGCGTTTTTAAAATGGAGTAGGTAGGTACTACGTGCCGACAAAAATGTTGGCGTACTTCTTAGAAAGACCTTTCTGTATTAATACAAAATTGTTTAGTTGTATTAATTTGTTCAAACAGAACGAATTAATTTCGTTTAAAATTTGTTTTTCTACTTTTCTGTCCTGGCCGCATAAGTTTTACTTTCGTAGATAGCAACGCTTTAGCAACCAGGCAACTCTAATGTTTACTTTCTTTATCGCGCGTGTTGCTAGGGTTACAAAGTTCATTTATATAGACGGTAGTAGAAAAATACAATTTTACTGACTGATGCCTTCAGTGGTTATGATACCACGTCTAGAATATTTCCAAAAGAAAAATTAAAAGTCATCAAACTTCTTCAGAAAGAAATGCAGTTGGTTAATGTAGTGGTTAATGGCAAGAATTCAACCCCCTCACAAGTAAAACAGCTGGTAATAGTACATTACATACCGAGCTGGGAGGTGCATCATTACAGCCGAGGGTTGACATATGAAAGAGGCGCGTAGCGCCGAGGTCAGATGTAAACGCGAGGCTGTAATGAAAACGACCAGCGAGGTATGTATACTATTTTATTCACAATCATATATGTAATGCTTCAATTGCCAGCTTATAAAAAGTTGGGAGGCAGGCATTTGTTCACTCTTCTTTTCCAGCTAGCCAGCTAGCCGGTAAAGTAGCTTTACCGGCTAGAAACGTCACTTTTCCGGCAAGTTAAACGTCACACTTTGCGGCAGCAAATCTTCTGGTTGTCTTTTGTGCAGCAGCTTTAAAATTTGGTGAAGTACCTACACTCTCTAAGTCACAAATGATCAGAATCAAACATTTTGTTGTAGAATTTTGAGCGAATTTAACAGAAATTATTGATAATAAATACTTGTGGAAATAACCTAATTTATTTCACAGACGAACCTTAATGCTCGTTACCTAGCAACGCTCAACTTTTATCACTGCAGCCTACCTACTTATTTTGCATAATTTCCTAATTCTCATTCACTATCTATTCAATTAAATAAAAAAATTGTATGCTGATATTGTGATTATACAATGATTGTGAATAAAATAGTATACATACCTCGCTGGTCGTTTTCATTACAGCCTCGCGTTTACATCTGACCTCGGCGCTACGCGCCTCTGTCAGATGTCAACCCTCGGCTGTAATGAAGTACCTCCCAGCTCGGTATGTAATGTACTATTATTCACAATCATTGTATAATAACAATATCAGCATACAATTTTTTTATTTAATTGAATAGATAGTGAATGAGAATTAAGAAATTATGCAAAATAAGTAGGTAGGCTGCAGTGATAAAAGTTGAGCGTTGCTAAGTAACGAGCATTAAGGTTCTTCTGTCAAATAAATTAGGTTATTTCCGCAAGTATTTATTATCAATAATTTCTGTTAAATTCGCTCAAAATTCTACAACAAAATGTTTGATTCTGATTATTTGTGACTTAGAGAGTGTACTTCACCAAATTTTAAAGCTGCTGCACAAAAGACAACCAGAAGATTTGCTGCCGCAAAGTGTGACGTTTAACTTGCCGGAAAAGTGACGTTTCTAGCCGGTAAAGCTACTTTACCGGCTAGCTGGCTAGCTGGAAAAGAAGAGTGAACAAATGCCTGCCTCCCAACTTTTTATAAGCTGGCAATTGAAGCATTACATATATTATTGTGAATAAAACTCTTTTCCTACTTGTATTCGCTATGTGCGCGATATCAGCGCCGCGTAGCGTTCACAACTGTGTAGGCTACAATGTGTCTGTCAAAACAATGATATAAAATTGGAAAATTAAAATTGCATGTAAATTACATTTAATTTCTTTGCGCTGCATCAATTCGTGCTGCCAAAGGCCGTAACAAGCGCTTTCTTTCAATAAAATGAAAAAAAGGCATGTAAAATTCGCTTAAAATATATATTTTGGTTAAGACATATTAGGTTATATTTACTTATAATTTTGATATAAAACAAGAAAAATAAAGCTATATAATTGCTTTTAATAAAGTCTGACAAACATATGTTGTTGCTGTACCACTAATAATAAATAACATTTTTTTATATCACTTTTTAGACCAAAATGAGCAGAGCATAGTTATAAAAACCTGATTCGAGAGTGTAACTCACAACATCACTTTTCAACCTAAAACTCGATTGAAAGGATTTTCTATTTTTGAAAATTACTTACTTGACATTCCTGATCAGTTTTTAAAGTACTAGAGTTAATGCTTTATTCACCGGTTGATCCATCAGATGTGTTCTATCTCATTCTAGCCTCGGACATAGAATGAGATGAAACGCATCTGATGGAGCAACCGGTGAATAAAGCAACTTGCCCCTTATTATTTGACTTGTTTCTTCATTTGGTGTTGTAGATAGATGGATGCTTGGTTGGTTGTTATGGTGTTGAATGGTTTTTCCTTAACCTTCTTTCCTCTCTGTTTCATAAAACATCTGTACCAAGATATAACAGCAGAGTCATTGTATTTTTTTGAATGGTAGATGGAGGAATAAGTCGTCGTTTTGTAACTGGAACTGGCTTTTTCGTCGGATTTGTTGCCTGATGGTTGCTGTTTTCTTTTACTGCAGTTATTCATTTGTTGCGAGCCCTGCCGTAAGGAATCGATAAAATTTGCATTTATAATTCCTTCCAATATTTTTGCAATTTACAACACGGCAACTATATAATAGTGGTCCATTTTTAAATTTGTTTACAAAATGAGTTTTGTAAAGACATTGTGATTTGTGACTACTACTACTACTACTACTGACTACTGACTGACTGACAGTGACAGCCTACTTTATTGCAATTTTTGTCCACTGCGAGCACTGCCATCGATTTCATTACCCCCACTCTATACTCTGCACATAGCGAATACGGTGCAAGAAAAATCACAAATGTCTCACTCAACTCATACAGATTTAATCAATTCAAAAAAATCGCTGCACAAACAAAAATCAAAGTTGGAATTATTACCACCAATTCAGAGGCAGTCGCTTAATATTCATTACGAGTATTCTACAAAATTCAGAAATGGCTTGGCAACGAAAAAAATCCACAACAGTGGGGATAAAAGAAAATTAACGGCTCCTTACAACCTGTGACAACACTTTTTGTGCCAACAGCAGAATCAATATTGCAGCTTATCTCCTGCAACCACAACAGAAAAGCAGGTTGAAAATGCTCATAAATTTACGGAAATTGTCAGGGAGTACGATGTCTAAATTCATATATGGATAAAATTATCGAGGATCTAAACGACGCAGAAGATTTAGATGCTATCGATTCCGATCTTCTTTAGATACAAAGTGTGTTTCATTCAATATATATAAAATTTTAAACAACTCGATAATCCTCACTTGTACAATGATTATGTATTTTTTCATTTTGCAGAATATTCTCACAGATAAACAGGCAGAAAATTAAGGAAAGAAACGTAAAATTGGTAAAAAAATGTAATAAAAAAGCAAAAATTAATATTTCTCTGTAAATGAAAATATTCTTATTTTTTGAAAATTTCTCATGGTTCAATTGCCAATTTTTATTATGCATGTGAAAACCTAATTCATCCCACGATTTTTCAAGTAGGCAGCTACGACACACCCCTTACGGTTCGGCACTCTTAAGTTTCTTGAAACATAGGTATGTATTTTTAAACTTATAATATGTCAAGTTTCAACGAATTCACTATGTTCTTGTTCAGTTTGGACACTTTTCCTGTACTATTAGCTGCGTTTAATAGTTTGCGATTAATCGATATCGGTATTTGTAATTGTTAGGAATAACTTTTCATCTTCCCGAAATTATATTAAATTATTTTAGTTTTAACATTAAAAATGTTTGTTAGTGAAAAAAATTTGTATAATACCTACCATTTTAGGTTTCATTATGAGAATGTTTTTGTTAATAAAATAACTTTTTATTTTAATTTCTAAATAAAACTACTGATAACAAGATTTTACTTTTTGAAAATGATTTGTGTTAATGAAATAACTATTTACTACTTTGCAACAAATTTTCATTTTTATCACATCCGAAATATCACAAGATTTGCGTTCTACTTCGTCATTTCCAATGTCTCCTCCGGTTGCATCTTTGCGAAGGACTGTGAATTTTTTAAAGATGTATGTACCTACTAATTCTATGTCTGTAAACATTTTGACTTTAGCCAAAAATATGTGTAATATTTTCGTAGTAATTGATAGTGTACCTACATTCTCCCACTATATCGTGCCTAGAATCTCATATAGGTAATGAAAAATGAAAACTATTTACTTAGATATCTTTCTGCTTAGAGTTAGAACTATTTAGAAAAGGAAAAATGTACAAATGATTCAAAAACATTAATTAGATGTCTCGTAACTGGTATTCAAATAAGTTTTTCTTAAAACCCATAATTGTGACTGTAGTGATTGTTTTAATATCCATCTGCAAATTGCATTATTTCAACAAAAAAATCCATTACATCCAAGTGATTGGGAGATATTTAATGCTAATATAGGTATATTAGGAATATGGGTAGAACTAAACACAGTGTGTAGTTTACTAATTATGAATTTATTTTCATCCTCACACTACAACGGGTAAAAGTATATTAACTTACAAAAGTGTTTCAGTTTTCATAAGTCAGGTTTTGTTATGACTGCTTAATCATCATAATGGTTTTAAACTAAACATATAGGTACTAAAGAAAGATACATAAACACATTCCTTAAAGGATATGACATTCTAGTATAAACTATAAGGGCGGCTTATTTTTGAATCGTTAGTTATTATGAATCTCAATAATATAGGAATTAATAGAGCCTAGAAAGAGGCCTCAAAAAATGTACTGATATATATAGCATTCCATTAAAGAAAAAGGCACTTGGTCCTGTAATTTCGTCTTGGATCGCCTGTATGTTCGAAAATAATTTCCAGTTATAGACTTTTTTATCTAGTTTACTTGCAATTTTTTTAAAAATTTGTAGCCATCGTAGAACTCGAGATATCGAGGTCCGACGCACTACTGCCCCACCCTGTATATCTTTTTAAAAATGACCAAAAAATCTATTGTGACTTTTTGTAGCAATCAAGGAAAAATTCCCGGCATAAAATATTACCAATGTGTTTGAGAAGAAATATAGGGTTTTTTATTTGAGGTGTAAAGAACCACAAATGTTTGAATATTTTTTTCACATTTGGGGGTTCAACAACTCGACTGCTTAAAAGTTATTTTTAAATCTCAAATCGGAATAATATTTTGTAAGAAAACCATTATTTTTAGCAATTATAATATTATTATTATACAGGGTGGTTCAGAATTTACCGATTAAACTTCGGGAACTAATAGAGTACGTTAAAATAAATGGACTTTCTTTAATAAACTTATATCTAAAACCGCATAGTTTTACAACAGACCTTATTATTTGTTTTTCTGTACATGAACCGTATTTAAGCTTTTTTGAGCTTAAATTTCCATTCAAAATAACACAATCCATACCACTCATAGAAAAAATTAAAATTAGCTATAACTTAGGACCGACCCTGTAGTAAACCATTTTATGTCTTTTATCGAATGGCCACTTAACCTTTTTCTAAAAAAAAATTAAATCGGTCAACACATTCCGAAATAAGAGGGTGGTATGCGAACTTAAATAAAAATAATAAATTGGCTTTCTTAAATCACACACGCTGTATATAAAATACACATTAAAAATATTATTTTTGGCATGTTTTGCACTTAAAATATTTTGGTAGTTTCCCTTCAATATTTACACAACATTTGTGATACCAATGATGCAGTGGGTACATAATACCATTTCGCCGTAAACATTAGTGCATTTATCTCCCAAAAAAACAGGTTGAAATAGTATCTTCATCCCAATAATTGTTAATTAGGGTCTTTAAATAATCTATCGTATTGCACTCTTGCCTGGGACGTTGGTAAAAAATATTTTCGATTATTACGGAAACGTCCTGTATCGCACCCAGTGCTTTTTTTCGACTGTATGCAGTTGGAGGCTTAATACTAATTGATTTTTTCCCTCACATTAAGGCGACTAAATATGACTTTATGTAAGTCCGATATGCAATCATGTAGTTTTCCATATGGTATTTCGAAATATCATATGTTTAGTTTATTTAAATTTTTTTGGGGGATATAGTACTTGATCACGTGGAAATATTTGAAATTTTTATTCTTTCAAGGCCTATTAAGATCCGTTAAAAGGGGTCGTAATTTTTATTACCCCGGCTCCACACTTGTGTTATTCGTCTACAAATAAGGGCCATTTTTTCACCTACAAGTAACTTTATCCGGCAGTTATTTACCTAGGACACAATTGTATCCTATAGGTAAATAACTGCTGAAAAAATGGCCGTTTTATTCGTAGATGAATAACGCAAGTGTGGAGCCGGGGTAATAGAAATTACGACCCCTTTTAGCGGATCTTAATAGACCTTGAAAAAATAAAAATTTCAAATATTTCCACGTGATCAAATAGAGCTCATCAAGTAGATACTATATCCCCCAAAAAAATTTTAATCCGTTAACGCATTCCGAAATAAGAGGGTGTTGCGGCCTTAAATCGCACACACTGTTCAGTGTTCATATTTATTTGACCTTTTTTATATATTTTATGTTAAAGCCAAAGATATTGTTACTATTATTAAGCAGAGAATAATATTATTTTTATATAGGTACCTACATATGACAGTATTATAATATATAATTTTAAAATTTATATAATAAAGAATTGTTTTTTAATTTTTATATAATTCTATAGTTTTTATTGAGGAATTGTTATTGCTGCAAGTACTATTTAGAAAATCTATGAATAAAATATGAGTATACAAGAAGGAATTTAAAAACGATGTTGATTGGTAGTTTCAAAAATATTTATCTTAAAACTTGGAAATAAAAGAGATTGAGATAAGCTTAAACAATTGGGGGTTCGCTTTAAGAGTGGTTACACTGGTTACAAACACTGTTGGCTGCGTAACAATTTTATAGTTGAATTAAACTACAGGCACGGCCTTATAGACTTTGATTGCAAGAGATAGTTTTAAAAACAGGGGTAGGTCGAGTTTGACTATGGAAATGGAAAGAGCATTTATTGAGTGGTATTTCCACAAAATTTCAAGTTGACCGCACCACTACACAAGGAGTTGACCTGCAAGCTTTTATGGAAGGGGTAGTTTTAAAAACAGGGGTAGGTTGAGTTTGAGTATGGAAATGGAAAGAGCATTTATTGAATGGTATTTCTGCAAAATTTCGAGTCGACCACACTACCACAAGGGGTTGACCTGCAAGCTTTTATAGAAGGGGTAGTTTCAAAAATAGGGGTAGGTCGAGTTTGAGCATGGAAATGGAAAGAACATTTATTGATTCGTATTTTTACAAAATTTCAAGTTGAACGCACCACTACAAGGGGTTAACCTGCAAGCTTTTATAGAAGGGGTAGTTTTAAAAACAGGGGTAGGTTGAGCTTGAGTGTGGAAATGGAAAGAACATTTATTGATTCGTATTTTTACAAAATTTCAAGTTGACCGCACCACTACAAGGGGTTAACCTGCAAGCTTTTATGGAAGGGGTTGTCTTAAAAACAGGGGTAGGTCGAGTTTGAGTGTGGAAATGGAAAGAACATTTATTTTTTCGTATTTTTACAAAATTTCAAGTTGACCGCACCACTACAAGGGGTTAACCTGCAAGCTTTTATGGAAGGGTTAGATTTAAAAACAGGGGTAGGTCGAGTTTGACCATGGAAATGGAAAGAGCATTTATTGAATGGTATTTCTGCAAAATTTCGAGTTGACCGCACTACCACAAGGGGTTGACCTGCAACCCAGCAAACACAAAATGTCTGGCAAAACAATGGGCCATTACAGTTATTGCTGGTAGAGTGATGGCAATTTTTGCCAATACTTGGAAAGTGAATATAGAGTACAGTCTAACCATTATAACCTCCGTGTTGTAATGGTGAATTGATGGTTTTGTGTGTTAAATATGCCCTTCCTGTTACTGGGTAGTTGGAATCACTTTAACTTTGCTGGTACATTAAACAAGTTAAAGCACTTTTTTGTCTGTGACAAACCAACGTTTTTTAAGTGATGTAAAAAATCGTTTATTATATCGTTATTTGCCATCAATAATTCATTGTTGGCCGGATACATAGCAACCAATATACAGTAAATGTATCAATGGGCCATTATTCTATTCTTGCGAATGTAATTGTAATATTTTGTTAATACAAAAAAAGCGAATTATAAGTGCATTACAATTTACAAAACGTGTTGTAACCTTACTTTTAAAATTCCCGCGATGAGAACAGCGAAACTTTTGACATTTGACAGCTAGACGAAGAAGGTGAAGGCACGCTTAAATAATTTATGGTTGATTTCTTATAATATTCATATAAATCATATAAGTTTTGTGGTTATTTTAGTTCTAGTTTGAATTCCTCATTTATTGTGCGTTTGTGTTTTGTGGAATAGTGCAGATGTAATTGAAAAGAAAAGTTTTACATGTCGAAGGATGTCATCTTCTACTCAAAAAAAAATGGCATATAGGTAGGTATATAAAAGTCGCCTTATATTTTATTAAGATAATTCATCAAACACAAAAATAATATGGATTCTTCACATCTTTGTGTCATAATATTTAACATCCCAATTAAAAAAAACATTCGTTTAACTAGTTTATTTATAAAACATTAGGAATGTTTACCTAATAAGCCCATATTTTTACGTTTTTATTTTGAGATAATACCTTGTAATACTTTTCTTTGAGAAATTCTTAGGTATATTAACGTTAATCTTGATTTTTTTTTTGTCTTTCGCGTTCTATTAGAGAATGATTGTTGCCTGTTGGGTGTTATGTGAAGGTATAGACCTTCTTTCATTGTGATTTGAAGCCTATATGCACCACCTTAACTGTCACATAATTTTTTTTTTTTTAGATTCCGTAAGAATAAATCCTTTGTGTAAAGATTCATCCAAAAAAAAATATTAAAGATATTATAAAAACGTGGTTACGGGGTTCAATGGACCGCGAAGGAGGATGTACAAATAGGACCACTAATTTAAGAAGACGAGATGGATAATTAGAATTAATTTATGGTTTCATTACTATTTATTTAATAATAAGTAAGTCTATTGGCAGTTATACTTCTGTTGTTAATAAAAAAATATATATATATTTTATCTTTCAGTACCTATATGAGTTTTATATACCGACAATTTAGCGTTATTCATTAGTCATCACCTAATAGGTTTATATGTTAAATACCTATATGCTTTTCTTCAATTTTGTTTGTATAGACTTTTTGAAAAATATTTTAATAAGTACATTATACCTTTCACTTGAAGAATTAAAATAATAAACTATTAAAACAAATTATGAAAATAAAAAAACCGTCAATGTTTTGAAAAAATAACTTTCTATTATGAAGACTGACTGTAATTATTCTTTCTTTTATGAAAGTTGAGAAGAATAATACAGTTTTGAAAATGGAAATAGTATAGGTGTTTCTTTGAAATCGTATGTTGAACTATTTTAAGCTAAATCCAGAACTCCAACTAACTTGTAAAAAAATAATAATAGGTAACCATTAACTTTTTACTAAAAGATGTATCCTTTATCCTTTATTAATACTACCTACGTTTGGTGGTGATGAGCATTAATAAGAAGTAGCCTGCATAGAATGATAGAAGATCAGCTGTCAAGTCGTTACAGAAAAACAAGCACTGTTTCAAGGTAGGTATGAAAATTACGTATGTTGCAAAAGTTTTGGGGATTTTTATTTATTTACTTATCCCTACTGAAATACTGTACAACTATCAAATCAAATTAGCTAATTTATCTCAATTAAACAGAAAAAAAACAATAAGTCCATGGTTCCATAGTATGTAGTGTCTCTTTAGGCGCCCAATCATTGCTGTTTAAAATTTATTGGTATTTCTTTGACGATAAAAAAACTTTTGCACGTTATTGTCACAACAGTCCTTTGGTTAAAAAAAGGTAGGTATGTATATGCAGTATAGTGACTATCGGAGTTTGAGAGGCCTTGCACCTGCACGTACTGTCCCAAAATACAGGAATTGTAGATATAACTGAGGTTGACATTTACTTGAAAGAGAAAATAGCATTAAAATTTCAATTTATGGTAATCAATGATAAACCATCCGTGGTATCTTAATAAAATTATGAGCAGTTTTTCATTAATTACGATGGTGTAATGTAAATAAATGTCAGCCTTAATTATATTTGCTATTTCCGTATTAGGAAACAGCATGGGTGGAGGTCTCTCTAATTCCAGTAGCCACAACTGCATATATTGTAATGGCAAACCATTGATAGTATTCACTTTCTCATCACATAAATGTTAAATATTCGATACAGTGCCAACAATGGTCCCCACTGCATATATTGTAATGGCAAAACAATCGTACTTTTCATTCATGTCGTGTAAAGAATAAGTGTAAAAAAAGCACTGCACAGCCATCATTGGCAAAGTGTTCCGTGGCCGAGCGCTGGCCGGTGTTTCACTTTATTCATTAATTTAGCATTTCTTGCCAGTACTCTGCCAATGATGCAGTAAAGGCATGTATGCAGTTTATTAACAATGGGCCAATCATTGGTGTTTGCTGGGAAGCTTTTATAGAAGGGGTAGTTTTAAAAATAGGGGTAGGTCGAATTTGAGCGTGGAAATGGAAAGAACATTTACTGATTCGTATTTTTACAAAATTTCAAGTTGACCGCACCACCACAAGGGGTTAACCTGCAAGCTTTTATGGAAGGGGTTGTTTTAAAAACAGGGGTAGGTCGAGTTTGAGAGTGGAAATGGAAAGGGCATTTATTGAATCGTATTTCCACAAAATTTCAAGTTGACCGCACCACTACAAGGAGTTGACCTGCAAGCTTAAAGACGGGGTAGTTTTAAAAATAGGGGTAGGCCGAGTTTGAGTGTGGAAATGGAAAGAGCATTTATTGAATGGTATTTCTGCAAAATTTCAATTTGACCGCATCACTAGAAGCTTTTATTGTGACCTGCAAATTAGGAAGGCCCGCGTAAACTATTACTTGAGATAAAATATGGTTAGTTTTATCTCGGCTCGATTTTCGTACTGTACTGCGCAAGTAGAAAAACTTGTTGAGTGCCACTAAATAGCTATCTGTTTTCTGCAAAGTGGGAACTGTCAACTGTCAAATAACAAATTGTCAAATCTGCTACACAACATTTAAGAATGTTAAGTTTTGGTTATTTGAATTTATTAATTTAGTCTGGTGGTATCAGTTTTAATTGAAAAATGCTCAAAGGTCATGGGGGACTCCTTTAACCACGGCGAGAAATTGAAGAGGATCAAATCTTTGACAATATAGCAAAAGATGCTTGCCAGCTATGCTATTCAATTTGTCTCGTTTGGACAAGAACTTACTTAAATTCGTCTACGAGAAATCAACAGAAAAATACAAGATAACTCTAGAAAAACAAACAAGATCACAAAATTTACAGGATTCAAAAAATAGTTATGTTATGCTTTATTATGTAGTTATTATTATGTTTTTCCATGTCCTTTTTAATAGTAAGTAGATTTCAACTTTGTTGAATATCACTTCATTATTTTAAACTATATATTCTTTCATCGAATATTATGAACAATTATGTAAACATTATCTAACATTCTATATTCAATGAAAGAATAAATTATTTTCAATTAAAGTCTACAAATGTGAAATGTTACAACTTTTATTTATTAAAAATCATGATTATAATTTCAAAGTTTATTTCATATTATGTCAAATACATTCTAATTAAAAGTGCAGGTAAACATTACGATAATAAGCACGAGCTATATATAAATCGTTGATTTTCAATTTGTAGGTACTTAATTTCAAGATTAGATGTTATTTAGAAATAGCAAAATCTATCCAATTATTCTACTTTATATTTAAAATTCGCGCCAAGATTTCTACTTGATGACGTAGTCCTAGCGGTAGTCAAAATGTGCGCCGTGACATACCATGTTATATCTCTACCATGTTACTTAACTAGAACCTAGAAATGAAACAAATCAGGATAACCATATGGTCAAGGTCAAATGCTATTTATTTTCAAATGAAGACTATAGTGCCATCTAGTGAGGAAAAATTTAACCTTAAAACTGTTTACCAATAAACGTATACACTATTGGTAAGGATGAATCTGGGAGGCCGATATTAATGCATCAGACGGAGATAACTTAAAGCATTTACAAGTTAAACAGACAACGCGGTATCCCCTACCTCCCACCTTCCATTCTTTACAACACGCAGTCGAAGGGGACAACGGAATCGGCCAAATGTGTCGTCCGGCCGCGATGTCGCGTCCAACAAAGTTATTCATCAATAAGCCTTCCTCCAGCGAAGTACAAACTGTTATTTTTATTATTTCGTTTTTAGGTTTAAGGCTAATAAATAACAACAACTCTTAAACCGCTGTTGTATTGTCAAATGCAACAGCGATAAACATGATAAAAGAATGAAAACATCGTAAAAATATCTCACGGCCGTAAGCTGAACCGATGGCTGTCGTCGCACACATCCCCTCTTTAGTAGGAGTGTAGGAATGGTTAGGCGTCTCTTGTTAACTGAAGGCTTTGCCTCTATGTACCTTCTCTCTTAGTTGCATTACAGATTTCGCACTCCTAAATGAATACTTGCCAATAGTGTATATGATTGGGCAATACCTATGCATATACAGGGTGTTTCAGTTTTTTCGTTCATAACTACTGTAAACGATAGAACATATCAAAATAATAGGAGTCTTTCCTATAACATTTTTCTCTAAAACGTTTCGTTTTCAAGATACAGGGCGTTAAACTTTTAAAAAATTATTACTATTTATTCATTATCTCCTAAACAAATAAAGATTTTTTATTCAAATTTTGTACACTTTAGTCATAATGAAAGACCAATTTTTTGACGTTCCAGAAGTTATGAACGAAAAAACTGAAACACCCTGTATAATAAATGTTTATAGCTAAAGATATATTGTTAGAGCTTTGGGCGTTTTTGTCATTATATTTTAATTATGGTTCTTCAATAAATGATATCAATAGTCAGAAAAGACGACATTTTTGGGAGTTTCCGGTGCGCCATCTACTATACGAATGCACAAGTTCCGTATAATATCCATTTGCATTCTAACAATAGGATGGTATATCTTATACTTATTTAATCTATGCCCATTGCCCATAGCTATAATATAAAATCAGCGAAATCGCACAATAAACTCTAATTTTACTATTTACAAGTACAGGTAATACAGATATCATTTAATCGTGGCTTATCAGGCTTATGTGTGATTAATAATACCTTTGAAATCTAGATGTCGCAACATGTACTACTAAAATATAAAATAAGTAAATGGCAAGTGCTCTACTGTGCTCTTATTTTAGAAGAAGAAGAGTAACAAACTAAACTGTTTTGTGAACTAAACCTAACCTAACCATCATTTCTATATTTTTAACCTTTTATTTTCTATTCCAAAAAGTGGGGTTAAAGTTTAAATAACAAGCAATAATTCTTTTTTTCAATGTATACAAAATCAGGTAAGACTCATAATTACAGCTGATGCATAAAATATGCCCTTCAAAGGACCATTAGTGTGTCTTAAATGTGAAACTAATGAATCTCCTTTGTGGAGAAACGCAGAAAATTTAGGTGCCGTTTGTTTGGATTGTGTAAACGAAACGAAAAACATAAAAACGGAGGTAGAGGACGAAGATGAAGATACTAAACCCAATAAAAGAAAAACTAGAGCCACTAGGTCTTATAAAACACGATTAAATCCATTAGCAGTAGCTAAAGTTCCAGCCCCCAAAGGCAGAGGTAGACGAGGTTTGGCTAAAAGGGCTCCTGTAAAAGCACCTACAGCCGTAGCTACAGTAGTCACTAGTGATTATGTATTTTATAAGGTAAGTAAACGTATAGATCAGGAACAACAACAAATAGGTCAATAAAGGCAGTAAAGGTACAGTACTCTATTTGACCTATCATGCCTAACGTGCCATATATAGGCCCACTATTAAAACTATCAACACAGAGAACCCTATGTGTACTGCCCGTTTTAGCCTAACAAAGTAAACAATAGAAGAAGATAGTTATTTGAGAAATTATAATACAATAATGAGTTTTTTGCCATATGTCCCTAACAATAAACAACAAATAGCTATGGACATATTATTATGTTTCATATAGTTCGTCATCAGCTTAGCATAATTTAAACAAACAAAATATGGAAAGTATAGATCAGCAACTCCAATTAAATATATCGAAAGTGCAGTACTCTATTCGGCCCTGTTCTTTAAGTTGATGATGAGGAACAATGGTTCAGAAATACACAGAGGCATATTTCGAAATTATTGTTTGCTAATTATTCATTTTAGGCTCGATTTTAGGGGTAGGTATTTACAAAAACCTCATTTATTATATTGTATTATAATTTAACACCATAGAACTATTTTTCAACGGCAACAAGAAAATATATAATTTAATTATACACGGAGTAAAGAAAAACTGATACTGATTTTAAAATTGTTACAAAAACTAAGACAAAACATTAAGGCTTTAGCGATGAAAAAGAAAACAAGATTTTTTCTAACAGAAACTGAAAATATAAAAAATGTTTCAATATAAATGAACTGGATTATATATATGTCATGATTTATGTTTCTGAGGAACTTACGAAAAATAGACCTAAGTACGTACTATTATATATATATACAGGGTGTCCCACTTAAGATGTATCCACCCTCCTAAAATCTTTATTTGTTAACCGATTTTCGAAATCTTTTTTTTGCATTTAAGTTATACCTTACATTTCTTAAAAAGTTACATCATGACCTACTGACCCGAACTTTTTTTAGCAAATTTTCGAGAAAAACTATTAGCGATTGTTTTAGAGAAAAACTAATACCAGAAATAGATTCAGGACCTTTCAAAACCTAAGTGGTGTGAATTTTGTGACATTAGGATACAGGGTGTTAAAGTAAATGGAGGAATTTTTAACAACGGCAAACTTTTTTTTTGTAAACAAAGGCGGTACTATTTTGAAATTATCAGTAATTTAACATTTTTCACAATTCTCTGGTTTATTTGAAGACGTATTAAGAAAAAATCGAGGAAAAAATCGACAGTGGTGACGACTAAAAATGGCATCTAATTTCTGTTGATACTATACGTTTATTGAAAACATATAAAACAGTACATTAGTTATTAAAGCTAGTTAAATCATTCACTGGAAAAAAATATTGTAATAATCCTTTGAAAAAAACAAACGGTAATGAAAAATGCATAAGGGTGAATGGTGGACTCATTGAGAATAGTTCAATTTAATTATTATTAGTTGATTAATTTGATTATTTTTAGGAAACTTGTTCTTTTAATAATTTTGTCGTAGTTTTGTTACCAGTAAATCTTAATTCTTATCATGACTACTGAGATGTATTTTTTTAGCGAAATTTCGAAAAAAACTATTAGCGATTTTTTTAGAGAAAAACTAATACCAGAATTAGATTCAGGATTTTTTAAAACCTAAGTGGTCTGAATTTTGCGACATTAGGATACAGGGTGTTAAAGAAAATTTAGAGGAATTTTTAACGGCAAACTTTTTTTTGTAAAGAAAGGTACCAATTATTATCAGTAATTTAACATTTTTCACAATTCTCTGGATTATTTGAAGACGCCCAATAAACACAACATGCGTGGCCCAATAATGGTAAAGCACAAACTGCCATCTAACTCATCAATGGTACTTCGATGGCTGCTTAGTACTGGACTGTGCTGGACCGGAAAAAATATGTCCCACCGGCCATCAGAGATTTTGCCATCATTTAACCAGTAATGTGTCGCCACTGCTTAGCCTCCAGTGGTATTTCATTTAATTAACATTGGGCCATTATTAGACCACAATTCAGCCATTATTCAGCCAATCCAAGACCAATAATCCGTTACCAGTGTCTAACCAGTACTGTCTGTGCCATATTGGCCATTTCGTGTCCCAATATAGGTACAGTGCTATAAGTGGCGACTGGTGAAATTTAATTTGTCATTTCTTCGTATTGGAGCGAGGGTCAAGCGACACTTTAAATTAACTACCTACTAAGACTGAATGATAAAGTTCTGCAGAACAGAATTGAACTTGAAATATGCGAAAACAGTTGCCAAAAATGGGTTTGCTGCCCCTGATAATTTTGTAGATATAATTTGAAAAATGTTTGCCAAACATTCTTTTAGATTCAGATGTCAAGTTTATCTACGGATTTCAATTTTTATTAATATTTTATAAAGTTGATATTTAAAATTACAATATAAAAATTTAATCAAAAACAAAATTTACAATCTGAAATCTAAAAAAATGTTTTGCAAACATTTTTCAAATTATCCACAACATTTATTATCATGGAAGGCGCCCATTTTTGGCAACTGTTTTCGCAAATTTTAAGCTCTATTTTGTTCTGCAAAACTTCTTTATTTAGTCTTGGTAGTTATTTAAAATATCGCTTGACCCACGCTACAATAAGTAGAAATTACAAACTAAATTTCATCAGTCGCCACTGAGCACACTGTAAGGTACCTATATTAGCAGACTAAATAGCCAACAGCACATATTTTACAAACCATTTACAAATTAAATAGATCCCATTTTTCAAACTTCTCGTAAATTTCAAAATCAGTTCTGTTTTTGCAAAAACTTCATTTGGTTTCTGTAATTATGTCTTAAGTACCTATCCCTTGAATATCTCACCCCTATACGAAGATGTGGCAACCCAAATTATACCAGCCGCCACTGAGTGCTATTCACATTTTAGTATTTGAACATTTTAAATAAAAATATATAGCATTTAAATACAAATGTTATTTTCATAATGAAAGGCAGTATATTTATATATTAACATATTTATTGTAAAACAAATAAAAACAATTTGTCATTAAAACTATAACAAAAAACTTTTTTCCTAGGTAAACATCAATACATATAATTACATATACATATGATTTTTAGTTTATTGCTTACCTAAATCTACCTAAGAACTAGTTTTTGCCAAAAAGTGCAGGTGACCGGTGTTTGGGTAGATTAGGCGCGGCCTGTCACAGTTATAGGGTTTTTCTATACCAAAAGACACAAATCCACTCAAAAAGTTCAGCTGACGTACGTTACCTGTAACAAAGGATTATCACAATAATTTTTTTTTTTTTTTCGTTGTTTCACTTCACTTACTAGAGAAACTAATTGTTCGGGTTTGTCGGTTAATAACCCTGTTTTCTTGATGTTTCGTAACTTTTTTGAGAGATATTTGTAAGAAGGAGGCGGCAGGAAAAGATATGATGGTTTTAATTTTTACTTCTAAAGTACACTGTTTATCAGTACCTATTATCTATATTTCAAACACTTTACACTAACAACTGCTTAAACACTTTTCTTCACTAATGACATTGACGACTGACGCCACCACAGGTTAAAATGGCGAACGATAGTGGTGGTATGGAATGTGACACGCAAGCGCAGACTCAAGTAGATTGCGCCAGCAATGAACCATTATTGGTACTGAAATGGCAATAATGCAATGTATAAAATACTGGTAGAAACTCAGTAAACCATTATTGGTACTAAAATGGCAAAACGTCTTTCATAAACTACTGGTAGGACTGTACACAACTTGTAATGGACCATTAATGCTTAACCAGCAACATCACAAAACCATCAATAACTCTACTGGGCCAACAGAATGCCACACATCATGTGTTTACTGGGCGTATTAAGAAAAAAACAACAATGGTAACGACTAAAAATGATATGTAATTTCTGTTGAAACGGTTATTGAAAATAACCAATACATTAGTTATTAAAGCTAGTTAAACAATTCACTGGAAAGAATATTGTAATAATCCTTTGGAAAAACAAATGGTAAAAATAAAAACAACAAATAAACAAATAAAAAATTATTATGATTTACTGGTAACAAAACTACGACAAAATTATTAAGAGAACAAGTTTCCTAAAAATAATCAAATATAAAATAAATAATAAATACACCACATGTAATTACAACCCCCTTTATTCCAGAAGACTGAACCTTGTGCGGGAGGGGGCTACACATTTATAGACAAGGGACACACATCCAATATCCCTCTCACAGTATTTTCCATTGTCACGACCAGGATTCGAACCATCTACCATCTCGACCAACAGTAATAATTAATTAATCAACTAATAATTAAATTGAACTATTCTCAGTGAGTCCACCATTCACCCTTATGCATTATTCAATACCGTTTGTTTTTTCAAAGGATTATTACAATATTTTTTTCCAGTGAATGGTTTAACTAGCTTTAATAACTAATGTATTGTTTTATGTGTTTTCGATAACCGTATCAACAGAAATTAGATATCATTTTTAGTCGTTACCACTGTCATTTTTTTCCTAATACGTCTTCAAATAAACCAGAGAATTGTGAAAAATGTTAAATTGCTGATAATATCAAAATAGTACCGCCTTTGTTTACCAAAAAAAAGTCTTCGGCTTTGGATTTGGGGGTTGTCTAATTTCTGTGGTATGTTTTATAATATAATAAAAACAAACAAAAATGCCAATACATTTTTTTTATAAAAAAAGTTTGCCGTTGTTAAAAATTCCTCTCCATTTTCTTTAACACCCTGTATCCTAATGTCACAAAATTCACACCACTTAGGTTTTAAAAGGTCCTGAATCTATTTCTGGTATTAGTTTTTCTCTAAAAAAATCGCTAATAATTTTTCTCCAAAATTTGCTAAAAAAAGTTCGTCTCAGTAGGTCATGAGTACCCTTTTAAGAAATGTAAGGTATAGCTTATATATGCAGTTTTCCAAGCCTTATACAGCAAAAAAAAGATTTCGAAAATCGTTTAACAAATGAAGATTTTAGGAGGGTGGATACATCTTAAGTGGGACACCCTGTATATATAGACCGACTTGGTGGCGTAGTGGGCTAGCGCATGAGTAACCGTCAAGGCTCTGGCCACACTGCCTATCATGGGTTTGAGGCCCGGCATCGGCAGATGGCAATGTCTGTGGGGTATGGATGTTTGTCTGCGTTTCTAATGTGTAGCCCCGTTCCGAGCAGTCTTCGGCTTTGGATTTGGGGGTTGTCTAATTTCTGTGGTATGTTTTATAATATAATAAAAACAAACAAAAATGCCAATACATTTTTTTTATAAAAAAAAGTTGTATGATACATTAATTTCTTCTGTGGTGTGCCTCTATTTTTTAAATAATTCTGATAAAGAAGTACTTACAGTATTGCTATATAGGTCAATGCCGGATTTACCGTGGTGCAGCAGTGCACCAGGCCCACAACAGCATCACGCCCCCACGTCCGAGGGGTCCCCAACGGCCTCCTAGAATAAAGCAAAGTAAAAAGCTTTTGTCAATTAAAATAAGGAAGGGTGAGCGGCAAGGGGGCCCCCCGGAAAATAATTGCACAAGGCCCTTCACCGCCTAAATCCGGCATTGATATAGGTACCAAATTTTGATTTAAAAAGTTTTAAACATAAATACGCATAAAGAAATAGTGAACATAATTTCTCAGTCTGTTTTTTTATCTCTTCTACGTTTATTATGTTTCTAGGGAAGTTATATTCAAGTAGGCGATATAGTCTCGATGCAAGATGTAGAAGGAAACATTTATTATGCCCAAATAAAAGGTCTATTAACAGATCAGTATTGTGAGAAAAGTGCAGTAGTGACTTGGCTACTTCCTACACAAGACAGTCCTCCTCCAAATGACGAATTTGATCCAGCCACTTATATTATAGGTACGTAAACATATTATAATGTAGCTGTTCCTTTTATAATGTACAGTAAGTATGCCAAAAATGAAATGTCTAATTTAAAAATTAGTCATACTTGGCATAATTTTCTTTGCAGTGGCGTAACTAGTATCGATGAGGCCCGTGTGCAATATTATCTAAGAGACCCCCCAGCTTATTTTATAAAATAAATAGGTTTAGTTAAAATTTAAAATAAAATATTTATTTAAAAAATCAATTTATTTAACATAAAATAAATAAAAAACATTTCTTATAATTCTTCGTCAATAAAAACATCACATATATTGGACATAAAGATTTAATTTTGTTGTCTGTTTTTTCCAATGTTTCCCGGAGCTTAGCTCTTCGGAGGGCCCCTGAGCTGGGAGGCCCATGTGCGCCGCACACCTTGCACCCCCTATATTTACGCCACTGTTTCTTTGGGATTAAGGTGAATTTAATAGTAGAGATCAGCTAATGATATGTTTATGAATAATTGTACATTATCACTCTTTTAAAAAAGTCCTTAGTAAATTTATTGTACAACTATTTATTCATAACAAACTGCCAAAAATATAAAAACACAAACTACCATTCACAAGTATACAGGGTGATCTACCACAAGTGTGCCAAACTTCAGAGGCCTCCAATTTGTCAGAAAAATAAATGGACTTTCATTAATATCTCCTAAAGCGCACAATAAGGGAACTACAACCCCTTGATGGGGGATGATGATCAATTTTCCGATTATAAGTCCGATGCGGTGGTGACCAATAAATAAAATTTTCTTACATTATGGCCTGGATGTAGGCTCACAAAATTCCAGATTTCATATTTGACAGCTTGCGTTATTAAGATAGTTTTAATGGGTGAAGAATCGTTTTTATCCCAAACTTTTTTTGACAGCACTTTCGAAACAAAAGTGTTAAATAGAATTATTTCTCATGCAATTGACTCTGAAAAAGTATATTTTATACATTATTTCTGTGTTGCATATTGATTGCTAATTTTCCAATAAAAATGTTGTTTATTTAATATGAATAACTCTATTGCCGTTCAACACAAATTATTCAAAAACATGTGACAACAATTTTGAATATTTTAGTTTAAAAAGTATAATATCAAAATTTTCTTCTATAGGCCCCGAAGAAGATATCTCTAGAAGTTTAGACTGTATGGAATTTATTATGCATGCTCCTTCAGATTATTATAAATCTAGAGCAACTCCTTATCCAACAATGAATGCACCTGCTAGACCTGGATATATTTGGACATCACTAGAAACTATGCAGAAGATATGTGGAATGGGGGCAGATTGATGTTTATACACTAAGGAATTTTATTAGGAACTTTTTTTTTTTTATTTTACATTATATTATATACTACTTTTAGGAATCTATTATGCTATATCAAATCATTTTTGCAAATATTTTTACCCCATAGATTTTAAATTTTTTATTATTGCACTCATGAAATTTACTTTATCCATGTAAAAAGTAGTCACAAATGAGTACTATATAGAAAGTTTTAGGTATTACCTACCTTCTAAAACTAGGGATATTTGTCAAGCTACGTTAACACAAGTGATTTATAACAATTTCCTACCAATGTCTTATAAAAGAAGAAATTGCACCACAGTATTTTGCGACCAAAATATTTTCATAAACAAGAAACAAACCAATGATAATTACAAAATTACAGTATATTTTTTATATTATTAATATTATTTACATTTTAAAAAAAGTTATCACGTAAATGCAATTCAATAACTATAGCAATTAGCGTTAAAAAAAAATAGAGAAACTTGAAAAATGTTTAATAGGTCTAGACAAAAAGATTTTTTTATGATCTTCATTGTTTCAATATTTCAGTTGAAATATCGAAATGATATTGAAGTATTTCAACTAGTACTAAAAACCATATCAAGAATATAGCAGTTTTCGTGGCTGAATGGGAAAACCCAAAACCAAAATAAATATATATATAGCACTTACAGTTTAGTCGAAGATGATAATAATAATAATAATTATTGTCAAAAGGATTCTCTCCGTGGCAAGTAGAGACACCGACTCCGAAAGATTTGGTCCTCAGAACTTTCGGGGAAGAACAAGGTGTCTCACTAATATGCTTGCCGCTCCGATTCTGCTCTACTCCTTTGGAGTAGTCAAATGGCGAGTAGATAAGCTACGACAATTGGACAGGGATACCCACAAGATAATGAATATTCATAGGAGTATTCACCCTAGGTCGTCCGTTCCTCGTGTGTACCTCCCACGTCAACGGGGGGGCCGAGGACTCTTGAGTCTGGAGTGTATGCATGGCAGAGTAGCACTGAGTATGGCATCCTCAGGAGCCGGATCCACTCCTACGGTTAGTGAGAGATCACGAAACCGTAGGAGTAGGCGCATTATTGTTTAAGGCAAAACAAAGGGCCGCAGATGAACTCGGTCTCGTGTTCGACTACAGGCAAGTAGGCCAGCGAGGTGCTGATGTAGAATCAGTTGCTGAGCTTCCCCCGAATCGTCTGACAGCCCAAATTAAAGCTGCCGAACAGAGGAATCTGTTCAGGCATCACGTCGATAAACAACGTAGAAGCACTGGGTTTATCGATAAAGCTGACCTTCACATTTTTAATGTCAGCAGGGCTGAAGTCGGAGACCGAGGGATTCATTGTGGGCTGTCAAAATGGTGTTATTGACACCTTGGTTTATCGGAGTCGCGTGATGGGTGTAGAGGTCCCTGATATCAACTGCAGGACCTGACGTCAGGCGCCGGAGTTGCTCATGCATTTATTATCTGCATGTCCGATATATGCGACTTCGGCCTACATCAACCGACATAACGCGGCTTTACGAGTGCTATACTACCATCTAAGGCACTCGTACGAGATAGACCAAACACCAGTGCTGCCTTACATTCCCGGAGATATCGAGTCCGTTGTCGAGAACGAGAATGCCGGTTTTACTGGAACTACTCATTCCCGACCATCAGGCTAATTCGAACCAATAAGCCTGACATAGTCCTCCTCGATCATCATATCAAGGTGATGTATTCGAATTCTCAGCTCCTATTCATTGAACTTAATTCTGGGAATCACGCCAAATTCTAAAAAATAAATAGAAATAAGAAAATTGCCAAAATATGTCAAGATAAAAGTGTAGTATCAAAGACAAACAGTTTGATCCAGAAAACCACTATTCATATCAGTAGTTTTCTAGAAAACCACTGATACGAATTTTAGATAATATTGTATTTATATTCATTTAGAACTATAAACAGTGGTTTTCTGGAGCAAACTGTTGATGTTTGCCTTTGATACTACACTTTTATCTTGACATATTTTGGCAATTTTCTTATTTCTATTTATTTTTTAGAATTTGGCGTGATTCCCAGAATTAAGTTCAATGAATATTAACTATCCGCCACAAACAAACTACAAACAATATTCTCAGCTCCTGCTGAGACAAGCATATCACCTTGAAGGAGGACAAGAAACGGACCAAATACAGAGATCTCCGGTTCGAGCTCCAGGCTACTCTGTCAAGATGGTCGTCCTAATAATCGGCTTACTTGGAGGTATGAAGCCCACGCTGCTCTCCGTGTTGAAGACCATGCCCAAAAATCGGCAGAGTGGTTGGCTGGTCAAATGCAGAAAGCGGTCATCCTGGGATCCCTCCGTCTACCTTAGGGCACACGAGTCTGGAATCTACAGTCACTAACCCTGTGGGATGTGGGGAGTGACTGTAGATTATTCGCTGGCGCCTTCTCTGTGTGGTGTCGTAGGCCACGGAGAGACTGTCCAGCATAGGGAAACCGAATACTTTATTGTCATATGATCTATGAAGATATTGATGCCATTTTAAAAAAATGAATTACAGTAATAATTAAAATACATAGACTAATAAAATCACATTCACTAAATGTGGATACAATTAAAATTACTCTTTGAGACAATCATTTGAAACAGAATTTTATGTTATCCTAATAAAAATAACATATCTATTTACTGGTAAAATACATGATGACGTAAACTTTTAATTTTTAAATAGAATGCCGGCCTTGTACATTTTTGCATGTTATGCTTCTTGTAGTATGTCACCAAAATCTTTATAATTAAATGTATTGAATTTTTTTTACTCATTACCCCAAGAATTGATACATTATGAAACAAAATAATGAGATGACATTGGTTAACTGTTTATTAGGGAAAGATGTTTTACCATTTACAATTTACTAATGGTATATTAGTGCTGCCCAAATATTCAATACATTGTGTCTTCTGATATACCATCATTATAATAGAAACGTAACATACTATTTTATCATATTAAATTAAGATGCGTAAATAGCTTATTGTGAATATACATACAATGCTGCAACATATTTTCAATGACTAAAAAGAAATCTATAGACAAAGAAGCAGAAGAATTCAAAAGCTGATAGCCTATAGAATATCTTTATTGTTTAATATTCTAATTACTGATATGGTTCAAGACACTTTTGAAGATAGGTTAGGGCAGTTAAGAATGATTTTTTATACAACCAGTTTTGTTGGTCTCCACCCACCGTCTTACTTTTCCAAATCTCAGAACTTTAACATGTCTTGTGACAAAGTCTAGTTGTAACTTAAAAAAAATTTGACAAACCCTTGCACTTTATGCATGACATACTTATTTAAATAGGTAGTTACTAAAGAATACTTTAATTACTTTGTCTGTGATTGTGTTATAGTAACAAAAATTTTATATTTTAAATTTTGACCCTCGTTTAGTTTTTGTTTAAAATTTTAAGCTTCTCCAAAGCATGCCTCCCTAGACGGTATAACTTACGCAACCAAAATGGTAAATTTTAAATTTACACTTAGATGAGACACTATGTAATATGCAAAGGCTAAAAATGCAGTAATGGCAAAAATCATGTGACATGCGATTTATTCTATTGGTATATATTTTTGCTTAACAGACTCAAATATAGTTGGAAAACATTTTGATCATTAATACATTTTGTTTTTACATTTTTTGTTCAAAATTTTAATTTCTACAACTGCGTTAAATGCTAACCAAAAGATGCTTCGCCCTTAACATCCCCTTGATTATTTTAGGTGAATAATTTTCAAAGTTGAAAAATGTTCGAAAGTCAGTAAAATATTAAAAATTATGTTAGTATTCAAAAACTGTTGTACTAGAAACCAAATTTGACCCACTATATGTATAATTGAACAGATCCTATAATATTTTCTAATTTTATCAGCCGTAGCCTGTAAAATCTAGATTAGCACGTCTCATTATTGAAGCTTGACTTCTGAGGTATACTTTAAGACCAAATAGAGAAGTTCTGAAGATTTCATACCTAACCTAACCTAAATTCCGCCAATTAGTATGCTAATTTTTTTTATTATGCAACTATTATATTGTAATTAATTGTTTTTCAGATTTGCGTAAGTAGCATACCCATAAATGTAATATTTTATCATTGTTTGGCTTCTGGTTGAGGTCTATATATTGTTCTGGAAGCATATAGTATATTTTTACAATCGAAGAGGTCCTAGCCAAAAGCGAAATGATTTTAGGGATCTTATATAATTTATTTATTATACAATATTTAATATTTTATTATTAGTAATATTTTTGTATTTTCTTTATTATAATTTAAATATACATGAAGTTTTTATGAATATAAAATATTTTTGTTAAATAAATGAGTTATCTCTTATACCATGTTTCACATACAGGTTTAATACACAAATGAAGTGCAGTGAATACTAGGAGATTAGAGGATATAGTTATTTAAATACCAAACATGATAAATTTCAGAGAAGATATATGAGTAACGATTTCCTAAACCTGATTGTTCAAGATAGAAAGGATGTCAGTATATTATAGGTAATAGTAACTAAACAATTTTTGAAATTTTTGTGATTTTTAACAAGAAAGTGTAATTTGTAAAGAATTGTGTTTAAAATAAGAACAAGAATTGGTATAACTGATGTGCAGGTTATGAAAATTCTGAAATTATATATTATGCAAATCATTGACATGAACTGCGGTTATAGATAATATAGAGTAGCAATATTTGACAAAGCAACATATTCGCCTCTGTCACTTCCCCTGCCAAGGCATTCTGTGGGTCTCGATTCATCTCAGTATCTGTGCATGTACACCTCTCTAAGTCTCATTGTTTTTCCACATCGTTCACTCGGTGCATTTACTTATCTCCAGTTCATACCTTATCATGGTGTATAAGAATTGATATACCGGGTGACCACGAGATACCGCTCGCCCCTATATCATATTGGTTTTACAAGATATGAATTTCAAATTCTTCTTCAAATAATGCAATTGAGAGAATTCAGAATTATATTATCATTTATCATAGCAATATATATACCATGGGAAAATACACTCACAGGCAAAATAATCGATCCACGCAAATTTTTGATGAATTTCAATCGCAAATAACTTTTATTTGATGTTGGATTTAAACGAATTTCGAAGAATATTGTAGACAAATTAATGGAGAATCGCTCACATTTTAAAAATTTACAAAAAAATGTACGTACGTTTATAATATACAGGGTTAAACAGAAAGATGTCTTTTACCATAAGTTTTAGACACTCTGTGGAGTGGCGAAACAGTAAATTGTTCTAAATTGAGTTTTCATTATCAAGTCTCATCTATTCTCAATATTTTTGTTTTTGGTTCACCTCGATATCTTTATTTTTGTGGAAAATATGGATTTTTTAAAAAAACATTGCAATTTCCAATAATTTTTTTGTACGAAGAACTAAGGTTGCTATAGAGGACTGACAGTTTTGTTGACAGTTTCTTTGTCGCCATGTTGATTAAACCAATTTACAGCCCTTTGTACTTTACTTCTTGTGACGTTTAAAACTCTTGACACGTAATACTGTGACCGTCCATCCTGGATTAAAGCAATGGCTCTGGCAACATCAGTCGGAGACATCCATTTTTAAGAAGACACTTCAGAAGTAACACATTCATTTACAAAGAAACTGTCAACAAAAACTGGCAATAAACTGTCAGTCCTCTACAGCAACCTTAGTTCTTCGTACAAAAAAATTATTGGAAATTGCAATGTTTTTTTAAAAAATCAATATTTTCCACAAAAATAAAGATATCGAGGTGAACCAAAAACAAAAATGTTAACAATAGATGAGACTTGATAATTAAAACTTAATTTAGAACAATTTACTGTTTCGCCACTACACAGAGTGTCTAACCCTGTATATTATAAACGTACGTATATTTTTTGTAAATTTTTAAAATGTGAGCGATTCTCCATTAATTTGTCTACAATATTCTTCAAAATTCGTTTAAATCCAACATCAAATAAAAAAGTTATTTGCGATTGAAATTAGTCGAAAATTTGCGTGGATCGATTATTTTGCCTGTGAGTGTATTTTGACAGCTGAAAGTATGCCATTAAAGTATACATGTGTTTAAAATTCCTTCACAAAATTTAATTGTTTTCGATGAATTTTTTTTTTTTAAAAGAACTTTTCGTACATGCAGTGACAGGAAACACGCCTACTTTCTATAAGATTTAAAAATATAATCTCGCAGGGGCCTATTTTGTGTTTTTTATTTTTTTTTTTTTCATATTTTCGACCTCATTTTTAAAACAAATGCCAACTGGTGACTTATCACTAATATCAGAATTTCATGACGAATCGGAAAATATAAATCAGGGTGTTCCATTTAAAATAATAAATTTTGATGTCTCTTCCGGTTAGAACACGGTGGCATTTTGTGTACAATTATGTTAGAATCTAGCTTTAGTGACCTGTTATCCATGTTCCAAATTTCAGAAGTTGATTTTTCATAATAATCGAGTTATTCTGTCGGCAATACTTTCGTGGTCACCTGGTAGGTTTAAAAGTTTTTAATTTACTAAATCTGTTTTAATTAAAAAAAAATATATATTTTCACCATTTCACCTCTATTTCCATGTTGGATAACAGCAATTTTGATCATGGTGTAAAAACCAGGTATATGAGTTCAGTTTTCATTCATGCGGGATTCTCAGTTTGCAGTGGGCCTTTCCTAATTTGCAGGTCAGCATAAAAGCTTATTGCATGTCCAACCCCTTCTAGGGATGCGGTCAATTTGAAATTTTACACAAATGCCACTTAACAAAGGCTCTCCTTTTCATTTCCATCTTCAAATTCAACCTACCCCTATTTTTAAAACTACCCTTTCTATAAAAGCTTGCAGGACAACCTCTTGTGGTGGTGCGGTCAACTTGAAATTTTGTGGAAATACGATTCAATAAATGCTCTTTCCATATCCACACTCAAACTCGATCTACCCCTATTTTAAAAACTTCCGGTAGGCGCGCGGGAAACGGAGATTGAAAATCAATTTTTTTTTTTCAACCTCCGTTTCCCGCACGCCTACCAGAAGTTTTTGTCTGCCAATGTAATTGGAGTATGTGAAGGACATAATATAATATACTAACTACCTATGCGGAAAAATATCGGTAATAATTCGATTTAAAAAAAAAATACCAAAAGGTTCCAGAGAGAAAAAACTCTTGTAATTATATGGTCTCTTCGATTTACCGGCCGTCATACGGGAACCTTTCATCATCGATTAAGCACGCCATTTCCTACCTGTGACTATTTATCTTAAAACTTATTGGAAATAAAGGAGATAAAAGAGAATGAGGTATAAGCTTAAAAAATTGGGGATTCGTTTTAAAAGTGGTTACAAAAACTGTTAGCAGTGTAACAATTTTATAAATATTAAGTTGAATGAATTTAAAGTACAAGGGGCACGGCCTTTAGATTTCGCCTAGAAGGGGTAGTTTTAAAAATGGGGGTCAAGGTATGAAAATGAAAAGAGCCTTTGTTAAGTGGCATTTGAGCAAAATTTAAAATTGACCGCATCACTTAGGGGCAAACTAAAATAAAGGGCATTCCATAAAAAAAACATACTTTTTTCCACCCTTCGTATACTGTTGAAGGGAGAAAAAAAGTAATAGCATGTATGAAATCTACGAAAAATTCTATGTGTAGGTTTTGAAAATTTTGAATCGTTAATAATTGACCAAAATAAGGGGGGGTATAGTTTTGAAGGAAACGCCTTAAGTTTAAATTCAATTATTTACGCCATTTTTATAGCAAATATATAAGTGTCATATATATTTGTAATCAGAAGGACGAGGCGAATCCAAATACGTAAGAATATATATAGGGTGTTCCATTTAAAAAAACCATACTTCTTTATGCCTCTCGTATACGGCTGAAGTAGGAAAAAAAGTAATAGTATATTCAAAATCTACGGAAAATTTTGTGTTGGACCGGTTTTTGAAAAATTAAAATCGGTGGTAATTGACTGAAATAAGGGGGGGTATAGTTTTATAGGAAACACCCTGTACCTATACAGTCTACACCTCAGATGAGCAAAAAACATAGATGAATAAAACAATACAAATGACCATATAGATAGGTACTTTGTTTGGTTCCAAAGTATACAAGCTGCTGGCAATAAGATTCCGACACTGCGAGCGAAAAGTGAGGGCAAGTGCAAGTGACCAAGGACATCCCGGCGAAGTATACACAAACTCATGTTATTATGGCCTCAATCAACGACGAGCTATTATTTATCTACATTTCCTTGTTCATCTGAGATGTATACAGGCACAGATGAATCAATCTGCTGGCAGCTAGTCCACCGGGCACTTCCCGATGGGACCCTGGCCAGCGGGCCCCTCTGCGGCCTATGAAATCAACTGTTTCAAGAAGATTTTTTTTTTACCTTAAATTCTGTCTGTTCATTTAAGATAGTTTGACCTTGAAAAATTTAAAATTTTCGCCTGCGGCACATTTTATTCGTTCGAGCCTTATAAGCCCGGGCCCCCTATAAGGTCCCAGCAAGCGCCTGTTGACGTTTAACCAATAGCAAGACCGCCCGTTTTAGACGTTACTTACGGAATACCTGGAGGGACTTTTTAAATTGATACAACTTATTAATATTTAAAGCAACTATAAGAATGATATATTATTGGTACCTATTTATTGAATTATTATATTTAATATAAATAAATAATAAATACACCACATGTAATTACGACCCCCTTTATCCCAGAAGGCTGAGCCTTGTGCGGGAGGGGGCTACACATTTAAAGACAAGAGACACACATCCAATATCCGTCTATAATAGAAAAATCCCTCTCACAGTATTTTCCATTGCCACGACCGGGATTCGAACCCGGGACTTTTGGGTGATGAGAGGCAGGTACTCTACCATCTCGACCATCAGTCATACGTATGTATTTAACTTTGAGGTAAATCTATTAAATAGATACCTTTCATTTAATTAAAGCTTAAGAGCCCATTTTACTGAGATTTTTTTAACTGTAATGTGATTTCTTGCTTGAAATAAGAATGTGATAATTTTTTTTCTAGTACCTCCCAGTAAACACGGCGAGGTAATATATATATATAAAATACATAACTGCTGTTCCTTTGAATATATCAGCTACGTAGCAGGTAATATACATTCTCATAAGATATTATGGCTCTATGTCAGCAACATCGACATGTATCATTTATGTATATAATACGTATGTTCGTAACTTGTCTGATATATTATGACTATGTAGTTCATACATCTCATGTAATGTATCAGATACATTTAACATGTAACATGCTACATATATAATACATAACATATACATATTATAATATGATATATTATGTAATATGTATGTACTATTCTCCTGGATTTCTTTGGGTATTTTAAGCCGCTATTTTTATAAAATATTAAAATAATTAATAAATAATCTTCTGCGCCAAAAAGACACAGTCGGAAATTGTTATTGAGTAAAATCAATTTTTTTGCCTATCAGGAAAAAATAGATTTTAATCAAGAACAACTTCGGACTGTGTCCCTTTGGCGTAAAAGTTTATTTATTAATAATTTTAATATTTTATAGAAACAGTGGCTAATATCCAAAGAAGTCAAGTCAAGAGAATAACGGCCACAAATAAATAATTATAGACAATATGATATATTATAAATACATACTGCATGCAGGATGACTTATAACTAGTGATGTGGGTTGGATTTTTTTCCACTAGAAAGTTTTCCACTTGTGGAAAATAATCCGGCTAAGAAAAAAATACATTTTTAGCTGGCTAGAAATTAGATTTACTGTAAAGTGGATAGTTTTCCATTTTGGCTAAAAATTCGGTAAAAAATCCGGCTAATATTCCAATTTTACCGCCTTTTTAACAGACAATGAAAGTACCTATATAACCTAAAAAATTCTAGTTTGTAGATGTTTTGTGACTTTTATGATATCTAGTGAAGGTGAAGGTAAAATTTATGTGCTTTTGAGTATTTTCTTTTGTTAGTGTTTATAAATATTACATATTATAAGAATATTGCACCCTAAAAGTAATATGAAAATTAATTCTAAATTCTGCTCTAAATCATTCAATATTTGAAATTTTATATATGTATTTGGTATTAAATTGATCGGAAAAATACTACAAATACTGTAATATACATGAAATTGAGAATTTTTTTTTTGCCGATTTTTAGCAGGCAAAAAATCCGGCTGAAAATGCTAAAAACGAATATTTTTGTCAATCCACATCACTACTTATAACTCTTGTTTTTTATCAGCTTTTATTTATTTACATTTAAATTATGATTCTGAAAATGCAATCGAGCCAAAGAACGTATTGAACGAAAATCGATTTTTCTGAAAAAAATTAAGGCTTTAAAATTACATAAGAAATTGTTGAATTAATCAGTTTTTCTGTCAGTTATTTTATTTATTTATTTACAATTTGTTCTGAAAATATGTAGATTCATTAATTATACTTTCTTTTTCGATTTTATGTCTGCAAATAAACAAAAACCAATTAAAGTGTTATCGTCACTCACCTCATGCATATATATGATGTACTATACCTATAATGCCTTGCAGTTTTTGTGTATAGTATGTAAGTGGAAAAAGCCTCATATAAGTATAATACTTATAAGATATACTCAGAAAGATCAGGATCAAGTCAAGTATTCTATTTTCTCTACTTTCATATAGAACCACTTCCTTCATTTTAATTTTTTATGCTAAGAGTGCAAAAGAAGAGTGCAAGAATAAAATCAACAGCATATTATTTAGAAATGTTTCTATATATGTATATATATTTAAAAAGACGCATAATTAGAGAACAAAAAAATAAATATATTTGTATAGGATATAATATAGTATAGATATAATAATTTTATTACAAAAGATATACTTTATTCATTTCACTTCATTTTTCTGTCTAGTCGAAGTTTAGCTAAATGGAACCATTCACTAGCGGTTGTCTCAAATGTATTTTCTTTTATATCTGGGTAGAAGATATAGGTAATAACATCTGAAAAGAATAAGACCAAAAATCAGTCTTATACAATTTTATATAAACTTATTTATTATACTAGAAATTATTTAAATCGAGTTGAAAATATTTTACTTGAAATATCACTAACTTAAGCGAAATGTTTTGTAGTAAAAGGTCTATTTTAAAAAGAAGAACGTTGATAAAACGTAATAAGGGTTAAAATTTTACCATGAAAATTTCTTTGGAAAATTGGAATTACGGTGGTATTATACTTACATGTTGAACAGACGGTTTCCCTGATTGTTTGTTAATTTCAAACATCCAATCGTCTCTGTCACATTTGGAAAAACTTGCTTGTCAAAACGTAGCTACATAGGCATCCCTTAGAGGCTATGTCAATTTTATGCTGTTTTTTTCATTTTTCATCAAAACGGACGCAGCACACCAAAAATCGCGCACTGCGTACTGAACACTTCAAATTACACCAACAATTTGTATTGAATATTTTAAGATTTAGAGATTAAATCAATGCAAAATAGCAGCACAATTCGCGTACCTTCGCCATTTTAGTTTGAACTAATATTTATCTGCATTCTGCGGTTTACATAAAATATATGTCTATTAGTGGGCATGAACATGTATTTATAATATATCATATCTATCTGTGGCAAGTATATAATACATTCTATATATATATATATATATATATATATATATATATATATATATATATATATATATATATATATATATATATATATATATATATATATATACTTATAGATGGTATGTTGTGTAGCCCGGTATACCAATGGGTCGTTCTGTAGCCCGGCCTCTACATAAAGAATAAAAAAATATGCATCATACATCCATGTATTTCTGGTTGCTGTAAAGCAGGGCAACCGCAGAGGGGTAACTTTATTTTACCGTTTCAATTTTTTATATATGCATAAGACGTTGTGTGGCCAGGATATACGGTTAGGTCGTTATTTAGCCCGATTATATGTAATTACATATCTTGCAGACCCTGCGTGGCCCAACAACGTTGCCAGTGTAGCACCTATTTGTTTCAGCTAGATGTGCTGTCGCCCGATGCGCCGGGCTACTGTCCCACTTTTCAGTTACATAAAGGTATTCTTGAACTGATGTGAATTTTATTAAAAATCCCAAAAAAAGAAAGGAAATTGTTATCACATAACTTTTTCATTCATAACTTCCTTACTTTATTTAGTTAATTTGCAAAATGACTGAAGTATTAAAAATTGTATTAATTTAACAAAATGTATCACTTAGTTTGTCCACGACTAAATTGTATTAATTTAACAAAATGTATTACTTAGTTTGTCCATGACTACTAAATGCATTCATTATGTATGTGTTTCCTCCTATCCATAATTCACTGCAGTGAATTATGGTTTCATAATTCACTGCAGTGAATTATGACTGACTTCATTAAATGTCATCGATTGGGCCATGACATGTCAGTCAAAGCACGAAATTGTCATTTGATTTGAAACGTAATATGTAAAACCGTGAAAATCACACGTTTTTTTTAATCATATTCTTACTATTAATAGTCAGAAAAATATTATAGGAATATTAAAGGGTGTGGAAGGGTCATTTTTGCTTAATATTCCTATAGTAACTTTTCTGACATAATATATGTGTATATACAGGGTGTTCGATTTTAACTTTACTACTATGGGAATTTCACGTATCTTACTAGCTACAACATCGGTTAAATTAGAAAAACTTGTGTATGTTTCTTATACTACTTCTTTACCGAGACGGTAGCGCAATGGGCTAGCGCGTGCTTGAGTGGCACAAGGCGGTTAGTTTCTGCGAGACCCAGCTCCGGCACTGACAATGTCGGTGGGTTTGTATAATTACATTGTACAGGTCACCCGATGGGGATTTTAATTTATTTTTAGACATATTGCATGAAGTCTTTGAACTGATCAGAGTCTTAAACAAAAAATTGATAATAACTGGAGATTTTAACATACATTTTAATTCAGACACTTTAAGAAATTGTAAATTTTCAGATTTTATAAACTCTTTTGGTTTTATTTGTTCAGTAAAAGAACCTACAAGAAATAAGAACTGCTTAGATAACTTCATAAATTTTGATTCCTTTCATAACACGTCCTATACAGTTGACACAAATTTGTCAGACCATAAGGCCATTGTTTTAGAGCTAGATATTATTAAAGAAACACCAATCTTGAACAAAATAAGGTACAGGCCTATAACCCAGGTAGGTCTCAACACCTTGTATAATAATCTAAATATCATAGATTGGGATTTCGTAAATGACAAAAAACTAAATATTGATGAGAAATTTCACATTTTCCTGAATATTCTTGTTGAACAAATTGATGTTGCTTTTCCAGTCAAAGTAAAAAGTGAAATTCCTGAAAAATCAAATATACAATGGTATAATGACGAGTTACGATTTTCTACACTATTTAAAAAAACAATATCCGAATTTGGTGGGCATAGGCGATAGGGTGAAAGAATATAGACGGATTTATAGGAGAAAAATTGAATATTACAAAAAAAATGCCAATGAGTCTTACATTTTTCGTAGCACAAACATGTCAAAAGCATCTTGGGATATAGTAAATGCTAAACGCGGGAATAATAAAAAGAGTATTAGTAATAATAATTTAAATCTAAATTGGAACGACTTTAATAATTTTTTTGCAAATATCGCTTTTGAAACAACAAGAAACATATCAACCACTATTGATCCTATCAGTCTAGTTACAACAAGTACAGCAAATAACATTTTTAATTTTTCAGAGATTTCCTTCATCGAAATGCGCGATATTATAAAAAATCTTAAAAATAATCCTAGTAAAGATGTGTATGACATAAATATGAATGTTATAATATACGTACAAGATATTATTATTATTCCTCTGACAAAATTAATTAATTCATGCATAAATAGTGGAACTTTTCCACAGTGTCTAAAAATCTCCAAAGTTATTCCACTTTTTAAGAAAGGCGATGTAAATGATATGAACAACTATCGACCTATATCAATTATACCTACGTTGGGAAAAATAATAGAGAAAGCCCTGTTTCAACAACTTGCTACTTTTTTTGAAGGTAATAACCTTTTGTCAAATTGTCAATTTGGTTTTCGCTCCGGTAAATCTACGACTGATGCAATTAACAAAATGGTGGAAAGTATAACAGTGGCATTTGAAAATAAAAGTTTTGCTGGAAGTATCTTTTGCGATTTGTCGAAAGCATTCGACTGTGTGCAGCATGATATTCTGGTTAATAAACTTAAAAAATATGGGCTTAGCATTACAGCTGTAAATTTCATAAACTCATATCTACTGTAAGTAAAAGTTGTTTTTTATTGAAAATTATTCCTAAATACAAAATTTGACATCCATCTAAATTATTAAAATTAAGAAAACTTTATTTTTTATTGGACATTAATGTATTATTAGAACAAAATTCCTAGATTTTTATTAAAAATTACTCCACATAGCTTCCACCAATTAATTTTTAATAAAAATGTAGGAATTTTGTTCTAATAATACATTAATGTCCAATAAAAAATAAAGTTTCCTTAATTTTAATAATTTAGATGGATGTCAAATTTTGTATTTAGGATTAATTTTCAATAAAAAACAACTTTTACTTATAATATTTTCCTCTAAAATCAAAAATAAAGGTACTTTTCTCTTGAACCATTTTCAAGTTTTCTTAATTTTTGAATACCTCGTATATCAGATCTCGATTTTTTTATGGTATTACAATTTTTTTGACAAGCAGAACTTTTTATAAAGAATGACTTTTTTTATAATAAAGTCCATAATAAAAAAGTTTTTCCTCTTTGTAACTCCATCTGTGGACACACTGTATATTATTCGAAGGAAAATGCAATTAAGCAAAAACTAATTTGTTCCTTAGATATTAATACAAGCTACAATTTGTTATCAAAATGGTAGTAACCATAATCCAAGGGCGCTGGACATCGGGACACATCGAATATATTTTTCACATCACATCCTTTTTTGAAAAGCGTATATTTTTCATAGTAAAATTTGTAAATAATTTTTTTATATTTTGCACTGTTTTGAGGATATGGAAAAATAAAACAATTACCTATTCCACGATCATCTATCCCGTTAAAACGGGGTTTCTTATGTCTATACAGGGTGGTCCGAAATTAGTGGTCATCATTTTACCCGCGTATTCCTCGATCAAAAATAAGACAAAAAGTTCCTACAAACATGGTCCCGAAAATGCTTCCTAAGGGAGCTACAACCCCTTAAAAGTGCATCCTTGACGATGGTTTTTGTTTAATATTTTCGAAACTAATAATAATAATAATAATAAAAATAATAATAGCATAATTTTATTATCAATTGCTAAGTACCTACCTAGAGAACTGTGCATGTTACTCGTTCCATTTTAATGTTTTTGTGATTAATGTTTTCCAGAAACTCAAATAACTCGAAAACGGCGCGTCCTATCAAAATTCAATTAGAATACCTTTATTGCATAAAAAACTCTGGCATTCCATAATTTGCTATCAAAATCTGGAAAGACGTACATGCGAAAAGGTTTAGGGGCATTTTATTCTACCCCCTCCCTGTTTGACCAACCCCTGAGGGAAATTTTTGGATCATTATCACATCACCTTATTGACCATAAAACGATTAGTGATTGGCCAAAATTTCATGTTTTTATTTTTACCGGTTTCTGAAATATTAAATAAAAACCATCGTCAAGGATGCACCTTTAAAGGGTTGTAGCTCCCTTAGGAAGCATTTCCGGGGCCATGTTTGTAGAAACTTTTTGTCTTATTTTTGATCGAGGAATACGCGGGCGAAATGATGACCACTAATTTCGGACCACCCTGTATAGACATAAGAAACCCAGTTTTAACAGGATAGATGATCGTGGAATAGGGAATAGGTAATTGTTTTATTTTTCCATATTCCTGTACATATTTTTAATTTGTTATTCTGATTCTAAGTTTAAAGGATTCCTCATCTGATTATAAATACTATACACTAAATGATAAACAAAATTTATAGTACCATAATTTGATATTACATAAAAAGTGTATCAGTATCTACAATATAGTCTTATGGTGGCCTGGGCTACAGAGCATCACATATTTTAGCACGGAACCTAGTATTTAAGAAAGAGAACAATGTTGCCAAAAGTCAGGCTGCATAGAGTTATGTCAATATAATGGGCTTTCGTATCTTTTACTGTATTTATATATCCATGTGAAGCGCCCCCTATAGGGAGGTACCATGAACTTCACAGTGTATGTTGTATAGGTAAATACGACTCTGTGTGGCCCAGATGAAAATTCATGGGGGGGGTCCTAAGAACTTATCTAACCAATTAGCATTGATATACACATCGATACCTTGTTTAGCCCGGATCCGGGCTAAACAATGTCATTTCGGGCTTCACAAATGACCGTTAATATATTCAACGGGCTGCACAATGACCGTTTACATCTCTATATATATATATATATATATATATATATATATATATATATATATATATATATATATATATATATATATATATATATATATATATATATATATATATATATATATATATATATATATACGTGCACGGCTATCTTAATCGCCTCCATACATCACACAGGCACCCAAGCCTCCACGTTAAGGAAGTACGTTTTTTGTGTGTATTTTGTGCAAATGGTAAATAATAACACACCTCTACACAAGCACCAAGAGAGGGGTAAGGAATAAGCATTCTGAATATATACAAATTTTTGCCATATTTGTAAATGTAACACACCTCCAAATACTGAGTAGCGGAAACGCCTCTTTTGTATAAGTTTTTGTACACTAGAGTTCGGTTACACCTCCAGCAGTGTTGCCACATATATTGAGCGGGAGTGGGGGGCGAGTTCGTATTAAGATGATGCGCTAGAATATTATTCGTTTGTATAGCAGACCAGGTGGTATGGGTGCAGGCGTTTCGAAGTAAATTCGGACTTAATTTTTTTGCTGGAATCGGTTTTGAAACTTACCAAATGGTAACCTGGTCTGATATTGTTTAAAACAATTTTAGTTATAACAAATAGAAAAATTACGATTTTTTACTTAAACTAATTTTTTTTATATATTTTGACCGATTTCCAACAAGAACTGTTCATATTGTTTAAGTGCTAATTGTGGCATTTCATAAATTTTTTCTCTTCCTTTTCTTTTGGGGATTTATTACCATATCTCTTGAAATTCCTATCGAAAAATCTTGATGTATCTAAATAATACTCAAATTAACCAGTTTAAAACTGGGAAGTAACCTCTACTCCTTTGACGTGATGTCAGAGGGACAGTTAGAGCGTGTTTTTTGACAACTAATATGAATTAAAAGAAACAAAAACACTGCGCTGGCGTTTCTTAAACTACATCTGTTTCCTTTTTCATAGTTTAGGCTTTAGATTTTAATGTAATGTGTAGAATAATAATAATAACAATTTTCTTTTACACCGTGTTATTTGGTAGTGGTGAGAGATAGAAACATCCCTCTGGTGGTCAGTTGCTACTACCTGTCAAGACATCGATGATGTCTCTGTGACAGATAGCGATTTGCAAAGCAAATACCAAAAGCAGGCGACCTCTAGCCCTGGTGGACTAAACTACATGCTAAATAATAAGTAGAAATCCAAGTAACAACTACTCAACGGGCAAAAGCCCCAATTTGCATTGAATTACACTTGGAAATCCAAAATTGATGGCCAATATTATTCGAATAATATTGGCTATCAATTTTGGATTTCCAAGTGTAATTCAATGCAAGTCGGGGTTTTTGCCCGTTGAGTAGTTGTTACTTGGATTTCTACTTATAATTTCTCTGCACTTTTTCTAAACTCTGAATATGGACATTGTAGAAGGGACTCCAAATACTGGAGGCATACTCTAAACGCGATCTTACAAAGGAATAAAAAAGCAATTTTAATATGCTAATATTGTTGAAGTCGTTGGAGTTTCTTATAATGTACCCTAGAGCTTTAAAACAGTCTGAAGTAAGATTACTGATGTGATTAACAAATGAAAGTTTCTGATCAAATGTCACTCCCAAATCTCGGTAGGTAACAGGTCGATTTAAATTTGTGTCGTTTATAGAATAATTAAAGGTAATTAGATTTGCTTTGTTGCTATATGTCATGACATTACACTTTGCTACATTTAAGGGCAACTTATTTGCAAAACACCAATTACTGATGCTTACTAAGTCATTTTGCAGCTCCATACAATCCTCAATGCTTTTGATGTTACAGTACAGTTTCATATCATCGGCATACAGTAAGCAATTTACCTTTAGACTACAAGTGATATCATCAATGAATATGTTAAAGAGGAGTGGCCCTAGGTTGGATCCATGGGGAACACCAGATGTTACTGAAATCTCGACAGACTGATGACCAGAACATTCAACATATTGCTTACGATTCGTAAGATAGGATTTAAAAAATTCTTGGAGACTCGAAGAGAAACCATGAGCTTTAAGTTTAGTATTAAGTATGTTATGATCAAGTCTGTCGAATGCCTTAGAAAAGTATAAACAACATCAGTTTGTAGTCCTGGATCAATAGATTCTGCTATGAATTGAGTCACACAAAAAAGATTTGTAATAGTGGATCTACATCTACAGTCTACACGTAACATAAAAATCTAAAGCCTACACTTTGAAAAAGGAAACAGATAGATTCCAAAACGTCAGCGCAGTGTTTTTGTATTATTTTAATTCCTATTAGTCGTCAAAAAACACCCTCTAATTGTTCCTCTGACATCACATCAAAGGTGTAGAGGTTATTTCCCAGTTTTAAACTGGTTAATTTGAATATTTGTTAGATAAAACAAGTTTTTTCGATAGTAACTTCAAGAGATATAATAAATCCTAAAAAAAGGAAGAGATATTTTCAGTTATTAATTTTTAAAAATCAATAACATTGAAAATATCAAGTTTACGAAAAAAAGTTATTGTTGGAAATCGGTCGAAAAATATAAAAATGCTTAATTAGTTTGAGTAAAAAAATGTTATTTTTCCCTTTTTTTTTAACTGTTTTAAACAATATCAGACCAGGTTACCTTTTGGTAACATAGATTTTCATAATCGGCACTGTCTCCTGAACCGATTCCAGCAAAAAAAATCAGTCCGAATTTACTTCAAAACGACTGCGCCCATACCACCTGGTCTAAAATATAGTAGGGCCAAAAAGAGTAGTCAGTAAATCCAGGGGGAACTAGTTGTGGTTTTCATCTCTGGTAGGCGGATAAAACTTGATATATTTCTCTCAATTATATGGGATTATATGGTAAAAAGAGCTGCCGCTTCTGTATTCCATAAAAGCTAAATACTTTGAAGAATTTCCGGTGAATTTTTTGATCTACTGACTACTCTTTTTGGCCCTACTATAAGTTAACAGTTTAAATTATGCTCAGCATATGAACACCTTTAAATTTAATAAAGCAAATTATCTGGGCTCTACAAAATCCTCGTGCAGTTTGTCAGATTAAAAGCTCTGGGCCGTTCATCGGTAAATGTATGGTGTGGAATTTTAGATAATAGAGTAATAGGGCCAAATTTTTTTAGACACTTTAAAAGGAGACATAATATTTTGCAATATGTCATTCCCAGTTCTTGTGCGCTTTATAATTTGTCGCATTTTTGTCACTCTGTAACATTTTTGTATTGGGTAATAATATTTTACTTGCTTCCGTGTAGTTTAGTAAAATAATAGCTTTTATTAATTTAAATAGAATAGAAAACTAGGTACTCTAGATTATTGGATTTTTTTTGTTAAAAATGACAAGAGTAGAAGAGGAGTCCAAATCCAGCCAATAACCAAATTTTCGATTTCCATTTGACATAAGCTGAACAGGAAGTTGCCATATTCGGGTGGGGAATAAAAAACTAAGAAAGGAATGTAGAAGTTATTTTACTTTGAGTCTCACCGGTTAGAATATACAGCATCTGAAAGTACCCTGTATACTCGGAAACAGTTAATTTTGATGTATGGTGATATGACAAAGAATGCTTATAATTTTTAGTAGAATTCGAACATGCAAATATATAACGGGTGTTCCATTTAAATAATACAACTTTATGTTCTTTAAAACACCTTGTATGACAACTGTATAGTTGGTAATAAACTGCAGGTAAAGCCTTAAAATTTCGTAAAGAAATATATAGTTATTTAATAAAAATAATAAAATTAGAGGAGTAGTCACAATTAAGACAATGACCCTTTACAAACTAATGACTTCTTCAAAGAATTTACCTTAGGTTTTACCTGTTAGTTTACCTTTAATAGTTTTGAAAACATTGAAAAATCTTGGAATGCTATTCTATGAAACAATAAAATTTTTCTAAATTAGCATACCTATCTGAAGATTTATTGTTTTTTTTATCATTTTTATTTAATTTGTTTTTGTCAATCAAGTAATAAGGTTGTTCTTTAATCACTCTTATAATTTATTTTCTCCTCATACAGACCATTTTTGACATTTCTCGAAAACTACTTTAAACAAGTTGGTAAAAGGGTAAAATCCATAGAGTTAATTATTTTTCAAACAGTTTATATCATATGGTGTCCTATGTAAAAAAATATTACTGTTATAGCTTTGTGAAATATGACGAAGACAAATTGTCAATATTATAGAAAAGTAACACTTTTTATAATATACTAGTTGACCTATATTTTGCTTTTTTAAAAGGCAAACAAAAAAAAATATAAATTAAATTCGTTACTTTTGTGACACAAAACATACCGTGCCTTCATTTCAAAACACTACATAAGAAAATATTCGGTAAATCTCGTGAGTCCGACCGTAATAGTGGGGATAGCTGCCATGTATCATCGTCCATACGCAAACGCATTCATACGCGTTTGCATTCGTGAACGTGAATTTACCATGCACACGATACTCCCCTCTACTTCGAATGAACACGATCACTTTATCTCCATGTAGCTACGAAAATTGAAGGCACGGTATACCTGGTGACCACGAAATGACGCTTGCTATATCTTCTTGGTTTGACAAGATATGAATTTTGAAAATTTGGGCACGTCAAATAACGGTTAAATGTGCATTATCTCGACCAATTTTACATTTCCCGTCACTTACGGTTTCACCGGAAATTAAACTAACTTTGATTTTTTAAATGGAACACCCTATATATTTTTACATTTTTTGATTCAGGTCAATTTGGATTCAGTTATGGCATATTGAGATAAAAATATTAATGGCTGATATTTTTATGAGCAAACTTAATATTTCTTCTAGGCGGCCGTGACCCCAAAAATATGTTTTATTTTGCTTCAATAATTAATCAAAAAATACAATTATTATGGTATTATGTCATGAAATTTGTGTTATAAGATCTCGAACATTTCGGAAATCATTTTTTCAAAATAACTATTTTTTTTAAATGAGTCCATGGTGACTCTATACGTTATTTCTATAAAGCTCTATTCATATTTATAATACATAGAAATACATAAGAATATTATAACATTCAACAAGATATAAATGAAAAAAAAAACTCATAATATTTAACAGTGGATCTCTATGAAGCAGATGCCTTTGACCTCCTGAATAAAAAAATGTGAAAATATACGGGGCGTTCCATTTAATAATCCAGTGTTAGCATCATTTCCTGTGAAACCGGAAGCAACCGAAAATGTTAAATAGGTCGAATTAATGCATATTCAGTCGTTATTTGACGTGTCCAAATTTGAAATTCATATCTTGTAAAACCCAGAGAATATACCAGGTGAACACGAGATGTCACTTGCCTCTATCTATATCTTCTTGGTTTTACAAGATATGAATTTCAAATTTGGGCACGTCAAATAACGACTAAATATGTATTAATTCGGCCGATTTAACATTTTTTGTCGCTTCAGGCATTGAGTAAATAATATAAAGAGGCGCAACCGTCAAGGGGCCGAGATTTTAGTGTTGTATTTTTTTGTCAATAACTATAGAATTATCTACAATATTTAGGGCTATGCAACCGAATAACAAATACCTTCTCATAGCACTAAAAATTGAAAACAATCCTGAAGCTATTTGCAAAAAATACAATACTAAAATCTCGGCCCCTTGACGGTTGTGCCTCTTTATATTATTTATTTACTCAATGCTTCAGGTTTCGCCGAAAATGATGCTAACTTTGGAATTTTAAATCGAACACCCTGTATATATTTTTACGTTTTTTGATTCAGGAGATCAAAGGCACCTACTTGATAGAGATCCATTGTTAAATATTATAACTTGATTTCATTTCTAGTTGAATGTTATTCTTATGTATTTTAATGTATAATAATATGAAGATATTGTGAATTATTTGGTACCACGTAATCGGTAATTAAATGCTTTATTGAAATAACGTAGTGAGCCACAATGGTGCCATTTAAAAAAAATTAGTTAATTTGGAAAAATGATTTCCGAAATGTTTAAAATCTTATAACACAAACGCCATGTGGCATAATGTCAAAAATATATTTTTTGATTAATTACCCAAGCAAAGCAAAACATTTTTTGGGATTACGGCCGCCTAGATAAAAAATTAATTTTGCTCATAAAAATGTCAGCCATTAATATTTTTATCCCAATATGCTATAACTGTATCCAAAATGACATCCTGAATCTATAAATGTAAAAATATATTCCAAATAAGGTATCACAAGTCCTTACTTTAAGTCCATTAAAAAATTTAGGGTTTGCAACTGCCACTCGAACGGGGTTGAATTAAAAGATGAAATTTGTACGTTGCACGATGTCATTTCAGAATCCAAAATCGACGTAGGTACCTAGGAATTTTAAAAAAATATTCACAATAATTGAGATAATGAATTTATTTCATTTGGCTGTTCCACACTGTATGTATTAACACAAGAACATTACTTAACTATTTGATATGACATGTTGCTAATAAAATCTTAAGCTTGTTTTTTATGCAATATTGTATATCCACTTACTTTTGAATAATGTCAAACCTGCAAATAAAGTCATAATTGGTTATAAAAATTTAAAAAGAATAATACTACTTACCCATATCTGTATTAATAGATTGTCGAGTTCATCATCTTCAGGTTAAAGCTGATCTTTGAACACCTTTGTATAAAATGTGTATGTGTATCTATTTAATCTACTCAGTACAGTTTACAAATATTTTTGATACTGTTCATTTACAGAGGATTTTATTATTGCTAATTTACATATTTTATACTGGTTTAATAACTGCAATTTTAGTTACTTTTTTATGAAAAACATATTGAAATACTACGTACACTACCAACATTAATTTGTCAACCAAAGGAATAAATAAATAATTTTACACACACCAAAATCATTCACACAAATTTTTGTTCTGAATAAATAAAAACGTTAAATTATGTTTATTCTTATTTTGTTTTAAATAAGCTACTTCCAAATTATTTTTGAACTAATTGTATTCTCTGAGCCTGAGTAATAATTGTAATACTCGTCTATTTCAATTAATCATTAATCAATATGTCAATCTAGTACTAACACTAGTTACTAGTTAAACAACTATATTACTTCATAAACAAAGCTAGTACGTATACATGTTAATAAAACATTATTGAAGTCAAATCGCACGCGAGCGCTTTTCCACAGAAGGTAAAATAACACCAATGAATAATATTTACACACATATAAAACTAACGTACTAACTTACCTCCGTACACTGTTGCCAATTTTCTGAGGTGTATTGGTGTAGAGAACATGTGGAGGCAAATTCTGCTTAACCACCATTTGTAGCGTATATGCGTATTAACTGGTGGCGCCTTCTGGTGGAATTACAGTGAACTACATTGTATAACTGTATATGTACACCATACCAATTGGCCTCCGACATAAAATTTGGGAAACGCCTACTAATGACGTAATAATGACAATGAACATGTTTTACACATAGGTTCGTATTGGTCACCGATTTTTCGAAGTCGCCTCCGATTTTGGAGGCGTATTCGTTAAATACGTATATCATTTTGGAGGTGTATAAGACACTTTGCATATATATATATATATATATATATATATATATATATATATATATATATATATATATATATATATATATATATATATATATATATATATATATATATATATATATATATATATATATATATATATATATATATATATATATATATATATATATATATATATATATATATATATATATATATATATATATATATATATATATATATATATATATATATATATATATATATATATATATATATATGTCTAAGGGGACATATGGGGTCGCAGTCCCCACTACCTCCCCACCACTTTTTTAGCCAAAATTTTTTTTTTGTCTCTTCAGATAGAGAATTCTTTTCTGATTATGAAAATGTAAAGTTTTTCAAAATATTTCTTCTAGTTTTTGAATTATGGGCCTTATACTATAAAAGGGTGCGATCGGGGTCCTTAGGACGCCAAAGGTCTCAAACCGTTAGAGAAAAGAGGGGGGTTTGCGACTTAGCTAAGTTAATCAAAGCGTTTGATTTGTGCAGTATGATACTAATGAGGTCCTTTAGCCTTTAGTGCCATTTTCTTCTTAAAAATGATTGCAATTGATTATAAGAATTAAAAATAGGAAGTACAAATAAATATACATATAATAGGATATAAAAATGTCATAGGGGGGTCTATAAATAAGGAGGAACAATTTCCTTATGTAATAATTTATGAAGTAAAAACAAATATACATTAAATGCTGCTTCTATTATATCCCTTAAAATAACTAATCAGATTTGAGTTTATAAACGGTGTCCACGGGTGAAATAAACAGGAATACATTTTCCTATAATCATGAACCTGTCAAGGCATCTTATTTAAATACATATAGACAGGGCCACGGGTAAGCTGTTCAAAAAACAAAGAATTAACAACTCCAAACCTAAATTTTGATGCTGTTTTTGTGTAAAATTTCTAGGAACTTGTTAGGTAAAGAGGGACGATGTCCCTGCAGCTTATTGTAGAGTCCAAATCACTTAAGCATGACTCAAACCCCTTACGGTAGGTACCTGACTTCAGTTTGCTAGCTAGATGCACGACTATCTCCTATGTCAGGATTCTACTGTATTTTTTAAGACATTTCAGATAGGTAATAATTTTTTATATAATTAATACTAATTATTATTATAAATTTATAAATTATAAATTATTTAATATAATATGTTGTAAAATTGTATATCTTTTAATTTCAACATATCTGCTTTATTTAAGAAGACTGACTAGAAAGTAAAAATCTGTATAAATTGAAAAAGTTACAAACAAATTTCGAGACTCTAAATTCAATAAACAAAGACAAAAGTGTTTTGATTTGAATTTTTTATTTTAAATATGATAAGCACTACGGAATAGCCAGAGCTGTAGCATTAAAGAAGATGGCCATAGTACAAGATACCTATCATCTAGTCACTGACCACATCCCAACCCCTACAGCATGCTATTTCTCTTTTTCATGAAACTGGGGAGTACGCAAAACCTGATTCTGGACGAAGATACAAAACTTCAAGGATTTGTGGCTGTTCTTTATGTTAGAACTTTGTGGCTATAGCGTGTTGTGTGGCAAGCAGGTTTTAGTCGCACTAGCTGCAATGAACTGATTTCGACTCCCAGCTTTGGCACAGGTAATGCAATGGGTAGAGGATGCATTTTCCAAGTGTGTAACCTTCTGGGCAGTCTTGCCTTTGAATTTGGGGGTGTCTAATTCTGTGTTGCGTTTGTTTTGTTTATGTTTTGGAATCATTTTTCCACTTCCATGGAATTAACACATATATGGTCCCCATTAGGCTTAGGCAAACTACTTACAACTTGGCTTCACCTCCATTTTCATGTAATTTTAAGCAAACTTGTTTCAAATATCTTGTTACTATAAATGTGGTGCCTACATAGCTTGTGGAACCTTATGGAGAGTACAAAAACGACTCCGTCATGACTTGAATTAAAGTATAAAAAATAGTCAACATTTGAAATTTTGCATCTTCACTTTTACCTAGAATCAGGCAATTAATACAAAAATATTGCGCTGACGTTTCGGAAACTATATCCGTTTCCTTTTTCAAAGTTTATAATTTAATTCCTATTAGTTGTCAAAAAACATCCTCTAACTGATCCTCTGACATTACGTCAAAGGCGTAGAGGTTATTTCCCAGTTTTAAACTGGTTAATTTGAATATTTTTTAGATAAATCGAAATTTCTTTGGATAGGAATCTCAAGGAATATGGTAATAAATCCCAAAAAAAAGAAAAGGAAGAGAAATAATTCATGAAACGCCACAATTAACATTTAAACAATTAGATTAAGTGGTCAGAACTTTTTACACGAGTATGTTCTATATTACTTGTATTATGTGTCTTATACCCACATACATTTCAGATACCAAATAAATAAAGAAATAAATATATATTGCCTTTGTTATTGCTTTAGTAAAAATAATTTATTGTATAATTAACAAAATAACTTGTTACATCATAATACCAGGAAGAAACAGAAATCTGCATGTACAACAAATGAAATAAAAAAGAAAAACAGAAAGTTCACTTCTCGTCAAAATTAATGCATATTTTAAAAGTGACCTTAAGTTCAATCTTTACTATTTTCTGAACTACTTCCCCGATTTCAATCATCTTTTTTCTTTAATTCTAGCTTGAATCTTCAAGAATTTTAGCATGAGGTTGGTTTACCTTTCTGGGGCATTGTGAAGATAGGAGACTTTTTGTTTGTACATGTCATTGTCAACAAAAAAAAATCAGAATTATCTTCAAGTGGGTATTAAAACAAATAATTGGCCAACAAGAAGCCCCGACTTAATCCCATTGAACATTTATGGGATTTAATAAAACATAAACACACCACAGAAATTAGACAACCCCCAAATCCAAAGCCAAAAGCTGTCCGGAAGGGGGCTACACATTTGAAAAAACGCAGACAAACATCCATACCCACCGACTTGCCATTTGCCACTGCCCGGTCTCGAACCGGGATTCGATAGGCAGTGTAGCCAGAGCCATGTCTGTCACTCACGCTTTAGCCCACTGCGCCACCGGAGCCGGAATAGGTAGAAGGATTCGAACTCTTCCTCTTTGGCCTAGAAACTTGAACGAGCTTGGCACAAGACTTGATGAGATTTAAACTCAAATTAATCAAGTTAAGATTAATGCATGCTATGACGTTGTCAAGAAGTGATAACTACTAGGGGGGGAAATACTCGGTTAAATAAGACTTTAAGGATTAGCAATGTAAAAACTTGTTTACTTCTTTTTGTACATTTAACATTTTTAACGGAATGATTTTAGAAAACGGGTTATATTATTAAAAAGTCGCATATCTTCGATCACAGATGTGATAAAAAGATTATTTACAAAACAAAATATTGGCAAAGAATGAGACTAAATGATGATTATTATTCGGTAAAGGCGCTAACACACTCCACAGGGCGTTGAAATCGGGGAAGTAGTTCAGAAAATATTAAAGATTGAAGTTAACGTCACTTTTAAAATATGCGTTTAATTTTTGATGAGAAGTGTACGTTTACAGTTCATATTATTAACATTATGGTAAAAATAAGAGTACACGGTTTGGGTTTAAAATAAACGATGAATTAATACTTAAATTCTAAGTATGATTTCCCTTCACCTCCGTCGTTGATGCTGTATTTGGTATTTGGTGTTCTGAATCGAAGTTCTGGAAACTTTTGTCTCATCTTCTCAATATGAGAAAAAGTGGGATAGAGGTTGCTTTCTGTTTGAATATGTTCAGCAAAAGCCATTTTTACTGCATGTCTTTCAGGAGTTGACCAAGATTTTTTCATAGGTGGTTCTGAAAAAAATCATAAATCATTAATAATTTTGGTATTTAATTTAATTTTTTTAGAATTGGTCGCAGTTAAGTGGTATTGAATTTTTCTAGGTTACTAGTCAACTTAATCCACCTTTTGGGCTTGTCTGCCAAAAAGTCTATAATTTGGGAAAAACTATTTTCTATTTTCCAACAAAATATTGATGCTCTTAGGGAAAATAGTATTTTTCTCCATTTATGAAAAAAGTATTATAATAAATTTTACTATTTATGTCAAAAATGCGAGTCCTTTTCCTCTAAAGTCTTAAAAAGATATAAACAACTCTTTACAGAGCTTATTCGCAAATTCTGCATAAAAATCAAGTACTTACTACACTATAAGCAAACAATTTAATATTGCAATAAGCACCCTAGATGGATTACTTCGTAAGGACTATATCTGTATAGGTAAAGTATGTGACCATCCCATGGACCTTGATTGGCTTTTTTCGCTCTTGAAATCTGATTACAACCCACGCATGCAGTTGTATGGCGGTCCTACCCTGTAAGCATTTATAGGTATCTATCATTTCAACACAAATATCTACAGAAGGGACAATTTCTTGTTCGATATATTTTTCAAAAATTTTACGTCCGGTGGCTTTTTCTGGGGTACGCTTTTCTCAGAATAAATAGTTTCAAATCTAAAAACAGAGAACAATAAAATAGGAACGTTAAAAGAAATAAATAAAATAGATTGCATACATTCATGCCGGGACTAAAACACTCGCTTTACTTATGGTACATACCGACTTAGTAATCTGGTCCTACGTTTCTTGGGTTGATGGGTCTCATTGGTGTCAGAAAGATCATCAGATTCTTCATTTCTCGAACAAGAAGGACGATTTTTATCCTCGACTGGAGAGCTAATTTCTTGATCATAATCCTCTTTATTGATCATGTGTAGTGTCGATAGTTTATTAGGCGGTTCTCGATTGATCGAATGTCGATGGGATGTAGAGTTGGATATTTCGACAATTTCATCTTCCTTTTCTTGAACGTCATCAACTTCCTCTCCTTGGGCCCACTCCAACAGTTTAGCCATAACATCATTTTTTAGTTGGGGCTGTCTATAAATTTCCTTATGAATCTTCGGCGCATGACCTAAGAAATCTTGCAAAAGTTCAACGTCTTCTCCACCAAGGTTAAGTAAGGCACATTTTGTGGCTACATGTTTTCTAAGTTGTGTTGCTCTCAGGGCCTTTGGGTTTTTAGCCCCACAATCTGTCGAAAAGGTGCGAATTACAGCGGCAGCTCCGAGATATTTATTTAAATGACTGGTTCTTGGAACATGTTCCTTGAGGAATACCAAAAATATAAGGATTCTGCGAAAGCACACCAGCCTGTTCTCGATATTTGATGAGGAGTTCAATGTTTTTTCTCATCTGCACCCTAAAAGAACTGGGACTACTCTAGCTAATTTACCCCTTATGGAGAATCTGGAATATTCCATAGCCTTTATTTTACCCTGGTCTGACAGCGAATCATATACTTCACGGTTATCGTTTGCAGTTAAAGTCCAATTCCCCAGGACGTCTTCTGTTAAATATTAGAACTTGAACTAAAACGTATTTTGAATCTACTTCCACATTTCTTTTTCTTCGGTGGGTTTGCAACCATTGGAGCTGGAAGCTTTTGATCAGGTGGTGTTACATAGTCCTCAATGTTTATACGAACTAAAATTAATAAAATTCAAATGGGTCATATTAAGTTTTAACAAAGAACATACGATGTTATCTCAATTAATGTTTCTCATTTTTTTCTGCTACATTTATTCTATTTTTTATACTCAAGTTAGCATAACTAGAAAAATATATATTCAATTTTCAATTAGTTTGGGGATTCAGAAAATTCAATCTTTTTCTATAAGTCTGCTTGTGTAAATTTTTCTGATTGATTATATCGGGTGAGAAGCAAAACCTTGCAGAAGTGATCACACCTTAATTTCCTCCCATTCAAGCATGGGTTTTTCAATAATTTTTTTTTAAACGTGATAATGCACTCTGGCTGATATAGGCGGGCTCACCAATGTTTGCCTCTGACTTATTACTTACCTACTGAAGATATTGCAGACGTGCACGCTGTAATACTAAATATCTTCTGTGCACATTTTGTGTGCAGTTGTTCAAACTGTACTAAATGTGCAAAGAAAATATTTAAATATTTAGTATTACAGCGTGCATGTCTGTAATATCTTCAGTAAGTAATAAGTAAGAGGCAACATTGGTGAGCCCGACTATACCTTTGGACGTTTTTGAAATTTTTTCGATATCTAAGAGAATGGCACAAATTACATTCAGACAGTATTTATATTTCCAAAATTTACCAAAATTTGTTATTGAAATAATGCATATTAAAAAATAAGACTTACCCACAAATGACGTATCGTTTAACAGATTGCACACAGTGTTAAGCGTAACGTAATCCTCATGTTTGCAAATCACATATCCTTTTATAATCGTGTGGTTCAGCTTAAATTTGAGCGTATTCAATTTTCGATTTACTACATCATCTTCTCGGACAACCACATTCGTTCCATTTTCAAGAAAAATCAAGTAATACTCCATTTTTATAAATTACAAAAGCAATTAAATACTGAATATATCTATATCCTACATTATAAGATATTTCAACCACGAATTTAAATAAGTAAGTAACCACGAATTAAATTTTTTTTCCAACCACGAATAAAATTTTTTTTCCAACCACGAATTAAATTTGTTTTTTCAACGACGAATTTAATATTTTTACAACCACAAGAAAGTAAGTACAACGAGTTTAAAACATTATATGTGGAGATCACATTATTTCTCCGAGGGGATGAGATGAGGGGAAGCAACACCATCCATAAGTTTGCCACTAGTATCAATCTGGCTGAAAAAAGAACACAAAAAGAAATTAAATATAAAATATAATTCAATCTGGAAATATTTACTAATGTAATTCTTTTGCATTGTACGTTAAGATATAGTCAAGTCGTTTTCGGAAGGCGAAGTAGGCAATTTATAAAGCGATGGTGAGAGCAGATATATCTCCTTATTAATTTTAATCCATTAACTACTTATCAAAATACTGACAGTCGTTGGATACGTCCATGTAGCACATATGAGTTAAAAGGTGCCGAATTTGGAGAATTACCAAACATTTCTCAACTGAATCAGAATGTACAGGGTGTCCCAAAGTTGATATCTCGGGACTATATCTAGAGAATGAAAAAAGTTATCACAAAATCGTTTACGTGGTTTAATTTGGGATGCACTAAGGTACAGGGTGTCCCAAAGTTGACGTCTCGGGACTATATCTAGAGAATGAAAAAAGTTAAGACAAAAACGTTTACGTGGTTTAATTTGGGATGCACCAAGGTACATTTTACACTAGAATTTTTTTTTTTCGAAATCTGGAAAATGGCGAAACTGACGTCATCAGAAGATTTTTCCCAGGAATTCAAATTTGTCAAAATATACAGGGTGTTCCATTTAAAAAAACCTAACTTTTTTTGCGTACCTTGTATATTTCAAACGCTATTGCCAATCCGTTAGCAGAAGTGGAATCTACGTAAAAAACTGTGTAAGGCCAGTTTTTTAATTTTTTGAATCGGTCAAAAATAAAAATAAAAATGGGGGGTTTACATTAAATTTATAAAAATAACCCTGTACGGTAAAAATTGACATGATACAGGTTTTCGAAAATTTCACACTTTAAGTGAATCATTCTGTACACCGATTCCACTAATATTCAATAGGGTTCCCCCTTGGTCCTACTAGAACTTATATGTACAGGGTGTTCCAGTTTTTTGTAGCAGGACTTTAACAGTCGATAGACATTTGAAAATTATTAAAAAAAGTTCATATAAACATAGGTTGAGAAATGCTTAGTTTTCGAAATACAGGGTGTTAAAGTTTGAAAATAAATATGGATTTATATTTATATTTATAGAATGCTAAGAAGTATCGAATCAAAACTTACCAACTCTTTACATACAATTTAGAGGCCTATTTTAGAATAACAAACTACTACTTTACTTAACCATGGGCGTAGATATATGGATTTACTAAGGCTCTTTTTTACAAAAAAGTAGTACGCCGATGATATTTTCCCATGTTTCTAGTTTAATTCAATAAAGCAAGGAAAAACAAAAATTTAATGTCTCTTGGCACTTTTTGATATGACAAGCCGTTGTTCAGAAAATTTACATTTAATCTTTTGATGACGCATCTGGACGAATTTTAGACAAACTTGAAGTCGCTCAGAATTTCACCAAATTTTACAAAGAATTTCAAATTGCAAAAAAATTGGGGGTTGCCATTTGAAAAATCAAAGTTGACCACAACCTGACTTTTTGGGACACCTTATAGAATAAAAAATAGTTTTAAAATAGGCATAATATAAAATCAAAATCGACCTGTCCCCTGTTTCCAAAACTTGGGCGTTTTGAAGATATTGAATTTGTTCCTTACTTTTCGACCTCACTGTATGTATAAGTTCAGATTTCGAAGTTGAGTCGTTTTCGAGAAAATCGTATCAGACATACAAACACAATTTTTTTACATAATTTCGTGTCTCAAAACATTCATAATTCATAATTCCAGATTAATACTAAATAATCTGGAATTATAACAATATGCCAACACTCTTTCTAGAGATGAGAAAGTAAAATGTACCTACCTGTGAAAACTCTTCGTATTCGTATTTGCAAGAGGATACTACAAAGTTTGAAAACTACGCACATACGAAATAATAATCTCTAATAATAAGATTTAATCATGATTTAACAGAATGCATCAGACTCACCTGCAAAAGCTGTTAACCTCGTGCAAATTAACACTCAGCCCTATGTGCGTATGTATACTTGTAGACCCACGCCAACCGGTCAACTTCCCTTATTGTGGACTCATTAAATGGCAGTGTCCCGAGTTCACCGTTGAAATTTCTTCCACCGAGACATGCAACCGTTTACATTTTGTTTTAATGCATGATCGGTTGAAAATAGTGACGATAACCGCATTTCCTCCACGGGCATCGGTGATATAGGACAAACTTCCTGCACGAGGATGTTTCAATTCTGCAAAACAAATTAAATGTATCACCGATTAAATACCAGTAAAAGAGGAATATAAAAAATCAAAATTATCGTAGAACTGTTAAGAAACACCCCGCGTGAAAAATATAAATTTGTATAGATAGATACCTACCTCTGGCTTAAGTGGCTCAACCTACGAGCAGTCACAGATTTCCTACACACTGGACATTGAATGTGGGATACGTCGAACCCAATACTGATCAGGCGCCCGTAGCAGGAAAAGCATAAGAAATGCCTACAACCTAGCAAGCATAGCTTTTTCAATTCTGGGATAATCTGGCAAACAGGAAAATCTATTTTCTTACTATCTCCCACTTTCAAATGAGCAAATTTGCACCCGTTGCCTCTAGGACACTTATCCGTCACGATACTTAAAACAAACTCCTCCTATCTACAAGTAAAAATTATCTATATAAAAATAACTACTAGCTAGCACATATTATTATTATTATTATATCATATAATTGAAATGAGTTATAACCTGAAATATCCGTAATGCTCCGTATGAGATATTTGCATGTACGGGCATTTGGCAATTGTGCCATTTCGGACACAATACATCCATGCACAGCCCTTGTTTAAAATTGGAGCAACTAAAAAATTAAAATATAAAAAATTATTAGTCTCCAGGTACGTTAAGTAACGCAAACTTAATATAAAGTAGGTCTCTTAAATTTATCATAACCTCACTTTAGTTCCTTATATTAATATCGGCCTTTAAAGAACTTCTTTAATTTTTATTTTATTACGTTTTGAGTAAAAATGTAGAGTTTTTGTATTGTGGTTGATTGAGGAAGCAACGCAAAAAGATCTTTGATAATCACAAACAGTTTATTCAACTATCGTGCGACAGAAGAAGGGCTTGGATTTAACCACATTTTCTTTATATAGGTTGCAGGTTTAACATGCTTTATTTTATTTTCTAGGAATTAATAACTTAAATATTAGATAAATGATACTGTATACTTCACATTTTCTGTGACTTTGTTATACCTATACATCAAATATGTACATATAATATTAGGTATAGTTCATTGAATTAATGTTTTCTTAACTGCCTCTCAAGCCACCAAAGTATCCCCCAGAAAATCCTAGAAGTTTGTGTTAGGTAGAGACGAGGCCCTACAGTTTTATTGTGGAGTCCGAACCACATTCAGGGCTTCAATAATTCTCTCTCCATCTAAATCCGAGGCAAATCATTCAATAAATTTTTTATTTGCTCCAAGATTATCGATCTTTGCAACCAAGTAAATACGTACTAATGCATTTATACCTATAACACACTGAATTCAAATATCAAATTAAAACAGCCTGAGCAAAATGTTACCAAGGTTTTCGATTAAGCACATAAAAATACGAACAAAATATCAAAACTGCACTATACGGTGTGTTTGTCCAACGAACTCTATGTAGATTTTACCTATTTGACTTTAAAATTTTATTAAGGTATTTTGAATAAACTTCTATACAAAACAAAAGAAAATTAAAATCGGGCATTGCCGACTGCGAATACCTATTTGAACAATAAAATTTAAAAAATATTGAATGTGTATTTAACCTCAGCGGCATCACGTGGAAATAAATTGTCTACGCACTTTTAGTATACAGTTAAGTAATTAACGATATCTAGATATATTGTCTGGAAAATGTTCTGCTGCATTGTTTTATATCTATTAAGTACGGTTCTCCACTAATTATGGTAGCATTTTCTGCATCCATGGTGTAATAATCACTACACAGAAAGTCAAATTTTCTTGGAGCACACGCAAAAAACACAAATAATCCAAATAAATATGTCATTCACAATAAATCCAAGTACCTATTACAATTTAGGTTTTACATAATATCGAGCCTGGCATAAAACACACAACATAACAGCAGGTTTTGAGGTTATTTTGACTGGTTATTTTTGTTTTGTTTTATCTCCAAGCAAACTAGCCACGCCCATAAGGTCACGTGCCGCAAATGCTCTAATTCGTCAACAGGGATCTTGTGTTTTTACCAGCGACTTAATAATACAAGACTGGAGATCGCCTATATATCCGCTGCATTTGTTTGGCCTGAATAATATTCCCCAGTTGATGCCCAATTGACACAGAGCGGTTGCGCAGTTACTTTCGTTTTGTTATTCTACACGGCCATGTACACGGCTTTGCGACGCCATTTTAAAGCTTGTTTGATTTGTGTGTCAAGAGTTTTTCTATCTATTTTCGTGTTAATTATCTGAATTGTGTTTAAAAACGTTATAAATACGGTTAAACAGTGTTTTTATTGTAAAAAACTTTAGTATTAACGTCAAATCGAAGTTTTCACATGTAAGTACATAAAAATCATATATTATGCATAGACGCCACTTTGGCATTTATTCAGAAAATAAATTTTGTTAATTATACCTAATCTGATTTTGTTAATCCTACATTCCGGGCTATATTATGCTTCTTATGCAAGTGTGTACAATTTGTGTTGATCATATACCTACGTGTTTATTGAAATATTATTTTCAATCGATGCCACAAGATTTTCATAACATCGTCGCTGATAACATTAAAATTATTATGGAATCTTTTATGTAGGCAATTGTTACATATTAGGTATATAATTTAACTTTTTTTGTTTTCTTTAGGTTGAAATTTTGCGACAGAAATGGTTCCAAGCAATCATCAATATGGATTGAGCCAACTGTGTATACCTATTTCGTTCGTCGATTGAAAATAATATTTCAATAATAAACACTAAGGTATATGATCAATACAAATTGTACACACTTGCATAAGAAGCATAATATAGCCCGGAATGTAGGATTAACAAAATTAGATTAGGTATAATTAACAAAACTTAAAATGTATTTTCTGAATAAATGCCAAAGTGAATATATGCATAATATATGATTTTTATGTACTTACATGTGAAAACTTCGATTTGACGTTAATACCAAAGTTTTTTTACAATACAAACACTGTTTATAACGTTTTTAAACACAAAGCAGATAATTAACACTAAAATAGATAGAAAAACGCTGGACACTCAAATCAAACAAGATTTAAAATGGCGTCGCAAAGCCGTGTAGAATCAAGGCTGGTAAACTCTAAAGGTTACCCAATCTGAACCTGACCTATCTCAATATATCATACGTCACTAGGCGACCGTCGGTATATCCATCTCTGTTCTACAACAGCAGAGCAGTGTTTAGTGTCTCTTTTTAGTATGTAAAATAAATGACAGACCGCGGTCTCCAGCCCTGCCGCAACCCGCATTTTCCTCGCCCTAATGCTGCTCATTGAGGCAACCTGTACAAAGTCTATAAGCCTTGGTGTAGAATAACGAAACGAAAGTAACTGCGCAACCGCTCTGTGGCAATTGGGCATCAACGAGTAGCGTCTATTTCTTGTGCTCTACAAATGAACATTCAGTCCGTACCAACGTTGCCAAGTGTACAGAACGTGTTACCCGAAACCTAACTGAACTTATTCTTTCTTTACACGCACTTTGCCAGTGGCGTAATAGCCTAGCGGAAACGAGCTCGGCTGGCAAGCAGAGGGTTCTGGGTTCAAATCCCACATGTTCTTGTTTTTTTTTTTATTAAATGCATCAGGCATGACATGAGATCTATTAATTGCGAGTTAGAATCCGGAGGCAGGTTAGATATGTGTTATTCCCTTGATAAAGGAATTTTTTTTATTAGATTAAAGGAATTTTTTTTTAAGAGGGCTATTATTGCGAGTTAGAAGCCGGAGGCGATAGCCGGAGGCAGGTTAGATATGTGTGTTATTCCCCTGATAAAGGATTTTTTTTTTATTAGATTAAAGGAATTTTTTTTTAAGAGGGCTATTATTGCGAGTTAGAAGCCGGAGGCGATAGCCGGAGGCAGGTTAGATATGTGTGTTATTTCCCTGATAAAGGAATTTTTTTTTATTAAATGCATCAGGCATGAGTGCAGTATATTTTTATATCAAAGAAGGAACATATTCGTTTCATTCGCGAACCATATGTTACTTACCAGATAGCGCCACAGAAGCAAGTTCATTTGTAGAGCACAAGAAATAGACGCTAGTGGCATCAACGGCATCAACTGGGTAATCTTAGGTGCTTTCCAGCTCTACGCCTGTACAGCTCAGACCTGCTCCTGTACAGCTCCGAGTTGTTCCTGTACTGCTCCGAGCTGTACAGGCGCAGAGCTGGAAAACACCTATTGTTCCAGCCAAACAAATTCAGCTTATCGCCAGTCTCCTCTTTATAAGTCGTTGGTTTTTACTAAGTACTGATAAAAATGTGCAACTTTGTAGTTCATTACAGGATTTAGATTAGAGTGATTAGACATTTGATTGTACCATTCAGTAAATAATTGTACATTTTCAGTACATTGTAATAATATAATTTTTATAGACCTACTTTGAACAATTGATTTTCTGGAAAGCCTCTTTATTATAACCACGAACCTACTAGATACGTTAGTGCCAAAAATTCAGAGACAATCTGCTAAAATATAACATTATGGTATTGAAGGATGTACTTACCTTTCTTGAGAACTCGAACAGCTCGCCTCCATATCGAAGGAGTAAGGCGGATTTATGCAGACTGCTTTTTCATTTTCATTTACTTTATCATTTTCACTTTTCATTAAGAATTGGAAAATATCCTTTATGCAAACAATTTAGACGTTAATTACGCATGCGCATTTTTAATCTATCATCAGTCAGTCATCATAACATAACCAAAGTTATGTTGTTAATTTTCTTAAAAATTTTCGAGATGGAAATAGAAAAATTGTTTCTCTTTTTACTTGTCGCTTGTAGCGCCTATATCAATTGATAACAAAAAGAAGAACTCGGCGATATGCAGTACGGCCATTTAATCGTGTACGGAGCATGCGCAATACACTTTTCCACTTTCATTTTCATTAAAAAGATAAAAGTTAACCAACTCTTAATGAAAGTGTAATGACAGTGGAAAGTTAATTTAAATGCATAAATGACCTTATTCAAATACATTGTTTTAACTCCTTAATGAAAATGATAATGTAAATAAAAATGAAAAAGCAGTCTGCATAAATCCACCTTATAAAGAATATTAATCAAAAAATTAATTAATTAAACACGATTGGTTTAGATAGACACTTCAGAGCACTTCAGAGTATTGACCGAAAATCACCTAAAGAGGTCTCCATCATCGCCCGAGAGCGCCAAACTTTAAAATTTTACAAAATCGTCCAAAATTATTGTAAGTCAAAAATATAGGCTGTTTAATTAGGACGCTCATAAAATAATGATCGATTTAAACATAAATATATTTCTTAATAACTTGACACACAGTGACTAGTTATACGCTAGTAGCTAAAATAATTCGAACGAACTCTCACTGAACCAGAGACAGAGTTTTCTTACCGTTTCGTGAACATATTTTAAATTTCCCGCCCTAAGAGACCCCAATGGTCGCTTTATAGTCGCTATGTTCAGTTTTCAAAAACATTTTATAAAAGTATTTCGTAACTTCAGCGGCCATATTTACTGCGGTGATGCCTAACCAGTGACATATTCTGTTACTGTAAAAATAATTAAAATTAAATCATTCGAATACATCTTCTTGCGGCAGATTCTAACTCAGATTTTAAATATGGGTATATATTATTAGATTTGCCTCTAGATCTAATTTAAAAATATCGGTTGACTTATGATGTAGAGATTCATACAAAATTATTCTATAGCTTATTGACGATAGAATGTCCGCCTGCCAACAATTGTCATAATTAGTGATGCGAAAAAAATAAATGCGGTTTGTTTTTTTTTTGTTTTAAACCGGTTTTTTTCACGAAAAATACATAAGCCTTGTTTTTTTGGTATTTTTTAAATCAATTTGGTGTTGAAGTTAATGATTAATAAGCTTATTTAAACTTATTAAAATTGATGATCTTAATATATACTGTATTTATTTTAGGAGCAAGGTTAAGTGAATCGAGAAATGTTCTTACAAAAAAATAAACATTGTCTTATTGATTAATAATTCTAATAAAAGAATTATTTAATAAGTATAAGATATATCATGTTGCTTCCACAGAGCAGATAATTGTTACCCATGGATGATAGAATTTAACCGGTCAACGCTTTCAAGCAGCAGCTGTTCTTCTGACGTCATAATAGACATCGAGATGGTCAAGAAGTACGGAGTATGTATGCGCAACACAACATATGACGGCAATTTCGAGTTTTAAATGGAAAAGAACTATTCCAACCATAATTATTTTCAGAAAATAGGTACGTAAATGTCGATATAAAAATTATAGAATCAAAAAACATATCAGTATCGCAGTTTGGCCATAAATAACACGAAAAAAACGAAAAATACGGGAAAAAAACTTTTTTTCAACTGAAAAGAACGTCAATATCAAAAAAACGGTTTTTTTACATCACTAGTCATAATGAATCAATTTATCAATTATATCCAAGGAACTCATTTTCGTAAGAAAATAATATCTAAAACTGAAGACCTGAAAAGTACGGTACCGTACTACAAAGGACCCTGTTTGTATACCAAAACACAAACTTTTCTTACCATTTCGTAGACATATTTTAAATTTCCCGCCCTAAAAGACCCGAATGGTCGCTTTATAGTCACTATGTTCAGTTTTCAAAAACATTTTAGAAAATTATTTCGCAACTGTCCGCTTATCAACAATTATAGTGAATCATCTGTTTCACATAGAAACTAATTTCCGTAAGAAAATAAAACTAAAACTGAAAACCTCAAAAGTTCCTCACTGTACTACAAAAGACCCTCCGAGTATGTGAACGTAAATTACAAGTTGTTTGATTTCGTAAAGCGATCCTAATAAAACTACTTCGGTAAAATTAGTAACGGTTCTCCGCCTGGCGCGGTGTTTAAAATATAACATTATGGTATTGAAGGATGTACTTACCTTTCTTGAGAACTCGAACAGCTCGCCTCCATATCGAAGGAGTAAGGCGGATTTATGCAGACTGCTTTTTCATTTCCATTTACATTATCATTTTTACTTTTCATTAAGAATTGGAAAATATCCTTTATGCAAACAATTTAGACGTTAATTACGCATGCGCATTTTTAATCTATCATCAGTCAGTCATCATAACATAACCAAAGTTATGTTGTTAATATTCTTAAAAATTTTCGAGATGGAAATAGAAGAATTGTTTCTCTTTTTACTTATCGCTTGTAGCGCCTATATCAATTGATAACGAAAAGAAGAACTCGACGATATGCAGTACGGCCAATTAATCGTGTACGGAGCATGCGCAATACACTTTTCCACTTTCATTTTCATTAAAAAGATAAAAGTTAACCAACTCTTAATGAAAGTGTAATGACAGTGGAAAGTTAATTTAAATGCATAAATGACCTTATTCAAATACATAGTTTTAACTCCTCAATGAAAATGATAATGTAAATAAAAGTGAAAAAGCAGTCTGCATAAATCCACCTTATAAAGAATATTAATCAAAAAGTTAATTAATTAAACACGATTGGTTTATATAGACACTTCAGAGCACTTCAGAGTATTGACCGAAAATCACCTAAAGAGGTCTCCATCATCGCCCGAGAGCTCCAAACTTTAAAATTTTACAAAATCGTCCAAAATTATTGTAAGTCAAAAATATAGGCTGTTTAATTAGGACGCTCATAAAATAATGATCGATTTAAACATAAATATATTTCTTAATAACTTGACACACAGTAACTAGTTATACGCTAGTAGCTAAAATAATTCGAACGAACTCTCACTGAGCCAGAGACATAGAGTTTTCTTACCGTTTCGTGAACATATTTTAAATTTCCCGCCCTAAGAGACCCCAATGGTCGCTTTATAGTCACTATGTTCAGTTTTCAAAAACATTTTATAAAAGTATTTCATAACTTAAGGCGGCCATATTAACTGCGGTGAGGCCTAACCAGTGACATATTCTGTTACTGTAAAAATAATTAAAATTAAATCATTCGAATACATCTTTTTGCAGCAGGTTCTAACTCAGAATTTAAATATGGGTATATATTATTAGATTTGCCTAGATCTAATTTAAAAATATCGGTTGACTTATGATGTAGAGATTCATACAAAATTATTCTATAGCTTATTGACGATAGAATGTCCGCCTGCCAACAATTGTCATAATGAATCAATTTATCAATTATATCAAAGGAACTCATTTTCGTAAGAAAATAAGACCTAAAACTGAAAACTTCAAAAGTACTGTACCGTACTACAAAGGACCCTGTTTGTATACCGAAACACAAACTTCTCTTACCGTTTCGAAAACATATTTTAAATTTCCCGCCCTAAGAGACCTCAATGGTCGCTTTATAGTCACTATGTTGAGTTTTCAAAAACATTTTAGAAAATTATTTCGCAACTTAAGGCGGCCATATTTACAGCGATGAGGTCTAACCAGTGACATATTCTGTTACTGTAAAAATAATTAAAATTAAATCATTCGAATACATCTTTTTGCGGCAGGTTCTAACTCAGATTTTAAATATGGGTATATATTATTAGATTTGCCTCTAGATCTAATTTAAAAATATCGGTTGACTTATGATGTAGAGATTCATACAAAATTATTCTATGCTTATTGGCGGTAGAATGTCCGCCTGCCAACAATTGTCATAATGAATCAATTTATCAATTATATCAAAGGAACTCATTTTCGTAAGAAAATAAGACCTAAAACTGAAAACTTCAAAAGTACTGTACCGTACTACAAAGGACCCTGTTTGTATACCGAAACACAAACTTCTCTTACCGTTTCGAAAACATATTTTAAATTTCCCGCCCTAAGAGACCTCAATGGTCGCTTTATAGTCACTATGTTGAGTTTTCAAAAACATTTTAGAAAATTATTTCGCAACTTAAGGCGGCCATATTTACAGCGATGAGGTCTAACCAGTGACATATTCTGTTACTGTAAAAATAATTAAAATTAAATCATTCGAATACATCTTTTTGCGGCAGGTTCTAACTCAGATTTTAAATATGGGTATATATTATTAGATTTGCCTCTAGATCTAATTTAAAAATATCGGTTGACTTATGATGTAGAGATTCATACAAAATTATTCTATGCTTATTGACGGTAGAATGTCCGCCTGCCAACAATTGTCATAATGAATCAATTTATCAATTATATCAAAGGAACTCATTTTCGTAAGAAAATAAGACCTAAAACTGAAAACTTCAAAAGTACTGTACCGTACTACAAAGGACCCTGTTTGTATACCGAAACACAAACTTCTCTTACCGTTTCGAAAACATATTTTAAATTTCCCGCCCTAAGAGACCTCAATGGTCGCTTTATAGTCACTATGTTGAGTTTTCAAAAACGTTTTAGAAAATTATTTCGCAACTTAAGGCGGCCATATTTACAGCGATGAGGTCTAACCAGTGACATATTCTGTTACTGTAAAAATAATTAAAATTAAATCATTCGAATACATCTTTTTGCGGCAGGTTCTAACTCAGATTTTAAATATGGGTATATATTATTAGATTTACCTCTAGATCTAATTTAAAAATATCGGTTGACTTATGATGTAGAGATCCATACAAAATTATTCTATAGCTTATTGACGATAGAATGTCCGCCTGCCAACAATTGTCATAATGAATCAATTTATCAATTATATCAAAGGAACTCATTTTCGTAAGAAAATAAGACCTAAAACTGAAAACTTCAAAAGTACTGTACCGTACTACAAAGGACCCTGTTTGTATACCGAAACACAAACTTTTCTTACCATTTGTCCGATTCTCATCGGATCCAAACTGAGATACATTCGATATTTACTACGCTGGAATTGTCTTCACTTGGGATATCTCTGATATACCCGTACCAAACCTGTACAACACTGATGAGACCTAACAGGTCGAAACAATTGTCTGTTGTTGGTAAAAGTGTAAGAAATTCACAGTGATGGCTAAATATCGAATATATCTTTTTAGATATATACTTTTGCCAAATTTATTTGGCTGGGGCAATGTAATCCTCAAGAAATACCTATATACCATTTCGTAGACATATTTTAAATTTCCCGCCCTAAAAGACCCGAATGGTCGCTTTATAGTCACTATGTTCAGTTTTCAAAAACATTTTAGAAAATTATTTCGCAACTGTCCGCAATTATAGTGAATCATCTGTTTCACATAGAAACTAATTTCCGTAAGAAAATAAAACCTAAAACTGAAAACCTCAAAAGTTCCTCACTGTACTACAAAAGACCCTCCGAGTATGTGAACGTAAATTACAAGTTGTTTGATTTCGTAAAGCGATCCTAATAAAACTACTTCGGTAAAATTAGTAACGGTCCTCCGCCTGGCGCGGTGTTTTCTCTTTGACAACTTCTGTATCCGCCCGTGGGGTTATTTTTCGTTTCTGCAAGCAACAAATTACAGAAACGGCTAAATTAAATGCAGACTTCCGTACCTTCAAAAGAGCATGCGCGAACAACTTTCTTTGCGGCACGGTCGAAGTGGTAAAGATCCAACAAGGTATCTCTTGCCCTTATGGATTGTTCGAGTTGAGACGATGGTCTATGGGAAGCATAGAGGCTTTGTACGCGCAATGTCCCGGGTTCAAGCTCCAGCGCACTCTTTTGTTTTTTTTTATAAATATATCAGTTAAGTTGGTTTGGTTAGATTTGTTCCTTCTTAAAATAATAAAAATGGATTTGAGAGAAGGACTATTAGTACATATTTGGTTTAGTTTGTTCGGTTTTATATTTTTTTATAAATATATCAGTTATGTTAGGTTTGGTTAGATTTGTTCCTTCTTAAAATAATAAAAATGTATTTCAGAAAGAGAATATTATAGCGTTTGGTTTAGTTTGTTCGGTTTTAGACGATTTTTTGTCGAACTGCAATTTTTCCGAGAACTTTCGTGTGGGCCGGCTACGATAAATGTTCGCGCATGCTCATTTGAAGGTACGGAGGTCTGCAGGGCCCCATTCACTAGCGAACGCGGTCGGACAACATGGTTGGCCCAATGTTGGTTTAACACAAGGATTTTATACCTATCCTTGGGTTTAACATACACATGCAAGCGTCGTCGGCCATTAACAAAAAAAAATATAGGGAAGATATTTTTTTTTATTACATCTTTAGTAACGGGTTCGATATTACGTCTCTTACACAAATCTATTAAAGCTGCATAACCCTTATCTTTTAAGAGTCTATTGGAATATTCAGGGGACTTAATTTTCCACAGTGCAGTGTGTTCCTTATTTACAGGGTGTTAAGAAAAAGTAGGTCATGCCTTTAACCACAGATTCTTTGGGCGAAAATAATGTGACCTTTATTAAGTGATTTTTTATTTTGGAGCGTAGTTTTTTTTATACAGGGTGTTAAAGTTTACATTTTGAAAATTATTTTTATTAATAATTCTGTTACTGTTTAAGATTTTTACCCGAATTTTTGCACAGACTTTCATCTTATACAGTTACATTTTTTGTGTCATTTTGGTCAAAAAAGTCAAAGCGCAAACGGGAAAAAGGGGGGTTGTGTTACCCATTAACCCCCCAACTTTTTCATGCGTACGCCTATGGTCTCTAGATATTTATTTTTAGATTAAACTCTTATTTCCTCAATTTTTTTTACTCCTACATAATTTTGATTTAGGACTTGATTAACGAGATATTCCAGTTATTAATAACAATAATTGTCAAAATGTAAACTTTAACACCCTGTATAAAAAAACTACGCTCCAAAATAAAAAATCACATTATAAAAGTCACATTATTTTCGTCCAAAGAATCTGTCGTTAAAGGCATGACCTACTTTTTCTTAACACCCTGTATATTAATAAATCCAGTAATGAAATCAACTTCGTTCTGTTTTCTTTGCGCCATTTTTGAAATATTTAAATGTTAAACCTTCACAAATACTGCCAAAAATTGTTTGTGCGTACCATACATACAGCAACAAGTAGCGAGCGTAACGACGAGCCCATCCAGGATTTCAATTTCAACTGAAATCCGGCCAACCAAGTTGCGCTCGTATTGACGCCAAACACACACCAGCGCACAGTCGACGAGCGCAACCATGTTGTCCGACCGCGTTCGCTAGTGAATGCAGCCCTTTAGCCGCACGTACAATTTACAACTCGATAAAAGTATCTATAATAGGTCGCATGCGCGGGACATCACATTCACAAGTCACAAGGTTATAGTTTAATAGGATAACCAAAATAATAACAAATCGAAATGTAGTTTTCGTAATACCTAATTATTGTTTTTGTGAACTTTATATCCCATAAAATGTCAAGTTCTTGTTGTGTTTAATTGTGGAAGTGTGGCAGTACGAGACATAATGGTTTTTATAAAATACCCTTGATTACAACCCGAGGAAGAAAATTTTTCCGTCAAGAGACGCCAAATTTGGTTGGTTGGTTTAATTGATTAAATTTGCAAAGGTGTATTCCAAACATTTTGTTTTGTGGTAAGTCGTTGCATGTTAGTGAGAGATTTTGATTTTTAACTTAGGTTATGTTTTAGGAAAGATTGCCGATTTATAACTTGAGAAGTGTCGGTATTATACCAGAATTTATTGTTCCAGTCCTAAAATTTGTGCATTCAGTAGGTCAGACTTATTTAACCTATGAATATCTCAACAAAGGAAGCAGTAGCGAAAAAAAATTGTGTTTATTAAGTATCATTTACCTATTATAAAATCTACTGAATATTATGTACTTTTTTTCTAATAAACAATAATAAAATTATTTTATTTATTTACATACAGTGTGCAGGGATGGCCCTATGCCCTATAGAGATGTAGGTAGGTACTTGTAAAAATTTGTATTTTCAGTTTTTCGAAAAAAGTCAATCTTCACTTGTTTTGTTTGTTATATTATATATAAACACGATTCACGTTGAGATACCTCCATTTTGTTGTACATGGTGCGCAAAAAATATAAAAATGTAAATTTGCAAAATTAAAAATTTTTAAATCAAACTTCTTTGAATAATCGAAAAGCCAAACATATTTTTCAAGTTATTGTTATTAAGATATTTGGTATTAAAAATTAAATCGATGCCATTATGCTACAGTTACTCCAGATATTATTCATAACGTTTATAACGAATTTTGAAGAAGATTGGAGAAATGTGTTGGCATAGGAGGGTTTCATGTCGAATAAAACTTAACCTTTTGTCACTGTATTAAGTTAAACTCGAAGTTAAATAATTACAAACATATTGATTTTTTTCTCATATAATTTAAAAAAAAACTATTTTAGGTCTATTTTTAATACCAAATATCTCGACAATAATTCCCACGAAAAAATTATTTGACTTTCCGTCAAAGCTCTTAAATTTTAATGCCTCAAAAAAGTTTGAATAAAACATTTTTTATTTTGTAAATCCACATTTTTATATTTTTTATGCACCTTGTACAACAAAATCGAAGTTTCTCAACGTGAATCGTATTTATAAAACAAGTAAAAGAAATAACGATTGACTTTTTAAAAAAAACTGAAATTACAAATTTTTACAAGTATAGTAAAGTCCATCCGTGGACACATTGTTCATATATAATATCAGAGTTCTGTATTCCCTTTTTTATATTCCATGTAATTAGTAAACTTGACACCTCGCAAATGAAAATAGTAACAAGCGTTAAGAAAAATGTCTAGTTGTCACGCAAATGAAAACGTAAGGCTTAGGAGCTATAGATACCAATTTAAGTCCGACGTTTTCTTTTGCCTGGGAAACTTGACGTTTTTTTGACACTGTGTTATAATTGTTGCCACCGTTACGCAATATATTCTATTCTATTATTAGTATTGTTAACAGTAAATTGAGATAAACGATTATGATGATTTTGCATTTTTTTCCTTAACGGTTGGTGCCAGCTAGTGTCCCTATACACTACAGCCTCTTTGGCTTTTTGTGCCACATTACACTTGACATGGCTGTAAATAAAAGTAAGACAAAATACATATACTAAATATTTGATTATTATTTTTATCACAACGTAAGATTATTACTGCTCGTAAGAAGAAACCCAGATGAAATTTACAAGATATATTAATAAACATCTACATTATAAGAATAAATATATACCTACCAATAATAGGCAAACATATTTGCACTGTTTAAAAATAAGTACTAAATAATAAGTAATATTGCAATTAAAAAAGCTCCTACATATGTGAACATGTTTTAACCTAGAATAGCAACACAATCACAGTGAGTGCAGAGTACGGAACCATCTGGATCAGCAATAATCCAAGGAGTCCATGGCTTTTGTTAAAAACGTTGCGAGTGCATAACCCGAGGCATAACCTGAAAAATGCATACGGTACGTTAGTAATTCATGAAGTGATATTCAATTGTGCAAGCATATAGAAAAAATGTAAAAAAACAATACTTATGATAATTAAAAGCAAGTCCAAAATAAAGCTTCCACAATTTAGAAATATAAATTAAATGATTTTTATATGTCCTCGTCTAATAAATTACCACGTCACAGTAATAAACAGTGTTTAGAAGCATAATTATTCATAACTAATTCTTACCTTTGCAACAATAAGCTTTTTTGTTGTAAATTCCTTGCAGAAAACTTCCTTCATCCAACCACAAACAAATTGATAGAATGCAAGACTTGAATACTTCGAACTCGTCCTTTGTGTGTATACTTCTCTTAAAAACCAAATAATTCAAAATGTTCCCATGTGTAATATTACATCAATATTTGTGTTAAACTGTCTTCTTTTTGCCAAGTATAGGGATCTAAATTGGTGGCACTAACTTTTTCCATATAGCAGCTAACCTGTACATCACGAGTCAATAATTTCGTAAAATACAAGCTCACGTCCATGTTTACAAACAAAATTAATTACGTAAAATAATTAAAATCGTGTTAAAATGATAAATAATCCAACATTATGAAGTTTTTGAACACCAGAAAAGTCACAAAATACACTTTGAAACACTACGTTCAATAGACAATCATTTACTGACAGCTGTTTGTTTTTCCTAAGTTCTCAAAAGTTGTGAAGTTTATGATTTAGTTATAAATACATTTTTTTTACTTTTTGGTTAATATTATTTTGATTAAGTTATTATTACCGATATACATAAATCCTAACCTTACTCGTTTGCTTATTTGAAATGTATAATAATAAAATTAAGAGCTTACTAGAATATGCAACATACAATACCCAATTTATTATTTGTTCCTTAAAGTAGGCAACCCGTAATTAACCACCAAAACTCATAGTTAGCTCAGACATAAACTACATTATTAGTTCACATTTCTACCGCTGGGCTTACCTTCCCCTCAAATTATCTGTGAAGTTGGAAGGGATGGAGTGGGGGTAAGAGAAGACCTGGAAGGTCCCGTCTAACCGGTGGGCTCTATCGGGGTCGGACCCCGTAAGTGGCAATGCGCCTGATTTTGCGACCCCATATGTACCCTTTGACATATATATATATATATATATATATATATATATATATATATATATATATATATATATATATATATATATATATATATATATATATATATATATATATATATATATATATATATATATATATATATATATATATATATATATATATATATATATATATATATATATATATATATATATATATATATATATATATATATATATATATATATATATATATATATATATATATATATATATATATATATATATATATATATATATATCTCAGAGACATGGAGTATGTATAGATAAATGTTATATTTGAAATAAACGGGTATGTTATGGATCAATTACATAAAATGGTTACATAACGAACAAAATATCGTTGAGCTTCCTATGCTACATATCATATATATGTGTGTTTACTGGGCTGATAATATTTTTTTATTTCCATATATTACGTGCACATGTTTCTGTTCATTTAAAAAATAGAAAACGTGATTTTCTGCTTTGTTCATTTTAGTGAACCATTCCATTCTCAGTAGGGTCAATATAATGGGAGGCCTCCAGATCAGATTGCGCCTGGGGCCCCACAAAATCATGATCCCCCACTGGTATCTGAATGGTTTCCCCATCTGTATCTGAATATCATCGACGAGATTTCGGTTGAAAGGACTTATCCTCGACAGTTTTTAAATCATTTTAATTTGTATTCTCGTAGTAACATGGTGATATTAGTAAAATCATTCATCATTTTGTTCCGAAGTTATTTAAAACCAGTTAGAACTAACTCAAGAATTCAAAATACACAATAATACGATAATTGGAACAATTATTGATACCTTGTCGAAAGTTATGTTAATCTTTATATAACGACAGATTTTATGTTGCGAAAAGCGAAAATAAATGAATGTATGACAATCTAGACAATCTTTCTTGATTAACAAATTAACATGTTAGGTACTTACCTACTCAATGTAAAAAGCTATTCCACCATTCGACTAGAACACACACAATACAAAACCATAACCCCAGTTCTGTCACAACATGGATTTGCTATTACCTAATGGATGATATATATTTCTTTATGAATCTTCTTAAAATTGGCCCACTTAAAATCTCTATACAGCTTACTCGCTAACAAACAAATTTTAAGACACTCGCCCAAAATATACCTTCATATAATATCAATGACTTCTTCTTTCAAAAAATAGTTTCTTCTAATCTAACAGGAAAATAAAATGATTTTGTATTCAGGAACGGATATAGCAAATAATATTGAAAGGTAGGTAGGTACTTTTAAAAATGGAGCTGGAAAATTTACAGTCTTCGCAAAGATGCAACTGGAGGAGACATTGGAAATGATTGACGTAGTAGAACGCAAATCTTGTGAAATTTCGGATGTGATAAAAATGAAAATTTGAAGTACCTAGTAAATAGTTATTTCATTAACACAAAACATTTTCCAAAAAGTAAAATCGTGTTATCAGTATTTTTATTTAGAAATAAAAATAAAAAGGTATTTCACTAAAAAATATTTTTAATATTAAAACTAAAATAATTTCATAAAGATGAAAAGTGTAACAATTACAAATACCGATTACGAATAATATCAAACTATGTGTTAAACGCAGTTAATAGTACATGCAAAGTGTCCAAAATAAACAAGAACATAGAGAATTCGTTGAAACTTGACATATACGTTTAAAAATACAAATATTTCAAGAAACTGAAGATCCCTGAACCGTAAGGAGTGTGTCGGAGCCGCCATCTTAAAAAACGTGGAATAAAGTAGATTTTCACATGTGTAATAAAAATTGTCAATTGAACCATGAGAAATTTTCAGCTATAATATCCCTAAGACATTGATAATGTACGAGATAATTTTATGACAATCGAAAGCACGTTGCTTGGTAATAGCCCGACGCCGAAGGCGGAGGGCTATTACCAAGCAACTTGCTTGAGGTTGTCATAAAATTATGAGGCATTTGTCAATGTCTGAGGGATATTCGGTCAGAAAATTTTTTGAAAAAATAAAATCAAAATGTCGCAACACAACAAAACAATTATTTATTTATTAAAAGTTTATAGATTGAGAATTGGCATTGCCAAAAAGTGACATTTTGATATTTATTTGGCAGTTATTATGAAGTTGTCAAAGTTAAGCGATTTTGTTGTCATAGTGATTGAAAATTTCCCTGGATAGTAATTATCAGTGTAATCTTAACATGATTGGGTGATTTGTGTCACATGACAAGAAATAACGAAATTTAATTGGTTGTTAGAACTGTCAAAAAATTTTTAAAAACATTTTTTTTATTATATTTTCATTTTATTAATTTTTGACATTTTCCTTAAAATTTTTTCCCAATTTTACGTTTGTTTCCTTTATTTACTACTTGATTATCTGTGAGTATATTCTGCAAAATGAAAAATGTACATAATCATTGTATTAGTGAGGATTTTCTAGTAGATTAAACTTTTATATTATATTGAATGAAACATACTTTCTATCTAAAGATCGGAATCGATAGCATCCATCTCCTGGACAATATCTTCTAAATTAGTTTCCGCATTCTCGTCGATTGCATCTACATCTCCTTCGTCATTTAGATGCTCGATAATTTTATCCATGTATGAATTTAGACATTGTAGTCCCTGACAATTTTCGTAAATTTGTGAGCATCTTAAACCTGCCTTTCTGTTGCGGTTGCAGGAGATAAGTTGCAATATTACATCTTGTGTTGGCACAAAAAGTGTTATCACAGGTTGTAAGGAGCTGTTAATTTTCTTCTATCCCCACCGTTGTGGATTTTTTTTCATTGCCAAGCCATTTCTGATTTTGTAGAATACTCGTAATGAATGTTGAGCGACTGCCTCTGAAGTTGGTGGTAATAATTCCAACTTTGATTTTTGTTTTTGCAGCAATATTTTGAATTTATTAAATGTGTATGAGTTGAGTGAGGGATTTGTGATTTCCCTTGCACCGTATACAAGTAGGAAAAGAGTTTCACCAGCCTGTTTTACTTATGCATTAGGGTGTTGAATTCTTGTCATTAAAAGTTCTCTCTAAATTAACCAACTGCATTTCTATCTGAAGAAGTTTGAAGATTTTTAATTTTCCTTTCTGAAGAAATATATTGTAGAAGTGGTATCACAACCACTGAAGGCATGAGCCAGTAAAATTGTATTTTTTATACGTTCATGTGATTTCTGAATTTCTGACGAAGAAAGCATTTTTCATTTAATTTTTCGTGTTCCTGGCCGGATGAAAAATATATCTTTAACAATAGGTGAATCCTCATCATCTACAACTTGTTTTACAAAGAATCATTTATTTCAAAGAATTTTTGTTAATATTGAAATTAATCGGATTTCGTTTATATGTCATTAGACAAAAACTTTTCTTGAGGGAGGGATATGATTACTGAATTTTGCCTAAATTTCTTTTTCACGTAGTTAACATACGTTGCACAAATGTCTTCGTAAGTTTTATTTGTCTGCCTTATAACTCAATGCAATGAAAATCCACCATCAATAATTAGGTACCTACATAAATAATAAGTATAGAGTTACAAAGACTTAGCATTCTCTTGCTTATTTTATGATTTTTTTGTATATTTTGCCTGTACCTACAAACTGCAAAATTTTAAGGTAACATATGGTTTTCGGCTATACCTATTTCGACGAGACAATAAGATGTTCGACGTGCTTCTCGATGTTAAGTTGTGTTGGGGATTGTTGGGAGTGATTTTTTTAACGCAGCGATAAACTCCCCTGTAACACTTTTTTGTTTACTTTTGCTTAATCTACCTCATGTTAAAGTAATGGCACTCAACCCTGGCAGAGCAACCCCGGTCCTAAATCCACCCTTATAATTTTTCAAATTGCAAGACATTGACAAAATTGAAAAAAATGCAAAAACACGGAAACTTCAAACACTATTTCCAAAACGAAAAAAACGCCACCGAGAGGCTGTTCTGGTAAGAAATCCACGGCAGAGGGTCGAACTTAGAACTACATTTGTACTGGTAAGAAATCCACGGCAGAGGGTCAAACTTAGAACTACATTTATAAATTGCACGGTCCTGCTCTGATTATAGGCTCAGGAGGAGTGAACGAAGTGTAATTTTGACGTCTATCATTCTGAAGCCGCTAAAATCTCACGCGCTACGTCATGCTGCCTACGTCATGCTTCATAATATGCAATATGAAGTTGATTTTTAGACCCCCTACTAGGAAACCAAAATCATTTCCAATGATAAAAAAAAATGTGTCTACCCCAATAAACACAACATACGTGGCCCAATAATGGTAAATCACAAACTGCCATCTAACTCATCAATGGTACTTCGATGGCTGCTTAGTACTGGACTGTGCTGGACCGGAAAAAATATGTCCCACCGGCCATCAGCGATTTTGCCATCATTTAACCAGTAATGTGTCGCCACTGCTTAGCCTCCAGTGGTATTTCATTTAATTAATATTGGGCCATTATTAGACCACAATTCAGCCATTATTCAGCCACTCCAAGACCAATAATCTGTTACCAGTGTCTAACCAGTACTGTCTGTGCTATATTGGCCATTTCGTGTGCCAATATAGGTACAGTGCTATCAGTGGCGACTGGTGAAATTTAATTTGTCATTTCTTCGTATTGGAGCGAGGGTCAAGCGACACTTTAAATTAACTACCTACTAAGACCGAATGAAGAAGTTCTGCAGAACAGAATTGAACTTGAAATATGCGAAAACAGTTGCCAAAAATGGGTTTGCTGCCCCTGATAATTTTGTAGATATAATTTGAAAAATGTTTGCCAAGCTTTCGTTCAGATTCAGATGTCAAATTTATCTACGGATTTCAATTTGTATTAATATTTTATAAAGTTGACATTTAAAAATACGAGTATAAGTATAAAAATTTAATCAAAAACAAAATTTACAATCTGAAATCTGAAAAAAATGTTTTGCAAACATTTTTCAAATTATCCACAACATTTATTATCAGGGAAGGCAATCCCATTTTTGGGCAACTGTTTTCGCAAATTTTAAGCTCAATTTTGTTCTGCAAAACTTCTTTATTTAGTCTTGGTAGTTATTTAAAATATCGCTTGACCCACGCTACAATAAGTAGAAATTACAAACTAAATTTCATCAGTCGCCACTGAGCACACCGTACCTATAGATTAGCACACTAAATAGCCAACAGCACATATTTTACAAACCATTAACCATTTACAAATTAAATAGATCCCATTTTTCAAAGCCGCCACTGACATGTTATTCACATTTTAGTATATGAACATATTAAATAAAAATATATAGCATTTAAATACCAATGTTACTTTTTCAATGAAAGGCAGTATATTTATATATTAACATATTTATTGTAAAACAAATAAAAACAATTTGTATCATTAAAACTATAACAAAAAACGTTTTTCCAAGGTAAACATCAATATAGGTACATATAATTACATATACATATGATTTTTAATTTATTAAATTGCTTACCTAAATCTAAATAAAACTAGTTTTTGCCAAAAAGTGCAGGTGACCGGTGTTTGGGTAGATTGGGCGCGGCCTATCACAGTTATAGGGTTTTTCTATACCAAGACACAAATCGATATCCACTCAAAAAGTTCAGCTGACGTACGTTACCTGCAACAAAGGATTATCACAATAATTTTTTTTTTTTTTCGTTGTTTCACTTCACTTACTAGAGAAACTAATTGTTCGGGTTTGTCGGTTAATAACCCTGTTTTCTTGATGTTTCGTAACTTTTTTGAGAGATATTTGTAATGAAGGAGGAGGCCGGAAAAGATATGACGATTTTAATTTTTACTTCTAAATTACACTGTTTGTCAGAACCTATTATCCATATTTCAAACACTTTACACTAACAACTGCTTAAACACCTTTCTTTACTAACGACATTGACGACTGACGCCACCACAGGTTAAAATGGCGAATGATAGTGGTGGTACGGAATGTGACGCGCAAGCGCAGAAGTAGATTGCGCCGGCAATGAACCATTATTGGTACTGAAATGGCAATAATGCAATGTATAAAATACTGGCAGAAACTCAGTAAACCATTATTGGTACTAAAATGGCAAAACGTCATTCATAAACTACTGGTAGGACTGTACACAACTTGTAATGGACCATTAATGCTTAACCAGCAACATCACAAAACCATCAATAACTCTACTGGGCCAACAGAATGCCACACATCATGTGTTTACTGGGACCATACCAAAAATTTCCAGAGAGAAGAAACTTTTGTATTTATATGGTCTCTTCCATTGACCGGCCGTCAGACGGGAACCTTTCATCGTCGAATTTGCACGCCATTTCCCTTACTAAGAGCGAAGTATAAATATTCATTTAATACGCTGTATTTGTGATGACGTATAGCGGCCATTTTTTGTACCCAAACAAACTATTTTACCTTTGTTTTGTATATTATATGATGTTGCCGATTGTGCATTTTAAATGTATTAAAAGCAGTTTTGACAAAAGTCGAGGAATAACTATCAACGCTAGGTATCTCCTTTTATAAAATATTTAAATCTTCATAACCTTAAAGTTTGTTTGGATAGAGCGGCGACTTTGACGTCACACTAATAGCCCGTATTATAAAAATAAACTGTAGGTAGATAAAATATATCTACCTCACATAAACAAGAAAAATCTGTTGGTTTCCAGTTACTCTTCTCATATTGATTAACCATTCATTTTTCCTTGCTGGGTCTCCGACGAAGCCAGCTTTTTCAGTGTTACTTCAATTTACTGCATTTCGCCCCTAACTCTAAAAAGCAATAATATTCATTTGCATGGTATTTCTCACAAATGCATTAGTAACAAAAATGACTAGTTTTCAATAAGAAATTGAATATAATTAAATTATTGTCACTTTTCCAAACTTCAAACATTGTTTGCATCCAATTACCTGTCAATGACGTTTTCACTAAATGAACGTATATTCCTTATAAAGTTTTTAAACACAAAATTTACTTTGTACACTTAATAGGTACAATTAAATGTCAAAGGGAAGGAAGGGCGCTATCGAGAAACCTAAAATTGTTTCGGGTGCTGAAGTCGTCCCCAGTCCGATACTGTATTCGGTTCCGAAATTAAGAAATCATTAAATTTCGCTGGATCGACTATATGGTGTAATCTATCGGACGCACTATGGATTTTTTGGCGAGTTTTGCGAAAACACGGAAATTTTAAACCTTATTTCCAAACGAAAACGGGCCACCGGGCCGCCGTTCTGGCAAGAAATCCAAGCTCGAAAGTCCAACTTGAAAGTACATCGTGAATTGTGCGGTCCAGTTGCGATTTTAAGGTCAGCAGATCCGAACTAAAAAGTGGCATTTGTGACGTTAACGAAATACTCAAAGGAAATATAGCCGTTGGGATTTTTCCGACACGAACAGACTTATAAAATAATAATAACATGACATCCGTTACCACGTGATTTAGACAAACCAACCAAAAATTGGTTACTCTGTTGTCGCCATTGTCTCTAAGTCATGCTTCATAATATGCAACATGAAACTGATTTTCGACCCCATACTAGGAAACCAAAAACATTTCCAATGCTAAAATATCTTTTTTCTACAAACACCATTAAAAATTAAATTTTTAACACGGCATAATAATAATAATTATAATAATAATAATAATTCATTTATTGGTGCATTATACACGGAGTATTTACACAAGTCAGAAACGGAACAAGGAGAATATGAATACAAATTACCTTAATACTAACACTAATTTGTATAAAAAATATGACTAGATAAAATATGATGTATCTACGAGTAGAATGTCTAAAAAAAATACATTATGTAAACATAGAATATAGATTGTTAAAATAATAAATAAATAATATTAAAATTGAGAAGACAAATAGGTACTAAAATATTAACATACAACTACCAATGATATAAACAAATACCTATTAAATACAACCTTAACAATTACCAATTATTAAAATCAGTATCCAAGAACTCCTCAAATGAGTAAAATGCATTTCTAAGCAAAACACTCTTCACAATGTTTTTGAACTTGTTCAAGTTAAGTTGCTTCACATGCGTTGGCCGGGCATTATAGAACAATATACCATAATAATTTGCACCATTACGCGTTTTCACTAACCTTAAAAAATCTATATTTATTTTATCTCGATTTCGTGTTTGATGATTGTGAAGTTGACTGTGTGTAGTGAAATTTTGCTCATTCTCTTTAACATATAACACTGACTGCAAGATAAATACACATGGCAGTGTAAGAATATTTAGCTTAATAATCTATACTTAAGGCCAGCAAATCCAGCAATTATCCTGATTGCTTTTCTTTGGATACTAAAGACTTGTCTGCTAGCAGATGAGTGCCCCCAGATCAGAAGAGATAATTGAATGTATTAGATATGCAGCAAGTAATGTTTTTTGTGAGATATTGCGCGAGAGATTTCGTAGTAAATATATATTTTTAGAGACTTTCCTACAGATAAAATTTGCGTGCATTTCCCACGTTAACTTTTTATCAAGGTAGACTCCCAAGAATTTTACTTCATCACTAATGTCTAGATCAATATTGTCCACATTTCTCAGAGTTTCTCAGGTTTTCGGTTTTAGAATCATTTTGGACCAACTGATTAGCAACAAACGAGTCTTGTACCGTATTTTCTGTTGAGTTTATTTTGAATATTAAATCCTTGATACATTTAAATGACTTTATTACGGTTGTGTCGTCAGCAAATAAAACAAAGTTTACATCCAAGGGAATACTTGGTAAGTCGTTTATATAAATCAAGAATAGTGTCGGCTCTAACACAGATCCCTGAGGTGCTCCGTATTTTATGGGAAGGAGGTTTGAATTTACGTTCTGTGAGTATACATATTGATGCCGATTAGTTAAGTACGAATTTAATAAGTTAGCGCTATTTTCACTAAAGCCATAAAAGTTTATTTTATCAATTAATATTTTATGTGACACACAGTCAAAAGCTTTTGTAAGGTCTAAAAATTTAGTTGAATTAAAAATGTAATATTATATAAACTCGCGTTAAAAATGATCACATGATTTATTTTTAACACTAGTGCAGAAAGTAAAATAAGTCGTTTGTGATAATGACATTTATTAACAAAAAATTACAAGTTATTTAGAAATATTTATATTAATTGTACAATTGGAGCATTTAGTAATATTTATCCCTTGTGAGGAAGCTAATTCACAAGAAGAAATTGTTGAAGTTGAACTTGAAGCAATATGGAGGAAATACTATTAATATGCTCTATTTCTGAATTGTTAGCAGAAGGACAATTATTTGGAAGAATGTTACAAGCAATCCTCTTTTTATTTTCTAACGAATCTTCTAAGTATCCTTCTGCAACACTCGAACTTTTCCATCCTCCATGTCTTTTTATTGTACATAAATTTGCACCAGAGTCTGCTAACAAGCTAGCGGATGTCCGACGGAAACAATGTCCGGTGTAAAGTTCACTATTTGGTAATTTCAAAAATCTTGCAATATCTGCAGGCATCTTTCCAAAAAAAATTATTCCAACAGGTTGAATCGTACATTTGTTACTAGTGTATTTAATAAAAAGACGTTGGTGGTTGACATGAGCTGGACGTAATGCTAAGTACCTACTTATGATATAAGTCAATATAAGTCTCAGTAAAGCTCAATTTATAAACTTATCCGCTGCCGCTGCCGCCGAAGTTGACGTTGGCAGTTCGCAGTTTAGAATTTGGTGCAATTTATAAACTTTGCTGTCGGCTGCGGCGGAATGGTTGGCACATGCACCCTTAAATTATTTCAACTGATATTTGACATTTCCATTGTTATTGTTTGTATTGTTTTGTGTATTTTCTAAATAAAAAATGGATAGACAAATTACTTTTGGATGCATTTGGGGTTATATTAATGTAAGCCACGCCACGACACTGGACACGTGTACTAAATTCTAGAATCTCATTGGCTATCCGCTGGGAAATCCGCTGCCGTTGCCGTTCGAGATAAAAGATGGTTATCTACCGAACTGCGGCGGCAGCGGCAGCGGCAGCGGCAGCGGCAGCGGCAGCGGCAGCGGTATATAAATGAATACATTGATTTCCCATTCTTTATTAATCCAACGGCAACGTCAACTTCGGCGGCAGCGGCAGCGGATAAGTTTATAAATTGAGCTTTATAACAGTAACGGTTCTTGAAACTCTAGTCTTGCTACCTGGAATGTTTACCACTAGTGTATTTCCCAAATCCTCAATATTGTTTAAACTCATTTGACAAAGTTCTTCACGGCGACACGCGCCTAGTATACCCATTACAGCAACTACTTTAAACATCAAATACTTGTTATCTGGCGCCTCTGCAATAAACTTATCAATATTTTGGCGTGTAAAAATTTTTGATTTTTTTGGACGATATCCTTCTCCTTTGCGCTTCAAAAATGCGATTAGTTTATAAAACTTACTTATATCTTGATTGTTCTTAACATTTAACATAGCCTTTATCATTGAATAATGTGCCCAAAGCGTCGAGGATTTCCAAATTTTAGAATTGGGCTCGAAATAGGCCAACATTACATTTTCACTGTACTTGCCTGCAACATTGTTCCGATCGCACCATTCCACAAAGCGTTTGTACGCTAATTCATATTGTTGTTTGGATTTCGTGGGCAACAAATCTAAAGTTGCCCTTGTAGCTGCTTCTTCAATTTCCTGAGGAATCGATTCGCTTCCTTCTGAACTATAATTAATATTGGAACTCATCATATTGCAATAGTTTTTCACATTTGACAAGCATGTGTCAAACAACGGGCAAACTTGATTTATTTATTTTATAAATTCTACAAACTACTAGAATTATGAGGTAACCATTAAAAGGATTTGAAATCTTTTTGACTTTATTGTTCTTTTAATGGTGTTTGTAGAAAAAACATTGTATGATACACGTGTTAAAAATGACTTTATTTTGTTCGTGGAGATGCTCCACTCGCTTACGCTCGTTTCGCAAACTTCTCCACTAACAAAATAAAAATTCATTTTTAACACTTGTATCATAAATAACTATTTTTGTGTCAAATATGTCTCATAAATGTAACTAAATTTAGATTTTTTTCTGCTCATAGCAGCTATGCAAGATACGACAGAAACATTTAATTTTGGGTGATTTTAAACTAAAATTCTTATTATTAACATGAATGTTTGTGCAAAATCGTAATGAGTTCAGCTTTAGTTATAAATTACTAAATAATCGCTGTTATCTACTATTTCAAGAATAGTATTAATACAGTCACTTGATGCCAAAAAGTACCCAAACTTCGAACTAATTCTATAGCTGCTTGTGAATGTTTTTTTTGCTGATTCTTAAACTTTAGGGTCTCAACTTCAAATATTAAAAAGGAATAGATAGATTATATGACTGATGGTCGAGATGGTAGCGTACCTACCTCTCACCCAAAAGTCCCGGGTTCGATTCCCGGTCCTGGCAATGGCAAATACTGTGAGAGGGATTTTTTCATTATACAGGGATATTGGATGTGTGTCCCTTGTCTTTAAATGTGTAGCCCCCTCCCGCACAAGGCTCTTTAGAGCCTTCTGGGATAAAGGGGGTCGTAATTACATGTGGTGTATTTTAAATAGATATGCTTTTACCCCTAAGAGGGTGAAAACCACCCCTGAAGTTCAAGATTTAATACTGATGAAATATTAAGAGTTAGTTGTTAAAAACATCATGTATTAGGTATGTGTTTGAGGTCGCTGATTACAAATCTTATTTTTGGAGTCGCTGATCACGAATGTGAAGTGAGAAAATAAAAATTTTATATTGCAACCTCAGTATGGCCGATATAAAAGGGGTAAAATGGATGAATTAATCATTTTTTTTTATTTTGAGAAATTAAGACTTTCTTATCAGATTGTTATATTTTGAGACATAAAACTCATCCCCTAAATAGAAAAATACTTGATCTTACCCCTAACAGAATGAAAACCACCCCTAAAGTTAAAAAATTAATAATTAACGAAGTTCTGAGACTAAATCACCGCCAAACGAGCAATATCGTAATTTGCTAAAACGAGGTGCGTTTCTTATTTCGATCATATCTCCTTTGCAATTAACGCTAAAAATCATCCAAAAAAAGCATTTTGAAGGTCTTTTAATCCTCTTTAAGGTCAGGTAGGCCAAAATAGTACAAATGTTGTCAGTTTTTCTATATTCATCTTAAATGCGTCAATTAAAAAAAAAAGACGTTAAGAGTTTACTTCAAGCACTTCTAGCTCCTAAGCTATTATCTTTATCAAAAAAATTAAAATAGTAGCATTTTCCTTAGTTTATTGTCAGCATTTTTTGTCTCTGGTAACATTCAGCTAAGATTCTTCCCTGCTAAGTTATTTAACCGCAAAGCCAAAAAAATTCATTACTTCAAATATTTTCTGAATACTTACATTAAGTGTAAAATCTTTCAGATAATGCATCCATCAAAAATCAAAATTTGAGCGTATACATAATATTAATAACTAATAAAAAACATAATTTGGATTTTTTTTTCCAATTTAAAATTTACTGAACCAAAAACGGGGCACTTTTTTTGTAAAAATTAAAAGTAATTTGCTGAAAACCTTTGAAAAATCAGAGCTTTTGCTGAAAAATCAACGTTTTCAACCCCTGTAACTCAGCGGGTGTTAAAGCAAAAAGAACGTTATGGGGGGTTTTAAGGGTAGAATTCGACGATCTACACGATCCAATAGTCACTTTTTTCTTTTCCGAAACCCCTGACTTGGGGTGAAACTCACCCCCAACGAATCAGCACCCTTATTCATTTTTAATTTTTGTTATTTTACTCATTTTAAATCAAACTATAAAAAAATATTTGAATTAGAAACAGCTATAGAATTAGTTCGAAGTAAGATCACCAAGTGACTGTACCTACTACATGGAAAGAATAGCAAAATGAATGTTAGAATATGAAATATACCATTCGTGTTTTACGAAAATAAAATTTTGCAAGTCCACATACTATTGGCCCATGCTGTAGGTATATCAGATAAAATTTGAGCACAAGTATCTAAGTTTTCCTAAAATATTTCGTACAATTCTAAATGCCATTTGTTTGTTACATGACTAAATATAAACACGTGCTAGTCTTACTAGCATTTTCATCGTTATAAAGTCAAATTAACGTAAGCACATTGACTATATACGGTTTCAGAACTACCCTTATTTTATTTCCTAATACCTTTCGTTTCTGATATACAGCATATTGTCTATTTTTTGCCAAATTTCCGATCGCCAATATTTTTTTAATAGCTTCACCGAATTGAATTGAACCAAATTTGGTAGATATGTTTTACTACTGAATGTCTACATTATTCAGTAAACAAAAGAAAAAAATAGCAGGGCCGTGGTAAAAAATTCTTTAGCTGGGAAATTTACCTAAAAACATCACCCTGTATATGAATTTTGGCAATTTTCAATGCAAACTTTGAAAGTACCCTAATAGTGTACCAAACCACGTATTTAGTTTTTTTTGGCACATATTCAATGGTTCGAGAATTAACAGGTAAGTTTCACAAAAAATCCATTTTAGAAATAATTAAGTACCTACGTATCCTTCTGCAATAAACACGTCAGCAATACACATGAGCGACTTCGATAGTATGTGAAAATATATTTTTTTAATGTCTATTTATTAGAATTTAACCTAAAATACCATTATTCATTAAATATCAGAGCCGGTTATTTTTTTTTTTAATTTCTGCAGTATTTTTTATGCAAAAAATGTAACTCTACAGAAATACACTTCTCCAGTGTTGATGATTGGAAACATTAACTCCCTAATACCTTGGGAACCGCTGAAGATTTTCTAACGAATTTCGATAGGTACGCTTATATTTCATATGTTTCAACTTTCAACAACCCTGTGTAATATGAAAGAACATAGTTGGTGCTAAGGAGTAGTTTGGGGTTATAGGGGTTGATGGTACCCCTATATATTTTTTATCAGTTGCCCAAATGAAATTCTCGAAGCTATAATAGTAACACCTGATGAGCAAGTGGAAACTGAAACTATTTCATCTCTATCATTTTTCTCTTGAAGGAAACGGGTTTCCAGCAAAGTGCGTAATAGTACATTACATACCGAGCTGGGAGGTGCTTCATTACAGCCGAGGGTTGACATCTGACAGCGCCGAGGTCAGATGTAAACGCGAGGCTGTAATGAAAACGACCAGCGAGGTATGTATACTATTTTATTCACAATCATTGTATAATAACATAATCTCAGCATATAATTTTTTTATTTAATTGAATAGATAGTGAATGATAATTAGGAAATTATGCAAAATAAGTAGGTAGGCTGCAGTGATAAAAGTTGAGCGTTGCTAGGTAACGAGCATTAAGGTTCTCCTGTCAAATAAATTAGGTTATTTCCACAAGTATTTATTATCAATAATTTCTGTTAAATTCGCTCAAAATTCTACAAGAAAATGTTTGATTCTGATCATTTGTGATTTAGAGAGTGTACTTCACCAAATTTTAAAGCTGCTGCACAAAAGACAACCAGAAGATTTGCTGCCGCAAAGTGTGACGTTTAACTTGTCGGAAAAGTGACGTTTCTAGCCGGTAAAGCTACTTTACCGGCTAGCTGGCTAGCTGGAAAAGAAGAGTGAACAAATGCCTGCCTCCCAACTTTTTATAAGCTGGCAATTGAAGCATTACATATATGATTATGAATAAAATCATATACGCGACTTATTAGACTGACAATAAATAAAATCTGCCATATTTTGAAAACGGCATTATTTTTTTGGGTGAAATTTAGTATACCTACCTACCTAAAACAGTTTGCTTTTATCAGCGGTGCTTTCTTGCAGTACAGCGACGAAGCACCGTCATGCCATAAACCAGATAGTTTCTTGAATATTCAAAGGAAGGGGTATTAAAGTACTGGCAGAGTATTTTGAAGAAAATTCAGATAGATGTTACCATTTAGATGATTTTACTCACATGTAGGAACCAAACAAATAATCATCTATGATTCCCGCCCACACATTGATTGAAAATTGGACCCCCTTATGCAGATAGGAACCAAACCACAAAATTTCAAAAATGAGTTGTGGCTTGTATTAGTTTGTAAACAGTGTTTTTTACCTTTTTAGGTATTTACATTGCTATATGTTACTGGTACCACCATCTATACCTAGTTATATTCTAGAAACATCAATATTTGTATGTGCAGTACGGCAATTTGCAGAAAAGAACCAACTAACAAAACCAGTGTGTATTATTTAGAAAACAAAAAGAACCAACCCACATATTATTAAAATATTTGAAAAAGCTTAAAGAATCAACCCACAAAAAACAACATGAAAATGTAGATTTATTTTCACAATTAATGTAATACATTAAAGGGGAATATCTATTCTAAGCATTAAGGCACTAATACATAGATATTATCCATCATGCAAATGGCAACACAATCAGAAAGTTAATCGCTAATATCTCAGTTCCACACTTTTTGGGTTGGTTCCTTTCTGCATACGGGGTCCAATTTATGTTGGATCCTACATTCCTGAATGTAGTATGACCAGATATGGGAGTTGTAGAGATTAAGGACACCATCTTTTGTGTGAATTGAATAAATATTAAGGTGCTTAAAAATGCTTAAAACTATAAACTGTACTGCAAGAGAGCACCACTGATAAAATCAAACTGTTTTAAACAGGTACCTATAATAAATTTCACCGAAAAAAATAATGCCGTTTTCAAAATATGGCAGATTGTATTTATTCTCATCAGTCTAATAACACTCGTATGATTGCTGGAAAACCGTTTCTTTTAAGAGAAAAATCGTCTTAAATATATATATTTTTTCGGTGCAATTAAGGGACACCCTGTGTACAGGGTGTTTCGGTTTTTAATCCCAGGATTTTAGGAGATTGTAGAAAAATGTATTTTAGGCAGAATATTTCTAGTAAACTCCGAATCGCTTCCTAACTGAGCGACACCCCATAATAAAGAATTAGCGGGGAAACCATTTTTTCATAATATCTCAAAATTTGTTGAATGTATTCTGATATACTTTTATATTATGATTGTTTCACCAAATATTTTTGACTACATTGTGCTTTGGTTTAGGTAAATTAAACAGACCAGTCTTATTTGGGGGGTTCATGACAGTTTTTATCACTAATTTTTTCTATGATAGAAATTTCATCAAATTAATGGGGGTAGGATGCATCGTTTTCGAGAAAATTTTATTTAAATTAGATGGGGCTCACTTATTAGTGTATGAACTAGCCACTGATTTCCTAAATCACTTTATGAAATGAGGAAGAAGTAAATGAAGAGAGAAAAACAATGAAGAGGAACATGCGGAGGGGAGGGGAGTGAGAGAGGACGTGGACGAGGACGACCTCTAGAACATACTTAACACAAGGACAAACATGGATTAGGCCTACTGGGAAAACCAGTTAAAAAAACGCAACTTGCACCCCTTGTTGCTCTTAATTTCTCTAAAGTATAGAGTAAAAACGACTAGTTGTACGTAAAAGATGTAGGTATTGTAACGATAATTTGGTAAATTACGGTTACAACTGGTTTCTACCGGAGACAATTAAATGTAGCTATGTTATGCGCGCGTCGACGGCACTGAAACGTTCTCGATCCTACAGCATTCCTCCTCCACCAGCTTTTTCCTATCTTCCGTACTGGTAAGTCGTAATTTTATGAATATCTAATTATTTTTCTCGGATGTAGAATTTTCCTGTATCTTATCGTTATAAAGTATTATTTGCAATACGTAGCCTAGTAAATATTTAGCATGTTGGTTATTTATTATAGTCAAATGTGATAAATATCGATTTAAATCGAATTTATCAATTGGGTGTGTTTGACGCCGGCATTTTAGCCAAATTTAGTGCTCTCCACGCGTGATTGATTTCATGCAAATATCTACACGTGGTGTCGTCTTGCAAGTTAACTTATGTTATTACCGTTCCTTATTATCTTCTGCAATTAAAATTTGCAATTATCGTTATTATCTTTATCGAGTTATTCATAAAATATATGCACTTACACAGATCTCTTTCGTTTGCGGAAGGTGGTAAAAAACTCCTCGAAATTAATAGTTTTCGCTTAACGGAAAATATTGGTTTTTATCTTATCTCACAATTTGATTATTGTAATTTTTCGTAATTTAATTTAATATTTAAATTATTCCCTGCTATATCTTAATACGATTTGAATTAATTAAAATTCATAGTTATTATCTAATTGTCGTAATTTAATTGAATAAATTACAGCATTTCTTACCATTTCTTACTCCAATTGGGAGAATTAAATAAACTTATTGTTTCTTATCGTTCTACATTAAATAGTAGAAATTAACTTTAATTAGTAATCTAATTAAATTAGTTATAAAAATCAGAATACCTAACTTTTTACTTTCTTACTTATTGTATTATTTTGTGATTCACACATTTTCTATTTGTGAAAAGATTGCGTTTTAGCAATATTAAAACTTAATTTTCTGAGTGTCTTATTGTGATTTGTCTATTTAATTACTGTTATTAAATTTAAATAATATAACAAATTTCTTTCTAACATAATTTCTTATTCAGAGGAATTATTTTTATTGCTTTAATCTTGTCTAGTTATATCTAGAGTAATTTCTAAAATTTCATAGTTTCGAAATTATAATAATTAGTTTATTATAATTTATATCTTAAGTTATTTTTAAAATAAAATAATAAATTCATATCTTTGTAATTATAATAATTGATTTATTATAATTCATATCTTTGCTAAATTGTTTAGTCAACTTTTCTAGAAGAAACTTGCCTTCAGTAAGTTTTTTTCTAATTTTATCAGCCGTAAGCTAACTTGCATATTTCCAACTTTACTTTGTACATTTTTGACACTGGTATATTTATGTTTTATTGAACGAGACCAAGAAGAGGATTCGACAGATTCAACTTTACCAGACCACATCAGACTGAAATCCAGAATATCCTATTATCTTATCCAGGATTGGTTACATCTTTCCCAGGTGCAGGTGAAGTCTAGCTAGACCCAGAAGATCAGTATACACCAGCATAGGCCATCTTGGCAAGGGAATAGATCATCGTGGAAATCCTTGGAAATTAAGGTCTGTAAGTCTGTGGTAGAACATATTTCCATCATCAGGTCTTCGGTTCCAGCGTAACAAATAATTGCCAGTAATTGTTCTTGTAAATGTAAGCCTTGCAGTTGATAAAATATTTTCTTTCATTCATTTTTTATTGTGATAGCCCTTCAGGCATTTATTTCCATTGTTTTGCCCTTCAGGTAAATATATATTTTTTTATCATTGTCAAGAGTAATTTGTTAATATTAATGTTTATTCTATTTGTTAATATACTATTTATTTGAGCTGAATCGTTTTATTTATCTTGTTGTGAAAATCTGATATCATACAAATTGTTACTAATTTTTTAGTAGCTGGCGCCCAAAAATTATCTTAATTTATCTTAATTTTACTTGATAAATAATTCCTTAACTTTTAATCTCTTATAACTTGCAGTTTTAAATCTTACTAAGCTAGAAACTTAAAGTGCACTCTTCAAGTTCTTTTGTTAACAAATCAGGGTTTTAACCAAATTTAATAATAAGTTTGTTAATTTATTAAACACCATATTCTGACTCACGACCCACCGGAAAAATCTGAGCAGCCGACAGGTAAAATAAACTTTGAAACCCAGAAGCCCATAAGGCAAATTAGATTTATTCAGTCTGGGGTTACAGTATATAGGTAACCTTTTTTCTAGAAAATTTCCTTGTCGAAACGACCAATAAGAAGTGAGATATTTGCGAGAAACTGATTTCTGTCACCTTTGACTAATGCTGAAGATGCAAGCACGATATCGATGGGGACTTTAGAGACGTTGCTTCTTAGGTCAATATATATTTTAAAAAATTTGAATTCTCCATGAATTTCTCGATATTTCTATATGAGGATATCATAGTCAGATAAAGGTGTATGCAAAATTTCGGTTCACTTGGATGTTTTTGGCAGACGAATTCTAATACTGGAGTAGACAAAATAATCGTAGTGTCATATAGTATTAGACAGTGACATTCTAATAATTAGTCCAACAATGTAAAATTTTTTGGGGTCTATTTAGTTCATAATTTTATCAGCAAAAGTCACGTATAGCAAGTTTTTAAAAAGTATCAATTATCATATTTTTAAATTAGAAAAGTGGTACCCGTGTGAGTCCATAATATTAAGATTAAGGGTGATTAAACAATAGGTCCTTTTCTCACAAACACAAGAGTTTGTGAGAAAAGGACCTATTGTTTAATCACCCTTAGTCTTAGTATCATATTTTTACTTCGCAATCTGTTGGAAAACATTTCCAATTCACAGCCAAAATTACTAAAAACCTATAACAAACTAAAGCCCTTTCGTATGGTAACTTTGTCTGGGGACACAAAAACGGTACGAAATTTAAAAAAAATTAAAGGTAAACATCCAAATGAATATTTAAAAATAATTCAAAATTTATTCCGCCGTTTTACTTCATATGATGAAGCCAAACATGACGATTGGTGGGAAGGATTTTAAGAGAAATCACACTTTAAAGACGGTTTTGCTTCTTTCCCATTAAAATAGAATGTAAATTATTAAAAATTTAAATATTATTTTATATCCTGTATGTATGTAAAAATGACTCTTTTCACGCCGTTATAACGTGTATAAGTCCACGTAATTTTCATTTGTTTCAAAGTTCTAAATTTTGATATATCCTAATCAGAAACTACATCAGGTTCACTATAAGGTTACTTTTTTCCTGTATATTATTTACCTACATATCGTTTAATCGTTCCTTCACACAATTCTTGGAGAGACTGTGTCAACTTAAAACATATCTATTTAGGTATAACAGAGGTCAATAAATAAAACATAAAAACAAAATACTTATGTTACTGTGAATTTAAAAATATGTAGATATATGTTTATGTTATATTCAAACAACAAGGTGCACACTGCACAGATCACTTGCACGATTTTCTCTTTACAGATTTGTAACGAACTACATATGAGATGCAATAAAAGTTGATGTATCAAAACTGTTGATTTTTAGTAGTTCTACGCAAGGTTCCTTTTACAGGTTTTCTATATCGTCTTCAAAATTTTTACGAAATATTTTTTATGAAGTTTTAACAAAGAACAATTTAGTTCGGTTGACTGTTTTTATATCTCGAAATTTTGAGGTTCTTTCAAAGTTCTATGTGAATTGGAAACATCATAATAATTTGAAAAGGAAAATTATTAGATACAATTAAATCAAAGTTTTTTTGTGATCCAATTTATTTTAAAAAATATTTTCGATTATAAGATAAGTAAATATTTAAACAATTGGCGGAGGAGCCGGTGTAATTCTTAAAATTCTCCACACATTCGATTCATTTTCAATTCAATTAGCTGACTAATGCATACATGTTCGTTAAATAAGTTATTTTTAACAATAATACGAAATGAACAAAATATAGATATTTCTAAATATTTTCTAAACAGCTTTACATTACCGCGACATATGTAATGAAATTATTGCTGTCAGTAGTTATGCATTTACTCCGAGCTTTACTATTATTGTCCTGTACGGTTTCATACCACGTAAGCATGTGTAATTAAGAAGATTATCGAATAAGGTGGTATTAGTACCTTTGCGGTAGGTCTCAGGCGGAAAAGCTGACTACTAAACGATGAAATAATACCGTTCTGCCAGAGTGTACCAGATGTCGGAGACGTCGTTTAAGAGCGTAAGACAGTAGGACTGCGTAACCTTCAGGGGTTCGAGGCCTCGTTGGCCTCGGCGGCAGTGCGCGGGCTGCGTGAAGAAGGGGTCGCGCGCCGGGTGGTGCACTAGCGCAGACTGCGCGGCCCGCTTCTTATCGAGCGAGTTTCCAGTCCGCGCCCGGCCTCGCTGTGGCAATGACCGACCAGCTGCCACTGCTATGACCCTCCGCGTCGCGCTCCTCTGCGTGTTCTTGGCGCTGCTGGGCTGCAAAGCCCATGCCGCTGAAGACTACGACCTTCAGGAAAACAACTTAAACACCTCTTCTGTGGTCTTTACAGTTTCTACAGTTCCAACTCTTCATTCTAACACCACGGTAAAGGAAAAGGACCCTCTTTTTCCAAAGGATCTCTTCACCGCGAAGCAGCGGCGCCATGGAGCCATCGTCCTGCATATTCTTGGTGTAGTTTACATGTTCGTCGCATTGGCAATTGTTTGCGATGAATTTTTTGTACCAGCTTTGGATGTCATCATCGAGAAACTTGACATTCAAGACGATGTTGCTGGCGCTACTTTCATGGCCGCTGGAGGTTCGGCTCCAGAGCTGTTCACCAGCATAATTGGCGTATTTGTGTCCTTTGATGATGTGGGCATCGGTACCATCGTTGGGTCAGCGGTTTTCAATATCCTTTTTGTTATTGGAATGTGTGCAATATTTTCCAAGACCGTGTTGACTCTCACTTGGTGGCCTCTTTTCAGAGACTGCTTCTTTTACTCGGTCAGTCTCATTACGCTTATTATATTCTTCAGAGATAATTATATTTATTGGTACGAGGCATTGGTGCTATTCAGCTTTTATATAGCATATGTCAGTTTTATGAAATGGAATCAACCCATGGAACGCCTTGTCAAAAAACTTATCTATAAGAACAAAGTGACCAGAGTTAGAAGTACGGATCAACTTATGCCAACGGTAAGAATATCGCTTATTGAATATCGGTATAATTGTGTTTTATATGTTAAAATAATTTTAATATTACTGCTAGGATAGGTGCTCTCATATTAAACAATTATTTTTTCTTACATAGCTATTTACATCATTTAGAGACTGAAAATGTATCACAATGTATTTATGAGAAAATTATCAGCTTTATTGACAGAAGATATAAGACAATATATATAGACTGGTGTTTATTATAGGAAATATGTTATCAAATTACGCAAGCAAGATCATGGAAAAGGTTGAAATCTTATGACCGAAACAGAATTATAGTAAATACTATCAACCTCGTTAACTTACACAGAAAACATAATATTGAACTGATTATTGTATAATATTAGAATAATATATAAATAATAGTAATTTAGTTATAAAATAAACAACTATACAAGGTATTCTAATAATAAATTAAAAATGCACCTTTTTGGTAATTGAAAATTTTTCACATAACCTCTTATTAAATTTTGTAACGTAACCCGTCAGTAAATATTTCCAAACTAGTTTTAATTATTGCATATTATTAGATTATTAAACCACCACCAAATTCATAAGGATTGTTTTCACTTTTACCACATCAATAAAAAGTAACTTCGCTGTGCATAGAATGCGGTAAAACACGCTCGTTAGAATCCCAGTTCACTCCATTACGTTAATATTACCCTTTAGAACAGAATTTTTAAATATAAATTTTGTTTATATCCATTCCAACATGACTCGTTAGGGAAAGGTTTGTTTTTGTGAATCTGTAGAAGGATTAGAAATGTAGTCGTATATTGTGTATTGTACTTATTCATTTGGAGAAATGTATTTACAAATGTTTGTAAACATCTTTAAGGGCTAAAAAAAATATGTATCTAGAGAGATATATATTTAATAGATAGCGTTACAGAGGTAATGCTATCTATTATGATCTTGCAAATGAGGATGCGTCGATTATTCAAATTTAAAAATGAACACATATCAAACAACTTTTTAATAAATTAATATTATCTCTTTAACATGCTACATCATTTATTTTGATGTATTTACATTGAACATTTATCTTTCAGTAGGAAATATACTAAAATTATTAATTACATAATACGAGTATCCATGCACACACTGTATGAACGTCACTGGCAATAATAGTTAAGAAAGAACTAGGTCAATATTAGGGTTTGCAATCCCTAAATCTCGAAAAATCCCGGGGTCCCGACGATATTTAGATACTGCAAATCCTAGAATTGCAGTTAATTGGATCCCGAAATTTTCGGGATATGGTAATCGTTGGATGAATTTATAGTGAAGTTTTTCCTCACGTGCTCGAGCTGCCCCTAAAGAGCCGCCGGAGTCAGCGACTATGAGGAAGATAAGATTCCCCTTGCAGCACTGACACAATTCTGACATCAAGCAGAAAAATCATTAGAGAAAATTTTGAACGAGGTATTAGAAAACGCGATACACCCAATTCTAATACTTCCTGAAACCAAATTGATATCATCAAATTTAAAAAAAGAATTGACACTTTTTGAAAATGGAGGTCACAGGGGTACCTCCAACTAGTGTAGAATTAGAAAGGGCCTTTTCCGCAGCTGGTACCAGTTCGAAAATTAGATCCCGACTTGGAGATAATACTCTTAACCAGTTAATTTTTTTACGTTTAGTCAAAACTGTCAGTAATAATATTTGTTCTTATGTAAATGTCATCTAAGAGGTAGGATGGAATAAAGTTTAATCCCATTACTCCAGGATTGCAAACCCTAGTCAATTTAATATTTTTGTTGTTAATCTTAATCATAACTGTGATTCATGCCGTGACACCCAAAAAAAAAACAGCAGCATCTATGGACACGCTTTTCGAAGTTATTGCTCAGCTAATTTTTTCTAATAAAATTATAATGTATTTTTTTCTCTAACGAGCAATAACTCCGAAATATGTGTCAGCAGCTGCTTTTTTTCTTGAAGTGTAAATCGTGATTTTCTGTTTTCCTTTTTTATTTGACTCCGTTAAATCTTCTACTATTACTCTTAATATTCATGTATGAAATAATGTCGAAATGTTGGCTTCTACATACAATGTCCTGAAGCTAGACATGATCGAGCACTCAAAGTATACCCTTAATATCCTTTATACAAAATGATTCCTTTTGGATGAATCAAACTTTATCAAATGGTAAATTAGAAAATAAGTCTGATTTATCTAATAAACTAAGGTCATAGGTATCGGATAAGTATAGGGGTTCAATAGAGGACAGTTTTTTCAGTATAACTCCTGAACTTCGAGAGATATGATATTAGAATTAAGAATAGGGGAATAAATTAGTCATAGTTTTTTACTCACACCTTTAATTATGTCAAATTATCTCTCGAAAAAACGACTAGTTTCAAAATGCCTAGCATTTCATCTTCAGGTTAATACAATCAAAAAGGCTACATGAAAACATACAACAACAAAACCTTTTTGATTTTATTAACCTGAAGATGAAATGCTAGGCATTTTGAAACTAGTCAGCGTTTGAACAAGGAATTTTTCCTGAAAAACTAAAGGTCTCTGTGGTTTGCCCATTATATAAGAAAGGTGACTCAAATGATTACTGTAATTACCGAGCGATTACGTTGTTATCCAGCTTTTCCAAGCTCTACGAATCAGCTTTAAATGATCAATTAACAACATTCTTTTTGCATAACAATATAATTTCGTCAGTTCAACATGGTTTTGTAAAAAATAGGGGTGTAAATACAGCGTTAAATAATCTTCATATACAAATTATAAATGCGCTTGATAAGAAATCATGTCCTTTTGGTCTTTTTATTGATTTTTCACGTGCGTTTGATTGTGTCGATCATGAATTGCTTTTAGATAAACTTTATAGATATGGTATCAGGGGACCACCATTGCAATTCATAAAATCATACTTAAGTAATAGAGATCAACTTGTGCAAATCAATGATGTTAAAAGCAAAACTATGAAAGTGACTCAAGGCGTTCCACAAGGGCCCTCTCCTATACATAATTTTTTCCAACGACTTAGTCTATTTTTTAAAAGAAATTACTAACTTGCAAATAGTATGCTACGCTAATGATACGAACTTTTTAATTACCGAAACCAGCCCCGTATTAGCGGTAAACTTAGCGGAAGAAATCTATAAAAAATGTATACTCTGGTCCGAAAAAAATTGTCTACTTTTAAACAAGGAAAAGACGATTTCGGTGCTTTTTACACAACAGAATTCGTAAAATAGTATAAGGGATAATATCAATAAATTGAATTTACACAGTTCTGCCAAAATATTAGGAGTTACCTTTGATAGTACTTTAAAATGGAGTATCCACATTGACAATCTGTGTCAAAAACTTAGGACATGTTGTTACGCATTGAGATCACTGGTAAACCACTGTAGTCAAAAGATTGTAATCACTTTATATTATGCTAACTTCCACTCTCAAATACGATATGGAATTATTAATTGGGGCACAAGTAGTCATTGTCAACGTGTTTTTATTTTACAAAAATATGCTTTAAGGATAATATCTAACCTACCTAAAAGGGAATCGTGTAGAACCGTATTCAAAAAGTTGAATATCTTGACTTTAACTGATACATATATATATATATATATATGAGATGGGTTGTTTTGTTTATAAGAATTTGGCTATGTTCCAAAAAAATCAAATTTATCATAAATACACAACAAGCTATAAACATAACCTTATTCCGGATCAACACTCTACCGCACGGTACCAAAAAAGTTTATATTTTAATGGTTGTAAAATATTAATGCTCTGCCCACCAGCATAAAGGAATCTCAAAATATAGGTATTTTCAAGAAAAGACTTAAGTCGTTACTTATTAGCAAGAACTGTTATTCTCTTGATGATTTTTTTTGCACCGAATTTTAACTTAATTTTTTATTATTTATTTTACATATATAATTAATGTTTGTCAGTATAACTTAAGATGTTTTATGTGTCTTTTGTTTTTATATTATGTGTATATATATATGTATATATTTTTCTATACTTGTATTTATATTTGACGTTATCTGCAATTATTTGTATTTTATGCATCTAATTGAGAATAAAGGATATTATTATTATTATTATTATTAGTCGTTTTTTCGAGAGATAATTTGACATAATTAAAGGTGTGAGTAAAAAACTATAAGACTAATTTATTCCCCTATTCATAATGATATAACTCACATGATGGGTTCTATTTTGAATATTGATATTAGAATTGTTATTTTTAAAATGTGACAGATTTTTTTCATGCTGATTTGCGCAATGGTGAAAAACTTGATTTAACCCTAAGCATTTAGTAAGACATGAGATATGATCGTTAAATACTATCTACCTACTGCCCGACATGTGGTAAATGCTATAATTCCTTGAAACATTATAAAATAACATTGACAAGCTCTCCAAAACTATCATGTATTCAAAAATAGAAAGAGATTTGTCGTTAAAAATTCTTCTTTCATCTCAATCCGTCAGTTAATTGTAATCAATTAATGACATAATATTAAAGAAATAATTAAATGGGAACGATAGTGCCAGGCATCAAAGACGAAATTCAAATATAAGTTTATTGTGATAATAATCTGTGTATTGTAGCAATCAAGAAATAATTTACTGACAATCCTCTTGTTCGTGCTTTCTTCTAATGACTCCCGCACATCTTTGACGTTGTTTTCGTTCTTTTCCCAATTACACCAGAATCTTATAACGATTTCGACCAATTAGAGTAACAATTTGTTGACAGAAAATACATATGCATACATTTCAACTATTCTACTACTTTGAGACACATAGCTTATCGGAAATAAATAATTAGTTTTTACCACATTCCAATTCCATTTTCCAATTACATATATTTCAAAATTTATCATGGCTAAGCATAAGAAAGTGATATTCAGCATTCCATATTCCATTATCTTGCAATTTTAAAATATATTTAATAAAATTTGTTAATGAAAAATTCAAACGTAAGAAATCTATATTTAAATAAGAAACTGCAATTTATTAGAAGTTAGTTAATAGAATAGAATAGAATTAACGTAAAATATAAAATTTAATGTAAAAAAATAACTCAATTAGAATAATTCGATAAGCAATAGACAGATACTTTTCGTTTCGTTCATTTTATTATAAGTATTAAAGAATATTTGTAAATATACATATATGCAAAACTCTACCTAATAATCTATATTATAATGGGTTAAGACGCCATAAAACTTGAATTCGTTTATCCCTCGTAAATTCCACCAGCACGACCAATCAATGATTATGTTAAACAGTTCACAAAGTAAGGGACTAGATGGGAATTTGGCGTGTAAGTTTGAACAATGAAAATCTGATAACATCAGCTCTGGCTCCTTAATGCATATCAAATTCAGTCATAGAGGGTTCGAGAAAACATCTAAATTAAAGTATTTCAAATTCTACATTATAAGTGCTTGTACTTATAGGGCTGTGCATATATGGTCATAAACAAAAATCCATTGTATTCAAAATTAATAGCAATAAAAAAAATTTAAATAAAAAAACCAGTAAGTATCACTTGATTAAATTTCGTTGAAAATTTTTTGCTCCCAATAGTACATATTCCAAAATTAATTGTTTTATTTAAAACTAAGGTACACATTAGCAAAAACAACTTCCGTCTCACTTATTTAGGTTAAGAATATTACCCTAAAACACAGTCCCTGGCTTAGTTATCCTTATGTACAAGTCTTCTTCAAACAGTGTGAAAATAGTCACAATGGCCTCAATGAAGATGACTGATGCATTCTAATAAAGCTGATAACGCAGGTACAGATAATAAAACCTTTCCCAGTTTATTAAGTAGTCCACTTGAAACCCAGAGTGCACGACGCCTTTTCTGTTAATTTTACAGACCTTTTTCTAACTACTTATTCGAGTACCTATAGAATTACTGTATCTGTATTATAGCCCCCTTCTCCTTTAGGCACGACGCCAACTCAAATTCAGTTTGATTTTCAGTTTCAATCCAGAATAATTCGTTACTAAAATATTCAATATTTACGGTGTACGAATTTCTACAACAGAATACACTGTATCTAAATTTTTCAATATTTAGTTGTGTTTAATTATAAAACATAAAACCAGACTTTTTATTGTCAAAAATTTTATAAATTTTACATTTTTTAAGTTTGTAGCAAGACATTTTTCAATAGATACAAAATTTATAGTGAAATATATTAATATTAATATTTGCTTACTTTATTACCAGTAATGTTGAAGGTTTAGAGTTTTTTTGCTTTAAGTGAACATCGTCCTTAACCTTTTCAGTCCTAAATTTTTATACAAGAAATTAATTCTTGAGGAATTGATTTATTGCCTACTTAAAACCTCTATAAGACTTTCCCCTTCAAATTTGGACCAAATTCCATTCATATATTTGTCTGTTTGAAATAATTATTCCCTGCCCTGCAAGTCTGTTTTTTGAGCTAATTCAGTAAAAATTTGTTTTTGAAAAATGCATAAAATTGAAGTGATAAGATTTTTTGACAATATTATTAGATGTAATGTTTGGCGGTGAAAATATGATCTCTTCTGCCAATATTGTCAGTGGAGTCTTCACGTTCTATTTCTTCATTATCTTGTCCGTAATCTGTCCCTCGCTCTTAGTTTCTTCATCTGTGTTATTGGTACACATTCTGCTGAATATTCAGTTTCATCTTCCACAAAGATAGAGCACTTGAGCCCTAACTTTCTGCAAGTGCACGATTTTTGTCGACCCCCAACCATTTTTGCACCTAGTGATAGGTCCTCCAAGAATGATATTTTGCAGCCTCTGTGGTGGGGGGAGGCGGGCAAGGTTGACTTTGGCCGTTGCTGCCGATTTTACAAATGCTGAGTATCGCAGGGTGTTCAGCTTTCCCTCATCTCCTCCGTAGAGGTTCATCAAGATTTTCTCGCCAGCATTTCCTACTTCTTCCTGGTTGGAGTTTGGATCAAGGAAAAATGCTGACAAGGTCTATCCAGTGAGTTCTGTTTTTGAAGAGGTTACACCACTTCATCTTGCCTTGCCAGAAAAGGGCAGAGGTGGTGTCACACCCACTGATGGCATGCAGGAACAAAACCGTCTGTGGTACCCGTCTGTGGTACCTGCATTTCTCCACATGTGAAGGAATTTGCTGGATATTGCGCGCACTCTGACCCATGTCTGCCGCCTTTCTGGAAGTACACGTTCGTATGTAGAGAGCTTAAGCCGTTAAAGAAGACCAGTAGGTCGACGTCCTCCCCAATGATGAAAAAGATGAGCTCTTGGAAAGGGCAGTCCTCACTATGTCAGCATCGGCGTCTTCTTGAGATTGATGTACCTCGAGTCGAGTCGGCGTTTGTTAGATTCATTTGAGAGCAGTTTTGCTTGGGGCACTTTGATGGGTGTTGATTCATCAAAATGTCACTGCAGAAGAGAGCAGAGCGTCGCATGCGTTCAGCTGATTTAGTGCTCCTCATAGCTGCATCTTGTGGGTATCCATCAAAAACCATAGCTAGGTTTTTACCAAAGTAATTGACAACGTAGCTGTCGTATCCCACCACAGTGGCTCTGACTGAATCACTTCGATGCCAGATCACCTTGTGCAGGAGGTAAACACCATCGACCACTGTGAACGCTCTGTTTCCTGGAATGATGTTTTCAGTTTTCAAATGCTGAATAGAAGGAAGATTTCGAGCCCTTGTGCATTCTTTCTTCAGTGAACAAGGACAACGGATACGGTGTTAGCTCATACTCAAAATGCTGCTTCAATTGTTCATCTGAATGTTTTGTAACGCAGACCCTCTGCAAATTCCTTTTTCATGACTTCTCTAGGAGCATTAGTTTAGCCGGTACGTGTCTTAGAAAATGACCATACCGATAAATTTTCACTTTTTAGAAAAAATTGCCCATCTTCCACTGGCTGTATCTCCGCAACCAATGGACCTATAGAGCTCTGGTTGGGCAAATTTAGTTTGCTTTACAAAAGTATAGAATCAAGATACCCGAAAAACGCTTCCTTAAGTTATTATTTTCAAAAAAAATGGAACAAGTGCCAGAATTTCGCAGTTTTTCGAGCACCACGGGAGTAGCACAGGGTTTTCAGGGTTGCAAACTTGGATATAAACTACTCTCAGGGGCCCTAATAACATATAAAACCATCGTAGATACGTGCGCGTTTGCGATGTATGATGGTTTTATTGACTGGCCTACTGAATATTGTGTCATTAATAGTGTTCTGCATTTACCTTCACTGTATTTACCGCCGCCATCTATTAAAGATATTACGAATATTTTTCAAATTAACCAGTGACGTCACAGTGTTCGCGCCATTATTTTCAATTCTGTTTACTAATATAAATATCCATTATTTTGAAAAATAAAAAAATACATTTAATGGACATTCTGTTTTTGGACATATTCAAATATGATGAAAACAATCCCATTGTTGACAAAATTGTGCATGACAAATTTTAAAAATGTGATATTTAATGAATTTAAAGTGAAGTTGATTCAGTTTAGTCCTTATGACATTTATTGTTAATTACAATCTTAATAATTCGAAATTTACTAGCTAGATCATTCTTCTAGCCTTCTGTCTTTAGGCTGTCACAGAGTTTAACTTTGATGACTACAACAACTTAGGCCACATTAGAAATCATCCTGCACGTAACGGACAATGACTTGTCAGAGATACGCTGGCAGCTGAAACGTTCAGAGGAATAGCTAACTTTGGGTCAAACTTTCAGTTCAACCTCTTTTGACAATTCAAGCCTAAGAGTTTCTTGTATCAGCTCAAACCTGACCTCAGCTTCTTGTGAAGCCTGATTATAGGTTTATCTGTTGGGTCAAAGCTAACTCCGACTTTTTCAGTTGAGTCAAACCTAACCTCTCTTTCGCCAGACATTGATAACTGTCTCTGTCATTTTGATAGCTGAGATAGTTTTGACAAAGACAACCGTCTGTGTCATTTTGACAACTTAAGTATTCTTGACAGCTGCAACTGTCTAAATTAATTTTCTGCCAATGATGTACAAAAACTAGAAAAACATGAAAGACAATGGTCGCATTCATCACAGTGAGCGATCAGTGAGCGCTCACTGATCATTTCAATTGAACGTCTTTAACTGATTGATCACAGGTGATCGCTAAGTTATCGGCAGCCATTTTATGTAGCAAAATAATTTTATGATACATGATCCGTTATCACTTGATACTCTGCTACATAACCTAAATTGTAATAGAGTTTTATGTGTGTGCCGCCAAGTAAATTAACAGATAGAAAATAGATCAAGTGGAAATTACTTATGAGTACGAAAATATGTTATATATAGTTGTTGTAACCGATACTCTGCATAAGAGATTGCAAAGCAGTAAGTTTTTTTTATCGTGACAAACGGAAATATATTTTTTGTTCGACCGACCAGAAGACACCCTTCTGGAGAATTTAACATTTCATAAGAGACTGGCAAAAGCTTTTACCGATTCCTGTTCTCTTTTCCGATTCATGAAGTATTAACGTTCATAATTATTGTGTATTTAACATAAATACAACAAAATAATTTATCCCACAATATTAATGTCTAAATCATTTTCCTCTGCAATAAATAGCGCTAATTGATCGTCGTCCATTTTTTCATAGTTTAAAATTCGCAATTCAAATATACAAAAGTTTCACACCTTTATTCTGACATCTGACACACAAGTGACACAAGATCTTAAAACTTTTGACAGACCACAGCGGTAGAAAACACGGTTCAGCACACAACTGATCAGTCACGTGATGATAATTGATCGCTAATATATCGCTGCTTCGTGATGAACGCGACCAATGTTACAATTGAAGCCAGAAACTATTTAAAATGAGTAATCACTGCCAGATGATGTCACTAAATTTTTCTTTTGCTCCTATAATGATATTCTTTAATGCAACATTTTATCCAACACGTTCTTTTAATGAAATTTTATTTGAATAATATTTTCTTAAACATATTGACATTGACATTTCATTTGATAAATATTAATTTTTATAGTAGTAAAAATCATTGTTATTGTGAAGGTCATGGAATAGTTCCTATTATTTTGATTGTTATAATTTGATAAGTACATCTTTTCAACAGTGACTTTTTGAATATTCTGTCAGTAGTGTGTAATACATCACATTCCATAGGTAAAATCACCTTAGTTAATGGCCACATTACATGCCTGCGTCGGATAATAAGTAGTAGTTTATTCCACAAGCATATAATGGCCTATATTATTAACGATGGCGAAATCACCCGAGTGAATAATAGCCATTATATGCGAGTGGAATACAATACTTTATCTACGACTATTAAATATTTTTGAGTAAATATTTTCCTGAAGAAAATAAGTACTATTTATTTTTAGCATTTTTTATGAGCAGGCCGTTATGTGTCAAAGGAGCGGCCTGTCATAAATTAAATTTAAACGTCGACGTTGTTTACAATTAATTTCGTGATTTTACTCATATGTCATGGCCACTTTAATGAAATTTTTAACAAATGTCTGATACGTTGTCATGAAAACTTTGTTCATTATTCACTACTAGTGCATAATCAAATACATACATAATGCATACATTAATTTAGTAGTGGATAAGCTAGCTATTTGTATGACAAGGGAGAAAAGTGCATAATTTCCTCCCGTTTCGCAGAGGGCATCAATATCCAAGGGAGGAAATGGCACTTTGCTCCTGTGTAATACATATGATTTTTTCTACGACCATTTACAGTGTTTTACATTGGTTTTACATATATGTTATTATATTTTCTTATGCATGACAATCAAAAAACCAAATATGTCAAAAAGTCATAATAGGTATTTAGATAAGTAAATATTGTTAAAAATCAAAGTACATGGAACGTTGCTAAGGTTGCTTCTAGGGAGGCAAAGTATTTTCCTCCCGAGGGAGGAAAAGTACTACTTTGCTCCCTGAAATGAGGGAGTAAAATAGTATTTTCTATGTAGGGAGTAGAAAAAATATATTATACATAATTTAAAGCCTCGTTTAAACCCAAACCTAATATCTGTGAAGAAAGAGCAAAAGTATCGCCCTCTGAAAGCGACCACCCACATTTTATACATTTTCCATCTTCAAATGCAGCAATATCTTGCCACATCTTTATAGTTCAACAACATCCTTCATTAAGTGACAGTTAATATAAAAAAGTAAAAACATCATATTTAAAATGTTGAATGATTTTTGTTTCAAAAGTTTTTTATTCCCGTCTGCACCTCATCACTTTAATATAGAAGATAATACATATTCGTAAAATATTAAAAAATATTACTCACTCACATTTCTTCACGAATCACAACGAATTTGGTATACACAATGTACTATATACATTCTAACGGGCGAGTTCGCTGACAAAATAGGTTTGTGGAATCAAGTAGCACAGGGCTTAATTTTTTTTTACAAAATATTTTATCATCGATACAAGATTTAAAATCAGATCAAACAGAGAAAATTATTTTTAAAACATGCTGTTTGCCTAATTCGTCAAGAAACACAAACATCTATCAAATACTAGAAGAAATGGTATCTCAAGAGAAAATAAAACAAATTCTACGATCTATGAAGCAGCTTTGATTTTCAACTTGGCGGTGGTTTTTATTAACTTACTGTAGCCGAGTTGTAAATGCGTTGATACGTATTTACTCGGCTGCGAAGATCGATGGCTCGAATCTATTCTGGGGCAAATTAAAAATTTATTTCTGATTTGCTTCGGACTTAGATGGAGAGAGAATTATCGAAGCTCTAGACGTGGTTCGGACTCCACAATAAACTGTAGGGCCTCATCTCATCTAACACAAAATCCTGGAATTTTCCGGTGGTTACTTTCGAGACTTGAGAGGCGGTTAAGAAACCATGTTTTAACTGAGGACATAAATCTTGATTTCTCTAAATAATTGGTGTGCAACCCTAAGATCAAATCGACCCTGAGGTATACGGAGTATTTTTTAAAGATTGAACATAGAGATATGAAAAGGATTATAAAAAGCATCAGCAAATATATTCAGATAGAAATATAATAATAATTTGTTCTTAGTACGATTTGATTCCCACTCTATTTTTTTTAACTAACAAGTAAGAAAGAATACAATGGAATTGGTTTTAAACCAAATTAAAATATAACGGAATCTACTAAAGATATGTCTACTGCCTACAAAAAAAAAAGAATATCGTAAGTAAAAAAAAAATTGAAAATTGACCATATAATTATATAAAACTAATTTTATTGTCATTACGAATCATATTCGTGAACTAAAATCAATTGTACCTATAGGTATAATATACACTATAACCCGTGCTATAAATCAGACCCCTCTAGGCGGTTTTGTGAAAATGTGCTGATATTCGAAAGAATGAAACGAAATCAACACGCCTGGCGCTAATTTTCCGCTCAAACCATTAGTCATTATTGAAAATCAGTTTGAAATTAAAATTAAAACAAATGAACAGCTATCACATCCATCCATTCACATACATCATACACAAAAAGATGATTTGGTAATCACGAATAACAATAAAGTCAGATATATTAGTTTTAATTTTTTATTGCAAAAAAAAACTTATATACCTATGACAATTTTGTATGATACCTACCGAAATAGATTTCTTTAAAGGGAAATTTTATAGAAACTAATTTTAAGATGACGAACTATATTATTATTTTACTTTCAACAGCAGTGAATTATACAAGGCGGTTTCTTAAAACGGGACCATTTACGGTAATCCCAATGAAACTCATTTTAACCATCTCATTTTTTTGGCTTTGAGATTAAATAACTTAGCAGGGAAGAATCTTAGCCAAATGTTACCAGAGACAAAAAATGATGGCAATAAATTAAGGAAAATGATTCTGTTTATTTTAATAGCTTCGAAGATAGAAGTGTTTGAAATTAAATCTTAACTTTTTTTTTTAAATTGAATAAGAATTGAATAAGAAGCAGAACTTCGTTAATTATTGATTTTTTAACTTTAGGGGTGCATGGTTTTCATCCTCTTAGAGGTAAGATCAATTATTTTTCTTATAAACAAAAAATTATTAATTCATCCGTTTTATCCCTTTCATATTGGCCATATTGAGGGTACCACATAAAATTTTTAATTTCTGACTTCACATTCGTGATCAGGGACTCCAAAATCATAAATAATAAGTTTCAATAATGTATTCTCAGTACTTCGTTAATTATTGATTTTTTTTATTTTAGGGGTGATTTTTACCCTCTTAGGGGTGAGAGCAATAATGTTTCTTATTAAGATATGAGTTTTGTGTCCTAAACTATAAGAATTTGCAAAGAAAAATTTGTACTTACTCAATACAAATAAAATATGTTTTTCCATTGTACCCCTATTATATCGGCCATATTACGGGTGCAATCACAAATTCTAAAATTCTGACTTGAGATTCGTAATCAGCGATCTTAAGCACATAATATATTTGAATTTTCTTAATAACTAACTCTTAATATTTGAATCAATATTAAATTTTAGACAATATTTAAATTTTGAACTTCAGGGGTTTCACCCTCTTAGGGGTAAAAGCACATCAATTCCTTTTTAATATTTGAAGTTGCTACACTAAAGTTTAAGAATCCGTAAAAAAATTTACAAGCAGCTATAGAATTAGTTCGAAGTTTGGGAACTTTTGCACGAAGTGACTGTATTAATTGTAAATTTTCAATATTAGACATTACTGCAAATAATGGTTGACAGATCAGTGAAAGATTTCATTTTAGTTAAAGAACCTTCCGTGCATTTTGGTTTAATCTGGACTTTTAGTTAGGTCGATCGCCAAAGAAATAAAAGAAAATATTTATTCGAGATAGTACAAAAATATGGTCTATATCGCAATAAATGTTATATTCTGTAATATAGTGCTAAAAGTTATCTTGAATCATATTAATTTAACTTATCTGGATTTTCCAAAATAAAAGAGAGAATTTGAAATAGAAATAAACTGTCCTCCGGAAACATGGATATAAAATAGAAAGAACACATTTTTAGTGTTTAGTTTTGCTTCAGTATTTCGACTATTCATTTTAACTTATATTTTAAAATTAAACTATATGGTCGAGAAATTGTGTTAGCATTAACGGCATGGTTCTCGAGAGGCAATTCACGTAGAAGGCCATTACGAAGTTGAGCAATATAATGACCATTTGGGGACGCTCGTTACGCCTTTATATAAAATTTAGCTTTATTGCTTTACTTGCGGATAGTGTAAAATCCTCATTACTGAATTAAAAAAAACTTCAGGAAAACAAATCATGTGCGAGTAAATAAACATATAACCAACATTTTATTAAGCAACTGGGTAAAGCAACCTACACTTATATTTTGTTTAAAAGAAAACTACAACGGTAGATATACGAAAAGTATATTAAAAAACAATATACAGGGTGATTCAGGAGTCTGGGGACAAACTTCAGTAGTAAAAAGTAGATTTGATTTCATGAGGAAATATTGATTGTTTGAAATTTTAACTATTGTAGACAAAGCTTACCTATAAGAATTTAAAATTTTTAAAATAACGCGTAAATTTGTTGGTTTTAATTTGATCGTTGAATACTTTTCACAACTTACGTTGTATGGATGGTGTTTTATTTAATATGAACGATTTTATTAACTCGTTCATATTAGTTCAGTTATAAAGAAAAATTATTCTATTTTGTATGAGATAGTCGGTTCATAGTTTTTGTAAAATTTCCTTTTATCAAAGAAAATAAATAGAAAATGAAACTGTACTTTCTTTGCCTTATTTTTAAAGCTCTTTCCAAATCTTAAAACAGATTTTTCAAACTTACGATACAGGGTGTTGTTTATAAGATTTTACAATTCGGCCCCCTTTTTTCTTTCCATCCCTATATTTTATTTCCACTAAATTGCGAAATCGGTAAGGCTGATTGAGTAAAATATACACACCAAATTTTGCTTTTTTATACGTAGTGGTTCTAAAATTATGGTCCAACACAAAAATAGAAAAAATCAATAAAACACCCTGTATCTTGGTAATTAAGGATTATTGATCCACTAATAGGTGATATGGAGCTAAAGTATGTACACTTATCAATGAATCACCCCTCGAATCACCCTGTATAATTAATTATTATGTTAATACAGTGTACTTTGGGTATAACGCACCCGGGATATTACTTACATTCGGTTTTAAAGGTCGTTTACGCAGTTCCCAAATTTGATTTTGGCTTTGAAATTTTTCTGTTATAACGTACTTCCGGCAATAGTGTACTCAAAAATTAGTCCCTAGAGGGTACTTTATTTATAACCGGAGTATACTGTATATGGTTGATAATCGAAATACAAAATCTCGTATTGTTGGAAGACTTTATAGACAATTTTTCGTAGGTCAACCTCAAATAAATCGCTCAATAGATCTTTGTGAATACATGTAGTATTTCAAACATAAAATAGAATTTAAAAAACTTTACAGGAATAGGGTACCGACTTTGTCTTAAAAATCGCTAAATTAATTGAAATAAAACCCATCAGCGGCGGAATTTTTTTATTTTGATTCATCACGATATAAAATTGGGCAATATCAAAAATAGATAGTTCTTAGATAAATAATTATTTTTTGAACGCTTATTCTACTGATTTTTGGAAAAAATGTACGTTACCATATGGTTACACTAGCATATTCCCCATCACAAAATTTTCAAAAATAATAGTGGAACAAAAATTAAAGAATATTTATTTGCACATGAATAATTGCAATGAAAAGTCAGATTACACTTGATATATAAACCCTTTGTAAAACACTGTTTTGATTCCTTTTGTCCATAAGGGGTCGCAGCTTCCAAACTTTATCACTTTTGTTAGGTTTTTCATTATCGGCACAATGTAAAAATTGGACGATTTGTCTGAATCTTTCACATCAAATCGCTTCCGCAACCAAAGTGTTTCTTAGATCATTTTCTGTATACACATGTATAAATCTCTACGTGGCAATTGGTTGTACTCCGTTAGTACAAGAATTGCAATAGCACATTTCATCTCATCTCTTGTTATTTTGGGATCGGGTTTATTCAGATGCAGAGCATCTACTCTTGCTCTTACGCAACAAGGTAATCGCCAGTTTCATCGTCAACGAAACATTTTGCATGTTAGATATGTTCTCATATCTTGAATAGGTAATCACCTGGAGGGAATTGCCTGCTAGGTGCAGGAATTCTGTCACCGTCAACCCATGTAAACTTTTCAGCTCCAGGACGCTTATAATAAAAAATTTTGACTTTCCACCGCTTGTAAAATTGCACCATCATCCTGATCTTCAGAATCTACAGCATTTCGTTCTCATATTTCGGTCGCAGCTCGTAATTGCTGCTCACTCAGATTGTCTACTAATCCACCGGTATCCTCATCATCAGAATCTTCATCTGTTAAAACATTGTCAGCATCAGGTGGCTCTATAAAAATCCATATCTACGTCCTTTGCGAAAGCAATCTGAAGAACCTCCCCTAGTGTAAATCTCCATCTACAATATACCATTATTTGTTTAGAGTTATGATCTTGACAATTGGCTAGTGTTACCATATGGTAACGGGCTCAAGAAGATGGCCCTACGATCACTCTAGAGTAGCAAATCTTACAAATAAGTCTTACACAGTCATACTCTGAGCATTTTGTTATTAAAAAATTTGTGGCAAAATATATACAAAGAAACAATGTTATCGAAATTAATACTTACTCACATTGTATACTCTTCTTTCGACAATAAACAACCACACGCAAATTCAAAAGCTGTCAAATACCAGAAAACAAGTGGCAGTTGCCATTGAAATAATATAAATAGTATGGCGACATATCGTATGCATTCTAAAGAGCATTTTAGCTTATTTAATAGCAGAGTCTATAGATAGGTACCAACACATTGTAGAAAACAGTGCACATGTTATGGTAACACATGCGTTTGACGGGTAATGTACCTGTTATTAGATAATATTTCAGTAAATAAAAAAAATATATGTGCATTTTTAAGTGAAAGATGAGGAAATTTTACGAGGAGCATTTTTTTCATAGCCGCAATGGTTATCGATCAAATATTAAGAAAGAGTTGTGAGCACTTCGTGGTAAAATTGGGGGTAGACGGGGTAGTATATCCAGCCGTGGGTGCTCAAAATTGTCTAAGCTATTAGAGAGAAAATCTAATAATAATTATTAAAAAGTTGATGTGAAAATTTGTAGACTTGTAAATTACCCATATAATTTAAATAAAATGTTTCGAAAAAATATTAAGCGTAGTATAAATTACTTTTATCGGTTTCAGGATATTAATCCTTTGTTTACAAATGCAAAAGTAGGTTGGTAAATAAGTCATAACTAAAGTGGTACAGTTATATTTATTGCTTGTACGGTAATATTACAATACAGATCTGTCAATAACTGTCAACAGATGAAATAATAAATAATGAAACTATAGGGCTATTTATTAATACAAACAGACAGAAAACTCCAAACATTAATAATTATAAATACTGAAATCCAACTGAAATGTATTTTCAGGCAATCCAAGGTCCATTTTTATGTAGCCGTTGTGACATTAAAAATGTAAACATTTATGTAATATGAAAAAAGGTAACAAATGAAAACAAACAAAATATAACTGTAACCATGGCGACAAATCAACCCATACAGACTTGACCAACTAATGAAATGAAAACGTTATTAATAAGAGAATATCAAAACGTAATATCTATTAATAATGTCTTTATTTTCTGAAACCGATAAACTATTGAACAAATCACGGATGTTATGAATCATAACAGCCTTAGATGTCTTAAAATCCTTGCTCTACGAGCTCGGATTTCAAACCGACATCTGCGGCAGTTATGATAGTCATAACATTCCTTGATATGTTAATAGCTATTACATTTATTTATAAATTGAGAGAAGAAAAACATCTTTCATATTTAACGGCATAAATCGTGGCGTATTTTGAATTTTTTAACATCACAATTTTGCAGTTTGCCGATAAACTGAAAATGCTATAAAATATTTAATATTTAACGTAAGGAAACGCAAAGTGAAGGTTGAAGTACATACTTTTTGATGGCGTCATTTAACATTATTTATAAATCTACATTTTTTCACAAAATATATTGAAATGTGTGATTTCATATAGTTTATGTAAATAATTTAAACCTTTATAACTCTAGGAAATTGACCAAAAATGTACATACATATATTCATTTTTATTACTTTTTTGTATCTGATTCTTTCAACATGAAATAAAATGGTGGTGAATAGAAATAATATTAGGACAACCCTAGTTTACTTGCTTCGATCCGTGCTGTTTGTGGTGCTGCAGGCGTTTATATATGCTATTCACATTTTATTTACATGAGGGGAGGCTTTGGAAAATCTGAATTCTGTTGGTATGAATGTTTTAATTACTGAGGTTATGTTGAAAAGTCAAAAACATAACCACAAATTCAAATTGGTTCTACATAGTTGCCAGAGTGAGACCCTAAAGAAAGCACAGCAATGTTATCAATAAAAAATTTGGCAATTCAGCCAAAAATAAGTGACAGTGACAATCAATTAAATCTGATACTTCAATATTTTGTCAATAGTAGACAACCCTGAGACAACCTAAGAAAAACATATCATAGCCTCCCCTCATGTAAATAAAATGTGAATAACATAATATAACTCCATAGTTCACCCTAATGCGCAGTGTACTTATTAGTTATTGAAATATTAACATAAAAGTTTAATATAGTACAGGATATTAGTATCTATTGCTCACTAGACTCATTAAAGGCCAGCTTGGCGGTTCCTGCGAGCAGGCAAAATTACGAGACGTTATTAATTGATAATTCAAAGTCAATACAATAAATATACTAAGTATTTATTAATGTATGCAATCGTATCGGTTCAGGCAGCAAAATAAATTATTAATACATGCCGGTCTAAAAATAGTAACGCAATAAGAATACATGGGTATTTAAAAATGGTTTATGGTAAATATTTTCTTGTTTTATGTTTTCAGTAGTAGATTATGTGGTATTGGAGGAGGAATATATTTTGATTTTGTATTGATTTCTAAATAATTGTTAGGGGCTTATATACTATTCGTAGTAGTAATAATAGATACTTTCGAACCAGCTAGTTGAAACACAAGGCGACAACTCACCAATAATATAATAGAAATTGAAACACGCATTGTATATAATTGAAATTAGCTCTTTGCTGGGCGTAATAATGGAAATACCTAGTTAGTTAAAATTACCCATACTTGTAAAGTGTCAATCCAAAATGCCATTATAAGACTTTTGGCCTCCATTTGCTTATATTCCGTTCTCTTATTTCTATAGAGATCATTTGACAATAGATAGCGACACTTCATATTTTCTTAGGAAGAATTAAAAACAACATTTTGTCTGGAAGCTGCGCGATTTTTTAGCAAAAGATGGATCTGTTGATATTATTTTAGCGAAATGAACATAAATAAATAAAATTAGTTAAGCATTCGCATTCTCCTTCCATTCACAACTTTGAAATAGTATTTTGACTTGGCGTATTATAATAGTAATAACAATAGATATAATTTTAATTGGTTAATTTTATTTGAAGATCGAGCAAAAGAAACATTTAATTTAAATTCAAATAACCGGGATCGGTTATGAAGATATTTCCGGTTGCCCGTTAAAAATTAATTCGGTTATAGAATGGATTTCAATATAGAAGTCCTTCACAAATCTGGGGCATGCACATCCTGCATTTTAATTTGAAAGGCTTAAATCAAATTAAAAAACTAAGAATATGAAACGGAGATATTAATTGTTCATTAGAAAAATTTAATTTATATATTAATTTTATATGTTTCTCATTGTGTCACCATTTTTACATCTTAAATGTATTTGGATATCCAAATACTTATTAATTACTTTTTACTAAAAGTACCGAGTAGCTTTCGCTGGCTGAAAAAAATTCTCATCTTTTCAATATCTTTGGTTATGGACTAAATGTTTATTTTAATTTGCGTGGTATTAGCCCTTGCCCAATATAAAACAAGAACAAAGTAACGATTAATAATAAGTTTTATGAGAAGGCGTAATAGTGATGTAGAGTGTAGACAGTGGCAGATCCAGAATTGTACTGAGGGAATCGTTCGAATTTAGAGATAAAAACAACTAGAGAATTTTACGATCATTTTTGACCCTTAAACTACTACATGGGGTCTTTCTGGTACCCCAGAATTACATTTTTCAGTTTCCAGTGGGATAGGATCGATTCTTATGCATTACATGCCTAGTAGTTGAGTTTTTTGCTTTTCCACACAATATCTAGTAACTTGGACCGATTTTCAATAATTAATTTACATGAAAACTGCATTTCTATAAACGGGGTCTCCGGACGACCCCACGTAGTGTTTTACGTGACGTATTTTTTTATGTATACATTTTAGTTTCAGGTGCTAATCAAGGCCAATAAGTACTAATTATGTTGCACAAAAACTTTGTTAACTACTAAGTGTTAGTGCAAAAACGTTCAAAATGTCTAAGTGGCGTCGGAAGACGCTAACTCAAACGAAGCTTGAGGAAATAGCAGCTAATATGAGTGATAATGAAAGTGATGATCAAAGTGCAATTGATGATGAAGATCGCGATCCCAATTTTGTGCTTGGAGAAGAAAGTTCATCAGAAACTGAAGACAATATTGAGGAAGCTGTGGAAGAGAAAGAAGACGAGACGGTTGAAGATGAGTTAGAAAACTATGAAGTTGGAGAGGAGCTGCAATGGGAAGTTGTAGAGGAGAAACAAATGACAGCAGAAGAGAGAAGAAGCAATAAACGGTTTACTGCGAAATCTGGACGTATATGGACTTGTGACGTGCCTATTCCATCTCGACGTCATTCGAGAAATATTGTTAGTACCAAACCTGGACCAACGGCATACACCAGCGAAGTCAATGAAATTTTTTAAATTTTCAACCTTTTGGTCACGAACATGAAAACAAGTATCTGTGAATATACCAACCAAGAAGCAACTCGTATATACAGAACGTACAATGAAGAAAATCCGGAGAGGCAGAAGGTACGGAAAACCATTGATCTTGTCGATGCATTCATTGGAGTTTTGATTACAGCAGGAGCTCTACGTTGTCGCAAAGAGAATGTTACAGAAATGTGGTGTACAGATGAGTCAATTCGCCGTAACATATTCACAGCATCAATGTCTTGTGACAGATTTGTGCAGATCAGTAAATTTATCCGATTTGAAGACAAAGCGACAAGGCAAGAGAGGAGAGAAACAGACAAGTTAGCTGCAATTAGAGACATATGGGAAGTTTTTGTCTCGAATTGTAAACAGGCATTTGTTCCCCATGAACACGTAACGGTGGATGAGCAATTGGTAGCTTTTAGAGGAAAGTGTCCGTTCAAACAGTATATGAGTTCAAAGCCTGCAAAGTATGGGGTTAAGATTTGGGCACTAGCCGACGTGACAACAACATACCTGCATAATTTGCAAATTTACACAGACAAGCAACCAGCAGCGCAACCTGAAAAAAATCAAGGTTTCAGAGTTGTAACAGATTTAGTATCTCCTTTATATGGCACTGGTCGAGGTGTTACTACAGATAATTTCTTTACGTCCTTAGCCTTGGCCGAATTTCTTCTCACCAAAAATCTAACCTTGCTCGGAACTGTACGCAAGAACAAGTCCGACACTCCAACGGAACTAAATATTTCTAGAGCCCGAGCCCTTTTCTCATCTGAATTTGTCTTTTCTGAAAAAGTCGCCATGGTATCTTACGTACCAAAGAAAAACAAACTGGTCCATTTGCTATCTACTCAACATCAAGACAAGTCTGTTTCTACTGAAGAACATAGGAAACCGGAAATGATTTTATCATATAATTCTACTACTAAAGGGGCAGTTGATAATGCCGATAAGATGATAAGGGAATATACGTGTGCTCGACGCACTTCTCGCTGGCCTTATCGACTCTTTATGAACCTTCTTGATATAGTAGTGCATTCTGTGAGTCGGAAAAAACCTTGAAAAATACAAATATTTGGGGAGTCAACCAAACTACATCCCCCACCCGTTTTCGAGGATGCTGAACACGATAGTGATGTTAGTTCTGCTCCCCGAGTTGATCCTACCCCCTAAACGGCCAAAAACCACCCCCAAAGAGGGAGAATCGCGTATTCGACGTCTTCCACCGGCAAAACTTATGTTATCCCACGTTTCCGAGGATGCTGAACACGATGGTGATGTTAGTTCTGCTCCACGAGGCAAACCAACCCCCGAACGGCCAAAAACCACCCTCCAAGGGGGTCAAAAATGTGTTTCGCGCTACAAACGAGAAAACCCACGTTATCTCTCGTTTTTGAGTATGCTGGGCAAGAGAAAAATATTACCAAGTCACCTCGACCCCGCGAATCCCTCGAATGGACACAAACTACCCCTTTGACGCGCGGTTTCATAAAGTAAGTACAGGGGTAAGAGACAATAAATCATTTGTTCACACATAAATGAAATAAAGAAATGTCTTTTTGTTTGAAATGCTAAATGCAGATGGAAGCCAATTTTGAAATTTGCATTGAAACGAAAAACGTGTTTACGACCAACGACTAAATATTTTGCTGTGTAAAGAGGGAGTACAAGACTCCTTCGTTAAAAATTGCTAGTTCCACCGAATACCTAAAAGTCTTACAGTCGCAAAATACTGCAAGTAACAAAAATTACTTTAAGTACTTAGAATACTTTTACTTGTACTTAAAGAAATACTTAGAGTATTTTAAAGTACTCTAGGTACTTTCAGTACTTAGAGTAATTCACTGAGTAATTATTTTGTACTGGGCACTTAAATTTTAAATTTCAAGTAAATTACTTAATACTCTAAGTACTTTTTCAAAGTACTTGTACTTAGTACTGGGATAAAAATGTTGCCTACTTGTACTGGGTAATGGGAGTACTTTTGAAAAGTACTTATCACAACTCTGAATCATAATCCGGCCCTAACAGAAACCACGTTTTTGTTATTATACTAGGCGACCAAGCTCGCGTAATTTTGATTGCATTTTATTCCATTCGAAGATCAAAGAAGCAAATAAACGTTTTTCGATCCCGTGTATGCGTGAGCACATGAGTTGCTACCAGATTCCACGTTCCTCAGACCCTCCTCTTCAATGAGCTTACAAAATATAATAATAATAAATTTACACTCTCTCTTCCGTTGCAGTTAATTAGAAAAAAAAAAAAACCAAAACAGGTGTAGTTTTTGGCCGCAGGAGGGGCTCGCGGAGGTCGAGGTGACTTGGTCATATTTTTCTCTTGCTCTCATACTCAAAAACGAGAGATAACGTGGGTTTTCTCGTTTGTAGCGCGAGACACATTTTTGACCCCCTTGAAGGGTGGTTTTTGGCCGTTCGGGGGTTGGTTTGCCTCGTGTAGCAGAACTAACATCACCATCGTGTTCAGCATCCTTAAAAACGGGGGATGACATAAGTTTTGCCGGTGGAAGACGTAGAGTAGGCGATTCTCCCCCTTTGGGGGTGGTTTTTGGCCGTTTAGGGGGTAGGATCAACTCGGGGAGGAGAACTAACATCACCATCATGTTCAGCATCCTCGAAAACGGGGGATGACATAAGTTTTGCCGGTGAAAGACGTCGAATACGCGATTCTCACCATTTGGGGGCGGTTTTTCGGCCGTTTGGGGGGTAGGGTCAACCATCGTTCTCAGCATCCTCGAAAACGGGGGGGAGCGCTAGTTTGGTTGACTCCCCAAATATTTGTACGTTCGTCCGACTCACAGAATGCACTATAGCTGCCGTAAACAGTTTTGAATATATATGTGGCAAAGAATCGAAATTTCTCGTCAAGAAAAATATTTCTCCAAACCCTAGACAAGCAGTTAGCTAAACCCAACATGAAACAAAGACTGAAAGATGCAAAGAGAAATCCTAGCGTTTATAGAGCAATAGTTGCATGCGGAATAAATGCTCCATTGCAAGAGAATGAAGCTGTCCCAATAAATCCGAAGAAACGAGGAAGGTGCCATTTATGCCCTCGTTCACTTGATAAAAAGTTGTTTAGAGTTTGCTTGTTCATAAACATAAAGGTTTGTTATAAATACACTTTATTCAAAATAACATACAAAACTTGCTTGACACTACTTGACAGCAATCTTATTAGTTGATTAAATATTATAGTTCAATTAAACAGACTCACTTTTCTGGTTGGAGGGACTAATAAATACAATATACAGTTTCAATGGACAGGTAGTTAGTGGGAGATAAGTTGCGTGAATATTTTTTATATCTATTATTATTTATTGGGATCTGACTTTTTCTTAATTATTTATTTCAACCTATTATTTTTGTTGCTAGGACTCACACATGCCTACCTCTCCTTTTTACTTGTTCCTTTTATTTGTCACAAAATTTGTCATCTTTTTAAATTGTCAAGTAAATTTCCGAACAGGTTATATTTAAAATTTTAAATATCCATCGAAGACTAAATAAGTCTAGATGTTTGTTAGAAGAAAACTTAACAAAAGTTAACTTCAAATGTGATGACTGCAAACAATTTATCTGCGCTAATCACAGACGCAGTTTTACAAGTATCAAGTGCAATTCGAGTTGTGCCGAGGACGAGTGTGCTTCCAGATTATACCTGTTTTATTTTTTTTTTTGTAATGAAGTCACCTGGTTAAATAAACAAGTTTTTATTCATCTATTGCCTAAAAGTAATCCAAATTTTCCTAAAAAATGCAATAGAGGGTAGGTTTGGTACTCTACGTGGTAAAAATAACATGTTTCCCTAAAAAAAAACAGATGGGGTCTCCAAAGGACCCCATTCAGTACTTTACGTAACAAAATATGTCATAGTAGATTAAGGGTTAAAATGTTACACTTTTCGTGACTAGTTCAGTACAAGAGTTGCTTGATTAAGAAAACGATGTGAAAAAGTAGCTAGTGGCGTAGATATTCGGGGAGTCGCATTATGTTTATGAATTATATTTATATTCTTGTAATAAAGGCATTTATTATTATTATTATATAGTATTTTAGACATCTTTAAAAATAAATTAACTAAAATATCGAAATAATATAAGTTAAAAACTGCTGTTTCTGTATTGCTATTACCACAAACCAAACTCTTGCGAAATTATCGTTCTCTTCTAAATGGAAACTTATCACAAAATTACCATTAGTTTATAACAAATATTGTGATTGATGCGTCACTGAATAATGCCATAGTTACAATGAAATAATTAGTAGATTACCTGTTCAGGTTGCAATAATAGTCAATAGTATGTTCAGAAGTAGAAGTTCTATTTCAACGCAGTCCTAACCGAGAAATCAGTAAGTAGGTATTCATGTAACAGTGTAACGCGTCCATATGAATTATCCATACAACTTAGTTTCATATTTTTATAACACGTGTTGTCCTTCAACTTCACACCTTGTCTAACAGCGCTATTAATTTTAATTTGTGTATATTAAGTATATAATATTTTTTTTCTTTTTGTTAGCTTGAGGGGAACCAGGCACTCGTAGCTAAATCATGTGAATTGTTGTTATTAATGCTATTGCCATCAACGCACCAGCTTAATGTTGTCACTCAAGGTCGATTATATTAGCGTATTCTTAATAATTATATTTTAAATTAGGGCTCACTGTTAATTTGCTGAATATACTACTGTAACAAAATGAAGCCGCAATCGAAGCAGGCAAATCCCGATTGAAGTAAATACATATTGACAAAAACGAAACCATTAAATCCTGAACAAAATTCAAAAAATTGTATATACAGTATCCCGTGCGAGTGTAATAAACATTATGTGGGTGAATTTACTAGACCACTTGATGTACGATTGGGCGAGCACAAAAGTTATATTAGAAAAGGTGATATTGAAAAATCTAAAATTTGTGAATATGCTTGGGAAAACGACCACAGGATAAAATGAGATTCAGCAAAAATTTTGACCAAAGAAGCAGACAACAAAAAAAGAAAAATCAAAGAATCTGCAATTCAGCGGAGTATTTTTGTATTAATTTAATTCCTATTACTGATTCTCTGATATTACGTCAAAGGCGTAGAGGTTATTTCCCAGTTTTAAACTGGTTAATTTGAATATTCTTTAGATAAATCAACTTTTTTGGGTAGGAATCTCAAGAAATGTGGTAATAAATCCCAAAAAAGAAAAGGAAGAGAAATAATTTATGAAATGCCACAATTAACATTTAAACAAGTGTGTACTAAATAAACAGATTAGAACATCACAAATAAGTGCCAGATAGCCCAAATAACCAGGTTAAAATTATTATAAACAGTAGCTTTTGCCCACCGTAATAGACCTTATATTCCCTTAAGAAAACAATTAAACACTTATAAACTTTAGCACTACCTTCCACTACAAAAATAATATAGGTACTAACGAAACTTCTTTACATATGAATCGTACAAAAGTATCTCATTGCGATAATCCCACTAATGCAATACGTTACTCCCTATCAATGATTTTTATAGAGGGTGAGTCAAAGTTAATGTCTCTCCCGAAAGGATTCAGTAGAAAATTGAAAAATAATGCGAATTTCTTTAATAATTATAATTATTATTGAAGCATTGGTGAAGCACACCGTTTCGCAGATACAGGGCGTTGAAATTTAATTTAATTTTTAGTTTTAATTATTTATCTCCAAAAGGGTGGCTCACGACGGTGTGGCTGAAAGTTGTGCGCTGGAAAACGATAAGTTTAATTTAACAAAAGATCAGCGCGCGAATTTGAGGTGCCCTCACACCAAAACTATTAAAGATAGACTAATGCCACCACTGACTTTCTTATAGGAAATTTAGTTCTCTATAAAATTGTTTATGTTAATTTTTTTCATAACTCGAACGGTTTTAGCAACGTTTCGAGTTAAACATGCCGGCGTCCAATTTCATTTATGGTTTTTATTTTTTTTGCACAGTAGCCGACAATTTAGACACATAATTTTTCAACAATCGTGTTCTACATATTTTTCTGCATCGAATGGTATATTTTTCGACCTGGTAAAATGAAGTGGAAATTAACTAGGGACGATGCGAGGCGCAGCCTGCGCGGCCCTCGCGGCCACCTACTCTCTCTCTTTGTCTTACGATTTCGCGTCTCTTGCGTTAACAGTTTGGCGACACTCTAACCATACGATACATTGAGGCGTTTCATCACCTAATTGTCTTACACCGTGGCCTCTGGTTTATAAGTTTATTTACCTGTCGGCTGCTCAGATTTTTCCGGTGGGTAGTGAGTAAGAATATGATGTTTAAAAATTAACAAACTTCTTACTAAATCTGGTTTAAACCTTTATTTGTTAATTGGCTAACTTTAAGAGTCCACTTTACGTTTATTAATTTATTAAAATTTATTACTGCAAGCTATAAGATTTATTAAGTCTTGTTGAGTAAGTTAAGTATTTTATTTAAGTTAAGGAAGGGTAATTTAGGGCGCCAGCTACTAAAATATTAGTAACAAATTATTTAGATAACTTAATAATCAAATATCAAATCAGATTTTCGTACAGAGAAATAAAATAAGTCACCTTAAACAAATTATACAGTAAAGACCGAGGAAGTTCGAACATGGGTATTAGTTTGCGCGATTTACTTGTGCCCGTTGTAGGCAAGCGGTCACAGTGGTGGGAATCGTGGATCTCCACGCTGTAGCCGATGGCTCTCGCGTCTACTATTCCCTGTTTGGATTCTTTTAAGTATAATAATTTTGATTACACCTGCAACACTCGAGGTGCCGCGACAATTAATTTTATGTTGTAGAATCACATTTTTGTTACGAAAAAGCAAACAATGGAAATATTTAAATGTGTTTTGAGATTTTTTTAAAATTACAATAATTAATCCTATCTAGGATGAATTATTGAAGTTAGAAAAATTTCGAAACGTTGGTCCAGAATACGTAAATCAAATTTCTTTCAGACATAAGTTCTACATCCCAACACGGTTAATGAGATACTAACAATAGTCTGCTGGCGCTGACTGCTGAGCCTGAGCAATGAGTGGCCACAGCGCACTGCCTTCTCCTATCCTGGATAAGACCATATGGGTCTTCTGTCTGATATAGTCTGGTAGGGTTGATGCTGCCAAATCCTCTTCGTGGTCTCGTTTAGTAAAATATCAATATACCAGTGTCAAATATATACAATTATTAAAGACGAAAATATGTAAGTTTAGTTTACTGTCGATAAAAAAATAAAGGAAAAAGTAAAACTTACTGAAGGCAAGTTTTCCTCAAAATAGTTCAGAATGGACCATTGAGCAAATAGATATAAGTTAAATTTGTAGCTCATCCTCATAAGCATTTAACATCTGGAAAGTCAATATATTTTGATGAATTTATTTATAGATTTACCAATATTGACTGTACAGATACTGCTGTCGTCAGATCTTTAGAATTTTCAGTCAGATGAAATATTTAAATAATTTTCAAGTAATCCACTAGATCAATATCCTAATTGATATACCGGATTTAAATTAAATTAAGCTCACTCCGTTCCGTTTAATTCGTTGTTATGGATTAAGCTACAAAACGCTGTTTCACCGGAAATATCATTAACCTTCTTATTTTAATAGAACACACTATATGTTTACGTTTTTAGTAATATCTGCAATAAATTCTTAATATAGTTTTTAGTTTTCATAGTGTTTGTTTACCAATTTCTTTTATCGCAAATTTTATTACATAAAACATTTTATGTTAGTTTTTTTATTTATTGAAAAAATAGAATTACTCATTTTTGATAAGGATATAACGATGAAGACATTAGTTTTTTATTTAAAAAATGCTTTGTTAATGTGTCATATTTACACAATTGCATTGTCACACATAACATTCCCATACAAATCAGTGCGTGTAATTTCATATACCTAGTAGCTTAATTTAAATTTGTAAAGGATTTTTCGGAAATAGCTCAGGTGAATTTTGTTGTTATCACAGTGAATATTAAAAATTTGTCTCGATAAGTTGCATCTTTTTGTAAATATGTATTTCAAAACAGTGGTGGCAAAAATGTTTTTCTATAATCTGTTGTTTCATAATTCTGCAATTAATCAATTTTGTCAGATTCGGTATAGAGACTTAATAGTTTTCATCTTACCTGATAATTTTATATACTCAAAGACTATATAGACTAGACAGTCCAAGCTTATGGACGGGTTTATGGCTCATAACACACCACTGTCACCTACCGTTAATTCTGTTAAAACCGAGCTGCCACACAGTGAATAGATGGCGATACCGACAACACTTTCTAATTTACCTCTTCCTAATCTCCTCAAGTGAATTCACCTAGCTGGACGATGTCCGATGTCGCCAAGTTATAATATTAGCACTGAAAAATTGTAAATTGGCATGAACTGTGCGCTCGAGATTCAGTCGAGAATACCTAGGTACCTATTTGTTTTTATTTCGCAGATAATTTTTTACTTCATTATTAGATAAAGTTACATTTTTAAATATAACGAGACGTTTTATTTATATATATCTTATATTTTTACAAGCTAATGATAATAGATGAACAGCATACAAAATATAAAAGTAATAAACCAAAGAAAAAATTATTTTCTGTTGATTTCTTGATATCTAATTTAATATTAAATAAAATGTCTGTGTGTACTAGTGTATGTATGTCAGTATTTATGTCTTTGTTCGTCATATACTTATTAGATATGCAGGGCGGGCGCCTTTGGCATTGAATTGTTTGGGTAACTTTGTTATTTAATTTTGTGGGATTCAAAAACGATGAAATAGGTAAGGGTAGTGTGCAGTCAATGACCCAAATGAATAAAATTCCAGCAATTGCTTTTCTTTCAAATATGAAATATACAAATGCTTATGATCCAATAAATAAATAAAAATATCATTGGTTTTATTTAAAGCAGTTATTATAAATATTAAAAAGTAAAAAAAAATACATTTGCGGCTACTTTTGTTTTTTATTTTTGCATTTTTAATTAGTATTACCATTATACAGGGTGATTGAAAACGACGCTATCAAAATGATACAGATAAAGCACTATCAAAATGATACAGATAAAGCACTGAAAATAAAGGAACCCGAATTTTTTTATTTTGTCGAAATCTAATTTTTACGGGGTCCCATAAAGAACGTTTATATTTAATTTTACAAAAAGTACAGAACCGATTTGGATGAAATTTTGTGTGCGTCTTCCAGATAATAAATTGTGTAATAACTCTTAACCGTATCAGTTTTGCAGTTTTTAATAGGGGCGTCACCTGTACACATACCCAATTTATTTTTTATAACTTTTTTTCATGGTGAATGACTACAATTTTTCTTTTAATATTCTTATTCAAAATTCATTTTTACACAAGAATGGTCCTCTTATTTTGTAAGTAGTGTAGGAGACGCCGTTTTCGACAAAAATGTAATAAACCGTCGCGTTGCCTTGCCACTATCAAAAAACGATGACTGGAATCTTCTGAAAGTAAAATTTATAAATTTGTTAAATTCTTTGCTGTTTTTAGCTGTTATTATTTCAGTTAAAAAGATCTACCATTGAATTAAATAAATTTATAAATTTTGCTTGTTGAAGATTCCCCACTCAGCGTTTTTTGAGAGTTATTGGCAAGGCGACTCGACGGTTTATTACATTTTTCTCGAAAACGGCGTTTCCTAGCGAAACAAAAGTCAAAAATGATTTTGAATAGTAATATTAAAAGAAAACTTGTACTTATTCACCAGGGAAAAAAGTTAGCATAAAAAAACAAGTACAAGTGACGCCCCTATTAAAAACTGCAAAACTGATACGGTCAAAGTTATTACACAATTTATTATTTGGAAGAGGCACATAAAATTTCATCCAAATCAATTCGGTACTTTTGCAAAATTAAATAGAAACGTTCTTTATGGGACTCCTTTAAAACCCCATACCACCCCTTAAAAATTGGATTTCGACCAAATAAAAAACTACGGGTTCCTTTATTTTCAATGTATGTTTTTACAGTAAGATTCAATTGGTAGTCGATATAAATCACTTTTTTCATGAAATTCTTTTTTTTAAATCGGCAATCGGCATTAAAGTACCCCAAAGTTGTCACTAAAGTGATAGAAATAGTCATTAAAGTAATCCATTTTTGTACGATTTTTGTAGTTGGCAGAGGTGACAGATAAACGTAAACATTAATTTTTTATTGCTTGTGATAATAATTGTGTTGTAATAAAAGGTAAATAAATATAGGTTTTTAAATTCAAAATTGTAATATCACTATTATAATTGTTAAAAATAATTATAACATTTCTTAATGTCACTGAAAATAACTTCAGAATAGAGTTAATTAATCTTAGTTTCATAGTTTTTGGATTAAAAAAAAATTTAATATGCACCTCGGCCGAGCTCGGCATTAAAGTTCCTTTTTATCACAAATGTGGTTTATTTACCGCGGCCCTACGGGCCTCGGCGACTAAACTCCACATTCATGATAAAAAGTTAAACTTTCAGCCTTAATACATAAATAACTATTGTCAGTAATTTTTTAGAAGTGCAAGGTTCTTACTACCCACATAGCATTTGACGTCCTATGGATATGCAAAATGGATACATGATGCTCAAAATATACCAAAAGAATCCTTGTTTGTTATAGTTCATTTCATACTTGTAAAGCAGGGAAAAAATGCCGCATTTACAAAGCAGAAACGCGGCCTCTTTAACCTTCAAAGAAGCCGCCGCACGTGTTCCTTTGTCGGTAATTTTTTATCTGCGGTACAAAAATGAATTCGACTATACATGAAAATAGAAGTGAGTGTAGGTATGTTAAATATTTCAAACACCTATAGAAAATAATAACTTCTATTTACTGCATCAATCAAGGTTATAATAATTATTATAATTTTGTTATAATCATGTTTATTTAGGTATTCGCAATCATTCTTATAATAAAAACAACATACTTATAACGACAGATCGGATTATGGGCAAAAAACCTGTCGCCAGTTTTTCAGGCATCAGTTTTTAATAACATACAAATGTGTTTCGTAAAATTCTGAATAATCATTTTTGAGCCGTATTTGATTTAACCCTTTTTCATATGTTTTCTTAGGATTTTTTTTTAAATCTCCCATTTTACTACCACTGCCACTTTACTTCCGATGGAAAGTATTATAAAGCCACAAATATTTCTTTTCGCTTATGAATACAATTTTAAACTTATTTCAATTTCCTTTTATTAGAATTTATTCATTTAGTGACGCTCCCGGATTTTTATTCTTTCTTTTTATTTTTTGGAAACTTGTACTTTTTTAAATTGAGATAATGACGACGATTTTTCCCACAATTTATATAAACACATTTGTTGCCACTCATCTTTATTATTATTATTAATAATTATTGCTTATTTCACTATTTGCAACAAGAAAGCGGAAGCGGCAACACCGGGCACTTGACACTGATAACCACATCGACGACTGAGTGACTCGATTAGAATATTTCATCTCACTCTGGTACTTCTCCGTCGTCATACAACTTGGAATCCAACGAAGCCGAATTTGGGATCCCTTTTATGAGCTGTAGTTTGTTATAAAGGCATAAATTATCTATGTCTAATATAATCTTTGATATACTTAATTAAAATTAACTCTTTTTTAGTATAATATTACGATAGCAAATACAAAATGAACCAAACTGGGATCAGTCAATTTAGCGGTTTATGATTTTGTTTTGTGAGAGACAGATTAATCTGTAATTGCCCGCATGTGCAATAATTTGACTCCTGTGGTTTGATCCCTAGACTAGTGCGAAAATGCATTATTGACACACTTCTGTGATTACAAATTTCACCCTCATATGTTAATAATGCTTGTACCCCACCTGTATCGTAAATATCTATTAAATATCTACTATGAAACTGTTAAATTTGCTATCAAGTCTCGTTTTGTGTTGTTTACTACAATTATAATATTGAAACTGTTTATTCTCTTCTTTCAATAAATTTGACTAAAGGACATTGTGTTTTTCTCGATGCCAACTACTTTTTCCTGTCTTAAAATAGACGCCAAATGCATAGACTGAATTTTTTTGATAACCAGGCAATTTTAACAATCGAACATGAAGCTTCGGATGTAGCTCATACATAATCGGACTTTATTGACTCGCCTTTCTTATTAGTTTCGCCCTCAAGCTCGCGTTGCCATGAATAAAATAATCCTCCATAAAATCCTAAATTATGTACCTACTTTACATACATTGCTATTAGATTCTAATACTGGCATTTTCACAAATGTACATTAAATTTGTTAGGAAACGTCATATTTCGTAATATCTATTTTAATATTTTTTCAAACGGTTGCAGAAAAATTTTGTATTCAACACATGTGCGATATGCGTTTCATGCACTTGACGTGTTATTCATCGAACCAAATGCGACGCGACCCGTGCGTGAAACATTCACCTGTTGCATAAAAGTCTATTTTTTAATATCATCAATAATAACAATAAACTAGGTGGAAGTAGATAAGGCGCTTGACGATGTAAAGAACTCTCTCCAAGATGTACTATGAATTGTCTATTCCAGTCTAGTCAAGCAAAACAAAACATCTTGAATTTTTTATATAAAATATAAGACGTGACCATCTGAAAACTCTTCTACAAATCATCAACCAATTCGTTATCCAAAACTCGGCGAAACCCAAGTTAATCAAGAATTCTCATTTAGCATCGCACTCTGTTCGATAGTTATAAAGGACAAATTCATCCTGTATTGAATCCCCTATAAAAAAGAGTTTATACATTTACGATATAGTCATATGAGACAAAGGCTACAAGACGAAATACTAGTGGACAATGCAGATTGCATTAGTTTTAGTATGTCCACAACTTAAAGACAATTACTTCTAATACAGTTACTTGGTGATCTCACTTCGAACTAATTCTATAGCTGTTTTAAATTCTAATACTTCTTCTATAGTTTGGGGGTGAGTTTCACCAGAGGTTTCACCCCAACTCAGGGGTTTCAAAAAAAAGTGACTCTTGGAACGTGAAGATCGTCGAATTTTACCTCAAAAAACTCCCCTAACATTATTTTTTGCATGCAGAGATTAAGCTCCATGTTCGAGTTTACCTTTTAGAATACTATGACAGGTCGAAGATACCATCTTCATGCGTATTCTGAGCCTTGAAGAAGTTTACGTCGAGTAAACGAAACGTCGGCAAAAGAATAGCGTTATTTTTATTGTCCTGTACCGACCATTTTCCCTTCCTTATAAGATTGTCAAGGACACAATTTTTTTTTCAGAGATTATTTTTTCTTTAATAAAAATTAAAATTAAAATAAAAATTTCATGCTGATGAAAGTAATTCAAAGTAGGCTGATTTGTATAAAAATTGAAAGTCTTCCAAAACTCTTAATTCTAAACAACTTTTCTTAATACATTTTTGTTATATCTTCAAAAATAAAGACAGTTTACTCTTGACTAATTTTTAGAATTCAGCTAAAAACATCCTGTATTGATTTGGCTCATTTTTTCAATATCTTAGTTTGAGTCTAAGCAGGATCTATCCACAGAATATGAAACCCAACTCTAGAACTTTTTGTTTAAATGTTAATTGTGGCATTTCATAAATTATTTCTCTTCCTTTTCTTTTTTGGGATTTATTACCACATTTCTTGATATAAATCAACTTTCTTTTGGATAGGAATCTCCACTAGTATTTCGTTTTGTAGCTTTTGTCTCATATGACTATATCGTAAATGTATAAACTCTTTTTTATAGGGGATTCAATACAGGATGAATTTGTCCTTTATAACTATCGAACAGAGTGCGATGCTAAATGAGAATTCTTGTTTAACTTGGGATTCGCCGAGTTTTGGATAAAGAAGTGGTTGATGTTTTGTAGAAGAGTTTTCAGATGCTCCTCCTCGGTGATAATTTTGATTTCTTGACATTTCGACCATACCATCGTGGTCTTCTTCACTTCGCTTTGCAACTATTTTTGGATAGGAATCTCAAGAAATGTGGTAATAAATCCCAAAAAAGAAAAGGAAGACAAATAATTCTAGAACTTTTTGTATCTTTTACACCTTGCCTTATATGCACTCAATCCGTGGACACACTGTATATAGATGACAGAATATACCGTTATAACAATTTTTAATATAATTTCTTCGCTGACCTAAAAACGACTGATTATAAAATGTAGGTGGATTTTATTATTTTTCATGTAATAATGCTTCGATTGAAATGGTCATGAATAATGGAAGGAAATCGTGTAATTCCTTCCCTAGTCAACCTAATAGATATTATTTATAAACACAATTCTAGTAAATTTATATGAACTGCGCTTAAACTTCACTTAGACAACTTACCAATCTAGCTATAAAATAAATAAATTAAACTGCTTTAAAAAAATACTACTTAATATTTGATTTGTAATTAGAAATTACAAATGGTAGGATGGTGTTTGGAGTAATATCCTGACAGTTTTATATTTTAACTGTGACAAGCTATTTTAAGCAAGAAATATATTCAGAATTTAATTTGAGATCAGACTGTACTCTCTAGTCTGTTCTTTAAATTAAGGATTTTTTGTGACGGAGTTTATAAATATACGTTTCCTTTCGTGACTTTAATTTAGCATAAATGAGGTATGCAAACGACGAATAATCAAGTCTAAATATAAATCGTTCCTTTTTACGTGATCAATAAAAAATGTGTACTGTACTCGTTTAAATTCTAAAACGATGTTGCTTTATAGAGATATTTATTGTGCTTTATACGATTATGCACTATTTTACACATGTAAAATATATATACCTATATCTAATTAAAATACAAAAGTTGCGTCTAACCTTAATCAACTTAAAAGAAAATACTTCAACAAAAGCTCGCTTAAGTCCTATTTGGTTTTCAGTTTAAAATCGTTTACACATTTCAATTAATATAAAATACCCATCAGTTTCTTTGCCCCGTCAATCAACCTTTCTCAAATTTCAACTGGTAAATCACTGAGAAGGTAGTTTCAAAGTATTAAAAGTAGAGGAAAAGTTATAAGATAGTAAGGCGCAAGAGTATCAAATTTTGTTGTGAAAAAAATATAAATGTTTTTATTAAGTTATCATTAAGGAGGGCTGGATCCTACATGCGTCTTTAAATTAGAACTGTGAAATGCTTTAGCCTTTTTGATGGGCTATGACTCTAATGAGAACATTTTCAGACATTGTATATTAATATGAACTTTTTGATTTATTTTGGCGAGTGCTGCATGTAATTAAATTCCCCAAACATCTTGTATGGTAGTAAAACTAGTTGTTACTATTTCATAAAAAACCATAAACCGAAAAAAGATATCGCAAAAAACCGAATTTAGATATATTATAGGTACTAGACAGAATGTCACATATAACAAATGTGTTTCACAGAGAAGAGTAATTGGTAATATGTTCTAGGAATACTCTTTTTTATATAAAATACAATCCGATAAGCTTGGTTCTGGCCTCATACTGTGGTTACGTCATGTGAGTAATCCTCGAGGCGGCAACATTCCCAGGATATTGTATTTTCAGGATAGAATTTTGTTGAAGCTATGAGCGTCCTTTGTAACTGAGCCAAGAGCATCTCTGCTTTTTTCTTGTTTGGCGTTTTTGAGGCTCCAGCTTGTAGGTCTATGTCAATTTTAAATGAATTTATCGCATCTAAATCCGAGTAGGAAATATAACATTAGTTTTATTTTTATCAAAGTTAAGATGGACAGTGAATTTTGCTTTTTTATGATTCGCTGCAACAAAAAATATAAAAGTAATATGCTCTATTATATCGTGAATTACATTTAGTTGGCTTGATTTATATTTTTGTTTGGAGTATTTTTGTTAGAAATATTCTCAAATTCAACATAACCTAATAACATTATGTTAGTGTACACAAGTAGTGACGGGTAATCACAAAAGATTCTAAGTATTGATTTTTAAAATGATTCCATAACAATTGAACTGCGACTATATGCAATGTATTTTTTTTAAGCCTCATTTATATAAAACGTGGCAGCGTTTGTCTGCTACTCAACTAAGAATATCAAATTGCACTCAGTCCCAGCGGCACTGCAATTTGTGGATCGATCGATGATATTTAATTATTTAAATGCTAACAAGTTATTAATATTCACTTTCATTTCATCAAGTCACTTTCAAACGTTGAAATAATAATTCGAAAATCAATTGTGACCTTGAAATTTTTCTATAGGTGACAAATTATCGTAAACAGGGCAATATTCTGTTGACAATATGTCATAATAATAACTAAAAAACTTCTGAAAATATTGGAGCGCTCAACTAAATAGTCCTACTAAAATGCAAACATTTTAAAATTGCAATATCGTTTAATTTAGGTATATTTTAAAATGAGGATATGTGAAATTAAATTTTAATTGTCCTTAAATGCTACAACTGGAATGTGTGTTTTATATATACATAAGTTAATTGAACCTTGCAATCAATAAAATTCATTAATCAAACAAGGTTCTCATAACACGCAGTTATTTATTACGCCTATTCATGCGATTTTAATATATAAATTCCTATTAATGTAATATTACTGTGTTATTAATAGTATTGGTACGAATAAAATTACAAAATCATCATCTTTTAATTTTTAGAGAATTATAGTATCTAATATATGCAATTGAAATGTAAATTAATTTTATTTTAATTTAAGTTGTGAGAACAATTTGTTATGCAAAAAAAATAAATGAACTGATGTAGTTTCTGTTTGACATCGAAACATTGAGTATTTAACTGGCAAAAAAAGAAAGAAAGAAAGAAAGAAAGAAAGAAAGAAAGAAAGAAAGAAAGAAAGATAGTTTCATCACCTACCCAATTTCTTTGGAGGAATGCGCGTCAAATAAATTATTCGTAATTTGGTATATAGTCCCATTTCGGAAGAAATATGATCAACTAGCACCATAGTCTAAATCGTTTACTTAAGCTTAACCCTGAATGGGATGACAGAACATTATAGTTGGCCTTTTGTACAGGCAGTCCGGCCACTGTGTCATTCTTTTATATGTGATCAGAACACTGGCGCCTTCGCCAAAACTTGAAATGTTTGCTTAAATTTAAAATTAAAGAATCCTACATTTCTAATCCAATCCAATTAAATTTCAACCAATTTTAGCATAAACAACTAATCCTTAAGTTGGTTGAAATATCTAATATGAGCACTAATTATGAAGAAATTTCCACTAAACACCAATAAGACCGACTATTAATTATTATAAGTATATTTAATTAACTTTAAGTCATTAATTTATTTATATTCTATGGTTATTTTTAAATGCATATTGAACAATAATTTGAGTTACTTAAACAATTCTTTCATATTTTAAATGAAATATAACCTTCATTAACTTAGTTATAATTATTGACCATCTCATTTGTACGCAACGATATTTTCAACAAATTTCGTAAATTCCAGACCTTTGCGTTAGGCACTCCTATATTATCCTTTGAGTTACCTGAACCCAGTTGTAATTTATTTCTTGAAAAATTAAAAACTATTGATCCTACCCTACCTATGTACTTAATAAATTGACTCTACCATGTGTATAGCGCGACTCATATGGAATAAATTTGAATTTTGAAATTTCTATTTCAATTTGAAAGATCGACAACGATGAACTTATAAATTGAAACCTCCTACCGTTTGTGTTAGGAAAAATCATGAATATATTATGGATACATCTAAATATCTAAACTGCTATTGTTTCTACACCTACATATTAAATTGTAACCCATTTTTCTTATTTATATTTACTAATATTTTATATTTTTAAACAATTTGTTAAACAAGTTAGAAACAAAGCCGTCTACACTTGCTACTACACAAAAAAAGCATATTTCCCCATGTGGCTTTGAAAAAAAAAAGATTTAAGCATAACGAATTGGATTTTAATTAAAATTAGATTTAGCCCGCCTTTTTTTTAAACCTACCCTACTAATAAAAAAAATAATTTCAATAATGAATAAAATAATTAATTACCTAATTGTCGAGACTGAGCAATTGTTTAAACTTTACATGGCAAAGTTCATGATTTTTTTCTGAAACTCACACAAAAAAAAACAGAGATAGAATGATTCCCTGCAATTATAAATTTAAAAAATAAAGTTCTATACTTCACAAAATTGGGAACCGGGCTATCTTTCCGGTTTTTTTGCTTGGATGGAAATAAATTTGTATACCAAATATATTATTTCACAAAATTAAATAATAATGATAATAATTTAATATATAATGAATTTTTTTTATGTCTATATATGTATAATTGTTTTTTTTTTTTTTCTTAAAATTGCCATTGTGTATTATTTCAGTGTCCTAAAATTAAAACTAACTTGTTTGGAAACGTCGACTTCATTAAAAAATAGTTTCTTGTTGTGATTATTAGCGTTAACTCCACCTAAATAAAACTGAAACGAAAGTCAAAATAATATATTAAAAATATTAAATTTTAATTATCCGCTTTTTCATTAATATGAATTGACTTATATCACAATCATTTCTTCTAGACCATAAATGGACACAGATTTCAACTTTCAACAACTGCGTTGATGATAAAATAAAAAAAATTCTTCATCGCAAGTTTATTGCAATCAATGATTTTATTTTCCTTATTGCAAAGAGAAAGAAACTGTGGAAGTACTATTTTATTTCATGTATTACCACTATTTTTGAAGTGTTCTATTTCAATATTTATCAAATTCAACTTTGTTTTGCATAAGCTACCAGTAGCTGGATCCGCTTAGTATATAACCTACCTATTATCTGTTCTTTAAGAAACTCAAATTGGGTCAGAAACTCACCCACGTAGAGTATTTGTGTACTGCTTGTCATGGGTGATTTCATAAAATCAAAATTAAATCCTTCACTGAGAGCTTACTGCAACTAATGATTTTCTTTAGAGTAATGCGTTTGTTATACTAGTTTATGATCACCGGTATACACGTAACTGGTCTTAAAAGCAGGAATGCTATCACACTTATGGGTTATTGTATTTTTCTATTTGAACTTATTTATGAAAGATTAGTTCACCTTTACGTGAGCGTTATATTTGTTAGTTTCTAATGATCAATCTAGTTTATAATGACTTAAGCCTGTAAGCAAGATCATAATGACCACCGAAAGTCCGGTGTAAATGCTTGTAAATTGCACTTTTACTCTAGAGCATCTCTTCCAATGCCATTAGCCTAACTACTTTCTCTTATCTGTATATTCTGTTTTGTGTACTAAATGTATGCTTCGTTGTTTCCAGCACCAAGCGGCCGCTCAAGCTCTGGTGAGTGAGAATTAAAGCTTACTTTTTTTCTCACCTTGCTACATGCCTTGCTTTATTCCTGCTCCATTGTTATGTTCCCGCTATATATGTATGTTATTGATTGATGCAACAGGCCCCATATAATTTTGTATTGTAAGCATTTTTGACATTGATATACCTAGTTATGATTTTTAGATTTTTATTTTATAAGCATCGTGATTTCAGTAAAAATACGGTAAGTTTTATTTTCTAATTAGTTTTACTATTACACAATATTTAGTTAAAGTATCGAGTTTTTTGGTAACACCATACTGTAATACAGAGACTTTGTAGGCAGAATGATACAGTTGCCGTATTGACTCTGTAACGACTTGAGTTATCGAAGAAAACGTGTGGCAGAAATGTGTTTGTCGACAAACATATTTAATTGCAAATAATTTTGGTTTAACTATAATCAATTTGAGGTTAACCACCGATTCAAGTCAGTAATAAAAGAAAAGTCAAAAGTATTGTCAAGCATGTTTCTCATCTTTCTTAAACCTTATTTTTCCACATATTGTACAATATAGAAGGGACATATTATCGTCGCTGTTTTTCTTCAATAATTCAGGTGTAATTGCAAATTTATATAAAATGTATCGCATCGCAGTTTGCTAGAATAATTATTGCTTTTAACGAATATTTATTAGTAAATTTTGACGTTTCTCCATGAAATGTAATAACCATAATCGGATGTTATTGTTGTTCTTGAAAATTGATGAGATATGTCAGAACAGATATCAAAGTGAACATGTTTCTACATAAGAACTAATCGCATGCCATTAATCTCTTATCACTCTTATCAGCAATCTTTTTCAAAGTCTCGAAGAACGCCTAACGATGTATGGGCACATCCTTGGAAAAGTAATTGTATAAGAAGCCTATTGTGGTGATTTAATTTTTAATTAATTAGTTAGTTGATAGGTAGAGACTAAAATTTAATTTTTTTAAATTTTCGTTAGATTGTTATAAATCGATGTTTTCATTAAAATCCGTAAACTGTGATTACTTCGACACGACTATAAAACATTGCAATAGTCTTTATATAAGATGCCTGTACCTCAATATCAGATTTTCGATATGGTTGATATGAATATTGAGTAACACAAATAAAAAAATAATAATTACCTACAGTGTGTCTCACTTTTCACCACTACACCCCAATATCTAGGCCATTGGTTGATCGATTTAGATCAAATTCGGTATCTATACTTCTTTTCTTTCAGATTGTGTTTAAAAAGTTATTAATAAAAAATTTGGTAATTTTCTATATTACGGAACGTCCGAGTTTTGAAATTTTTTTGCTTTTATTAATAATAATAATTAATGCTTTTATTGACCTCACAAAAATGTTAGTAAATACATAGTAGTGAAATAATAACATTTGTTAGTCAAGGGCAGAGTTCAAACAATCTGTCGCGATGACAAAGGTAGTAGAAATACGTAGTTTTGCCTCCTGAACTAAGAAGGTTCAAAAAATAGTTATTGATGTAATAAATATGTTGAAACTATTTAAAAGTGTTTAAATAAGTCTGTATTAAAGGTATTCATAAGCATAAAGTGAAAAGTTTGGTGAAAATAAGTGATTATGGCAGAGGAAAAATACGACTTTCAGAGACTTTGGGGCCAAATATCTCGAAAACCGTTGCCGACCGCCGATTTTTTTATTAGAATTTTTTGTTCAGGAGGCAAAACTACGTATATTAAAATTTCAAAAATCGGACGTTCCGTAATATAGAAAATTACCAAAAATTTTTTCAAACTTAAATACGCCTACTATGATCAAAAGAAATTGGCAAAAATTAGGTATTTATATTAGCGATTGAGATAGGGCTTTTGTTTTTACAGATTCTTGTTCAGCATGATCTAAAACGCCTGTATACCAAATTTCGTTAAAAAATATTCATTCCTTCAAAAAATAAAGTAATAAAAATCTAAGATTTCAATAATAATCACCCTACTATTCCAGTTATTTATTGACGGATATTTACATAACTTGGTAGTCGGGTGATATAATAACGCTAATTAAGCATTAGGACACTTTTTTTAGAAAATATCAAATAACTCAACTTTTATTATTTTTTATTATTGAAATCTTAAATTTTTATTACTTTTTTTTTTTGAAGGAAAAAATACTTTTGTAAGTAAAGTAGTGGCATTCCCATTGAGCTTTCTTCGTTGTCCTTATACAGCCTTTTAAAAACAGCTAAGAGATGTTCCAGAGACCACATTTCTTCTTATTAAAAGAGGAACCAGTTTTGTTATCCACTCTTTAGCTGTATCGATCTATCCTTGAAAATTGATAATGGCATTTCCCATCGTAAGTCGCCTCGTTTGTTGGCTGGCTGGGAAGTCCTATTTGTTTGCTATATTTTATTCTGCTGGTCATATGCTTATGGTCATCTTCTTACCTCGCTTTATTGACTCGTTAGGAGATTCCCTTATAAAATATAAAGACATCCAACACTTGAATTACGTCAAAATATTTGGGAGCGTTGACAAAACAGATTCCAGTTTGAATGAGCATATCCCTGTAGTTCGAAAACTAAACCTCAAATTTACCTACGTAATCGCTGCTGAATGCTTATTCAAAAACCCTGGGAATTGCTGTTTTGGAATGGTGCCTCTAACTTGAGATTCCTTTCTCCAAGTATTTAGAATTGGTCTTCACTTTTTTTATAGAACCGAGAAATGATTTACGCTTGCTGGAAGTGGTGCCAAATGGAAAATAAAATTGTCACCAAAAACAATTTTTCAATTCGCCCTTCTTTATATAAAGGAACAAACCATAAAAACAGTTTATATCAAAACAGCCACTTTTAATGTTAGCATAATCCTTACGCCAATAATTCAGTTTCCATACAAATTAAGACTTATATGAACAACCATCGGTGGCAACAATTATCCACCTTTGATGCCACATACACTAAGTTAAGGACGGTTTTTGACTGTTCCTAAATTCTCCCGACCCTTTTTCCCTATCGAAACCAAGATTTTCTTTCAACCAGAACTATCAGTTATGTTAGTGTTGTCTTGATATGTAGTTTCTTGAGATTTTTGGGTCACATCCGTGGACATTTTCTTACACTTCGGATTATTTAACCATCCTCAGAAAATTTACTTTAATAATAAACCATAAGAAAAGCCCAATGGATACAAGTCAGGTGATGACGATGAGAATACATTCGCCATTCCGTTGTCTAGGATTTAATATAGAGGAGGTGAATCAATATCTAACCCATTTTCAAATATATTTAAACCAATTTTCAGTTTGTTAAAAATATGGTCTCCTGCACAAACTTTGATTTTAATTTTCTGAATACATATAAGTCCGAGCCATGTAGAGTTTCGTAGAACTATGTCTCTTTGATATCTGCTAACATTTACAATATGTAAGTAATTAGTTATAATATAATAATATTTATTTCTCCACAAAAAATAATATATATAATAATAGAGTGAGTGAAAAGAAAGTCAAGAAAGTGGGTCATTGAAATGTGCAAATTTTCGGATTCTTTCTTCTCACTCACTCTATTATTATATATATTATTTTTTGTGGAGAAATAAATATTATTATATTATAACTAATTACTTACATATTGTAAATGTTAGCAGATATCAAAGAGACATAGTTCTACGAAACTCTAGATGGTTCGGACTTATATGTATTTAGAAAATTATAATCAAAGTTTGTGCAGGAGACCATATTATTAACAAACTGAAAATTGGTTTAAATATATTTGAAAATGGGTTAGATATTGATTCACCTTCAGTCAAGAAAGTGGGTCATTGAAATGTGCAAATTTTCGGATACTTTAAATTTATATTGTTTTGAATGTAACCCGTATTTTCGAGGATCTTTTGCAATAAAGCTCACCTGCAAATCGGTACAGCCTTCGCGCTGTGACCCCAGTAATAATTATAGATCATGTGATTTCATTATATCGATTCATTCTCAAGATATTCAAAATTGAATTTGCAACAACACTATTTATGCAATTAGAAAATAGATTAAATATATTTTCTATAGTATTCCTAATAGATTATTAAAAGAATAGTATTCAAAATAAAAAAATATATATTTTTTGCAGTTCTTTCAACTTGTTCAATCATACTAAAATATATTTTTTACTAAAAACGGTTAAGAAAGTAAGAAATAAATATATACGCAAAGAGGTGTAACCGATCAGGTTTCGAAATTGTATTTTTTTACCAATTGCTTCAGGATTTTCTTCAATTTTTAGGCCTACGTTAAGGTATTTGTAAGTCCTAAAAACTGTGGATAATTCTGAAGCAATTAAAAACTACCTACAATACTAAAATCTCGAAACCTGCCTCTTGCGCCTTATTGTTATGTTATTCTTTACTCAATGGTTAAGCCAAAATCACAGTGACAGCTAGTTCAGATTTCTGTTAAAAAATCTAATTCTTAATAATGATGGAAAATGTTGAAATAATCACCCTGTTTTATAAAACAATGAAAGTGAGAATCCTAGAGCAAATTTATTCAATGAACAACATCCGGATGGGCATATGAATAGAAAATAGAATACGCTGTGAAGTTAGTGGAAAAGGTCCGAGCAACTAGAGTAGAGGCTAATAAAAAACGGAACCCTAAATATGAACTTCCAATAAGTAATAATTTTGTTGGGGTTGCAATTTTAGGACAAGTTCCTGTAGACCCAATTTTGAATTTGTAATATTGAAAAATAATCGATACAAGAGGAAGACTAAATGAGTAATCTTGAAAAAACTAATTTAAATTTTTTTCTCTTCCTTTTCTTTCCTGGGATTTATTACCACATTTCTTGAAATTCCTATCGAAAAAAAAAGTTGATTTATCTAAAAAGTATTTAAATTAACCAGTTTAAAACTTGAAAGTAACCTCTACGCCCTTGACGTAATGTCAGAGGAACATTTCAGTTAGAGGGTGTTTTTGACAACTAGGTAATAGGAACTAAACTAATACAAAAGCACTGCGCTGACGTTTCGAAAACTATATCTGATTCCTTTTGTGTAGGCTTTAGATTTTACTTCTTAACTATTATATAGTATCTTTAAGATAGTTTACATATTCAAATATTTTTTTAATATTATAGTTCGTTTGAGAGACAAGAATCGTTTAAAAAATAAAAACTTCAACACCTTATATCTCATAAACGGCGCGTTTAATAGGTATTATTTATGTACCAAACTCAAATTATTTTTCGATCGTTCCCTGAAATTTCCCCAATAGAAAATGGACCACCCACGTAAAACTTGATTTAAATGGAATCCAGCCCATTAAAAAGTGATAGACAATTTGCTTTATTATGTAATGAAAACTGAATGGATATGATTAGTTTTGTAACTTAGCACATTATTTTCCCATGATAATACAGGGTGTCTCAGAAAGCCTATGTCATAATTTGCGGGTGTATTCTACGTAAAAAAATAAGGTTATTTTGTTTAATAAATATGTGTCCTAAAATGCTTCGTATCAGAGTTACAGAGCGTTTAATTTTCATGAAGAAAAAATATGGTTGGCAGCAATGCAGCAAACAATTATAACCGGTTTTGTGACAGCGTGTACTGACATTTGGTTTTCAGCCTACTACAATAATTATTTCACTGATTTGCTTACTAACAGTTAATATATTAAATTCTTGAAGTTAAATAACTTTAGAACTGCGCATTTTATCAAAACTGTACATATGATATTTAACGAACAGAAATCCGCTGTCATATTTTCAAAAGAGTACCAGAGACGTATTTTTTTACAAAAGGAGGCTGCAAACCACCGTTGTAAGCCACTGACTCAAGGGGTTGAACTGAAATTTTGGCAGTTAATAAATCGTGTAGCACCTCTCATATAAAATTTGAAAAAAATCGACTGATTATTTTGAGTTGTTAAACGCCATGTAACTCCGAAACGAAGCATTTTAGGACACGTATTTATTAAACAAAATAACCTTGTTTTTTTATGTAGAATTCACCACCAAATTTTGACCTAGGCTTTCTGAGACACTCTATATAAAGAAATATCATAACATCAAACATCGTCCGTTTAAATACTGCGATGTTTGATATCAAATGACAGTAGTGTGGAAAAATATTGGAATTTCAATGGAAATTATCACCACCCTGTTTGTTGATCGATCATTATTACTCAACTGCCAACTTATATAGAATGTACCAATAGAAACTCCCAGGCTGAATATCATGTAATAGCTATTTGTATCACTAGAGAGGAAAAGTGGCATTTTCCTCCCTCATATGAGGGAGGAAAGTATTTTCTTCCCCCATATGAGGGAGGAAAGTGTATTGCACATTGAATATAAATATAACCAATAATTCTAACATCTAAAAATAATGTATTTAAGATATATTTAAGGATTTGTTTTTATTTCTTTACTTAATAAATAGTTTCAATAAAATCAAATAATTGATCCATTTACATATATAAGTTAATTATACAGGCAGGAGAAAATATCATATGTATTACACGGGATCAAAGTGCTTTTTCCTCCCGTGGGTGAAGTTCACTGCCCGACGCGAAGCGGAGGGCAGTGAACTTCACCCACGGGAGGAAAAGTGGCACTTTCCTCCCTAGTGATACAAATAGCTATTATCGGTTTCAGGATGTGATGTATGTGGCAACACTGCGTGTTGGCACGCGCCATTAGTTTAGTTGGTTAGATGTCATGTTATGATTCGGCAGTGCTGTATAAGATATAGGGCCGCGATCATCTGCTTTGTTGATAATCTGAATATAACCTCCTAGTGAAAAGTAACGTCTTGTTATTACCCGCTACCTTTAATAGTTGTAACAAACAAGAACATTACACAGGATATTAATCCTTTGTTTACATATGCAAAAGTAGGCTGGTAAATAAATCATAACTAAAGTTGTACAGTTATATTTATTGCTTGTACGGTAATATTACAATACAGATCTGTCAATAACTGTCAACAGATGAAATAATAAATAATGAAACTATAGGGCTATTTATTAATACAAACAGACAGGAAACTCCAAACAATAATAATTAAATACTGAAATCCAATTGAAATGTATTTTCAGGCAATCTAAGGTCCATTTTTATGTAGCCGTTGTGACATTAAAAATGTAAACATTTATGAAATATGAAAAAAGGTAACAAATAAAAACAAACAAAATATAACTGTAACCATGGCGACAAATCAACCCATACAGACTTGACCAACTAATGAAATGAAAACGTTATTAATAAGAGAATATCAAAAGGTAATATCTATTAATAATGTCTTTATTTTCTGAAACCGATAAACTAATGAACAAATCACGGATGTTATGAATCATAACAGCCTTAGATGTCTTAAAATCCTCGCTCTACGAGCTCGGATTTCAAACCGACATCTGCGGCAGTTATGATAGTCATAACATTCCTTGATGTTAATAGCTATAAGATATTTGAATTCGGTAAACGTCAATTACTAGAATATATAAATAGCTTCAATTTTGGATACAAACCCATTTTTATTCATCTAAAATGTAGGTGGCGCTGTGTTCCAAATAAATATTTCGATGGCGAGAATTTTGAAATGCAGTGTATATCAAACAGCTTTAATTTTCCATTATGTTTCGTTGTAAGAAAAACATTACGAAAAATCCAACCGTTTAAATGTGTAGTTTTTTGTAAAGCTGAAACTGCTAAATTTTAGACTTCTAACAAAGTTATTGCAGATCATAATAATTAAAGCATGTTTTTTACTTCAAACTAAACTGTAAATTAACATAGTAATAGTTTAACCAATATATGTATAGGTATGTTTTTATTCGAGTAGGTACCTACTTCAAATTGACCAGATCGTCTTTTTATATCTTACACCTAGTAAGTGCTTTCCTTTGTTATCCAAAGCAAAAATATTACCATACCTAACTCCATACAGAACGTAATAAAACATGATTACTAAGGCGAAAGGCATGCACATTTGAGGCACACGCTGTGGTCCTAGGTTAAATTCCTGGTGTAGCATAGGAATTTTTAAATTAGTTAAGGAAAGTTTTTTTCTATGCTTTTTGGATGATAGTAAAACAAAATGTACTAAATTTGCAAATAATTCCATTAGAGAATAAAAGCAATTTGTAATTGATCAAGTCATTTAAAAGTATCTTCAGGGGAAGGGGAAGTGTAAAGGACTCCCTATTAGACTGTATACTGTATACAAAATTCTCAATTCAGTTAGTTTATAATCTAGTAAATTTTACTACAACTACATATAGAAAAATACTTCTGGTTCAAACACCGAGTTGTTGTCAGTAAAGAGACATAAGCGACTCGACTCAAGTACATTTCGTACAATTAATCACTCTGTTACTAAAAGGAAAAAGGTATATTCTGGTCTTTATTGCAATTCTGTGTCCTGACAATCAAAAAATAATAGTCGAGCTAAGTCACGCTAACATAATATTTTATCCGCGATATTTTATATACTGGTTTTCCTTGCATATTACGAGACCCACATTAATAAGAGTACTAGTTTTAAAAGCTTTTTTAATATTAAAATACATGGAGCAGCACTTTAATTAGAAATGTCACAAAAATTGCATAGGCTAATTCAGATTGAAGCCGAGGGTGGATTTGACAGCTCGTAACATTCAATAACTAAATTAACTCGACAATAATTGAAAATCATCTCGCTTCATCGCCAGTTTTATTGTTGACGAGAGCTATATATTACATAATTTAGTATCTACAAGGCGATTCAGTTGAACTAAATTAATTTCCGTTGCTCTAGATAATGCCTATGTACTTAATTATTCTCTACCTTGTGCAATTTCTAGCATACCTTAGTGCTACTATACTTACTATTCAGATTCTTCTCTTTTTATATGTCCGCTATTGTTGGTTGTAATAATACACTTTAGCATGGGTTATTCTTTCCGTTAATATTTTAAATGAAAAAAAATAAAATAAAAGACAATAAAAGGAATGGAACATAAATATTCAATATTTTTAAATTATGGTCGACGGAATTTTGTAGGCATGAGTAACACTCAATGGGATGAGAGTTTTTCTTGCTGAAATGATGCTGAAAAATCATAAATAATCGGTGTACACTACAAAACTTTTAAAAAAAAGTTATGCAAACCAGTGCAATAAGTTTCTACGCATTAAAATTGTAATTCATTTGAAAATATACCGAATTCGGCCAAAAGTATGAAATAATACCTGTACCATAAAAATAACTTGAGTAAATGTTTTTTATCTTTTAATACGTACGTTTTGGTAAACTCAAGATGTTTCGATGTGGTGTTAGTGCTATAACAACTAGCCTTATTTTTTTTAAGAAGAATCAACGTTAATTTCAGCAAAATTTTTGAATGAAAAATTCAAAAACAACAAAGAACGTTTGGCGTCATTTAAAAAAACTGTCAACTTGGAGATCAAAGCTCCTTACTATGAGGTAAAATTGTTAAAGTTTTGTTAAAGTTGTATTAAAGTTACAATATTTCTACTAAAAATTATTTAAAAATTTTTTATTTCATTTTGACGAAACCCGAAAATTTTGTTAGCTTGTAGTGTGTCTGTCTTCATTTGCCTGTGCCAATTTGAATGAATTATATTATTTTCTTGTTGTATACTCTAATTATACTCTAATATATCCGATATATGTATAATCATTCATCAAAAACAATTTTCTTTAACTTGAGGTCCCATCTAACCTGTGTGCATGGTATATTATGAAATATGGATTCGAAGAATTTGTATTTAACCATATCTCGTCAACACTTTATATGAAATATGGTTCAAGAATAATTAAAAGTTTCTGCCTTTATCTCTAAAGTAGTGAAAAAGAAATTACTTAGATATGTTGCCCAAATGTACCAATAGATAAACTAAAACAGATTTTATTTATCATTGATTAAATATTCTTAAGGATAGAGGAATTTTTCCATACTTTTGCCGGTCTATAAATTATTTTTGAATAGGTATACCAAACCAAGAATATTCTATAGAATCAAGTTCTCTTTTTTATGGAATACCACTGATATTCAGTAGTATTCAGTACAGATTTTGAAACCTCTCCTATCCTTCTATCTCTCTCGTATTATTATTAAATCTTTTTTTTTTGTTTAAGTGATATCATTTACAGGTATATATTGAAATATATTACTGCAATCACAATTACAGTTTTATTACTACCAATTTTGAAAGAACTGTATTGTATTGTCTAAAGGCTAGGGAAGGTGAGGCAAAACGGGGTGATGAGGTAAAACAGGGTACTCCATTTATTTCCGATACAAGTAGTGCAATCTATCTGAATTTCGCTAAACTTCATATTTGTGGTGCCTTCTAGTACCATGTAAGAGATGACAACCGTTGTGCGCACCATGTTGCCTAATTCACTGGTGTATAAAAGAGTTATACTCTTGTTACAAATTTAAAGTTGTAATTTACCGCAAGTAAGTAAAATGAGATATGTATTTAATTAGCAGCTGTTTATTCTATGTTATACTTATGGACTTTTAATTATGTGTGTAATATTAGATTTTACCCAGTAATTCTGCATTTATAGCTACATAACCTCAATAGTTACATGTGGGGCACAATGGTGTAGGGCAAAACGGGGTATTCCACTTTGCCCCACCAACATACTTTTCTATTGTTAATTTTTGCTTGCTCTAATTGCTTGCTTATTTTTTGTTAAATTAAAATGGTAGTGTTACAAAAGAAAATCAAACAGGCAACAATGGACCGAAGAACAGATGCACCAAGCAGTAGAAGAAGTTGTAAATGGCTTGATAGGATACAAATGAGCTGCTGGTCAATTTAACGTTCCAAACACGTTAATAAAAAAAGAAATAATCCAGATTATCGAGTTGAAAAAAATTTGGGTAAATATCGCTGTTTTTTCGGGTGAGCAATAAGAGGTCGAACTAATCCTTCAATTAATGAATTCCGAGAACTTGCTTTTGCTTTGACTGATCGGGATAATCTAAATCATCCATTTAAGGACGAAAAAGCAGGATTAGAGTGGGCAAGTGGTTTTATAGGCACCCTGATTTGAGCCTACGAAAACCGGAAGCAACATCGACAGCTCGAGCCATGGGGTTCAATAAGGTCGCAGTAAACCAATTAATTTTTCGACCTTCTCAAGAAAGTTGTGGATATTTATAAGTTTACAGGGATAGAATTTTTAACTGCAATGAAACAGGTCCAACAGTGAACCCAAAATGCACGTTTTCTGATTTCGTAATATTTAAACAAAGGTGCCCCGTTTTACCCCACTCATGGGGCAGTACGGGGCATATGACACATTTCTTAAAGTAGTGACATATCTAAAAATTGCATTAACCAAGTTTCCGTTCAAATGGTTTCTTTAATTTATTATAGAGTAATAAGGCCCGTATAGCAGAAAAATCCACTATTCTATCAAGTTTTTTATAAAATAAATTAATCTAAACGTTAAGTACTTACACCATTCTGCCCCACGTTCCCCTACTTATGACATTGTTTCATTTTCTTTTCTCTTGTTTGGGTTTTATTTTTTTTTAAATCCAAATATTTTTTATATTATTTGGAACTTCGAAATATTCAAGAACAAGCAGTAATAATTTCCAAATAAAAAAAGAAAGAAAATTAAACAATTTGAAAAATCCAGATATTTCTTAGATTATCTGGGACTTCCAAATATCCAAAAACATGTGATAGCAAATTCCAAATATGAAAAGAAAGAAATGTGTATGGTGTTTCTGATTCATTTTCGCTTCCTAATTATACTATAGTATACAGAGTGACCAAAAATAATTTTAAAATTTATAACTATTTAAATTGAATTTTCTCAAGATCAACTCAGTGCCCCACATATTACCTATAAGAAAGAACGATATTATTTTATTGAGTTCATTATATGTTTGTGTCTCGATCTCGCCCAATAAATTAAATTTTTTGTGAATCTTCTTACTTGTAGAGCTTTTTAATGATGCACGAACGTATATTTATCAAGATTTCATTTGTATTAATTTTAAAGTATTTGAAGTTTTCCAAAATTACCTAGTTTTAATAAAGTAAAAATTGTAGACATGACTATTGTTTTGGGCGACACTTGTATAATTATTAAAATATCATTGCATAATACCAATGTGGTTCAAAAGAAAAATTTAATGTTATTTTACACTTTTTATTTCTGGTATAATGCAACATCTACAAGAGCAATACGTGCAACAATTATATAAAAAAATTCACTATATCAACTGCCTGGTTTTTTTTTTGAACAGTAGCTTAATAATCGACAAACCGACAAAAAAAACATAAGATTATAAAACCTTAAATCGAGTCATTAAGCCATGTTAATATCTAGCTATTATGAAAACTAATATTAAATTGCTGTCGTAACAAAAAGAATGTGTTACATTCAAGTAGGTACGTGACACTTACTGTAAATACACTACGTACCAGCTACTTCCAAATCTCAAAGTAAGTAGGTCACATCGATCCAAGATACATAAAGTTTTGGTCAAAATCAGAGCAACAAATCTACAAATTTTAATTTTAGCGTGGCATACTTTTTTACAGCCCTTTCTGTTTTATTAGCATAATTAGTGATTGTTTATTTGAACACTAAAAGTATTTGACTTGCATTTTTCACTTTGTAACGTCGTAATAATTAGTACGCTGTGTTCCACATTTCTTCAACGAGCTGGAGTTAGCATAATATCGATTACTTTTCGCCATTTTCTTTTACTAGATAGGTATCTTAGCTTCGACTTTCTTATCTAAACTAAGTTTTTAAAGGAATTGGCCAAGAAACCTTTAAAGACGAACGCACATTCCAGCAATTAGCTCACATTTTGTGAAGTAGAGAAGTAAAAGAATAAATGAAAAAAAGAAGAAGAAATAAAGCACAAGTAACTTACTTTCTTGTTAATCGAAAATATTTAAATTTCGTTATAGAAGTCAGATAGTGTCATTTAAAAAATTATACCCTATTTGATTGTAAACAATTTGTCTGCAGAGAAAATAAGACTACAAATGACGATATTACTAATTTAATAAGAAAAATAGTGAAGGAGATGAAAATAGAAAATATATTGGAGGCTCACATCTCAATAACTCAGATTTATCCGGTATATGACTTTGAGTGATTCAGGGTTTTAGTTGAAATATACAGGGTGTCCCGAAATAACGTGAAAACCCCTTAAGGGTAGATTCCTTCATCAAAAAATAAGTATAGTCTTTTAGTAGTACTAAATGGCGCTAAGTGAGTAGTACGTGTTTACTTTCGCTCCGTCTTAAAACTAATAATAATATTGTAAAAACCGTCTTGAAATATTTTTAAACAAAAACCATACAAAAATAAATATATTTGCTACGTATATATTGGGAAAATGGCACCGAAAGGAAATCATAGTGATATAAAAACATTAATAAAAGAATCTATAAGAGACCTGCTAGACAATGAAGAGTTTATAGACAAGTTATTGGAAAAACTGTCAGAAAAAATGGATCTGTTAGAACGTAAAGTTAAAGATTATGAAGAAAAAAATTCTGAACTTGAAATTAAAATTGAAATATTGCAACAAAATGAAAAATCAAGAAATGTTTGCATTTATGGTATGCAGGAAGAAGAGAGAGAAAAACTCAATGATAAAATATTTACACTAATTAAGGAAAAAATGAAGGTAGACATTGAGCAAAATGATATTTTAAAATGTTATAGAATAGGAAAACAGACAATAAAAGGAAGACCTGTTATAGTTAAATTTGACAGGCAGTCAATAAGAAATGCTGTACTGAGAAATTCTGGGAAATTACATGGAACGAGAATTGCAATAACTGAGGACCTGTTAAAAAATCGTTTAAAACTCTACCATGAGGCTCAGGATCTTTTCGATAAGAAGAATATCCGTACATATGATGGAAATATATATATCATAAAAAATAATAGGAAACACAGAATATGTAATAATGATGATATAAAAAAATTAATTGATGTTGAGACTGAATAATTATTAATACTTAGCACTATTTTTCAAGGTAAATTGTTTTTAATTTGTAATAATCAGGGGCGAAATTATTCAAATATTCTATTGTTTTATTTACATTCTAAAAATTTTTTTTTTTGTTACTTATAATTTTTAAGATACGTATTGATATTGGAATTCAAAGAATTCACTTTTTTCTTTTAAGTTTTGCATTTACTTATTATATTCTTTTTAAACCTACTGTACATCTGGTGAATAAAAAACTCGTATTAAAAATATATTAAAAATACGGTAACAAAAAGTGTGTACTAATTGAATTAAAGTAAAATCTATCTGGAAATGAATGTGTTAGAATATAATGCTCAACTAGAAAATTATGCAAATATAAGGACGCGTGTTGTTTCCGATCATGACGACAGTTTTTTTGAAAATAATTTGGATACCTCACTATTAAATATTATTCATCTAAATATTAGAAGTTTAAATAAAAACTTTGATAATCTACTAATCTTACTCGAAAGTTTAAAAACAAAATTTGATTTAATTATTTTATCTGAAACTTGGCAAGTAAGAGATTTAAAACATTTTTCTATACAGGGATATGACACATTTTATTCTGAAGGGTGCTATAACCAAAATGATGGTGTGATAATATATGCATTAAACAATATTAATTCAAAATTTACAATTTCAAAACTATCTGAAAATACATGTGTGAACCTAACTTTAAAAAAAAATGATATGATATTTAACATCACAGCAGTATATAGATTACCATCAACAGACTGTAATATCTTTTTACAAGAGCTACACAATATATTACTTCAAAATAGAAGAACAAATGCCACAAATATATTTTTAGGCGACATTAACATAGATTTAAATAAAAAACAGGATATTTCAACAAATGAATACATAAATACTATAGCCGAACATGGATTTATTTCATACATAAACTGCTCAACAAGAATTGGTGAAGAAAATGAATCCTGCCTTGACCATTGTTTTATCAACATTTCTTCAAATATAAGTAATAGAATAAAGATATTTCCTGCAGTTTTAAAAAATAATATTACAGATCACTATCCTATATTAATAAAAATTGTAAACAACACCCAAATTATAAATTGTAATAATAACATAAATAATAAAAAATCAATATCACAAATAAACCACAAAACATTATATGAATTAATGCAGTCTGAAACTTGGAATGACTTGTTCCAAATTAATGATGTAAATTATGCTTATGAACATTTTTTAAATAAACTAAATATCAATATTAATAAATCATGAAAATTAGTAGTTATAAAATCTGAAGAAAGGAAAATAAAACCATGGATAACGAAAGGTTTGGTATTGGCAATTAGAAAAAGAGATAAAATGAAGGAAGATGTAAATAAGAATAAAAATAATATTACAATTTTAAACAAATATAAAGATTATAGAAATTTAACGAATAATTTGATAAAAAAAGTAAAAAAAGATTATTATCACAATAAAATCATAGAGTCCAAGAATAACACAAAAAAAATCTGGGAAATTGTAAATGAAAGTCTTAATGAGAGAACATCCAATAAACAAATAGTAATAAAACATAACGGAATAAATGTAACAGATAACAAAAACGTTAGTGACATTTTTAATGATTTTTTTATAAATGTTGGAGAAAATATGGCACAAAAAATAAAAGTACAAAAGTTATTAAAAAAAAGAAAAATAAATTGTAATAATATATTTCTAAGACCAATTACTGAAGATGAAATAAAAAAATATATAAACAGTTTAAAAAATAAAGCTTCTCCGGGAGAAGACAAAATAACATCAAAAATATTAAAATCTCTAGTCTCAATCATAGCCAAACCCCTATGTTACATATTTAACTTATGTTTTGAAAAAGGCATCTTCCCAAACTTGCTAAAAGTTTCAGTTGTGACACCAATATACAAAACAGGTGATAAAACATTAGTAAATAACTACAGGCCTATCTCGGTAATAAATAACATTGCAAAGATATTAGAAAAATGTATGAAATAACGGTTAATAGAACATTTAAATTATAACAAAATACTTTCCGAAAATCAATACGGTTTTAAAGAAGGTATGAGTACAGAGGATGGTATGTATGAGGTAGTGAAAACTCTATATGAATCGGTGGACAATAATAAAAAACAAATAGAAAGATGCCACAAATAACTTTTAGACAAATAGCAATATTTCTAGATTTGGCTAAGGCTTTTGATACGGTGTCTCACGAATTATTAAGAGACCAACTTCATGAATATGGTGTAAAAGGTATAGCCAATGATTTGTTCAGCAGTTACCTTCAGAATAGAGAACAGCATGTAAAAATTGGTGAGAGTAGAAGCAACTCAAAAGAAATTAAATGTGGTATTCCTCAAGGGACGGTCCTAGGACCAACACTTTTTAATATTTATATAAATGAATTACTTCATATTCAAATTAATGGCAAAGTGGTTGCATATGCAGATGATACTGTTCTCTTGATTGACGATAACTCTTGGGAAAATGTAAAAATAAAGCAGTGATAGAGTTTACAAAACTGCAACAATGGTTATCTGAAAATTTACTAACTGTTAACTTAGACAAAACAAAATTTATGTGTTTTAGTATTTATGATAGAAATGTACCTAGTTTTCAATCACTACAGTTACACACATATTCCTGTGTAAATAAACAAAAGCTTAATTGTAAATGCAATCTGACATTAAAGCAAACAAAAGCTATTAAATACCTGGGAATAGTGATAGATCAAAATTTAAAATGGACAGATCACATTCAACAGTTAAACTGTAAAATGCATAAATTAGTTTGGAAATTCTATCATCTAAAAAAGATACTACCTTTTAATACACTGAAGACACTGTCACGCTTTAGTCGAATCAATTCTTAGATATGGAATAATAATATGGGGAAGTGCTTATTCTACAAATCTAGAACCTCTAAGTGTATCACAGAAATATATATTAAAAATCATATTAGGTAAAAATAAACAATACTCTACAGAATTGCTATTCAATGAATTTAATGTTTTTAATATACAACTTTTATATACAAAATCTGTCCTTATATTTACTCATAAGCACAAACATTTATTAAACGCAATACAACATGAACATAGTACAAGACAAAGATCTAATTTAAATGTCATTATACCGAGAAGTAGATATACAACAACCCAAAGGTTTGTAACCTATTATGGACCTAAATTTTACAATGTTTTGCCTGCTTCTTTTAAAGAATATAATAATATCAGATTATTCTCTGATAAAGTGTCGAAACACATAAAAAATAATAAATCAAATTTTGTGAGATTATAAGTAGGCGGTTAGTAAATAATAATAATAAAAAAAAAAAAAACAAAATAATGGAAGTAAAAGGATAAAATATATATTGTAACATGTATCCATTTATTTATCGTCATTCTATTAGTAAATATAATATTATAAATTACAGTAATACTAGTACACACACAGATTGTTAATTCCATCTAGGTGTACTTTAGAAAAAAAAAATCAAATAAAATAATAATAATAAGAAAAAAATATTATACAGTATATAATTATATTTTCCAATAAAATGTTTAAGTTAAGTCAAGTATATTGTAATATATTAAGATATAGCAAAGACCTACTAATATGTACTTACTTTTACTCTAGTTATTATTATTATTGAATGTAGTTTATATCAAAATTGATCAATAAATTTATTTATGTTATTTATTTATTTATATACAGTAAGTTCGAAAACGGCCTCCTTGAGCCGCTAGATCTCCTCAAAGGGGGGCAGCAAAAAGTGATTTTTTTGGCAGATTTGATTCATGACAATAACATGACATTATGGTTACAGTGACACATGCCTACTTATTCTTTTTGTATCAAACCCGTTTTCAATTTAACAGAAACGGCTATTATGCAAGGGGTCAGAAAATATTTTTTTATTTGAAATTGATGAGATTTACGATAAATTTTCAAGAGAGTTAAAAGTAGTAGAATACATGTGGCTTTCTGAAGAAAATTTAATTTGAAAAAAAAATTCATCTGTTTAAAAGTTCTGAACTAAAAATTTAATAGGGGTTGTTTATTTAACTTATTTAAAATGTAAGTAAAAAAATAAAAATGCATTGAAAAGAAGAAAGTCGTGCCCAAATTTCATTCCGCTAATTTTAGTCACTTTCGAGAAAAAAAATAAAATCACTTTTTGGTGCCCCCTTTGAGGAGGTCTAGCGGCTCAAGGAGGCCGTTTTCGACCTTACTGTACATAAAAGACTATACTTATTTTTTGATGAGGAATCTACCTTTAAGAGGTTTTCACGTGATTTCGGGACACCCGTATAAGTTAAATAACACGAAATCGTTTCAATAGTGTAGTGAATTGAACCATGTGACCTCTATTCTTTCCTAGGGCTCACCTGTAGACACTCTGAGGGCACTTGAGCCTCCTGGCATTATTGTGTTCTATTTGTTCCACACATTTTATCCGGGCCTTTGACCAAATAATACAGATTGGTGACTAAACTGGATTTTGATAGTATTTGATTCTGATGAATATGATGTAAGTGTAGTATATTATATCTTCTGCACTTAAATACGGCATGGTCCACCGTTTTTTAATCTTTTCCATATGATCTGCAGACTAAGTCATCATCAAAGTTTCCCATTGCGTGTAGATAGTATTTGTCGGAAAGTGTAGGTACTGTCAGACTCTTAACTGTAAATTTGTGAGCACTTCGACCATTCATTTCATGGTTCATTAATGTAGGTTTCCTATTTTATTTCTTCTGTATTCATTGGTTACCTTTGACCAAGTTTCTAATGACTCTTCTCCGCTATTGAAAATATCCTGTGCGGTCTCTGAACAAATGTCAACATTAGCAAAGATTAGATGGAAGTATATTTATTTATTTATTCATCAACGGTAGTACCAATTTACAATTGCATTTTACAATAACAGTAATATGAAAAGAAAAAAAGCAAAAAATTATCTCAATAATAAAAAGTTAGAATAAAAAGAAAAAAATATAAAAGGAATACAAAACGAAATAGGATATCAGATAGTTTTTAAAGTATACATAGTATGTCTACCAATTGTCATGCAAGGATAATTATAATATTTCTCAGTTGTTTTTTAAATGAACCTATTGATGTGTTAAACAAATTTATGTTTGGACTAATCTGATTTCCTGATTTTAAAATTCTAGTTATTGATTCATTCTGAACATAATTAGTTAAATGAAAAGGAATCTTAAAAGGTTCCGAGTTTCTAGTTCTCCTGGGATTAGCATTTAAGTTTATTAGCTGTAAAAGATCAGGATATTGAACTATGTTATTTAAACAAAAAACATGAATCTAGAAGATCTCTCCTAACCCTTAACATTTCTAAGTTTAAAGAATGTAAAATTTGGGTATACTCATAAGTGCCATATCTTCTCCTCTTGAAAGCACAGTGTCTCAGAAATGTATTTTTTGAACCCGTTCTATTAAATCAATATAGATATCATAGTTGGAATTCCAAACCACTGAACAGTATTTTAAGACTGATCTTACAAAAGAACAATATATAATTTTTTTGGTTTGGATAGAAAAATCTTCTGTTATTCTTAATGTGAATCCCAGCATCTTGAGGCCATTTGCAACAATTTCTGATCTGTGCAACCTAAAGCTCACTTCCCTGTCAAACTTTATCCTTAAGTCTCGAATTTGAATTTCCTCTACTGAGAGTGATGTCATTTGACATGTATTGAAATTCTACAGTGTTTTTAATTTTAGCAAACGTTATAATCTGGCATTTATCCACATTGAGTTCTAATAAATTATTCATACACCAAAGTGAAAAGTTTTCTAAATGATCCTGGGGAAGTTCAGCATCAGATCTGTGTTTAATTACATTTTGAGATCATCAGCGAACATAAGGAACTCTGAATTTACAATAACATGCTCAATCTCAGAAATAAATAAATTAAATAGCAAAGATTCAGTATGGGACCCTTGAGGGACCCCAGATGGAACTTGAAATGGACGCTGTGTCATTTAACAGATTGAATTCTGTTGTTCAAGTAACTATCAATTAGTTTTAGTATGTTACCGTCTATACCAAGGGCTTCTAATTTAAGGATCAACAGTCTGTGGTTCATTCTGTCAGAGGCTTTGGAAAAGTCTGTGTAGACAGAGTCGACCTGCAGTCTGTTTTCAATTGTCTTTCTCGTCAGACTTATGCATTGATTTCAAAAAACTGTATTTCCAATAATCTGGGAACGTTCATGACTAAATTAAATACTTTTTGCAATGGTGTGGCTAGAGTAAAAAGGCACTGCTTTTGTAAACAAAACGGTATACCATCTAGTCCAAAGGCTAGTTTGGATGGAGCTGTCATTATTTGGTCTATTATTTCTTTAGTAGGTATTGAAAAAGTAGGTAATTGTTAATATGAATTTTGTTTTCAAAGTTATATACTGGATTCTGATTAACGGCTTGTTTACTGTAAACAGTGGAGAAAGAAGTGGCAAATAGATCTACAATTTCTTCATTGTTTTTAGCAACTTGATCCTCATAAAAAAATATAACCCCAAAAAGATCTCGGATTTTCTGAAATATTGGTTTCTTTTTGAGATAAAATAGAATCGTGAAAACACTGGTTATGTAATATTTTACACTGATACCTTAACCTAGAGAATTCATCATAGTACCTTATGTTCCCCGCGTCTTTATATTTTTTGAGATTTGATTCGAGGTCAACCGCACAGGAAAGTTTGAAGTCTTAAATTTTTTAATAGGGATGAATTGAATATACATATTTATTCCTGTATAGAGTATATCATAAAAAATTCCATCACTTGAAAATTAAGTCTTATCAGCTTATCTATTGCTTGATATCCCAGAAGTGTCCTGTCATCAAGACAGGATTTGACTCTATTATCTCCCAGAATGTTCCCGTACACATTAAGGCGAAAATTTCTGTCTGTAATACAATGTAGTATTGCTGTGTCTTTTCCTTTGACATTTATCCATGTGTGTCTGTCCCAATTCTTGTTTCCGTCCTGGACTCGTATCCGTTTGTTCGTTCTATTTATTATTACTCTTTAAATATTATTGTGGCATTATGTACTCCGACTTTATGCTGCATCTATTGCATTTACTGTACTTATATGTTCTTATCTTATTCCATGAGAATAACTCAAATGATTTCTATAGTCTATACCTATACCTCCATTTCTAGCTAGCCTCTCTCTAAATTTCTGTACTAAGAGGGGGAAGGCCAATTTGGAGGTTCTTTACGTAGTAACCCCCTGTAGCACCAGGCAAGTCGTTTTTTGTATTTGTCTTACCAAACTATTGTCTTCATATACATATATGTACTAGTTGGTCTTATTATCTGATCTGATATAAACCTAGTGTAGCATAACAGATCGGTCTAATGTTTTATGTTTTACTGTAAATTTGTTTGCATATTATCAGTACGCTACTGATTACTGATCTTTAAAAAATCCTATCCAGATTCTAGGTAAGCTTCATTTATACATATACCCCGGACTACCAGAGGCCCCAAATCATCTAGGTTTCTTCCATTTGTAAATGGTGTGATTTTTTTGTTCGTCCATTTTCCTACAACAGTTAGTGCCCTTTGTAAATGATATCTGGCTGCGATCATGGTTGGTTCATCAACAGGCAGATGAACCGAGATTGATTCTTAGCTCCGATACTGACAGTATTGGTGGGTCTCGTGAAAATCTCCGCCTCCATGGAATAATCCCGAAAAATACCAAATGAGATGTAGTAGTGAATTTATTTTACCACGAGTCTGAAGATTACGCTTTTTGAAATGTATTCTGCAGGCAGCCTGCTTTGGATTTCAATCAAGGTTTAAGTTCGTTGCCTTAACGATTTAGAATATGAAATAAATAATAATAAAATGAATATTATGAGCATATTCCTATGCTCATAATATTCATATTCATATTCCTATGCTTTATAAGTTTACTTTACTTAACCTTGCGAAATATTTTTCAACTTGTCGGCAACATTATTAAAGATAGCGATATTTTTGTTATCACTCCAACTATGAGCGCAATATTTAAAAAATATTTTTTTAAATTGTGCTTGAAATTGGTGATTGTAGTAAACAAATAAAAATATAATAAGAAGGGAAGGTGTAAAATAATAGTCTTAAATCTCACAACTCCTTTTTAACAAGCTAAGTAGTTTTATACAATTTTAATTTTTTATATATACAATGGTTTTAGTTCAATTGAATTTTGACAAAACCTCTTTTAACTAATCACTGTAAGTATATATTTTTTTAAAATAACCTTTATTATTTTCCTTCAGAATTTTTAAGAAAAATTTTTTGTCAAAAAAGTACCTACTAAACCTAAATTATTAGAACTTCTAATTTTTTCTAAAAATTATTTTAGGTACTAATTTTGATATAATTATTTAGTTTTATATGTTTTTTACATTTTTTATATTTATGTACATTTTTTCATGTTTGTTTCTCATATATTTAAAAAATGATATCCTTCATTTTGTACCTAGCCGAAGCCTGAAGATGGAACTTAAATAAAGGTTCCGAAACCGGTGGCTTGTTAAAAAGGAGTTGTGAGATTTAAGACTATTATTTTACACCTTCCCTTCTTATCATATTACTCACATATGGATTCTGTTCGCAATAAAAATATAATAAGATAAAATAGTAAAAATAAATTTTACTATTTACGTTTTAATCCTCTAATGTCTTAAAAAGACATAAATACTCTTTTCAGAGCTTTGCAAACTATCTACATTTAACTGATAAAATGGTCAGTACTACGAATGTAGAAAGCAAATAATTTAATATTGCAATAAGCCTCACCAGACGGATTAATCCAAAAAAGGGACTCCCTCTGTTATCAGGCAGCGCACGTCACCATCCCATGGACTGGTTTCTGGCTTATTAGCCTTCATCAGCATGGTACAGATAACAGAGGGAGTCCTTTTTTGGATTAATCCGTCTGGTGAGGCTTATTGCATATTAAATTATTTGCTTTCTACAATCGTAGTACTGACCATTTTATCAATTAAATGTAGATAGTTTGCAAATAAGCTCTGAAAAGAGTATTTATGTCTTTTTAAGACATTAGAGGATTAAGACGTAAATAGTAAAATTTATTTTTACTATTTTATCTTATTAAAAATTTACCTCTATGGATTTCTGACTTCTTTGGATTTCATTTCAAATAAAAATATATTTAATGAACCTTTCCGAATAACCTTCTATTGCATTTTTTTGTATTTCATCGTTAGCTGTTTCATGCGTGCGTGATCAAAGCTTTCCAAGTTCGTTCGTGTGTATGCGAAAATTTCGTAACCGTGAGTAAAACTCAACTCACGCCCTCATCACTATCAAAAGAAAGGTATTTGACTGATCTATCCTAGGGCCGAAAATTAACATACTTAAACAAAACAATCAACTGAGTATGATTTCTTATGTTTTAGCAAGATTAATGGTATTAATAAGTAGTGTTTATATGTTTACCTCAAATGTAATGGCCATGCCAGTTACATTTATAAATATAAATGTAAATATAATGGAGTAGATAGGTATGGCTAGTATACAGAACTAAAACGTATTACTATACAATTATACATACAGAATATATCAAAGTATGTAAAAATGAAATTTAAATTAAGGGTCGGAAACAATTTCGTTTCAACTTATTAGTTGGATGCAGAATGGAATTAATAATTAATGTAAAGGTCATTTTGGCTTTTATATTCATGTTACCCCCATGAACCCAAAAATATTATTTTTAAATCTGCCCAGCCATCCTCGCACTCAATTTAAAAATGTGCCAAACAATTGTTTATCATTGTGTACGCTGATCGAAGGTTTATCACAAAACACCATACACATATACATAACCTAATCAAAGATCTTATTACCCTCGTCACCCTCATTACAACTCCAATACAGATATACAATAATGTAAATGTGTTTATATCCAAACATTTGATATGACCTTTTAAATTAAATTCAATACAAATCTCGAATGCAAAATCTGTTGAGAAAATCTAATAATGTAAAGCAATCTTTAGGGTTACAATTTTCAATACAGCTTATGGAACATAAATGGGAACAATTAGACTAGGACGAATACTTCTTAGACTATTAGCAGTTCTCTTGAAACAAAGTTGAACTTGGATCATTATTTCAAACCAACTGTATTGTCTGTATTTACGACAAACTTAAGTGTTACGTTAACTGAAATATTCCTAGACGTAACTAGGGCAGAGTTTTCTTTCCAATTTTAACTATTTTTTGTGAAAATTTGAAGTTTTGGTCCATTTTTCGTCGCTTTTATAGCAAATTGCACAAAAACTGACCGTAGAAATTACAGTACAGTACTGCACACATAAAAACAAACATTTTGCGCCAAATTTAGTGTGGTAAATATTAATTTTTTTTCAATTTCCGGTTCCCGGAAATGGTCCAACTTTTTGTCTATGATGGTGCATTTATTTATTAATAATTCATAAATTTAATTTGAAGTTTTTATTTCAGGAAGAAATTATTATTTAATCATTAATATCATTTTCATGATCATCAGTGATCATAATATTGTCATTATAATCATTAATGATGAAAAAGTTTTAAAAATTAATCGTTTTCACCTTCACTTCCCCGACTCAAAATAATAATTAATTATTTAACCTCATCATAATGCCCTAACTTCACGTTCCCAATCTTTCACAGCTTCCTTAATGTACCTGACAAATATCTAAAATAACTTACTCCAAGGCATTGTATCACATCCCAAAAACTTGTTTCTCTCTTAAAGCAACTTTTCTAATGTGCAATAGTGTTTCAAAATACCACACAAATTCTACTCGATTATGACCATGTTACTGGAGCAATTTTGCTCTGATATACTTTTCCGCCACATACTGATTAGTAAGATTTTATTATTGATTTTTTAAGATCCGTTTATCGAAAAAATTTGGTTTATTGAATTATAGTAGTTTGCCGATTTTGTCTTCCTGGAAGAACAATGAGGAAGTATGAAACAATGTCTTTTTCAGTATGAAGCACAATAAAATTCTTTACATTACCTTAGTGACAATTTTTCAGATTATCACACTGTCCTCTTGCCATGTTAGTTTCAAAACTGTCACCCCCTTTAGAAATTTTCAAAGTTTTCAAGTTGATATTATTCTTGCACATTCGTAAAACCCAAATACTCTTACTTACGATGGGAGTCAAAATCCGTAATCCATATTCTTTAAAATATCCAGCAAACTTGATTTTGTTACATCTTTACAGCTTTTTGCTTCACTATTTTGGTAAGCGTTTTCATATTTCTATTTCATCGCACACTGTGTCATGATTTTGTAATTGGATTTATCATCAATTAATACGTCGGTTATTTGTTTTTCCTAAAATAACTCTTTGTATATCAGATATTTTTATATCTGATGCGTTTAAATCCAACAAGCCGGGACCAATTTTTGTATAATATGCTGATGACTTACAATATATAAACACATTGTCGCGAGGTGAGATTGGAGAGTAGCCGCGCAGATGAATAAAAATCATTTGAATTGCCTCTAGCAACATTTGAAAGTGTGCGACATAAAGATGATTCAAATATACTTGCCTTTCAACCAATCTCTGTGGTTTGAATTCCTACTTGCAAGAAAAAATTAAGTACATATAAATACAAATTCTTAACCAAATTAAGTTCCCATTTCATCGAGAACTCGCACAAAAATATGTATTTGCTAGTTATTGTACGTACAGTAATCTAAGTAAATTGTTAATAATTCCAATAAGCCCAACTACTTAAAATATATTAATAAAACTACAACGAATATCTTAAAGAAGAGACTAAAAGCAACTAAGCACATTTTTACAATAATACTCTAGGCGAAGTCTGAGTCTGACATTTAATAATTTACCTTTCCAAATGGTGAAACAGATGTATCGGATAGCCACCACAGCCAATATGTTTGTATTAAAATAAAATCCACCGAATTATCCTCACCGTTTTAAGAAATATCTCTATGGTTGCGTGAGCAATAGATAAAAAATTTAGAAGACTGTAAATCCGCAAATGTAAAATCCATTAAATGCTCTAAGGGAGACATTAGCAGACCGCTCCCAGTGTACACAGATAAATGTGTTTACATCAACGCGACTTGAGAGATTTATAAGAGTCCCAAATGTAATATGTGAATTAATCTCTTTGCTTGTATGCACTTCCAGTTACACCATGTAATACATATTTCAACAAGTGAATTTAATTTAACTTACGGACTAATTGTACCCTATCCTATGTAACGGATAATATTCAAAAGGGTTACGAGCCTTTGTATAATTTATTTTATTTTGAATCAGAAAAGAAAAATATTGGTAAATATAAAAATACCGTTGTTATTCTAAATAATAATAATAATAATAAAACGTCTTTATTAAGGGCGAAGTTAACCTTATAAGTATGGTTCTCTAACACTTTACCCTAAATATGAATTGTTTTTTCGTTATCAAAACTCTGAGAATTAAGAGATCTAGAGATCTAAAGATAATAAAGTCTGAATACGTAGATTTAACTTTTGAGGTCATAAAGTTGAAAGAAAAAAAGCAACGCAATTTTATCGACTGAGTAGCACAATAAGCTAAAGCTGATGTTGCGTCTATTATGCTTGATCACACTGTCTATCGAGAGATTGAGATCAATCAATGATTATGGGTAAATTCAAATCTGTGGCCTCCTCCTGGAAAGCTTTAGTCTTAGATATGAAAATTCACGGTGCTTTATGTTACGTTTATGTTTAAGTTATATTCGAGGTTATATTATTAGAATAATTAATAATTTACTTTTTAATCTACTTAAAAAAAGGAGAAAGTTCATAATTCGACATGAATGTTCTGCGGGGAGGAGACATTCAGATTTGCTTAAGCGAATTTTCAGTACAAAGTGGGCACAAATTGATAGGTCCAATTTTGTTCTGAAATTGGAAAATGGCAATTGAGATTGAGGACACTGAGATATAATATTATTGCAATGGGGAACATCCAAAATTCAACAAATTTTGACGTGATGAGGCAAATGGAGTAAAAACTCTATCTTAACTTCGGATAAAAGAAAATAAATTTTAATAATAACTATAAAGGCTCATTCAGTTTTATAACAACCTCTCTACCAGTTAATGTAATGTTTAGGAGCAAAAAATATCTTACAATTAGAAGTCAGCGTAAAAAATAAGGACCAATACTATTTCAATGTTAAAGTTCTTTTATTATAATTCCTTAGTAAATAATGAGTTATATTTACTTGACGACTTACACTAACCAAGAGGACTTTTTATGAAAGATTATACCCAATAATATTTTTATTTAAAAAAAATTTTTGCATACAAGATTCAGCGTAAATACTGAAAATAGTATCGGTCTCAGTACAATGCCCTGAGGTATACCACCTAACACTTGCTTAGATAATAAACTCTCTGTACATATTTTAACAAATTGTCTTCTGTTTTTAAGTAATCAATAAACCAACGCAAAGGAATTTATTCCTTTGCGTTGGTTTTCACTCAAATACATTTTTGTTTAATGTTAATAAATTCGTATTAACAAGATCAAAGGCTTTCATGAAGTAAACAGTTGACATGAAATTACCCGTTATGCTGTTAGTCATTTACAACCTTTATTATTGCCGTATTAGTATACAGTTTATTTATCGAAAACCTGACTGAATTAGGGAGAGTATATTACAATTTTCCAGATAATTAAATTGAAAATTCATAATTTTTTCATTAAATTTAGCCAAACATGGAAAAAAATTTATACATTATCAAAATACAGGGATATATTATTGCTCATGCTTTCCTTACGTCTGGACATGTGACGGTGTTTAAAGAATAATTGATTATGTGCGCTAATATACAGCAAAGCGATTTTTTTTTATCAATTCAACAATATCATTCACTCTTTACGCTTTAAGTTTTGTTCAAGAATTGGTATTTATTTTATGGTTTCTACTGTTTTCATACCTATCAGATTTAACTACATTTAAATTTTCAGTGAAACAAATAAAGTCAGTTAATAAATATAGACAATGCTAAATTTTAATTGCTTTAAAACTAACATTTGTTTAAACTTGCTTCCATTTTCAGTTAACACTCAGATGCAGAAAGCATCTGTTAATAACTCGTGAACTGTGTTAATGCGAAAATGAGTGCAAAGCGTCACTAAAGTTAAAAAAGTGAATACAAAAGTTTAATTGTCGCAAAACGTTTGCGAGTACACCAATTTAATTTGCTGGTAATATCAGAGGATTGCTGTTAGTTTTTCGTTTTCATAGACCCATTTATACAATTACTCAAAGGTACATTATATACGTGCCAATCAAGAACAATAATAAAACTGGTGTTTTTGTCTTTTTAATTATTTATTTTTCTACACAATTATTTTATACTTTAATTTCTTATCAGAACCTATTCACAGAACAAAATCTCTCGAGAAATATTTGGTGATTTAAAATTTTTAAATGAGAAAATTCAAATTCATCGTTAGAATTATCTGACAGATACCATACCACAATTCTATTTGGATTAACATTATTAAAGATATAGAAGGATCATGCCTTTAATATTGTCGATTACTTTCTCTTGCTTCTACTTGATCTTCCAGAACCTTCTTCCTCTATCAATAGTGCCTTATTTTCAGAAATTTGTCATCATTCTAGAACTTTCATAATGGTTTAAAAATTCGCGAAGAAATTGAAGAAACGGTCTCTGAATTTGCCCTAACAGTCATGGTGCTAACACGCCCAATCGCCATTTTTATTTTTGGACCTATTTCTAAAGTAGTAAATCTTAGTAAAAAAATTGTTGTTACCAACGTTTGATCTAAACTGATTCTACACAATCTAAGACACCATTCAATATTGGTGTATGTAGGTCGTAATACCCAAGATCATTGTATACACTAGATAGTCAGATCTATTGTTTAATTTCATCTCTCATAAATGGACCTCAACTTAAGCTTCATCTCACTTTAACTCATGATACTGCAATACTTCTCTGTTATTTGGCATCCAATTTTGCATGTGTTAGAGAGAGAAGATGGGACGATGAAATAAACAGTGGCTTTGACTATCTAGGATATGAAATGATCTTTGGTAATACTAATGTATGAGCGAAATAAATATTTTAGCTCTGCAAATGTATTTCCATTTTTATTGCATTTTTTAACATAATTCTAACTTTGACACCCTATATCTTGGTTAATATTAACTTTTGAACTTTTGGCTAAATCGCAATATGTTTACGTATATACGAAATCTGCTATTGCTCGGTGTACCATTACTTATGAATCACCCTGTATATTATATTTTCACCGACTTTACTAATATTTACTATTTTATAGTGATGTTCTAATATTCCTTTTTCGTTTCAGTCTGCTTCAGTCAGTGTCATAGTAGACAGTAATAAGGTCAGTAGAGTATTTAATATTGTTGCCAACTTTCTTGTTGTTAATTGTTTCTTTTATTTTTTCATTAAATGTTACTTTGTTTCCGATCCATCTTAACTATTATATGTATCTGTACTTCTATTTTATGTTATTGCCATAGAATGACAACTGTTATCGAATGTTCAATGTTATTTTACTTAGATATGTTTGTTGGAAAATGAGTGGCAAAAGTAGAATAGGCAACTATAGTGAATACTCTACTGAATCTTCTTCTATATTAAAAACTGTAGGTAGAGTTCTAGATTTAGTGAAGCAAGTTTAACGCATTTGTGGCATGAATGTAAGATAATGAAGAATGCTTTGAAAAATGGATACCTCTGAAATAAATATGTTTACGCTCTGCTCTGTTGATAAAGCAGAAAAATCGTTTTTCAAAGTATTATTTGTTTTGGATTTATGTTAATAGTTGTGATTTGTTGACATTACATTAGTATCAAATTTAATTTCTTCATAAGTTTATTTACTATATGCTAAGGAGAACTGTGTGGTTAAAATTTATTAAATATATTATGCTATAATATTTTTTGAAAATGTAGGCTAGTCAATTATTACATTTCAGAGATTACCGACCAGAAGTACGTCTTCTACATTCGTGACAAGTTTAGTAGTAGTAGTTTAAATAAATATACAAATAAACCTAAAGACAAACCACTTTCTTGCCGACTTGAAAATGTATGACTTAAAATTTTTCTTCATTTTCATACCACAGAAGTTATTTTGCAAATTTGCATATTATGTAATCTTATAAAAAAACTAACAATAATATTTTGAAAATATAAACAAGTGACTCAACATTATCGATATTCCTAAAAATAGATTAGTCTTGGTGTTTCTGAGAAAACTAAAAAAAATTACTTGGTTCATTTTAGGCATAGTTATAAATCGTATAGTGCTTTATTCGTATAGTTATTATGGATTCCATGAATTGAAAATACAGTTTGTAAATAATAGAATAATGAAATGAAGGCAAATATTTCTATATACGTTTTACTACAGTATATAAAACGGACAAATATGCTGCCTTGAAAGAAAAGGTGATATCCTTGTCCCTTTATTCCTATTATATATCGTTTTACAAATTTTATTAAAGAAATGTGTAGTGATCTTAAATTCGAAATTGATATTATTTTACTGCAAATTAAAAAAAATATCATTCAGTTAATGGGCACACTACGTCATAATATTCATTGAACCCTTGTTAACTTATTTATTTTCACTTTAAAATCTTCATACACAGACGTTTTATAATTTTAATATAAACTTGTACTTGCACCGAAGAACAATTGATTTCTCACTAGAGTGAGGGTGGGGCAATAGTGTCGGAAGATAGCTCGAATTCTATGATAGCTAGAAATGAAAAAAATACAAGTAAACTAGATAAAAAAATCTACAACCGGAAATTATTTTGGAATATACAAGGCGAGCCATGCCAATATTACAGAATCAAGTGCCTTTTTTTAAACGGAATGCTATGTGTATCAGTACATTCTTTGCAGCCTCTTTCTAGCCTCCTTTCACTCCTATATTATTACTGACTATCTCCGAACCACTTGGATGTAACTAATTTTTGTGTGGAAATAATGCCATCTGCAGGTGCATATTAATTAATTAATTAATGTTTAAATCATGTTCACTTCCAAAAAATATAGATGGTCGCCAAAAATGATTTTTGTACGTCCCTATGGCTATCGTCAATAGTGGGTTCATGAATTTGAACAGGGCCACTATACGAAAGTAAACGTAGTAGATGTTTGTTGGGGTGATTTTGTTACAGGGACCAAGATGCTTTGTAGATGTTGTAATACCCCCTGAACGCAGCCTCACGTTCTAACTATTGGCTTGGAAAAAGGTATCAGATAGTCTCAACAGGTTAGTCGGAACCGAGGTTGTAACTGTTTTATTAACGAAAAATACATTTAATTTATGCTAAAATTATCATAACAAAAACGAAAACAAATGTATTAATAAAAGTGGACTTGCTCTAGTAATCTAGACAACAAGTCGTTGAAATTATTTGCAGAGTTGCATTTTGCTGATCCTGCAACGATATTCGAAATGGTAATTAAATGAAATAAACAATAAATAATTAATATGGAACACAAAATAAGAAAGATGAGTTAAAATATTATAATTAGAAATTTTTAAATTATGGTAAACTGGATTAAACAGTAACCATTTTCGATTTATTGAGCAAAGTACAATATTCAAGAATAGACTTAGAAAATCTCTAGACGTTCCTTCAAATAATTTAACAGAAGAACTTGTAACAAATAACAAGTACTTTACTCGTTGCCCATTTTGATTGACACACATCTCTACGCACTTTTGAAATGAGGTCTCTACTGTTCCTAAAATTGTCGGTGTGATAGATCTAAAAGCAGTATTCCTATCACTTCCTTCATATTTTGAACTGTTGTCGGTGTGTCTTTATAAATAATTTCCTTCACGTATCCCCATAAAAAGAAATCAATTTTTTTAAGATCTGGAGGTCTAGCAGACCACTTAATGGGACCATTTCATTCAATCCATTGAAGTGGGTAGATATTGTTTAAAGTGGTCCCTTACTACATTTAAATAATGTGGAACACCATCTTACTAAAACCACATCCTATTTCGAATTCTTTCAGGAAGATTCATCAATAATTATGGCAGGTAATTCTCCAAAAAATGAATATAAATAGCTTCCATGTTTTCCATTCATTCATCCCCAAAAAGAATATAGGCAACTTGTCTAAAAAATTAGGGATTTTTCAAAGCATAATAATAAAAACGGTGCCTGTTAACAAATCCAATTTTATGAAAAGTTGCCTCACCAGAAACATTGTTGAAGACGGATAGTCATCAGATAGTTCCTGATGCATTCGAACGCTTGAAACTTATTTTATTTTAAGATTCGACCAACAGAACGTCTACCTATTCCTACTAATGAGCCAACGCTCTCTTTTCTCTGACTATTATGAAGATTCTTAACCGTTGCCAGTACCACAGAAAACTAATTTTCTTCGTTGGCAACACGTTTTATTTTTTCATTTTCTTTTATTTTTCATTTCCAGTACAATGTACAAAAATCTATTGAAGAGATTTTGGAAGCTACTAACATCAGGAATTCTTCTTTCAGGATACTGTTGCTTATAAATTCTATTAGCAAGCAACAATTTCTTTCCGACTCGCCCAAAACAAAAGTCATGTCTACAAGTTTCACTGTGTTAAAATTCATTTTGTAAAACTCTAAATATTTTAAAATTAACACAAATGAGAACTGACGACCGATAAATGCAATATGTGTTCGTTTGTATAAGACAATTTATACCAAACTAAGGTTTTATTGTTTGTCGAATACAGAAAAGAACAAAAAAAAAATTAGAAAAATCATTATAGTAAGGGACCAGCTAAATATTATCTACCCACTTCAATGGATTGGAAGAAATGGTCCACTAAATGGGCAACATGTGGAGCACTTTTTATAATTTTGTTTCTAGAATTATTTGAAGGAATCTCTATTTTTTAAGTTTGTTCTTGAATTTTGTAGTTATTACTCAATAAATCAAAAATGGTTACAAATAGCCATAGGAATGTACAGGGTTATCCAACGAAAAGGCCCACCCTTATATTTTCTTTATTTTTCGAGTTAGGAAAAAATGTTTCAAATAAAAGTTGTAGTGAATCAAATGAACTCATTTAAAACCCCTGCAAAGAATATATAGGGTGTTCCATAAAAGCGGGACAAACCTAACTTACATTTTTTTAAATGGAACACCCTATATTTTTTTACATTTTTCAAATCTGTGCTTTTTTGTGATTTCAAATAGGTATATATATATATATGTCGTATCTTATCTTTTACTGTTTTTTATTTATTGCAAATATCGTGAACAATATTATTTATACCACCAGCATCTGCATGCGTATCAATCAGGTTATCCATGGATGAAAAGTTTGCTTTTTGAATTTATTCAATTATTCTGTAAGTCATAAGTGTCAAATTAATTGTTTTTCATCCATGGTTAACCTGATTGATACGCATGCAATGCTGGTGGTATAAATAATATTGTTCACGAAATTTGCAATAAATAAAAAGCAGTAAAAGATAAGATACAACATATATATATATATATTTGAAATCACAAAAAGACACAGATTTGAAAAATGTAAAAAAATATAGGGTGTTCCATTTAAAAAAATGTAAGTTAGGTTTGTCCCGCTTTTATGGAACATCCTGTATATTCTTTGCAGGGGTTTTAAATGAGTTCATTTGATTCATTACAACTTTTATTTGAAACATTTTTTCCTAACTCGAAAAATAAAGAAAATATAAGGGTGGGCCTTTTCGTTGGATGACCCTGTACAAACAAAACATGTTCATTTTCATTTCTACATCACATCATCGAAAAATATACCATTTGAAAAAATTAAGAAAATTTAATTCAAAAAGCTCTAAATTGAAAAATCATTTTTGGTTACCTACCCTCTGTATTTGTAGGAAGTGAAAATGATTCAAAAACATTAATAAGATATCTCATAACTAGTATTTAAATATTTTTTTCTTATAATCTCATAATTGTGAATGTAGTGTTTATTTTCAATATGCATCTGCAGATGGTATTATTTCAACAAAAAAATTCATTACATCCAAGTGGTTGGTAGATGGTCAATAATATATAGACATATAGAAATGAAAGGAGTCTAGAAAGAGGCTTCAAAAAATTTACAGATACATAGCATTACATTTAAAGAGAGGCATTTGATCCTGTAATTTTATCTTGGCTCGCCCTATATATTTGAAAATAATTTACGGTTATAGACTTTTTTTGTCTAGTTTTCTTGTATTTTTTTGTATTTCTAACTATCATAGAACTCGAACTATCAAAATCCGACGCACTATTGCCCCACTCTGTTCATTTTTAAATAAAACTACAGGTTTTTACATTTTTCCCTATGAAGCATTTTAAACATATATTCAAATAAACAAAAACACACAAACAAACACCATTTGTTTTATAATTTCTGTTATGGCCATGCATTTTCATCATTTGTACTACAATTGTTACAATAAGGAAACAAAGTATATTATTGCTACTTGATTTGTAGAAAGATTAATTTCTGTTTCAAGGATGCATTTCTACCAGGAATTATTAACATAACATATAACTGTGAAGAGTTCATAAATGTTTCCCTTTAAAGTAACCAAAAAATCAAAATATATAAAAAAAATTGATGATGAAAAGGATGTTAACGAGTATTTCTTAGATTAATCTACAGAACAACGTAAATTTTATTTTGAGGTAAATTATTTATGTATCTAGAGTAAGGTATATGCTCAAGGGTTCTGTAGCTAATGTAGTATCCTTCGAGGAGACCGTATAGCAGTCGATCCCTTGTTTAGTATATTTTATGCAATTAGTCTTCGATAAATAAGAGGTTTGATGTATTTTCAGGTTATTGAATTAGCCTTAGTTGCGAAAATAGGCTAACGTTAACTGACAAGAAAAAGATCTATATTCAATTTTAAGTTGAATGTGGTTTCAACACCTTAAATTCTTTTTGAGTATATAAACAAAGAGATGTTTATAAATCACTGTGTGAGACTTATTAATGTTTTACAAACTAAATCATGTGTTGGTGTTAAATAAATCTGATAATGTATAGTATACATAATAATATTGTAGACTATTATATTAAACAATTTATTTTAACTGTCTATACAATTTGACATATAGTATAAGCTATATAAATTCAAGCAAGTATATTGACCAATACCCACAAGAAAAATTAAATTACACTGCTTGTCGTTCCTTTACTTTCATGACTCCTCGTTTCCTTCGGAAATCTGCTGTAGCGTTTTGCCTTCTAAATCTGGTCTCAATATCATCATATTGAACTCTACAAGGTCTTCCATAATTCATAGATGTAAGAACTGGCACAGCCTTATCTTTTTCCTTAAAAATAATTTATAAAATAGGTTCCTTAAGAGAAGCCAGTAGAGCACCTTAGAAATTGAAAGAAAATTATCTTTATATTATTATTTATATATTATGTTCACTTTTAAATTTTGGGGAACATTCTAATTTTTCCCTACTTAAGATATTAAGTGTTTTTCCTTTTTATCAGCTTAGCTTTAGGGGTGAAAAATAATTTAGTATGCAGTAGATATAATAATTAATTAATTAAGCTATAATATAATAAACTTGAAAATGAAAATCTCCGAAAGAAATTCCAAATTGTTTAAGCATTAAGTTCCTAGAATGTGTAATCCAAATGCACCAAGGATTTGTGTCTTAGTGAAAGCTATTTTTAAAATTTTAAGTTAATTTTGGACAATAAAGAAAGAACTGTTTTAGAAACTAGGCACTATTAGGCACAATAGTTCAGTATATAGATTATGTAATATATGTATTGGTGTCAAATTTTAGATACATTGAAAGAATTGATAATACTAGATATTTTTCATTGGTAATCTTGTCTCCAAAGTTTAAAGGGAAAAGTTTTAAAAAATGTTGACATTTTTTTTCTTAAAGGTATTGTTTCCGCAACGAACGTAGTTGACTTTTAACCGATAAGTAACAAATAGTTGTCATTGTGAATTTCCTTAGAAAGCTGGTTAAAATTGTTGAAGCAAGTAAATGTATAAAATGTTTGTGGTCATCAACAAAGATCGATGGTGTTCTTTTGCTGTTTCCTCACAAATACTACTAATTAAAAGTGTTTAATATGTATATTTACTGGAATAATTTAAGGGATTATTATATATATTAAAAGATCACATTAATGAAGCAAAAAGGAAAATTTAGTGTCGTCTCAATTACCATCTTTCCATGTCTTTATAGTTTTTGTGTCATTGCTGATTATGATTAACATTAAGAGTAATCCTTAATTTCAATATTAATTACCACTTACCTCCTGAAATATATGTTCATGAATATCCGGTAAATGTGGCCTATTGTCTCTAATTTTTTTTTTATTCCAAAGAGGGAGAGATTTTGTATATGAGAAGAAAAGGTCATATTCCGGCGCACGTTTGAATTTCGTTGTATTGTTAAAAAAAGTAATTCGCTCCGTTAGGTCTACTTTCGGTGCTACCTAAAAATACACAGGAAATTAATACCATTGTCACGTGTAATACCGAAATATAAGTCCGCAATCTTATAACATAATTACTAAAACGTTTTATTCCAACAGCTGTTAAATATAAAAGGATTCATTTAGGCTAAAAGAATTTCAGCCGTGAAATGGCAATTTTTTTCTTATAAATGGATTCAGTAACCTTGAGTCTAATGATTTCTAAAAATCTTTACTTTTCATGCGTTCAGAGATATTCCGCAAAATTTTACTTTAGTGCTCTTACGCTTTGTTAAATGTATTGTGAGTGTTTGGATATGAATGTGCACCTACACATTGCACATTTCCAAACCTGTTACATAACAGCAAGATAAATTCCACCAAAATACTGAATATTGATACTTCACGCATTATTAGTCAATCAAGTCGTCATCGCCAGGAAATTATCATCAGAACTCAACGTAAACCAGCAAAGTTTGGCGGTTAAACGTAACTTACTAGTCTCTATATTTTCCCAAATAAAATATTTTTCCCATTTTCCTATTAATGTACCAAAATTTAAATCGTATCCTACAATGAACTATAAAACTTTTCGTCCATTTCTTTAATAAAAATCAGTTTAAGGGTTCGATCTAGTAATAAGTGCATACTTTCCTGAGAGAAATTAACATAACCTAACTTAAAATATCATCATTGGTCAATAACTATTATTTTCTTTATTCACTTTTAAATTATTCACGTAGCGAAACGTATTGTCATTATTGACACATTATATATCTTATTGAAATATCTACTAGGGGAACCGCAGAATATAATAGTGTATATTACATCTAGAGTATTGAATATCGATTTGGTGTCAAATTTGCTATCTAAAGTTAAATAAATACTGGTGACTTCTTGAGCTATGTAGTTTATTTACAGTGTATATAGTATAATAACTAATGTAGGAATATTTGAGGTAAAATTCTTTGATTGTTTTCAAATTTTACCTACGTATTTTTCTTAATTTAGTTATTAAGCGTTGGTCTGTTTTCGCTACTAACGCCAGTCATCTAACGAGTCACACCCAACTTAGAAATGTTGACGAATCTTTTCTCTGTCAAAGAGTGGGATTTTTTAGTTGTCTAGCTTCGAATAGACAAGGGAGCGATTGTTTCCCCTCCAAAGGACGATATATCCACTACATAATGCCCACTTAAACTTGCATGAGTATATATACAATGTGTCCATGGGAAAGCTGTATTATAGGTGAAAATGACAAAAATTTTTTGAGTATGAACACGACTTTCTGGATTCTGCTCTTGCTTGATCCAAAACTTATTTTCAATGAATAAAATTTTCAAAAATGTTTAGAGGGCGCTGGTAACAACTTATAAATTGAAAATCGCTTCAGGTAAATAGTCTTTTCTGTGCAAGATATTGAAAAATTTTGTAAGAAAAATTTACTCAGAATTAAGAAATACCCACTATCATTTTCCCTCAAATGAAATTTGTAAAATAAGAAGATAAGCCTGAATTAAGGATGACCGAGATGTGAAGAATTAGATTATTAGGTGTAAAATATAGGGATTTAAATTAGAAAATTATTCATATGTCGAAAACTGTTAGATAGTACCTAATAGGGATAATGCAGTTTTCTTACTATATTTGCATGTGGAATCAACACCTTAAGGAGAATGCGGGTATTTTGGTATATATGTTGGAAAAGAAATTTTACACTCCCTGAGTCTATTATAAACTCCTGGACAAACTTAACGCACGACCATACAAATTTAATGCTAGTTTTTTTGAACCTATGGTTTGATTTGAATGATATTTTATTGCAGGTAGGTTCATTACTTTTGATAAAAAGTTAATTTATTTTTATACCGGGTGTTATAAAAATGTTTTTTTTCGAAAATTCGTATCACCCTGTGGCGTATACTAGCAACCGTAACATATCGCAGTTGAAGTGAAACTAGCGTCATATTTCCTTAATATTTTCATTTTTAGTTCACTTCATTATCTCTATTATTAGAGGAGGATACGCCCTTTTATTGCTCAACATGTTTTTGTAAACAACATTTTTATTGCACCCGATAATTTTATTCTTTATAAGAAAAATGTCATTTCTGTGTAAGCTGGAAGTGATATTTAAAATTTTCATACATGTTTTTACTAACCTTTAAGTAATAGTAAAACAATGCATCCGCCATTTTGGATTTTTTAATAAAACTGTTTTTTGGCCATAACTTATTTTTTAGCGGCATCGAATTCTTCGAAAAAATACGTCAGACCTGCTTTTAAACCAAAATTTTATCTTAAACACTACCGAGAAAAGAGAGCGTAACGCGTAACACCCTGTACAGGGTTTTTGTTTATAATTAGTCACACCCCTGCAAATTTTATTTGAAGAAATACAGAAAAATTTTATTTACAAAAGTTTCCTAAATTTTAATAATCTGCCAATAAAACAAACAAATAACAATCGCAAAATGGTGAAATTCTATAAGCTCAGGGTTTTTTTATGGAACACCCTATTATATTGTCATTGTATATATTTTCGAAATCTTTATAATTCCCTGATTTCAAAAATATATAATAATTCATAATTCTATATTTGGACTATTCGTTCTTCAGTTCAGGGCAATTTATATTTCCAGGTTTCCATATTAAATGACCGCACTGTATAGTATCCGTGAGGGTATTTTGCCGACCGAATTCTCATATTCCAACTATTCACGTAACAACTGATAATATGAAACCAAGCCTCTACAGTGTCGTTAATGACCAAAAATTATTAGCAAAAACATTTGAAGTCGTTAGACAACTGCATTAAAACAAAGTCTATTGACTCAACCTCCTTAAAAATTTAGAGGGATAATTTCCATTGTACCTCTAATATTAATGTGACTCATTTCTTCCTTCCAAAACTTTCTCAACGTTATATTATGCTTTAAATCCGATTTAATATTCAAAATTACAATTACAATTATAACATAAATCGCAACCTAGTATTTAGAATTGTTAGATTTAAAACTAATCTTCCTTAAACAGTTATCCCTTAGAGTAACTCTATCCGCTGTACAGGTCAGAAATTTACAATATAAAATATATAAAATTTTTATTTTTAGCACTCCATTGCAATAAATTAAATAATTACAAAATTTTTAAGGCTCCATTGCAATAAGGATACCTTAAATTAAATAATTACAAAATTTTGTTGTATTAAATCATATTCCTGGTTTGTCAATCAGTCATACCTAATAGAATAATGCCAAATAAAGGCAAAATTTCAAAATATTTGTTAATGATTAGTTGATTTTATAATGCAGATTACGATTAGTAGGTAGTTATTTACTATTAGTCGGACCGGACCACGTAGAATATACAACCAAATAATGTCATGAATCGATTTAAAATTAAATTTTTATCATTGTTAGTCTCGCTGCGCCTAAGTCCACAAATAACATTCTCGATTCAATACACGTATACGACCCTTAGTACATAAATATAGTATGTACTGTCCAATGTTACTATTCCAATTTCTAACGTTATGTCATTCTCGTTTACTTCCAACTTACGTACCTATATCGTTATATAAGATCTAAATGGATATGATAAAATCGTGTACTTACCTATCTACAGTTTTGTGAATGACTTTACGTTGACATGCAATTATTAATTTATGATTGCTTTATTTATCAATAAGTAATACTGTTAGAGAAATTTAATATATGACAAAAACAGATCTGTGCTGAAGATGCATAACAAAATATCGGCATTTAAACAAATTGGATACCCACACAGAGTGCTATTGATTCGACTAATTTCTCCCAGGCACATTAACTAATTCCAAAAGATATCTGGGGAAACTGGTCTTTCCGAGTCATAAAAAAATAGAATTGTCATGCACCATAGTTATTGTGAAGTATGTTTTATAGCTGCTATTTCTTTAAAAACTCTTAATAAAATTTTCTTGAATCAGTGGATAGGTCCAGATAGCCCTAGGAAGTCCAATAGCTCAGGTTAAAATAGAAATAGAAATAAAAATAAATTTGTTGATGTTAGAAACTTTTGCAAGTTTTACCCGAGTCAGTTACACTATACACTGTTTATAATATTATAAAAATGTGTTACATTGCAGAGTAATCGGTTAATAAATACATAAATTACACACAGATATTTTTTGCAAAACTAATTTTAATACAAAAAAAAAAACTAATTTTAGATAAAATCACAGGCACATATATTCATGAAATATAACTACTTTTTACATCACTCAATAAAAATTCTTAAAAATTATAGGGTGCTATGCTTATAACAATTTTTTGACTTGATCACAAAATTTCTTGTAAGGTAAAGAAGTAATTTGAAATGGAAATTTGTTAAAAAAAAAGAGGACCAAAGTAGTTAACCCCATTTCTATTTTTTTCTAATCGCAGATGTCTCAAGGACATTTTGTTAAATCTTACTAAATCTTACCCTCTAGTTCAAACAAGTTTTCAATAATATTTATTTTTGTTGCATTATCTGCACATTATATGTAGTACAAAATTTACAATTGAAACATAATGGGGCAAATTATTGACATAGATAAAAAATAACAAAGATCCAAGAACAGACCCCTGAGGTATTCCATGGTCTATGTCTACTCACGATGATGTCGTACGTTATACACGGTGACTTGATTTTTATTTTCCAAATAAAATTTAATTTATCCAAATTAATTTGTTTTAATACTATATTTTGTCAATTTTCTGAGTATAATGTTATGCCGAAAACACTCGAACGCCTTTGACAGGTCATAAAAGGTGCAACCAGCTTAATTTTATTTCATATTGCATCTGTTATGTATTCCTGAAGTTTATTTATAGCATCTGTTGACATCAACTTTGATCTAAATCCAAACCATCCTGTGAAAAGAAACCCATTTCTTTCAGAAAAATAAATTAATCTTTTATGTGACAATTTTTAGAAAAATTTTGCCAAGAATGGGTATAATTGATATGGGGGGGTGTTCGACATATAATTTAGGTCATCTTTCTCGAATATTGGAACAACTTTAGACGTTTTTAGGAAGTCAGGAAAAATTCTTTACTTCATGTACTCATTAAGTAATTTAGTAAGGGGACTGATAAGTATATCCATTGTGATTTTAATATTTATTTCGTAATAATCTTCCCTTGCTTTATTTTTTATTGAATTTATTGCTTCCCTCAGTTCAGTATGTCATTTCATTAAATTTAAACTCTATATTGAATCATATATTACATGATTATAGTAAATTAACTATTTAGATCAATACTTGATTTAGGTATCTTATTATTCATTTCATTTGCGATATTCGCAAAAAAACATGTTTAAATGATCGGAGTGAAATTCGTTAGAGTAATTTCGAGTTTCTGTTAGGTTTCCATCGCGTTACTATTTATTAATTTCCATATACCTTTTGATATGTTATTAGAGTTTAAAACATATTTATCGTTAGCACCCTTTTTTGTTTCCTTTATTTTTACCCCATATAATTTTAAAATGTTTATTAAAACATATTTATCATTAGCAGCACGATACACATAAAATTACGCGGTATGTTCTTGCGCATCCTAAGGCTATCTCTCTCGCACAATATGAGGTCAGCTGGATTACAAAATTCGAAATTCGTGATGTAATAGGTATGGAGAATTGTGATAAATATTATTGTCGCTGCTTTTAGGGCATTTTTCTTAGTTTTGTTATCATTTCTATCAAGTTGTGTTGCTATATATGATTAAATTTAATAAACATATAATACATATTTATCAATGATCTATTCTATAACTTTCTCTTATAGCGCTATAAACATACACCTCTGTAAAATTATAGCAGGATGTAGATGGCAACTTTACTTTTTATTATTACTTATTAAGACAGCCTATCTTACTTTCTATAATATTCAGCAGTTTATTTAAATGCAAACTACAAATAAAAATTTCATTCACTAAGTCTAAGTTTAGGTTTTTCTATAACACTTTACATCTCCGTTATAAATTTACAGTTGCATTTTATGGTATAGAATATACACTATTTTATATTGGATGTAAAAGTCAAGGTCAAAGGCTTACATCCCTTACAGCCAGCGCTGTAAAATAGGGTACAGAATAGCACCACAAGTTTTTATTATTTTTGAACTAAATTTTTTATGAAGTAAGAAAAACAACAAATTATAAAAATATGTAGCTTTATTTAAATTTGAATAAGACATGCAAAATTTAAACGTTTTACTTTTTCTACAGGTTTCATACAGAAAAACAGCTTAAGAAACAGATTAAAATTTACTTAACTTAATATTCTTTACATTGATTTTGTCCTGGCGACTACAAGCAATAACCCACTGTTTTATTAAATTAGCATCCTTTGGAAACCGAAAATACTTTATATTACTCCCTTTGTTCACTCGGGTACAGTTTTTACATTTTGCCACAGCACAATTGAACATTTTAGCAGTATATCACAACGTTAGACGATTTACACGTTTACATATTATAACATGTTTATATCACTATACTATTACAAAACACGTTTTATTAAGAAAATAGCATTGAAATTATAAGAAAACTTGGAAAACATAATATTCTACAGATCAACAAATTCAAACCAAAGCAAAGCACAGCGACTGTGTCAGTGTCAGTGTCTGCCAGCTGACGTCATGCGGCGATTTCATTTTTAGGTCTGTCTAATGAGCATACCATGTTTTCTTATACCATGATTAGCAGCCTTTTTTGTTTCCTGTATTTTTACCCCATATAATTTACCTCCTATTTTATACTGTCCCATAAAATAGGATTTTGCATATGGATTCTTTATTTCGTCTACTAGTATAGACAAAAATATTTCAAACTTTTTGTTTACATTAAAGTTTTTTTCGTCTACAAAATCGCAACCGATATCCTGATGATCATTAAATAAAATATTTAGAGCATTGTGTGTAATATGCCTGTGATTTATTTTTTGTTCAGTCAAATAACTGCCTCGAACCGTCTTTGACACATTAAAAGTGGTAACGGTATAACGCTTACTCTACACTTTTTTGTATCTAATTATTGAGATAATTATGTTCCTTTAAAGTTAAAAATTATTTACCCTGTCTTCTCCGTGTCTGTTTTCTAATTTTTTTGAACATCCGTTCGACAAATTGTACACAAAACAGAAAAGCGTTACGAGAAGGCCAAAGATTCATGCCCATTTGGTTTTTGATAAAAGAAAAGTCATCTAAAGAGTTTATTATATTGCGCTACAGAAATATCTGATCCACTATTATTAAGTATATATTAAATAATCCGATTTATTCCCATGAACTAACAACACATCAAACCCAGTCGATTATTCATATAATCATAGACATTTCTTTCCACTTACCCATCCCGCGTCATCTATTTTTCTCCATGCTATTTCCTTTTGTTTAAGTGCAATAGAAGGTATATACCACGTGGCTTTTCCTCCTGGCATCTTAATTCAATTCATGGAATTTTGACGTTTAAATACATGTCACTGATAAATATACTAAAATGTTCTGGAAAAACATTACGCCATAAGCTACCATAGAAACCAAGCATATTCCTTACGTCAAACAAAAATATGTCTTATACAAGGTGTCCATTAAAGAATGGGCCAATATGTACTATACCCTATACCATCATCAAAAAACAATAGACTCCGCCCCATTAATTTTAGCACCTTTATTTAACCGGATGAAAGATAAACTCCCTATAGATATAAAAAGCAATGTTGTTTATAAGATTATGTGTGAATGCGGCCAATGTTATATAGGGCAAACTAAACAGTGGTTGAAATCTAGAATAAAATCTCATATGTATGATGTGGCCAAAAAGAAAACCAATACAGCACTAGCGGCTCATACAACTAATTTAGGTCATAATTTTGATTTTGACAATGTAGCAATTTTAGAGTCGGAGATAAATTTAGATAAAAGATTGTTGTTGGAGATGATACATATTAATTGTAACCAAAAGTCTGTTAATTTAAGAACGGATATAGATGGACTGAGCAATATTTATGGAAACATACTAAGAAGGTTTTAAATAAAATGTAATTAATATCTAGAGTAATTTTAGGTTAAGGTTGAAATCTCTTCTCCTTCTATACTTGTATGATTAAATATAGGTACTTGCTAAAAATACCAAAATATTTTGTATCACCTGATTTATTTGCTTGTATGTATCATGTATAGTAAAGAAGAAGAAGTGGACTTAATTAATAGTTTTATCAAGTAAGGTTAAGTTGTTCTAGTCGCTGATAACAGTCACGTTTTATATTTTTATCTTTTTGATTAGTTTTTGAATGTTTTACAATTTGTGTATGTAGTGGTTTTATTATATGAAAAAACTGTTAGTGATTGTGATGTTTTGTGTAAAAATATTTTTGACTAACAACATGATGTGTTGTAATAATTGTTTTATGTACTGTTAGATTGGTAAGTTATTTTCGAGTTTCTTTTGTTATTGCGGAATTAAATAATGTGTCACATTGTAGATTCTGATGAAGCCTGGTATTACAGGAGAAACCGGTTAATCTAAGTAAAGTGTTTTATTTGTAAGTTTGTCCAAAATTACCCACAAAACGTATCAGTTAGAAATAATTTATTAGTGGACACAAAACTTCCTTGAAATTAATTTTATGGTTGCGCAGAACGGTGTACGCAATAGTCAGTTTTACACGATGAAATTAAAGAAAGTTGAGATAGCTTCAACAAAATTTGTTTATTATACGTGTTATATTTTATACTACAGCTATACTGTATATTTATAATGTTTATTCCCATTAAATTTTCTATTATACATTATCAATTTTGGATTTTTAAAAATAATACTTATTCCCGCGAAAATTTAAACTAAGTTAGTCCGCATTGCGCAAACTCAAGTTACTTTATCAGAGACATTTATTTCTGATTTCCGGTCGTCTGTCTAGACCAGCTGATCTGATTGATGGTTTGTTGTTGACATTTTTAGTTTTTAGGTTAGGTGCTTTCGCGAGTTATTTCCACATAGAAAGTATGAGGTTATTTCAGGCAAAAAAGATTAGTTTGTGATTTACTGTAACAATTTCACATAGATTACTCCACTGGATAAACCCCAATGACCCCCATGCACTACTCAATAGCCAAATCTGTCGTTTACTTCTTGGTTTCCACCACTGTCCATATTTATTTATTAATATCTATCGTAAGATTACTTTTGGTTCTTTTTACGAATAGTCGTGGAATGTTCAAGCAATAAAAACTATACAAACTATATATTATACAGGGTGTTTCATGAGGAACTGTACATAGTCCAATGGTAGATAGGGCCCATCAAGGTTAGTAACAAACCACTATTTAAAATCATTTGAGCCAAGTATTTAGGGTTGTACAGGGTGATTTATGAATTTTTACCAAAATTTGCTTTTGTTGCCTTTTAGAAACTAATTGTCCGATTCAATTTATTTTCGGTACACATTAAGTACGATCAAATACCAACAGTTTGCCATAATTACAGAACCAAAATTCCAGGTCCGTATTAGGAAAAATTTCATTTTATCTGTGCCCCCTAAAAAATTCACCCTGTATATATTTTTTTTAAATCTTATTACTGTAGTTTGAAAGTACATTAACTACCAACAAAAGTGGAATACTTCGTTTTCTTGTCACACTTACAACAGATACAAAATAAACACATTAAATTTAAACATTATCTTGTTAAAATTCAAACTTTCAGTAATTCAATGCTATTTGTCAAAGTTCCTATCAGTTTAAGTTTCTAAGTAATTATAACTATTATTAGTTAAAAATAGTATGAAATACCAACAGTTAGTCGCAATCAGACAAGACTCCAGGACCGTATTAGGAAAAATCATCATCTCGTCGATTCCTCCTAAAATTTTCACCCTGCATATCTTATTCTTAACTTTACTTGCTATAATTTAAAAGTACATAAAGTATCAACAAGTAGTGTAGTGTGATCCGTTTTCCTATTACACTTTCAACAGGTTTTAAACCAACCAACAAAATTTATCTCTATAAAATTGATATTTTCAATAAATTGGTTTCAGTTAGAGCAGCTATTCTGTCTCTAAATAATACTCATTGAAGTTTAAAACAATTTAATAGTAACAGAACAGAACAAGCAAAATAAGAAATGCAACATGAATACAAAACAACATAACAAAACAAAATAATACATATTAACATAATAAAAAGTAAAAATCTATAACTTATTTTCAAAATGTAAACCCCCCTCTTCACGGCATTTTATTTGTCTAACTACTAAATGTCCCACAGATTTTAGTATAACGTCCGGGTTGTTTCTTTTACGTTACAATACTGTTCAATTCGGTCTATTAATTGCTGCTCTCAAGTTGGACTAGTAGCATTAGTAACGTAGAAACAAAAGTTATACCTCATCAACAATTATACCTGTCAAACTATTGCCAAAGCCGACTACTCCTTTTGTTAACAGTGTCAGTAGATAAAAAGTCCATTATATTCCTACTGTAGAAAGAATTGACAAACTTTCGCAGAAATCCTGCACAAATGTCTTTAGCTGCACACTAAATAAATAAGTTCATTTCTTAAAACTAGAACTGAACATGAAAATATTCTACATTACAAATTAGAACAGAATGTACTAGATTACCCTTTAATTACTACATAACTTATGTGTCGGTAGTTGGACGTTCATAATTATTATTATTGAAAAGTGCGGATCACACTACACTACTTGTTGATACTTTATGTACTTTTAAATTATAGCAAGTAAAGTTAAGAATAAGATATACAGGGTGAAAATTTTAGGAGGAATCGACGAGATGATGATTTTTTCTAATACGGTCCTGGAGTCTTGTCTGATTGCGACTAACTGTTGATATTTCATACTATTTTTAACTAATAATAGTTATAATTACTTAGAAACTTAAACTGATAGGAACTTTGACAAATAGCATTGAATTACTGAAAGTTTGAATTTTAACAAGATAATGTTTAAATTTAATGTGTTTATTTTGTATCTGTTGTAAGTGTGACAAGAAAACGAAGTATTCCACTTTTGTTGGTAGTTTATGTACTTTCAAATTTCAGTAATAAGATTTAAAAAAAACATATACAGGGTGAACTTTTTAGGGGCCACAGATAAAATGAAATTTTTCCTAATACGGACCTGGAATTTGGGTTTTGTAATTATGGCGAACTGTTGGCATTTGATCGTACTTAATGTGTACCGAAAATAAATTGAATCGGACAATTAGTTTCTAAAAGGCAACGAAAGCAAATTTTGGTAAAAATTCATAAATCACCCTGTACAACCCTAAATACTTGGCTCAAATGATTTTAAATATTGGTTTGTTACTAACCTTGATGGGCCCTATCTACCATTGGACTATGTACAGTTCCTCATGAAACACCCTGTATAATATAGGTATCTACATCTTGTTTTATTTTTATTCTTAATCTTTAAAAAGCCTATCATTTGCTAGAAGGCAAGAACTTAACTACTTATAAGTTTTAACATGTCCAAATAAATAAACACATACCTACCTACTTCTTCTTAATTTTCACAAGGTTTTATCTATTACAGCTCCTACGTATAAGCAAAGTTTACTAATAGTATTCAGTAAACTTTGGTATAAGAAAGTTATGAATGATATCAATATTAATATAATAATAGAATGGCTTTATTCATCATTACAATACATTTGGTACTTAAATCAGTAGAAACTCCATGCATTCTATCTTTGGTTTCTCCGGATTCTCCCCATCGTAGGCCTTAAAAATGTTCAGAACCTTTTCCTTATCTTCCATCGAAAAATGTCTGGATAATCGTTTTTTCGGTGGAGAAATTGGGCCCCCTTCTATTGAGTTTTCGATTTGACCATAAAAATGTTTTTTAACATTTAATCAATATTAATCGTTTGCATTACCTACTTACCTTAATACTTAATACACAAATAAGGTTAATCCTTATACGTACCTTCACAAAAACAAATATATAAATTTGAAATAATTTCACATAGACGAATGAATATATAAAGATGTTCTATGTTCTATGTTCTATGACAGTTGACAGCACAGGTTTACAGTGAGGCCGGCTCCCCATTTATGCGCGATTTTTAATATGTTTAGCGTTTTTATACGTTTCGCGACAATGATAACATAGCTGATTGGTCTATTGCCAAAATACATAAAAGTTTTAATGTGTGACGCCAGTATTGTAGAGTCGGCCTTTGTCAAATTTAGTGGTTGCTTTGTAACTCGGGTTCTATAAATTCGACCAATAGAGAAATTCCATTCAAATTTAGCGGGCATTTTTGGGGAGGAGTCTACTGCTTTTTGTTGGTGGTACAGAGTATAAGTAGGTTCCTTGAGTAAAAATAAATCATTTTAGCTGAACATACCTTGGTACCATTTTGCTTCCTTAAAAAGTTATGGACCGTTAAAAACAATTTTTTTAAATGGCTTTATAATAAAATCGAAAAAGATACAAGATAATTTAAATAGTACAACAGTAAAAATGCGTACTAACCCAGTCAAATTAGACAAATCGGTGGAAAAAATTCCCAGAGTTGGAAATTTTTTTAAACGCTTTCTTTACACTTGGGTAGACATATATCAAAAGTCCTGGGGGGGAGCTCGAGGAGGGGAGGGGGTTAAAGGTACCATTTTTCAGTTTTTCGCTTATATCTCGGAAACGATTGTAACGAAGTGATTTTTTCGTTACTAGTTCCTGTTTAAAATAATATTATTCGACACACCCCGTATAGAATTTAATTATTGTTTTCCGCATTGTCATATTATTTTCACCTGTAACCAGTATTTATTTTTGATTTATAATATAACCTGTCCTGTTATTAATAAATCCGTAATTAATAAAAGCACAAAACAAATAATATTCCGAGCCGATATCTGTCCCCGGCAATACCTAGCAAGTGAACAGTGAATCCGCATCAAGACCAGCAGTGAATCGCCAGTCTACCTGCCCGAGTCAACGTGAATAGTTGGAACGACGCGAGAGCGCTGAGCAATTTCGACGCTATACTACGTCAGTCCCGACGCCAAGACGACAGCGACAGCACACTGACGTAGCGCTACCCCACCACGCCTCGCGGATAAAATATTCCGACACGCAGCAGGGAGAACTCAGTCCACCGTTGGTCACCGAAAGTAAGTAACCTTTGGGCCCGAATTTCGGCAAAGTCCAGCCGTGACGTATTGTATTCACTGCGCTGCTCAGTTGGCGTCATCCCTACTACTCTGAATATTTCAGAATAATTATAATACCGATTGCCGACTTCAAGACAGTCAGTAGCTGTCCACCGCTGTCCCAGTCAAGACGTGCCGAGTAAGCAGAAGTAAGTAAGGAGTAAAAACTCAAGAGTAAGGTTTGTGTGACGTGAGCTAGCAATTGGTTTATGCTGTATACACGCGATCTCCGGTATACAGTGTATACGTAAATAGTGCAACTCACAATATTAATCATAAATTTCTTTCAGTCCGCTGCTGTCCGCCACCTGTTCCTGTAATCATTTAATCCTCTTTCAGCTGAGGTGAGCTAGCTATTGGTCTATGCTGTATATATGCGACATCTGATATACAGTGTATACGTAAATAGCGTAACTCACGATACTAATGATAAATTTCTTTCAGTCCGCTGCTGTCCGCCTTTCGTTCCTGTAATCATACTTTCTTTCAGCTAAAGTGAGCTAGCTGTTGGTATATGCTGTATATATGCGACATCTGATATACAGTGTATACGTAAATAGCGGAACTCACGATATTAATGATAAATTTCTTTCAGTCCGTTGCTGTCCGCCCTTCGTTCCTGTAATCATTATATTCTCTTTCAGCTGAGGTGAGCTAGCTGTTGGTCTATGCGGTATATATGCGACATCTGATATACAGTGTATACTTAAATAGCGTAACTTGCCATACTAACCTTAAAGTTTTCTTTGCTAGAAATTTGCACTGTCGGTCCGTAGTCTGTGCTTCGGAATTGTGATTTAAAGTAGGTATATTGTTAATAACTTTTTAAGCCCTGCTAACTATCATAGTCCTGTATGTAAAATAGCTTTTAAACCCTGGTACCTGTAATTATGTAATTAGAATAGAACTTGTAGAATAATCTCCGTAGTTAACAATCTTAAGCCTGTTCAAATATCCTGAATAAATCTAATTGTGATATCAAACTGTGTCTTTTAATCCGAAACAAAGTCTAATTTTCCCAACGACCCACTGGAATATTCCGTTTCTTCACTGTAGCTGCCTGAGTAGTGGTGTTTCTGCACTATAAACGGAAACTGGCGCCCGAGTAAAGCACCGCCGTCGCCTCGAGTGCCATAGTGACACTTCGGCCATTTTGCCTACAAACCGAAGTACGTCACACGATCACTCCTATCGGTTTTTGCCCCCTTACCACAATTAAAGCTGACAAAATTTCTTACAGAAATGATCCTATGCATTTTCCGTAGAACTAACCGTAAGCGAGTATAGGGCGACAAACGAATCATCATTTCAAAAAATGTGCTTTATCCGCATTTAAAACAGAATTAGTATTGTGATTTGAAAAAAACTGACAGTAAATTGAATTTATTGGGTCCAACACTTCATTAGAGGAGGGTGTTGGGTCACGGGGGTCCATGAAGTCTTCAGAGCCGTCCTCATATGCTGCATTTTCTCTTCAACCTAAACATTGAAAATCGAATTACAGTCTTGTTCAGTACAATATTAATAGATAGATGATTTAATAGAGATGATTTGAATAAAACTTAGTAAATTGAATAAATAACACGATCACCTTTATCCCTGAAGACTCTGAAAGTCTTGTGCAGGAGGGAATGTATTGGGTCCATCAGTTCATTCGAGGGTGTCAAGTCTTCCGGGTCATCCTCATATGCTGAATTGTCGTCTTCAACTGGAGGGCCGTTAGTGCACGCGCCCTCACAGTTACCGCATATTGAAGAGCAATAGATACCTGCTTTGCGGCATCCACAACATGCTCCACAACCTTTGGTGCAGCTGCAGAATATTGTTGAAAGGATGGCAGCTGGGGCAGGTTGATCTAAAGTTGTCAAGGGTTAAAGATCTCCATCTGCTCCTTTCATCCAAACCCAATCAGTAGGTTCCAGTTTGTTGCCCAGCCAATCTTGAACTTGCAAATAGACTCTGTATAAGTGTTGCAGGTTGCAGTACAGAGCCTTCAGTTGGTGGTAGAGAGCGGAAGTCTGACTTCACCCTTGTGCTGGATTTTAGAAATGCTGCGTAACGCTGTTTGTCCAGGTCTGTTACTCTGGCGTTGTACATTGCTAGGAACATCTGTTCCCCGGCGTTTACAACTTCCTCAGTTGTTGAAGTCTTTGTGTAGAATACGTTGGAGATCAAATGTAGGATGCTCTCCCTCATGAGTAATTAAGCAATTATTGACTTACCTTTTCGGAAAATTGTATAGCAGCCGCTAAAACCGTGAATGAACAAAATGCTCTTGGCAAAGTCAAGTTCCTGCAATTCCTTGGAGGGTAATAACTTTTGCTTCCCTCATTCCCCTTCCCAGGTTTGAAAAACTTTATCTCTCGTTCGTTTGGAGCTAAAGCGATCAGCAGGACCAGCAGATCCACATCCTCGCCAATGACAAGCGGTGAATAACCACATTCTGCTTTCTGATGCGGTGGTGATAGTGGTGCGACTGTGCAGTAATCACCATAGTGTTTTTTTAAGTAAGTCTTGATTGAATATCACTGAGAAGGTTGGTCCTAACCCCACCTGACTCGATTTAACAGGAATCCACCATCAATCAAGTGTGAACTTGAATTTTTACGCAAGGAGTGCTGCGTTGCCAAATTGTTGCCCTGTAGAGCAATATTCCTTCATCCGCGGGGAAAAAAGAGTCCCCCTTCAGGCAGGCCAGTTTAGTTGGGGGGTGCTCTACACACACTATTTCCATATATATAAATACTTACCATATACTAATGAAATGTGTTTGGAAGGATTTTTAATGCAATTTATGTAGAATCCAAACTTCAGAAGTCCGTAGCTCGCTTACGGTTAGTCCTACGACAAAAATGCGAACCATTTGTAGTAAATTTTATTAGCTCTGATTTTGGTAAGAAGGTAAAAATCGATAGGAGTGATCGTTTCCGAGATATAAACAAAAAACTGAAAAATTGTACCTTAAACCCGCCCCCCTCCTCGAGCTCATCCCCTACCCTCGGGGACTTTTGATATATCTCTACTCAAGTGTAAAGGAAGCGTTTAAAAAAAATTCCAAATCTCTGGCAATTTTTTCATCCGATCGCCCTAATTTTGTCTAATTTGACACGGTGTATACGATGTGAAAGTGCACGTTCAAAAACATGTTTCAATACATCTTCGAAACAATATGTTAATTATTCTATATATCGGAAATGAAGAGTTTTTGGGTCCATAAGCTTCATGCATATCATATTCAAATGCACCGTGACGATTTTCAAAGGCGTCTACAGTTTTGTAATTGGCAGAGGTAAAATGCAAAATGTCACCCTTTTCAATAATGTTTTATTCACTGATGAGGTAACTTTTCATAAAAGTGTATTTGTTAGCAGGCACAATTTTTATTATTATGCATCGGAAAAATCCCCGCTTTTTAAGCAAGTTTATGACCAGTTTATAAACGTTTTGGGGAAATATTATTGGAGAACATGTAATAGGGCCACATTTATTTGATGGCACGTTGACTGGAGCTATTTATCTTCATTTTCTGGAGCACTATCTGCCACAATTATTAGTGAACCTTCCTGGAAGAATTCAAAATAGGATGTGGTTTCAGCAAGATGGTACTACACCACATTATGTAAATGCAGTAAGGGACCACTTTAATAATATCTACCCACTTCAGTCGATTGGCAAAAATGGTCCAACTGAATGGCCTGCTAGATCCCCAGATCTTACAAAAATGGATTTCTTTATATGGGGATACGTGAAAGAAATTGTTTATGAGAATACACAACAACAGTCCAAAATATGAAGGAAAGGATAATAACTGCTTTTAGATCTATCACACCGACAATTTTAGGAACAGTAGGAACCTCATTTCAAAAGCAATAGATGACATGTGTCAATTAAAATGGGCAACATGTGGAGCACTTACTGTAATTTTTTCTGTTGAATTATTTGATGCAACCTCTATTTTTTAAGTTTATTCTTGAAGTTTGTAATTTGCTTAATTGCTTAATTAATCTAAAATGGTTACAAATAGCCATATTGTAATACAAAATTTTCGTTTTTCACTTCTACACCATATCGTCGAAAGATAGACCTTTTGAAAAAATTTAAAAAATTTCTAAAATAAAAAATCATTTTTGGCCACCCTGTAAATGTTTAGGAAGTGAAAATGATTCAAAAACGTTAATTAGATGTAGGTATCGTAACTAATATTCACATATTTTTATAATCTCATAATAATTATTACTAGTGATTTTTTCAATATGCATCTGCAGATGGCAATAATTCAACAAAAAAGAAAACATTAGATCCTAGTGGTTGGTAGATAGTCAATATTAATATAGGAGTGAAAGGAGTCTAGAAAGAGGCTTCAAAAAATTTACTAATATACATAGCATTCCGTTAAAAAAACTGGCACTTGATCCTGTAATATTGTCTTGGCTCGCCCTGTATATTTGAAAGTAATTTCCAGTAATAGACTTTTTGATCTATTTAGTTTACTTGTATTTTTTTTTAATTTCAAGCTATCATGGAACTCGAGCTATCGAAGTCCGACTCACCATTGCCCCACCCTGTAAAATATAGTTTCATCCACCCCTGTCAAACATTATTGTGAAAACTAAATTAATTGTTGTCATTGTATGAATATTAATAAATTTATGCAACCACTTCCACTGATTAGTGGGAAATTTATATACTTAGAACACAACTGAAACCCCAAATATTAAATAAAGTTTGCAAGTATATAAATAAATATTCATATTCATATTCATTGTTATTTCACATCACTGAAACTTTGTAAATATACAGTTGAAATTAACAAAATGCACGATGTTTTTACAGTGGTCACTTTTCTTATTATCTAAATAAATATAAGATATCTTTTAATTCGCTATTCTTTTATTTCTTAAGATCAAATACATATATCAATACTAATAGAATTATCTCAAATGTCTGAAGTTGCGATCTGATGGGATGTTTTAAAACAATTTTTCGAAAACTTATTATTTCTTAATACACCAACGCCGGTTTTCTGATTACTTCTCATTACCTTTTTATATGATATTGCAAGGCAGTGAAAATACATAATTTATCGGTATTAAAATAGCTTCCTCAAATTAGATCATGATTGCCAACTCAATCTTGAAACATGTATCCAATTTGAACATAAATTATAACCGTAAAAATACTTTGCAGTTTTTACGTAGTTCATATCAAAGTTTTACGACCACTGTTGGCATCAGTTCCAGTTGAAAATCGACTGGCATAGAAATCGCTCAACGTAACCAACCCATAGTTCTACTTAACTATATGTCATACTTTCATTGACAGTAACCCTTTTGACGTCGGAAATATATGATATTTGTCCCCGATTTATTACAGAAATCGATTTTGTGATTTATTTGACAATTGCATTCACCGGCATATTTGAGTTTTATTAAATTGTTCAGTTCCTTAATCAAAAATATTACGTTTTATCAAGTCAACCATATTTGAAGTATGAACAGAGTTGCACGCAGCTATAGAAGAAACAAATAATGTTTTAAAATCTTCGTTTAAAATTACTAGTCGAGTTAAAATTATCCTGCGTTTGTTGAGCTTGTAGAAACTTAACTCAATTATTTTGTTTGCTATACTCAAACACAATTAGTATCTTCAAATATTTGAAATTTTGCTACATGCGTTGTTTAATGCTTACTTTATAAACTTTATTTCCTTGCCTTAATTGTAGTTTTGTGTCATAGTCTGAGTATCGTGAATATAGATTTTCGTCGCATGTATGTTTCGAAAATCAAAAGACGTATTTTAATGGTAGATTTTTATTTATTTAAAGTTAAATAAATCGATTACCGTTATAAATTTTTGAATAAGAGATTACAAATTTGATTTTTTAAATCAGTAGCAAAAAACAATTTCATGCAGTTTGTATCTCAAAGTCAGTGGGATTTTTAGACTTGCTTGAGAAAGTAAACGGCCTCTCATGGAAATTCGATGTTTATATTCATATATTCATAAAATTGTCCTCGTCGATACAATGGAATTAAGTAAGTTAAATGAAAATAAAATCCTTATTGCAATCTCATCTCTAAATGATACGATGATATTTCTAAAATCAACGAAAATAAAATATGTCACAAAATAATACACTAAATATTTTGAATTTCGTAATAAAGCAAGCACTTAAGTAGATGAATTTAACAAAAAAGCTTTGAAAATTTCTGGCACTTTTAGACAAAAAATAAGTTTTTTTTTCCAGGGCCGGGAGTAGAAATCAGTTTCTATGACATCAAAATTAAAACAGAAATAGTCGATTATTCCCAAGGGAGTATAATGCTCCCAAGGGAGTTTACATTATGGAGAACGGTTTTCATGAAAAAAAAAAAAAAAAAAGATAACATTGAAATTATTTATTGACATTTAAATTAAATGTTACATTCGTACAATTTTCAAAATTAATATTAGAAGGAATATTACTTTCGCTTACATTTACAGTTTTTGTGATTGCGCTAGTGGTGGTACCTACTAAAACCTGATTAGCAATTTTGGTCTTATTTGCAATGGAGTTCTCGACATAACCCTCAGCGACTGTCGTTGATTTCCAACCAGCATGACGCTTTATTGTCGTGATATCCACACCAGCATCTGCCAGTAATGTCGCTGAAGATCTTCGTAAGCAGTGACCAGTATAACATGCAACATCAGGTAATTTTAAATACGAAGCTACTACACTAGGAATTTTTCCCATGGTATTCTTGCCAACTGGCTGCGAACTACATTTTCCTGCTTTGTAATACAAAAAAAGGCGCTTATGCTTGACGTGGGGAGGACGAAGGGACAGGTATTTTCGAAACAATTCAAGCATATTTCCCACATCGGTAACCACAAAGGTTCGTGGAATCTTTGTCTTAGTGTTTGGAATTTTTACAATCAAGGAAGAGCCTACATCCTCAATATCATCTACAGTTAAATTGACTAGTTCATCAGTTCGACAAGCTCCGGCAATCCCCAGAATTATTCCAACCTATAAAAAATCAAAATACTTAATAATTGAAATACCTAACAACAAAAGTAATCTTACCTTAATCATTAAGAATTTTTTGTCACCTGCACTTGATAGAAAACGGTCGATTTCTCCCTTTGTCAATATTTTCGATTTTTTCGCTTGATATCCGTCACCGGTTCTTTTCAAAAATGCGATCAGTTTGGGGAATTTGCTTATATCTATGTTGTCGTAAATTATCAAGCATGACTTAACCATAGAATATCGCGCCCATAATGTGGAAGACTTATAATTCTTTGCATTTTCACTGAAGTATGCCAACAAAACATTCTCGCTGTATACTTGAACATTTTTCTCGGCGCACCACTTTTTGAACCGATTGTAGGCTATATCGTATAAAGATCTTGACTTCGTAGGCAGCAAATTGCTTATTGCAATATTTGCAGCCTCCACAATCTCTTCCGACTCACAATTATTCATTGTGCACTAAACAAACTTTAAACTAAACCAAACTAGCACCTTAATTTGACAATTCTTTTTGTTTGTTTATTTTGTAGTTATGACAATAACTCAACGACTACTAAATGAATGCTCAAATCCAAATACAATAATTCTGGTGCTACTTACTTCATAATGACAAAATATGTGTTTTTAAGTTAATGAGACCGTGAAAAAAATAGTATATACCATTCGGGAGAGATGCTATTTTGTCCTCGGCGCATTGTAGCCCTCGGGCTTCGCCCTCGGGCTTCAAATTGCACCTCTGCCAAAATAACGCATTTCTCTCCCTTATAGTATAATGTACTATTATTGTTAGATTCGACAAGGAAAGTTGCTTGAAAAGTAGTTACCTTAACTGTTTTTTCACAAGAGTAGTTTGAATACCTATTCAAAAGATAAGCACAAATTTAACAAGAAATAATTTGAATGAACCTTTTAAAAACACTTTCATTATTACAAAGCATCTCGTTAAGAAATTATTATTGGCGAAAAAATTAAAGCTTATAAATCATTATGTCTGAATAATAAAAAAAAATAGTACGGTCACATTTAAAAATTTTCCATAGGACCCCTACGGAAATGAAAATGAAAATTAAATTCCGTTTTTTGAGAAAAACCTAAAAATAGTCGTATCTATCAGTAATTTAAATAACTATTTTATTGTTTACAGACAAGCTTGCTACCTTGCTAATAATTTCCATAGCCTACTTAGTAATTTTCTTACATCGCATTCATCTGACGCGGCCATTTTGTACAAAATACAAAATCGTTCGTATCTCACTTATTTTTTGGAATTTTTGAAATTCGAAAAAACTGCTGCAATTAGAATTTCATGTTTTATAAAACACTACAAAAAAACATGGTCATTCCATTTAAGAAAAAAAAGTTGATGTCACTTCCGGTTCAACCGGAAGTGATATTTTCGTTCCTGTTAGTCTAAAAATAGCCCACTTTTGTCTTATTCACGTATACCAAAAATTCAAAAACAACCAAAAAATTGGGGGCGTACATTGACTCGTGGCCACCCGGTATAAAGATTTGTTATGGTAAATATTTTTAATTTCGAGAAATATGGTCTACACAATTGTCTTGGATGTAATTGACAAATTATTCGTATGGCCCGTATTTGTGTTACAAATATAGCATTGGTTAGCGTAGATGAACCCCAGAATTCTACCCCATATTGAACTAAGCTGTGAAAATAAGCATAGTAAACGCTCACAGTCGATTGTTGGTCCAATTCTGTTCTAATTTTACGGAGGGCAAAAGTTGCTTTATTAAGTTTTTTGTTTAGTTCCTGGATATGAAGATCCCATTTCAATTGTTTGTCGATGTACATTCCTAAGAACTTAGTGCTTTTCGTAGAATAGATTTCCCCAAATATTGTATTGAGATTTACATCATGGATTGTAACGTATGATTTTTGAAATGTTATATTATTTGTTTTGTCTATATTTAACAGCAACTTATTTGTATGAAACCAGTCCACTATTTCATTCAATATTTGTTCAGTATGTGAAATGAGTGAGAGAAAATTTGTATTATTAACAATTATGCTTGTATCGTCGGCAAACAATGAAAAGTACAATTCAGGAAAGTTAAAAACTAGATCGTTTATGTATATTAAGAACAGAATTGGACCCAATATCGATCCTTGTGGGACACCACATTTCATGATTTCATAATTTGAGCGTGCTTTTTTAAGTGTATTATTAGTATGATTAGTGGTTTCGACATATATTTTGCGACCCGTCAAATATGAATCAAACCATTGCAGAGGTAAACGCCTTACAGCGTAAAAATTTAACTTTTCTAATAAAATTTGGTGATTAACACAATCAAATGCTTTTGTCAAGTCGCAAAATATACCAATAACATATTCTTGGCGTTCCAATATATTGTGGATCTTAAATATTTATTAATGAGTATGTGGCATCGCTAGTGCTTCTTTCCTTTCTAAAACCAAATTGAGCCTCGCTAAGCATACCTATTATTGAGCGTGAGATAATTAATTAGTTGTTCTTCGACCACTTTTTCGAAAATGTTTGAGAAGGTTGTTAGCAGAGAAATAGGACGATAATTGGATAGATTTGTTTTATCACCTTTTTTATATAATGGTTTAATTACAGCAATTTTGAACTGGTCGGGGAAAATTCCTGATTTTAGTGATAGGTTTACTAGATATGCCAAAGGTTTTTTTAACAATTCAATATTTTTTTTAAAGGAAATAGAAAGATTATCATATCCAGAGGATTTTTTATTTTTAAGTTTTCTGACTGTATTACATATATCATGTTCATTTACTGGCTGAAAGAAAAAGGAGTTGCTTTTATTAAATTTAATTTTATCTAAATATTCCATATGATTCGCTTTACTTTTTAAACTTGAGGTTAATTTGAGAGCTTGGTTAGAAAAAAAAGAAGCAAACTTATTCGCTACTTCGTTGGCTTCACTGATAATTTCATTTTCTTCAACTACTGTAATATTTTCCAGTTCGTGTTTAGGATTTTTTGTGAGTGAGGTTACGTAGTCCCAAGTAGTTTTTATTTTATTATCCGAGTTTGAGAGTTCTTTTGAAAAATTTAATATTTTTGCGCGCTTTATAACTTCTTTGAGGGTTTTACAATACTTTTGGACATAACCTATGAAATTTTTATCGCCACTCTGATTCTTTAGATATATCAAATTACGTTTATTTTTACACGAAATACGGATTCCTTGGGATATCCAGCCTTTTCTATTACGTTTTGTTGCTGTAATTTTAATTAGTTTCTCTGGAAAACTAGACTCGAAACATGAATTTACATAACTATGAAATAATTCAAAAGCATTCTGGATATTGTCTTCGTTATATACATATAGGAGACCAATCAATACTGGAAATTAGAGATTCAAATTTTTTGTGATTTTTGCTATTGAATATTCTCACGTCTTTTGAAATACTAGGAGTGGCTGTTTCCCTAAAATTATTGAGTTTAATTATTTGACCTTGATGATCAGATAAGCCAGTTTCTACTACTGTTGTAGCCGAATTATCCTTAATATTGGTTATAATATTATCCAAAGTTGCTGACGTGGTCTTTGTAATTCTTGTGGGTTCATCTACAGTGGTTATTAAATTAAATATATTTGTAAATTCATTTTTTTGTCTACTCTCTTTAGAAAAATCTATATAAAATTAGATCAAATTTATTATAATAGTTCGTTATTTGATTTAGAAGCTCATAAAATAGGGAGAAAAATGTATCCAAATTACCTGCTGGGGATCTATAGAGTCCAATAATTATAATTTTTAAATCAGGGTTCTGGATTGCTGCATATTCAAAGTCCTTTTCCACTGGTACAGATTTTAATTTTGACATATGTTTAAAATTTACACTATTATGCACATAAAATAAAACACCACCATGAATGTTAATCGATCTGCAGTAGCAGGAGTTTATTTTGTAATCACTTAATGAAAAATATTTACTTTCATCTTGTTTTAAAAAATGTTCAGTTACGCAAATTACTTGAATTAGAAAGCCGTTATTTAGATGGTAGTCGTCTAAGAATACTTCTAGTTCATGAACTTTATTTCGTAAGCTCTGTAAATTTTGATGGAGTACTATGAATGGCGTACCTAGTTTTTTGTTGTGTTTTTATTTTTTCTCAGATTTTGTTGTGAGGTGGGCTGATTATCGACAATGGTTACCTCATTATCTATTTGTTGACTGTCCTCTCCAACTTCTCGTATGTATTCAATCGATGTGACAGTTTTTTGGTTCACCTTTCTATTAAGTTGTGGGACGTTAGCGTTATTTTGTTTATTAAGATTATTTGGCTTGTATTCCTCAAATGTGTAAGGTTCATCATCTTTTCCACATAGCTTATATGTTTTATGATAATTTTACCTCGAGAAATTATAATATTTAAAAGAGTCTGCTGAGAGAAACGGGGAAAACAGAGTTGTGAAATGAATATAAGTATAAAATAAATTTCTTATCTGATGTTTTTATTTTCATAATATGTATGGTTATAATAGGCATAGGTATATATTTAACGAAGTTAAGTAATTATAAAAAAATATGTATAAAAAGTAGGTTACGGTTTTCCCTACTCAACCTGCAGTGTGTATATTCAAAATCAAACGTGAAATGCATTTATCTCGAACCATTGATCTCCAACCGAGACTTACCCCAATTTCAAACAGTTCTTTTGTTCGCATCTGATGTATGTGTGGTGAATTTGGGGACTTTCGTTAGTCGCTTGCTCAGTCGCAGGCACTGGAAAGCCAAAACATTTTTTCTGGTAGATCTAAAAGACTTTATAACTAATGGATTGAAAAATAATAGGCTCTGGGACAATAAATCTAGTCGCCTAAATCTGACCCGTAAGTTTTGTACAAAAGACAGATCCCTTTTTTCTTACTGTCTTTTTCAACTTTGTCCTACTGAAAGTTGAAAGTAATTCTAAAAGATTTGTTAGAAACTATATTATGCAATATCTTATAAATCCTCTATTTCTATATCCTGAGTACACATTTATTAATGTAATTATTCCACTGGCTCCAATGTAGGGCGATTGCAATAATTTGATTAGGTAAACTGTATACAAATACCTCTGATTTATTGGCGTACTTGCTTTATTCGTTCTGGTTCACATTGAATATATCCCAATTTCCAAACAGTCACTATAAAATCAGTAAATTAAATATTAACATTTAGCAAATAACCGTGGGAAGTCTAAAATAATTAATTCAAAAGAAATCATTAATAAGCAAAATATATATATTAGGTATATGTACAGGGTGTCCCAAATTGCTTGATTTTGGCTGGTTTTCTTATTTCCAGACCAGGTAGAGAAAAACTGACATATGAGTCTGGAGCTCGATTTTTGTGAAACGCCGATTGGTGAAAACCACATTTCGATATCTCTAACCGTTTCCGAGATATCGGCAAAAATTGACATTTTACAGATTCCGAAAAACTTTTTTTAATGTTAAAAAATGTCATTTTTAAAGAGAAATGTGTTATATTGGCAGCAAGGATGACTAGACAGCAAGGATGACTAGACATATCTTGGCATATATATTTTTGGAAAGCTTATTTTTTTTTTCCTATTTTCTAAAGTCAAAGCCAACTATGGTTTCCACAAAGTTAGCTTTGATATCAAACAATCGAAAAGCGATATATATTTTTTGACAAATGCATCTTATTCTACGTCAAAAAGTGAAAGAAAGAAAGTTTTTACCGTTTGAAAAAATATCCACAAATAAAAAAGTTGACAGTTTTTTGGAATCTGTAAAATGTCAATTTTTGCCGATATCTCGGAAACGGTTAGAGATATCGAAATGTGGTTTTCACCAATCGGCGTTTCACAAAAATCGAGCTCTAGACTCATATGTCAGTTTTTCTCTACCTGGTCTAGAAATAGGAAAACCAGCCAAAATCAAGCAATTTGGGACACCCTGTACAGAGAGATTCACATAAAACTCCCCAGGCAGTTTCTGTGGTAACGAAAAGAGATATTCAAATTCTGTAAAAGCCAGTCGTTAGATGTTATTGATGACTTTATTTTGTCTAAATGTTGTCAATGGCAGTGATTTCTACGGCGTCGCGACGCCGAAAAGACATTTTTCGATGACTGTAACTTTGGAAGTATATTATTATTAAAGTATGTTTAATTATTTTTGTAGTGTATACTTTTCCATTAAAGCCAGTGGTTCTCGAGATAGATAAAAAAAAAATTCTCCTGTCAAATATCTAGTAACGAGCAATGAAATTAAAATTCGCTTAAAGGTGCTCATAGATACGATATGTACGAAGTAGGGTTGCCAATCCCGGGCAATAAATAAATAACAACTGGCTTCTACAGAATTTGAATATGAATCACCCCGTATATATTCTTAGTTGACTGAATCTTACACTGTTATTGTATGCGTACACTAGTCACTACCTGTTCCGTGTTGATGACAATTCCTTTAATTACAAATAAGTCCGTCCTTACCGTTCATCGATTATTTTGTCACTAGTGTCACAGATAACTGTGCTAGTGTGTAATACCGAAAATTAACAATGTGGCATATTTACAACTCTTTATGTTGCTACTGTGATGTTACTGCAGTTTAAACTAGAGTTATAGAAATAATGTATTACTACTTCCTTTTGTTAAATATTTATAAGAAGGGCAAAGGTACTGAAAATAAATTCACTCATTTGCCAAAACGATGTCAAATTATTTAGGTGCAAATTCAGGATGAAGTTGGTTCTCAAGCAAAGCTTGCACTTGCAGATATGTTCGGAAACCGTGTTGCTTTGCCGCGTATCTCTTCCACATACTTCCGATGCAACCACTCCTCATCAGACTATTCAGAGCTAGGTTGGTATGGAAATATATCGCATTCATATGGTCAGTGGTTAGGGTGATATGCATTCCTAAAATGGGTCGGACAAACCCAGAATCTAAATCACTTGGGCCCGTTAGCCTAACATCATTTCTGTTGAAGACCTTGGAAAAGGTGCTGGATGGACATATCAGAGGAAATATCCTGAGTACACAACCTCTTAATCTACATCAGTTCAGTATACGTACCAGCCAGGCAAATCAACAGAATTAGCATTTAATAACCTAGTCGGAAAAATCACCCAGTCCCTCCAGAGGAAAGACACTGTGGTAGCAATTTTCTTCGACATTGAAAGAGCATTTAATAATGCACTGCCCGATTCCTTATATAGCGAAGACTGCAAGAAGAATCGAACTGACCACATCAAACTGGATCGGGCTATGCTAGAAAACAGAACCATGTCAACATCTCTACAGGGGGAAACGGTCAGGTTTAGGGCCGCAAGAGGGTGTCCACAAGGCGGGATTCTCTCCCCCTACTGTGGTCACTACTTGTGGATGACGTACTAGCTATTCTAACTCTGTGGGATGTTGAGGTTCAAGCATATGCGGACGATCTAGTGATTCTGATAGGAGGAAACTCTGAAGGGATGATCTCCAATACCCTTCAGAACATATTAGATACGGTACATAGCTGGTGTGAAAGAGAACAGTCTGTAAATCCTCACAAAACAACTATAGGTAATTTAGAACCACCTTCCCTATCAGGTGAAACCATTCCATTTGCAGAGGAAGTGAAATATCTAGGAATCACACTATACAAATCATTAAACTCCCACCTGGAGAAGGTGATCAACAAGGCAAGGTTATCCTTGAGGACATGCCAAAGAATTTGCGGAAAATCCTGGGGCATTGACCCTCAACAAATATATTAGATTTACGTCACAGTCATAAGACCGATGGTAGCTTATGGCTCCATAGTTTGGTAGTCGAAGGAGCTATAACGGACGACCAAAACCAAACTCTCTGGGCTACAGAGACAAGCATGCCTGGCGATAACTGGGGCAATCAGCACCACCCCGTAAGCTGCTATGGGAGTCCTCCCGGATTTACTCCCTCTTCACATTTATCTGGGGAGAGCAGACAGCTGTTGGTTTACTGATGGCTCCAAAACCCCTGAAGGAACTGGAGCCGAAGTGTATAGCTGCAAACCAAAGGTAAGGATATCCACAAGCCTGGGGATCAATGCAACTATATTTCAGGCTGAAGTTCACGCCATTGAACTACGCTTGCGGAGGCTAGAACAATCGCATCCCAAGCGCAGATCATTAAAAATATTCAGTCAGACAGTCAAGCAGCTCTCAAGGCTCTTGAATCATATCGGTGTAATTCTAAAACGGTATGGAACTGTCAGAAAGCCCTAACCCAACTGGGAGAAAACAACAAAATAACTCTGCTCTGAATACCTGGACATTCTGGAATGGAGGGCAATGAAATTGCTGACTCCTTAGCCAGAAAAGGTGCAGGATCACAATTTATTGGACCAGAGCCTGTACTTGGCATATCGTCAAGTACTGCCAAAACAGTAATCTCAGCCTGGGCCGATAGTAAAACACTCCAGCACTGCCAAGACTTACCAGGATTAATCCATTCAAAGGCGTTCATACCGTACCCCTCGAAATCAAGAAGTAAGAAACTATTACAGCTAAATAGGTGAAGTTAAACCTAAAGACTTTAATTGGCCTGTACTCAGGGCACTGCAGACTAAATCACCACCTACACAGAATTGGACTGGTGGAAAACGCCGAATGCCGTCTGTGTTTGGAGGATGATAAAAAGGCAGAGCACATTTTATGCACATGCCCTGCTGCATCAAGAATCCGGTTCTCATTATTCGGCAACTTCTGCCGGAGGACCTGGACATAATCTCACCCACTAAGATTATCAGTTTTATTGAAAGACTGAACCTATTGGGTGAAATATAATTTGGAGTGAATGGACCGAGTGGTCGCAGTGGAGAGTCTGATCAATAGCCCACACAGCTATGCCAATACCAATAGTTATTTTTGTACCTAACTATATGTCAAGAATTTGTTACATTCTATTTAAATGTGGCCAGTTATATTTCATCTGATATGATGTTATATGAAAATCCAGTTTTATGTAAAAATGATGGGTGGGTCTACGGTTAGGAACCAACTAGCGCTATTTTTGAAAAAAATGTTTGCGCTAATGATAAATGAAATATATCTAAAGTTTGTTTAGTATTATTTTAAAACCGCCAAGTTAAAGCTTATTAAATTTATTACTTGAGAAATTACTATTATTAGATACTCATATAAAGGTTGTGAAATACAAATGTGTTATTTTAGGCTGTGGAATTCCAAAATCAGGTCAGTACCGCGTGCTTTCATTATTCACATGGTAAACAAGTATCTGAACATGAATTTCTCATTGGATTACAACCCTCTCGTGGCACCTGGTTTGTACAGTCAAATAAACCAGTAATGCTGCTACGGGTGTTTTCCAAATCAGATTTAAGGGTAGTAAAATTCATAATTAATGTGATGAAATAGGTCCTGGAATCCTGATGATTATAAATAAAGAATATTATAATTTATTGTAATAGTAATAGGAATATCTATTATCTCATATGGAAGTTTACTAACAATTTTAATCACTTGCGCGTAGTTAATGCGTTCACTTATAATTTTGTTGTCATATTTCCTGACTGTCATTAAGGTGGTATATGGCCTAGTTAAAGTATAGATATAATTAACAATAAATAAAGATGATAAAAAAAGAATTATACAAATAACAGTTTAGCTTAGTTTACCTTACTTTTAGTAAAAGATAATCCTTATACTTGCCTTTTTTTATTTAATTAACATAACAACACAGGCTTCGGTAATGCATTTTTAAATAGTAATGCCACAGCTAACCTGTGGTAATGCTAACCTAATTTACTTTATTATATTTACTTAACTATGTTTTCTTCTTTAACTTTCGGAATGTTTGTCATTAATTTGTATAAATCTATTACGTTTTTATTGACTTGGATATGTATTAAGTATGCACATTTTTTATCAATATAAATATAATCAAGTCTCTCTAACTACCTCTATTTTTGTTTAATAAGTATGAATGAAGCATTAACAGAATGTCTTTTTTTCTCTTCCACGTTAATTATTTTGATTGCTTAACGTTTCGACCATTTAGAAGAGAACCTGATGAAAACCATTCTACAAATCATTAGCTCCGCGATTATGTCAATACAATAACTATCAAAATATTATAAAATGTTTAAACGACGACTTGCGTAGTAACAAATTGAAATAATTAAAATTCAAATTTGTCGTTTAAAAAATGTCTGTTAATCTGTCTGTGTAACCTAAATACCTAATAAAATGTCTGCCTGCCAATTTGTCTATGTATCATAATTAGATTTTTCTACATTTGGATATACTAAAATGTATAGATGTATAGATCTGTCTAATTACCAATAAATATGGAAGCGACAAAAATTTTAAAAATCAAAAACGAGACACGTTTCATATTATAAATCAAAAATATTTAGAAAATACATTTTGTTCTATAAAATATTTTGCAATAAAAAAATACATATTCAAGACAAATAAATATTATTTTAGTATTACCAGAGATTATAAAGACTCTAGATAGTTACCGTCAATGTATTTATTGGACGGGGCAAAAATGGATGCAGAACTCAGTAATTTGGAAGCAGGCCACCGAAACTTAGATTGGCGCAGACGATGTTCGTTCATAATATTGTGTGTAACACATCTAGAGTCTTCATAATCTCTGGTATTACTATCCAATTTTAAATACCTACCAATAATTACCAACTGTATTTCCATTTGGAAGGCTGTATTTCCTTTACTATTATATGTATATTATATTATTATTATATTATAAATCTTAATCATTTTGTGTTCTATTTATTACCTTTCTGTACATATACAGGGTGCCAGGGTGGCCCAACGAAAACGAAACAGCACTGGTTTTGTCACTTACTCTCATTAGAAAAAAATGTTCGGACACGTCAATTTTGTTTTTGAGAGGGACACTTTTTAGTCGTATACGCAAATCCCTATCTCCAACCCCTTGGGCAAGGCAAGATTCACCCCCTAAAATCTTAAATGGAAAGAGGGTCGAGTGGCATCGTTTGAACGGTCTTTCTTCTTTTTGATACCCCTGAGTTGGGGTAAACTCACCCCCAACGAAAAAGCACCCTTATTCCTTTTTAATATTTGATATTTGATTTGATACCAAACAAGGTGCCGGGGTGAATCTGGCCCTCCCCGAGGGGTTGTAGAGAAGGATTTGCGTACACGTCTAAAAAGTGCCTCCCCCCAAAACAAAATTGACGTGTCCGAGCGTTTTTTTAAGAAACTTAAGTGCCCAAAACCAGCGCCGTTCCATTTTCGTTAAGCCACCCTGTATCATTATAATGTTTGAGGCACATAATTTTGTACACATCCTACCATTTATAGGTTTCTTCTGCTCTACGCTTCACAAATTTGTTAATAAAGTGAAACAATACAAGTAGTAAGAGAGTTTCACAAGTTAACAATATCATTTGATCGTCGTATGGTCCTCGATAAGACTTTGGCTCGATCTTAGAGGCATGGCCTCCGCACTAGTGGCTGAATCGAATAATCGATACCTTGAACAGTTACTGCTACTGGTGTGGCAAACCAACCAAGTTTCGTTATTATAACCGTATCATAGTTTTAGTAAACCTCAAAACAACACACAAAGGAACATCTTTTGTTATCTTTTTTCATCTCTACGATGTCAGAAATTATCACACTTGAGCACAATATAAAAGTTTAATCAAAATTACAAACAGTATAAGAGCAAAATTGTGAATGTTTTTATTGTGTGGCTGAACCGTAGACTTAAAGTTTTTGTCCTTGTGTGATTAATTCTCAAATTTAATGAAAATAAAAAGAACCTAGAATTGCCATTTATGGAGGCATATTGAAATGATACATTGCATGTTTATAGATAAAAGTAACATAATTTCAAAATTATATTGACGTTCTTCCCGTAATTTACTATTTCACTATACATACGAGGTTTCTAAACTTTGGATGAAATTTTAAAAAAATGTGAAATTTTTGCAATATGGACATTTTCCGTTTCCTGTCTTTCGGTTAAACTTAAATTAGAAAACAACTGATTAAGATGATTGCTATACTCATAATTATGAAGCTTACACTGCTTACTTAAAACCTTAAATAACAAGTTACTCGTCGTGATATCAACAACACATATTACTGCTTTATCGATACAATAACAGATCAACAAAACACAGCAATTTACCAAAGAATTTATTAAAATCACAACAGCTGATTTACCAATTAAAATAATTCAAGAGAGGTTGGAATGCATTTAATTGCTTAATTGACCTGTCCAATATTTTTTTGGAAGGGGCCAATCTGTATGGATACCCAGCGCACTGCTTGTCGTTCTTGCTCTGGCCGGAGTCTCCATAATCTTTGAGTGTCAATACTGTTCCTGGTTGGCGTTCCAGTAGCCGATGGATCGCATTCTTTTGGCACTCATTAGGGCTTCCCCCTTTAGAAATATATCAAGGGGAATCAAGCCCAGGATGACTTCCATGATTATGGGTCTGACCACAATGGTGTATAGCCACTGTACCATTTTTGGTTTCATGACTTTTGACAGATGTTGGTTCCATGTGAGTTTGTTATCCAGGATTATTCCTAGGAATTTGACCTCTGTGACTAACTCTATCTGTTTCCCGAAGATGTTAAGGTTGTAATTACCAATGTTTCTTTTTCTGGTGAAAGGTATCAGCGACGTTTTCGTAGGGTTCACCCTCAGGGTTGCTGTACAATATTTAGAGCTCTTTGCATGCGCTGTGCAATAATGTAGGCATACTTTCCCCTATAAGTATGACGATATCATCCGCATACCCTTGGACGTAGAAGCCACTGTCGCTAAGTGTTGTCAACAGATCGTCAGCGCCAAGGTTCCACAGTAGGGGTGACAATACTCCACCCTGTGAACCCCCTCGAGTTACTTGTACCTCTAGGGTGTCGTCCGCAATTGTGGTATGAACCCGCCTGCTCTTCATCATGTTGTCCATCCACTTACAACAAGTGTTGTCAATCCCATGTCTTTGAGCGGCCAGGATCATTGATTTGAAAGAGGTGTTGTCGAATGCACCCTCAATATCAAGGAAAGCACCAAGTGCTATCTCCTTTTTGTTCATCGACTCCTCTACCCTACTAACGAGGTTGTGAAGAGCCAATTCACACGATTTCCCTGCCTGGTAGGCATACTGTCTACTGTTGAGTGTGTTTTCTCTTAATGCCCCCCATCCCGATTATGTCTGTCGACAAGTTTTTCCAGCGTGTTCAAGAGGAAAGACGAAAGACTGATTAGTCGGTATGACTTGGCATGGTCGTAGAACGTGCGCCCTGGTTTTGGTATGAAAACCACCTCTACCGATTTCCATGCCAGAGGCACATATCCCATTGCCAAGCATGCTCGAAAGATTTTACATAGAGACGGGATTAGGAGGTCACTTGCCCGTTGCAATAATGCGGAAGTATCCCATCCGGTCCCGGAGACTTGTAGGGTTCAAAGGATTTGATCGCCCATTCATTTTAATTGTAATTGACGATCTGATTCGCCACTTTCCAATCGACCTTTGTAGGCTTTGCCTCAAGAGATTCAGATTTTGGCGGTGAATCTTCGTAAACTATTGTCGATCCTGGGAAGTGAGTCTGTAGTAGAACATCCAGTGTTTCCCTCACCTTTTGTCGTGTGTTCGCCTGTCGGTCGCTTTATAGTCCCGACAGAGTTTATTGGATCCTTTGACAGAATTTTGCTGAGGCCTGAGGTGTGTTTTCGACCTCCTGGCAGAATCCTCTCCAAGAGTCTTTCTTTGATTTTCTCAAAGCTTTATTATATTCCGCGAGGGCCTGGGCATGTAAGTCCCATTGACCGGTTTTTTAGCTTTGTTGAATATTTTACGAGCGACCCTTCTTAGACTTTCCAGGTGGTTGTTCCACCATGTAACATTTCTGGTGGTTTCCCTGGTGACAGAAGGGCAGTTTTTTGATATGAGTATACCTTGCCACGATGCAGAATTAAAGGCATTCTTCACGTCCACGGTCACAAGCACACAGAGCTTTCTGGTACGCTATGTCCCATTTCTAGCCCCCTATGGCTCCTATCGTGGACTTATCCTTTCTGAAACCGAAGTTGTTCTAATAACTTTACCAGCGTATCCAGTAGACAAATAGGTATGTACGACGAGGATTCTCCGATTGGCTTATTGTCCTTTTTTATTAATACCAATTTTGCTTCCTTCCACCGATTAGGGTATTCTCCCATAGTATTCGTCTCGTTCATTATTTCCAGTGTCCATTCTGGCACTTCTTTTACTATTATCTTTGCGACTTCAGGAATAATTCCATCTGGATCGGGAGCCTTTTTTTCTTTCAGTCGATGGCATGCCTTTTCCAGTTCGTTGATTGGAAAGTACGGAGATGGATTTCTAACTTCCGATTGTTCAAATAATGAGTTGGGAACAGGTTTTTTGCGAGGTCTTTAATCTCTTCCATTCTCATAGCTTCTGAGAGAGGCGCCTTTATTTTTTTGGTGGCGATTTTATATCCTTGCCCCTAAGGGTCCCTGTCGATGTCCCGGAACAAATTCTTCCAGTTGCAGTGCTGCTCTTTGGACCGGTTAATTTCGGTCCCGAGTTTTTTCTTTGCCGCTCTATACGCCTGTCTTTGATCTGTCTAATCTGGAAACGTAAAACTTAACTGTGGTGTTTGTTATCTCATGGAGGATAAGGATAAAAATTGTCTTAGTAATCACATGTTAAATTTACTTGCTTCTTACCTTTGCCAAAGACTTCAATTTGTAACTTTTCGTCGAGTTAACTCAAATACCTTTTTGGCAAAATCTGGTGTTCCACAGGGTTCAAACCTTGGCCCCCTTCTCTTTTTAGTTTTTGTCAATGATTTGCCCAGTTGGATCGCATCTGATAGTTTGTTGTTTGCTGACGACTTTAAGTTGTTTAAAGAAATAAAAAACGATAATCCCACAATCTCGCCCAGTGTACTACAGTCTCGGTATGTTGTTTGGACAACCAGGAGATAAGATTCCTTTGAGTAATTATACCATTTGCAGGCATGGTAGCCAAGTGGGTTAATAATTGGTTACAAGGATCAACGGTTCGAATCCGTCCTGAACCAGATAAAAAAATTATTTATGATTTGCTTCGTAGATGAAGAGAAAACTGTCGTTACCCTAAATGTGGATCGAGCTCCACAATAAACTGTAAGGCCTTATCTCTGTTTCCTATATTTACACTGACACAACATTTTATGATTTTTCTAGGGTTACTCCCGTGACTTGACAGGGGGTTATGAAAACATTTTAGGAAGAAGACTATTTTCAATTGCCAATAAGTTTTTAAAATCGTAAATATTGACCGTAAAGCCAAAATGTTTAGATCATTATATTACTCTACAAATATTAAACACCTTTCAAAATGTCGTTCGTTCGTCTATCTATCTATCTGTCATTGCATCCATAACATCTGCAAAAACTGCTATAGTATCTTATAGAATGTACAATAATTATATAACTGACTGACAACATAGTAAGTATCGTAGTATTTGATATACGCAGTGAAATACAGTTGTCCAGGAACAACTATGATTTAGTTCCATCGATAACATATATACTTACATGGTATTTTCTAAAATCGGTCGTTTCTGAAGTACCTAAAATACATTTTTAAACTGCTTTTGTGAAGAAAAATTATTATTAACCAATATCTTACAGCGTCTCAGTTCCAAGATAAGGGACGAATATTTATTTTTTTTATGATTTTTTTTATCTCCCATCATTGGTAATGTCAATGCAAGACCAACTTTGCTGTGGCAGTTCTACCAAAAATGGTCTTCTGAAAAATATGTTTGAGGAATATGCCAATACTACAACATGTTTGCAATATTTTAGCCCTTTTCAATTTTGCGATGTTTTTTTCGTTTGGAAAATAAATTGATTTAAAAAATTATAGGTTAAGGGATCACTAAAGGGACAAGTTGAGGTTAGTATCAAAGCTAACAGTGAACATTTTGTATAATTTGTTTAATGTTAACAACGTGTTTTAAATTTCCGTGTGAAAATATTATTACGTAATTTATTTATCAACTGCGTTAGTCAGAAAATAAAATCAGATTTAAATGACACTCGTTTTCTCTGGAATAGATAGCTTTAAACAATTATTTTTCTTCATGAAATGCTTCATATAGGTATCTAAATATTTTAGATTACTCAGATTTACAAGGTTAGAGTAAAATATTAGCAAAAATATGAAATTATCAGCTTATGATATTACGTAAGTCAAACTATAAAAAAAATCATTATATGAGTCTTCCTAATGACGTGCTTACGAGGGGACGTTAATATAAAAAACATATTCAAAGCGACGCAATACCGTACGTCAGCGTCGTTAGGTTACAATTAGTGTTTTAATGCCACATTGTAATTTATATTAGGTCAATATCTAAAAACCCTTTTTTACTGAATTGCTTTGAGTTTGTATTATCTATAGAGGATGATTTTATACAAAATTATAACACACTGAAAACTATAACAAACTATAGTATGAATAACAATGTAACCAGGAAACAATGTGCTACATTACCGAAATAAATCATAGAGTTATAGTTAAAGAAATAAATTATATTATATTCATTGCATATTGCATATGTTCGTTATATGTACTATAGGTATGCATAATATCTTTATTTTAGTACAGAAAAAAATGTGACTCCTATTCATAAAGCAGTTTAAGAATCCGAAGAGACCCTAATGAATGGGGAATTTAGAAAAAGTTAAGATCCTCAAAAGTCGAAGTGTGAGGTGTGAATTTATATGTTTCTTGCATGCAGAATCGAATAAAACCAAAATGAATGTGATAGGATAACCATCGAATAAAACAAATATTTTAACCTTGAAAATACAAGAAAAATGTACAAGTAGAAGAGTAATTAGTGAGCAAAACACAAATGTACCTGAATAGTCATGTAATATGTAATAAATTCTCGTCATAAAAAGGTGAATTTCCATCATCTAAGTCTCCATCAACGTCAACGGTAAGCATAGAAGTTCCGCCTTCAAATTCTAATGTAGCCGGGATTTCCGTAGAGATGTTGGGGCAGGCCCCTCCTTCACAAATTTTACATAAAGCAGAACACTTCACACCGGTTTTCATACAGAAGTATTGACAACTACAGCAGTTTCCTTTGCAACAACAAGATATCAACTTCAGGATGGCCTCAGGGCCAGGGTCAACAGTTGTCCTGATTGGTTGCAAAACATTGTTTTGACGAACACAATCCCACTGTTGTGGATCCGGTTTATTTCCTTGCCATAGTTGTACTTGGTAGAACCGATATGAATGTTGGGCGGCATTGGCTGATATCGGAGGAAATAATTCCAATTTGGCAACATTTTTTGTAGCATAGTTGATCAAGAGTTTTATGTTTTCCATCTTTGAAACGAAAGAGGTAGAGGAAATGAGTTTCTCCTTCGTTGTCAACTTCACTGTGGATGGCTGTACTTCAATGCTGCGGCCCAAGCCAAGTTCAATTTCAAGAAGCTTCATGATGTTTTTCTTCCCTTTGTCATAAATGTCGTTGTGTCGCAATCACTAAAAGAGTGCGTCAGAAGAATGTACATGTTGATGTTCACATGTTGTTTCTGGAGCCTTGCAGAAGAAAAAACTTTCTTTTTCGTACTACCAATCTTTGGTTTAAACAAGAATATTTCCTGATCTAAGGGAGCCAAAGCAATCAATAATACTAGAATGTCTGTATCTCGACTTACAATGGCACGGCAGTGTTTTTCAATGGCTGTATATACAATCAGTAGGTCCCCAGGGGACTGTCTAACTTCAATCCCAGCAAACACAGAGTGTATTTGTTTCGTAACGTTAAGTCACAAATAAGTAACTCTAGAAGCATATTTCAAAATGTGAAACAGATTCGTAATTATGGCAATATATCTGTACCTGAAAGATTTGTTTTGAAATTGTTTAATATAGTACAAAACATTTTTGTTGGGTTTGAAAAAAATCGAAACTGTTACCTATCAAATGTTATTCTTAATTCGACAAACGTAAATGTTTCAAAACTTACAAAACGCCATACTTTCAATGGTTAAAATTTGAGAATATTACGCAATTGTTGATGCAGTATTCCTTTAGTAGCTATAAACTGAAACAATTACGGAATTATTGAAACAATTAATTTTCAGTTGTGAAGTGTTGAAAAATTTACATAATTAGTAATACGTTACATTTTCGCTATACATTTTCAAACAAATAAGTCGTTTCTATAGGCCAGAATTACTTCTGGGACACTGCGCCAGCAGCGCAAAGAACTGTTTCCGGCTTCAGTACAAGTTAGTCTGACTGAATGTGCAGAGTGAGTAATTAATTGTGTACTTACATGTGTGGTATAAACAAGTGGTCTTGTGGAAAAAATACTATTGTGAAAAATAAATTACACAGTATAGGTATACACAGCGTAACTGGTAGGTAAGTTCTAATACTTATAGACCTAAAATTAGATAAGTTTTAATTGTATGTATTGTAAAAAGCGTTAATTTCCTGGGCAAGATATAACATGGCGTGGGCACATTAACAGCGTGGGTAACGGATCTTTTTACTAGTAGGTACCTATAAATCGAATAATAAAATAAACGCTTTACTTAAAGAAGTAATTTCTTCAGGTGATTTGAAGTGAAGAAAAGTTTATATGAACATATTATGTTCTAAAGATTTTTGTTTCTGAGATAAGCGGGTGTTGAATATTTAATTTCATTTCTGATTTTATCTGATTTTCCACAATTTGTAACATATGAAACTGAAATTTATGGATCGTCCTGTTCTTCAAGTAGCCATTTATCTCACCAATTGTCTTTTTTAATTATTTCACTTCGGTTTGTAATTGGACAAAATGTTTTGGTTTTTTATTAAATAATATCTTTAAAAATTTAAATATTTTAACAAAATTTGGTGATTGGGGATTTTTAAGGCGAGGGATTTAAACTCGGATTTAAATCTAAGTAATTATAGTTTTGCTGTTATTTGTATCGTATCGTTTATACGTTATAATGTTTTTGGGATTTTTTAATTTTTTTTTTTAAATAAAAATTCCTGTGCTCCCGTTATTTTTATGTCAAAAAGGTATACCTTCTAAATGTCGCTACGAGTAACCGTTCTCAGGGTAATTGATTTTAAAGTATTCAATTTAACCACTTTAAAGTATAATTAAATTTTAGGTTTATTTATTTAAAAGTCATTGTTCTTCGTACTTTTTTTGCTAGTGTTGAAATGTAATAAATTTAACAAATTTGAAAAAAGAATTTAAAGAAATTATTTCAATATAACCAAAACAAAAATTTTACTTTGATACCTTATTTCTCTGCTAATATCAACTTCTGGACGCACTAAGGTAAGTTTGTTTAAATCGTAATATTTTTATATAAGGAATCTGCCATTGCTCTTATAGGACACCATGTAGGTATTTATAGATTTTAAAACGGCTAATACATATTTTTATTTTATAAAAATATCTAAAAGGAGGTAAAAGTCAACATAGCTCCTGGGGAATTTTTTTAAGTTTTGCAACATGCACACTTCCGATTTAAACGTCACAGCTGTGACAAAGACATTCCGCCGGTCGCCCACTTTCTTCATTCTTCCTCTGTGCCAAAGATATAAAAAACATCAGATAATTAAATTACCGACAAGGTCTGTTGTCTGTCTGTTTCTTATATAGGTACTTCGAACGATAAATTATTCAAAAAAACTTCACAAAAAGGCGCTAATAAAGTTGGCGCATTTGATGAAATGTGTAAACACTAGTATAAAAAATATGACTTCCGAGCATTGATAGTGGTCCAGTAAAAGCTAATGAACCAATGTAAAAAACAAGATCAACCTTGACCTATCTTATATTCACTTCAGATGAGATAGGTCAGTTAAATTCAAAATGTTGGCGTATTTTATTTCTTTTTCTCGAAAACTACCGCATGTATTTCTTTCATTTTTTTATTTGGATTTACCATCCCTTTGCAACAAGCTTCTTTCTCTCAGGAATAATAATATGTAATTGTTTAACTTCATTTATTTTATTGAGTGGGCTAGAGTTTTACAATCGAAATCTTTTTCTCATTTCATCAAAAAAAAAACCTTGTCAAATTTTGACAATCTCCCGCCTTCTCTTCTTATTTTTATTTTAAACTAGATACAGAGTTGGGTTAGCGCACTCACCTTAAGGAGATATATAAATTGGGGTTCACCCTGTACAGTGTACATTGCTAGTTTGATTAAGAATTGATTTTTATTTGTAGATTCATGCAGGAAATGCTTTTCATTTATGACAGATGCCAATTTTGAAGGTGCGTGTAAGGACTGGTTTAGAGCGGCCAGTCAGAGATTGAAGAAAACAGAGAAAATGAATTATTTTATTGTACTTACAATGGACAATAAATTGTTTTGAACATATATTTGTCAATATTTTATCTTTTTCCTTTATTTTATAGGATTCCTCCAAACACATTAACAGTGAATATTAAGGATCAAGGATTAATTTCGCCTAGATATAGAAAAGAGCTTAAATGGATTTATGGTCTAAGTATAAAGATGAGAGATTGAGAATGTGAATTTTGTTAAATATTGCAAAAAGTGATTTTAAAGATGGGTCCTGAAAAAGTAACGAGCTACCTACTAGAAGAATGTGACTGAGGTCTTCGTCCAAGAAAAATTACTCGTCCAATAACAAACGAAGCCAGGTTTGCTGTACGTGCATAAATCCACCCCCAGCCCCCGATCGCTCACCTGCGCACTCCCGATCATTGAGTCTTTTTTGTTTTTAAATGTATTTAGTATAGCATTTTACAGACGCTCCAAAAATATAACTGGCTCTATACTGTCAGTACCTACATGTTGTCCACCTTTGTCGAACAAATTACTTATTCACTGTTACTCAACTCGCGAGAACCAAAAAAGTTTTCGAACTCTTTTTCGTTTTCGAGTTGTTCAACATTGAATAGGTAATAAGTGGTTCGGCAAAGATGGACAGCATGTATTGATTGATAGGGCCTGTCATATTTTTGAGCGTCTGTAAAATGCTGCTATATGCATTTAAAAAACAAAAAGACTCCAATGATCGGGAATGGGTAGGTGAGGGATCAGGGTGGGAGGTGGATTTGTGCACATATATCAAACCTGCTTTATTTGCATTATTTGCATGATAAATATAAAACAAAAAAGAAACTGATTTGAAAGTAAATTGTAAAATTTATATTGCTTATGATAAGCAACTTTTCTGAAATTAATGAGCAATCTTAGTTTCTAATAACTTGCAACTGTTGTGAATCTGTACTTAAACTAAATTTGCATAACGGTTGCGAAGTATTTATATAAGTTTTGTATTTACAAATAACTTGGTGGATGAAACTGTAAGAGCCTAAATGTTTCAAGATATTTTCGGATTTAGATTTTGGTAAAAACGAATTTATTACAAATGTAAATTGGCATTTGTTACGAATATTTTGTTTCACAATTGTGTAACGTAATAGTTTATTAACGATGAACTGTTGCGGACAAATAAGCAATTTGTCGCCAAAAACACGCATTTTTGTGACTGAAACAAAAGTGTAACACGAAATATAAGTAGCGTTAATGTTGCTTAATAGTTACGAAGCGGAGTTTGCTGTGATGTTACAAATCCGATTTTTTTCCTTCATAAAAAATTTTTCTTGATTGATTGGAGCAAATCAGATAGATATACTGGTGGAAAGGGAGAGCAAGTATAAAAGGGCAAGGCTGGGACCCGGCTAATAACGATCATTGTGTTTTGGTTGGTAAATATTTTGTATCTATATGTTCTTATTTTTCTTGTATCTTCAAGATTAAAACATTTTTCTATGTTCAATGGTTGGTCCAGTTAGGGTGGAACGAAAAAAATTTTTTTTCTTAATAATTTGTCATAAGCTACAAAATGTGCTTTTAGGTAAGTAAAAATCATTCCCAAAAGTCGATCGACTTATCTTAGTATTTTCAGGTTCCTCACAGGACTTTTCAGAAGTTTCGAAATTTTCTGGTTTTTGCAGATTTTTATTACCTGCATTGATTCATTTTAAAAAACATATTTTCTGTTTGCCATAGTGCTTAAAATAATTATTAAGGTATGGCAAAACGTCCCTTCAACCTAAATTACTTTATTTTAATATCTGCCGATTTTTTACCAGAAAAAGTTAAAAAAATTGTTTATCCGGTAATTCTGCTCCATGGTTTTTTCGCACATTCTGAGAATAAAGGTATTGCTTTCTTTGCTTATGGACTAATACCAAAAATACAAAGAACTGGGTATCCGACGAGTCCTGAAACATTACTCGGGATTAATATTTTGAAATGAAGAAAATATTACTGAGTGGCTAATAACCGCTAATATGTAAATATGCTTAACTAAGGCGTCGAACGTAAATTTTCCTTGCAATACCCAAGCTGCTGAACGGTTCGCGCATCTTGTAACTTAGTCATCATAAGCTATCTGTGGCCAAGAAAACCGAGATGGATTCATTCGAGTCCGTATAAAGTCAAGAAAAATATTGAAACGAAATCAGATTATTTTAAAAATAGATAATATAAAATGACCTGCTTTTTGTTGGTTTCTTCCTGTGTAATTTTGTTTTTTGAAGAACAGTAAATATGTCTCTGTCAAAAATATATTTTTGGGAAAAATTTCTATGGAAGCATGAATTTTTACGCTTTTGAGGAACGATAAGTTTTTAAATTAAAATGCACAATATTTTGTGGTACCTATATTAAGAAACATTTTGAGATTGATGTAAAAAAATCATTTTTCTAAAATTTTTACCCCATTGAGGAACCTGAAGAAGACAACGTACCGTTTTCAGTTTTTGCACAGTTATTAATAACAACCAAATGAACGATTTGATTGCTATATCGTAATAATTCTCAAAAAAATTTGAAAAACCCCCTTCCCCAATTCGTTAGGGACTCTTTGGATTTTTAACTGTATTATGTATAGGAGTTTTAACCAAAGTTTGTTTCTATTATACTATTTGTATACGTAAGAAAAGGTGTAAAAACAACATTCTTATATAAAATTTTGATTAATATAACAAATAATTTACAAAATGAGATTATGTAAGAGAAAAAAGAAAATGTCTACTACTCTATCTGATAATAGAAAATGGTGATTTTAATTAAATCGGTATCTATGTTTCTATATATAGAAAGGATAAGCTCGGTAATGTGATGGACAGTGGTACGTCCTTTCAGTAGGCGACCGGATTCAAATCCGGAAGTCAATGAAGTATAGTCTGTATAGTAGATGAAAATACCTGCTCGCAGTGCTCGCTTCAAGGAGTTTAGATAGCTATGTGATCATATTAAATATTCTATTTCACGGTAAAATGGTGGTTCAACAAAATTTTCAGATTAGGGGTGCCAAGTTTACACAAACACTGATGTGCTTATCTCCAAGCATCGCGTCGGCAGTTGGCATTAAGGGGTGGAAATTGATCGGTGTTAAATAAGTGATTGGAAAAAAAGTATACTAATCCATAATTCGATTTAGGTATAATTTAATCGGTATTAATTAATTATTAGGTATTAGGTATTATGTTTTTACATTAAAAATATTTAAAAATATGAAAGAAAAAGCAATATTCGGCTGGCACATTATCAGAACGGCGGCGTAGTAATAGTATAACTGACGATTCAAGTTTGCGTGTTTGCCATGAATCCAATCAGCTATAAAATTCAAATACCTTGAGTAGCTCGCTTGCGTACATATTATCTGATTAATCATGTCAGCTCAATTTCGAATCGCTAAAGACATTATCGGAATGCAAACCATGATTTTTGTTTTTAGTTACTGCTCGATTCGCATCGATTTGCTTGTGTTCAAGTTGCTTCTGAACGCCTTTCTCCATCTCATGGTCATTATTTATAGAGTCGACAATATTTCATGATTGGTTTGTAAGTGTGGTTTTTTATCTGTACATCGTGAATTATACTTTATATTATGCTCAAATAAAAACTGATGGCCACCGCAGATGGAAGATATCTTTTTAAGATTTGCTGGTGTTAGGGAAATAAATAACTAAAAAAGTTCTTCAAAATGACTCTAACGTTACCTCTATAATTTATTATAAACAGTTCTTCGAGGGAATTAATGAGTTACGGGAATCTAGATGTGTTTAGAAGTTTTTGACGGCTTTATTGCATCTTGTTATTATAGTGAATATACTAAAACACGATGTTTGTTATTCGATATTCGATTTGATGCAAGAAAACTAGATGGTATAAGTTAGGTACCAAACCAAACCATGTTACTATTGTTATTTCTTCCTACGACTAAACCTTTTGCAAAGAGAAGATAAATTTCAGATAATATATATTTATGCGTAAACAACATTAACCGCCAGCAATCTACAACTTCACCAGGTGTTTCGGTTTCCTTAAGTCGCAAAATTTATCCAAACTATTGCTCTAAATATTGATGTAAGAAAATAAATTACAAACAAACTTTGTTGATCAAAGAGTTATAAATTATAATTTCTCAGTTACAAAAATTAAGTATAATAAATCTTACAAAGCAAACATGCTGTAACGAAGTGATTTTTTCGATCAAGTTATGTTCATTTTGCTTTAAATATTACTGTCACTTGGATACACCCTGCCGCTGTTTTAGTAGTCAAATTATGTTCTAGTTAAGTTGTAAATGAGTTGTTAAAAGGTCCGCTGGTAAACAAGCAATCAAGTAATTAATTGAGTAATTTTCGACAGTCCCCCGTATAATTAAAATCCTAGAATTATTATAAATAATGACCGAGTCGGAAATAAAAATCATTCATTACTAAAATTGTTAATCCTTGTCCGTTTTAATCCGTTTCTTTTTGCAACATGGTATATAAATTACAAGTAACTCATTTCCGGTTAAATGCATTTCGAGTCACTGCGCGTAGCTGCAGAAACCGCTGCACCTCTGCAAGGTACGCCGGGTGATGCATTTGAGTACGTCGTTTAAACTCGGTGACCACTTCTCTTTTTGACACGACCGAGAGCTACGTCAGAAAGGTAATAAAAATGCCAAATGGCCCTCCCGTCGATATCAGATCCAGATCCAACCTACCGCCAGCACGAGCAGATCCAGTCTACCGTCCGCAGGAAAAGATCCAGCCGTCAGCCGTTATTATTTCCGTACCGCCGCTCCGTTGTTTTATAGTAAATTTCTTCGAATAAAACCTTGGTAAGAATTCAACGCAACCTGCTACATTTAGTAGGCACTGCCTTCAGTTAAGTATAGATATTTAGAGTTTTGATTATCCGTGAATATCGCCGTATTTTGCTACCAAAGTAAACTAGAGCTAATTCATAATACCTCCGTTGGTTTATTCTTTGTATCATTGCATAAATTGTACACCAACTGGTCAGATTTTCTCGTTCGGGTAATCTGACAGGCTGTCATGTACAAGGGTTTTCGGAAAACCCAGTGCATTTAAAAAGTCATTCCTAAATAGTGCATCCACTGATTAGATTTTCTCGTTCGGGTAATCTGTGACGTAACAATGCACCAGGGTGACTAGTAAATTAGTTGTAAATGAAATAATTAGTTTAACCATAGCTCGACGTTTGTGGCGGTAGTTCGCCGTATTTTATTTAAATAAGAATAAAAGACGTAAATATCTATAGCTAACGGATTGCCCGCCGTTTCTAAAACCATCTTAGTGGAAAGGTCCGTTTGCTTGTCGTACACCGCAATTTATCAATTTCACGTATCCGAAAATTCCGCCGTAAAAATCGCGTCCATACTTGATTACCAGCTTGCCTAATTTGTAATTATTTTAAAAATAGTTTTATACATGCTCGACTGAATAGTCGAGGAGGTTTGAGAATTGATTAATTTGTTCATCATTTATTTCTGAATAAACACGTTATTTTAAAGAGGTAAAATTCACGAGTTATTATTTCTGTAATTTTATTTTCTGATTAATCCGTTTGAGCAGTATGACTGAAATCCATTAGATATAGTCTCCAGCTCAGACCTCTGGCTATACCGTATCATCCACTGTTTTGCTACTCAGGGTTGTTCTCCCAAATAGGAGAGCCAAAAATATAGTGTAGTTCTTCGCACTCAAAAATTGAAGAGCTGGCGCCCGAGATTTCCGTAGAAATAGAGAGATTACGTAAGTATCTGACCGAAAGTACCGCGCTAGAAAAAAAGACCATTACAATGCAGTTTAGGAACTAGAGCCTAATATGATTTAAATAATTGTATGAGCTATAAAATGAATCGCTAAATAATTAAGACACGCATTTTTTCAATTTATTTTTAAAACTACTCCTAAAATGACACGCTCTTCACCAAATGTGGGATATTGTGTTACAATTTAATTACAGAGTATACTAGAAAAATAAAACAAATACTGCATCGCCTGGAAATAGCGATAAAATTTCTGGTTATTATCTAGAAGCACCTAATAAGAAATTCCGGACACTGCGCAATCATAATTTATCGGCCAGAATTATCGATAAGTTCAGCCTATCCTACGTTCCGGCCAGAAATTATTACTTCAACCCAACTGGCGCGGCGCGGCGTCCCATTGGAAAGATTTTGCACAACTTTTTAGCCAGGATAATTGAATAAGAATTAATGAGTATTACGTTGCGAACTGTTGATTTATAATTATTTATTTAGTTTAAATCATTTCTCTCGACTATTTTTGCTCTCTGATCCTAAATAAATAACTAAAACTGATGCAAATTAGTTAAATTACATCTAAGTACCTATATATTTTCATATATTAAAATATTTTAAGCGCAGATTGTTTAATCAACACACAAGCATATGGTTCCCGCTGGGAGACGCCAGAATGTTTAATCCAATTAAACATACACTTGGAGTAGTTTTCCACACACACCAAAACACTTTTGCACACACTCCAAGTGTAAGTTCTACACCAAAGGTTCCAACCCCTCTTCAGGGACCAATTAAACATAATATAAAAATTTCTAATTTTATAATTAGATAATAGATATTATTATCATAACTCATATTTCTTAGTTTGTGTTCCATATTAATTGTTTATTGTTATTATAATTTCATTATCACTTCGAATATCGTTCAGGGTCAGCAGGACGTCTCGAAATGATAAAGAAATTATAATAACAATAAACAATTAATATGGAACATAAAATAAGAGATATGAGTTATAATATTATAATTGGAAATTTTTATAGATTAAACACAGATGAACACATGAAACCTTAAAATTGGAAAAGTGTACCACAATATATCTTTCACAAACGTGTTATTCCATGTTGCACGATTTATTTTGTTTTCGTATTACATCCACTTTACATACTCGACCACATTATAGCTATTTCGAGAAGTAATATTGCCATAACCCTTGAAATAATGGAATTTCTGTAAATATATCAACAATTTATCAACAAGTTCTAGTTAGCTAACTATAAGTTATTGGGCAATTGAATCAAATATATGAAGCAACGTATACATTACCCTGTAGAATATTAATGTAGAATATACTTACAAAGTGGTAACTTAACATGTTTGTACAACGGATTAAGCTGTTGCAACTGTTATTGAAATATACGCGATTATTGATTTTTTTGAATTTATTACATTACAGTTCAAGTCAACTTTAATGGCATTTGAAAGCTTGTCTTCTCAATTTACTTAATATTATTTATTTATTCTTATTACATACAGTGTGTCTTCATTTGAGTGGACACACCCCTATAACTTTTTTCATTTTTATCCGATTTAAACCAAATTTCACTCAAAGATAGAGTACATTAGGATTAACTCATGGCCAAAAAACCATTTGTCCCCTACTAAAGCAAAGCCACCTGCGATACCAAAATAAACGCAAAAAATCAAGAAAGCATTTTTTTATAGGAAAATTTTACTAATGAAAGTTGTTCAGAATTGTCTGAAAACCTTAAATGAATCTCATCAAAATAAAAAAATATTGATATTTTGATTTAAAAAATTTTAAGTCCAAAAATATAATTTTACAATATCAATTATCATTCGTATTTAGTTGCAGAGTATTTTTTTAGTTTTTTTTTTATAAGAAATAAAATATTACAATACAATAACCCATTAAAATTATATTTTCAGACCTGAAAATTTTTTCAAACAAAATATTAATATTTTTTGATTTTGAATAAATTTTGGACTTAAGGTTTTTGGACAATTCTGAACAACTTCCATCAATAAAATTTTTGATAAAAAAATGCCTAATATGTTTTTTGATTTTCCACGTTTATTTTGATATCGTAGGTGGCTTTGCATTAGTAAGGGGCAAATGGCTTTTGGGCCATAAGTTGATCCTAATGTACTCTATCTTTGAGTGAAATTTGGTTTAAATCGGATAAAAATGAAAAAAGTTATAGGGGTGTGTCCACTCAAATGAAGACACACTGTATATATTTTCATTTTTTTTTTCGAAACTTAAGAATTTAATCTTATAAAACTCAGTAAGCAGCGCAATGGCTCCGTACTTACAGATTACCACGGTTCGAATTCTCATCAACATATGCCAGTATATAACTCATTTAAGTACCTTTAGATTTATTTGAATATACTGTTCAAAACTTGATAGAAATGGACACCCTTTAACATTAAGTTTTTCACTTTACATTGTGATAGATGATATAACCATCTCCGTATTTCACACACTATTTTCTTCATCGCATTAACGAATTAACCTTACTTACCCTGCTATAACCAACCACATTATTGTACAGTTTTGCTGATAATAGTAGCTTTCGTGCAAGCCCGGTATTTCAGAGTCATGCGACTTATTCTTTCATCTATACAGATCAACGCAATAAACGTATAGAATTACAGAACATCTTGTTGATTTTAGTCCATCTAAACTAAATCTAACAAGAACCATATCAGGCAAGGTCTTCAATATCTTCCTAAACATTTTTGACACTCACATATTATTAGCATAGACAGCTGCAGCACACTTAGCAAAGAAACTTTGTCTTCTTTATAGGACCAGTGACACTTGACACCAGATCCCAACAGCAGCTACTTTGTTGTATAAAACCTATTTCGTCCTGGTTTATAACAGCGTTCTAGGTTTTGCATCTTGTCTGAGAATCTGGGATTCATACCATGTTCATATTGTTCATACCATGATTCTAGTGTAAGAAATACAATCATCTATTATATAACTGTCTGTATATTTTAAATGGTCTGCATAAAAGAGACATGCAGTGGAGTTCCGACACTAGATGAATAATAAACATTATGAACAATAAGGGTTGAAGATTTAAGCCTTATGAAACACTTAGACATAGCAAGAGTTTCTTTAGACTTATAACTATGGTACACTACTGTTTCCTATTGTGCAAATAGCAAGAAAGAAGCATAATACAAAGTGTAATGAATTTATCTGGCCAAGTAGTATACCATGGTCTAGAGTCTAGACTCTAGACCAGTGATTCCCAAACTGGAGAGCGCGCCCCTGTTGGTAGGCGTGAAGTAAACTTAAGGGGGCGTGAGAGCACAGAAACAATCTTATTCCCGGATAAAAATCAAATTTTATAACAAAATCTAGATACATTATATGAATTTGAAAAAGTTAATTTCTCTTATTAAGAAAATTCGGCAACACCCTTCACATTAATGGTTTTGTATTTTCACTTTTTTTAATAAATAAATAAATAAACGTAATTGCAGTAAAGTATTTGTTTTAGTTATCAGGAAAAATTTTGGGAACCATTGGTCATAAGACGGTCATAGACTTTCGAGAAGTTTGATAGACAGCATCAACTTTGCCTTCAATTCCTTCTGTTAAGTATTGCCATTGATTAAGGAATTTTATAATCTAGTGAAAACAAAAAGTGAATGTTCAGATTGATTTTAGTTTAAAATTATGTGACGGTTAAAAGTCAAACAAACGTTGAGAAATAGCTGGCAGAGAGAACATACTACGTTAATAATTTTAAACTAAAATTAATCTGGACATTAAATTTTTATTACCACTAGATTATTAATGATATAAAACCAGACACGACACAGGTTTGTCAAAAGCATACTACGTAAATCACAGGAATACCCGCAACTTACCGAGATCTCGCCGCCAAAATTGGCCTCGCAATTTACTATTGAAGTCGCGTATGTTATTCATTCCTTAATCAATGGTATTGCGTAATGCAAAATAATTTGCCAGTGATACATCTATCAGCCAGAAATATAAAATGATTTGGGTATTTAGGTTTCAATTTTTAGAGGGTCTTTAAGATATTATTTTTGGGAATTGGTTTATTAGCAAATGAAGAATATTATGACAATTATTATCTAACCGTATCAATATTTGAAGTGCTTCGAAAAATTCAGCAAACTTGTTAACAATTATAAAGGGATTTTCAAAAGACATCGATCATATTATTGGGAATACTTACTAGATAATTTTTTTTCTCATGAATATAAGACCAGAAACAATTAATTGGGATTCGATTTCATTTGATTTTTCATACCAATAATATAATTTTTATACTCTATATCTCTAGGTCCAATTTCAATCTTATTCTAATAAACGTTTTCGTTTTATATTCAGTATAATATTTTTATTACATCTCAACATTTGACCCCTGTAAGTAAAATTTTCGGGACGCATTCGATGAGAATTAAGGCAGAATATAATTTATCGCATGCCATCAGTAAATTGAGACAAATTTGATCAATCGGTATTTAAAATTTGATAAAGTGATAAGTGAAGATCAGTCTTCTGAAAATTCAAAATCTGTTCTTTGAAAGTTTAACGACGAATACCTTGACGACAAAGAAATATCTAATAGAGGGTGGTGTTTGTAGATCTATGGGTAGAAGTTATTCATCACTCTTCTTTACTACAACATTATTATTATTGAGAACTAAATCTAACAGGTGATTATTTATATTTTTAATTATATTAATTTGCTATAATTGTACCAGTACTGTTCTTCTTCAATCTTTCCGCACTCACTGCACCATAAATGCAATTAAAATGTTTTATGACAGGATTTCTTGATATTTATATGCTTAGCAAATAGACAAAGAGAGGAATGGCTCACAAAACTCCTGATATATTGCGGAAAGGGCTCTGCTGGTATACAGACAGTTCTAGGACGGAAACAGGAGCTGGAACAGGGATACATGGTGAAAAGCCAAGAGAGGACATAAGTCACTCTCTGTGATACTACTCTAATGTATTCCAAACAGAAATTTTTGCTATACTCGAATGTATACGCGAAATATAAAAAGAGGGTATGCTGGATTAGAGATCACCATCGCGTCGGACAGTCAGACGGCATTAAAAGCAATAGCCTCTAATGAGGTGTCGTCCAAACTAGTATGGGAATGCCATGAGGAAGAAGAACGGAACAGAATAAAATTACAATCTGGGATTTCAGGCAATGAAAAAGCTGACTAATCAGACATAGGAAAACATTAATTAAAGGCCCATGTGCAGTTTCAGTTTCAGCTCACAAAGAACGGGTTTCAGTAAGTTGAGAACAATAGTATAGCTTCTGACAGGGCACTTCTCTGTTAAGAAGTACTTGCACACGATGGGGAAATGTGATAGCGACTTAAACTGCAGATTATGCAGTAAGGAACCTGAAACAATATTTAAGTGCGAAACATTAGCTCACAGAAGATACAATATTTACCGGCAGACCATAACAAAACCGAAAACCATCCAAACTCGAAATATTATCAACATATTCCAATTAAAAACTAATTTTCATATAAAACAATTTTTTTCAACAGAATTAGAAATTTTTGAAAACCAAAAATGCTTTTAAATAATATCTATCTTGCGAAATTGAGAAAATTTTGTATATGATTTAATCTAACAATCTCAATATTATTCAAAAATAGTCAATAAATGTGTACGTGATAGGGATCAGTGAAGGAGGCAAAAGAAATTTAAAATCAATAATGTGACGACTCATAAAAACAATAATATTTTGCCAATTTTTTAAAGAGCTTTTATAATTCGTGTAGAAGCAACTCACGCATTGATGATATTGTTCATTTTTTTGTTAAACTAGTAAATTTTGAAAAATTATGGTGCAAAATGGATATGACCTTGCCTTTACTCCTTCTATTAAATAATAATAGCATGCATTTTAAATCATATAGCTCTTAAACCGACCAAACTGGGTAGGTAAACCTAATCAATATATCAATAAATTAACCATTATTTCAGAATAACGCAGCCACAAGTTATAAAATAAATTCACATCTTTCCACTAAGGAATAAAATGAATCGTTTCATAAATTAATGAAAATTAGTCTTAGCTTCTTTTAATCACAATCAATATTTTCTGCAATATACTATCCCAGCTTAAACACAGTGTTTAAATTAAATTTAATTCAAACGTTGATATATGCAGATTATTTTGAGAGACAAACAATAATGATTATGCATACGTATAATAAGGAAGCAGAGCTTTAGTGAAGTATGGGTGGCATAAACCGTTATTGTCAGTGAAATTTTACATAATCAATTCTGCTCAGTGATAATTTACCCATCCTATTGTTTACTTAATGAACTGGATAATAAATTAGTCCATAATTTTAAATATTAATGGGTATGACTTATTCAATACGCAACAAGTCAGACAGTTTTTGTAATACAACTACGTTATGAAAATTACCATTACTATAGACTATTGCATGCAATGTATCCCAATTTGTATAATCGATACAAACAATTCAAGATAAACATGATATTTCATTGTAACTCCAGTGTTAATAAAAAGCCAATCTCTGGACCCATAATGTTATTATTACCCATTGTAAAATAGGTCCACGTTAAATCAAAAGTCTATTTGCTGGAACATAATAACCTTTATTATATCATCGTAATGTCATTAGGTAGGTATCTTTTTAGAAGGTATAAACAGTCTCTCGTCTGTAACTGATAATTTTAAATATAAATCAAACCATTTCTCATGATAAAACGTATGCTGCGTCAAGTTTATAAATTCAGAAGAGAACATAAATCTTTACTTAAGTCGAAGAAATAAAAAGTATAGATTTTTAAACTTGCATACAAACAAATATGCTAATTAATTTATTAAGTTATAATATTTGTTTCATATACACTAAAACCAAACCAAAATATTTTCCATACTTGTCATTTTTTGCACCAAGTTTGTTGCCTACAATCTACAATATATTTTTTCATTTACAGCATGGTACAGTGGCGACTTCTAGTGAAACAAGCGTGGGGACACAGCCCGGAGGCAGCGTCACCTCACGAACTGCCTCAGAGACACCTCAGGTGCCGTCCTCAACTAGCCACCACCATCATACGGGGGCGAAGTTTCGTCATGGCCTTTTGCAGCTTATGATCCACACCATTGATCCTATGCACGATGGTCAGTATGCAGGTAGTTCATATAACTTATTCATTCTATCGGTGTTCGTTGGCGTCATGGTAGAATCACGTTGTTTATTGTTGAAGCTACTTGAAATAAGACCAAAATGTGCTATTTGATGTCGTTTACCAATATTTTCACATGATATGTAATACCTGACTCGTTGAATTTAGTCTGTTGCTAAAAAAATTTTAATGGATACTTCATTTAGGATTAAAATACCAATAAAGCAATCACTAAATTTTTTCGAAAAAAATCAACTCTTTCATATTCAGCATCATTTAGTTCGCATATAGACAGAGTAAATGCATGATACTAAAACATGGTGTAAATGTACCTCCCATTTTGCCAAATCCTTTTACTTAAATATATCTGGAGATCTTGAATGTTACGGCGAATATCCTATTATGTATCAATGGTGTATGTGTACAGGGTAATTCCATGTATTTTGACCCCTACCTACAGCCCTTATTTTTAGAGATATGAAAAAAATGTGAAAATAAAAATTGTAGATTTTAGTGCGACCTGTCTATTCGTGAAGACAAGTAAAAGAAAATGGCGTCAGAAAGTAGAGAAAAAGACACAACTTTTGCTTTTTTAAATGAAACACCCTGTACATATTTGCATATTTTGAAAGATCTTTTTTCTCTGATTTCAAAAATATATATGTAGTCATTTGTACCATTATTTCTGGAAATATTATGCAAAACATTACCGCATGGAACATAGGTTGCCATGAAAAAAAAGTGACAAAATATTTAATGACAGTTTACTTTCTGATGTTCCTTAGTTTTATTAAATTATCACCAAAATATATTTCACACCAAAATCTACAACTTCTGTTTTTACCCTTTTTCATATTTCTATAAATAAATGCTATAGATAACGGTCAAAATTGATAAATGATAAAATAATATTGTTTTTCCACATCTGAATAACCCATTTTGCAAGTGTTTGGAATTTTGCATAAAAACCTGTCAGAAATTATCAGAAATATTTTGTCAGTTTTTTTCATGGCAACCTATATTCTACACGATCTGTTTTACACAAAGAGGCCACTGTTTTTAGAACAACCCGAACAAATTCCAACACATTATATACACTCAGTTCCCTAAAAAGTGACGCACTCGATTTTTTGAGTAATTTTAAAGTTCTTTAGTTTTTAAACATTTATTTTCTCAGCTTATAACAAAATTCATTCTGTATGAGCCGGATTGGAAGCAATGGTGAATTCTTCCAAATTTCATGGAAATTAATGGAGAATTTTAAACCTAAGTTTTTTCACAGGTTTTCAAGACACCCTGTGGATTATTCTCGCAGTCATGGAAAAATTATTCATTCTGCATTCGATCAACCATGAAATTTGGAAGAACTCACCATTGCTTCTAATCCGGCTCATACAGAATGAATTTTGCTATATACTGAGAAAAATAATGTTCAAATCGGTCCACCGGTTTAAAAACTAAAGAACTTTAAAATTACCCAAAAAATCGAGTGCGTCACTTTTTATAGAACTGAGTGTATTTTTAAAATCAGCTAAAAATGGTCTGTCAAAATATGCAAAAATATACAAGGTGTTCCATTTAAAAAAGCTGTACCTCTTTCTCTACTTTCCGATGCTATTTTGTTTTATATTTTGTCGGCAAAAGATACTTAGTTACTACAACTTTTGTCTCTACACTTTTTTCATATCAATAAACATAAAGGCTCAAGGTAGGTGTCAAAATATATGGAACTACCCTGTACTTCGTAGCAAATCTCTGTGACAGTTACATAATAGAAAAAGATTTTAAAGTTGGACAAGAAGTAGTAGGGGTTTGTCTTCAAACAGCATCTAAATCAGTTTTTTTTTGGTATTTGCATCTCCATTTTCCCATTTTCTATTAAACTGGTGCACAATTGAAGTGGGTATTGGAAAGATATGAAAATATTTGATTCTCAATATTTTTTTAATTAAATGATTCAAAAATCATTGACCTTCATTTACCGTAAATAGATTTTTAAATTGTGGTTGTTTCTTGTATCACAGGTGGATTATCCAGGCCCTTAAATTTATGTAGCTCATCGTTTTCCCAAATCCTAATTTTTTTTAACACGTTCATTATGATTAATAAGTACTAACTCAAAGAACAATTTGATGGTTTTTTATAACTTTGTTAGTTTTAAGAATATTATTTGTTATAGAAAAAGTGGCGCAATGTTTACATTTTAGATTGCAAAATTTTAATACAATTGCCAATAACAATTTTTCCATCGATGTTCAACGCTCCCAGCGCGCAACCCTCTTGCAAATTGAACAAACTATACAGGGTGAATTTAAAATACACTGAATATTTTTAATCTGTAATTTCTTATTTGCGAAAATCACGTACCGCGAGATGGCGCTGAAAATTTAGTGTGTGTATGAACCAAGTGGTGAACAACAAACCTTTGACAGTGTTTTGACATTCACGATAAATTTAGAGGTTAACTCTAGTAACAATATTTTTTTATTATCGTGTCAACCGTTTTATTAATTAATTACATTGCTATATTATTTATAAAGTATTTAAATATAATAACAACACTTTAAACTCACTTTTAATTTAAAAATTCACAAGATAAATTTAAGAAACTGCGAACTGACAGTGACAGTAGTGACAGCGGTTTGTTTTTCACTATGAATGACTCATCATATTGAGATTAAGCCAAAAAATATAGATTTCGCCTACTCCGTGATTTTCGCGAATAGCACAATTAATGAATTCGCAGTGTATTAATTTCAAAATTCCATAGTTAATGTTTCAACAAAAAAACCCTAAACTCGCCCCACTGGGGATACACTGACCGGTGAACTTGAAATTGACTTGGTTACGAACAAATACCTCTACGCAGTATTCGCAGTGTTTACCAAGTAAAACCAAAACTGAAATCTAAAACACTGGGAAAAATTCACACTTGACATCATGGATGCACAGGCTGAACTACGCGGACAACGTGGTAGCTACGAATACAAAACTGAAATCTAAGACACTAGGAAAAATTCCTACCTGCTGTAAAACAATTCGAACATTTGAATTGTTTTGCAGCAGGTTATTCTTATCAAAACAAATGAACGGAAGTAGACAAAACTTAACTAGTCACTTAAGCAGCGACGACCGCGACGCCTTGATAACGTTGCTGCGAGCGATTATCACGTCAAGGTAGCAGGCTAGCAAAACATCGATTTTACGCGATCATAGGTTGAATTATATAAATCCAGCTGAACAAAACAAAAGCTACGACGAGACGCCCTGATAGCGATTGTCACGCTAAGACGACAGGCTACGAAAATGTTATTGGCGGGAGCGCAACCTGTTCTTAAGCCGGAAAATTACCTGTGATGTTTAACATCAAATGCGATGCTTTTGGAACAATTCGAACATGTAGAAATAAAATGATTGAGATAAAATAAATAAATGGAATGTTAAAAAAGATACTAAATAATATTAATTTTATAAAGTTTTCTCCTCTCAATTGAACAAAATTCTACCGAACAATTTGATAAGCATTTATCTTAATTAAAATTATTGCAGATTCTTTGGTTTTTCTTTTTTTGCTGTCTGCTTCTTTGGTCAAAATGTTTGCAAAATCCCATTTTATCCTGAGAAAGTTTTCCCAAGCATGTTCTCAAATTTTAGATTTTCTTATTTCATCATTTCTAATTCGGTGATTGTCCCTAGTAGCGGAAATAGGCCGACGTTAAATAAGTGAATAAAAAAAAATTCCTATTAGTTGTCAAAAAATCACCCTCAAACTGATCCTTTGACATCACGTCAAAGGCGCGTAGAGGTTATTTCCCAGTTTTAAACTAGTTAATTTAGATAAATCAATTTTTTTAGATAGGAGTTTGCAATAAATCCCAAAAAGAAAAGGAAAAGAAAAAATTACTGAAATGCCACAAATAAAATTTAAACATAATTTACTCATCAGTTACAAATATAACATAAAAGTTATACATTTTCAGGGTATTTTTCTTTCATTCATGTTTTCCGATACATTTTTAAATTATGTACTTTTGTAATATTTCCATATTAGACCCTTATACGAATATCTAAAACATTAATCACAATACACGTAATGGCACATATACTCAAATATTCTATTTTTAAAATGTGAATGGAATCCTTGCAATTAGAGACGATTATTCTCGAATCCTCACAAAAATTCGCTTTGTTAGCATGAAAGCAATCACGACTTACATTACAACATATTCAATTTTAACCATTTTTACCATATTTTATCCTTACAGAAAGTTTTACATGCATAGGTCTCATTATCATCATTATGGTACTTATCTATATGAAACTTAGTCAACCTGCCTTATAAATACACAATCTATATTTAGAAAGTACAGTGTGGAAAGTTTAACCAGAATAAATTCTGTAACTTGGATATATAGTCTTCCTGTACACGTCAATTTTACTTTTTCACTGGCTAAATTTCAAAGGCAATGTCCTTAGTTTATCTTCACCTGAAAGGTTGCAGCTATACTTTTACTCAAATGTAAAGATGACAACGCTTGAAACTTCAATTTGAGGAAATAAAATTCACTTTTTATTTTCTAAATATTTCAAGGGGTACAAAAATAAAAACTAACTTTTTAAGTTAAACGTTGTTTAATATAAAAGAAGCTCGAAATGTCCTTCATGTTTTCTCGACAAAAAGCCAATCGATGATATAACTCATCTCTTACATTTTTTAATATTTTGTGTGACATTTGCCTTATTTCATGCCTGATACATTGCTGCAAGTCATCAATGTTTCCCGTTCTTGTTTACATATGCCTTACTCTTGAGAGATCTCTTCTTCCAATCCATCTATTTGGAAAAATTTCGTCGAAATGGTCACACCATAGTGTGATGGGACCCCATCTTGTTGAAATCATGGGCGTTCGTCAGGTAAGTTTAAATCTAACTAATTTGGCTGGAATGAAATCTCCTTGCTACATTAAGTTGTATAATGGAAAAATTCCTCTCACAGTATTTTCCATTGCCACGACCGGGAATCGAACCCGGGACTTTTGGGTGAGAGGCAGGTACGCTACCATCTCGACCATCCAGTCATATAAATAAAACTATACATTTAAGCTAGTTAATTGAGTCAAATTGTATGTAGAATTCGTAAGTGATGTATATAGACTCGACATAGCATAAAAGTAGATGCTGAGAAGGAAGTGCCTAGTGTAATTTTAATAAAAGTTTTGTGAGTGACACTAGATCGGTAGACCAAAACGTAATACCAACGTAATATAAGAAAGTGGACATCTATGCATAGCAAATTTATTAAATAACCTGAGAAAGACTATAATTATCTTGGCAAACTTAAAATAAATAAGAAAATTAATAAATAATATAAAAAAATTGCAACAAATGTATCTAGGAAGGCCAATGTAGGGCATAAAATTAAGATATTTTCGAATGGTTACCTGGCGACCAAGAAACAAACAGCCGCGGAGCGCAGCTTGATCCATCTGAGGGTGTACACACATCCTTGTTGCTCCCTAAAATTAATTGCTTTGCAACCAGTGAAACATAAATTTATCAACATTTCTTTATTCAAATAAACATCGATGTTCAAAACAATAAAATACTCGAATCTCGAAGGTAAATTCTCCAATACTAAGATTCCATTAACGCCCTAAAAAGTAAAAAACAGGGGTTGACAACGAGCCCCTAATAAGTAATCTCACTTGACTTTGTATACAGGGTGATTATAATAAAGACAAGAAAAAGTAACAAGCAGTTGAGCACATAAATAATAATTTAATCCAGTGTAACCATAGTGTGGTGTGGGTTTAATAAATCAAACTAAATTCTAATAAAAATTAAATAAAAAAGAATTCTGCAACCAAAACACTTACACCAACATTATTTTTATGACGATCGCAACGTCTGGATAACCAAAAATAAGGTATCCAAGGTTACTCCACAATAATTTTATGAGATCCCAACGTGGGGCAACAAAAGTCAGGGATTGTCGACATTACACAAGAATGGAGGCAAGATACAGACTAATTTTTAATCATTTATTTAACGTCGGCCTATTTCCGCTACTAGGTCCAATCACCGACGCCAGGAGATGAGCTACCCCCAACCTGGATAATTTTCCGAATCTCTTATCTTACTAAGAGTAGGGATTTTTTACTTGCCTAACATTTAATAGACAAGGGGACCGACTGCTTTACATCCCCTCCGATATACAGGGTGTTTCATTAATAATTGTACATAATCTAACTGGACAATCCTTGGCCCAAAATAAGATGTAACCCAAAACACTTAGATAAAATGTTCCTCCTTACTGAGATACACGGTGTTTTATTTCAAATATTTAAAATTATTTTTGCCAATTATTTTGTTAATGTTTAATATTTCGTTTTTCATATTTGGCAGAAAGTTTAGGTATTTTAGGAAACATCAAACCATGGTAAAAGACAGATGTTCACTATTACCAGAGGCGCACGGCAGGGGCAGAGCACCCCTCTAAATTCTACGCCATTGGTGGAATTGTCTTTTCAGTATAATTTCTTAATTTTAAAACGTTTTTTTTTTTTCAGTCACGGTCGATGGGTGTACACTAGTGGACACGCGTGTATAGTGATCGTATCGGAAAATAGCGATAATTTTTTTTTTTTTATATCTATTAATATAATAAGAATATAACCAGTGCTATAAAATAATTTTCAACATATGTCATCACCCCCAAAAGGGGTGAATAGTTCAAAAGGGACGTCTAAAGATGCCCTAATTGTGTTAATTAGTGACGACGATATGAAAGCCGCCGTACATAATAGCCAAGTAGCGGGTCAAGTGAGCATGGAATCAGAACCGTCTAACACAGTTACTACCCAGGATGTTAGCCGCCCTCATGAAATACAACATAGTAACCACTCAACAAAAAAACCTACTGAAAATAAATACTTTAATTTAAATACAGATAAGTATTACTCTAATTCTTTTTATGTATACATAGAAAAAACAAATGAGCAACATATTGGTCGTCTACATCCAATGTATATTGGTCATATTTTGCATAAAATTCTTAAGATTAAAAATATTATTTCAATCAATAGCATAGGAAAAAATCGAATTAAAGTACAATTAAATTCAGCTTTAGATGCCAACAATTTGGTAAATAATAATTTATTGGGACAAGAAAATCTAAAGGCCTTTATACCTAACCACCTTCTAGAAAAGAAAGGTGTTATACGGGGCGTAGATACCCGATTTGACTTAGATTATTTAAAGGATAATATCGAAACTCCAACAAAAATTACAAATATTTATAGGACCCAAAAAAAAGTCGAAAGAGACGATAAAACTATTTTAGTTCCCAAACAAACTGTAATTATTACTTTCGAAGGTAATATTTTGCCTTCCTCTATTCGTATTAATAGCGTTATTTGTCCCGTAGAACCCTATGTAGGGAGAGTTATACAATGTTTTAAATGTCTGAAGTACGGACACGTCGCTAATCAGTGTCGTGGTACTATAATTTTATGCGTATCTTGCGGCAAAGAAAAAGATGAAAAGCATTTGTGTAATGAGAATGACCATTATTGCATTTACTGCAAAAACGATAACCATAATTCTATTTCAAAAGATTGCCCGCATTTTCAGAAACAAAAAAAAATCAAAAAGATAATGATGGAACAAAATCTCCCATTTAAAGAGGCAAATGAATTTTGCGAAAATTCATTTGCCAACTGTTTGACTAACAATAGGTTTGACATTTTGGAAAATGCAGATTACGATAAAAATTTTCCTAATAATCTTGGACAACAAAATAACCCAAAATTTTCTCTTTCACAACCTTCTCTTAAAAAAAATAACAAAAGTATCCCAATCTTCTCCTCACAGCCAGGAACCAGTAAAGATGCCTCCGGTATGACTTTGAATAAAAATAAAAAACGAAAAATCGCTTCCTCCCCCATTCCTTCTCCTCCTTTACCTCCAATGTTTCCATTTAGATTTGGTAGTCCTCCCAATCCCCCCCGTAATCCTAGTGCACCTCTTAATATCTCTGCCAAAATTATTGAATCAGTTACCGAGTTTATTATTAATCTTGTAAATGATGTCACCTCATTAGAGGATATTAAAAGAATAAATAACGAACTAATTAGTAAGAAGCTTACGTCGGTATTGGAGGGTACCTTAACATCTAATTAACATTCACACCAAAAAATTGTTTAAATATCATGCAGTGGAACGCACGTTCCGCCGTATCTAATAAAAACAGCTTACAAAACTTTCTAATTAATGAAAAAATAGACATTGCCTTAATTTGCGAAACTTGGTTCAAACCAAATAGTAGCATCAGTTTTAGCGGATATAATGTAATACGCAAAGATAGATATGATGGAAAGGCTGGGGTAGCCATTCTCATCAATAAAAAAATGTCTTATACGGAAATCCAAACCTCTAACAATTTTAATCAGTCTATTTTAGTTTGTGGCGCTGAAATCTTATTTGACAATGATAAGTTGTCATTTCTCTCTGTGTATCGTCCCCCAAACATAGCCACGAGTCTTGATGATTGGCAAAATATTTTTAAAAATGTTACTCCACCATTTATAATTGGGGGTGACTTTAATGCCCACAATGCTATTTGGGGTTCCAATAGGAATGATCATATTGGTCTCCAAATTACTAAAGCTATTGATTGCCTCGATTTAATTGTTTTAAATGATGGATCAGCCACTCGTATGGAGAGACCCGGTATTCAAAAGTCTATTGTCGATTTATCTTTTTCATCAAGTAACATTTCAAATAAGATCACCTGGAACATTCATCCCGACACTCTCGGCTCTGATCACTTCCCTATTGTTATGAATTTCACTATGAACTACCATTTAAATGAATATATTTATCCTAAATCAAAATGGAATTTAAATAAAGCCAACTGGGCTCTATACACAGATCTTATTGAAAATAATTTTTTGTCGGTTCCCGAATTTCCTTCAATAAACGATAGATGGAATTTTCTTTTAGAATGTATAAATAAAGCTTCAAATGAGTCAATTAAACAATTTAAACCGTTTAAACCGAAAAATCGTCCACCTGCTCCGTGGTGGGACGCTGAATGTGATGGTGTATTTACTCAAAGAAAGGAGGCTCTTCAAATGTATAAAGTTTCGCCAACCGAAGAAAATTACTTCTTATGTAAGCACGCCTTCGCTCGAACGAAAAGGTTCCTTAAAAAAAAAGCCAAGGATAACTGGATTAATTTTTGCTCTAATTTAAATATGAACACTCCATCCAAAGAACTATGGAAACAAGCCAAAAAAATGCAAAGAATTCCAGCAAATGATAAGAAATCCTTAAACGAAGATTGGCTAGAAGACTTTTTCATTAAAATATCCCCTCCAACAGTTGACCATCAGCCATACCATGATCGTGTGTTTTTAGATAACGATCATCCTCTCAACATTCCCTTTGATATCCCTGAATTAGAGGCCGCTATTAAACTCGGCAGCAATACGTCCCCTGGAATTGATGATATAAAATATCCTATGATTTCACACTTACCAAAACGAGCTAAAATATTTTTATTAAACATTTTTAACGATATCATTTTCCAAGGAGCCGAGATTGATACATTGAATCATATCGTAATAGTTCCTATTCTAAAACCCGGTAAAGATCCAGATAAACCTGATTCATATCGCCCAATATCCCTGCTTTCTACATTGCTTAAAACCTTAGAACGTATGCTTAAATTTAGACTAGAATGGTGGATTAAGAAGGAAAATCTGATTCCTCCTAACCAATTTGGTTTTAATAAAGGATATGGTACTTTAGATGCGGTATCAACATTAGTAACAGATATTCAAAACTGTTTTTCACGGAACAATTTCCTTCCAGTCTTATTTATTGATATTAAGGGTGCTTATGATTCAGTCAACCTAGAAATGCTTAAAGAAAAAATAATATCCAACTATCATGTACCAAATTTCCTGGCAAACTCTATCATAAATCTATTCAAAAATAGAAAAATATATGTCCGTAACAAATATAATAAAAAAATAGGACCACGTTGCATTAATTCGGGACTACCTCAGGGGTCGGCCTTGAGTCCCATTTTGTTTAACATGTACACCGCTGATTTACACTCTTTAGATAGACCTTTTAAGTTGGTTCAATATGCCGATGACTTCTGCGTGTATTTAGAGTGCAAAACATATGATAGCACATTAGATTCAATGAAAGAAGCCACGTTATACATAACTAATTGGCTTAATAATAATGGATTTGATCTCTCACCCGAGAAATCAGTCCTTTGTACATTTTCAAGGCACAATGTACCGAACACCAACATTACAAATCTTGGAGAATATAGTTTCCCTGCCCAAACCTCATTTAAATACCTTGGTGTTATCTTAGACAAAAAACTGAACTGGACACATTTTATTGAGCACATTATTGATAAATGCAGTAAAGGCATCAATTTTTTAAAAATGACAACTAAAACCTGGTGGGGATCAGACGTTAGAACGGCTTTGATTTTTTACAAAACTTACATTCGCTCGATTATCGACTATGGTAGCATCCTGTACGGATCAGCTAGCCCTAGTATACTCAACCGACTTGATATCATACAAAACAATGCCCTCAGAATCTGCCTCGGAGCCATGAAATCAACCCCCATAGATCCTTTACATGTAGAAGCCCTTGAACCACCTTTAAATTTAAGACGTCAATTTCTTAGTAATAGATTTTTACTGAAAATAAGCTTAAACAATTTTCCGCTCATGCAAAATATTTCACATCTTAATAATTATGACCTAACAAACAAATTTTGGATTAAAAAACCATCCCCACCGTTATGTCAGGCATTTCGTGAATGTTCCAACATTCTTGATAATTTGGACAACTTCTGGAGTTCTAATAGAGACATTCATTTCTCTGACAATTTCACTACAATCTGTCTGTTTGTACCTGAGTATACCGAAAACGTACATATTAACAAATGTATCCTCCAAAATATGTTAGATAAGTGGAATGATGCCGAACTAATCTACAATGATGGATCTAAAACTACGACAGGAACAGGTTGTGCGTTCTTCGTCCCTAAGAAAAATATTGAACACAAGTTAAAGCTTTCACCGGATCACTCTATTTTCACTGCCGAAGCTACTGCAATTTACGAGGCCATAATATATTCAATTAACTCCAATAACAATTTTACAATTATTTTATCAGACTCCTTATCCGTTTTAAAATCCCTACAAAATACCTCGGTGAGTTTGCAAGTTAATCCCCTTATCATCAAAATCAAGCTCTTAATTAAACAAATTTACCAATCAGGTAAGAAAATACATTTCATATGGGTTAAAGCCCATGTAGGTCTCACAGATAATGAAAAAGTGGATAATATGGCTAAGAGGAGTATATCTCTAGGTTTAATGAGTAACAACAAATTATGTTTAACCGATGCGTTTAACATTATAAATCAAAAATTAAAAAAAAATTGGAATTATTTATGGAATGAATTTTGCTTCACTAACCCTACTAGGTATACCTTAATTCAACCTGAAATTCCAACATCTTACTGGCACCAAAACATAAACGTACCAAGAAGATACATTACAACCATCATAAGATTAAAATTTGGCCATGCTTGTTACCCGGCACATCTATTTAAAATTAAAATTCTCCCGTCTGACACTTGTACCTTTTGTAACTCCACTGGTCATCTAGACCATATTTTCTTTGAATGCCCAAACAATATTCAAGCAAGTAATAAACTATACGAGGACATTAGTAAATGTAATATACAGCCTCCATTCAACCTCCTGTCATTACTAGCGTTAAATAATATGCAAATTTTCGACGCCATCATCGCTTTTTTAGAAACGACTAAAATTAATCTTTAGGTAGATTTAGCTTTCGTTTCCTTTGTGTCTGATACTCTGTAAGTCGATACCTCCTATCCGTAGTCTAAAACTGTATTGTGTAACAGATAAGGTCCTGAAAGACTCCTGGACGAGAAGCGTGTGTCCCTGTTTGCTTCCCTTTGTTTTTTTTTTTTCTTGTTTTGTTAGTATTCTGCCATGTAAGAAAATAATATTCTTTTGTGACTGGCTGCATGGCTATAAGCCCAAAGCCATAAAAAAAAAAAAAAAAAAAAAAAAAAAAAAAAAAAAAAACGTTTTTTACGAAAATATTGTACTCTTACTTCATAACGATAAAGTCATTATTTATCGAGATAATTAAAGTTAAAGATAAGGCTGCACAATATTCCGATTTTAATGTTTAATTTATTTTTCATATTCGTATTGATCATTTCGGCATCTTTACTCATAACATTGCATTGGTTACGTGAAGTAAGTTTTACAGTTAAATTTTTGTAACATGTTTAATAAATTCAACTACATTCTTGATAATAAATAAAACACCCTGTATCTCAGTAAGGAGGAACATTTTATTTAAGTGTTTTGGTTTACATCTTTTTATTTTGGGCCAGTGATCGTTCAGTTAGCTTATGTACAATTATTAATGAAACACCCTGTATATATCCACAATAAAACTCTTACCTACAGTTTTATAGTTTCTGCGATATAGCTGATATACAAGCCGCTAGAAATGGGGTAATGAGAACGCGTGCTTCTTCGAGGTATTTAAAGAAGCCACCATTTAATTTTAATCGGTATTCGAATTTCTATTCTGTCTTCCTGGGTTTTGATACTCGTAAATCTAATGTTTGCATTCGGTGTGCAGATGTATTTCAACTCTAGTTCAACTTCTCAGGTAAACCTAGACTGGATACTAATCTTATGTGCTGTATTATTCTTGTATTATTCTTGTATTACAAGTCGCTTTTTATATTTTCTCTTGAATATCTGCACACATTTTTTCTTCAATTTAAAAATTCAAGAAATGAATCTATAGATCTATAGGAGATTATTATAGATTACTTGTTTGCTTTTTAAAATTATTTCAAAAATTAGTTTACACTGATAGTGTTTCTATTTCTGTGTGATATGTATTGCCAACAGTGCGTATGGTAATGATCATATTTTATTGGATTCCATTAAAGAGTACAGGCCGGGACTGGAGCGGCGGGCAACCGGGCAAATGCCCGGTGGGCCGCTGGCTTACGGGGCCGACTGGGCCACCGCACAGTGGGACAAACGTGACTTTTTTTGTTCAAATCAGTCTGCATGTCTTAATACCCAAGCAATCGAAAAGTTCTTATTTTTAAATCTTCGTTTTTTAATTGCCTATCGATCTGTCGAGGTAGATTATCGATTTTTGCCCCTAATTTTTCAAAAATTTTCCATGGAAGTTTGAATTTTCTTCAACAAACGACTTTTTTGTGTAAATATCACTTTACAGACCGCATTTCTTAAGTAATCACGACATTTATTTTTTAAATCTCCGTATATTGATAGCCTATCGATCTGTTGAGCTAGATTTTCGATTTTTGCCATTAACTTTTCAAACATTTTCGAATTTCTTTGAATATTTTTGAAAAATTAGGGTCAAAAATCGAAAATCTACCTCGACAAATCGATAAGATAAAAAAAGGTATAAAAGATAAAAGCGAAGATTCAAAAAAAAAATTTGTCGTGATTACTTAAGAAATACGGTTTGTAAAGTGATATTTACACAAAAAAGAGACGTTTTTTTGATGAAAATATAACTTTTTTTTCAAATCAGTTTGCAGATCTTAATATTTCGTATTCGGAAAGCTTTTTTTTGAAATTTTCGCCTTTTGCCTATCAATCTGTTGAGGTAGATTTTCGATTTTTGGGCCTAATTTTTCAAAAGTTTTCAAAGAAATTTGAAAATTTTCGAATATTGGTGAAAATCAAAAATCTAGCTCGACAGATCGGTAGGTAATTATAAAACGAAGATTTAAAAGAAAATGAACCTTCCGATTGTTTAAGTATTAAGACCTGCAGACTGATTTGAACAAAACAAGCCACTTATGTCCCCCTGTGCGCCGAGAACCCGCTTTTTAAAACAAATATTAAGTTTTTGAGCATTTGTTGGCCTTTATTCGGCCTGGTAAGTCTCTCGCCATTAGCTTGATACTGTTTTTCCACGCGCACCGCACCTTCTTAATCTCAGAGCATAAACAGATTTAACGCCGAGTTTTTTCTAGGAAGCTTTAAGTTCAACTCTTGTGGAGTTCAGGCAACCTCAATAAATATCTTGCATATTTCCTTTATCTCAGCATAAACTTCTGACCCTTGTTTTGATACAATCCTTGATTTCTCAGGTAAAGTTAACGGTTCTACCAACGGCTCTTTCAAAATAATTACTTCTTCAATTGGTTGAATTTATAAAGAGAGCAGGTTTTTGTCTTAGATATGTCTCGTTTAATTTCATCTGGACTATGAAATTCTTATTCTCATCTGTAAGAAAAACACGTCTTTAGTAATGTATTCTTTCTAATAATAAAATGTAGCCATACGTATTTAATCTATGAAGATTTGGAAAGATTTTTATTGATGGAATTAGCTATTTCTCCACCGACATTCTTAGTCTAGTACATTTGGTAACGGTATTCATGAATTTACTTCCTGTGGGCAATTTATGTGCGGGTATCAATTAATCGGTAACCTTTTTATTACACCAATTTTTGGCACATTCTTTTAGCCTCTTACACCAATGAATAATTCCACCAGCTGCTTGTAAGTCCCAAAGTAAATACGTTTCGGTTTGAAATCGGTTCTCACTACTACGTAGAAGAGCTGCTTGTTGAATTGAATATCTCTTTTCTTGCTTTTTTAATCACTTCTTTCCTACTCTTTGTCTATATGTTCCTTTTCCTTTTAAATTTCCCAATTTTTGCTTGGTCAACTTCTTTTTCTTCTGATTTAAAACATTTTTTACTTGTTTACGAAGGTCACTATGTAAGTACAACAAGAATAATGAAATTAGGTGCGCGAAAATATAACTAAATAGCCAAAAACAGAGCCGATCAAAAGAAAATATATTTCTAAAAGTAAGAAGGACTTTTTTAAACGTATACCTATCAAAGAAAGGCTATCTACACCTACGGGAAATATTTGAAAATTTGGCTGAACATAGTAAAATTAAAATTAACCTGTTTTTGGCGAAGAAACAACATTAAATTTCACCCTGTATACAATTTTTAGACATATTCAAGAATAATTTAATTAAACTGTCACTTTGCTGTGATACGTGTAGTTTTTTTATCTTTAAATTATTTTAAAATTATTGCTGTACATAATTTTATAAATTTATAATTTCTATATGAAATATTATATATTAGTGTTTACATAATTTGTTTTGAGCTACTCCGCTCAAACAATTTTATTAACATTTGACTCAACGTAACGGTCTGTGCCGAAAATCGATACGATGAGTAGGTACTATTTATATTTGATTCACATGCTAAAATGATGGTATCCTGAACAATTCACCTATATATTCTAGTACGATTCAAAGCGGATTACTAATAAAGATAAAATATTGCCAATATTACATAGACGTTATGTATATATAACAATACAAAGTTATATAAAGTTGGAAAAGTAAGTATCCAAGAAGAGCAACAACAAACAAATGACGCCATCAACTCAAAGAACGGAGCTTCTATTAGCCTAGTTTTTTACCCATCACCTGGCTCGAGACTTTTCTGTCTTTGCACTTCTTTCATTCCACTCATATTCATACATTTTGTTTTGTTGTGAAAATAATATAACATAACATTAAACACAACAATAGTTGGTATGTATTTCTATCATGTGAACATAATATGGTAGAGACATCTAAGTGGGGTTTGATGTATATTTATCTCCTGGTGTTGTTTGTGTGTAGATTTATTTGTATTACTACAAGAAATAATTGTTCAGCACGGATTTGAGTTATGTGGTTTTTGCTGTAGATATTTGTTCCACTGGTTTTTTCAGCGTATTTATTTTCAATACTATAAAGATTAAGTAATTATTATGAAAACATAAAATAGAGTATTAAGTTACCACTTATAAAACATATAATTTGATTATACCCAACTAATTAACAAAAGTGTCTAATTAATTTTATTATTTAAAAGCTTTATAGAAGCGTCTAATACCTACTTAAATTATTGGATGAGCTTGGAAACTTATAAGACAAAAAGAGCGGTGCGAGAAAAAGGTGCCAAAATATCTATTAAGTAGTTTTCCTCATAAGACACGAGAAAGTGTAAACTCATGGAATAAAATCCCACCCCTCACTTATCTACTTCGGATAGTTGAAGCACAAAATCTTGTGAGATAAATGATTCAAGCTGGTTGGTAAATATTTGATAAAGTTACTTTAAAAGTAACCAAACTTTAGCCTTTAGCTTACAAGTACGTACTTCGTAACTTACTTCTTGCAGCTGAAATTCAATGTCAGATGATTATTTGATGTAACAAACATTTCCAAAAATGCATACGTAAATAGTGAACATTTTTGTTATAATGAAATTCTACCACCAATCTCAATTAGCTTTTATCATCGTATCATGTTTCTATTTGTCAAAATAACACAAATACCATAAGCAAACAATATGAAAAATTTTAAAAACTGTATATAAAAAATTATTATATTGACAAGACGAAAGAATTATTCTGATAAAATTCCTGGAAGAACACAAAACAAAAGGGATTTTATGAGAGTTATTTTTTTATCTTCTTAATATGAACAATTACTCATATGGGAGTAACCTACCTGCGTTGAAAAAAATTTAAACCAGAAAAAATCCAAATATAACCACCGTGTGCTCTGCCAACAAATGTAATTTTATATTTGTATGTTGGGGTTGATAATGAACCTGCGTTGTCTTCGTCATTTTACTCAAAATCCTTATGTAGCACAGAAGGCCTTATTTAGAAATCTGAACATGTCGCCATTCTAATGTTTATCAGACCTGGAGTACAATCTCCAGCACATGGCAATGTCACCAAAAAAATGGTACCATAATCCTCTAGAAATATATCCTTTTCGATATAACAAGACAAAAAATATATTCATCTTTTTAACTTCATTTTTATCTTCATTATACTAAAGTTGTTAATATTTAAGATAAATTAATTCAGGGCACAGAGTTGCTTTGAAATGATATGCCGTAATCCACAAAACGGTGACCTAGTTTATACACAAGCTCTTTCTTTACAATCTGAATTGAAACACAATTCTTGCAAGCTTAAATACACTTTTGTAAAGCAGTTTCAACGTTTCCCATATCAAGTAAATTAAGGATACATTTTTGCTTATATTCATTACTAAGTATATTGATGTATATTTTTTTAAATAAGTATTGCAAATTTAAACTTTTTTATATACAACGATCCAGGAAATATTGGTTGGTAATTAAACAACACAAATTTTAACTTAATAGCGTAAGTTAAAATCAATAGCATAATTTCAACAAAAAATCACTCATTGGGAAACGTTTATACCAGCTATGTTTTTAGGTGAATAACAATTTGTTTCCATTATGATTACGCATTGTTAAATTAAAGTTTGTTTTACTTTTTGAATTTTTCAAATAAAGCAAATCTATATACTCAAAAATATTACATTTTGTTATCTACATCTTTCAGCAAAATACTTTTAAAAACATTTGTTATGGTTTCGATGTGAAAATAATACCATTTTTATTGTCTAAATTTGTGGCATCGTTTAATTTTCTTTCTTTTCTTATTTGGGATTTATTACCATATTCTTGAAATAATAATTTAAAAAATATATGGATAAAAAAATAACCTTTAATAATATAATTTCACAAATTATACAAATAAAAAAAACTTATTGTTATTTCGATTTTATTTATATTGTATGTCAAAAAAACGACTTTTAACTGTTCCTTTGACACAGGCGTAAAGGTTGTTTTTAAAAAAATTCAGATATTTTTTAGATTATCTGGGACTATTCAAGAATGTGGTAATAAACCCCAAAAAGGAAAAGAAAGGAAAAAATACCATTTTTATTAAGCTACGTAAGGTAATTAATGGTTCAAGGTAAGTTGATTTCATTAATGTTTTCTAATACATCAGAGACATGTTCAATAGATTTGAGGTTAGGAATATGTACCGGTCATTGCATGACAAAATTTTGATCATAAGGGAAGTAGTCACGATAATAATTTGTGTGATATTGTAATCAATAAAAGTACCCAATCACATTGTATGTTACTGGCTTGTTATCCCCGAAAACTTGTCAAACCATAGATAGACCATAAGAAGATCAAGAGGCCACGGGTGATCAACCAGAATTGGAGGAAGACTACCAAGTCGAATGTGGCGTGGCGTCTATGAATTTCTCTTACGAATTTTTGTCACTGTTTCCAGCTTCCAGCAATGTTATTTGGAGAGAGACCGATGTTTACGAACTTCTTCTACCATTCTATATTAAACTTCCGTCATCTAATCTATGGTATCAGACAAACGTTTCATTTTTCCTGAAAAAATAAAAACTTTAACCATAGTGCAAAGTTCTTTCTGTCGGTTCTCCTATCAAATATTATTTTTAAAAAGTCTACGGACACTACAGAAATAAGTTGTAATTAATCTCCTCATGACAAAACTTTAGACTTAAATTTAAAAAACGAATTGATGGGCCCTCACCATAAAAAAAATAAAAATGCACTCCGGTATGTTAATACTATTGTTCCTGTTCAAGGCTGTATATTTTAAGGGGTGGAAGCTAAACTAACTACGTTACGAACGAAATTACAGATTGATTTCCATTCCACATCTAATTCTCTAAAGTGTGGTGTGAGCTGTTGCTCTATTTGCACCATGTTGTGCGCGTCCTCTCTGATTCCATCTTCCCATGTCTTCTTGGTCTTTCTACAGGTCTTCTGCCGTCCACTTTTTCATCGGAACCTTTTTTTTGAAGCTCTCTCACTACATGTCCTGTTTGCTGCAATCTTTTTAATCTCGCATAAGTCTCCACATATGGCTCTTCGAAGAGTTGATGTAATTCAGTTGTATCGCATCCTTCAGCTCTCACCATCATTTGCTGATCTAAGTATCACCTTAATATCGTCTATTTAAATGCTTTGATTGCTTCCGCCGATTTTTGAGTTTCACACCCATAGCATAAAATTGGTCGGATGATGGTCTTGTATATTCGTAGTTTTGTTTTTCGGTGGATATCCCTTGATCGAAATATTGATGAGAGTGAGAAATATACCTACTCTGTTGGCCAGAGTGATTCTTTTGCGAATTTCTGTGTCTTCATTTCCATTCTTTGCGATGTTGCTGCCCCAAATACGTAAAGTTCTTTTTGGCCCTGGTTTCCAAATCTATACATATATGTTTGGAGGTAATTGTACGAGCCATGATGTTAATGTGGTCTGCGTATGCTACGAGCTGAGTGGATTTGTTAATGAGTGTGTTTCTCCCTTTTGTTGAAATTTGTCTGATAACATATTCTAAGACTATGTTAAACAATAATGGTGCCAGCCCATCTCATTGTTTAACAACTTGTGTGATACTGAATGTGTCAGTACGTTGGTTTTGTATCATAACTTGGGCTTCGGTATCTGCCATTGTCATTTTAATTAATCTATTAAGTTCGACTGGGATTCCCAACTCGTGCATTATCTCATACAGTTTGGGTCTGAGTATGCAGTCATATGATTGGCGGAAATCTACGAAAATTTGGTATATCTGTTGAATTCTCATTCTTTACTCATTTGCTTTACGGTGAAAATTTGGTCCACCGTTAATCGTCCTGATCTGAATCCAGCTGTCCGATCGGGTTTTCCGTGATGGGCTCTAATCTTCTTCTGAGGAGACCTGTGAAGACTTTATATGCTTTTTGCACTACAGTTTGTCCCCCTTTTTGTATATCGGGCATATTAGGCTTTTGTTCCATTCTGTCGGCATCGTTTCCCTTTTCTAGATCTCTTTTATGAGGTTATGTATTGCCTTCGTCAATTTTTCTCCTCCATACTTAAGTAGTTCCGCTGATATTTACCATAGTAATACCAATAATATTTATTTATTCCTTCTTTAATTTCAATAGCAAAACGGTGTTCAAGAAATAGAGCAAAAGTCAAAAATCACAGACAAAATAAAAATACAATAATACAAGTACAACAATAGAATTGTACGCTAGTATTTCGTCTATGCCTGAAGATTTGCTGTTTCTCAAAGCTGTGATTGTCTCTCTGACTTCTTCCATTGTTGGTGTTGTTGCAAAGGTTTCTTCGGCAAATGGGCTTGATATTTCAGTTGTTCAATATGCTCTCCTATGTTGAGTAGCTCTTGGAAATATCCCCTCCAAAGTTTCTTATATCCGCATTGTCACTGATGATCTTTCCTGTTGTATATCTGCATAAGCTGGTTTTAGGTTTGAGCCCTCTCTCACTTATTTCAGGTATTTATATGCTTCTCTAGAGTGATTCTCACTGAACTCCTCTTCCAATCTATCATTCTGAAATTTCCTCTTCTTACTTATGCATATTTTATTTGCCTTCCTCCTTTTCTCTGTATACTCGGCTTGTTTCTCCCGGATCCGCCTTTGCATTAGCTTTTTGTGAGCCTCGTTTCCTTCTGCCACTGCTGCTCGCATTCTTCATCGAACCACACTTCACTTTCTTTACATTGCAGTCGTAGCACGTTTTCTGCAGTTTCTAAGGTCGCTGTTTTTATGTTGAACCACTTTTCTTCTACTGTATCGCCTCGCCTAACTGGTCTTTCTGTGAGTTGTTCTTCCATTCCCTGTTAGATTTTCGGGTCTTTCAGCATGTTAATGTTCAATTTCTTCGTGGCTGTTCTTGTTTATTTACGTTGATTCGGCAACGTCACGAACGATATTACAGATTTATTTTCATTCCAGATCTAATTCTCTAAAGTATAGGTACAGTAATAAGGAAAATCAAACATCCCCCCCCCCCCTACGGTACTGTTCCATATCGGTAACTTTAAACTATGAAAATTTATCAGATTTCGTTAAAATATCCCACAGCATTCTTAAGTATCATGACATTGGACTGGTAAAGAGGCCGACGAATAGATAGGTATTTGGAACTCTGTTACGTACACAGACAGACTGACAAATACTTTTAAAAATACTTTTTTGAACTATATATATAAAATTCCATTAAAATTTTGTTGATGTGGATTTTTTCACAACAGATATTCCTTTGTATACTTTTATTATGCGAGGAGGTAAAAATCAATACGACTTTGACGTATAACAGATTTAGTATTCCAGATATACCTACCTACTCTTTAATATAACCTTATATTTGGGTTGGTTACATTACTCCCTCCCGCAATTATTATTTTTTTAATAATAGCCAATTTTGTCTGAAATTACTACTTCGTATTTTCATTTACAGAGTCAAATACATTGTTGTGAATATATAGGAATTTTAATCGATCCGCTCCAAAACCAATTACATGAATTTGAAAGCCTGCCTTGCATGAAAAGAAAGACTTTTTGTTTGTAGCATGCAATTGTTGTTAGAATGAGTTATCCTAAATGCCAGGAAATATTTTACGACTGTGTTGCCTTGTATTTTGCTAGTAGATGTGCTAAAGGAACTTTTGGGCAATTGCCAGGAATTATTACTGGGATACTATTAGTTCAACCATAAATTTTCTTAAATTAATTAACGATCGCAACTTGCATATAACATTCCGCTCGTTGTAAGTACATTGTAATATAGTAGCGTGACATTGAAAGGCCGTTTCACTTACAATCAATTAGTCCAAGTATCGCTATATAACACTCTTGGGATTAGAGCCGATTATTTAACGAATAAGAAGTTCCAGACAAATATTTATACCGTATGGCAAATAAATTACATTACTCAATAATACATAATAAAGTTTAACCAAAAACTTTGATCCCGAGACAAGTCATAAGTGTATATTTTGGTATGAATGATTGAAACATACATTATTTTTTTGGAATTTACCAAATAATAAAATTATTGCTCCACATTTGATACTGATGTGCGCAAGTTCGCAATATGGATGCAAAAAAGATTAATAATAATACTAGGAATATGCAATGCGAGTTTACTACAAAATAATGGACGCTCAGTTCTGGTTATGTTGCACTGGCTTTATTCCAAGGTAATCTTATTCTACGCTAGTTTAATAGTTTTAAAAATTTCAAATAACTGCAGCCAAGAAACTAAACCAGGTACAAAGACTAGCTTGCAAGTTGATATGAATAGAGTTAGATCCGTTCTAACACTACGATTCAGTGAGTCAGAATCGGGGCATATAGGCCGCAAAATTTATTACACACAAGTTTTCGTGGAGTAAAATCGAGGTATATGAGAGGTTGAACTACATGAACTACAAAATCTTATTTTTCGAGTGACCAATAAGGAGTTCTAGCATACTAGATTTTCAAGCAATGAGGAAGCCAATGAACTTGCTAACTAACAACTTTCTTGGCCCAGATCTCCTAGGAAATTTCAAACAGCGTAAGAAAAGAGGCTATCAAACACTAAATCAAGAACAAATATAGAAAATCAACGCGGAAGAGCCTGATTAAAACATGTCCTAATGAAATAAGCATTTGCATGGAAAAGATTCCAGTTCCAGTGAGGTAGTGAAATAGACCTAGGCTGTCCTTGGAGTTTACCAAGGCGAACCCTAGAAGGGAAAACATTATTCAATGCACATTAATAATTATTACTCATCGAAACACGAAATATTTGACCTTATATATTATAGTCTCTCAGACACAGACTTTTTTATTCAAAATACTTTGTGCCTATTAAGTTTAACCACGGCGTTTGCAACTCACGTCCTGTACCTCATTATTTCTAATCTCCCGACGTGGATTATTTCTGTTTTTGCGAATATGCGTTGATACATTTACTTTCATGGCTTAATCAGAAAAAACAATGCGTAAGAAGAAAGTCATTTATAATTTTGCCACAGAAATACTAATATGCAATAACTTTCGGTGAAATTTAGTACATACCCATTTCAGGGGACGCTAAATTCAGTGGCGTACTAAATTTTTTTGTAAAAAAATGTCTAATGCGATTTTTTTAATTTTCAGCTTTAATAAATTACAGAGTAGGCCTTGGTTTTCATAAAAAAAAATGTGACACTGTCCTAAAGTAGAGTATTTATCTATCTCACTAGGGTTGTGATTACAGGCCCACCACACTGGCATAGAATATGGTGAGAAGTTTCGTCTTCTTCACCACATGCCCTACAACTAGAGTGTTCTAATATCCTCATGGTATTGAGGTGCTTCCTCATGGGACAGTGTCCGGTTAGGAGTCCTATCAACATTCTTAATTGTTTCCTGCTCAGTTGAAGGTATTCTTTGGCTCTTGTTCCGATTGGTGCCTCAAGGAACATTCGCGATTGCCGCATTCCCGGAAACCCCATCCACTGCCATGTTGCTCGCTTAGTTCGCCCTTTACTAGCCCCTTTGCGGTCTTATACGATTACCCGCACGTGGGTTCCGGGCCAACTAGAATATTTTCCGCTTCTTTCCTCGCTAGAGCGTCAGCTGCCTCATTGCCTTCAAATCCCTGGTGTCCAGAGCTACCAAGTTTTTAACCCACTCCTGTTTATTACTGTGGAGTGTATTTTTACATTTGCCAAGACTTCTAATGCTGCCTGGCTGTCACTTATGATGTAAATTTTTAAATTTTCTTACTCCCTCTACAACAAGATCTGCGAGCATGTGGTAATTGCTATCACTTCTGCCGGAAATATGGTTGTGAAGCGGCCTAGGTTAATGCTTACTCCATTCCCTGTGCTTTCTTCATAAATACCCGCACCAGTACTTTCAGCCGTTTTGGATCCATCTGTATATCAAATGGATCCCTCTGAGTTTCGAAAAGCTTCTTTCCTTTCTTCTCCAACCCTCTCCGGTATTATTATACTGGAAGGTTTCTGGTTTAAAAGTACTCGTGAGTTTATCAGACTGCATATTTTCATCTCGTTTGTAAAATATCTCGATGTAATACCCTGTTCTCACTGAGACTCTCCCGTGACCATTTATATTTAGTCTATAGGTTGCCATTTTGGCCTCCGACTCCACCAGTAAATATAGTGGGAGAAGGTCAAACAGCACCTCCATAGCATCAGTAGGCGTAGGATTCATCGCTCCTGTTACTCCTAGATATGCCAACCTTTACAATTAAATTTGGTTAGTCCGTTTATCGACGCTCCACTTTTGGCTTTATGCCACTAGATTAGAGACGCATATATTATCGTGGGTATCACTATTCTGGTATAAAACCAATATATAGGTTTCAACCCCCACGTTTTACCGATCAAGCTCCTACAGGCCCATAAGGCCCGTGTTGCTGTTATCGTGATTTTTTCTATGTATGGACTTTCCATGATGGTATTCAATGATTACGAAAAAAATTATTAAACAGAAGTACAAAGTTTATAATAAATACAAAAAATCAAATAATTTACTGTTTCTTAATAAATATAAAGAATTGAGACTCCAAGCTAAAAATTATATTTATTAATAATGATTACAATAGATTTGTAAATTTTGCTCAAACTAATATTCAACTTAATCCGAAGCATTTCTGGAGATACATAAATTCAAAGAGAAAGACTACATATATACCAAATGTTATGTATTACAATAATATAATGGTTAATAATAACTTAGATATTTGTAACTCATTTGCTGAATTTTTTTCTTCTGTTTATACTAAACATGATAATGAATCAACAGTTAACTATAATAGTTCCTTTAATAATTGTAATACTTTATCCACAGTCGAAATAAACTCGGATATAGTCTTTCAAAAACTTGTCAATTTAAAAGACAGTTTTAATGCCGGACCTGATGGTATTCCTTCTTATTTTTTAAAGTTATGTTGTCCTTCACTGGCTATGCCGATTTCATTAATGTTTCAGGTGTCACTTAATTCAGGTTATTTTCCGGAATTATGGAAATTTTCATTTGTTTTTCCATTATTTAAATCGAAAAATAAGTCTGATATTTGCAATTATAGACCTATTTGTTGTTTTTGTTGCATAGGTAAAATTTTTGAGTCTATAATAGCCGATTGCCTTCTTTTAACTTACAAAAATGTTATTTCTCAAGAGCAACATGGTTTTTATCCTGGTCGTAGTACAGAGACTAACTTATTATTATTTACAAATTTTATTATAAACTGTATTGAAGATGGTGGACAAGTGGATACTATTTACACTGATTTTCGTAAAGCTTTTGATCGAGTAGATCATAAGTTATTGATTTTGAAACTTGAGCAATATGGAATCATTGGCAATCTGTTATTATGGCTCAAATCATATTTGAATAATAGAACACAAGTTGTGAAAATTGGTTGCTTTTCATCGCGTATAATTAATGTTACATCTGGTGTCCCGCAAGGTAGTCACTTGGGACCCATCTTATTTTTGTTATTCATTAGTGATGTATTTATGAGCTTTCAATATTGCAAATATTTATTATTTTCTGATGACCTAAAATTGTATTTAAATATAAATACCGATAAAGATTGTGGAAAAGTTCAGCATGACATAAATTCTTTGGCAACCTGGTGTTTGTTTCAAAATATGGAATTAAACTATAATAAATGTAAAGTTATTACTTTCACTCGTAAAAAACATGCTATTGTATTAGATTATTACATTGATAATGTGAAATTAGAACGTTTCTCTCAGGTAACATACTTAGGCATTAAATTTGATTCGATGCTAAGGTTTAATCTACATATTGAAGACATTTTGAATAAATGTTTTAGACTTTGTGGGTTTATTAAGAGACAAACACGAGAATTCACTAACATAAACTCTATTATTTTATTATACAATTCACTGATTCGTTCTTCTCTGGTGTATTGTTGCATTATTTGGAGCCCTCATTATGAGATATATATAAATCGTCTCGAAACCGTACAACGCAAGATTTGCAATTACATTCTATTTAAATTAAACATTGACAAAAATAATTATACATACGAGGAACGATTAGAAATGCTTGGATTTAAAACCCTTCAGTTTCGTAGACAAAATATATGTATCAAGTTTTTTGATAAACTCTTTATTGGGAAAATTGATTGTAGTGAACTGCTCTCTTTATTTAACTTTAAAATTCCAAATTATGCAACAAGGACCTCAGAGTTATTATATTTAAATCAACATCGCACAAATTATTAGTCAGGGATTCAGTGAACCAAATTCCGCTTAATTCTCTGTTGCTATGTAATTTTTGGACATACTTTTAAAATTAGGTCCATGTTATGTAAAATTTTCTGCCGAATCCATTTCCGGAGGGCGATTTGCGATATGAGCTTGCGTTCATCCCCTATATTAATTTTTCACCCCTTTTCGGCGATACACGATATTTAAAATTTTTCAGATATAACTCGTGCTATCTCCAAAACTATCAAACCTACAGAGATCAAATTTTAGACGGAAGTTGTATGATGTATGGTGACTACGACAGCAGCGTTAAAATAGTATTTTGACTATTGATCTTCCAAGAAAAAAATAAAGTACGCGGGGGTGCAGAAATATTGTAGAGAAAAATGTAGCATCTAGGTACTTTTTCTATTTCTAGAGATACTATATCGGTTATGTGAGCAGTATTGTAGTAGAAAGTTCAAGTTTAATTTTGGTTAAAGAATTTTTACAATCGGAGTATTCTAGCGAAAGATATAAATTATTTAGTATCGGGAACGATACTGCGCGTTTCGATTGCTTAAGCATGAAGTGTTGTTTTGTGAACTGTGGCAGAAACGCGCTCACCATTCGACCGACTGACGTCGCAAAACATACGAATACAACACGTGAAATAACAAATAGAAACGTGTAAGTATGTACAAATATTGCACAGAAAAATGTTCGTTTTCAAATTTAATGTAAGGAAAGAATTGTAACTGATAAATCTGTCAGTGTACACAGATACAATTATTAGTTTTGAATCAAGAACATTTTGTCTCATATAAGCGCTAATAAACAAATTCTTTATATAAACATATATTTTATTGGCAACTTCTAAATGTCTTTCTTGACAAAATTATTTAAAAAGGAACAATATGCAAACAGTAGTTAATATTATAATGAATAAAGAATAGTAAATAATTTGATTTGCCTAATAACTAAACAATTTTCTTTTCATAACTAACAAACATAAATAATCATAATTTTAAATAAAATTATTTATTCTATATGGGGAATATATTTATATGCGTGTATATGAACCAGTTAATTTTTAATTTCAATCATTATTTGATGTATAGATATAAATATTTTATTTCATGAATTACCAATCAAATTTACAATTTCCCATGCAAACGCAGCTTATTATGCAATCATTTCCTAGCTTCTTACAACAACACCTACTGCACTTAATACTTTTACACTTACACGTTGTCACATATATTTGTTCTTGTTTCAGGTGTTTCGTAATCATGATGGAATTAAAATGTTATGTTCATTTTTCCAACCATATTCATGGCTGTTCAGTAATTTAAGGGATGGTTTGTGCAAGAATGCTAGTGATCCATTCCCTAAATTACTGAACAGTCATGAATATGGTTGGAAAAATGAACACAACATTTTCATTCCCATCATGATCACGAAACACCCAAAACCGGAACAAACAAATGTGACAACGTGTAAGTGTAAAAATAATAACTGGAGTATAAGGTGTTGTTGTAAGAAGCTAAGAAATGATTAAATAAAAAGCTGCGTTTGCATGGGAAATTGTAAATTTGATTAGAATACTCATGAAATATAATATTTTTTTCTAATTTTGACATATAAAATTACACTTTTCAAAACTGACGTATAAGTGTCAAAACGTTCTACTTTTCATCACCAATTAGGAAAAGTTAAACTTTTCCTAACTGGTGAGGAAAAGTTCGTTATATCACCAGTTAAGAAAAAGAAAGAACTCTCAAGAAGAAATAGAATCAACGTATATTCAAAACATAATACAAGTTTATAGGAATTATTATTTTTTAATTATAAATATTAACTATATAATTTGTGAAATTTGTCAAATTAACTCCTGAAGAAGTTTTATTTGTTGAATTTGCATTATATTATGTGCTGCATTATGCCCTAAATTAATAACATTTAACATTTGTCACTTTTGACATTAAAATTAAATGCGTAATAACAGAGACAAAGGTAACTATGTTTACATGAATACTTAATTTTTTATGATTTTTAAACATTTTGTTTAAAGAATTTTATTTTTAGACGTTTAGATTAGAAAAAAATCTTGTATGTAACACGTTACGAACGACCATTTTGTGTAACTCGTACATTTCGCTCATCCCGCAAACATCCACTCATTACACAAAATAAAGTCTTTCGTAACTGGTTCCATAAATAGCTGTTATTTAAAATTATGATTATTTGTTTGTTAGTTATGAAAAAAAAAAATGTTTAGGTAGGTATTAGACAAATCAAATTATTTACTATTCTTTATTCATTATAATATTAACTACTGTTTGCATATTGTTCCTTTTTAAATAATTTTGTCAAGAAAGACATTTAGAAGTTGCCAATAAAATATATGTTTATATAAAGAATTTGTTTATTAGCGCTTATATGAGACAAAATGTTCTTGATTCAAAACTAATAATTGTATCTGTGTACACTGACAGATTTATCAGTTACAATGTTTCCTTACATTAAATTTGAAAACGAACATTTTTCTCTGCAATATTTGTACATACACGTTTCTATTTGTTATTTCACGTGTTGTATTCGTATGTTTTGCGACGTCAGTCGGTCGAATGGTGAGCGCGTTTCTACCACAGTTCACAAAACAACACTTCATGCCTAAGCAATCGAAACGCGCGGTATCGTTCCCGATACTAAATAATTTATATCTTTCGCTAGAATACTCCGATTGTAAAAATTCTTTAACCAAAATTAAATTTGAACTTTCTACTACCATACCGCTCACATAACCGATATAGTATCTCTAGAAATAGAAAAAGTACCTAGATGCTACATTTTTCTCTACAATATTTCTGCACCCCCGCGTACTTTATTTTTTTCTTGGAAGATCAATAATCAAAATACTATTTTAACGCTGCTGTCGTAGTCACCATACATCATACAACCTCCGTCTAAAATTTGATCCCTGTAGGTTTGATAGTTTTGGAGATAGCACGAGTTATATCTGAAAAATTTTATCCTTATTTTATTATCAAACATGTTAGCAATTGTTATGATATTTTCACATTGTATTTATATTTGTGTAATCTAATTTAAAAATTATTACTCTATTTAGTTTTGTTGTATAAACACATTTTCATTTGGATTGTATCATTTGGGATCTCTCCTGTAGATACAAATTGAATATAAATAAATAAATAAAAAGTTAACTTAGTGTCCAGAGTTACACCTAGGTATTTGACTTCCGTTGTCCACTGTCTCCGCACATTTTTAGTCTCTCTAGACTTTGAAGATTTCTTATTCGTGTGAAGGCTATTATTGTGGTCTTTGCCGTTCTCCCTGTGGACAGCCTCTATTGACGGACACTTCTATGGTTACTGTTCCTAGAGAGGTACTCACTTTCCTGTGACGGAGTTACGAGTCGTTCCATCTTAATATTGATCGACCGACGCCCCGCTCTTCCACTGCTCTTATAACCGAGTCAAAGGAGGTACTATCGAAGACAACCTCTATATCCAAGAAGGTATCCAATGCTATCTCCTGGCTGTTGATTGCCTCTTCTGCTCTGCTTGGTAGCTCATGAATTGCCAGTTCGCAGGATTTTCCTGATTGATAGGCAAGCTTGTTTCGATGCAAAGGTAAATTTTTTAAGTGTTCGTCCCTAATACGCCTAGCTACCGATTTCTCTAGGGTCTTCAGTAAGAAGAAGGTAGGGCTGATAGGCCTGAAGGATATTGCATGGGCATATGTTTCACGCCCTGGTTTTGGTATAAATACCACCTTTACCTGCCTCCAGCAATTTGGCATATAACCTAGTGCTATGCTAGCCCTAAATAGTGCACATAACACTGAGGCTAGTTTCTCCATCCCTTTCTGTGGAAGGCCTGGAAAGATGCCGTCAATTCCTGCTGACTTAAATAGGTTGAAGGTATGTATCGCCCATACAAGCTTGTTTTGATTTATTACTTTGTTTGCCAGTTTCCAATCCTCCCTTCTTGCCCGAGTTGTCGGTATTACAACGATTTGAATTGGTTCTGGGTTTCCTACCGGTATGGTCTCACATCCTGAGAAGTGTGTCTCGAGCAAAAGCTCGAGAGTTTCTCCTCGTCTTTTGTGTGACCTCCCTGTGATTTAACGAGAGATCGAATCTTTCCGTGGTTTTCTCTTTGCAGGGTTTTTTGGAATCTGGCACATTCTGGGGTCTTTTCAAACTCCTCACAGTACCTACCTCTTCCACGAGATATTTTTAGCCCTTCTAACGGCATACCTACATATATTCCTTTTGAGAATTTTTGTATGTTTTCCACTCCCCGGTTCGTTTGGCCCGGTTGTATTGCTTACACGCTTCTGTCCTCAGCGACGAGAGTTCCTTATTCCACCATAGGACCTCTCGCTTTGTTTTTCTTATTTTAAGAGGTTCACAAACCCCCTTTATTGCCAATGTGATATGTTCACCCAGCAGCTCTATTTCTACCGCAGTTTTTGGTCTTTGAAGACATTCTTTCAACCTTTGCCCTAGGATCTCCTTGTAAAGACCCCAGTCACAGGTTCTTGGATGTCGATGTCTCGACCACTTGCTGCGGTGTTTCAGTGTTGAATCTTATGTATCTGTGATCAGACAGCATTAGTACCTGAGACACATGCCATCCGCTGATATCAGAACATACAAGCGATTGCTATGTCGATAACCTCCCTTCTCATTGAAGTTACAAAGGTAGGTTCGTTATTCCGATTTGCTACTTCTAACTTATTACTATTATTATTACTTATAAGTACAGTATATGCTATATTACTTAACAAACTATATATATGCATCATTACTTAACAAACTTAGCTACTACGGCTTTAACAATCCTCTGGTTCATTTATTTTCTTCATATCTCGAGAATAGGAAGCTTTATGTCAGTTACAATGGTTTTAGCTCTAAAAGGTATATAGCAACATCTGGTGTTCCGCAGGGGCCTAACTTAGGCCCCCTGCTATTTATTATGTACAGCAATGATTTATCATCGATCCTGAGTTGTGATAACCTTTTATTTGCAGATGACTTAAAGTTATATGCTGTCATAAATAGCGATGAGGATTGCTCTGAATTACAGTCACAATTAGATTTTTTAGTTCAAGCTTGGTGTGATAATAATATGCTTTTTATGAACGTTTCTAAGTGTAAGGTTTGTTCCTTTACAAGAAAAAATGATCCTATATGTTACAACTACTCTTTTAATTCTATTCGGCTGATACGTTGCAGTTCTATCCGGGATTTAGGTATAAATTTTGATAGTAAGCTCACCTTTACTGAACACATTACATTAACCTCCGCTGCTGCTCTTAAGATGCTTGGATTTATATTACGCAACTGCAGGACCTTTACGAATGTATCTGCTCTTAAAATGCTATATTTCTCACTTGTGCGTTCTAAGTTGGAGTATGGTGCGTTGGTATGGCATCCTCACTATGATACACATGTAAATATGTTAGAACGTGTACAAAGACGCTTCCTGAAATTTTTAGCTTACAAAGTTGATGGAGTATATCCCGCACGTGGTTTTGATCATGATGTATTAACTACCAGATTTGACATACAAACTTTGAACCATAAAAGAATAGTGTCGAGTCTCATATTCTTGTTTAAACTATTACATAATATAGTGGATGCACCGGCACTATTGGCAATGATCAATTTTCAAGTACCTAGACATAATTTAAGAATAAATCATGCATTTTACTGCAGTAATGTTAGAACCAATATCCTTTTGAAATCTCCCATATATGTAATGTGTGACAACTTCAACAAAATAGCTGATCTTTGTGATATTAACAACTGTTCATTGAATAATTTATTGAGCTTTGCAAATAATAATCTGTAACTTTATTTAATAATTTATATTTCTTTTTTTTTTACTTCTGTTATATCTCTGTATGATAATATTATACTTTATACTCTTGTAAGTTGTCCTGTTATTGGATTTTTTCTGTTGGGCAATAAAAAATTATTATTATTATTATTATTATTATATATCAAATTTTATGGAGGTGTCCCGCTTTCAAGTGGGTCACACTATATGTCCAAGTCCTTCGAAGTATTATTGAAATATTAATTGATATTAAGCCAAAATTGCTTAATTTTTTATATTTTTACTGATCCTCACCACACTTTTTATTAGAGTCTTAAATATTTATCCGCCACGCCATGTATTCACCCTATATACAGTTACAATTTCTAATTTCTATAGTAGTTTACTGTACTCATCTTCTAAGACTCCCAAATTACTTAAATTAATTACAGTACCCCGATTCTGCTAAATTATTTTGTTTGTTATTATCACCACAAACAAAATATATTAAAATTTTCAGAATTTCGATTTAAAATTTCATTTTCCACCACTATGCACCACACACAATATGAATAAGGTAGGTAACATTAATTTAAGACGCACGTAAGCCGTATTCAATCAAACTGTTGTGCGTCGCGCAATTTTTAATAAACCGTACCTCTACGTGAACTTACTTATATAATACAGAAAATATTCACAAAATGTAGTTCTACATAATAAATGAAACTTTTATTATCAAACAGATCAACTTTTACCTTCTCATCCGTTTTATAATGTGAGAATTCAAAGTACAGCAGTAGAAAACACAAAGTTCGTGTTTATTTACAAACTAGGAAGTAGAGCATTCGACAATTCGCCAAATACAAAGGCAGTTGTATTATAAGAATAAGCGTTACAAAAATAGTCACGTGAACAATTATACTAAGAGCTTCCCTACATTTTATAAAACGCCTAAACATTTGTGCCGAATTATAAAAATATTCATACAATTGATTAGCTAATTTACAATGAGCCTAGTACCACTAGACTAGATTTTAGACCTAGTAATAAAACACAGTGTGTTGAAAGTAAAAACAATCTGGTTTACCATTAACTACAGATTTAAAAGAAATAAAATCGCAACTTCCTTACCTATTCTCAGTAATTCATTAATTTAACACCTGTCAGTAAAACTACGATCATTAATTTACGTCCACAAAGAACTTAAAAACATAGGTACTCGTGGAAACCTAACCATTATGTATAATGATTTAGTAGTGGAATCCATCTTATTTTATTGCGCATTGAGATGGTAAAATATAAATACGCCGATCGTAATACTTAAAGCCAGGCTCAAATACACCGTAATGAGTTTTAAGAATATTATGAAGTAAAAACTAACAAATGTAGACATATAAGTACATAGAATGAAGTGAGATGCTTACTATTAGACACTTATATTGTAAACTTTTACATAAGTATACAAGGTTGTCAAAAAGTTCTACATAAAATTTATATTTTTGTATTGCATTATTTTTCAAGCGTAGATACATAAATATTTTTCTCTAACACGACTTTAGAAACTACGCATTCCACAACTAAAAGTTGTGTTGGAATATATGACATTCTAACCCGTTGTAGAATATTTATTACATAACAGTTTTCGACGAATCAAAGCCTAACCCGTTGTAGAATATTTATTACATAACAGTTTTGATGTTAAATTGTAATTTATTTTCTATTTTTTTTGTGTAGTTTCTAAAATCTTTTTAGAGAAAGTATAGTCTACAACACGTTTAGAATGGCATATTCCACACTCGCGAACCGTAGTCCTCGCCCTTGGCTCGGACTACAAACTTTCGCTCGTGTGGAATATGGGCCATTCTTAAACTTGTTATAGAATATACTATTCTTATTGTTTAGCCTTTCCCTTTTGATAGGTATATAATAGGTGGTTTGTAACTAACTGTAATTGCTTATTTTTATCATTATTAGTTGTGTCTGATTATTAAGTATTATTGTATTTCAGGGATTCAAACGAAAAGTAATGTTTATACTAAAAGTAATTTATTATCCTCTAACCTTCATATTGCTAACATCATAAATGTTGAAAATGGTCCCCATTCTCTATCTCATTATTTGATAGTGGCGATAGTAAAATCTGTTTGCGGATCTATGTGTAATTTGAGATAGTATAGATTGTTTATTATTTACATTCTGACACAATGGTTCAGACCTTTAATATTGTCTAGTCTTGAAAAAATTCACAATCCTTCCCAAATATGCAACCAGAGGAGATATTGAAAATGATTAAGTATATATAAGGTGTCCCGAAAATACATCCGGATTCCTTGAGCAAAAATAATAATACTTCATTATGCCATTTTTCATTTTAGACCCTCACGTTCGATATACCTACAGGGTGTCAAAGTTTGAAATTTAGAATTGATTTTCTTTAATAACTCGAGTATTTTAGAAGATATTTATTTAAAATTTTGTACGGTGCTTCAACTTAAAGGATCACATGTTTTGAAAGACCGAAAACAAAAAAAATTATCAAATATTCAAAATAGAGGGGTTGAGTACCCATATTGTCCCCCCTAATTTTTTTTTGCCTGCGCCAATGACTTTCAAACTATCTTTTTTGAGATAATCATTCATTTTGGATTAATTTTTGTCTCTTAACAAATTTTAATAAAATACTTCGTTTTAGAGATAAGTTGAAAAATATTGGTTCTTGATTGGTGCCTACACTACGCGGCTTAAATCATAATTTGATTGTTGAATCCATTCCGCCTACCAATTTCTTGTCTGTGCGCCAGTGACTTTAGAAATAGTTATTTTTGGCTAGTCCTTTATTATTATCATTTATTTGAAAGCTGCTGATTTTATTTAGAGATACACCCAGTATATCAAATGTGAGGATCTAAAATGAAAAATGTCCTATCATTTTTTCTCAAGGAATCCATGGTTACCAAATTGACCTGTATTTTCAGGACACCCTGTAGCAAACATTGTAAAATTTTGTATGTGATAAAAATTAAAATTTATTGCAAAGTATTAAATAGTTATTTCATTAACACAGGACATTTTCAAAAAGTAAAATCGAATTATCAGTATTTTTATTTATTTAGAAACAAAAATAATCTCTATGCCTGTTGCAACGATATGTCACACGATTAGTCTGTCGCAGCATTAAAAAAATCACCTCCAGCAACCCCCAATACAATTTAACATTGACAGGCAAGACGAACAGCCTATTTCACTTATTTGATCCATCGAAATATGTCCGAGAAATATGGAACTTACAGGATGTTGCGAATTATTAATCAAAATTAAAAAGATTGTAGATAAATACTCTACTAGAGTGCAAATATTTTACGTTAGCAAAGAGGGCCGGCGTGGATGAAAACAATAGAAACTGTTATTGTTTTGATATTGTTTTCATCCACGGCCCTCTTTGCTAATGCAAAAAGTTTAAAATCTAGTAAGAATACTTACCTACAATGTTCTTGTTTTTGATTAATAATTCAAAATTTCCTGAATAAAACTATCAAGTATGCTATATCAGTGTAATCAGAAAAGAAAACCACATCTAACTGGATAAAAACATATAGGGTGTATCATTTAAAAAAACATACGTTATGTCCATATCTGAAAAAAATCGGCATTCAGTTGTTTTTTTATTACTGCCAAATAAAAATTTAGTAAATACCCTGCAACTTTTATATAAAACATTTTTTGCTAATTTCTACAATAAACTCACAAATTCTGATTAAAATGTGTACCAAACAAAATAATAACGCTGTACAAATTACAGCAATAATAAATACGTCAAATTTACAAATCTACCAAAAGGTTTGTTTTTCATTTTGAAAACAAAAAAATATTTTGATGTTTTTATGTTTTTCGCTCTAAAGTTAAAGTAAAGACAGTTAAGTGCATAATCTGAACACCGCATGGAATTGTATTTTGCATATGTTTCTATGTGATATGATCGGTATACACTTCAATGTCTCATTTATTATGTTTGTAGGTAAGGTGGACGAGAAGGCAACCCAGCTGCATGCGATAGCATCGCTCAAAGTATTGCTGGATGCCACGAGACCCCAAAATGGCGCAGCAACGAGTTCGGCTGCCAATCATATCAATACAGCTGCCAAACAAGAGACAATGCTGGCACCATCGAGCATAGCAGACATGCCCAATGGTGTAGCAAGTGCCCTCACAGATATTAACTTGGATGCGGTAAGTAGTCTGGAAATATTTCGTACTTGTTTTTGACATCTGATAAAAATATAGCTTAGGTACATTGTGTTCATGCTGTGAGCATTTATTTAATAACTAAGCTTTTGGAGCGGTGTCTATAGAAAAAAAGCTCTATTAATACCTGTCATAAGCATACTCTTTATGGTTTTATGTATACAGAAATGTGTTCTCTTTTCACCGGCAACTTCGCCATTATTGTAAGTAATTAAATAAAAAGACGCGGAATATGGAAATGCTTTTTAGATTTTTTCGTAGATTGTCTAATTTATCATTGCGATGAATAGTAATTAAACGTACCTAAACATTGTAATTGGTATTACAATTGCATTATTTAATTAAAAGTAATTTTATTTATATTCACTTGTATGTTATCAAATTTTTAAATTTTTTGGCAGTGGGAGCCTAGAATTTTAATTAGATTGCATTTATATACACACTCCGACTTTAATATCAAATTTATTTTTGTAATTGTTTTTTATGCACACAATTGATAGACTCTATAAAGTGATTAGCTAACCTCGTTACAAACTTTGGCAATGGAAAGTAGATCAAAATATCGTAGATCAAATTTTCTTTCATTCATAAATTATAGAGGTTTTAAAAATCTTGAAGACTGAAAAATGTAATAAACATAATATAAAAATAAACAATTATTTATTGTACGGATACAAAATGTAAATGATAATATTACACTAAATTTTCAAAATCTGGTCGCCTACCTGAAGATATAACTTGCAACGACAAACCTAACTTTTCTGCACTAATTTCATAATATTTCTCATATAGTTTACTCCATCTTAAAAAGTCTTAAAGTCTCTGCATTAATTGATCAGTTATTTCTACTGCATACACAAGTTGCTGCATAAATAAAAATCACAGGGACTTAGATCAGGAAAGTTAGGTGGTCATATTGAACCTCTCGATTCACTTGTTTGAGAAATTGGTGTTTAGCCGTTGGGTTCTTCGATAAGATGGGATGGGGTCCCATTATGGTGATGCCACATAAATTGAATAAAATGAAATAAGAAATTTACCAAAAGTTAAACATTATGTTGTTGTCATGGTGCATCTCCACTTTAAAGATCTCATCTCCATCTACCTTCACCTAACACATCCTAAGATTTTCTGAGAGTTAATAAAACAAAGCATTTATAATTTGTGAACAAAAGAAAAACTGATACTGATTTCATGAAATTACATTTACTTTCCATTGTCAAAGTTTGCAAGGAGACTAACGAATCACTGCTATGTAGCAAAAAATAAAAAAAGTTCCCATTATCTACATAATTCATTGATTTGAACTTTATTTGAAAATTCTTATTATCGCAAACTTAAAACTGATATTTGCTCTAGACTTTATATAGCATCAACGAAGATAAGTTTCAAGAAAAAAATTATTAAACGTAAGTGAAGTTTTAATAATAAAAAAATGTGTTCAGTCAAAACAAACCGAATACTTTCAGCTCTCTTATTAAAATTCAATTTATGTGAGGTAACAAGCCCGCATCCAATTCAATTTTTCACATTCTTAGTGGTATACTTCAATAAATAAATTTTGTTATACAGGGTGTCCGGGAAATAAGTGTACAAAAAGAAATCACATATTCCCGAGGTCAAAATAAATTGATTGGACCAAACTTACCTCTATACCAAAATGCTTCCTAAGGGAGCTACAGGCCCCTAAATGTGGGCCCCTGAAGACAGTTTTTATTTATTATCTCCGAAACTGTTCAAGTTAAAGTAATGAAATTTTGCACATCCACTAAACTTTGTAAGCCTAACAAAATGAGGTAAATATCATCTTAAAATTTTTACCAAAGGTGGGTCAAGCTGTAGGGGTGGGGGGTAAAAATTACCGCAACTTTTTTATTTGTAAATTTTTTTGAGTTTTGACTTCAAATTATGAATTGTCAGAGTTTTTTACAAAGGAATTGCCCTCTTGTGCAACTTCGATCGGAGGCACCGTTTTCGAGATAAATTCATTTTAATATTCAAATGCATGCTCTAAAATGATTAGGGAAGTGGAGTAAGTGGACTAATTTTTTCCTTTTCTCGTTAAAACAAAATTTAAGAGCCAGATCAAACCACGATTTTCTTATTTATTTTAACAACTGCTCAAAATGCTTAAATTTTGTTTCGACGCGAAAAGCAAAAAATTAGCCCACTTCCCTAATCATTTTAGAGCATGCATTTGAATATTAAAATGAATTTATCTCGAAAACGGTGCCTCCGATCGAAGTTGCACAGGAGGGCATTTTCTTTGTGAAAAACTCTGACAATTCATAATTTGAAGTCAAAACTCAAAAAAATTTACAAATAAAAAAGTGGTTACCTCCTATTAACGACATATGTTCATAGAAAGTTTTCTACTTATTTTAAATTACCTCCTACCTGAGTTTAATAGGTAACCTTTTGAGACACCCTGTGTATTATTAAATTATTCAAATAGAAACTTCATTGGAAGTGTAACAAACATATTATCTTCACCCCAATAATAACGAATGATTTATTTATTTCTTGATTATAGTATAGAGGACATGTTTCTGTTTAGTTTATTACATGAAAAATAATATTAAATAAAAAATGTTCCCTTTAGTCTAACTCACTTCTTAACACAGAAACTATATATGTCAATGGCTATATAATCGGATTTTTACATTTTCAGATTTTTAGCCGTATGGAAGAGTATGATTATGACAGATTATGCGAAATGTGACTGTAAGATATTAAATCATGGAGTAAATATATTGTGAAATTCTTCTTTCTTCATACCTCTTCATTATTAGAAGATCACATGTTTATCTATATAATTTAAAAAAATCGTTTTTCTTTCAGACAATATTTTAATATTTGCGATGAAAATGTGCTTTCAGTGGTAATTGTATTATTAACAATTTAGTTTTGTCATAATTATTTTGGATATATTGCCTACATTTCTTATGTGTTGTATAATTCTTTCAGTCAAGTAATAAATCTGTACCATATACTGATTTGATGGTGGGATGGAGAAAGCAGGAGAATTTTTTATGAGAATAGTACTCAAAAAGTCATGACCTAAAATGTGATCCAATCATTTGGTAACATTCAGTTCAACTTCGAAACAGCTTAAAATAAAATATTTAACGAAGGTTTAAGAATAGCGCTATTCGGCACCACGTTAAATAAAATTGGGGTGTGATCTTTGATTTGTTTATGAATAATAAAACCACAATAGGCTTCCTCGTTAGTTCAATTTAATTGTAAATTTTATTTTAATTGTTTCTGTTAAATACTTTATACAGGGTGTCCCACTTAAGATATATCCACCCTCCTAAAATCTTTATTTGTGAACCGATTTTCGAAATCTTTTTTTTGCTGGATAGAGCTTGGAAAACTGCATTTAATCTATACCTTACATTTTTAAAAAAGGTACATCATGACCTACTGAGACGTATTTTTTTTAGCGAAATTTCGAGAAAAACTATTAGCGATTTTTTTAGAGAAAAATTAATACCAGCATTAGATTCAGAACCTTTTAAAACCTAAGTGGTGTGAATTTTGTGACATTAGGATACAGGATGTTAAAGAAAATGGAGAGGTATTTTTAACAACGGCAAACTTTTTTTTGTAAACAAAATCGGTACTATTTTGAAATTATCAGTAATTTAACATTTTTCACAATTCTGTGATTTATTTGAAGACGTATTAAGAAAAAAACGACAGTGGTAATGACTAAAAATGGTATCTAATTTCTGTTGATACGGTTATTGAAAACAAATAAAACAATACATTAGTTATTAAAGCTAGTTCAACCATTCACTGGAAAAAAATATTGTAATAATCCTTTGAAAAAAAAACAAATGGTATTGAAAAATGCATGAGGTGAATGGTGAACTCATTGAGAATAGTTCAATTTAATTATTAGTTGATTAATTTGATTATTTTTAGGAACCTTGTTGTTTTAATAATTTTTTTTTTTTTGTTTTGTTACCAGTAAATCTTAATAATTTTTTATTTGTTTATTTGTTGTTTTTATTTTTACCATTTGTTTTTTCAAAGGATTATTACAATATTTTTTCCTGTGAATTGTTTAATTAGCTTTAATAACTAATGTAATGTTTTATTTGTTTTCAATAATCGTATCAACAGAAATTAGATATAATTTTTAGTCGTTACCGCACTGTCGTTTTTTTCTTCAAATAAACCAGAGAATTGTGAAAAATGTTAAATTACTGATAATTTCAAAATAGTCCCGATTTTGTTTACAAAAAAAAGTTTGCCGTTATTAAAAATTCCTCTCCATTTTCTTTAACACCCTGTATCCTAATGTCGCAAAATTCACACCACTTAGGTTTTAAAAAGTCCTGAATCTAATTCTGGTATTAGTTTTTCTCTAAAAAAATCCCTAATAATTTTTCTCGAAATTTCGCAAAAAAAAATACGTCTCAGTAGGTCATAATATACCATTATAAGAAATATAAGGTATAGCTTAAATGCAGTTTTCCAAGCTCTATCTAGCAAAAAAAAGATTTCGAAAATCGGTTCACAAATAAAGATTTTAGGAGGGTGGATACATCTTAAGTGGGACACCCTGTATGTTGCATTATGTTTGGTGCTGCTACATGTGTTCACTTCTGTAGGTACTGCTCATTTTGTGGTGCTAATTTCTCTCTATCTGTTGCATATAGTGTTTCATGTATGCAACTGGATAATTATTTTAACATTTTGATGTCTATGTAATACCCAGTAGTAAAAAAAATATGATTATTATTGATAGACCAATGTAGGCTTTAATTTATCAAGGTAGTTGAATTGATTATAACTGTCTATGTTAAGCCTCTAATTTGTATTAAGTTACAGTAGATTTTATTATTGTTATTGTTATGATTGTGATTATGGCTAATAAATAAATTATTATTATAAAAAAAAAATTATTATTATATTTTAATTGCATTGCTACTGCCGAACACTAGCAATAAGTATTTTGGTTAGTTTTAATTTAAATATAAAAGAATTACGTAACTGTTTGATGTTTCAGTGCGTTGCTCGTACTTTAAATCAATTTCATTCCTCTCCATTTTTAATTGTTCTTCTGTTTTATTCTACATTCTACAATTATGCTCCTTCAACTTTTTCTTCTGATAAATTCCAGCGATACCAAGGCAATTAACGTTTATTAAATTTTTCAGTGGCCAGATTTAACGTACATTTTATACCTTCATTAAAAATTTAGAACTTAAAGTGGTTAACGATTCAGTTCTGCAAACTTATTTAACGCTGTAATACTGCCAATCATTATGGAAGTCATCAAATGCTAGTGACTTCAGTGATATCACAAATAAATAAATATTTCCAAAAGAAATTCAATATTGATTACTTCTCCAAACGTTTTAGAAAAATATTATTGAATTTTTTAAGTTACCATATTCATAAATAGTTTACACCTGTATTCCATCTAATTTATCATTTTAGGAACAATTTTTAAATAATTAAGATAGAATCAAAAACAAAACTTCTCCATTTTTTCTGTCCCACGCTGTTGTTTTTTACGGTTACTCTTTGTTGATTATGACTTTTTTCTCTCTTTGAAAATATAAATTATCACTAAACATTATTATTAATAGCTTCCTACATTGACTAATCATCGGTCTTAAAAAGTGTAAACACGCAAGAGAATAAATAGTATGTGTTAAAGCAAAATACTACAGTAAATCATTGAACTTGAGGATCCTGCGTATCATGCATTATTCATTTAATGGCATTAGCACGAATCATTTAACTATTTAATAGAATATCAATACATCTGTATAACGTTACTTATTTCATCAGTATTTACTATTATTTGATAACGTTGTTTAATTCAAAGCAAATTTAATGTACTATAAAATGTTTACAGTCACATTACGTAGATTAAAATTGTTTGTGGTGTTACGGAATTTAACATAAATTCTAATTACGATATCATAACTCATAGAGTTCGCACAAGCAATTTTTATTGAATAGATACTAGATATCGCTATAAAAACGTATTACTGCGTTATGATTTATTTGAATATAGCAATATCCATGGAAACCCGATACAATTGTGAGTTATTTGTCTTTGGTGTTATTTTTGTTGATTGTGACTTTGTTCATTTGTTGTTGCTCGACTCCAAGGCAAACCCAGAATGCAACTGTACCCTTTCTAAATAAAAGTGCATATGTAAGATGGCAGGTGTATCATTCTCTTGTTATTATTTATCATATAAATAATTTTTACATAATAATATGTCTGTCAGTCGCTATTGGATACTATTATGTTACGCATTTAAAGAAATAGAGTTTATGAAAAACCAAAGCGGTAAAAATACGTAAATTTCGACAAATGACTATGTTATATATTTTGAGACAAATGTATACAGGTCGGCGTGTACACGGGCAACACAAAAATGGGATGAACGTGGAAGAAACCATGCTTTTAGCTCATGGCGGTGTGGCTAGTTAGACAAGACAAGTAACGAGTTTATCGCAGATGATGAAGTGTACATTTCTCCTTATACTAAAGTTATTCTACACGTTACATAAAAAATCTAAAGCTTAATCTTTGAAAAAGGAAACAGATATAGTTTCCGAAACGTAAGTGCAGTGTTTTTGTATTATTTTAATACATATTAGTTGTCAAAAAAAACACCTTTTAACTATTTCTTTGACATCTCGTCAACTGGTTAATTTGAATATTTTATAGTTAATATAATATAATATATTATATTTTATAGTTAAATCAACTTTTTTGGATAGGAATTTCCAGAAATGTGGTAATTTAATCCCAAAGAAAAAAAGGAAGAAAAAACCAAAAGAAGTATGTTAATAGACGAAAAAAAGTTATTTAAAATAATTAATGATTGATAAACTTTGATAATGAATTAAAAGACTTTTCGAAAGAGGTAACATATGACTATAATGCCATTTAATAAAAACATCGATAACAAATGATATCATGACATGACAAATATCAAAACATACACTGTCACAAATAAAGATCACCATATAAGTTTTTATTTTTCAAAACCAGTCCGTTCTCGAAAATATTTATTTATTCCATACTTAAGCAGCATATGTTTACAAATATTCTAAATTTAGGTGGAAAATCCAAAATCAAAAGAACAAATTGTTTTTTCAGTAAAACCGACGTTGTAAAATATACTTCTTCACAATCTTGAGAAAAATAGTTTACATTTTTAATTGTTGACCACCATCTCACCTAAAGAGCGATAATTATGATTTCTGAAAACAAGAAAATCTTAATTTAAATTTATTTTTGACCTATTGTAAATAATTTAAATCGATTTATATTTCAATCTGGAGACGACTCGAAACGTTTCAGAGAAAAATAGTTTATGCAAATCTATTAGATGACGATACCAAATGTTCACTGGGTGTTTGGTTTCAAGGTCATTTGAAGGTCATGTTGTGGTTTTTAAATGGAGTAATGTACTTTTATTCCTGCATCTGAAAAACTGTAAAATTCTGCGCATGAGTCATATAAATATTAAATACCTGAAGAAGAAGTTACGGAGAAAACAGTAGTTGATTTTCAGATGGCCTTGAAACTCATCATATATCGATAACTTCATATTGTTATCTAGTAGATTTCCAAATAGTAGGAGACTTTTATACGAACCGTTTTTTTTCTGAATCGTGAATCGTGTAGTTTTCGAAAAATCGATCGTCTTTACATTCTTGGATCACGTTGAATATCTCCGTAACTTCAGGGATTTAATGTTCAAATGATTTATACTCAGAATTTGATGTTCTTTCAGATGCCAGAATAAGAAATACATCGTTCCATTTACACATAAGATAACTTTCAAATTACCTTGAAACTACACCTACTGAAAATTTGATATTATCATCTAGTAGATTTCCAAATACTGGGAAACTTTTATACGAACCATCTTTTTCTGAAACGTGTAATTTTTGAGAAAACCGGCCGTGTCCACACTTTTGGAGACCCTGTATATCAATACATTATCATAGATAGTCAAAGATAAATGTAAGTTAACTCAACATACAGATGTTATTTAATAAAATTGAGCTGAGACATGTTTCGGGACTATAAAAACCCATAAAGAACTTCCTTACCGTGTGGTGGAGGTTATGATAACATTTTTAAATAAAAGTAATTTTTGACGTATTTTGATTACTTATTTCAATATTTGGACATAATATTATAATGGATTTGTATATCAGATCTTATTTATAATAAGTTAGAAATAGAAATGTTGGGGTCTGATTCCAGTGAACTGATTTTGCTCATAAACGAACTCAATCTTTTCCTTGGCCTCTAGAATGTGTGTACCAAATTTGAAAGCTTTATCTCAAAAACTGTAGTTGGTTTCGCAATACATACATACACATACATACACACAAAGAGACAGAAATTTTTTTCTTTAAAATTGTGTGTATCATCATAATTCGTCGAGTTTCGTCCAAAAATGCAATAAAAATTTGCAAAAATGTTTTCACGAATACATGCCTTCCTTAGTTTTGGTGAGGAAGTAATAATTTGTATTGCAAATAGAATATATGACACATATCACAGTTCAAACCTTCCTCAAGATGATTTTTTATAAAAATCCATTTGCTGTATGCTAATTTCTTTAAATGATTTTTATTAAAATGTACGGCGTTGTTTTCCGCAATTTTTCTTTGCGTTTTGATTGAATTGCCTCAGGAAATGAAATCTTATAAAAAATAATATTCTTGGTGTAAAAGTAACGAACTTCATAACAGATAAATGTACGACATTCATACAAAAAAATATAAAACTTTTAAAGACACATGCTGCACCAACGGTTGATCTTGACGCCACAATGGAGCATAATTTTCTGTGTAAAGCTAAATGCTACTTTATAACAACTAGTAACTCTTGCTATATAAAGCACAAATACGTCCTAGTTTGGAATATGGTTCATCTGCGAATCTGCACCTAGAACAACATTTAAAATTTTGCACTCACTCACTCATGTGCCGTTGAATTTAAAAAAATAATAATTCCGCATAAGTTTTTTATATTTAGTATGTAGTTACCCTACGGTGTTTCTCGAAACAGTTTCGATATTTTTTCTTATTCATCTCTAGGGGTTATTGCGACACCCATGCATTTCACGTCAATTAAGTCAAATAAGTGTGTTTTCGAATATATCAAAAGTCTTATGACTCGCCACCAAAAAGAATACGAAATCTAAAATTGATATAGATATAATTAACAACTATGTTTAGTATTGTTCAGAGTAATAAAAATTCAAATCATTGGATAGACAAAATTATCCATATGAATGTTATAAATTTACCTCCAGCAGAAAATTAATAATAAATTTTAATTCTTAGGATGAACATGCGTAGTAGTTGGAACAGGATCAATGATAAGAAAACTTCCACCTTGACTACGTTATACACCTTATTCCTCTTGTTCCATCTGACGGTGTTTATTATAAAAAAGTAGGTGTCTCAAGAACGAAAATTTTAAATTGCAATAAACTAACACTCTCTAAAATGTGGTGTTTTGTGAAGGTATTCTCTATATGATTGGAATGACGATAGTAACGAAAGTCTCAAAGTATACAAGAAAATATCCGTAGTATTCTTTGTTTTGACCTTTTTAAAATGTTTCTTTACGATGTTAAAATAGTTAAAAAAAACACTTTCTAATGTATATAGGTTTTAAAAAACCTTCTGTATAACTAGAATTACCAAAATCTTATAAAAAGGTCGAAATATTAACATCAGTTTATTCCTACCAGAAATAAATTGAGAAGGTTATTTTCATTTCACTTTATATCTCAAATGCTTATTGCCCTTTACGTTTTCCACTTCTAAGCTAAAAGAATTGTTGAGAAGACACAAAACAATTACGCATAAAATTATCCACCTCACATATTTCGAAGTAAAATAACATTCTACCTTCCCAAGCTATATTTCAAAGAAATGGAAAGATACACCTTTGGAAAATAAAATTAAAGTTGATTTCAGTAAACAATAAATTTTCGCTTTGAAATAACAGCCTCAAGCAGAGATGTAGATTCAGTTTAATGCCTTTTTACAAAATTAAATTTTGCAGGTAGTTCGTATATGGCAATATATTTATTTTCATTTAACTTTCATCATAAATATGGTATTTGATATAATAACAAGATTCTTTTTTTTTTATTTATACATATAATAATATTATGTATTTCAAAGATATATTATCGTGCGCGACGTCGACATTTACCAAATTGAAATATTTGTTATGCTTTCCTGTTATTATCTCGATTGTTGTATATAGTTCTGCATAAAACATCAATTGCTAATTACTTCAGTCTTACTAAAAGAATAATTACTAGGTGGCTTAAATATAAATATAATAAAAACTAACCCTGCATCCCTATTCGTAGTCTTATCTTTGAGTGTATTGTAAAAATTTTTTTAATGATTCCTGGTCGATAAGAAATTGTCCCTTGCATTCCCTTTTTGACTTCTGCGCTTTGTATTTGACCGATTGAGTTAGTAATTAGTTATAGTTTGTCCTTAGATTATGTCGTGGCTGGGCTCTATGACCTAACGCCTGGATATCATAAAAAAACTAATCCTGTATTTAATTTTTGATTTGATTTTGTTGTACCATAGATGTAAACTGTGAAGATGTTAATATAAAAAAAAACTTTAGGTTACATTTTTTGGATCTTTGAGAAAATATGATTGATGTCACGTTAATCAAAATCCAAATAAGTACAACCCTCGAAAATCAGGCTACATGCCTTACCTTATAAGGGTTTTCCCTGGCTTTGGGTAATCAATGTTTGAATCCGATCCGAAATGAAAGTAAAATTCTAATTCCCAAACGGCAACATAGTAATAATAATAATAATAATAATAATATATTTTATTACAATAAATGGTATCGGACTCGTCAGATACAAATGCAAGTACAAAGAGAAAAAGAAAATAGAATTAATAAGACAAAAAAAAATTACATATTTACATGTAGAATAACACGGACAAAAGTGCATGTAATTCAAATAATTTCATCATACACTTATATAAATAAATTTAATGTAGAACGACTTCCGAATCAAAATACTCAGTTATATTATAGTAGGACTTACATATGAGTAATTTTTTAAGTTCTTTTTTGAAAGTATTTATATTGTCAATTTCTTTTATATTTTGTGGTAATTTATTATATAATTTAATACCCATATATCGTGGACTTCTTTCATAAATGGATAGTGTATGAATTGGTATTGATAAGTTATCTTTGTTCCTCGTCTCATAGACATGATTAAAATTGTTGCACAAAAATTTTTGTACATTCTGCCTGACAAATACAATCGTTTCATAAATAAATAGGCTTGGTAATGTTAGTATGTTCAGTTCTCTAAAAATGTTTCTACATGATACGGTTTTTTTTAACCCCAAGATATTTCTTATTGCCAGTTTTTGAATTTTAAATATTCTGTCTATAAAGTGAGACGAACCCCAAAATACAATACCATAACTCGTGAATAAAATTGGGCATAATAATAAGAAAGCAGAACAGATATACTGGTAAGTTTGTTTAATCTATATAGTGCATAACATGTTGACGAAAGTTTTTTAGTTAATTGGTTGATATGTATTTCCCAACTTCATGCATTATCAATATAAATACCTAAAAATCGAGTAGACTGAACTTGCTCAAGTGATTTACCATTAACCTTTAGTAAGCTGCTTGTTGTGTAGTTTGATAACCTAGGCGTGAAATGTATAAAAACAGTCTTAGATATGTTTAAAAGTAATTTATTTTCATTAAACCATGAAGTAAAAGCATTAAGTCTGTTTTGTGAAGCATCTATCAGATCAGTTATATTCGGATTAGCACATAAATATGAATTGTCATCAGCAAACATAATTAAATTCTCTTTATCAATATCAATAATATTTGGCAAATCATTAATAAACAATAAAAATAGTAACGGCCCAAGGACAGAGCCCTGAGGAACTCCACAAGATATATTCAATTTATCTGATTTATTAGCATTTAACTCAACAACTTGATTTCGGTTTGAAAGGTACGATTTCAGCCAGCTATTTATTTTCCCTCTAAATCCATATGTAGATATTTTCTTTAAAAGCGTATCATGATCAACAAGATCAAATGCCTTGCTTAGATCCATAAAAATTCCAAAACATTTTTCGTTGTTATTTATGCCATCATACACTTTTTCAAGAAACTGCATAATAGCCGACTGGGTGGACCTTCCCTGCCGAAATCCATGAGCATCCGAGATTATACTAAGAGTATTAGAAAATTTTACCTTTCTATTAAACACTACTTTTTCTATTATTTTTGAAATTGTCGACAATAATGAAACCGGACGATAATTATCAATTAATGTTCTAGAACCTTTCTTATGTAAAGGTATCACTTTGGCTAATTTTAAAGCGGAAGGAAATATGCTTTCAGATAAAGACAAATTTATTAAGAAAGTCAATGGTTTTACAACATAATCAACATAGTTGAGCTGATATTGTCTACTCCATACGAATTTGACTGTTTGAGTTCCATTATCACATTAAAAATTTCATTTTCTGTCACGGGTGTAACAAACATTGTGGGGTATTGTTCCTTTGTACGTGAAGGTGTAATGTTAGAATTTTTAAATTGCTGACGTAGATTTGCTGGTAAATTTATAAAATGTTGATTAAATAAATTAACTATTTTATCGACATCATGTTCCTTATTATCACCAATTTCAATTTCATTTATAGAGTTTTCTTTTCTTTTACGCCCCAAATCTTCATTTATTATTGACCAAGCTGCTTTTGCTTTGTTACTAGCCCGATTATAAAATTGATCATTAAAAAGGCGTTTAGCTGCTAATACTACTTTCCTATATGTTTTAAAATAAATTACAAGGTCAGGATTTTTAGATTTTCCTACACTTTTTTGTAATAGTTTCAGTTTTTTTGATGAAGTCATAATTCCTGATGTAATCCATTGGTTCTTATGTTTGTGTAAGTTCACCTCTATAAATGGAAAACAGATATCAACGTAATAAGAAAGTGTACCACCAACAAATTCAGAAAAGCCATCATCAACAGAGCTAGATTCATATACGTTTCCCCAATTTTCTCTACTTACAAGGTATAGAAATCTTTCATAATTAGTTTTTGAAAAAATTCTGGTTTTCTTTAAATTGGAAGATTTCAGCGAACAGTTTGGCACACTGTAATTTAATATCATTAATTAATAATCATTGATTGAAACATTTAAACTTCTTTCCAACGTATATCTGAAGTTGTGCTTGGTTTATAGTTGAGGGAAAGAATATTATAGTTTCGTAATTAATATAGTATACTTTAAAAATACAAACAAATTCTAAAAACTTTAATTAACTGTAAAATTTAAATACATTTAAACAATTATATTGATACCTGTTTAGGCTTTCCTTGAAAATTTGAGAATAGAAAGGCACAAATCAAATCATTGTAAAATAACCAACGTTCTCCTAAACGTAATATTTACTTTGTGTAGTAAGCGAAATTTATTTTATTTTCACGATTTACTCTCTTCTGAGACCATCAAATCCTCATTCCATTTAATGCAATATACAGCCACTTTGGTTGAAGTGACCCAATAATCTGCACATTTCGGAACTTCGAAATTAATCCTTGTTGTAACGATTAAATGAAAAACTCATTTCATTCAATGTTTCGATTCTTCTTGCTTCCTTATATTATATAAACGAAATTTGAAATATCTGACATTCACATCGTGAATTTACAAAATCACTATTTACAAAATCGTCTCATGTTCCAACAAGACGGCACTCCGCCGCATTATACATGTCATGTACGAGAGTATTTAGACCAAGCAATACCGGGAAGGTGGATTGTTCGTCATTTATGTTCTTATTTTATCGGTTTTACGGTTATTAAATAAATTTTGTTCAAAGTCATCCATATTTTATCAAAAATTTAGAAACTTACCCAAAATCTTATTACCCCTTGCACTCTTGCACATTATTATTGGATTAAGAACCTGTAATAATTTTATTAGTATATAATATTTCGTTATAAGAAATATTTATGACATATAATTAATCCAAAACTTTTCACTCTGGTATCTATACAGAAATGTAGAAGAATATGGATAACTTACTAATAGAACTCTGCCAGAAATTACAATGGCTTTCACTTAGTCCTTGTCCATTGCCTCGCTAATCGTTTCTTAATACGCACGTTACTCGAGAAAGTGAAGTTTCACAGAGATTAAGTATTGTTTCCACAAAACAAAATTGTTAAAGTTCTCAATGAATGCGAGAGTATTAATTATTACAAGAGAAACTGAGATTAATTTTACGAGCGACTTTAGAACAATAGACATGAAGCGTGTTTAATGTGATTAATTATTTTTGTTTTGCCAGGGTTCGACATTCTTCGCGTTAAGCCATAAGATGAAAGTGTCAGTAAAATATACAGAAGTACAAACACAAGTGAAATATTACACATGAAAAATATCTCAGAGCTTAAATTAAAAACAGCATACAATAAAAAATGTATAAGGCAAAACAATTAAAGATATCAGAACAAAGCCCCAGTTAAAATTAATGAATGAGTGAATGAGTAAATTTTGCAGGTATTGCGTAACTTCAAAGATAAAAAAACATTATTTCTTTATTTAGATACATTTATGAACTGCTGGCTACTTCGAAGGAAAATTTGTAGGAATATTTTAAATTATTTTTAAAACAAAGAAGTTATGGGAATGCAATTTTCGAATATATATTGCAAATTTTATTTAGAATAAACTGGTCTAACCATGCCATGGAACTATAGTAAAAAAAGTGAAATGTAGATTGCAACTATTGTAATTTTCTTAAACTTCATTGATTCCTATATCTCAATATTGTAATCTATGTTTTGTTCCATGTCTGGATCAAATTAATCTTTATCGGCTGCAAAAAATTCAAAACAGTTGTTGTAGATTTATTTTTAATTTAAGAAAATTTGATCACGTTTCCAGTAAATTGGCAGAACTTCGCTGGCTCAAAACCATTAATGTATTTAAGTATAATTTGTCTGTGTTTGTGCAGCGACTACTTGTAAATTCCTCACCATCCTATCTGCGTGTCAAACTACATTTTAGACGTAACATGCATAACGCAAACTTAAGGCAAGTACATAAACTTTCTGTGCCCATTCATCATACAACTATGTTTCGGAGAAGTTTTAGCTATAATTCTGCAGTTATTTATAATAGTATTGACGATAACTTTAAACATCTCCCTGTAAAGAGTTTCCAGGAAAAAGTGAAACTTCAAATATTACTTTCGCAATAATACATGACTTTTTTGTACATATTTTTTTTAATTTTATCATTAGTAATTTTATTGATCTTATTATCATACTTGATTATTTGCAAATATGCAAAATAAATAATTATCCTTTTCATTATATTGTTTTTATTATCTATTTATAATTTCTTATAATTTTTATTATCTATTATCATCATACGCTATTTAATTAAACATTCTTCCTTTTAGGGAAGGTAGTTTTACAGTTTTTATTCATTTGTTTAAATTGCTTTTTTAAATTATGTTAATTTTACTTTCTATTTTTTTTTGTAAAATTTGCATATTGTTCTAGGTTAAGTAGAGTAGCCTTAGGCTAGACTTCGCCTATTATAATGTCTTGTAAAATTATATTTACAATTCAATAAAGCCGATTTATTATTATTATTATTATTATTATTATTCCGAAAATGGAAAAGAAAATTAGATGTAGGTTTTTATTTATTAAATTAGTATAATCTATGAACAAACTGGAAATATTTAAGATCTTTGAAATTTCTGAAGATAAAATTTTTTTTAAATAAATTATTTTTTTATACACTGCGTGCAAAATTAAGGTATAAACATAATATTCTAAAAGAACGGTAGGCTACGGCAGAGGGTCTGTTATAGTATGAGGGGGTATCAACTTAGAAGCGTCCTATAACTGTACCTTGTGGTACTCCATATTTTTGCAACCCTTTCTGGTGACTGTACAATTTTTGTATTTAACTTTTTGTATTCTATATGATACTTTGAAACTATGTTATTCAAAGCATTTTCGTGTATTTTCTCTAACTTTTCCATTAACAAAGAACGATCTATAGTTTCAAACGCTCACGAAAGTCTAAAAACCATGCTACCACTATGTCTCCATTACCAGTTGCTTTAAGCCATATATCATATATAATTAAAATTACTGTTTTACGAGAGGAATTTTTAGAAAGCCAGATTAATTAAATCTAATTCTGCTCTTACAGGGCATTTAAAATTTTTATTGGTAATAATACATGATATAACAGGAGTATTTTACGAATAAATTTTGTCAATTAATGAAAATTTAAATTTTAATAAACGTTATTTGGTCACCGTTTACAGCAATTTGTGTTAATAAATTTTTCTCAGTAGGACATTACCAGCAACACTTTTTTATGTAAGCGTATGGCAAAAATATTTTCTCATTAAGACATGAAGTAATAGCATCGATTGATAATAAATCATGCTATATTTCATAATTATAACTCAATGGGTTCCTAAGAAAGTAAATAAAATCCATTACCCTCGTTCTCTTCGGGGGTCGAGCTCTCTAACAAAACGTGGAACAACCTCGATAATTTATAATATAGAACACCATATGAAAAATGATTTTGACTGTTAATGATATTAATAAAAATCCCATCTCTGTGATTTCTATGATAATTAGTATGGAATTAGTTAGTTTTTCTGAATCTGGAAACGCTAACTTGTAAAAAATATGTTTCGAACATTTAGCAAATTATCAAAAAATAAAGAATCTCATACTCGGTCCTCCTAATATCAACTGTTTTGCTTCTACTTAATACCTAATAAATTTTCAAAACTCTTGGTATTTTGTACCTGGAACACAAAATGTCATGAATTTTGAAAATTAATTATACGCAAACGACAGCAGGTAAATGATTTGAATTTTAGCACCATATTTAGAATTACATTTTCTAGATGCATAGGGTTTGGAAAATTTCACATTTTTTCGATTTTTTTTTTTTTTATTTTTTCGGCCGATTCAAATATGCATGCACACAGCCCTAGATTACATAATTCTATATCATTCATAAAAATTTGAAAGGATTCCGATGAATAGTAACGAAAACATGAATTTTCAAAAATATGTTGGGAGCTATTATCCCCTTCTAATAAGTAAGTAGATCAACCGAGTATTGCAGGATGCATGATGGAAATTCTGAAATTGTTCCAATAATTTTGCGTCTGCATTAAATTAAGAAGCACAATGTTCAAGAATGAAATATACTTTTGTATGCCTCTAGACCACATGAAAATGTAATTACAGGTTTTTTTTAGGACTACAAGTATAACCAATAAGAACACCAATAACTAAAGAAAAGTAATACTACGAAAAAACTACAACAATTGCTCAAAATGCTCCATTTTGTTGGATGCATTTTCTTGTCCTTTTTTTAATATGGTTAGCAGATTTTCATATTAGATTCGGATTAGTTCTCATTTCTTCACATGCAACTTCTATCCTTTGAGGAAGTTCTACCCTACTATTTATGTCAGTGGAATATACTTTGGATTTTAGATATCCCCAAATGTAGTAATCCACAGGATTAAAGTCGGATGATCTAGGAGGCAATTCATTAAGATTACCACTACTTACCACGTGTTTGGAAAGTTCTTGTTTAAAAATTGTCTAACAATGATCCTATAATGTGGTGGATCACCATCATGATGAAAATGTATTCCGTCTACATTTGCACGATGTAACAACACTGGCAAAATATTCGGAAGTAAATCCAAATGGACTTCGCCAATCTGTCTATGAGGGAAAATATGGGATCTGATTAATTTATTATCAAAGACCAAACGTTTAATGAAAATTTGTGTTGTGAATGGGCCTCCCTTGTATCAAATGAATTTCTTCCGGCCAAGTATGGAGGTCATTTTGAGCAATTGTTGTAGTTTCTTCGTAGTAATTCGGTTTTTATTTATTTTCTGTAGTTATTGGTACTCTTATTGGTTGTTGTTGTAGTCCCAGATACGGACCTGTATTTACATTTTCTAGTGGTCTAGAGGCATACAAATACAAATTCTGTAGGTTTTAGAAACACATATTAAGTAATCCTCATTAATTATAATATAATAAAATTAATAAATATCCGTCTCATTTCATTGCTCATAAATACAATATTAACGATGTTAACTAAAATTTTAGCAGTAAAATAAAAAGTACAAGGTTGAATTCAGTTTTCATCCTTCTTTTGAAATACGGAAACAATTTTTAAAAATTCAGATATACAGGACATAATTCTGAAGATGCAAGAGTTTGTAAATTTTTTATTAAGCCGGACCTAGATTTTCCAAATTTCAAAAAATATACAGAGTGATTTGTTAGTTATTATATGAATCATGAAATAAATAGATAAAATTGATAAAATACCCTGTTTCTCGGTTATAAAGAGTGACAGGCCCATTAAGTATGGGTTATTTGGAACCATCTCGGTGACCTTTATCCACAGTTAACGTATATCCGTCTCCCAATGAAACACCCTGTATATATTATATATATTTAACCACCAAATTTGTGCAATATCGTTTAACGTTTTCTCTCTTCATTATATATTTATTACTTCATCACTTGGATTGGTGTTAAATTGACTGAAAAATCACCTTCCTTACTACTTCAAAGTGAGTTTTCATCAAAGCAATTGGTAGTAATTTGTTTTTTTATTTCACTGTTATATATTCCTCAATAATAACCCTCGGCACCTTATATATTCTGGGATAGCAGACATTCAGAGAAGTAAAATACTACAGTAAAAAATTCAGAATTTTAAATAAAAATAAATATCCTTTAACGTTGAGCTTCCGTTTCTAAACTTAGATCTCACGTATCGCAATTTTCTCACCAGACACGGTGTCATTCATAAAATTTGCAATCAGCCCAACAAAATCAAACAAAACTATTTATTGAACTTCCTCTTAGAAGACACTTCTTGATCATCATTTTTGGGTGTAAGTTAGTTACGAGCTCGTAGTGAATTAATTTATCACAAAATTTTAACTCATTACTGAGTAATTGTCACTTCCGAGATATGTATGTCAATGTTTTCAATAATTATCAGTTCTTAGTGTTTCCATTTAGAAGTATCTTTAATTAAGAACTTATTCTATAAACATTCCCAGTAGATAATAAATATTATAATTTTATTATATTATAATTTTAGGTTTTTTTATTAAAGAACATACATTGTTGTGACACTTTTAAATTAAAGTTGGAAGAATGGACATTAAGATTCAAGTTAGCTACACCTGTTACCTTACATTTTGCTAACGTAGGCAGTTTGTGTCCTTAAATTGGCCAAAGTTAAAAACGGCATGGCAGCAACGTGCATAATAAATGGCAACTGAATGACAAAAATATTATTGATGTTTGAGTAAATTACACTATAATGCATTATTGTTTTTTTTTAAGTTTTCCATATCTCTGAAATATGATTTTTCTCAATTCTACAAGATAAAATAATAATATACACCACATGTAATTACGACCCCCTTTATTCCGGAAGGCTCTAGAAGAGCCTTGTGTAGGAGGAGGCTACACATTTACAGAAAAGGACCATACACCCAGTATCCGTGTGAAAAACGGAAAATTATTTTCTCTAGCGAAATTCCTGAAAATTAATTTACGATGCTTACAACAAACGATTTGTTTGGGAGAGTAAAGCTCTCTTTTGCCATAAGAAACTCATTGAAGAAACCATTGACTCGAGATATTTTGTGTAACGTTAAATTTAATTTTGGAAAAGGAAAGAAATAATCTGTTGATATTAAAAAATTATATAACCATTAGGTATTATTATTAATTTCTGAAAGATCTGAATACAACTTTGCACGTAAACAAGCTCGCTTAATTAATTTTCTGCCTTTCTTGAAAATCTGTTTTGTTTACTATTTTTAAGTAACCTTCAATAAAGTCTCTACGAAAAGTCGTCTGATAATATCCATAGGTATATCCACTTACTGGCTTTCAGCAGAGCAGCATATTCAATAAGTAATTGAGAGGCGCAAACCTTCCATGCCACCACATCCCTGATAACCGCGTTCCAACATCTCATTAATAATAAAACTCCAGGCGTAAAATATAATATAATCTGCCTCGTTACTCTTCCTGTTCTACCTTTAGCCATATTATTTATACGAGACCACTATTGTAGAATAAGGTGTTTTAAAATTTTAATCATCTCATAACCCCATTAGATGACAGATGAGGTGCACTTGACCATTGGAATATATCGAGCGGAAACTCTAACCGAGACGGTGGATTTCTCAGCCTTATTTTCAAGATAGACTCGATATTTAAAAATTGCTCTTGTAACATTTTTCAAAAAGTTTAAATTTAATTATAGAACATCAGTTTAACACCAACTAACATCTAATTTCTAAAATTTAATATTGTATATTTTATTACGTAATACATAGTGACTCTTGACCTGCAAATGTTTTTTTAGATTTATCACATTAACATTGTATATGTTCAAACAATTGATCAAACTTACTGCGCAGTAACTTATGCAATAACTTTTCAAGTGCTTACATATGAAATTTCATAGTTGGAACATAATTTCACTTAGTCAAGTATCATATTTCAGAAATTAGATTATATACTGAAAGGGAAAAGATAAAACCTCAAAAAATAAAAGAATTGTAGCCTATATACACCTCTTATTTAACTATAATACTTATTAGATTTAATATGGAAATTGTTGTGCCTTTATTAGTGTTAATGACGAGTTAATTGGCTCTAAAATAACATTGATAAAATTAAATTCTACTTTCACTTAATGGATATACTTATTAAATTCACAAAAATTTAGTTCTGAATTTTCTCAACTGACTAGAGATTTTCTCAACTGCTTAAGGATTGGCGGATTGGAGTCTCTCCATCCATACACTCCATAGCAGTGTATACTTGATTTAATCGGTAAATTGCTGTTATTTTACAACCTTACGATGTCACGAATTTTTAAACATGACTCGTTTCTGTCTCTTAATGAAACTGATTCCGGTTTCCTCTATATAGTTCCAGCAAAATGAAACACTGCTCCATTTCAATGTTTAAAAATACTTAGTTAAATCAAATTTCTCTCTAACGGTGCACGGTGCACTCTAAGGGATGAAACCTACACTGTTCTTGGAATTGAGACAATACCGACCTGCCAAAAAATCAGCAGAGCGGTTAGTGGAGCCAAATATGGCAACCATCTTGGGGTAATTTTAACTACGTAGGGCTTACGCTTCCGGTATCTACACCGCGGGATATGAGTTATGGCTGGTACTTTTCCAGTGAGGTGTCAGAGGTGACTGAATATTCATTTGATATATCATTTACCAAACTTATGGAAAAGAATAGTTGCGAGGGGACGTATATCGAAAATAATAATTAATAAGTATAATATGTATATTCAGTTCATGTGGTTAAACTAGATTGAGCCATGTTTGAGATTTCCAATTATGTTTGATACAAAAAAAATTGAAAACACTTTATTGGCGGTTTTATAGTGTTAAATGGATTTATAGTTTGTCGATGAAACTATAATCTCGAAAGATTTTTTTGTAATCGGCTTATTTCACAGATTGTGACGCTTGCTACTTACGTAACCTCTACGGTTTGTAACTGGCTGCTTACAAACAGAACTCTCTGGCTTTGTAACAACACTTTTAAGACGAAAACTCGGGCGCCAGTTCCTTATTTTTAAGTGCAAGGAACAGCATTTGTTTGGCTCTCCAAGGGGAGAACGTTTAGGGGTAGCTAAACAGATGGAGATACGGTGATTTCCAGGGGTCTTAAGATGATTGTCTTGTCAACTGGACTTGGACAATTTCTCAAACGGGTTAATTAGAAATAAATAACTGAAATGAATAACTCGTGAATTTTACCTATGTAGACCAATGTATTTATTTATTAACACAGTAATGAACACATCAATAAATCGGATATTTCAGCGACTTTGCAGTCGAGTATGTCCAAATTTGATAACGATAATATATAGGCGGGCTGGCAATCAAGAGTATATGCGCGTATGGTCGACTTCAGATTGTAAGACACATAAAAAACCGGCGGCTTGTTTGATGCCCATAAAAACTTCAAACAAGCCGGTTCTTTTTATGTGCTGTATAGATATGACACAGACTTTAAATACGATTTTATTTCGGAAGACGGTGAGTTTGGATAACCGGTGTCTGTTTTCGCGACTGAAATGATTTCGGACGGCAAGCAAACGGAATTTCTAACAGGATATTTTATGAACGGCGGGCGACTAGTCGATTAGCTATAGATATTCTTGTCTATACAGAGGGTTTTACAATGTCACAAACGTAGAGCTATTTACCAATGACTATTTTTCGTAAGTTAAGTTTTCCGGTAAAACTTTATACATTGGAGCTTTATAGATGGCCCGATCGAGCAAATCTAACCTGTCGATGCATATTTTATGAAACAAAAGGTATTACCATTATTACTCTTACTAATTGGCTCTAGTTTGATTTAGTAGTATAATACAGCGGTACTCACGAACAATAAGATCTCTGAATATCTATACTTAACTGAAGGCGGTACGGGCGGATAGTAGCGGACCACGATGTATTCTTACCAATATTATTTTCAAGAAAATTTGCTAATATAATTCGAAGCGGCGGTTACGGACGGAAGTGAAAACGGTGACAGTTTCGGATTGATGCGGACTGCTTCGGATTGATCTTGAACTGATGCGAACTGACTCGGACTGAACCCGGACTGAACGCTCCTCCGGCGTTTTATTACGTTTATGTCGTATCCAGATGGCGCGTTAAAGGGGCGGTCACTGACTTGAAACGAAGGACTCACAACGTTACTTACTGAGGTCGGGCATATTATGTAATTAGCAACATTGACTCGTAGCATCAATAACCGGAAATGAGTTACTTGCAATTTCCAGACTATATTGCAAAAAGAGACGGATTAAAATGGACACGGATTAATATTTTAATCGGTTTTAGTAACTAATGATTTTTGTTTCCGACTCGGTCATTATTTATAATAATTCTCGGATTTTAATTATACGGGGATTATCGAAAATTAATCAATTAATTACTTGACTGCTTGTTTACCAGCGGGCTTTTTCACAACTCAATACTAACTTAACTAAAACAGGACTTACTTACTAAAAAGCGGCGGCAGGCTGTACCCAAGTGACGGTAATATTTAAAGCAAAAACGGACATTCCTTGACTGGAAAAATCACTTCGTTGCAAAATTAAATGGGTACGTTTTATTGTGTATAATTTTTTCAAATACAAAAATGAGGTCAGTTAAGCAATGATTATGTATTCCTAATCCAATAATGGATACTTTTTCAGTTTATTGAATACACTGATATACGGTCATACATTTTTATTAGTTGACAAAATAGAAGATATAAGATTTGTATGAGTTCAGAATATCTCAGGAAACAAATTAATATAATTATCCTTTTTTATTATTAAAGTTTTAATGAAACCCTGCAATGGAATACAATATATTGAAATCATATACAATAGTAAAAAACTAAATTTTAATAATAATTAATTACATATATCTCGATATTATTATTTAAATTTAGGTTATTATTTTAAACTTAAGAGCGCGCCGCCGTAGAATAGAGAATGAATTTGGGTTGTGGTATAAAACGTTAGTATCCCTGCTGCACACTAGAGGGTCATACATATGAGTATATTTGGTGAAAACTTCAGACTCGAATAAACTTCTCAGCAGCAAATAGTTGAAGGTCATCGTCCATCGAGCACGCAGCAGGTGTCTTTTATTATTGCAACTAGTCAAGAATCTAAAGCTCCGAATTCGATCATGGGGTATGCACTCGCGAGGTATATGATTTTAAAAATATGGATATTATCCAGAATTTTATGCCGAATCCGATTCCAGAGGGCGCGATGTCGGCCAAGATTGCGAAATTGCAAAAAAAGTAATATTTCCAAAAAAAAATTGGAACTTAAATATTGCATTATCTGTCGTTTACATTGCATTTACGAGCTTATGTATAAAGATTTTTTAATAATTTTTATATCAATCGAAAGCCTAATGTTTGTAGTTTCATATAAGTTGAATAGAGAGACATTATTTTTATTATAAACAACACTATAAATTGTTTAAACAATATGTGCTCGGGAAGTGTAGTGTAATTTTCGGCATTGAGGTACTTTTGTTATTATTGCTGATAGATATGTAGTTATGTGAGACGAAATACGTAGAATAGACCAACGAACGTTTTTTATTAAAATAATTTTTTAATTCGCTGAATAATTTAGGAGATATGATTTTTTTTAAATGAAGCGCATTGTCTGGTCTAACGCGCGCGCGGCCTTGTTTCTGTAGGCAGGCCATTTACACATGATTTCAACTAAAACCGTAAAACGATATTTTGTATTATAATATTTAATGCAAATTAATTTTAAAAAAAATATAATAGCAGATATGTCTCAGAACTATGGAAACTAATATGTTTGACAACAAACATTTTTCACTGACGTTTTCGATATTGTGAGTGTTGAATATTGTGGGTTTTTTAAAGTAAAATAATACGTAAGATAATAATGGAAAGTCTCGAAAGTCATAGACTGTTTTTAAAATAATTTAAAAATTTCTACTTTCAGTTAATTTATTTCATAAAACAATAAATCTTTTTGAACTAGATGTTTGCTTAATTCTTGTGTATACGTTAAAAATTATAAAAAACAGACAATAATTAAATTTATAATCGGCATGTGATGTGCAAAATATTTTGCGCACGGGGTCATGGTAACGCAAAAAAAATAATGTCAATGAAAAAATGTCTCATTTTAGACACTGACGTTAATGCGCAAACATAACCTTTTTTTGACAGTTGTAGAAAGAAGTATTTACTCGTATTATTACGTACATTATTTTACAATTTTTTTTTTGTAAGGTAAGCAACATTTTTGTACCATCTTGTATGAAAGTTCGTACAGATCATAAATAATGCTCACAAACAGAACAAATTAGTGCTCTATCCTATCGGTATTTAATTTAAAAAAACTACAATGATATTAAAATAATTTTCGTCTTGATAAAATGATGGTTGTATTGTAAATTATTTGTACATGTTATGATATAACTAAAATTGGAGTATTATAGGTAAGTAGCTATAGATATGATAATAATGATAATTAATAGTCATTAAACTTATTTCTGGGAATCCCGCCAAATTCTAAAAAAATAAATAGAAATAAGAAAATTGCCAAAATATGTCAAGATAAAAGTGTAGTATCAAAGGCAAACCTCAACAGTTTGCCCCAGAAAACCACTGTATTTGGAACTATACCGGGTGACCACGGATCATGGTAAACCCCCGCCATTTCCACAATTCTTGAGCTATCCAAATGAAATTTTGCAGCAGTAATTAAATGTACGTCCAAAAAAACTCATTCCCCTGTCAAAGTTACGTCTTTTAATTGTTTCTTTCATGGCTAGTCTGATAAATAGTATAAAATGACGTGTTGTGGTGATTTTTTCCCTTTTTTATTACTTGCACATTGCAATTATTTTAAAAACAGTCTAAGAATGATTTTCGAGACTTTATCTTTATCTTAGGTATTATTTTACTTTAAAAAACCCACAATATTCAACACTCACAATATCGAAAACGTCAGTGAAAAATGTTTGTTGTCAAATATATTAGTTTCCATAGTTCGGAGACATATCTGCTATTATATTTTTTTTAAATTAATTTGCATTAAATATTATAATAGAAGATATCGTTTTACGGTTTTAGTTTAATCAAATTAAAGTCGTTGTAGAAAAAATATTGTTTGCAACTCGTGTGCGAAATTCTTTGATCATCTCGAGTGCCTCGAAAATCGAAATCATGTGTAAATGGCCTGCCTACAGAAACAAGACCGCGCGCGCGGTAGACCAGACAATGCGCTTCATTTTAAAAAAATCATATCTCCTAAATTATCCAGCGAATTAAAAAATTATTTTAATAAAAAATGTTCGTTGGTCTATTCTACGTATTTCGTCTCACATAACTACATATCTATCTGCAATAATAACAAAAGTACCTCAATGCCGAAAATTACACTACACTTTCCGAGCACATATTGTTTAAACAATTTATAGTGCTGTTTATAATGAAAATAATGTCTCTCTATTCAACTTGTATGAAACTACAAACATTAGGCTTTCGATTGATATAAAAATTATTAAAAAATCTTTATAAATAAGCTCGTAAATGCAATGTAAACGACAGATAATGCAATATTTAAGTTCCAATTTTTTTTTGGAAATAAAATTTTTTTTGCAATTTCGCAATCTTGGCCGACATCGCGCCCTCTGGAATCGGATTCGGCATAAAATTCTGGATAATATCCATATTTTTAAAATCATATACCTCGCGAGTGCAGGGTTCGGCATTTTAGAAGCGTCTTTTTGGATGCTAGATTCCTTACTAGACTGTACCTAATTCCTATATTTTGAAAGCTGTTTTGAGGAAAATATTTTATTTTATTTTTGAGTTAGGTACTTGTTTATTTAATAGGTTTTTAAACAAGTGAGAGATTTTAGTTGAAATTTATTTTAGAGATAGATACATTTTTTATTTTATAAATTATGGCGCGAACTTACTCTAGATCTCGCAAACGCAATAAAATATCAAATTGCACTAAAAAATTGTGGCTGAAACGGCGGTAAGTATTACATAATTGCTTTCATGTTTATGTGTATTATTTTTCTGAATTACCTGAATGGTATACTCTAAAATAGTCTAAAATGTTTATTATGTAGGTACAGGGTGTTTTAAATTTGAAGCTTACTATTAGTAGCATTAAGCTTTATTAGAATTAAAGGCTAGGTGAAAATATTTATCTGCAAAGAAAATTTGTAATCATTTTTGAGAAAATCGTGAAAAAAGGGAAAAAAATTTGCGACTAATTTTATAGTAGGAGAGCCCTCGACCAGGATTTTCGACCTCATCGCGACACGAGAATTAATTTTTTTTTTTTAATAGTTCTGTCAATATAAAAAAAAATTCTATTGCGACTGACGTCTATCTCGTTGCTAAAGGGGTGAAAAAAATTATCGACATATATATAAGTTAAAATCTGCGAACTATTTTTCAGTTTAGATACGGAACATCGTTATGGCAACTTGTATCCAGATACAAAACAGTATATTCGATGAACGTGTTGCCGAATCCCCAGCGATATTTCCCGGTTTGCATATTATCTCTTTATTCCAAAGATGATCGAATGGTCGATTTTCTAATAGTACGCCTTGCTTACGAATATCCTATTTATTCTCGTGTGTTCTTTATAATTTTTTTTTTTTTTAGGGCAGTAGATATTGATATCCATAATTTAGAAATTCCTGGTACTGATGAGACAGTAAAAGATAGGTGTGTATTTATTACTTTTTTCGTAAATTAAATAGGGTGCCACACTACGCAGCACCATCCTTAAACTTTTTTATTTTTAGTGAGCTAGCTTTTACTCATTGTACAAGTGACAATGAAGCAGGATGGATATCAGAAGACTGCCTAAGTGTCGAGATTTTGACAGATAGGTTTGAATTTTCTAGTATTTTTTGTGGGACCCCTTTACTACTTTTTGTAAATGACCCACCATTTATTTTGGATGCTATAAAAGCGTATATAAAAAAAAAGTAAGACCAGAAGCGTATATAGCTAGTGTAACTTAAATAAAGTTTTATGAGATAAAGGCCGTTAATCTTTTGAAAACCTCAAAATTATAAATATATATTATATATATATATATATATTCCATCCTCCTTCCTTATACACGGTGTCTCACCGGGGTCTGAAACAATATATGAAAAAGTATGTAACAAAAAATTTTGAAAATTTTAGGAATTACTACAGTCAGTGTGGCCAATCCAGCAAAAATAATTACAATCATTTGGTATTATCGGCTATACTGGAAGTCGATACCAACTGGCTCATTTTAAATGGAACACATTGTATATTTTCAAACGTATACCGATTTTGGGTACGCCAGTGGTCACCATGAAATTAAAGTACAAACAATGTACTTATTATAAGAGCGCCCTTCATAGGTAATATAATCACATACAACGAACAACATAATTAGGCTTAACGGCAAAAAAAAGAGAACAATGACAGAGGTTTTTAGATAAAAAACATAATAACATAAGAGAGAAATTAAAAATTTCTGAAATTGATTTTTCCCCATAAATCAGTGACTGAAAATACGCATCAATATATTATAAATATATAGTATATATAAAATATATATTCTCTGTACTTAGTTTATGACTATATTTTATTAAAAAACATACTTTTCTTTCACACTGTTGACATGATTCAAATTAAAAAAATCGGACCAAACCCGCGTTTTCACGAATAAATTATAAAATCGCATACAATCATATCTATTATCCTTCTCAAATTATTTCACTACAGATACATCCTAAAAGTTCACTTGGATTCAATTGGTCAACAGTTTATTTAGCAATTATTATTATTTAAATACTGTATGTAAATAAATAAATAATAAATAATAAATACACCACATGTAATTACGACCCCCTTTATCCCTTTATGTAGTTTATAATAATAATAATAATAATAATAATAATAAGAATAATAATAATAAAGGTCTTTATTAGATACAATAATTCGAGATTTTTGGTATTACATTCGAAATTGAGAATACCAATGACCTGAAAATTTCCAGATATAAAATTTGTTCTATTAAACGGAAAATATCAATTTTCGATATTTTTTCCCGTGACCACCGAAAAAAAAAAAAAAGAAGTTACCATCGTGAATCGAACTTCCGACCCCTGCGCTGTGAAGCAGACGTCTTATCCATTGCACCATCACGTTCTTTGTCTCAAGGATATTACTACCCGGCTTTTACCTAGTGAATGTTAGTAATTGTGGTTAAAAACTTGAAATTATTTTTTTAACTTCCAAAGTTAATGATAATTTATAAATATTAATAACACAATAACAACCTAAACCTCCGAGTGGCAATAATTCAATTAATTCGATCGCTAATGCGTAGCCCTCTCTTAGAGAGTGGCTAAACCCGTCAGTACGGAGTCTAACGTGTGTTTGCTGTAAAACATTAAATGTATAGTATTGTCATCAACATTTCGGTCACCGCATACTTTCTTGCCAGGAATTTCCCAAAATATGAAAAAAATTGCTGTCAAAACAATATTAATGTGTGTAAAATACTTTAAAGAAGATCGTGATGTGGCGCATAATGACCTAAAATTGCTAGAAAAGAATTAAATGGGTTTTTATGTTTTTAACAAATTATTAAATTACAAGCTAATCTTAAATGTTAAAAAAATTCTTTTCATATTACGATCATCTCAGAACGGTTGTCTATTCATCGATTGCAAGTAAATAAAAAAAAAAATTGTATTTTTCATAAAAGCTACCAGAAACTTTAACTACATAACCTCCATCTAGCGGCATTTTTGAAGACGGCGCCCTCTTAAGGTGGTTATGTAGGTATTAACATATTTTTGTTTAGAATAATTTTTGTAATAATGTAAAAATACACTGTGTGTCATTTATTTTTTATAGTGCGTTCTGTTCTATTTTCATCATTTTAAGCAGCAAAAAAATTTTCGATAATTTGTTAATTTAATCGACTTTGTAGCTTTATAAAAACAGAGTTAGCAATGGTGAATAGATAACTTTAAACACGGTGTGTAAACCGACTTACACTTGGAGTAGTTTTCCACACACACCAAAACACTTTTGCACACACTCGACGCGCGTTTCGCCAACCAAGTTGGCATCATCGGGAGATGACCGACTAGCATACCCACAGACCAGAAAACGTTCTTTATTAACTCGTTAAACTCAAATGTATAATTCTGCTGAAATTGGAATACATATCGAGAAATTTTAAAATTACATAAAAAAGTATTTCATAAATCTATTTCACTTCTGTCATGAATATGTATTAAATAAAACCCGTCTTGTATCTGTTTGACTTGGAAATTACGTACAAGTGGGTTATTTTCTACGCTGTACTTCAAAGAGCTTGAAGAACGTGACCTTTAATTTATCTTAACCACATAACGCCCAGTCCGATTTAATAGGAAATAAACTACTTGCTTTTAATTTTTGCTATTTCTCTATAATATTTTTACTTATCCATAAAATAAAAAAAAACTATAAAGCATACCTAATTTATTCAAAAATTATTTAATGTTTAAGTTTGACTTTATTTGAGAAAATACAAAAATGATTTATGTAAAAGTTGTAGAATATCTTCCAAACTTGTGGCACTACACAATATAAAATTAATAAATTAACATAAATTGAACTAAAAGGCGTCTGACATAATTATTTCATCAAAACAATCGTTTTGATGGAACTGTACGCTGTGGATATTTCCTTGTAAATATATTTTCTAATAGTAACCGTTGCAATTTATTGTTCATTAAATGTAAGCATATCATATTTTTCTTCTAAATTGAATATCATTTTAACAAGAATCAACAATGATATTCGTGATGTACATATAAATAATGACATTAGTCAAAACAATAACAGTTTCTATTGTTTTTATCCACGGCACTCTTTGCTAACGCAAAATGTTTAAACTCTTGTAGGAATATTGCCCTACAGTCTTTTTGTTTTGTATTAATAATTCAAAACATCCTGAATAAAACTATCAAGTATGCTATAGCAAAAACCAAATCAAACTGGATAAAAACATATAGAGTGTTCCATTTAAAAAAAAACATAGGTTATGTCCATATCTGAAAAAATTGACATTCAATTGTTTTTTATTACTGCCAAATAAAATTTAGTAAATACCCTGCAACTTTTGTATAAAACATTTTCTTCTAATTTCTACAATAAACTCGCAAAATCGGATTAAAATGTGTACCAAAGAAAATGATAACACTCCACAGTACAGTACTCTACTGTATATTCATTAAGATAGATGCAGACTCATAACATATACAAAAAGCTGTATTTTTTATGCAAAATAAATTGGTTTAAAAAATTGAATTTTCAAATGATCACCCTGTACCTAATTATTTAAAATAGTTTTTTATAAAAGCAAAATAAACCGTATACAGATTGAGATTCCCAAAAGCGCTCTTAATATAATTTACATAAAATACCCTAAATACACAAAATTTATGGTGACCTTTTAAGTTAAGAAGTTAGATAATATTATTTATTATCGCTACGTGCCAGGTCATGATATTCTAAAAGTGAAATAGAGATGTCCAATTGCAACACAATAATTAAATTCAGAGAGTTAAACCCATTAATTTCTCAACAGATGAAACTCATTTTAGTTTCATTAACTTTTAAATATAATCGATTCAATGTAATAATTAACTCAGTAAATACAGGGTGTATGATTAAGTCTTAAAATAACTGAGGTGTGAATTCTTGAATCATAATTAGGAGGATCAAAATATTATAACATAAAAATGCTTCAGTGAAAAGTTACAGCGCGTCAAGTTTTTTTTTTTGCTTTGGGTCATTCAACCAGCTGCAAAGAGACTGATATTGTTTCAATTATAACTAAGGTAAATTTAATAGAAGGGATAGATATAAAGATCAACCGATAGCAGACGATAAAGATTTAAAAATAATTTACAGAGTTTACAAGATGATAAAGTAAAAAATTTGAAAACAAAAAAAATACAAACGATAAGTAAAATAATTAAACAATTTGTTGCTTTTAATCTGACATTACTATAAACTTCAGCTAAACCGTTAAACTTGGAGGTTTTGTAAAACCACATGTAAGTAAAGTTGTTTTTTTTTTATGTACTGAATGGATAGTTCCTTGTACTGAATGGATAGTTCCTTGCCAACAATCATTTAGTGGATTGAAATTAGTCTTTACCGCTTTCTCTGTCAACTTGGCCACCGCTATTTCATTTCCTGCTAGTGCTTTTCGGGTCTTTATTATTTATTTCCAATCATAGGTACTATCATTATTAAATAATAATTATACAAGTCGCTATTATGATTATATACTGCTCCCAATTTGAAGTGGGACACTCGATAAATGATCACAATTCAAAATGCCGTAAAATCCTTAAAACTTTACAGATTTCGACGAAACAGGCACTATTTTAAAAAACAATTCTTTGACATTCACTATAAGCAAACCAACAGGCCAAAATATTCAATGCAAATACTCTACAGAGTGTTCAATGCATCCATGTCATTTTGTAAAAGTTTGACATTGTGTACGGACTTAATAGGACATACTGTATATTTTGCTTTAATGATGTCTTGTAGCCTAGAATGTCATGACAAAATCGTTTTTTGGTTTTTGTTTTTATCACTACTAGTTTTGAAGATATTAATTTTTTCTCAATTAAGTCATATTTTCCATAAAAATTGGATTAGCTTCTTGTTTTCAGTAGTTGGCTTTGAAATTAAAAATAAAATGTGCGTCAGTTTGACATTTCAAATAAATGAACAAGTAAAACAAACCCCCAGGTAAAAATGGTTCGTTTAAATGAAGCTTATTTAAATTTAAAGGCCTCACAGAGCTCGAATAATTAATGATTTTATTCACAGAGAACACATTAATCGAATGTACTGCTCTATCTCTAGATCTGAATCCCATTGAACATATTTGGGACGCGCTACAGATACGAATTTCAAGTCGTCGTAATCGTCCACAAAATCTAAATCTAAAATGCTTTTGTTGAAGAATGGACACGAATACCTGTTGAAATTGTAAACAGTAAAATACGAAGTATGCATCAACGACGTGAAGAGGTTGTGAGGTCAAGAGGAGGCCCTACACATTAACTCGGAGCGGCGGTACTGAAATGTTGACGGCTTCGGACTGATCTTCAATTACTGACGATAAATCGGATCTGATCTCGACTGGAGTGCCATTTGGCCTTTTTATCACCTTTCTGACGTAGCTATATGTCGTGTTAAAAGAGGGGCAGTCACCGACTTTAAACGACGGACTCGGATGCACAACCCGGCGTAACTTGCAGAGGTCCAGCGGATTATGCAATTAGGCGCATCAACTCAAAACGTATATAACCGGGAATGAGTTACTTGTAATTTCTAACCTATGTTGCAAAAAGAAACGGATTAAAACTGATACGGATTAACATTTTTAGTAACGAATGATTTTTATTTCCAACTCGGCCATTGTTTATAATAATTCTCGGATTTTAATTATACGGGGGATTGTCGAAAATTAATCAATTAATTACTTGACTGCTTGTTTACCACCGGACTTTTCAACAACTCATTTATGACTCAACTAGAACAGAATTTAATTACTAAAACAGCGGCAGGGTGTACCCAAGTGACGGTAATATTTAAAGCAAACTTGTACATTCCTTGATTGTAAAAATCACTTCGTTACATAATTATAATTTTATTATTTTCTAAAGTATTTATAAAAGATCCACAAATACTACTTTCATAATTATTTGTCACACCCAGTATAAATGATTATAGTATGAAAAATACTCTTGTTGCCTGAAGATGTGGTAATACTGTAGTATTAAATACCACGAAACCGGTAGCCTTTTTTAAAATAAAGAGTTTGTGAGAAGAGGACCTATTGTTTCATCCTTAATCTTAGGATTATAGTATGGCTTAATTTCAATATATTGTTTTTAATTTAAATTAGAACATAATTATTGCTCGTGTATACAGTGTGTCTCACTTTTCACCACTACACCCCAATATCTAGGCCATTTGTTGATCGATTTAGATCAAATTTGGTATACTTCTTTTCTTTTATATTGTGTTTAAAAAGTTATTAACACCTTGACTGCCGACGACTAGTTAACTAGTCCTATTGGTTTTGCCCTGTAGCCCAAGACTAGTTAACTAGTCGTTATTTCAAAGCAATTCTATGGATTTCAGATTATGGCGGGTTCCAGCTAAATGCTGTACTTTCATTCGCAGCACCCATGACAACCACTCTGCAAAATAGGGGACTAGTTAACTAGTCGTCGGCAGTCAAGGTGTTAATAACTTTTTAAACACAATATGAAAGAAAAGAAGTATACCAAATTTGATCTAAATCGATCAACAAATGGCCTAGATATTGGGGTGTAGTGGTGAAAAGTGAGACACACTGTATATTCCTGTTTATGTCTCCTATAACAAAGCCACTGATTTTTCTTTAAATATACCGTAGCATGCGAATATATAATACGAGATACATCGTATTTCTGGTTATATTCGACACCAGGATAGGTCCCTTAATCCTTAATAAAATATAAAGGATAAACCGAAGAATTCGGAATGTTCTGTAGATATTTATGTTATTACTGAAGATTTTCGTATAAAATAAAAGTATTTCCCCTCATAATTATTTGTAAATACAATATAACGAAAATATTTTATATTAGTATACTTAATAATGAAAGTATTCATATTCTGATGACAATAGACAAACATTTCAGAACACTGTTTTTGATTCAGTAAGGTTAAAAATATATTTTTCATTACAATCTTACAATGTTATATATACTCTCGGTCACAGTACCTAACCGATATTGTATATAAAAAATTCTTGAATGCGCAGATAAAAATAAACATGAAAGATCCAATATGCTCAAGATGACATGTTTGTACTTGACGATTACTCCAAACCAGAACGGGTTAATTTCTCTACTCGAAATAATGAGATAAAATGACATAGTCATTTCTCAACTCGCCTTGTCCCATGACATATCTATCATTATACGAGCACTTTGCGTGCAGTCTAGTTCGTCGGCGCTTTAGATACCATTGTGTCTGTCCATAAGACTACTCCACCAAAATCAATATCCATGCAACTTATCACATTCTTCTTCAAATACGTCGACAATTTGCCAAACATAAATTGTAGGAACGTGCCAGTGCTCGGAAAAACTTTGTTTAAAATGCTCAAAAGCATTAAACACTATCCCAGAGCATTTTTTAATTTAGGAGTATATTTAAAATTGCTAACCACTTTGAAATGTAATTTCAATATAATGATCGATTTCTGTATTTATATTTATTATTTTTAGAAGCACTTAACGCTTACAGCTTCCATAGTCAACTTCAGAATGAACAAATTTGCTGATAAGATTTTTTTCAATATTTTCTATATCAGTAGTATATGTATATAGAAAGGCCTCAAGTTTCTCTAAAGGAACTCCAAGGCCTGTTAAATGAGCTTTAAAGCCACCTAAAAGGACTGCTTAAAGATCTGAACTCTTACAAATGGGCTTGAAAAATTTTATAAACGACTCTAAAGCTTTTTCAGTTAATTAAAAGCACTTACTCATATTAATTGCTGTTTATAGCACCAACTACCAAGTTTGTAGTGTAATTAAAGCACAATGCTTTAATGTCTTTAAGGCCTGTTAAGGCCTCAAACTGTGCTAAAAGGACTTGAAGCACTTTCAAAATGTGAAGTACTGTAAATGAACTTAAAACATTTCAAAACTTTTTAATGAGTTACCAATTACATATTGCAGTAATAATTACCAAGTTTCAAATATACCTGAATCACAATCCTACAATCAAATACTTTTACAAACACTTTTTGTTAAAGCTTAGCTCTTCGCTACTTCATGCATTACTTACCTCTCTCTAATTCGCTATTAAACAAATTTTATACTCCCAAACAGCTCTGGCTTTATATTTAATAGTTGGCCAATTGTGTTTCATGTTTTTTGACGTGACACCGTTTGACAGTCTCTGAAGAATACCAATCACTTTTATTTAAAATATTTTAAAAGCAATAAAATACAAATGTGTCGTTTTTATACGAAGCTTAACATCAACTGTTAAATAAACAATGTCTATGTTGATTTACATCAAATGGCTGCAGCTTTACTTGGTACTTATTCGGAAATGTAGCGACAAAAATATACGAATAATTCGTCACTATAATTAGGTAGATATACTTCATTATGTCCTATGTATTTAATATTTTTAATATTTTTATTGCAAGAAGGTGCTTGTATTGTTGCATGCTTTTTATTTGTATTCAACATATATATCGTCGAGGATTTAAAATTCAAGTTTGTAAGCATCTATAGATGTTAACTAGCATGATATTAATAAAACTTTCAGTTTGATGCTCTTGTAGTTATCGTTATTATAATGTTGTTAAAACAATTTTAATACAAATTGCAAGCAAAATATTAATATAAAAAGGAATTCTATAAGCGTGGTAAATACATAACGACAGCTAAATATTGTTATAGACGAGAAACACATCCCCAAAACGTTATAATAAAATTGTATATTGATAACGAATAACAAATTATTGTTGTTGAATACTTGTTTTGAAACACTTGCATATGCACTTTTAAAAATACACTCTATTTATTTGCCTATCAGTGAGAATTGTATTCAGTTGTCCTTATACTGAAATTACTTACTATATTACTAAAACTATTAACACCAAGACAGATTTACAATTATCATGTAATTCACGAACCCCTTTTCCTTCCTCTCCTTTGCCCAACAGTAGATAATGTAGATTTGGCATTTTTACTACTACTTTCTCGTTGTTTACTAACTCTTCTCTATATTTTATTGCCATGCATAATATTTGAATACCAGAAAGTAAGTAGGACTTTTTATAATGAGTATCGTTACATTTTCTTAAAAACCTGATGTCATGACGAAGTACAGTTTAAAATTCTTCTAAACAATTTCACAGGTATGGTTACTAATATAATAATATTTCCCTAGACAATTTCTCGAAAACGATGAAGATTTATGCAGTAAATAAATGATGTGAGGACAAATTACAAAAATATCGTATAATATCCACTAGACATCAGATTTGTATACACGATTTTGAAAATAATTAAGAAAATGACACAAATAAATGATAAGATAAAATAGTAAAAGTAAATTTTACTATTTACGTCAAAGTTTGTTAGTCCTAATCCTCTAATGTCTTAAAAAGACATAAAAACTCTTTTCAGAGCTTATTTGCAAAAAATCTACATTTAACTGATGAAAAACCAGTACTACGAATGTAGAAAGCAAATAATTTAATATTGCAATAAGCCCCACCAGACGGATTAATCCAAAAAGGACTCCTTTTGGCAGGCAGCGCACGTCACCATCCCATGGACCGGGTTCTGGCTTATTAGCCTTCATCAGCATGGTACAGGTAACGCACGCTGTATGACAACAAAAGGTCCAGTTCTTGATAATCTCGATCGACATGAAGTCGGTGAGATGCCGATGTGGACCGTGGGGGCCCTCTGGTGAAACCTATTGCAATGTGGAATGTGCCCAGACCAGGCCAATGATAGAAATGAAGCAGTACTGGTTTTTCATCAGTTAAATGTAGATTTTTTGCAAATAAGCTCTGAAAAGAGTTTTTATATCTTTTTAAGACATTAGAGGATTAGGACTAACAAACTTTGACGTAAATAGTAAAATTTTCTTTTACTATTTTATCTTATTAAAAATTTACCTCTATGGATTTCCGACTTCTTTGGATTTCATTTCTACAAATAAATGACTTTTAGATAATATAAATTTTAATTCAAATTAATCAGCTAATGTTAAAAGGTACATAATCAATTGTTTGTATATAATAAATTTAGAGTGACACTGTAAGAAACGCCCTAATTATAATTTCCAACAAATTTTACTTCAGTTTCTAAAAGTACATGAAGAATTGCAGAAAGTAGATAAATATACTGGGTACGACTTAAATACGTTGACATATTTCAGTATAATATTCCCTTTTGTAAAAAAAGTTCTTATAAACCGTTGTCCATAAATTCTTCAATTTTGAGATAGGTATTGAAAGTTCTAAAAACTTGATATTTTTACTTATATTTTCATTACTAGTGCAGCTATTTAAAACAAATTTGGTACGAAGTACACTTAAATTGAAAAATTGAATGAAAAAGTTGTAACGCCCTGTAGAAAATGAAAACCGATCACATCTTATTCCTCATCATACGATTCTACAACCGCTGAAATCGTTGATTGGCCTTCGTTTATATCTTTTCTGACGGAAGTGTATTGCAAAGATACCCACAGTGCATAAGCGTTGTTCAGGGACATTTACTAATATCTGACGTCGACTTTCCATGACTGGAAGTTTTGCAAGAAATACTATACACTAGGATGGCCACAGACGTTCAAAACACCAACATAGAAGAATTAATCCTAAACGAGCGAACTGCCGAGCACCTAGAGACGAGCACAATAAAAATTAAATAAAACATTAAACGTATCATTACTGTTTGGGGGCTGACAAAATCAGTTCTTATATCTGTACCCATGTAATTTACTTTATGCAGACTATACGATTGCGAATATGAATATGTAATAGATCCAAGTTGTCGAAGACCAAAGCCTCGAAATTTTTCCATTTATCAAAGTGTTGAGGTCGCCGTTCAGGCAAATGTAGCCCAACAATGACAATATTTAAATCACTACACTAGATGTTCAGAGAAAATTTACATTAAGGAACCAATCCAATAACTGAAATTCTTTACTTAGCTCATTTCCCTGGGTTTCAATTTGAAATAAGACGTCAATTAAGATACATGTAGTATTTCATTCAGAGAATAAGTTAAGGAAAAATCTTTATACGTGCAATTATTTATAATATAAGTAGAAGCAAACATCTTTTACATTTAACTGTTGTATTTCTTCGTTAATTATAAACTATGACATGTTATAAAATTATCAAAAGTTAACGTAAAAATAAACACATAGTATAGAACTTGAGGTACAGGGTGATTCCTATAACGTTTTCACCCCAATTTTTTTATTTGTCTTTGGAAATAAAATAAACACGTTTAACGTAATTTATAGTGTTTTCTAAGGATTTCGAAAATTTCAACAAAAAAATAATTGAATATCAAATAAAAGTGGTAAAAAAACAAAGCAATGTTTTCTTAAATGGAACGCTCTGTATATTTTTAAAATTTTGAAAAAAGATTCAAATTCTCTTTTCAAAAATATAATATATTATATATATTTATCTTCATATTTAGTAAAATACTGAGTTCAAGAAACATTCTAAACCAACTTGGTGTCAAATTATTTCAATTATTATCAGTATTTTACTAAATATGGAGGAAAATGTAAGTACTTGTAAATTGTAAAAATATACAGGGTGTTCCATTTAAAAATACCTTACCTTATTTTTTCCCAGTTTTATTTGATTTTCAATTGTTTTGTTGTTGAAATTTTCGGAATCCTTGGAAAAAATACTATAAGTTACATTAAACATTTTTTTTTTATTTCTAAATACAAACCAAAAAGTTGGGGTGATAACGTTATATGAATCACCCTGTACATACGATTCGATGGCATCATTTTATATTATTGATAAATCAGAAGTAGATTGAAACACGTGATTGAGAAAACGATGTTTTTTTTCATATATTTTGTGTGACTCATGTATTACTTTAAATTCTTATAATTCCAGGAAAATTGTTGTAAAAACATTCAATATGTTATAAACCTTTTATATCTGATGCTTTTAGAATAATATAAAAAGTTTAATTTTCTGAAAATTGTGAGTAACGTTTTTTACAGAAGAAGGATATTGTCTAAAAGTTATTTGTGGGATCGCCTAATTTTCCTTCCTTTCTTATTTGAGATTTATAACCACATTCTTGAACATTTTGAGGTCCCCGATTATTTAAAAGATATCTGTTTACGCCTGTGTCTTTACTTAAAACAGTGAGAGGCGGTTTGGCAGAATATAAATAAAATAAAGATAATGATATTTCGCAGACGTTTCGGACTTAACTTGTTTCCTTTTTCGGCAATAATTTTACTAAGTGAAGTATCAAACTATTCTGTAGATTGTTGTACATACAATGTGGTTACCGATGCTAAAAGATAGAACTTAGCAACGTGAATATCTAATTTGATCAATATTTCTGCGAACATAGTAGGTATCTATTATCTATGGTGATGAAATAAACATTGGAATTGTGTAATTTTCACGAATTAAAAAAAAGAATATAAGCACTCAAATAGGAAACAGATCGAGTTTCCAAAACGTCTGCGAAATATCATTGTTTCTATTTTAATTTTATTTATATTCTGTCAAAGAAACCAACCTTTAACTGTTCCTTTGACGTAAAGTTTATTTTTTTAAATCCACATATTTTTTAGATTATCTGGAAAATATTCAAGAATGTAGTAATAAATCCCAAATAAGAAAAGAAAGAAAATAGAAGGAAGTATTCTCTATTTCTTTAACAAATGGCTTTAGAGGGCATGTTTATAGGTGAATGCAACTTGTCCAAGTCGTCCCCTATCTATTGTTAAGTTACGTGCACTCGGTCGTGAGATACGCAATACAGAAAATAAAGTATACAGTGCTATTCAAAAGTCCCCTCTTATCTTTGGAACGATTATACATAAACTAGTGAAATTTGGTAACTGAATATTAAGGGTTGTAAACTTCCCTACTAGTGATGATAGATGACGTATTGGTCAAAGATGACGTCACAAGGTCATTGTGACCAATAATTTTAAATGGAACCCTATGGCAAGCGACACCTCTTTTAAAAGGTATCGAAAAAACCTATTCAATGATACTAATATTGTGTCTGTTTTGACAACTGGCTTTCAAAAACCAAACCGCAAAGCTGTGATGAATTAAATCCTTGTGACGTCATCAGCGTCGTAGCTAGGGCAGGGCAACCGGGGCCCACGCCAGGGGCGCAAGCCTTGTGGGGCGCAAAATCGCAGGCTGACAAATCACGCTACTTGATCTACGCTAAGTTAATCCGACTAAAATCACACAAACTCCATTAGGGAGGGTGGGGGCGCAAAATTATGATGCTTGCCCTGGGCGCCATAGTTCCCAGCTACGACACTGGACGTCATCTTTGACGAATACGTCATCTATCATCACTAGTAGGGAAGTTTACAACCCTTAATATTCAGTTACCAAATTTCACTAGTTTTTGTATAATCGTTCCAAAGATAAGAGGGGGGGAGGGGACTTTTGAATAGCACTGTATAAACATATGTACAGGGTGTCCCAAATTGCTTGATTTTGGCTGGTTTTCCTATTTCCAGACCAGGTAGAGAAAAACTGACATATGAGTCTAGAGCTCGATTTTTGTGAAACTCCGATTGGTGAAAACCACATTTCGATATCTCTAACCGTTGCCGAGATATCGGCAAAAATTGACATTTTACAGATTCCGAAAAACTGTCATAACTTTTTTATATGTGGATATCTTTTCAAACGGTAAAAACTTTCTACAGGCACTTTTTGACGTAGAATAAGATGCATTTGTCAAAAAAAATAATTCGCTTTTCAATTGTTTGATATCAAAGCATTGGCGGATCCAAGGGGGGGGGGGGGGCATGGGGGCCATGCCCCCCCCCTTGAAGAGTCTATAGATTAAGAAATTAAGAAATTATGAATTTACGATTATAAATAAATTTTGCATACTTAAGTACCAACGCATACTTTAGTACCAATGGCCCCCCCTGAGGGGCCTTCTGGATCCGCCTATGTATCAAAGCTAACTTTGTTATTTCAAATGGAAACCATAGTTGGCTCTGACTTTAGAAAATAGGGAAAAAAATAAGCTTTCCAAAAATATATATGTCAAGATATGTCTAGTCATCCTTGCTGCTAATATAACACATTTCTCTTTAAAAATGACATTTTAGCAGAGTTGTCCAATGAAAACAAGAGTTTCAGCATTGATTAAGGAATGAACAAGATACGCGACTTCAATGGTAAAGTGCGAGGCCTTTTTTGGCAGCGAGATCTCGGCAAGTTGCGGGCATTCCTGTGATTTACGTAGTATGCTTTTGACAAATCTGTGTCGTGTCTGGTTTTATATCATTAATAATCTAGTGGTAATAAAAATTTAATGTCCAGATTAATTTTAGTTTAAAATTATTAACGTAGTATATTTTCTCTGCGAGCTATTTCTCAACGATTGTTTGACTTTTAACAGTCACATAATTTTAAACTAAAATCAATCTGAACATTCAATTTTTGTTTTCACTAGATTATAAATTATATAAAACCAGACACGACACAGGTTTATCAAAAGCATACTACGTGAATCACAGGAATGCTCGCAACTTACCGGATTCTCGCTGCCAAAAAAGGCCTCGCACTTTACCATTGAAGTCGCGTATCTTATTCATTCCTTAATCAATGGTTTCAGTGATTCAAATGAAAACAATAGTTTTTCTATTAAATTAATTTAATTAATTAATTAAAAATATTTCATCAAGTAGGTAATAAATCTTTAACGATTTAAGTATATCACAAATAGTGTTCAAATTTTCTACCATTTTGGTCGATGCAAAGTTGATATCTCTTCTTAACTGATTTCTCAGCATTTAAGAGTTGTAATGGTGTTATCCAAGCGAGATAATAACAGATGTCAACTTTAACACTTATTTTATTTACTGTCAACACTAAATTGACATTTCAATTACGACAAAACTGTTTTTCGTGGCCAACTGGATTAAAATGTTAAAAAATGCCATTTTTAAAGAGAAATGTTATGACAATTTTTCAGAATCTGTAAAATGTCAATTTTTGCCAATATCTCGGAAACGGTTAGAGCAAAAATCGAGCTTTAGACTCATTGTCAGTTTTTCTCTACCTGGTCTAGAAATAGGAAAACCAGCCAAAATCAAGCAATTTGGGACACCCTGTACAAAAATACTTAAGAAGTTACAGCTCCTTAAAGAAAACGTCCTAACACTCTGTGTCATTATTTTAGGATTATTAAAAAATATAAATTTAGCCATAGGCAAGCCCTCGTTTTAAAATCGAAAATCCTTCTAGAGGAAAATTTTTAAACGGATTTTTCTTTAATTCTACGATAAAAAACCCAGAGAGTGCTTTTACATAACTTTCATTTAGTAATCATAATCAAGTGTCAAATTATCAATATAAGAATAAAGATTTAGAGATATAAAAAGTGCAAAATAGTTGACTCATCATAGGATGAGTCAATTATAGCAACAAATAGTTCCTGCTCAAATAGCTTAATCATGATTTTGATGTTTGTTTATCTTTTTTTTCATATTTGTATGTGCAGATTCTCAATAATAATTTAGAGACTGTATGCAAATTTAAAAAAGATTTTTAAAAAAGATTGTAGAACTCGATAATGAATGAGTTATTTATACAAATATCCATCATATTGACACCGGCATATTGTTTTTCAATATTTAAAGAATCCTAGCTATCTCAAGTATACCGGGTGTAAATGAAATTAGGCTCACCCTATAACTTTTTGTTTTTCCAGATATCATTTTGAAATTTTGGCAGTTGCAATAACAAGTAAATTAGAATTAATGCATAAATCATTCTAGCACTTCCGGTTTCAACGGAAATGACCGTAACATCTATTTTTTAAATAGAACACCCCGTATATTTTTACATTTTTTGATTCAGGGCTTCATTCTGCATACGATGGTATCAACTTCGAGGCAGAAACATAACCTCAAACATTTTTTTAGGATAATTTAAGTTGGCATTTAAGGAGCCATGACTGCTGAAAAACTCTTCTTTCTGAGTCATTGAGTATTGGAAAAATAAAATCAGGATATTAAGTGAGCTAACTTTGCTTTTATAGCGATTTAAACATCTCGGAAATGGTTTTTTCGATTATAAGTATTTTTTTTAAATTATTATACCTCATTATGCTATTTTAATAGAGATTTTCTTTACCTACATTTCAATACCAAACACTTCATCATTAGTTCATAAATAACTTACAAAAGATACTTTATGACCTTAGTTCAAATTTATTTTAGTAAGCTCTGACCACGTTAATCATTTAATATGAAATTAATCGGGAATGCCTTGAAAAAAAAAACAAATTTATTAAACTAAAATAAATTTAGACCAAGGTAAAGTATCTCTTGTAAGTTATTATGTTGGTAAAGAAAATCTCTATTAAAATAGCATAATGAGGTATAATGGTTCCATTAAAAAAAAAAAATTCGTAAATCGAAGAAACCATTTACGAGATGTTTAAATGGCTATAAAAGCAAAGTTAGCTTACTTAATATCACGAATTTATTTTTCCAATACTCAACGGCTCAGAAAGAAAAGTTTTTCAGCAGTCATGGCTCCCTAGATGCCAACTTAAATTATCCTAAAAAAATGTTTGAGGTTATGTTTCTTCCTCGAAGTTGATACCATCGTAAACAGAATAAATCCCTGAACCCAAAAATGTAAAAATATACAGGGTGTTCTATTTAAAAAACAGATGTTACAGTCATTTCCGGTGAAACCGGAAGTGCTAGAATTATTTTATTAACATGCATTAATTCAAATTTACTTGTTATTGCAACTACCAAAATTTCAAAATGATACTTGAAAAACCAAAAAAGTTATAGGGGTGAGCCTAATTTCATTTACACCCGGTATAATATTTCTTACGGTATTTCATTTCCTGGCCTCCATACCTACGTTGAAATTAATAACATGGAAGATTCAATGTGAATGAGAAGGTATTGTGAAGGGTTCTGAATAAACACGGCATAGTGTAGGAAGATTGGTTTCTGAATGAAAACTGTATATGAGGGAAACGAGGTGTATGTAAAGGTAAACGGTGTTCTCGGCGAATTGTTTACTATGGATCAAAGTGTAAAGCAATCATGTACGATGTATCCTTGATGTTAAATACGTTTACGGATAAATGTGGGAGGGCTTCATAGGGTGTTGCTTGATCTCAGATCATCTGTGTGAGTTGCCACTAGTGTTAACCTTAACACCACTAGACAATTTTGGCTCGGATAGGAGAATTAATTTAAACTAGATTGTTCTAACCTTATCATCATATCATTATGCGACAGATCGGGTGTGCGTGGCTCATTTTCATTATTGTGATATTTCCAGTATGCTCCTATCCAAAAATTAAATTGGAAATTTTGTTTATTAAGTTGACATAAGACTCTTTAGTTTATAACATTAACTATTTACATCAAATTGATTTTTTCATATATATATATATATAATTGATCTATCATACTACAATAACTTCAGCAGTTATTTCTATTGTAACAGAATTAATATTAATGTGAGCCTGCTCGAATCTTCTAGATTATCTATGTCCTCTTTAATTTCGATCAAAGACAACCGAATTGCCACAAAATACTCCATTATAGTTTAATCGAAATCTCAAATATCAAATATATTTTTTAATGCAAAAATCTTCATGATCTTGAAAGATTAACTGAATTTAAAAATACCACAAAAACTGTTACGCAGATTGAAACATGCCTTGTACTCTGGCAAAAAAGTTACTTATTGTTGCGTACAAATTTTGGAAGATATAAAGCTATGAGAAAAAATATATTGACATTGTAAAAAGGTTAAAACATACCTGTTTCAAAATACATATAATAAATATAAGATTATAATTAAAGAAAAAATTATTCACTTTTTAAATGTTTCAAACAGTATTTATTAATTTTTTCTACACGTGTTTCGGTTTTCTAGGCCTTTCTCAATAATTTTTTCTTTAATTATAATATTTAACAATGTTTTACATGCTGCCAACCGCGGAATCAGTTCAATGTGATAAATATAAGGGTTAAAGTACCTCTGAAAATTTTTTATTTTTGATTGATATAACTGAAAGATATAAGTATTGTATAATATAAATCATATTTTGTGATACCTACAAACCTTTTATAAAAAGTCCTAAATATTTTCATATGTTTGATGCACTTATATTTCTGATGTTTCTGATAATTGTAACATGCGACACAAAAATGCATAATTCCTAACGTACATATTGTATATTATATGTATCACCGAGACACACCACCGGCTTAATCCTGAGTTCTTATACAAATATTTAAGGTAATTTTACGTAGTATTTGATATTCATAGGTAATAACGCAGTTGTGCTTCAGTGCTTTATACATTTGCAGTAGAGGGTTTTCTAAGCATAGTAAAAATTCTCATATTGCGGAAGTTTAGCAAAATTCTACAACAAACGATTTACATACTACCACAACGTTTCGACTATGTAGGTATTTAAATATCACCTAACCAATATAATATAATGATATCATGCTATATATTTCCGTATTCTGACAGGAATATAATACAGAAGAAAATACAAATTTAGATTTCCTACCTGCAACTTATGGTTTTAATTTAGTGGGCTATATACAACGAACAGTATTTTTTAGGGTTGATAATACGGCTATAAATAGACGATAAAATATGCTAAAGATGGGAAAAACTTATACACGGGCACATTCGCAACACCGTTACGAATAAAGTCGTAAAGCAGCAATTGGTCTCATAAAATAAAACGTGACAAAGCAGCTCTCTTTAAGTATTACTAAAAATACTACTATTCAAGGATAATACAATTTATCAACTCTTGTGATAATTTCTTGAGAATTATTTGTCACTTCTGTGAAAAATTTACGAGAAAAATATAACACACTCTTTGATGACGGAGTGAAATTAACAAGCTTTCATTGGAAAAAATTGCATAAAAATGCTTATATCCCGAAAACTGTGATTTATATAAAAAAACTTACGAGGTACGGGTAATTTTTTTTTCGCAATTTAAACTAGAAAATGTTCGAGTAGTTTACGTTAAAAGCACGAGACCGAAGATTCTAAGTGATCCTGTACATTATAAAACCTCATCTGGAATGAATAATTAACAGTTCAACCTCATCCATCACACACCTCATATTTCAAAATATTTGAAATGATTTGACTCAAAGGTTTTTCCCTCATCACCAAAACGTGTCTGTCCCCCAAACTAACTTCGTCAATGGACAGATCATAATATTATTTGCAAATATCCCACACGAAATCTGTTGGATTAAATTAACTTCCTTAGTAGGTACTTGATCACCATATTCTTGGAGAAATTTGTTTACACCATGCCTTGACTTTTGCTTTTTTGGCTACAGAAGTTTAGTGTTCAATTTATAGAGCATTTTTTTTTAAATATATACCGTTTTCATTTGTTAAACGTTGTTATATTCCAGGAAACATAAAAAGATAGCGTGTACAAATAATTTTGATATGAGGCATACCTACCCCAATGGTGAATAATCGGTCCTGAGTAAACTTTGATATATTTGAGTAATGTAGATAGAAAAATATCGTTGATAATAATATGATGATTATACGTTTCCATTTTAAATTTGATATTAATGAATTGGGCCGAATCATTTTCACTTTCGCTGATTCTAAAAAACTAAATTGCAGTCACTCATTATTAGTAAATACTGATGGCACTAATACAATATACTGTCATTTATAGCAACATCTCATTGATCAAATAAGACCAAATAAGACCAAATTTTGCCTCCAAATTTGTCAATACATTGATGATATTGCAATTAGTCCTTGATAAAATACATAATTTATATACGACGTATTGCAGCATTAACAACGATATACCGAGAAATATCCAGCTTTAACAACAACATTTAAGCAAGCATTTCAAAGGATAATTTGTAATTTGGACAGTTTCAAGATCATTCATATTACTCCAAGTTTCTGAGTTGTCATGAAAATTTTACAACCTAATTAATTATTGTTAGAAATTCTCGATCCAGCTTCCTATTAGAACAAAAAAACAAGACAACCTTGACGATTCAGTCTTTATGTAAAATGAATAACATTATGTAGAATAAATCTGAAATAAGTCAAGCAGAAACGAGTTGTAAAAATATGCAGGAAAACAGAATCTAGGTCAAGTCATTAATAAATGATTCTACTTCTTGAATTGATTCCTCATTACAGCTTTTTGACCACACCCATAATTAAATCTCAATTTCATCGACGATGAAACTTTAGATCTCTGTGTAAAAATCTTTTAACAAATCAGCATAAAATGTGTAAAACATAAAGTAATCATGTTTACTGTCGCAGTTGCTTTTGCTTATTCAATATATTACTCCAGAGTACGTTTCGAACCTGCGGAATACGCAAAACATTTACCAGTATAAAGAATTTTCTTGTCACATAAAATTAAGTGTCATAGTTATTATACATGATTAACTAAACTACTCGTTCTAGGCGATACTTCCCACGATATTAACTCAATACTTCGATTATATCTGATTCGTTGCATTATCTCACCCTGTAAAATCACAATTTATAGGCATTTTCTTTAGAAGGCGCATCGTCAACGTTAAACGAGGACTTGCTGCAAATAAAAGACGGATTTCTTTTAGGGACCTGAAATAAAGAACCTAATTTGTTCCCCACACTATAATAAACCTCCTCAAGTGAGAAACCAATAAATAGGATGTTCAAAGGATCTTCTCACTCTCTAGCAATTTTTTCTAGAGGAAATTTATAGCTTAAATCCGTCTCAATCTTCTCTATTTTTTTTTAATTGATTCGTTATGAAAACAAATGTTTTCGATATGTTTACCTATATTCCTGTTAACACATAGAACCTTCGAATACATTCGCTATTGATTCTGAGTGTATTAGATATATTAACAGATTGAATAACTTTTATGAAGAGTATCTAAATACTTAATTTAAAAGAGTTATTTGTTTCATAATTTTTGTACACAAACTTGACATATGGAACAAAATTGTCATTTTTAGCAAAGGAGTTTCGTATCCACAAATATATTAATGAAGATGTTTAGTCGGATTGGATAAAAAATTGGAAGAAAACCTCAAATTCTCATTTAGTCGACGTTTCGACAATATTTATTGTCTTCCTCAGGACTACAAAATATAACATAAATTAAATCACAAATACATAAATTCAAATAAATAAAGATGTAAAACTTAACATTTAAACAACACAGTATATGACTTTTTTATTAAAAAATATAGATAAATATTGTCGAAACGTCGGCTAAATGAGAATTTGAGGTTTTCTTCCCATTTTTTATCCAATCCGACTAAACATCTTCATTAAAATTGTCACTTTTAGAGAAATTGTTTATTACCTTGGTATTTCTTTTGTGAAATAGCAATAGATCATCAAAATTGCTAATTCCTCCAATATAATTTTAGACATACTTCGAGCTAATCACGCGTTGAGCTTATACGACAAATTATTTCGTTGGCGATGTTAACATAGCACCAGAATTTCCCGTTTTGGTGGTATTGCACGTTTGTAAGCGATGATACATTGTTTACATTTTACCTGTTCATTGGATTGTAGAGTTTCTTGCTTTTGTGTGTACTATCGTACTACTTACTTCATTTATCAATGACAGTCTCCGTTTGAACGATGTAGGCATCCGAGCGAGTTTGTAATTACTGCTTCGATTTATCTCTTCCACCTGACAAAATACCAAAAAAAATCCTTATGCTCTTCTACGAAATGGGTTTATTGCGTAAATAATGTAATTTTGTTATACTTACTTTTTTGCCGAAATTCATCGAGCGAAGGAAGTAAGAATAGCTTATCTCAAGTCAAGTGTCTCTTATTGACTTTTAACATTTTGGTAAGTATAATGATTTGTAATTACAACTATAGTCTGCGTCTGGTGTTAAAATCAATTAACTCCTTTGCTCACTCGGGAAAAGCATTTCAAAGTTTGGCAGTCTGATTTCATTGCACAATTTTGGAGGATTTAAAGTTTTAAGCAAAATGATAGGAGCCGCTCATCAAACAATGAGTTAAAATCCCTAAGAGTTCTAGCCATCAATCGGATCTATTCAGCAGCATAGTTTTTCTTAAATCTTTCCTATATTTAATTTTAAAATTGTATTCTTTTAACTAAGTAGGTTATTTAATTTTGCTTAATCAAGGGATTGGGATTATGAATCGTTTTCAGGATAAATATGATCTGAACTATCGACACGAGTCAATGGTCGAATAGTTCTATGCTTTGGTATGACAGACTGAATGAATAAAATTATAATTAAAAGTAATTTGAAAATCACATATTTTGTTGCCTTGCAGAACAGTTACCTTGATGCTCAATGTAGCCACCACCAATAATTCCTGCTGTAAATCTCAATAAATGCCAAATATTTTAACGGTTTTCCCAAGGAGCAAACGAACTCATAGTGATCAATGGAAGAAATATGCGATTCTTCCACTCAACGCTCTTAATCCATGGTCAAGAACTCTTCCTATCTACTCCAGAATATTAAAATTTCTTTTGTCTTGTCGAAGATTCCACTCACTTTTTGGCTCAAATATCTCTGAAAAGATTGACTACACGAGATTTTATATTTGAATCAGGGATTCGTCGGATTATGTGCTTCCCACTATAAGTTAATTATTAACATGGTTCCTTTTCTTCTGGGGCTCGTCTTTGGAAACTTAGATGGCACTGCAGAGTTCTGGGCTTATTAAGCTCTCCCTATCTGAATTTACTTCACCCATTTCAGCATCCTAATTACTCATACCTAATGACCTGTTACTGCATGGTTTAATAGTCTTGATGGTTTCCGCCAATGTCTCGCATTTAAATCATTCCGGTTCCCCCCCCCCCTTTTGACTTTGGGTGACCTGTCAGCCATTTTCCCTTATAATTTGCAGCCTAGGTCACTATCATACTTTTTTATTGTATTTAGATGCTTTCTAAGCACTTCCTTCGTTAATTTAGGGCATGGTCCATTACTTACTGTTTTTCTGGAATTTTTCTTAATTATTTTTTGTTATTTTAATACAGTCTTCACTGAACTTTTGGAAATGTCCAACGATGGTTCTAAGGCCTAGCCAAATTCATTAACCTTTCTATTGCTCGATATCCCAGAATTTTCTTTCTGTTCTTATTTGGGATTTACATTACCCAGATAATCTAAAAAATATCTGGATTATTTAAAAAATAACCTTTACGCCTGTGACTTTACGTCAAAGGAACAGTTAAAGGTTGGTTTTTTGACATAAAATATAATTAAAATAAAATAAAAACAATGATGTTTTGCAGTCGTTTCGGAAACTTAATCTGTTTCCTTTCTCAATGCTAAATAGTCTTTCTCTTGTGTAATTCGTGAAATTACACAATTTTAATGTTTATATCATAACCATAGATACTTACTACGCTCACAGAAAAGTTGATTAGATTAGATATTCAAGTTGCTAAGTTCTTCTTTTAGCATCGGTAACCATATTGTACAACAATCTACAGAATAATTTGATACTCATTTGTCTTCATTTAGTAAAATTATTGCAGATTCTTTAATTTTTCTCCTTTTACTGTCCGGATCTTTTGTTCAAATTTTTGTTCACAAATTTTTGATTTTTCAATTTCATTTTTCTAGCACTGACAGTAATTTTACTATGTTCCACTATTCCAGAGTTTTAACTCTTCTGTGGCATTCCCATGCCATTTTTATTGTCAAAATCTGGAACATTTTCTTAAATAAGTCAATTCAGTGTAAACGCAACTACAGAATCATTTTAACACTTTCTATGTAACTTAATTAGAACTTAAGTAGAACAAATTCTATTTTGGCGTCAATATAGATATACTTAATAATTTCCAAAAACTTCTGATTGCTACAAAACTACTTTTTCTTCCAAATCCCCGAGGTTTTTGCGTGTATATCTACATTTGCATTTAGAGAATATATTTTTCCACAAAAAATAATAAAAGAAGTTGAAACATATCTTTCAACTCAGAGATTAATGTCGAATGAGAGCACATAGAATAATAAAGAAAAAGAAATTTATTCCGTATTATTCCTCTCAAGGCTAAGTAGATTAGCATTCTGATTATACCCATAATAACTTCGTTGATGAATAAAATGATTTTATTAAAAAGTAAATTAAAGTCAGCCCGAGGACGTCTTTGAAGGTAGATTTGAAGACAGCTTTGATCTTATAAATTAGAATTTTTAATATACCTACTAAACGCGTTATTAACAGCAATAACCTCTCGAAAAATAAATATTAATTATTATGTCCTACATTCAGTAATGAAAAAAATATGTATTTTATTAGGGATTTAGAGACCTTATTATGCCTTCATTCACTTCTTTATTTTTTCCTTGGATAAAATATTATTTTATTAGAAACGTTAAAAGCGGAATGTTCCGTTTTAAACACCGCGTCTCAGTTCATTTAATGTTATTTAAATTATTTTGTTCCCTTTGCATTCCGTACAGTATGAAGAACAAGCTTCGATAGTTATTTAATTATCCAACAGATTTAGAATATAGCTCTATTTGTATTTAAACGGCATAAAACAAGGTGCACTATACAGTTGATAGCAGAATAATACAAATATGACTATAATATCTTCAGGCACTAATGTTAGCATTGGTGTCATTACAGGCATATCTACAACCAAATTAGTTATTTTTTTGCTCAAACTATGCACGAAATAAAATGGTATACTTCATTTTGTTTCAAATTGCTTTATCTAGTAGCTTTTAAAAATAGTATCGTAAACATCCTGTATAATTTATAATTACATCAGTAGGTACTTTGTATATTTTGTATGAAATTATGTCGTATGGTATAATAATTTTCAGAGAAATACAAATGACATACACTTTTACTCAAGCTCCATAAAAGAATTGGACAGGTACTATTTCGTCAAAAATTAAAAACTTAGTCATGACCTTACGTGTTCTTATATTAAGATGCACCTCAACTATATGAGACAAAGTAAAAAAGGAGAAACAAAATAAACAATACGCTTAAGTAAATATTTCTGCGAAAGTTTTGGTAAAAATATGCAACGGAAAATATAAACGAATACCCAATAAAAGTTACCTATCTATCACATTCAATTTGACCATTTTCTATTCCATATTATAATTCTTTAATTATTTTTGGGATGTTAAGAATAGAATAGAAGAATAGAATTTTACTAAATCTAAAAATACACCTTTTGTTTCGTATTTCTTATTATTTGGAACGCATCATCAGAAATTTAAGTAAAATTCGAATCTATCATTATCCAACTCACAGTCTTATAAGTTATTCGATTTAGAAGATTTTGGAAAGCATATTTGTGAAACACACAGATTTGATATTAATAATTCTCCTGAAATCTAGATTTGTATCAGTAATTGCGCTACATGCCTTAGATATGCACATTGCTACATCAGTGTAGCATTAATCACTTGTAAAAGTAATATTATTAGGTAGTAGATAATATGCTTTTCGCAATAGTAAATGATTTGGCGCTCTAGCACACTAATACTTCGTAGCAAATTCAGCTAACTATAAGCGGGATTAAGCTTTCACATACATTTGGATAGTATGTACTGTTTTTCAGAGTAGCAATGGATTTACATTGGAATTCAATTTCTGTTATTTATAGTAACCTGTTTTAAATTAGTTTTGATTATTATTATTAACAGTACCTATATTGCATGACAAGAATATCTTTATATATTTTATTTAAAATCAAATTGTATAGTTTTAAAATCTTGAAACTTAAGAATACATATCTCCACCAATTTCTTTTTATTTCCCCTATCTAATTCGCGTTATTTTATTCCTGGCCTGACAATGTTATGTAACTTTGAATCATAAAACCGGTAACTCATTTTCAAATTGTGATTTTTATTTCACTTCCAAATTTTATAAAAACATTAGCAAGCCACTAGGTGAAAAAATAGGTTCCTAGAATTTCTTCGTGATGCAAATGCACTGTAAAATAAAACACCATATTTTATAGGCCAGTACTTTGCAATGTGTCTCAAGAAAAATTGTACATACTAAACCAATATCATTACACATTGTTCATTGCTGTTTAATGTTCCTTGTACCTGTGTACCTGTCTGTTGTTAGCGTGAAACCCTCGTCCTTGTTCACCACTCGCCTCATCTTCATTGCAAACTCAGTGAGGTATATGTATCTAATTTTCTGATTCTAGCGGCGCATGTCGTCGGTACGTGCGCGTAAATCACTGACCTCACAAGCAGTGGTGTGTCTGCAGGTCGGAGACGACGAGGAGCCCCCTGAAGCCATGGACATGAGTTGGCCCTCAGGAGCCCGCAAGAGGATTACCTACGTACTCCTAGCACCTATTGTCTTCCCACTGTGGCTCACCCTGCCCGACACAAGATCACCTAGAGGTTTGTAATGTTTTCTTAAATATAAATATGAATCTATAATATATGTCAAACGACCTAAAATGTGTTTGCTTGTTTAGCCTCTTAAATGACTTTATAATGCAGCCTTTCATAATATTTTCTAAACTTTTACATAGGTACTCTAGATATTAATTTATTTACTGCCTGTGTTGTTGACATCTTAATTTATAGGCTAAATTGAGCTGCAGGAGAAAAATGATTAGCCTCGAAATGAAATGAAACACATTTATTAATCCAGTAGATCATAGAGGATATAGAACAAATCAAAACGACATATGATAATAGCCTCTAACAATTATAAAAAAAAAAGAAAAGAGAAATAGCAGATAAGCGGTGGCGACTAATAGTAGAAATTAAATACGTGAGGAAAAAATCCATTTACAGAATAAGAAACATTTTATTTATTTATTTATTTATTTATTTATTTATTTAGAAAAAAAGCTCAATAGACAAAGCCCAATAATAGAGCCAAACATAATTATCACAAAAAAAAAAAAAAATACATATGACCAAGTAAAGTTGTAAATATTGTCATAAATAAAACTAACTAAACACTTTTCAGAGATAGTAAACATGTCTATAGAATTACATATAATATTAAACTTGGTGCACATTGAATAAACTGGAGACTTCAATATTGCGTTCGTTCTGGCAGGTATCAAATAAAAAAGCTCAACGTTCCTAGAATTAAAAATGGGAATTCGAAAATAGAGTTGAGCAAGTAACTCGGAACAGTTAATTTTTCCATGTAACAGTTTATAAAGGAAAACTAAACTAAAAACAATTCTTCGGATTTGAAGAGAATGAAAATTAAATTCAGATAACAAAATAACCTGATATATTATGTGTGTTTGATACAATGGTGCCCAGATTAAGCTAGCATATTCAAGTTGAGATCTAACGTAAGCATAAAACAAAACTTTCAAACAATCTAAATCATTAAAATCCCTACAAGATCTAATTATAAATCTCAATGAACGAATAGCTGATGAGGTAATATTATCTATTATGTTTATCAAATGTCAGTTTATTATCAAATGTTACACCCAAGTCTAAAACATGCTCACACCGCAGTAATTCAGCATATTCAAGAGAATACACAAATGCTATTAAATTAACTTTCTTAGAAAAAGTGTTAGCTTTACATTTTGCAACATTAAGTTCGAGCTTGTTAGTTGAACACCACTCAATCAAGTAATCAAGATTATCTTGCAAAACAATACAATCCTGTAAATTATTCACGTTCACAAATAACTTTAAATCCTCTGCATACAAAAGTGACTCTACCGTAAATCCGCTAGCTGAATCATTAATAAAAATTATGAAACGTATAGGTCCCAAAATGGAAACCTGTGGGATTCCAGATGTAGCCACGGTGAAACGCTTAATACCAAAATCATGTTGCGTCTCAGTGATTGACGACGCAATATCATTAAAAATTGACGAATCTCAAAGAGCTTAGCAACGTTAGATAAAACTGTTATGGGACGATAATTAGTGATGATGCTCTTATCTCCACTTTTTAGAATTGGACAAATTTTCCCCTCTTTCCATATATCAGGAAAGGTGCACGTCTTAAGAGATGCGTTGAAAATATAAGTTAAGGGTACTGCAAACAAATTTCCACAATCTTTAATAAAGAAACTAGGTATACCATCAACACCCTGAGACATTTTGGATTTAAGTTTTTTAATTGCTATTAAAACATCGGCCTCAGTGACTGATCTGGTATTTACGAAATTATTAATGGTATCATTAGCACTAAAAAAATTTGAGAATCGTCAATCGAATAAACTCCTTTAAAATAGGATGCAAATGCATTAACTATTTCAAGTGGCGTCTCAAAGAAACTATCGCCATCTGAAAGAGTTTGAGGTATACGAAAAGTCGATTTTGCATTTTGGACGATGAATTAATTTAAACCATTGATTATAAGGAATGAATAAGATACGCGACTTCAATGGTAAAGTGCGAGGCCTTTTTTGGCAGCGAGATCTCGGCAAGTTGCGGGCATTCCTGTGATTTACGTAGTATGCTTTTGACAAACCTGTGTTGTGTCTGGTTTTATATCATTAATAGGTAATCTAGTGGTAATAAAAATTTAATGTTCAGATTAATTTTAGTTTAAAATTATTAACGTAGTATGTTCTCTCTGCGAGCTATTTCTCAACGATTGTTTGACTTTTAACCGTCACATAATTTTAAACTAAAATCAATCTGAACATTCAATTTTTGTTTTCACTAGATTATAAATTATATAAAACCAGACACGACACAGGTTTATCAAAAGCATAATACGTGAATCACAGGAATGCTCGCAACTTACCGGATTCTCGCTGCCCAAAAAGGTCTCGCACTTTACCATTGAAGTCGCGTATCTTGTTCATTCCTTAATCAATGTTTAAACTTAAATCTTGAATATGATTAGGCAATTTGTTATACAGGGTGATTTGTGAGGAGAGGGTCGTACTTTACCAACAGATAGGGAACATTGAGGTGATCTTAAATCCCCATATAGTAATGGTTATAGCGGCTTCGTTTCCGAAATACAGGGTGTTTTATATTTTTTGGAATAATTTTCTTTTCGCCATATATCTGCAATGCGTAAACGGAATTCAATGAAATTTTGTATTTTTGTTACAGTAGTCATTCACCATCAAATGCGTGGGATATTAATAAAATATCAGGGTCGGACCTAGAATAAAATTATTTTTAAATTATTCCTAGAAAATAACACTCTGTATACTGTTTATGAAATTCTTGATATTATAATATTAATTTACATCTAGAAAGATACAAGATCCCATAAAAAAATATTTTGGCACCATTTCATTGTTTAAGTAAAAAAATTAGAATTGTTGAGGAAACAACTTTTTTTGAAAAATTGAGAGAAAATAGTCACTTCAGTCCTGTTGCATGGCCCCCGAGATCACCAGATCTCACACCCCTTGACTATTTTTTGTGAGGTTAATTAAAACTGAGGTATACAAAGAAGAAATAAACACCAGAGAACAGCTGATTGCAAGAATTGAGCACTTTTGCAATGAAATTAATAACAATTTAGAAATTGTTAGAAAAAGTATAAATCAAATGACAAATCGATCAAGAAAATGTATCAAATTTGGCGGTGGTCACTTTGAAAACAGACAGTGATTCAAAAAATTTAATTGTGTTTAGTAAATTTGACTGTTAAATTGTTAATTTTTATTATGTGTTATTTTTTTAAGATTATTAATTACACAATCATTACAAAATATTTTTATTATTTTACTAGGTACCATGTGATGCGAATAAAAGATAGTGCAAACAGAGAAGAAAAAAAATATATGTTACTGATATCTGAAGTGACTATTTTCTCTCAATTTTCCAAAAAAAAATTGATTCCTCAACAATTTAATTTTTTTACTTAAACAATGAAATGGTGCCAAAATATTTTTTTATGGGGTCCTGTATCTTTCTAGATGTAAATTAATATTTCAATATCAAGAATTTCATAACCAGTATACAGTGTTATTTTCTAGGAATAATTTAAAAATAATTTTATTCTAGGTCCGGCCCTGATATTTTATTAATATCCCACGCATTTGATGGTGAATGATTACTGTAACAAAAATACAAAATTTCATTGAATTCCGTTTACGCATTACAGATATATGGCGAAAAGAAAATCCTCACAAAAAATATAAAACACCCTGTATTTCGGAATCGAAGCCGCTATAGCCATTACTACATGGGGATTTAAGATCACCTCAATGTTCCCTATCTGTTGGTAAAGTACGACCCTCTCCTCACGAATCACCCTGTATAAAACATCTCCCGTGTAATATGGGTTGCATCTGCATTGATTGTTAATAAGAAGATTGATCTAGTGTTTTGGATCATTTCTATTGTCTTTAATCTGGTTTTCAAAGAAGTTGCACAGTTTCTTGACAACAAAAAAGGTTATCGCTGTCAGAGGAAGTCGAAGTTAGGTTTAATCCAACTAAAGAAACTGAGATTAAGTCAATAGAGAGAGATGAGGTTGAATTTCTCAACACAATGATTTGACTTCTAAGTTAGGTTCGACTCAACATCAACGGATGTTTCTCACAACTTCTTCAGATGGGCACTCCCTATTAATCAAGGACCAACTTGCAGCGTAACATTTCTGACGTTGAGATCAAAGTAAAACTATGCAAGTTTAAAAATACTAAACGATAGAACTCCCAGAAATTTGAGTGCTTCTTATTGAAATTAGCAATAAATGTCAAAAGGAGTAAAGGAATAATATAAGAGGTGCAACTGTGCGGATTTTGACATTTTAGTATTGTGTTTTTGCCAATAGCTTCAGAATATTCTTCAATTTGTATTTGTAATTTAGCTGCATAGCCCTAAAAAATTAAGATAATCCTGAAGCTATTGCCAAAAAATACAATACTAAAATTTCGAAACCTAGCCGGTTGCGCCTCTTTGTTATTTTTTACACAATGATCAAAGTTTGAGATTAAAAAAGTTCAAGGTTGTAATGGTGCTCTCTTTCTATATACTTACGTAACCTTTTTAGACGGAAAACTCGGGCGCCAGTTCCTTAATTTTTAAGTGCAAGGAACAGCACTTTTTGGCTCTCCTATTGGGAGAACAATCCGGTGTAGCTAAACAGCTGGAGACACGGTAATGTCCGGGGTCATAAACTGAAGATCTGTCTAATGGACTTTGAATTTTACCTCTTTATACCAACGTATTTATTTATCAACACATTAATGAACAAATCAATTAAGTCTAATATCTCAGCGACTGTATGGTCGAGTATGCACAAATTTTAAAACGATAATAAACAAGCAAGCTGGCAATCAAGAATCTTTACGCGTGGATACGATTTTATTCCGGAATTTTGGATAACAGAGATTTGTCTTCGCGGCTTGAAACTATTTCGGCCGGCAAGCAAACGGAAATTTCCAACAGGATGCAATCGGTTAGCTATAGATATTTTAATCTATACTGGATGTTTTAAAATACGGGGAACTACTGCCACAAACGTAGAGCTATTTATCAATGACTATTTTGATTAAAGTAGGTTTTCCGGTAACCTTTATGCATTGAGACTTTGTAGATTACCCGATCGAGCAAATCTAGCCAGCCGATGCACAATTTATGAAACAAAAAAAACCATTAATTAGCTCTAGTTTGATAGACTAATGCCACCACTGACTTTTTTATAGGAAATTTAGTTCTCTATAAAATTGTTTATGTTAATTTTTTTCATAACTCGAACGGTTTTAGCAGCGTTTCGAGTTAAACGTGCCGGCGTCCAATTTCATTTATGGTTTTTATTTTTTTTTGCACAGTAGCCGACAATATAAACACATAATTTTTCAACAATCGTGTTCTACACATTTTTCTGCATCGAATGGTATATTTTTCGACCTGGTAAAATGAAGTGGAAATTAACTAGGGACGATACGGGCCGCAGCCCGCGCGGCCCAAGTGGCCACACACTCTCTCTCTTTGTCTTACGATTTCGCGTCTCTAGCGTAAGAGTTTGGAGACATTCTAATTGCGGCGTTTCTTCACCTAATTATCTTACACCGTGTCTCGGACTGAACCTGGACTGCTGCGGACTTTCTCGGACTGAACGCGGAGTGGACGCTTCTCTGGCATTTTATTACTTTTATGACGTATCTAGATGGCGTGTTAAAGGGGCGGTCACCGACTTGAAATGAACAACTCACAACGTTACTTCCTGAGGTCGGGCGGATTATGTAATTAGCAAGATAGACTCAGAACATCAATAACCGGAAATGGGTTATTTGCAATTTCTAGACTATGTTGCAAAAAGAAACGGATTAAAACGGACACGGATTAATATTTTAACGGGTTTTAGTAACTAATGATTTTTGTTTCCGACTCGGTCATTATTTATAATAATTCTCGGATTTTACGGAGGATTGTCGAAAATTAATCAATTAATTACTTGACTGCTTGTTTACCAGCGGGCTTTTCACAACTCATTACTAACTTAATTAAACGGGACTTACTTACTAAAAAACGGCGGCAGGATGTACCCAAGTGACGGTAATATTTAAAGCAAAAACGAACATTCCTTGATTGAAAAAAATCACTTCGTTACAAGGTAGATAAAATTAGAGAAAAATAGACAAAATTAACTATCAACTCAAAAGACAATACTCCGATATCACTATATTGACTCTGAATTACTTTTTAACAATCAGTTTGGTTGCGATATCGCGTAAGTGCTCATCACTAAAGATAACTGTCGGAACACTAATTGGAGTCCTCAGTAATGAAAACCGTTGACTACCTGTCGAGACACATGTTATTTTTTGTCGTAATTCTATATATAACGTCGGCATCGGACTTTTTTTTACAAAGACGCTCATCGTCACGTAATTCCTGAAAATTATTATTCTGTGCCCCTTGAGTTCAACAGAAAACCCTAAATGATGTATTTTTTCATCGTATTTTCTAAAGTATCTGTTTGGTACCGCGAGTCTAGCCATAGTACTCTTCTGCAAGAAGTGGCCTATACTAGATGAATCTCATGACGTTCATTCCTATCCAAGTTTTTTCACTTCGTAAATTGCTAAGCCCGCTTTGGTCTCTCTGCAATTATCTAATATGCCCAATTGTAGCCTATCGAATGAAAACTACCAAAAAGTTCCTAGCTTTCGCGAATTACGTTTAAAATTTCATCAAAATTCTTCAATATTTTCTCGATTTAGCACTATAATTTCATTATTGTCGTGAATTTTCCAAATATATTTCCTAACAATTCATCATGTTTTATTTACTATCTCTCCTAAAACAAAATTCCGCACTCACGGTGAGGTTTAACTTTATAATCTTTCCAACATTTTTTTCGCACAAACGACGCGACAGTTTACCTTTTACTTAAGCACTGGCGTCAAAATTAACTGAAAGAAAATAAAGTCCAAAAAAATCCGTTTGGATAGACCTTTCAACATTTTTAGTTTTAACGAAACAAAATAGTCATCTTGGTGGATTGTACAGTTGTAAAAAGAGAAAAACTAGACCCCTTTTTAAAGCCAAAACACCCACGTACTTTTAGTAGGTCTGACAGCAATTACAAAAGCATTGAATCTAGCATGTTAAAATCATCGAAACGAGTCTGGTTTCAAAAACGTTCTCGCGCTCACAGATAAAACACTGACTACCAAATTCTTAGTTAATTTCGTTTGTGAAAACTATTAATTTTAAAGTTCTATTTATCTAAGGTCTTAAACTTTTTGTCTGGAAATTTCATTCGCAGCCTTTAGTTTGCTATTGTCCAATGGAAACGTATCCGAAATCTACTTTAATACTTATTACTTCACTTAAAATTTTTAAATCTACACATTTAAGTCTATTTTGACAATTACAAGATGATGAGCTCACTGGCGGGTATCTCCAACAATACAACACACACAAATGCGAATACCGTAACTCATTTTTTATGAGACCTTTTCGACTACAATAGAATAGTATTTAGACTGTTCACGTCTTCTCCTGAAAAATTAGGTTTATTCAAAAATAAAGAGATGCACTTTCTGAGGAAAACTGAATAATTACTCCAAAGGTATTACACAATATTTTGAAAATTTAAAGTAAGAAAATTGTCCACCTGAAAAATAAGAGACAACATTTCTATCAATTTTTTTGATTTATTATTTAGGACTCGTTTCTATAAACCATTAAGGTAGCTACATATGACTAGGACTAGCAGACTATATGCTTGAATTCTTTCAAATTTAAACCTTGACTTTATCATACGCTACCAATAATTCAAGACTACTTGTATACAGAAAATATAATAATATATTCTGTTTTCATCTAAGTATGTGTTTATCTACAAAATTAGAACGACTGCATTATACGACACCAACACAAAACGCTTTAAATATTCATTTAAAAGTATTCGAATATTTTGAATGGCACCCATATTACTCACATAATAATAATATGAGATTACACTTTATAGGAGTAAATTACTATTTCATAAAAATGCAAATTTTACTTGAAACATATTTACCCTTTGACATTAATGATAATAAAATTCCTGCTAAATATACAAATATATGAAACACAAAAGGCGAAAGACTTGGAATATCTACCAAAAAGAGATTATCATAATAACATAATAGAGAACAATGTCATTTGAATAAAACAGGGGTATGCGTTTTCCGTTTTCTGAGGAAAAACGATGTGACCCAGCAGTCGAGTTTGACAAAGTGAGATTAAAGAAAAACTGAAGTGGTTTGCAGAAGAGCGAAATGGCTTTTTTATGTCAGTAATTGATGTGTTTAGTTAGCATATGCGCGAGATTATACTGTTATAACGCGCGACAACATTACGGTGGCAGGATTTTTTTACTGCCATTAAACTATTTGAATAATTGAAATTCGGAAGGAAAACTCTATCTGAGAGAAGCTTTTTCTTTTCTTGAAATAAATTTGATATATCACCTAAGACAAGAAAGCGTTTAATCATTTCCGGTAAAAGTGTTTAAAAATGCATGTTAGTTAGTTTCCATAGATTACAGTTCACTTTATTAATTGATAATATTGAGTGATAGTAAACTGTTTCATTCTCTGGAAAACAAAATCAAATATAAATCAATTTTAATATAATGATTCTTGTGCCTTGCCGTGGTGCCACACGTATATGCAAACTAAGATAAGAAGACAGAATAAGTTTGTTATATCTCCGACCGTGATGAGATGACTTTAATAACAGATATATGTGCACACAGACTGCAAGGTATACTTCCAGTTTCCGATCACTTCAACTACGCGATTGGTGGTATGGATTATTTGGATTTAATGACAACCATAAATATCAATTATTATCTTACATTAAAACCTATAAGCAATACCTGTCAATCGCTGAAAATAAAATAATTTAGTAGATTGTCTGTTGGCTCCTCATCAGTGAAATTTAAAAGATTGTAGAGTAGTATTTTATTGAAAATTTTAAAGAAAAATGCTTAACCTGAACGCAAAATGACCAATTAAAATGCAATTCTTTTAAAGCCAAAACATTTAAATGACTTTTTTTAATTATTTAAATAATAATTGATTACTAACATCTCCAAAACTCAAAAAATTTTCTTGAGCTTCGAGAAAGTTGCTTTTCATATCTATTTTCACCTGCTAAAAATTTTCTGGAAGTACTTAAAACGTTGCTATAAAACGGATCTAATTTGACAGTTTTTAATCTAGTTTGATCACGACTAAAAAAAATGTAATATTTTATTGTACCAAATAATCCTTTATTAGTAGATCTCCGTAAGTTTTCGCCCAAAAATCCAGAAGGACAACAAGAAAAAAATTATTGTTTATCAGGTGTCAAACTAAGTGGAATTTTTTCTATAATTTTTGTAAGTACGCCCACCTAGTTTTCTTTGGTAATATCTAGTCACTTTATCTAATGTGAATCAATAATAGCAAAATCACACAAAAAAAGTAATATCTGGCAGACTAGACCACCATACTTTTATGTATTTTGACGGGGTGAATTTGATTTTGCTATTAGATTTGCTCCATCGGGTCACAGTTTTTCTTTAACATCATAGAATTGCTAAAAATTCCTCAAAATTCTACTTTTCTTTTAGGTGTTATTGCCCTAGTTACTGGTAAGGAACGAAAGCATGTTATTTTTGTGTATTTTGCGAAAACCGAATCTGATGTTGAAATCGCTCTATCATGTCAAAAATTCTTTTTTACCTTAAAAATGGTTCAAGTTCTACAATATTCCGTTATACACGGTGATATTATTGACCTGTTAACTGAAAACGAATGAATCTATGATACTCTTATAGATTTTGAGCCACCGAATCCGAATCTGACATCAATCATCATAGCATAGATCAAGATATTTGTATGCATTTTGTAATGGTGCCTACTTATAACGGTGCTTTCTTTCTATATACTTACGTAAATTCTTTATACGGAAAACTCGGGCGCCAGTCCTTTAATTTTTAAGTGCAAAACACTACACTTTTTGGCTCTCCTAATTGGGAGAACAACCCTGAATAGCGAAACAGCGGAGTTACGGAATAGCCAGAGGTCGGAAGCTGGAGATCTATCTAATGGACTTCGACCATACTGCTCAAACGGGTTAATCAGAAATACTTGACAGAAATAATAACTCGTGAATTTTACCTCTTTAAAATAACGTATTTATTCAGCAATATTAAGGGACAAATTAATTTACTCTAAAACCTCCACGACTGTACAGTCGAGTATGTATAAAACTATTTTAAAATGATTAAAAATCAAGCAAGCTGGCAATCAAGAATCTTTGCGTGTATACGGTGTTATTACGGAATTTCGAGTAATAGAAATTTACCTTCGCGACTTGAAATGGTTACGTACGGCAAGCAAACGGAACGCTCCAACAGGATGTATTATAAACGGCGGGCAATCGGTTAGCTATAGATATTTAAGTCTTTTACTGGATATTTCAAAATACGGCGAACTACTGACACAAACGTAGAGCTATTTTTGAATGGCTATTTTATTTACATCACAGATTACCCGAGCGAGAAAATCTAATCAGTTGATGAACATTTAGGAATGACTTTTCTAATTACAGTGGGTTTTCCGGAAACCCTTGTACATGGAAACGTCTCAAATTACCCGAACGAGAAAATCTGATCAGTTGATGCACAATTTATGAAATAATAAAAAGAATAAACCAACGGAGGTATTATTAATTAGCTCTAGTTTACTTTGGTAGCAAAATACGGCGATACTCACGGAAAATAAGATCTCTCAATATCTATACTTAACTGAAGGCAGTACCTACAGAATGTAGCAGGTCACGGTGTATTCTTACCAATATTATATTCAAATAAATTTACTATTAAACTCGGAGCGGCGGTACGGAAATGTTGACGGCTTCAGATTGATCTGCAACTGCTGGCGGTAGATCGGATCTGATAATGCTGAATATCTCGGAATGAATATGAACTGCTGCCGGCTTTCTCGAAATGAGAGCGGAATGAGCGCTCCTCTCCCTTTTGTAACCTTTATGACGTATCTAGGTCGAGTGATAGAGGGGCGGTCACTGACTTGAAACGAAGGATTCGCATGCACAACCCGGTGTAACTTGCAGAGGTCCAGCGGATTATGCAATTAGGCGCATCAATTCAGAACGTATATAACCGGAAATGAGTTACTTGCAATTTCTATACTATATTGCAAAAAGAAATGGATTAAAACGGATACGGATTAACATTTTTAGTAACGAATGATTTTTATTTCCGACTCGGCCATTATTTATAATATTTCTCGGATTTTACTTATACGAGGGATTGTCGAAAATTAATCAATTCATTACTTGCCTGCTTGTTTACCAGCGGACTTTTTAACAACTCATTAATAACTTAACTAGAACAGGACTTACTTACTAAAAACAGCGGCAGGGTGTACCCAAGTGACGGTAATATTTGAAGCAAAAATGAACATTCCTTGATTGGAAAAATCACTTCGTTACAATTTTGTGCCATTGAAACCAAACCTGATGCCTGAATAACTTTGTCATGTCACGGTTTTATTCTAATCTAAATAAATAGCCCAATTCCGGTTTTTTCAAAGTTTTCAACTAGTTCGGCGACTATTTTGTAATTTTGATATTTGTGACTGCCCAGAAAATTTCAACCACATTTTGAAAACTATGCCAATCTGCTTTTTCAATATCATTTATTTTGGTAACGAAAAGCTTTTCCCTCAGCACGAATTTGAAGGAATATTCGACGTACAGACCCAATTTCACAAGATTCGTTTCTCAAAAGGAATGCAAGAAAAAGTCGTGGAAAAAGTTGCATCGTTGGATCTTTGGAAAATTGGGATCTTCATGAATTTGAAATTGCATTTTATGAATTCTCGTCTTGACTACTTGCCAGAAAATTTTGTGGAGAAACATGGAGAATAATTCCATCATATCAGAGAAATGGCGCGCCGATATAAGGGGAAGTGAGATGAAAATATAATTGCTGATATTTGTTGGATGCCGAACAGAGAAAGGCATTCATTTCATTTTTGCCCTTCAATGTAAGATTGGGCGAGTTAAAAAAAATTTAATTGAAAAATCAAAAATTTGTGAACACGCTTTCGAAAACGGACATCCAATAAATTGGGATGGGGCAGAAATTTTAACAAAAGAACCGTACGGTAAAAAGAGAAAAATTGAAGAATTTGCAATAATTTTACTAAACGAAGATAAATGTTATCTATCCTATGATGTGATATAAACATTCAAATTCTGTAATTTCACGAATTACACAAACCAAAAGATTCTTAGCATTTAAGAAGGAAACAGATTAAGTTTCCGAAACGTCTGCGAAACATCATTGTTTTTACTTTAATTTACTTATATTTTATGTTAAAAAAACAACCTTTAACAGTTCCTTTGACGTAAAGTCACAGGAGTAGAGGTTATTTAAAAACAATCCAGATATTTTTTAGATTGTTTGGGAAATCTTCAGGGAAAAAAATACAGTAATATACTTTAAGGATTTTTCAATTTTTATTATTCTTTTTATTTAAAACATCCCTAAATATTTGACACATTCACAAATTAATACACGACTTATCTTATTTATTTTTATTGGTAGACCAAACAGCATCGTAGCTAGGGGCTGGCCACAGAGGTGGCAGTGGTGCAGACCTCAAAGGGGCGCAGCAGACCCCAAAAACACAATGACCTTGAAATTCAAGAAAAATTTTCGCCTGTGACGCATGGCTCCACATCCCCTGCACCTCATGCCCCGTGTATACAGCTTTTTACCTCCGAGCCTCCTATTAATTTACATTTACATGAAGTGAAATACAATACAGAATTTTTTTGAGGGCGCAAAATTCTAATCTTGCCCTGGGACCTGGGTGCTCATGACATTAGCTGCGACGGCTGAGACCAAGTCTACTAATTCGGTTTTCAAAGTAACCCTACAATCAACTACACCACTGTCATTTCGTGTCATTTTCCCATGTCGTGACACGATGATTGCACCAAATTTTTCACGAAACGGGTTATTATTATAGTAGAGTAAATAGCTGCTTCTATCGTGTCATCCCGTTTGCACTTTGTTGCTAAAATGTGAGACCCACTTTTTATCATTCCCCATCCGTTAACAATGCAAAATCGAGAGGTCGTCAAAAAATCGTACTGTACAGGGGGTTGCTAGGGGTGGTTTTTCAAAAATTATGAAAAAACTTTTTTTGCGTTTTTTACATCCATGTCACCTGGTCCATCATCTACTGAAGTTTTATGCCAATATTTTAATAAGAAATATTTTTTTTTTAATTTTAAAATCGTCATGTACAATGCTTTTATATGGAGCGCCTAATTATATAAAGTCTCGCCCTGAAATACCACAATTGTAATATCCTTTCTAACGTCCTAACTCGAAAACCTTTTGATTAATGAAAAAAATCACTTCTATAAACGTTGTAGGTCAAAGATCGAGGATTACATTACTTTTTTCAGATTCTAAATCCGATCGATAGTTTCGTTAAAAACTTACAAATTGTAAAGCCATGTCGTGGCGGTTATGGCCGACATTGGAGATGCTACGAAGGTTCACAATACTGTGGCAGAGGCAGTCAAAAAACGACTCTAAGCTTCAGCGCGTTTGTAAAGTCGATATTCGCCTATTATCGTGCAAATTCTGTGTTTTAGAAGCGTTTTAAATGTCTTCCGATATTATTTTATTAATAAATATTTAATTAAACAACTTCGATGTGATTTTTTTAATGGTAATCAAATTTCCCTTTGATTTTTTTCAATAATGATAAGTAATTTTAAATAGCTACACAAAAATATAGGCAGGTGGCAGGTATCTTACACAAAAATATAGGGTAGGTAGTAAGGTACTTACCTACATAAATTAAATAGTGTAAAAGTTTTGTTGAATATATTAAGTTAAGTTTACAATGACAAAAGTAATGATAATAATTAATAATAATTGTACTACAAGTGTAACGAATTACAAACCCTTAAAAGGGAGCCATATCTAAGAAAAAGGGGTCCGATTGGAAAATATTTACTATTTTTGGTAATACATTGTGATTTGTGATCTATTTATATAAGTACTTAGCCCAATCAATAGGTACTTCTAACTTGCAAAAGGTATAGGAAAGTTAATATTTGGTGCGATTGTTTAATTAGGAAGTTATTTGAAATGCCAAGTTTTCGACCTTGGCGGGATGCCGCTTGCGCCCCCATACTGGTATTAGGGGGTGGAAATTCGCTTTTTTGCGATTATCTCGGTATCGGTGCGAAATACGTCGATTAAAAAAAATGTAGAACGTACGATTTTCTACATTTTTTATCGAAACTTTCTTTTCTAAGGTTCATAGTTTTAGAGCTGCAGCGCCTAGAAAGCAAGCGTTTTCGTCAATGTCTCGGAAAATTTTATTTTTTTATTTATTTCTCGCTGTTTATTATTTTTTACCCTTAATCGTTACTCCTTTCCACACCACCATAGAGGTAGAATGGTAATTGGGCGCGTTGTTTTTAACGTGATATCCCCAGTAGCCAGTAGGCATAACCCACGAAGCATCATCTCGTTGAAAATGATTAAAACTTTGACTTTTTCGAACTCCTTGAGATAGACCCGGTTGTTCTGGATTAATTAATGTTGAAGAATTTAGTTCGTCAGAGATTATGGACTCTTCCTGAGAATTTTCCTCTTGTTCTTCAAGATCATCACCACCATTATCATTTAGTATTTGTAAAGTGAGAAATTGATTGATTTCAGGTGGTTCATCAAAGGCTCTTCTAGAGCCTTCTGGGATAAAGGGGGTCGTAATTACATGTGGTGTATTTATTTATCCCTTTTTACATTTACATGAAATGCATTTTAATAAAATTTCAGGTGCAGGATCTTTCATCATAAATATTGGAGTAGGACAAAATTTACTACTCTTCCAACCCCAATCAACTGCATTCTGCATTTTTCGATTTGTTGTACCTTAATTAAACTTGATGGTAGGTCCGTAAAGAATGATATCGTGCAGCATCGCTTGTAGGAGGCAAAGAGGCCAATGTATATATTAATTTTTTGTAATAAATGTAATAAAATGTCATTTAAAGTGACGGCATCATTATTTATTCTGTAAAGTTCAACCAAAAATTTTCCCCCCACACAAATGATATCTTAACATTATCATCTTTGAATATTTGAATTGAATAAATCACTGAGTGACAAGAAGTCTTGACTCTATAATAAAGAAAGGTAAAGTTACATTTTTTAACCTGCTTCAGAAGAATAAATCACTTTCACTCCTGAAGAACAAGAGGAAAATTCTCAAGAAGAGTTTATAATCTCTGACAAACTAAAATCTTTTATCGGCAAATTTTCAGGTATATCTTTATTTTCTTCGTTATTGTCTTCCCATAGCCCATCAATGAATATAAGAAGTTCAAAAAAGTGTTAATCATCTTCAACGGCATGATGCTTCGTGGATAATGCCTACTGGGGATATCACGTTAAAAACAACGCGCCCTATTAGTTTACCTCTGTGGTGGTGTGGTAAGGAGTAACAAATAAGGGTAAGAAATTAATAAACAGCTGTAAATTTTGTTCAAAAATAAAATTTTCCGTGAAATTGACGAAAATGCTTACTTTCTACGCGCTGCAGCTCTAAAACTATGAATCTTACAAATAAAGTTTCGAAAAAAATATAGAAAACCCTCCACATTTTTTATCATGACCTCAATCGTATCTCGCACCGATACCGAGATAATCGCGAAAAAGCAATTTTCCACCCCTTAAAACCAATAGGCGGCCCCCAAGGTCGAAAACTTGGGATTTTAAATAATTTCCCAATTTAACAATCGTACCAAATATAAACTTTCCTATACCTTTTGCAAGGTAAAAGTACTTGATTCGGCTAAGTATATAAACAGATCACAAATCACAAAACTATACTCTCCCTACAGTTTAACATATTATAAGTTCATGTTTTTTTTAGTATTATATGAATTAACAAAAAATGTATGACCAAAAATAGTAAATATTTCCCAATCGAACCCCTTTTTCTTAGTTAAGGGTTTGTAATTCGTTACACTTGTAGTACAATTATTATTAATTATTATCATTACTTTTGTCATTGTAAACTTAACTTAATATATTCAACTTTTACTTTTTACACTATTTAATTTATGTAGGTAGGTACCTTACTATAGTTCATTTCGTTTCTCTTCCGCAGATAAAAAATGCCGCATTTATAAAGCAGAAACGCGGCCTCTTTGAAGCCGCCGCACGTGTTCCTTTGTCGGTAATTTTTTATCTGCGGAAGAGAAACGAAATGAACTTTACCTACCCTATATTTTTGTGTAAGATACCGGCCACCTGCCTATATTTTTGTGTAGCTATTTAAAATTACTTATCATTATTGAAAAAAATCAAAGGGAAATTTGATTACCATTAAAAAAATCACATCGAAGTTGTTTAATTAAATATTTATTAATAAAATAATATCGGAAGACATTTAAAACGCTTCTAAAACACAGAATTTGCACGATAATAGGCGAATATCGACTTTACAAACGCGCTGAAGCTTAGAGTCGTTTTTTGACTGCATTTGCCACAGTATTGTGAACCTTCGTAGCATCTCCAACGTCGGCCGTAACCGCCACGACAAGGCTTTACAATTTGTAAGTTTTTAACGAAACTATCGATCGGATTTAGAATCTGAAAAAAGTAATGTAATCCTCGATCTTTGACCTACAACGTTTATAGAAATGATTTTTTTCATTAATCAAAAGGTTTTCGAGTTAGGACGTTAGAAAGGATATTACAATTGTGGTATTTCAGGGCGAGACTTTATATAATTAGGCGCTCCATATAAAAGCATTGTACATGACGATTTTAAAATTAAAAAAAAAAATATTTCTGATTAAAATATTGGCATAAAACTTCAGTAGATGATGGACCAGGTGGCATGGATGTACAAAACGCAAAAAAAGTTTTTTCATAATTTTTGAAAAACCACCCCTAGCAACCCCCTGTACAGTACGATTTTTTGACGACCTCTCGATTTTGCATTTGTAACGGATGGGGAATGATAAAAAGTGGGTCTCACATTTTAGCAACAAAGTGCAAACGAAAATCTTTTCTAGAAGACTTTTGCGGGCTGGCAAACTCTACTATTACTAATAATTTTGAAACGTTCTTTTTATGGGCCCAAAATTTACTGTTATAATATTTTAAGTGTTGATTAGATTGAAAGATTTTTTACATTATGGTATTTTAAACGAATATTTAACAAATAGAACAATTTATCGAATAATTCAATATTGAATATATCCTGGGCATTTAGCTTTATATCTTTCATATGATAATATAATATTCAAATATAATTTATATTTGTTTTTATAATCAAATATATTTATATGTATTTATATAATAATAATAAAAAGTCTTTATTCCACATAAATATGTAAATACATAATTAAACCAACGGATAAAGGGGATAATTTTGTGGAAAAGGCGGAGTTCAAACACTCTGGATGGTTTCATCAAAAGTATTTGCTCTTCCACTCAACAATAGTGAATTTGAAATACACTGAATAATTTTAATCTGTAATTTCTTATAGCATAATTAATGAATTCGCAGTGTTTTAATTTCAAAATTCCATAGTTGTTAATGTTTCAACAAAAAAACCCTAAACTCGTCCAACTGGGGATACACTGGCCGGTGAACTTGACATTGACTTGGTTAGAGAAAGAAATACCTCTACGCAGTATTCGCAGTGTTTATCAAGTAAAATCAAAACTGAAATCTAAAACACTAGAAAAAATTCACACTTGACATCAAGGATGCACAGGCTGAACTACGCGGGCAACATGGTAGCTACGAACTCAAAACTGAAATCTAATACACTAGGAAAAATTCACACTCGACATCATGGATGTTCAGGCTGAACTACGCCAACACAACAACACGATAGCTAAGAAGAGTGGGGGTACAGACATTTATGTCGCTACACACATCAGCTGTTCTGCTCAGGAGCGTCGTGAATATTTAATAAATATTCAAAAACTGTATTGTATTGACTGTATTTCATTTATTTTACAAATTACTATTTTTAAGAATTTTTACAGGCCATAGAGCTTAACGGATTAAAATTATTCAGTGGATTTCAAATTCACCCTGTATATGATTAGAAATAAGGCGATTAGAAATTGGGCGAGAACGTGTGTGTTCTGATTTACAAGATTTTCATTCCATATTTAGTATTTTATATTTGGGTAAAAAATATTCAATACTGCCCAAAATTTACCCTAAACTAAATTATAAGGCATTAGTAACTCTCTGATTACTGAAGATAAAGGCAGCAAGGGTTCATTATTTTCATCTTTCTCGAAGGACTCAAAAGTTTATTGTGGGTACTATTTCCGAATATTACACTTTTGTATCTGTTTGTATATAGAAAATATTATGAATAAATTTGACATTGAAAATATTTTTACTCTCATAATCATTGCATCGACATACACTTCATACTGACAACATTTAGATATTAGTAAAAACAAGAAGAAATATAATGCGTAAATTGGTATATGAAGTCGCCAAGATATCTGAAAATGACTATATATGATTGCGCATATTTTTTAATACCAATATCTACTGGGTATCTCACAGAGCATGGAAAGGACAATCTGAAACTGGGTTAGAATTTTGAAAAAAATAAATGTCATTCGAAAAATAAAGCCTTAAAAATTCAGACAGAGAGAAAATTACAAAATCTAAATAAGCGTATCAACGTGAGTAAAATTTTTGGCTAAAATTTAACAAAAAGAAGTTGCATGAAGAAAGGTTTTGGAGGTAATTAGAGACAAATTTAAATACAAAATGAAGCAGATTGCATCTGAACATCTCTCTTTTAAGGAAATCGATGTGATAATTTCTTCGAGGTTAAAATGAAGAACAAATATATACGTACAGTGAGCACGTAAAGATTGGAATAAATTCCGTAAAATCGTTACAAAGCAAGTGACAAAAATTCGCTCAGACATCGATTTTTAATTCATTTCTCAATTTGTTCGTTTAAAAAAAATTTTTACAAACTTTTTTTTTTAAGTTATGACGTCATCGGCAATTTTTTTAAATGGCAACCCCCATTTTTAAAAACGTCATTTGAAAGAGCACATTTTCTGCATATACGTTAAATTCTATGGCATGTTGCATGACGAAATATCGAGAAAAAAACATAATTTAACTTTCATAGCACACACGTGAATTACTTATGGTCGAACCCTGGTAGACGAACTGTTTTACGACTTACACTTTTTTCATGTTTACGCTTTTTTTTTCATCTACTTAGAAACGCGGACTTGGCTGTCACGTTAGTTCACATTCATTCACATTCAGTTGTCATATTATTTAAAGTTTTGATTATGGAACGTTTAAGCGAGACAGCGAATTAAGATTTTGATGATGATTGGCTATGGAGACAGGTCCCGAACACAAGCTCGGGTTTGTGAATTATTTAATGATAAATACCCTGATCGACCGATTACGCAATCCGCTGTTAGCAAAATAGAAAAGAAGTTCCGGGAGTGTGGTCATGTAAGAGATAATTTCACGAGAGGTCGTCCTGCAATTTCAGAAAATAAACAGTTAGATGTTTACAAACCAAGTCGCGAAGTCGCAGCAAAGCAGTCAATTAGTCAGTCGACTGTTTTAAAATATTTGAAAAAGAATCAATGGCACCCATATAAAGTAACTTTAGTTCACGAGCTTAACGAAGATGATTTCGACCGCAGAGTACAGTTTTGCGAAACCATGATGGAACGATGTAATACCAATCCACATTTCTTAAGTCGAGTACTTTTCTCTGATGAGGCCACCTTCTGCTTAAATGGCGCTCTAAATAGGCAAAATTGTCGATATTGGTCACATGAAAATCCACACTGGATCACATACCCAGTTTCCACAGAAAGTCAACGTGTGGGCTGGAATTGTTGGGACTACAATTTTGGGTCCATTTTTTATTGACGGGTCATTAAATAGTGTAAAATATTTGGAGTTGCTCCAACAAAACATAATACCGGGACTTGCCGCACTGTCTCCTAATGGCGAAAACCCTAATGTACCAGAAAACTCCATAATATGGTTTCAACAAGATGGCGCACCACCGCATTATTCGGTAATAGTGCATAATTATTTAAACGAAATTTCCCCAGATGGATTGGTAGACGTGGTTCATTAGAATGACCAGCTAGATCTCCGGACCTAACTCCATTGGATTATTTTTTATGGGGTTACCTTAAATCCAAAGTATATTTTAATAGATCGAATAACATTGAGGACTTAGAAGACAGAATTAGATACGAAATTGGAAGAATTGGACCCGAAACGATTACTAACGTTTTGCGAGAATTTGAATTTCGGCTTGGACATTGCCAAGAAGCAAATGGTACGCAATTTGAACATTTAATTTAATTATTTTTTGCTGGATATATTATTCCTTGAATTTCTGTTTTATTAAACTGTTAAAAGTAGTAAAGATTTTTTTCTCGATAATTTGGTCATGCAACATGCCATAGAATTTAACATACTGTATGCAGTAAAATGTGCTCTTTCAAATTACATTTTTTAAAATGGGGGTTGGCATTTAAAAAAATTGCCGATGACGTCATAACTTTTTAAAAATGTTTGTACATTTAATTCAATTATTTTTTGCTGGATATATTATTCCTTGAATTTCTGTTTTATTAAACTGTTAAAAGTAGTTAAGATTTTTTTCTCGATAATTTGGTCATGCAACATGCCATAGAATTTAACGTACTGTATGCAGAAAAATGTGCTCTTTCAAATTACATTTTTTAAAATGGGGGTTGGCATTTAAAAAAATTGCCGATGACGTCATAACTTTTTAAAAATGTTTGTAAACTTTTTTTTTAATGAACAAATTGAGAAATGAATTTAAAAATCGACGTGTCTCAGCGAATTTATGTCACTTGCTTTGTAACGATTTTACGGAATTTATTCCAACCTTTACGTGCTCACTGTATATATTTTATGAAAATAATTTTGTTTAGAATACCTACCAGTCGAAATGGGTTGCCTTACGTTTGACAACACCTGGCACGGAAGTGCGCACTTGATGAAACACTATGCTCCTTTACCCTAATAATATTGCGTGTAAGTTGATCGTTTGATAGTCATATCACATTTTTGTTATGTGTTTTCTATGTATTACGATAGCGTTTCCATGTCGAAGAGATAGTGTAAATGTATTATCGAAGTATATGGGGATCTGTGGCAGTGATTTGCCTTAAAATTTTGTTTTGGTAAATTTTGGTTTATGTATGTCGCCATTGCCCACGCAAGGGCAACATGAGCCAAAACTGACCTTATTGTCATAAAAATTTGTCATTTATTTGTCCTAGTTAATCAGCTGTTCTTTGCCAAGAGAATATAAATGTCTTGGGCTTTACGTTTAATCATGTATCCACATCAACTATGATATATTTTGATTACTTGAAACCAATGACTAATTATATTAATTATGTAGTATTCTGGGCATATTTCACTTTAGAAGAAGACCGAAATATCAAAAATTTAAAATATTCAATGCAGAAGAGAACCCGAGAACTCTTCTATAAAGCGATTCAGTTGCTTTTTCTGAATTTGTACTGAAAATTAGTCATTTAAATAACGAATCAATAACGTTTTAAGTTGTAGTAGTTTACAAATCAACTGCTAAATAATTAAAACTAGTTTTCAACCCTTGAAAAGTTCAAAAGTTAATGGATCGTCAATCGTATAGTTAAATCTGTTAAAACTGTTTTACTCACGCAACCAGCAGGCATAAACTAAAATGATTATTAACTCGTTGACTCTGTGTGAATATGTCCGTATTTTAATATTTAAAATAAAACGTACATATTTAGTAGAGTGGTAATGGCGGAGCTGGGTCTCCCCCCACCCTTTTTTTTTTGGTGGTGGGGGGTAACTAGGGTAATTAGAGTAATGTAGGTAATTAGACTGATGTAATTGCAATAGAGGTAATTAGAGTATTGTCGGTAATTAGCCTGATGTAGTTGCAATAGAGGTAAGTAGAGTAATGTGCAGTAATTAGACTGATGTAATTGCAATAGAGGTAATTGGAGTGGTGCAATGCAATTGTAGTTGTAATTAGTGTATGTACCAATATGTGTATGAGTACTCCAAGTAGTGGTGGTGGGGTACCTCAGCTAGACTGCTATAAAGAAGATGTAGTCGCAACACAAAATCATTTCTATCGTGTTCTATCGTGAACCATCTACAGCTAACAAATCAGCCTAGTGCAGTCAGTGACTTCAGTTATTTCAAGTGAGCAATATCTTATATTACTCTTTATAATTCTTTCATTATATTCATTTTAAATATGGCAATTTCCGAAGTTGACTTATTAGCACTTAATGAGCTAATAAATCAAGATATGCAGGTTTTAGAGCAAAGATCCATTTCAGCGTTAATTTTAAATAAACCTTATATCATAAAAAAAATATCTTTGGTTAATACAAGATTTGGAAAATCAATCATAGTAACTTTGTTTGAGGAAAGTTCAATTACGACTTTTAAATCATTTTTACCGAAACGGTTTGTGGAAATTATATGTGAGAACACTATCGATAAAATAAATTCGTCAAATGGTAAAGTTACATTGACATATTTAGGACAAAGTTCTCCAGCTTATCCTGGAGCAAAATCTAGTCCATTAATAAGTTTCGGTGTTTAATTCTCAAACAAAAATAATCGTAAAGTATTTAAGTTAGCTAAGTTTAAGTATTAAGTAGAAATGGAATATTGTGGAAGAATGCTAGGAGTATTATAGAATAGTATCACTTGTTAGCCTATAAAGATTCTGATATATCTAAATTGACATTTGTACAACATATTTTTACTTCGTGTACACCAATAGCTCAAACGTAAGTCCATTTAGTGCTGTTTTTTATATATTTTTTTACATTTCATTTTTTATTTGTAGGTACGCAGCAAAGATGTGGATGCAATATTCAACCCAAACATGGACCCCTGCAGAAGACATTAAATCTGCCATTGAGAGATTGTCTTGTAAACTAGATGACTTAATAAGGGATGCATTGGTTTCATTAAATTATGATATGAATATCTGCTTCGACGCTGAAGAAGTTCGACGGGTTAAAGAAGCTTCTAAAGCGTATAGCATTGGTGTAAATCTATGTGGTAGATATTCCCGTGGCTTCTTAAATTTGGATGAGTTTTGTGAGCATATGGACAGAGTGGAACTAAAACATTTTCTATACGAGATAATGGAGTACTTACCTAAGAATATTATTGAAAAATATCAACTCGACCAGTCTGATGTAGAAGATAACAATGTAGATACATAAATAATATTCATCTTCTATTGTCATATTTATTACACCAAATATTGTATGTATCTGTAGTAAACAATATTCTGTATTTTATATTATATTATAAAACTGAATAAATAAAATACACATTCAAAGATTACATTCATTTTATTTCATATTTCTTATTACACAACAAAAAATACAATCATAGTATAATTAGAACAGTTTTTATTTTAATTTTATATTTAATTCTACAATTACATTCTGAGAAAATAAACAGTTGCAAGTACATCATGATTATTGTTGATAAAATTATCCAGATATCTTGATAGAAATAGGTTGCACTACTTAATTCCACAATAATAAATATTTTCTTTTTTTACTTGACATCGAGAAAGCCATTCTGAACCGAGCCATCTAATGCGTTATAACTTAAATATGTATCATGAAGTATAAGTGCATACACTCGAGTTTGTTCCGGAAATTTCGCTTTTCGTGTTTCAAATTCTATTTTTATGTCGACAGTAGATGATTTCACTGCAACAGGTTGGTGTGAACAATCAATGACAAACAAAGGATTCTTCCTGAATTCCCCAAGATCCATCATGGGTTCGCTCATATCTTTATCATAGTAACTACGTTGGAAGTTCTCATAAGCATAATATGCTGCAGAATCGAGCTTCTTATCGAAATCTAAATTCCAACGTTCATATGGATATACTTCAGAGTTTAGAAATAGTCGAATATTATTTATGTCTGCGTGTTTGAACTGTGTAACATCCTTTGTTCTATCATTGGCCTGATCAGTGCCTTGAAAGCCAAGAAGGATGAAAAGTGGGCTTTCAAGACGGGTGGAGAGTTTAAGAGCCCATATGTCATAGGTAGTATCGCGTAGACAGGGAAGCTCATAAAAATCCCACGCACGGTAGACCATCTTAACTTTGGTATTATTACCACTTTTATTAATTCGATTCAATAATTTTAACTTTTGTCGATCTTCAGGTACAATGTGCCTTATCTTCCACTCAATTTTGCTGATTTCCAACTCTGCATCAACCTCACCGATATAGGAGTCTTTAAATGAGCGTGCAATTATCATAATTAATTCTTGCTTCACATTCAGAATGCCTTTGGTATAATCTTCTGCAAAACCCATAAGGAACTTAAGGGGTAGTTTGCCACTGAACACGTGACTGGCGGTATCTAAAATATCTTGTCTCGTTTGAGTGAGACCCCAACCTGTTGTTATTAATGAGCGTGCATGCGTTTGCCCATACGACACCATAGTTTTCATTGTGGTAGTAATACCAGGTCTTCTAACTACTGCTACTTGTTCACCACCCATTTCCAGTCGTATCTCTTCAAAGAGAAATGTTAGTGCATTATTGGATAAATAACAACGCTTTGTGGTGTCGCTAGGAGTAAATTTTCCCTCTATGTATATATAACTTTCTGAAATGTCGAGTATAACATCTTGAAAATTGATGGGAATACGTATTTCATCAGAGTTTCTGTAATATGGGGATCCATATGGTTTATATGTATGCTCATGTAGGCTAACTAGGGAATGATCTAACACAGGTTCATCAAACACCTCAAGTTTGTCACTAGTTGCAGTAGCCACCATTATTATGACCAATTTTTTCGCAGTTTTAATCCAATAGATTTTAAAAAGGCTTGATCCTCAACTGACAATCTATGTCTTAACTGTTTAAGGTATAGACTTTGAATGAATTGCTTTCCACATCTCCCTTTCTTTTTATCTATACTGTTGTTCGCTACAGTATCATACTGATGGTGATGTACTTGCTGTCGCTGTTTATATCGAAAACCCATTTGGTTGGTGATATCCGACTTTCTTCAATTCTAGCCTTACAATAATTTTCTCACCTCGAAAATCGATCAAATCACCGTTGTCGTCCAGTATGCGTAGTGTGATGTTGTCTATTAACTGACACCCTTTAGGTCTAACAGGTAAATATATGATATTTTTGGGTTCTCTAGTAAGTTTGTAGCCAGGCTCAACGTCTATGTCAAATTCAAAGAGAGTGTGTGACTCTTCTGCATTCAGATAAGCTCCAGAAATAATATTGCAATCTACGCGTATCATCCTTACTTTCATAATATCAACAGGCTGTGTTGATTCGTAATTTTTATTTGGTTGTAAATATATTTGTCCAAATCCCAACAGACTTCCTATTGAATTTGGTTGTCTAAAATCTACTTCATACTTTGACAAAATCTCGCACTTTAAGGTATTGTTGTTTGCCCTTAAAGTGAATATTTGCGTGTAATCCTTTCCATCAATATTCATAGCTTTCAACATTGCAGCATAGATTTCATCAATTTCATAAGCCCCCAGAGGTATGTGAACAGTAGTGAATGTATCTTTAGCACTAACCCTATATTGGAAGATGTGATTTGTTTCATCCACATTGTATATGGAGTTGTAAGAGTAGAATCCAATTAAACCTAACCCATGACGACTGCTCCTATCCAGTTCAATGGGTGGATCAAAGTTGACACTTAGCTCACTTAAGCGGCTCGTTAGTGTGAACGTGTACGACATGACTGATATAATTAAATTGTGTTACCCAATTTATTGTGGATTACAGCAATAATGGTATAATTTCCTCTTCTTAGAAGTTGATGGTAATATATTTACATTGTTATTGGATGCCACATTTACATCGTTTACCTTACAATAGCAGCAAAACATTTTTCTAGGTGTTGGACCATCATTTACGTCAACATTGCTTTCATAATCATTAAGGTAATGTTCTGTACAATATTGATATTTTAATATATCGACATCGTTCTGAAGATGTGTAGGTAGCTTATCCCATACTAATGCAATTTCATGTGAAGCCAACCCAATCATCACCTCTTTGGGCATATCTGCTAGTTGTTGTTTGCTCATCTTCAACAGACTACGCAAACGGGAGAATGCAATTAGTGAGTGACCCATTCGCTTGATACCTTCTCGATCTATTGCTGGGGTCATAGATTTCAGTTCCATGGCGTTTTATATTTGTTTCGTAGAGAGAAACTTTAAACACAAATGTCCACACAACACTGTGTTAAAATTCTGTACACGTTTGTAGTTATAGAATATTTGGTTGGCCCTCCTTGAATCGTTATTGAAATATGTAACTAATTCTATAGGTGGGGGTAAGTCGCCAAAACTATCAAAATAATTTACTAAACTACCTCGTTTTTTATATGCCACCCAATGTGTCCCAGGACCATATATACTATCCAAATTGATTATTGCGGATTCATTGTAATGTGGCCCATGTCTTGGTAGTGAGTCACGCATAAATACACCTCGAAAGTATGCTACCTTCATTTTATTAGCATAATATTTAAGATCAATGTCGGTAAGAGGTCTCCGAGGTAGGGAGTCTATTAGTTTTTTGAATTCTGTTTTAGATAAAGACCCATCCCCTTTCGGTATGGCTTCATATACATCCCCTTACCACTTTTCATAGCTATTGCTTCCATACTTCTGTTGTGCCGATTTGCTTCAGCTAATTCTTCTCTACCCTTTTTCACATCATTTACAGCTTTAGCAATACCAGCAGCCGTACCCGCCAAACTACCCAATGCAGATAATCCAGCAAAAATGGGTATTAGAGGTAAAATACCGCCAACTTTTGGTATTGGTATAATTCGAGGTGTTCGAATATTGCGTTTTCCACCGGCCTGTTTTATATATCGACGTGCAGCTTTTAGAGCAATTTCAACCACCTTCTTTTGGTCTTTTACTTTTTTGCCTCCAGCACTTCGCAGTGTGTCACGCACTTTTCGTACTATCCCAGATCCAAACGCTGTCTTTTTAACATTCTTCTTACCCTTCTTTGTTTTCTTGATGATTCGTTTCCTAATTGGATTACGAGATATTGTTAAATTACATCCCATACCAAGACGTTGTTTTCCTTTCATTATAGTTGTAACTAACCAAGCAGCGGCCTTTTCTCCACGTCCTGCGTCTTTGGATTTCACCCGTTTCCACGCAGCCTGTTCAAGCTGATAGTCTGCTTTATGGCGGGCTGCTAGGTTACTGCTGTTTTTGTCGTATGCAATATCGTGTTGCTTGCACGCTTTATCGAGCTGATTTATGCCAGGATCACCTCGTGCCAGCCGTTTATTTAAATCTGTGCCTGGACCACAAAATTGATAACCTGGCAAATGCAACTCGACGGGGAGCTTATTAATCAGGGAATTAACTAATCCTCTACCGCGCTTCGTACGTTTTTCACGTGTGTATCGTATGGTGGAAACCATTTAAATAAGAGTTGCAAGTCACACATCTATTTATATACCAATTAGCCGCTATACAATGCACATTATGAAGCAGAAACAAACTCTTTCCATAGATAATTTGGATGAAAAAGTTGGGCGTGGGTTAAGTGCACATAATCGTCATGGACCACTACTACCTTCAACTGTACGTGCCCTCATAATAGGACCGTCGAATTGTGGGAAAACAAATGTCTTAATATCTTTGATCACCCATCGCTTAGGTTTACGCTTTTTAAATATTTACCTATACTCAAAGTCTATAAATCAACCCAAGTATGAGTATCTACGTAAGGTACTAGCGCCGATTAAGGGGTTAGGATTTTATACATTTAGTAACGGAACGCAAATAGTGGAACCATCCGAGGCAAAGCCGGAGTCTTTATTTATATTTGATGATGTGATATGTGAGAAGCAAGATGTTATAAGAGCATATTTTAGTATGGGCCGCCATAGAAATGTGGATTGTTTTTATCTTGGTCAGACATATTCTCGAATACCGAAGCAGCTAATAAGAGACAATAGTAATTTAATTATTGTCTTTAAACAGGACGACGTGAACCTTCACCACATATTTTCCGATCATGTGTCACCCGATGTAACGTTTACAGTATTTCAAAATATGTGTGCAGAGTGCTGGAATGACAAATATGGGTTTCTAGTGATTGATAAGGATAGAGAAGTACAAGGTGGGCGATATAGAAAAGGGTTTGATAGCTTCATATATCCATAATGCATTTTAATGAAAACTTCAATTGAACCACATACTTCGTTAGGGTTACTTCGTTTACGTATGCGCTAAGATGAAGGTTACCAAAGATAATAAAAAATATAATAATCTTGCACATCCCAGTAGTGAAATAGCCCTCAAGCGACAGTTGATTGAGGCTACAGATGCGGTACGTAAGAAGTTTAACTCTATTAAGAACAAAGATATGGAGATGCATGTAACACTTGAAAAGATCTATCAACCAATAACTGAACCTTTAAATGCTATATCTTCAGCAGCGGAGAACAAACCACACGCCCAACAACCACCATCATCATCATCGAGGGTGTCTACTCAGAGGGCAGTGCCATGGGAGAGTGCTTCTGAAGGAGTATCTGATAAGTATTTAGGCGATGATGATGATCCACCGTTTACCACCATCATGGAAACTCCACCATCGTCTATAAGAACAACCCCCGTATCTGAAACTTCTCTAGCTAGAAAACTAGAAAAAGGATATGACGTAGTAAAAAGACATATACAAAATTTAGAATCTGGTGATTCCAGGTATGATACTTTATATGGAGTGCGTGTAGATCCCAAGACAGACAAACTGCTTATGGGTAATGCGGAAATACGTTTTTCCCATGGAAATATTACACTGTGGTATGGCAATAAGAAACTTGGCGTGTATCTAGGTAGTCCTAAATTGTACGATCTAATATTTCTAAAACGCCCACCAATTTTAGATGATAAAAGAGAAGGTGTTCTCGATGATGAGTGGAGCAAGATATATGGAGAAATACTAAGAAAAACAAAAGCGCCTTACAAAAAATTCAATGTAGCGAGTGGCTATAACACCACTAAACGTACAAAATTTCACAAAATTATCAAACCATTAACATCCTCTACAATTGAGACACGATCATCAACAAGTGGTTATGGATTAAGACGTGTACCTACCCACAAATTGTATAGAAATAATGATAAAGAATTTATTTACTGGAATAAACCCAACGAACTTGTGGATCGTCTACGCCTTTTATGGAGTTCAAAAATGGCGGGAAATAACAACCACGACAATGAAATAATAGAAATAATATCAGAACTTAGGGAAGAAAAAATTGTGTATTAAAGAGGAAATAAAACATCATTATACACAATAAGTATTATATAGTCTGCAATTTATAAACCGCATCAGATGCAGTCAGAAATGTCTACTGTAAACAACACTATTGACAAATTTGGACGCAGTAAAAGAGCTAGTGTGAATAAGTTAAAAGCCCTGCGTGGATTACCTGGTGTTGGTTTTAAACTAACCAGAGATAATCACTATGATATTCAAAACAAGCGTTTAAAAAATCTAGGGGAACCTGTCGATGATCAAGATGGTGCAACATGTAATTACGTTAACAAGCGTCTACAAACAAATGATGAAAATGCTGCCAAAGCTATTTTTAATACAGCCGATATAATTACTGGGGAAATGAAAAAATATGTTGATGTGGGACTTATAAAAAGTGGAGAAGAAAATCGCACTATTTTTAATAAACAAAATAATGAGATGATGCAGAAAATGAAAATAGAAATGAGGAAATATGTTGACAAAGCAATTTCTGAAGTTAAACGTTCGGCCATAAACAATCACAATACTTTAATCACTAGAATCTCTAAATTAGAGCATATTGCCACCGAACTCCAACCAAAGAAGGTGCAATCCGGAGCCCTAGCATTTCCACCAGAACTAATGCCTGAAGTTGATATGTAACTGAAGACAATTTTATAATGGAGGTTAGCAGCGAAAAATTACAAGTTGTTAACGAGTTACATAGATGTGCTAGACGAAATTTTCGTAGAAGAAGGACTATAATTAAAGGATATGGCGATTTATGGCAAATAGATTTGGCAGAAATGCAACCATTTGCATCTGACAATAAAGGTTACCGCTACATTCTCGTGGCGATTGATTGTTATTCCAAATATGTGTGGTGTAGACCCGTTAAAAATAAAACTGGTAGCCAAGTTAGCTGGGCTATGAAAAGCATCTTTCAAGATTCTGGTTACACCCCTCTCAACTTGCAGAGTGACAATGGTACAGAATTTTACAATAAAATCTTTGCCACATTAATGAAGGAACATAATATCAATCATTATTCCACGTATAGCACGAAAAAAGCAGCAATAGTAGAACGAGTAATAAGAACCCTAAAAAACTGGTTATATAAGGAGTTCTCAGTTAGAGGAAAATACAAATGGTTCGACATTCTATCCAACATAACAAAAATGTACAATAATAAGGTGCATAGTACAACTGGTATGAAGCCTGCGGATGTCACATCTACTACACGTTTAACTGCATACAATCGTATTAAAATTTTTGTAAAACCTAAATTTCATATTGGGGACATAGTGAGAATTAGTAAATTCAAAGGTATATTTGAAAAAGGGTATACGGCAAATTTTTCAACAGAACTTTTTAAAGTCGTAAAAATAAATGTAACGAACCCCACAACTTACCTGCTTGAAGATATGACGGGTCGACTAATAAAGGGTGGTTTTTATGAAATGGAGTTGCAGAAAAGTAAACATCCTGATGTATTAGTAGAGAAAGTTTTAAGAAAGAAAGGAAACAAACTGTTCGTTAAATGGCTGGGATTGCCCTTAGAACAGAGTTCATGGATTGATGAAACTGCTATAGTTTAATATCATCAGTCGATTTAATAAATTTTAGATTTAGTGTATTACACCCATAACTATTAGCTGGGGTAAAATTTATTTTCTCATGAAACAAACTAGTATTGTATTGAAATAGCCCATACATATTTATTCTTTATCTTAGCTGTAATAATTATTTTGCTATATTTTATATTGAAATGTTTAGCCCTAATAGTTAATGTAGATGCTAACACTTGAAAGATAATAAACATACACATAAATGTTTTAATTCCTTTTTATTTTCCTACAATCTATATTATAAGAATGATACAAATATACATATAACATAAAACATAAAATTAATTAAATATAATAAAAAATTATAATTAAACATTAAACAAACATAAAAAATAATATAAAAAGTACAAACTAGAAAATCTAATATTATTATATGGGTACTGTTCTTTTTCCAGTATTATTGCACACAAAACAACCTTCGATGGCACCGACTGTCACTGTGTCATCGCCACAAGCTTTGCACTTTATGGTAGGTACGTCCCACCACTCAACCGTGTTGTGCAGACTTGCGTGTTGGTGAACAGCCCCCTCTACGACCATGCGAGAATACGATACGTAGCACCTAGTGCACATAAAATATTTTCCCTGGTCAATGCTGCATACCACAACGAAGGCCGCTGTAGCACACACCTTGTCCATTGTACCAGCCACCATATCTTTTATCTGGAAAGCCATCTCGTGCTGGTCTTCCTCGATGAGGTCCGCAACATCGACTTCTATACCATCGTCCACCATTTCGTCGACTCCATCGTCCACTATACCATTTTCGCCGCCTTCGATGACTTCCTGGATATCGATGTTGGCACCATTGGCATCAACATCAGCAGGTGCTCCAATCTCCACAGCCTCAGCAGGTATCCCCATCTCCGCAGCCTCATGATTAAACAGCATCCAATTATTGGAATCTTCTTGCGCCAACCGTCTTAGAATAGATATAATAGATGGATTTGCCATTTCGATACGTGGTATATAGATAGAAATAGTAAATGCAACTAAGTTTGGTTTAATATTACTCCCATATATATAGTAGTGTGGGGAGGGAGTCACTCTAAAATAATAGAGGGGGTATTCATATCCAATCATAGGATACGTGTTATTATGAATTTTAATTAGTGAAGTTTGACGCCTTAACCACTCGGCCAACCTGACTTATTCATTGATTCAGTAAAACACTATACATTAAATGTTTACCCCCTCTCCCTCATCAATAATAGAGGTGCCTGTAAAGTAATGTTTGTAGGAGGCGCCACTGCTGGGGGTGGAGATTAGTTTGCTTTATATAACACACAGCAACGCTCTTGTTTGTCAGATTTAAAATTATTAACATCATGGACACTTCTCAAGTAAATTGCGTCTCCTCCAGCACCGACTCAAGATCAACGTCATCGACCTGGTCAATGCCTAGTGAATACGGCCCAGACAGCAGTGATTGGTGGGAACGGTCACCTCCATCGTATTCGATAGACGAAGAGGACCAGGAAGACGAAGAGGACCAGGAAGACCAAGCTACCCCAGATAGCATTGACGACAGACCAATATCACCTTCATCTTATTGGATAGGTGAGAATCTAGGCGAGGACCAGGGAGAACAAGATAACCCCCCGGACAGCAGCACTGATAGGGCAACATCACCATCAGCATGGTCTATGGAAACGGTGTTCTACGATCCAGACGGCCAGCCATCACCTGACCAGAGCCACTGGTCAGATTATCAGCTCTTGATAGAGTGCGATAATGTCCGCGAGGGAACAGATTAGGCATCCATATAAATTAAACATTGTAAATAATTTAATAAATAGTTTTAGTAAATAAATTAATTGTAAGTCATTTAATACATTTATTTACTTAATAAACTCTTAAGAATATTACATGATTTTAATACATAGATTTAGTTGATGCAATGTCAATAATTTAATAAATAGTTTTAGTTAATAAATTAATTGTAAGTCATTTTAATACATTTATTTACTTAATAAACTCTTAAGAATATTACATGATTTTAATATATAGATTTAGTTGATGCAATGTCAATAATTTAATAAATAGTTTTAGTTAATAAATTAATTGTAAGTCATTTTAATACATTTATTTACTTAATAAACTCTTAAGAATATTACATGATTTTAATACATAGATTTAGTTGATGCATTGTCAATAATTTAATAAATAGTTTTAGTTAATAAATTAATAAATAAGTCATGTTAATATCTTAAGAATATTACATGATTTTAATACATAGATTTAGTTGATGCATTGTCAATAATTTAATAAATAGTTTTAGTTAATAAATTAATAAATAAGTCATGTTAATAAATACTTTATTTAATAAATTTTAAGAATGTCACATAATTTTTTGTATCGGGGGCTTCGCCCCCTCTTAGGTATAAAGGGGCTTTAACCCCCTGTAAAGTATAGAGGTGGCTGCACCCACTATAAAGGCGGCTTCGCCGCCTATAAAGGGGGCTGGGCCCCCTATGACGGCGGCTTCGCCGCCTATAAAGGGGGCTGCGCCCCCTATAACGGCGGCTTCGCCGCCTATAGGGGGCTCCGCCCCCCCGCCCCGCGAAGCGGGGGCGGGGCAAGGGGGGCGGGGGGCCGCCGGGGGGCTTCGCTTCGCGAAGCCCCCCGGCGGTCCCCGCTGTGGGGCTTCGCCCCCCAGCGCTTTGCATTATACTACAATATGTAACCCAACGTTACCTAACCTAACCTAACCTAACCTAACCTAACCTAGTCTAACCTAACCTAACCTAACCTAGTCTAACCTAACCTAACCTAACAATATATGTTTACATAATTATGGTAAATAATTTTTATAATTATACATATTCTTATATAATAATTTACGAATATACTAATAATTTTTTTATCATTTTTCAATATTTTTTTATTATTAATATATTTTAATCCTAATTAACAATAATATTATCTAACTAATAATATATTCTTACATAATAATACACAGTAATTTATTTTTTATCATTTTTTGTCTTTTATTTGTATCATTTTTTTGTAATTATTTCTGTCATTTATTTTTTTGACAAACTTTTTAATTTTTTTTAATATTTTTTTATTAATAATATATTTTAAACCTAATTAACAATCTTATCTGACTAACAATATTCTTAAATAACTTAAAAATCTAACTTAATTAATTTGCCTTTATTTGTATGATCTTTTAATTATTTTTGTCATTTATTTTTTTTGACAAATTTTTATTTTTTTTTTGGGGCATTTATTTTTTTAATTATTTTTGTCATTTATTTTTTTTGACAAACATTTTAAATTTTTTTTGGCATTTATTTTTTAATGTTTTTTTATTAATACTATATTTTAAACCTAATTAACAATAATCTTATCTAACTAACAATATTCTTAACTAACTTAAAATCTAACTTAAAATAACTTTCCGCCGCGTGTGCGCAAGTGCTCAGCCACCCATTTGATCCGAAATAAACCTCATCTGCTTTGCAGTTTTGTCGAGAGCCTTCCTTTGTCTCTTTACGTCGGCCTCTAATTTTGCGGCTCTTTCCCGCATATCAGCAGCACGACGCAAGATTTTCGGATGATCCCGACAAAGCCTCAAATTTAAATCATGTGTTCTCTTAAGTTGACCGTATATTTTAAAAAATTGCTTAACAGATGTTTTGGTGTCAACTTGCGAGAACACCTCCGATTCAGAATCAGAGTCCGCTTGTGCTGGGAGCGGATTCTCATTAACAATCGGAGCTACCTCTGGCGGCGGTGGCAACACCGCATTAGAACAACCCGGTTGTTCTAATGCGTCATTGCGTGGTGGTGGCAACACCGCATTAGAACAGCTTGGCTGTTGTAATGCGCTATTGCCAGGTAGAGGTACAGCCACAAACGACGCAGACGGTTTTACCTGCCCTTTACCTGCCGAAACCTTTTTTTTTTTTGGTGAAGCAGGTAGCGGACTTAGAGGGGCAGGTACAACTGTCTGCGTGAAATCCATTATCTCGTCCCATAAAGTCGCGTCACAGTCTATGGATTGTGTTTCTGTACGTCTACCTTTACCTTTTGATGGCGCCGACGACGACTTTGTGTTTTTATTGTTGTTTACATTACCAGTGCTAACACTAGGCAAAAAGTCGTCATCGGAGTCATGTGCCACCAGAGACATAGATGATTTGCGCGGATGAGATGCGCGTACATCCTGACACCCTGAAGTAGATGGTGTGACTTTAAATTTTTTGTTTAAAGCCAAACCATGTAATTTCGGGGTATGAACGGCTTTACCTGCATTACCCCTGGATACGGTGACATTGACGGTATTGCCGAGGTCACCATCTTCAAGGTGCAAAACAGGTAAATCTGCGCCAGGATGTATATTGCCGTGCATCTGCTGATGGTGCCCATGATACGCTAGCTGACTACCGCCTTCGTTAGAACACGAAGCGCCCCCAACGTCAGCAGCAATACCATCTTTAACAATAATGTTGTTTAAAACATTAACCCTGCCAGAGGATGGATTTTGTATTGCTGACTTCACAGCACCGCCATTAATGGCGGAACCTGACGCTGTAGATGCGTCAGGTGATGGTTTAAACGTAGCCAAATACGTCATTAAAGTCAAGGGCGGTAAAGTTGGTGGCGGTGTCGACGAGCGCCTTTTACGCCCACCAGCAGATGATACATTTTTAACGGTTCTTACCATTTTGTTCACAAAAACTGAGCAATGAAATTCACGAGAGCACACTTGCACACACTAGCACAGGCGAAGACGGAAAGAATCTTGTAAGCGTCCTCAAACCCAAGCCAAGCTAACTTCCCCCTCCAACGGTAGGGAGTGGGTGACCACTCTCGTCTCTCATTGGTTGGACGACATCACGTGATTTATGCAAGCCAAGCTTTCACCCCACTGTTGATTTTCTTTGTCTCAACAGAATCCCGCTACAAAGTGACGTCAAACTTTTCTAAATGTCATGCGCACATCGAATAACTGACGCAACAACTTTCTATTTGAAATGACATCACATTCCTGACTGCAGCATAAAACGACATTTTAGTTTTAGCAACGTCACCTACTCTTACATTGTAAAACTGTATCATTACACACACCTCTTCAAGTCACTACCTACATTATTTATAATTTACGATTTAACCTAATCGATATTTAACTTATTTTGGGAGAAAGGTTTACTAATAACAACACTGTGATTTTTATTTAGATATTTTTATTCTATTATTTGAAAGTACTTAAAATTATCACAATAATTTTGTATTATAATGTTACAATTAAATATTGATGAAATTTTGTAGTTTGAATTTTCCAGTTTAGTTCATGTATTCGAATTTTCGACCTTTACGTTAGAAGATGAAATAAAAATTTTAAATTAATTATTGGCTTAAATCAGCTATTGCTGCAAGTAAAGCGTCCAAGTTTTCATTTTTTTTCTCCATATTATTTATGGCAACTATCAGTCGTTCTATATTTTCTTCTTGTTCGCTCTGAAAAAATGATATGTCACGGTGCCCCCACGGTAATGTTTTAGTAGTATTAGGAATAACAAAACGTTTGTCATCGTGTTGGGACAAGGCCACTTTGTTCTTTATTTCTGTGTAAATGTCATGCAAGCAACTCCGAAACGTATTCATTTTTCTAAATATTAAACCTCCCCGCTCAACGATTTTCTTATAGTCATCTATTGACAGCTGCTTTCTAATAACAGATTTCTTCACACCTTTAGCTTTTTTGAGTTCATTATCCACCGATTGTATATAATAAGCTTTCGCACCCGTACCATAAAAACTAATAATGGGATCAGAGGGGAACTCGTCTTTCATTTTACCTAACACCGACAAGCCCTTATGAATATTAAATTTATTTATTTCTTCGTAGTTAGATGTATCGAATTTGTCTGGATTCTGTATTATGAAATTATAGAAGTTATGTGTAAATGTTTTTATAATCAACGAATCCGTATCTGTATACAGCAAAGAAGCATTATCGCCGAAATGTTTTTTGATAACGTCGTAGAAAAAGTTGTATAATACTGTCTTAGACAACTCCAAGATACAAAAACCAACGTAAATTGGTTTGTTGTAGACTACCTTTAGTTTACCCATATGGATGGCTACAAAATCATCAGTAAATATTGAGCATGATTTAAAGTTAGGGCGTGTTATTAATGCATTTGCACCCATACTCCGCCTAACGCTCTCCCAGTGGGTAACTAATTTTATATCCATTCTATTATCAACATTTTCCATTGTCTTACCGAATACTGCGTTATTTAATAATTTATACTGATCTTTTTCAAATTTATTCTTAGCCTTATTTCTCATATCAGTGTTTAGGTCAATATATTTTTTAAGCCAAGGTGATTGTTTGAATTTAAGTATTCTATGTGTTTTTATAACCATTAACCCGTTATCTAGCGCTTGTTTCAAATTTATATAATGCACAATATATCTCCTCTTATCGTTTAAATTTGGTATCAGTTTTGTCAATTTCGATTTTGATTTTGGTGGAATAATATTTTCTACTAAAAAGGGTAGGTCTGAGTGTAAGTCGTGTAAATCTTGTGGATAATGTATGTCTACTTCGAGAACATACCCATGGGTGCTTTCATCTGAAATGCTCGTAATATCTAAATTCATGATTTCTTCTTCGGACAGCCACACGAATCCACCTGTCGGCAATTGTTGCGACATACTATGCCCATATAGGTTCGTGGCATCTAGATATGTGATGAATGAAGAAGGTTCTTTGGGGTCGTAGTTAGGGAGAAATTTGTTATTCGCAATATGTTTCCTTTCCGTACACTGGCTTACTCCACCACGTATTCCCTTTTTAAAAAAATGGATCATATCAATGTCCGTTAATAATTCCAACTCCACTTTGGTTAGTTTTAACATAGCGTCCCACGAGAGACCCGGACAAGTGTAATACTGAGCAGGATCAAGTTTATATTTTTCCAAACAAATTTTACGAAAATTTTCAAATACGTCACACAAAAGGAGTACGTCTGATTTTAAATAAAGATCTGAGTAATCGCCCAAATTCTGACAATCAAACAAGTTCCACACATCGTTAGCCCTCTGATAATCTTTATCTGTTATATGTTCTTCATTTAGGTTATCGTAAAATTCATCTTTCGAGGGTAACTCTACATTATTTAGTTTCTCTAAACTATCCATAAAACTATATGGAAATACACCCTTTTGCCTCATTAAATTAAATTTTTCCTTATCTGTATAGAAACTTCCCGTAACAAACAATTGGTTATCAGTTAAGTTGCCCCCTAAATTTTGCAACGATGTTGATAAGAACTTAAAACTATCGATGAATCGTAGTTGTATAAATTTCCGTTTTTTCTCCCCTTTCTTATTGACGTAATCATGCATATAAAGGTGTTTCGTGAAAGATATATATTTTTCTTTATTTTGTGCTATAACATCAACTCTGTCCTTATGTGCACAGAGCTGTTTTATAAATAGGTGACTGTCGTAGCCACTCATATTGTGAAATATGATAGGTACAAAATTTGGTAATTTGTAATTTAAGTTACATACAGAGTGTGCGGCACCAAATCTTACTTTACCAGTTATATGACAATGATCTCTAACTTTTACATCCTCTACTTTAAATGGTTTCTCACATATACCGCATACGGTCGCATTCAGGAAGTCTTGTCTTTCTTGTGCTGTGAGTTTAGCCATTGGGACTATATCTTTCATATATCTGTTATAGATTTCCCTTACATCGGCTTCAATACGCGATACAAAAACTTTGGCTACATCAGATCCTCGATAGAGTTCAAATTTTGATAAAGAATTGTCAAAAGAACATTTTATGAAATATGCGAAGGAGTAAGGTTCGTGTATAAAAGTTTTATTTGTATAAGAACGTTCGGGGTTCGGTTCACAAGTATGAATAGGTTTCAGAATTGATTCAAAGTCTGCATACACTACAAATGGTACTTGCATTTGTCTTTCAAAGTTTTCAAATTTTAATATATTTTCAGGTACTTGTTTACCATATTTATCAATCCGAAATTGTGTCGATGGTGTTGTTGTATAAACATGATTACAGTCATTTCTCTGATGCTGGAATAACTGACGCTCATTATTAAAATATAGTAAGCAACCATCACAAAAGTACTTTTTATGATCATGAGCTGAAATTTGAGCGGAAACTAGCTTAGACAAGTTTTTTATCCAACAATAGTGATTATTAGCGCAATCTTTCTTACAGTGATGATTTACACCACATTCACCGGAAAGTAGTAACAAATTTACATGCATAAATAGTTTTTTTTCAGAATAACGTAAAGGCCCAACAACTTCATACTTTATTCTATTATTCTCAAATTTTTCTTCTAACCCGTACACGTTAATTGAAATATTATTCATCTCCTCAAATTTTGAAATATCCCGCAATTTTACTGGAAAATTCATACCTGATAAATTTAAAACTCTTGAAAAATGTGGATATGATGAGGTCTCAGATGTGCAGCCATTTGCAGGATACAACGCTGAAGTTACAGCCCAAGCAAAACAATACTGATCCTGGTTTTTTACATTTACCACTGCCTTCTTGTTTTCTATGGATTTTGGCAACTTGACATATGATGAACCACCCAGAGGACTATATTTATTCACATTGATTTCAACAAAAGCAATTCGTTCGAGGGCCCATCCTAAAATTAAATTATAATTAGTCATTTTCTTTCCACCTTAATGTATGTTTAAATACCTGAATCACGTTCCAGGAACTCCGTAGTTTGTGTAATCATAGCATCCACAAAGGTGTCCAAAGTATTGTTCAAATCCATAGCTTGATCCAAGATTTTGTTGGAAGTGTTAAATGATTTCATTTCAGATAGTTCCTGTGTCTGTAATACGTACGTAGCAAACGTTTCCATATTTACTTTTACTGTATTATGAATACGTAACACTTCCTCGAAGAGATTTAATATTTTTGGTCTAATTTCATTGAAGAACATTACATAGTCTTGGTGATTATTTTCGCTATATACTCGATAGGTTACAATCCTGTATTTGAAAGCGCTCTGCACAATTTCTACACCTTCTATAAACGGAACACATGAATTTGTCCTATGTTGCAATGTCCTTCTATGGGAATTCATTTGGGTTGTGCTTAGAGTCACATTACAGCAATTACAAGTTTCCATATTTGTAGATGTTGAAGGATTACATTCCAGTTTAGGATATTTTGCTTGCGGACCACTATCATGTATCTTCTTACAAGATTGCCTCTGATGTCTTCGCAAATTGTCACCACGTGTAAAACTTACACCACAAGAAGTACAAATATACATTTTATGTCTTTACTCTGGGAGACTAGCACCACAAATGGCTGTGTGCTCCTCATCCTCATTTATATACACGGAGTGAAGCTGCCCCACCACCTCTACTTGAAATATTCATACACATATCAGTACATACACTAATTACAACTACAATTGCATTGCACCACTCCAATTACCTCTATTGCAATTACATCAGTCTAATTACTGCACATTACTCTACTTACCTCTATTGCAACTACATCAGGCTAATTACCGACAATACTCTAATTACCTCTATTGCAATTACATCAGTCTAATTACCTACATTACTCTAATTACCCTAGTTACCCCCCACCACCAAAAAAAAAGGGTGGGGGGAGACCCAGCTCCGCCATTACCACTCTACTATATTTACTGTCAAAAAACCAATACTCGATCGTGGCACAATTTAAATACATATAGCCAAATATAGACGTATTTATCTGAAACAATGATGCACTATTAAAAATTAAAATAGACGTATCCAACTGATTTTTCTTATGATTTTATAAAATTCATTCTAACCTTTACCTCCTCATTGTATAGTGGTAGTAAAGTAGACCGCATCTTTATAATGCACATAAAAAACTTCGGCGTGTTTAAAGTTCTTATTGGCATCAAAGATGCCGACGTTTTTTATGTGCACTGTAAAAATGTGGTCTACTTTAGTTACATCACTTCATTTAAACTGACTAGATGGTGCGTGTTGTGGCAATCATGCATTGTCACATTTTGTGACTAGGAACTCGAGTCGATCCCCAGCCCTGATACTGGCTATTTCACATACGCTCATTTATAATCAAATATTAAATGTTAAACGTCTTAAAGGCTTTATTGTTAATGTTTAAAATTTGTTTACAGACTAAACTATAAAATGTACGTATAGTTTTAGCTAGAACCTTTTAAATAAACAACCATCACGAGCACCATAATATTTAATACCAAAGTTGAACACAATTGTATCGCGTGTTACCCGTAGACACCTATGGATAATATTCATCATCAGTGCATTAAATGGGGGTGTAATCGCAGATAATCGGTACAAGCAAGAGGGGTTGTAGTTCCTAAATTCGGATTCGGCGCTTCATTTACAATCGAGGCTTGCGTGAAAAGTTTGTGTTTACCTTTAACCCCAATACTATTCGTAGTTTATGTTGCGTATATCAGTTTTCGTAAGAAAGAAAGATACGCTTATATTGAATTAATCTATAATAGTCGAGTCAATGAAGGCGATACTTTAGAATTCTCATAGTAATGAAACTTTTTTTAAAATATTTCTACTATTAACAGCGGAGGGGAAAATCATCCCTCTAGTGGTCAGTTGCTACTAACTGTTTAGGACATACAATGTCTCTGTAACAGATAGCGACTTTACTAAAGTACCAAAGAGCAGGCGACCTCTAGCCCTGGTGGACTAAACTATTAATAATAAATAGGATTTGAGGAAACAGCTATTCAACGGACAAAAGCCTCGGTTGAGCTGAATTATACCTACTAATCCAAATTGGTAGCCAAGTTTATTATTCGTCTCTTCAACGCCAAACACAGACCGGTTTCGAACTTCTTATGTTCTCATCAGTGTGCCATATGTCGTTGAAAAGACGAATAATACATACCATACTTGGCTACCAATTTGGATTAGTAGGTATAATTCAGCGCAACCGAGGCTTTTGTCCGTTGAATAGCTGTTTCCTCAAATCCTATTTATTATATTTCTACTATATTACTTGAAATCAGAAACATTTCGGCGAGCGAAAAATTTTTGCACCTATTCTAATTTTAAAAATAGTGAATACTTGAGTTCGCATATCAAAATGTTTCTGATTTTAAGTAATATTATTATAAGGAGTTTAAAAAAAAATTCATCCAAGTCCGGCCTGTTCCTGAGAATTTTGAAGCCAAAATCTTCATTGACTCGACTATAATCTAATAACTAACATGAGTATTACTATAATTATGTACAAAGGTATGTCGTGGTATGGTTCACAAACCAGTAGCCTTTCAGATAAAAGTATCTGTCAATAACAACATTAACAACTCAAAGAGAGTAAAGAGACGTTTGTAAAGAAGTGATTTTTTCCGTTAAGGATTGCCCGTTTTTTTCTTGTAATATTTCCATCACTTGGGTACACCCTGTTACCTCTGTTAGTATTTAGGTCCTGATTTAATTAAGTTAACCTTGAGTCGTAAAAGCCGCTGGTATACAAGCAGTATATTAATTGATTAATTTTCGATAATCCCGGTATAACTAAAATCCGTGAATTGTTATAAATAATGACCAAGTCGGAAGTAAAAATCATTAGTTACTAAAACTTGTTAAAATATTAATCCGTGCCAGTTTTAATCCCGTTCGTTTTGCATTATAGTCTAAAAATTGCAAGCAACCTATTTCCGTTTACAGATGCTCCGAGTAACTGTTGTAAATTTCATTACATGCTCGAACTGACTAAGTAACGTCTCTAGTACGAGCCATACGTTTCAATTTAATATGCAGTTTTAACGCGCATCCGAGATACGTCATCAAGACGAGTAATAAAACTCGCGAAGAACATCCAAAAAGGATCTGTCTGATCCAGCAGTAAACCTGTCAACCTGTCAGCAACACTTTTCGAAAAGAATACAAAGTGATCCGCTACTAACCGTCCGTACCGCCTTCAGTTAAGTATAGATATTCGGAATTTATGTCATTTGTAAGTAGAGCAGTAAAATACCACTAAACCAAACCAGAGCTAATAATTCGTTTCGCCGTTTGTATTTAATTCTGTAAAACATTCACCGACTGAGCTTTCATTTCCCGGTTGTGATGGTCAACGCAGTCCCAGTGAATGCCTTTAAGTCATAACGTGGACTTATCATACACCGGCAAAGGGTGCATTTCGCGGTTGTGATGACATCCTCCAGCCCCAAGGTATGCTCTAAGTCAAGTTTCTTTTAGTAAACAGGAAAATATTCCGTATTAAAATAGCTCTATGTTTGTGGCAGTAGTTCTCCGTGTTTCATAATCAGAAACCCCTACATATAGGGAGAGAATATCTATAGCTGATTGAACGCCCTCCGATAGTTTAAAGTCCTAGTGGACAGCCGCTGCTTGCCGTAGCCGATTGCTTTTTCCCGCGGTAGCAGAGTTCGCTCCGATCGTATCCAAACTCGGACCACCGGTCGTGCTAAATTCAGCAATATTTAGGTTTACCCTTATTTTCCAGCTCGCGCACATTGATATTAAATTGTACATAATTACCGCCTTTAGTTTATAACTGCAAATTACATTGCCAATTGATTACTGTCCAATTTTGTTTTATTAAATTGTAACTGCCAAGGAATAACGATTTTTTGTATGTTATATTAAAATCCACGAGTTGTTATTTCCATTCTGGACCTCTAATTAGACCCGTATAAGAAATTGCCCAGACCGAAAAAACTGGTAATCATCTCAAGCGATCACTGTAAAAATCCGTCACTGCAGTTCTACCCTTGTCTTTCTTGGATACCGCCAAGTTAGAGAGTGCTGTTTCTTGCAATATAAAAGAAGAAACTGGTGCCCGAGATTCCGTTTTAAAAAAGGTGTTACAAAGTTAGAATAGTTATTTTTATACCAAGGCTGCGAAATTCTTTTTAGCGTACCGAGAGAAGAATTATCGCCGAGGCCGCTTGCGGCCGAGGCAAGATAATCTCGAGGGCGCTAAAAAATTTCGCGGCCATGGTATAAACACTATTTTTTGTGCAGCCATAATTTAAAGTTAGAATTATGGTGAAAATTACACCACCGTTTATGATATATTTAGAGGTGAACTTAATGTTACAGCGTTTCTATGGAAATGGTATATTTTGTACGTATACAAAACATTTTGATAGTAAAATGAATTAGTTGCTTCGGCTTCAGGAGTAAATATCAGTAATAATGAAAACTGTACAATTAGTACAATATTTATCCTAAATAATTAATAATTCTGTTTAATAAAAAATAAAACTTTCCGTTGTCATATTTTAGAAATGCCAAATTTTGAAATGACTTAAACGTCACTTATATAAGTGACTTTTGGTTTGGCGGCCGTTACTAAGGGTAACGGCCGCGAAATTGAATTTCGCGGACTGTTTTGCGAATGCGAAATACTCACTTCGCGGACGGCTGCACAAAAAATGCTGTTTGTAGATAGTAAGTTGCAAAAAGTGCAACTTAGCGTCCGTAAGTATGCGTGATTACACATTGGGAATTATTTTTAGAATTTGGTTGATTCATTCAGTTTTAATTCATGCGATATCAGGTTTTAACTCTTTTTTGCTTTTTAAGGTATTTCTCTCTATGTATTATAATAATTTCCAACTGTCGAGTAGTTGTACGCATGATATCAAAGTGACATATAACACATTTCTCCTTCTCTCGGAACTTAACACCGAAGAATGTTGTACATCGTTTTTGCTAGTTTTGTAATATATTCTGTCAGAAACGTATTCTTTTGTGCCAGTCTCCTAGTATTGTTTTTGGTGAATGTACTATAAGAAAATCAGGGGACTGACATGATTCAACAACAGTTGCCAATCGTTTTAATTCGCAAAAATGAATTACTCAGATGGACATCTGGTAACCTACTTTGTTACGAATTATAGTTGCATCGTCCGTACAATCCAACCTAATTGCCTAACAAAGTTAAATTACATTGTAAACTATTTGGCATCAAATATAAGTGATAAGTAGTTTTATTACAATTGTTACTTCTAAATATTGGATTCGGAAGCGGTAATCAGATTTTATTTCTAGGAAACGATACTTTTAGTAATTTCACAAGGATATCAAGAGAAAGTTAATGTCCCTCTGAAAACTAAGGTCTGTAATAATGATCTACCAATGACGATTATGACTTCAAGCCCAAGAAATTCTGCAGACTGTTAGTCTTAATTTCATAAACTATATATTAGTTTTAAACGTTTAATAAGAACAAATGTAAATATTTGGAGGTTATAAGGATTATAATGCAACAATTATTATTAATCATTTAAGCGAATCTTTATGATTATCACCTTATACCAAAGCATTGAATATTTCTTGGTTCCAGCATAATGCAGAATGACACCCGATATTATAACAACAAGCGCAGTAATAAATACGCACTGAAAATTATACCATCATACGAGTTGTCTACTCTGCCTACAAAAAGATATAAATTCGTATGACAGAACATGACGTGAGAAAATTAATACATCATATACTCTTGGTGTCCGACTATATTATAACAATCTAATCTTTAATCTACTTAACTGCATATTACTTTGCCTAAGAAATCGTCTTTGACTGAGAATTTTGATTCTTATAACTTAGCTTCCTTTTATAAGAAAACCATACATGATAAGCAAATGTATTTACAATTCACCATCTTTTGTAGGTAAGAAGTTCTTCCCCATAACGTTCCTCGGGAGCATATTATGGATAGCGGCGTACTCATACCTAATGGTGTGGTGGGCCAATATGGTGGGAGACACGGTAGAGATCCCACCAGAAGTGATGGGACTCACCTTTCTCGCCGCTGGAACCTCAATCCCAGATCTCATCACATCTGTAATCGTGGCGAGAAAGGGTTTCGGCGACATGGCTGTCTCCTCCTCCGTCGGCAGTAACATATTTGATGTTACAGTCGGGTAAGTACTTTCTCAAAATAATCTACAAATAATTATGTTTTGACAGTTAGATCTGATCAATTTCGTAGATACTAAAAATAAATTGTAAGAGCTACTGTTTGGAACAAACTGATAGGTGTGGGGATTAACAAATAAAACATGAATTTTTTAAAATGGTGAAAGTGTTCATTTTTGCAGTTTCTCGCTTATAACTTTTTAACAATGGTATTAACGTTAAAAGTACTTCTATGTGTGTACCTTATTTAAAAAAGATACACGTACAATGAGATATTCTCTGCAGGAAATGTTGCTCCAAATAACGTACTTTGCCATGTTTCTCCACATAACTTGTTTCTACTTATCTGGCAACAATAATGCACATAAGATAAACTGAAGTAGAAAATGAAAAATACAAAGTTGGGTCTCCAAAATACTATTTTTTTCTTCATGTCCATTCTTTTATTATAACTTGATTTGGTACATCAACCAGGAAAAGCTCACATAACTAACATTACTTTTTAACAAGATGAGCACTATCACGACATATAAAACTCGAAATTCAGTTCAAGTTGACCCCAATGAACAGATAAAGCGGACCTCTTTACGTTTTTGTTGGTAACTTCATTCTATTAATTGGACGATAATGAATAGTAGACTAGGTAGGTAGTAAACGAGAACGAGTTGCTACTTGCGCCACCGTTTTTCGATAGGGACATAATAATTTCCAGAAGGGGAAATGGGGAATACCAACGTTTACATAAGCACTGAATGAGCTTATCTTATAGGGTTGATGATTGTCTTAGTAGAGAATATAGGCCAACTTAAAAGCGACCTATTTTATTATAATTCATACTCTTATTGATTCTATTTGAGATGCTACTTGTTATCTAAATTAGTTATAAATGTGGCTTGCCAACAAATCTTTTGGAATATTCAGACAAAAAAGAAGGAGAATATTCATTACCATATAACCGATTATTATTTTGATAAGTTATGCAGGAGAATGATTGATTATTATATGCCTGTGGCTGTTTTGGCAGCAATATTGATTTTACTTCTCATGCAAAACGCTTTTTAAATCAGTCGATCGTATAAAATTACGCACCACTTTTGGAAATGACAGCTTTACATATAGCTAGCCTTAATGTTGAGTTAGCGTATGCTAGTTACCTGGGAGGAAACAAATGCGTATTCGGTATGGCTGAAATAATAATATTTCATAAATTAATGCTATTAATAACCATTTGTATTGTTAACGCTTTTATTAGATACAAATCAGTCGATACAATAATTATTGTATTATCCTGAATTTAATATCTATTAATTTAATATTACCTTATTTATATATTTGTTCTGTATATTCCACCTAACTTGAGTGTACGAAAAATTTTTAAATATGAAATGTGTGTGCAAATGGTGACAATGGTGATAGTTGTAGAAGACTTTAACGTTGCAGAATATATAAACTATTTGGAAAATAATAAATTTACCAATAAGTACGTAAATGCTAATGATTTCTGCGCGCTGCGCTGGTTCAATTGCAGTAAATTAATATAATGAGAAATATAAATAATCGCGCTTTAGAGTTCTCAGTAATAAGAATGTTGTAGTAAAGGAAAGTAATAATGAACCACATCTACCTCTAGATTTACAGTATTCCCTATTAGAAATTTCATTACCCTAAGATTTACGTGTCCAAATTTTTAAAGAAAACAAAATTACATTTTAATAATTTTTTTTGACACCCTGTATCTCGAAAAGAAAATACTTTCGGACCCCTATTTATAGGAGTTTTTTTCTTATTTTGACCTCTAGAATCCGTCCTTAAATTAGTTCCCTTGTATAATAAAATTATAAATTTTAAATAGCGACTGGTGAAATCGTAGCCCCCCCAAAATTATATTCCATCTTGAATTCGATTTTCGGAGAATGTGTCCCAAAATCTCTACGTAGAAAATTTAAATATCTCCCGTGGTTTAATAAAAACATCATACGGGATATAAGACATGAGTTAATGCGGATGAAATAAAGAAATGATGGAAGCCAGGACTTATATTATATTAATAATACTAAATGTATTTATTAAGGGCGAAGTTAACCTTACAATTAGGTTCTCTACCACTGAATAAGATGAATTTACTTCCATTATACTCCAGGAAACGTAGGCTCAAGGTGGAAAACTATATAGGATTTGATTTTTATTTTTTTTTATACTGTTCTTGTGATGCTTATTTTGGGTCTGAGTTTGTGGGACACAACTGTCCCCGGAACATCCCCCCCCCCCCCAAAGGGTCTTTTTTTTGCTTCTTGCTTTATCGCGCTTCCGGTGCATGCCATCGCAAAAGTACCTATATTGAAAATTAAAGAGGAATAAACAGTGCACAATATGACCCATGTTTGGTTGTTCTACGTCAAACCGTTTCTTTGAACGGGCCCCTCAAAGTTGGCCCGCCTACGTTTCCTGGAGTATTAGAGCGAAACTGAAATTGGATATTGACCTAGCGCATAAAAATTATATTATTGGATTTGAGAATCAGATAAAATCTAATCCCAACCGTTTCTGGTCCTATATTCTCAATATGATGTTTTAGAATGAGCCTTTTGATGATCCCCAAATTTTGACCCAACTTCAAAATTTTCGTGAAAACGTCAAAATTCCACTTTTTTCGTTCACTCCTACTGCCTCGAAAATCGCGACTTACGATGTAGTTCTAAGTTGAACCCTCTACCTTGGATTTCTTACCAGAACGGCGGCCCGGCGGCGATTTTTTTGTTTGAAAATAGCATTTAAAGATTTCATAATTTCGAAATTTTTCAAATTTCTCCAAACACTCGTCCGGGCCGAGCTTAATAACTCGCGCCTCCTTTGAGATGGACCGGCACGGCGGCGTATTTTTTTTTTTTTTCTTTTTGAAAATTAGACGTAATTTAGAAAATCTTGAAGCGTAATCGTTTTCTCGATTTTGCCTCCTAAGAAAGTTATGAATTTTTGAAGAGGCGATTTTATTGGTATTTAGCGGTTTTTCAAACATGTACCCTTTAGAATCACGCCACAGCCTTTCCCTTTGGATCTAGAGGATCCGGACGGCGGGCAAGAAGAAGGAAAAATAAAGAACTCTTTTTTGTTGGGTCCATCTCCGACATTAGCCGAGATATGAATTTTTCCTCCGGGGGCCCTTGCTCCCCTCCCCGGAAGATTTTTTCGACCCAACTTTCAGGAGAGCTAGAACCAACCTTCCTCTCGGATCCCAGAAAATTTCGTTGCTTAATATCCCCCCGCGGCCGAGCTCGGATAATCGAATAACTATTATGATCCATTTTTTTTTCATCTTCGATAATTTTTTTCACCTCTTTATCAACGAGATAGACGTCAGTCGCCATACATTTTTTTTTCATATTGACATGAACTGTTGAAAAAAAATAGAAACCTCGTGTCGCAATGAGGTCGAAAATCCTGGTCGAGGGCTCTCCTACTATGAGGTGACAAAAAATAACAAAAGTAGCAGGTAAAAGCTTGTTACCTCCACTAAAATATACTTATTTCAATTCAGCTGCAGAAAATACATTTTTGGTTCTATTGGTTTGTTTGCTGATTGAAGAGTTAAGAAAAAAGAAAGGCAATAAATAAGACAGAGGAATACATTTCATGAAGAGACTAGAATTTTTATAATGATGTACTAGAAAGATTATGCAATACTTCGATTGTACAGATGCAATTTCTGAAGATTTTGTGGACTGTTTCGTTAAATCCAAGTGAGAAAACAGAGAGCAATCGATTAGATCGTAGTTGCTTTGATATATAATCAACTATGATCTAGTTGACAATGATTTGAAAAAAAGTTGTTGTCGCTGTTTTGTTTCAAAACTACTCTAATATGTTATTAATAGCTTGTTTGCATTATAGTAGAGTGTTTATGGCAGTTTTGGATCCCCCTCAAAACTTTTTGGAGGCAATTAGTGACATAGGTGGTTATTAGTACGTACTTGACGATTGTAATTAGCGTGGTGGTTAATTAGTGACGTCACTACCCTCGTTTGTTAACTCCTATGACCTGAATGACGATAGGCTTGATTTTTAGCTACCATAACCCACCACTCTAATTACCCACCACACTATATCAGTCTCGTACGTCACTAACAACCATCTATGTCACTAATTACCTTCCAGAACTGGTGGGGGGAGACTCAAAACCGCCATAAACACTCCACTCATTGTTATATTATTCGCAGAATAGTTTATTGCATTTCTCGGCAGATTCCTAAAATTACAAATATTGGCCGTGAAGCAAATATTTTTACACCAACATGTGTTAATATAGTCCAATTCTAAATTACTTTCAACATGTTAGTCTGGCAACTTGTCTGCTGGCTGCCTGTTTTTAGAATTTCAGGATCTTTGGATTCGGATAAAAATTATGTGTTTTAAAAATGTCTATGTCACTATCTTAGTATATAAAAATGTTCGGTAAAAACTACATTCAAAAATGTAAAACTCCTCTACGCAATGAACTATTACAATCATATTTATTTTTTTATTTTTCTAGTAGAATAGCTTCCAAATTGAAATATTCTGGGCAGTCCAGATTAAAAAATTCATTTTTACATGGAGTTTCAAATAGTTACCAATATGTCCCATTTTGAAATAAGAACTCTGGATTCATTTCAGAGGAAACTGCAATAATTGAAAAGAAATAAATTTGGAAAATAGTATTTTAATTATATAATAAGCCAACAACGTTCCAATCGAAATATTTTAGGAGTCGCGAACACACTCTCTGACTCTACCAGTATATAGTATATTATATACCGTTTTTACCCAGAATCCTGACCTATGTCACCTTATGACGCATATGTTGTTTATGAACTTTTTACATCCGTTTCGCATGATTAGATGTCAGATACGTGTAACTGATTTATTACTACAATTTATAGTAATATGTACGTAGTATAATAGCGCCTTATCGTCTTTCTTTTCGCAAGAAATATTTTTTATGTTCTTGTATTTGTACATATTATTCGCGTAGATTATAGCACAAAACCAGCAAATCAATATTTTGTAAAGCTGTGTTTCTGTTTTTTATTTTATTTATTTCAGATTCATTGGTTTCGCGAGTAGCCACTTCTTTTCTGCTCGATCTTTTGTTCTTTTTTCATCTGAAGTAAAGGTACGATATACTGGCCATTAGTAGAATATATAGTATGGCTGTCCAAAGGCTTGGGATGTGGTAGTTGTTAATTGGCTCTTCTTGGATCGGAATCAGTGGGTTGAGTGCCAATTCCTTAAGATTCAATTTCTTGAGTTCGATTTTGAATTTTGGGTTATAGCGAGTTCTTGGTTGAAGATTGATAGAGTTGACAACTAGCGGCTTCCCATAACTTGTTTCCTGTAAAATTAACTGCTGTCCTCTAAAGAGTAGTTTACAGGAATCGTGCTTGATCAAGAAAACACCCACTAGTGATCTAGTTTCAATTGACTTTTCGCATTGGGCCTCAATGTTTTCTTCTTTCGGAAAGACGGCTAAGTATTGATTGATCTCGGGGACGGTTTCGACGTGGTTGTCGCTTATTTCTAGCTGGGTGAAATGAGAGTCGTTCGAATTTTGGTTTAACAGGATATTTTCTTCGCAAGGTGCTCTGTAATTGGTTTGCAAGTTACTCGAACAATGATACCATTTGCCTTGGGTACACTTGTCAGATAGAGGCTTAAATGAGTTACTATTTTTTTCTTTAAGCATAAATTTTATGTTGGGAATTATTATTAAATACCGTGATTTATGCTTTGTTGGAATCGATAGCATATAGAACAAGTCAAATTCTATTTCGGAATAAATAGGAATTGATAACAAGTAAGTAATTTTATTGGAGTCAATTTTGCAATGAATTTTTAGGATGGATTCAAAATCTAAAATATTTTCGAATTTTACTTCAAAAGGTAAAGTGATTCCATAGTGAGATGAAATCTTTTGGATTTCTAGAAATAAGTCGTGAGATTTAATGATGCTTGGATGTAGCGTATTTAATCTACAAAATGTTATCGAATTTTCTATCTCTTGTGTTAAGAATTGCATTATAAAGAATAGATAGTTGATTAAATAAATCCTTTGCAAAAAGAACATCTTGATGTGTAGCACCGTTTTCAATGAACCGGTTTAGCTACATTATTTTTGATCTTAACATTACTTCATTATGCTGAATATCCTGTATAGTTTTGTTAAAGCTATTTATTAATTGATGGTTGAGGGAATATTGAAATTTTAATTGATTCTGTAAATTCTTTTTATTATTTTGGACATGATTTAAAATATGGTATATCTTGCCGTCAGAGGCATCCAAATTTCCAGTTAAGCTCTTGATTATGGAACCAACCCCGTTGAGTAACCCTCTTTTAGAAATTCTATTTTTATTATGAATTTTAATGTTATTAATTTTATTCAGTATCAGTGTTTGACTGTACTTTACAATTTTATTGTAATTATCTAATTCTCTACTAAATATACTATTATTAGAATAACTTAACCTAAGTTCATTATACTGCGCATTTAATTTTAAGTACTCATCATCTAACGGTTGGAGGTCGAAATAGTGGATGAATGTATGTTCATTTTTCTGAAGTCTGGCAGGGCCTAAATTTTCAGTTATGTTTGTGATCTCTGTTCCTTGTCCGAAGGCGAGGGACCTGAAATAGTTTTAGATATGTGAGTTTGTTTTCTTTTCGGTCTTTTGATGTTAGAAATGTGGATTTTTTCACAGGTGTTACCATGTGCTGGGAGAATTTTGGCAGTTTTAAATTCCTCATTAATATTAGAGATCGTCTGAGGTTTATATTTATTGCGTGTTTTACTCTGCTTTTGCTTATTTTTCACAAAAACTTTTTTCGGAACTTCGGGAAGTTTTTCGCGGTTTTCGTTAACTTTAGAAATTACATTTTCCTTTTTCTTTTGAATGTCCTCGTTTATTTTTTGGTATAAAAGTTTGACCTTCTCTTTATGATTTTCAATATAGTTATTAATTAATTGGTTTTCGATATCGATATTAAAGGGGGAATTCGCGCCTATATGACCGGTTACTATTTCGTAAGGTTTCATATTTGTTATTAAGTGGATCGTGTTGTTATATGCTAGAAGTGCATAGTTTACTTTGATTTCTATCGGGTCATCTTTGTACTCGTTTTGATTGTTGAGTAGTCTAATGTGTTTTATTAAAGTTGAGTGGAACCGTTCAATTAAACCGTTAGATTCTGGATGTTGGGAACTTATAAAATGTATTTCGATTTTGTGAGTTTTAAGTAGTTCTTGGACTACTGAATTTTTGAATTCTAGACCGTTGTCCGAGATAATTTGTTCTGGAATGCAATGATGCGTAAAATATTTCACTAATTTATTGGTTACTTCGATACCTTGCGCTGAGTTGAGCTTATAAGCTTGTGCATATTTGGAGAAGGAATCTATAATAGTGAGAAATTTACAATTTTCTAGGGTAATACTGTCTATGTGTAATATTTGAAATGGTTTTGTTGCTGTGGGAGTAATATTGTACTCTAGTTTCAGTGGTCTATGATCAAATTTAGTTACCTGACATATTTCGCAATTGTTAGTATAATTTTGGATAGATTTTTGTAGGTTTGGCCAGTAATAAATATTTTTAATTCGTTTTTCCGTTTCGTCTATTCCTCGATGATTGGTTTTCCCTTCATGATGGTTTTGAATGATTTGATTGATTTCATCATCGGTTGTGACGTCAATTAATTTTCGCGTACATCTGACTATTTGAATTAAAGAGTTTTTAAAGTATTTTTGAAGGACCGCACTAAACTCTTCATATATTGGATCTTCGAAATATATGTAATATTTTACCTTAGGGGCCACCATTTCTTTAACAAATTTGATAATGTCTTGTTCTAAATTATTTTTGTAAAGTTGAACGAGTATGCGTTGTTTTGTTTTGTGCAATTTGATAACGGAGGGCTGTGCTGGTGCGAAATTAACGAGGGAGATTATTATTTGTTTTTTTCCGTAGTTCACGGGACAATCGACGATAGGGACGGCAACGATCGGATTTTCGATGTTCGAGTGAACAGTAGCGTCATCTTCTTCAGCATTTTCATGGTTGTCTAAGTCGCCCCCTTCGGCAACGATCGATACATTACTTTCGCGATTAGGTTCTAGTGATTCGTTGAATTCTTTTATAAATGCAAAAATTGGTGCTTCGGATGCTTTGGCTTCGTTCATATTAAGTTCTATCCGGGAGAGAGCGTCCGCGTTTTTATTTAACGTACCTTTTTTATATACAATTTCGTATTCAAACTCCTCTAGTTTTAGGCGCCACCTAACTAGTTTAGAGTTTGGCTCTTTCAGTGAAAATAGCCACTGTAATGGCTTGTGGTCCGTAACTATCTTAAATTTCCTCCCAAAGAGGTATGGCCTGAAGTATTTGGTTGCCCAAACTATGGCCAAAAGTTCTTTCTCTATGGTAGAATAATTAGTTTCGGAGTCACTCAATGTCCTACTAGCATATGCCACCGGTAGGTCGGCACCTATTTTGCCCTGAGAGAGCACCGCGCCGAGAGCTACATTACTCGCATATGTTTTCAATATAAATGGTTCCGCAAAATTAGGATACTGTAGTATGGGTTCATTAGTTAGGAGGTTTTTACATAACTCAAAGCAGCTGATATAATCTGGGTCTTTAATATTAATGATAGCATCTTTTTTTAAACATTTAGTTAATGGCTTGGTCACCTTCGCAAAGTCCTTAATAAACTTGCGATAGTAACCCAGCAGGCCAAGGAACCCTTTAATTTGTTTGGGTATTGGATGTTTTTGAATGGCCCTGATTTTGTCGGGATTTGGCTTTATTCCGTCAGGGGTTACCACATGACCTAAATAAGCCACTTCCTTTCGGAGGAACTCCGACTTATCTAATTGAATTTTGAAATTGGCGGCTCTTAGTCGGTCAAATACTTCTCGGAGTCTACTGATATGCTCTTGTAAACTTGTCGAGAAGATTATTATGTCATCGAGGTACACAAGGCACCTCTCGTTTTGTATACCCCTTAAAATATTATCCATTACCCTTTGGAATGTTACTGGTGCGTTTTTTAAACCGAAAGGCATACGAAGATATTCGTAGTGCCCTTGTTCGGTGTTGAATGCTGTTTTGGCAATGTCTTCTTTAGCCATCTCGATTTGATGAAAACCGGACGCCAGGTCCAGTGTTGAAAAATATTGGCAACGCCCTAGTTTATCCGAGAGATCGGTAATGTTAGGCAGAGTATACCGGTCACCTACTGTTTTATCGTTTAACTTCCGGTAGTCCACCACAATTCGCCACTTTCTTTTGCCCGACGCGTCGATTTTCCTTGGGACGACCCAAATAGGCGAGGACCACGGCGAACAAGACGGTTGAATTATTTTTTGGTCCAGCATGGTTTTAATTTGTTTTTGTACTTCGGTTTTATGCACTTCGGGGTATCTGTAAGATTTAGTATAGACGGGTATTTCGTCTGTGGTCTTTATGTCATGTTTTATTTTACTAGTAAATGTCAGTTGGTTTCCGTCATCATGGAAGATATCGGAATATTCTTTAACGAGAGTTAATATCGTATCGCGTTCTTCGGAATTCATATGTTCAGTTCTGACATTAGAAATATCAAACTTATATTTTTCAGTACAGTAATGGTTTAAGTTAGAATGGGTACTAATTTTTGTGTCGTATTGATCGAAGTCAATTACCTCGATTGGTTCAGTGATTTTGAGAGATTTTGAAGAATCCGATGGATTCAGAACTGTACAAATGGCTTCGAAGTTTTTTACATAAGCGAGACATTCTGGTATCTCTAAGTCCGAAATTTTTGCGTACGGAATTATAACATCACCTTCTTCTATATTTTTAATATTGATTTTAATTATTTGTTCACATCTAGGTTGTACTATGATGTTATTTAAGTTAACATTTGGTGTTTCATAATAGGGAATTTTTGTTTGGCTGTTAGGCGTTACCAGCAGATTTTTATCTAGGATAACATTAGCCTTTAAAAGTTTTAAATTATCAATGCCTAATAAACAGTCAAAATAATTATGAAAATGAAACAAATAAAATTTTAAAGAAATGTTTTTTGTATTGAAAGTTTTCGAACAAGGTATATAAGTACCGTAATTTTCAACTGATGTACCATGTGCAGTAGAAATTTTGAATGGATCATTTTTTATGAAATTTTTGAAATATTTATGTGCGACCTCAGGTTTAACAAATGATTTTGTGCTCCCTGTGTCGATTAAAACCTTTAAATTATTTTCAGGGAAGATAATAAAAGGAAGCTTGCTTTCGTTATAATTCATGTTCATTAATTCGAAATTTGGGGGTCGTTGTTGTCCGGATCCACATATTCGTCCGAGGCTTTCTCGTGAAAAAACTCATTTTGCGCATTTTCAGAATTATCATCGTAATAATCTTCATCAGGAAGTTCAACTGTTGGTTGATCGTCAATATTAAATAGCTCTTCGACCACATAATTTGGTCGAACATTATTATTATTTCTGATTTGGTATTGATTAGGACGATAATTCCGGTTTTGAATTTGTGAAATTTGGCCGGGCCTATAAGTGTTAGTTGTTGACACACTCATTGGCACTGGTTTCGGCAAACTTTTTGCTTGGTTAGGCCTAAAAACGTTTTGGTTTGTGGATGGGCCAGCATTTTGGTTATAATGTGTTGACCTTTGTATTATTTGGGGGTTATGTGGAAAGTTTGTTAGTTGTAATTGCGGTTGATAGTTAGTTTTAAAGGACCTATTTTGAAAGTTTGTTGGTTTATTATTTGATATTTTTATTTTGAGCGATTTGTTACGAGCAGTTTCTATTTGAAAATCATTAGTTAACATGCTTAATGCGCTGTTTAGATCAGTGGGGTTTTTGGTTCGCATCAGAGAGCCTAACGGATCTTTGAGACCTCTAAGTAAAACTCTTAATGCTAAATTTCTATGATAGGTTATTAATATTACACTTTCAGCGCCTTGACTATGTGTCGTGATATAAGATGTTTGCAAATTTAATAGTTGTTGTATACGAGTATAATTTTCAAATGGGGATTCGTTTTCTTGTTTGCACTCGGTCATTTCTAAGTTAAGCGTAGAAATATCCCTTTTATCCGCATAAGCATTGAGAAGTGCGAGTTTTAAGTCATTCCAATTATTAATTATACAGGATTAAATATTAACAGCAGCTTCACCTTTAATTTTTGCTAAGATACTAGACATCAGATATTCATTCTGAAAGTCCGTTACATCGACTGTGTTATAGAATTTATTTACTAGTTTTTCACTTATTTCTATAAATCGGGACAAGAGCTCGGTTTGTCCCTCAAATTCAGGGATCATACCTAAATAGTCATGTTTTAACACTGGAAATGCTTCCGCGCCAGGTACGTTTCCAACGTTTAAAGTTTTAGATGTCTCTGGCATTTCGATTTTGTTTGTTGACAAGTTAAAATTATTTAAATTAGAATTGATTAACGATCTAAAGTGTGAAAGGTTTCTTGTGTGATTCAAGAAAAGTGAGCCTGAATCAGAGTCCTTAGAACTTTCAGAATTATATTGATCAGAAGGGCCTCTATAAGACATAGATGTACTTACAGCAATATCATTAATAATTCCATGTGATTAGGTCCGAATAGAGAGCACTGACATCCTTTCAGAACTTGTTTCTCACTAGGCTGCTAATCCCTTTCGCCTAGCTGGACACTGCACACTTAGGACAGTTTTTTGCAACTCACGTCCCGGTTACCAAAAAATGTCCGAAATTGTCGATAGTCAATAAATCGTTAAAACGAACCGATATTATGTTCCTTAACACCGTTTGACTATCCTACCGACTGCGCCACTAATAAATTCGATTGCCGAAAAACCCTTTTTAAAAATTAACAAAAAGTTTATTTTTATTAAGAACGATAATTACAAGCAATATAGATCTAATACAGACTGAATTATAAAAAATACATTGTGAGGTTCTCGAACTGATGACAGTGCTGACTGGCTTATCTGACTACGCGGAATTGGTGACGCTGTACTGGCGGTTATGCATCTTCTTGTCTCTATAACTTATATAAAAAATATTTTCAATAAAATGTCATTTGCTGATTAAAATTACGATAAACGAAAACAGGATTGCCACAATCTGTAACCAATTATTTGAACATACACCAATACACCAATTCTACCGTTCTGCAAGGATCTATTAACAATTTGTAGAAAGCTACACCATCTCACCCTGAACAAATATAGGTCGTAGGAGCTGAATTTGCACCTCAAGGTGTAGTCAGACCAACTCAATTAGTTCCGAGCTAACTAAAATGGGGCCAAACAATTTCGTTGACTTCAACAATCCATCTAAAACACAGTCTAGTATATTTTGATTAACTATCTACATAGCATTTTAATGCACAGATATTTTGTTAGATTTAAACCCGAGATGCAAATTAATCTTAAATGTTTTAGACTGCTTAATTTACAAATCTGAGATAATGAGAATACCCAAGGGATTTTTACACTACAGTCAATAATATATTAGCACTTTGATCGTATCAGATATATCCATTCAACAAATCAGGATAAATGATTCGGATACTATTTTATAGACTCATTACTTTGAGTGAATCAATATTAATTATCTTTGTCTGCGCATACCCTTGTCAAATCTCCCCCTACAGGCTGTTTATAATTAGAACTTTATTTTTAGAATCCAAAATCTCCTTTTTAAACAACTTTAATAATTGATTTACCTACACATACAATGACATGTTCTAACAGAATCTCTTGATATTCAATATTAAAAATAACCAGGATTGTTAATGTTGTGTCAATTCTTGGCCAGTCCTGAGTTGAATTTGTTTCTTGTATTTTATCAAAGCATTTAATATATGCATTATTGAGAAAGAAAGCCAACAGTCATTATAATATATAGAAATCAGATTAATGTATTATCAGCGTGGATAAAATTTATGAATCTTTTTGTCATGAAATAAAATAAAATATTTATAGAAAACTTCTTGGGTTCTCTTCGGCGTTAAGTATGTTTAATTCTTAACGTTTCAACCAATTTATCTTGTCATATATTTTTCTGAAGTGAAGTGAAAAAGTACGAGTAAAAACTGTTCAAGATATCTGCCATTTAATATATGTATATATTTTTTTTTTTTTTTAAATCGTCTTATTTTATATTAACGTCCTGGCGAAGTTTAGCTTAGAGCTATTCTGACACTTAACCAGGACACACCACATACACCCATTCCCTCCGACATTGCCATCTGCCGGAGCTGGGACTCGAACCCAGGAGAGATAGGCAGTAACTAGTCGCCTTGTGCCACTCAAGGGCGATCTAACCCGCTGCACTATCCTCGGTAATGTAATGAGATACGGTCACCCATTCATTCCCCGGCTCCGACCACCGCTTCTTTGCTCCGAAGATCGAAGACCGGCAATTGTACGCATGACCCCATCTCACTACTTATGAATACAATCGTGTAACAATAAAGATATTTGAATTTATAGGCCCATTTCGCCTTTATACAGGGTGGCTATTTTAGTTGGCCACTTCAAATATCTCCATTGTTACGATACGTAGGTAAAATTATTGTAAGTATATAAAAGATATCGACATTTGACTAGAACAAAATTCATGCTTATGGCCTCTTTGACAAGTTGTCGACAGAAAACAAGAATAGCCGTATTTTGTATTTGAAGAGGCACACGAAAGCTCTTTTGAACAAACTTGTATTTAAGAATAAGGGTAGTTTGAATGTACTGTTTAATTTATTTATAAACTTTATATAATTTCCTCCACACACTCTTGGACACCAAAAAATAATCATCGATTCACAGTTAGATTTGGTATAAGTAGTTGGATAGATTATTCTGTTTTCATCATTTGATATATCACACTAGGTGTGTAAAATAATTAGTTTTTCCAGATTAAGATTTTGAGCATTTATATGTGACCTTACATTCATATTCTAATATAAAACTAGCATAATATAATGGCAATATTTATACACCGTATTTAGAAAATAAATATGACTGTCACGATGTGAAATTGTTCGTTACTCATTTGACCAACTTTAATTTTTAATTATTAGTATTTATCATTTTAATGCCAACTGAATTTTCAGCATTTCATCAATTTTATATTTTATGTAATGATAATAATAAATCATTAGCTTATTTTTAGTCGTAACAATAAATTTAATTAAAACAAATTAATTTAGCTAATAGTCCCTTGCCAATATTATTGAAATTGAAAATTGGTTGTAATATGTAACATTGTGAAAGTTTAGTTACGTAATTCAAATTTAAGAAAATATTGGTCAGATCATTTTTATTGGAAACACAAAACATTAATATTGTTTCATAATTTAAAAGGAAGATAATAAAAAGACAGATGAAACAGAAATTTTTGCAATTAGTTATGAAAAATCATCTTTTTGACACTGATTGTCATTGTCAAAAGTGGTTCATTTTAGCACAAGTGCTAAAATGAGATTTCATTTTAATACTTGTGCTAAAATGAGTTTTCATTATAACACTTGTGCTAAAATGAGTTTAGTCACATAAACACATATTGCGACAGATCCATTTATTTTTATTAAGAATACAACATAAATATTAAACGTACATTTTTATTGAGAAAACACTTATCTTATTTATTATAAATGTTAAACGTACAGTTTTGAAACGTATTCATTGTTATCTCCATAGAAACAAACAGAAATGGCTTTTCTTTTAGATAGTATCAAAGGAAACGTAACGAAAATTTTATTTTTTTCCTAACAACTAAATTGCAAAAAATATTGTATAAAATACGATGCAAAACTGCGTGTTTTTTGCACACGATGTGTTGGACCACTCGCTACGCTCGTGGTCAAATCTTCACATCTAGTGGAAAAAACACGCTCATTTTGCAACTAGTTTTATAAATAGCTATATGCCAACCAGTCATTTAACGTTTCTGTTCTGTATTTGTATGCTATTCGTTATTTTAAAAAAATAGTTTCATACAATTTTAATTTTTTTTTCTGTATTTGATGAATTTACTGACAAACCTCTTCTAACCAAATACAGTAAAAAAACTGCTTTCATAATGCACTTTTAGAATTTAGAATTATTTTAATTTTCTCCATAAATATTTTCAACATGTTTCAAAATCAGATCTAAATTATTAAAACCTTTTTAACTTCTTTTACTAAGTATTTTATATAACTTTTTTTATATTTTTTTCTAATTTTTATACATTTTTACATTTACACTACTACTTTCTTATCTTGAATTGCATCTTGTTCTTATGAAAATGATATCCATAACAAAAATTTTACAATATATGTATTGTTATTTTCAACTAGCCTTGTAGTCTGAAGTTGGAACTATTATGAAAGTTTCGAAACCTGTTGCTATATAAAAAGGAGTTTTGAGACACAAGACTTTAATTTTCAACATTTTTTTATACACAACATTATGTTTGGAAACAGGAGAATCTTAATGGGTGCTTTTTTGGGTCGCAATTCTTTTATATAATAATATGAATACACAAGGACGTAAAGTTGATAGAATAGCTACTAAATCTCAATTATTTTAAAAGAAAATTCTCGATTGATTAGCTGTCGATCAAGTGGCAAAATTTCCGTTTCAAAATTGAAAATGACATGCATTATTGATAAGATGGGGAATTTATCAGATTTGCTCATATGACAGCAGTAGAAATATAGCAGAGCCCTCGCGATTTTAAATATGCAGGAATGTAGCAATTTGCAAATCTGTTGCAGGTCGATTGACAAAATTAGTTTACGAAGCAATATTCAGAACCCTATTTGGAAATTCACGTTCCTACAACGCTTTTTATTTATCCACCATGATAATTAAACATTTTATTTAATTGTAAAAATTAATTATGTGATATATTATCTACTTAATGTATAATTTTTTATTGTTATTTTATTTGATTTTTTTTCAAAGTACACCTAGATAGTATTAGTAATCTGTGAGTGTACTAGTATTTATGTAGTTTAATATCTCATTTTTTCTACTGCCATTTAAACCGGAGTACAAGAAATAGAATATATTTGACAATTAATTGTAAAAGCGTCAACTAGGACGTTGTTATAAAATCTGATATAACATTACACGTCGCTCTCTATAGCAGCGGGACGTAAGCACTTTGCTACCCGTCGTTAATAGTCATAACACGTAATGACCATTACATTCCACCGGAACCGAGTGCTTTCGACCTACTTTCGACTTTAAAATGCCGCTTTCTGTGCAGATTTAAAAAAAATATATGTCTTATATTTGTAATGTTTTATTATTCCCTCTTCTGCATTATCACAAAGAAGTAAATAAGCCAAGATGCTTAAATATAATTGCCACTTGCCACTTGCTACTTTTTATCATATGATAATTAGGATCATGAAGAAACCTATATTGAGATTTTGATGGACACTTTTTTTAATGTTTGTTGTTGTGCCTTATAACCGATAACTTAAATGTTTAAAACACCAGAAGTTTCAGAAATCAAAAGAAAGGAAAGTTAATAGAAATAGAAATAGAAAAAATGTATCTACCATTAAAAACTGTTACAAGAACAGTTAAGGTTTCGTCCGTAATACAGCATACATATAAAACTTATAAATTACATGAGAAATAGGTGTGTAACTAACAGACAAGAAATAAATACATACAACACAATAAAATAAATAGATACAATATTATGCAACAAGTAATTTAGTACCAAAAGTAGATAATAGCGACAGATCAGTATTTTGTCGTACATTTTTTCATGTATGCTCAAATAAAATATGGGCTGGTAAGAAACCACCGTTACACATTATAACAATATCAAATAAAATAATAAATACGTGAATAAATAATAATTTGTAATAATAATATTATTATTGGCAGTATACGCTGGCAACATTTTATTCTTCCTAAACCACAAGAGCTATATCTTAAAATTGTAATAAAGTAATAAATAACATATAAAAGACTTCAGAAAAATAAACAAAGGAAAAAACATAAAGATCTTAGATTTTAAGGTTCAAGTAGGTATCAAAATCGACTGACTGGGAAATAAGGTGTTCTTTAACTTCTCCATGATGGTGTATGTTACGCTGATATTCAATATATTCATGGACCACAAATCATCCGTCTTTGACCCCAACGTTATGTAAAACCTTCTCCTTGACAGATAATATTAAAATTCAGGGAACTAGAACTTTGTGTTGAAAATCCATCCTCAACGAAATGGAAGTAGTCAAATGTGTAGCTCAATATCGGTACATAATTTGCTTTTTGACCTACATTCAATAAGTGACATGGACGTGGATGATTCTTGAATTTTATTGGCTTCTGTATGGTTTCCATCAACATTCTAACACAGAACAGATGTTCAATGCTACATAATCGGAACTCTGCAGTTCTTAGTGTAGGTAAGCTTATTAAAAAAATTAAATTAAATAAATGGCAAAGGTATCTTAAGATATTATGTTAATGCATTGAGTAAAAATAATAAAGAGGCGCAACTGTCAAGGTTTCGAGATTTTAGTGTTGTATTTTTTCATCAATAGCTTCATGATTGTCTTCAATTTTAAGGGCTATACAGCCACATTACAAATACCTTCCCGTAGCACTAAAAATTGATGACAATCATGAAGTTATTGGCAAAGAAATACAATACTAAAATCTCGAAACCTTGACAGTTGCAACTCTTTATTATTTTTTACTCAATGGTTAATGGAAACCCACATACAGTGTGACCCACTTAAGATCGCAACTCCCCTTTTTACCCGTTATTCGTTAATTTGTTTGTTAACTTCAAACTTTGGTGGTAAGAAAAGATCATTGAAAAGATGATTCCTTGAACTTAGTAATAAGTGATGCATGTCAGTAGCGTACGATTTTAAAGGGGTTTGAAAAAGTAATGGTGATATATATCAATAGCGTGCGATTTCAAAGGGGTTTGAGAAGTCGATTTTTCAAAAAAACGTAATAGCGATTTTTTTATTCAAATTCGGGTTTCATCATCGTAAAGAGCGCCATTTAAAACCCCTAGGTATCAATTTTCAGTGAGATCACTTATCTGGTTACTGACATGATAAATTTTGCCAAATCTGATTATGTAAAGAACAGAAAAAGAAATGCTGTTAATTCCCAAAAACTGGACAATCGGTTTCAGAAAAACCACGAAAAACAAAGTTTAATTTGTAGGTTAAGTCATTATTTACATATTTACATGTGTAGTGCACATGCGAGAGCCAATTATTCTTGAGTTATCGCCACTTGCCCCAGCTGGGCTTCGAATTCAAGAGAGAAATGCAGTGAATAGCATCCGGTTCTCTCACAACCATGATCTAATATTGAATCTAGCCCATTGTTCGCTATCTCAAATGATTGCTAAACAGGAGAACACAAACGATTCAAAAATTTCAGTTTAGATTTAGTAGTAGGTACAAACTTAATTTAAAAAATTCATAGTTTATATTATGATAAAGAGTTGTTACATTGCAGCAAAAATCCTTAGGTACTACCTACCAAATACAGTTTTCACGACAAGAGCAGATAAAACAATCAGTCATCTCTTTGTGTAAAATGGCAATTAAAACTAGTAAAAGATCATCGCTTTTAACAAAACTTCTTGTGGGTGCCATTACGCGCTGGTTGCTGAGAACATTTGCAAGCATTAATTAATTAACTATCAAAAGTATTGCGGCAAAGAATTTAGAGCGAAGCAAGGCGAAAACTGTGTTTCAAGGGATGCTTTATGTGTAGGAGTAATTAAACCTCCCACCCTAACATTAATATGATGAACGTCACGTCTAAAGATAATCTTATTGCACAGATAAGTTGTTTTAAATATCAATATCTTGTGATATAAACAGAGTATAAGTCCATTAATTACTTTAAGCGCTGAGAATTTCTGAATATGCTGGAATTTTAGAAGACCATTGGATAATTTTTGCACTCTTGCAATATAATTTATATATTGTCTTGATCCATAATGTAGTAAACATGCAGAGATACAATATTATAATTTGTGAGAAGACCGGATCATCACAAAGAGCTTTTTTAAATTTTTGTTTGACTGAGACAGAAGATCATAACGATTTCATTGACGTTATGATCTAATATTTGATATTAATATTTAAGGACAGAGGGGTGGTTTTTCTAATACTACACTCTATAATATAGATATACAAATTATAGATTACAAATTAAATATTACATTTTTTGATATTCTTATGATATACGAAGGCAGCTAATACTTCTTTTGGTTTTAAGTGGTCTACACTTGAGAATATTATTATATTTTGTTTGTCTCTAATTGGAGTTATATATTATGCTCGCTTCAAATTATTTCTTTGTATTTTGTTCATATTATCATTTGGTACTGTATCTGCAATTAATTCCCAGCATCCACATAATAGTGATATCAAAATTTGCAACCATTTGTTACCCACAAATTAGAATTTGTCGCTTAACGATTGCAGAGTAATAAATTACTACAATATTACAACCATGTTCCTGGTATCCGCACAATTTCTTTGAATTTCTAATTTTATAATGTTTTAATTGAAGGTAAGCACCTTCAATTAGTAACACTATTTGTAATCGATGAATTTGTAACTCCACCGGTAGAGTAATAAATTATTAAATCTTGGCCGTCATCTTCTAGGCACGTTCCCAAACGGAGATATCCATTATTTCGAGCCAATGCATACATTATCTTCCTTACATCGCAACTAGCACAGAAGGATTTTTAATGGGTACATCAACTACTACATAACAATTTGTAGAAAACATACCTATTTTAAAAACATTTTCTACATTCTTATACGATATTATAAACACCAAGAAGGTTTATAATATATATCGATTTGTCATAATAGTAGGTATATTATTTGACAAGTGATAATACTAAATAACTCACGCCGATGAATTTTGCGCCACGAGCCGCCAGGCTAGTGGTTATTTAGCATTATCACGAGTTGAATACTATACTTTATCTACGATTACAACAATAAATAATAACCTTTGCATGCAAATCCGAATTCATCATTTTTGGCACAATTATTACTAGACTTAATTAAACATCAAAACTAGTCAAATGTCAAATCACTTTCCTCTCCTCAATAATAATGGACCATTCTATTTCACCGTATCGGAAAAGAATTTCTATTTTGCAGCAGTAATGTACGTCCAAAAAGACTCATTTTGGCCCATCCGATTTTTTTTTTCGACGTCCGGTTTCGACGGAAGTGACCACAAGTTTGGAATTTTAAATGGAACACCCTGTATATTATTGCATTTTTGGAATACTGAGAAAATTCTGAGTAAGATAGAACTATTTTGGGGACTCTTTAAGCCGACTTGATTTTTTTAGAGCCAAAAAAATACAAAAATGGCGTCTTGGCGTGCATTCAAATTTGACCAAATCACTTTTTGCCCATTTTGACCAATTTCCCAAAAGATATTATAATAGTAAATCGATACCATAAAATAATACATTTTGTATGAAACCATTGATGTGCCCATCCTTGATAAATCTGCAATGTGCAAGTAATAATACAAGGGAAAAAATCATCGATCACAACACATCATTTTATACTATTTATAAAACGTAACTTTGACAGGTGAATGAGTTTTTTTGGACGTACATTACTGCTGCAAAATTTCATTTGGATAGCTCAAAAATTGTGGAAATGACGGAGGTTTACCATAATCCGTGGTCACCCGGTATATAAATTTTTTTTTACTACTAACATTGATAATTACCATATTTGATTTCATTAGATTTTGATATTAGTCATTTCCCACTTATTTTAAACTATTGCGAAATGTTAAGTAGTCTGGGAGTTTAGTTGTCAAACTGCCAATCTGAAACTAATGAAATATAATGAAATGTCATTTATTATTTACCTAGGTGGTTTTTTATTATCATTTTTTATTTAGGGTGAGAAATACTACTTCTCATTAGAGGAATGGAGTAAATAATGGTGATTTCTCAGGTTAGTGGTAAAAAAATAAATTATAAAACTGTCAAGAACTTTTCGTGCCTATGACATAAGTGATAATTTCCCAGTGGGGTGTTTTCAGTTAAATTTTACTATGATTAGTTATTTTCGCACATGTGACTAGAAATGGACGAATTTTATAGGATTTCTATTCAGCCAAAAAATTTTCAATTAAATATTTATTATGGTTGGTCTCAAAAAATTTCTGATAAATATTTACATAAAATTATAAGTATGGCATATCGTATACTAAATAAAGAGCTGCATCTTAGATATATTACATAAAATATAAATAAAATAATATGATTTAATGAAATAAAATTCCACCCCCAAGAACACCATCTGTAACGAAGTAAAAACTATTTCCATTCTATGGCACTTTCTCATTGGTATTTCGAGAATTAGTGTGTTATCTGTGTGTATGTTAGATTTGTTTTACATGGCTCAATAAGCTAGTTGACAAACTACTGTTGTAGCTTCGCTTGTTTCAAGTGCTCTACATGTATTGTTTGCCGTCGTTGTAGGGTGTCTGTGGTTTCCTCCCAACAGCACGATATATATGAGTTTTGTTTGCAACAGACAAACTCTGGAAAAACGTGGAGAAATCACTGAAAATATATCATTCACATATCAAACTCATTTAATAATGACCGAAAGCATAAATACATTTGTAATCGGACGTTATCTTTACGTAGTGTAATAATATTGGGTGATATATTAGGCGGTGGCTGCTGGTGAATAAGTACTATTATTATTCTGGGGATAATTTATTGCCACAAAAATATAACATTAATTAATTAAACAATTTTCTTTCATTGTTTAAGGAATAAGCGCACAATTCTCTAACTGGTTTAAACGCCATAAAATATTAAATATGTACATGTAGGTGTATGCTGAATTAGAAACTAATTTTATTTTTTATGGAATAAAGAAATTTAATATCGATGGATGTTGTTAATTGGACAATAAACATAGTACACTGAATGTAGATTAATCAACTCAAATGTGTCACTAGGATACCTACACGATTTTTCTCATGTGTCTCTCAACCCTGCACTGTATTGGTTTAATGGGTGTGGTGTCTTTCGGAAGTTTATTTACTAAAAGAATATGTGAATTTTCGCTTCTTCATATTTTCCATATTAATTTTTAATAAAAATCCGTTTCAATGCATGACTTTTACTAAATTATTTCAATAAAAAAAAACACACCACAGAAATTAGACAACCCCCAAATCCAAAGCCAAAGGCTGTCCGGAAGGGGGCTACACATTTGAAAAAACGCAGACAAACATCCATACCCACCGACATTGCCATTTGCCGGTGCCCGGTCTCGAACCGGGACTCGATAGGCCGTGTAGCCAGAGCCATGTCTGTCACTCACGCTTTAGCCCACTGCGCCACCGAGTCGGTAATAATTAGCACTTAGCTAGTAAACCCTATTTACCAGGCATTGATCTTGTTACATCCTCCTTTCATGATAACAAACCCATTTGGTCATACTTTATTTATTCAAATCGTAAATAGTTATTTGTGTATTATGGCCAAAGAGTTGTTTTTTTCTCTGCCGAATCTGAAGTTTACGGCCGAGGCCAAGCAAACTTCGGATAAGGCCGAGATAGATCATTTTGGCCGAGGTGCACACAACATTTTTTAGGCAGCTGTCTCAGAAAGTAAAATAAAAATATTTTTAAAATTGTTTCGTAACTACTGCAGACATGGAAGGCCTCGGCTGCGCATAGGCCACAAACTTCAGATTCGGCCGAGAAAGATCAACTTTTTGGCCTTGATACACAAATAACTATTAAAGGAAAACAGTTTTTTAGATACCCTCCGATCCTGAATTGTTAACTCTGTTATCTAGAGCTCTTTGTTTTCCTCTGGTGTTTTTCGATTCTGGTCTTCTTTCCTCGCCAGATTTCCTTATGATTATCATTCGACAAGGTGCTTTGAACAAACGCAACAAAAATTAGGCGTTCGCAGCGCCCTCTACGTCATTCGCCTCAATTGTTAACAATTTTTCTCAGCATCCCAAAAAAAGCTCGTATACCTTTGGATGAAATCACGTTAATAATAATAGATATAAGAGAAAATTTAAATAAAAAAACAGCTTTTGACGGTTCATAACTTTTGGAAGCAAAATGGTAATAAGTTCAGCTAAAATGATTTATTTTTACTCAAGGAACCTACTATTACAGTTTGGCCCATTCTTTAATGGACACCCTGTATACACTTTTAGAAACAGTCATAATAGGAATGTATCAAAGATGTTTCTCACCATAATTTCGATACAGTTTCTAATTTGATGTAAGTATTTGGGAATGTTAATTGGATTTCTATAACTTATCTTGTTGTAGTTTCCATTTTGTGAACCTGTTTCTCAAAGAAGTTAAATGACGTTCTAAGAGTATCTCCATGATACTATCGATAAAAACCAAAAGACTGATATCGTCAATATTAACAATCTTGCAAATGAGTAAGAAAACTCATAATCGTCATTCACTCAGCTTACTCGATTTTGAATTGATTACGTATCAGGATATATTGACTTATACAACAATAGAATATGGACAATATGGTAACTGTAGCTATTAAAAGGAACGAAAAGCTAATTTTAATGAAAAATTAAAGACTAACAATCAAACATTTCTCTGGTCTAAATTATACTCTCCTAATATTTTAGACAAAAATTACGCGAGTGGATTAACAAATTATTTGTGTGACATTGAAGAAATTATTAATAAATTTATTCATTCTGTTCCAAATTTACCGGTTGAGTTTATTTTATAATAATAATAGTAAAGATAAATATGCGCGAGTTTTAAATGTTACCGAAATTACAGAAACTTAGGTTTTAGATGCGTAGTTGACAAATTTACAATAAAGGATTAGAATCAGATGATATAAGCATTTTAACAATTAAATTGGTGTAACTCATTATCAATATTTGTTTAAAAAATGACATATTTCCTGATATGTGGAAAAAAGCTCTTACCAAAAACTTCAAGTCCTTTAAGTTTTAAAAATATCAGACCCATAAGTACTTTACCGTGTTTAAGATTTTGGAAAAAATTATAGACTCAAAGTTAAAAAAATATGTAAGTAAAAGTAAAATAATCTCTAACACACAATCGGGTTTAAAAACTGGCCATAGTTGTGATACAGCGTTATACAGGATGTTACGAAAAAGTAGGTCAAGCCGTTAACCACAGATTCTTCGGACGAAAATAAAGCGACTTTTATAGTATAGTGTGTTTTTTATTTTAGCACGTAGTTTTCCTTCTACAAGGTGTTAAAGTTTAAACTTTTTAAATTATTTTTATTAATTATTCTGTTATTTTTTAAGACTTTTATTTGAAATTTTGCTCAGACTTTCATCTTATGCAGATACACTTTTGTTCAGTTTTGGTGAAAAAAGTCAAAGCGAAAACGAGGTTGTGATACCCATTAACCCTCCCAACTTTTTCATGCGTACGCCGTTGGTCCGTAGATATTTATTTTTAGATTAAATACTTATTTTCCTAACTTCCTTACTTCTATAAAATTTTAATTTAGGACTTGGTTAACCAGATATTCCAATAAATTCAGATGTGGGATATTAACCCGAGGCGTTTTCACTACCGACAGTCGGTGTACAAATTTTTGCTAGTGATACGAATTTCAAAAAAACGACTTTGGATGATTTCAGCTGAAGTAGTTTTGTTTCTGCATAACGTCACATCTCTAAATTAGGACTAGAATTCAGGTTAAAAAAATGTGTTTATTTTTAGTTTTTGGGGAATGAAAGATATTGTTTATTCGGTACCAATTTTAAATGAGAAAGAATTACAAGAACGAATTGTAGGAGGTGCAAGACAATTTAAACAACAATATTTTCTTTCATTTAGTATTTTTAATTGCTTCTTTTACCTATGCCAGTGGCATAGTTCAATGAAAATTAATCTAGGTTTTCTAAGTAAATATGCGTATATCACTGGTTTCTAACTATGCAACACAAAAAAGGTTTCTAGCATGTTTTGCCAAAAAGTAATCAATTTAAAGAAAACCAATTGTTACTACAGACAATAATATAAATAATAAATTCCTAAACTAAGATATTGAAAATGAATATAAATTTATTGAAGTATCAAGTCCTAAATTAAAATTTTATAAGATTTAGAAAAGTTGGGTATATAAGTATTTAATCTGAAAATAAATATCTAAAGACCATAGGCGTACGCATGAAAAAGTCGGGGGGGTTAACTAGTACCACAACCCCCCTTTTCCCCGTTTGCGCTTTGACTTTTGTTATCAAAATTACACAAAAAGTGTATCTGTATAAGATAAAAGTCTGCAAAATTTCAGGCAAAAATTTTAAAAGATAGAATTATTAATAAAAATTTTCAAAATTTAAACTTTAACATAAGGAAAATTACGTGTCAAGATATAAAATCACACCATACAAATCGCATTATTTTCGTCCAAAGAATCTGTGGTTAATGGCTTCATCTAATTTTTCTTAACACCCTGTATAATATTACTGACGACATTCTCCATGCTACATGCTACAGATCAAGGTAAATTAAAATTTTTAGTTTTATTAGACTACTCTAAATCTTTCGATATCTGAAATCATGGTCTAATAACTTGCATTAGTAGTCTTCCAAAGTCTAAAATATTATGTATAAAAACGACTCTTTTTTTTTGTATATTTCTCTTATTTTTCAATACTTATATGTATATAATGTCTTCTGAGGTACAATAAGGGTTAGGTTGTAGAATAGACGGGTAACGTTGTGTTATACTACCTGCAACAAAGTTAAGAAAATAAAATTTATATCTTTATTGTTTATAATTGCAGTAAGAAAATAACGTAGATAAGATAAGACATTTTATCAAAGAAATATTATCTATAGAACACACAATCTTTTACAAACAGATGACTGAACAGAAATTTTGACATATTTAAATCCATTCAAAGAACAATAATTATGCCACAGAAAGGAAATGATAAAGCGGAATTTACTGTCTATAATACTCGAATATGTAGAAGCTGTAAAAGCGTACCCCAAGATATTTGGAGCTTCCCTTTAGTTTCCTTTTCGCCAACACCCAGATCTGTATCGATTTGAGATCTAAACGTTCCTTTAAAGTCGAACAATTTGAATACGTTTTTCCTAAAGGTTGCGTAAAAATATTATGAAAATATATTTTTCTTTTGTAATATTTTTTAAATATAGTAAAGCTGACTGCATATATTCCTTATATTCATAAAATTTATATGGAACCACTACTCTCCACCAAATGTTATGTATTATAAAAGCGATAAAATGTAACTTTGGTGGCGGTGCGCGTAAAAATTGATATGAAAGAATTAAATATGACAATTGAAAACAATACAAAGTCATAGTTGATTCGTCTTTTAGACTATAATCATCATTTCTCCTTTCTTTCGCACACAAATGTCTATTTTTTTTTAATGTCTTAACGCATATTGATTAATTCTGCACTGTGCTAAACAGGGTGTTTGATTTATCGTTCTACAGCCTGTAACTTTTAAACGAATAGTTTTAGCGGAAAAATATATAAGGAAAACAAATTCTATATCGTGTTAGCTACATTTTCGTATTTTCGAAAAATCGAAAAAACAAATGAACGTCTAATAATTCTAGAAAAATAAAAAACCAAGTTAAATAAAATAATTTGAGGAAAAAATTAATTTTGAAATTATAAATATTTCAAAACAGCGCCCAAGTTTAATCAAAATCTGTTAATAACATTTTTTTGTCAAATCACAGCTTGCTTCAATTTTGGCAATTATTTGATTTCCTATATGATTTCCCCGAGAATTTCCCTGTTTGATTTATCGTTCTACAGCCTGTAACTTTTAGAAGAATAGTTCTAGCAGAAAAGTGTAAAGAGAAAACATTTCCATAATGTCTATTTCAAAATTAATTTGTTCCTCAAATTATTTTTTTAACTCGTTTTTTTATTTTTCTAGAATTATTAGACGTTTATTTGTTTTTTCGAAAATACGAAGACGTAGCTCACACGATATAGAATTATATTCTCCTTCACACTTTTCCGCTAAAACAATCCATTTAAAAGTTACAGGCTGTAGAACGATAAATCAAACACACTGTATATTCTTACTTCATTGATATTACATACTTTTAGTAGCACGAATATATTGCCTAACGAATTACTTACAGCAGATATTCGTAAGGTGTTTCAAAATACAAGCATCAACGATTGAACTATTCCAAAATTATGTATAATATGGGAAAATGCTCTTTTTTCGTCATAATTTCTATTTTATTTTGTTCAGTTTTTCTGCAACTGACTGTTGATGCCAGATACAATAACTATTACAATATTATTCACTGTATTTCAATTTAATAAATCGTAATTCTTAGATTGTTAAAATACTTTTTATGTAAATTTTTAAACATAAGTATTATGATCTGTGTTTTTCAAAATAAACGTACAAATTATTATGAAGAGGGTTGAAAAAATAATAAAAATTTTGTAAAATAAAGCACATCAACAAATTAATTAGTTATATCCAATTGAGTGCAATCGGTATTGTCATTAGAATCAATAATAATTGGATTTACTCGTTAATTTGATTTTCACTCGTTAACCAGACTTCAATTAATTTTACACATTTTTCTGCAGTTTTATTTCATATAACCTGCTTGGAATGAAAATAATGAAACTGCTGGGACTTCCTTTCTGCGGTCGGTTTATTTAACGAATATCGTACATCGGTTGGAGAAAATGGTCCCAACTGCTAGCCCGTAAAAATCCGTGATTTAAATCCCCAACCACAGGGGGCGCCACTTAAAACTCTCCAGACTCGTAACTATCTTATTTTTTAAGCGACGACCATTTTATTTTGGGTACTAATTATAGATATTTTTAAGGCCTTTAAACATGCATACAGAGTGATTTAAAAAAAATTTGTTTCAGAAAATTGTTACAAAAGGAAACTTAATTTCCTTGTATATTTTTTTTGCTTCACCCTGTATATGAATTATGTTAGTGTTTTCTTATAAAGGTTTTATTTAACTTGAATTTAAGTTATTACGTCGGTTTTTTTTTTGGTTTCAGAGTAAGAATCTTTTCGATTCCAAACTGATTTCTTTTAAAATAAATTTGAAAATATTGTAAATAATAATTTTATGCTTTATTTGTAAGAGACATATAAACAATATTTAAAATAACAAAACAGCAACAATCAACAAAGGGAAAAAGCTTATTAAATACCCTTATAAGAAAACTTTAACCATTGAATAAAAAATAATAAAGAGGCGCAACTGTCAAGGTTTCGAGATTTTAGTATTGTATTTTTTTGCTAATAACTTCATGATTGTCATCAATTTTTAGTGCTACGGGAAGGTATTTGTAATGTGGCTGTATGGCCCTTAAAATTGAAGACAATCATGAAGCTATCGGCAAGAAAATACAACACTAAAATCTCGAAACCTTGACAGTTGCACCTCTTTATTATTTTTTACTCAATGCTTTAACACAGTTTATATACAGGGTGAGGCAGAAAATAAACAAAGAAATTGTGTTTCCATTTGTAATAATTTTAAAAAAAATTTTTTTTTGATTACTCTCTACGCATGTTTATAGGCCTTAAAAATATCTTTTAACTTTAACCATTGAATAAAAAATAATAAAGAGGCGCAACTGTCAAGGTTTCGAGATTTTAGTATTGTATTTTTTTGCTAATAACTTCATGATTGTCATCAATTTTTAGTGCTACGGGAAGGTATTTGTAATGTGGCTGTATGGCCCTTAAAATTGACGACAATCATGAAGCTATCGGCAAGAAAATACAACACTAAAATCTCGAAACCTTGACAGTTGCACCTCTTTATTATTTTTTACTCAATGCTTTAACACAGTTTATATACAGGGTGAGGCAGAAAATAAACAAAGAAATTGTGTTTCCATTTGTAATAATTTTTTAAAAAATTTTTTTTTGATTACTCTACGCATGTTTATAGGCCTTAAAAATATCTACAATTTGATGTGCCCAACTTGGTCGTCGCTTAAAAAATGCGAAAGTTGCGAGTCTGGGGAGTTTTAAGTGGCGCATCCTGTAAATTTGGATTGTTTTTAAAAATTATATTTACAGTGAAGAACCTTTAGGAGACAATGAATAACTTAAACAATTTATAAGACAAATTTCACAATTTCTCAAGTCGACACCGCACAGTAGGGCAAAATACTTGGAAAACTAGATCAAAATTCCACACAGACGCATCGATAAAGAATTGTATGACATGGACACATGTATGTACAATATCAATGAGAAGTAAACCATAAAATACGTAGCTTAAATTACAAAAAATATGCTTAAATTATAAAACTGGTTTGCCGTTTAATCTTCGAACGATCACTTCAAATTAAAGTGTATTTTCATTTAATTTAACAAATCTGTTAAACTCAGAGAAAGTGGAAACTCTAAATTTAAATTCGTATCATTTAGTGTTAAACTGGCTTTTATTCAAATAAATAATACACTGTTTTCTATCGAGCACATCAATATTACATGATTACTGAATAATATACTATTATTTTGCTGAATGAGTTTTCTCAGTATTGATTTGCGAGAACAGCGTAAATAATAAAGGGTCAAATCTCTACAATCTTAATAGCTCCTTGAAGTAGGGCAAAGGGATTATATTTATGAGCACGGAAAGGTGTGATATTAGTGATCGATTTACTACCTACATAAAATGTTATTTAGTCAGCTGTTTTGTTCAAATATGAACTCATTTAGATATCTTTGAATATCTCAGACTTGTATGTATACAATCAAAATGATTAATAGTTTATTTTCGACAAAATATATGTCTGGTGAAATTTAGAAAAATTATTAGTTTTCGTAAATCAATAAATATTAGAAAAATAATATTTAACGTCAAACACTGAGACAAAAGTGCACACATTCCGCATTAAGACTATTTAACTTTGTTACGTGTTTGATCTCCATTTAAACATTTCTTAAAGTGAAACACCTGGTAATCTTCACACTATTCTATTAAATAAAGCGCAAGGATTTGAGAGGGTAGTCAGATAAAATAAAAAAGGTTTGCCGCCTACTGGCCAGCACTACTTTTTTCCATAACTAACTACTACTTCTTGTCCCTGACGACGCCGGGTTTCCTCTAAGAGAAACCTTAAATTTGCAATGAAGCTTCGACACATCATTAGTAGAATGACTCCAGTCTTCTTGCAAATGCGAATCTTAATATAACGCCGTGTGCTATATCTCTGTCTATATGTACGACATCTAAAGTATCATCTCATAAAATAATCCATAGGAGTTAGTTCGACTGCTGTGGGGACTAATTAATGCCATCTCTCTTCAAAATCAGCTTTATGGGAAGCAATTCTCTTACAGCTCCTAAACCAACTTGTGCTGCATAATCTAGTGGTTCCCGTCTTACTGTAGCAATCTTCTATCTTTAAATTCTTGAAATCCCTGCAGCACGGAATCGAAAAACCTTGATTGATAATGGGGCAGCGGTAATATTTATTTTGGTCTTAAAACATCCATTGCTAGGAATTTCACCGCTGATATTGTCATTCATCATTACCATTGAGTAAAAATAATAAAGAGGCGCAACTGTCAAGGTTTCGAGATTTTAGTGTTGTATTTTTTCATCAATAGCTTCATGATTGTCTTTAATTTTAAGGGCTATACAGCCACATTACAAATACCTTTCCGTAGCACTAAAAATTGATGACAATCATGAAGTTATTGGCAAAGAAATACAATACTAAAATCTCGAAACCTTGACAGTTGCAACTCTTTATTATTTCTTACTCAATGTCATTACTTAAGCTAAAATACTAGATACCTACGCTGTTATACTTATAGGTATCTATTTGTGTTCTTCAAAATTCCCACCCATAGAACTTCTTATCATATTTGGTATTACGTTTTAAAAAAATTTGAAAGAGCTAACAGGGTTACTGAAACAATTTTAATTCCTCACCAAAATCGACTCGAATAGAAATAATTTATTACCCTTGAAGAAAAAACAATGTGAGTAATTGAGTTTTTTTAGTTTACTACCCATTGTTTAAAGGTCCATCAAAATTCGTAACCAATCACATGTGAAAGTTAAAACCAAAAAGGCCCTTTCGTCTGTTTCTTATAGCGTTTTCAACCATTTTTAAGCACACCAGTTAAAATGCCTGTATCATGAGGCATGGACACGATCGTTTGATATATATATGTGAAGTGCATATTATACGATTATATGCCTATCATCGCTTTTATCGTCGTATTTTAGTGGTAGTAAAATCGAAAATTATTCAAATAAAGCGTGTTCTGCCTTTATAGCTGCGTTGTCTGTATATTTTTATTAACCATAAAGTAGAAAATAGTACTTAATAGTTGCGGTTTCACATATCAGTGAATTTGATATCCTGGTGTCCAACAAATGCAGAATAGCCCCAAGATAAATAAATGTTTTTAGCAAATTTAAACGATTCTATTTCTGATTTCTATAGTAATCCCTAAATCACTAGGATGATGTGATCTTACATCGAGATATGGGAAATTTTACTAATTACTAAAATGACGGTATTTTCGAAGAATTATTAGGAGTCGATAAACTATGCTCACTTTTGGCGAATGCGCCGGTCTCCAGAAATGTTTGTGTTTTCCCATTTAGCTAGATGCCACAGATGGAATGAGGGATTAGTGATATCGATTTTTACAAAATTCCTTGGCAAACTGTCAGTTGGAGTGGTATTTGCTGAACAAAATAATTACTTTAAAAATAATGAACTTTAATAATGAATTGATTTAATAATTAGTATAGGTATTAGTTTACTGTACGAGATATTGTAAACCTTTTGTGGAAAAAAAAATGCAATTTAAATACCTACTTTCAAAGCAGGTGATAATTTTTACAAATATTTTTTTAATACAACTTTTTTTTTCCCTAAACGTTTTATTAAATAAAACATTCATTAATTTTTTAAATAATATGACGTTACATGCACCTGCTTTTTGTATATCTGCCAATAGCCTGAGTATTTTTATCAGATTTGAGCAGACTTAGAATAAGAAATAAGATACCAAATATAACTGTTATTTTTAAAGTCCTGTCACTCCTGTCAGCGATTGATACACTCAAATTAAATCTAAGAGAAAGAAATAGAAAAAATATATATATAAATAGGTTTATATCTTATATCATGATAGGAAAATATTTGAATGGTTCCCATCTGTGTAATGGGAGCATCTTACTTTTTTAAGGGGAAAGCACATCCCTACCCTGTGTTGCTTTTTAGCCTCTATCTCATGAATGCTTTATCCTATGATAGAATTTCTCAGAAGCAAAAATATTGACGAATTGAATTTCTATAAAAAATGCCCTATGAGTCATCACGCAATTTTTATTAGTAGATATTTGTATAATCTAAGTGCGAAAATGTGCCTGCAGGTTTCTTTCACTACAAGTATCCTATTAACAATTCATATTAAGTATGTTTAAATGTCTAGAAAAGAACTAGAGTGGAATCCTCTCTACAAGAAACATTTCACAGAATTCTCTTGGGCATTTTTATTCCTTTCTTTCTGATATTCTTAGAAACTTTGTACTTATTTTGTAATAATATATTTTCAGTTTCACAAATTCCCATATCAAGTGCCGATAAAGTAGATCTTGGGGGCAATAACCTACATTAATTGTATTCAACAACTGATTATGTTAGTATTCTTACTGAATTTTCACTAGGTATAGACATCGCGAGGACAGACGTTGCTCATCAGAAAATTGTGCAAATTTATTTTGCAGAAGAGCTTTGGCTCTACAAGGTTTTCATGAGTGTTTTAACATAATAAGGTATATATCACTGAGATATCGAATGCTGAAATCGTACAATCCATAATCAATTACCCTGTATAATTAACCAATAAGCTATAAAATTTATACTAACAATTACTTTTTGATTTTGGTAATGTTATTTGGCTTGCCTCTGCTTGAGAAAATTAAGAGTACGTGGGCTTGTGTGTAGAGCATTATTCAGAATAAATTAATGATCACTACATTACTTCATTTGTAAGGTAATTGAATTATAATAATACCCATTAAATTCTATAATGCTAATGATAATATATTGATTTTATTGGGAAAAAAGTAAAAACGGTATATGTAATTGTTTATAAAAAACCGAGACCTCCATCCAACTGATTTTATACTTTGTTTTGAGTATAATTAAATTTTATATTTAGAATAAAGTCACAGTAAGCTAGAGCATATTTTATAACTTGATAATTTGGTAATTGTTAGCGTCAGCGTCAGATGAATCCGAATTTTAACTGTTAAATAATCCTTCAACGAATTTATGTCCGTGTGATTAATTTCGCTTAGTAATGAATGGGTCTGTCTAGGTGTGCACCGGTGGCGTTAGGATTACTGAGTTAATGGGAAAATCAACCCTCGTTTCAATATCACCACATAAAAATCACTGTACGATAAAAAGCTATAACTTTTGATCTAATAAATTATCTATTCTACTGTTTAGTTGGTGTTAAATTATTTTTGCTTCGTATCAATTTAATTTAAAAAATCTTGAACAGGTTTGCTTTTATTTTTTTTTAATTATTAATTTACCCGTTAATTCTTTCTAATGTTACAAATATATAATTTTAATTTTGATAACATTGTACACTAATTAAAGAAAAATGAAAGAATAATATTAGCTTTAATAGAATTACCTAGCTTTAATAGAAGATCTAAAGAATATTAGATAGACTAAAAGTTATGATGTATGTGTTTATGGTGCCAATAATACAACTAATGATTGCTGATATGATCTACAGTATTTTACATTAAAAAAAAGAAAATCGGAATTTTCGATTTATATTTTATCACCTTGCAATCCTGCGGGATGTGGGGAATAACTGTAGATTATAGTCAATAGAAAGTGGAGAAAATTCATTCAAATTCAAGTTGCGTACTGATAAAACCTTACACCTAATACTTGTTTCATTTATTTCTTCACCTTTTATACAGCCATATGGTTTATGAGTATTTAAATTAGTTATCAATTGTTTCAGGTTACCAGTGCCTTGGTTGCTATTCGGCATCATCTACGGAAAGCCTGTGGAGGTTAATTCGGTGGGAATGGTGTGCTCTATAACAATCCTCTTCATGATGCTAATATTCGTCATCATGTCTATTGCCTGCTTCCGATGGAAGATGAACAGAGGACTAGGTTTCACCATGTTCTTGCTATACTTCGTATTTGTGGCAGTGTCGCTCATGTTCGAGTACGGGCATATAGTGTGTCCCGTTTAGATTATTCGTACACGATTAAATAGACTTATAATAAAGTAGAAAAATTGTACTGATCTGAACTAACACCTAATATAATAATAGTAGATGAAGATCATTAAAATAGTGATAACAGAGACATCAAAAAAATTGTGATACACATTTAATAAATTTTTAATCAGGTAGTTTTTAATATCAAGATTCTTTTTAACCAGTTTTATTTTGATAGTATTGTTCAGCACATAATCATCAGCAATAACTATCCAATAATATAAAAAAGAAATAAAACAGTTTTATTATAAATATTTACTGATCGCAAACCAAGCTAAACAAGATTACAGGGGAACATTACAGTCAAGTCTTCAATTAGTCATTTAATATAATAATTTATGACTGCTGTTTCCATTTAGGAAAAGATAAAAATAAAATAACGAATGTGTTGTTATATCCTATAATAACTTAAGGCTCTGCTGAACACTGAAATTAAGATTATACCTTTTATTAGCCATTTTAAGTTTAGTTTATGGTGAATACCATTTAATCAAATTCTCACTTCTTTCACAAATGTCATTGTTCAATTTTATTGCCTCTCTATAAAACTCTTAAACTTGAACTAATAAATTTCAAAATTGATAGCTGCATAAACATCAAGTTTAACGTTCGCTTCCATTCGTACAATATTTTTGTCTAAACTGATATACATAAAATTTCCTTTAGTATTATTTTAGTTCAATTATTGATTGAAGAAAATTTGTATTTTGAAAGTAATGAAGATAGTTTGATACCTGCACTGTATACGATTTCCGATGACACAAAGTTGATAGACATGTTTGGTAATATGGAAAAAATAATATATTGTAATACCACAAAAGATACAGGAAAAAATAATTTAAAGATTTGATAAAAGAACTAATTTAACAATTTTTTCAGATAACTTATTTCTTGGGAAATAGAAAACACGAATATAACGTAGTTTTCTGCCAAAAAATTGGGAAACAAATTAAACAAAGAAAGACTAAAGCAATATATTTTTAGATGGAACGTCTTGAATATTTTTGCCAATAAAGCTATTTTTGTATTTTCCTTATTTTTTAGTAATATATTATATATTAACTATATATCAAGTGAAACTGAATTTTATTAAGTTGATTATGATTATTTTGAAGTCCAAGTATATAGATATTATTTATTACGTTTGTAATATGTTGTACCCAATGTTATTTATATTTTCCCATGATAAAATATACAATGGATGTAACTCAGAAAGTCACCTGTATCATAGTAATGCTTTCCCACCCACCACTCTGGTCTGGATACCGAAGTTGACTCTTGACTTTTGTTTGGATCTGCATGATGAAAATATTTATAATAATTTGACTAATTTACGTTCATGTTTATGTTAATGAAAACCATCGAGAGTACTTTTTTCACAAAACTTTAATTCGAGTACAAGAATCAGATATTACAGGTAGTAAACTTTTAATGTGTCAGGAACAATTTTTTTGATGTTCATATGAGATGCGTTTGTACAGTACTAGTTAGAATGTTTTCATCTTTTCTAGCTCGGGTTCCACACTAACATATCAAAAGTTTGGACAATAACTTCCGCTGCATGAGAAAGTTGCAAATTCACTTGCATAGTACGTTTTCCCAACAGCCATAATACAATACTATTAATACTTCTTTAAGTGACCACAGTTCGAATCGCAAATTTTGTATACTGTATCCACGAACTGAGTTCAAGAGAAGATATATTTGGATTATTATTTAAAATAAAATGATTAATAGTAATTTGACTAATTTGAAATTAAATGTGTCTGCATGAGAGGCCATTTTAAACAAAGTTTCATGTAATGCCATTAACATAATTTTACCATTACAGTTTACTTTGTTTAAGTTTAAGTTTATTGATTGGTAATTTCCCTAGTTACATTGAGAGAAAATGTCTCAGGCAAAGAACTCTAAATCAATTGGTGAAATTGACCAGGAAAATGTATATATTTATTAGTGATATTTGTCGGCATTTAACAAGAATATTAAAAAAAACAAATCTTATATATACAGTCCTGCAAAATTAACACATCACCAATAATTTAGTGTTAATTTTTCTCTCAACCAATTGCCTGATTTGGATGATTTTTCTTTTAGTTTGTAAGTTGATTCCTTGGGAATGTTATATTGATACTGATTTTTAGGTAAAAGTTTTGCTTCAATATCTGGTGTAACAATAATGTTCAGATATTCAAAACATCATATAAAGAGCACCCACAACAGTTAATTAAAATTTAAAGCAAACTTGAACTTTATCTTTTCTCTTCATTCTTCCTTTTGGTGTACTTTATTATCTGCGGCTTTAAAGAAGACATCCGTTGGAAAAATTGAAATAAATAACAAGCTATAGAAACAATAGCTTAAACCTAGTGTCAGCATCACAATCCCAATCAACATACAATGCAAAAAAAACATAATCCACATTAGACAAGTTCTGCAAAATTAATAAAATTAAAATTTATCTTTTACATACGAATCATTTCATTTCGCTAAGTTTTGTTTTGATTGGTTTTCTATTTTTGAGTCTCCAAAATAAAAAGCATCTAAATAGATTTTAAAACCATATCAACTCTTGAGTAATAGCATTATTTTAGTCTGAACTCTGTCTGTAGACGCGACATACAATATAGAAAGTCTGGAACTAATTCGAAAACTTTATAGGTATATATTTTCCTCCAACGACATGCAATAGAAGAAAACAATTTCTAATGCATGTAGTTCTGGCAGTTCAACTACAATACCTATAGAAAATTGCATCGCCATTATTAACGGTTTTCTAAATAGCTAACAAAAATCTCAAAATCTATGTCAAATTAGTTTGATAACGTGTTAAAATATGAGTAATAAAATTTGAATAAACACGTGAAAAATTGTTGATAGTAACATGAAAGAAATGGAGTTAATGGAGAAATTGTTTTATTCAAATTGCTTTATCTGTTGTTATAACTTTCTGTTATGCTTAGAAGAAGCAATGAATCTGAATCTGGTATTCAAGCTGATCGTTCCGTATAATTATTAAACTTTAAAAGGATAACAAAACATTTTTTTTATTCATGTCAAAATATTTCTAATCTAAAATTGGTCGTAATCAATGAGATAAAAGAAGTTATTAGATACGAAATTACGTAAATCATATCAACCTATCATATCACATTATGAATCATATTAATGATATAGGTAATTTTTTTAAATATATCCTGAAATTGAGCAAATTTTTAGTTAAAAGCTATATTTGTATACATATATGTCTAAGCGACTATGCAAAAAATGTAATCTATATTTTTATCCAATTAGTTCCAGACTTTAAAAAGAGAGGGCATAGCGATGATGAATAAACAAATTAAATGCAGTCGATCGACTGCTATCACCAGCACTGCCCATCTCTTCTACACAAAACATAACGTTTCATCAACGAAGGGAATCGTATTATGTGGAAGCGACATATAAAACGAAAATATTTATAATTGCACTTGTTATTTACATGTCACAGACCATTTGAAATGACTATAGAAATTTTATATCTAAAAGAAAATGATTTGAAATAATTAAAAGAACCCGGGCGTATTTTGCTATAACGCTATTGGTGTTCAACGGGTATGCACAAAAAAAACAATATCGACTTCCATAAATAGTGTGTGTTATAGTATAGAAATATCCCCGACCACGATAGCAATAATATCTATTTGTTAATAGATTTTAAACTACTGTTTTTTACATAAGGGGACGTTTCATATTAAACTACCAAAAACGAAATAGAAATTTTGAATAGTAGAATTATTTTAACATTTTAGTTTGTAGAGTTTTAATAGACAATTTTTTAACGAAAATTTTGATAAGAAGAAGCGGAAGACATCAAATATGAATAATTAATATCATGGCTTATTTTAAATTAAGGTGATCAAATGCCATCCAAAACAGTTGACATATGCAGCTGAATCATTGCCATTTGTAGTTTATATTTGCGATATATCATTATGTGATTAATAAGCTAAATTATAGATCATATCATGTTGATCAATTTAATTTAAAAAAATCCTAAAATAAAACTTCCCGAAGTATGTTGCACTGTAGAAATAAATAATTATAGTGAAATATACATATCTAGATTGTAGATATATTTTAGACTAGAATAAACAAATTACTGTGTAGAAAGCATGTACATAACTAATTGTTTGGGCACTGAGGTCTGATCACAGATCTTTGCTAAAAGTGCCTACTGTTAATTTGTTTTACCCTATGTGATAAGTGAACAAATCGGCATGTTTGAATAAATCAAGCAATTTTGAAATCGCACACATATTTTATATTTGATTATAACAAATAAACGTGTCTCCGATTATTTTTAACCAATCTGGTCTTGATTTATAAATAAGAAGGTTATTAAAATTGAAAAATGTAAGTTGTTTTTTGAAAGTAGCTAATTTATTCTAATTTAAATAAAAATTTTATTTGAAAATATGAGCGTATACAAAAAAAATGTAAATTAATATTTCGTAAAATTAAAATGATACTACATTAACACATCGGTACTTTGACCTTGTGTGATTACTGAGTTTGAAGACAGACATTTTAAAAATTTTGTATTTATCTGAAATTGAATTAAATTGCGGGGACAATGAATGGAATTAAGGGAAATTTTTGTCCAACTATCAGGCTCCATGTTTTTACACACACTTTAAGTAATCTGTATGCACCTCCATGTAAAATTGGAAGGGAAACTTAGTGGCAACATCAATAAAGTAGGTTATTTTAAACTTAATTTATTTGATCTATTATCGAAAAAACATTGTAAAAAAGATATTTTAAGTATCTTTCAATTGAAAATTCGATTTACGTACTCTTCTGGCCATTAAAATATATGATTTTATTTTGGTATTTAGGCTAGTCAAATACACCACGGATATTGAATATATTTTTGAAACAAACTGATTTTTGTAGAAATATGCAGGGGAGGGTATGCGTATAATTGAGAGTTTCCAAAAAGTCCCAGTGCCCGAAAGTCATACAATTTCTTGATATACGGTGGTTTCCGTTTAAAATCAATAAGAGTAAGTAAAATTTGGAATCCGTATTTTTAAAATAGATAGGATTTTAAAAAAAGCCCATATAAAAATAAAACGCAATATTTTTAAATTAAAAACATAGTTACCAAAACGAAACAAAATATTAAGAAAATAAAATAAATAAATTCAATATCTTCATAAAATGTTCGGTACCTTCTGTACAGTGGCGCACTGAGGTGGGGGTCCCAGGGCTAGATGAAAAAAAATATCAAGATATACTTATTAAATTAACATTCATTATTTGAACCATCGCCATATCAAACATCATATTAATAGAGGGACCAAATTTCGAATAAATCGAAGTTTATAAATTTAGTAGGACTGAAAATTGTGTTTCTTAACATTTCAAAAATTTTATATTTATCTGGAACTAAATTAATCTGCGGGTAAAATGAAACGAATCAAGCGAAATTTTTGTAAATGTTTTAAACAACACCCCTACCTAACACTCTTTAAATAACACCTCTACGCATATCCGCAAAAATATAACCCGTTAAAAATTTATTCTGAATTATATGCAAATTTTACAGCCCTAAAAAAGTTAATAATATCTTGTGGACATTTCACTCAAATTTACTTTTGGTTCGAAATCAATTCATTTGTGTGCACCAAAAATTATAAGTGTTATAATATGTCAAATTGAACATGTGCCCATCTATTATGACTATTATTTTTATTTCCCAAAAAGTGGCATCAGTAGAAGATAGTGTATTGCCAGTAAGTTAACCTACAAATTTCGAAAAAGCACATTCATATTACTAATATGAAAAATATGCTGCTCCATTTTCATTAATTTTATAGAAAAGAAATTAAGAGAATATACTTAATACTTAATTAATAGGAAAAAAACTTCAGAAAACGAATACGTTGTTTCCTGTTTTTGGAAATAGTGTGTAGGACCTCTTAAACGCCCATTAAAATAAAATAAATATTCTAGAAAATTCGTTACAAAGAGAACACTTTTCAATCCAGTCAACATTAAAGAATAAGGATACAACTAATAACCAACCTTGCTCAACGTTTTTATTCCTTTGTTGTCCACAATTTCGCCTACAGGTCTTTTGCGATGTCGTAATAAATACAAAAAGCCTTTGACTAAGATTTAGATAGCGTGACTAACATCAGCCGCAATTGCACGACGTACACCAAGAGAAGGTTTAGGAAATATGAAAAGGAGCGATTTACAAGAAGTTAACTGTTGTTTCTTTTACTCATATAATCTCAGATTGTTAGCAGAGCTTCAAAAATTATTTTGCTTTAAACTTTCGTTCAGGAAAAACGATTAATAAAATTAGTCAAATTGACGGTTCTGTATCTTGCCCTGGTTAAGAATATTATAACATTACACACCGTCGCCAATAGCAACATGACGTTCTATACATTACCTATCGATGGGGGGAAATGAGATACTTTTACCCAAAATGTCCGATAGAAATACTAATTTATGAGCAAGAAATTTTAAAAAAAATTAAAATTATCTAATTCTAGAAATCGTCTTCGAATAAAATGCTGTCAATCAGAAGTTGCTAATTGATTTTCTATATAGTTAGCTGAAACGTATTAATATTTTAAATAATTCACCGAAAGGGAAAATATTTTTGTACCACGCACAAAAAGTAGCATTTTCCTTCCCCATTTTAGAAATAAAGGTACATATGTCATTCCTCCTGACGCGTAGGTAATAAACACAGCTCCATTGCCATTCACGATTTATTATTGTAATGCTTAGTTAACATTTATCCTATTGATTATTAAGCGTATATTTTTATACTTTTTTTCGTAATGATATGGTTGTAGAATAATCATATATAACTCGGAAGTAAAGTGTGATTTCCAGCTCTGGGTGATCGATTAAAGAACCTTACCTACAGGAGTAAATCATGCCCTATATATTAAAAAAGCAACTATTGCACCTTAATAGCAAAATATTGATATTATGCATGCGAGAAATTGAGATTGTTTATTTGCAACTATTTCTCTCTACATGTTTCAGATACACTTGCTAAAATATATTGCTATTTTTAAGAATTCAGAGAATGAACATCAGTTCTTAAAATTAAGGAAACATCATGATAATTATGTTAATACTCGTAATAGAATTTTAGATCCAAGTATAAAAATGTACTTAACAATGGCGATTGTCATAAATATTGTTGTAATAAAAAGGCAATCTTTTATAATGCGGCCTTTTTGGCAAACGCGTGTACAAGATTTTTCCGAAAATCATGCTCTTAATTTTTGGGCTGAAAATATATACAAAAGTTAATTGTAACGATAACTCTTTAATATGCGATGCCTGCTAATACATCATATTTAGGGCTTCCTAACAAAAGTACCATTTTTATGATTATTTTAAAATAAAGAAATTAGTCCAAAATATAGAGGCGTTAAATGTAAGTACTCACGATTTACATTCATGGTGGCAAATGCCGAGGAATAACTGCTCTTATAAATAACAATTTGCAATTGATACAAAGTTTGCGGGGTAAAAATTAGAAAGCACATTTTGGGCGTCCCCTTTAAAGTGTCTTAGTCTCTTTATGAAAATTAACTCAATAATTGGACACGGTTTTGAAAGTACCCTGTACAGAATTAAATTATATAGTTACATCGAAAAGTCAAATATATCCATTACTGTTGTGTTTCCTCAATTGCCAATACACTTTGCAAAAAAATCAAGAATAACGTTCAAAAATAGAAAAGCAACCCTTTTTCAAATTTTTATTAGTTTCCCAAATAATAAAAAGTTATATCAATAAAAACCAGATTTTAATAACCTTTATAATTTAGTTTAGTGAAAATGGTCCAGATTAATAACAATAATCGGTGACACCTATTTAAATATATACATATATAACGTTATAATAATATCGCCAATGTATTATGCCCTATTCACTGAAATGTTTGTACAATATTAATAATTTTTAGTTTCTTATTTTTATAATAATTTCAATATTAAAAGTGCATCCATACTATATGTGACCTCTAAAATTTTATGAATTACAATATGACAAAAACAAACTGTAAAATATAAATTGGTTACCTATATTTGTTGTTACCTATATTCATTAAATTTTTTGTGTATTAACACGAAACAAAATTTTCTATACTAAGAAAATATTAAATGTTGTATTTTATGAAATTTAATTATATTGTTTTATGTCGAGAGTGTGTAGATAGAAACCTGCATATGTTGTAAAAAGAATTGTAGATTTAATATTAACCACTTAATTTTTTTATTTCATTTTACTTTATAATACATATCCACGTCATTTCTAATTTGTGATTAAAATGTGATCTCAAAAGTATCCTGCACAACGTTTATCACATGCAAAAATAAAAAATATATCAAGCAGTGCTTATGTTAAGTGTATTAAAACTAAGCGGACGAATTGAATGATATTCATTTATTTGAAAGTCACTAGTAAAAATTATAACCTTGATTTTCTTATTTTTGAAAATGTCTCCATACTGAATGTACCCCATTTTGTCGTTTTTATCGCATATCTACGTAATTGAAAACACGCTGTCGTACTTGCCGATTTTTAAACGGAATATAAACATACTAGAACTATTTCAATTTTAGAATCTAGATTTACCCTGATACTAGTAATTATACCTAAAAAGTTTCGTAAAAAATACATTTTCATTTTTTCTAATTCAGGTTTTATTGCTGATTATTTCTCCCATTCCTCAAATCTGAATTTCTAAATGACAAATTTAAGTGTTATTGAATACCATCAAACAGCACGTTATTGCAGCGATAAAGTCTCTTCGAATTTCTTCCTAAAGTAATTCCCGCTTCCTGTTTCGAATTAAAAGTATATTAACCGATTGACAAACTGTCGAGCTTAATTTAATGCCTTCTGTGACAATATATTATATTGATATTGGCTTAATACTACTACTTAATACTGCATTTTAAAAGTTATTTGGTTCAGAAAATATTCCAGGTTTTCTTCCACGTTGATTATTTTAATTTCTTGACAATTCGACCATCTTTTAGTTTTCTTATGAAGGAACGACCACGAGCAATATTATCGAAATGTTAAGAATTCCAAATAATCAACGCGGAACAGCACCAGGAAACTTTTCTACAAATCCTTCTGGGAAAGTCTGAGACTCAAAAGTGTCATTAGTATTTTTATTTTACCTAAAAACTGATATAATAATATCCAAAAAATAAATAACAATATTAGTACAGTTTCCCCTCTTATTCTATCATGATTGTATAATTATATATTATAAAAAAAATAGATGTCGAATGTGAAATAATATCTAATAATTTCATTTTTAGCACATTTCAAATAATTTTGTTTCGAACCACTAATATCTACTGCATGGTTGTAAAAAATACTCTAATAAAGAATTAACACGTTTTTCACAACATATCAATGTCATATCATATCCCTGTCATTGTTTCATTACGAAAACAGGTACAAATGGAGTACATTTTGGGAGTCTTTCCGTATTAATCGACCATTAAATAAATTACTTTGTATTAATTTGGGATACTGATAATATGATATTTATAAACCCTTTTATGATTAATTTGCTCATGACCAATGTACTGTGATTTCATAGATACCTTTTCTGAATTGTAGATTATGTAGATTTTTGTGATCTTTTGCATTCTTGTGTCAACCATAATTTTTAATCAAGAATTCACGTCTCTACCTTGTACAATTGTATATTTTGAATCTAAACGTTATAGGATCTTTATTTCCAATTACCTTCTACCCTGATTCAGTACCTTCAACATTAGATTGCACGTTGTCATCTTATAATTCAATGTACATATTTCTAATTTAATAAGTTTACACAGTGACGCCGAAACCACTATTAGCAAAAAAATAGGTGACATTTTGTATACAGTTTATGCCATAGATTTATTCAGGCCTATTTACATAATATGATAAAATGAGATAGAGCGCCTCAGTGAAGTTAAAATCGACCTATAGAACATACGTATATGGACTATTGAAATCAGAAATATAATACCTCAGAAAAATAACAAAATATCCATAGTTTTTTTTGCAACAATTTGCCCATATAAATAGAGTTTATTTTGAGTTATTTAATACCTATATCAGGATGTAAAAAAATTACAATTGCAATTTGATGACATTTTAAATATTTGTATCGCACAAAACAACACTTTCTAAAATAATTTCAAATTAGCTTAAAAAAATTTATTTTAGAAATTTATTTTTTATTTGTTATCCCCTAAAAACCAAGTGGGTACGGTACATTTAAAGATTTTGCTGTGGGTGTATGCATATGTTTGCATAATATTCGCAATTACACAATCATCTGCAGAAATAGCAAATTATATACGAAAACACGGGCTTTCTAAAGAACATCGAAATATATGGACCAATTTTACAGAATAAGAATTTTTCATATAGTTGGGGTAGTATTTTGTATTTATACACTTATTTCAAATAACTCTAATTCAGAATTTAATGGAGGTCATTGTAATCAAACACACCTGATTTCAATAAAGGTAAATGCTTTTCTGTGAACATAATTATTTTTTATTAACTAAAAGACCCGATAGATATACATATTTTACATACACAAAGATACAAGCAATTTCCGTAGTGAGGTGCGTAAATTCTCACTAAAACAAAGTCATTTCTTTGATAATTACTGATTACTTTGGTGTAGAATCTGGCAAGTTTTATGCATGCAATTTATTAATTTAAGAAAGTCGCATACAGAGTAATAATTTTAATTATTATAGATTACAAATAAAAATTGATTACCCATACACCTTTGAAGTGTGGTAATAAATTATTGTTTTGGAATACCTGGCGCCGAGTGTGGAGCTATAGATTTTATCATGAATAGTAGAAATTACATCTTTCTTTATGAAGTTATATATAATAGTAGCATGTCCATTATTATTTCATAAAATCACGATAACAATTGTTGGTATTAAACCTAAACTGTTTCAATACTATATAGAGATAAACTGATATGTCTAATATAGTTCAATTTACAATACTACAATTTTTACAATGAGTCTATCAACAACAACAGAGAAGGGTATACTCAGTGTATACCAGTTATAAAAAAAATATATTTAAATAAACAGCGAATAAATAATTCTTAAGCATGGGCCTCAATCTGCCTACTTCCCAGGTCGAACTCTACTTGCCCACTTCTCTAAAAAGACGGACAAACGGTTCGACCTGAGGAGTAGGCACATTGAGGCCAAGGCTCGTGTACAAAGTCTATAAGCCTTGCATTGAGGCCCCGAACTCGAACCGCTCCTTACCCATTCTATGTAGACACCCTTCCTTTCTCTTGAATATATGTCTAATAATATATGCACACACACAAAGGGTTTATAAATATGGTTATCTGTATATCTGTTTCAGAATTGGCAAGCTGGTTTAATATAAAATGAATAATACTTAATAAAAATAATAATAAAGTAAGATTGTGCGAATTAAGAATACTGTAACATGCAACAAATAGTCCAGTAGTTTTAGGCATATCATATTTCAAATTTCTGCTTATATTGTTATAATCTTCTAAATACTATTATATATTACACATCCTTTTAGGGTTTAGAATTACTTAGGTAACTATAGTCAAAATATTGTTATGACAATTGTGGATAAATACACTTATATCTTGTTGAAAATTGATTATTAATAAAAATATTAACTTTATTTACTTTTTTATTATTTCTTTTATAGAGACGTTATCTGTTAAATAAATATAGGAATAAATCAATTACATTTTTTAAGAAAAATTACAAACTGCTATATATTTTTTTTATAAAAGTTACATTTTTGTGCATTATAATAATTTTTATAAATGTGTATCTGGACATAAACTAATATTTTGACTTTTGTATACAGGGCAAAACATTTCTACGCAGTGTCCAGGAAATATTTTAAATTTTTGTGAATATTGTGGGGAGGCTCTATAAGTATATATAAACAGATCGATAATAGATTGATTCTTTAAAGCCCATCGTTTTCAGGGCAACAAGCTCAAACCTTGAATTTTTTCATTCCACAAAGGAATTAATAACTACCCTTTTAAAAGAAAGGCATGTTAAGAGCGATTTTCTACATACCATTAATAGTAATCTTTCAGAATCTCCGGAAGTAGCAAAGGAAATTTTTTATTAAAAAAATTAACTTATTTTTATTTTATAAGAGTAAAATATGATTATTTATTAGCATTACATTTCAGCAAGATTCGATTTTTTACAAATAATCAAATCAATGCTGTTACGAGTTACGATAATATATTGTATATTGTTATACTATATTTTCTAAATATCTATGGTCAATTTGTCCTGCACGAGCAAATTTTAAAAAATTTAAGTTGCCCTACTTTTATGTTTTTCTGTTTCGTTTTCATGTTATCACAGATATTTTAGTTATATGCAGTCGAATTATTCAAGCAGAAATAAAATAGACCATGGATACATAATATCACTGTTTCAGAAAATGATTCCTAGAGCTATTTCTTGAAGAAAAGTTCATATTAAAGATCATGTGCTAAAGAAACCGCCCATTCCATGAAACATTTTATTCTCTCCTTACAAAGATAGTGTTATGAAATTCAACAAAATTATTGAATTTCAAACTACAATTAATTTGATCATTAAATGTTTTTAAGTATTTCTAGTGATGTAGGTATGAGGAGTAAATTATTCTTCTCTTTTAATTCACTAGAAACTAATTTATGTAAAAAAACAAACCATTTGTATATTCGTAGGTTCGATCTCGATCTCAGTTGGATTCAATAAGAATATTTTTGATTGAGTTTTAGTTGCCATTCGGATATATCCAGATCCGGATTAACCAGCAAGCAAAAGAAGGTCGCCAAAATTTGAGGGGCGCAAAATTTATTGCAATTTTTTTTTTTCATTATTAGTTTTAAATTATTTGATCATATTTTTTACACTAAGGTCAAATTTGGATTGTTTTCATTTGGTTTGATTGTTTAAATTTAAAAAATCTATTTGAAAACATTTGCTTTTGCGTTTAATTGTCTTTTTTTTTCAGTTCATATTTATGTTAAAAAAGACAAATAAGGTCAGCGGGGGGGCGCAAATTTTGGTTTAGCTTAGGGCGCAATATACCTTTGAGCCACCTCTGGATATATTTGATTCCAAAAATTTTTAATTTTTTTTTAAATATTAGAATAATCTTCGATACAATCTAAGACAAGCCTTTTAAAAAATATTGATTTTTGGAAAAGTTACGAGCATTTGATATTTTTTGAAACTATGATCCAAGCCATTAAAAATTTCAAATGGTGGTAACTTTTCCAAAAATAAATATTTTTTTAAAAGCAAAAAACCTTGTCTTAGATTGTATCGAGGATTATTCTAATATGTAAAAATAAATTAAAATATGAATATAAAAATTTCTTGACTTTCCAGGTGAGGCCCGAGATTTTCGGAAATTTTTTTCACAAATTGTTTTTCAATTATGTTCTAATTTCTAATGCCATAATTTCGATCACTGTCGCCGTCACTGGCAATGGTTATTTCAACTTTTTACATTCAAAATAATTTTAGTCCAACTTTATTAAGTAGGTATAGGACCAAATTTTATTACCATGTCTCAGAGGAGTCGATATTTCATAAAATGAACCTTCCACGCTTTGTATTTCAGAAATGGTAACAGTACAGTGCATGTTCATGATCTTTTATTCAAGGAATTTTCTTCTAACTTATGTGTATGTATAGGAAACTCCTTGCATATTATACAAAACACAACCAACAAGTTCCACTTTGTATTCAATAATAATTTTAATGGTAGTATGAAGTTCGTCACAAAGGACTTTCGCTGTAAGTTTAAATTTTGGTTCTATTATTTAAATTCATTGCGTTACATACTTTTTTTTAAATGTGAATGCCTTGTATACATAAATTATCATGTTTTTGTAACATTATCATAATGATTCTATTTATTTTCAGAAACATCTGCACAAATTCTATATTTTATACCTAAAGCTGTATACAGTGCATCCATAAAGTAAAGTCATCGTACTCCCTTCAAGATCTCCAGACCGGTGTGCGATACCAGCATGAGATAAAAACAAGATAGAATCAACGAAAATGATGCTTTTTTGTGAAACTCATTGCCGTCATCTCCGTGGAGGTATCACAGCACCTATCAAATAGAAAATTGTATACATTTCGCCGTACGTCAGCATGAACTATTTGAAATTTTCGATTTGATAAGCGTCGCAACACCGCCACTAAGGTAACGCCAATGGCTTTACACAAAAAATAGTAGTATATTCGATGTGATTTCATCCTGTTTTTATCACAGGTAGATGTCGCTCTCCGTTCCGGAATTATTAGGCGGCAGCGGGAGGGGTTGGTGATTTTGTGGACGCCCTGTATGCGTGGTGTCCACTAGGGTGGAACGAAAAAATTTTTTTTTTTTAAATACTTTGTCATAAACTTCAAAATGTGCCTTTAGATAAGTAAAAATAATTCCCAAAAGTTGATTGACCTATCTTAGTATTTTCAGGTTCCTCATAGGACTTAAAGTTTCGAAATTTCCTGGTTTTTGCAGGTTTTTATTACATGCATTGATTGATTTAAAAAAATAAATTTTCTGTTTGACATAGTGCTTAAAATAATTCTTAAGTTAAAGATAAAAAGTCCCTCCAACCCAAATTATTTTATTTTAATATCTTCAGGTTCCTCATTGTCTTGGAAAATCGCACTATTTATGGGGATTACGCGACAAAGAGCATATTCCGATACAATCACAGCCAGGGCAAATAAGCTCTTTGGATTTTGGTAAATTACATAATGAAGTTTACGCCCCATTTTGGTTTCGAGTAAAACTCATGCCTTCATGTGTTGAAAGGGCAAGACATTCAGTTTAATAGATGCTTGCAGATTTGAAATAGAAGGTGATTATAGTTATTATCTATTTTTAAGATAATCTGATTTCGTTTCAAATGATGTCAATATATTTTTTTTACTTTATATACGGACTTGAATAAATCCATCTCGGTTTTCTTGGCCACAGAATGATGCCCCAGAATGATGCCCCAGTTACAAGATGCACGAATCGGTCAACAGCTTGGGTATTACAAGGAAATTGTGGAAAAACCAGGAAAATTTATGTCCCACACCTTAGTTAAGCATATTTCCATATTAGCGGTTATTAGCGACTCAGTAATATTTTCTTCATTCCAAAAGATCAATTCCGAGTAAAGTTTGGCCTCAAAATTTATTTTAGGGTACTAAATTCACGTAATACCGTTGTTTTGACGGCCCGTGCCTTCAGAACATGTCGGATACCTAGTTCTGTGTATTTTTGATATTCGTCCGTAAGTAAAGAAAGCAGTACCTATATTTTCAGGATGTGCGAAAAACCATGGCGCTGAATTACCGTATAAACAATTTTTTTACTTTTTCTAGTAAAAATCTGCAAGCATCTATTAAACTGAATGTCTTGCCCTTTCAACACATGAAGGCATGAGTTTTACTCGAAACCAAAATGGGGCGTAAACTTCATTATGTAATTTACCAAAATACAAAAAGCTTATTTGCCCCATTTCCGCCATAGACGCCTGGGCTGTGATTGTATCGGAATATGCTCTTTGTCGCGTACTCCCCATAAGTAGTGGGATTTTCCAAGACAATGAGGAACCTGAAGATATTAAAATAAAATAATTTGGGTTGGAGGGACTTTTTATCATAACTTAATAATTATTTTAAGCACTATGTCAAACAGAAAATTTATTTTTTTAAATCAATCAATGCAGGTAATAAAAACCTGCAAAAACAAGGAAATTTCGAAACTTTGAGTCCTGTGAGGAACCTGAAAATACTAAGATAGGTCAATCAACTTTTGGGAATTACTTTTACTTATCTAAAGGCACATATTGAAGTTTATGACAAAGTATTTAAAAAAAAAAAATTATTTTCGTTCCACCCTAGACTGTCCACCCAGTGCGTATTTGTTCCATAACTCAATACTCTGACAGAATAAATTTAATTAGAATCGTTGTTCAGCTCTCAACAACATTTTCACTAGGTAGGAATTGAATTTGTTATAATTTATATGGAACACCCAGTATATTATTGCAGTTTTAAAATTTCTTCTATAATATATTTATTTTTTCATGTTGGACCTTAAAGATTTAAACCTCAATAACTTGAAATGGAATTAAACTTGCGGTATATGATATGATTTCATATTCCAATTTTCTTTTTTGTAAAATACACTAACCATATAAATACGTTCTAAAATCTATAAAAAGTTATTTATAAAAATTCTTTTTTTTGTGGAATTAGGATATCTGCCTTACTTTTTCGTAAAATAAAAAACAGTTTATATTTTTTATTAGTAGTCAGCACCTCTCCACAATAAATTAGTTAGGCAACTGACAGTCTATTATTTACCTACTGTTCTCACAGATTCCTTCAAATAAAATATAGAATTTTTAATCATTTTAATCAAATGAACCGGAACATATTTTCATAGATTTTTCTTTTATTCATCATTTGTAATTAATGAAAAAGACATAGGAATTGTTTCCATTTATTAATCATTCTTCTTTCAATCAACGATACCTATTACCTATGATATTTGTGTTTGTTTCTTTTCTCTTCATTGCGAAAAATTAATGTAAGAATTTTAAAGTATATATATATATTATAAAAAACGAACATAAAACTGTTAATGTTTAAAGGTAATATTTTAAGTTGATGTTTCACAAATTATATTGAGATTTTCAATTTAAAAAAAAATTCTTGTGATTTTGTACAGGGTGGTCCAGTTACGGTGTCCTCGTCATTTACTCAGAAGCCATAATAAGAGAGATTAAAAAAGCTTTATGTGAATGTTACCAGACTTTTAGTATTCTTTTTTCGTCATACAGTTTTACTTATACAGGATGGCACATATTCAGCGATATATAGCGATCCTATGCCTTTTGAGTAAATGACGAGGACACCGTAGCTGGACCACCCTGTACATTACATAAACGGTAGTATCTTCAAAACAAGTGTAATATGATTCGGGAAACTCTTTGAATTCAACATCAAATATGAAATAACTATTGAAGTTTTTAAAAGCTTCATTTAATCAATAAAAAAATTTAATTCGTTCAATTAATCATAACATTATAAATATCTTGTGTTTACAATGCCGAATACATAGCTTGAAAGTATTATTTTAAAGTTATGCACTATTAGCACTACACCGCAATAAAAAAAAAAAATTATTTCAAAATAAAAAATACGACATTTTGTGAAACTTAAATATCTTATAAAATACCTACTTAAAAGAAGCACATGTTATGATAAAGATGATACACCTAAGTACATTTATCCTCTTTGATTATGGTAGTTAATTGATGTTATCTATAATCAAATTGACAATAATACAAGGGTGTTCTATTTTCTTTTATAAAATCATATACTACCGAGTCAAACCAGAACACCCCGTATAATGAAAAATCGGTTTAGTGTTAATAAACAACTTATAAGGGCCATAGTCCGTAATAGTCTCTACACTTAATAAAGAGTTATGGAACAAATATGAATGTACTAGTAGGTGGACCCTGCTATATAATAATATATTTTGCTGCAATTTTGAAAGCCATTAATTATATAAGTTTAACATGGAAATGTATAGCAACAAAAATTTATGAGTTAGAACTAAAAATTTATGGAAATCTATTGAGTAAATGCCTCCCCTGTAAATTAGACCACTTTTTGTAGCTCATTAAGTTTTTTGTCACTGAAGGATTGTATTTTCTTTGTTGGCAAGTTTAAATTTTAGATTTTCCATTACATTAAAGCCAACATAGAAAATATGAAAAATGATTTATTTTAAATCACCTGAATCATAAATAAAAGAGATTAAGATTGTTAATGGTGTATCCCGTAGATTGTTATTGCTAGAAAGTTTTTATTATTATAGTAATGTAAAAAAGCCATTTTATGGTATGTTACTTTTTGCCGACAATATAATATGTATAATAACCGCAGTTTTATTTTTGAGAAACAACCAAGTCAACCAACGTAGGTAAAGCATAAAAGTCAGAACTTAAGTATTATGATTTCAGATTTGATGAGCCTTTAATAATAAATTCATGTCAAAAATTCTCCCTATTACAGGATGTAACCCTCGGCTCAGATCCCTCAGAAATATTTTGTATTTAGAACACATACCGCATGTTTTTTTTAAATTCAATATTTAGATGTGGTGGATCTCAGCAATGTCAAATTGGTCTGAATAAATGTTTTGTCATTTGTAAAAATCAGTGGCTCACCCGGAATTTTGTCTTGGCGGGGGCTGACAGTCTGCAGCGTGAAGTTATAGGAATCACTTATTTAAAGGACTTATTTTATGGGCATACGTTACAGTACACTAAAGCTAACGTTTAATTTATGTTGGTTTGGGGAGAGCTGCAGCCCCAAAGCCCCCCAGCGCCCCTGGGGGCACCACTGGTAAAAATTGAGCATAGAAACGTGCAAGAACCTACCAGATGTCGCTAACCAACGAACTATAGTAGTTGGTCCCTAACGTAGGTACTTGATGGACATGATGGATGGACATGTTGAAAGAACTGCGATAAAAAAAATACACAGAAGACTCTGAGCGACACCGACGTTAAGTTTTTACAAGTAAAGTGAGGCTTTATGTATCTAGAAAAAAATTGACGAAAAACAACTTGAAACATCATAAAAGAATAATTCAAGATAGCTCATTAAAAAAAAAAAGAATTTTAAAAATCGCGCCTTGATCTCTAAAGTAGGTATGTGTCTGTGTTGATCTGGAAAAGAGTCATTGGAATATTTTACAGGACGAAGTAACACCTCTAGATTATAGAAATGTTTTAAATCTTCTCGCTTATCTGACGACCTTCACAGCGTTGGACAACTCTAAATATAAGTATTAATCGTACACGAATTGGGATATTTTTTACAAACGACGTAACAGCAAAGTTATACAGTTTTAAATTTTAATTTACCAATTTTTCATTTTTCATTTCATTCATAACTATTTTTACCGCAAAACTTAGGTACCTACCAAAAACTAGACAAATGAGGAAAACGTTCTTCGTCCCTTTTATTTTTCCTTTCCCACGAAGAAACCAAACTCAAGCTTTGTCCAAGTTGATATTTCCAAGGGCATACGCCGACTTAAATTTATCATCACAGTAGTAGACCCCATTATAATTCCCAAAATGAAATATTTTATAGTAGTACATATTTGAGTAGACTATTAGAGCTACTAACAACTTAACTAGACTATTAACTACAAAGAGACCTATTTATTTACATTATAATATTATATCGTGTTGACGAGTACTAAGTATAATTAACAGTTCGGTTTAGTTATTACGTTTGTACTTGGTAACCATGATTATGCGACCGGAATAACCATGGTTATCATGTTCTTATAATCGAAATAACCTAGTAAATCTAAACATAACCTCTTTGAAATTGACAAAACGTCAAACTACACGCATGCGTTAATGTTAGTACACCTGGAATCAATGCATCTCATTTTAGCTCTTGATAAAAGACCAAGATGTTGATATATTCGTATGTCGATTATTTATCAAGGAAAACATAAAACTTTTCATTCTTATGGCAACGTCTTGGTATAGTGAGACGAGGTTTTTTTTTGTAGAAAATGGAACCAACGACGAAAATGAATGGCAACTGTGAGACAGCAGTAGTTTCAAAAGAAATTGATAATAATAACGAATTAGATATCGAGGTAAGTATACGTTTGTTAATATGGTGGACTAACAGAATTGCTCTAATCACAAAAGTGAAAGACAAACTTGAGAGTAGGTAGTTAAACCAGGTCGAAAGTTTATTAAGTAGAGCAGAGCATTTTACCTTGCTACCGACTTTAGTACATAGTAAGTGATGCTAAGATGATTTTACAGGAAAAAACCGAAGTTTCACAAAATCCAATTATAGAAGATAAAATATCACCTGAAAATTCGGAGTATGATAGTGCTGATAGTTACAGTGACGAGGAACAAGATGTGAAAATTAGATCTAAAGCATCGGATCAAGATGAGCATAGTAATTCTGATGCAGGAGGTAGTTTTATACTAGAACGTGAGGAAGGCGATGGACAGGAAAGCATACCTTCTAAGAAAGTAGATGATGATGAAGATAAAAAGAATCCTCAGTATATACCTAAAAGAGGAACGTTTTATGAGCACGATGATCGTACAGCGGATGATGTGTAAGTAGATACTTAAGTAACAGATAGGGTGGTGAGCTCGGTGGTGAGAGTATTTTATGTGATGCTGTTACATATAACACGTGTCGAATTAGTATAAACAATTATTCGCTTGCATGGAAAACCAAACCCGCTAAAACGTCTTTTTCAATTGCCTCGCACTGACCTGTCTTTACTAGTGGCAGAAAATATGACCTGAATTTGTTATAACTGTTTAGTTTTCTTTAATTTTTTAGTATAATCAATAATTACCACAGATATAAGTATATATATAATATAAGTAAGCCTTTTAAATATAATTGTCATTATTCTGTTCCAACAAAGGAATGGTAGCATTGGGATTTGGTCAAATGCGAGTTACTTAAAATATTTTTTTACGTTTGATCTCTGATGAAAAAGAAACATTTTAAGATCAGTTTAGAATTATGGTAGACAGCTAGGTTGATCAGACTGGTACTCCAAATCCCGTCAATTTCACTCATCGCTAATTACTTTTGTCTGTCTTTCGATTGACTTGTCATTGTAATTTAATATTTGTAACCACGGTAGTTGAGTGGGTAAATTAAAAATTTATTTCTCTTTTGCTTCGGACTTAGATGGAAAGAGAATTATTGAAGCCCTAGATTTGGTTTGGACTCCACAATAAACTGTAAGGCCTCGTCTCTCTTTACCTAACACAAAATCCTAGGATGTTCGGGGGGTTACTTCGGTGACTTGAGAGACGGTGTTAAGAAGACAAACTTACCCTATAAATGACAAAATTCAACCTAATTTGCTAATTTTGTCGAATATTCTCTAATTTCATGATGCCCTAGTATAATAAGTAAACCAAATTTACATTTACATTTTCTATACCTACAACAAATTTCTTATTTGAAGTAATTTTTTTTTTAATCTTTGTTTATAATACTCCATAAATTATTGTTCTCAAAAGTGACGTGACATTAAATAATATGCAATACTTTCTTAAGTATGATTATTACGAAAAGATAACTAGAAATATGTAATAAATATTAGAACAAATCAAAACCAAAGTACCAATTATCACACTTTTTCTAATGGCAGAAAACAAAAAACTGCAAACAATGAAATCTTCAATATTTGATGAAAAAAAAATTAGAGAAATTTTTTTACATGTAGTGAGAAATTCAAAATAGACAATTACTTTTTGCCTTAAGCTCCTGATGTACAAAGACAAAAACTCAAATATCTACGCCGTTGTAGCTTGTATCATTAATATACATATATTTTTCTAATTTTTTTAAATGTAAATCATGCTAACTAATAAGTAACAAAAAATAAATATTACTTCCTTTATTAATTCACTAGAGTAGACATTCACTAGCGGTAAAAAAACATTCACTCAATGGTTCACTGATCTAGAAGAGTTTTACATGCCTAATTACCAAGTTGAATTGCAAATAATGTCGGTAAATTAATGGGATCTTTTTATTAATATTGCACAAAATAAAAATGTGATTACCCAATCATATTGAATTTTCATCTTAAAAAAAATAATTAATCAAGTGATGTAACATAGTTAAAAAAGAAGATAATGCAACTTTTGGCAGTAAGGTCTGCTAAGCTTGTAAATACTTTCTACCTAACATACATATTACTTACAACACACCAACGATTTTTCGGTTAGCACTGGTCTATCGTCGCTCCATTTAACGTAGTTAACGATATAACTTAACATAAAATTTACCTAAAAATTCAACATATTCAGTTTGTCATATTTACCCTTGGCAAATCTTTAATTATGATTCTTGATTCTTGTTTAAGTTGTACATAGTCTATGAATGAAATTTTGGTAGCGTGTAAATTTATTGATATCAATAAGTTTATTTATGATTAGATGAGACAATTAGTAACATATTCGTGTCAGGTTAATTAAATAATTATTTAAACATTATAATGCCTAGGCTACATTACTAGAATTCCTGATGCTGGGTTATAAAATGATTGGTATATGAAAAGAACACCTTTAATAAACTATCCTCAGAATTAATTAATTCCACTAGTTATTTTATTGAAAATATTGTTTAAATGTTAATTGTGGCATTTCATAAATTATTTCTCTTCCTTTTCTTTTTTGGGATTTATTTCCACATTTCTTGAGATTCCTATTAAAAAAAAGTTGATTTATCTAAAAAATATTCAAATTAACCACAGTTTAAAACTGGGAATTAACCTCTACGCCTTTGACGTAATGTCACATAAAAATCTAAACCCTAAATTTTGAAAAAGGAAACGGATATAGTTTCCGAAACGGCAGCGCAGTATTTTTGTATTAATTTAATTCCTATTAGTTGTCAAAAAACACCCTCTAACTGATCCTCTGACATTACGTCAAAGGCGTAGAGGTTATTTCCCAGTTTTAAACTGGTTAATTTGAATATTTTTTAGATAAATCAACTTTTTTTTAATAGGAATCTCAAGAAATGTGGTAATAAATCCGAAAAAGAAAAAGAAGAGAATTTTATTGTAAAGTCGAGATTTGTTTTAAATTTTTTTAACGAAATAGAAATGTCAACAATTTTATTATTTTGTTTCGAGTCTAACCAAGTTTACAAAATAAATTGTTGCATATCATTTAAAAATAATTTGTGTAACAAAGTAGCAGTATAGTATAGTGTTGTTTTTTAGAAGATTTTTATGCATAAAAATCAATGCGCCAATATTTACATTCGATTTATCTTAACTTTCTTAAGACCTAATACCAGAAGAACAATTTCCATCATAGAAACTGATTATGCAATATTTTTTCCACCATTTTGAAAAATAACCACTTATACAAATTGTTTTGAAACAAAGTGTCTTCATTTTAAATAATCGCTCCCACATGATAATGTCGTCTTAATATCGATATCAAAAGAAACATCTTCCTTCAGATATATGAATTTTATGTCAAGGTAAGGTTCAAAATAAAAGCCTTAATGGACCGCATTAGTGTGACGTCACATAATTATGCAACCGTACGTACTACTATCATGACAGACCACTGCTGCTAACTTCATTACACTTCTGAGTTGTTACAGCTGTCGTTAGTGTCAGCGTCGCTGACGCAAACTTTATAACCTCTTATCTTGGTGTCAATAATACAATAAAAATCAATTAAACCTATTTAAAAAAATATAGGATATTAAAGAAAGCACAGGTAGGTATTTAAGCATTATTTTGTCTTTACAATTTACATATAACCATATTTAAGAAACGATAATCAAACTAACATACACATTATAGCTTTACCTCTTTTATTTTAATTTGGAATCCTTTGGGAAACTAACATTTTACATCCAGTTTTATTTATATGATCACACTCAGCTGCAAAGCACCAACCCACATTTGAAATTAAGCACAAAAACGAGTTTATTAGAAAAAATAGTAGAATAAATTTGAAACTGAGAGAAAACTTAAGTTAAACGTCAAGTTCATTGTCAAAATGAACGAACATGAATTAATTTTGAAGTCAGTGCTGCAAACTCATAATTTGAATTTTTGCATTCTTTATTCCTATTGGAGGAAGCTTCCGCCGCTTTACATATTAATTTATAAAACTAAAATGAAGTTTTTATAAATCATACGTGGATACATATATTTTAACATATTTCTTAAATGTGAAATAGGTATTGGAAGTCCTTAAATAGTCTTTCAACATACAGAAATACTACAAAATTCCCGACCATGTTTTAGTACTATATATTATAGTCCTTATGCACAACGCAATACGGGTCAGATTCCCGTATCACAGCTTCGGCCGTAAACTTTTATACCCGTAGAAGTGGGGGTCGTGACGTCACAACTAATGGAGTCTATTGACTATGTGCAAGGGGGCGGAGTTATTACTAAATCCGACGCGAGCGTTTGCGGTGGCCATAATTGTAAATTTTGAACCCCCAATTTTCCTATTTCCCATTTGTCAAGATCATATGTTTTGTGCTGTCAAAAGTGTCAAATAATAATAATTGTTGTTTAAACGAGAAAAGTCGTAATTTAATAGTGTTTTTCGGTTATAAACGAAACATGCATGGGAAAAATTAAGCGACCTGCAAATAAATGTTGTGTTAGTGACATTTTCCATAAAATAAAGTTTTATAGAATATTACAGATTTCCTGTGCGGAAACACAACCTTAAATAATGCGCGATGTGGATCAAAGCTTTGAAAAGAGTCAAGTAAAAGAATGTATTTACCTCTAAATTAAGTTTATAAAGCGTATCTGTTGCAGCCCTTTATTGAACGCACTTTGCTGTAGTTTTATTATTGCAGCTGATATCAACATATTCTTCTACATGTTTCACATATGACAAAATGTGAATTTCTTTCTTTTTTCTAATACATCTCTCACCTTTGGTAAATTTATTGGAACTCGTAATTTGTTTAAATTTGGTACACAAAATTATATTCGTCATTATTTTATGTTATTCTGTAATGTCGTGACTCGTGACATCGATCATGTACTGACATTGACAGTTTAGGGGTACAAATATTAAAAACTTGACCACGAGCGGCGCTACTAGAACCCTTGCACATAGCGAATTCCCACAACTCCCTTTTTAAAAAAGCTTTTTTAAAAAGGAGTTGTGAGAATTAAGACTTTTATTTTGGACCTTACCTTTACATATCTTATTACTCAGATTCCCTTCGCAATATATATGAATTTTATTTCTTCTGGAATGCCCAATACTGATAGATGTATCATAATTAAATGCATTTTTTATGGAAAAAAATATATTTACAGTGAAGTTGCCGAGGCACCGGAAGCCGAAAAAGACAAAGATGCAAAAAAGAAAGTGTGGCAAGATAAAAAGGAAAAATGGTCACATGATAGATTTAATGATACAGAACAAGCACCGAAATCACGGACAGAGCTTATATCAATATATGGATATGATATACGTAATGAAGATGGACCTCCAAGAGCAAGAAGGCGTAGGAGATACGGGTAAGGTTTTTTTATATAAATTTAAAAATATACCTAATGTCAGAAATTATTTTCAAGGCGTGGCCCAAATAAATACACTCGTAATTGGGAAGACGAAGATGCCTATAATAAGCCACCACCTGCCCGAGTTAAAAAGCCACTAAGGCCTAAAAAAAATACTGAGGAATTCCCCCCTCTTGGTAGAAGTCAATCAAGAACACCTGAGCAACAATTAGATCCATCAGAATTTGATGAAGTAAGAGAACTGGAGAGCATTATACACAAACCAGAGGAAAGGTAATTTAATTATTTTAATTATTAGACAAAAAAATCTTTAAAAATTTATTAATTATTTCTAGAAATGAACCGATTAAGGAAAATAGCAAGCCTCAAACACCCACTGTTGAAATTAATTTAGCTAAAAGTGACATCGAAGATATATCAAACAATAAAAATATCCAACAGCGTGTCAACAGTGGTCGTATTGTGAAACCAAAAAAAGAGATAAAGGACTCTGATTATAGAGGTTTTACTACGAAAACACGCCAGCAAAGGAATATAAAAACGGATCAGCAGAAAGTTCTTCCACCACGTAACCAGTCGAAGGATGACTTCATCCAAACACAGAATTTTACAAATAAAAATAATATTCAAGATATTGATAAAGAAATGAGCAAATTAAGTGTGGAAAGTTCGTATAAGGGTGGAAAACATAACAATCAACGACAAGGGAGTGTTCCACCTCGTTTGCAATCCGAACAAAAGGGGTCCAAACGATATAGTTCTATGAGACAGCGATCTTTGCCAGAAGCCAACACACCACCTGTGCCAAATTATCAACATACTAGTTTTTATCCAAATGGTAAGTTTTTATATTATAGGTATATACAGTTTTAGGGATACTTTAAATTTAAACTTTTTTCAATATTTCTCCAGTATCTTTGGAAATAACCGAAAAGTCCATTTGAAATTTAGTATAATTTCTAACTACCCTAAGTCTTTACAAATTTTTTTTTATACTGTATGCTGTCACATTGTCTTTTTTGATTTGGTCATTTTAGAGAGTAGTCTTTTGACAACCTTTATGAAATGTCATAATTTTTCCTGCGATATATGGTTTAAGGTTACAGCTTGATATACTCATGGAATCGATTGATCTATGCATTTTCTGTTTTTTATTTGAAAAAAATTAGTGATGATAAAATGACCGATCATTTATTTTTCGTCAGTTGACCGCCGTTATTGGCGGTCATAGGTCAACAAGTCAATTATATTTTTTTAATTATGATTGGTCTTTTCAGTACGAATATTTTAATACCAAATACATACCTGTAAGTTCAGTTTTAATCAGTGTTATAATAATAATAATAATTTATAATATTACTAATTTTGTCTATACCATATAATTATCTTATTTTCAAAGGGCACTTCAAACAGGTATTTATGTGTTTTCTCATGCGCCCAGCATGTGTTACATATTTTTTATTGCAAAAATTACATTTTGTGTACGACATTTTTTTTTATCAACAGTACAGATGCAGCTGTGCGTCCATGCTCTCTCCTTTATTCGAATGTACGAGTGCGAACGATTGCTGCTTTCCTATGTAGTGTACAAATATGAGAACATTTAAGTCAAATATAATTTTTTGGTCAATGGTCAATAATAAAACTTGAATTTGGCGCCAAAAAGTGACATTTATATTTTAAAATTTTTAGACAGAAATCAGATCTTTATAAAAAATCGTTACAAAAAAAATGGGGTTTATTAAATTATATAGTTGTGAAAAAATTATTAGGTGTTTATATGATTATGCCATGTTCCCATATTTTCACATTACATAAGAAAGTAGCAATCTTTCGCACTCGTACATTCAAATAAGGGAGAGAACATGGTCGCATGTCTGTATCTGTACTGTTGACAAAAGAAAACGCAATACGCAAAATGTAATTTTAAAAAATATGTAACACATGCTGGTCGCATGAGAAAACATATAAGTACCTGTTTGCAGTGCCCTTTAATAAGAAAAAGATTCTTACAAAATGGTATTGCCAAAATTAGCAATATTATAAATTAATATATTATTATTATTAAAGCACTTATTAAAAATGAACTTACAGGTATGTATCTGGTTTTAAAATATTCGTACCGAAATGACCAATCATATGTGACCATAATTAAAAAAATATAATTGACTTGTTGACCTACAACCGTCAATTGACAAAAAATAAATGACCGGTCATTTTATCATCACTAATGGGGTTATTTCACAATTTATATTTATGTTAAATGTACAATCAGGAACACTTAAAAATACTGTATATTTGGAAAAAAAGTATTTTTTTTGCGCCTACGTATTTTTAAACTCGGTTTGTAATTTGAAAAATTAAGTTCCCGCCAACAGTCGTGACGTAAATGTTTACGCATGCGCAGTATAGCGTAGATGAAATATCTCAAGAAAACTAACCTCACATTTTTCACGCTCTTAAACTCGACACTGAAATAGTCCATATTTTTCGCAAAGAATTCCTGAATCATAACTTCAGGTAAATTTTCACTGCTAGCTTTAACGAAATTAGGCTCCATAATAGTAAAAAATGATGTACTAACACAAACTAAAGCAAACTGTCAAAAGTGTCAAATGACTCTAGACTCTTAACAAAAACAAATCTTCCTAGATTTAGTTCTAAACCGTGACGTCAGAAGTTAATAAAATTTGAAATTATTGACGATACTTTTTATTGATTTATGAATAATTAACAATAAAGACATGGTATTTACCAATACATTATTCTTGCATATTCTACTATCCAAATTGATAGGTATTTTTAAGTTTTTCTTTAACATGAAATAACCCTATTGAATTAAAAGAGCACTAAATTATAATATATTATGTGAAAATTACTATTGTAATTTTGATATTTTGACTCCCAATTCCATGACGAGAAAGGTGTCAAGGTTAAATTGTTTTTAGGAGTGCTTTCTATAATTATAATTGTTCCACTACTTTCAGATCGTTTGAATAATATTTGGATTGTACGTACTGTACCAACTTACTTTCATAGTGTCACAGTCAAATTTTAAATAGCAGCGTGGTATGTGTGGCTGACGTCAGTTTATTAATCGGTATCATAAATATGTTGTAAATTACCAAAACCTAAATATTAATATTTATTGAAAAAAAAAATATTGAAAATCCGAAAATGTTTAGAATGTTTGTATTTTAAAACATGTTAATATTGACAGTTTAAATTATAAAACAAGATAATAAATGACACCTAATATTCTATTTTTTCACGTTGTTTAAAACCGACAGATAGCAATAGTGTAACAATAATGCCAAATAGTTGATATGAGTAGGTTAATAGTATTTTTTCGCATTTTGACTAATAATATGCTATTTTACTAAATTCAAAATCGTTTAATAAAGTGGCACTTTGCCACATAGAAATGTCACTTTACTATATAGAAATGTCACTGTTAATAAAAAACAGTTTGACAGAATATTGTTTATTTAAATATTATCGAGCGGCATTTAAAATATCTTCAGAACAATTTTCGAAATTGGTTTCAGTAGCAAGACTCATTTTTATAATTAATATATAACTTAAAATCAATTTGACTCACAAAAATGAAACTTCATTGTTGTTACGTAAATAAACAAAGCCGTGTCAGGTTACTACACAAACCTACTATGATATTTTTTAAATTTCAAACTGCAATGTTTTTATGTCTATCTAACACAAAATGCATATTAAATTTGCAAGTCTTTACTTCTGATTTCAAATTTCTCAGTTTTTGAATTTTTAAATGTGTATATTAATATTTGTATCTACAGTCTGAGGAATTTTTTAAGGTTGCATTGGGTTATGCTGTGAGATAAATAGAACAGTATGTACAAATCTTTTGGTCATAATCAAAAAATAAGGCACAGTATTTCAAGATAGATAAAATTGATTATTTTTAATATTTTTAAATAATAATATAATAATAAAATAAAAACTTTTAACTTAAAGTATATTCGAATTGCGTCCTTCTGCCTTAACCGGCGGTGCAGGTGCATCTTACCTCTTACATATGTAGTGTAGTGTATTTTATGATTACCTGATATCTGAAAAACTCGAAACACATTGTATTATCGCGCAGTATAAACCCATTGTACCCAAAGAAAATTCTTTAAACGATATAATCTAATCTATATATATATCATTTCAGACTACAATCAACAAACTGCACCTGCTGCGCAACCTCCACTTCTTCATCAACCTCCGCAAATTCAACCTCAAGTAACCCAAATGCCTCCACCCCCTCTCCCTCCTATACCTCAACAAGTGCCTGTTACTGCAGCTCCACTCTTACAAGCCCAGTTTCCTCAAGGATTTCCACAACCACCAACTGCTTTCCTTCAACCTGGAGTACCCCCTCCCCCATTTATTGCACCACAGACACCTCAACTTATTAACTACGTCCAAGGCCAACCTGCGTTTCCCCCTAACTTTCAGAGTTTTCAACAGCAGTTTAATCCTGTGGTAAGTTTTCATAGAATACTAAGAAAATTCATTTCATATTAAAGAAATCAATTATTAAAAGAAGTACAGATTCATTGTTTATACTGTAGAACAAGGTTCTTCCCTCATATTTTAACACTCGCCAGAGAGTTTACGTTGATGTTAAAAAAATTATACCGAAAAATCAAGGACTTCTATGAATTTTTTATACGTACACCCAATATCCGTGTATAGTGGAGAAATCCTTCTCACAGTATTTCTCACTGCCACGACCGGGAATCGAACCTGGAACTTTTGGGTGAGAGCCTCTCGACCATCAGTCATATTCTTCCATACTTCCACTCAACTTTTAATATTGAATAATTTGAGCACACGTTTTTTTAAATATATTCCTTAATTAAAAACAATAATGTGGGAGATTTTTTTGTTAAATAATATTATTATCAGTGACAATAAAATTTTAAATTTATGAACCTACCGGTAAATACATAAATTTCCTAATATCTAAACGGTGATTCTCTCAACTTTGAACCTTAACAGATTATAGAAAAAAGTGTGCTTTCCGTAGCCTTTAAATATTGATGTAACTTGTTTCATTATATGTTATATTATGTGTTATATAAAATTGCAGACACAACCAACTGAACTTTATCAACCGCAAGGAGGGATCACTTACTACTCGACTGATCAACAAATAGCTCAGAGGCCTGTCCCACAAAAACGTCCAAAAGCAGCTATACCAATTGTAGCTCCTCCGTCAAATGAAAGAAAAGAGGAAACGTTATCTACAAATTTGCAGAGCGAGGAAGCATATTATGATAGAAATGAAAATAAGGAAAGCGTAGATCTACAACAATGATCCATAGGTTTTATTTATTATACTTTTTTAAATTAAGTTGCTTTGAATCATGACTTCTAGGTTTGACTTTTTAACCTAACAATTCTTCTATGCAAATTTGCAGAGGTTAAATTATTTTGAAAATTATTTCAATTATGGGTACAAAATAAAAACAAAGTGGAAATTCTAACTAGGAAGTTTAATAGAAATATTAGGCTACTTCAACGTACTCATATTTATGAAGATATTAATAATATCTCGGTACCACCTACAGTAAATTAAATCTGTAAAATCTGAGATTTATCTGCAACGATATAATTTGGTAATAGGTAGTATAGTTGCTATGCTGAGATTATTTTTAAGACTATAGTAAACATGTATTAAAATGAAAATGTTATTGAAATAGTATTTCATATTGCTAAGAAGATATACTATTAATTAAAGATTGTTTTAGAATGCAGATAGCTTCTGAATGTTATAAATAATCATATATATTATAATATATACAGTGGGTTTTACTTTTTCATGTAGGGTTAACAGATCTGTAACGTTAAATATCGGAACTGCAAAATAAAAAGTGCAATAGAAAACAGGACATTTTTGAAATGGTTAAATTTATTTATTTAAATGCATATTAAATAAACATATATTTCTGAAATTAGACAGCATTTTAATATGATACTATAATTTATAGGAAGCCACTATGCTTGATTAACTAAGAAATGAAGTGGTGTAGTTCATTCCACGTAACTTTTTATTCAATATTTTTCAAGTATTTCAAATCGTGGTGGAAAATCTTCATTTTGTCTTCAAATAGGAAATTGTTCTGTCCATCTTGAAGTAAAAAAGTTGCTAGGAACTGAAGATGTGGAACATCATTTAGTGGCTATAACTCAGAAAGTTGGTAATGGATTTTAAATTTGATTTCGCATGCTTTGCATCTTCAAAACAGAGCAACTAAATCAAACAGTGCCACATATAAAATAAATAATGCACACATTTTATTAAATCATGATGGAAAATTCAAAATAAATATCTTCATCATCATAGTTTTTGGAAAATCACATTTGCAGGATTTCTAAAAATCGTTGCGAAAGTGCAGAGGGACCTTCTATAAAAAAAGATTAACTCATTAGACGGTTTTTCCAAGACAGTACTTCCACATACATTTTAATATTAAGAAACCATGTTATTCTTCTACATTGTGAATGTTTGCTTGTTGCCATTAAAACGTTAATGTTTGCTTGTTGTCAGTTACATCATCTATTTCACTCATATAAATAAACAATTTTGCATGTTATTGTGATATGTATACATGTAACATCACATTAATTTTATTTCAATGCAAAATCGGTATAAATAGTTTTCAAATTCTTTCATTGTACGAATTTTTCAAAAACATTTTTTTTAATGTTCGCATAACGGAGAAAAACATTTTTGTTATTTTAAAATTCAAATAACCGTAATAGAAAGTTAACTCAAGAATCAAAGATATAGGATCAAGAGTTTTTTAATACGATATCATTTTTAGAAACATACATGCCCACAAAATCAGAAAAGTCTAAAGAACTAATTTCTCCAACTATAACCCTAGTTTTCTAAAAATATTGTAATTTCATTTTCTCAGGTGCAACCAAAAGTTTGGATTAATCTTTTAAGTCGTAATCCTACAAAAATATAACTCATACCATATTGATAATGAATTGAAATAAATTCGCTTAAAAAATAAAGCAGATGTAGAGAAGTACTTCCTAGCTCGGTATTTAATGTACTATTATTATTTTCTTTTAGCCATCAGCATATCATCTTTTTGATAGTTCCTAATAAGCAAAAATTAACAGAAGTAGATTTTCCAATATTATAGGCGATATTTGATTCAGTCAGAGTCCCTAGAGGGTATGTTGTAACCTAACCTAACCTAACCGGAGTATACAAACTTAAAACTTAACATATTAGTGGCTGCTTCTTGCGTGATTCACAAGTTTTGTTAAAATTAGGTTGATAAGAAAATATATTTTTCTAAGAATTTTACAACCACATTCCTTTCCAGGAGGAAACATTTCTGAGAGATGCTATAAGATTTCTTCTAGTGGTCCTGTTTATAATTTTATTCTTCAAAACAGATGCTTTATTGATATTTATTTAAGAGTCTTATATACCCACTTAAATCGTAGTTTTCGAATATCTCGTTTAGAACTTATCCGACTTGAATGCAATTTTTATCAGATTAATCTAAAATATGTATAAAATGTCGGAAAGTTATTTTCTTCATCAAAAGAAAAAAATTTTTTGCCTTCATTTTATATTTTTTCTGGCCAAATTTACTAACTTTCCGACATTATTCATTGCGTCTAACTTTTAAAATTCATTTTCCCCAACTCTTGGTATGAGCTGTAAATTAATTTATTCGAAAAACAAAAAGTGCATGTCTATGCCTTAAAAGTGCTGCCATCTCGTACGAATTTGCGAAAATGCATATGAACCTGCTGCAACCTGCAGTCGTGATGGTTTCGGTTTGACTGCATCATGTCATATTGACCTGTGCGGGGTGTGGTAGAATCGAGACTTGCATCTGATACAGATCCTTAAGCACTTTACACTCACTACATATTTTAAGTGTTCTGGTTAAAAGAAAGATCTATTTAGCCACTTTTTGGTGTATAATTATATTTTTTAATGCATTTATGACAACCAATCAACACCCATATGTAATAAAAGTTAGCCTAGGAAGGTTTACAATCACAAAGAAAGTTCTGCGCAAGCACAATAGGGTACTTGCGAGTGTCAGTTTTACACCCAAATGTGTTTTTATCGGAAGCTTTATGTTTGAAAAAGACCAACTACACTATAATTTAAATTATTTAGACACACAATAATTAATAATTAATAAATAAAATTCAAATTATTTGAAGGTTTCCGACCAACTGTCAAGTACCTCCGACGACCCGCGTGACGTCATACTATTTCTTTCCTTCTCGCCATAGACAAATTATCCAGGAAGTGACTGCTGCACGGTCCGAATATTTGACATTTGACATGTAGTGAATTTATTTTTGCTTTACTCGCATTTTGTCAGCGGTGCAATGGCCTAGAAGCAACGAGCCTGGCTTGGCAAGCACAAGGTTCCGGGTTCAAACCCACATGTTCTTGTTTTTTTTTTTTCTATTAAATGCGTCAGGCATGAGATCTATTGCGAGTTAGAAGCCGGAGGCAGGTTAGGTATGCGTTTTTACCCTCTGATAAAGGAGAGCAGTTGAGGAAGAAGAAATATCCAGACCGTACATTACAGCTATTATTTTAGGACCGGACGGTCGGACCATGCAGTAGTCACTCTCAATAATTATCAATGCTTCTCGCTGGCTGGGTGTCCATATTTACTAGTACCTACTAGCTGTCTTTTATGTTTTGTAGCTGTCTGTGTCGACTGTGTCTGTAATCTGTACTTCTATTGAATACGTGCAAGAAAAGTTTATTTCAAGACTTTCAAGCGTTCTGTGTTTTTTATTAACTGGTTTAATGTATATTAATAGTTTAGAAGTGTTTTATTATTATTACAATGGCTGAAAGTGATTTCATAAAGGCACAAAGTGACAATTTCAGTTGTTTCTAAAGAACGTTTTCTATCTATTTGGCATTTAAATAATAATTATGTGGAACGATTTGATCTCTCAAAAATATGTTCTCACCCATTAATTTAGATCGCATATATACTTTTTCATATCTTGTTCCAGCTCAAAAGAACAAAAAATATGTTTTACTTTCAATACTGAGTAGATAGACCATTAACATAGGTATGTACCTAACCTTTTATTTATTAACAAAAATATTCCTCACTATCATATTATTTATTATTAGGTAAATAATTACATTGAAATGGTCTTCACAAACAAATTAACAAATCCTCTAGTATTTCTCTTCTTTTTCTTTTTTGGGATTTATTACCACATTCCTTGAGATTCCTATCCAAAAAAAATTCGATTTATCTAAAAAATATTCAAATTAACCAGTTTAAAACTGGGAATAACCTCTACGCCTTTGACGTAATGTCAGAGGATCAGTTAGAGAGGGTGTTTTTTGACAACTAATAGGAATTAAATTAATACAAAAATACTGCGCTGACGTATTTTTGTATTAATTTCTCTAACTGATCCTCTGACATTACGTCAAAGGCGTAGAGGTTATTTCCCAGTTTTAAACTGGTTAATTTGAATATTTTTTAGATAAATCGAATTTTTTTGGATAGGAATCTCAAGGAATGTGGTAATAAATCCCAAAAAAGAAAAAGAAGAGAAATAATTTATGAAATGCCACAAATAACATTTAAACAATAAATCCTCTAGTGTTTTCAGATATCTCATTTTCATTTCGTTTCATAGCTCGCAGCCACAATTTTCTTTCAATGGCAATGAAATAAATACTTTTTCCGGTGTTCTAATAGATTTGATTCACATTGTGGCACTAAGCAGTATTTAGAGCACTTTAAATCAGGTTTTTCAAGATTCAAATCCGATTTTATGCCACCAACGCCATATTTCAAAAAAATTAATAATCAAAGGTGTTGTTAAAACAAATAGACAATCTAATTTTATTGATATTAAAATATGTGCGTGATCCCTATTCTTATTAATTGAGGTGTAAGATTGAAAATAAAAAGGTAAAAGGTGGTCCATTACTGAGATAAGCAGGAATAGTTCATACTAAAATTAATATATACAAAGTGTATTTATAACAGAAGCATCTGAAAATTTTTTAATTTTCTGCAAGTATCGAAACATCCCGCATATTTATTAAATCTGAAATACGTTTTACAGATCTGCCTGTTAATAATTCGAGGTTTTTAATTATTTTGGAAAATATAATTACTTGATTTGACCCCGTTCTATTGTGAAGTGTAAAAGCTCCAAAAAGTGTACATCGCTCTAACCTAACGTATTATTTTGAAATGATTTTGACATGTCAAATATTTAGCTTAATCTCTCAAATATGAAAACTAGTTGGGGTAAATGACTTTTTATTAGAATCAGAAAATAAGTTAACTATTTACAACTCACCAGGTCTATTCCTTAGTGTTGATAACAAACTAAACTTTTTTGCCTGAAATAACCACATACGTTCTTTTAAAGTATGTGGAAATTACTCGCAAAAGCACCTAACCTAAAAACGAATACAAACGTAAACAAACCAGCCAGCAATCGGCGACTGGTCGTTTCGTTACGTCTAGACGGCGAAATAAACAAAGTATCGTGAGTTTGCGCAGTGCGTTTAAATTTTCGTGGGAATAAGTATTATTTTTAAAAGTCCAAAATTACAAATGTATAATAGAAACTTTAAGGTGAAACATAGTTAAATTTAACAGATTACAGACAATTTAATAGCTATTGTTTTTCTGCAGATATAGAGATAGAAATTATACTTTATAAGTATTCAAAGACTAATAATTAAGACTAATAGTACAGCGGATTAGCTAACCTATTGTGCACTTTTTGATAAAAGCACCAAATTTGGCACATAGGTAGACCCATGTAATATGAACAATTTTGGATGTGGAGCCATCTGCCAACTGCCCCCTGGCGGCCGTGGTGGCCATTTTCCAAGATGGCTGCCAGTGGACACCCGAAAGACAACAGCAGTTAGATAAAATTTGCTGCTGAAGGTTTTAGTGAATGTTTATTGAATGTTTTGAATGAGAGATAATTTGTAAGTTATATACAGGGTGGGTCAATAGTGCGTGCGTGCGGAGATACAGAAGAAATCTGTATCTCCTATTTCGTTAGAGATAGAGGCATGGTTCAAAATTTTAATTAAATTGTGAGAAAAAGTACATTTTTTAAAATTATTACCAATTATACCGGGCGATCCGTTAAAGTGGTAGATGAAGGAATATATATTTTTTAAATGGAATGACCCAATTTTTTTTATTATATTTGAATACCACTATGATGGCCTATTCAGCGGTAAAATATTTTTAAAATTTGTCTGATGGTTAATGAATTAAAAAATATTTTTAATGAAAACTACCGTTTGCAGGGATCATTTTGAAAGTTGATTTTGGACTTATTTTTGGAGAGTAATTTTTTTTCTTTGACATGGTAGTAGTGTATGCCTTACTTTAACTATTAGCTGATGTAGAAAATTTTTTTTTCATACAAGGTGTTCATAAGCGCACTGCTAAATAAATATTCAAACTACCAAAACTCAACTTTTTCAAATGGAACACCCTATATATTTTTGTAAAAATTGTGTAATTTTTATTTCTCTGCAACTTTGATATGATATGTCCCATACCTAAAATGAATAATTTTCTAGATGTTGTTGTTTATGTGTAAATAGGTACGTATTATTCAGAAAAGTCAATGTATCTTTGAAATTATTTCATAGAAACAAAGACATTTAATTTCAGTTACTTTCAATTTTGTTGCCTCCAGAACTTACGCTAAAAAGTATTCTCACAGAACCCATCCACAAGAAGCATCTTCCAAAAGTTTAAAAACAGATTTGAAGAAACAGGTGGCATTTCTTATAAAAAAGTCAATCGTAGAAAAAGGACTACAAATGAAGATAACGACAGTTTTCCATAAAAATATTTTTTATTTCATTAACCATCAAACAAATTTTAAAAATATTTTACCGCTGAATAGGTCATCATGTGGTATTCAAACATAATGAAAAAAATTGGGTCATTCCATTTAAAAAATATATATTCTTTCATCTACCACTTTAACGGATCGCCCTGTATAATTGATAATAATTTTAAAAAATGTACTTTTTCTCACAATTTAATTAAAATTTTGAACCATGCCTCTATCTCTAACGAGACAGGAGATACAGATTTCTTCTGTATCTCCGCACGCACGCACTATTGACCCACCCTGTATATAACTTACAAACTATCTCTCATTCAAAACATTCACTAAAACCTTCAGCAGCAAATTTTATCTAACTTCTGTTGTCTTTCGGGTGTCCACTGGCAGCCATTTTGGAAAATGGCCGCCACGGCCGCCAGGGGGCAGTTGGCCGATGGCACCACATCCAAAATTGTTCGTATTCCATCGGTCTACCTCTGTGCCAAATTTGGTGCCTTTATCAAAAAGTGCACAATAGGTTGTGATATCCTAGCTAAACTGCCGCACTATAAACAATAAAGACACAACAAAACATCTAACTGGCTACTATTTGGGGATGAAACTCCATGAGGTTTCTTTGCTAAATTTTGAAGTCGACAATTATTGATTTGCGTTACGTTCTACAAGACATACTTTACCTAACCACAACAGTTGTAAAATCTGGCAATTTTTTATATACTTTGGCGATTCTGTAAATTAGTATAACAATAAAAAACTAAAGCTAATTAACTAATTTAAAATAATACAGAACGTTTTCCTGATATTTACAATACATTATTTCGTTGATAAACACCAGATTGCTCAACCCGATGAAATTAGATTATTAAATATAAAATGAAGACCATGGAGGTGTAAATATAGGTATCGGCTGAGGGATGTACACAGAACCGTTTTTACACACTTGGTGCTAGTCGAGCATAGGGTGTAAGCATGGAAAGCGTAGTACATTATCGGTGTAGTCAAATTTGACTTGATAATATTGATTGCTTGCCAGGCGAAATTAAATCATAAGCCGGCAAAATATTGGGGATCCCTATTCCCCATTAGTAGACAGCCGGTAAATGGCAAATGTAAATGTCTCGAACCAGTTCCTATATTCACACATTCATACTCTTTCCTGTTATAGAGGACACATGTTTTAAGGCTCTGTTTCTTCTGAATTGAGTTGCTTCTAACAACACTAAGAGAATTATTTGAAAAGTTAATGTTGCAAATGTTTGTAAAACTACTATTATTATAGGGAAATTGAAATTTTATAGCAATTTTATTGATCTGTAACCCCAATTAGGTTTCCAGAAATAATTTATAAGACAATGAATTAATATACGCGCAAATATTTAACCCCTAACCTAACAATGCAAAGTAAAAATATTTGTTTCTAATAAAAGTTGCAAAAAATTGGGAACACTGAAAGAAAGAAGTGTGATTGTTTTCGATGGAATACGCTAATCTCAAAAGAAATAATTAATTTGAAAAAAAAGGCAAGAATTTAGCTTTTGTAAATAAATGGTAAAAAACATAATTCTATTAAAACATATACATATTCCGCTGACAACCGATAAAATTCAGATTAACCATATTTTAGTATTGGTGCATGAGACCCAATCATACTTTAAATAAAACATAACAACCAAGACTAAAAGAAGAAAGTGTCGCAAAAAAAATTGCCTTTGGAATTTGTGCAAACAATGTGCTTATGAAAATATTTGAAAAATGTCCTTAAACTTTTTTTTCAAAATCAAAACGGAAATGATCAATAAAAGAATTTTTGATTTTACATATATGTAAGGAAATGGTTCGCAAATATTTTCCAAATTGTTTTTGCAAAACTTCTTTGCCAGTCTTAAAGTTTGATCAGTTGCTACTAGTACTTTTACTTTATTTCGTGTGTTGTATCCAATTTTATTCACCAGTTGATGATTTACTGTCAAATTTAACAACTATCTATTGTTTTTGCAGTGTCAAAAACCACGTTTCAATATGGTTTTTAGGCGATAATAAACCATGAGCATTTTAATTTAAGATGTGGGTTGAATTATTTAAATGTATATCAAGTTCACTTGTACATCACTAATATTTTAAATATTTTACTTAAGACATGGTTCAGGAAATTTTTCATATTATTTATTAAATTATTTAACTAGATTACGAGTAAAATATCTTGTATCTTGTCTTCTACATTTGAAATTTAGGTTATTTAATAATTAGTTTGGAGTAGGTACATTGGAAATATTTATTTAATTTATATATAGAAGCAATGCCAAGGCTTTAACGACACAAGAAAATGTCTTGAAAAATTTACCATGTATCAACCTCTAGTAAAGAAATGTTATCAACCAAAAATATGTAAAATTAATCTAAATTCACAAAGTAATTGAAACGCTTATACAAGACGCTATCAAATATTAATTAAATAATATAAAAGGAATTGCAGACATGAATGTTTATAAATATATGTCTCTTTGATATTAAAGTGACAGCCATTTCTGTTGAAGTTTTACTGTTTTAGACACAAGAAAGACACGAAATTTCTTTAAAACCTAATGTGGGGCAGTTTCACTAGTTTGCTGAGTAGGCTTCCATCTTTTCTGAAATAATCATGTATTTAATATCTACTACTAACTTTTTGTAAACAATCGATATTTTTAGGAAATTAAAAAGAACATTCTAAATATAGGGGTGTCGATGGCAACTATAGAATTTAAATTTAAAGAATATATAACACCACATAAATCTATTTACTTTTTATAATGATGTAACCATGTATTATAAGCGTAGAGTTTCTCAAATAAGGGTTTCAATTACAATAAACTTTAATGAAGTGTGTGAACTATGTGTGAAAATTTTTTTAATGCTTAAATAATTATTTAATACCTACCTTTTCAACTTTCTCAGATAATAAATAACGAGGAAACAATTTGTCTTTAGACAATGTTTCTGTATGATTTATCATGTCTGAAAATTGAGGTTGAAGAGGCCCGATACGTTGATCTTTTTGTACAAAAAATTATCTGTGGTCTATATTAAACTTGGCATTATTATTGTATAAAATAATTATCAAGAAATGTTATAACTTTATATATTGTTTAATTAAATGATTATGGTACAGATGTATTTTTTATCGAACATGCTTCTTAAGAACCTAGACCTAGTCCTGTTGTAGAATTTGTAACTTTGCAAAAATATTCTCGAGTATTTGGATAAATAAAAAAAAATTGATGTTGCAAAGTTACAATAAATTCTTAAATCAGTTTTCTTATTTAGGGACAAAGAGAGGTAAGTACCAGTACGTTTATGCATATTTTCCACGCATTGTATTAGGATCTCAATGTCTGAACAAGGCAACCCAAGCCACCAACAGTTGTAGTTTTTCTCACTGCCATCATTATGAATTCACGAGTATTTGTAATTTCATAAATTTTTGGTAACTCAAACAATAAGTTGACAGAGGGATCCAAGTTTCTAACTACTGTTAGCGCTAAGGGTGTTTTTAAATAAAATATTAAGCGCAATGTTAAATTTTTATTTATAAACACTTCTCATAAATAAGCGACAATCGACAATATTAATAACAATTATCATTAACTTTACACATAAAAGCCTAATACCGATAATATTTTGACATTCACAAATGTTTTATACACTCATGGACAAAATTATTGAATATTTTCAAAAGTGACCTTAAGTTCAATCTTTAATATTTTCTGAATTACTTCCCCAATTTCAATCTTCTTTTTTTGGATTGTAGCTTGATTCTTCTAGAATCTTATCATGAGGTTGGTTTATCTCTCTGGGGAATTTTTATTGACTTACAGTTTATAATAGTGACGGTGTCATTTTACCAAAAAATATAAAACGCCCTGTGGAGTGTCTTAGTGTCTTTACCGAAATCCAATAGTAATCACAATTTAGTCCCGTTCTTTGCCCCCACTTTGTTTTTTAAATCCTCTTTCTACCACATCTGTGAGCGAAGATATGCGACTTTTTGTTCGCACATATCATTGTTTCTTAAAAAAAAAAATCAAAATTATCTTCAGGAAATGGTATAACAATGAATTGGACAGCAAGAAGTCTCGATCTTAATCCCATTGGACATTTATGGGATTTAATGGGTAGAAGGGTTCGAACTATTGCCGCAAGACTTTAAGAGATTTGGACTCAAATTGACCAAGAAGTTAAGTTGTAAGAAGATTAATTATTAACATGCCACGACGTTGTCAATATGTGATAACTGCTGGGGTGGGAAATACTCGGTATTAAATAAGATTTTAAGGCTTAATAATTGTTTACTTTTTTTTGGACGTTTAACATTTTTAATAAAACCATTTTAAAAAATGGGTTATCATTAAAAAGTCGCATGGACATCTTCGCTTATAGATGTGATAAAAAGATGATTTAAAAAACCAAATATTGGCAAAGAATGGGACTAAATTGTGCTTACTATTGGATTTCGGTAAAGACACTGACACTCCACAGGGCGTTTTATATTTCTTGGTAAAATGACACCGTCACTATAATAATCTGTAAGTCAATAAAAATTCCCCAGAGAGATAAACCAACCTCATGATAAGATTCTAGAAGAATCAAGCTACAATCCAAAAAAAAGAAGATTGAAATTGGGGAAGTAATTCAGAAAATATTAAAGATTGAACTTAAGGTCACTTTTGAAAATATTCAATAATTTTGTCCACGAGTGTTGGCTGTTAGGTTAGTTGCATTTATTATGCTGTTATTGTTGACCTACATTGCTGGTGTTTTCTGAGCCACCTTCACGTATTTAAAATTTTAAATAATATCCTAATGAATTTCCATACATATTTTGGGTAAATACATAATAATTACTGATGAAAATAACTGTGAACAACATATGCAAGACTAAAGATTTTGTATACGTAAAGGTGCCTATTATGAAAACAAAATCTGAACACAATTTCATAGTAAGTAATAAAGATTTCACGTAAATGCATATATAAATGTGTTACACTTCTGCAAGACAGCTCAGTGTTAGAATAAGTAAAACAGGAGTTATGTCTTCCTTGGTCAATATCTCCAACTACCAGATGTTGAAAAGTATGCTGCTATACCCAGTACCTACCCAGCTATGTTCCTTGTAAATACTAAATTTAGACTCTAACTCCTCTACCCCATGTGGGTTAAAGATCTACCAATGTAGCCAAAGAATATATTGTACTCTACTGAATCATGTAATGAAGTAAACAGAATTTAGCAAGTAGCTTTGAAAAGAGTTTTTTCTTCAAGCGTATAACAATACTTACATTACATAATGCAACACGTCCTGTAGAAAGAACCTATTATTGTACTAGTACAAATATTTCTCATTTTTTTTCCTAGTACAAAAATGAAATAATGTATCCATGGCAACTAATTAAAAATCTAAGTTATGACTTGTCATAAACTGTCATTTTAAAAGTTGACGTCGCGCGTCGAGCCGTTTTTTAAATTTAAAAGCGAAAAAGTTTGAAGAAATGCAGTGCGTACCACCTGAAATACTTGAAATTGCAAATTCACCTATGTCATGTTTCATTGATAAATATAATGGTTAGTATTATAGCTATTAATGTAACGAGATTATTATGTGATTTATAATAATCGAGGACGTTGCCAGGTGACGAGGCGCTAGCCGAGTCGCCTGGCATTGTCCGAGATGGTTTAAATCGCTAATAATCGAGTTACATTCAAAGCTTTATCGTATTTGAGAACTGTCAAAATATTCACGTCAATGTTTATAAATAATAGTTTTAACATAAAATTCGTATCTAGGGTATTATGATATGGTAACCAAAGTATTATATATTGTAACTAACGTATTATGTGCTACTAAGTTATTGTGAAGATGTTGTAATGTTATGATATTTATAATTATCAATAAAGATTTAACTTAGAGGAAACTTAATTTTCAATGATACGATAAAATATATTTTTTTGTACTAAGCTTGAACGCATTTGACCTGATGTCATTTTTCCAAATTAAAGTTTTGATATTTTTGATTTTAACGTTTGAAGAAAAAATAGTATATGTCACTCAGAGTAGAAGGCTCATTATGTGTTTCGCCCAGTTTGCTGCCTCGGCTTGCGTCTCGGTTGAGCAAACTTCTGGGCTCAACAATAATGGTCGCCTTCTTCTCCTAGTAACATAATATACTATTATGTTCTTAAACTTGTTTAAGACATTATAAGAAAGGACTCGCATTTGACATAAATACCTAGTAATTTTACTACTTTAATTTGTATCAATTTACCTCTATGGACCTCTTTAGATTTTAGAATATAACTGTTACGACAAACAAATCTTATTTTTGAAAAAGTAATAAAAAATTAAAATAAGTCATTAGCTCATCTCATAGTATAACCGTAGCCCCCGAAACAACCTTTCTCCAAAAACATTTATTTCTATTGTTATCACTGCACAAGAACCAAAAATAAGCTTATACGAACCATATGGATGTGCAAAATAACAAACCAAAGGTATGTAAGCTGTATTGTGACTCGTTTAATTAATAGAAATCAATATTTTTTTGAGTACCACAATAAAGAATAGCAGAGATGCAACTGAGCAGGTTGCAAAATTTTAGTATTGTATTTTTTGGCAATAGCTTCAGAATTGTCTGCAAGTTTTTAGCTTAGGGCTATACTGCCAAATTACAAATTCCTTTCCATATCACTCTAAAATTATGACTACCCTGAAGTTATTCGCAAAAAAATACAATAGGTACGAAAATCTCAAAGACTGCTCGGTTAAGTCTCTTTATATTATTCCTTTACTCAGCAACTTAAATAATCACAAAAGCAAATATTTCAAGAAATAATATATTAAAAAATTGTAATCTAACACTTAACAAAAAAGATTCCACAGAATACACTACAATATCAATATAGTAATTAAGAATGGTTCTTTTAACTAAAATAACCCACTAGAGTCTCTTCTGAAAAGTTCTTTTTTACCAATTTGGCAATCCAGATGCAGTTCAAAGATTATTTCTGATATGTAAACCTATATATTTCTCTAAAATATAAACGCAATTAGTAGCTTTGAGTTGCAATGTTCTTAACACTCAATAATTCTTTGTAATAATTAATTCTCTAATTTGCTGCGTCAACCACTCTACCCCTTCTTGTAACCCTTCACCTGTTAAAGCATTACTTGCTGAAATGTGCCACGGCTTATCCATTATTTTATCTAGGCCAAGTGCAGCTGCTATTTTAACACTGCTTAGGGCTTCTTTGCTATCCATTTTATTGGCAAAAAATAAAATAGGTATTTTTTTGTTACATATATCTGGATGCTGTAGCAAGAGTTCTAGTTCTTCCTTAACAACAACTAATCTTAACCTATCGCTGCTATCTATAACAAATATGATACCATTGCAGTCTTTGTAGTAGTGTTCCCAGAGATCTCTGTATCGACCATGACCGGACATGTCAAATGCTGTAAATGCCAGGTTTTGATCTAAAAAAATTATTTAATTAAATGTTATCATGTAAAAAGGCAGCTGCGTTTTCCTGCAAATTAATTTTGGACTACTTACTCTGAAATCTCTCGACAGAAAAACCAACGGTAGGTACAATTTCAGTAACTCTTTCTTCTTCATTTTTGAACTTATTGACCACAGTTGATTTGCCACTATTATTAAGTCCCACGACCAATACATTAACTTCCCTTTTTTTGACACCAAGGAAATGTGCTAATTTTTGAAATAGTCCCATTGTTTCTATGTGCTAAACCTTAAGATTAAAATTTATTTCATTGATATTTATCGGTTTTGGAAATTATAAATAAAACAGTAGCATACAATAATTATTATAGATATATTATGTTACCTACATGTACACCACCATTTCTCAACTTTAGTTTGTTTCCATGACAACTATATCAAAACATTTCTCATGGAAGGAGAAAAAATGTACAATAGGTGCCTATTTGTAATTTATTTATTTTTAACAGATGCCAATTACAGGGTGGGAATAAATTGATAAATAAGTATATAAGATACAAAAATATACATAAAGAAAAATGAAAAAATTGCACACAACAAAACTAGATACTAGATTACAGAAGTGATACACAAAAAACAAGAAAGTTAAAGTTAAACCAAAACAAGTAGAATAACTTTATAGATTAATACAAAATTTATGCAAAGAATAACCTTTTAATCAACTGAATACGATACTGAAATATATCAGTCTTTCTGTAAGTTACAATTTATACAGAGAAAATAGTCCCCGGAGTGTAAGATACGAAATTTCACAATTTTATTTTACTTTACCTGCAGATTCTATAGCGGAAAATATATTTTTTTTACGTAATAACTGGAGGTCAAATATTAATACTTACTGAGATACAGGGTGTTAAAGTTATAAAAATAATTCAGTAATGTTGTTATACTTCAGTTATTTTTTACATTTAATATATCAGTATGTTACACTTATTTCCATAGAACACTTTGTTAAACATTTTTAGCACTTACCCTTTAATTAATCAAAATGTTTAAAATTATGGGTGCCCAGAATTTTCTAAAATGTAAATATCTTGATAGGGGTGCATTTTATGAAGATAAAACGTGTGTCCCTTTTCTGTTTAAAAACAATGGTTAAGTACAAAAAAAGTTATGACGAATTCTGTTAAACCAAGATAGCGCCCTCTATGAGATACACCAAAAATTATAACATATTCGATTTGCTCACATAAATAAACCTAATTGTACCAATATTTATATTTATTGAAATATAACAACATTACTGAATTATTTTTATAACTTTAACATGCTGTATCTCAGTATTAATATTTTACCCCAATTAAGCAAAAAATTAATATTTTCCGCTATAGAATCTGCAGGTAAAATATTACCCATTTCGTATGAATCACCCTGTAGAAAAACTTCTGTTTTTCATACTAGACATATTAAGCCGTTCTAACATATACTTCTCTGTGTGTGAAATACTAATCGCAGGATATATGCCATCTTCAACAAGACACGAGTACTTAATAAAACACTAAATCAGCGCTTGCATTAAAGTACATTACTCCAGAAACCATACCAATACCTTAATTTTGACCGTACAAAGGAATAACAGAAGAGCTTCATGATTGCTGTATTTGTGAATTTCCTCAATATTAGAAATCCTAGAAAATTTTACTGAATGCATAATATATAACCACAATAGTACAATAGTACATTGTGTACCTAGTAGGAAAAGCCCAACATTCCCGGACGACTGTGAAGATTGCTTGTCGAGGCGCAGCCGAGACAAGCAACACAGAGTCCGGGAATGTGCTTTTCCTACGAGTTACACATACTATTTTTTCTGAAATCGCAATTAATATTATTATAAATTAAGAAATTTTTTAAAAATATATATCATTAATATTTTTTCATTACTATCTAATCGCTTATGAAATGTTTCCTTGGCAATTACTGTTTATTTATTGATTATTTAATACGTGCTACAAATTAAAATGGACAATGATGAGTTTGATTATGACATCCAGGTGTCTGGGACCCCGCCAGAGTTAGTAACAGCTGCAAATAATGTGACTTTAAAAAGACATGATCTCCCGATCTGAAAATGTCATGATTTCCAATTAATCTTCAGTTGAAGACATCTCTACGTTATAGTCAAATTACTCCCATGCTAAGATCAACTAAGTACAAAGGAAGACATTGATATATCAAAATATTCGAAATTACGTGTTTTCCTGAAACGTCAATGTGACAGCTATAAACCAAAGAAGCCAAAAGTCCTGTCAAATGAACAACTTGAAATATTTATTACTCAAGCATCAGATCATATGTATTTAATGAATAAGTTACGTTTACAATGTGAGAATTTTAAAATTATCTAGATATTTATGTAGATTTTACTTTTTAGGTTGCCTTAATATTTGGTGTGGCAGGTGCATGTAGCCGTGATGAACTGTGCCAATAATTAAATTTGTCTGCGTATATTTTACTGTCTAAATTGTAGATAAAAAACGAGTCCGGGAAACTTACTTTCCCGGCCTAGGCCGGGAAAGTACTTTCCTGGACTCGTTTTTTGATGGTTGCTTAGCAATGGACTAAAATACTAGAACACGCTATTTTGGGGTCTGATATTGCGCCGAGAAAGTAGACATTCCTGAGCGATTTCAGAAAAAAAACATTATTGATCATTTCTCAGAAAAATGCAATATTTGGCGCTTCCTCCATGACTAAAAATAAATACTCAAGATAATTTTGAAAACTTCTTATCATACCTACATCAGGCAAGTGCAAAAAATAAAAATATATTTCATTTTAGTAGTACGTTTCAGTTTTTAAGTATTATACTTAAGCATGAATAATCGGTGACCTTATAACTTTTAATTTTTCTATTTTCTTAAATAACTAAATAACTTAAAAAACTGAAAATGTCGCAAATAAATCAAGTTTCTTCTAAATAATTTTCCCTAAATATCAACGATTGTGATATTTCGAGAGATTGTTAATAGTGACAAACTTGAATAAAAAAATTGAATAATTTTTTTTTAATTAGTTTTTCAAAAAGCGGAGAAAAACTGTTTAATTTGATTTGTTTGTCAGTATAACTTTGAATTCAATAGTAACTTTCCACTTAGTACTTTCAATATTTTCAAAAATAAAGGTACACCAAATAAAGGTGTCCCACGTAAGTGGCTCACTTGATATTCTGGTTTTATTATTAGGCTAAAATGAAAAACCAAAATCTATTCTAATGAATTTTTTTATGTAGAATCCGATTTTTAAGGTCGAATAAGCGACAGAACCTCTAATATACGAGGTATCGCCAAAAAAACTGATTTTCCAAATTTTTCCCACCCTATACAGGGTGTTATTTAAGTACGTGGCCAAACTTCAAGGGGTGATTCTTTGACGAAAAGTTTATATAAACATAGGTTCGGTAATGCTTCGTTTTCAAGGTAGTCAAAATATGTTTGAAAAAATAATTTTTTCGTAAATATCTTATTAATCCTTTAGCCGATTTTGTTGAAATTTGGCAGTGTTACTTATGGTAGTAAGGGGCTAATTTAGCCCTAACTAAATTAGAATTATTAAGGCCAGTGGCGTCCCGGAAGGCACCTGAACCAATATTTTTGACAAGAGCAATGTGCGTCACCAACTTTTTTGCAATTTTTATATTTTTTTCGCATTAAGCAACTAAAAATACAACTTTTTTCTCTCTAGCATTTTTCGCATCTTGCATCATTTTTGAAAAAAAATAAAAATCACTTTATTATTTTTATAATTTTTTTATCGTTTTCTCAGGGACATGCAATAAAGTTTTTTCAAAAACGAAGCAAGATGTGAAAAAATGCTAGAAAGAAAAAGTTGTTTTTAGTTTTTTTTTTCAAACAAATTTTGGCACTATCTTGAAAACGGAGCATTATGCCATTCATACATCTAACTTCCAGCAGAGATTATGAAGACTCTAGATAGTTACCGTCAATGTATTTACTGGACGCGGTAAAAATGGATGCAGAGCTCAAGTAATTTGAAAACAGGCCACCAAAACTTAGACTGGTGCCGATGATATTCATTCATAATGTGTTACGAACATTATGAACGAACATTATCTGCGCCAATCTAAGTTTCGGTGGCCTGCTTCCAAATTACTTGAGTTCTGCATCCATTTTTGCCGCGTCGAGTAAATACATTGACGGTAACTATCTAGAGTCTTTATAATCTCTGCTTCCGGTTTAGCCGGAAATAGCCAATATCCGGCAAAATTTTGGCAACAACCTGTATATTATGAAATAATTTAAAAGTATCCAATCTCCTGATTTCAAAAATATATAACACATGTCTCTATATTTTAACCCCTACCCACAGCCTTTATGTTAAGAGATATGAATAAAGTGTAGATGTAAAAGTTGTAGATTTTGATGTTAAATATCTTTTGCCGAAAAAATATAAAACAAAATAGCATCGGAAAGTAGAGAAAGAGAGACAACTTGTACTTTTTTAAATGGAACACCCTGTATATTTTCGCATATTTTGAAAGATCATTTTCTGCCCATTTCAAAAATATATACCTAATATGTTGGTATTTGCTGGGGCTGTTTTTGAAACCATATGCATTGTTGTGTAGAATAATTCGCGTAGGTTACCAGGAAAAAAACTGACAAAATATGTCTAATAATAATAATAATAATAATAATAATAATGTTTATTTACTCGAAATAATCAAACAGAAATACAAAAAAATACAAAGAATTTCAAACATGTTAGTAATAATATAAAGATTATAGATTAAAATCATTTTAAAATGTAATTCACGATTAATTAAAATATAAAATAAAATTAGTTTTATAAATGAATAGAGGACAATAAAAGTAAATAAACAATAATCACTGAAGCAGTAGTGGTACTACTGCTTGTTTGTGATGAAAGTATTTTTTACAATATTAATCAATCCGGGTAAAGTCACAATTTGGTAAGTATTGGTTCATCAGGTTATAATCTAAATTTGGTAAGTAGGTATGTTACATCAGGTTAATTTAGCATCATAAGTTGATTCTAGTAGACTATGATAGATAGACTACGACTTCACAAACTAGTCAATTCAAAAAACCCCCAAAAACAAAACAAACAAATGCTACAAGTCGTGAGATTTAATTACAATCTCACGACCCGCACCCGCCCATTCTATCCTCAAAAACTCCTCAAACTAACCAAGTTGTGAAATCGCAATCTATCAGTTTCAAGAATCCATTTTTGTAATTTTTTTTTGTACTTTTTAAAACTATTTATATTTCTAAGACTCTGAGGTAAGTTACTATGCAGTTTAGATCCTAGGTAGTCACAGCTATGTTGACCTATGTTTTTGTTGCACCTAGGAATATTTACAGTGCCTGTCTTATTTCTTGTTTCATATGTGTGAGAAACAGGTTCCAAATGAATTTTATTTTTTTTTATGTTTAATAATATATTTAGGCAGAATAATTGTCTGACGTCATATAGCTTACTCTCTTTAAATAAACTATCACTGGGGTATCTGATATTTCTGTTGTAAATTATCCTAATTATCCATTTTTGTATAATATTTAAATTTTTTAGGTGAGAATCGCTTACCCCTCCCCAACCCAAAATACCATAAGAAAGCTGCGACTGTATCAATGAGTAGTATAGTACTTTAAGGTGAGGTATATCTAAATATTCTTTTAAATATTTAAAACGAGGCAATAAGCCTCTAACTTTTCTAATGATATTTTTAATTTGTAGGTCCCATCGTAGATGTCGGTCCACTATTATACCTAAATATTTGATGGAATCAGCCTCTGGAATTTGTGTAGAATCATCAATAATAAGTGGACCCATGTTTGGTAAGTTAGTTGCATATGAAGTGAAGGGTAAATATTTAGTTTTATCACAATTTAATGTTAATTTATTGCGTTGAAACCAATTTTTAATAATCATGAAATCAGATTCGGCCTTTACTTTTACGTCATTCCAGGAATTTGCTTGGTAGAGAATTGCTGTGTCGTCAGCAAAACTAAGAATTGTACCCGTTGTGCTCACCGACAGCAGACTATTTATATATATCGTAAACAGTAAGGGACCTAGTACTGTGCCCATGTTAAAAGTTATATAGCTATGTGTTATATTGTCTTTTACAAACACGACTACCCCATCATTTTTATTTAAGTTTCCTTCGTTATACAGTACATTATAGCCATTCATATTAAAAATGTTGATGTCTTGAATTTGGTATGTTTCGGTTAATACGATTACATCAAATTTGTTTGTGATCTGACTTAGAAATATGAATAGTGGATACTTCGTATATTAATAATAAAGGCACACTGTTATAAAAACAACCCATGCAAATGCCAACATATTATATACTTTTGGAATCAGCTCAAAATGATCTTTCGAAATATGTAAAAATATACAGGGTGTTCTATTTAAGAAAGCACAAGTTGTTTCTCTTTCTCTACTTTTCGATGCTATTTTGTTTTATATTTTTTCCGCAAAAGATATTTGACACCAAAATCTACAACTCTTGTATCTACACTCTTTTCATATCTCTAAACATAAAGGCCGTAGGTAGACATCAAAATATAGGGAACTACCCTGTCCATATCTTTAGCAGTTTTCGAGAAACAAAATGCAATAAAGTAATAAAATAAGATAATTCTAATACTCTAAAAAATTCACGCATAGCTTGTTACTAAAGAAAAAGAAAACTACTAAATATACTGTACATGTGTTATATATTTTTGAAATCGGGAGATTGGCTACGTTTCAATTATTTCATAATAAACAAAATATAGGGAACTACCCTGTCCATGTCTTTAGCAGTTTTCGAGAAACAAAATGCAGTAAAGTAATAAAATAAAATTATTCTAATACTCTTTAAAAAATTCTCGCATAGCTTCTTACTAAAGAAAAAGAAAACTACTAAAGATAACGTACATGTGTTATATATTTTTGAAATCGGGAGATTGGCTACTTTTCAATTATTTCATAATAAACAGGAGTATTGGCTATTTCCGGCCAAACCGGAAGTTAGATGTATGAATGGTATACGCCATTATAACCCCAATAAAATACCATATCGATTTCGGCAATAAAGTACAGGATGAAAAAAATTTGGAAAATCAGTTTTTGACAATACCTCGTATATTAGAGGTTCTATCGCTTATTCGATCCTAAAATTAGATTCCCCATAAAAAAGTACATGAGACTAGATTTTACTTTTTCGTTTTAGCCCAATGATAAAGCCAGAAAATCGAGTGAGCCTCTTACATGGGACATCTGGTACCTACTTTTAAACCAAAATCGTAGTTTTGCACTTCCTCGTATACGAGAAGAGGTTTTAGAACTTCAACTTTTACCGGGACTAAAAAGAATATCATATTTGAATTGTATATTATGTATGTTATATAACAATTAGCCAGGTGAAATAATTGTATGGAGACTTAATCTTAAATTTTGTAACCACTTTAGACACATGCAGTTTCTCTACATATCCACGTCCAATTTCTCGCACTGAAATCGAACCAACATTTTTGCTGAAAAAAGAAATTATTTTTTGTATATTCTAGTTTTGGATGGTCCATAGTCTCTACCACTAAACGTGTTGTTTCTAAATAATATTTGATCGTGAAAAATATGGGTTTCGGCAAGTAAAATTGTTCCTGTTATTTTTGAATGATATTTATTGGGATTTAAGTAACATAGCTATGCTCTATATATAGAAATAATATCAGACAGAATTAAATACAGACTAGACAGCTTCCGATGCGTTGCATCGATCTAACAAATAGCGGTCCATTACATGGCTACTACAAGCTAAAATTATATATTTATATACAATATATAGTCCTATCACACCAAATTATTATCTTTTAATTGATAATTATATTATAAAACATGTTTTCGGTTTAAATAAGTATTTAAATATTATCAGTAAGTAGGTAAAAACTTATCTATTAATTTCTTACAATAAAAAGGTAAATACTGTTACTTAAAAATCTATATGGAATTAGAGCAATCTTCCGGTTGTTGTCACAACGGAATATTATTAAGTTGTTAATATTCTATATATTTGTAAATATTCATATGAAAACAAAGGTTAAACAATTTATTTGAATTTGAAATTTTTCTTGTAGAAAATTAATCAGATAAGGATCTGTAGTCAGCTGAGTGCTCACAAGCAAAAAAAATTAAACAAAGCTGATGTTTTAAAATAGAACTAAGGCAAGAAATTAATTCATTTATTCTCCTGAATATGTAGCCAGGAATAGGTAGGTTAGACTTATTGTCTTGTGAAAAAACGGCATGTATATCACATAGAGCCACACAGCGCTATTACCTTAAACTGCTATTTTTAATATGCAAAATCAGCTTTTATTTATTTTTTATGCTTTTGAGTATAAATTATGAATTTTCTTTATTATTAACATAATTTAACCTTTTATATGTATGTGTGTTTGTGATCTCTAATAAAAGAAGTAAGAAGCACTTCTTTATATATAAAATTAGTGAGGGTTAAGGTTAGCCATATCTTAATAATATTTGGTCATTGGAGCAGGGAATCCAATTCATTCTTAAGGTTTTTTTAACAAAAATTTCAATGGAAAGTTACAAACAAAATATTCAAATAGGAACTCCCACTGGCAAGTTTTTTTTGGAAATATTATATATACTCTGTCTCACCAACAGATGCAAATAGACTCCGCCCCAAAAATGTTCGCTAAATTTGAATGGAATTTCTCAATTGGTCGTATTTATAGAACCCGAATTACAAAGCAACCGCTAGATTTGACTGACAAAGGCCAGCTCGGTTTTACACATTAGACCAGTTAGAACGCATAAACGCCAAACTTTCTTATACGAGTTGTAATAGATCTTTGTGAAAATAAAGAAAAAATAGGTAGGTATGTGTTGTTTTATTTATTTGGACATGCTAAAACTTATAGTTAAGTTCTCGCCTTCTAGCAAATGATAGGGTTTTTAAAGATTTTTATCAATATAAATAAAACAAGATTTAGGTATAAAGTTGGTATAGTTTTTAATGCACTATTCGTAAAAAGAACCGAAAGTAATCTTACGATAGATATTAATAAATAAACATGTATATTTCATCGTGTAAAACTGACTATTTCGTACACCGTTCTGCGCTACTATAAAATTAATGGGGCGGAGTCTATTTGCATCTGTTGGTGAGACAGAATATAGGGAAATATATTTCTTTGAAAACACAGGGCGATTCATAAGGAATGAGTAATATTTTACCTGCAGATTCTAGAACGGAAAATATAAATTTTTCGCTTAATAACTGGGGGTCAAATATTAATACTTCATGAGATACAGGGTGTTAAAATTATAAAAATAATTCAATAATGTTATATATATTTCAGTAATTTTTTACATTTAATATGTATGTTTCACTTATTTCCATACCACATTTCATTAAATATTTTTAGCACTTACCCTTTAATTAATCATGATGTTTGTTTAAAATTATGGGTGCGCAGAATTTTCTAACATGTAAATATCTCGATAAGGGTGCATTTTATGAAGATAAAACAAGTACCCCTTTTTTGTTTAAAAAAATGGTCAAATAAAAAATTTGCAATGAGATTATAAATTAACGAAATACAAAAAAGTTATGACGGATTCTGTTAAACCAAGATAGCTTACGTAGCGCCCTCTATACGATACATAAAAAATGATAGATTATTTGATTTTCTCACGGTTTAAGAAACATAATTGTACCGACTTTTATGTTTGTGTGAAAAAATAACTGAAATATAACAACATTAATGAATTATTTTTATAACTCTAATACCCTGTATCTCAGTAAGTATTAATATTTGACCCCCAGTTATTAAGCAAAAAATTAATATTTCCCGCTATAGAATCTGCAGGTAAAATATTACTCATTCATCATTACTATGATTCTATCTGTATATTTAATCAGGAGGAAAACTAATTGACTAATTTTAAATTTCGAAATTTTTTTAAAGTTTAACCTCTTTGAAATAATTATAAAGCAAAATCAATTTAAAATAATTATGAAAAAAATATATATATTTTTTGTTTAGATTTCACAAATATTTTTTTAGCACTTGCTTGAGATAGCTCCTCTTAACTTTTAATTACAAATTTCAATAAAAATTTATTCTCCACAAAATTTCTTCTTTATCGAGTCATGCTAATCATGCCATATATTGCTTGGATATCATGGTCTCATCTCTTAAGATGGTTAACAAAATATATTTGCCCACCTGCCACAATGTAAGACACATTATTAATTACATATTGATTGAATTTCAAGATTCATACATGATTTTTAATATTACAAATAAAAACCCGTCACAGTTTTCATAAAGTGGCTCAAACAATTTCAGTAGTTATTATGTTTGATATTTATTATTTACCGTCACTCATCATAATAATAACAAATGGAAAAACTGGAACATCTTTATAAACTAAATTAATAAAAAAAACACTGTATGGTCAATATAATAATTAAAAAGGTGTTTTGTTTATCAAAAAATTAGTCATGTGCTTTACTAACTTTTTTTAATTGAGACATTTCCAAATGTAACACCTGTTCCATGTTTTCAACATCAATATTGAAATGCATTTATCTACATTTTAATTATCAAATAAATCTTTTTTTTTCATACTTAAAGACATCTTATGCAAACATTTAAGATTGATTCTATATCTAAGAATCATGCAAACATTTAATGTGATACGCCCATATTTCAACATACCGTTTGAAAAATTTTCTTTGGGTACATTGAGTTTATACTGCGTGATAATAGCACAATGTGTGCGAGACTTTTAACTATTTCAGATATTAGATAATCATAAAATACAGTTGGTGAACACACAACGGTTAACGAAACACAACAGCCCACATGTAAGAGGTAACATGGACCTGCATCGCCGGCTCAGGCAGGAGAACGATTCGAATATATTTTAAGTTAAAAGTTTATTTTATTATTATATTATTATTATTTAAAAATAGTGATTATTTTATCTATTTTGAAATACCTACATGCCTTATTTTTTATAATCTAATATCTGACATGGCCAAAAGCTTTGTACATACACATTGTTCAATTTATCTCACAGTATAACCCAATGTAACCTTTAAAAATTCCTCAGACTGTATAAAAGAGTCTTGGGTGTGAATTTCCACATTGATAATAAAAATGTTTTTTATAATGATTTAGTTATAAAACCTTAGAAGAATATAGTCGAATAAACTCCCTCATTTGAAATATCTTAAAAATGAAATCTGGCAAAAAAATGATATTTAGATGTATTAAAAACAAATTACTTTTTAGATATATAATAATATTCTCATTCAATCTAAAAAGATATTAAGCACTTACAACTTTATACATATCCCAATTAAATATCTATCATGTTGTAGAACTATTTTGTCAAAAATTCCGTTATATTATTCCACCTATGTTTAATAATTTTTATACAATTTTTGCAATGAATTCTTCGACAACGCATTACGATGGAAATCAATCAATTATTACATAATATTGTCATTGGCTTATTTCTCAATTCTTTACCAATACTACCAATTTGGTTTATACATCACAGCTATAGATAATTTATAATTATATTGTTTTTCTATAATTTTTGAGAATTGCAGAGGAGAGCACAAAAGTATTCAGTTTAAATATTTTATGATTACTATTAGCGTATACACAAGATACAACCTTTATCTGCATTATTAACATCAGTGCATGGCAATATTTTAAATGTAAATGTAAAAAATGTAAATAAACATTTTAAGTTACATGATATCCTACTAGGCGTTTCGAAAATATTGAGGCCTCACTTTAAATGCGAATTAGGAGAGAACTGTGGAGCCAAATAATTTGAAAAAATTAAGGGTTGATGAATATTTTTGCAATTTCTATTTTACCTTAAATTAGAAAACAAGTGACTATTTATACAGTAAAGACCGAGGAGGTTCGAACATGGGTTTGCGCGATTTACTTGTGCCCGTTATAGGCAAGCGGACACAGTGGTGGGAATCGTGGATCTCCGCCCTGTAGCCGATGGCTCTCGCGTCTACTGTTCCTTGTTTGGATTCTTTTATAATAATTTTATTACACCTTACAACACTCGAGGTGCAGCGACAATTAATTTTATGTTGTTGAATCACATTTTTGTTGCGAAAAAACAAACAATGGAAATATTTAAATGTTTTGAGATTTTTTTTAAATTACAATAATTAATCCTATGAATTATTGAAGTTAGAAAAATTTCGAAACGTTGTTCCAGAATACGTAAATCAAATTTCTTTCAGACATGAGTTCTACATCCCAACACGGTTAATGAGATACTATACTACTGCTGACTGCTGAGTGCTGAGAGCAGTGAGGGGCCACAGCGCACTGCCGTGCCCTTCTCCTAATGTACAAATTTCGAACTGAGGCGAGTTGTCGCCACTCATATATTCGTCCCAATCCCTGTCGTGTTCAAAGCATCCTGGACTTATCTGTATACACAAAATCTATGCAGTTGTTGAATCACCATTAAAGAAACAGCAAGAAGTAATTTATTTGAAAATGGTTAAAAATAAACAAAGACGGTTAGAATTTTTGTTGTTGAAAAAATTATCTACAAATTTTTATTTAGAAGCAGTGCTCTACTTCATTATTTTTCATGAAAAATCGAATTTAATAAATGGTTGGCAACACTTAAGTTTACTATTCCAAAGAAAAACCATTGCTACCGATGAACTGATTGTAAAGGTATGATATATGTTTATGAATTTTAACAAAATGCTTCCAAACAATAAAACGTGTTTAATTTGTTTGTCATAACTGTTCAAGTCACAACCAGAATTCATTTTATTCAAGGAGTTCTTTTAAATGGTAAAGTATTCACATTGCTTCACTCAAATATTCATTTTAAGCATCTGACAATATCAATTTTGTTTGAATATATACATCTTGAGCAATCATAGGAATCAATAGGAATCATATTAACTTATATTCTTGTTTGTTCATATTATTTACATACTAATAAAGAGTCTAGGAATTTCCGACAATATTTTTATTTTTGAAAATTTTCATTATTTCATTCTTCAAGTTATTAATGTTAATAGAATTTTGTGATAAATTTTTTTTGTATGTTGAGTGAAGCTTGTTCAATGGCAGTAGAGTGGCCCTTATTTACCAATTTTTTAAATTTTAACTTCTCATCCTAAAATGTTACCAGCCACAAAATGGAAACCTCAACACAGTATCCATGAAATAGGTAAATATTTAAAGGTCGTAAAAACCTAAATTTATATACAACACTGATGTGTGTGCTATAATCCCCAGTTCCCCCTTTTTTCATCAGTCTACAAGGGTAATTAGCTTGGCATTGCAATATAAAAAAATACTTAAAACGGGACATAAAAAAAATATTCGTTTAGTTTCCCATTTCTCAATCTTCATCTGTCAAAATCTGATTAAAATATTCGCAGTGTTGCAGTTGAGTGTTGCCACATAGACAAATGTTGATGTGGCATTACATTATTTTAAAACCATTACTGTTGTAATAAATTGCACAAAAATCTGAAATGTGATGGTAGAAAATTCATTGGTATTTTCCATTGGTGGCATGAAGGATTAAGCAGAGTTCATGCACTCGCGAATTGCGAAAAGCGAAATGCGAAACGTGTTGCTATTGGTTCATTTCACATTAAAATTTGGAATTGACCAATAGCAACAAATTTCGCATTTCGCTTTTCGCAATTCGCGAGTGCATGAACCCGGCTTTATAAGGTAATCCACAATAGTGACTTGGGTTCAAGTACAAATCAAGTCTACAGGGTGATAAACGTATCTAATATATTTTCTGTAAACATTTACTTTGCCAAACTACTATTTCTGCTTTAGATTTTTATTGTTGATTTACAATCAAAGGACTGATTCTTTCATCTGTTAAATGTAATCGGCAGATAATTTCCTCGGATAACATTGTATTAATAACTATTTCCAAGGAACTTTTTTATCAAGTAAGTTTAAGAGAATGTGAACAAATGAGCCCTAGATAATATTGCCCACCAACTTGTAAAAACTAGTAAAATTCAATTTAAAACAGAGAAAGAGCAGACATCAAAAAGTAATAACTGCAGATTCCAATATTACAGATCTTTAAACACTACGACAGGAGTTATCTAACGCAACATTTACTGGGAAACAATAATTTTTGTTTTTTCAAATTTTCTGTGTCTAATTTTAAAAACTATTTATTGACTGCAACCGATATTATGTTCAAAAGTAAAACATATTCATGTTTGAACATAAGATATATTAAAAATGTTGATTATTTTGGAAAAGGCAACTATGTGATGGAAAAGGATGATTTCACAGCAATAGACCAATAAGTAATCTTTATAAATAGACACTCTAAGTAAACACTTTGTCTTTAATTTATAAATTATAAAACCACATAGCTTCCTATTACAAGATGATTCATGCAGAGTGGCTTATTAAACGTTTCTGTGAAACTGCAAATAATTTGGAGCTGAAAATTTGCACATGTCTGAAACATGATAACTTCTGCTACGATAAATTTCTTTAGCCAAATTTTTTACAATGTATTTTCAAATATACAGGATGCACAGAAGATAATTGAATTTCAGCAATTTCAACTTCCATTAAGTCGTTTATTTTAAATGGAACATACTGCATATGTACATTTTGCCGATTCAAAACAGTATAAAATTCTGCTGAAAGATTTTTACCAAAGTGGAAGCTATTGATTTTCTAAAATAGATTCATTTTCGTACACGATATCAAGGCATTTGAAATATTTCATGAACTGTTAATATTAGAGGTAATAATAAAAATGCTAATGCAAATTACCTTATAATAAACTGATTTTAAATATGGCATAAAAAAATATCGTATGCTAATAATATAAGTGAGTCGATTTAAAATTTCGGTATAATTGAAAAACTCTTATTTAACATTATTTTAACTCTAGATTATTCGCTATTGCTCCAAAAAGTCCAATAGGACAAACATCCTCACTTATTTAAAAAAGGAATACACACATTACTTTACAGATAGATTATCAACTTCTACCATTCAATACCATTCATAAACTACATTTTATATACAAATATAAAAAGACTGTAAAGGGCACATACCATTTGTGGAATGTTTTGTTATAATTGCCATTTTTTAAATTACATATATTATGTTACATATTAATTATAATTATAATTTTTATAGTATTGCACATTAAAACTTGTGTTACATCGAAAATAGATATGCAAAAGTATTTTTCTATTTGGAAAGCAGTTTTTGGTGATATCAATAGGGTTCATGTAAGTATATTTTGAGTCATTTAATTGAATGTCAGTTATAGGATTGTTTTAAGGACTTCTTTGTTACTACAATCGATATAATAAAATTCTAAAAACAATCTCCCCCTACCCCATATGAAAAACTAATCCATGGCAATAAATACATAAATTTTCAAGTGTGAAATGTAAATTTTGCCTGGAGTTTTCATAAATGTGATTCACACTTACTTTGTCTTTCCTATTTAAAACTCAAAAACAAAATGAAACCAAAACCTTACACTCAAAAATATGGACCAAAAAAAGTAATTATTTTTCATATTATTTAGCCTATACAGTGATTCAAATAAATAATTTAGATACTTCCTGCAACCTGCAGCTCTTTGCCAAACAGTGGATAACTGCCTAAATTTTTAAGTATGAAGAAATTGTTTTTTTATATTTTACTGTGTTTTTGAGACGGTTAACAAAAAACCACTTCAAACATTTATTATAAACTGAAATGCTAGTTAGACAGGTTATTTACCTCTAAATTAAAATGTATGTTACATGTAAAAACTCCAATTGGTTATTCCCAGCAATATACAATACAATACACAAACCGAGAAAATTATAAAATGGTTTTGTTTTAATCATTTTTTTCTTTGAACAATTTACGCAATCTAAAAAGAAATATTTAACAATTAATAATTTTATTTATGATCATGCAAAAATGGACCACGATTTATTAATTTTTAGTACAAAAAGTAACCTTAGACTTTTTACACTTGTTGCATAAATACCTATTTCTCTGTCTTACCTTTTTTTTCAATTTAAAATATTTCTTTTATTTAATCGAAAATAGAAATAATATATCCAGACAGAATTGCAAAATTATTAAATAGTTATTTATGTACCTAAAGCATAGTGGGGTCAGAAAATGATTAGCTACTAACGGCGCAATTTCGTAGTTTTTCCTTATAAAATCAAAACAATAGAAATCATGTTAAAAATGTTTGTCAACGTTTTTCCATTTTTATACTTTTTATTAAATCTGAACAAAACTTATTTTATTCATTTTTTAAAAACATTCCAAAACCGTCTGGAAAGACACTTTTTGCTGTTTTTATAAGTTTAAAATAGACTCGTATTTTCGTACCACCCAACTTCAGTGGTCTGTATATCCGAAACTATTTGTCATAAATTACTGAACAAAAATTTATTTTTATTTGGTCTACTTTAACTACCTTATATGAAATATTATCATCCTATGCGTGAAAATAACTTTATCCATCAATTCACCTTCCGGACTTGTAACGAAAATTACTATTTAGATCTACATTTACAAGATGTAATAAATTGTTTTTTAAATAAAATGTATGGGAATGATATAATACTTATCTATATTACTGTTTTAACAAGGAGGGCGACGCCCCATTGCCCTCCCTGTCAAAGCCGCCACTGCTTAGCGAAAAAGGATATAGCAATTAAATCAACAAATTAATACCACTAGAAGTAGCTTTGAAATTGTTTATTTGCGAACGTACATAAAAATATCAACAGTGTTTACATACATTTGAGGACACTTTTTTATTGGTTGGTTCGTCAAATTTCAAATTTGGCGCGTGTCGTTCGGATACTCCCGCTGTTTTTCGGACATATTGTCATTGGATGTTTGTTTACTCCGGCAGCCACTAATCTAGCAGCGTAATTTTGTGTTTATTGTGTGATTTTGGTTGTGTTTTGAAGTTATTTTGGTATTAAAAACATTATTTAGTGTACAGACATGGTTAGGAAGACCTTTGTTTGCAAATTTCTATTTAAAAAGGGAGCGAAGCAGACATTTCATAGGTAAGTGAATCAATGCATGGGCGGAGGCTTTGTAATGGCAATAGGCGTTTAGGCAGAGTAGGTCAGATATCGTAATTAATATTATATCAAAAAATTTTGAGTTTAGTATAATTAACTAGTTCCTCCAGTAATTACCTCATTTTTATTTCTGATCTGGCGGCTTATTATCGAGTTATTATGTTTTTTGCAATCATAATGCAATAAATTCGTTTTTTTAGATTTCCAAAAAATATGGAAAGAAGGAATAAATGGAAGCTGGTCCTGGGATTCCGAACAACTTTTATTTGTTCTGACCATTTTGCGAACAATGATTTTGTAAGAAAGCCATCTGGAGTAAGACATTTACAAGATACTACTATTCCAAATGTAGCTTCAATTTCTACAGGTTCCATGCAGTGCGAGGAAGAAATATGTTTTAATCGGTAATCAAGTTTGAAAAGTTTAAAGATAATTTAAAAAAGTTTTGGCTATGAAAATTAAATTTTACTTGATTTTAAAATAGATACACATCGTGTAGTAACATAATTTGTCTCACAAATCATAATGTATCATTTGACTAGAATAAGTATAATGATTTTGCGTGCGAGACAAATTGTATATTTTATATATTAATGTAGGTTAATACTTTTTATCTACTTTTACGAAATAACAAATTATAATTTGTAAACCTTATTCTTTATTGACTTCAAATAAACATTTTATACCTTTTTAAATAAATAGACAAGATGTTAATGGTGCCTTTTCATTTCATTGTTAGAAGACGACTATTTTAAAGGATTGTGATATCTTTCTATTTTCTTTATGTCACCCTTTTTTAATAAACCGCCTATGTCATTGTGTCTCTATATATTGTCTGTCTGTTTTTAATTGCAGTTTCTCTCTTTAGATGTATGCCTACAGTTAAAAGACATACTACTATAGGCAAGCTCCTTCTAGTGGTACTAATTCGTTGAATTAAATACAAAATTCACTATATTTTATCAGCACAATCCAATTATCATTTTATCAGCAAAACCCAATTATCATTTTAAAATATTATAAAAAAAAAAAGTATACCAAAATGAGGTCATTTATGCTTCTACAATCAACTATCTTTATTATTTTTCAATTTATTTTGTCTGAGAATTTTTATTGATACACCTTGCGCTAGGATTTGAGTACTTTCTTGCGAGTTTGGAGACAAGTGTAGTTTTTATAACGTGTGACTTTGTTTCATAGTCATAAATTAAAAAATTAAAGGCTCTCCTCTTTGAGACGCATCCGTGAACACATAGCACATATATTTTCATAGTAATACCTGTTCAAAAAAACTGCTCTGTAATACTCTATTTTATATACAATATAATAATATTTAATACTTCCCTGTTCATACTGTTTTTGATATAAAAAGAATGGAATTTTTCAGATCTTTAAAGAATAAAAATCTGTAACAACCTACTGAATTAAAATCAAGTAAGTTGCAGTTTACGACAATTACACAGCCATTTGATAATGCGAGCGTTGCGTTCAACAATTGAAGGGGGTTCGCTAGATCTATAAGTTGGTGGGCAATAATCAACATTGTCAATGGGTCTACTGGAATCGACAGTGGACACATCTGAAAAAAATATTGGGCTATCTGATGAACCACTATTACTTAACATTTCTTCATAACTATCACTGGTTAGACCTAAATGTTCGAAAAATTGTTGGAGGTGGCTAGTGGGAGGCTCAGGTGGTCTCCAATATCGATCACTAATATCCGATTTAGACCGTAGAATCGGTCGATCACGTTTGTATCGAAGGCATTTCTGTCTTTTAAATGTAGTTGGTGGCGGGTATACTTGGCGAGCTCTACAATCTGGTTCTTGACAGCAGTAATATGAACTTCCACCACTATGCTGAGTGCTGGAACCAGAATCACGACGAGTTTCCTGCAATTTTTCATACCAAGATATAAATGCAATAATAAAATGAAAAATCATTATCAATTGGGACGAAACAGAGAATTAAAAAGCCAAGCAAATTTCAACGTTTCACTTTCAGTGTCAAATGTTTCATACTTTTAGATTTACAATTAATCAAGAAATCAGATGACCAAATGATATAGAAAATAAAATATCCTAATACATGCTTACTTTTTTCTTTTCATTTTCGATAGTTAAATTTAAAAGATATGAAGGCTAGAACACATTGTAAATCGAAAAAAAACAAAATAGACTTTCAGAATTATTAATAACGTGAGCGTATATATTTTAAATATTTTTTTCTTTAGAGTATACTGTATACAGATTTCTTTTTTAATTGAAAGCAATGATAAAATCACAACCATAATTTACATGAAATGCAAAAATGTCTCTTTAAATATTCTGATATTATTAAAAATCTATGAGACTCATTCAGTTTTAAACTGTAGTATACAGATTGTCTACACTCACACAATTGATCAATTGGATGTAGAAACATCTGTTTCCTGTGCTCTCATCTATCTACCTCTTCACCAATATAAGTGAATTCCTATTACCAAAGATCATTTCATATACTAGATAGTCAAAGCCACTGTTTATATCATCGCCCCATCTCTCTGTAACACATGCAAAATTGGATGCCAAATAACAGAGAAGTATTGCAGAATCATGAGTTAAAGTGAGATGAAGCTTAAGTTGGGGTCCATTTATGAGCGATAAAATTAAACAATAGGTCTGACTATCTAGTGTATACATGATCTTTGTTATTACTAAAAATTCTAAACGTCTGTATTTATGGTAATTTTCTGTGATTTTCTTATATGTGAGGATATGTGAATGGTTGTTTATCCTCACTGTGCACATCCGGTTTTCCAATTTATGAAAAATTGTCCTCCTCACAACAACAAAAAATTTAGTGTTACTTAATAAGAGCACGATGCTACATTAGCTAGTTTGATACACAGATAAACAAAACTACAACATACCGAACCTTATAAAAAAAACGGCAAAGTTGCATGTACAAATGAAAACATAGGGCTTTGATTGATGTTATTTAATAATATATTCTACAACAAGCTTCTAAACGTGTTGTAGACTGTACTTTCTCTAAAAAGATTTTAGAAACTACACAAAAGAAAAGTTTTTTATTTAGAAAATAATTTTATTAGAAAATACAATTTAACAAATATTAATTTGTCATAAAATAAATAGTTCTTTCCACTATGATATATATACTATATATTTTATAAGTAATATATTATTATTTAGCTAAACTTACTGCTTTGAAACAAAATTCACAGAATATATAAAATTTTGACAACTTCAAATGTCAAATGCAAAGAGTAAATATCTAAAGAAGGTAAACTATCGGTGGTGGAGGTAATAATTCGAACGATGGAAGTTCGCATTGGCTATATTTTATAAACCACTTTTTGCACGTCAGTTCTGTGTTTTGAAGCGTCAGAAACCTAAACTGTTCTGTCTGTGGTGTCAGCATCTTATAAATAAATAAATAAATAAATAAATAAATGTTTATTGTGCCACAAGAGAATCACACAAAAGGTAAGAATTCGGCATAGCCGTTCTTCCATTCCACCTATAATGACAAATAATATTTAAATGTTCACAAATATTTTGAAAAATGATTCTTACGCACTATAAGAGAAATATTACAATAATTATTAAATATTTACATGGTTAGTTAGTGCCTTAACATGTCTAAGAAATTGTGGGTACGGCAGATTAATTTCCATTAAAACTCTATATACATACTAGTTGTATGTTGCGGAATAGTGAAATAATTTATCCTTACATTGACATTATGAATGTCAGATCTTCTTACAACAAACTGTGCAAATACGAAGGCATTTTAGAGATGATCATTTTATAAAGGAAAATTAATGAAATATACATTATTCTATTACAAATTTTAGGTTCCGACAATCTATTTATATACGGAGTTATATAACTTCTATAAGGAACATTGCACATAAACCGTATGCATGCATTTTGTAATCTCTGAATTTTTTGTTGGTTATAGTTTGGCAAAAAATAATAATAGACCATACTGCAGTAATTAATATGAGGGTAAATTAGAGATTTAATTAGCTTTAATTTTATATTCTCATTGAGATTATATTTTAAGTGATACAGCGATTTCAATTTGTAAAACCCTAACTGGTATACGTGATTAACATGTTCATTAAAGCATAAGCTGCTATCCATGTATACACCCAGATTTTTTACTAAGGATACCCATTCTATTGGTATTCCGTTAACTAATATATTTTCATCACATATTGTATTTTTTTGACGTTCTGGGCCAATACATATAGCTACAGATTTAGTTGGATTTAATCTTAGTCCATTATTACCGCACCAATGAAATACATTGTCTAAGTCGGTGTTCATTAGAATAATGGATTCTGCAGCGTTAACATCAGAGCAAGTTTTATACAATTGCATATCATCTGCGTACAGATGCAGTTGAGAATATTTTACTGCCTTTGGTAAATCGAAAGTAAAAATTGAGAATAAAATCGGTGCCCAGACACTGCCTTGGGGAACACCACTGATTGTTGGTGACAATTGTGAGCACATTTCATTATTTATCTTAACCCTTTGCTTTCGACCGTACAAATAATTATAGAACCATAACAAGGTAGTATGACCAAATCCAATATATGACAACTTAGCTAACAGAAGTAAGAAAGTAAGGCTTTCGATTTGGTCTCCTTTGACCTAATAAAACTAGAATTGTTGAAAATGAGTTATCAAAAGCAATAGCTATGTCATCGACAACTTTTAATAATGCGGATCCAGTGCTATGTTTTTGACGAAAACCTGACTGTACCGCAGGCAATATTTGATTTTCCTCTAAATAATCGGTAACTTGCCAACCTATAATTTTCTCAAACATCTTTGAAAATGTTGGTAATATCGATATCGGCCTTAAATCATTAAATGTGGCAGGGTTCGTAACTTTTGGTAATGGTATAATGTCTGCTATTTTCCATACATCTGGAAAAATACCTGTGTTAATTGACTCATTAAATACATGTCTCACAATATTAATACAATAAGGCAGAATTATACCAATCATCTTCATGTTAATTCCGTCTATACCGTATGCCCCACTTTTAATACTATTGAAGCTTTTAAATATATCCTCGTTCGTTATGGCATGAAATGTAAAATTGTTATCGTTTAGTTTGCTTTCAGAGAAATGTATCAGTGTATCTATATCAATATTTGAAGGTCCTGCCACATTTAAGAAATAGTTATTTATAGCGTCTGGTGCAGTCAGGTGAATCGGTAAGCTGTCCCCTTTCGATTTAGTGCAAACTCCCCAGTTCTTTAAATTTTTCCAAAGCGCTTTAGAATTTTGTTTATTACGTTCAAGAAGATGTCTCATATATGCTTCCTTTTCTCTTTTTACGGCCTCTTTCACGTAATTTCTTATATCAATATAATATTGCCTATCAGCTACAGTTTTTGTTTTTAAATATTTATTATGAGACTTGTTCTTTAGTTTAACCATCATTTTTAAATTGTATGTTATGTATGGTTGATAGTTAGGCATTGTTTTGATAACACTAAGTGGAGCATGCACATCGAAAAGGGACAGGATTGCTTGATTCAAACAATCTGTTCGTAAATTTAAATCTTCAATATTATTTATAATGTCCCACTGAATCCGTACAGCGTCCCGAGCAAACATGTTTAAATCAAAATCGTGATAGTTTCTATACCAAAATAATTTAGGTTTAGGCTTATTGCCTTCAATTTTCAAACTAACAAATACTAGTAAATGATCAGTTTTTTTATTTAAATCATATGTGTCGCAATATTGAAAGTTTAAATTTTCACTAATACAAATTACATCTATTAAAGATTCGGATAATTCTGTAATTCTTGTGGGTTTATTTACAACTTGCTTTAAAGAAAAATCTGAAATAATTGACATAAACAATCTGGAGTCAACTGATTGACGTAACAAATTCACATTTACATCTCCCATTAAAACTATTGATTGTGTTTCAAGATACATTTGTTCTAGACAGTCTGTTACTTCACTTAGATATCGCACATGCACATTAGGTGGTTTATAGATAACTCCTAATCCGATTTTCTCATTGTTTATACATACCAATAGCCATAATTGTTCAACTCCATTTTCACTGATTGTAGAGGTTAGAACTTTAAATTTAAACTCACTTTTAATATACATGGCAACTCCACCTCCACGTGTTGGACGATCCATTCTGACTAAACTGTAGTTTGGGATTTTTATATATTTATCAGGATAGTCCGGGTTTAGCCACGTTTCCGACACCGCTACAGCATCATAATCACTTTCCACTACGAATTGTTTGAAACTTAAAAAGTTCGTTACGATAGATCGAATAATAACGTGGCTAAATGTAACTAAGCGTTTTTTGATTTGACAATAGTAGGTATACCATTAACATATTTTATGTATATATTTTGTTCGCCATTGTCTTTCCTTCCATCAAGCTCACTTTTAATCTTCCTATAGTAATCTTGCTGCATTTTGGTTTGGTCTGTAGAGATAATAACGTTGATGTTGAGTTCTCTTAATTTTGCTTTATTTTTAAGTATGCTAAAGACGTCTTCTCTCGAAGAAAGTCGAACTTTCAATGGAAGAAGTTTCTTAATCTGAGATCTGCCCAGCCTAAATGCTTTAAGATTTGTAGTTTCAACATTAGGGGCAATGCGCTTGATTATATCCGTAACTTTACTTACGTCATCATTGCTTTCTTCCATTTTATAAACTATTATATTTCTCTCCCTCTTCTGCCTCTCTGAAATTTCACTAATTATCATCTCTGCGCTGCATATTTCATTGTCCTTTTTCTTCCCGTTTTTTAGTGCCTTTATATCTTCTTGCAACATATTAACCGTTGTCTGTAAATTTTCAATTGCCTTTATTAATTCTCCATTATTAATCTGATTATCACTCTCTTTTTCTGTACACCCGGTACATTTTCAAATGCATCCTGGTATGCTAATATCGTAGAATATCGTATTGATTTTTTGTTATATTGACACACTTTATATGAAAAACGCCGGAGCAAAAAATACAAGATAAGGCGATTGCTTTAGCTGGTATGGGTGCTCTGCATGCTTTACAATTGATTGACATTTCGGTATATATTAGGATTTTAATGCACTATTACACAAATCTCACTTAAATAACAACAATAGTTTGTTCCTGGTGTGCTAATACAGGTTTTATGACACTTTGTTTCTATTTAAAGCTGGCATACACCAACTTTTAGAAGAAATACTGAAGAGCTATTTACGAGCTATGTGAACGATGCGATTTATTCTATCATCATCATTATGCAAAACTTTTTGTTGAGTTTGGCTTTTGTGTTAAATGATTTACAAGGATTGTATTTATTCGTGTGTGTGTTTTGTGAGGTATTAGAGAATTTAGACATATAAAACGGCGTTATTATGGTTAGTAGAATATGGTGTGGTTTATCGCACAATGCAAGGAAAAGTCTCGGAAAAAGTGGCGTTACTTTTCATCGGTAGGCAAATAAATATATTATCCAGTGGCAGTTCATCCTAAATTTGTCGTCTTGCTTGTCGAAAATAAAATAAAATCAAAAAATTATAATTTAACTATTTATATAACTAGTTAAATTATAATTGTGTGCAAATAAAACAATGTAAGTTCGACGTTGTATAAACTGTGATCTTGTGATAACTACTAATTACAAATTTTTCCAAAGGTTCCCGGAGACGCCTCGTCAGCAAAGGGAAGAGACAGACTTCGAGAGAATTACCAATTTAAATATAATTGTAACAGTTTTGTGATACACAATTTGCGGGACGAACCCCATGGATAATGTTTTGTTATCCGTGGGAAACGCCACTGATTATCTTCCCCCACCTAGATAAACCACTTTCGTACCAACTTAAGTACAACTTCCGTCGATGCAGATTTTATAATACCTTCTCTCCTTTAGATATTTACTCTTTGGTCAAATGCGAAGCCTGGAAACAAATGCTTTATGTTAGATGAAACCAAATGTATTGTGTGTACTGTGGACGTAACCATAGTAACCAAAGCTATTACATTAATAATTAATAAGCTGTATACATCACAAGGGATATAAACAGCTTTAATTCGTCGAAAACCTTTATGTAATAACATATTCTACAATGAGTTAGAATGGCATTTGTTCCAACACAACTTTTAGTTGTGGAATGCGTAGTTTCTGAAGTCATGATAGAGAAAATCTTTACCATCACTGTTAATGATAGCTTAATAAAAATGTAAGGTATGTTTTCATTTGCATAGACAACTTGACAAAGTTTTTAGGCTTGTTATAATATAAAATTCAAACTTTGTAATAGTGGTCAGCTGTAGGTGTACAACAGGATGACCAAAAACTGACACTTCAAGTTTTTTCCCAAAAATGTATTTGAAAATTTTCTTAAGACGCTGAATGAGATAAACAGATGTCTTTATTAGTCTTTTAAATTAAATGAAACTTCCTTACTTTCAGCAAAATAATTTAAAAAATTATTGAAAATGTAACGATAAAATCCATTCAATAATTATTTTTACCAATTAGATTAGATTTCTAAACATCCATTTTTATGGAAGTATAGTGCAATGGAGACATTTCACTAAGTACATACAAAGTAGGTACATAAATACAGATATTGAAACTTTTTTTTTTAATAATTACTTCTTTTCTAATCTATTCACAACAATTTTATTACCGTTCTTTTATTATTCCAATTCAGCAATACTTACAAATATTTTTCATTTTACAAAATTAGACTTTTACTTTATTTTACGCACCCACAGCATGCTATCAAGAAAGAATTATTCTTTTTCATGCAATTAATAATAATAATCGGAAGCATCATATAAATCGTCTTAGCATGTATTTTGTAATAATCATCGTCTATATAAGTTAATTTTTAGTTTTTTGAAAATGCCTCACATTCCGCAATTGTTCGTTTTTTGAAGTTAATAAAATCAATTTAGCAAGACATCTTAAGTGGACATCGTAGGCCAGGGAAGGATGGGAAGGCCGGGAAGGGCCGGTCTATCTAACACACCAGAACTCCGCTATTAAACACTTTAAGTTGTTATCAAAAAACGTAAACATACGTTTTGGCAATCGTACTTGCACAGTTCATAAATTTTCACGTTATTTTACTTATTTTAACCATTGAATGAATGAATTATAAAGGGGCGTAATGCCGTAATATTGCTGGCAGCGAGCAATAGATGCTTCCGCAGCATGGGTTTAGGGATCGTCAGTGGGGTTAAAGTTACCACACTCTGATGATATCTCCATAATGATTCATACTACACTGTTGTACCTACGAATTTGACAATTTTAACCACACTGGCAGCCTCTACACAGATGTCATCTATTGCTCGCTGCCAGAAATATTACGACGTTGCGCCTTTTTATATTTTTACTCTCTATTGGTTTTAATAATAATACATCATGCATACTTTAGGATTTTTTTAACCCTATATTTTTAATTTTGTCTCTTGAAGTGGGGCCGCTTGCACATAATTTCCCGGGTCGGTATTCTGTCCCTGTCATAGGGGCATCTATATCAACAGTATTTGTGGAACAAAAAGCTATAACACAAACAAACAAAAAACAAATACCATTAATCTTTTTTGAGAAAAAGGTTTAATGTTTTTTATCCCCTTGTACTTGACCAGGAACAATAATTACTATAAAACAGATATATTAACTGTCTGAATTTGTTTCGTCTTTATCTTCATTATGTAAAATAAATATGTATTTGTATATCACGCATTACATTTATATCATTATCTACAGTTTAAACCATCAATTTCAGATTATCATAAATGAATGCTTTTTTTTCATACTTTTTCTATACAATATGGGTCTGGTAGAGCCAGTGCGTAACTCTTTTATATGACACTGAATGTGTTAATTAATAACGTTTCCTTGCTATTTCAGATATTTTTATAGAAAACATACAAATTATTTCAATTTCTAAATAAATATTCACATAAAATTTAAAATATTTTAAGTAAAATACCACTTCTGATATAATTAAGTATAAAAAGTACGGAAGGTTTCCATTCACTTAATAGCTAAAATAATATTTTTCTATGACAAACAAACAAAATAATAAAAAATATGAATGCTGATTTTAAATATGTAATGGGTTTATTAGAATACCTGTCTGGGAGGAGGTGCAGGTTCGCTGCGTTGAGTATAGTGACCACTAGAACCCCCACTATCTCTATTCGAAAGACTTTTGTTACTACTTTTATTCGAGCTAGGTTCACCTCTGCAATGAAGATCTGGAAGGCTTTTGTGGCAACGTTGTGCGTATTCAGCTGGCGGACTGAGAGGAGCCATTTGTTCAACACACAACTCTTCTGCGCTATCACAAACTAACAGTTGACGTAACTTATTTTGTAATAAATCGCTATTACCGGAATGTACTGAACGACGATGTGTAAGAGGTGGAAGAGATCTTGAGGGTGAAACAGCCATATCTGAAAATCGACATATCTTAAACAATTACATTTAAATGTGCTATGGGTTTTAAATGTAATCCGTCAGTAAATAGTATACAAGTTATTATTATCAATGCGAATGAAACAATTATTAAGAGAAGAAGAAAAACAACAAAGGTCTTGTTCCCACAAAATTCTTTTTTATTGCAACCGGTTTCGTGATCAATACATTACATCACATCATCAGGCTACAAGACTACAAATAGGAAAAAATTTTTTATGTAAAAAACTATAACAATCCAAATATTACATTAATATAATAAGTTAAGAATTTCATCAAATGTGGATAGTTAAATTTAATTAAAACAAGTAAAACTATTACGATAATATCAAATATTGTTTTATATATAAAAAAATATATGTTTGTAAATAAGATAAAGAAGTATTAACAAAAGATACTAAAGAGATTAAAAAAAAAAAACCAATGAAATTGTGAATATAAAATAAGTTAAAATAGAAAAATATACTTACATTTCTATAAATACCAAAGGTTTGTCAGTATAAGCATTAATGAAAAAATTTGTCCAATTATTTAGAAAACTAATAAATATTATGTAAAAATACATGTACTTGAATTTATAATAAATTTATAATAAATTCAAGTACATGTATTTTTACATAATATTTATTAGTTTTCTAAATAATTGGACAAATTTTTTCATTAATGCTTATAGTCGCGGCACAATCTGTTTTGACCTAGACATTTTGACTACCGAGCTGAATTTTTCAGAATATGTAGTTTTTGATATGTATAATGACATACTAAAAGTCCCGAAGAATCCGAATTAAGCGTTAGCCGCCATGTTAAAAAAATGGCTTGCGCGCGCAGTCGTAGAAAATATTTTTTCCTTGCCTTATTTATTAACCGATTTTAATTTTCTAAAAAAGCAATTGTAACCAAAGAATGAGGCTATAATATATATTTTATGCATTTTACTAAACTCAAGTCTAAATTATTAAAAATTTACTTCAATTGAAAAAGTTTGTTTTGAAAATTTTTATTTATGCAATTAAAAAGAAAACTGTGGGTTTTATGAAAATATTTGTTAAATAAAAGTTGTAGGCCATAAAAAATCAAACAGAATTGTTTTTTGAATTATTTTATAGCTCTAAAAATAACGGAGATAGAGCAATTTTATTATATAAAATCATATGTTAGGATCGTTAGAATCAGAATTAAAAAGGTACCTAGGATGAGCATTTCAATCACGACGCAATTAACCACAACAAATGTTATTTCCCATATAAGTTTTCAGAGGGTGGTGCGTGAGTTAATAATTATAATAATAATGAAAGAAAAATGATAACAAAAAAATTATAAAAATAATAAGTAGTCTAATAAAATAAAATAATAGCCTACGCTGCTCTCGATATAAAAGACCACTTTGGCCTGCCGAAAGTCGGCAGAGTATCCGTCTACCTAGGTCACACGACTCTGGAATCTACAGTCACTATACCTACAATATACGGGAAGTGGCTGTATACATTCGGAGGCTATGGGAAGAACTATCCATTATCGAGAATTCGAAAATAATAATAACCTTTCAAATTCACTTCAAAAATAAAAACAATTGAATAATTCCACGAGTAAAGAATTGCGCTGTTATGGACCACTATGGCAACGTTCCTATCTAAACTATAAAGTATGTATTACAAAAAAACCTTTATTATAAATAAATTACAAGAATTTGTTATGGAAGACATCAGTAGGTAAGTGCGATTAAAAATTTTGTCAAAATGTATTGTGGGTAATTGGGCCATTATTGAAAGAGTTTAATAGTATATTATTCAATGAGCGAGTTATGAAGCCATTACTTATTGGGATAGTTTGCGTAAACCGAATGAGTAATGACCATAACTCGCGATTAGAATACTATGGTTTTTTCGGACTACTATGTTTCGGGAAAATATTTTGAATAAATAATTATAACACGTCAAATTACAGACAAACACGCGAAAAATTGTCAGAACTGTCAGAAAAACTTTATTTAATTTTAAAATGTCCTCGTCACTTAGCCTACTTTGTGTGACATGAAAATTTAAACCCGGTGATTATAAAAATTGTGGATTTCTGATTGACTAGGGGCCAATGGTTATGAAAGTTGGGAGTTCCTGATTGGTTAGTAGAGTTCATAAATCCCTGTAAAGGATAATGATTACTATTATTGGCAAATTATCAAACGCGTACGATATGCATTATTGTATAGTCGTGGTAGAACTAATTAATTGGAGTGGTTACATGTCAACAGCTTTAAAAGACAAGAAATCAACCGATGTCAGTTTTATACTTTTTTTTATATTTTATACATTCACTCGAAAAGGTCCACATCTAGAATTCCAGGTAGAATGGAATATGAAGGAAACTACTTTGATTGCCCTCAGAATATTGTAAATGCTTTTGGTCTTTTTTTTCAAAGTGTATCTTTACCTATGAGAGACTTTCCTAAGTTATCTTCTGTAACTGTGACTGCTCTAAATAGTATTTCCATTCATTTTTATAGTGTGACTGATACTGAAATTCAAAAAGCAACTGCTAAACTAAAAAACAAAATGACCTCTGGTCTCGATCTAATACCTTCTTTCTTAGTCAAGGACTGCAGCAATGTTCTAAGCATACCTTTGTTAATTATATTTAATTTAGCTTTAAAAACCCGTAGCAATAGTCATAGATTGTTATTTGCGGATGATCTTAAGATATATAGGGAGATAACTCATTCTGTTGATGGCGTATTGCTGCAAGATGATATTGATGCGGTTCAAAGTTGGTGCATAAATAATACCTTTATGCATCCAAATGTAAGGTTGTAACGTTTACTAAAAAATCGGGCTAGTATTGTAAATGTATACTTAATTGATGGGATGCTGTTAGATACTTAGATGTAATTCCACCAAAGATCTTGGAATCATATTAGATTGTCAACTGTCATTTATTGATCACATTAATTCAAAAGTGAAAGAAGTTACGAAAATGCTTGGCTTCATAATCAGAAACTGCAAATCATTTACCGACATTTGAGCACTAAAGTTCTTTGCTTTTCTTACGTAAGGTCTAAACTTGAGTATGCATATCTTATTTGGTATCCCTATTACGCGAATCACAAACTTGCCTTAGAAAATGTGCAGAGAAGATTTCTAAAATTTCTGTCATTTAAAGTTGATGCGATTTATCCTGAAATAGGTATTGAACAAAACACTCTTTTGACCAGGTTTGAAATGAACAGCTTAGAATTAAGACGAAAGTGCAATTCTATTTCTTTTTTATATAATTTATTGCATGATAATATTTGCTGTCCAGAACTATTGTCGTAGTTATGTTTTAACAAATTATCATTCTAGATATAATTACCTGTTTTACTGTCCTCATGCTAGAAGTAATATTATTTTAAAATCGCCCATATATACAATGTGTAGTAATTTCAATCAAATATGTCATAGGTAGGTATGATTTAAATAATTGTACAAAAATGAAATTTTACATACGGCTGTGAATAATCTTTAACCAAACATCGCTCATTGCTTGTATTGTATAGTTGCATATTTGCATTTATTTTTGTACTTTCTATTTGTATTTATTGTTTATTGTATATATTATTATTATTATGAATTCTTTTACGTAATATTAATAAATTGTCCTGTTATTGGGTGTAACCTGTTGGGCAATAAAGGCATTAATATTGTTATTATTATTATTTATAACGCCATTGCCATTTATCAATCTTAATACCAGTGATATTTATTTATATATTCCCATTTGGGAGTATTCCCGGCCGACCCATCTCTAGTTATTATACATATCAAAAACTACATATTCTGAAAAATTCAGCTCGGTACTCAAAATGTCTAGGTTAGGCCTCTTTTGTGCCGCCACTACTTATACTGACAAACCTTTGGTATTTATAGAAATGTAAGTATATTTTTCTATTTTAACTTATTTTATATTCACAATTTCATTGGTTTTTTTTTTTTAATCTCTTTAGTATCTTTTGTTAATAACTTCTTTATCTTATTTACAAACATATATTTTTTTATATATAAAACAATATTTGATATTATCGTAATAGTTTTACTTGTTTTAATTAAATTTAACTATCTACATTTGATGAAATTCGTAACTTATTATATTAATGTAATATGTAATATTTGGATTGTTATAGTTTTTTACATAAAAATTTTTTTCCTATTTGTAGTCTTGTAGCCTGATGATGTGATGTAATGTATTGATCACGAAACCGGTTGCAATAAAAAAGAATTTTGTGGGAACAAGACCTTTGTTGTTTTTCTTCTTCAATATGAACAACCCACATGGGATTAATTCTACGTTAATTATTAAGAGGTATAATGCTGTAATAACACTGATTCCGAATTATAAGTGGCACTCGCAGTATTTGTTTAGAGTTTACAGTGTGGTTAAAATTGACATGCTTGTATAAGTAACAACAATTTTATCTCCACAATGCTCAAACCGTACTGTTGTCAGTATGAGTGTGACAATAACTGCGAAAGTGCCACCTGTAATTCGGAACTGGCAGTATTATGGCATTGCGCCTCTTTATAATTTTTTCACTCAACAGTTAACGTTATGAGGAAGAATAAGAACTTATAGAGGTCAATAGGTTAAAGTTAACTTCACATTAAATCCATAAAAGAATAGTTTAAATTTAAATAGTCACAGAATAAAAGCAATTTCTCAAGATAAATGATTTCACTCTTCGTTTAAAGCGGTAGTTTAAGGATTTTGTTTTATTGGCAGTTTATTGTAAATTGAATTTTCTTTGATTGAAAACATAAATCGAGGTTTTTTTAATAAATTATCAGATATTATTGGATAATATAATTATGAGAAGCAGACTTAAGTAATATAATCATTAATATTTTTTTGAAAATAAATAAACGTATAGTAGATGATAAAAACAGAAAACATTTTGCCAAGCCAAGACATATAAATAATGGCAGTACTCCCTAATACCAGCACCAGCACCAATGATCTAGGCACTATTTTTCAAAATATAGCTGGTTAATCTGTTAAATACACTTAAGAGCAAAACAATCGACTCACATTTTCGTCTCCTGTTTCAGTCTAAAGAAAATGAAAATAAAAACAATAGACGTGCCAGGAGTATCTTATTATTATTGAGCTTTAGAAAACTACTGTTAATGCATTAATCGGATGATGCATTAAAAAAATATATGCAACACGAACGGGGTTTTACGTATCTTGCTATTTGGACTACTACTACTTACTACTAAGTACTAATTAATAGTGTTATTTTATATTTTATGTAATACTTACTACTACTATGTACTATTTTTATTATATTTTGTTTTGTTGAATACCATAACTATTAAATTATCGTAATAGGGATTACACACATATTTTAATATCAATACAATTAGATTCTCTATTTGTTTTAATAACACCTTCAATTATAAATTTTTTTGAAATATGTTGTTGGTGGCATAAATTTGGATTTAAATATTGCTATTTTAAATTACCCCTCAAAACAGGTTTGACGTCACGACCGCCATGTTATGACGTCACTTTATTTGTTTACTTTTTTGACATTGACAACAGCGGTGTTAAAATCGACAAGAGCATGATTGTTTACTGTTTATTACCCGTAAATTCGTTTTAACTTTTGATTTACTATGGAGAAACCTGATTTAAAGTACTCTAAATATTGCTTAGTGCCACAATGTGAATCAACATCTATTAGAACACCGGGAAAAGTATTTATTTCATTGCCAGTGGGATCAAGTGCTAAACTAAAAGAAAAAGAAAATTGTGGTTGCGAGCTATGAGACGAAATGAAATAGCTGTACAATACTGCTGCAAAATTTCATCTGGATAGCTCAAAAATTGTGGAAATGGTGGGGATTTACCATGATCCGTGGTCACCCGGTATAATATGCAATATAAATTAATGGGTGAGAAGATATTTTTGAGAGATCAAATCGTTCCACATATATTATAAATGCCAAATAGATAGAAAACGTTCTTTAGAAACAACTGGAATTGTCACTTTGTGCCTTTACGAAATCACTTTCAGCCACTGTAATAATAATAAAACACTTCAAAACTATTAATAAACGTTAAACCAGTTAAAACACATTTGGGTATGAAACTGACACTCGCAAGTATCCTATTGTATTCGTAATTGTACGATTATCTAATAGTGCGGCAGTTTCGCTAGGATATTTCAACATATTGTGCATTTTTTGATAAAAGCACCAAATTTGGCACAGAGGTAGACCGATGTAATATGAACAATTTTGGATGTGGAGCCATCGGCCAACAGCCCCCTGGCGGCCGTGGCGGCCATTTTCCAAAATGGCTGCCAGAGGGCATCCGAAAGACAACAGAAGTTAGATAAAATTTGCTGCTGAAGGTTTTAGTGAATGTTTTGAATGAGAGATAGTTTGTAAGTTATATACAGGGTGGGTCAATAGTGCGTATTTCTTCTGTATCTCCTGTCTCGTTAGAGATAGAAGCATGGTTCAAAATTTTTATTAATTTGTGAGAAAAAGTACATTTTCTAAAATTATTATCAATTATACAGGGCTATCCCTTAAAGTGGTAGATGAAAGAATATGTATTTTTTAAATAGAATGACTAAATTTTTTTTATTATGTTTGAATACCACTATGATGGCCTATTCAAGGGTAAAATATTTTTAAAATTTCTTGGATGGTTAATGAAATAAAAAATATTTTTATGGAAAACTGTCGTTATCTTCATTTGTAGTCCTTTTTCTACGATTGACTTTTTTATAAGAAATGCCACCTGTTTCTTCAAATCAGTTTTTAAACTTTTGGAAGATGCTTCTTGTGGATGGGTTCCGTGAGAATACTTTTTAGCGTAAGTTCTGGAGGCAACAAAATTGAAAGTAACTGAAATTAAATGTCTTTGTTTCTATGAAATAATTTCAAAGGTACATTGACTTTTCTGAATAAAACATACCTATTTACACATAAACAACTACATCTAGAAAATTATTCATTTTAGGTATGGGACATATCATATCAAAGTTGCAGAGAAATAAAAATTACACAATTTTTACAAAAATATAATATAGAGTTTTCCATTTGAAAAAGTTGAGTTTTGGTAGTTTGAATATTTATTTAGCAGTGCGCTTCTGAACACCTTGTATGAAAAAAATATTTTCTACATCAGCTAATAGTTAAAGTATGGCATACACTACTACCATGTCAAAGAAATACTCTCCAAAAATAAGTCCAAAATAAATTTTCAAAATGATACCTGCAAACGGCAGTTTTTAATAAAAATATTTTTTAATTCATTAACCATCAAACAAATTTTAAAAATATTTTACCGCTGAATAGGCCATCATAGTGGTATTCAAACATAATAAAAAAATTGGGTCATTCCATTTAAAAAATATATATTCATCTACCACTTTAACGGATCGCCCTGTATAATTGATAATAATGTTAAAAAACGTACTTTTTCTCACAATTTAATTAAAATTTTGAACCATGCCTCTATCTCTAACGAGACAGGAGATACAGATTTCTTCTGTATCTCCGCACGCACGCACTATTGACCCACCCTGTATATAACTTACAAACTATGTCTCATTCAAAACATTCAATAAACATTCACTAAAACCTTCAGCAGCAAATATTATCTAACTGCTGTTGTCTTTCGGGTGTCCTCTGGCAGCCATCTTGGAAAATGGCCGCCAGGGGGCAGTTGGCCGATGGCTCCACATCCAAAATTGTTCATATTAAATCGGTCTACCTCTGTGCCAAATTTGGTGCTTTTATCAAAAAGTGCACAATAGGTTAGCTAATCCGCTGTACTATAAATGATAATCTTAATCATAATCGCAAAAGTGGCAATAGTTGCATCACTAATTTTAACTTTATTCTGCTTTACATTCGTATAACAGAGAAAGAATCATTATTGTTGAGTACACCGAGGGGTGTTCCTTCTGGATTAAGAAAAATCCCAACCTAAATTTTGAAGTGTTTCCCACAAAACGAAAAGAGATTTCATGGAAAACAATTACAGCAAGAAGCAGCTTATAGACATGTTTAAAGTTTGAGTTTTAAAACTAAAAGAATGAGAATTATACATTTATAGATTTGTTATTCTTATTTATATCTATGGCTTTGAGGTTATGTTTTTTTAAATAATATCGATAATAACTTGCAAAGTACTAACAACGGATCCAAAAAACTATTAATTCATAAATTATTATTTTTAATGCAAAAAGCATAGGTATATAATGTTTATAATTTTCTTTTTTGATGCATGATTTGCGAATTTTTAAATCGTAAAACTATAGAAATCTACACATCAACATACTTATGTCATTTGACTCAGCTATATACCTATTATTACGTTATTAGTATCCATTCACTATCTACTTATTACCTATTTGGACTCAGTGGCAGCTCATGCCCTCTACATTTGGGTAGGCGAGAGAATCGATATTAAAGAATGGGACGTTTTAAATGAATTAACTTCCTTACTCACAAAATATGCCGCAGGTAAATATTTTTATATTTTTCAAGGTCAAAGGCTCTAGACTGAAGGTCACAAATTCGATCTTTACAAATCGTCTTTTCGGAAAACACGTTTCGTGTTCGTTAAACAATTCTTTTTTTTAATATTCATTATCCATACAAACACATTTTTTGTTAAAACAAAACACTGAAATTGAAAATTGTTTCCATGTTACGTCAAAATTATTGTTTTGACTTGAGATATTAAATTAAATAAAGGACAATAAATGCCGGTCAAAGGCTAAAGGACAGTTTAATAGTAAGAACTCGCCTTTGAGGTAAATAGTCTGTGCTTATTCTACTTATAAAGACGATTAAGTTGGTGTTAAATTTAGTTTAGTCCGTAATGTAGCGTGCCGATAGCCACCTCCTCCCCTCACAGCCTTCCTTCCACTCACCATGTCTGTGACAGTGGCAATTACTTTGTGTAATTTAAATTAATAAGCCTATTTTTTATCAATGAGAATTTGTTTCTATATTACCCTTACATTATTATCTCCAAACCATTTTTTTGTCGATTTAGCAGTATGGCATGACGCACCGTCCTGCTGAAATACTCAGTCTCCATTTGGATATAATTTTGTAAAACTAGGTAATAACGAGCTCTGAAGAATTTCTTGATATTTCTCAGCGTTTACAGTACCTTCTATAAATTTTAAAGTTATTAACCGAAATTCAAAAGAAAAATCGGTACCTACACTTTTGCAAAGTCTAAACTCTCGTGGACTAAAAATGACTGGAATAAAGTCATATTTAGTGACGAGTCAAAATTCGATGTCTGTGTAGACTACCATAAACATGTGATCCGGGATAAAACAGAAGCCTTTCATAAGGATTGCCTCAAAAAGACAGTCAAGTTTCCAAAGGGCATTATGGTTTGGGGATGTATGTCAGCAAAGGGGTTGGGAACTTTAAAATTTATAGAGTAAGATCCCAGGGCCCCCAGACGTTACTTATATTCTGATTAAGTTTAGTTTGGGGAATGAATAGTGCTATAGTATGCTTAAAATGTATGTATACTGGCTAGCTTAGGTAGGCGGGCATTACAGGTAAAAGATGGGAAAGGTACGTCAAAATATTACTCACTTTTCTTAAATTCTAATTGCTGGTTTTTATATATTTTCTACAGAATATTGTTATAAATCAATTTTCAATATTGCCAGACACTTCCCTTTGGCGGTAACTACCGCCAGACACTTTAAAGCCCGCAAAAAAATATCAGAACTTTTCTCATAATCTAAGTCTCAAATTTTATATATGATGACTTAAGGGACTATTTCAATCCCTTTTGTAAACAGCCAGACCAATCCGAAGGGCCAAACATACCCCCAGACACAATAAAAGTTCCGCTGTTAGTATGAGCGCGAGGACATTCTGTGAGTCGGACGAACACCCAAGTACTTGGGGAGTCAACCAAACTACCTCCCCCCCCGTTTTCGAGAATGCTGAACACGATGGTGATGTTGTTTCTGCTCCCCGAGTTAACCCTACCCCCCAAACGGTCAAAAACACACCCAAAGGGGGATCGCGTATTCGTCGTTATGTCACCCCCTGTTTTAGAGGATGCCGAACACGAGGATGATATCAGTTCTGCTCCCCGAGGTGAACCAACCCCTCGAACGGCCAAAATCACCCTCCAAGGGGGTGAAAAATGTGTTTCGTGCTACAAACGAGAACACCCGCGTTATCTTTCGTTTTTGAGTATGCTAGACAAGAGAAAAATATTACCTAGTCCTCAACCCCCGTGAGCCCCTCGAATGGGACACAAACTACCCCTTTGACGCGCGGTTTTATAAAGTAAGTGCACGGGTGAATACGTACCAGATGATGATAATGACGACAGGTCTTTTGATTGACTGTTTAGCTGAAAAAAAAAATGGACGCATACTTCGTGGCTAGATGGGAAAATCAGGTATATGGAATCACTCGCACTCTTTAATTTTTTTATTGTATTAAATCATCATCAAACATTTTTATTGAGGCATAAAATAACTTATTTACTATGTATAAATATAAAACATACTCGTAATATAATTACTTTCCAGTGTAGCATTGATTCAATCAATATAATCTATGTAACTTACAAGTGGAATTTATATAATAATAATAATTTATACTCTCATCCGTTGCAGTTAATTAAAAAAAAAAAAACGCAAAGCAAGTGTAGTTTTTGGCCGTTGAAGGAGCTCGCGGGGGTCGAGGTGACCTGGTAATATTTTTCTCTTGTCCAGCATACTCAAAAACGAGAGATAACGCGGGTTTTCTTGTTTGTAGCACAAACACATTTTTCACCCCTCTGGAGGGTGGTGTTGGCCGTTCGAGGGGTTGGTCCGCCTCGGTGAGCAGAACCAACATCATCTTCGTGTTCATCATCCTCAAAAACGGGGGGTGACATAAGTTTTGCCGGTGGAAGACGTCGAATACGCATTTCCCCCCTTTGGGGGTGGTTCTTAGCCGTTTGAGGGGTTGGTTCGCCTCGGTGAGCAGAACCAACATCACCATCATGTTCAGCATCCTCGAAAACGAGGGGGGGAGGTAGTTGACTCCTCAATTACTTGGGTATTCGTCCGACTCACAGAATGTCCTCGCGCTCATACTAACAGCGGAACTTTTATTGTGTCTGGGGGTATGTTTGGCCCTTCGGATTGGTCTGGAAATAGTCCCTTAAGTCATCGAATATAAAATTTGAGACTTAGATTATAAGAAAAGTTCTGATATTTTTTTGCGAGCTTTAAAGTGTCTGGCGGTAGTTACCGCCAAAGGGAAGTGTCTGGCAATATTGAAAATTGATTTATAACAATATTCTGTAGAAAATATATAAAAACCAGCAATTAGAATTTAAGAAAAGTGAGTAATATTTTGACGTACCTTTCCCATCTTTTACCTGTAATCGGGCCGCCTACCTAAGCTAGCCGGTGTACATACATTTTAAGCACACTATAGAGCTACTCATTTCCCAAACTGAACTAAATCAGAATATAAGTAACGTCTGGGGCCCTGGGATCTTGGACTATTATAGAAGGTACTGTAAACGCTGAGAAATATCAAGAAATTCTTCAGAGCTCGTTATTACCTAGTTTTACAAAATCATATCCAAATGGAGACTGCGTATTTCAGCAGGACGGTGCGTCATACCATACTGCAAAATCGACAAAAAAATGGTTTGGAGATAATAATGTAAGGGTTTTGTCACATCCATCCAGTAGCCCGGATCCTAATCCAATAGAAACATTGTCGCACAAAATGAAGCAACACTTAAGAAATAATCCTCAGCGAACCATTTCCCAACTGCGTACCAAGTTGCAAGAAATTTGGGATAATTTTACACCAATTTTTTGCGAAGGCCTTGTTAATACTATGCCTGCTAGAGTCCAGGCAGTTGTTAAGGCTAAAGGCGACGTTACATCATATTAATTTATTTTTAATTAGTATAGGACTTACTCGTTCCAACTTTTAGTTGTCATTATAATTAAGCAAAAAATAATTTAAAAAATAGTTTGACAAAAACCAAAGGCTTTTATTTTCCGAAAATGCTTAAAAAAGTTGTAACACATGTAGCTACGTAACCCTACAAAACTTAAAAAAAATCGGTTAAAACGTTTTATAGAAATAGCTATTACTTCAGAATTAATTGCTTGTCCCAACATATAGTTGTTAGGGCTCGTAATAACTGGTTATATCAGTTATATCAGTTCTTTAAGTTTTGATGAATCAGCTAGGGAAAAATATAACATTTGTGACAAATCTTACTTCTATTTGTGCTACAATGTTATCTATTTCATTAAATAAAATCCGTGAAGTTCTCAGTCCACGACCCATGCACGTGCAGTATTCATATACAGCGTGTCCCACTTTTAATGCCCCCCCCCCCCCCTTCACAACTTAGTTATTAGTTATTCGATTTCAACCAAATTTGGGTTACTATCAACGGCCTTTGGTGTGATCTTTTTAAATTAAACAAAACTTATTTTTGTCAGTGGCGAGCAATTTTATTAAGAGAAACGGGGTCATTTTTTCGAGAAGTCATATTAGGCATTTTTTACAGAAAAACTAATGCAATATTATTAATCAGCATGCTTTGAACCCCCATTTTCAAAATATTACTACATTTTGATTAAGGGTTTCCGAATAACTGGCCCAGTGAAAATACATTTTTTCAGTCGTAAATAACTGTTAACTTGAAAACGGTTTGAGTTTCGAAAAAAAGTCATTCGTCATTTTCAATTTAAACTGATATACCTACTCTATCACATCATGTGCTCAAAAGTTTGAAATGCTGCAGTTGTAAATAATTAACTTGACAACGGTTTATTTTTCGAAAAATAGTTTAATTTAATATCAAAGCAACCTTTTATTTTTTTTGGTATAATATTGATTTATTATAACATAAGATAATTTTTTATCACTTAATGCCCAAATAATACAGAACCGGTTAAAATATTTTTTTATCGTCCAATGAAAAATGTTTGCTTGCAACATTTAAAACTTTTGAAGGCATGGGCGATAGAGTAAATCAATTTAAATTGAAAATGAGGAAGACTTTTTTTCAAAATGCCAACCGTTTTCAAGCTGTCAGTTATTTACGACTGAAAACATGTATTTTTCTGGGCCCGTTATTCGGAAACCTTTAATCAAAATGATGTAAAATTTTCGGCATTGGGGGTTCTAAAGCATGCTGATTAATAATATTGTATTAGTTTTTCTGTAAAAAAATGCCTAATATGACTTCTCGAAAAAGCGACCCCTTTTTTCTTAATAAAAATGCACGCCACTGACAAAAATAAATTTTGTTCAATACAAAAAGATCACACCAAAGGTCATTGACACCGATCCAAATTTGGTTAAAATTGGATAACTAATAACTGAGTTGTGAGGGGGGACCATTAAAAGTGGATCACGCTGTATAATAACCAAAGAAAATCTATTGAGTCGAGTCTAGCTTGTGGCTGTTGTGCGCTATACTACCAGTCACTGCTCTATAACACCAGCGGTGGTGGTACAAACAACTCACGCTGATTTTTGGAGTACACACAACAACCACTAACAGTAATTATTAATTGTAATTGTATTGAGATTTGAGAAGTGAGAATGAAATGTCGAACAAATTTTTATAAGATAGGCGGCAATATTTTGCATACTTATTTTACTATTCATTAGGTGACTCCACCCCATGGTCCTTACATTTCTCCTATTTTTTATACCTGCACTCTACGGCACTGTCAAGTTCTAAGATAATGAACTGCCACTGCTCACTTGATATGCAGAACATTTAAAACTCATTGAAAAAAGAAATTAAATAAACACATTGCCATGTTGACTCATGCAGTGTACATATGCAAAACAAATCATTCTAAAATGAAATAAATTAACAAATAGGTGTTTGTTTATGTTATGTGGTTTTAAATCATCACAAATAATATAACAGGTGAACATTTTATTTCTGTAAGATTAAGATATATAATTTTTTAGAATCTACTTAACACAAGAAATAACTTATAATTACATTTACATTTTAACTTTTTGTTCATCTTGCAAACATCATTAGTACCGTCTCAAGTTTGAAGATGTATGAAAGTCTCTTTTGCCTTAAGGGATCATATCAGTTTCTGTCGCTGTTTGATACCTCTTGTCCTTCTAGAAATAATTGGGGAATTTCACTTTCCAGCACAATCTCACATCCCCTACTGCTCTCATAACCAAGCGATTTATACACTTCCAAAACCAGCAAGATTGTCCGACGGTTCATTTATACACTTCCAAAACCCGATTGCCTGATGTTTCATCACAAACATTTTTGGGGGATAATTGGCAAACAACTAGATCAATTAATGGTCCGGTGCATATAACACAAATTTCAAATAGTTTTTAACGCAATACCTCAAGATAATATCGACCTTCTAATTTAAGGAGTGCCGGCAAAGTCGGATAGTTCGTAAGAATGTCATACAAATACCTCCAACGTTCTGACCCCACATTGTTACCTTCTCAATCTCGATCATAGTTGATAGTAGTGCGTAACATATGAAAGTTAACAGTAGTAAATACACGCATTTGAGACAACCTATTTACACCAGTGGATTACTTTTTTTATTTGGATTTCACAGCACTTTAATAGGTTCTTTCAAAAAAGAACATACAACTTTTACTCCAATGATAGTTTTGATCTGTTTTTCAAAGAAGACACCTGTAAATTCTATGCCAAGGATAGTTCTATAAACTGGCTGGATAGTATACATAATAAATAATAATAAACGTTGACAATAGCCATATACACCATATACAGTAATCGGCAGCCAGCTACATAGACATAGGGCCGGGTTTACATGCGAAATAAATGAGCAAAATCCATTGAGGTTAAATATGGGCTCCGAAGAGGCCATCTAATGCTTTCGTTTTCATTCTTATAATTCCCATTTCCCCAAAAATATCAGTAGGCAATTTTTAAGAGAAAAAACTATCAATTATTTTATCTTCTTTTCTGTTAGTTCTACAGGGTGAATTTGAAATACACTGAATAATTTTAATTCGTTAAGCTCTATGGTCCGTAAATTTTTTTAAAAATAGTCATTTGTAAACTAAATGAAATACAGTCAAGAAACCAACTTTTAAATATTTATTAAATATTCACGACGCTCCTGAGCAGAACAGCTGATGTGTGTAGCGACATAAATGCCTGTACCCCACTCTTCTTAGCTATCGTGTTGTTGTGTTGGCGTAGTTCAGCCTGTGCATCCATGATGTCCAGTGTGAATTTTTCCTAGTGTTTTAGATTTCAGTTTTGGTTTTACTTGGTAAACACTGCGAATACTGCGTAGTAGTATTTGTTCGTAACTAAGTCAATGTCAAGTTCACCGGTCAGTGTATGCCCAGTGGGACGAGTTTAGGGTTTTTTTGTTGAAACATTAACTATGGAATTTTGAAATTAAAACACTGCGAATTCATTAATTATGCTATAAGAAATTACAGATTAAAAATATTCAGTGTATTATAATTCACCCTGTATATCAAACTAGTTATTATCATATTGTAAGGAATAAAGAAAGCTGCAACTTTTGTTTACACAATTTTTCCTTATTATTAATACTTAAGTCTTTTTAATGGCTAGAAAGGTGAAAATTTTTGTTTCACTGCATTTTATTGCAATTATCTGTCTTCATTGCTCATATATTAAATAGTTATTATTAGTATTATAGTAATTAGAGATGCAACGAATATTCGGCAACTATTGGGTATTCTGCATATTCGGCATGATTTTAACTATTCGGCCGAATACCGAATAGTTAGCCACTATTCGGCCAAATACCGAATAATTACGTTTATTTTAAATTTTTTATATTTTAACATGAAAACTTAAAAAAACGTCCGTTAAAGACAAATTTTTGTAGAATAAAACTATACATATGCAGTTATGTTATAATAATAAAATAATTTGTTTATTTAGTACTTTATGTTAATTATAATTATTATGTTAACGATATTAATAATTAAAATACAAAATTAACATAACTAACCAGTCACTGAAAAATGATAACAAACACAAATATATATTGCTTATTTCACATAATAATATATTCAAAATTTATCAACGGCAAATTGTGGTGTAGAAATACTACTTTTTCTGCATTTGAGGGCAACAGTTTGTTTCTCTTGCCCTCATAGACATTTCCAGCTTCCGAAAAAAGCCTTTCGCTGTAAACACTGCTCGCAGGAGCAGAGTGGTAATTTGCCGCAAATTGAATTAAATATGGGTATTGAGTTCGGTGAGCTGCCCACCAAAGATAAGGATTCTCACCCCACTACTTTGCAGTTTTGCCGAATATCTGATATTCGCCACATTAGGTGAGCCGAATATTCGGTATTCGGCTATTCGGCAAAATCACTATTCGTTGCATCTCTAATAGTAATAATACTAGGGTAAATGGGCCAGTAGTCGACCAGTTAACTGATATCTGATAAATAATAACTCATAAAAATTATCAAGTTAGCCAATTCAAGTTTACATTTCCTCTAGCATCTTGATTCATTATTATATTTACAAATTATTATCATACGTCATTGATATCTTGCATAGAAAATTTTATAAAACGCCATAACTTCAAAATTACCATAAAAACTAGTAGTCGACCACAAGAAATCTAATGTCGACCTAGACTTAACCAGAAGTCGACCAACTCATTAGTTACCTACTGTGACTCTGTGGTTTGACTCATGATTGGCTGGTTTGTGACATAAGACTAAGGATTTTAATACAAACTATAAAATCCTTGCATAAGGCATAGTAGATATGACGGGTTTTTCTATGGTATGACAAATGACAGTTTTTATCATTTTCTCAGAAAATTAGGCAAATTTTCGCGTTACTGTTATCATGATTGGTTATTCTCGTTCTTATTTCCACTGGCAGCCTAGGAAAGATAAAGCAAATAGCCAGTTCCTTACCTAAATAATACGAAAAGTTGCCGATTTTTAAATGACAAAAAAAACTGATAAATAAATCAAATACTTTTATTGAATAAATTATGTGCAATATAAACAAATAAAATCTTTTGTTTTTATATCATCGTATGTCATTCCAACAAATTCGGTACACATTAAATGGTACCATCTAACGCATTTGTCGCAACCAACATTTTTCAAATCGTCTTCTTCGGCTTCGCTGTCTAACTCATCCAAACAACTGGCACATTTTTCTTTCTTGGAAGATCCTGCGGTTTCAGTTGGATGTTTGGCTTTTATCTTCTTTCTGACTTGGATGGCACTATTTTTCTCTCCTGCTTTCATTTGTCGAGCTTGCTTCCTTCTCTCTTTCTCCTCTGCTTCTTCTTTTTGCCTATTTTCTTCGTCCTCTAGAAATTTGCGATATGAAGCCGATGAAATTGCCGACGGTAGCTTTTCTTTATTTGATTTCTTCCCCTGATATTTTATTGGAGCTGGCCAAAACAAATGATCCTTGAAGTTAATGATATTTCTTTTTTCTTTATCTGAAATATTATCCTCAAATATATTCTTTTCTGCTAGCGGTTCTGTAATATTTTTCTCAATGATTTCTTCTGTAGATCTTTGACCCTGACTTTCTTCAACTTCCATTGTATTTCTTTCATTATCGGAATTTGCCGACATTGTTGGGTCAGGTTGTTTATCACAGTTTTCTAATTCTCTTATTGCATTCTCTATATTACAAATATCTGTTTCTCCTGCTGCTGAGAAGACTAGTAAAACAGTGAGAGTCTCCTTCTCACTGGCCTTTTTTAGTTCGTAAATGTTTTTCCAACCTTTGGGGGCCAGCACTTTTCCAGTTTTCGGACACATTGAAAAACTGGTCTCGTCACCATTGAGAACCCTTCTTGGATCATTTAAAACCTCTTCAAGATTCTGCTCAGCGACATACTCTGTAAGTTCTCTAAACCACTTTCTGAGATATTCTTCTGTTATAACTGCTCGTGATCTTGTAAGACCTTCTGGCTCCCGTAGAGACAGATTTGGATGTCTTTTCAAGAAGTTGGAATACCATTTCTCGCCAGGTCTTCCCTCTCTGAACGGTGTTTCTCTTTTTTCACTGATTACGATCTTTTGGACGGTATTGAGAAGATCATTCTTCTTTTGTGGAAATCCGGTCTTGGCTAATTCTCTTAACCAATTTACCAGCTGAGTTTCCTCAGCATTGCTTAGGATCGTTGGTGGTCCCATTTTTCGAACCCCTTCCTTAACACGTCCATGAACTCTATCTAAGATTGTGGTTTTTGGCACTCCAAATTGTCGAGCAGCTTCGCAAATAGATATACCACTCCGTACTGCTGTTAGAGCGGCTGTCAGTGAGGCTTCGGGATACTGATGTATCGGTCGTTTCTTAATTGGTGCCATTCTCTGTCAACAACAAGAAACCAATGTTTCTACTAACAAATTTTGGAGTTTTAGTATGTATTTAAATGGGAGGTCGAGTATCGGTTACCAAGAACCTATATTCGACCGCTACTTTGTTTAACTCGGTCGACTACTGGAGATTTTGAAATGTTTACCGTTATTCAGTTATTCTCTCAATACGTCGTAAATTGCTTTATATCATGGCCAAATTTAGTCCTTATTGGCCGTATACCGCCAATATCTAGTAGTCGACCGACAGGTCGACTATTGGTTTTTCACTAAAATCTGAAACCAGTACTCGACCACAACAAAATAAAAATGATTAATTAAAAATTTTTTGTTTCTATTATTGAAAATGCTTTGATTAATGAGTACTGAAACTATATAAAAAGATAGATGTGTTGAAATAAGTTGTTTAGGTCATAGATACGCTAATTCCTAACTACCGGTTTGTTAGCAAATATCAAGATTTTACTTACCAAGTTTGGCTGAAGGACTTCGGTCGATGGCCAATTGGTAGTCTCATAGTATTTTACCAATAAAAAGCTATTATTATTATTATTACTTACCAAATCGGAGCGTCGTGAACATTGGCACAAACAAATTTTAACGGATTTACACTGTTGCCACTATTTTCTGGAATACTTTAGATTAGGGGAAAGGACGTATGGTCGTGTATTGGACAAGAATTTGTACAACATTGCATTTGCTCCATTATTTATTAAATTAATTTATTTAAAGAAGTGGTCGACTATTACACGTGGTCGACTTTAGACGCATTTACCCTATAATAAATTAAATTAAATTAAAAAAGTTTAATCTATAAAGATTAAACTTTTTTAATCCCCACAATATGGTTAATAATTAATTTTAATGTAGACAGACAAACAGAAGAGGACATCATTTTAAAATACACCTGTTTTACGCCTGTAGGAGCAACGATATATTTGGGGAAAACCTTCACTACAATACAGATATGTATTGCTTCCTGGAATTATTATAGAATACTCCCTTTTTTACTCTACAGAATAAAATATGTGGTATATTTATAATGACATTCCAACTTAAATTGTGTAATAGAATGCAAGATCACAAAAAGGGTAAAAAAAAAAGAAACGTGTAAAACTCTTTGGTGAAATACGAGATCCTCTGGCAAATTACTAAAATTTCACCCACTAGAGAAAATTGTTCACATTCTTATTTAGTTATACAAACAGCTATTTACCCTAACGTATATTTATCAATTTTTATATTGTTTAGTAGGTACTTACACTGAGGGAGAGTAGTAGGTCTGTAATTTGTTCCATGTCCGGCTACGTTCACAGATTTGCTGCGATTATAAGTTCCATGAGATCCAAAATTCGAGTTCGGTCGGGATGGAAGAGCTTGAGTAGTATCCCTTACAATTTCTGATTTGACATAGAAGGGTTTACTTTCGGCAAGTAATTCCACAGCAGATTTTCTTTTAGCTCTCATACTTTGTGATTTTGTCAAAGTCGGATACATCATTGTAGCCATTGCAATTTGAGGCAGTGTGTTTATTATTCAATTACGTGTTTACTTAAAGCTACATTTTATTCATACTTTCTGAAAAATCAACACTGACTAAGAAAACAATAAAAACATTGGCAGTTAGAGCTACTACTATTTGAATAAATACTTACACGCTTAAATGTAGGTAGTTCTAAATTTTCCGAACATACTTGTGCTTTGTTAATTTTTATTTCTCAGTTTCTATCACATTTTTTTGTTATTTGATTAGTTACATTACAAAATGCACTACTGGCCGACTAATCGAAGCCATTTTACATTGCATTGAAATTGGACAGCGACAGCCAGTCAGCTAAGGGCACAGCTGATTTGTTATTTGTTTTGTGAGTAGCATTCATTTCGTATAAATTACTTCAGTTCAGATCACTTATGAAGTTATAATTCACACGATTTAGATTAAATTGCACAGAGCATAAAGGTTTTAAATTGTAAGCATCGTTGCCCGCCGTCTATTACAATTTTACCAGATCAATGAGTAAGGAATAAAGATATAAAAAAATATATATACCGGGTGGTCCAAAAAAAAACGGAATTTTTTATTTCTCTAATAGTTTCGCCAATTTTTAATCGATTTTAATTATTCAAAAACTAAATTATAACTAAAAGATCACGTTATGAGGTAATATAAATATATTTTAATTATTATTCAAATTGTAGATGGCGTTAGTCACCAAACTTGGGCCTTCTTTAAGATCGGCTGGAACTTTTTTTGCTAAATAAACAATAAAAAGATTGAGGAAGTATAATAGAATAAACATTTGTGAATATTTTAAGACATCAAACACTAAAATCGACCAGTTGGTTCCGAAGATATAGTCCGTAACATAAAACCGTTTAAAATCGGTTAAAAATTGGCGAAACTATTAGAGAAATAAAAAATTCCGGTTTTTTTTGGACCACCCGGTATATTATTTCTTTACTAATGGCTAGATATCGGTATAGGTATGTTGTACAATTTGATGTATTCTAGTACGCTAGTCTAAATGTAACGTGTGTTTTATACTAGAAGTAAGTTGGGCTATTCTCACTCCTTTAACTCTTTTCACTCCAAGTCTACTATTATCCAATCAAACGACGTCAAAAGTAGACTTGGAGTGAAAAGTGTTAAAGGAGTGAGTAACCCGAACGCAGCGGTTAATTGCTATATGTTTTGTGGTTAATTGTAAGTGCACTAAATTTTATTCTACTTCTAAATTTTAGCTTTTTATAAAAAAATAGTTAACAAGTATGTATGTACTATTTACTTGACTTATCCTATCTACTGTATTTGGTAACACAAGGGCCTGTTAAAGATTGAATTGAATTCAAAATAGTACGATTTTATAAAGTGTTTCTTAAAATGTCAACGAAGCAACCCCCGGAAAATCCTATAGCAGCTAGGATTTTGTGTTGGAAGAGAGACGACTGAGACGAGGTCCTACAGTGGATTCCTAATCACAGCTAGAGCTTCGATCTTAAATTAGAAATAAGTTTTTAATTTGCCCCAGATGGATTCGAACTATCGATCTTTTCAAATTAGTAAGCACGTATCAACGTATCAAAATGCAAGATAATGCACACTATTGCACACATCATCTTGCATTTTGGGTTATAGTGGTTTATAGCATAGCGTTTTCGATTTACTGCACTAGTGGTGCATTGTTGTGTTACTTGACATGTTCCACAGAATATATATTACTGTTCGACTTATAATTTAGTACGTGCAAGATTTTTAGGTCAAGGTTTCATAGCTGTGGTCATATTGAGCCCAGGGATCAGAACCAAGACGAAATTATTCTTGATATTGAACTACACTGACGATCAATTGAAGTGACCCAAGATAAATTTGCATCAACTTCCAACTCATATATCTTTTGATGCAAGAATCGCAAAGCCATAAATCTTTTTAGGTATTATAGATATACGCCTCAAGAATATGTGACACATTTTGCTTGTCCTTGTCTCGTTTATTTTTGGAGATACGGTGGTGACAGTTGAGCCATGTTTTTCTACCAAAGTTTGAGGTCGTGCATGGAGTGTCCCAAACCGTTTTCGGATATGACAATATAGTCATTTTGTACTCTCATTCATTGCGTTCATTTTCATTTTTGATTGATTGTGCTAACTTAATTGTTGTTGATTTTATGAGGTTTTCTATACAACAGGACATTTTTTGACTTTAAATGCTTACTTTTTTAAATGTTTACAATTAAATCTTACACGTACATCATACACAAATAAAAAATGTTAGCATTAAATGTCAATAATGAGTTGGTCCACCTCTTGCTCCTATAACAGCTTGATACCGTCTGGGCATACTGACAATGCAATTATCTATAATTTGCTGATCCACAAGAGGCCATTCCTCTGAAACCGCAAAAACAAATTCTTCCAAATTGATAGCTGGTACCATTCGCGTGCGAAGGCGTCTTCCAAGTGCGCCCCAGACATGCTCGATAGGGTTAAGATTCGGCGAGCAGGAAGGCCATACCATTCTTATGTTCTTCGAAAAAATTGTTTACTACTCGAGCACGATGTGGTCTTGCATATATAGAAATTCAGGGTCTCTTTGATTCGCAAAAGGCAATACAATAGACCGCAAAATTTGATTGAGGTACCTATCCCGCGCATTCATAATTTCATTTGCGAAAAATATCAATTCAGTTCTCCCCCTGTCAAAAAGTCAAAAAATGTACTGTTGTATAGAAATCCTCATAAAATCAACAACAATTAAGTTAGCACAATCAATCAAAAATGAAAATGAACGCAATGAATGAGGGTACAAAATGACTATATTGTCATATCCGAAAACGGTTTGGGACACTCCATGCACGACCTCAAACTTTGGCAGAAAAACATAGCTCAACCTTCATCACCGTATCTCCAAAAATAAACGAGACAAGGACAAGCAAAATGTGTCACATATTCTTGAGGCGTATATCTATAACACCTAAAAAGATTTATGGCTCTGCGATTCTTGTATCAAAAGATATATGAGTTGGAAGTTGATGCAAATTTTTCTAGGGTCACTTCAATTGATCGTCAGTGTAGATCCTTCGACCATTTAAGATCTATCGTAATTCGTGACTTGTCAAATACACTACGTGTCCAATAATAGGCAACCTGGTATACAATTAGTTTTCCTTATACACTGTGGGCCAAATTAAATGGGACCCTTAATTTCTTTATTACTCAACGATTTTTTACCGTTTTTGGGTATGTTGTACTTAAAACTATCCCAAATGAATGCCTGATTCAAATGTAGCAATATTCAACCGGCGTGCAAGAAAAGGGGCATTTATTTAAACTATAATCTATTTTATATAACTATTTTCTGAATTATAACTATTTTCTAAAAATGTGTCGAATAAAACTAAATGAATAAATTTGCAAAAATAATGTATGTATAAGGTAACAAAACAAATAATTTGTGTTCATTTAGTTTTAAAAGAATCTGTTTTTAGCTAAAACGTGCTATTTGTTTTTCGTTGTTATAGTTATTAGAGCCGTAGCTAGGGCGTGGCAAAGGTGGCATTTGCCACGGGCGCAACACTTAAGGGGCGCTAAAAGTAAGAAGCGTAAATTACAAATTCGAGAATAAACATGCAAATTTTGTTTTTACGAATAATTACCCAGCACTAACTGGGTAAATCTTACTCAAACACAAAAAAAAATATACGTATGCTACAGCGTCGTATCAGACGCAGACCTCAAAGGGGCGCAGCAGACCCCAAAAACACAATACCTTGAAATTCCTGAAAAATTTTCGTCTGCGGCGCTTGGCGGGAGGTTGCCGCCCCCGCACCCCTGCAGTAGCTGGAAGCTTATAAGGTCCTATTTATATAAGATCTACTTCAGGAATGGAAAAAATTAACAAATGTGTCCATTCAATAGCACAATTGATTTCAATAAATTTAGACTATGTCAAAATTATCAATGTATCTGCAGATATAACAATCTAGAAAAGTGATGATTTAGGCTCCTGCACGTTCCAATGTTTTTCCAGTAGTAAATATTAGTGTTTACTTTTAGTCACAAAGAGCTTTATTTTTTTTCTTTTATAGAGAATGTATTTTAGTATTTTTATATTTGTTACTTTATATTTGCTTTACTTAAAAAAATCAGTTGTTTTCACTGGATAGGGGGCGCAAATTGATATCTTGCCACAGGCGCAAGCTACCCTGCAGTTACGGCTCTGATAGTTATGTATGTTTTTCTTAGGTTGTCTCAGGGTTGTCTACTATTGACAAAATATTGAAGTATCAGATTTAATTGATCGTCACTGTCACTTATTTTTGGCTGAATCGCCAAATTTTTTATTGATAACATTGCTCTGTGCTTTCTTTAGGGTCTCACTCTGGCAACTATGTAGAACCAATTTGAATTTGTGGTTATGTTTTTGACTTTTCAACATAACCTCAGTAATTAAAACAGTCATTCATACCAACAGAATTCAGATTTTCCAAAGCCTCCCCTCATGTAAATAAAATGTGAATAGCATATTATACTTATAAGAGATAGTGTACTATTCATAGTACAGTGTACAGGGTGATTGGTTATAAATGCCATCCCTCCTTAACTTTTTTATTTTTGAATTCAGAAAAAAAGTCTCAAATAAAAGTTGTACAAGATGATCTGAGGTTTGTCAGGGTGCTACACAAATTTATACAGGGTATTCGAAGAAAGCGTGACCGACCAATGTTATGTTTTTTTATTGGAACACCCTGTATATTATTGGATTTTCGAAATCTACGACTTATTGCGCTTCAGGCGATATAAATATGTTGTATTCTGAATCCAATCCTTTCCAAGATATATTGCTATAAATGTAAGTAGAATTAAGTTAGCCATGAAAAAATAACAACGATTGTGCATCATTTGTTGTCAATGCAATGTGTGTCATATTAAGTTGAAAATGGGCTTGTCTGACGAAAAGGAACGAAAAATTTATGAAATTTATGTAAAGAGCAGATACAACATGCACGAAGCTCAGCGTGAATATGCCAACTTATGGCTCATTTATAGCAATATATCTTGGAAAGATTTGGATTCAGTATACAACATATTTATATTGCTAGAAGCGCAATAAGTCGTAGATTTCGAGAATCCAATAATATACAGGGTGTTCCAATAAAAAAATATAACATTGGTCGGTCACGCTTTCTTCGAACACCCTGTATAAATTTGTGTAGCACCCTTACAAACCTCTCTTATTTGAGACTTTTTTTCTAAATTCAAAAATAAAGGAGTTAAGGAGGGGTGGCATTTATAACCTATCACCCTGTACATGTATATTATTAGAAATTACTTACAACAGTGATATCACTGAAAGATAACCATGACTTCAAAATTATATATTTTCGAAAACGGATGTTTTTTTCTCTTTAATGCATAAGAAACTTTTTTTCTAATCCTCTCACACTACGTTTGTCCCATCATTAATTCTATCTTTAATATTAACCTCGTAATAACCATTTAAAACCATTCACGCTTAAAATGAACACACTCTACATTAGAAAGATTATTTACTTTTTATACCAATTTTTTTATTAATTGTTTTTATGTTGTGTTTTTAGAATGTGTTTTATTTTATTGCCAAAGAGATGTACCTGAGATATAAAATATAAGAATGATAATATAAAAATTAAAATTGTTAAATGTTATCTACTGATTTTTAGTTTACTTATTGTTTTATACCTACTTCATTGTTTATATTTTTAATAAAAAAATTTATTAAAACTTATAATTCCATTTCTGCCCCCCCTGGAAAATTTTCTGGCAGCGCCCATTATAATGATGACTGATGGGACTTCACTGCTGGTACCGGGCACCATATAAAATGCATTGTAATAAATGGTTTTTTTCAAATTTAAAACATGAACAACACTAGGATTTAATAAGAAAATTAGTGTTATCTAGGTTATAAAAATCTTGTTTCACAAAGCAAAATAAATTTGCCATTAAATGCACAGCATATAAAATTTAAAAATGACTTATGGAAACATTGAATCATCCACCAAAGTCTCCAATACATACTAGTCCACGCATAGGTAAATATATTTTTGAGTAGACGGAAAGTAGTATTTTTAGCAATTATCATTAATAGTGTGGTACACTGGAAAGTTTCACAGCCGTTTTTTACCTGTATGCAAAGTTAAGGAAGAGAAATAGTTAAGCCGCTCCCCATAACTGCATACATCTATATAGAATTTTTCTGTTGGCAATATTTTCTTGTCATAACACAAACAACCAGTAAAGTACTGCCACAATCTCTTAAGAGATTCATCTTGGACAGTTTATATTAAGGGCGATTAGACTTCCTTCCTAGATATAGTATACCTATATTTTGGTTTGTGTAACGCATATTTCTATTAAGTAAATTATTAAATCAGAAAAATTAAAAAACACGCTTTTATGTTAGATAGATAGCAGATATAGAATAGTTATGTATATATTACATTTTTTTCAAAATACAAACAAAATACAGTTACAATTAAACATATTTTACTATGAAAAGTTATATGTATATAAACATTAAATAACTTTATTAATAATCATTACAGGAAAATAATTAAAATAAACATGTCCAGAATTGTTTAGTTTCCACCTAACGTGTAACCCCTTCCCCAGCTATGTCTACCAAATACGCCACCTGCTCTAGGAGCATTTTGTGCAGTTGCAGCTCTTTGAGGAGGTGTCCCAAAACCATGCACTCCTCCTATTTGATCTGGAAACCAACTTTTCAGAAAATATGGTGTCTGAAGAAGAGAAGGGCCTCCTAATTCTTGTGGATACTTGAACATAAGAAAGAAGTATAAATGGCCTATGAAGATGCCAAATAATTCCATGATTCCTCCTCCGCTAATAATCAGATTAAACGCCAGAAGAACCCATGGCAGGTAAATTGCCTTAAACCGAGTTCCAAACCAAAAAGTGACAATTACATCCTTATTTAACTGACACCATATGTACAAGACAGATAGAACCATTGGATCCATCAACAGCTAAAATGACAACAAAAAATTAGTGATATTAAAAAAGGTCAAATTTTATGCAATAACAAATTTTTTTATGCAATATGCAGGGCGATTCATAGTGGATGGAAGTATTAGAAGTATCTGGAGAACGTGTAAACATATCCTTTTGAAAATTTGGATTCCAAGGTAACAGAGTATATGCTCTTAGCTCTATCAACCAAAAATATTATCGACATTGCGGAGTTGCTAATTTTAGGTAAAATTTGCAGCATCTTCGTGTTTTTAAATGGAACACCCTGTATATTTTTCAATTTTTAGTATCTACACCCAATTCTGAGTAGCTTTTGTTAATATATTCCTATTTTTATTTCAAGCCGTGTCAGAGATATTATATTATTAATTTCCAAATTTATTGAGCAAAGGAATCATAAGCTGACCTGTCGGTTGCCACTAGGCAAGGCCTGAGGACTTTTCAGCCAAATCTTACTAGTATTATACAGGGTAGATCAGAAGTAACTTTCTTTAAATGACTTATAATAGTGGTCAAAAGCAATTTTTTTTAAATGGAACACCCTGTATATTATTACTGATTCAGAAAGCTGACACATTTTCTATTCAGCTATGTATGGTGTACCTATACCTAACTCGTAGCGTTTTCGATTTATAAGCATCTATTTATAAATATGAACAATCAGAACAATATGTGCAATTCCGTGGAAATCGCGATCGTGATTTTTTCATAATCACAGTACTTAATATGATTTCTTTAAATCAGGAAGTAAAAATGGGTTTATTAACTATTAACTACAACTACAGTACTTACAGGCATTTCTGCTATCAATCCTAATATTATGCAACATATCCAATTGAAAATTAACATAAAAAAGTAATCTGCGGGTTTACCGGCATATGTACCTAAAAATAAAAACTTGATAATTGACTGGGAAATAATTTCAACAATGTTCAAAGTAGCTTAGCAAACTTATCAATCACTCCTTAACAAATTCTTCAGAGTAGTATTTTCTATTTATTCTACAAGACCTCGTACAAGACATTAACTGCCAATACTACAAGTCCACCTTTGTGGCAATAGGCTCATTTAGTAGCATTTCCAAAATTACTTTTTATATTTAATTTCGATAAAGAACTTTGTATTTGGAGCAGCAAAGAAATTTTTTTTCGAATCGGACAAGAATTGGCCAAAATATTGGGGTATAAAAAGACCGACTCCGCTGCAGACGTGACGTCACGGGCTCCCACAAGCGTATTGCGATAGCTCCGCGTTCCGTTGTTGCGATTTAAATTTGTTTTAATTCGTTGACAGCTTGAGACGTTTACATTATTTGTGTCGCCGTTTGTGACAGTGCAGGCGACGAAATGTCACTCAGCATCCGGCCAAAGCCGACTTAACGGGGCCGGTGACGTCACAACTGACGAGCTCGATTTGGACTTTTCGGAATTTTTTACGGAGTAAATAAGCATCAGAAAATTATAAAATTTTGCATACCCCCTAAATTCAGTGTGCTCTTTCAGAATTTGTAATAAAAAAATTTTGATAAATGAGCCTATTGACAAGTACTACTTATCATTGTTTCCAACCAGTGGCGGCCGGTGAATTTTCAATGTACGATATTTCAATTTAGAGACATGGGACCTATACCAAATTATAGGAGATTTCTTTTGGGATCAAAATGAGAATATTGGCGAAAAAAAAAATTGAAAAACAATTTGTGAAAGTCATAATATTAAATATATTTGAATTTTTTTAAAAACATCAGAATAATTTTCGATACAATCTAAGACAAGGTTTGGAAGTTTTGAAGTTTTGACAAGGGTTGAAAAAATATTAATTTTTGGAAAAGTTACCAGCATTTGAAATTTTTATGGCATCGGAAAGTTTTAAAGAATAGTAAAAGTTTATTCATAAATTTAGCTCGAAATTTAGAGTATCTACTATCTACCAGTAAGTAGGTCTTACTCGTATTCTGTGGTTATTAAAATTATGGAAATAATGTTTTATAATAACAATAAGAAAACAGTTTATGTCATATTTACTAGTTTTCTTTACATATTAATTTGTTTTGAATATGTGAACACAATTATTTTCAAGAAGTTACCAAAATGATGCAAGATTAATTACAAAGTTATAAGAATAAATATTTAAAGCACAGAACTAAATATTTGCCCAATTGCCCGAGATTTATGATTTTATGGGGTAAATATGATAATACAAGACGTTAGATTAGATTACAGTTTATTTAGGAAGATGGTTTAGTTTTCAAGGCGCGCTCTTGTTGATTATATGAAAACAAAAAAGCGACCAAGACTTTGACTTTAAGGCAACTACCCACATACAAATCACACACGAAAGAGTATGGATAAACATTTAATAAAAGAACGAGGAAAACGTTGGTAATTATACAGAACACGCACTTCTCGATTTTTGTTGTTTTTTTTTTGTGGAGACAGTAGCAGGACACTTATATGAAGGGTTTTTGACATATAAAATGTTGTGCTAATGAATAGTACTTTTGCTAGCTTACGGGATGGTGGTGTGAATAGGGGTGCTGGGTGGGTAAAGATAAGCGAACCGGAAGAGGAGGAAATATGACGAATTTCGGCGACTTTGGAGCAAGGGTTATAAATAACTATTGGGAAATATTGCAATCAAAACCGACACAGGCACTTCAGTAACACGGGACATTGATGTTACACTCCCAAGTAAGTACTGACAAAGGAAACTAAAAAATGCTTCTTCGGCAATTTCTGACGTCTGGCTGCGGCATCCTCTTATCACCCAATGAAAGGAGGGCATTTTGTTTAATTATAGATAAATTTGTGATTGAACAGTTGGTTGCAATCAGTACAACCCCCTAAAGAGACGATTGGTGATGATTGTGACGCATGCTGAATGTTGACATTTGTAAATGGCGTCGTGAGCAAAAAAAAATAAAAATGTAATTGGTGGTACTTCCCGTCGTTTGCACATTTCATAGTGTGGACTGTGTTCCTAACATTATTTTGAATATAATGGTAGCTTTGGTTTGCCGCTAGACGAGAAGTGCGTGTTCTGTATAATGACCAAAACGTTCAGTTTAATGCTTTCTTACATGCACATCACAGAAAGTCCATACGAATTAGAGGAAATTATTAAAATTAAAGTACCTATTTACTTACTTTCTTCCAATCTGCGAGAATAATTATACAAAAAATATAAATTAATCAGATAATGGAAACCAGTCTGTGGTGTAAGTGGGTAATAAAGTATAGCAGTTACAAGCCGCCATATCTGGAACCTCGTCAAGGGTTCATAATACAACACCAAATTCAAGGGATTAATCAATCCAAATCTTCCTAAAAGTGTAAAACCAACAGTACCAGCTAACCAGTAACGGGTAAAGAAAGGTACACTTTTAAACCAATCTCCAAAGTCAGACATGTTACCTAAAAATTACTGTAATGTAAAAGAAACATAAAATTAACATAACATAACCAAACTTTTATCTTATACTTACTATTTTTCGTACATATAATATGTGTATTACAATTATGGCAGCTATTTTAGTACATACAAAAATTTCATAGAATAAAAGGCATTAAAATCCTTTTACTTTCTTTTTGACACGTGTCTTTCAAACATTTGCTGAATATTTATCATTTCCCAAACTCAAATAAATATTAAACGTCAAATGTCAAATGTGACATGACATGACATGACTCAAGAACGATAGCGGGTTCGAGGATCGAGAATTTTAATGAAACTAGGGCTACGTTCAGCGTCCAGCGAGTGGTCGACCCAACGACATACGAATAACTAGACAAATAATGATCCCGATATTCCCGATTTGTTTGCATTCGTCGAGCGTACTCAGCGTGTCATTGGTGCGCCTCGTGTTTGTAACCAATGAGACGCTGACTACGTGGACGAGTCCATTTCATTACTTGTCTAGTAATTCTTATGTCGTTGGGTCGACCGATCGGAGGATCGTCCACTAAGTCAAGGTCGTTTATATAACAAGCAAATGTTGCGGTAAAGTCTCAAGAACGATAGACATATTCCCGTATTTATAGTCGATCCTCAAGGCAACGGAAGCCGCAAGGGGAAATTTTGACGTTTATTGCGTGTATAATATATAATAAATTTCCCCTTCCCCGGCTTCCGTTGGCTTGAGGATCGCGTGTATTATATGTCAAAATCTCTCCTTGAGGCTTCCTTCGGCTTGAGGATCGACTATAAATACGGGCAATAGTCGTTGGTAAAGTCCAACCGGGCCGCTATGAGAATAATGCCGCATTCAGAGAATTTTCACTGTAGCGCGCTACAATAAATTCGCGTTAATGTGACGTCACATAATTATGCTTGATTTCAAAAAAAAGTAGTACAACTCTTATATGGCATTCACATTTTATTTACATGAGGGGAGGCCTTGGAAAATCTGAATTCTGTTGGTATGAATGACTGTTTTAATTACTGAGGTTATGTTGAAAAGTCAAAAACATAACCACAAATTCAAATTGGTTCTACATAGTTGCCACACTGAGACCCTAAAGAAAGCACAGCAATGTCATCAATAAAAAATTTGGCAATTCAGCCAAAAATAAATGACAGTGACAATCAATTAAATCTGACACCTCAATATTTTGTCAATAGTAGACAACCCTGAGACAACCTAAGAAAAACATATCATAGCCTCCCCTCATGTAAATAAAATGTGAATGGCATATACAGGGTGGTCCGGTATCCATGGCGGAAACTTCAGGGGACAATAGAGTACCAAAAAACAATATGACTTTGCTTATAAACATAACCTTCTAAACGTACCGTTTTTGAGATACAGGGTGTTAAAGTTTTGATTTTTTTAAATATATTTTTAAATATCTCTCTAACGAACAACAATATTAAAAAACTATTTGGTGATGTGAAATATCTCGCAGAGCACTAGTATTTCACCATTAGAAAAGTTTGCGAACATCACCAGTGGCGTCGATCTGGGGCATTGTGACCCTTTTTCCTATCAGAACTTCTACGCCACTGGTCCTAGACACCAATTCTATCTTGTTTTATATTTTCTGATGTTTTTTGCATAAAAAGTCACTCTTGTGATTTTTTCGTAAGATTCACCATTTTCGAGTTAATAGCATGTAAAGATATTAATGTTTAAAAAAAAATTATTATTATTAAAAATTTATTAACATTATTACATTTTATTAACAATTTTTGAGCTCTAGTTAGGAAGAAAAACATCACAAAAATAACAACAGATTTAATAGCATCTTACGAAAAACTCACAAGAGTGACTTTTTATGAAAAAAAAGTCTTAATTTTTTTTGCACAAAAAGTCACTCTTGTAAGTTTTTCGTAAGATGCTATTAAATCTGTTGTTATTTTTGTGATGTTTTTCTTCCTAACTAGAGCTCAAAAATTGTTAATAAAATGTAATAATGTTAATAAATTTTTAATAATAATAATTTTTTTTAAACATTAATATCTTTACATGCTATTAACTCGAAAATGGTGCATCTTACGAAAAAATCACAAGAGTGACTTTTTATGCAAAAAACATCAGAAAATATAAAACAAGATAGAATTGGTGTCTAGGACCAGTGGCGTAGAAGTTCTGATAGGAAGAAGGGTCACAATGCCCCAGATCGACGCCACTGGTGATGTTCGCAAACTTTTCTAATGGTGAAATACTAGTGCTCTGCGAGATATTTCACATCACCAAATAGTTTTTTAATATTGTTGTTCGTTAGAGAGATATTTAAAAATATATTTAAAAAAATCAAAACTTTAACACCCTGTATCTCAAAAACGGTACGTTTAGAAGGTTATGTTTATAAGCAAAGTCATATTGTTTTTTGGTACTCTATTGTCCCCTGAAGTTTCCGCCATGGATACCGGACCACCCTGTATATAAGGAAATGGGAAATGGCCTATTTCTAGTTGTCGCTAAATTGTTCTTTTGACAGTAAATTATTGAAATAATGAAAATATAGATGTCAGTCAGTTATAATTACGTAAGTTTATACTGATAAATAAATAATCCTATTTTTAGTAGAAATATATTTTAAATATAACATTTTGAATAAAAATTTAAAACACATATAAACAAATTACAACATAAATAACAGAGTAATTAATATTTAGTCATTGCTCCATCCCCATCTAAAATTGCTTGTAGCCTCCTAGGCATTGATAAAACTAAATTTTTTGCAATTTGGGTATACATAATAAACTTTCCCATTCATCTTCAATTATATGGCACGAAGTTGTTCCTCATTTTGATGACGATAGATAATATGATAATAGTTATAATAATATGTCCATCATTACACGACTGGAAAGCTTTTGCGTCAGAAAATATGACTTTTGACCAAAAGTCTCCATTGTTCAACAATAATATTATGGTTGAGTGCAAAAATGATCAGTGTCCTTTTGTTTTTTTCCTCCGTTAATTTGTATTTTCTAGCAGCACACTTCAGAATGCTACCTATTTTTAATTCTTCTACAGGCAGTAGATCTTAATTGATGCAGGAAAATTTGTTTCCAAAAATGCATTCACTAATTTATAAGGGTTTCATCTTGTTGCTCATTACTTCGTTTAGGCCTACCAGATTCATGTTTGGGGGATATAGTTTCTTTCATTTTCCCATATTTCTTTAACTTTCATCAGAGTGGATTTATTTATGTTATAGGTATTCAGAAGCAATTCCGCACCATCCATTTTTCAATTTGGAAACAATACCTAATCTTCTGAATTTCTGTTTAACCATTATTAAAAATTGACAAATATTTAACATTTTTAAGAATGGTTCCCTAATCAAACTTGAATATTAATAAACTTCAACTTGAAAAAAAATGTGACAGTTGACTTTTAGATGACTTATAAATATTTTTGCAAAAGTCATGTTTACATTGCTAAAATAAAGTGTACTACTTTTTTTTTAAATCAAATGTACTACTGTCATGAGAGACGGTTGCGTTCAATCTCACTGGAAATTGGCCCTTAAATGCATATGTTCATAAAACGATATTTTTTGGGATAGAAACATCGCCTCGAGTTTTATTTTATTTCTCCTGTGAATGAAATACAGGGTGAATTTAAAATACACTGATTTTTTTTAATCTGTAATTTCTTATAGCATAATTAATTAATTCGCAGTGTTTTAATTGCAAAATTCCATAGTTAATGTTTCAACAAAAAAATCTTAACCTCGTCCCTCTACGTAGTATTGCAGTGTTACCTTAAAAACAATAGAATTACCAAGTAAAACCAAAACTGAAACGCTAGGAAAAATTCACACTTGATACTATTTGGATGCACAGGCTGAACTACACCAGCAACGTGGTAGCTGCGAGGACAAAACTGAAATCTAAATAAGCACTAGACAAATTTACACTTGACACCATGGATGCGCCGGCATAGAACAAGTAACCAGGGTAAACCAGCGACTTAAATTCGTTGGGGTAAACTACGCCGGCTTAGCTACAAAAAGTAAGTTCGGCTATTCTCACTCTTTTAACTCTTTTCACTCCAAGTCTACTATTATTATCCAATTAAAAGACGTCAAAAGTAGACTTGGAGTGAAAAGAGTTAAAGGAGTAAGTAACCCGAACGCAGCTAAAGAGTGTGGGTGCATGCCTTTGTCACTATTGATATTTAAATAAATATTCAAACATTTTATTCTTGGCTGTACTTCATTTATTTTACAAATGACTATTTTTAAGAATTTTTACGGAGCATGGAGCTTAACTGATTAAAATAATTCAGTGTACTATCGCGGCCAAAAAAAAGTAATCGACTGATTTTCCCGTTGTAACTATGGTTCTATTCAGTGTCGCATCAATCCCAATATTTTTTTTATTAGTGTCAATGTCATTGTCATATTAAGCAAAAATAATTTTTTTATTACTTAATCATGCCTTATCATGTTTTGAGTGAAGAAGAAAAAGGCTACATCATCGCCAAACTTGGGGAAGGGTGGTCTCAACAACGCATAGCAAGTGAAATTAATTGCAGCAAAAGCACACGATTCAAAAACTAAACAAAAAGTGGATATAGAAACTCATGATCTGAGCAGGGCAGTGGGTTCTGGGCGGCCAAGAAAGAGTACTCTAGAAAACGACAATACCCTAGTATTAACTATATGTGAATTTAAACCCATTTTCTAATTCTATTGAAGCCAAAGGCCAAACCAACTTCCCAGCATGTTAGGACATCAAGAAAACGCGCGGTTGCGAGAGCAAGGTCTATTTAACTGTGCCAGTGCTAAAAAGCCCCGACTAACTATAATATACAGAGGCAAGAATGCAGTTTGTAAATACTTTTATTAATGAAAACGATAGTTATTGGGAGTGAGTGGTCTTTTCCGACGAAAAGATATTTCAGTTCCTGCTACAATTGTCAACAGCGAGTTTACCGCCCCTGGGGTCATAAGTTTGATGAAGAATTTGCACAAAACAGATAATAGCGGAAGGTATTCTGTCTCTTTGTTTAGTTTTTGAATTGTACTCCAGGAAACGTAGGCTCAAGGTGGAAAACTATATAGGATTTGATTTTTATTTTTTTTCATACTGATCTTGGGATGCTCAATTTGCTGAGTTTACACAGCTGTCCCCGGAACATCCCCATCCACCCCCCCAAAGGGCTTTTTTTTGCTTTTTGCTTTATATCGAGCTTCCGGTGCATGCTATCGCAAAAGTACTTATATTGAAAATTAAAGAGGAATAAACATTGTACATACAATATGAGCCATGTTTGGTTGTTGTACGTCAAACCGTTTCTTTGCACGGGCACCTCAAAGTTGGCCCTCCCTTTGAAATAGACACTTCGTAATTTTTTTATTGTGGCTCACAGACAATACTAATAAAAATAAAACATATGGCAGTTTATCACCGATAAATACCTGATTTTTTGGTATATATCTGTTTTTTCTGACATTGCTCTTTTTCGAGATACAGGGTCGTCCATCCTAAAATTCACTCCATCGTATCACCGGGGTTGTTCATATAGGATGGTTCAAAATTTATGGTATTATAGACTTCAACGTGCTGTTTGAAAATACGTATCAGACGACCAGATTTTTTCGCCGGAACTACGCTTTAACCTAAAAAAAAAAGTTTTTAGGTTAGGTTTTTCTTTAATATTCGCTCTTCAGAGCACTCTATGAAAAATCGTCACGTATTGTTGTATACTCGCTTATATGGTTTATGTATAGGTTTCATAATTATTTTTTTTTCAACACCCTGTATTCGAAATTTTTTTTTTTATAGAGGGTTCTAAAAAAAATATTTTTTTAACGTTTTCTAATACGCATATGTTTTTACTATATGCCATCTACTTTGTATATCTCAATATGGTTTGTTAATTAGACTACCCCTTCACCCCAAAATCGATACCGCGGCGTAACAGTTTATCAGAAAATTACATTATTCATGTTATGCGCATATTCTATACGCATGTATGTATTGCAAACGTTTTCCTCAAATATTTTCTTTGAGGGTTATTAAAAACAAATATTCTTTTACCGCCTTTTAATACGCATATATTATGTAGCTACTATTTACAGTATTCTTCTGTTCTAAGTGTATTTACGACAGAAATACACTGACAATGAGTAAACGTTACTTATGCTGACTGTACTCCTTTCCACACCACCTGAGAGGTGAGTCTTTGGCGCGTTCTTTTTAATAATTGTGGTATCCCCATTAGATAGTCCAACCGGGTATTTAGAAAAAAGGGCAATGTCTTGCAAATTGTGATAAAAGCATGAAATTTGGTACAGGTTCTTTTTGGGCAATTATAAGCGATTTGACCCGCATGACCCATATTTCGAACCCGTAGGAGCAAGATGGCGGCGGTTTGCAAAATGGCGACTATCCAAAACAAAAAACGGTTAATAATGTGTCGATTTTGACAATGTGGGGGTCGCTTTCAAGTAATTCTAGGATGAAACAAACTACAGAATGCATATTTTTTTTATCCAAAACCATTTTGCTTAAAAATATGCATTTTTCTTAACATTGCTTCGTAAATTTAAAAATTAACGGTTCTTGATAGTATTCTACTTATTTTAAAAAAATCAATGGAAATTTAAATATTGGTCTTGTAACCTATGTTGGGGACCCCCCCCCGCCTCGCTTTTCTTTCAGAATGTCCCAGCTCTCAACTTGGTCAACAGGGTATACATAATAAAACCTATTTCATTCAACATACACATATTTATTGTTATAAAATTTTAATTTTTGTTATTACAGGATGCTGAATATTTACACTGTAAAGTACAGGGTGTTTCCTATAAAACTATACCCCCACTTATTTCGGTCAATTACCATCGAATTTAATTTTTCAAAAACTGGACTAACACAGAATTTTCCGTAGATTTTGAATATGCTATTACTTTTTTTCCTATTTCAACCGTATACGAGGGGCAGAAAAAATTATGGTTTTTTTAAATGGAACACCCTATATATTTTTACATATTTGGATTCGCCTCGTCCTTCTGATTACAAATATATATGACACCTATATATTTATTAATTGAATTTAAACTTAGGGCGTTTCCTTCAAAACTATACCCCCCTTATTTCGGTCAATTATTAACGATTCAAAATTTTCAAAACCTAGACAGAATTTTTCGTAGATTTCATATATGCTATTACTTTTTTTCCCCTACAACGGTGAAGCGTGAAAACCCCTAAGTGCCGCAAGAAAAAACGTTACATCGCAATACATCATATTGCTGAAAAATTGGGCGAACCAAAATGTGTGGCACTTATAGGTTTTCACGCTTTTACAGGCTGCGATAGTGTTTCGTTTTTCGCAACAAAAGGCAAGAAGACTGCTTGGAAGACAATTATTTCTTCCGATGAGGCCATTGATACGTTTGCCTTCATATCTTCTCCGCAAAGCAACATACCCGAGGACACTATAAAATCATTGGAAATATTCACGGGAAAAATGTATGGTTCAAAAGGAGAATACGTCGACGTTAATAAACTTAGAAAACACCTCTTTTGCACAGAAAATTCACCCATTCACCTTATTCCTCCAACCTCAGCTGCTCTAAAACAACATTGTTTAAGATCTGCGTATCAGGCTGGGCAGATATGGGGGCTATGGGGCCGAGCAATTGATATGTCCAATATGACATTACCAGTCCTTAATGATTGGGGCTGGATAAAATCGATTGGCATTTGGGAACCATCGTGGTCTTCCTTGCCATATATATGGAACGCGTGTAAAGAACTTGAGAAGTGTAGTTGCAAGTCAGGTTACGATACAATGCGATGTTCGTGTAACCGTGCTGATCTGCCTTGTATTTTACAGTGTAAATGTTCAGCATCCTGTAATAACAAAAATTAAAATTTTATAACAATAAATATGTGTATGTTGAATGAAATAGGTTTTATTATGTATAACCCTGTTGGCCCAGTTGAGAGCTGGGACATTCTGAAAGATGAGCGAGGCGGGGGAGGTTCCCCCTTACTTGTTAGCCAAGATAGGTTACAAGACCAATATTTAAATTTCCACTGATCTTTTTAAAATAAGTAGAATACTATCAAGAACCGTTAATTTTTAAATTTACGAAGCAATGTTTGTTAAAAAAATGCATTTTTTAAGCAAAATGGTTTTGGATAAAAAAAATATGCATTCTGTGGTTTGTTTCATCCTAGAATTACTTGAAAGCGACCCCCACATTGTCAAATTCGACACATTATTAACCGTTTTTTGTTTTGGATAGTCGCCATTTTGAAAACCGCTGCCATCTTGCTCCTACGGGTTCGAAATATGGGTCATGCGGGTCAAATCGCTTATAATTGCCTAAAAAGCACCTGTACCAAATTTCATGCTTTTATCACAATTTGCAAGACATTTGAAATACCCGGTTGGACTAATAGCGATAAATCGTCCCCGTTAATAAAACTTGCGTCGCTTAATTCCGGATGGACCCGGTTGCGCTACGTCCTCTTCGAAATCAATGTCAAGTTCGTCCACATCTTCTGTAACGTCCGCATGGCCGATCAGTTGTTCATCGTCGTAGTCCTCTTCCACATTAATTTCTGGCATGTTCGTACAGCCTTCGTTGCAATTTGTGCAAATACTTGAGCAGTTTAAGCCTGCTTTGGCGACAGTCCTTCTTGTGTCTACACTATGTACAGTCACAAGCTCCTGAAAAATTGCTGAGACTTATTTCCTGCAAATGCAAAAAGGTGTTGCCTGGGGTTGACCGTTGACCTGAAGTGAACATGCTGTATGAGCTTGTTCTAGTTGTGGCAACCTCAGGTGAACAAAAGACATGGATGTCGTAACCTGAAAATAGTGACGTGAGTTGTCATCTCACTACTATTCTATAGCATTTCACTCGCATTACTTTCAAATATAACATTTTTGAGGGAAAAATCATGCCTAGATACTTGCAAACTTATATAAACGTGTATAAATTTACCTAGGTATGAATAACAATAATAATAAACTGAAAGTTAGGTTAGATTTTTATATCTAGCACCAATTTCATATTCGTTATAGAACCGGCTTGGTGGAAAACGTGTGTTGACACAACTCACAACAGCCACGTGATGAATTTGACGCTGCATGACTTATTAAGTGCAAGTTGTTGTTGCCTCAACATTTCTAAAACGAATAAAGCTATTGTTGTATCGAATATTTTGTAATTTATAGTTTCTTCTTGAATAAATGCATATTAAAACTGGCCCCAGCAGTTTAACTGAGTCTGACTAATAATTCGAACAGGTTATGGGCCCAGACTCGTGGACGAGTTTAGTCCGTTAGTGTGAGAAGTCAAGGCGCACAGTAGCAGAGAGTGGCGGTTTGGTGGTTAGAGTTGAGTACCATAAAAATGGGAGACCAGGCACAGTCAGGGTTAATTGGAATCGTAAAATTGAACGGAGAAAACTGGACGACATGGAAGTTCCAGGTAGAGATAACACTTAAGTCGAAACGCTACTTTGAGGTGGTAAACGGGACGGTACAGAGGCCAGCGACAAACACCGAAGAATGGGACAGCAAAGACGCAAAGGCTATGGAAATTATTGTATCCAGGTTGAACGAAAAGGTAGGTACACACATATTGTCATGCAAAACAGCAGCGGAAATGTGGACAAAACTCAAAACAATTTATGAGCACAAATCACAAGTAAGTGTTCATTTATTGACTCAAAGATTTTTCTCGTTAGAGTATAAAGAGGGAAAGGTGGCAGAATTCTTGTCGCAATTAGAAGAAATAAAAGGTACATTAAAGTCATTAGGGGAAGAAATCAGTGATAAAATGGTTATCACAAAAGTACTAATGTCACTGCCAGAGAATATGAAATATTTTGTCTCAGCATGGGAATCGTGTCCAGCAGAAAATCAAACATTGACGGATTTAATGTCGAGGCTGATGATAGAAGAAGAAAGAAATAATAGTGCAGGACAACCAACACACACAGCGTTAGTAGCAGAGAGAAAGTTCGGCAAATCTTCGGTCAACTTTAAGAAGAACGTAAAATGTTTTCAGTCTGATAGGATGGGCCACACAAAGTTTAATTGTCCACAGGCCATTCAGAAAGGTTGCCATTATTGTAAAAAACCCGGACATAAGATGAAAGATTGTTGGTTCAGAAACGGAAAGAAGCAGAAGAGGGTAAGAAGAACTATAGAAAAACACAAGCGGGCGATCAAGCTTTTATAAATGAATCGTTCATAAATTCTTCTGACGTCATGGTAGCACTAGTCAAAAATAACTCTACAATAACCGATTGGTGGATGGACAGTGGTGCTACAGAGCACATGTGCTTCGATAAAAAACAGTTGGTAAATGTTGAGATAACGGAATCTCCGATTTTCGGAATTTTTTTGATTTTAACATACGTAGTTTTGTCTCCTGAACAATAAATTCTAAAAAAAAATCGCCGCTCGTCAACAGTTTTCGAGATATTTGGCCCCAAAGTCTCTGAAAGTCGTATTTCTCCACTGCCATAATCACTTATTTTCACCAAATTTTTCATTGTATGCTTATGAACACCTCTAATACAGACTTATTTAAACACTTTTAAATAGTTTCAACACATTTATTCCAATCAATAACTATTTTTTGAACTTTCTTATAAAAGCCATGAAATTTTTTTTTAGAATTTATTGTTCAGGAGACAAAACTACATATGTTAAAAGCAAAAAAATTCCGAAAATCGGAGATTCCGTTATCTCAACATTTACCAAACAGTTTATACAGTTAGAAAACGTACCCGAAGAGAGGCATGTTAGAGTAGGAAATGGAACATCGGTAGAAGTACGAGGTATAGGTACAGTACAAGTATAGGCGTGGAATGGAAGTGAATGGGTGAGTACGGATTTAAAGAATACTTTATATATACCAGATTTAGCAGTAAATTTGTTTTCTTTGAGCACTGCTTTAGACAAAAACTATGAAATGCTTTCGAACAAAAATAAATGCGAACTGTTAGATAAAAATGGTAAACTAAGAGCGATAGCAGAACGACATGGAAATTTATACAAAATGCAGTTTAAAACAGTGGAATTTACTGATAATTCCCACGATAACCTTAAAATACAACCATCACAGAGTTATACAGTCATTAGTTTACAAGATTGGCATAGAAAATTAGCGCATATTAATTTTGAGCAGGTAAAGAAAGTATTAAAGAGAAATAATATACCATTCAAAGATGAACAAAAACCCTACTGTGTAAAATGTCTTGCGGGAAAGCAACACAGGCTTCCATTTCCAGCCAGTGAATCGAGAGCAGAGAAAACTTGTGAATTAATACATGGTGATTTGTGTGGACCTATTGAGGCTGAATCACTTGTGGAGCGAAATACTTTTTGCTGTTAAAAGATGATTTCTCTGGATATAGACATATTTATTTCTTAAAAAATAAATCTGAAGTGGAAAGAAAATTTGAAAGTTTTATATCGATGGCAGAAAATGCAACAGGAAATAAGATAAAATCCATAAGAACGGACAATGGTTTTGAGTTCGTAAACGAGAAGATTTCTAAATTATGTGAGAAAAAAGGTATTACTCACCAAAAAACATGTCCTTATACCCCAGAACAGAATGGGAGAGCAGAACGAGAAAACAGGACGATTATGGAATTGGTAAGAGTATTACTACACAGTACAAAATTAGATAAGTCTTTTTGGGCTGAAGCAGCAAACACTGGTATTCTCGTTAAACCGAGTGGGAAAGAGCCCACAAAATCACCAAACACCATTTCAAGCATGGCATAAAAAGAACTGTGACTTGCAGTTTTTTAAAGAATTCGGATTAAAAGTAAGTATACATATTCCCAAACAGAAGCGTCTCAAATTAGATGCTAAAAATGAAATAGGTATCTTCGTGGGCTATTCTGAAGGAGTCAAGGGTTATCGAGTATACTTACCAGATAAAAATAAGATAGAAATACATAGGGATGTAATCTTTATTCCTGATTGTGAAAATTTTGAGAAAAACAAGATACAAGAGCAGGAAACTGACAAAATTGTTACGTTAGACTTTCAAAATAATGACAACGATTATGAAAATGTATATGAGCCAAATGAGATAGCAGAAAATGAAATTCATATTCCCGATTTTGACAATGAAACTGAAAACTCTGATAATGCTAATGAGCAAGATGAGGTACGAGAAGAGGATAGGTTATCTGAAAATGCAAATTTTGAGGATGATACTTTGATACCAGATAAACGCAAAATTAAGAAGCCGCTATGGATGCAAGATTATGACATGAGTGAAGGTGATATATGCTTTTATTCGAACGAAGAGGAACCAGTAACTTTCGAAGAAGCTGTATCGGGTAAAAATAATACAAAATGGATGCAGGCGATGGAAAACGAACTAAAAGTGCTTCAAGAAAATAACACGTGGACCGAAGTACCGTGGCCGGTTAATAAAAAGGTGATAGAAAGTAAATGGGTTTTTAAAGTGAAAGGTGAAAACGAGTTTAAAGCGCGATTAGTGGCTCGCGGGACGCGGGTTCCAACAAGATAGTGCTGAAGACTTATATGACATTTATGCCCCTGTTGCAAAGTTAACTACGTTTAGAATATTACTTGTAGTAGCAAATAAGTTAGGTAAACCTATTTTTCAGATGGATGTACGAAGTGCATTCCTTTACGGTGAAATTGAGGAGGAAGTGTTTATGACCTTGCCAGGTAACAATAGAGAAAATAGTAAAACTGTTTGTAAACTCAATAAGTCTATTTATGGGTTAAAGAAAAGTCCAAAATGTTGGAATACTAAATTTGATAATTTAATGAAATTGCAAGGTTTTGTTAGATCAGAAAATGATACCTGTTTATATTCAAAATTTACAAAAAGCAATAGATTGTTTATTTTAATCTATGTTGATGATTTACTAATTTTGGGTACAGATATGCAAGAAGTTAAAAATTTAAAAAAGATATTAAACAATAATTTTTGTATGAAGGATTTAGGAATTATTTCCCGATATTTAGGAATTGATGTTAAACAAAATTTAAATGATAAATATACTGAATTATATATCAGGAATTTCGTATCCACTAATAATATTATATGTAAGGTCCTTAGTCGGCAATTGGATAGTATGATTTCTGTTTTGCCTGCATATCGAATCGCAAGATATTTATTTTTCATGAATAATTTAAGTACATACCAAATATTGTTAAAAATTCAAGAACCGTATGTTATAAGTTACGTTTTTATAATTTTGACGATGATGATTATGTTGACAGAAAACCACATGCCTCATTAGTCCTGAAGAAGACAATAAATAATTGTCGAAACGTCGACTTAATGAAAATTTGAGGTTTTCTTTTTCTAATACTATCCAATTGCCGACTAAGGACCTTACATATAATACTGAATTATGCCAAGCAAATTATTTAAAGAAAATCTTACAAAAATTTGGAATGCAGGATTGTAAACCCATAAATACCCCGATTGATGTAAATACTGATTATAACTTTATTAATACACAAAATGATGTGGATTTACAAAAACTTTGTAGGCAAATTGTTGGAAGTTTAATGTATGCAGTTCAAGGTTCTAGACCTGATTTGTGCGAAAGTGTTTGTTTATTAGCCGATATCAAGATAAAGCCAACAATAATTTGCTTACAGCGTTAAAGAGAGTATTAAGATATATAAAGGATCTTTAAACCTTAAATTGATATTTAAACCGAATAATAAAAATATTTTATGTGGGTATGCCGATTCTGACTGGGGTGGGGATCTAAGGGATAGAAAGTCCACGTCAGGATATGTTTTCAAATTATTAAATTGTTCAATAATGTGGGCAAGCAAAAAGCAACAAAGTGTTTCAATATCTTCTACAGAATCAGAATATATAGCATTAAGTAGTGCTGTCGGAGAGGCTTGCTGGTTAGTTAAAATTTTAAAGGATTTTTGTTTGTTTAATCAAATTGAACCAGTCATTATTTATGAGGACAATCAGTCTGCGATTAAAGTGGCAAATAATCCGGAGAATAACAAACGATTGAAGCACGTTGATGTGCGATTTCATTTTATTAAAGAAAAGATTGATAATGGTTTAATAGATGTTGTTCATATAAAGAGTGAAGATCAATTAGCGGACATATTTACTAAACCATTGGCAAGACCTAAGTTTGAAAATTTCAGAGAAGGTTTAGGCTTAACTGATTAGTAACCTCTCTACAATTGTTTTAAGTTTTCATACGATGTTAAGATAAAACAATTTTTTTTTAAATCGGCATTAAAGTACCTCAAAATCGTCATTAAAGTGATAGAAATAGTCATTAAAGTAATCCATTATTGCGCGATTTTTGTAGTTGGCCGAGGCTGGCCGAGGTGACAGATAAACGTAAACATTAATTTTTTATTGCTTGTAATAATAATTGTGTTATAACAAAAGGTAAATAAATACAGTTTTTTACATCAGAATTGTATTATCACTATTATAATTGCTAAAAATAATGGTTTTAATAAAATTATGACATTTCCTAATGTCACTTGAAATTTTAAATAATTATGACATTTCTTAATGTCACTGAAAATTATTTGAAAAATAGAGTTAATTAATCTTAATTTCATAGTTTTTGGATTTAAAAAAAAATGTAATATGCACACCTCGGCATTTAAAAGTTCCTTTTTATCACTCATGTGGTTTATTTGCCTCGGCCCTACGGGCCTCGTCAACTAAACTCCACATTCATGATAAAAAGATTAACTTTAATGCCTTGATACATAAATAACTATTATTACTTACTTTCAACACCCCCCTTCAATAAAATTGTTTTATCAGTAATTCTGTAATGTTTAGTGTATCTAGTTTTCAAGGTTGGCAATGTTGATTTTAAGTTTCTTTAGTGCCTAACAGTTGGTAGAACTAGTTAGTTATGAAAAACGTGAAAAAATAAACAAATATTGTTGTATCGAATAGTTTCTTCTTGAATAAATGCATATTAAAACTGGCCCCAGCAGTTTAACTGAGTCTGACTAATAATTCGAACAATTCTACGGAATCTCTGTGTGAACAGACTCTATTTAAATGTAGGTATGGAAAGTTTCATCGCGCTTCTGGAATCAGATTCCGGAATGCCATTCAAGGAATCCAAGTGTCAAGGGGTCCTAAAGTCTTGCCATCCTGAAAAGAAGTGTGATCCTAACTGTGAAAGCATAGACAAACAAAATTTCAATTTGCCGATTTTTATATTTTCTAATATTTTTAAGGCATTGTTCACAACACTATATCACATCAAGGTCAACTCCAGTGAAATATAACAACTTTTTGTCACTATTTAAAATATCAGGTAGCTGAAAATGAAATAATAGATATAGGTAATTTGATATGTATTTAATACTTACTAATGAAAGAATCATCAAGAATAAAATGTTGGCTACATACAAATTGGTTATTGGTATGGCAATTTTTAAAGCCTTTTTCCATTACAAGTATTTGCGTCTTTCGGCAACGTGCATGCGGACACTACTTTTGAGCTGTAAGTACCGCACTAAGGCACTAAACAGAATCTTTTGCATTTGCTATTAATTTCACAACTTTAATTGATGTTATTAAACAGTTTTAGACTTTCAAATATGAACCCTTACTATTTGTCGGACAACATTACCGCGTAATGTAAAACGTCAAATATTTTGTTTTCCTCATTATACTGGTTGCATATTTACATAAGAGATGTCGCACCCTTTGTGATTTTCGCGAATTTCATTGAAATTATTTGAAAATCGAATCCTAACCTATATATAATCATGCTTATTTTATTTGAGTTTTAAAAGAAGTAATGAAGGTAAGATTAATAATATACTACTATTTGTAAAAGTAAAGCTAATAAATTCCTACCGAATGACCGCAATTATGGGAATGCCCCATGATACTAAAACCGTACAGATAAGCTCACGCGCATGATATGTTATCGCTGACGTCATTTTGTGACAAATTTTTAAATTTTGCGAGGGCTGTCATAGTTTAATGTCTAAATGTAAGCATTTTAATGTTTACTTCAATTAATTCGGTGTGAATACGTTATATTAGCATTGACAAACAAATAATATAAAGAGGCGCAAACTGTCAAAGGGCCGATATTTTAGTGTTGTATTTTTCTGCCAATAACTACAGAATTATCTACAATATTTAGGGCTATGCAACCGAATTACAAATACCTTCCCGTAGCACTAAAAATTTATAACAATCCTGAAGCTATTTGGTAGGATTTTTGTTTAGAAGCATATCCAGCTTTATAACACCGAAATTGTGGTTTAAAATCTGAAAGTAGACGTAAAATATACCTTATGCATACAAGCCTGTGATTATGGCAATAGGCTTGTTCCGTGAAATTCGTTTTATATGGTTTTTATACGTTTTTGTATAGTACTCGATATTCTTATTATGCCCTTAAAATTTCATGTTATTAACTGTTTCCGTTTTCGAAATATAAGAGATTGAAATTTGTAATAGTCACAAAACAGTGCGTCTGCTCGTGACGTCACTATACGCAACTTGCCGCTCTAGACCCGGAGATCTACAGCCGTTCCGATAAAACGTGCTTTGTTGTTTCATTGTTTGTTGTGTTTTTAATATTTTGGTAAAATGTATTCAATTGAAGTTGGATTTAGTAAAGCTGATTCTGGTAATATACCCTGAAGTTGACATGTTTATGATTATGGACTATTTTAATAAAAATATTTCAGACGGAAGCCATATCGCGTGGTTTGAAGTTAGAAAACGATATTTTAAAAATATTGTCGGAAGATATGTCAACAAAATTTTTAAAGTCTGGAATATTTCTGTCTAAAGATTTTCCACTTATAGGGGCATCACCGGATGCTATAGCAATGCTCCGGAAAAATTATTTATTTGTTTGCCAAGCGACCAAAAGCTAAGAGCATGGCAACGTGCAATGCGGAGATCTGATTTATTTTAGAGCATGCATTTGAATATTAAAATGAATTTATCTCGAAAACGATGCCTCCGATCCAAGTTGCACAAGAGGGCATTTCCTTTGTGAAAAACTCTTACAATTCATAATTTGAAGTAAAAAAAAAAACAAAATTGACAAATAAAAAAGTTGCGGTAATTTTTACCTACCACCCCTACAGCTTAACCCACCCTTGGTAAAAATTTTGAGATGACATTTACCTCATTTTGTTAGGCTTAGAAAGTTTAGTGGATATGCAAAATTTCATTACTTTAACTTGAACAGTTTCGGAGATAATAAATAAACACCGTCTTCAGGGGCCCACATTTAGGGGCCTGTAGCTCCCTTAGGAAGCATTTTGGTATAGAGGTAAGTTGGGTCCAATCGATTTATTTTGACCTCGGGAATATGTGGTTTCTTTTTGTGCACTTATTTCTGGGACACCCTATAACTGAACACTACAATTTAAAAGTAAATGAATTTTGATAATGAAATCAAAATTCATTTACCTTTAACTTGTTGTAGTGTCCATTTTAATTTTAGTACATATAAAAGCCCTTTTATTTAAAAATATTTTTAATATAGATACAAAAAAATTTTTTAGAAGTTACATTTACTTGTTGACTATATTGAAAAACATTTTAAAAACTGACTAGGTACCCTAGTTTTTATTTATAAAAATGAAAGTACAAAAAAAAACCTCTATAATTATTACAAAATATAGTCTTATTCTCTAATTTACATAATTTTATGTCATAATTTAAACTAATGTAATCTTTGTTGTCTAAATATTTTTAACTTCTTGTGTCAATATTATACCTATTTTTTATTAAGATTCCTTATATGTTTTTTGTTGTTTTGTACTTGTATTTGTGCATTCTGGAACTATACAATACTTAATATTCTTTTTTTTTGCACTCATATTGAATTAAACAAGCAGTACGCAACACAAACAACGAAACAACACTCCGAAAACACCTGTAAAAACTAAAAAGCATGGAGTCGAGCGCGCTCGCCGGCCGGGTATGAGTATAGTGACGTAGCGCCTGGCCACGCCCCCACTCTCGCGCGGTGGAGATTTGTAATAATTTTTAAGGCATTAAACGTGCGAATAAAATTCTGATTTTTTGTAGATCCATTATTTTTCACCTGTACTTTCGATTTATGAAATAAAAAAAAAATGCTGAACAAGCCTAGCTATTACTTGTCTAAAAGAGTTTATTCTTTCTAGCTCAAAATAAGAGCATTTACACGCCTTATATTATGTACAATGTGTTGTTTTCTATTTTGTATATTTTATATAATAGCCAAAATAGTAATAACAGTCGAATTACAACGAAAATTTCAATAACTTTAAACTAAAAATACATTAAAAGCTAGCTTCTCCATATATAAATATATATTTTTGTCACAGAATGACGTCATGCGCGAAATGGTTCAAAATTCGTTCAGCAAGTTATCATATCTGTCGGTTTTAGTATCATGACTAAACTTAACCAATCAGTGAGCTGTACTCCCCTGAATTCTTTACCCCATTCATCTGTCGCAAAGAGTCGCGCCGTACTGCATCGCTTGAAGTTAAATTTATTGAACTACAGACACAGAGTACCTATCATCTGTGCTACAGACTACAGTTTGTCTGCCGCGCGATGTTTGTGAAAGTTTAAGGTTAGAACTGTTAGAAGGGCATTAGAAAGGTTAGAAATGGCGTTTAAATGGAAGACGAAATAGAGTTTGTTCATTTACAAAGTACCTACAAAGTATTTTTTTTAACTTTTTTGGCAATTTCCTTTTTTCTGCTTGTAGTTTGCCCCCCAATAACCTCCAAATAAAATTTGTAAATCCATCATAACTCATTAAATGGTCAGGTATCTGCTATTTATTTATTTTACTATTTGAAACACAGAACATAGATTTGAAATGTAGCTTGACGCGATGTCGACGCTACACTTTTCTTTGATGTGCTAACATTTGAAAAATATACGACTATATCGTTCTTGGGTGGGAACCTGTCGCGCGCGACTATCGAAGTTCTCTGAACGCGGCATTAACCCAAGCAGAGACTTATGAACCAACTAATACCAGGTAGTACTATATGGGTAGTACATACCTCGGATTGCACTCGAATCCTACGTACTGGTTATAACAAATTATAATTTGGTATAACCAATTTGTCACCCGAAAAGCACTAATGTTTTAGTACTAGCACAGAGTACCTATTACAGAGACGAAAGCTTTGGCGGCGCCTTTGATATTTGGTGGTTCAAAATCCGTGACCTTGTATACCACTTACGGCTACACTCAGAGAAATGTGTTATTAATTTTTAAAATATAACTTCACTTTACACTGATAAAACAGTGTGGTTCAAACTGAATAGAAAACTTAAGGCATTTGGAACTTCCTGTTATAATTTGTATTATTAGCATGTAGGTACAAACAGAAAAATTTCTTGAAATTAGGTAGGTATTCAAAACACCAGTTTGTAAGTAAAATTTTAAAATAAAATACCAATGTTATTAAATAATAAAACAAAAGAATCTGCTTGTAGGATATAATTAATTCTTTGTCATTTGGTTTTGGCTAGAGCTTCGAAGGTTATTAGCACATAATTATTTGATTATAATACAAAGTATTAGCATTGACTGTAATAGCGGTAGGTACTCCAATTGTATGCGTATTCACCATTTGGAAAACTTTTATATTATTTATCATATTGACGAAGGCATCAAGAAAGTTTAAAACATATTTACAATGACAAAATGATATACTTATACTTAACTATTATCACTAATTAAAAATGACAATTACAGATCTACTTTATTTAGTACTAGGTATGTAAAAATAAAGAAACAAAGTCTTCAAGGGTCCCGTTTGTTTCCTTCCTTTGCACTGGTTTTTTTAATATACTTCTTCTTAAGGCTTTCAGTTTTTTCCTTAGTTTCGTCTTTCTGGGTGAGTTACAACTTAGTGTAGCAGATGTTTGTGTAGAACATGAAGGAGATAACATATGAATAGGAGTTGAGGGTCTAGCAGAAACTGAAATGCTCAGGGTCCCCAGTTTCTTCTGTATGTTCAGTCACCGTTATATCTGTAAATGATATTCAGAATAAAATTAATATATCCAAGATTTCTGAATTGATTAATAATAATAACACCACATGTAATTACGACCCCCTTTATCCGGGAAGGCTCTAGAAGAGCCTTGTGTGGGAAGGGGCTACACATTTAAAGACAAGGGACGGATTCACCCAATATCCGTGTATAATGGAAAAATCCCTATCACAGTATTTTCCATTGCCGCGACCGGGATTCGAGTCTTGAACTTTTGGCTGAGAGGCAGGTGCGCTACCGTTCGATCATCAGTCATATATTAAGAGTCATAAGATTATATTAGCATACATAGAAATGATGAAACCTCACCCAAACTTCAAAGAAACACAATATACTAATAACCCTACTAACTTATGAGTATTCTCACTTTGTAAATATTACTTACCAGAAAGAATCACAACTTTTCTGGATGGTTCCTCGGAGCTAATATTAGCTGGAATATCTTCCACTAAAGAATGTTTAAATTTTTCTGGAAAAATAGTGGGAATTGCTAGTGGAAATAGATGTTTCCTTGTTCCACCACCTTGAGTAATTATATACTTTTTTTCAAAATGGTTCTCACATACTTTATAATTTCTATGTAAAGCATCCAAATGTTTGTTTAATAAATCTTCCCGGTTACAAGCTTTCAGCCAACATTCAACTCTGAAAGCAAAAATAATTATTCCAATGTACTATAAGATATCTCTTGAATTTCCATCATAATAAAGTTTTTAATATTCAATCGTAGTGAATTTCAGAAAAAATGAACTATTTAAGTATCAAGATTCTATACCTGGTCACTGCTCAGTTCTACGCTACTATTTATTTTTGTACATACCTTACAGGATCTTTTGGAAAGTAGAATAGGGTTATATTTCCTCCAGTCTTGGAAAAACACCCGCGAACAACACAAACAGTCCCTCCTTTGCGATTCATATTTATGAATGTCCCAACAAAATCTTAAATTATTGTTAAATGTCACGAACCTAAACAAACGTCAAATCTAAACACAAAAGTGAGGTTGATTAATAAACCATTTAAAAAATGGCGATTTTGCGCATGCGCATTGAAATTTGGTTTGGGCGGGAAGGCAAGCCTTCGCCTCTGTAATAGGTACTCTGTGGTACTAGTCCTTATTATGGACAACGCCGCAATGAGGTATGGTTCGGTAATTACATCGCAGATCCGAGTAAAATGGAATAGATTTTTAGTCACGTGATGGAAAATTACTCCGATGCTTACTAACGGGAATTAGTATTTGGTGTCAAACCTTCCGTTTTGCTGTAAACATAAATTTATTCGTTCTCGAAAAGACTTTTCCACTTCCGTTAATATTCGAGGTGAAATATTTTCAAACGCATGTATTATTCTCTCCCGCATATTTATCTCGGTTGTCGGCGGCTCGTTGTATACGATGTCCTTGATATAATCCCATAAAGAAAAACAGTTTTAAAAAAATTTAAAATCGCACCAAAAAATCCAATAAAATCTGTCTCTGTCTTGTAGTTTAATGTACTGTTGTTTTATTAATATTTTCTTTAAATGAAAGTCGTTCTATCAGCCCATGCTTAATATTTGCCAATTATTTCAAAAACGGATAGAAATTCCAATAGTAACAACACCTATACAAAAAATGTTTTCATTCAAATTCTGTATATTACTACGTAAAAATATAGAGGGTGTTCCATTTGAAAAAACTGAGATAAATCAATTTAAAATACTCGGAATTTTAATATATTTTTCGAGTGCCCTGTACTACATGATGGAACACAAACAATTTTAGATACGGTACCCTACGACCTTTATCAAAAAGTTTTGAACCTTGTTTTGTTTTCATATCTCCGTTCGGAGAAACGGAAAGCGTTTTTCTTTAGCGATGTAAATTGCTTTATATTCCTTTCATTTTTAATTTTTTACTTCCAAGTGAAGTATTAGAATGTTCTCATATTTTAGGTGTGAATGAGGAACATTAAGGCCGTCTGAAATATGGTAAAATATCTAGGGTGTTTCATTTAAAAAAACTTGCCTAACAGGCGTTACAATTTTTTGTGACACCCTGGACGTTCGAAAATATTTTCCTGCGGTGCTCCTTCACATTTAGTTAAGAACTGTACTCGACCCTATAACTTGTATGATGGTATAGGAGCTATGGAAACCCGACGCACTGTTGCAGGACCCTTAAATCAATGTTAATGGTGGCATTTTTGAAAACCTACTCTTGCTTTTTTACGTTGTAATAACTTTTATGAAAATTTGTTTCCGTAATATCTTTACAGTGTTGAATAAAATTATTAAAGTAATTTTTTTTACAATATATTTCCTAATGAAGCCCGATATGAAAAAAAGTTATTCTTTGTTTTATACTTAGAATTCGATTTTACATATGACATTTCATTTTGGAAATCCAGTTACTAAACACCCTGTAGTGATATTAGGTAAAAATTGAGCAGGGTTATTTATTCTGTAGCTGTGTTAAGTTTTATTTTAGTGGTGTTTTAGTGGCATTCAAGGTAAGGTAGGTATAGTGTGGTAGAAAAAAAACGATATACACCAAGATAAAGTTAATATGCTTAGAGCCTACTTCTTGTCAGGGGAAAGGTGGACGGCTGCAAAAAGGCTTAACGAAAAAGAATATATGCGGGTGGGGTGTGGAAATTTGCTTTAATATTAAATTTCATGTATTTTATTTGAATCGTGAAGTTTGGGAACAACTGTTCAGGGTTCGTACAAGACACGCACGGTCGTTTCAGTTATTATTAGTCATTACTGTCATACTGTCATTAGCGCATTCCTCTGGCTATTAATTTTTCTTAGAACGTTTAAAAAAATGTATAGTTGAGAGGTGTCACCCTCTATGAATTTGACCCCCATTTAAAAATTCACCCTGTATATTATATAAAACAGTAGGACATATTTTTTTTATCGTTTTCCGTGTGTTTACACTGCTTACTGCAATTTTTTAATTATCATAGATTATTATCTAATCTAAGTTATAATTTATTAATTGCAATAAAATCAATGACAGACATAAATCATTAATAAATTACAAACAATTTTTTTCCAAGATATAGGTACACAATTACTAGACGATTTAAATAACCTTTTTAAAATTCATATAAGTAGGTCATTAATACATCTTCTAAATTAGTACCACTCAAAGTTCTTAAAACGATTTTTTTGTTTTCAAAAGTTTTCAACTTTTTGGTACCTACATTTGTTACGTGTTTAGCACTTATAGTAAAAACCCCAAACGTGAATTCAATAATTGCAGCAAGGTTAACACTAAACTAGGTACTGATTTATTAACTTACTAATTAGGTAGGTATAGGTACTTAATAATTAGGGCCGCTTTTTTCACCTCACGTTAAATTTATCCAGCAGTTATTTACCTAGGATACAATTGCTATAACAATTATTGTATCATATAGGTACTACTTTTAATCACCTGTCACTGTACTCTGGTATTAGTCACTGTTCGTTTCTCATGTGTGTTTAGTTCAGTTTCTAATATTCAACTGTCTGCAGTCAGCAGTAGATCATTTTGGCCTTTATACCTGCACAGATACCTTCTAGTATATTCCAGCTCGGTGCTCTTCTAGATGATTCCACAATTCTCCCTTCTTATTTTCTAATTTGTTTTCGTACCACAGACGTAATCTACATATGGGACTGCTAAATCACCACCTGTTGTTAGGACTCTGTTTTGAGCGGGCATACTATACAGACTTTTGTAAAGTGGATGTAAATTCAGCACATCAAAAAATACGCCCCAAAGTACATTTGACCCGTCTTCAGATTCATTTTTTACTCGCCGAGGTGCGATCTAGTTTTTGAGTGTCGAGCTATGATTAAAATTCTGTGTTTAAATTGGTATTTTCTGTGATGCAAATTTAACTATTAATTAGGTAGGTACAGGTTGTAGTCTACTTCTAAATATTCAATGAACAGGTTTTAAAAGCCAATACTTCTTATTATTTAGCATGTCTGATTTTTTTATTTGAAATGTTGTAAATATGTTTTTAGGCGACTTCCATAGCAACTATTCTCTGTTTGACAAAAAGATATTAATAGACTCCGCCCCAAAAATGCCCACTAAATTTGAATGGAATTTCTTTGTTGGTCGGAACCCGATTTGTAGAGCTGTCCAAAAAAGTAGTTAAACTACTTTTTGAAAGATAATGGAGAAAAACCTTTTAAATAATGAATTATTTAAATAATTTTCTGAAAAAGTATTTTAAATAATTTATTATAAATTATCTTAACTAATTTCTGCGAATAAACTAAAAACTACTTTTAAAAATTATTTAAATAATAATGTCTTTTTACAACTATTATTTAAATTTAAATGCTTCAAAGAGCAATGGTAAAAGCTTAGTGTGGATAATTAGTTGAACTTCAATACTTGAAATAGATTAAAAACTTTTTGCAAGAAACTAATTTCGAATTTTTATTATTATTATTTATTTATATAGAGTTCACCTAAAAATGTCAATTTTCCAAAAACCTGTAGCTCGGTGTTCGAAATAGATGGACGATTGCTTTTCAAAAATCGAGCAATTATTTAAATAATTTCTAATTATTTAAATAATTTCTAAGTATTTGAATATTATTTTCATCATTTAGATAAAACTACTTTTCCAATTTAGTTAAGATAAAATATTTAAATGATTTATTTTAAAGTTATTTAAATAAAACTACTTTGGTTGGAAAAAGTAGGTAGTTTAAATAAAGAAAAGTATTTTATTATTTTAAATAATGGGCAGCTCTTATTTACAAAACAACCGGTAGATTTAACTGACAAAGGCCGACTCTACAAAGTACTCGCGAACTCGTTAAATTTTACATCTTTTCCAACAGACCAATCAGCTTATGTTATGATTGTCGCGTAACGCATAAACGTATTAAAAACGCGAATAAATAGGGAGCCCGCCCCAAGGCTGGTAAACTCTAAAGGTTACCCCATCTGAACCTGACCTACTCAACATACGCCTCTCGGCGACCGCAGGGTGCTTATTCTCATCGAGGAGACGAAATCGAGAGAAGTGAACCTTCTCTCACACGAATGGGAACGCTCCTCGTTAACCTACAACTTTTCTTAATCTGTGCCTACAATGCAAAGTAAATTACACTATGCGCACACTATATGCGCATGCGATTCTCTTGAAATTATAAAATTCGCTTGGTGGAAAGCAGGAGAACAAAATTGCTCGTATTCTACTGAAATTTCGTAGGAAGGGAATGGTCGAGAATACGGCTTATTAGATTTCAGTAGAAACATGGCGGATTTTCTCATAGGAACGCTGATATCCACTGGCTGAGAATAAGGCCCCAGGCCGGGATCGTCGTTCTCTGTTCTACAACAGCAGAGCAGTATTAGTGTCTCTTTTTAAGCATATAGAATCGCGGTCGCCAGCTCTTCCTCACCCCGCATTTTCCTCGCCCTAATGCTGCTCATTGAGGCAACCTGTACAAAGTCTATAAGCCTTGAGCCCGCCCAACTATCAACTGTCATATTTTTGTGATATTATTTCTTAATTTATGTCCAGCTGTTTATGTTAATGAATTCGTTGAGATTTATCTTATATAACGATATCTTACTTTATGTATTAAGGTACCTACGTTCCTACGTATAAGAATTTATTTCATCGCGTCCGGAAAGTACAACATTACAGTATTCATATAAATAATAAATAATAATAAATAAATACACCACATGTAATTACGACCCCCTTTATCCCAGAAGGCTGAGCCTTGTGCGGGAGGGGGCTACACATTTAAAGACAAGGGACACACAGCCAATATCCGTGTATAATGGAAAAATCCCTCTCACAGTATTTTCCATTGCCACGACCGGGATTCGAACCCGGGACTTTTGGGTGAGAGGCAGGTGCGCTACCATCTCGACCATCAGTCATACAATATCATATGCGGCCGGAAAATGAGACATTACGGTATTTGAGCCGGTAAAGTACCGGAAACCACCGGAAACTTATTACGAACCAATCACAAACTGTTATACCTTTTTGACAGTTTTTTGACATAAAAATCAACCGTAAATTAAAAAATAATATAATGTCATGTCAAATGACATAAGAAAATAACCAAGTGCCAAACTATACAAATATACTAATATTCAAGAAATGACGAGATGAAATAAAATATAATTCGACACACGTCCGTAAGGTGTTGTTCCAGCCTCGTTTAGATATTCTAGACTCGGCTCCTGACGTCGCCTCGTCAATAATTATCTACTCGACTGTAACAAGTCACCTTCCGGACTTGTGACAAAAATTACTATAACCTTATAGGTTTTGTGTATTAAGTTATTAAGGTATGTAATGCAAACGATTAATATAGTCGAGTAAACTTTAACTTTACTTGGTGTGTGGATGAGTTGATATTGTGCATACTATTTCATTTTCTCTTGCACACAAAGTTAAAGCAATAACCCAAAAATATTGTTCACGTATGTTTATACGTAAACAATGGTTTTGGGCCATTGCTTCAATTTTGTGTGCAAGAGAAAATACAATAATACGTACAATATCAACTCATCCACACGTCAAGTTAAAGTTTACTCGACTTTATTATGATTAAAATGTTAAAACGCCTTTTTTAGGGTTATAGGTTTTCATCGAAATCTGATGACTATCATAGCTTTCATTAATTTCATTGAGTAAAACTGACTATTGCGCACACCGTTCTGAGCAACCATAAAATTAATGGGGAGGAGTCTATTTATATATTTTGGTCAGACAGAGTATAGTCCATTATACCTTATTTCCAATTACAATGATTTTTATTAATAAAAAATTTAACTTGTCAAAAACACATTGACTTGAAATATCAGTCAATGTGTTTAAGAAAATATTATTCAAATACAATTTCTTCAAAAGACTTCATTGTAATAGTATATTATTTGACAAGTGATAATACTAAAATAACTCACGCCAATGAATTTTGCGCCACGGAGCGGCCAGGAGAGTGAATTTATCAAGTGAGTTATTTATCATTATCACGAGTTGAATACTATACTTTATCTACGATTATAACAATAAATACTAACATTACTAACCTTTGCACGTCTGAATTCATGATTTTTTGGCACAATTATTACTTGACTTAATTAAACGTCAAAATTATTCAAATGTCAAATCACTTTTTTCCCTTCAATAATAATGGACCATTCTATTTCACCGTATCGGAAAAAAATTTTCTATTGGACAGGCATGAATAAATGAGATTGGTGTAAACAAAAACTCACCGGAGACTTTAATTACTATAACTCAACGCTATATGTTTATATATTTATATACAGGGTGGTCCGGTATCCATGGCGGAAACTTCAGGGGACAATAGAGTACCAAAAAACAATATGACTTTGCTTATAAACATAACCTTCTAAACGTACCGTTTTTGAGATACAGGGTGTTAAAGTTTTGATTTTTTTAAATATATTTTTAAATATCTCTCTAACGAACAACAATATTAAAAAACTATTTGGTGATGTGAAATATCTCGCAGAGCACTAGTATTTCACCATTAGAAAAGTTTGCGAACATCACCAGTGGCGTCGATCTGGGGCATTGTGACCCTTTCTCCTATCAGAACTTCTACGCCACTGGTCCTAGACACCAATTCTATCTTGTTTTATATTTTCTGATGTTTTTTGCACAAAAAGTCACTCTTGTGATTTTTTCGTAAGATGCACCATTTTCGAGTTAATAGCATGTAAAGATATTAATGTTTAAAAAAAAATTATTATTATTAAAAATTTATTAACATTATTACATTTTATTAACAATTTTTGAGCTCTAGTTAGGAAGAAAAACATCACAAAAATAACAACAGATTTAATAGCATCTTACGAAAAACTCACAAGAGTGACTTTTTATGAAAAAAAAATCCTAATTTTTTTTGCACAAAAAGTCACTCTTGTGAGTTTTTCGTAAGATGCTATTAAATCTGTTGTTATTTTTGTGATGTTTTTCTTCCTAACTAGAGCTCAAAAATTGTTAATAAAATGTAATAATGTTAATAAATTTTTAATAATAATAATTTTTTTTTAAACATTAATATCTTTACATGCTATTAACTCGAAAATGGTGCATCTTACGAAAAAATCACAAGAGTGACTTTTTGTGCAAAAAACATCAGAAAATATAAAACAAGATAGAATTGGTGTCTAGGACCAGTGGCGTAGAAGTTCTGATAGGAAAAAGGGTCACAATGCCCCAGATCGACGCCACTGGTGATGTTCGCAAACTTTTCTAATGGTGAAATACTAGTGCTCTGCGAGATATTTCACATCACCAAATAGTTTTTTAATATTGTTGTTCGTTAGAGAGATATTTAAAAATATATTTAAAAAAATCAAAACTTTAACACCCTGTATCTCAAAAACGGTACGTTTAGAAGGTTATGTTTATAAGCAAAGTCATATTGTTTTTTGGTACTCTATTGTCCCCTGAAGTTTCCGCCATGGATACCGGACCACCCTTATACTATGAATTGTGCAAAACCAGTTTGTTAATTAATATATAACCTAATAAGAGTAGATGTGTGTATTTACAGATTTAGTCGCTTAAGAAAATTTGCGACTGGACCTGACGTGCGGTCTCATGGCTAACTTTTTCTTGCGTGACTAATGTGCATAACAGACTATCAAAATAAATAACTATTACATACCATAAGAGTATCATCAGAATATTATTAAAATAATATTATTAGCAGCGCTGAGTTTGATACATTCACGCCACTGCTTACTTTATAGAAGCATGCGTGTCGTCAAAGCTAGCGCAGCCGTTGGCAACGCCCCTGACATAAGTATTTCTTATAGCGGCTGTACTCTACATCACATTAAATATGTAAAATTATCAGCTATAATATCCCTAAGACATTGATAATGTACGAGATAATTTTATGACAATCTAAAGCACGTCTTCGGCGTCGGGCTATTACCATGCAACTTGCTTGAGGTTGTCATAAAATTATGAGGCATTTGTCAATGTCTGAGGGATATTCGGTCAGAAAATTTTTTGAAAAAAAAAAACAAAACAATTATTTATTTATTACTCCAGGAAACGTAGGCTCAAGGTGGAAAACTATATAGGATTTGATTTTTATTTTTTTTTATACTGATCTTGGGATGCTCAATTTGGATCTGAGTTTGTGGGACACAGCTGTCCCCGGAACATCCCCATCCACCCCCCAAAGGGCTTTTTTTTTGCTTTTTGCTTTATATCGAGCTTCCGGTGCATGCTATCGCAAAAGTACCTATATTGAAAATTAAAGGGGAATAAACAGTGTACAATATAAGCCATGTTTGGTTGTTGTATGTCAAACCGTTTCTTTGCACGGGCACCTCAAAGTTGGCCCTCCCTTTGAAATAGACACTTCGTAATTTTTTTATTGTGGCTCACAGACAATACTAATTAAAAATAAAACATATGGCAGTTTATCACCGATAAATACCTGATTTTTTGGTATATATCTGTTTTTTCTGACATTGCTCTTTTTCGAGATACAGGGTCGTCCATCCTAAAATTCACTCCATCGTATCACAGGGGTTGTTCATATAGGATAGTTCAAAATTTATGGTATTATAGACTTCAACGTGTTGTTTGAAAATTCGTATCAGACGACCAAATTTTTTCGCCGGAACTACCCCTTAACCTAAAAAAAGAGTTTTTAGGTTAGGTTTTTCTTTAATATTCGCTCTTCAGGGCACTCTATGAGAAATCGTCACGTATTGTTGTATGCTCGCTTATATGGTTTATGTATAGGTTTCATAATTATTTTTTTTTTACAACACCCTGTATTCGAATTTTTTTTTTATAGAGGGTTCTAAAAGAAATATTTTTTTAACGTTTTCTAATACGCATATGTTTTTACTATATGCTATCTACTTTGTACATCTCTATATGGTTTGTTAATTAGATTACCCCTTCACCCCAAACTCGATACCGCGGCATAACAGTTTATCAGAAAATTACATTATTCATGTTATGCATATATTCTATACGCATGTATGTATTGCAAACGTTTTCCTCAAATATTTTCTCTGAGGGTTATTGAAAACAAATATTCTTTTACTGCCTTTTAATACGCATATATTATGTAGCTACTATTTACAGTATTCTTCTGTTCTAAGTGTATTTACGACAGAAATACATTGACAATGAGTAAACGTTACTTATGCTGACTCCTTTCCACACCACCTGAGGGGTATAGAGTATTTGGCGCGTTTTTTTTAATTGTGGTATCCCCATTAGGCCTACTCCACAGCGATAAATCGTCCCCGTTAATAAAACTTTGAGGTGCCCGTGCAAAGAAACGGTTTGACGTACAACAACCAAACATATTGTACACTGTTTATTCCTCTTTAATTTTCAATATAGGTACTTTTGCGATAGCATGCACCGGAAGCTCGATATAAAGCAAAAAGCAAAAAAAGCCCTTTAAATTGGGGGAGTGGATGCATGGGGATGTTCCGGGGACAGCTCTGTCCCACAAACTCCGACCCAAATTGAGCATCCCAAGATCAGTATAAAAAAAAATAAAAATCAAATCCTATATAGTTTTCCACCTTGAGCCTGCGTTTCCTGGAGTATATTAAAAAGTTTATAGATTGAGAATTGGCATTGCCAAAACGTGATATTTTGAAATTTATTTGGCAGTTATTATAAAGTCGTCAAAGTTAAATAATTTTGTTGTCATAGTGATTGAAAATTTCCCTGGATGGTGTTTTCAGTAGTAATACCACAGAGTACTAGGTACTCTGTGGTAATACCACAGAGTACTAGGTACTCTGTGGTAATACCACAAGAGATTGAATTTTCGCGATAAGTCTGTCGATGTATTTCTAACGAAAGTGAGTTGCTTGGAAACACCACAAGTCCGTAGGACGAGAGGTGTTTTCAGGCAACTCATTTGAGTTTAGAAATAAAAGACAGACTTATAAGATAAATTCAATCACGTGTGGTATTTTATTAGACTATTTCACGAGCAAATATTTTGGTTGATAACTTCACTCGAAGTAGCACCGAGCGACTTTTCTTGATGTCTGTCTCTACATAGACTTTACGTTAGTATTATTAAGTCTATGTGTCTCTATAATTAATTTTTATTAAACTATCAAATTTTGCTTTGCCATCCGTATCCATGGTTACGACCATCCGTATCCATGGTTACGTCGTTGAAAACACCACGCTGATAGACCAATTAGAATTGAAAGACAGTCGGTGTTTTCAGTAGTAATACCACAAGAGATTGGATTTTCGCGATAAATCTGTCGATTTATTTCTAACGAAACAGGACGAGTGGTGTTTTCAAGCAACTCAGTTGAGTTTAGAAATAAAAGACAGACTTATAAGATAAATTCAATCACGAGTGGTATTTTATTAGACTATTTCACGAGCAAATATTTTGGTTGATAACTTCACTTGAAATAGCACCGAAGAGACTCATTTTAGCTGCTTTCGTTCGTGTATGAAAAGTAAATCACTGTTCACGTGAACATAATCTATGTTTTCTTAATCATGGATTACGACAGTGTCAACAATCGAACGCGTCCCTACATAAAAGTTACGTTCACGTCGTTCACGAATCACGATCCAAATACAAAACAAAAACATAACCACAATCATCATGGTGCATGATACAAGACACAGAAAATCTGTATTTTATGGCATTCTGTTAATAACTCATTAAATTTAGTACCATTAGTAGGATGTAAAAGCTCTACTTCTTGTCTGGAATCATTCACTTTTACTTTACCGGCTTTGACTGACAAATGACAAATAATTGCGAGGTTATAAGTAGATGAAAACAGGATTACTTAAAAATGAACACGAAAAATCCATGATTCGGAGGGGCAAGGGGATTGCAGTTCATGAGTAGCGTCTATTTCTTGTGCTCTACAAATGAACATTCAGTCCGTACCAACGTTGCCAAGTGTACAGAACGTGTTACCCGAAACCTAACTGAACTTATTCTTTCTTTACACGCACTCTGTCAGTGGTATGATAGCCTAGCGGAAACGATCTCGGCTGGCAAGCAGAGGGTTCTGGGTTCAAATCCCACATGTTCTTGTTTTTTTTTTTATTAAATGCATCAGGCATGACATGAGATCTATTAATTGCGAGTTAGAATCCGGAGACAGGTCAGATATGTGTGTTATTCCCCTGTTAAAGGAATTTTTTTTTATTAGATTAAAGGAATTTTTTCTTTTTTTAAGAGGTGTATTGCGAGTTAGAAGCCGGAGGCGATAGCCGGAGGCAGGTTAGATATGTGTGTTATTCCCCTGATAAAGGAATTTTTTTTTATTAGATTAAAGGATTTTTTTTTTATTAAGCATGAGGTCTATTGTGAGGGTGCAGTATATTTTTATATCAAAGAAGGAACATATTCGTTTCATTCGCGAACCATGTTACTTACCAGATAGCGCCACAGAAGCAAGTTCATTTGTAGAGCACAAGAAATAGACGCTAGTCTGAACATGATTCTAAAAACAAGAGAGGGAGAAAACAAATCAGAACAAACGAACATGTAAATATGAATCATGATTACCTTGCTCACGTATGATTAGCACGAACGAAAGCAGCTTTTGACGTCTGTCTCTATAATTAATTTTTATTAAACTGTCAAACTTTGCTTTGCCATCCGTATCCATGGTTACGGCCATCCGTATCCATGGTTACGTCGTTGAAAACACCACGCTCACAGACCAATTAGAATTGAAAGACAGCTGGTGTTTTCGCTGCAATACAAGATGTCTTTGGTTTGTGATTGGTCAGATTATGTGATAATTTTAAGGTGAGTGAAATAGTCGCTGTAATACAATCTGTCTTTGGTTTGTGATTGGTCAGATTATGTGATAATTTTAAGGTGAGTGAAATAGTCAGTGTAATGTTAAAATGATTGGGTGATTTGTGTCACATAACAAGAAATAACGAAATTTAATTAGTTGTTAGAACTGTCAAAACATTTTCATAGTAATAGTCACATTACATGCATGTTTTGGATAAAGAAATAAGTATTACTCTTATATTAAAAAATCAAAAATAACTATATAGGGCGAGTCGCCTTATTTACCGGTTGATTTACCACATGTGTTTTATCTCGTTCTAACCTGGGAAATAAAACAAGATAAAACACATTTGATGGATCACCGGTAAATAAAGCAACTCGCCCATACATACACATTTATATACAGGGTGTGGCAGAATGATATGCACTATTTCGGATGTCAATAAAAACCAAAGCACACAAAGCAAGGGAAAAAGTTTTTTATTTTTGGAAACCACTCATATCATGCCATTTTGAAATGTCATGTTTTAAAAATTACATCACTTAAATGACGGCCATTAACATTGATACACTCTTGAAGGTGTACGCAAAAGCTCGCCATTGCCCTGCGGATCATCTCTTGCGAAATTGCGGCGATTTCTTGTCTTATGGCTGCCTTTAAATCTTCCAAATTTTGTGGCTGATGTTTAAACACTTGCGCTTTGAGGTATACCCACAGAAAAAAAAATACAGTGATCTTGCTGTCCTTGGTAGGCCAGTAGGCTTTCGCTTAAGAGTAGAAGTTGTGTCACGGAAGTGTGAAACCCACAATTGTTCTCCCGTCAGGAACGGCACCATACGAAATGCACGCTGCGTCGATATTACAGATTCACGATTTATTAGGCATTTACGATAATTGGAGCGGGTAATGTATCCTGGTACATTGCGGTAATCAGCTGTTTTATGTCAATACATCTACCGAGCTAAGAATTACCGAATGCAAAATTTCAAATGTAATCTAAAGCATCACTTGACTAATTAATAAATAATTGAAAATTGAATTACTTTTTTATTTTATGCTTATTCATAAGTCCATACTGCTCGCCATGTCAAAATGGAAAGTAAAAAAACATTTATATGTATTGCATATTTAGGTATACCTACTTACTTACTTAATTCTTTATACATACATAAATGTTTCCGTCCTCATCTAAAATTATTTCATTATTTTCGTCAGTGATGGGTTTCATTTTCCTCAAATACTCACAAAATGTCAATAATTAAGTTTTTTTAATCATATTTTAAGGTTGTACCCCATAGTATAAGGAGAATGGTATGTCAGGTTGCCGTCCAATTTGTGTATCTACTGCGCATTACGTCACTCAGCTTAAAAAACGTCGAAAGTCAGTTGTAATTTCGCACGTTTAATTTTTATTTTAATATTTTTAATAGTGTTAGCGAATAGCAACGTGCCTGCTTCTGCTGTGGCTGGGTGTAAGAATTATTACACTAAGATAAAAGGTACTGACATTAAGTATTTTACATTTCCCCGCCTTGAAAAGCTCGCGAAAGTATATGGATGAACGATTAAATTAATTTGAAAAATAGCAGGTTAATTTTTTATTTCGCCGGTTTATCCTTTTCATTGCCTATTGTCTGTTTATAGCACGTATTTCTTCTGTAGATTTCAACCCAACAGAATCAACAGATTTTGAAATTCCTTTAATGCAGCCAGATGTTGTTATATTCCCCCCAGAAACAGTAGAAACTTAAGATCTGATGCAATTCCAACTGTTAATATGTCTGGGGCTGTTTCTTGACTGTCGTTATAGGAAAATAAATTGTGATAGATCGCTTGGGTTCGAAAAAATTAAAAAAATAGATTACTAATTTTAGGTTAAAATTCCAACTAACAAAAAGCATCTTATTTTCTTAGATTAAGCCAAATATAACTTTATTAATAATGCACAGAACAAGATTTTAGTTGATAGCACAGGAACTAAGCAGAAATGTTGATAAAATTAACAATTATATTCGAAAATATTAGATAATACATATTTTTGAGGTTAATTGTGACGTCACCCCTGCCGCATTTTAAACTGAGTGACGTCACCGTACCTGCGCGCGGGCATACCATTCTCCTTATACCATGGTTGTACCGCATTTACCAACCGATGTAGTCGATCCATAAATTTTGGATCGGGTAGATGTAGCGAATACATTCGATACATTTACCGAACGCGGTTCGGTAGATAAGGTATGTTCTTATTATCGAACGCTCTGATACATTGCGGTATGTAGCGCTCCAATTATCGTAAATGCCCTTTATGAACTTTTCGACTACAAAAGCGCGATGCACTCCGTTTCAAGCCATGGCGATACCTGACATAAGTATGACGTTTCAAAATGGCATGATATGTGGTTTCCAAAAATAAAAAACTTTTTCCCTTACTTTGTGTGCTTTGGTTTTTATTGACATCCGAAATAGTGCATATGATTTTGACGCACCCTGTATATTTATTAACAAAATTTTCCTTTAATTATATAGGTAGGTAGTTTTAACGCACAGTGCACAGGTCGGCAAACTTGAACAGATGTATTTTGTTTATAGGTATAATATTTTTCATGGAACTTTTATAAAATCCAAAATCGACAATAAAAACATATTTTTAAAAACTTTTGTAAGTTTTCATTTTCCAGCGTGTTGGTTGAATTCATTGAGATAGAATATATCTATTCAATGGTTGCATTAATATCAGGGACTGGAAATAATTATTTAGACTAATTTTATTTAGGAGTATATAGACCTGCAATTTGTACGCAAATTCGGTTACTTACCTAAATAGTATAATTATCATGCAGTTGTCCATATTAGGAAAAACTTACGTGATAACCACTTTAAATATAACCACATAACTGACACTTCTGCCACCTACGATATACAGGGTGGTCCAGAATTTACCGATTAAACTTCGGGAACTAATAGAGTACGTTAAAATAAATGGACTTTCTATAAATAAACTTATATCTAAAACCGCATAGTTTCTAAGATACAGGGGGTCAAAGTTTAATTAAAAAAAAATACTTTTTTAAATATGTTCTTAATTAGTTGAGATATTTTAATGAAACTTGCTTGACAAATTAACAGTAACAAGTAACGTTTTCCTAAAAAAATTCGACTTTCTAATTTATACAGTGGCGGAGTATTCAAGAATCTAATTTATAGCTTTGCAGAACGTTTTCCGAACCAATTTATTGGACAAAGCTTTGGGTTATGACAAAAATGCCAAGAATACTTTTTTATTAAGAAATAATTGTAGTTTTTAAAAATGTTAATTTTTTAAAATTTATCCAGTGGCGTATCACTATTTTTTAACAAGTAAAAATTAAAAAATTGAATACTCCGCCACTGTATAAATTAGCGAGTCGAATTTTTTTCGGAAAACATTACTTGTTACTGTTAATTTGTCATGCAAGTTTTGTTAAAATACCTAAACTAATTAAGAACATATTTAAAAAAATATTTTTTTAAAATTAAACTTTGACCCCCTGTATCTCAGAAACTATGCGGTTTTAGATATAAGTTTATTAAAGAAAGTCCATTTATTTTAACGTACTCTATTAGTTCCCGAAGTTTAATCGGTAAATTCTGAACCACCCTGTGTATATTTACAATATAAAAAGATTCAACATTATTCTATTCTCTATTAAAAATATAAAAATCTTCAGAAAATCAGAGTTTGTGTAAAACTAAACACTGGAACTTCTAAATAATTAAATCACCACTTCCTAGCTAGATGCTCTGTGCGCCTGGTTTGCGGCCTTTAGCGTTACTTATCTTTATTCAATTAATTTGATGTGTAGTTTTCTTAGATTTTTCAGTCATATGATTAAATAAAAATAATAAACTATTTTTTATTTTCTAACGTTTCGGAACAGAAAGAATTTACTAAAGTTACAAGATCTCTGTTAAAATAGTTCTCTCTGTTAAAATAGTTCTCTGAAGATGGTTATTAAAACCGAAACGTCAGAAAACAAAAAATTGTTTTTATTAAATCATATAACCGAGAAACCAAGAAACTACACATAGGTACAAACACATCAAATTAATTGATATCAACGGTCAAGCAAAAGAAAATCACTGTTTTTAAAGAACTCGATTCCATATACGCACAATCTTAATTTTTAAGTTAGTGGGAAATCAGAAATACAATTTTCGAAAAAAATTTACCCAATAGGCAACTCATTATATATATAATATATTTTCACTGAACTTTTTGTTTAAAAATCACAAATTTATGTACTTTTAAAAGAATCGGCACTGCAAATACTGTAGAAATCCCCATTAACACCTGCCAATGATTTAATGCTATAAAAGGATTCTATGCTCTTCATACTTGACGTCGAAGTGGTACGCCCTCGATTGTTGTCATTCCCATGTAATTTAGTGGAATTGGATAATGAGCCACTTGAAATTGTGCTAATACGGGTATTATTTGTAGTCTGAGATTCTAAAAAAGAAAATTTTTACAGAAAAAATAAATGACAATTACTATATAATATGAGTTTTACCAGTCTGTGTGTGTTCAATTTGAACTGAAAATTCTTCAGTTGATTTTCGACAACACATCCAATACATTGTGATATAACAAAAAAATTGAAAGGCTACATTTTCATCTACGATCGATCTTAACAATGAAGCAATATTTATTATAAACATACAACGAGATAAGGATAAGGGAGATATAATACCTATCTATATATGTACTTAGTATATAGTAATACTTGTATAGGTATTTTATTACTATAATGACAATAACTTTAACTTATCAAAATTTTACACAATAAAATGGAAACAATGGACAGAGAAGTATGCAATAACAGGTATTGTACCTTGTACTCACATACTTGAATAAAAGTCAAAAGGTTTTCTTTGTTTGTTATACAGGGTGAATACCAATAACTCATTTTAATTTTAAGGGATGGTAGGTCCCTTAATGGTAAGGCCATATACCAAAAATAAAAAATATATACCCTGTAGTTTTCGAGAAAGAAAATAAATTAAATACGTCAACATTTTCAGAACTTCGTAACTTATCTATCTCAACAGAAAATAAATCAGGATAGGTCTTTGCCTCTGGCATTCACCTTGTTTTTTGCAATCATAAATTCACTAGTTTTTTCTGTCACTGTCAATTAACTTCGTTTTTTGTCACGTTTTTTACGTTAGAACTTGGAATCTGTGACTTGGATACAAGGCAGGTTGTTCACCCTATAAGTGGGTCAGTATAGAGCGACGAAGCGGTACTCAAAAGTTTACCAGAATTTTACGTAGGGTAGGTCAGTTTTTCAACTTTCTTTTTTGTATTTTTTTATTGGTAATTTGTATTATAAATATCAACAGAAACCCCCTCTTAAAATTAAAATGAGTTATTGGTATTCACCCTGTATATATGCTAATAACGTTTTAAACTAGTTTTATTTGCGAAGAAGGAGTATTTTTTATAATCCACTCTATCTACAATCGTTAAGTATAACAAGTTGAAAATTTAAAAATTATAAATATTTTATTATACACGAAAAATAAACAAATATTTAGCGAACCCCAAGGTTTCATTACACGACGCGGCGTGTGGAGCGACGTACCTGACACGTGTGGAGTGACGCACCAAGTCGTGCGATCGTCGATCGAGATCTAACGGCCTGATAATTGCCAAGTTTCACGCCGCCTGATGAGTTTTCTTTTGAAGTGTGCAAATATACAGCTAGGCGACGGGAACTGGCACGCCGCGTGCCGACCTGTCCTCACGGCGTGTGATGCGTCAAGTTGCACGCCAGGCGCGTCACTTCACACTCCGTGTAATGGGACTTTTAATGATATAATAATATATACATACAGATTGCGAAAGTTCTCATCTTGACATAGGCAACCTCAAAATATATACGACGTGAAGTGCCGCTGCCTAGAAACAAGTGCTTTACTGCTCGTACATGTCCGTCCTTGGCCGCCGTATGCTCGTCTCGAACTGTTTACACATTAGAGCTGCGATACTAAACAAAACTAAGCGGCAAATTTAGGCCCTATGTCAAGATGAGTACTTTCGCATTCTGTATATTATATGTTCGAAGGTTTTCGCGGTTATAATTTGTAAAGCTGGGTTCTCGGGTGTTGATCCGCGTTGCGTTGTGGTCATGATAAGGACCATTTTGACGACATTTCGGCAAAATCTCATTTGCCATCTTCAGGTGATGTCTACACGTTTCAAAGAATTGATAGACTCTTTCCAGTGTTTGCTACAATCAATTGGTACTTGCATTTTTGTGGTAATATGTGATTATTACGCAAAATGCGGCCAAGCTAGGAGATTTGTGATGCAGCGCTAGTTGGGGCATATAGTCCAGAGAATAGCTGTTGGTCTCGGCTTGGTTTTAAATCTTATTTATTAAGAATTTATTTTAGAGCCCCTTTTTCTACGCCACTGAATGGTGGTATCAGATTTAAAATATTATACAGTCATCGGTAGTCTTAAGTAACAATCGCTCACAAAAATTTAGATTCCTCTGCCTACTCTGTTTAGAGATATAGCTAAATAACTGATCTGCCAGTCGACATTATAACACCCTGTATATTGAAAACGAAGCGTTTTCCGACGAAACTGTATAGAGGTTTTAGTTTTATTTTAACGTTCTCTACAAGCTCTTAGATTTATGGTAGTCAATTTAGAAACACCTTGTATATACGCATGCGCGACCGTGGTCCAGCCGTTGACTTAACGCACCCTTAATGTCAACTCAACCTGTCTACTCCAGTGTCTACAGTAGACGATACTAAAAGACACAACACGGCGTTCTCGGTGGGCCAACGACTATCGTTCTTGTCGGTGGGCGAGTCCTATTTCAAATTTCGGCGGGTTTCATGTTTGTAAGAATTAAATCGTTTCTGGCCTGGCGCATTTTTTGATGTTATGTTGTCAGTTGTCACTGTTACAAACTTCCTTTAAACGTTTTTTGTGTAGGTACCTACATATTTTTTCCGTTCAAAGAGATTGTTTTACAAACCTGTTCGTTAGAACATATTGTTTAAATACTATAAGAGTTTATTTTAACGATAAATCTGTTGGGAATATTTAATCAAATGTTCCTGGATTTGTGAAAAGGGTCACTATGGCGATGAAGATAAAAAATGGTAGTTATATTTTGAAATGTAATTGTTTTGCTTTTTATAAATATACTCAATACATGTTTCCGCATGTTCTAAGATTAATAGTTTACATCCAATAAGAAAAATTAGGTTATGGGCCCAGGTGTGCTTTAAAACTATAAATAACTGATTGCGCTGAGTATTCCAGGTGAAGTTCCGGCTGTGAAAACGTTTAGAGGCTTAAGTGCGATTGAGTTTTTACTCAAGTGCTTTAAGTGCACAATGGAGTGCAAACACATCGTGATTGGAAAACTGCAAGGTGCAAGTGATTGGACAAAATGGAAGTTGTTGGTACAGTTGCAGCTGAGGAAACATCGTTTGCTAGACATTGTGAGTGGGGATAGAAAGTAGCCAAACCCTCCTGCTAGTGGATCTGAAAATACAGAACATGAAGAAAAGTGCATAGAGCTTTTGTCATGGGAATAAGCAGACGCTGATGCAATGTTGTGCATGGTTAGTGCTTTAGGCGATGAACCTGCTACGCTTGTTATGACATGTACTTCATCAAGTGAAGTATGGAAAACGCTTCAGTCAGTATATGAGCAAAGTAGTGAGCAGGGGCTAGATAAGTTACTAGAAGAATTTTTCGGTTGGTCAAATTGTGTAAATGACATTGCTTCACATATCGCACTCCTGCAAAAACATTTCGTGGAGCTGAATGATGCAATGACTAAACAAGCAGAACACCCCCTAAGTGAACGTGTTTTGATAGTCCGTATTTTGTCAACTCTTGGTCCCGAATATCATGAATTTCGAAATGTTTGGGAAGCAACGCCATCAAGTAACCGCAACCTTCGAGTATTGGTAGAAAAGCTGAGAACAATATAGAGCAACGTAATCTTTCAGATACACGAAGTGCTTTTGTCGCTCGAACTAGCACTAGCAACTAGCAAAGTAAAGAAACAAAATGGCACAAAGACATCCGAAAAGTCAGGGAGAGCGATTACAAGCTCAATAAATACTCAAGGAAGTGGTCAAAATAAGAAGAAAGGTGGACGTTTTTCATGCCATAGATGTGGACAAAAAGGACATTTTCAGAAAGACTGTCCTGTGAGATCTATAGTGATCGCAGTAAATATGACGAGAGGGAAACACAGTCAAAAACGCCCAAGGAGTCAAACTTGGTGGCTCTCTGGTTTGCTACAATGGATTTTTCTCTGAAGATAGCTGGATTGCAGACACAGGTGCAACAGTGCATGTAACAGCAAACAAGCAGTATTTTGCAACTTATGAAGCTTTTGCTGTGTCACAAAAATTACACGGTTTTAATGTTGCTTCTTTCGGACATGCATTAGGACAAGGGAACATAAACGTTGAAATAAGGGTTGCAAAACGTCAGATGCATACGTTTCTCGAAAATGTATGGTATGTTCCGGAGGTTAATCGTAATTTGTTTTCTGTAAGTCAAGTTATCAAGAAAGGTTATACTTTTGAAGCTGATCAAGATTCTTGCTATCTTCTAATGAATGGTGATGTGCAATTAGTTGGACAGCTACATGGAGAACTTTACCTACTGAATATGTGTCTAAAAATGCTTAATATATCAGCGGTGTATGTTATTAATTCGGTCAACAGCTTGCAACTATGGCATGAAAGGTTAGGCCATCAACACAAACGTCACGTGAAGAAAGTCTTGTGTAAATATGGGCTTACCTTTGGAGCAGATGGAGAATTCTGTGAGGGATGTGCACTCGGTAAGGCTCATCGCCATAGTTTTGAAACACGGAAAAATCGGCCTAACATCGTTGGTGAACTGATCAATGCAGACGTCTGTGGTCCGATGGAAACCGTCTATTCTGGTGGCAATAGGTACTTCGTATTATTCAAAGATGATTACAGCAAGTTTAGACGTGTGTTCTTCATCAGTCAAAAAAGTGAAGTTGCAAATTGTCTGCGTACATTCCTGAATGAAGTTAAAACAGCTGGACATACTGTGAAGGAACTTTTATGTGATAATGGAAATGAGTTTATAGGAAGGCCAACAGTACAAGTTTTGCAAGACATTGGAATCCCCTTGCGGACTACATCACCATATTGTCCTGAACAGAACGGAGCGTCTGAACGGGAAAACAGAACTATAATCTGCGTGTTCTATGCTGCAATCTCGAAGTTTGCCAAAATTCTTTTAGGCCGAGGCGTGTAATGCAGCTGTGTATTTGCTTAATCGAACAGCTACACCCGTCACAGAAAAGGCACCATTTGAACTATGGGCAGGAAAGGATGTCAGTGATATCTCACACCTAAGAGTTTACGGTACAGATTGTTATGCACATATTCCTAAACAGCAACGACAAAAATGGGATGCCAAAAGTGTCGCTGGCAAACTGGTGGGATATCATGGTAACAAAGATGGTTATCGTGTGTGGATACCAGAAAAACAAAGAGTTGTTGTTTGTCATGATGTTACCTTTAAACCAGAAATCGTGATTTCAGCACCTATAGCACAGTTACCAGTAATTGAAACCAATGAATCTGTTTCAAAAAATGGCAATACAATATCAGAAAAATATGAATTATGTGATGAGAGAAGTGATAATGTATCTACTGCTTCTCATGAAGATCCTGAGCAAATTCACATTGAGGATGAAATTCAGAATGGGGAAGAACCTCGGCGCAGTACAAGAGAAAAGAAGAAACCCAGATGGCAGAATACTGGAGATTTTGTACTGCATGCGAAAATGGGCATGTTAGCTGTGATTAATAAAGATCCTGAAACATTCCAGTAAGCCATATTGTCTGAATATTCAGAAGAATGGAAGTCTGCTATTGATGAAGAAATGTCATCCCATGCTGAAAATGGTACATGGTGTCTAGTGGAAAAACCTCCTGGTGTTAAGGTGTTAGGTTGTCGTTGGATTATTAAAACAAAGTTCAATCCTGATGGAATGTCCGGAGAACGAAAAGCTCGACGTGTTGCTCATGGTTGTAGTCAACGGTCTGGTATATAGATTATGATGAACTTTTCAGTCCAGTAGCCAGGTACGATACAATTCGTGTGGTACTTGCACTGGCAGCTTGGGAAGATATGAATTTAGCTCAATTTGATGTAAAAACAGCTTTTTTGTACGGTGCACTTTCGGAGGAAGTGTACATGCGTCAGCCCGAAGGCTATGACGATCAATCAGGACGAGTCTGTAAATTAGAACGCGCAGTTTGTATGGACTTAAACAGGCCCCTAGGTGCTGGAATGAACGTTTTACAAATTTTCTCAAAAATCAAGGCTTAAAAAACAGCACTGCAGATCCCTGTCTCTTTATACGTCGGACTGAACACTCAAAATTGCTAGTTCTAATTTATGTTGATGATGGTCTGGTCGCTGGTACAAACCCCGAAGATATACAGTTATTCCTAAACGAACTTGGACGTGAATTCAAAATCACAAATGGTTCTTTAAATAACTTTCTGGGTATGCAAATTATAAAGAAAAATGATGGTTCGATCTTTATTAGTCAAAGTGCATATAAAAGAAAGGTGCTGGACCGTTTTAATATGAGTGGATCAAAAGCTGTTTCGACCCCTTGTAAAAAGTCTCCTGTTGTAGAAACCGAGTTCATGAGTTCATCATTGCTTACTTAAAAAGTTGTTATTGTTATTAAAATTATTTTATTATAAGTCAGCATATGTGTGCATGATTGTTTCTTTCGGTGAATTTTATTGAAACATTGAAAAAATACAGAAAAGTTTCTAAATGGTACAGGGAATCTCACAAGCATATTGCTTTTGTGAAAAAACAGTGGCGTACCTTTGTTTTTAAATAAAATATTTTTTAATTGATTACACACGTACACGTACGTACACACGTACACACGCCACTGTATTCTTGATATAAAATTGCAACAACTATCCGATACAGAATGCAAAATAACCTATCTGTGCTGCATTTAAAAAATCTATCTTTTGTTAATACTGAGTTGTGGGCGTGGCCAATTATTTTAAAAAATGTTTCACCTTTAACACCCTGTAAATTTTAAACGAAGCCGATTTCGGCCATAGGTTATAGAACAAAATGTCTTTATTTTACGCTAAACTAGCTCCTAATAAAGTCCTACTATTATAAACTGGACCACCCTGTATAATAATAAAACATTTCTCAATCTTTAAACTATTCAAGCCATGGCCCCATGGCTCCACACGCTTGGGGTATTTTTTTTCTTCCTATATGCTCATATAAATTTTTAATAGAAAAAACACCCCAGATACAGTTACACTTTATTAATACCATAGAGTTATCTTTTAATAGGTAATAACCAGTATTAATTAACTTTGTTCAAGTGCTTAAATATAGAACAGAAAGCAACGCCCGGACAAATAGAAATTAAACATTTTGGTCAGGGCGGCGCGGCAGGCGCCCGAAAAAATATCCTAATCACTCCGGGCGCCCGGTCGCCTAAACACTCCCTACTTTTTATAATAACTATAATGTTATATTATTTAATTATTACATACCTATAAATTATTCCTTTCTTATTTTCTTAATATTAATTATCATTGTGTTAATATCATAATTATAAATAAAAAAAAATATATTTGAAATCGCTATTACGCGTGTTTAAAAAGAAGGTACCTACTTGTTTTTAAATATGAATATTTTTAAGCAATAAACAATTTTTTACACTTTTTAACACTTTAATATATCAAAAAATATAAATTTGGACTTATACAGACCAAATAATTTTTCAAATTATATGTTTCATTTAATAAATATTTTATAATAAAACGGCTATTATAAATAGTCGTCTGACTAAAACTAAAATTCTAATAATTTATTACTCATACAAACTTCAGATAATATGTTTAATTTTCTTCTTGGTTGAATGCTCATTTTAAAGATCTAAAACATACTTTTTATTCTAAAAATTAAATGGTATATTAAAGTATAAGTGGATATTAAGGTCTTTAAAACACGCGCGATTTATCGAGCACGACGGCGCAGCCGGAGTGCTCGAAATAGAGCAAGTGTTTTAAAGACCAGTTATCCACGAATACTTTACGCTATTTTTTTTTATTGGTACATTTTGAAATCATAAATAATTACTACAAAAAATGGAAATAAGAACTAATAATGTAAAATACCTTTTAGTTGTCATCGAAATGAGAAAAACAAAAATTAATTTGCAATCTGTCATATAAGATTAATTGTTGTCTTCACAGTTAAAGCCATGGTATGTTAAAGCTTTTGAAACATTTGTCAGTAATATTTTATTTGACGTTATGTACTTCTGTCAGATCAATAATTATTAAAAAGTTGACACTTCACGTTTCTCGAGTTATTGAAGTTGGCATGGTAACTTTAAAATATAAACTAAGAGTAATTTTAATTTCTAAAGTACCTTCTACTTTTTTTAGTCCTTTATCTGCAACTGTAAGTATGTTGAAAAACTTCTACTCTGAAATAACTTTTCATCGACATGAAATACATTTGTAAGCAAACGGAAATGTGTATATAAGGACAGAAGCTACCTGTTACTATAAACACGGGAGCCCCAAGAAAGCCTTTGTCTTAAAAAAATGACGCCATTTGACGACCACGCTAATAGCAACCTTTTTATGTAACAATACTGCTCCTTCGGCAACATATTTAGTTGACAGCGGATCAGAAATTTCTCTCGTTAAAGCTTCTATTGTTAAATTGCTATACGGCGTAATTAAGCCAGAGTGCAGCGTACGTGCTTTTGCTGGACTTGGGAACAGCCAAATTGTTTATCCCATCGGTGAGTGTGACCTCATTGTTGTTTTACGAGCAGTGACATTGGAAATAACTTTCATGGTTCACGGTTTCACGGTTCCCGATAGTGTTATTCCATGTGAAATTGATATGATCATCGGCTGGGACGTTATTATAGGCACCCATGTTTACGCATTGAGAAAAGTGCTGACGGAATCGAACTATACCATGACCAAGACAATCTTCCAAAAGACATTTTAGAAACATGGCATATTGATCACGCTGGACCTTTGGTCAGATCCAACGGCTGTACACAAATTCTGGTAATAGTCGATGCGTTTTCCAAATTTTGTCGACCTCAACCTATACCGAAGAAAACCTCCGAGGATACCATTTGTGCTTTGTTGCCAGTATTTGAGGAACTAGGAAGACCACAACGCATAATAGCAGACAGAGGAGCTGCTTTTACCTCCATAGTGTTTCGCAATTTCCTCAGTGAGCAGAACGTGCAACTTCATCACATTGCAACAGGTGTACCGAGAGGCAATGGGCAAGTTGAACGAATAATGCGAACGATGTTCAACTTGTTGAGAGCCACCCTTACAGCAGAAAAAGAAAACACTTGGACTACTGCATTAGTGGCAATTGAAGACAATTTGAATGTTACAATTCATTCAGTAACTGGATTCGCACCGGCCGTATTGCATCTGGGTGAGAATCCCCGACTCGCTGCTACCCGCGATTTTTTAGGCGATGCACCACCGACTGATAACTTCATCGAAGCAGGTAAAGCTATTCTCGAGGTTCAAAGACGGATGAGAAACCGTGCATATCAGTGTGCACAGAAATTCGATACTACCCGATATCGAACTAATTCATTCACGCCTGGTAGCCGTCGAAGATTCCCAATTAGCTGGCGGCGGGAAATTCAAGGCTAAGTTTAAAGGGCCCTACACCATCCAGAAAGTACTGCAAAACGAAAGGTGTTGCAGAAAAAGGGACAACGACTGACAGTGGCTGCCCATGAACAACTGCGGCCTTGGCCAGTCAGCAAATAACTTACACCATTGATTAAAAAATAATAAAGATGCGCAACTGTCAAGGTTTCGAGATTTTAGTGTTGTATTTTTTTACCAATAGCTTCATGATTGTCTTCAATTTTAAGGGCTATACAGCCAAATTACAAATACCTTCCCGTAGTACTAAAAATTGATGATAATCATGAAGTTATTGGCAAAGAAATACAACGCTAAAATCTCGAAACCTTGACAGTTGCACCTCTTTATTATTTTTTATTCAATGCTTACACGTAAGTTTGCACGTAATATAATATGTTTGGATGTTTATAAACTTTGGTTCAAAACGTGCTCAATACCAAGATTTGGCCATACCTAACCCAATCGTCTTTGGGTTATCATGGACTTGTCTAAATGTTTTGAAACAAATGTTGCTTTGATTAGTCACTGTACGAATTTATTTCGATTATCCACTTGCTATAAGTTACAAATTTGTTCTAACATGAATTGATCTGCAAAGAGACGAGGATAGTGGCAGCCCCACTATATCTGAAAAGGTAGCAGCCCCACCTGATGTACTTAGAGCGTCGAGGATAGTGGCAGCCCCACTATACCTGAAAGGTGGCAGCCCCACCTAAAGTAGTTTAGAATGGTGAGGATAGTGGCAGATCCACTATATGCCTGACAAGGTGGCAGCCCCACCTATAGTATTGACAGTGTCAAGTATAACTTCTTTTATCCACGACTATTGTATAATGTACCCATTATAAGTCTGTTTGCTCGACCTTAATAATACCCATTAATCACGGCAGTGATTAATGAGTCATTAATCACTACTGTCAGACGCTTCCTTGATTTAGCTATAATATTATATTGTTCTGCTACAAACAACAAACATATTTAGTAGTCGTGGATAAAGTATAGTATTCTACTCCCGTATAATGGCTATTATCCACTCGGTGATTTAGGCCACTCGCCTGCGGCTCGTGGCCGTAAACTTCACCTCGTGATTAATACCCATCATTATACGGTCGTTGAATAATATACTATTATATTGGTCTTGTGTAATGCTAACTGATGCTAAAGTGCTTGTACCAACGACAGTAGTCTGTGTAAATATTTTGAATTTCAGATGATACGGGGCGAGGACGCTCCGATTTCAGGATGGCCATGTTGGCATATTCTCTTCCTCACCCGACCGAAGCCGAGCCGAGTCCCTAGTCGACAGGACAGCCGAACGCGAATGACATAATGATGAGGAAAGGGAAACATGCGCGAGCAGTAGAGTGTTAGCGGTGACATATCGAACATAGATCCATAGGTCTGTTAAAGTAAAATAAAATAATTTGAAGGGAGTTTTTGTGTCTTTTTACCAATATTTAGTTCAAAAAGTTAACATATATTTATGTGACAGAATATACAAAAGTTTAAAATTAAAGTTAATTAAATTGTGCGTAACTAAACTACGCGGCAATTGAACTCGAACACCTTGAATTTTGGCTGGTTTTTCAAAGTATGTACCTCAAAAACTAATAGATCAATTTTGCTCAAATTTTGACAGGTGTGTGATTGTTCCTTTGGCCTTTTTATTTTCAGTTAGCGATCCATGTTCACCTACTTGCTCCAAGATACAGGGTCAAGAAAATGTTTGAATATTTCTCGACAAAATTTTAAGAGACTCCCATTTTGCATGTAGAGAGGTTAGGTAGATATTCGATGTATAGTAAAGAAGAGTACCTTAGTACCTCGGGACGTTTTTGAGTTTTTGTAGATATCATGGCCCACTACAATGATAAAGATAATTTTCTGATTTTCGATAAAATTTTTCCAGAAACATTCACGTCGCAGCAAGGGCGACTGTGTGTTACAACCATAGAGATAGAAGGGAGACGGCATCACGTGGCAAAAGTGGTTTCATGTCCGCCATATTGCTACTACTTTTTTGTCAAAAATGTCAAACTGTAGTGTCATTTGTTGTCAGTTCATGTTGAGCAATATTTAGCATTTCATTTGTGTTTTGAGAACTGTCTAAGTATTTTTTGTTAGTTTGTCTTGTGCTGTACATAGCTGCTGTAGCAGAGACGGCGTGAATAAAAAGATGTCGGGAATAACATTTCATAAGTTAGTATAAACAATAAACAGAACCGTACCTACAAAATTATGGTATATAAATGCTATATTGGTAGTGTACTTTATACATGCATCTTAGAAGGGAAGAGAAATGCGACAAGAAAGGTTTTTAAACCAAGAACTAATATCTGTAGAGTCAGAGTCAAAGGAGGAAACTTATGGTATTTTCGGAAACTTACTCCCTGTACCCAGATCACTATCTCTGTCTTTATTATTCTTATAGTTTTAGAAAAAGAGAAGTATATTTGCAGATCGCTCAGGGTATGTTTCCGAAAACCCCATTAATAAGCAATAAAAAATATATTCTATTTGGATGGACAGAACATTTTCAAGAGCTGCTGGCCGGAGGACCAACCCAAATGAAACACTGAAACCATTCTCTGAAACCCACCTCGGAGAATATCAGTCAGGATTCAGACCAGGTCGCTCAACTACCAACCAAATGTTCACTTTGCATCAAATCCGAGAAAAATCCAGAGAATTTGACATTGGTATAACACTGGTATGCACCATTTGTCATCTACTTTAAAGCAGCGTATGATAACATTCTTAGGTCGATGTTGCACGATGTTATGAACGAACTCGGAGTACCAATGAAGCTAACTTGTCTGATTAAAATGACCATGGTTGATACCACGTCCGCAGTTAAACTTCAGAACGACATAATATAGGAACCGTTCGAAATACACAAAGGACTGCGACAGGAAGATGCGCTGACGTGTCAGTTATTCAATATAGCCCTGGAGAAAATCTTCTGATTGGTACGTACCACTTCGAAGGAATGTGGGCGTTACACATTCACTGATCATTTTCTCTATTTACGCTTTACGCACGATCATCCCGTCTTTGTTTCCAATTTGGCTATAATTTTTCTTGGGGTACTGTATATTTATGTATTCTGAAACTATGTATAACATGGGTATATAAATTAAAGATAAATTTACTTATTTGCCTATTGTTTTACTTTCCATATTCACCATCATCCACACACCCAATTAAGAAGCTGTAGGAATTGGTACTATTGAACTAATAGTGCAGTTTTCTTTCAAAGGGACCTATAAGCCCCATAAAACTAGTTCTACAACATTAAATATCTTGTCTAAAAAGAATCAAAAACTGCACCGAATTTAGTTGATTACGAAAGTAAAATCGAATCGTGAGAACGCGCTTAATCCAACTCTGTTAAAGCCGCCATATTGGTGCTACAATAAGCTCCGCCCAGTGGTACCGTTATTTCCTTACCTATTTATATCGTATTCGCTATGTGCAAGGGTTCTAGTAGCGCCGCTCGTGGTCAAATTTTTAATATTTGTACCCCTAAACTGTCAATGTCAGTACATGATTGTCAATGTCACGACATGACAGAATAACATAAAATAATGACGAATATAATTTTGTGTACCAAATTTAAACAAATTACGTGTTCCAATAAATTTTACCAAAGGTGAGAGATTATTAGAAAAAAGAAAGAAATTGACATTTTGTCATGTGAAACATGTAGAAGAATATGTTGATATCAGCTGCAATAATAAAACTACAGCAAAGTGCGTTCAACAAAGGGCTGCAACAGATACGCTTTATAAACTTAATTTAGAGGTAAATATACATTCTTTTACTTGACTATTTTCAAAGCTTTGATCCACTTCGCGCATTATTTAAGGTTGTGTTTCCGCACAGGAAATCTGTAATATTCTATAAAACTTTATTTTATGTAAAATGTCACTAACACGACAGCCTAGAACACAACATTTATTTGCAGGTCGCTTAATTTTTCCCATGCATGTTTCGTTTATAACCGAAAAACACTATTAAATCACGACTCTTCTCGTTCAAACAACAATTATTATTATTTGACACTTTTGACAGCACAAAACATATGATCTTGACAAATGGGAAATGGGAAAATTGGGGGTTCAAAATTTACAATTATGGCCACCACAAACGCTCGCGTCGGATTTAGTAATAGCTCCGCCCCCTTGCACATAGTCAATAGCATCTCCTTATATTCTATCTCTATGGTTACAACGGAGACCCCATATGATTATTTTTCAATTATACCGAGTGTTAGAATTTTAATAATCTCTCGTAAATGTCAAAATATGGCAATCATTATAAAATAAATATCATGCAATTCAGTAACTACACAGCTTTAAGGTAATGTTTATGACTTTAATGGGTCTTAATTTACGTATACAATGACAGGACAAAAATAGGTTATTTATTCTTTATTCAAGAAACTTACGTGTGAAATGAAACTTCATTGCCGTTTTTATACTTATTGTTGCACCCATAAGCACAGTAAGACACAACAATGACCTCTTTTACAGAAAATTAACTTAAAATGTGTAAAAAACTCGATAATGCATAAAACACAGCTCACACGTCAACAGTCCACTATAAAACATATATAGCAGTCCACACACGCGCTCGTTTTACAACAATCAGCTGATCATCTATAATAGGCGTCTCTCTCGAGGTCTCGTCCTCATCACCTCTCTCTCTAGACTCGGTCCATCATAGTTCATAGTATTATTAAGTCTATGATTTTACTATTGTGTACGCCTTTAATAGAAACATAACCACACTTTCTTTTTTCTTTTAATTCATAAATAAGTTGCTTCAGAACATTCTGTAGGTAAAACAATAGGTATAACGGTAATGATGCCTGATTTTCACAGTCGCGAAATTGCGAAAAGCGAAATGCGAAACGTATTGCTATTAATATTGGTCAATTCCAAATTAATGGGAAATGAATACAATACATATGTTTCACATAAATACTGTTTAAATGTTAATTGTGGCATTTCATAAATTATTTCTCTTCCTTTTCTTTTTTTTTGGGATTTATTACCACATTCCTTGAGATTCCTATCCAAAAAAATTCGATTTATCTAAAAAATATTCAAATTAACCAGTTTAAAACTGGGAAATAACCTCTACGCCTTTGACGTAATGTCAGAGGATCAGTTAGAGGATGTTTTTTGACAACTAATAGGAATTAAATTAATACAAAAATACGGCATTTCGCTTCTCACAATTTCGCGACTGTGAAAATAAGGCAAGAAATGCTTTCTAATCTTTGTGATTCTGTGCTTAATATGACATAATAGAAGTAGAAGAGGAAGAAGATAACCTAAAATTTTAAATAAGTTATTTTCATCCAAAACCAAAACAAAACAATTTTGAATAATTAATAATTAGATATTTGTTTGTTATCTATGTCAACTTGCGAATAATTTGGTTATTATAATAAATTTACTACTTTTACTACTCTACCTTCCTATTGAACTACATAATATGGCCAATATGGGTGAAGCTGAAAATGCTGAAACAGTGGATTATTCAAGATCTGCAAATCGAGACAAATTTTTTTATTATAATACATTAACAGGACTCGTGAAAGGCCTAGAAGGACAATATACAACTGTAGACTTAAGGAATGAGTGTTGTGTTTCTGGGAGAATAATTAAAGTTGATGGGCAAATGAACTTCGAAATGAAGAATGTAATATTTTATGACTCTAGAGGTAATATTTATATGTAATCTCATGGTTTGATATATATTTTCTGATTTTAGGTAGTGAACGTACATTCCCGACTTTTTTTTTAAATGGGAGGAATATCAGATATGTAAAAATCCCAAGAGAAACATCGTCTTTAAAACTCATTGAAAATCAGTTATCACAAATGAGAGCACCACCATCTAATTTAACGAAGAAAAACCGTACTTTTAAAACCCTGAGAGCTGAGCGATATAATAAGGAAACCATACAGTCAGCGTTAGTGGACAAATCATCAACATAATGTAACATAACATTATTTGGTAATAGGCAAACAAAGAGTCAAATTATTTTATAAAGAAATCCAGCCACCTATTTATATGAGTTAAGTCCCAAAATGCTCCATGTTTTTCTCATGACCATTCCATAGTTGCTTACAAAAATGTCTTTATATAAACAAAAACTTGAATTAAAATGGAAGTATAATTTTTTGACTCATCAAATTTATTGGAACGTAGGAAGGGTAAAATCTACTAAGGGTAGATTTCTTAAAAGTATCTTTACACTATACACAAATATTGCCAAAAGTCGTCTAGAATCATTATTATGGGGCTTATTAACATTAATATACTGTTACCTGTTGAATAGACTTATGACATGCCATTTGCTTTAAATTTATATTAAGAAATTATAGTATTAAATAAATATTTTATATTTGCATTTTATTTCATTTATCATAGCTTTAAATAATGAAATAATTAATTTTCTGTTAAAATAAGATTTCGGATATTTTAAATGGTTTATTAATTGTTCAGAGTAATCAGATATGGCTGGTTTGACTCCCTGGCCATGGCACTACGATTTGTTCAATCAAAGAAATTTATATAGTATACTCGTATATTGGCAGTGGCGGCTGCTGAATTTTCAATGTACGATATTTCAATTTAGAGACATGGGACCTATACCAAATTATAAGAGGTTTCATTTAGGATCAAAATGAGAATATTGGCTAAAAACGATTTGAGAAAAAAATTTCCCTGGATAGTCATAATATTAAATATATTTGAATTTTTTTAAAAAACGGAATAATCTTCGATACAATCTAAGACAATTTTTTTTGCTTTTGAAAAAATATTAATTTTTGGAAAAGTTACCAGCATTTGAAATTTTTAATGGATCGAATCCTAACTTGAAAAAATTATATTATGACTTTCCAGGGAAATTTTTTTCTCAAATCGTTTTTCAATTTTTTTTTCGCAATCATTCTCATTTTGATCCCTAATGAAACCTCTTATAATTTGGTATAGGTTCCATGTCTCTAAATTGAAATATCGTACAATGAAAATTCACCGGCCGCCACTGTATATTGGGTGTGTGTCCCTTGTCTCTAAAATGTGTAATCCCCTCTCACACAAGGCTCTTTCGCAGTTTTCAGGAATAAAGGTGGTCATATTACTTTTGGTGTTATTATTATTATTATATTATTTAATGCAACTGACAGATCAATTCATAATTTGTTGATTCTATAAATACTATGATCAGAGGTCGTAATAGCTATTAACATATCTAGGAATGTTATGAGTATCATAACTGTCGCAGATGTCGGCTTGAAATCCGAGCTCGTAGAGCGAGGACATCTAAGGCTGTTGTGATTCATAACATCCATGATTTGTTCAATAGTTTATCGGTTGCAGAAAATAAAGACATTATTAATAGATATTATAAGAAGCAGGAGCAGTAGTAATTGTTGGGAGTTTTCTGTTTGTATTAATAAATAACCCTATAGTTTCATTATTTATTATTTCATCTGTTGACAGATCTGTATTGTAATATTACCATACAAGCTGTTGGCATGGCAATAAATATTACTGTACAACTTTAGTTATGACTTACTTACCAGCCTACTTTTGTATATGTAAACAAAGGATTAATATCCTGAAACCGATAAAACTACTAACCTGAAAGTGTGGTTCCTACATAAAAAGGATCAGAGCTAATAAGATGCATGGGTATTTGTGGTCTGTGGAGTTGATATACTTAATTACTGCAAGTGGCATACCCGTTAGATGTTCATACATCTCAAGGTGTCAAGGTAAGGAATGCGAGGATGTCTATTATTTTGATTTTGGGAAGTATGGTGGCAATGGGTCATAATTAATTAAGAGTTGTCTACGATAATTATGATATACATATATTATAGGAATGGAAAGAACTTGTTTAAAGAAATTATATTTATAGTCGGCAAAGCACAAGAGTTAAATCCAAAGCACAGTATTATAATATATGATGTTAAGATGCGTTGTTTTATTATTAATTGACGGATTTATAAATTATATAATTATTGATAAATTTCTGGACTAATAAAATTTCGTCCAAACTGCACTGCATGTGTTATTATTTATTAATCAAAAGTATTCGATGAATATGTATAAGCATTTTAGTTTTTGACAGTTTTGACACTTCAACATTTAGAGATTAAAGAAAAAGTTCTAAACAATCTTTCTATAGTGAACATATGTACCTACTTTTATTATATAATAAAATACTAAAAAATGTGAGAAAACCGATTTTTTACATATACAATGGGCACTGCTATACATATTCCGATCCGACATAAGTATTATTTTTATTTGGATACAATTTTTTCAAATGTGATACATATACTGACCATTAAGAAGGTCGGTATAATAAATTACTCTTTAAATTTAAAAAATAGTATATTATGTTACAAGGAGTAGAAGGCGACCATTATTGTTGAGCCCAGAAGTTTGCTAAGCCGAGGCAGCAAACTGGGCGAAACACATAATGAGCCTTCTACTCCGAGTGACATATACTATTTTTTCTTCAAGCGTTAAAATAAAAAATATCAAAACTTTACTTTTGAAAAATTACATCAGGTCAAATGCGTTCAACCTTAGTAAAAAAAAATATATGTAATACTAACCATTTTATTTATCAATGAAACATGTTATAGGTGAATTTGCAATTTCAAGTATTTCAGGTGATATGCACTGCATTTCTTCTGACATTTTCGCTTTTAAATTTAAAAAACGGCTCGACGCGCGACGTCAACTTTTAAAATGACAGTTTATGACAAGTCATAATTTAGATTTTTAATTCGTTGCCATGGATACATTACTTCATTTTTGTACTAGGAAAAAAATGAGAAATATTTGTACTAATACAATAATAGGCTCTTTCTACAGGACGTGTTGCATTATGTAATGTAAGTATTGTTATACGCTTGAAGAAAAAACTTATTACACATTAAGTATTTATTTATTGTTCCATTTGAAATATAAAGTACACGTGTTTCTAAAATATTAGTTAAAAATTAAAGCACTTGTCGCACTTTCGACAAACTACTAGAGAACTTGAGATGGTTACCTAAGCAGGCTATTTGTCCACTTCGCCTCTTCAGTAGTTACAAAATTAAAATGATTTAAACATATGTGGCAGAATTATCGACTGGCAAATAATTCAATTTTAACTTGTTTCTGAATTGAAATATATTATCTTTTCCTTTACTGACTACCACTGTACCACTTTATAAATTGATACTGTTGATTGTTTGTAACTGGTACCTATAATTACTCGTGTATTTTTTACAGGTAATCAACAACCCTCTGGTAATTTAATGAAATTTTTATCAATGCAAAATTATAGATAATAAATTGTTGCGGATCCTCTTTTTTTTAGCATTATTTACTCAATGTCTTTAGTGAATACTAAACTAAAAAGTTAATGGATTAAAACCTCAAAACACCATAGGTGTAATAGATATTATTTGAATTATTGATTATTGGTTTATTCAGAGTGCTGCCACGAATAGAAGACGGAAGACGTCTAAACTGTATAATTAAAACCAATACCCAATGTATGCTGTTTAGTTTAAAATAAAATTGACATGTATTTTAAGTTTTAAAAAATGAATTCCATCCTGACCTTAATTTATAACGAGGAGCTTTAACCAGTCTGCTTTATGTAACGAGCGTTACGGTGAATAGTACAAAACACTAATTTTATGAAGATAGTGTCGACTAGTGAAATTAATAATTTGAACCAGCCTTAGCCCGTCATAACGTCTTTTTGAGTTAATCTATCACTCTGGAATTCTAACAAAGTTGTTAACAAATTTATACGACACAAAAAATGAAAAAATTTTTGGGTTCAGATAATTTTCTACTTATTATGGGAAGATAATTTATTTTAATAGAAAGTAAAATAATTTCATTCTGAAAGCAGATTGGAGCCCTCATATTTCTAGTTGATTTTTTAAAAATTGTTCTATTTTCTTTGCTTGATACGTATTTATAAATAACTTTATTTTATTTAAAAAAATACCCAATTCGATATAATATTCAGTGATTTTTTTTTCTTTCTGTTCTTATTTGGGATTTACTGCCACACTTCTGAACATTACCCAGACAATCTAAAATGTTCAGAAGTGTGGCGGCAGTAAATCCCAAATAAGAACAGAAAGAAAAAACTGAAATATGCCACAAATAACTTCTAGACAATATTCATATGATATTCTACTTTTACTTTTGAACATACAAATATAAAATAAAATTTAAAAATTACTGAAACCATTTTAGAATGCAATTATTGCCGAACCCTTACAACTACTGTTTATGTTATAAAATGGAGTAAATCATAGAATTCATAACCAATGCAAAAAAATATTGAACTTACCACAAAATTTATTCACCAGTCAAAAACTATCTCCAATAGATACTTGATAGCAGCCACTTAATTTAACACAAAACAATAGCTTAAAATTGCAACTTTTTTTACATAGACAAACTGTATTTTTTCGAACATTGCAAAAATTACAAATAATCCTAACTGAAAACGATAGAAACTTTAATCAATACCTTCAAAAACAAACTAATTTTCAACAAAATGCTTTATTTTATCTTTAACTGTTCATTAATCAAATACCACAGCTAAGAAATAAAAAAAAAATATAGAATTAAACCTTTTATTTCATTTACTCAATTTTATATTCTGAAGCTTATAAATAAGTAAGAAAATCTCAGCCTTTAAATAAAATGTGAACAAGTGACATTTATTTAGTTTAATAAAACATCTATTTTAAAGTTATTAAAGTTATAATTTACTGTCCACCACGAAGACGGAGTACCAGATGTAAAGTAGACTCCTTTTGAATATTATAGTCTGATAGTGTACGTCCATCTTCTAGCTGTTTACCAGCAAATATTAGTCGCTGTTGGTCTGGGGGAATTCCTTCCTTGTCCTGAATTTTAGCTTTGACATTTTCAATTGTATCCGACGGTTCTACTTCCAAAGTAATAGTTTTACCAGTTAATGTTTTTACGAAAATTTGCATTCCACCACGGAGACGTAGCACCAAGTGAAGCGTTGATTCTTTTTGAATATTGTAATCAGAAAGGGTACGACCATCTTCCAATTGTTTGCCGGCGAAGATCAACCTCTGCTGATCTGGTGGAATACCTTCTTTGTCTTGGATTTTAGCTTTAACATTTTCTATAGTATCGGACTGTTCTACTTCTAACGTTATGGTCTTTCCGGTTAACGTTTTAACAAAAATCTGCATACCACCTCTTAGCCGCAATACCAAGTGAAGAGTCGATTCCTTTTGAATATTATAGTCAGAGAGGGTACGTCCATCTTCTAATTGTTTGCCGGCAAAGATGAGACGTTGTTGGTCTGGTGGAATACCTTCCTTGTCTTGAATTTTGGCTTTCACATTTTCAATTGTGTCAGAAGGTTCTACTTCCAATGTAATTGTTTTGCCTGTCAAAGTTTTAACGAAGATTTGCATTCCACCTCGAAGACGCAACACCAAGTGAAGGGTAGATTCTTTTTGAATATTATAGTCGGATAAGGTACGACCATCTTCTAATTGTTTTCCGGCAAAGATTAATCTCTGCTGATCTGGAGGGATACCTTCCTTATCCTGGATTTTGGCTTTTACGTTTTCGATGGTGTCAGAAGGCTCCACTTCAAGGGTGATAGTTTTACCTGTCAGTGTCTTAACGAAGATCTGCATACCACCACGTAGACGCAACACCAAGTGAAGGGTAGACTCTTTTTGAATATTATAGTCTGAAAGGGTACGACCATCTTCTAGTTGCTTTCCGGCAAAGATTAACCTCTGCTGATCTGGGGGGATACCTTCTTTGTCTTGGATTTTAGCCTTCACGTTTTCAATAGTGTCAGAAGGCTCCACTTCAAGGGTGATAGTTTTGCCAGTCAGTGTCTTAACGAAGATCTGCATACCACCACGTAGACGCAACACCAAGTGAAGGGTTGATTCTTTTTGAATATTATAGTCGGATAAGGTACGACCATCTTCTAATTGTTTTCCGGCAAAGATTAATCTCTGCTGATCTGGAGGGATACCTTCCTTATCCTGGATTTTGGCTTTTACGTTTTCGATGGTGTCAGAAGGCTCCACTTCAAGGGTGATAGTTTTACCTGTCAGTGTCTTAACGAAGATCTGCATACCACCACGTAGACGCAACACCAAGTGAAGGGTAGACTCTTTTTGAATATTATAGTCTGAAAGGGTACGACCATCTTCTAGTTGCTTTCCGGCAAAGATTAACCTCTGTTGATCTGGGGGGATACCTTCTTTGTCTTGGATTTTAGCCTTCACGTTTTCAATAGTGTCAGAAGGCTCCACTTCAAGGGTGATAGTTTTGCCAGTCAGTGTCTTAACGAAGATCTGCATACCACCACGTAGACGCAACACCAAGTGAAGGGTTGATTCTTTTTGAATATTATAGTCGGATAAGGTACGACCATCTTCTAATTGTTTTCCGGCAAAGATTAATCTCTGTTGATCTGGGGGGATACCTTCTTTGTCTTGGATTTTAGCCTTCACGTTTTCAATAGTGTCAGAAGGCTCCACTTCAAGGGTGATAGTTTTACCTGTCAGTGTCTTAACGAAGATCTGCATACCACCACGTAGACGCAACACCAAGTGAAGGGTAGACTCTTTTTGAATATTATAGTCTGAAAGGGTACGACCATCTTCTAGTTGCTTTCCGGCAAAGATTAACCTCTGTTGATCTGGGGGGATACCTTCTTTGTCTTGGATTTTAGCCTTCACGTTTTCAATAGTGTCAGAAGGCTCCACTTCAAGGGTGATAGTTTTGCCAGTCAGTGTCTTAACGAAGATCTGCATACCACCACGTAGACGCAACACCAAGTGAAGGGTTGATTCTTTTTGAATATTATAGTCGGATAAGGTACGACCATCTTCTAATTGTTTTCCGGCAAAGATTAATCTCTGCTGATCTGGAGGGATACCTTCCTTATCCTGGATTTTGGCTTTCACGTTTTCGATGGTGTCAGAAGGCTCCACTTCAAGGGTGATAGTTTTACCCGTCAGTGTCTTAACGAAGATCTGCATACCACCACGTAGACGCAACACCAAGTGAAGGGTAGACTCTTTTTGAATATTATAGTCTGAAAGGGTACGACCATCTTCTAGTTGCTTTCCGGCAAAGATTAACCTCTGCTGGTCTGGGGGGATACCTTCTTTGTCTTGGATTTTAGCCTTCACGTTTTCAATAGTGTCAGAAGGCTCCACTTCAAGGGTGATAGTTTTGCCAGTCAGTGTCTTAACGAAGATCTGCATACCACCACGTAGACGCAACACCAAGTGAAGGGTTGATTCTTTTTGAATATTATAGTCGGATAAGGTACGACCATCTTCTAATTGTTTTCCGGCAAAGATTAATCTCTGCTGATCTGGAGGGATACCTTCCTTATCCTGGATTTTGGCTTTTACGTTTTCGATGGTGTCAGAAGGCTCCACTTCAAGGGTGATAGTTTTACCTGTCAGTGTCTTAACGAAGATCTGCATACCACCACGTAGACGCAACACCAAGTGAAGGGTAGACTCTTTTTGAATATTATAGTCTGAAAGGGTACGACCATCTTCTAGTTGCTTTCCGGCAAAGATTAACCTCTGCTGATCTGGGGGGATACCTTCTTTGTCTTGGATTTTAGCCTTCACGTTTTCAATAGTGTCAGAAGGCTCCACTTCAAGGGTTATAGTTTTGCCAGTCAGTGTCTTAACGAAGATCTGCATACCACCACGTAGACGCAACACCAAGTGAAGGGTTGATTCTTTTTGAATGTTATAATCGGACAGGGTACGGCCATCTTCCAACTGTTTTCCAGCAAAGATCAACCTCTGTTGATCTGGTGGGATACCTTCTTTGTCTTGGATTTTAGCCTTTACATTTTCAATTGTATCAGATGGTTCAACCTCGAGGGTGATGGTTTTACCGGTCAATGTTTTCACAAAGATCTGCATTCTACAAAGAAATAAAAATAATTAGTAATAGCTAATGGCTGCGTAACTGTTTCTTAGAACAATCGAACATCGAACGATGCTATGACGTCAATAACCAACATTTCATTGTCCGCCATTTTGAAATGTGGGTAACAAAGGATAATAAAATTCTGAATTTTATTTATAGTCACACAAAACAATTTTCCCTGCGATTCGTTAAACTCACACTTTTTATGTTAATAAAAATTAGTTTATGTTAATATAAATTATATACTCGTTAAAATATCACTAATAAGAATTTTGTTACTAAAAACAAAGAAAAAAGTTACTTAGGATACTAATACAAATTGTTTTCTCGAATAAAAGTCAAAATACATTAAATTAACATTCATTAAAGATACATACCTCTTATATTGTGTCACAAAATCTTAAAAAACAAAATCACAGAACGCTTATTATAATTCTTCGAAACTTCAATCTAATTCTCTCACCAGAGCAGATTACAAATAATAGAATGGCGTGACGTGTGGCACGTCTGACTTTTATAGGCTTTGGTTCCCCCACCACGTTATAATCTCGAACCCAAAGTACATTCTCCGGATTTTTATAGAAAAAATATGAAATAACGATAGTTTACAAAAAGTAACTATAATTTTGAAAACTAATACAATATATAAGAGTGGTAGATAATTATATTTCTGGTTTATTCATTATCTTGGACACAATAAAATTATTAAGTTTGGGGGAATTTTCAGCATCCCTAGTATTATGTTGGTAGCATTTCGTCACTATTTAAATTCGTAGTGACCGTCTCTTGTTCTTTGTATTGATCAGCTGATTCATGTTTTGCGTATTATTTTCTTTCTGAATATATTGGGTGGTCCAAAAAAAACCGGAATTTTCATTTTACCTTATAACTTCTTTATTTTTTCACCGATTTTCAACTTTTTGGATTCGTTTGACAGCTAAATTTTCCAGCTATTTGATTCTCTATCAAAACCTGATATTATCATCATAAGTGTCAAGGTAGACGTATTTAAACTCGAGCAATTTTTAATAACTGCTGGAATTTTGTTGAAATGCCGCATTTACAAACGGTTTGTTTTATCATCATGACTGGTCTTCTGCCAATATTTTGGTGGGTAGTTTTTAAAAATCAGTCAAGGAACTACGGAGCTGTACCAAAAAATGTAGAAGCCTGTGTTATAAACGTCTCGGCAGCAATGGTAAGAACCGGAATTTTTATTATCCTTCATAACCTTTTGGATTCTTTGCCGACTTTAATTTTTCTTTGGTCATTTAAAACCCAAAGCCTTCCACTACAATATTAAATTTCAGAAATTGACGAATCATAAATCCAATATGGTGGAAGTGGTTAAATTTACCTAATATTTAGAAGCCGCTAGAATTTTTTTAAAATGGCGAATTAAATGGCTTTCTTTTATCTTGAAGACTTGTCTTCTAAAAACATTGGAACGCATAGATCACGAAAATCGGTTAAGAACTTACAAAGATATGAATAATAAAGGAAATCTAATTAAATGACGGGCTGAACCAGAAACATAATTTAATTACGAATCATTTAACTAAATAAATAACAATAACTTATTGTTACAATTAATGCTTAAATAATGGAATATGACCTCCATTAGCGATCACAACGAGCTGAACATGCCTGTACCAACCGTCTATTGCTTTTTTAATAATCTGCTAGTCAGTTTCTTCCCAACAGTCTAAAATTCTTTGTCGCAATTCGCCTACATTATTGAAATGACGACCATTCTTATACATCCGTTCTTGTAAATGTAAAAGTAATAGTCACAGGGATTAAGATCTGGACTATTAGGAGGCCAGTGTTCTGGGTCAATAAAATTTGCTGCATGTTCTCTTAAAAATTCAAGTGTAGTTACTTGTGTGACACCTAGCTCCATCCTAAAATTTCATTGCAGTTACCAAGACCGACTAATTTGCATGAGTATGAAATCACTAATTTGAGGTAAGATTTGACTCGGAACTACTTCGCAATACTGTTGAGAATTAAGACGAAAATAATTTAATACTGTTGTTATGGGGCACATGACTACGTTATCAAGTACACCTTTGTAAGTTCTTAACCGATTTTCGTGTTCTGTGTCACAATGTTCTTAGAAGAGGCTCAAGATAAAAAACAGCCATTTAATTTGCCATTTTAAAAAATTCCTGCGACTTTTAAATATTAGGTAAATTTGGATTTATAATTCATGTCAATTTCTCACATTTATGATTGTAGTGGAAGACTTTGGGTTTTAAATGACCCGAAAAAAATTAAAGTCGGTAAAGGAACAAAAAAGTTATAAAGGAAAATAAAAATTCCGATTTTTACTATGGCTGCCGAGACGTTTACAACACGGCTCTACATTTTTTGGTACAGCTCCGTAGTTCCTTGAATGATTTTTAAAAACTGCCCACCAAAATATTGCCAGAAGATCAGTCATGATGATAAAACAAACCGTTTGTAAATACGGCACTTCAACAAAATTCCAGCGGTTATTAAAAATTGCTCAAGTTTAAATACGTCAGCCTTGACATTTATGATCATTATATCAGTTTCTAATAGAGCATCATTTAGCTGGAAGCTTTAGCTGTCAAACGAGTCCAAAAAATTGAAAATCGATCAAAAAATAAAGAAGTTATAAGATAAAATGAAAATTCCGGTTTTTTTTGGACCACCCGATATTTCATCATTCGTTGTGAACTTACACGATGTTTTCACATATTTCGCGACGTTCTATAAAATATATTTTAGTATATTTGTGCCAAATTATGTTTTATTGAAAGAGTAAAAAATTTAGTTTTAGCATAATTTTATTGTTCAATTTTGTTGGTCTATGAAACAAAAATTGGTAACTGTACAAACTTAAGTAGGTAAACATAGAGGATAGAGGTGGATTATCTAGAAATATTTAACATAAAGCCTTGTTTGTAGGTATCTTGTACCTGTCATTCTGTAACATTTTGTATTCCAAACAATTCAATTGCAGTGGTGGAAGTGACGACAAAAGCGCGCGCTTTGATGTTATTGGTTGCAGAGTCAGCTAGGTTTACAATGGCGTTTACGAATACGAGTTGACAGGTCATTGAAGTTTTCGTGTATCGACTGTCAAACTTGTGACTATTAAAGTAATGAATATATGTGTATTATCCTAAATTTAACATTACGAATTATCAATTACAAATAATATAAAAGGTATTGTAGTATTCCCTTCAACTTTCAGCAAATAGATGAGTAATAAATTCAATAGTAGCCCCTCAACAATGGCGCAGCACGTAGAAGTTGAGACTCAAACTGCGGTAGTTAAAATAATTTGAATTTCATTGCCACGCTTTACAAAATATATAGAGCTGAGTAAACCGCTCTCTGCCCCAAGCCACGCCCACCACTGCAATCTCTCATCAGACAGAGTATAGAAGGATAGTTCAAATACGCTAATTTGTCGGCGGTGGGCGTGGCTACGATGACGTAGACTCCTGACCAGAATTTAGAAATCATTATTGTAACGGCTAAGAAATTGTGATATTAATTTAAAATTTAAACTACTGCCGAGGGAGAGTACTAACATATTGAAAATCGAAAGCAGGTGGCAAATACTATAAGTTGGGCCAAAAAGAGTAGTCAGTAGATCCAGGGGCGTACGGATTTACGAATTTCATAAATTCCATAATTCGAACAAATGAAAGCGGATTGTGTTAATTATGCATGAGTATGAGTTACCATGTCTTAAATTTTAAATAATATGCTTACATCTGGCAATATTATCTCCACGAATTAGGTATAGCAACGCAGTTGAACAATACACATCCTTTGAGTTGCAGCATATGTGACGCCACTGAATGCGCTATCGACACTCGCTGGACGACCTTTACAATAGTCGAACAAATTATTGGGTATAAAGGCGGTGCCGTTCAAGCATGTACTATATTTGGTTGACTATACCAATTAAACATAATGACCTAGTTGTGGTTTTCATCTCTGGTAGGCGGATAAAACTTGATATATTTCTCTGAATTATATGGGATTATATGGTAAAACGAGCTGCCGCTTCTGTATTCCATAACAGCTAAATACTTTGAAGAATTGCCGGTGAATTTTTTGCTCTACTGACTACTCTTTTTGGCTTTAGTATAAATGTTGTGGAAATATGAAACCTCAAGTGTAACTCGTTCTTACAAAAAAATATATATATATTTTACCCACGAGATTCGCGATTTGCGATCTATCATCGTGAACGCTGCAAAAACGGTGCAAGATACGATAAAATTTCACTTACACAAATTTGTAAAGCACAAAATTTCCTACAAAAAAGCCAATGATGGCATAATATATCTAACTTAAATGGTGTAGGCGCGAGAGGCCACCGAAAGAGCGCGAGCACATAAATATGACATAGGGAACGAAATTTATTGTTAATTTAAAAGAAATTGTTATTTTCAATGCCTTTACAAGATTAATTGTACCATGCTTTGATCAATGACATTTTTTATCAACATGGGATTGTAAAATTTGGTAATATAAAATAATTTTGCGTCCTTGAGACATAAATCATCTCATCTCTACAACACACTTCCTAATAAATTGAAAATTTTAAAAACGTTTTAAACTATTTCGAAGTGAACTAAAAAACTAGGTACTTAGAATAGAACATGCGTTCTATAGTACAGATGAATTCTGCACCTTAAGCGTGACTTGATCGAATAAATTGTTAGCCTTTATATTGTCTATCTGTAGTTTTATTTGTTTTTCGTAGCCTTGATTGTATTATACACCGTCTTTGCTACAAACATATTTACTATTATTCGTATTTTATAACTATTGTATCTATACAATTTTCATGTTTTTAGTTAGTTTTTATTTCATCGACGACATATACATCCATTTGTATTTTTATCTGTCATTTTGTGTAGCCTTGTCTGTTTTATACACCTTTATTATGACACATATGTTTATTTAGTTATACACTGTGACAAAACCGATATTTGTTCATGTAACAGAATTTTATGGTGAATAAATGCCTATTCTATTCTATTCTATTCTATTCTATTCTATTCTATTCTATTCTATTCTATTCTATACTAATAGTTATACTTACCTCTATTAAGTAGGTATTTAAAATATGCTCGACAATATGTAAGTATTTGAATAATTATATTACATATTATTATTATATACATATGTTATGAAAACGCTATAAACTAATAAAAACAAATATAATTTTTATTATGAATATTTATTAATTAAGGTTAAAAAATAGTTTTGTGTAACTATAATAGTGTAAAAAGCGTGTATATTTGTTGCACGAGGCATGAAATTTCATCATCAATCATGCTGAGTGCAACAGATATACACCACATTTTTTACGGTCGAATTAAATAGATTTAAAAAAAAAAAATTTTATTGAACAAAATAATTACATTGAACAGAACACATCGCACTTGTATCAGGATTAAATTTATCGGCACGTTTACAGCAATTTAATCCCATTATCTTTCAGAATAGTTTTGGAAACAAAATAATTTCCTTTAGGAAAACAGTGATATACAATGCTTGCATTGCTGATTTTTATAATCATCCTGCTATTATTGCAGCCATAAATAGCACACCTACCAGGTATATTTCTATATAACTATCTACTCGGTTTCTGAAATTATTTAATTAAATTTTTACCAGTTATCCATCAATCCATCAAGTTTAAAGCAAAGAAAATTACAATAAACAATACTAAACAAAGCAATCACAACATCCACTTTTTAAGTCTATATTCAACAAAGAAACAGTTTAAAACAGTCTAAACACAGCAGAACAAACGTAAAAGCAAGCGAAAACTGAAAGTTTAGGTCAGGAGGTGACGTCACAAGCACACGGTACGTGACGGTCGTAGAGCCAACATAGGGTCTTATGGGAATAAACCATCCTTCTTAGTATATTATTCTTGACCTCACCCCGCATTTTCCTCGCCATAATGCTGCTCATTGATGTAACCTGTACAAAGTCCTATGTGCAAGGGGGCGGAGCTACTACTAAATCCGACGCGAGCGTTTGCGGTGGCCATAATTGTAAATTTTGAACCCCCAATTTTCCCATTTCCCATTTGTCAAGATCATATGTTTTGTGCTGTCAAAAGTGTCAAATAATAATAATTGTTGTTTGAACGAGAAGAGTCGTAATTTAATAGTGTTTTTCGCTTATAAACGAAACATACATGGGAAAAATTAAGCGACCTGCAAATAAATGTTGTGTTCTAGGCTGTCGTGTTAGTGACATTTTCCATAAAATAAAGTTTTATAGAATATTACAGATTTCCTGTGCGGAAACACAACCTTAAATAATGCGCGAAGTGGATCAAAGCTTTGAAAAGAGTCAAGTAAAATAATGTATTTACCTCTAAATTAAGTTTATAAAGCGTATCTGTTGCAGCCCTTTGTTGAACGCACTTTGCTGTAGTTTTATATTATTGCAGCTGATATCAACATATTCCTCTACATGTTTCACATGACAAAATGTCAATTTCTTTCTTTTTTCTAATACATCTCTCACTTTTGGTAAATTTATTGGAACACGTAATTTGTTTAAATTTGGTACACAAAATTATTCGTCATTATTTTATGTTATTCTGTCATGTCGTGACATTGACAATCAAGTACTGACATTGACAGTTTAGGGGTACAAATATTAAAAATTTGACCACGAGCGGCGCTACTAGAACCCTTGCACATAGCGAATAGTTAACTATAAGGGTTTTTTGGCGACCCAAACCGCTAACTCCGGTTAGCTGCGGTTTGGCTCGTGATTGGTGTATTTTTAAAATAAATTTGTTTCAACCAATCACAACTCTAACCGCAGTTAACCGGAGTTAGCGGTTTGGGTCGCCAAAAAACCCTTAATCCTTGGTGTTGTCGTTGTCAACAAATTAATGTCAAGTGTCAACCTGTCAACAGTGGAGTGGACCACAGGGAGTGGACTATTGTTATGTGAGAGGAACGTTATTTATAAAGAAAAGGAAATTTATAGTTGTTATTTATTATTTGTGATATGGTACATAATATGTCTGAAAGTACAGCTCCTTCACTTAAACAATATTTTGGCTCCCCTGAAAATAAACAGGACGTCTTAGATTTCAATCAAGAACTCACAGAAACCTCCAATAAAATAAATAATTTGAAACTCGACGACAATCAAAAAAGTGCTAATAGAAATGAACCCGAAGTTTGTAGAATATTCGCTGAAACGCCGCCACAACCTAAGGATCCAACTGCCGCTTTTTTCGACTTAATTGGTAACAGTCATAACTCAGGAACCAACGGTATTATTTCAGATTTAGGAATATCTGCGAGTAATGATGATGGGTATAGTGCTAGAGTGGCTGTAGGTAGTGAAGCTGATAGACGAAGGGATGCTTGGATTCCTAGTGAGAGAACCAGACAGAGTTTAATAGCTAGCGCAACTGCCACTCCTGGGACATACTTTCCTGATCGAGAACTGCTTACAATGCCTGGAGTCTTACTAGAAGAGGAATTGGTATGTTATATAAACTCATTAAGAGTACAATTATAATTTTATTTTGAAATTTCATTCCATATTTCAATTGTGGACTTGCCGTATTCATTTTTAACAGTTTTACTGATATTTTATTGGTAAAATATTTACCAAAAAAATATAGCAGTGGTAATTTAACTAAATATTTAAAAAATTATTAATTATCTTCCACTTATTAATATAAAGGGTGTTTTTTTAAGCACGATAGAACTTTAAAGTTGAATAAATACCACAAAAATTAACTTATGATCAAAAATCTGTTTTTATTTGAAAGATCGATACATGGCATTAATATTTAAAAATAATTTGAGGCATATGGCCACCGAGGCTGATATTAACGTAGCGCAATCTGTGAGTCCAATTTTGGGTAATTTTTTCGAGCAATGGTGGCCGTATGTCATGAATAACACGAACAATGTTGGCTTCCAAGATGTCTATTGTTCCTGGTTTGGTAGCGTAAACCATGACTTCATGTAGCCCCATACAATCCGGAGGCGTCAAATCGCAGGACCTCGGCAATTATGCTTATTAACAAACACGCTAACCCAAAAATTAGCCTCATCGCTGAATTCAATTTTCCGATAAAACAAGCTTGCAACTGCTCTAAAGTCCAATTAGAGAAAGAACGACGCAAGCGATGGTCTTGTGGCTTTAATTGCTGCACCAGTTGGATCTTATATTGGTGTACACCAAGATTTTTCCACGTAGTGAATGGACAGAGTGATGAATCGACAATTTTGAATTCTCTTGCACACTTTTGGCATTCTCTTTAGTACTCACATTCCTTCAATGTATTGATGTTTTTGCATCATTTAGGGAGTATGTGGTACGAAATCTATCCACAGTGCGACGACCAACTTTCAAAGAAAATTTTCACAATTTAGTAGCGTTGGTCAAGCGTAAGTGCATTCATGGTAATTTGCCATACTATACTAAATACAAATATCACTTATAGCGCGCAAACTGACAGCTGATTTCACAGCCATCACGATTGAAAGTTCTATCATGCTTAAAAAAACACCCTTTATTATAATGTATAAAAAATAAACAACCAAGGTCAATCACCAAACATTTTAACATGGAACATTATTATTAATGTGATATTTAAAAGCATATTGTCTTTTTGTTGTTTGTTAAATTTTAAATAACTACTTAACTATAAACATTTGTTTTATTCTTAGGGTGATGCAGTAGGAGAGGCAGTGTCTATGTGTCTAGGAGAAGCTGAGGCAGCACAGCGAAGAATATTGAGTGCAAGTGATGTAACTCAGGATGAAAGGGGCCTCAGAGAGCTTGTACAGGCGGGATCTTATCGGGCTGCCATCAATTTAACTTCTAGACTTCTTACAATATACGGTCAAGGTAGAGGAAGAGCGGGTCACCCTAGTAAGCATTCTCCTCATTCACTGCAACTTTGGTTCACACGAATAGCTCTTCTTGTAAAAACAAAGGCTTTTAATATTGCCAGTGCAGAGGCAGAACCATTTGCTCAACTAGATAAACCGGACTTATTTTACCAGGTAAATATACTCACATTGATGTTTCATCTCTAAACATACAATTATTAAGTTTATTGGATCTTCTTTAATGCATGATAAAATTGGATTAAAAATTACAATATTCAAAACGTCTAAAAATAAATTATTGGAAAAATTTTTTTTTTAACTCACCACAAAATTCATTCATTATGGTCAAATATTTTATTAATGTCAATGAATACAATTTTGAGTATGAGTTTTCAAGATAAAGGTAGAATTTGAATTTGACGTGGTCTGGTCTTCCTTAAGAGCAATAAAGGCTAAAGAACATGTACATCTTCTTGGGAACATCGTTTTTGGTCATTAACATTTGTTGGTTCACATGCCATGTATAATTGAGTGTCGTCCGCATACATATGTATATAACAGTCATCTAAAGTAAAGATGGAAGTTCAGATGTAAATATTGCAAATAACAATGGCCCTAATGTACTTCCTTGAGGAACACCATAGCTTGAAACGAAGATATTTGCTCGTTGCACTTGACTGCTTGATACCTGGTACATAGATAGCTTGAAAACCATTTTAGTGCAAAATTACTACATCCATAATGCATCAATTTTGCCAAAAGTAGTTCATGATTGATGACATCAAAGGCTTTGCTGAAGTCTAGTAAGACAAGATACGATACCTTAGACTGATCGATGTTACGGCCTATATCATTGGTTACTTTTGTCAAAGCTGTAGCAGTACTAAACCTTTTCCAAAATCCAGATTGTATGTGTGGCAGTATGTTACATGCTTCTATATGTTCCAGTAGTTGTGTGTATACAATTACCTCCATTATTTTGGACATTGGTGGCAACAGACTAATGGGTGTTAATTCAGAGAAATTTACTGCTTTAGCTACTTTAGGTAACGGGATTACAATAGATTTTTTCCATATGCTAGGAACTATTCCATTAGTAATTGAAAAATTTATATGTGTTAACATATCCAAGCAATATGGTAAGACAAGCTTAAGCATTCTTAGGTTGATGTCATCAGCACCATAAGCATCTGACTTTAATTTGTAGACTATTTTTTCGACTTCATTTGTAGATACAGTGTGTAGATCCAATTCTTGTTGCACTAGATGATGCTTGGTGTTGGTATATTGATCAATAATATTAGGCGATAGGTCCGGATAGTTAATAGAAGTAAGGAAATATGTATTAATATCGTGACAATTAGAGATACCTGGGGATATTTCGTTTCTGGGTCTTCAATGTATATTGTACCTTTCAAAAAACTGCCACATTTTTAGAGTTATTCTCATAGGATTTAAGCTGATGTTTAATATATGCAGTTTTTTCATTTTTTATAGTGCGAGTGGCGAGTAACTAAATTTCTCATGTCCTTATAGTAGACGAAATCAGTTTCACTTCTTGTTCTTAGGAATGAAGGCTTTTTCCTTTAACTCTAACATAAATTTAATCATGTCTGTAATATAAGGGGGTCTAGGACGCTTGATCTGAACAGTGCATAATGGTGCGTGTGTATTGAAAAGAATAGTTATAGCGTTATTTAAATAATCCATTTTGGAGTCTATATCAGAAAGGTTTTCTATGTGTCCACCGACTCGGTGGCGCAGTGGGCTAAGGCGTGAGTGACAGACATGGCTCTGGCTACACTGCCTATCGAGTCCCGGTTCGAGACCGGGCACCTGCAAATGGCAATGTCGGTGGGTATGGATGTTTGTCTGCGTTTTTTCAAATGTGTAGCCCCCTTCCGGACAGCCTTTGGCTTTGGATTTGGGGGTTGTCTAATTTCTGTGGTGTGTTTATCTAATTAAAACTCTTTGATGTTGAAATATTTATAAAAAGGTTTTAATCTGCTGTTGTACAATGTTGGGTGAACGGGACACTTATGAGATACGTGTTACATCTTGTAATTCATAAAAAATTTAAAAGTATAAGTGGATCAAAAATTAACGGAAAGATGTTTTGTTGTATTTAAAATTTTTCTTTTTTGTTACATATGGGGTGTGTTCCAATTCTGGTCAAAAATAAAAACAGTTAATTAAATTTAATTAAAATTTCGATCCAAATTTCCGACATGAATCTATGAAAGCTTACCATTTTCATGAATTAATGTAACTATTTTCTTAAAATATAAGTACTTACAAGAACGGATCTTTCTATCAATATGCAATAGTTTTCAATAAATTACTCATTGTGAACATAAACAAATGCAGTGGCTTAGGAATAGGTGAGCAGTCACCCAGACCAGTGAGGTTTTTTTCTAACTCTAAAAAATAAAATAGAAAAATTTTAATGAGAACACCCATTGTGTGAAGGAAATTGTAACTAAACAGAAAAGCAACTTTCAGTTTCGACTCAGTGCGGGTGCACGCTCCGCCTATTACATTCGAGTTTTTAGTAAGATTCGATCGATAAATTAACCATCTCTACAGATGCATAATGACAGCGCTTTTCGTATTTGTAAGAAAGAAACTCATATAAAAGGCACCAATTATAAATGTGATTTAGTAAGAAACATTTTATAGTTGCTCCTAATTTTTCTTTTTTAGGTAGGATATGATATTGTAAAATTTTATTAGCGTTGTCTTTAAAAATGTTTTTCGTTTTTTATTTTTCTCTCTGTGTAATTTTTTATCTGTATAAGTAAAGGGTGTACCAATAGCAGTGATAGAACTTTAATTTTGAATAGAAAACGAACTTTTTACGTTAGAAAAATAAATTGTGTATTTATTGAAAAGATACTTTATGCCATTTATGTTTTGAACAAAACATCATTTAAATGTCCCCCTCTTGAAGCCCTGCAGATGCGTATACGATGGGTCCAATTTGTCATGACTTGTGCCAACATATCCGGTTGTATTGCTTGAATTTCGCGGGTTATGTTTTCTTTCAGCTGCTCAATTGTTGTGGGGTTATTGGCAAACACGGGCGACTTTAAGTAACCCCAAAGAAAGAAGTCCAGGGGCGTCAAGTCACACGAACGCGGCGGCCAATTGCGTGGGGTATGGCGAGAGATAATGCGATAACCAAACCTCGTCCTCAATAAATCTATTGTTTCAGCCGCTGTGTGGCAAGACTGGCACGTGGCACCATCTTGTTGGAACCACATGGCATCCAAGTGTAAATCATCCAATTGGGGGCCAAAGAATATCCGTTAGCATGAATCGGTAACGTTCCCCGTTGACAGTAACACGTTCGCCGTTGTCGTTCTCAAAGAAGTACGGCCCGATAATGTCGCCAGCCCAAGTTGTTGTGGAGTTAGTCTTTCCATGATGTAATGGCAAGCGTTACTGAATAAGAAAAACATTGACACTTGACAGTGACATGTCCAACATGGCGGCAATCTCCATCAAAAGTTCTATCACTGCTATCGGTACACGCTTTAGTTACATACATATATGGCATTCACATTTTATTTACATAAGGGAAGGCTATGATATGTTTTTCTTAGGTTATCTTAGGGTTGTCTACTATAATCTGTCTCACCAACAGATATAAATAGACTCCTCCCCAAAAATGCCCGCTAAATTTGTATGAAATTTCTCTGTTAGTCGTATTTATAGAACCCGAATTACAAAGGAACCGCTAGATTTGACTGACAAAGGCCGACTCTACAAAGTACTCGCGAACGCGTTAAACTTTTACATCTTTTGCACCAGCAATCAGCTTATGTTATGATTGTCACGAAACGCATAAACGCTAAACGCATTAAAAACGTGAATAAATAGGGAGCCCGCCTAACTGCCAACTGTCATATTCGTTTTTGTGATAATTTATTTCTTAATTTATGTCAGCTGTTTATGTTAATGAATTCGTTGAGATTTATCTTATATCATCGACTCAAACTTAAAAACTATAAACTGGCATCATGTTTCGGAAGGTCAAAGTCTATACATGGTGGTAGCTGCATTTTTGTTCACAGTAACTTGAAGTTCAAAGAAATGGAACACCTAAAACAAAAAAGCATAGAATTAGTATTAGAATGTAGTGCTGTAGAAATCATTTATCCTAAAATTATAATCATAAACATTTATCGTCCACCAATTCCCTCTAACATGAAAGAATTTATAAATACACTTGAGGATATATTAATAGGCTTAATAAACAAAACAAAAAATTATACTCTAGCAGTATGTGGGGATTTTAATTTAGATTTACAAACCCCATTTGAAAAAGATGTAAAAATGCTAACTGATTTGATGACATCATTTAACCTAATGCCTACTACATACGAACCAACAAGAATATCAGGAAAAACGATTGATAACATATTTGTAAGTATTCCAGAATGTGAAACTAGTATTGACAAGAATGGCTATGGTGATCACTTTGGTTTAGTAATTACTCTACCTCTAGATTATACACAAAATGATAAAAAAGAAAAAATAATGAAAAGGATAATTACAGATGAAAAAAGCAATATGTTTAAAGATCAAGTTAGAAATGTTGACTGGGAAAAAGTAATGCTTGAGGAAGATCCAAACAATGGCATGACAATGCTTTTATGCATATTTAGAAGCATCTTGGATGAGGTATATCCTAAAAAAATGTATAACTCTTACATACGGGAGAAAAAAATTTGGATGAATGATGAAATAAAAATGAAGTGCAAAATGAAAAGGAGAATGTATGATGAAATGCTAAGAGGGAATATATTGAAAGAAACATATAAACAATTCACCAACGAACTTAAGAAATTAATAAATGAAGCCAAAAAAACATCACATTCAAACTATATAATAAATTCAAACAATAAAGTAAAAGCTACTTGGGATTTAGTAAAGGAGATTACGGGTAAGGAAAATGAATCAAAATTCGATATCGAAAACTTAGCAGGGGACATAAACAAAACAAAAAAAGAAACTTTGGATGAGATAAACAACTATTTCATAAACATATGTGAAGATATTAACTCAAATGCCCAAAAAAACTATGATCAAGTGCACAAAAATGACCGTTCTATGTTTTTGAATGACACAACTCCAACGGAAATCTATAATATAATTCACACGCTAAAAGACACAACTAAACTGATAAAGCTCTGTGCACTGGAACTCTCAAAACCACTTTCACATATAATAAATCTATGCTTCCAAAAAGAAATATTTCCTGATGAATTAAAAGCCAGTATAATTAAACCAATATATAAGAAAGGCAGTAAGGAGGAAATTTCAAACTACAGACCCATAGCTCTCATATCTATAATAGCAAAAATTTTTGAAAAGGCTTTACTTAACAGAATACTTGACTTTATAGACGCCAATAATATAATCACAAAAATGCAAAGCGCCTACATTAAGGGGAGATCAACAATAAGAGCTGTATATATAGCGATATGTGAAATTTTAGAGGCGATAAGTTCCAAAGACAAGGTGGTTTCATTATTTATGGACCTGTCAAAGGCCTTTGACAGTGTGGACCACACAATATTATTAGAAAAACTGGAAAGATTGGGTTTCAGAGGAAAAATACATAATATTCTAAACTCTTATCTAACTAATAGAAAACAGCGTGTAATGGTAATAGACAAAGGCATGGAAATTAAATCTGATTGGAAAATAACTAGGAAGGGAGTACCACAGGGATCCATTCTGGGTCCAATCTTATTTCTATTATATACAAATGACCTACCCTGTATTGTGAACCATATACTGAAGCTCTTCGCAGATGACAACTCCCTCATAATAAGAGCTAGATCTGAAGAAGAACTAA